>JARFPJ010000006.1:1350000-4344024 GCA_031010415.1 Talaromyces nanjingensis | reverse complement strand
CCTAACCCTAACCCTAACCCTAACCCTAACCCTAACCCTAACCCTAACCCTAACCCTAACCCTAACCCTAACCCTAACCCTAACCCTAACCCTAACCCTAACCCTAACCCTAAGCCCTTTGCATGCAAGTTGGGTTGGGGGGTGCCCTTTGCATGCAAGTTGGGTTGGGGGGTGCCCTTTGCATGCAAGTTGGGTTGGGGGGCTGCCCTTTGCATGCAAGTTGGGTTATACCCTACCCTTTATGTGCAAGTTGGGTTGGGGGGTGCCCTTTACATGCAAGTTGGGTTAAACCCTCCTGTTTATGTACGGGTTGGGGGGTCCTCTTTATATATAAGTTGGGTTATACCCTGACCCTAGTGCACCAATTGGTAGTCATAATATATATATATATATATATATATATATATCGCCGGGTTGGAATATGATAGTATGGAATATATGCGTCGTGAACAGTAAACAATAAACGAGCGAGATAACAAGGGGATGCCTACATCATGATATATAATCTTACTCCGCCAATTCCTGCTCAGCAAAGATACACATCCAATTCATTTCCACCACCAATCCGCTGCGCTCTTCGCCACGTCGTCCAAATCGCCGCTGGAAATGCCGGATCAACTGCGCCTCATTATAAATATCCACCCCGGGGACTGCTCTTGCATTCTTCGCTGCCATGCTACACGGATATCACCCTGCTTGGGTCCATGTAACAACTGCCCAATGATCTGAATGGCAACATGGCGATATTGACATGCCCGTCCCATCTTCCGGTAACCACCGTGCCCATTGCTCTCCCACCCGTGGCAGATCCACTGCGGGGAATGGCATCCAAAACATGCCGCATATGGCTCGTATCCACTCCGTCCACTCCGTCCACCATCCCGGGACCCGTCCACGATCTGCTGGATGACCTGATCGATCCAGACCCGGGTAATGGGTGCCTGGGGATGGGGACAATCCTGCATCTCATGGTTGGTGGGTTGCCGCATCATCTCACATAATCGACATTGCCCGGCCCACCGGTCGAACTGTTCCCGGATCGACTCGATTTCCTGGCCATCCGCCTCCGCGTGCTGCGTCTGTCGTTGACTGGGAGCCTGGTAATATGCCGTGGGTGGGAACCGGGCATGGGCCTGGCGCTTGGCCACGGGGGGGGGTTGGAATGCTCGGATATGGCTCGTTTATGTGGAGTGAAATGGCGCTCATTCTGGCTGGTGTTGTGACTGGCGTTTTGCCGGGCGTTTAGCCTGGCTTGCTGGCGATGATCCTGGCCGTTGGTCTCATGATTCGGATTGCCATTCGGCCGATCATTTGGGCTGGCGATGGGACTGGCATCGGCATTGGGATATATAATACTCTGACACCGATCACAAATTGCTTCACCGGCCTCGCACTGCTGTCGGCTATATCCATCCACCGTTCCATCCAAATATATATCCAATGCCCGCCGTCGACAACCGCCTCGAAGATACTCCTCCACCCGGGAATCAACCGGGGGCGGATCCCCCCAACCCCGTCCGTGGCCATCAATCAACATGATTGCCTCGCTGGCACCCCCATCGCGTCCGGCGCGTCCACTTTCCTGTCCATAATCCAATAATGACCGCGTCCGGCCCACGTGGATCACCAGCCGGATGTCGGGGATATCAATCCCCATGCCTAACGCACTCGTGGCCACGATCACCCCCGGATTCTGCTTCCGGAATGATGCCAACATCCCCGGTTTATCCACCGCCTTGCTGTAATATGCGGGACATTGCAATTCATGTGCGATCTGCTGCACCGTGGCAATGGTATTGGCATATATCACCACTTTCCCCTCATGGAGCGGCCGAACTCGCTGTTGAATCCACTGAATCATCTGCTCTCTTGATCACGGGATGGCTCCGTAGCCCCAATCTCAATGACTTGATATGCCACGTTGGTCCGGCTGGTTCGGCTGCGGAACCACTGGATTGTATGGGGATCCAAATACATTCGCTGGCACAACAATGCTTCACTGTCACGGGGCAATGTGGCTGTCAATAACACGATTTGCGTCTCGGCGCGGACTAATGCACCCAGCTGCGCCATCTGCTTCCGGAACTCATATCCTTCCTGCAATATGATGTGGCATTCGTCGATCACGATTCGGTCCAGCTCCTTGGTCCACTGCTTTCGGTTGATAAAGGTCTGGAATCCCTCACTGACCGCGGACTCGGGCGTCACCAATACAATGGCCGCTCCATCCACGGGACGTCGCGAATCCCATTCCACACATGAGATCCCCAACGTCTGGCATCGCTGTTGGAGATCCGCACGTAATGCCACCAATGGAACCACCACAATGGTCGTACCCCCGCGACTCATCCATGCCGGTAACATGAACAACAAGCTTTTCCCGGCACCCGTGGGCATCACCGCGATGATGGGGCTCTGGCGCTGGATGATGGACTGGACAATGGCCTTTTGGTTGCCACGGAACGTCGCCGACGGTCCCATCATCTGTCGTAATGACTCGTCGACATCCATGGCTCGCGTACGGCTCCATCGCTCGGTCTGGCTGGCCTGGGCGGTATCCTGGAATGGGGTGATCTTGCCGGTGCGAACCATGCCAATGGCGGATGCAAATCCCAAAACTGATGCCATTCCTGGCTGCTTTGCCGGAATCGCTGTCGTCGATCCGCCACTTCGCCGGCTCGTTCGGTGGTTTCCCGCGCATATACGGCTCCCGCCACATGGGAGCTGTGTCCAGCCTGCTCATCTGCAATCCCAGCCATGATCTGCGCCTCGTCCTCGTGTAAATCGTCCCTGGTGGTGGATTGGGGATCATGGCGAACAAATGCCCGTCCAGCTCGCATGTATCGGCGGCTGATCGCAATGGCAATGTCACGGTACGATGCAATATTCAACGTGACTCCAGATAATCCAATGGTGCTCTCCTGTTGTAAAATCCGCCGGAACCGTTCGGACGTCCATGCGGGTTCCCACGGTGCGGATGACCAGATATGGGGATTGATATCCTCCCGTTGATGCATCCATGCGTCGATGCGCCGTTGAAATGGCAAGACCAGCCATAAATACCACACCAGCAGCTCGCCCACTTCCCGGGGTAAATATCGATGAATGATTTTGACGTCTCCACTCATCTGATACCCCTTATGATACCGGGCCACCAACACCACCATGCCATCTTCAATGAACATGTTCCGGATCCCACCCACGTGGCTGTTCTCATGTCGAATACTCAACAACTCTGGTGCACGAGCAGGTTGACCCCATGTGAACTGCGTCGCTGCTAGCAGCTTTTCTAAAAACGTGGTAATCCGTCGATGGAATGCCTGCCATCGTACACGTCGGATTCCTTGTCCATCGGCTTGCATGAATCGACCACGTAACCGTGAGTCATCCTGGATGTGCTGCCACAACCAGCTCGTGCCATCAACCGGCCATGGGGTTCGCGGATCTTGCACAAAGCTCCACTGGGGATCCTCGTTGAATGGGTTGTCGTACAGCTGCTCCCATGGGATGGCTGGCACCTGATCGGGAGCGCATTGCAGCAAATCCTCCATCAAGATACGCCGTGCATCCCGCACCGTGTGGTCGACCATGCCACGGAACTGCCGCATCGTGAATTTGACGTCTTTATACAGCAGCTCATCCTCGTTCTGCCATGTCACATGTCCCTCGGTCGTGGTGTTGTAATGGATCTTCAATCCGTATGTCCGTAAATCCAACATCCACTGCATCGGGCTCTGGGACCCTCGCACCATGAACCGGTCCATCATCTGCGTGACCCACTGCAAACATCCTTTCTGGGTTATGGGGGGACTGGGAGATGGGGATCCTCCATACGCGCTATCCCAGTCCTCTTCCTGCATGGAGCTGGTGGGCTCGGCCTCCTCGTCCTGATCCGCCAATTCCATGGCTTTGCGAACCACCATGAACCGCGCGAGTTTGATGACCTTGGATAAAATGGGGGGATAATCCTCTGGGGTGCGCCATCCGCCTCGATCTCGAACGCCCAATACGGCCATGGCACACACCAATGCGCAATCGTATTCCCGGTGCACCACCCGCTGGTTCAACAGCTCGATGCAAAAATCTAAACATGCCCGCTGGATGGCAGTTAACGGTGGGGTGGAGCTCTCCGGTGTGGGATCCTGGTGGATATCCTCATCTATCTCATCATCATCGGTAAATGATTCTTCATCCGAGCTGGACGACTCGCTGGGGACGGGCGATGGGCTGAGTTCCCATGGACGGCGCTGTCCGGGTTGCAATATAATGGACCGTCCGGGATTCTGGGGTCGAATAACGGGACGAGCAATCTGCACCAATCGATTCCATGCCGCTTGCTGTCGTGGGGTGAATCGATATGGGGGATGCCTCTCGTCGGACGCACCCTCCTGGGTCCGCCAAAAACATCAACATCTGCTGCCATGGACGAACGCGCTCGATGATGGTCTCCGGATCTTGATATGCCTCCAGTGGCTGATACCGGGTTTGATGCCGTTCTGTCCGGATGGCTTCCATGCGCACGAACACGCCGGTGTGGATGACGGACTGCTGGCTGATCTGTCCAACCTGGCCCATGGCCGTCCATATGGCCTGGATGGCACGTTCACTGGGATCGGCAACGGGGGATGGATCTGTTTGGTCATCCATGGTGGGCATGTCGATATATTCCAACAACTGAGTGCTGGAAAATGAATCCAAATATGATACCCAGCCCGTTCGACGGAGCCACGGATTGGCTTCGTCTACATGGCCCTGTTGAATCCGCTCCGCGGCTTGCTTCTCGTACTCAGCATACTGCCGGGTGGCCTGTTCCCAAATCATGGATCCGGGTGTGGTGGGAATGGCATTGGAGTCGTCTTTTCCATCGATAATGGCAAAATACTGGGACCCAGTCTTTTGGGGGAATAGTCGCTGGCATGGAACCCGTTGACATGCTCGTTCCTGCTGCTCCTGGATGCGTTGCATGGTGGATCGAGTGGGTTGTCCTCGTTGGGAAGTCCGGCTCCAACCATGTTGCTGAAACCAATGCTTCCGCATAGTGGCCATGCTGGGACACACGTATGTGCATATATTGGGTGATAATCGGCACCGCCAGCCGTCTAATGGGCCGATGAGCTGGGGAATGGCCTGGTTCCGAGTGGGTGGAATCTCCAACTCGATTGGATCAATAGCGACATCAGGCCAGCTTCGAACCTCATCTCCAAGCTGAATCCGGATCGCGGGCAATATATGACGGTGGGCATGCTGTAAATGACCTTCAATCTGGCTGGGCCATACACCATATCGGCATTCACGGCATACCACAATGGGGAAATCCGCCAGTCGCTCAAAACATGCATTCTGCAATGGGATCGGGTTTGTCATTGTGATTGAATGGATAAAATATACAGTTGGCTTTAATTGGATAAATAGCTGGCGAAATAGCAATCAATCTGCCGGAATGGCTGGCCAAATGGTGGTCTAAATACCTGTTAATCTGTCAAACTTGCTGTCGAACTAGCTATTAAACTATTAAAATATTCTAATCGGCCCCCTATTTTACTAAGCATAAATTATAACCCTAACCCTGATCCGGACTGCTCAGCATGCTCAGCGTGCTCAGTGTGCTCAGTGTGCTTAGTGCGCTAGTCCTAATCTGGAACTAGCTCCCGCTATACCCTAACAAAATTTCTTCAATGAACTTATCTACTTTGCTACGCTCTTATAAGATATTTACTGGATAAATCATGGTGAAATTATAAGCGTATATTGATTAATGGTTATATAATATATGGTGCAAATTTGACGGGGATCAGCTGGGAAAAGCTGATTGAGATGGGGGGTATAAGCTGATTGAGATCGGCCTTAGATGGGGTTAATTTTGTTAGTGAAAAAATAACCCTAATTTAAACCCTGATTCTACCCGGGCCAAGAATAATCAGATATTTTGGATAGCAATCAATCTGCCGGAATGGCTGGCCAAATGGTGGTCTAAATACCTGTTAATCTGTCAAACTTGCTGTCGAACTAGCTATTAAACTATTAAAATATTCTAATCGGCCCCCTATTTTACTAAGCATAAATTATAACCCTAACCCTGATCCGGACTGCTCAGCATGCTCAGCGTGCTCAGTGTGCTCAGTGTGCTTAGTGCGCTAGTCCTAATCTGGAACTAGCTCCCGCTATACCCTAACAAAATTTCTTCAATGAACTTATCTACTTTGCTACGCTCTTATAAGATATTTACTGGATAAATCATGGTGAAATTATAAGCGTATATTGATTAATGGTTATATAATATATGGTGCAAATTTGACGGGGATCAGCTGGGAAAAGCTGATTGAGATGGGGGGTATAAGCTGATTGAGATCGGCCTTAGATGGGGTTAATTTTGTTAGTGAAAAAATAACCCTAATTTAAACCCTGATTCTACCCGGGCCAAGAATAATCAGATATTTTGGATAGGCCAGCTTCGAACCTCATCTCCAAGCTGAATCCGGATCGCGGGCAATATATGACGGTGGGCATGCTGTAAATGACCTTCAATCTGGCTGGGCCATACACCATATCGGCATTCACGGCATACCACAATGGGGAAATCCGCCAGTCGCTCAAAACATGCATTCTGCAATGGGATCGGGTTTGTCATTGTGATTGAATGGATAAAATATACAGTTGGCTTTAATTGGATAAATAGCTGGCGAAATAGCAATCAATCTGCCGGAATGGCTGGCCAAATGGTGGTCTAAATACCTGTTAATCTGTCAAACTTGCTGTCGAACTAGCTATTAAACTATTAAAATATTCTAATCGGCCCCCTATTTTACTAAGCATAAATTATAACCCTAACCCTGATCCGGACTGCTCAGCATGCTCAGCGTGCTCAGTGTGCTCAGTGTGCTTAGTGCGCTAGTCCTAATCTGGAACTAGCTCCCGCTATACCCTAACAAAATTTCTTCAATGAACTTATCTACTTTGCTACGCTCTTATAAGATATTTACTGGATAAATCATGGTGAAATTATAAGCGTATATTGATTAATGGTTATATAATATATGGTGCAAATTTGACGGGGATCAGCTGGGAAAAGCTGATTGAGATGGGGGGTATAAGCTGATTGAGATCGGCCTTAGATGGGGTTAATTTTGTTAGTGAAAAAATAACCCTAATTTAAACCCTGATTCTACCCGGGCCAAGAATAATCAGATATTTTGGATAGAATAATCAGATATTTTGGATAGGGATCGTATTATGAAAAGGTTAAAATGCCTATCTAAATGGTTAGCTGAATAATTAGCTGAATAGCTGTTGGATTGTTGAAATAGTAAAATAGCTGTGATACTATCTAAATAATTGTCGAATGGTTAAAATGGATAGTGAGAAATAAAATGATTCTTAGATTTCAGCCCCTATTCTATAATACATGGATAGTATGATACTAAACCCTAATTTAGCTCCCGCTGTACCCCAACTGAAACTTTGTCATTAAACCCATCAACTTCGCTATACATCTACAAGATATCGACTGGGTTAATGGTAATAAAAATTACAGGGATTTGTGAATAAAGGGTTGAAGTATAGTGAAGAGAAGTTTGACCAAGATCGGCGTAAAAAAGCTGATTGTATGCAAGGTTTTTCGCTGATTGTATGCTACCCTCGAACCCTAGATTTTAGTTAGCGAAAAAATAGCCCTAACCCGAACCCTGATTGTATTCTACTTCAATACAATCAGGTATTTTGGATAGGGGCCATCGATGAATCCGCAGAGTCTGCAATAGAGTTCTTTCAAGGCGCTAAATCAATTGAAATCCTGCCTTTCTTTCCCCTAAAGTACTACCCCGACATTTGGTCACGATTGACTCAACAAGTTCCATAGATCCAAGTCACTTGGATACGTGATACCGTTACAAGAAGAAATATCGTCACCAATCTCTTGTGAGAGTTGTGAGAGACGGCCCCCCTCGTGGCTGATATCAGCAGAAGCGCTTGCCGCGCTCTTCCAGGTTTCAGCCTCTTGTGAGGGACAGTCTCCCTCGTGTCTGATATTGGAGTCAGAAGCGCTTGTCGTGCTCTTCCGGGTTTCAGCCTCTTCTGAGAGGCAGTCTCCCTCGTGGCTGATATGAGCGGAAGCGCTTGTCGTGCTCTTCCGGGTTTCAGCCTCTTGTGAGAGAGGGTCTCCCTCGTGGCTGATATCGGAGTCAGAAGCGCTTGTCGTGCTCTTCCAGGTTTCTGCTTGGCGAACTAAACCACGAAGATCGACGCCAATGTGTTCACCAAATTTACAAACATCAGTTTGAGCTATATATGTCCCCTGGACAAGTCTTCCTCCATGTACAGGTGTGTATTGAATCCCTACCTTTTTTAATAGAGTGCCCAGTTGGGATCGGCTGCCTGTCACTGCTGTAAAGATGCTTGTGATGTTGACTGTCTGCGATAAGGTATTAAAAGGAATCATAACATCATCCATAAATATCGGGAGGTAGAGGATGCCTTGCTGTTCGAGGAATGGCTGTCTGATAGATGTTAGTTTCTCATGACAATCAAACTTGCAGATCCGGTTGATTCACTAACCTGTCATGACGGTCACCTATAAGGCAGCGCCAATCCAGGGAATCCTGGATCCCCCAACTCTGCACATATGACTTCATGATTTCAAAATCAACCAAAGTCCCTTTAAAACCACGAGATATGTATTCTTCTTTTTTTCCGCAGTCAATCCTTCCCAAATGTTCTCGGATCCAAAGGGGACCCCGACGCATTGCTTGCACATAGCTAGTGAAACAGATCTTTCGGTCACGAAGCTGCATTCGTACGATTTGACCATTAATTAACCGACAGCGGAACTTATGATTCTTCTGATTCAATTCGTCTGAATAAATCCTGATTGCCGGCCGCTTTGCAGTTCTTTGTAGTTGTAGGCATTCTTCATTTGCATCACCGTTCAAAGACCTCTGTGACGATGCCCCAGCTTCTTGCACGTTTTCCCCAGCGTGACCACCAGCAAGGAGGTCAACCCAAAGAGGGCTCAATATTTTTGTTAGATGTTGGCTCTGCGTCCCCGACTGCATGGTCCGCAATATTGTATTTTGGGGTTCAATAAAAGTTGACGCATTGGAATTCCGAAGACAGGCGTTTGACTTTGACTTGATATCTCCTGAGATCTGAGATGATGGGTGGGAACTTGCGACTAGACTGTGGGGTTGAGTCATGAGCCATACAGCCTTCGTATAGCATTCTTCCGCTGGAAGCCGCTCTTTCGGGTTCATGATCAACATAGCAGTTGACAGTATCTCAGTTAAGCCATCCTCCCAGTCATCAAGCGCATGGAGAATTCTTTGGCACCACCACCGCCCTCTATCACCTTTGCGCTTTGGAAGGCTATAGACATACTTAAATATGATTATGCTTAGTAACCATATATTATAAGCATTTGTGTAGTTGCCTTCAAACACCTTAGGCGCGGTATATGTTTCTATACCATAAACTATTCTTAGGGTGCCTACTGCCTTTGACAGACTAAAATCTATGAGCTTAATATAGAGAGAATTTTAAGATTAAATAAGAATATTCTCTAGCTTAATATCTCTATAAATAATGCCTTTGTAGTAAAGGTAAGTCAAGGTACTAAGGCTTTAATAGAGAATTATAATAACCTTAGATTCTAAGATCTATTCTTAGTTACTAAGATTTCTAAAAAGGGTGTATTTAAGAATTAGACCTAGTAACAGTATCTTTATAATATAAATAAACTTAATAATATACTCCTAAAGTAGCATTAATATAAAATACTATACTAGAATTAAAGAGTATCCTTAATTAATATATAATATTGTCAGAGAATCTGAGAAACCTCAACCAATAAATCAAGAGCCTATGCACGGAAACTAATGTAAGATGGAATAAAGGATTATCTATAATCTTAAGATTAGAGTATTATACCAGTCAGGGCATAGGTATAATAAGAATATTACTAGTCAGACTAGATAGTATAACAAAAAGAATACTAAACTTATTAGATAGTATAATAGGAAGAATAATAATAGAATATATAAGAATACTTATTTACTATATATTTAATTTTTCTCTATTATCTTTGATTAATTATAATAACTTAAATATATATTCTTCTATTAAATAGAATATTTAGTTTATCTTATTTTTTTAAGACTTTACGCTCATATAGCCTTTTATATATTAGAATATATTAACTTCTTCTATTAATATAACTATCTTAGTTATACTCTAACAGTATTTAACTAAAGTTTCTAATAATTAAAAACTCTTATTATAAAAGAGAAGTTTTAATTAATAATTATTATAATTAACTAATAATTAGTAGTAATTTTATTAATCTTTAGTAGGAGGATAATAATAATAAATAGTAATAATTCTAGATTAATCCTAGTATAAATAATAAAAGCTATTAATACTCTAGAATAATATATTATTAAATTAGAAGCCTAATATACTAATTACTTAGTTATTAAAATTAAAAAGATTAAATTATTCTTAAGAGAATAAAGAACTCTTAAAATATTTTAGCTTAGTTATATATCTATTTTAGTAATAATACTAATAGAATTATATTTAAGTAAGATAAGATTTTTATAATATTAAACTTTCTTACTAAAAAAGTAATAAAATAGTTTATATTTTATATTATTAACTAAATTAAAGTTACTAATAATAATTAGTTTAAATTTAAAACTATTCTTATATTTAGTAGTTTTACTTATTTTAAAGAGAAACTCTACTAGCTATTTAAAACTATTAATAAAAAATTTAATATAACCTATTAGATTAAGAATATTAAGTAATATAGATCTATAAAAGATTATATCTTAAGATTTTTTTAAGTATTAGGATATCTTAAATAGAATAATTAGAGATTATAAGATTAGTTTTATAATAACTTAAAAGATAATATAAAAGACTATATTTTATAAATTATATTATAACCTAATATATTTAAGAAAATAATAGAAGTAGTATTATAGATTAATATAATATTATATATATAATATATAGAATAAGGAAATTACTAATATTAATTAAGATAATAAGTTAATATATTTTAAAAAAGAACTAGAGACTAAAATAATAATATTATTATATAAATAAATACTATATTAATTAGAGAAGAAAAAAGAGATTAATTAAAAAGAAAATTTATTTTAATTATAAAATACTAGGATATTTTATAAATAAATATTAAAAGCTAAAAAAAGTTTAAGAAATAATTAATTATAGATAGTAATATTAGATTATAATAGCTATCTATATATATATCCTAGATAAGAGCAGTACTAAAAAAAATTTAAAAATTAATAATAAACTATTAGAATAATATAAAATAAAATAAATTTAGAACTAAGCACTATAAAAATAGAAATTAATAAAAGAAATTAAAAAAGTATTAAAAGAAAATACTAATATATTAATAGATACTTAAGTACCTATAGATATATATAAGAATACTTATTATATAATTTTAAGGAATAACTAGAGCTATAAAATATAGAAAAGATTATCTAAGAATAATTATTTTAGAGATTATAAACTAGATAAGAAAAAACTAGAAGATAGTAATAAGAATATTAATTATAAAGATTTCTTATTAATTAAATTATTTTATACTTAATTAGTATTATAAGAAGGTAATAAAGAGGTAATAAGTTAGCTATTTATATATTAAAATTAATAGAAACCCTATCTAGATTTTTATAAAAATATTAAGAAGTAGCTAGTAGAATTAAAAAAAAATATAATAAATTAGAATTAAGCTATATCTAGAAGAGTAATTATATATATAAAAGTATATATAATAAGGAAATATATAAACATAATTATAACTATAATAATATATAACTTACTAAAAAAGAAGTTAAGAAATTATAGAACTAAAGAGATAATCTATATAATTATATATTTATAAAAGTAATTTACTAAAAAGAATTTTAATATACTTAGAAAGAATATATAGATATATATAAAAAATATTATAAATAGATATATTAAAATTATTTAATATATAGATATATTAACAAGATTCTAGTAATAATTTATAAATAAATTTTAAATTTAAATAGATATTGATTATATAGTAGATAATTAAGATATATATTAAATTATATTTATATATATTATCTTAATTTAGAAGGATATATATATATAATAAAATATATTAGATAACTTATTATAATAATAGATATAAATTCTATTACTTTAGTAAGAAAATCAACTAGTAGTTTTTAAAAATATTAAATATTATAGTATATATAAAGTATATATATCCCTAGGAAAATTTAAAATGTTAATATATATATAAAGAAAGTAGACATTTAGTATATTTAGATTTACTTAAAGAAAAATACTAAGTAGTATTCTATTAATATTATTATAATAAACTTTTTAAAAATTATTTAAAAGAGTATATTTAAGCAGTATAGAACTATATAGATTAATATTAAAAAAAATATCTAATTATAATAATAGTTAATCTAAAATACTAAATAATTATTATACTTATAAAAGTTAATAATACTAAGTTATAAATCCTACTTAACTTAGAAGTAATAAGTAATTATATAAACCTTAAAATTATAGATAAGCTATAAATTAAGTAATATAAAATAATATAATAGATTAATATTATAGGAATAAATAGAAAACCTATAATATAAAGATATTAAATAAAGATAGAGCTAATACTACTAAAATTAGAACTATATATTATAATAATTTTATTTAATATTATAAAGATAACTAGATATAATATAATACTAGGAATATTATAGTTATAAAAATAAAATCTAGTTATTAATTAAATAACTAGAATAGTTTTAATTAACAATAGAATCTTATAAACTAAGTTAAGAGGATATAAAGAAATTATAAATTTATAAAAAAGATTAAAAAATAATCTTCTATAAGTAGGACTAAAGATAAATAATAATTTAGATAAATAAGAGATATAGAAAGTAATATAGCTTATTAAAAAATAAATAAATAAAATATTATAAAAACAATTTATAAGAAAAGAAAAAGAAATAATATAAAAATAATCTATATAAATATAATTAAAGCTAAAAGAAATCTATAAATAAGAATTAAAAGAAATATTTATAAAGTTATCTAAAAAATACTATAACTTTATTAAACTATTTATAAAAAGAGAATATTAATTATTAAACTATAAAAAAGAATATAAAGTAAGAATATTATTAAAACTAGAATTTATATTATCTTTAGTTAAGTAATAGTATAAATTATAAGACTAGCTAGAATTAGAAAATAAGTTTATTAAGGAATTTCTAATAGTAAAGTATATATAAGAAGAATAAAGACTAGCTTTAAATAGATTAATATTTATACTAAAGAAGAATAGAATAAAATAAATAATTATTAATTACTAAGTATTAAATAATAGAATAATTAATAATATAAATAAAATACTATATTAGGAGTAAAAAAAATCTATTATAAAGAATAAAAATTATAATAGTTTTTAATATTTAATAGAGTTACTATAATTTTAGAACTATTAAAGAAGATATCTAAAAAATAATATTTCTTATAGATATAGAATTATTTAAATAAATAGTTATATTAATAAGTTTAAAATAACTTTCTATAGAATTTATAAGATTTATAATATATATATTAATTAAGTTTCTTAATAAGTTTATTATAGTATATTTTAATAATATTATTATTTATTCTAAAAATATTAAAGAATATAATAGCTATATATAAATAATAATAACTAAGTTAATAAAAATAGAATTAATCCTTAAAATTAAGAAATATAAATTTAATATAACTATAATCAACTATTTAAAAATAATTTATATATTAGAAGGATTAAAGATTTAATTAAAAAAAATAGATATTATATTAAATTAGTTAATATTAATATATATTAAAGATATTTAAAAATTCTTAAAAGTAAATAAATATATTAGATAATATCTTTAGAATTACTCTAATATTATCTAGTCTATAACTAAGCTATTTAAAAAAATCTTAAATTTAAATAGATAAAAGAAAAAAGAAATTATTTAATAATATTAAAAAACTAGTTAAAAAAGTATTAATATTTATACTATATAATCTAAATAGATAAAACTTAATATAATTAAATATATTAAAATATATATTAAAAATTATTCTTAAGTAGCTAGATAATAATAGAAAATAAAGATTTATTACTTTCTTTTTAAAAAAATATACTATAGTAAAAAAAAACTATAATATTTATAATAAAAAATTACTTATAATAGTTAAAATATTTAAATAATAAAAATACTATCTATAAGAAGTTAAGAAAGAAATAATTATAAAAAATAATTATTATAATCTTAAATACTTTATAATAATAAAAGAATTAGTTAAATGATAAATATAATAGGTTAAATATTTATTAAAATTTAAATTTTAAATTAAATATATTAAAGGGAAAGAAAATATTATTATAAATACTCTTAGTAGAAGACTAGATTATATTATAGATCTTAAATAACTAAAAACTAATATTCTAAAAAAAGATAAAAATAATATATAATATAATATTAAAATAGTACTTACTACTATAATTATTATTAATAAAATAAGATTATACTAGTAAATAGTGTAAGTAATATAGTAAAATAAAAATATTATAATTATACTATATAATAGAGAAGTAACTCTATAAAATAAATTAATATTATAGAATAGATTAATATTAATATTAATAAATATAATTATAAAAATTATTAAGATATACTATAACTTATTATTATAAAAATACTAAGAAATTAACTAAACTATAAAAAAGATATAATAAACTTATTATTTTCTAAGAATAAAATAGCTTATAATAGAATATATTAGAAAATATAATAATTATAATAAGAATAAGTTAATTAACTATTAATCTTATAAAAAGATATAACTATTAAAAATATTAAATAAACTATAGGAATATATTATAGTTAATTTTATATAAGGATTATTAGAATTAAAAAATCTAATTATAAAAATATAATATACTAATATAATTATTATTATTAATAGATTAATAAAATATATTATTATATAATTAATACTAAAGAATTTAATAGTAGAATAATATATATTATTTATATTATAAGAAGTATTTAGTTAGACTAGATTACTAATTAAAATTATTTTAGATTAAGATAAGCTATTTAAATTAAAATACTAATAAATAATTATTAAAGTATATAGAATTAAGTATAAATTATTAACTATAAATTACTAATAAATAGATAGATTAATTAAAAAAATAATATAGATTATTAAATAATATCTATAATATTATTTAGATTAGAACTAAGATAATTAAGTAGAAATATTATTATTAATATAATTTATATTAAATAATATAAAAAGTATCTTAATAAGAGAAGTATTATACTTTATTAATCTAAAAAGATATCTATAAATATTATAAATTTTTATATTAATAGATAAAAGCTTTAATAAAGTAATATTATAAGTAGTATATATTATAGATATATATTATAATATCTAAAGATATTTAATAGATAGAATAAAAAATAAAATAATATTATAATATAAAATACGAGAACGCGCTAATTTTATAAAAGAAAGAAAGAATTTATCTTTAATAATAAATATTAAATTTAAAAACTTTTAATATTAAAATAAAATAATTAAATAATAAACTTAATGTAGTTAAATATAGACTATTTAGAATTATAAAAAAACTTAAAAATAATAACTATTAACTCTAGCTATTAATAAAAATATATATATATTTAATATTTTATATATCACTATTAGAACCAATAAAAAATCTAAAAAATAGAAATAATAAAATAAATAATAAAGAATATAAAATAGAAAAAATTCTAGATTATAAATAAGAAAATAGTTAGATCTACTACTTAATTAGATAGAAAAAATACTTATTAGAAGATAATTTATAGGAATCTATTATAAATTTAAATTGTTATAATAAGATTTAGAAATATTAAATAATAATTAGTTTAAAATAGAAAAAGAAATAAGTTAGAAAGAATTATTTATAATTAGATTATTAAAATTACTAGAATTAAATATTAATATAATTAATTCTTATTTCTTATATATTATTTCTTATTTTATTTATTTATTTATTATCTTTTATTTTTTCTTTTTCTTTAATTTTTCTAATTTTTTAATATCTTTTATATCTGTTTAAAGAAATTGCCTAGTATATTTTTAAAGTAATTTTTTTTATTTTTATAAATAAGAAAGTTTAGTTATTATTCTAGTTATTTTCTTATAAGCTTTCTCTTTATTAGTATCTAGTTAATTTTATATTAAGATTAAATACTTCTATAATGTCTTAGAATTATTTATATTAATATAATAATAGTTACTTATATAAATATAATTATTATAATAAATTAAATCTTTAGCCTTAATATAAGCATGATCTAAATAAGAATAATAATTATAAGAAAGAAGAAGGATTAATCTAAATTTCTTAATTTTATTTATAAAATTAATAATTTTAGCTACTTTATTTTATTTTAAAGATATAATTAGCTCATTACTATAATATAAATATTTTAAGAAAATAGAAATATCTATATTATAAATAAAAGATATAGACTATTTATTAAATTATTAAAATACTAGCCTTTAGAGAAGGAGATTATTAGAGAATCTAAAAAACTTTAACTAATAAATTAAAAGTTTATATATAGAAATTAATATAAGATAGAATAAAGAATTATTTATAATCTTAGAGTTAGGATATTATACTAGTTAGGGTATAGATATAATAAGAATATTACTAGTTAGATTAGATAGTATGATAGAAAGAATACTAAATTTACTAAATAATATAATAAAAAGAATAATAATAGAATATATAAGAATATTTATTTATTATATATTTAGTTTTTCTCTATTATCTTTAATTAACTATAATAACTTAAGTATATATTCTTTTATTAAATAGGATATTTAGTTTGTCTTACTTTCTTAAGACTTTATACTTATACAGCCTTTTATATATCAGAATATATTAACTTCTTCCGTTAATATAACTATCCTAGTTATACTCTGACGGTATTCGACCGAAGTTTCTGACAAATATTTACTCTATTATACTTACTTCTTTCCTCTAATCTAAACTATTAATGTTTTAAAACTTCTTTAAGGTATATAATTTTCTAGTGCTAACATCCTAAATATAACTTACAATTAAAAAGGTCCCCTTGCTAAAAGTACCCTGTAGGATATAAATAAAATCTTATTCTAGAGTACACTCTCTGCTTTAATTTACTGTTATGCTTATACTCTAAATATTAAGCATGCTAATTAGAAGATTAATATTTGCAGTTACTTCTTAGAGGAATTAGTTAATATATCTAGCATATAGATCTAGACATATCTCATGCTTAGGAACAACAATCTAAAATTTCAAGTGATTATAAAATTTAAGGAGGATATCTTCAGTACCTTTAGAGACTCTATCCCCACTAAGAATCTATTTAAAATATTAACATTTCTCTCTTCCCTTTCTATTATAGGTGATAATAGTTCTATATTACAAATAGTCTTACAAAATCAATTGTCGCTTCTCATCAAATATAAAAAAGCAATGGCGCCTACTAATCCTTATAAGCTTCAGCAGCACAATATCGCAGCTATTCTTATGTCGGAAACTTCGGTCGATACCGTCGGAGTATAACTAGGATAGTTATATTAACGGAAGAAGTTAATATATTCTGATGTACGAAAGGCTGTATGAGCGTAAAGTCTTAAGAAAGTAAGGCAAACTGAATATCCTGTTCGATAGAAGAACGTATACTCAAGTTATCACAGTTAATTAAAGACAATAGAATAAAACTAATTACATGGTAAATGAGCGTCCTTATATATTCCATCATCAGTAGATCTGGTAGAGCTGATTGCTGCCAATGGCTCTACTGGCTCCATTCGAGCATATCGAGCCTTGCCCTAACAACGGCTCAACTGGCTCTACTACCCTAACCCTAGCGGTTACGGATAATCCTTTGTTCCATCTTGCATTAGTTTCCGTGCGTGGGTTCTTGATTCATTGGCTGTAGTTTCTTGGATTCTCTGACAATCCCCTCCTCTAAAGGCTGGCGTCTCGACAGCTCAATAAATAGTCGGTGTCTCCCATCTGCGGTGTAGGTATTTCTTTTTCTCAAAAATGCTCGTGTTGTGGTAATGAGCTAACCATGTCTTCAAAGAAAACTATCGATAGAAAGAACCTCGCGGCTCGCATCGAAAGTTCCGGAGTCGTCCTTCTCATTCCTTGTGGGCGTTGTGCCGTCAAAGGTCTTCTTTGTATAAAGTCAGAGTCTTCAAGTCGTTGCAGTGAGTGTGTGAAATTCGGTCGGTGCAAGTGTGTTGATATGGCCTCATCCGATCTTGCGTGGAAGAAATTGCTCAAGGCACAAGACGAAATTCGCGCCCGGGATCGTGAGATCCAAGATCAGATTGCTGAGTTACTTGCTCGTCAACGTCGTATCCGAAAACAAGAGGATCTTCTTCGCAAGCGTGCTGGTCAATTTATTCAAACGGATATAAAAGATGTCGAAGAGTTGGAAAGATTAGAAGAAGAAGAAGAGCAAAAGGCGGCGGATGAACGGGCGAAACAAGAGGCAGCGCGCAAGGAACAAGAGTTGATTGCGTCAATGCTTAATTCCGGCGATTCCAACGGCCTGGTCTTGGATGATTCTTCCTGGCTTGCTTCTTTTTCTGTTCCAAACCAATTGTCATTCGGTACTCCTGAATCTTGTCGTGGCAATTCAAATTCGTGACAGGTTCCCATGAATCGTCTTCTGGTGAGTATCCTTTCCATCTAATCAAGTAGTAGATCTGACCATTTTCTTGTTTGCGATCTAGGATCTTTTCTACTTCGTATTCTTCATCATCTGCTTCGTCGTTTCCGTTTTCTGGGTTTCTTGTAGGTTCCAATAGTGATATATGAAATATTGGGTGTATGCGCATTCTTGTCGGTAACTGGAGTTGATAATTGTCGTTTTCGAGTTTCTTCACAATTCTGAATGGTCCGTATTTGACTGCGTCAAATTTGTTGCTTGGTCGTTTTGTTTTAATGTTGAAATTTTTTGATCCTGGTGTTCGTCGTAGAAGGTAAACTCTCTCTCCCTTTTGTAAGGTTGGCGCGTCCTCGCGTTTCATATCATAATATCGCTTCATTCTTTGTTCTGCCCATTGAATGTCCTTAGACATTGTTGTATGCATCCGTTGCATATGTACTGCCTGTAATATTGCTTCATTGGAGCTTCCATCCGTTGATATAGAAGTCCATGACATTCGTGGGTATCTTCCTAGATTGGCGAAGTGCGGTACTTCTCCTGTCGAGGTGCTTTTTGCGTTATTCAATGCAAATTGTGCCAATGGTAGTATCTCTACCCAATTGTCTTGGTTCCAATCCAAATAATGTCGTAAGTGTTGTTCAATAAATTGTATCATTCTCTCGGTTGGTCCGTCTGTTTGTTGGTGATTTGCAGTTGATAACCTATGTTCAATTCCACATGCCTTGGTAATTGTCTGCCAGTATTTTGACCTGAATAGCTTATCTCGATCCGATATAATCTTGGTTGGCAATCCAGTCCAGCTAAATACTTCTCGTAGCATGAGTATTGCACATTGTTCTGCTGTTAAGTCTTTCGGCGTTGGTCGTATGATGACATATTTCGTTAATCTGTCAACAATAACGATTGCGTCGGTGTATCGAATTCCGGTAATTGGATCCTTCGATTCTGGTAATCCTTGTATAAAGTCGACTGTAATATATTCCCATGGTTTGTTTGGTATTTCTGGTAGTTGCATTTTTCCATAAGGTCGATGGTTAATTGGCTTGTTTCTGTTGCAACTATCGCATTGGCTGACATATTCCGTAACTTGTCTTCTCATATTCGGGAAATAGTATTGTCGTTGTATCTTTTCCATAGTTTTGTCGGTTCCTTGGTGTCCTTGTAGTGGTGGATCATGGTGCGTTCTGATGATTTCTGTAATCATTGTTCTTGGGACAAGTATGGACCTATTCCATACAGCTAATCCTTTCTGTAATGTCGCTTCTTTATTTTTCAATGCCGTCATAAGCGTCTTATCTTTGCTGGTAGCTTCTGTCATTCGCTGGTGAAATCCTGAGTCAGTAACAGTGATTGCAGCGGCGAGTACTGCTTTAGTGTTATATCGTATACCATCTTTGTCTTCTTTCAGAATGTTGGTTTTTGGCTGTTCAAGACCTATAGCGTAATCCGGTCTTCTGCTGAGGGCGTCTGCAATAATGTTTTCTTTTCCTTTGATGTGTTCAATCCGAAACTTGAACTTTGATAAATATTCAGCCCATCGTATTTGTCGTCCAACTAACTCTTTTGTCGTCGTGAAGTATTTGAGGTTGTGATGGTCACTTTTCACAATTGTTTCTTCCTTAACTCCTTGTAGATAGTGTCTCCATTGCTTGAATGCTTCGACTATCGCAAGTAGTTCTCTGTCATGAACGTCGTAGTTCCTTTCTGCTGTGGTGAATTTTCTTGAGAAGAAGGCGACGGGTCTCCATTTTCCTTCGTCGTCTGGCTGCTCGAGAACAATTCCTAATGCATATCCTGATGCGTCCGGTCGTATCAAATTCTGTCTGTCTGGGTTGTGTAGCATAAGTATCGGTGCTTTCTTGACTAATTCTTTGACGTTGTTGAATGACTCTTCTCTTTCTTTGGTCCATTCGAATTCAAGATCTTTCTTGAGCAGTTCAGTCATAGGTCGGGCGATCTCAGAGTAATTCTGAAGATATCGTCTGACATATCCACTTGCTCCTAAAAATCCTTGAACGTCCTTAACACATGTCGGTGTTGGCCAATTCAATATTGCGTCCATCTTTTCTGGTTGAATCTTCAATCCTTCTGGTGTATAAATCATTCCTAAATAATTGACTGTGGTCGTGTCGAATTCACATTTCTTGATCTTGAGGGTCAATCCTGCTTTCATTAGTTCGGTCATCACTGCTCGTACATGGCCGTCATGTTCTTTAACATTTTTGGAGTAAACAATGATATCATCAAAGTATACTGCAACAAACTTGTTAAGAAACTTGATCAACACATGCGTCATGAATCTTGCAAATTCTGCAGGTAATCTTTTCAGACCCATCGGTGCGACTACCCATTCGAATAATCCCATATCCGTAAGGAATGCTGTTTTCCAGATATCTTCTTCGGCGGTCCTAAGGTTGTAATAACCCCATTGGATGTCAAAGACTGTCATGATCTTTGCTCCTTGCAACAGATCTCTTTTCTGTTCCTGATGCGGTGCCTTGTTTGCATCATCAATCGTTCCGTTATTCAGTGCTCGGTAATCAATAACTAGTCGTTCTGTTCCATCCTTCTTTGGCACAAACATTGGTCTGCTCGAGGCTGGTCCTCGTCCTTCGCGTATATATCCTGCGGCTAGGAATTCTCTGACAAACTTGTTTTCTAATTCCAGCTGATCTCGTGATTTGTGCTGCTGCTTGACTGAAGGTGGTGTAAATCCTGGTTTCAATGGTATTCGTGCTTCATATTCTTTCTCATGATTCGGTAATCGGTATTCTTCCTTCACAAATAATTCGATAAAGTCGTAGTACTTCTTAGGTAACTTCGCAAGTACCTCTTTCAATTCTTGTTCATAAATTTCCTTTGGTTTTGGTCGCGTCTGCGGCTGTGGTACAGGTCGCTCCTGTGTCGTTTTTTCTCTTTTTGCAGGTCGCTCCTGCGGTGTTTCATTTGTCTGTTTCCTAGTAGGCTGCATCACCTTCTGCACCTCTTGTTCACCTGAGCTGGCATTTCTCTTCAGCCCTGCTTGTGGAAGGTTATTCCCCAATCCTTCTCGTAAGCTCGTGAGTTCTTCGTATTCTCCTAACTTGGTTCGTAAGATTCGGTTGTCAATAGAAACTGTTCCAGTTGTCCAATCAATAACTGGGTTTTGCTCTTGTAACCATGGCATTCCTAGTACTGCGTCGTATCCGGTTATCGCTGTAATGTCGAATGAAATTGTTGTAACATATGGTCCTGATGACATAAGAATTGGTTCCGTTTTCTTCTTATATCCTTCCATGATCGGTTCTCCGTTGATGCTAACAATCTCGGTCCATTGGTTTGTCTCATGGTATCGGAGTTGTAACTTGTCTGCTATATCGGGGCTCATATGATTTCCGGTAGCTCCTGAATCCAAAAGTATTCGTAGCTTTGTTTCCTTGATTTCTGCCAAGACAATAATCGTTCGATATCTTGGGTTAATTGTTGCTGCGATCAGGTGCTTCGTCTGGTGTCGATCCATGTAGCTTTGTACTGCTCGGACGTGTTCTTCTAAAGGGTTCACGAAAAGTCCATCGCGGTGGAATTGACAGAACACTGCATGACATTCTTGCTTGGGTAAATCTGAATGTGCTGGATGTCCGCTTTCCTCGTATACGCACTGGCATTCTGGGTTTTCTTGAGGGCATGTAAACTTTGCATGTAAAGCAATGCCTGGTGTCTTCGGAAACCACTGGTTGATTTTCTTGCTGAGGTGGTGGAATTCACATCCATCGTCGTAGCACGTTGTCCAATGTACTTCATTATGCATACATCCTCCTAGATTGGGATAGTGCATGCAAATGCAATTTGGTACATGTCCCAATTGTCCACTGCATAGTCGATGTCCATTCGATTTGGATATTCGTTCGTAAATAGTCGCTAGGATTTTGTTGCTTTGTCCATGTGTTGGGCAGTTTTTGTATGTCCATTCGTGACATTTCTTGCACATCTCTATGTGTTCTTTCCAAGTGTGTTGAGATTCTTCCCAGCAGATTGCTTTCACAGGCATGCAATTGCATAGGTCATCTCCCTGGTTCCGTAATTTGTTTATCTTTTCTTCAGTAACCCATGTTGTGTTGTAGCTGCGGTTACTCTTGCAGGTTTCCTTGTTGTGCGTCTCATTCTGAGCACAATCGCTTTTGTCGGTATATTCCTGTTGAGCTCGTCCTTGTCTTATTTCTGCGAGTTGTTCTTTAATCTTCTCATAGGGGTCCAGGTGGGGTTTCTTTTGGTCTCGATGCTCGGCTGGCTGACTTATTGCCTCTTCGTCACCACCTTGCAACGCCAATTGAGTATGAAACGACTCAATCAGTGAGGAATCTTCATAGTCAGTGCTCTCACTGCTATCTTCCGGTTCTTCTTTATCTGGTTCGTAACCTCCGGGATAACTGTTCTTAGGTGATCGGTTCCGTACCTCATGGCTCTGCTTATTCCTCGAAAGCATGCGGTGAGCGTCCTCGTGCGTGGCCATAGGTGCTTGGATTTCTATGTCATTGACATTTCGTATAGCGCTTTTCATCTTCGTTGTCATTCTTCGTTGTATCGTTGTCGCGATTTCTTCTTCTTGATCCATACTGATCCCTTTCATTTGTCGTCTTCTTGATGCTTCTTGGTCCATAGGCGTGTCCAATGCTTGCCGTATCTGTTTCTGTAATTCTTTTTGTCTCTCAGCTTGCTGCTGTATTCCTTGCTTGTATTGTTCCGGTAACTCTTCATCGGTTTCTGAGTATTCATCGGTACTGCTTTCTTCTGGGGTGTATACGTGGATGGCTGCTGCAATTTGTTGTCGTGATCCCTGGTTGGCCGATCCAGAGTTCTTCTTTGGCTTGCGACATTTGTTTGCAAAATGTCCTGGTATTCCACAGTTGAAGCAGGCTTTCTTTTCAATTAGTTTTTTCTTTTCTTCTTTAGTTAGCGTAGCATTCATTTGCATAATAACATCACCGTCTCGGTCCTTAGTCCTCCTCTGGGACGTGTTAGCTTGTTGTCTCGGTCGATGCTGGTAATTTCCTCGTTCCATACGTCGCGTGTATAGCGCCATATCGATCTGTGACGCTGCTTCCATCATTTTTTTGAATGTATCGGGTCGTGGTATAATTTGCGAAATACGATCCTTCACATTGTCTTTCAAATTGTCGTAGAACTGATCTCGTAGTCCCTGATCGTTCCATTTGAGATATCCTGATACTTGAAGAAATCTTGAAATGTAGTCTCCTACAGATCCATATTGTTTGATGTTCTTAATCCGGTGGGTTGCGTCGAGTTCTTCATTGACAGTTCCAAACAGCTGATGAAGCTTCTCTTCAAAGTAAGTAAAGCTGCTGAACATAAGGGCGGTTTCAGGTTCAAGTTGATCATCATTGGCGGTTTCGATTCGATCGGTAACATAAGGTGCAAACCATCTCATTGCTTCTCCAGTGAGGAAGCTAGATGCTGTGAGAACCTTGTCTTGCTCGGACACAATTCGGTTGGCATTGTTGCTGAAGTAAATGCGTAGCTGTGCCAAGAATACTTTGAGGGTTCCTCGTTCTCCTGAGAATGGTTCAACCTTTCCTATCTTGACGACTGAGTAGTTGGCACGCTGGGCCTCTAGCTCAATGATTCGTCGTCCCATCTCTTCAAAGGCTTGCCGCATTTGGTCAATATCAACATCGTTAGTTGTCTGGGTACGTCCTGTACCGGATGTTGATTCAGTGGTATTTGTCGCAACGGACCCTTGCTGCTGAGCTGGGGTTCGGGGGGTTGCCATGATGATCGCTGGTTAAGACTTCTCTTTCGTAATGAGGGTCTTTAATTGTCGGAAACTTCGGTCGATACCGTCGGAGTATAACTAGGATAGTTATATTAACGGAAGAAGTTAATATATTCTGATGTACGAAAGGCTGTATGAGCGTAAAGTCTTAAGAAAGTAAGGCAAACTGAATATCCTGTTCGATAGAAGAACGTATACTCAAGTTATCACAGTTAATTAAAGACAATAGAATAAAACTAATTACATGGTAAATGAGCGTCCTTATATATTCCATCATCAGTAGATCTGGTAGAGCTGATTGCTGCCAATGGCTCTACTGGCTCCATTCGAGCATATCGAGCCTTGCCCTAACAACGGCTCAACTGGCTCTACTACCCTAACCCTAGCGGTTACGGATAATCCTTTGTTCCATCTTGCATTAGTTTCCGTGCGTGGGTTCTTGATTCATTGGCTGTAGTTTCTTGGATTCTCTGACATCTTATCAGTTCCTAGGAGATATCTAGAGCCCACTCTTAGTCTAGGATTAAAAGTTAATTACAGCCCTAGCTTAAAAAGATAATTCAGAGTCAAATCCTTAATATAATCATCTAGCAAGACGGTCAACTCGTGACTGTAGATTTATAGTTCTATATTCACTTTGCGCTGCTCCAGAACGTATTATAAGCTGTTTTTACTGCGCTTAACTGTGTGGAGAGCATACTGATAGGAATGCACATCTCCTAGGTCAGCAATAGGAAACAAGTAGGCGAGGACATTGGGACCTTCCATCATTGAATACGCTCACAACGCAGGAGAAATAAATTGAAAGAAAAATAGATGTGGGCAGCATCAATCCATACTTTATCCATGATAGCCTAGTCCAGACCTGGCTCGACTCAAACAGCATAAGCCCGCTAATTATGAACTGCCACACTTATCCTGACAAGCTATCCAATAATACATAAATACGTGTAAATACGGGCGCTTATTCCTGCCTGATGATTCGCTCTCAAATCTAGTACGTTTCAGGAAACTTGTAGGAGTTCCGTTTGTTTGGTCACTGATCATGGTACGGTACCTACAAATAGCCATTCATCCATTCATGGATAGAATAAACCCAGCAAAAGAAACGTCAAAGTTCGGCAAGAAAGCAAAGAGAGGTAGAAGTGGAGAAATATCTACAATTGGATTAAACCCAATCAAACTGACTCCACAGCATGGGGCCATCTGATGACTAATCAACGGCCCACCCCCAGTGCCAGTTATCTCAGGTTCTCAGACTAGCTAGCCCTAAAATAGCTTAGCTCGTCATGCTGGTCAGATACCGAATTAGGTCTAGCGTGCCGCAGGGTCACCTGATCATGGTCTGAGGAACTGAGATAAAGTGCCAGTCTGCCAGAGTTATCCTTCCAGATTGACCACAGTGCTACTCTACTTCCAGACTCCGAACCATGGCCACCTCTGGGAGGAAGTTATATGCTTGCGAGGTCGCGGCATATAGTGATATGGAGCTTGATCGATTTTTGAAAGAGATCAGGGACTCAGGAGCCATATGCGTCGATATCAAAGATCCAGAGAACCTGCCTCAGCTTTTCTACCAGAGACTAAGGTAAGTAGATTGTCTCTCCTTGACTCCTCATTTCTTTTGTCTAATAAATCTGGATAGAGATTGATGGCTACGTGCGCCAGATGCTGTTAAAGCTGAATCCCGACCACTTAATCTAGACCAAGTAACTGCTCGACTCTTGGAAAAACAAGACAACAAACTGTCACCTCGATCGTCTACGTCATCCACGGAAGCTGGTGATAAGGAGAATGAATACAATAAGGATTTGAAGCACGAGAAGGAGAGTTATAATATCCTAATTAACAATGGCTACCGTCCTTAGTACTCAATTAACTATTTTAATAATGTTACTAAGAACCTAGAGGAACACTGTGATAAGCTATAGCTTTAGCAGTCATACAACAGCTAGTAAAGAGTATTTAAGCTATAGTTAGGGTAATAATAATTTTTCTATAAGTACTAACAATATGCAAGAGAGCAGAAAGTTAAGAATAAATAAATACTATATATTACAGTACAAAATTATGTAATATAAGAAGAATTTACTAAGTGCTACTCTACCTTCTATTTAAATAACCTTAAGAGAGAGTAGTTTAGCTTTCCTAAATATATTAAAGTGCTAGAGGACTGTCTAATAAGATATAAGTTTATAAGGAAGTTCTAACTTAATAATAACCTACATTAGCAGGACAGACTTACAATATAGATTAAATACCTAAGCTATAAGTATAAGGAGTACAATCATTATATAAATTTAATAAAATGTCTTCAACAATAGTACAATAAATCGTGGAAGATGCTTATCGACTTAGAGATATTAAGACTAGAGGAGATAAAGGAGTATATTAATAACATTACCTCTGTGTTTCAGTGCCAGTGTAAAGAATCACAAGCAGAAGAATCTGTAGAATTAGTGCTCTCTGCTATAATAATAGCTCAGCAAGCTATCATTAATTCTTAATAAAGTCTAGCTGCAGCTCAATCCAAGCTAGCAACAGCAATACAGAACCAAAGTTTTATTAAAAAATGAAATGATCTTATATCAAGATTCAAATAGAATAATAAGAATTACTAGATTGCAAAGCATGAGGCAGGTTGCTACGATACTCTTCTACAATAGATGCTTCAGCAAGTCCTGTTGATCGAACTTGAGATAAGTCAATCGAAGGCGATCGAGAAAATTCCGGATTGCAGAGGTCAGAAAAAATCTCTTAAACGCGGTCCAGCTGATGAGGTCAGCGAACACCCAAAAAGACAGAAATGTGACAATGATTTACGGTCCTGGATTCCTACTACTACATCCTCTGCTTCTCAAGAAAGAGAAAGAGAAAGAGAAAGAGGAGGAGAAAGAAGCAAGCGCACTCACCTCCATCACACATTCATCGATGAATCATCTTCCACGTTGACCAGTGAACCATGTGACTCTACCACAGCCAGAGGCGAAAGAGGGGAAAGACTCAGGAGATCGGCTCGTATTCATCAGCAGACTAGGCTGGTTTCAGGAAAGAAGCAGCATATTATTACCAATGAATCAAACAAGCTTCAACAGACGAGAAACAAACAACAATATAATTCAGATAGACAAATTGCAGCGCACCAGGGTAGTCGCTCACGCAGGAGATGTGAATCCAAGAAACTGCCAGTCGGTCAACGCCACTCCAGGGATGGGAATCCAAACGAGGCGGGTATATTGCTACCCAAGAAGAGATACGGAAATCAATCGCAGCTTGTCAACCCTCTAAGAAGAAGCGAACGGCTGAGGAATCTTGCTGATCGGTGTTGCGAGGGGTAACTCATACTCATTACCTACAAGTTTTCATGCGTCTCGCTCTTCCATTTCTGAGTGGACACACGCCAACCGCAGAATCTTGCGTTCAGATATTCCTATTTTGAAGCTAGCCAGCCATTTCCATTACCGGACAAAGCCATCGCGACCATCCGCGGAAGGTGGTTTGTTCTACCAACCAGTACAGTGAAGGCCAACTCCTTCACTATCTGCTCAGTCTGATCTCGATTCGTCAGCTCAAATATACACGAACGAGAAATGAGAAATTCATTAATCAGTTTCGGCTATTTGTACGTGTACGACCTTGTATGCAGATAGCTAGCTAGATAGTGAAGGGTCAAATGAGGCATTCTTAATAGTAATTAGGGGTTGCTAAGAAGCCACGTAGCATGTACGCAGTACAGAACCCGACCCTGGTTAAGTTAAACCAATCAACAGTCTACATTTCCAGTTCAGGGTGCTATAACTAAGATCATATTTAATATAAAATCACTCAGATACACTCCGGAGGGGACTTCATATTTCCAAATCTAACAAATGCTCTGTCCACAAATAATGTAGAAAAAAAAAGCACGCTATAAACAAAGATTTTTATCCCTAGATCCAGTAGAGGCGAATTACAATGAAAATAATAGATTTTAAATCTTTAGATCAAGAATTAGATTAGTAGATTTATTACATCCTAAACCTAAACAATCTTCTACTTCACACTTCACAAAAAACTATTATAGGCTACTAATAATCAGTATAGATTACATCACGCACAATCTCTCATTTGGGTGTTAACAGTTCAAAGAACAGAATACTATATAGAATGTTTCTCTAGCTACAGATGTATGTTGTTCATAATAAGAAAAGAATAGCTAGGCTGATAGTTAGTAATAAATCCTCTATAGGGGCCTTCCTCTAGACTTCAGCTCTCAAACTCGCATTGACTTACATTAACTTATATTGACTCGCATAGGCTTATATTGACTCACATTAACTCGCGTTGACTCGTATTAACTTGTATTAGGCTCGCACAGCTCGCTCCTACAATTTAATCATATAAGAGAGTAAAGTGGCAATGCTCTTATTCTACTCCTATCAAGGCTAGAAATGAATTCTAAGGAGATGCATTTTCGCGAACAAGTATACAGGTAGCCTTAGCGGATAGGTCTACCGTGCGACTCCGCATGAAAAATAAGATCATCTCTCCTAGTGTGGTATTTCGGAGACTATTTCGAAAAGGTCAGTAACCAATATTAGTCAGACGACTTTATATCAATGTTTTTACAATTGCGCGAATGGAATGACTTCCAGCCTCAGCTGAAACCTGGCAAAAATTTCCGAACTGAAATGGAGCTCTGGCATATAGTCGACCGGCCAAGCTCCATGTAGGTCATTGAAGGAGCAGGAGAATAGGCACTGTCAAGAGTCCATATTCCGAACCAAACGACTCCGACGGTACTCTTTGTTAGCAGGCAACAACAGAAGGTTAGTAGCTGAAATTTACCTACCAGAATTTAATCTCTGGGGGATTTGGATGGTATTTTTCGACACTTCTGGTACTGGATACTTCACAGTTTGCGATACCGGTGCGTGACAGAGATCCCAGAAACAACAGCGATGGCTGATCTGGAATCCAGAAAGCACTAAAGATCGACCCCTGGTTTACGTCATTTACCATAATGTTTATTAAGAAGGGGGGGCAACACAACCTGCTCCGGTCAAGAAAGGATCATTGTATGCACATTCTCTCTGGATCTCTAGCTCGGAGGCTGACAGACTTCGTAGAACTAGTTCTGTGTCCTGCCAGCTGCTCTGCCTTGCAGTTAGGGCTAACGCTTACTTCTTATCGTAGTATAATAGAGGTATGTCCTATACTTAAACTAGATAGACATAAGTGTGAGTAAGCGAGCTAAAGTTGAGCTTTAAGGGCTAGCTAGGCTGAGTACCTGACCTCGGGAGACAAGAGGATGTAGTTAGTTATATAATGTACTGTCCATGACCTAGTGGCCATGGAATAACTAATATCCTGTATGCACCGTACGTACGTAATATACAGAATTGTTGTATCGACAGAAGCCATACTCCATCTCGAGCCTGCTCCTTTGTGGTGCTGGACCAAAGGGATTAGAAGCAGATACACCTGGTGTCGTATTACTAAACAGCAGTCGCGAAGCAACTAGAGTTAATGAAGTATGGACATTGATGAAGGACTAAATTTAGATAGTGACAAACTTGCTGTTGTGTTTGAGCACCAGAGGGACGGCCTAGGATTCCGCATAATATTTGAATACATGAGTAGAAATCTTCTCTCCCGTTGTACCATATCTCTGAGGTAAAACATTGAACAAACCATCCGCATCCCGAGGCTCATAGTCCAGTGTTGAGGCAGCCTGGACGAGCACCGGCAGGCCATAGTTCTCCTTAAGCCAGTGTGCAACCATATCCATGGCAGCAACGGCCCCGGACCCTGTCCATATATTTCCATCGACGATCCACTTCTTCTCCCGTGTCCAATTGACCTTTGGCCAGCGATTCCGAACCCACTCGAACTCGATATTATTGACAGTGGCGGTCCTTCCATCCAAAACACCTGTCGATGCGACAACGCTAGCCCCGGTGCAGGTTGTGAAGAGTAACTTGCCCGCAGCAACGTGTTTTCGTATGAAATCGGCATGCTTGGGGTGCAACTCAAAGTTACCCAAGTATGGGCCTGCGACGAGCAGAATATCAAGCTCAGGACATTCGTCCACAGTTGTCGTTGGGATTATCCTCATGTTGCCAGTGCCTAGTTCAATGGGATCTCCGGTCACGCCGATGTGGTGGAATGTGAATTGTGGTGCTTGCGATATGAGTTCATCGCTGACAGGTCCGTATTCTCGGTTGATTTCGAAGGCAATCCTATTCGCGGAGAAGAGGAGATCGATTGGCCCGATTGTGTCAATTACTTGGTAAGCAAAGGCTAGAATGCCGAACTGGATGATAGCCATGATAGTGGTGTAAAAGACGAGGCGAGCAGGCGACAAAGAGGCAGGAATGGTGCAATAGACGTCAGTGCAAGTTGACGATTGATGGAATGCAGATATGTTTACGCCGACTTATTTATCGAGCGTATTGTAGTGGCGAGTCACGTCAATGAAGAGAGGTTATGACTCAGGATTTTGCAGAGTACATTTAGGGGGGGCAGATCATGGCGGCCTATATCCGTAGGCCTCCCGGTTATACCTCTGAACCCTTACTTCTTCGCCCTTATAAGCATGCTGACAAATTTTCAGCAACTCTGAGACTCACATAAGACTATCAAGAAAATGTGCAGGTAGTCTTGCCGCTTGTCGCTCATTTTAGCATTCCTTCATGGTAACAAATGGAATTTCAACTAATCGCACTCTTTGAGCCCCATAGCGTACTGTAGAAACTATGGATTGAAGAAGACATATAATAATTAACCCCCCGAAGTAATACCGGGGGTTCCTCTACAACCTTGCAACCTCGCCAAAAGCACAGCAGCAAACCCGCGTTAGATGTTCCGTCGATATGGACTCTTATAATACGCAGAACTCATTCACTTGACCAACCGAACGTCATTGTGGCCCATATGTCGTGGAATAAAGGGATTCTCTTTTGCTCGCTAGTATTGCTCCACGCTGATAGTCCTCTGGAGCTAGATTGCCAGTGCTCTGTGGATGTTCCCAAGTTTCCGCGCATGACAGGACACCCGAAAAAGCGGCTGACAGGTTGGGTAGATTGCGAATCCTTCAAGGAGGCCAACCGAAGATCGTACTTTGATTTGGCAAGGCGTAGCATGTAGCGACTAGCTGACAGGAGATCGCTTTGAGCTGTGATATCTGTGCCTCGCGACATTTTCTCTAGAAAATCGTCCAAGCGAATCTCCGAACGAGCATACGTTGAATCAAGATCAGGGCATAGTGTGAGCGGAAACGACAGGCGAAATGACAATGTAAGAACAACGATGAACCTAGTCCAGTCATTGACTGTAAATGAAAGAAGGGAGGTATCATCCAAATTTAGAACGAAATCCAGAAAAGCTCTGATCTTCTTGATACCGCCATAGACTAGAGGTAGGGGGGGACAAAAGCCGGTTTTAGAGTAGGTCTTGGAAACTGGCAAGACGAGTAGCCCTCCGCAATCAAGGAATATATCGACAAACATGGCCTGCATTCGAATCGCTCCTTGACTTTCTGTCAGTATCTCGCAGGAACGTTTTCCTCAACATGGATACTCTACCTAGTCCTGTGATTAGCTGCTTCGTAGATGTCTGCAATTCCAAGTACTCCTCTTCGAGTCTTCTCAGAATCAGTTGGCAGTTCGTGGCCATCTGCAAGTCTCCCTTTTTGATCCCAGATACATCCGCAAACAGACTCGAAGTACGGACGAGAGCCACTAGCGTGCTATCTCCATCAACCTGAGCGTTGTTTTGGAGAGTCTCGGTAGCGATACTGATCCACGACGGGCGACTGATAGGCAGGTCTCGTTCCCCTCTCCAGATAACACCGTATCTGTTGATAAACCAAAACGTGAGAATAGATCAAACGGCTTAGACTTCTGTATAGCTTTATCTTACGTGAGACTAATATATAGATAGGCGAGATAGGCTCGAATCTTGTCAAGTTCGTTGTCTGTCGGTTTTTGAGACATCGGATCAGAGGGTGAGAGAAAGTCTTCGTCTAAATGAAGATCGTGAACAAGATCACCGGCGATGCGTAGACAATGATCCAACTGTCCATTTTTCGGCCGCAATTGGAAGGGATGCCTGAGACCATGAGTTGTGAGCGCGTAAAAGTAGTTGGGGATTGCAACATACCACGCGCAGTATATCAATATGCCCTGTAAAAGTTCGAGACTCCTCTCGCCACCAGACCCATACTTCAGACCCAGGGCTTTCCGAAACTCGTCATCGTATAAAGCGTGTTTCTGCACCATCCTGGATCCTGACGCCACTGTCAAGATGGCCAGAAGAACAAAGGGCTTCTTCGTAGCGAGATGCGAGATGGTGATATCATCCGGGAATACTATGAAAGGCAGGTAACTAAATGTAGACTTGAAGCTTTTGAGGAGAGTTTCTGCTGATGCCACGTCAAATAAAGGTTGACGCCAGATGTTGGTGTTTGCATCAAACCCGCTTGACAACGTCGAAACTTTTGAGAGACTGTTGGACTGGTTTGCTATTTCCGGACTATCACCGAATTCTCCCCCAAAAAGTATTGAAGTATGGGCGTGATCATGTAAGCCTCGTAGAGCCTCGATTGTGTCGCTAAGGTCACCTGTGACTGGTACAGGGTAATTGATGCTAAATGTGCCACGATGGGCTGGCGACTGGGATGTGGGTTCGGCATCGTCCAAGCTAGACAGAAGAACACATCAGAATGTAAGCCAAAAGCTGGCAATTGTGGTTCTTACGCCGATTTGCGTCCCCGTCGAAGAGGTCGTGACTTAGTACGGATCACGCATTCTCTTTTCAAAGCGAGACATCTAGCATAGGCGATGAGTATAGCCTTATGAGGACACGGAGCTCGACGAAACAATAGTTACCTGGCACACACGCCTGGTTGTTCACTAGACTGACATCTGATCCTGGCTGTACGGCAGTGCTCGCATGCCGTCGGATTGCGTATCTGACCGCGACTTCGCATTGCAGGGCTCTTTGTCGCGCGAGCCATATCAACATGCTCCACTAAATCTCAACGAATGGCTACTCAATAAAGTTCGACAGATTCGATACAAGGCCTGCGCCGTCACAACGTTGATAGAGTGCAGGTGTCGTTTCCAGACAACCTGAAGCCGACCGGAAATAGAAATGGGCATGTTGAGATGTTCTAGCATGGCTTCTGCGGTACTCCGTAACCCAACGCTCCAGGTTTTCGTTGATTGGCCGTCCTAGCGTTCTAGGACCGTGCAACTGGGTTCCACTGATGGCAGGGTCGGAGTGATTTGATTGGAGAGCATGGCACGAATCCCTGACATCCGGTTATCGCCCGGATATAGCCTAACAATTGATCTGTCGTTTTGTTTTCCAGTGGGTCAGGTCAGGTCCAACTATCCGCCGCTTCGACTGTATATCAACTTCGGATACGGTTGTCTCCCCTAGAAGATCGCATTTTGACACATGAACTGTCCCTATGATTGATAATCAATATGTTATCCTCGGAGATTATTGACTCTGATACCATTATGCGAACTACCTGTCGGTACCCGTCCTCGCGGACGCTGTGTAAAGTGTATATATATTTAATTCTCGTCATGCTCTTCATTCAATCTCATCTTTGTGTTCAATTAATTGCTACACCTTCTTCAAAAGGCTCGATTCAGCAGCTACGGAACGATTATGGCCTTCGCTGCTCTGCATGACGTTGTCCGAGACGCCCCGCTTGGACAACTGCTGCGCTACTTCACCAATAATCGCCTCTTCCAGTACCCAGAAGAACATCAGGAGTTCGAACTTCCTGATGCGTGGGTTCATATGTTGAGCAATGCAGAGCTGCCTGAAACAAAGCACAATGGGTCAACTACACCTTCCACCGTTGCGACCTTGCGACCCGATGAGAATACTATCAGCGATGTCACTGCAGAGAAACCGGATGTCGAGAGCGGGTATGTCAGCGAAGACAAGACCAGCTATGTGACGCCGAAGATGGCCAACGACGGTATCATTCTAGTTGATTGGTACTCCGACCAAGATCCTGCCAATCCGCAAAATTGGTCAAGTCTTCGTCGCGCCCTTATTGGTTTGGTAATCTGCCTCTACACATTCGTGGTATACCTGAGTTCCGCGATCTACTCACCTTCAACGGAAGGCGTCATGGAGCGTTTTGGCGTTAGCAATCTCAAGGCAACTCTCGGTCTTGCCATGTATGTGCTGGGATATGGTATAGGCCCATTGTTATTCTCGCCTCTCGCAGAGATCCCTCGCATTGGTCGCAACCCGGTCTATATTATCACGTTCGCACTGTTTTTCATTCTCTCGTTCCCGACGGCTTTTGTTAATTCCTTTGCGGGTCTCATTGTGCTGCGATTCTTGCAGGGGTTCTTCGGGTCTCCTTGCCTAGCCACAGGTGGTGCTTCACTAGGCGATATGTATGGCATGATTCATATGCCCTTGGCGATGATCGCCTGGGTCGGCGCTATGTCTTGTGGTCGTAAGTTCTCCAGTCAGCTGTTCAATGTATGGTATCTAAGCCCGTCGCAGCCTCCCTTGGTCCTCTCCTCAGTGGGTTCGCCGTGGCAGCAAAAGATTGGCGATGGTCCTTGTATGAATCAATCTGGGTATCAGCGCCGGTACTTATTTTCCTTTTCGTCTTTATGCCAGAGACGAGCGCCCCTAACATCCTACTTCGCCGCGCCGAACGCCTACGCAAATTTACCAGCAGCCAGAGGTTGAAGTCCCAGAGCGAAATCGACCAGGCACACCTCACAGTCTCAGGCATAGCTGTAGATGCCTTGATCAAGCCCTTGGAAATCACCCTCAAAGACCCAGCTGTCATGTTTGTACAGATCTATGCGGCTATCCTCTACGGGATATACTACTCTTGTAAGTAAATTGTGACGTTGTTGCAGTTCTCAGCTGACCATTTAGACTTTGAGGTTTTCCCGTTGGTCTTTCCAGTTCAATATGGCATGAATCTTGGCGAGGTTGGCCTCGTATTCATCTGCATTGCTGTTGGATGCATTATAGCTATAATTCTTTACGGCTTATACCTATACTATGTGCTCATACCACGTATGAAGAAGTCTGGTATCGGCTCACAAGAGACCGTACTCTTACCCGGACTGCCAGCATCCTTTGGTCCTCCAATTGGCCTGTTCATATTCGCATGGACGGCGAGGGCTTCCATCCACTGGATTGTCCCAATCCTTGGCGTCACAATATATGCTGGCTCGATATTCACCGTCCTGCAGTGTGTATTTCTCTATGTCCCCCTCAGTTATCCCCAATATGCCGCCTCCCTATTCGCCGCCAATGACTTTTTCCGAAGTGCGCTAGCCAGCGGCAGTATTCTATTTGCGCATCCATTATACCACAACCTCGGGTTCGCCAAAGGCACCAGTCTACTTGGTGGTTTGAGTGTCATTGGTATCTTGGGCATGTGGACGCTGTTTTTCTACGGTGCCAAGTTGCGAGCTCTCAGCAAGTTCGCGACGTAGGGTTGCGACCAAAACGTGGTTACATTATCCCTTTGCATTGAGTTAGACCTAAACATCCACAAGGAAGATCTTCTGTTGCGGGTTGGGGGAAAAGTTAATTAGAAATCCAGGTCAGGCGACGCATTAATGCTAGATAGCAACTCTGTGAGGCGGATTCGGGTAATAAGATGGTGTAATAGAGTTTAGATAGAGGCGCATATAGATTTTCACATATAATACTCCACTCATGCTTCTCTTCGCATCACTCTTCACTGTTATCGACTACGGGGTAACGTGAAAACAAGGACCAAGCAAGTTTCAGATATTGTAACAACTCCCGTCCTGAATAGTAAGTATCTCAATATGCTGTAAGAATTTCACGCAGAATATCACTTACTAGGGAGGTTTCAACTCTGCGTACTTAGATTCAAGGCTGCTCATTGAAATGCCAGAATAGTCTCCTCCCTTAGGCTAATATACCTCAACCTTTGTACGTAAGTCAACATCACACTTGGGCAAAATGCTGCATGAGAAATGCGACATACACTGCTCTCTGGTGGGAACATGGCCCAAAATAATATCTATAAACGACTAACCTCCATGATCCTGCCATCAGGGTTCCAGACAGGAGACTACTTGTTCGCTTGAGGTGTTAGATATACTGTATATTTGTAGGCATGAGGAAGGAAAGGCGGATTAGCCAGCTCACAGGAATTGTGCCTTAGCGCCTCGTACATACGAAAATTAGAGCCCAGATGCTTTGTAATTACCTAATTCGGAAGTAAAATGATATAGCTTCGTGGGAAGCCCTGATGTGATGAACTTTGACAATTGCGTGATAGTCGTCACGTTCTGAAATTAGTGACAGAAGCTAGCCAAATAGGCAAGGCTAGTAGTATAGTACTATGGTCATGAAAAGAAGATGTATTTTATGTAATATGATAGTAACAATTTGCCAACTGTTATAATTCCGGTACACAAATTTCTAATCCTCATATTACTATATCTCCGACTTACAAGGCGGCGCTATGGTGTAGACCTCACATCTTGGTGAATCAATGTATGAAAGCTTTTGCTCCGGAAAGCTCCTTATCACCGAACCATGACCAAATATCGTTGAGGAGCAGTTCAGGCACCTCATATGCAGCAAAATGTCCACCATGGTCGTGCACAGTCCTCTTTAGGACATTTCCTCCTCGTTGTGCCCATTCCAACGGCATGCGATAGGTAAGATCGTAAGGGAACTGGCTGATAGCGACTGGGACCTCTACCTGGGGCAGGACACCAAAGTTGAGCGTTGCAAAACCTCCATCGTTTTGCACCTCTTTGTAAAAGCGCATGCCGCCATATGGACCTTGAATGTAATACATCATTGACCAAGTAATGATCTCCTCGGGTGTCCAGGATGTGAGGGTCGGGTCAACAACCTTGGCCATGATAGAATAAATCCACAATGCATTGCCCAGAGGCGAGTCGGTCATGCCATATGCGACCGAGAGTGGTTCCGTTGACTGGATTAGGCGGTATCCGGACCATTGATTGATATAAGTCTCTATGATGTTGATGTATGCAACCTCGTCGGGTGTTGCCTTCCCTTCAGCGAACACCTGCATGTCAGTATCCCCGGGCTGGATGATCCAGAAATTGCTTAGTGCCGAGATGACCTGTTTGGGAAAGAGGTGGGCTTGATAGCGAAGGGTGACACCACCAAAATCTCCACCTTGAATTACATATTTGGAGTAGCCAAGCTGTTGCATCAGCTCGTTGAAAGCATGCGCAGCGTCGGCAGGACCAAAGCCAGGGCTTTGCGGCGCCGGGGAGAAACCAAAACCTGGAATTGAAGGTGCCACAACGTGAAAAGCCGGCACGGATGCATTAGGCGGGTTTGTCAAGTTGCCGATGATGTGGCCAACTTCAAGGAATGAGCCTGGCCACCCATGAATGAACAGCAGCGGAATGGCATCCGACCGGTTTGAACGGTGATGGACAAAGTGCAGTGGAACTGGATAGGTGGCGTTATTGATTACCGGCTCGACAACAGTCGTGAATTGCTGGAATCTTACCAGTCTGTTATTAGATTCTGGCAGCAGTGATCGTATGTGTACTACTTACTTGTCGTTGATAGATGCCTGTGTTGCGTTCCAGTCATACTCATTGACCCAGAAATCACGAACACTGGTAAAGTTCTCAGCACTTGGGCCGTCACCGGTCATGTTCAGGAAGACTGGGGCCCTTGCGTGCGCGGCACGCTGTCGGGTGTCCTCAATGAAGTTTGGATCAACTTGAATGAGAAATGGCTGAGGGGAGTCGCTAAAGGTGGCATTGACATTTGGGATTGAAAATGTGCCTGCAGCAGCGCAGAGGAGAGGGCCGAAGCCAAAAGCTAGTAGGTGTAGTGACCGCATGTTGGCTTGTTAGTAGGACAACTGGATGTGGCACTTGAAACCTCTGCTTCAAGAAACACCCAGCATATTTATACTTGAATGCCACGAACCTACTGCATCATACTAATGAAATCTATAGGCATCTCATTAAGATGCTCCCGGAATATAGGTATACACCACACCTCTATATCCACCCGGAGACCGGGTTTACCAATACCGCCGTCTTGGATGCATGGAATCTCCAAATTATCACACTATGTGCAGCGTGGACTTGCTATTAAACTTACGTCATTCCTTTTTTTTTCTAGTACCTATGAGTAGCGTGGAGCATTTATAATCTAGTATGACAGAGCACAGTATTCCAGGTGACCCATGATCTCTCCGAGAGAGGCTTTTTTGAGGTCTTAGGGTTAGATGGTTCCCGAAGCTATCCATATCCGTGGAGCCTGCGGATGTCGAGAGCAGGGGTGCGTCCGCTCCCGATGAATACTCTCCCGTTTTAAAGTCCTCAAAGAGCAATGAAGCTCTTTTGTCCTTGAACAGTGAAACAAACTTCTCATCACTAGCGAACTTGGCCGAACAAGCTAAGACAAGCCCTTGGACTTGAGATTCGAGCTTCACGAAACAAAGCAAAGATGGTTATCAAAGTCGGCATCAACGGATTTGGCCGCATTGGACGCATTGTTCTCCGTCATGCCGTCAATCGTCCCGATATTCAGATCGTTGCTGTTGACGACCCTTTCATCGAACCCAAGTACGCTGTAAGCAATACCTGCTTCAACCACGACTAACCCTTGTTGCTTACAACGTGTTCTCTTTTTCGTGGCATTAGGAATATATGCTTAAATACGACTCCAGCCACGGGGTCTTCGATGGCACTACTTCAGTTGAGGATTCTGACCTAATTGTCAACGTTAAGAAAATCAGGTTCTACCGGAATCGTCAACTGGTGACCCCGGTGACATACCCTGGAGCGAGACTGGCGCCGAATATATCGTCGAGTGTACCGGCGTCTTCACCACAACCGAGAAGGCCAGCGCCCATTTAAAAGGAGGTGCTAAGAAAGTTATTATCTCCGCTCCTTCGGCTGATGCCAATATATACGTTATGGGCGTCAACGGGAACACGTATGGTGGCAAGCAGCCCGCCGTTATTTCTGCCGCCTCGTGTACGACTACCTGTCTGGCTCCCCTCGCTAAAGTGATCAACGATAGATTTGGTATTGTCGAGGGTCTCATGACTACTATCCATTCATACACTGCTACACAAAAGACCGTCGACGGTCCGTCGCCTAAGGATTGGCGCTTTGGACGTACTGCCGCGCAGAATATTATCCCTACCAGCACTGGTGCAGCTGAAGCGGTTGGCAAAGCTATCCCTGAGCTTGCGGGAAAGCTGACTGGCATGTCTATGCGCGTCCCCACACCTAATGTCTCTGTCGTTGATCTCACTGTCCACATTGACAAGGGCGCTACCTATGAGGAAATTAAAGACGCCATCAAGGCTGCCGCCGCGGGTGACCTCAAAGGCGAGTGCTTATATAGCTTTATCAGAGCTTTGTCATACGCGTAACATTGCGTTTTGATTGTTGGACAGCTGACACTTAAACTTGCAGGGATTTTGTCTTGCACGGAGGATGATATTTTCTCCGCCGACATGAACGGCAACCCTCACTCTTCCATTTTCGACGCCAAGACAGGCATGTCCCTCAACAATAATGTCATCAAAACTCATTAGCTGGTACGATAACGAATGGGGTTACAGCCGCCAGGTACTAGACCTTCTTACTTACGTTGCCAATGTTGATTCCGGCAACTGATTCGCTGGACGAAAGTCTTGCCCCAGAGTGAGTTCACACATTTACCTGGGCAATCATTGGGGTAGGCGTGATAGAAGATTGGGAAGATATCCCGTTATAACTTTGATGTATCTCTATATCTTTCTGGGTGCTTTTCCACATGCTTGAAACTAGAATACAATACCTAGGTATGTGACCCACGATAGGTCGGAATATAAACCTGTCGAGTAGAATCTCAAAAGAAGTAGCCAGATGCCGCACTGATTATGGAATCTTGCAGGAGAGGCTCTGATCAATAGTCAAGCAGGCCATATTTCGTTCCACACCCGTGCCATCTATTGCTACCATGAATCAGTGGAATTCAGAACATATATCTGTCACATACAGGCAATCCTCAATGCTTGGATCTAGAAGCCAACCCGTTTAGCACGCAACTTAGGTCCATATATCCGTAACGCAAACGGAATGGGTATCTGCTACATAGCAACGCTAGCAGCATAGAACCCCTATACATAGATGTCAGAATCAATTATCAATCAAATTTGACAGCTTGTTTGAGGATAGACAAAGCTCATGGATGAGGAAAATGAATGAACTAGCGGACACTTACCACGCGTAGCCTAAGCGGTGATAGAGTTGGAAACCAACAATCGTAAAAACACAACGGAGCACGGATCGAGCAACTACAGCCGCAGCTAAGGAACTTGCTGCAAACTGCTGCTCAAATGCATCAGTTAAATATGTATGAATACATACATAGCCCATTAACATGCCAATACCGAAGATATATGCGCCCAAAAGAGGGACTATTCAATGGGTGTAATTCTCAGCGCTCCAGCCAAATATGATCAGACCAGCTAGTACGATAGCTATGCAAATCTGTATAAGTAGTAAACGAAACTCGGGCATATGTGCCTATCCTCCATAACCACCGCCATGCTTCTCGTCGTAGCGGCGAGTCGTATAGTTTTAGGAGCGATTGAGGAACTTGACACATATTACGATACCAATCATGAGCCCGAGCCCGGCGCCCAGGCCAGTGGTATCTTTTGTCCACTGGTAGGAGAATAACCCATAAACAGGCGTGGGCCCGAAGAGAAGCGTGATGGTGGTGAGATTGCAAGTAAAGAATACCATAAATCTAGGCACCATTCAGCAGTCGTGCACTAACACTCAGTTGGGGGAAATGCTTATATAGACAAATATAGACTCATGAATGTGCAAATAGCGAACGTAAATAACAGGCAGATTGGTCGAATGAGTGCGCGTCGAATCACTCCGTTGCCATGATCTTCGTACCCCGTCATGTAGGATACACCGGAATTTTCGTTCTCGAGGCGCCTCTTCTTCCACTTCAGCAAAACGGGCTCGTAGGTCTTGCGCTGAAAGCAGATGGCTAAGAACGAAATACATCGCGGGGGTACTGCCGTAACCCACATCAGCCATGTATGATAGATGATGAACCCGCTCATCAATCCACCGATAACCGGCCCACAGGTCGGGCCAAGGGGTATATAGCTTGCGCCCTGCCCCGTTCTTTTGGCGTGAACATGTCTGAGATGATGCTGCCTCCGAGACTAGCAGTCTAGATAGGCCAACGGGATCAAAGCACACCACAACTCGAAATGAATATTTCTATCCTTGTAAACGCAATGGAGGGGTGGAGGCTTGTCAATAAAACGGATAATCAGGGGCATGCAGGTGCCACTAACCCCATAGAGGCGAATGAACCGTATCTTGTGCATGCATGGAAGCGCCTACTGTATATCTGCCCCAACAGTCAGCTAGATTTCGGGCAATATATTCCAGCATTAGTGGTATCTTTCGGTGACTAAACACATGCTCAATCCCTATATTGGTCACATTTACAATTAAGTAAGCCCCGAAGCCACAGTATCGCATGATGAATATTCCGTAGTGCATAATTACCATACCTCGACCTAATCGCAACCTTCCCATTTTTCCTATACCCTCGCGGGGACAAACGGATTGTCATCGAAGTAAAATGATGGTCTCACTGACGAAATTTGATTTTGATAATTTTCAATGTCATCCTCCAATAACATAAGCAGGTCCAGCATTTCAGACTCGCTTTTATGTCTGGTTTTCCCCCCTCATTGCGTTTGCTTCCGAGTCCATCGCCGGAAAGTGTTCTTGGACGGACTCACCAACTGAAGAATGACGGCCGATCTGCTCTTATTGGGCATACCCCGCTATCTAACGAGGACGAGCTCATCATGAAAGGCCTAGGGATCGTGGCGCCGTCTGAAATCAACCCTAACGCCTCTCTCCCCTTTGGCCCACCCGCGCCAGCTAGGGCGACATACCAACAACGTTCTACATCGCTAATAATAGGCGAGGCTTTTGGCATTTCTTTGTTCTCTTGTTTGCAATCAGCCGCTTGTTAGTACGGAAATTCTACAGGCGCGCGTGGGGAGCAGACGACTGGATTATAATTCCAGGAGCGGTAAGTTGAATGGGAACGAGCGATCCCTCCTAGGTGGCGTTTAGCTAGGACATCAGGGACAGCTTGGCTGTGTTGCGTACTTGTCGATGAATATTGCAGCGGAGACAGCTGGCTGTTTGGGAAATCATGTTTGGGAGTGTAGATATAGGCAGATCGACTGGTATGTCAAGGTTAGTTCAAACCTAATGCCATGGTGGGTTTATCAAAGCCAAAGATTCCTATGCCCTTTCCTGTTAGCTGATAATCCGACCCCAGATCTCTATTAGACAGGAACCACTTTTCTACTTCACTGTGTTTTCCATTAAACTCAGTATTGCTCTTGGCAACCAGCGGCTCACTTGGATGATCTACTCGAGAGCATGGGAGACGGTGCACTGAACTTTTATCGGCATCTTCCTCTGCTTGCTGCCGATATGCACTTTCTTGAATATGTTCTGGTGTATGCCAGCCCCTGCAGGCTATAGTCTTACATATGTTGGGGCAATGGCAAATCCCCACGATATTCTTTGCCTGCACAGCCGTGCTATTAGTTTGTCAACCCGTATTTTGCACATTGTGTCGGATATTGCATTGCTGTGTGTTCCAATTGTGACTGTTGCACAATTGCACATGCCTAAAGCTAAGAAGTACCGTCCACTATCGCAAGTATTGTACGGAACGTGTTGGTCCTGAAACCAATGGACGACTTCACATGGCAATCGTATGTAGTTTATTGTTTCGATATCATCGACACCACGTTTGCCGCGATTGTTGTGTGCTTTCCAGCTCTAAACTTCCTGCTTGGGGCGTTCATACGGCGTATCGGGCTAACTACGCGGTCTGGCTCTTCTAAGATCAGCTTCTCGTGGATGAAGGGTAGCTCGTCAGCTAGAGAACAGCACTCTGAGCCTGGCGATAGACTCGGGTTCATCATGCTGTCTGAGCCTGATAACAAGAGTGAAATTACCCAACTGAGTAGGGTTGACGATGGTAATCACGGGGATATCCAGCTTGTTGACATTGATGACCGATCGCAGAAGGACTAAAAAGAAGCCCGACAACGCAATAACCGGGCATAGGGTTTGACGTTCGTTCTTTCTAAATTGAGGGCAAAGCAGGCGTGATTTTTTTTCCTGCTACATAGCGTTGAGTCTTGAGTCTTGGCATAATTTGGAGCCATGTAGCTACATTCTGTCATCGGCCATTGTTGTACCTAGGTAGGAAAAAAAGCAAGACAAACTGTTAGCTTTCCTTGTCTAGTACATTGGAGCCTGGGGACAAACTTTCTCTTTCTAGGGCACATTCGGCGACTATTGTTGGAAGCCTGGTTTTAGATATCATTAGTGAAATCCACTGGAGCCGAAGGTTACCAATTCCCAACTAGCTTACCAATCAGCAAGAACCACGTATTCAAGCCAGAGGTTTGGATTCTTGTATTCCGGGAGGGTGTTGGGGTGGGCAGGCACGATTAGAGGGCTATTCCCAATGTTAGACACAACTGTAAGGGCTGATTCCGCCGCGAGATCCAAGGAGCCAATCTGAATGCGATAATCATTGATGCCAGTGATCTAAGGTTGGAATGTGGATGGATGCCTTAAGTCTTTGGCAAGTCGGGAGAGTTGAAAGCAAGCGCGCGATATAGATATTCTTTGTCTCCCTCGGCGCCTGACGGTGGCTGAGCTCTTCCAAGGTTGTGTATATAGAGCGTAGGTCTTCGCAGGGAATCCTCGAAGGTAAAGCGATTACCTCGTACAACCTCACTCATACTATCTGCTATTATTGCTCTATCTTAGTGCGTATCCCTCGTGAGTGGATTCCTTAGTATTCGACTCTTCAAGTGTTCCGCAACTCATACCCTCGTACTCAAAGTATCGTTCAACTCGGTCATTACAACAACATAGATTCCATCAGTAAAAAAAGGATACATACACATACAATTTCGTTAGCAAGCCTGTGTCACAAGCTCCTATACTATCTATATGTACGGATTCCAACAACTATACAGCCAGTACTTAGTAACACAGCCAGTTAAATAGTTACCTAGGTAGGGATGTTTAGTAACCACGTACTAAACAAAGAAAGGCAGATATCACCCGCTCATGCCCCTCTTCGTAGGATCTCATTCCATCGTTTTCTATTCAGATCTCCACAATCTCAGTCTCTCTGCTTCTCTCTGTCAATCACCGTCTACTCGACTATCCGCCTGATCTCTACAATATCACCATGACTGATCCGAGGAACATTCCCAAGAACCACCCAGTGCGCTCCAAAAAACTGCTCTGGTATACGGCCTCCATCGAGGGTAAACTCACCCCGCAGTCTCGTAAGCTGTTTCAGGAATATAGTGGAATTGCACTAGAGGATGTGGATTCGCACGTGAATCAGGTGGTGGGTGTATCTGCCCACTGAGCAGTTTGTGTTAGCTGACAGTCGAGTCTCATCCAGCGCGATCTAGCCTGGGACATCTGTCCATGGCCGTGCATCGGCGAGTATTGGTTCGTTGCGTTCGGCCTTCGCAAACACCCGCAGTATGCAAGGCTGGTCTCATTCCTACAAGGGCCGCCTGAATCAGGAAACGACAGCAAACCGGCCCCAAAATTTCTGGACCTAGGCACATGTCTTGGTCAGGATTTGCGCGCTTTGCATCATGACGGAGTACCCATCTCTAGACTTTACGGTTCTGACCTGCTACCTGAGTTTGAAGGTGCAGGCCATTCGCTCTTCAAGGATGCGGATCGTTTCACCCCCGAACACTTCATTATAGGGGATATTTTTGACGACAACCCAAAAACTTCACCGCTCGCCAAGACTGCAGGCACCTGGTCCGTGGTCAGCATTGTAATGTTCTTACATCTATTCAGTATGAAAGAGTCGGAAATTGCCTGCGCACAAATCCTAAAGCTGCTGCGTCCGGAACCTGGCTCGTTCGTCATCGGAGCCCAGACGGGTACAGTTAACCCAGGCGAGTTTGCAGTGCCCCCGCCACTTGTAGATCCTGGTACCCACAAAGTCGTATGGCGCCATAATCGCGAGAGCATGATTGAAATGTGGAAGCGTGTTGGAGAGAAGCTCGGGGTGAAGCTGAACGTGTGGGCCAATTATGATCTAGACGAAATAAATGAGAGGGAAGCGGAGGAGGCTGCAAAGGAACAAAATGGGGGGCGGCCGAACAGATTCTTTGTCGGAAGAGACCAAAGACGGATCTTCTTTCTCGTGGAGAGAGTCTAGGAAAATATTCTTACACCCACCGTGCATTACAGGGACAGAAACTTAGTGATGGAAAAGAAACAACCTTCATATCGATGCCTTTTCGACCGTAGCCTTACTGTCATGAAATAACTACCTTGTAAATAAACCAACAAACTCATGAACAGGCATAGCATCATTTTCAACAGCTCGAATAATACTCTCTACCTCCTGCTAATGGATCAAGAGACGATATTGTTATGGAACTTGTTCAACACTTGTTCAGCGGTATCCTCTCTTCTTGCTGGCTGGGAACCTATAAATACCTTCTCTGAACGGTATTGACAGAGCGGGGATGAGTCACCACTGGCTAGCACTGTCCGCTGACTGCTATCCAAAGTTTACTTATATGTGCACCTGATGGAAATTACATTGTGAACAAACACGACAGTACTTTTTGAAAGATGGACGGTATAGGCACTAGCCGTGTATATACTGGCATACCCCGTAGATTCACTAGACATCAGTCCCACACTGGCTGACATGTTTTAGCTCATTGCCTTCTTTCAAAACCAACTGGCACCTCCCTAAGTACTCGCAGACTCATATCAAATTTAACACCTTCGGAAAGTGCTAACTCGGCGCTCTCTTTTGCTTTCTCCTAAGTGTCTGGCAATTCATTCTCTCGAGAATCTCTCACCTCATCCCCTTTTATCAGCAGTCTGACAGGAAGTGATTTGAAAAGCACGGCCACTGAAGCGCACAGCTCAACTAGCGCAAATCGATACCCTAAACAAGCTCGACTTCCTTCTGAGAATGGGATGAAGCTTCCGGGGATCGAGGACAGGAATCCATCTTTTTTGAAAGTACCAGCAGTCACTTTCATCCATCGTTCAGGATCAAAGTCGGCCACTGCGAACGGCCGCTTAGAGCGGTTTTCAGAAACTATTGTTACCTCACTTGGTACTAGTCACGGCCAGTATTTTGGGTGATGATGAGTAGCACTTGTACTGATGAATGGATTCATGTCTCGTGGTAACAGGTGGACTTCACCATTGATGGGATAGAAACTTCAGGTCCTGTAGGTGGTACATATTTTGGAATGACTGGCAAAACAGTGAAAAGATGGAGGGTTTCATTAATCACAGCACGGACGCAACTGTTCATTAACAGGTTGTAGTGAGCGTCGTAGGTCCACTGCTCTGGCGGCGTGCCTCTGGAAATTCAGTCTAGGTCGGCCTGCATAGCCCACTGCGCTACTGGTGGCAAGCAAGAAGTAAGATAATGAAAGTAAGGGTGTTGGCATTTGTTTCGTGGCCAGCCAGCACAAAGTCCCGTATATTGCCCATTACCTGATCAGGCTGAAGAATAGCTGGACTTCCATCTTCTGTGGGTAGCCCGGATTGAACAAGTAGCTCTAAAACGTTGATTAATAACAAACCCTACTTCTCGTGGATACAACTATCAACCTACCGAGTACACTTCCAGACTTCTTCAATGGCGTTGTTTTTCTTTTACGCAATTCCATCTCCTTCTGCTCCTTCATTTCACGTAGATAGCGATGCAGCTCGGTATAGGCTGCAGCCGACTGACGATGCGTCTTGAAAGGCGAGGATCCTGGTTCATTCTTGGTTAATTATGTATGGTCTATGACGAAATCAAGTACAAGACCTACCCAGAAGCCTATGTGGCATCATAAATATGGTCATATAGTTCGCCAGCAAGGTAAATGCTGGTCTACTGTAGGTCATGCTATGTGACTTTTGAGGTTTATCATGTGAGTGCAGTGCATCAATAAGATCTTCGTCGCTTTCAGTCTCATAGCAAAACCGATTGATGATATGAAGCGAAAGTTTCGCTGTAAGAGTTCGTGGCGATATGCTGCCGGTTGCCTCAACACCTCTATCAAATGTCCACTTCCCTTGACAGAGCCGACAAAAACCTTTCGCATTGTTGCGTCTGAAAAGAAAGGCGATGTGATCCGTCGGTACAACCGCGATTCAGCCCCATCGGTACTTGTTATGGTTGGACCGAGGATCTCCAAAATGCTCATCAAATGGTCTGGTTTTCCAAGCCGACCATCATGGAACAGCTGCGATGAAACACTTGGGTCACAGTTGTATAGTATAATACCTCCGGGATCGACAGTAAGAAATGTGTCTGATCCAATGCGTTCGAAAGGCTCATAACTGTTATGCCAGCCATCATTGAACACGAGTAGGGGAAGCCACTTTGCAGTCCATTATTCCAGAAGAGCCGATAGAAGATGGAGTAGGGACGGTTGAGTCAGTAGCCACGGAGCGCCAAGTAAGTAGCAAGGAACAACCAAATATGGGAGGCCAGTCGCTCGTGCCCGGGACATATTGGCCGTTAATGAAGCCAGACACCATGCTATCCAGGCTACGACAAGAACGACCCCACGATCAGAATCCTGATGAGAGTGGAGGCCATTGCACTTGTTAAAAATGGGTATTGGCAAGAACTGGGAGAATTATTTTAAATGACGATTCAAAATAAGCATAACTAACCAAAAATTGAGATGGAGGATGGATGTGTTATGTGTCAAGTCAACAGGTGTTGGAAATTTGGTAAGTTAAACCTGATTGGGAATACCTAGGTAGGAGGGCATCTAGTTGAGCTCAACTGATTCGGGAAATCGACGAAGGGTGAGTATGAATATATTTCGAGAATTATCAATCTGATATTGAGCATTATAAACCAGGCTGAGGTCGATTTATTAGCAACCCTCCTTTGAAGGCCTTACCAAGTAAGCACTAGGTAGTACGAATTTGACTCCAACAACAAGGCCCAATCACATGCCGAGGTCCCTTTTCTTTGTTCATTTCAGCTGCTTATTTTCCACAACCCCTGAAAATATGCCAAAGCACTTCCATTCTATTATCATTCAGGCCAGGGCGCAGTCATCAGAATCAACTATCAATTCCGACGTGTTAAACAATAACATAGCGGTGACAATTAACTTGACCGAGGCAGACAAAATGAGCGCCGTTGGCGATCCAGCTTTGTAATATATAGCTGCGCCAACCAATGAGCCAGCGAAAATGGACAGGAGAAAGAAGCTGCGCCGGTTGCGTGGCCTATTTCTAATCTTCCAAATCTTTGGATCGATCATGAGGTCAACCCAGGCCGCTGTGGCCATGGCAGTGGTAATCTCTGGTATCTGTAGCACGCGAGACAAGACCACCTGTGATCCGCTGGAGAAAGCGAGTAAGGAAATAATGCCCAGCGCAGACGGGCCCTGCGGCTGATGTCCTAGCTTGAACTGCATGATTGCCGCCACGAAAACCATCATCGTCTGCAGGAAATTAATTCCAACCAGCCAGGCACGCATACGGGGATGCAGAACGTGATTTCCAATCTGACCTGTGATGAAGGCGCCTGCAAGAAACATTGGAAGACTAATACCAGTGTTCGCTAGTATAAACAAATCCCCGGTATTATTTTGCGCTGCCACTGCGAGAGCAAGCATGACCGTGTTTCCCGTCTGGTTCGAGGCAAAGCATCGGTAGTCGGAAAAGGTTGCTACATCTTGTATTCCAATGTTGAATGTCAATAGTAAAAGTTCCAGTTCAGCAAGCGTGTTGACAGCGATTGGCGAGAATGCGTAGTGACGCCAGGAGCGCTCGAGTCGCCGTCGTTGATGTTGAGTTGCAGGGATGACCGCCTCGGACTGGGAATTTCCATGCTCATTCTGATTTTTATGCGACTGGGAAGCCGGTTGTATTGCGGCATTCATCATGCTTCCTTGCCTTCGACCTTATGAATATACTGGAACTCTTGCCACATGATAGACAGACCGGATAGGGGCATTCCATCCCGGCAGCGGAATAGACCCATGTGTGTATATATATATATATATATATATACGCTTATGCAAGAAGTTCAATTGGATTTGTACGTTATAGACTCGGCAATAATCGAGACTGCCCATATTCTTCGGTGCTGCCGCTCGCTCATTACTTAGCTGTCGGCCGAATGCCATCAAATGGTCGCCGAGCGGCACCATGCTCGGCGTCTCTTCCATAAATACGCTGACCATGAACATCAAAATTTGATAATTCGTGTCGAGTCAGTGAAAAAAACTCAAGACCGATCCCTAACAATCATATGACTAGTTACGAGGTGGACTGACCGTGTTCAATCCCGACACTCGAGGCAACGGGGTGTCAACACAATATCGCCGTTTTATACTCCACGTCAATTGTGTGTTCACTGAAAATGGCCCTATTTTACTTTTCTACTCAGTTTAACCTGGATAGTGAATATGTGAACGTGAACCGGTCATGGTTTCATAAATCTTATCATAAATCTTACCTAGGTAGGTTGACCAGTTGACCCCTTCCCAAAATATACATATAAAAATCCGGTCCTAAAGGCCACGCAACACCTGCCTAAGGATATTCTATCGGTGTGTCCAGATGCACTCTATTCCCAAATGAATAGTTTCACTTTCAATTCTAAACTTTCCCAGTCTTAATAAAAAATTGCAAAGCAGGGTACCCAATTCAGCAAATGACTTGTTGCTAGGTACGTAGTCGCCGACTCGGGATGTATTTACGGTATATACAAAAAAATACGGTATGTATGTATATACAGCCTCTTTTCCAAGATACAGATACAATACAGGCACGTGATTTGCCCAATGCCATAAGTTACCAATCTACCAATCATATCCAAATCCTTCAAATTTTAGCGACGTTTTTCTAAAAATCTCTAAAAAAAAAAGTGGAGCCAAATACATACAGAGAATCTAGATAAGTACGGAGTATCAGCTTTTCGAAAATACGGTATTTTTGTATGTATTTCTATATCCAGCCAACATCCGCTAACTATGGACCTATTGCCTACCTAGAGCTCCCGTAAACGCCACCACACTTAAAATTTTCCTCTAGACCCAAGCTGCTGCTTCAAAGTGTAAATAAGACTCGGGCAAAGAAATTTTCTCGTACGACGGCCGCTATGGACTCTTCTGAGGCCCTTGGCAGAGACTCAAAATAAGCATTGAAATGTGTACGAAGTGCATAAAAAACATGTCCTCCGCTAGGCTCGTTGTCCGTCGGAAAGTAATTGACGCATTTGGATCGACTGCCTAAACAGGGAGGGTCAGAATCGCCTGCCGGGAAGTCATGACTCTCTAGGCAATCGAGATGACTAAAATGAGTTGGCGAATTGGGCATATTGGCAATAAACTCTTCCCATAACTCACTTAAATCATCTTCAAAAGAGAAGTGGCTTGCTGATGAAGGTTCTTCTGAATTTCTTAGTACACGTCGCTTGATCGTTCGTGTCAATGTAAGTGAAAGATGGCCAAACGAAACTACGAGGATCGGATTCCATGTCCTTCAAAAGGCTATTCGTGCTCGTAGTCATCATCTGATGATTGAAGCATTTTTCATGGGCAGAATGCTCGCGTGGGTACCGTTGCCGGAACGATGCAGCGTCTTTTGCTTTTCTTCAAGCTTTTTGTATGTCTTGAAAATTTCCGCCATGCGAACTTGCGCTCTTGCCTCATCTTGGTCTATTGTGATATCGATAACCCGTATAAGCAATATGCTGAACAGATGCTGATCCATGCTGTACGAGTAAACGTATGGAAAAGTTCCTCCGGCCTCGCTCTCTGCCTGCAATTCTAGTAGTTTCTCGGCACAGTCGACTGCCGTATTCCTCGAGAAGGAATATTCAGCGCTATGTAGACCTCGAAGAAAGTATCGTCTATGTAACCGGCCAAGCCGAGCATAAAGCGCATAGAGCAATGCCGATATACGGATAGTGATTAGCAAGTAAATCAACTTCTTGTTCCTTTTCCACGTGAAACTGGAAGTACCATGGCAGCTGGTTGCTGAAAGATTCAAATTTCTTGCTCAGTTGAAGGAGAGATTGGTACTCAGATTCACATCTCATCGGCCCAGGGTTTCTGAGTGAATCCATGACTTCTCGGCAGATGTCGGCGAATTTAGTTCTTTGGATGAAAAGGGACATTGGCGTCGGTCTGTCTAATTGTTCTGCCTGTGACAGACTGTTCGGGTTTCTTATGATGATATCGGTCGGGCATTTCACGGACATATGGCGCGGGTGGATGGCATATATCCATTGTGTGGGCCAGGAAGGCTACCAACAATCCTATCAAAATAATTAAACAAAATCCCCTAGGAACGTTTGAACGAGAAAAGCTTGCCAGTCAGTGGATGATAAATGCCACCATATGCATCTTTGTTCTCAATTTCGATTGTGTCGCCACTTTCTGCTCTGTTCAAATCCAGGATGGGAAGTCCCACTTGTATTGCCTTTGTTGTCCATTGAATGCAGGCGACTGGCCTTCTGAGTCCCAAAGTAGATCGAACATGACACAAACTGACTGCAATGAGATCAAAGTTGGGGAAATCATTGTGTCACAACTCATAGCTAACCCCACGGCTATATCTCGCCAGGATTTGTGTGAAACTCTTATCCCTGCAAGCTTTCTCGAATGAGCATAAGATTCATTTCGAATCATATAAAACAAGCTAGAGGCAAATAAGCTAAAAAGTAACGTGATATTTTCTTGTAAGACATTCACAGGTTGCAGTAAGTTGCTATAAGTTGCCTCCAATAGGGATCTTGACACTCTTATGTCGATTTCGTGGTGAAAACGGTGTATCGTTCGAGCGTAGTAATCAGACAGTACCCGTGCAAGTTGAATGTCTGGGAGCTTTTGTCTTAGATCAATGATTTCCCTTGGTTCTTGTTTTGTCTTATCTGAAACCTCGTAGATTGGAATATTGTGAGGTGAAAGAATTCGGTTTGTCTGATCCTGCAGGATGCCCAAGTCTTCATGTTCAGATGTACTTGATAGGGACTGCTGAACGCCATTATTATATGTTCCTCCGTGGCAGCGGCACTCGCCTCGAGCTTGTCCCATGTCTCAACACTTTGTCTCTCTTCGATGTCATGAGAAGCGTAGCACTGTGCCGAGATGGCCGTTGGACGCGCTTGAGTTTGTGAACATCTTCGATGTTTGGAATAAAGGATGCCTGTAGTCGCTGTAATCTGCGGTTTATCTCGACCATGTGTCTTGAACTAATGGTTAGTATGTGAAAGCTAAGACGCAATGGAGTCTACTGTTCCAGCGACTTGAACTATCCGACAGAGAAGGAAAATCATATCCATCATTCTCTTTAGATCTCGAAGCTATAAAAGTTTGATTTGTTAGAAACGAGTAGTACAAGGGTTGGCGTACATACTCGTTATATGACAGTAGGTATTTCGAGTCTCCCCTTTAGAATAACTTCCACCAAGGGGAAAAAAGCAAAAAGAAAACAATAAAGGGATACTATCAGACCCAAGTTCTACTCACCGCGTTGGTTCTTACGCACTTACTGCCGCAGCAGAACCAGCAGAAACTTAACCGTTTTTGTAAAGCCACTGACAGCACCAATCACAAATTGTAATGTCATCCGCGATAAATAAATTGCCTGGTCAGCAATGGCACTCAAAGCTTAGAATGACAGGGTATCCCAAACCATCTATCAATGTACATTCCACGACAAGGAGACAGGAGAACTGGTGTCTATGTCATCTCAAGGTACTTAAACGAACAAGAATTTCACATGCCGAGCTTGAATCCACCCCAGCATAGTCGCGAGAACACTTGATTAGAGTCATAAGTAGCGCGAATGTTGCGCATACGCTGAACATTCTCCTCGGGAAATCCAGCGAAGGGATCCTGCCACTCGCCCGCATCGCCCATGTATACAAACTCCGATGCTATGCCCTTCTCTTGATTGATGGCATGGAGATGATTAGTGAGTTGGCGAGCCCAGTTTTCCACACGGAGGTCGTCCTGGGCCAGTGCCCAGCCGGTACTGAACTGCCAGACTATAATAGAGGTATTAGCTAATATAGCTAACATGTTAATTGAAAGAGAATGAAGAATGAGGAAACTGACTCATGAGCGGCTCGGGCATTAGACCCCAGACGTTACCAATACCATTGCTTTGCGCCACGCGTAGTGATGAAGGAGTGATCTCATTGAGCACAAAAGTCGGATATAAGCCCTCGACGTCCGAAATTTGGTCAACGGCAGCTTTCCAGGTCTTGTATATTGAAAAAATTGTCTTCGAGTCGGGCTTCATCGTTTTGTGAGAGAACATCACGCTGGAAAAGTATCCACAGTCAGTATTATTCTTAGATATGTATCGCCAATGCGTTGAGAATAGAGATTATACCGGAACATTTGCTTCGGCGAGTCGAGCTCATTGGACCACTGCTTCATTGTGGTTACATTGTTGATGCGAGTGGTGGCTGGGATACTGGAGAAATTGGCAAATTGAGCCGGCGGGTTGCTGACACCCTCCTGGACTCCCAGCAGCGAGGCCGAGGCGACTTTGGTAGTCACATTATACGTTATTGTAGCAATCATGCCAGCGGCAATGGGGACATCGTCGTCGACTTTGGCTGACTCGCACATGGCATCAAAGAATTCAGGAAAATAGGTTTCGTTGAAGACCTGGATGGAGGTCGAGACTTGGGGCATCTCATAGGTCTTGAGGGTGAACTTGGTCACAATACCATAATTGTTGGCACCCCCCTTGAGCGCCCAAAACAGATCGCGGTGCGTGTTGTTGGAGGCTGTGACCTGGGTGCCGTTTCCAAGAACAACGTCATAGCTGACAACGTTGTCCATCGCGTATCCCCACTTGTTATTGAAGTAGTGAAAGCCCCCGATCAGAGTGAGTCCAGGCACGCCGATGGTTTTCATACGACCACCGATCGCGACGCGTCCGTAAGGTGCCAGGGCCTCGTAGACATTGTACCAGCTCAGACCCGGCCCAACATCAATCGTACCGTTGTGCACTGTGTACGAGTTTAGCCCGCTTAGTGCAACTAGCACGCCAGCGTCAATATTGTTTGCACCGGGGTACTAAAACCAATGAATGGTTAATATGTCATGTCCACGACGGTTATTTTGTTTCACATCACGGTGTCTTACGTTCATATGGCCACCACCTCGAACTGCAAACTGAGCATTGCAGGAATTGAAGATCTTGAGAGCACCGGCGATTGCATTGGCGGTTTGAGGTACGAAGACGCACGCTGGGGAAAGGTCCGCCCTGACATCCCAGAAGTAGTCCAGTGTATGGTTCGTGTAGTTGGCTTGGCCTGGAAGGATCACGCTGTCACCAAAACTCTGGAGAAGCGCTTTGCATGCACATTGTTCCGAATCTGTGACTACCAACGTACCAGTGGGCGTACTGATCGAGGAACTCACGACACCTGAGCTGTTCAGGCTCGCAGATGCAAGACCCCCCAGGCAAAACACGACAAGATACTGAGGCTTCATTGTGTCGATCTACTGTCAACAATCCACTGTCTCGCTGAAAGAAAGTGTGCTGAAGCATAACCGATACCTCTTGGGGGGGGGACTCCCACATTCTTATAGCTGCACTTAATTATGCTGCCTTCACATAGTCTTCACTATTCAGACTTTCTCCTTTCAAGCCCAACCTTCGAGTGTCGTTCAATTATCCTGCTGGCTGATTGTCTCACGATCGGCAGAACGACCACGCTTGGCTTTGGGAGCCGCGTATTCGCCAAAGCTCCACCACCAGGGTAAAATCATCACATCTGGTACTCTGTATCAAAGCTGTATTGGCTTATTCAAGATTTTACGGTTTTATATCAATGGTATCCAATAAAATGGTCGGCGTTGGTGAGGAAACTGCTATCCGAATACGGACCCGGACACGAAGCCGAACACGAGCACGCACAAGAGCCGTGGCTGAGAAGCGACTATCAACTGGTATGGCTAGTACTACTACATTTGGATTAATGTTGATGGCGAAACACTAATAATCCCCGTCGACGCGCGGTCTAATGATGATCGTCGTACAAGCACTATGGGCGATCAGGAAAATGCGGAATTGATGGGATGCATATTTGACAAGCTTAATGTTAGTAATAGTACCGTGTTTATTGAACCTAACGCCGGAAGAGCATATTAAATCTTATCAATCTGTTTACATTCTTACCATGATCGAGAGTTCGAAATATTCCAGAATCCAAACAAGTGACTCGTAGAAAGCAATACGTTGGAGTTGCCCTAGGAAGCGCTAGACAAGGCACATCAGTTTCCTAGCACAAACCCGCTTTACCATTTCCCTAACACAAGGCCTCTCACAGCGGACTTTTGCTACTCTCCGTGGTCAGTAACTGAAGCCTCCGGGCTGGGCCTTCACCTTCCAGTAGATCTGCGGCAGTCAAGGTCGCCCAGCCGACCCAAATTGGCAGTCAACTGCCCATCATAGGCATACAGTATTTTCCGCCATCTGGAAGAATGATTCCAAGAGGCGAGGCTGTGAAGTATGTATACGGACCCTAATTCTCAACCACGAGAGTCACATTGCTCAGTATGTCTCTCTCATCTTCTCCTGACTGTGTCTCGGCCCTCTTTTATGACTTTTAATATGTATCCGGCCAATACATTGAGAAACCTCAATTATTAGATCCATGTTATTGAACAAATTATGGTTTCATTATATTACATGTAATACAGATACTAATCTAAATTCATGGCTGGTTGCACCTGTCTGCTTCCCAGAACTCGGGATTTTTCCCTCTCGCCCGTCAACAATTCTTGCCGCGTACCTGGTCCAGTGAACATATCGACATTTTTATTCAAAATTATCAAATCGTTCCTCGCCCTCGTTACAGCATATAAGACGGCCTTATGTACATGGAATCGATTTTTCCCCGTTCTGTTTTACGCAATATTCTGGACCAGGGTGTGCATCTCAATATATTTTCACGTATCCGGCATGATCGGGTCGTCAACGCTCCACGCATGGATGGCGCTCTTGCAGCTCAACCTCGCTCCCAGAAGGGCTCTCCTCCATGCGCTCAAAACCGTCCACTGTCACCCTCTTCGAAGTCGCGACCCTTTCGTTGGGTGAAGCTAAGTAGGGATTTGCGGAATTTGGAGCGTAGGGCCCACTGAGTGACTGGCTGTTTGTAGAGAGGAAGCGTCTAAACATGGGTGCCAATAACGGTAGGTTGCCGCATGTAATACCAGTGGCGATTTCAAGGTAGGTCCAAACGCCCGCCTCGGCTTGAGTGGCTGTATGAAATTAGAACACACGAAATAATCAACATAAGTAAATGGGAAAGAGTAGCCTGAATATCCACCATCCAGCATTAGGGGTAGCAAAACAGATCCGGAGTACCTACATGTAACATTAACGGCTGTCCCAAGGAGTGCTACCCATCTTACGAAGCTAGTTATAAGCACTCTGAAGAAGAGGAATGTAAGCACATAATAGAGGACAATCACTCGCATGGAGTTCTTTCAAGATGCATACTTACAATATCCCAATAGCAAATATCCCCATCAACGCATATTTCTTCCGTTTGTTCATTTGAAGATTTCTAAGAACTGGTATCGGCATAGAGAATATGAGTATATCGCCGAAGGAGGACAGAACCCCATCTGTCAGTCCAATGTTGATCAGCGGGTTCTTGACGCACGATCCCTTTTGTTGTTTGTCCCAGAAATACGACACTGGTAGGCACTCAAGTGTTGACGCTAACCACGACCCAATTGTCCAGAGTAGCGTGTATGTCCAGACGGCCCAGGCTATTATGCGGAACTTCTTGGTGCCAAAAAGTCGCACGTAGAACACGATGATAGATGTCTTCACGAAGAATAGTGTAGGGGGTTGAAATCTCTGAAAAGATTTTGTCCTCAGTTACACCCTTGTAGGCTGGCGAAAAGGACGAGCCATTGCCGAAACATTGAAGATAACATACCTGAATAATCCAGATACTCTGCACTCAACATGGTTAGACAGGTCACAAGAAGAGCACTACATAGAAAGACACATACGAGAAGGAAGTTCCTCATCTCTGTTCCTGAGATATCACTCTCATTTTGCGCCAGACCCGTTGAGAGCCCTGGGATTTTCCGTAAGCCACTGTGCTACAAGACAAAGTCTCAGCGGTAGACACTGACCCCAGCATAAAGGAACTGCCACGCCGTAACTCAGCAGCAAAGCAGTAACCATGAACCAGTCTTCTGCTCCGAGTATCTTTACATTCCATAGTCTGGCCCATACACGCAGGATAGTGGAAATATGAGAGAGGAAAAGGCCGATTGCCGTTGCGATGATCACATAAAGCTGCTTCTGATGGACATCGAAGTGGTCAAGTTCGATCGTCATTGTCGTCGAGGCCTGTCAAAACAAGTGGGGATTGAATGTGTAAAGGTCTACCTATTCCAAGATTCGCCGATCATGGGCGATGCCTAAAGAAATTCCTGCGACACTTATGGATAGGGAAGATCATCCACCAGCAAGCCAAAGGGTGAATGAAGTTGACATTTGAAGGATGAGGAGATATATATTGAGCATACAGTTTCTTGTGAGTGATCTCCTTCACTAGCTATCCATGTCTTACAGTGCTATAATATCTGAACGTAAGCGCAGCATGTCGGTTTATTTGATACCAATGGTATTGACTACGTACCCAGGCCCTGTGATACTTATCTCTAGTAGGTGCTCTACTGTCGCATAACCCCAATCCCTGTCTTGGACCCTTTTCGGTTCGTTTCCAATTGGCTGCTATCAATTACTACTTCTGCTCTAGCGGCCGTTGTGGGTACTGCAAACACGGGAAGTTTATTAACCTTAACTCTATATCAGGCAAAATCTCCGGTAACCCTTGCCGTCTAGGCCGTCAGGGTCCAGGGCTGAGGGCCGAGGGCCAATAGTACTGATGATACGTGATATGATACTACACCATGTAACTAAAGTCCCTGCTCTTGCATTATTACTTCAACTAGCTTACGTGTCAGCTTCATGTGGCACACAAAGAAAATTTACGAACAGGGAGCTACATTTATCAAATCGTCCAATGATGTATTGGAAACAGGGTTCCATCTCGTTGGTGTTTTGGGGACCCCTGGAAGCTTGTCTAGGGTGAGGGTTCTAGCGTCACAATCTGCGATTGTGATTTGTCTGGAAATTACGGAGTACAAATCCGGAGACGAAATGGCAGAAGTATTAGTTATCGATGCATTGATAATCGAGTTGATGATACGTACGTACGACTTTTGTAGGCTATAAATGGTAACATATATGGAGGATGGCCCAGGTTTGGCGCAAGCAAAGGATGATCGATTTTGTGAGCAAAGAAAGATAAATGGCCAACGCGTTGATTTAGTTATAGCATCCTTTCTCCCCATGCCCCTATTTTCTAGTATTTTGATTCGCACCCTCTTGCATTCGTGTTAGGTTCCTTCCTACATGCTGTTTTGTCGGGCATCACATTCTTCATTACGAAAGCCTAAGATTATTACACTCCAAGTTTTTCTTAACTATCTGTAATGGAGGCTACGCAAGCCATCGAGACTAAGCTCACCCAGGTGAATGCTTTTGACTCGCCCATCGCTCAAGAACATGATATCGAAAGGATGACGAAGAATGTGCAAGGCCGCACCGAGGTTACTTTGATCCCGCGCCCAAGTAACAGTCCAAGAGATCCTTTGGTAAGTAATGTTGTTCCAGTGCATGATACAATCTGTTAGAGAATCGTTCACGTTGTCTTCTGATGTAGCTCATTTTACCCATGGCTAACTTCTCTGCCTGTAGAACTGGCCCACATCAAAGAAGTATATCTCAGTCGCCGTCCTCAGCTTCTCTACCTTCGCTGGCTTCACTACCGCGCTGGCAACCCAGTTGGAGGTTGTACCGCTTGTCAAGCTCTATGGCGTGACTTCACCACATGTGGCGCTCCAGGTAATATTTTCTCATCCGTCTTCAGGAGTAAGGAAAGGCTTATTGATTGTGCTCAATTTTCAGAATTCCGGCGCCCTTGGGGGAATGGTCGTCGGCAGTGTCTTTATGTACTGGGTCTCTCTGATAATCGGTCGCCAAGCAACCATGTTTTGGTCCATTTTAGGAACGCTCGTCGGTGCTGTCTGGGGGTCTACAATGACCGCACATAGCGACTTTACCAGATTCGTGCTTTCTCGTGGTCTTTCTGGCTTCTTCGGCACTGTTGTCGGCGTGCTTGGGCCTCGATGTATTATCGACATGTTCTTTTTACACCAGCGTGGCCGGGCTTACACTATCTTCCACTTTTGGTTCGACCTTGGCAATTCAGTGGGTCCATCTGTATGTGCTTTTGTTGCTTCACCCTCTGGGGATTTCCGCTGGGCTCTCTGGTTCTGTATCATCATTGATGCCATTGCCTTTATTTGTTTCTTCATCTTCATGCATGACACGACATGGGACCGAAGTATCGATACCGACAGTTCTGCAAACACATTGAATCCTCCAAAACCAGAAAGCTTTCTTGCAAACCGAGTCGCCACTTTTTTCCCTGGAACTAGAATCACTCCAAAGCTCTCGTTCTCGCAGTTCGTAAGGTTTCATCTTTTCCAAACTTTCCACTGCTTATAACCATTAGACTGACCTCTCTCCAGCTATCTCAAGCAGTCGTCCCCTTCAAAATTGCAGTTACTCCTGTAAGCCTTTTACTGAACGTTTTTACACTACTTAACTTTGGGTTTTACGTTGCTATGAACTCCGTTACTCCTGTATGGCTTCAGAAACCAGTAGCAGCTGGTGGGTACGGCTTTACACCTTTTCAAAATGCTCTCTGTAAGTGAAATTCGTGGAAATTCTACGGTTTTGTGGTCCAAATCAGACTCGTAGTTTGTTTCTCATAGCAGAACTATCAGAATAAGCTGACATGTACAGTTCAATTCTTCCACTGGGGAGGAATTGGTCTAGCCCTACCCTACGGCCAGCTTGTTAGCGACAGATTACCCCTTTGGTGTGCAGCACGATTCGGCCGTGGGGACTGGAAACCCGAATATCGATTACAAGCTTTATGGCTTCCTGCGTTGATATGCAATCCGATCGGGATTGGCCTCTTTGGTTTTGGTCTGAACAGTCACCTGTCTTGGGGCTTTCTAGGATTCTCACAAATCCTGGTAACCTTCGGGTCGTTATGCATCACGCCTATCACGGTGAACTACCTATCCGAGTGCTTCACTCATAATATTCAAGAGGCAGCAATTGTCCTGAATGTTTTCCGCATTGGCTTCGGTCTATCTATAGCCTTTTATATCAATCAGTGGGTCGAGGACGTGGGATTTTCTTGGTGTTACGGCACTATGTCGTTTATCCAGATTTTTTCTTTCATCTTCGCTATGATTCTGATGTGGAAGGGTCATGCCATTCGTGAACTTGATCCGTTCAAGTTGATCTGTTCTGAAGATGGAGAACACGTTGTTAGCAAGGAGTAGGTCTGGCTAATTACAAACTTTTTGTCTATGTCTTAGCTATCACTAGGATAGCGGCTCACTTCTCACAGAGCTATAGTTATAACTCGCCATTACTAAGCAACTATTGATTAATACTATCGTATTATAGGTCGCGGCTTAATAGGCGTTCTAGAAACACTGATGTGCCTTTAGCCGGGATGCGTGCGCAAATAACCTATTCGGCGAGAAATGCCTCTTTCATGTAAGAACCTTCAAGGGGGGTGAATGAGGCATTATTAGCGCTGCAACCCTGACGCCCACTCTATTTAGTGTGCACTATAAATATGTATGTGACCTACTTATTCCATACTAGTGTGGTCTGGTCCAGGACATCCATGAAAAGGGGGGATGGGTATTTAAAATGGATACTGAAAAGTGTCATCACCTTGAAGGAGAATACCAATGTATTGCGCTTCCTCGTCGCACTTTGATCTTTTGATATTGTTTCAAGATACTTTCTAGGCATATGTTCACTATGATATCCGTTAAGCCAGCGGGACATTTCAGCCATGACCCTGGAGTCGTAGAAGCGAAGGTGCCTTCGACCAGGGATACAAAACCCTCGATGATAAACGAATTGATTATCTATCTGGCTCAAAATCTTTCCAACAAAACACTTATATCTTATCCAGCTCACGAACTGGGAGTATCAGACTTTACTGACTACACTGCCAAGGATATTGATTTGTTCGTCGATGAAACCACAAAAGAGCTCGTAACTCAAGGACTTTTACCCATGACAAGAGTATTTCGATCTTTCATAGTCAATCCTCCGTACTCAAGCAACGTTTCTGAGGCAGTCTTGGGACCATCTAATCTCGACTATTTGATGTCATTGCTTGCTCTTTCTCGCATGGGATTTGCTGTTCTCTTCCTATCGCCTCGCCTTTCAACTGATGCATATGTATATTTGCTTCAGAAGGTACACTATAATCGAATTTCGGGATCGAAGAACCTTGAAACCACCATCGTCGATATCCAGAACATTTATCCCGTTCGCAAATTTCACATACCGGGTCAATCAACCTGAATAAAAAATCTACCCTTCGCATTCTCGATACATATAAGCTACAGAATTACCTGCTCAAGCTACCTAGGTACTTTCTAATCACGTAAGTATGGGGTAGTATCTTGCACTCTCCTGTAGTTTTAGCTAAATTGTCTAATTTTACCTATAAGTAATATTCGTACCATGTTACATTAATCGGAATTATCTAGTTGATGTCCATGATAATTAGGAAACATGCATACTGGAGTTGTCAACGGGGGAAATGCTCTCAGGTATGGGGAATTTAGCCATTGCACTCTGTACTGTGTGGCATCGTTGAACGATATGTCGGTAGTTGGTATCTGTTGGCTGAAAACATCGTAATATCCCGTATTACACCTCTATTCCATTTCCCCTAAATCACCGATACCCAACTTTACACATTTCATCCACAGGTACATAAAAAAGCCAGTTTGTCACGTCCAGACTGTAACTTGACAGATGAAGCTCGCATATAACAAGACCTTCGTAACAAGAGATAGAAGATAATTCAGTAATTTGATGAGGTAGGCCGTTCTCTTCTGAACAACCATTTTCTCTTACTTTTCATTTGGATCTAGCCATCTGGATAGTGTATAGCTCAGTGCCCCGAGAATCGGCTTCGCTTTCTGTCAAAGTGAAAGGTGACTTTCCAAGGGTTTTCCCCCATTCTTTCGTGGGAGCTCCGCTTAGAACAACTTGACTTTGCTCCGACGATTCTACCAATCCACGTGCTTGTTCATCTTCTATGTTGTGTATCTGTGATGAAGTAAGGACTCGGCCTAGCGATGTCTTGTTGAGCAAACGTCGCATAGTCCCCGGTCCAGAGTGACCAAGCAATGCAGCAATTAAAGAAACCATTACCAAGGCAACAGTGAACAGAAGCGCTATAAAAGCAGGGATGCCATAAGGCCAATGGTATTGTACCCGACGTTTATACGAAATCACTTGTGGAAATAAATTTCTTGCATCATTGCCGTCGTTGTTGGCACGTTTCTGCAAACCCCTTTGCTGAGGGGATTGGAGCGTCTTTGTTCCCACTACTGCATTTGCAGCGGCATCAGTCCAGATGAGATTCAGAACACGCGAAGCAGTTGTTGCAGATTTTGACAATTCTTGCCATTTCCGGAGTAATGCATTGTTGGTCCGTCCTGTATAGTCAAACACTCCCAGCTGGTCACCTTGAAGGTTTAGAGCAGTCCCAATGGCGCTAACATAGAAATCGAGCCCAGGCAAGTTTTGAATGCCAGGGATAGTTGAGAACCCAGAGGTCCAACCGGTGTATCCGGGGAGATAGAGTGATTCCTTCCGCACTGTCGAAAGGCTGATATTCCCTTGCCCAGAACTTGACACAAGTCCCCAGAGGGGCGAGACATCATTCAGAGTTAGATTTGTTTGTTCGACACCCCAAAGAGGCTTGTGATCGTCATCTGCATAAACCTTATCTTGAATTTCGGTAACGGTCAATCCTGCTAAGTCGTCGCTGCCGTTGAAGCGGAAAGAGACGGTCTTGATTATAGCTTTCGAAGTAGAGATACATGAGTATATAGGAACAGTCCAATTGCTGCCGGGGTCAAACAACAAAGGTATGCCATTATCCTGTCTTCGTGGGGCACCATACATTAATCCACACTGGGCGACAGTGTTAGTGATGTTGGCAAAGTCAAGACCGCCGGCACCGGTACAGAGGAGACCTAATTGTATTAGCTTCTTTCACAACAGACACAATGATTGCTCTTAGGCAAAACAGTGGGACTTACCAACGTCGGACCACATGGTGGAGTTGATACCAAAAGGATTCGAGTAGAGTGGTGGCTTGGATGGCTCTGTAACATTGAACACAGTATCATTGTATGCACTTGTTCCTTGGTCCAACCCATCTAGATAGCCTCCATAAAGAGTAGTAGTAAAGAGTTGGTCGGGACTAGTTGAACTGGTGAGGAAAAAAGAACCGCTGGAAGTTGAGTCGTTAGACATTAGCGGAAACGTTTTTCCCAATTCCGAGTCCAGATAAGCAAATGCTCTTGAACCAGGAATACTGTCGTTATGAATTGTAGTAACGTTCATGAAGGCCATGGAATATGCATTGTTCAACCACGCAGCTTTGTAGGCTCTCAGCTCCAAATCAGGATTCTCCTGACGATCAGCCCACATCTCCCACGTGGGATAAGTTCGATTCAAATTCACAAAGCCTCCACGATCTGTCAATACTGCGTTGTACACCCAACTTCCTTGGCTGCTGTATCTAGGCAACATATAATCAATTGTCAAGTTGGTGTCAACACACGACGATTCAGGCTCGATGAAGAGGATGTCTTCGGACCAGGTGCTGCCATAAGGTGTTACTGGAGGTGCGCTGTGATTGCGGAACCCGATCCCGCCATTAACCATATCGACTATTAAACCTTCAACCAAGAGGACTTCATTGTTCGTGATCATCGTTGAGATCTGCCTGTAGGATTCTACTGGATAAGTCCCGTTATCGTCTGGCTGAAAACCAATATCGTTGATCACGCCCCAATTGTAAGTCCTTGACTGGATATCAAATATGCTCGAAACCGAATTGTTCATCTCGGCTAATCCGCTCTCGAACACATCGATTACATATTGAGGGATACGAGAGTCGTAGCTAGTAACGTTGGAGTACCAGCCGGTAGCGTTTTCGACGTAGTCGACTTGGCTGAACGAATTCGGACAAGCCACCGGTGTGAAGCCACCACAAATGCGACTGAACTCAAGATTGCTCCTGGGAATTGTCGCTAGACCAAAATCGCCGGTGTCCGCGATATAATGAAAACTGGGAGTTGATGCTTTGCTTCCTGAAGAGACGGTTTGATATAAGCCAAGAGGGGTCACAATGGATGCCACGGAAGTCAAGACCATGAGAGCCGTTTTTAACCTGTCTGTACTGACGATATAAAAAGGTACACCGCGTGTCGATGCTGAATCGGCGCCAACGAGGTCAGGCCACCATGACGAGTGAAGAGAGCGTCCAACAACAGACCTGCAAAAATATATCCGAGTCAGCTAATGAAGAGAACACTGGGGCCTCGACAAGGTTTTGAAATACTCACCATGTCGCGGCAGATGCTGTAGTGGTAGAGTTCAATTTTTGAAAAATAGCAATCATGATGAAAGGAATGGTCAAAATGATAGTCATATGTGCGATGGCAATAGCAGCGGCAATCATGCCCGAAACATCGCCCACTGTCAGGTCGTCGAGGGTTAACATGTTGACTCAGATAACTTGAATATTTCGCGATCGAGGTCCGGTAAGTTTTCAATGGTTTGTATAGACTTCGACACACTTGTGAAGAGGATGCGCCTATGTATATCAGCCTTTCTATTTAAGTGATCGCTTCATAGGTATGCTACGCATGAACGAAGTCAATGGACACAACACATCGAACATAGAAAGAGAGCTCCAGGGACTGTAGGGAAAGTATTAGTCGAGGAGTAATACAACAGTGCAAAAAAGATCAAACAGAATAGCCTCAATTTGTAATGTGCCCGCCGATCCCCAGCCGTATCATGGAAGAATAGGAGGAAACCGCCAATTGTTTTTGCCCGTGACAGTTTCCATGACTAAAACTTCGTATGATATATTATGTTCGGAAGATATACGTACGCTCAGACACTATACCTTTGCATAATTAGAATGAGTGGTAGATTAGGGAGATCGATGCTGCATTCGTAAAGCGGCAACAACCAGTAAAGTTTGCAATCAACATGAAGGAAAAGTTAAAACGAAACCAGACGCATCTCCAGCAAATCTACGGAGTAAGAATGGTTGCAGATACGTCTTGTTAACCGAAAATGGGATTCCATCCTCAAGCCTCAGCCTTTTCTGTACCTACGTATAGAGAATGAATCACTCTTGTACTCCGTACCCATGCTTTCAAATGGTTGGAGGACAAATAAAGTGCATACATGGCTATAACTTAGTGATCCCAAATTTTGAGGCTCTTTTCTATCTAATAGGCTGCTACCTAATAGTTGTGAAACCTTGTTAACCTTGTTTTGGTTCTTCAATGCCTCATTGGTGAATGGTATGGTAGAATGGGGGCTTTGGAAGGGAATTAATCTGAGTACAAAGTTTATTTTAGGAGGCATGTGCACACAATGCCAACGAGGCTGAAAAAAGAAAAAGAAAAAAATCCGTGCCATACGTAAGGAGTGGTAGAAAAAAGGAGGTTCTCCTCGAGTAATTGTGTAGTTTGAGAGCCAAATGACTCATCACGAAGTTGATGCGTACCTGGGAGTACTTATGTGAATGCCATTGACTTACAAGTTGACGCCTACATTAAGAAAGGGAAAGATTTCAATTGATAGATACACCTATGCGCTACACAAGCCGTTCCGTCTACTGTTAGAAGTTGCCTTTTCGAGGGCGGGGCTGGCATGATATGATCGACATGAAGTTTAGGTAGCCATACCAGTATTCAGCCGCACTTGTAGAGACCACTTGTACGTTGTCATTAACAGTCATACTGATTTCTAATAACAAACACACCGAACGCCCGCCATCAGGATCTGGCCAAGCAATAAAAGGAAGAGCACAACGAAGATTTGGCCTATTTGTAAATTCTGCCTCAGGATTTTGATGAAATTACCATCCGGATCAGCCACCAACAAGAAGAGGTCCGAAGCCTGATAAGACCCCAAGTTTCATACCGTATAGAGCCTCGTGCGAACCCTTTCGAGTCATAAGCATTAGAGAATCCTTGCGTATTCGGTAAGTGGAACATTAATCTTCCGACTGGAGACCGGCATTCCCGAGCCTCGATCAGGTTGAAAACAATAAGGCTAACGTTAGAATTACCTATTTATACTGACGAACTTGATGAAACTAATTAGCGCTAGTTATCAACCTTTGCGATTGGATATTGATAATAACAAGATTGGATATGGTTTTGCCTAAGGCGTCTCGATAAACAGTCGTATTCCAACGTTTTGGCCCTTACAAGGGTCCTTCATTTGAGCCCACGATTTTGAACCCTCCGGTTGCTTTTGGTCCATTATACACGTAAAGAGACTGTCCAGTCTGCTGATTGCTACGTTCTGCCCGTAATAACTCGTAGAAGGGGCTTGTCCATTACTAAGACACTTGCTTATAAGATCTTCAACGTAACTGACGTTGCTGGCTCGGTGTTGGCTCGACTCCTCGGCTCTAATCTTTCTTCCAGCGTGCTACACACTTGTCGAGCAATGCAGTGTCTAGGACATCATATCCATCCTCAATCGCATTACTCTTTTTTGCGGTTTCGGTTGTCTCGAAGATCAACTCCCCGTGCCCTGATTTGTCATATCTATCCACGTAGAAGCTGAGCAGCTGGATAGTCGGATTAGTTAGGATCCTGCTCTCATCACGCAGTAGCTGCACCATTTACGCTGATCTACAGTCTCAAACTTAGCCCGGCCTTGGCCAAAGCTGGAAGCATGCCGCCTGTCCAGCTAATGGTGGCCGGAATAGGAACGTGAAAGACCTCGCTTGGGTTTTAGAATCGGAACGATCCATTCATGCGGTCTGCAGAATTCGTAGTTAGGCCGCTAAGCTGGATGACAGCTTGGACACATATATTAACAGGGAGCCAACTGACTGACTCCTCTAGTGCAGGTAAAGCACCCATGGCTGTGTAATCGCGCGGAACATCAACGCAATCACTTCTGGGTTCTAGTGGCCTAACCCTAACGTCTCGGATATTACCGCAGGTCCAGACATGCCAGCCGCCACGGAGACGGAAGATATGAAGGCAAACCGTGCCGGGTGACTGAAGGGTACCGATAGGGAGAGGTCCAGTAGATGGTATAATCGTACAATATGTTGGGCTTCAAAGCTACTAATCCCCAAAGTGAAGTTGACAGCCCATGCAGAGTGGGTGATCAATGTTACGGTAGAACGAACGGCATTGTAAACCTCGTGGCGAGGGTACGACATCCACCCCTGAAAGGCTTAAAGTTGAAGTATTTGGTTACTAGCTCTTGCATAATTTCCACATTTGCTTGACTTTCTATGAACGACCCGGTCTGTAAAGCGTGGAGATACTTGGCCAGCTTCGTGCCGTTAGAAAAATCAAACATAATGTTTTGGCTAAGATTGTGGTCGCTTAATTGAGCTTATGTATAAGGTAAGCACGCGATGTGATTGCTTGTAAACTGCCTATACCCGCAGAAAAAAAGTTAGTACTGAGATCCAAGCCAATTCATTCGACCTTGGCCTTTTGAAGTTTGAAGTCTTAATGGAAATATTATTCGCCCGATTTGGGACCTATTAAGCTTGAGGTTCATAAATCACCCCCGGGGGGGGTGAGATATTGAAAACAGGATCCTGACATATCGCTTAACTTGCGGTGCGTCTCACTGGTTCGTTATATCCATTATAATCTATTAGTGCCAGCCAAAACATTTGAGCCGCAGCCCTTCGGTATGCATGCATTGGACGAAATCTATAGAACTCATGTAAATGATAGAATTACTGTTCATCATCATCACCATCATCATTATCGTAATGATTTGATAACCTTGCAAATCCGGCCGTACTATCGGCCTCTCCAGAGTTAGTGAATTGTGAGAGCGTAATGTTATTGCTCGTTGTTTTGCCACGAGGTTCCGTATGGTAACTGTTTGCATGCTCAGAGTTATGGGCAGTTGAACTGTAGAGTCGTCTGAACAAAGGACGAAGAGTCGGCAAGCAGGCACAGATGATGGAAACGGCCTGTTCGATGGAAGACCACATGGCTGTTTCGACAGTGCTCCAAGTCATATCTTTCGGATTGGAGCCATTAAAAGCAACGATGCGGATAATGGAAATAACACAAACACTTTAGACTCATCAGTAAGTTGGCTCCAGTTAATTCAAATTGACCCAACGCGGCCGTCCCGGAAGTGCTTTGGAGGAATGGACTTACAAAAATCCTAGAATAAAGATGCCAGAGATGATCAGTTTCTGCCGAACAGTCGTGTTTAGGCGCAAGGTCATAGGCACGGGCAGACAGAAGATTATAAAATCGAGAATGACATTTGCAATCCCGTTTCCCCGGTAGAAATCCACCTCGTTGATACATGAACCTTGCTGGTTTTTGTTCCAATAATACGATACGGGATGACATCCGGCCACAGCAACGATCGGACATGCGATTAGGAAGGCAACAAGTAGGAATGCGAGGAAATGAAGGGCGCGACGAAACCAGACATTCACGCCGAAGATGCGGTAGTATAGGAATAAGAAAGCTGCTTTTGTGGCGACAACATCGACGAAATATAACATTTGCACGGCTATGAAGCTCTGTTGATTGACTCGATTAGATTGAGCCTGGAAAGAACAGGACGCGACAAGATCAAAGTTAAGCATAGCACATACCTTGTCAAATTTGATGACAGTTTCTTCTGGCAAATCAGCTGCATGCTTGCCGTGTCCGAAATATTTCACTGCTGCCAGTCTCAGACCAGTCATTGCCCAGCAATCGGCCTGATTTCATGGGGAAGACGACGCGTTAGTTGATTAAAAAAAGAAAAAAAACCCACATGCGCAACGCATGGAGAAGAGAAGACGAACCAAGGCAATCAGCACCATCCAATCGTCCCACCAGTAGTGTATGCCTCCTATCCATCTCGCCAGGAACCTTGCACCAACTGCGAGAGTAGCCGGCACGATTGTGGTCAAGGTCCCTACATAGATCTTCCAACCTTGATCGGGGGTCGGCGACATGTCGAGAAGCTGGTATTGAGACCCATTGGCACGTAGGCCATAGAAAGACGAAGTGTAAACGCGATCAGTGTGCGAAGTAGTTATAAGAATTACTAAAATACTACAAATACTACGGAGTACAGATATATGAGTGATGTGGGCGTAATTATACAGTGGATCTGGGGGATGCGAAGCGCAGGGCTCGTATCCATACATGATAACTACTACTACACACAAAATAGGAGAATGGACGAAAACGGATGTTCCCAACTAGGAAAGGCGAGGATAAGGCGGAAACCAACCGACAGCACCCTAACCCCAAAGAGGAAGGACAATAGCAGATCGCTATATAAGTCACACATAATATCATTGGCATAAATGCGCGCTAAATCCATATACGACCTAATTCCCCACTTGCATGCATGCCAAGGATCCTTAGCTGATGTTGGTTCACAATTCATGCAGACTGATGCAGTCAAATCTTGGTTGGGTCTGCCTCCACCCCGCATAAGAGTGGATACGTATCCACTTGCCAAGAGTCTGTGCCAAACTCTACTTCGGAAGACACGGCACGGAATAACTAATCGCCCTCAATATCGCGCACTGCAACTCCCACGCGGTCCATCCCGACAATTGTTACTCCATACGTTATCACTAAAATGACTTGCTTTCGTTGCCCAGTACTCCGTACGGTACGGAGACAAGTCCGAAAACCAAGTGGCTGGGTATCGTTAGAGCAACATAAACCGTAGGCTTCAAGATGTGCCTGCACCAAGTAGGTACTAAGTACTGCATACATTCTTTTTACCTCCCTGCTCCTTCCGTCTCCTTGGTTCTTTCCAAGGTCCTCTCGCGTTCTGTCGTCCTCTTTTCTGTTCCTCCTTACCTACGTAGCTCTGCAGCTTAGTGAATGCCTATGTTATCATTCAATCTAGGCTTGGTACCGCTGGTGCTAGGGACTGGCGTGATATCCAGAGCCGCCGCCCAGGGATTGCAGCATCTCAACTTTTTCGATTATGGCCAGCGCGGACCACTCCTTGCCAGCCATTTTGGTCCTCCAGCAACAAATGCAACTTTTGACTACGTGATCGCTGGGGGTGGTAACGCAGGATTAACGATCGCAACGCGCCTCGCACAGACTGGCGCCAGCGTGGCGGTGATCGAAGCGGGCGGGTTTTATGAGGTCGACAATGGCAACCTCTCTATAGTTCCAGGCTATGCTACATATTTTACTGGGTCGGATCTGAACAATTATTCTCCCTTGATAGACTGGGGATTTGCTACTGCTCCTCAAGCTACATTAGGCAACCGTCAGCTACACTATGCACGCGGAAAGACATTAGGAGGCTCATCGGCTCGGAATTATATGCTGTATCAACGCGCTACGGTAGACAGCATGCAAAAGTGGGCAGATGAAGTAGATGACCAGAGTTACACCTGGGATGCCTTCCTACCCTACTACCAGAAATCCGTGAATTACACTCCGCCTAATCAGGCATTATACACCAATTCTTCCAACAAGCAAGATCCCAACGCATTCAACGCTACTGGCGGCCCTTTGAAGGTGTCTTTTAGCAACTTCGTCGATCCATTTGGAACATGGGCACAGCAAGCTTTTATCAAGGCCAACATGTCTGAGATTGAAGGACTGGATAGCGGCAAGCTATTGGGATCAGCATATGCGACTCTTACGATTGACCCGAGTAACGCCTGGCGGGACACTTCTGAATCCAGCTTCCTCAATTATGCCTTGAATGCAGGTTTGCCTCTTACCGTGTACAAAAGCTCTTTAGCGCAAAAGATCTTATTTGATAGCAACAAAACTGCAACTGGCGTCTTGGTGTCTGCCGCTGGTTTCTTTGGGACCCCTTCGATCAATTTTACATTGACTGCTAGGAAAGAGGTCATTTTATCTGCTGGTGCCTTTCAGTCTCCACAGCTACTCATGGTGTCCGGGATTGGCCCCTGCGGTGAACTGGCTACCTTGGGTATCACTTGTATCAGTAACTTGACCGGTGTGGGCCAAAATATGCAAGACCACCCCATATTTGGCATTGCTCATAGAGTCAATGTCAATACGGCATCTGCAGGTTTGAACAACGCCACACTCTCCGCCCTAGGTGTCCAATTGTACATCAACAATGCTACTGGTCCTCTCTCGATCTTTGGTCCGGGCATCTATGGCTGGGAAAAACTTCCAGAGCCGTACCGGTCTCAGCTCAGCAATCAATCCAGAAAAATACTCGACAGTAATTTTCCGTCAGATTGGCCTGAGATTGAATGGCTACCGGTCGCTGCATACAACGGATATAATCTGAACAAACAAACGGCTGACCCGCGCGATGGTCATAACTATGCGACACTCAACACCGCTCTCGTGGCTCCTCTTTCTCGCGGCACGGTCAAACTACAGAGCAATTCTATGACTGACCCTCCTATCATCGACCCAAACTGGTTTGCCGACCCGACCGATCTCGACTTGGCCGTTCAGTCATTTAAACGACAGCGCGAATTATGGAGTATTCTGGCTGATCTAGGCGTGGCAGATGCGACCGAAGCATTTCCAGGGTCCAATTACACAACAGATGCTCAAATAAAACAAATTATCGCGGAGAGTATGACGACCGTATACCATGCTTCCGCAACTTGCAAAATGGGAAAGAGGGATGATCCAATGGCTGTTCTGGACAGCCATGCTCGTGTTTACGGTGTTCAAGACCTTCGAGTTGTTGATGCTAGTAGTTTTCCTTTCTTGCCACCAGGTCATCCTCAAGCATTGGTGTACGCATTGGCAGAGAAAGTTGCTGATTTGATCAGCATTCAATAATCTTCTTCTACAAGATACTTCCTGCTCATGCGTTGATGCATCAAGAAAGATCATATATTCTCTGTGTTGCATAATGAGTTTTATGTATTTAATAGCATGTAAAACATCTATAGCATATGTATGCACCAAAGAACTCCTTCAGATCTACATGAGCCCCAATATTTCGCAAAAGGTAACAAAAAGGGTATCTATCGCTCATACACATGGGCTGTCATGTGGTTTCGGCGGCGGCCGTTTGCTGCGGAATAAGTTTTATTCCATGTTTCTGAAACCATATCAGAACTGCCGTTATACACTGCTGTTTGTTGCACCAGTATTGAAAATAAGATCAATTCTCTTCTCCCGGTCCCAGACACGCTCACCATCACTTTTCCGCTTGAAATACAAGACTCGATGCATTGGGATGAACTCTTCATGGGTTTGTTCAGACTTCCATCGATCAATAGGCATTTCTTTTTCGCCAATGAAGCGGTCAACATATCCGACCACATAGTCAGAGGAATCAAACGATGCATCCCATCGGAGCCGATTGAGCACATCATCTGCTGGACGGAGTCTAGGTCCTCCAACTACTTGTGTTGCTGGAGGAGGCCGTGAAGATCGTGCTGGTGGATTCCATTGTTCGAACGATTCAGTATTACCGGCCGTCTGAACGGTCAAAGTATCATCATAATCTTGTTCAAATTCATCATCCGAGTCGAATTCTTTGGCTTGGTTTCCAGTGGTATGTGACCAGTCAGACGTGTCAAGGCGCAAATTCCGGAGGTCGTTTGATTTAGCTAGTGAAACCTCAATCCAAGAACAAGATCTGTCGAAATAGGTCTCGTCCGCTCGAATCTGTTCAGCAAATTTCTTGAGTAAGGAAATGAGCGAAATGTGTGCAGATTGACGATCCGACTCATTCAAGGATTTTGTCGAGGGTTTCTCGCTCTTTGACAAGCCTATGAGCAAACAACCTTGATATTCCTCCAAGCCTTCAATTGCTTCCTCCTCCATTTCAGTAAAACGAGCTGGCCAAATCCGAGCGTGAATGTCAGGAAACCCTCGATTGATGTCGACAAGAAGGGAGACGCAACGGAACTCTAACCAGCCAAACAAAGCCCGTCCCTTTGCCGCAGCCTTTGCCCAGTAATGGACATCTACCTTGATGTAGCTAGAATAGGCCTCGAAAAATTGAACAATGCTTGTCGGACCCGCAATATCCTTCCAGGTGCTACTTGCGTCGAAAATCAACCCGGCTGCTCGTTTGAATTCCTGCTCGAGTGTGTTAAGCGAGAGCACGGTCGATGCATGGGCAACGTTGACTTTGGGTGGATGAATGCTTAGAATCACCATGGGCTCTCTATATGACCGATGATATTTGGGCTTGGCTGTATAGAATGTCGTGTCGTATATCACATCATTCTTCCAATCAAAGTTGGCATAGTATGTGAAAAAGGTACTGAGGATATCTAAGACGGAAGCCGCACCAGCCTCACGAAAGGATAGCTTGCAAACGCGAGCAAGAAGCAGAGTGATATGGATACCGCCCAAATAGCCGAGTTTTGACGAATAGATTCCACGACATCTTGCCCAAGTTTTGATAAAACGATACGCCTTGCGGAAAGTGGCAAGATCAGGAATGGTACGTTGAAGATACTCAAGATCTCGAATGGAATTCAGCTTGAGCAAAGACTGCATAGGTAGATCAAAGATCGAATCAGATGAAGGTAAATTCAAAGCTTTCGGCCAACTATGATATGAAATCAGCGTTCAATCCTGTCACAAGTAGCGATTTGCAAACATACCTCTCTGCCACACTGGTTGCAGCACAGTACTGTAGATCGAAGCGAACACCACCAGCTTGTATTTCCAGCATTGTGCCAGATGCGGCTTTGACTTTTCTGAGGATATTGATCTCCTGCCACTCCGGACGCCGCAATTTCTGAACCATCAGAGCTATAAAAGTCTTCGGACTTATAGTCCCGATAACAAGACAATCTATATCTGATGAAGTATCCCATACACCCAATCCGTAAGAACCGACGGGCACCACAGCAAAAGAAATGTTCAGTCTGGTTTCAACTGAGGTGCCAATATTCCGCTGTTGAATTGCATTTTTTACTAATTCAAACATCTGCTGGCGATGAGCAAATTCTTCCTCTGAAGGAATCATATTCAAGTCATGGAGTGTAGTATTGAAGAATGTGTCGCTAGTAAGATTTTCTGGTGCCCTCTTGAAAGACATAGCAACACCGTGCTCATTGGGTATGCCCCTTGCCGGAGAATCACCGAAATCTAACGTCGCTCGAACACCCCAGTGATCACTTCCTAAGCGCCCTTCTGTCTCTTCACTTGGCAAACCAAACAAATTGAAGCCAGTCACTCGGAATCCTTCGCCTTTTGTATAAATGCGATCATACCTTTGTGGTCGACAGTGGTAGCTTTTCCCTGAATTATTTGCAGCCAGGCTATTCCCGATAGGATCGTACGTCGCGCCCTCTTCTCCCTCATATACAGTACGCAATTTTTCCTTGCGGTGCGTAATCGTTCCTGTCAAATAAGACCCCGTGGCCCGGCTTCCAAAATAACAATCAGTAAGTTTCGACTCTGCGAAAAGGACGTCCAAGGATGATAGCGTCGCGGCACCTCTTGCTGTAATTGAGTTCCTTTTCAGAGCAACATCGATTGTGTACGATGAAGAAGGTATGTTGAAATCACCTGCAATGATCCAGTTGTTATCGGGGTATTGGGTTTGTAGATGCCCGATGACAGTTCGGACTTGAGTTTGCTTTACAGAGATAGATGCATCGGTGAGTCCGCAAGTAAGATGAACTCCGGCAACAATTAGAGGATGAAACTTGTTGCCACGAAATGCTCCTATGTCTTCGAATTGGAGCACTACACTCCCTTTGTGCGGCTTGTCGAACTTGAGCCATTCCCATCGAAATTTCCAACGACTCAAAACAACAATATTGCGTAGGCTTGGTAGAGGTCCAATGTCACGTTGCTCAGGCGGGCCGTGACTACTAAAGGGGTATTGGGATCGTATATCGTCATCGTGCAAGAGGAAACTGAGGAAGCTATCGGAGACTTCTTGTAACACCAGAATATCAGCAATACTAGAACTCTGCAATAAATTCTCTAGTATAACAGGATAACGTTCGGTGGACAGAGGATGAGTAGCATCAACCAGAACGTTATAGGATGAGATGCTCAATGATAGCTGGGTATGCTTCGCTTCACCAGAGAAACTGGTCAACTCGATACGCTTCCAATGTGCCTCTGGTTTATCCGAGCTCGTTGAATCAAATTGGAATGTACTCTCCAGTCGAGCAGTATCTGACATGGTTGTAATGTTGTTTGACAAAGGCATTGCGTTGGGGAAGGTCAGTGGATATTCACCATAGAGGTTGAGGGTGCCCCAAACTCTCATATGATTGACTGTAGAACTGAGTGCAGCTGTCTTTTCGCGGATCAATATAACGATATCGGACACTCTCCATTCTACTAAAGGAAGAAGGTTGACCTTAGAGATAAGGTATTCGAAGTCGGATTCATCGTTCGCTTCACTCTGTCCAATAGTCAAATGTGGCTGGAAATGGGTGTCTGCTTGACCAAGTGCAGACAGAACGTTCCTGCGAATAGTTTCGACTTCTTCACAGCCCTTGCCGCTACTTGTTGTATAGATTGTGCGGTGACGTTTATGTGTAAAGAAACCCGCCTTGTCCACGGCGAACTGAAACGGCTCGGTTTTATTCTTGACCAATGTCGAGCGTATTATCTCAACAACATGAGGTAAGTCTTCAGGATTCACAAACGGGTAGATGAGATTAATATGTGGTGGCCATTTCTCGTAGGCTTTGTCGTACAAAGCTCGCAGTCGATTGATATCTTGAGTAAGATGGGCCGGAGGTATAATACATAGTGCCGTATCGAATGAATTCAGCGATAGATCTGAAGATTCTTCCAGAGTCGACGCCATGATGAGTAAAATGCAATGCAAAAACTTGGATAATGGAAGAACAATCGCTAACAAAAATAGGACGCAAAAAGAGCGCTCGGTAATGACAAGATGGATTTCCGCAGTTCAAAAGTTCAATCAGATATGTACATCCTAGGAATATATATTCCCAATCCGAGACTCAGGGAGTATGCATTATCATCACCAAGCCACACTCCTCCAAGGCAACAGAAGTAACTCAAGTTGACGATGTCAAGAATTGCAGTCAGGATGAGTCAAAGTGAGCGAGCGTCGCCAGCCAATCACATCAAGTGCTCGCTGGGCTGTGTTTGTTTGCCTCAGGCACTTGTCTATCGCCTTAACTTTGCGAATGGCCAATCACCAACACCTTGGAAAATGAAGCACCTTGGAAAATGTTTAGGGAGTCCTTCTGCGAGTTAGATTTGAAAAATAATCGACCACGTCTCTGCAAGTCACATCTTAAGAGCCTCGACGATTCGAACCCTAACCCTAAGTGCTTGACATCCGGGCATATCGGCCATGTCGGTCGTATCGGTGCAAAGTAGGGAGTGAGAGCACGATGCCTACAACCCCAGGGTTCATGAATATAGATGGTGCTTATTCCGGCCGAACTATACTGTATATTTTCCAGGCCGAAAGAAATATAACTACCCGGTTATGGGCTATTCCGGTTTCTTCGTCAGACATTCATAACTACCGGTCGAAAAGAACACAATGAACTAGGATATCTTTCTGTTGAGAACTTGTAAATAATACTCGTCTCTCTTTTCATTTTCTCGGGGTTATTTCTCTTGTTGTACAATCAGTTATTAGTCAACGTTGGAGTTTTCAAAGACTTGATAGATGCATTCAGGCCGGGGCATTTGCGCAAGTTTCCCCCTTGGCTCCTCAACATTACAAGATATAGCCATAAAACCTTGAAAGTTATTCAGTCTCTAAAACCAAGTTTGATCCATCCATTGGGAAGGAAGTTGATCACTCAAGAAATCAAAGTCAATGTTGACTTCATTTGCAATGCCCAGGTTGTCGGTTTGAAACTCTGGATATGAGGAGTCGTTCGTCTCATTGAGTGTCCAAGCGTCGTCGTGAACGTTGATCTTATTCACGTTAGCTAGTCTATCCTTCAGCATTGTCTGACATTTGTCAAATCCCTCCCTCAAGTTCTCTTTCATATCATTTTCTGTAAACGAGGAGTCTTTAAAACGTGCCTCAGCGTGTGCCATCATCAGTCGAAGGTACACATATGTTTTCACACTGGTTTCGCCTTCTCGAATTCTATCTTCGGCGTATTGTACAAGACGTTGAGCATATTGCAGAAGAAGGCCCTGGTGTTCTCGGTACCTCCTTTTAGTGAGGTTGGATACTTCCGCTTCGACATCTGGGCTCAGCTCCAGGAAAATAAGAATTGCTGCGCGGGTTAAGATATCGCGAAACATCCCACCTCCAGAAAGAAGCAGGCGACCATATAGATGGTCATCTAAAAGAGAGATGATGTCCAATGCAGCTTCCAGACAAACTTTCTGGGAGTGGCTGTATAGCGGATTTCTCTTCGATTTGATGGCATAGACAAAGTGAAGACACAATGTAAAGCGACGAATCAAGTGACTGCAATGGCTCTGGGCAAACTGCCTCGCGGGTAGGTCATTAATCCTAGAGGTAGCCCGATCCAAACTGGCAGTGACTTCGCCGCTAGCCAATGCCAGCTCCTTACCGATCGTTAGGATATGGTCGTATGTGGGTTCATCTTGGAGGCTATTTATGAGCCTGGTGACCTCCAGCCTCAGAGGAAGCGATTTTGCTAGAATAGACTGTAGAGAGCTTTGGTTTGCGCTTTCGAATAATCCATCTAATGCTTCTTCTTGTTGGTGTCTTGTGGTATGTAAAAGGTCTCTGTCACTGACATTAGATGGTGGTTGAGTATTATAATCCCCATCATGAATCATAGGTGACATTCCGGAGTCTAATGCTGCTTGCACATTCATTTCAAGAATCGTATACCACAGCCGTCTCCGAATTTGCTTCTGTAACTCATTCATCTCACCAAGGTGGTCCGGATCTAGATGCAGTCCCATATGCATAGCCATTCTCATGAGCGACCCTGTGGAGATCCATACAAGATCCGCTCCCACATAGTATATCTGACGGCAAAGAAGTAGCAGACACTGAACCTGAATACTTTTCAGTGTGAGACGATCTTTTTCCAGGGGCGCGGAAAACCATGTTTGTGAGATGTGGATCCAGTTTTGGGACTTCCCAGCGATATCGTGACGAATGTCGGCATCGCTATGCAATCGACCTGCAGCAGCCAGGACGAGGCTAAGTTGCAGCAGAAAAGCACTTTCCGCGCTTTCTGGTTGCTCAAGAAAACTCTTGTACTCCGCCAGAAAGAAAGGTTGAAAAATGATACGATAACAGGACTCGAACATATTGAAATACAGCCTTACGAGTTCGTCCATCACTTGGCGATCGGGAAAAGACTGGTATATAGCAGCAGGAAGGTGTCTTCGACTCGGGCGTTGTCTTTTCAGATCTCGAGCAAGTTCCTTGCACTGAGAAACTGCTTTTGCAAAGTCGTCTGATGGATCATAGCTGCCGTGTTGAAACACCCTCTCATAAAAGCCGCCAATAGGTTCAAGAATGGAGAGCTCCTCTGCCTTGGTTGTTTGTAAGCCGAAATCGAGGTTTCTGTAGATTCCTCATAGAGGGGGGAATTACCATTGAATACAGACATCCAGTGCCCTTTACCGAAAACTCTGGTCTTTGATACAGTGCCTTGAAAGCGCCCAGTGTTGTTAGTTGGTCGCGAGACTTCCGAGGAGCGATTGGCAATGCGGGCTTCTTCTGTCGTATCCCTGGTTCGCTCATGCTGCTGCCTATCACTGTTTGTGCCTCTGCGTTCATGGTTTTGCAGGGAAGTTCGACGATTATCATCGTAGACACACGATGAAGCGACTTTTTGCGCTGTACACTGTCCACATGGCATGGCACGATCGCATCGGACTTTACGACGGCGGCATTCCGTACAAGAATACGCCGGGCGTCGGCGTTTTCGAACGGGTAACGGGCTGCTCATTCTCGTCAATGTACGCGTCGGACACACTCGGATTCAGGATGATTGTTGAACGGATGCCATTGAGGCTGAGCGCGCTAGCCATGATCAAGTTGAATGTTTACGCGTTGCATGATGTCAATTGAACCCGAACAGGCATGTGATACGGTATATCCTCGGAAAATTCTCGGCGGGCGTTTGGCATAGTGGTATTGCGCCTCATTTGCATTGAGGAGATCGCGTGTTCGATTCGCGCAACGTCCATTTTTTGTCACCAGATCCATGTTCTTCATTTTTATTTGACAACAATGTTTCTTTTTGTACATCTCTTTTTTGATTCCGCTTCAGCCATCAAGTGGCTGTGGAGAAAAGGTGTTTTCAGAGATTCCGCGGATTAATTGGGACAATTCGGAAGTTTCAATGTTGATGTGATTTCGTTCCAAGGTTGATCTATGGATATATATATTTCTGCAACAGCTATGTTATCTTAACGTCGGGACAACAAAGCATGCCCAGGTGGACTTTAATTTGAAAATTTCAATGTTGTTGACGTGTTTCATCATTTGGAAGGCTTCTGTTACAACATTGAAATTTATTATATATCATTCATATGTCCTTCAATGTTATCTGTTTCCAAATTTACTTCAAAGCGGCACCTAGGAAATCGATATTGGAAGCAGGCCATCAACATTGAATGAGACATCAATAAACTAATGACTATAGTGACATATATACAGAACTATGGATTGGAAGCTTCTCGTGAAGCTTTTTTCTTTTCATATGCCTCGAGCAAAACCTTTTTTATGTTGGACTGAGCCTTGATGAAGTTCGCTGCCGACACTTTCGCTAATGTCTCCACTTGTTCGGAGGTCCAGACAAGGTTGTAGCTTCCGGACCATTTCGCTGTCGAAGGATCAAAACCAGGAACCGCATCTTCATTGTCGAGTAGAGGCATGTAGACGATAGTGTTATCTTTGTGGCAAACCGGAGCAGGCGGATTCGTGACGGTATGTCCATAGGAATCAATAACGTGAGCTGGCCGTTCGCAGAGAGTCCCATCATAGATTTGCCCATACTCCTCATCTGAGCGCTTCCCATTGGTGTCAGGGGACGGTGATGTTGTCGGTGCATTTGAAATATTTGAAGTTCGCTTTGTATATTGCATACCTCGTCGACTGCCAATTTGGTCTACTCGCTCTTGGAATACGTCTTTATGGACATCACTAGATGCGTCCATATGAATGATCACATCGACTTCGCGCTCCGGACGGAGTAAGACATAGGTTGGACAATTGTTATCCAACCCAGAATCAAGCAAGTGGATTCTGGGCGAGTTCTCGATACCAGGTGGGCGAGCTTCTCCTTTGGCTACGCGAGTCATATGAAACATGTAATTATGTTCATTGCATGCATGCAAGGGATGATGTTGTTGAAAGACCTTGGTCTTCTGTTTACCCCACATATGAGTTATCTTCAGAGCAAGATCGTGGACAGCATTGCCCAGTGAGCCCGAAGGAAGATTTCTCTTGATGGTGGCAAGATATGCGTCCAGCGGACCCGCCGGTGCACTGGTGCAGAGACCTAGTAATAAGGCTAAAGACTGCTCCGGCAGTTGCGTAGTAGATTTACCCTCGTCAAAGGGTCGGCCAAAACCCCATGTGGGCACCCAGGATTCGAGTTCATCACAGCCTATTTCGTAAGGGGTCATTTCGAACCACTGATACCAGGCATCGACGGTCTCTGCGTGCTCTTGCGATAAAGGATTCTCATCCTTAAAAGGATGCTCCTTGTCTACCCAATCTTTCCACGGCCTTTCATGGCGGATAGCGGTCATGATGGGGAATGGTTCTTGACCTTCAGTCAACCATTTTTGAGCGTTGGACCACTTCCACCAGCCCCGGTCGGCATTTGGCTTGTGGCGAACAGTATCGGATTCTTGGCTATGGTGAAGGAATAGATAGCCCGTGGTGAACACTGAATATAGATCCATCAAGACGACATGCAGATTACTGATCTGCTTGAGGATTAAAGGCCCTAATGTGTTGTATGGGCCATTGATCGCAGTGAGGGTGGTGCGGATCGCCGGATCGGATAGGGGATGATATGGCGATAGGCGGCTTTTGAAGTGATCAAAAATGTGCTCGATCGTGGCATCAGCAAAAGTGTAGTAAGCAGCAATGGACCAACATGTGCCGCTGACACCCGCCACGTATGTGATCAGATCCCAAAGTCCAGCCTTTTTCATTTCTGTCATATATCCCATGTATCCAATCATGGCGCGATAGCCACCGCCGCTTCCACCAAAACCAATGACAGGAATGTCGTCCGGATGGACTTGCTCTGGATCTAGATCCAAGTATTTTGCAAAATGGTCGCGGACATGCATCTTCCTTTTGACTAGGAAAGCCTTCTCTTCCGGTCCCAGATCCAACCCTTGTCTGACGTGCGCGACTTGCTTGATTTCTGGGAAGCGGACCGCATCGTGGATATCTTTATGTATGAGTGATTCTGTGGTGAAGACATCTTTAACCAGACTGATGTCAGCGATGGCTTCGGGAAACGCAGGCTTGACTTTCTTGTCCCAGAATTTGCGAATTTTACCCGTGAAGCCATGATGTTGGGTCTGCTTCTCATCTTCTGCTTCTGAATCATCAGACTGCGGCAGGTAGCTCTGGCGAGCAAGAATCTCTTGTTCGTACTGACGCTGCTCCTCGGTCTCTGAGCGCTGGTCAGTGCTTGCCCTGAACGCGTGCTCGCTTTCGCCTGCCATGACGCTGAATGCAATTCTCCTTTCGTGGTGATGGTCTGCTGTCTAGTACGATCAATCTTCTACAACAAGTGTGGTAGTATGTCGCGTATCATAAAAGCTCAGAACCTGCTAGGCAGAGCACCAGTCAGCTGTTCGATATGTACTTGGTCTTGCTATTTACTTCCGGGGCCCATGAGAGCTAGTATCCTGTCAGGGGTGGTGTACATGGTCTGCCATGGTGGCCTGTTTTGGCATCTCCATTGAGACGCTGGCTGTCTCTCTCTGGCCGAGCAAGAGTGAAGCAGAAGAGCAAAGCAGGAAGGAGGACGAGACATGAAGGAAGTGAAGTGCAGAGGGGGAAGGAGCCTCAGGCCAATGTAGATAGCGCTAAGCCAGATACGGCAGCCGTGGTAGCATGTGCCCACATCTGGCTGCTGATTGGCTGGGGTGACCTGTCCTGTTGTTTGCACTGTTTGCACCGCTTCCTTCCTCTGATGTCTCCTCCAGGTAGCGGCAGGTACAGCTTCATTGCTCCCTGTTCTTTCAAACAACAGTCTTTTCTGATCCAATCAATTCAATTAATGACACATACTCGACATACTCGACATCGGTCAACTTCAATTTATATCCGCCGAACTGCCTACATTTTGACGCGTTCACAACTTCACGAAAGTCACAATCAAATAGCAAACTCGAATGCATACGCCGTCGTCGTGTCTACTTGATAGACGGGAAACGTGACAGTGCCACCCGAGTAGGCATGCCCATACCACCCAAGGTCTTTGGGTGCATCCACCTCACCATAATGCGTGTCGGCGCTGTTGACTGGAAATCCCCAAGTATGCACATTGAGCGTTCCACTACTGGGCAGACCTAGAGCCGTCAGATCGTTCAATTGCAACTCCCACGTTCCTTCCTCGATCCGTACTCCAACGAGAACACGCGCGTATCCATCGGTCCCGACAGTGGCGTATGCATCCAGCTTGAGGTCTGCTGACGGCGTCGTCCCGACTCGGTAACCCGTCAAATTCTGATAATAGTACTTGTACACCTGATAATCACCATTTGTGAAATAACCGGTGCCGGTAGCCGAGTAATCGCTCGTCGCGTCGGGCTTGGATACCAAAGATGCCATGAAGTCGTGAAGCGCGTAGCCGCTAAGCCAGTTTCCGCGAAGGCCATGAGCATTGATTCTTTCGAGTTGGGCGATCCACCATGCAGATCCTGCTGGAACTTGCTCGCTGAAGATGGCATATTCGTTGATATTGATGGTTTTCGAGGGTAGATCGTATGTTGACAGCCAGTGTTGTAGACCTGCGTGTGCTGAGAGGAGATCTCCGCCGCCACCCTCCATGTGCCAGGCGTATTGGTCTGGGATGCTGTCGTTGCTCGCTACGTAGGACGCCCAAGCTTTCCACCATGCATTGGTAGCTAGTGGTTCGCCGGCCGATGCTGGACCGGAAAGAAGAACTTCGGTGCCAAACTCAGCCCTGTTCGGTGTCGGTTTGTTCAGTCCCAACGGAATGGTTGAATCCACAGATCCAGGAAAGACAAAAGCAAAAGACGAACTGACCTGAACTTGTAGTAGGTTCTCCCCCACATCTCCAAGTATTGCGACTGTGCTCGGTTCCAGAATGCGCTTCCATCGGGCTCATTCCAGATGTCAATGATCAAGCCTCCGGTCATACTGTTACTCTTGATATCCGAAAACAGGCGGGTCAAATAATTATCCCAACTTGTCCAATCCCCATTATCACCTGGGTATGGGGCAGACGAATTTTGCGATCCATCAGCTCCCCACAGATCGTGAATCAGAAATATGAAATTCGCGCCATGTTCTCGCGCAGTCTTGTAATTCGAAAGAGCGGAGGCAAATCGATTCTACAGGTGTTTGGGAGCGCAGGGTCAGGCCTGCAATCAGTTTCTGGAGGCATCGACGATTAGACGTACCTCATATTCAGTCAACCCCCAGATCCAGCCGCGCCCTGGAGCTGGAATCTGAGCACCACCTGCTCGTTCATAGTTGTATCCGATTTCCGAATAGAATGTTGACTGTTCATCCAGGTAAGCCAAACTGACGTATGAACTGCATACTTGAATTGATGGCCTACCGGAATCTGATTCAGAGTATCGGGAACCCCATACAACAGACCCGAAGCCAAATGCTGAGGGGCACCTGTGTTATTGGAGAAATTGACTGCGGCCGTCACTGAATCTCTCTTCAGCACACGACCTGCCAAGCTGGTGGTTACCATAAGGCATTGAGCTAGCACAGAAGACCTCATAGTGCCGAATATGCAATCTTGCTCTGACTCTTCTTGTACTAGAATTTCGAAGGAAGACTTGTGCTATAGGCATTTGAGGACATATCCAGTTCATTACCGATGTCTCCTTTTATATTCCTAATGAAGGTGAATGTCATCATTTCTTTGGTAAACACTCGAGGTCATATCCCGGCGGGGATATGCGTATTCGTGCTGCTGCTCCGATTACTCTCTAACACTTATTTTATGATATCCGAATAATTTACTGGGGAGATATTGCGGGGGAATCGTCAGCTTTTCATTCAGGTACCTACATCAGGCAGATTTTTCTGTAGATTGACGGTTCCCTTGCAGATCATTGCGGAGGTAGCAGCCCTAGTACGACAGTGTACGCCACAAGTCGTATCTGATTGACTGAAGAACAAGAATCAGAAATTAAGCCGATTCAATTATTCTTTCGTTGGCGTTCGATGGCCTTAGCGTACAGTAACTTGTTGCCAACCTTGGAAGGTCAATTCAACCACAACCCCACCGGGATATTTCCGGTTTGAAATGTTACATGTTATCATGTTGCTTATAGTTAATGATGGATACGCAAGATGTTTGGGGGAAATGTCAACTGGTATCGCGGAGATTTCTCCGAAGAATATTATGCTTCTTTGGCAGTGCGCTCAGACTTCTGTGCCGGCTCTGGAGAGTTCAAGTAAAGAAGAACAGATACGATCATTCATCACAGGCGAAAGAGCGGCCGGACAGCTGCTTCTTGTTATTATAATTTCTCTGAGGGTTTGACTGACCTACGGGGACATCCCAATGTTATTTGAACCAAGCTCGAGCTCGGAGAAGTTCATTCTTAAGCATGTTACCTATGCCTCGGTACAGCTGCCGCATAGAAGGGAATGACATATCGAGAAATGTGTAGTCGACATTAATTGTTTTTTAAGATGATTGATAGATTCATCAACTCGACTTCCCAGGATGTTGGTGGATGCATCACTGTTCCGAGGCTAAAGAAAGACTGTGGGATCTCTGTTTCTATCTTCAAGGACAAGACTTACTCATGGTGCTATGCACATAAAGGTCAGAATGAACCTTATCGATGTGGCTGATTCGAACTCAAAGGACCGGCCAATAGCACGATGCTACCCTACTCCTCGCGATAAGAGGGCGAAGATAGTAAGCGTATTTAGCTTTAATTAGTTTATTGTTAGTATGTGTAGTACGTGTACAGCCTCTGCCCCGCCAAGACGCTGAAATTTGAGGCTACAAATTTACTACATCTTTCTCATCAAGACGGCGTTTCCGAATCTCTGTACGAATCGACCGTCTTTGAAGGTTCGGGCTTTCCTCGGTGTTGGTTGGTTAGTTGATTGATATTTGGCCCCAGTTTCTCCCTCTGGTGCAGAGGATCAAGTGTGAACGATATCCGGAAATCAAAACAGACGGCAAATCCATGACATGAATTACCAACGCTTGGTCTCTGCCCTCCGTGAGATCCTGCCCCTGAGTGACGGTGTGCTGGAACAAATCATATCATATGCTAGCGGGTTCGACGACGCAGAAGCAGCTCAACATCTTGAAAGCTTGCTTGGAAATTCCCCGAAATCTCTTGAATTTATCTCATACTTCCTCGACGCACGAACAACTCTGTCTGTTCGTCATGATGTCGAAGTAGGAGGACCATCTTCATCTTTATTGACCAATTTAGCACACAACAATAATGAGACTAAACTTCACCAGGGTAATTCTGACTCCAAAATGACTGACAAGAAGTCTGGGAGTCAACCACCACCATATGCCGCGATTTCGGGGTCTCATACCGCGAGGAGAATCAACCAGCATGCTTCCACCCACCACACCAATACTACTCATCATACCAATGATTTGATCGAAGCTAGCAAGATCAGGGCACGGGATGAGGTTTGAAACCATTCCAAGAAAGATGTCGAAGAACTGATGGTATCCCTGCTAACAATCAGTCTTGAAGCAAGAAATGATTCAATTGCTACAACGAGTCCAGTTGGAGCATCGTATTTACAACAGCGAAATTGAGCCCGAACATGACACAGGTTACCCGTGCGATTGCTCGATTCATCAGTATAAATTGAAGAAATGGGTCCGACTCGGCATACAGCAAAGGTGGGCAAAGGCCGTTATGTATCCAGGTAAATGCTCATTTTGATTCCTGGAGAATAATAGGACATCTGACCGTCAATACCCTTCAGGAGAGAGATTCTATAATGACAGCGTAACCGGCCTGCTGTTTAGCACCAATCCATATCAATTAGGGGTTGGTTCTCCGTATGGCACTCAATCAACAGCCTACTCGCGAGGAATTAAAGCAAGCTATCATGCTCGGTTCATACGTAAGGCAAATGAATTGGACCGCAGGCTGAATAGACAAGCTCAAGCTAAGGTCGATGCCTTGGAGCCCAAACACTGCTTATGGGACCAACCGGAACTGTCGTCTACAAGAGCTACCCTTAATGACCATAAATCTGCAGAGACTGACCAAGAATTAATAAAAGAGCAAGAAACTGAAGACTTAGAGACAGGGAGTGATCTGCAGGCTAGTGCAAAGCCAAAAGCAACGTCTAAGTTGTCAAGCTTTAGGAAGGCCATCGGTGTCAGATCTACAGAAGAAAAAAATAATGAGAAATCGAGCATTTTGCGCGTTGAAATACTGAAGGAAGAGCTTGGCCGGTGGCCAGATAGCCAGTGGAGGCAACTGGTGATCGAATATCAAGAACGAGTTGGTATTTTGAAGAAGGTCACTGATCTGCGCACCCATTGTCCCCTTCAATACTTGCACCTACTCAAGGCTGGGTACTTTGAGCCCATCCCTGTGGAATGGGCAGTCCATCCATCAAATCCTCTGAAGTTCAAGATAGAAGCGGCCTCTGGATGGAGGGGCATTACTCCGGCATGGAGAGGCTTTGAGGACTTGGCAGAGGAACGACTGTATTGGGTATTGAATCATCGGGAGGGATCCGTTGGAACTAGGATGAAACCAGATTTCATATCCACCATGAATATGGCAAGGGAGAGAATGGCTCAAGCAGTAGAGCCGCCACCAGTGTATTCCTCTGCTGACGACACTTGCAGCCTTCAGCACACATCAGCGGGATACTCTAAACAAGTCTTGCCAGCCCCATTCGAGCCATACGATCGCCCCGAGCTGCCCACGGATGACACCATGATTCTTCTTGATGTTTCTGGTTCCATGACATTTGAACCAGTTCGTCCGGTTTATGATCAATACCTTATCACTCGATATGTGAGATCCTTACAACCCAAGAACAAAGGTAAGAAGAACACACGATCCATCTAGAAAACTCGGCTAACCACACATCCTATAGATGTCGCCAGATCGATCATCCGCCGATTCACAGAGGCATTATCACATGGTGATCAGCACCACGTGGATGGATATGATCTCGTCACCTTTGCTAATGAAGCGAAATACATGGGAACGATCAATCAGCGAAACTTTGATGAAGTGTGGAACAATATAACTTTCGGCGGAAGAACGCGTGTCATGGCTGGATGGCAGCAAGTCAAAGAATTGCACTTCCAGAAACATTCTCAATCGGCCTCTCACCACCCTGTATACGGATGGCAAGCCGGCGACGAAACGCCTATGCTCAGATTACTGTTGCTCCTGGATGGAGAAGCCGTAGATATGGATGAGTTTGAGCTAGATTTGTTGAGTCTCAATTGGGCCCATGTAACAATCTTCTTGGTTGGAGTTGATGGGTGCCCTCATCATCATCGACATGCTAATGAGCTTCAACGGATCAGTGATGTCAACCGACATGTCTCATTCATTGATGCGCAGGGCAATATTCCAGAGAGATATGTGACACATGAGTTGCTCAAGCGACATCTAGGATACGACTTGTCGATGGACGAGTTTAGACGGATGGAAGGATTACCGTCTTACTCGGAAACTTAACAATCCCATGTCTAAGGAAGTTGTTTGTTTAATGCTTCCTCTGACACGCGTTTTCTACCGAGATCCTCCTGCCATACAGGAGGGGCCAGTGTATATAACTGTTTACGAGAGTATACACAATATCGCATAATTTTATTTTAAGAATGGGATAATGTGTTCGTCGACACATGAATTCGCCTAGAGTAAGAAGTGAGAGTGGCCTTCGTCAACAGACAAGAAAGAAGCGGTCGCCCAACACATGGATAATCCAAGCTAAGTTGATAACAGCCTCATCTGCATACAGTAGGAAATCACGACAAATCAGGCGATCTCATTCGCTCGGTTCATGCAAAAATCTTCAAGGTATCGGCAGTAACGTGTAATCTCGCAGAGCTTCGTAGAAAATAAGACTCTAATCGGACAGGAGGCTTTCGGTGTAGCGTTCACAAAAGACGTGGTTCGCGAGATTGTATGATGTCGATGATAAACTCAGTGCCATACCATTCCCAGACGTTGAAAGAATGAAAATAGACTTCCGCTGGGCACGTAGCCTTCGTAGGTTGATTGCCACCATGCAGCAAAGGAACCTATTCTCAGGTCAGACATCGGAGTGAAATAATGACAGAACTTGAGATATACCTTCAATAGGGCCTAGTTCCCCGAACCCAAGCGCTTCGATCAGCCATGGGGCCAACAAGACAAGAATTCCAATCGCAATCACAGTGCATAAAACTGGGTGATCGGCTGCGAAATGAAAGATTTCTTTGACAGCTTCGTCTGCAACTTGTATTGCCTCCTGCAAGGCACGACCAAGTGTGTTGGACCCCTTTCGTATCACTTGCTCCAGGTTGAAAAGGATGCCCTTCGCAATAGTCTCCTTCCATGTACCAGCCCCAATAATATCTTTGAGCTGGGATCGTAGCAAAGGACCGCCTTTCTCGGCCGTGATGATTGTCTTGATTACTTCGTCGACAACTTCTTTGTCGCCCCTCTCAGATACGAATATCGTTTCGTGTTTCCACTCAGACACGGCGGCATATTGAACTGTGGTGGCACGAAGCCCTAGGCATTCTGCGATGGCACGTAGAACATCCATACTGAGTGATAGACAGAGACGCGAATTGTTTGGCAGGAGAAGATTGTGTACGAAAACAGGGTCTTGCAGTTTGAGGATCTTGAGCAGCAACTGAATGAGAGGCGGTTTTCACGTCTCTTTGTCTTTTCGTTTGTGTAGTATGTGTACGAATCGAGCAGCCGATTTTGTTTGTTTTTCAAAGTAGCCAATGAGACTTCTTTTCTCCAGACGATGTATCAACTTTTTGTTTGCAGGGCAACGCTCAAAAGGGTTACCGATGTTTGACCGGTATCTGCCGGAGAATATCCCTCCTCATATCTTCAACCAACAACTTATTACCTTCTGTCTTCCTCATCCTCTTACTTCTTCCTTCACTATTTTCTTCCTCACACAGATACGAGCATCTCTGATCGGTTATCAGTTATCCTATTGTCTTAGCCTACAAATCCTCCTGACCTCTCTATTCGCGACAAATCCTTTGAAAAAATGGATGTCCACGAGTTCCTATCTGTTCCTATACGCAAGCAGACGTTGGAAACCTGGCATCAGATGCTGGTGGAAGCGCAGAAACGCAGTGGAGAGCGTCCTCGGATCAAAGCTTCACGACATGAGCTTGTCGAAAATTACTTGCGCGTACGTGAAAAGAAAGGGAGCGAACTAAAGCCAGAACTGTTGATCGCCACGCCTGCCTACCCTCCGTGTACCACCTCTCTGGACAAGTTGTCTAAGGTCATGATCGATGATCTTCGTTTGGAGACACACCACAGGGGCTCCTACGTCCTTTTGCGGTCGATCGTTCCCCCCGATCGAAACGCTGCTGTCTTTTCCATCGTGGAAGACGAGAAAGGCAGCGTTCTCAACGTTTCCTTGCATAACAAAACCAAGGATCGAGCTCCGAACGAGATCCTGGGAGAGGGAACTGTTTTCATAGTGAAAGAACCATACTTGAAACTGACGGCCAATGAAAGCTATGTCTTACGCGTGGATCACGTTACAGATCTAGTTTACCTATCCATAGAGGATCCTCTCATGCCTACAGCGTGGCGACAGACGTGTCATGATGAGTTTGTCAATGCAAGCGATATAAAAGACAAAGGCAACGAGCACTTTCACAAAGGCCGATACTATGCGGCAATTGACAGGTATGGTTTGACGAGACTTATTATTTTAATGGCTGCTGACTTCTTGGACCTGATGATAGTTACACCAAAGCCCTCGACCGCGATCCTACCGAAGAGGAAATTTGCGCACTGAAACTCAATCGGTCTCTTGCACTCCTCAAGACTAGCCAGCTCGAATCTGCCCTGTCAGATATTGATTCAATCCTTGGTGTATCGAAACAGACAGAAAAGACTTTACTGCACAAGCACCGAATCCTTTACGAGATGCAGCAATATCGATCGTGCTGTGAAGTTTTGAAGCTGCTCCTCTCTAAGTTTCCCGACAACAAGACGGCAAAAGATGAACTGAATCGAGCTATCGAACGCGTTGCGGAGCAAGAAAAAGGTCGATATCGCTTTGAGAAAATGCAAGACCAAACTACCACGAATCGCCCACCATACCTGGACAATGCTACTTACGTTGGTCCAGTGTCAATCCAACCTGCAGGTCTTCGGGGACGCGGTCTGTTCACAACAAAGGAAGTTAAAGCGGGTGAATTACTTCTGGCTGAGAAAGCATTTGCATACACATACATCGACAAAGAAGAATCGACAGAAAACCTCTTCTTCGTGATCAATCCCGAGACCTCCAAAATAACACTAGCTGGTCAAGTGTCGCTCCGAGCAACGGTGATTCAAAAGCTTCAGCGAAGACCTAGTCTGATTTCAGAGATCACTCAGCTGTATCATGAACCGTATCGACCTGTCGAGGCTTCTGACGCTGACGGTCCAGTAATCGATAGGTAAGTTTGCTGTCCCGAATTGCCGAAATAACTTGTACTGACAGAGCATATTAGTTTCCTACTGGAGCGCATTTTGCAATTAAATGCCTTTGGATGTCCGCTCTCAACTTGTTACGAGCATGCCATGCAAATTGAAAAGAAGGCAAACATGAACCTAGAGGTCTTTAAGTCATGTGGCATCTGGAAGATGGCTTCATACATCAATCACTCTTGTATCATGAACGCCCGTCGGTCTTTCATAGGAGATGTGATGATCGTTCGCGCTAGTCGAGACATTCCGACCAACACAGAAATACTCTTTCAATACAAAGAGCCGCACCTTTATGATCATGGCGAACTTCCTCGCAAGCTTCAAGACTGGAACTTTAAATGCGGTTGCAGTTTGTGTGAAGCACGCTCCAAAACGACCAATTCTATTCGCAACAGGAGAAAGACCCTTCTAACCGATGCAATGAGATTGTGCGATTCGGGAAAACTTGCTTCAGTGGAATCCATTCTCAAGAATATACAAAAAACCTATGCGGAACCAACTTCTGAGGTACCACGCCTGGAGTTGATGGAATTTCAACGTTCCCTTGCAGTCAAGTATCTTATGGAGGAACAACTGGTCAAGGCAGTTGAAACCGCCATCAAAGCTCTCCAGTCACTTGGATTTGTGATAAAAGGAGGCGACATTCCTCATGTATCGGGCGTACCTGTGATCGTTGAAAAATGGGGACAAATGACGGATTTTGTGATTGATTATTGGGTGGTTCTAACGCGTTCTTATCGCTCTATTGCACCAGAGCTTGAGGCCCAGGCGAAGGCATATCTGAAGATTTGTTACAAAATCTGCGTCGGTGAAGATGAGACCTTTGAGCTTGTTTACGGGGGTCTCTTGGCTTGAACCACCAGGAATGACGTGCCTCGTCAATGCTCAAAAATTTCGGCTTTGTTTTGCACCTCGCGACTAGATGTCCGATGATATCACCCAATGTGGCAACCGTTTACGCACTCATTCTAGCCAAGTCTTCAACGCCTTCATAAAGTCAGACTGTAGTTAGATGATAGGAAACTAGGTTCTAGTGCATAACGAAAAACAAATGTGTCTTGGGCATCTCCTTCGTGTTCATCCGTATTGGCCCAGTTCTGAAGACTGTCTACTTGTTGATATCAATTCTATTTACCCTGTAAGTGCCTAGTCATGGATGTCTCGAGATAGCCGACACCGCTGTAGAAAATTTGGGTATGTAAAGACTCCCTCAGTACTTAGTACATGAATCGTCCTTAAAACACGTCCAGCTACACGTCCAATCTCATGTATGTCTTCAACCTCTTTTCAACGGCAGCTAAGTAAGTATTCGTCATTACCCACGAACTGGAATCTGACTTCCCACAAGCATAAGCCAAGTCTTTGGTCATGATGCCATCGACATCGACTGCATCGATACATGATTTTTCAACCGCCTTAGGAAATTCAATCACGTCCGGTGTACCGTCCAGCTCGCCTTGCTTGATTAATCCCCGAGTCCATGCAAAAATGGAGGCAATCGGATTCGTCGATGTTTCGTTGCTTTTCTGGTACTCTCGAAAGTGTCTTGGGACTGTGCCATGGGCAGCCTCAGTCATACACGTGCGGCCATCTGGTGAAACAAGGATAGACGTCATTAAACCAAGAGAGCCAAATCCTTGAGCAACAATATCTGACTGAATATCTCCATCATATCTAAATTTCTGTTAGGATCATCGTCTGGTAATTTCAACTCCCACTTACTCTTCAAGGCTATCACCATGCCGCCTTTGCTTTTAATCATTTGCGCAGCCATGTCGTCAATTAGTCTATGTTCGTAAGTGATTTCAGCTGCCTCGAAGTCTTTTTGATATCTTTCCACGTATATCTACTAAAACATATCTTTAAATCGTCCATCATACTTCTTTAGCACGGTTTTTTTCGTACTAAAAAAGAGGGGCAACTTTTTGGAAAGCACAAAGGCAAAGCTGGAATGTGCAAACTCTTCGATTGATTCAGTCTTGTTATACTGAGCAAGACCTACTCCCCCTCTTTGTGAAAAGCTGTGTACTTCAACCATTTCCGGTTGGCCGCCCTCTAGGGGTAAAGACCATTTCGAGCTTGCCTGCTGTGTCTATGACATGTTCTTTGGCACGATATTGATCACCGAATGCGTGTCTTCCGATAATAATCGGTTTCTGCCATCCCTGTACGAGCCGGGGTATACGCGGAATAATGAGAGGCTCGCGGAAGATGGTTCCTCCTATGGCACCGCGAATAGCTATATTCGGTGAAGGCCACAATTGCTTGAGATTGAATTCCTTCACCCGAGCTTCATCGGCTGTAATTGTCGCGCACTTGATGCCCACAGAATACTTTTGCTTCCGCTACTTCCTGAACCACTTGGTTGTTTGTTTCATCGCGATATGGGAGGCCGAGGTCGTAGTATTTGATGTCGATATCTAGGTATGGATAGATGACTCTGTCTTTGATCTCCTTCCAAATAGCCCTCATCAATTCGTTCCCGTCAAGTTCCACGACGGGATTCTTTACTTTGATTTTGTTGAAACTAGACATTTGGTGAAGGCGTAGAATGGCAATACCCCCGCTTGTATATCTTCGGCGTGTTCGTTTTCGGATCCGAGATGTGTTCCAATGGTTAACCGTCTTATAATTAAGATGATAAAGTTATCAAGTAACGACTGAACATGAACTGTGATATTAGACATGACGGACCTTCTTGCTCCGAATTGTCTTGATACTTGTTGGTGGGGAGAAATCGAAGGAGGAGTACCCTCCGCGGCATGAAGTGCTCCGTTAACACTTGAGCAGTGCTATCAACCCTTGAATATGAAGCATACCTAAGCATCTGGCTTTCCAAGTTTAGATAGATCGAGCTTTGGACAATATCTAGCTGTCTACTGATACATGATTCGGCGTGTCAAAAAACCAGGTACAAGGTATTAATAAGCTCTATTCAATCTATGTATCGAAAACGTTCTTGTTGAAGTTTCATAAAGCCATAAGTCATCATCCTCGTAACCAGTGGCGCAAATCTCATGTGCGGCCTAGATAGGGCCCTGTCCCATGCCTCTCATGGCAACATTATTAACGCTGCCTCCAGTTCTGTCATTCGAGATAGTGTCGTCAGATGTTCGGTTGGACGATCCGTATCCAAAACTCCAGATTCACTTCAATAGTCTTGGTCAAACATTCATCATCATCGTTGAGATCCATTTGATCCACAAAGTCCAGGTGAATAACTCCAATGATCATGACTTTGACTTCCCCCAACCGTAACGTGTGCTCTCCAAGCGACAAAGTCGAGTCATGCTTCGCGTTCCACTGTCTTGTCTCCTCTTTCTCAGACGTATCATTAGATTGAAAGATCAAGGCCAAGGTGTGAGGAACATCTTCGTGGTAAAGCGGTATCAGGTCCGGAGATTGAGGGGCTCTTCGCATGGCTCTGACATGTAGACGTCGGCGGTGGTAGGGCGGGTAATCGTTTTCCAAGTTGAGCGAAAAATCGTATTTGCCTTCGAAGACTTCAAGGGGGGTTTCGTGTTGATAGCCGGCTTCCGTCGTTGTTTTGAGGATGTCAGAGGATCTATCGTGGAGCTGAAGGACAAAGCAAGGTTGGAACACATCCTTTGGTGTTGTTTCGAAGTCCTTGAGGACGAGGGTTTGCTCTGATGATACTGACATGATTGTATCGTCGAAATTCAGTACAAACGGACAACTTGAGGACAAAGGAAATCTTGTGTTTTGGAGGTGGACAGGCAAACGATAGATGTTGTCGGCGGTGCTTCATTGAGAAGGGTTGTACCGATGTCTGGATTTCACGTGCACTGAAAGTCTTTATGCGAAATGAAGTTGGATGTTGGGCTATGAACAGATATGAGTTTCTATTAAGAAGAATCTTGAATAGGAATTTTATTGCAGGAATTCAACAATGGTAGCATTGTGTTGGAAAATTGCTTCATTGAGGTGATGTGAATGAGGTCGTCGAGACATCTCCTTTTCTTGCTTTCTTGCCCTCATTAGTCACTACCTAGGTAAGTTTCACTTCGGCTTTTATGAACAAACCATGACTAGCCGTACCTGATAATGACTTCAAGTGAGATACTGCCATTATAAAAACTTCTTTGGTGACTCATAGAAGTGGTTGCCGAGAACTTTTTACAGATTCCTCGAATTTGTTTCTATTTAAATATCTATTAGCACCAGAATTATCATATATACAATGTAGCGAAAGACGCGTCGCCATGTAGCTCAGATTTGAAGCCCCAATAGTAAAGATCGACAATCTACTTAAGTACGTAGGTGAAGAAAGACTAACGAGCACATGTGTTTTCAGGCAGATCATGGTGACAACGCTCAGGAGACTAGGATATGATACCGCTCAATTATTTTCAGTGATTATTCTCCTTCGTCATCGATGTCAGGGGTGTAAAATGTCCTGTGAAATGCATGACGGAAATGCCACTCAGTGGCCATTCGAGTGCAAAGCCCACTGAGTTTCCAGCTAAGATCGCGTTGCCAAAAGGCTGCAATGCAGAGACCACGGATGTCGTCCAGTGCGTGGAAGCGGTAAAAGATCGCCGACGAGACCAGCTCGAGGAAGCGACCATGACAGATGCCGTGTAATGGTTCATAGCCAGAGATGTGCAGCACGCTAACAAGCATTATGGCAGTGGACAGTACAGTGGAGGATGTTCGAACCGTTTCTAGAGTAGCGTCTGGCGGTATTGTTGCGGAATATAGGCGAGCGATAGTAGGATTTTGAACCGATGTAACGAACAGATTAATTGCGCAGACTTTGTGGGGGAAAAAGGGCACCATACAATTCAAACATTCCCTCGGACTGCTCATATGTGATAACTTTTCCCGAAATCAAGTCTGTATCCATGCGTCGCATGCCATCTTTCCGTCTTTGCTTCGCGCTGCGTAGTTGACTGAAAAGACCATTCAATCTGGTGGCCTCAATGAGACTCTGCATTGGACCAGGAGACACATCGCGATCGCCTCTTTCTGGTACCGCGACAACAGGCTCTTAGAAATTTTGTCTTGTAGAGCGCGGAGTCTGGACGGGTTCAACAATGGGCGTCTGCGTGTACATATCCAACGCGGGCATGTTCAATTTCTCCAAAACATCCTCCAAAGCTCATTCCGACTTAAAAATGGTGATGTTTGTCTGCTGCTGCCATCCTTCTCCGAGACGCAGACACCGTGAACAGTTGCCCATATCCTCCTGATCGGCGGAGTCGCATTTGACCTTCAACTTGCGACAGCTTGAACAAGCCTTTCCTTTCCGCGACAATGGAACATCTGAGATGGTATCCGACGGACTCGTTCGCTTTTACTTCTTGGTCGGCAGGCCCGGGACATCTACCGTCGAAGGGACGTCGGGCTACCAAAAACCGGTGTTGTTCATGATCGAGAGCTTCCGCGTGTTTCTACTCACATATCAATGATATATTCAACTGCCACTGGGACAGTCAAAAGAAAATGGTGCCATTGATGGCAGCAAATGTAAGAGACGTTGGACTCAAGTCTTCCTGCTTGGACGAAATAGAGATGAAGCAAACATTGCCAACAATTGTTGGAGCGGAATAAGGCGCTAAGCCCTTTACACACACACATTCCGATTGGCCAATAGAAAATGCAGGCTCCACTATGACCCAGACCAAGGGATTAGGGCTTTCCTGGTCACGTTTTTTTTAGACGATAATGTCTTTACGACATAATGTATGGGCAATTTGTACCTTCTCAGTGCCAAGTAGCGACGAGGACGAAGAAATCTAGTCTTAAATCCAAAAATATCAATATACCAAAGCCGGATTGAAAGACTATTAGAGTGTCGAAAGAGCATGGAATGACCTGGACGCAGCCGAGGCAGCGAGAAGAAAACTGTTTGCCTGGAAAACATTGGATACAAATAAGAAACACCACTATATAGTACATAGCTCAAGTAAACCTATTATAAGTGGTCATTGAATGTCTTAGCTAGATGTACTCTGTACAGCTAAATATTTGATGGTTGATTTGTCATTAGCGCATCGCCACTTTCACTTCATTGGTGGACAACATTTGTTATCACCATGCAAAATCTTCCATCATCTTTGAATATCAGGGCTTATGTTGCAAATAATCACTTTTGTGAACCTGTCTACCGATTTAATGGGTTGTGGATAAGGCGTTGAAAAACATTACTTGAATAATGGAGATGGCCAGCTTTCTTTGCGACCTCGACGGGAATCATGAGTCGGACGAAGAGACAGAGATCTCGATACAATCAAATCATACATGTAAATATAGGACCGCCGCTAAACTTTTCATACACGGAAAGTTGATCTTCTAGAGCAAGTACTGATTCGTACTTTCAGTGAGCTCAGGGACAATTGATATCCCGTTCAACCCTGTCAATGTGTTCACCCTGCAGCCGTATCCTTCAGCTCTGTCTTCGTCACTTGTACAAGACACTCTGCGATATCGTGCGTGATGGTTGAACTTTCACTGCAAAAAATGTCTGCGAGTCAAACTGATCAGCACCAGGTTTCTTCATAATGACACCCCGAATGCCTCACACTGCAGGAGTTGCCAACCCATTCATTGATTCCTGGTTTCCGCTTTCATTGACTGTGGAATCAGTTTTCTCGGCTATAATCATGGCTTCACTTTCTCACAAACGCACAAAGTCACTCATCTCAAAAGACTCAATTGAACCATTTACGGTACAAGAACAACATCTCCTAGAAGAATCTTACATGGCTTCGGTCAAAGCACTGAACGAAGTACTGAGATATCCCACGCCGGTAGTAACCGATGCGACCATTTTGGCTGTCCTCATGATGATTGAAATGCCTGTCGTAGCCTCAACGAAGGACTGGCAAAAAGAATCTCCTTTCCAGGCACCACTACAAGGTCTACAGTGGCTAAATATACATGGAGCCAGGGAGCCGAACCTATCCCATCAGAGGGGTCTTTGTAAGCTTGTTGAGCTAAGGGGCGGTCTTCACAATATAAAAATACCAGGGCTTGCGCCAGCAATATCATAGTAAGTTTCCTATCCCTTTACACAATACTATATTGATGGAATTGAACTGCCTGCTGAATCAACCCGTTAATAGTCGTGTGATTGTCAATGCAGCGTTGACTCTAAGTCCGCCTTGCCTACCATACTTTCCATTGTCTGGAAATCGCAATTTCGAGCTGAGAGACATCATTTATGCAAGTCCCAATTACCCAGAGCTTCGATTCTCAGGTATCTACTCTTTTGGTCTTTGCGAAGAGTTTATCGAAGTGTTCCAAGCCATGGCTGTTTACACCTCTGTGCTTGAGCGATACATATCAGGCGAGTCACCACAAATGGACAATCAGATATTATGTGACTGGCGGAATCTTCTTCAACACCGTGTCTTGAGCCTACCTTCCAAAGAAGACCAGTCTACGGCCAGCATGCAATACGAGGTTTTTCGAATATGTGCACTTATATACAGCATTGGGGTTACTTTTCCCTTACCTGGTCCCGCGGCGCCTTTCATACCTCTCACCACAGTGCTTCTATCAAATTTGCAACGCATAAACTTTCAACTTGTCTCATGTATTATCCCTGAATGTCAAGATGTATTTATCTGGGTCTTGACAATGGGATGCATTGCTGCGACAGGCTCGTCGGAACGATCGTTGTTTGTTGGGAAGTTATATGAGCATACCTTGTCAGCAGATATCCTCGAATGGAGTCAATATAAGACCAGACTCAAAAATTTTCTTTGGCTTGACATAGCCTGTGATATGGCAGGAAGATTGTTGTGGAACGAATTGCAGACTTTGAAACAATCACAAGACGCGAATCCCTTCCCAGCTACACTCGAATGTCGATCGCCTTGTGGACAATGCCAGGCAAGGAAGATAAGATGCGATAAGCTATTTCCCTGCCAAAATTGTACCAGGGCAGGGTACGAATGCTCGCAATCAATCGATATTGGCGATTTGAGACCGCCGCGAGTGCACATTTATTCGAGTCGGAAGAGACCGTGTGAACTATGTAGGCAAAGGAAAGTCAAATGCGACAAACAACAGCCTTGCCAAAATTGTGCCAAAGGAAATTTTGCTTGCACTTATTTATGATCTGGTAAGTCAATCTAATGCTTATTTTGCCCCCAGGATGGACTATTTAAATAAATCCGCAGGCCTTTTTGCATTTGGGTATTATACTAACTGGTAATTGCTAGAAAGGTCGCCATTCTTATCGTTCATGTGTGTTAGGGATCTTGAGACTTGCCTATTTGAAACTGCGACAACGGTGTCATCCATCTTCATATACATAGACATCGCTCGTCTGCACACGATCGGTTCTAGATAATGCGCACTGGCAAATGGATAAGAAGCAGAACTGACTCTATGTAGGATATGACGCAAGTAGGTTGTAACCGTATCACCAAAGCTGGGAGGTCTCGACATCGGGAATATTGTTGTTGTTGAAATAATTTGCCGGGAGTTTCGCTTCAGACGTACACAAAATCGAGTATAGACACTATTGGAACTGCTGGGGCACCAGATCCGCATACTTGGGTAAAGACATATGACTCCCTGATCTCACAAGATGCAGCAGTTCTGATACCTATATAGGAGACTGAGCCATCACATGGCCACGCGAAAAACGCCGCAATAGCTTTATCATAGGATACAATCACTGCCAATCACTGTCTATTAAGTTCAAGCTATGCAGTCATGTAGGCATAGATCATTGCTTTTTCTCTTCTCTTTTCAATGCCTGTAAACGAATGCATATCGTCCAGATAACAGCGTACTTACAATAAACTCAAAAAGACTTTGGTTAGCAGAGTATATGTGACTTGTCAGTAGGCATTGGCCGATCTGATCTCAATTCTGGCGTGGCAGGGTATGGGGAACCTCTCAATCAGCTGTGTCCGGACTATTGAATCTATTTGCCGATCATCGCAAGGCTAGGCCGTGCCGAAATGGCTCGGTCATGGCTCCAATGGACTGTTCCTCAGAGAGATTAAATGCATAAATGCCTCATGCAAAGGTACTTTCTTGCGGTATCTCATTTGCTTGGTCTAGGGAAACCGCATTAGGACAAGGTACTTCAAAATATATCATCTGCCCGCCATGCATTGGGACCGCAAGAGACGCAACTACAGGACCTAGTCCTAGCCAGGATAGAAATGTACGATGACCGCATTATCCTTGGGTATAAATGTGCTTAAATTACATTACTTTGTATATACCTAATGGCCCAAGCATGATACTGTTCAGTCCGGGCTGCGGCTGAATGGAGGTCGTCTACGGAGTATACCTAGGTACAGATACTAATTTCAGTTATCTTTTGTTCTCCGCATCTCTTGTTACTTCCAAGGTTGGTATGATATATGATATGCATATTTAGTGTTCTTTCTACGCTAGTTATGAGAACTGGACAAGCGTGGGAGATCATGTAGACAATAGTCCTCACAATCTTCGGAAATAATACTCTTCGCCTAGATCGAATCGCTTCTTTCTGCTTAATTCAATTCTACCCTGTCCGAGACAAAAGTACGTCGTGTTACACAAAATATCAATCGAATCTGTCTAATTTTCAGACGTCCAGATCATCTGACAATCTAGAACAAGTTTTATCTAGCTATTGTTGAGTACACAGGCCCACGTTTTCAAGGCACAGATCTCCAGGTGAGCTCATACGTACATGTATACCTTATGCAGGTATTCGGTAAACATATATTGCCGATCTACTCGATCGTGATAACTACGTATTTAGATTCCCGATTGGTCACAGTCTTGCATACTTGCAGCCTTTACTCTTTTAAGAGCATGTAGTTAATGCAGGCGTCGAGAACGGAGTTCATGTACCTATAGTACCGCAGATCTCCGACTGGCTATTTGAAAATTCATTGCTTCCCTCGGAAATGAAGCAGTGGGTTTGACTAAGGAGTATACAAGCAAATTTCTATATAATAAGCTCTCGCCACTTTCGGATCGTCGGTCAATTCTACACCTATGTCCAAGCATCACATTTCACTCACTTAGGTAGCTTTGAACCTAGAAGTGATATCGACTTTTCTTCATCAACTAAGCATTTTCTGACGCCCTTCCCACACAATATCTTAAGCCAATGGCGCGCCTCTTAGCATTTATCTTTTCTTCGCTTGCCATCGCTGCAGCTACACCATTGACTTCCGACACGTCCAAACAGCTCAGTGCGCGACAGTTACCTCAATGTGCAGGTTATGGTTCTGTCTGCCGAGTTGACTTCACGAACCGAGTAAATGGCACCTCAGGCGAATTCGTACGTCGGTGTTTCTGTCGAAAATGCCAGTAACTGACTGTTTTCATTTTATGATAGTATACGGAAGATGGGGATTTCTGCACTTGTCCGGTACGTACACATGTCCATGCCATCCCCAGATACATTTTTGTAGGCGATGTCTATATTCAGTAGCTGATAAGCATGAACAGGTCGGAGTCGTACGTTTCTAACCCCTCCGAGTTTCTTTCCAATGACCGTACAATAACTAAAAGCAAACAACAGTGCAGTGCTGTTTTTGTCGAAGATAACAACCAGGCGAGTAACTCTTGGACCGTCACCTTTTCTTAAGTTGCGTGTACCATCGTCTCTAACCATGACTCGAATAGAGATCCGATGTGAGCATTCAAACGTCGGCGGAATCATTCTTATATCGCCTGAAAGAATACACTAACAGTGAACCTCGTCCGTCAAAAGGTTTATTTAGCCGTTGCTACTGGAGGAACTTCCGGGATTTATGTACGTACAAAACATATCGGTTGAGACATCTACTAAGATATGTGGCGATGAAACTGATGCCAGGGTATTTTCAGATTTGTCGAGATTGAGTATCGGATCAGAAGCTTTGATATCTGTCGACTGTTTGCAATACATTTCGGTCTTGGACCACGGCGTTCGTTATACTTCATGAACACTCATTATCTTTCGGCATATACGTCATGCTCTCTTCGCATTTCATGTTTAATAAGACTGTTTAATTTGAGTTGTATATTAACAAGGGAACTTTTTCTGAAATTGCGCACTTTGCTCTACAACAGGACATATTACACCAAGGGTTGGTGATGGAGACAGTTGGTAATTTGATCAACAATTAGACCAGAGGCACAATTCAATATGGACTCGTCGTCTTGTTCTTGACAAATCTTAAAGCTCTTATAAAAGGAGAAGAAAAGATCTAAAGGTAGTCGTCTCTGTTATTGTGTAAACACACCAACAAAATTCTCCAATGAGACAGCATTTTTGTTTCATTTTTGATAATTAATTACCCGAAGCTACAATCCGATTCAGTCCATCAAAGATTGGCTGCCCACTCTAATGCCGTCTCTGGGTCGAGTCTCTTGGTATAATCAGGATCGAGAAACATATTCCGGACGACACCATTCTTATCGACGAGGAAGGTTGCGGGAATAGGGACTTCGAGGCTCTCGTTGCCGTAAAGTTTTTGCCAATCAACTCGGAAGCCTTGGAATAGCGGCCGAAAAGTGTCGGGTTGGCTCCAGACTATACCGAGCTGTCGTGCAAGCTTGTTATCCACGTCCGACAGTACAGTAAATTGTTTCTCGACGGAGATAGAATTGTCCGGAAGTTGCGGTGAAATGGCGACAAGCGAGACACCTTTTGCCTTGAACTCAGGTAAATGCTTTTGCAAGGCACGTAACTCTAGATTTCAGTATGGACACCATTCCCCGCGATAAAAAGAAACGAGCAATGCTCCTTCCCTTAGCAGGGTATCCTTGGAGACGAGCTTTCCTGTAGCATCCTGTAGCTCAAAAGAAGGGAACTCCTGGCCGACCTGGATAGTCTTGCTCGGATCAAAAGCCTCTTTGAGTTCCTGTACGCCTGAACCCAATGTATTGAATGCCGCCTCAGGCGCAGTTTCCTTGAAGTTGATGTAGGTTTCTTGCAACTCCTGCGTGAGAGACATTGTTGGAGATGTGGTAGGTAAAAGGTCGTAGAATTGACTAATGACCGAGGAGGATTTGTGAAGATGCAGTAAATTTTTATTAAGAAGGTAGTTCTGAGTTGGTTGTCACGAAAGTCGTTTGTTTACCACCCGAGGCGAGTAGGCTTGCCTTTATAGTCCAGGGTTTGGGCGTCGTTCTTGGGAGCAATAGGTGACGATGTAGTACCTAGGTAAAATCCGAATGCACGCTGACAAATCCGGTATCCGTTTAGATGCGTGGTTTTTGTCATTGACTTTGAGTAAGTCTGCAACCTACCCTGTTGGCCTGAGTTGCCTGAATGGGTGAAACATACGGCGGCGTAATACCGTGACGGTACTTGACAATAATGTTAGGGCTTGCGTCCCAGACCCACAACATGACAGTAAGCCAGCAGAAGGACATGGAAGTTGATGTTTTCTGTACTGTTCAGCTGTGATTTGTGATCATGCGGCCGTCGAAATTATTTGGAATCACCAGGTCATAGCGTCGTGATTTTCGGTTTCGGCGAAATGACAAATTGCGAGCCAGACTTTGATAAAGCTCTTCGATTTGTAATGGTAGGCATTGGTCATCAGATCAGAAGTTCGAAATTTCGATTTGATTAGTTTGAAATCATGATAGGGAAGTTGGATTATGAAGCTGTCAATATAAGTATCTTGGAAGTTAGAGCCGTCTAGTGAGATAGGTAATAAAACATTGATCGCTTTTCCACATTGTCCATTCCGTTCATCAGCACAACCTTGGAAGTACAAATTGAGGATATAGATTGAATAAAACCTTGAACATCAAACAAAATGGAGAAATTGATAGTAGTCGTGGGCATCACTGGTGTTCAGGTAAATCTAGAGTAACTGTCGATGATCCACTACTAATATGTCCATTACTCTAGGGGTCATCCGTTGCCAACACTTTTATACAGCTACCAGGATGGAAGGTTCGTGGAATTACGCGCAACCCTTCTTCTGGCAATGCCAACGCTTGGAAGAGTAGAGGCGTGGAAATCGTGCAAGCCGACCTCGACAACCAGGAAAGTCTTTTGAGAGCATTCAAAGGTGCAAATGTTATCTTTGGAGTAACCGATTTCTGGACCATTTTCCAAGACCCTACTAGCATGCTTAAAAAAAGACCCGATCAAAACATCACGGAGTACTGCTTTGAAGTCGAAGTTCAACAGGGCAAGAATCTTGTCAATGCAGCTGTGGCGATTGATCAACTTGACCTGTTGGTCTTCAGCTCTATGGCAATGGCAAGCAAGTGGAGTAACGGGAAGTTCTCTCGTATCTATCATATGGATTCCAAGGCTGTGGTAGCAGAGTACGCTCATAGTTTGCCTGGTCTAAAAGACAAATTCTCCCAGATACAGGCTCCAATTTATTACAACTTGTTTTGGCAATGGGGCTTACCAACCGCACCCAAAAAGGTTAGCATAATATTCTCATCTGTTGAGGCAACATGGCAATCGTAATGCCAAGCTAACAAGTCTGTTACAGCAAGATGATGGTTCTTATCGAATTCGTGGTCCAGGCCCGGCTAATGTCCCAATCCCAATGGGCGATGTGCAAAATGACTTCGGCAAATGTGTAAAGGCTGTCATAGATGCGAAGCCCGGCTTGAATCTCCTTGCCGTTGGCGAAATGTTGTCTTGGGAGACAATACTTAAGACATGGTGTAAATCTCAAGGCGTCCCATCCGGTGGATACGAAGAACACACCATTGAATCTTTCGTGGAACTTCTTCCCGGCGAACTGAGTAGAGAGTTCGGCGAGAACGCTTTGTTTGCACAACAGTTTGGATACGATGGGTCAGATCCAACGGTAGTACGATCCTCTGAGGTAAGTTGATTGATGAGAGGCTCGCTGTCATTGAATCGAAGGAGCTAACCAATAGACAGCTCGGAATACAGATGACCTCCTTCAGGGAGTACTGCGAGAGAACTGATTTTTCAGCTATTTTGTGATTGATGGAAGCATAAATTTAGTATAAGGTAGCGCGAACAATGTGCAATCTTGATTGATATAATTTTTTGGTAACGTATTGTAAGCATACCGTAAATATAATACAGGTACGTCGCTCCCTAAGCCCTAAGAAGACGCCATCCCCACTTTCGCCGAGCTCGCCGAAATCGCCGTAATGGAAGTTATTTGAGTGGTTAATCAGTCTGGACTATAGCAATTTGTAGCTGTACTTTGGCACGTTCGACGTATCTTATGAGATTAATCGCTTTGCATTTAGCAGAAATCCTCGTCATAGTGCCGAATTGAATGGAATTGAGGAGCACTCAACTGGCAGTTAACAACTGAGCCACCATATTCACACAGATGTCTTTCTCCACAACTGCACCGAATCTACTCAATGGGTCAGGAAAAATCATGTTGGAGGGAGTAGCCGAGTCTACACGTACCCATAACATTTAACGTGGTGGAGTAGATTCTCGGCTAGTACGCGGAGCTGGCTTATGCTGAGCTTGTCTGCAAGTTGTTGACCGACAATATAGTTCCATAGCTGTATGGGACTCAATTCATCATCGTAAACGAGTTCGGAAGATAATTTTGTTAAACGGTCAAAGATTGTCTTTGATACCTCCAATGATGGAGACTCATCGGTAAAGGATTGTGGATAGTGACAGGTATTCAACAGTGGCATGGAGGCGGTTAAAACATGACCGGAGGGCTCACTCGATTTGGTTAGGTCAACTTCAATGTGGCCAAGACAGGGCTTTTCAAGTCTAGAAAATTATGTGTCAGGTGCTAATTTCATGATAGTTGAAGGTCTGAAAACTTACGTTAGAACAAACTCCATACCGTGGGTAAGCAGGGACGATTCTGTTGATTCTGAGGGTTGACTGGTTTGAGGACTATGCGAAGGTGGTAGCCGGGCTACCAAGATCGGCGACAAGAAATTTCGTAAGTGAAATGAGCCTTGTACCAAAGGAAGCTGGAGAGAGAAAGGCCATTGAAGCTACTTACCAATGTCGTTCAGAGGATCTGTTCTATGGAATATGGAGTGCGGCCTAGAGACATCGTGGGCGGCATAGTTGGCTTCGGAAGATGCGAGAGCGGGCAAATTGGCCTCTGATCCTGGAGCACGCTGATTGTACTCTTCGATTGTGGGCAGCTCAATACCATTGCGTTTCACGGCTTCCTGGAGGTGAAATATATGCGTTTCCAATTCTTGGATCTTCTTCAAGAAATTGGCTTCATTTGCTCGTAGACGCAAGACTTCGCTCTCCAACGTCTTGAAATATTGATCCTTGCGTTCTCGATGGGTTCTATTCTTTGGTCAGCCATCATTAAGGAGAGAATGTGCATGCGTAAGTATTTACCGTTGAGCTCTACGTACTTGCTCTCGACGTTTCAAGTACGCAGACTCGTTACGGCCAGACGAGCTGGAAGAATCTTTGTCTTTGTCTTTAGACATCAACGAACGAGTGCCAGTCAATAAGTGAACGCTTGTTGGAGGTCACATAGTAAGAGCCATGATTTTACAGTACTCCGAAGAAAACGACAAAAACCTTTGGAAGCTCGAATGAAAGAAAAACTTACCGGACCAGCGACCTGATAAAAACGTGAATGTTTTCTTCATTGTAGCTCCTGCGGGTGTCTGACTATATATCTTGTCGATAGAGATCCGAGTATCGGGCTGCTTCCAACAGCAACACAGTCCAAAGGCCGAATGATTTTTCAAGGTGCTAGTTGGATAGTTGAAAGGAGGATGAGACAGTGAGATGGCTTTTGATTATGGAATCTGAGTTTCATTGACGCTATTACAAATACGGCCTAGCGCGTTGCCCCTTTTGGTGATTCCATAATCGCGCTTCTTCCAAATGGGGTTTAGCGCTTCCCCAGGTGGAGCAGATTCCGCAAAAAGGAGCGACTAGTCCCAAACAGGCAATCCGCAGTGATTCCATAATCTCCTCTTTTTCTGATACAGCCTCATAGTTTCAGCTGGTACGTTGTAAATATCAGATCTAAGCAGTGGGGATTCCAAGCTACTTCTTGCCGTTATTTTCAAAGGAATGTATTTGGAGTTGAGAAGTTACTTCATATTCCACGTACTTGTCGCCTTTAATTATAAATACCAGGTTAATTCCATGTCAAATAACATCAATGATGATCATTATACAAACACATCTCTTCCCTTCAACAATTCTCCAAGTTGCAACTTCCCCCGTCATCTTCCTTGTTCTTAGCTTGTTCAAAAGTTTTCGCAATGCTCTTCAACAAGGCCAACTTCTGCATTGCAGGAGCATTACTAGGGCTATCGGCCACGGCGCTTCCCCTGGACGCCAGAGGTGAATCATGTGAAGCACCTCATGGTGCCAAAGCCATCTATCTCTTGACGAATGAGAACTCGAACTCAGTGGTCGCGATCCCGATCGGCCTCAACGGTACCCTGTCGGGAGGTGCGACAATTGCTACTGGCGGAAAGGGTGGTAATACCGTTAACGCTGCTACCGGTGGTGCCAATGGCCCAGATGCTCTGGGTTCGCAGTCCGCTTTGACTGTTGTTGACGATGTAAGCAGATTTCCAAACTTGCATATTCATGGTTGTCAGCTGACTTACACTTTCCATTGGTAGTTTCTATTTGCCGTTAATGCCGGATCGAACACCCTGAGCATGATGAGGATTTCAAAAACGGACCCGACAAAGCTGAGCCTTGTTGGTGAGCCAGCCACCCTGCCTGGCCAGTTCCCTGTGACCGTTGCGGCATCAAGCAAGAACAGCCTAGTGTGCGTCGGTACCACTGGTGCCCAAGCCGGAATTTCCTGTGCTTCCTACTCTGGCAAAGGCTTGGGTGACATGAGCCCGTTGACTGCATTCAACTTGAACCAGACCACACCGCCATCTGGACCATTGAATGGTGTGGCACAGACTTTCTTCTCCGAGGACGAAACTCGCCTGATCACAACAGTGAAAGGTGACCCTACCCGCAACAACACTGGTTATATCTCCGTGTTGCCGATCGAGAACTTTTATTCCTACCCCGGTGCTCACGATACGAGAAGTTCCCCTAACGGCACAGCTGTACTTTTTGGTTCAACCGTCATTCCGGGAACTTCGAACATCTTCGTGACAGACGCTTCTTTTGGGGCTACGGTTCTCCAAGTCAACCCCTTCACAGACGAAGTTTCGCTAGTGTCTAAGCAAACCATTGAGGGTCAAAAGGCAACTTGCTGGGCCGCGTTTTCTAAACAAAGAGGAAGTGTCTTCGTCACGGACGTCGCTACCAATCGGCTTGTTGAAATGAGTGCAGTGGACGCTAAAATCATTTCAACCATCGACCTCACCAATGGTGACCCTGGCCTGATTGACCTCAAGATCTCCGGTCGCTATGTTTATGCTCTTTCTCCAGGAAATGGCACCACAGCTTCAGCTGTTACTGTTGTGGATTCTTTCGTGGGAAAGCAGATTCAGCATTTCCTCGTCAATGGCCTCGGTGCAGGTAAAAACTCACAAGGAATGGCAATCTTAGAATAGGCCATCTAAGCCACACGGAGCTGGTTCCTCCATCGACTTTGTTGAAGCGAGACATTACTGAAGAACCCTGTATTTGTATTCTATCTTTTTTAGCCAACGCTGATGTGGTTCAATATGAACATACTTACCAAAGATTGTATTTTGCGAATAGCTAATCTCTGAGCAGTCCTTCAATATTTCATTGACATTGATCCAACTCGATGCGCTTCTCGTGTGCGGCAGTGTATAGACACGCAATCTATAACCAGCGAAGTAATTGTAAATTTGCCGCATGTGTTATTTTGTGATGGGAGCTGTTTTTCGTGGATGACACTTCTCAGAAAATGCAATGGAAATAACCAATATAGTAGCATATTTCACAGCTTCATGGCAAGCTTCTTCTCTCCCCTAGCTTCTCGCCACATGTTAGTGGAAACAAGCATATCAGCACAACCTTGTAACAGAAACCACCACTTCCTCAGGAAGTTTTCACTCAATTCCCACCCATCTGAGGACCATGGCTCACCCCATAGTACCAGACCCCGTTTGTGTATGTCGTTCGCTCCTTGAAAAGCACCACCAAGGAAGTCGGAGCAAAGGTCATCTACGTCGATCTGATCTTGGTATTTGATAATATTATCCCGCATGGTAGCACAAGGGACTATATCTATCCAGGCCTCATGAGAGGTTGTCTTTTGTAGGTCTGTAAACTGTAAACAAGGAGGCGAGTTCTCGGGCGGGGTGGGCAAATCTTCCGTATAGAACTCATCCCATCCTTGAAAGTCCCGGCCGCTTAGCCGGATCAAAATCGCCATGTTGGCCAACATGCCTCGGAGACTGTTGTGCTGGATAAGAATGAATAATTTGTTATCGAGGGACATAGGGAACTCTACTTCGAATTCTGAGCCGTGTAGCGAGTACTTGTTCAGGAACCATAGAGAGTCGACACTTTCTGGAGACGGGGGGCTTTCGAGCTCGCTGGGGCTAGCTTCACGAGACGGGGAGGGGTATAGGGCCAAGGTACGCGACAGATCAGAAGGAGACAGATCGGATATTAGCTCCCATCGCCGCCATGCTTTTAGTTCGGCCCAGACGGCAAATGTAGCGGCCGCGTCACCCAAGGTCTTCTCCATGATCTCCCCGAAGGCCTGCCAGTTGAGGATCTGTTTTAATGTGACGGGGATGCGTCGACGTCCGCTAACATGATCCAAGGCTACCTTCTGGAGCAGGTCTTTATTAACTAGCAAAGGGACCGGTGCGATTATTTTAGTCTGCTCTATATCTTCGGATTTCACTTGCAGTTTTTGGCGTCGCCCTAGAAGTGGCGTCAGTAAATGAAACGACCGTCTAGGTCTCGAATGCGACTTGATATTAGAACATACGCCAAGCTCTCTGATGTAGGCGATTCTGCCGCCTGCGTCGCTCGACTGGATCTGTGGTCCCCGTCCAGTCGTCATCTCGAATACGGGTCTGTCAATCATGTCAGATCATCCGATCTATAGCGAGGAAACAATGGGAGTCGCTGCAAGGCTGTACAAGCACGTTGAATCAGAGTCAATTTGCTACATACCTCTGCAGGGGCAAACATGATGGGTATCCTGGACCGGACGACGAGAAGGTTGACTAAAGGTTGTGTTCGACACTACGATATGCAGAATAAGCGAAAAGCGTAGAGAATGTGGGCAGTGTGTTCTAAAGTGGATACCAGCAGTCAGTCTGAGATTGCTTATCTCCGAAATCTGCTCTAATCCTATGGGATTCTGAGCAATGTGATGCCTCTTCTCTCTAGGATGTCGTCTAACGGAGTAAATCTGGGGGGATGGTGTGAGACTGAGCCTGAGGCAGGGCAGCTGCCAAGCCGAGCTGTCAGCACTAGCGGGTTACCTTGCATACGACCTCAGCGCCTATTGGCTGAACCTGTGAAGCTGCTGCTTATTGTGCATGACACTAGGTTCAATGAGGCTTAACAGCTGCCTGAAGCTAGCTGTAAAAGGTTTAGTGCATCTGATTAGCAGCTTATCTTGCATACGCATCAATCCTGAAGTAGTTTAGTGGTGGGTTACCATGCATGCGATCCACATCGTTCCATGTTCCACCCTTCCTTTTTGATCTTTCTATCAATCCGAGTCTATTCTCTCTTCTCTACTATCTCCAGTCTGTCTAAGACTCTAAACACCATTCAGACGGAGTTATCGGTAACAAGATCGATCAATATGCACCCGGCTTATGTCTTACGGCCGCATCTGCTCCTTTCGATATGGAAACAATCTCTCCGGGCAAGTCTGGCGGCGTTAAGATGACTCCGAAGCAGGTGTGGTCAAGGAATATAAGTCTCTGAGATTTCAACTCAATCATGTCTCCTTTCATTCAGCATCACATCTCTTATCATTCAAGCATTACCAGCGACAGCCAGCCTTCCACACAACGAAGCCTCAATCGACTCACACAAGTTACTGTTCAACTCTATCTCAACCTCCCACACCATGCCTAATCTCGAGCAATACGTCAACTTCAGCCCGGAGAAGGATATTCCGGAGCTTAATGGAAAGGTTATTTTTATCACCGGAGGTTTGTCATTGGGTTATCCCTTCTTCATCAATCAGAAGACTAAGAAGTATAGGAACCTCTGGACTCGGAAGAGCTTCGGTGACATCCCTCGCCAAGCACAACCCGGCACACATCTACTTCACTGGCCGCAACAACAAAGCAGCACAGGAATTGATTGATGAAGTCCAGACAGAAAAGCCTTCAGTCAAATTGACTTTTGTCAAGATGGACATGACCTCCTTGGTCTCCGTCAAGGAAGCGTGCAAAGAATTTGTGCATGATAGACTCGATGTCCTCATGTAAGTCTCCAATAAGATACCATTATACGTGGGATAACGGTTACTAACTTCAATTCAGGTGCAACGCAGGTGTCATGTTCATCCCCGCCGGTGTCAGCAAGGACGGCTTCGAGCTTCACTTTGCCATCAACCACCTGGCACATGCGATGATCATCCAAGAACTCTTGCCTGTCTTGAAAAAGACTGCTAGTCAGCCAAACTCAGATGTACGCGTGTTGTCTTTAACCTCGACAGCTTGGATGGGTCACTCCAAGGATGGTATCACCTTTTCAACCCTTCGAACACCTCAAAAAGGCTTTATGGGATGGTCATTCAGATACGCGTAAGTGACTGTCAGATCTTTTCTATCAAAGTCCTTCTACTAACGCTCCCATCTATAGGCAAAGCAAGCTCACAAATCTCATGTACCCGGCCGAACTCGCCCGTCAATACCCCGACACAAATATCAAATTTATCTCTGTTCACCCCGGCGCCGTAAACACACATCTAACAACGACAATTCCCTGGCACCAAAGAGTTATCACAGCTATCATGCTATGGTTCTTGGGAGTGACTTTTATGGAAGAAGACCAAGGTCGCCTAAGCCAGCTTTGGGCCGCCGCTGGTGCCAAGGGAGATGAATTGGTAAATGGAGGATTTTACATGCCAGTGGGCAGGCTGAGTAATGACAGACTGGACAAGACAGCAAAAAGTCCTGAGTTGTCTCAGAAGTTATGGACTTTTACTCAGGATGTCTTGAGCAAGTTCTAATTTACTTAGAGGAACTGGCTGACGGTTACGGATGATACAACATTCTTTCTGCATAGTGGGACTTTTTCTTATGTTGACATTTAGACCTGTTTTTACTCTTGTTTTATATCTAATACCATGAATTTTGTTTGTCACAGTGATTCAATTGACCATAATTGAAATGGCCTTTCCTACTACATAATCCAACCTTGGAACTCAATAATTTGGGTCAGGAATGGCTTTACACCGATTCATAAATTTAGAACGTTTGTGCACATATGCGAGGAATTGCTAAAGTAGAAATGTCCAAGTCTGAATAGAATTGTAATTAAAGTAAAGAAGACTGCAAAGTAGGAGCTTCCCCTTAACACTTGGATATAATGTAATTTAAGAATACCTCAAGGATCAAGGGCAAACCTATACAAGAAGGATGAAGATAGGTACCCGCAGAATAAAACAATAATTTTTGGAAGAAGGGTTTTTCAACTTTCCACTCGAAGATGTGTTGATCTAATGAGCAGCCGCAACACCAGAGTTGATAGCCTTGAGCTCGCTCCAATCAAGACTGTCTTCACCCAAGCTCCATGCCATGACACCTCCTAGACCGGTGGCCGCAATGATATCGGTGAACTTTTTAGTAATCAAATCTGGTGTATCCCAAGTCCAGAAGAGCTGCGCATCGCTGTCCCAGTAATACTGTCCACCAGCATCTTTGTCGGTGAGACCGTTGGCTTTTGCCTTGCTCCATGAAGATGTGATAGAGGAGCTCGAAACCTCGGGGTTTGTCTCGAAAGTCACTGCACCAGACTTGCCAGTATCTTGGCCATTGGCATCCTCAAGCTGCACAGTGGCACAACCGATGGGGTTGGTAGCACAGTCAGATGCAGGGTCGGTGGTAAAGTACTTGGCGTAGAATGCAATACCGAGGTTTCCCTTTGTTGCATTCATACCAATGTCGAGATAGTTGTGTACAGTCTCCAAGGAATCCTTGATACTGGTATGATGCTTGGTAACGTTATCGCGTCGGTTCATCAAGTCATAGCTCATAATGTTGACCATGTCGACGGCGTCGAAAACGGTAGGGCCATTGTCCGCGGTGTATCCGATCATATCACGCTTGAGTCCAGGGGTGGCGATGGAAAGGATCTTGTCATTGCCGATAGCTTCACGAATGGCTTGGACAAGGAGAGGGAATGTGGTCACTTCGTCAGCACGCTGTGAGTTGGGAACTGTCTTGTAGTCTGCACCATTTCCACCGGGATATTCCCAATCGATATCTGATTGAGAAGAAAGATAGCATTAGCTAGATTGCCATATTGATGAGAAGAGAAATGCCTACCAACACCATCAAGTCCTGTTGACTGCAACATGGCCGCAACATTTTTAGCATAGGTAGAACGCGACGTCTCGCTCACTGCGGCGGTGGAGAAACCGGCGTTGTCACCCCAACCTCCAATAGCGACCATGATCTTTGTGGTACTAGGGAAGCGAGCTCTGAACGTGTCGATGGACTCGAATGGCGTGAATGTGCTTCCGCTGTTGAAGTTCTCCGATGGCGCGAATGCCATGATTGCATGTGTCACCGACGACACGAGGTCGCTTGATGGAAGACTGGAAATGTGCCATCTTTGCAAAACATGTTTGTTAGAGACGACGTCTTTTTAGGACCGATGAGATAGGATTTACTTACTGGTCAACATACATGACATTCCTCAGCGCAGCCGCTTGGGCGGCGAGGAAGCCAGCGACAGCGAGATACTTCATGATGATAGATTGTACCAGTCAGTCTACCAGATGCTATGAAGTAGTTGTACGGACAGAGTGACAGCCCGAGTCGTGAGTTGCAAAAACAATTGTTAGAGAGAAGAAATGCTGTGAAGTATTAACTCATGAGCGCGTCGCAGCTTTTATGTCGGAATGCTCCGTACACATCCAAGGATGCTCCAGATCATCCTGCCAAACATAAAGGGTATCTAGATGGCACGTCATCGAGTCATTGTCAACTCAGAAAAATTATTAATGGGGGCCAGTCATACAAACAATGGCTGTTTGAGGGCCTGGATACCATGCTATTGTCTATACGTGTGCCTGGTATGCGGGCCTTGCTGGATAAACCCGGTATTGACAATAAATTTGTGTTTCTTGGCTCTGAGGATTTCATTGGATGTCAAGTAGTAAATCGAAGATCTACATAGTCGTCAATAGCCCCCATGGATGGTCGAAAAGTAACATTGAGGCTCCTCAAAGCTCCATTGGTCATAATTGACTTGATTGCGGCTCATCATGACCAACTGACACCACTTGGCGGACAATAATATCACACTCTACAATACAACATATCTTATTTTTGAAACACAATATTTAATATTTCGTGTTTCTGGATCAAACGGACTAGCGGAATAAACATCAAACAGCGACTGTTGGTTTTGCGGGTGGTCGTATTCTGGAAAAAGACTGAGGCTAGTCACATTCCTGGATGGCATTTCCCAGTCAACGCATTTTCCAGAGATCGGATAGGCACGTTCCATTAACTGCTCCTTGCCAAGTTTGCAAATGAGGATCTGCGTGTCTCGTGAGGTGTCTGCCCATCGCATTGCTCGACCCTGCTATGCTACTGTTCCAGACAGATGCACCAAGTTGTCAAGCTAGAGAGCGCACATACTACTACAGAACAAGAAATAGTAACCCTTTAATTGTAGTTACATGTCCTGACGTCGGGGCAATTATGTAAAATTACCATATCGATCAGGACGAGGCGAGACGTTTGACCGGGTTACGTACAAGCTCAGGACCAGTTGGTCTTCTCTAGCTACGCTTCGAGCATGGAGTCGTCTTCAGCTACAACGACTATCGTCATTGGCTTTTGACCAAGCAAAGACATTTTCGCTATTTAACTCATCTTCATATCAAGATCGGTCACTTGTTCGATTATGCGAGTTGCCACCCCGGTTCAATCGCTTTGACTTGTGAACATGTTATCGATGACGCAGGTATCAAAAAGGTGTGGCATAGCCTGCAGTTGAAACAGGTAGGATAACATACGTGCGATTTTCCCTCTGTGTCATGAAAGTCGCCGTCCATCTGTCAATCTGAAAGATGTAGGAAGTATCCATGAAGTTTGTATCTTCTCAAGTGCTTTGTCATGGTATAATCAACGCATAAGAACTGACCACAGTGTGGTCTTTCGATCTAGGAACGCGTACCGGCCAGAGACGATCTCGAATTAAGTACCCGGCCCTTCACAATGATTGAGGATTTGACGAACCGAAGCAACGATATATGCGCCGCACTTTTCTGCCCACCATTTGTCTTTGAATTGCAGCATACAAATTCCATAGTGGGCCAATATCATGAGCGAAATGGTATCCTTAGATTGCACAAGCTCGATATACCGGCGGTCGACCAGTGTGAACCACATGAAGATCATCGCGGGGTGTTGACGATTCAGGTTCACAGCGTTGAAGGTTGCGCGGAGGAGTCTAGTCGCCTCCTGATATTCAGTCTTGTTCTGGAGTTTATCTCCGGTCTCAGGGAGGGAGGCAACAAATTTCTCTATATTCCGAATCGTTCGATGCAGACCATCTGGGAGCGGAGGCGGATAGTCCCATGGACAAAAGTCGCGTAGCATATAGGACTTCTTGATTTCACATATTTCCTCTCCAGCTTGCCTTACGGCCAGAATACCTTTGGCCAGCTCCGACAAAGGCACAATGTCATGCGAGAGACGAGATGAGTCCGATGAGGTCATCAACCCAACATTGAATAGAAAGATAAGCATAGAAGTTGCATATAAACTATCGAAATTTTCCATTGTGACACCAGTGACGTGTGGGGTGAGAAGGGACAGCGCTGTAACGTGATGATGCGCTGCCAGCGCCGCGTAGAAGCTAATATCGGTAGAGTCTTCGGGCTTCGCTGTCTGCGACAAGTGAAGAGCTGATGTGGCGAGCATACTGTGCATCAAGTGTGGATATTGATACGCGTCTTGGGGAACATGAAGAGACCACACTGCCCGGAAATCATCTCGATCCGACAACGTGAGGCTGACGCGAGTCGAAAAGTGACGCAAAAGTATTTCTTCGACGCTCAATGGACCGGTGATCAAAGGAGTTCGGAAACAACTATCGTGGGAGTGTATGGCGTTTCGACGACATGGACGATAGAGCTGATTTTGATATGGTGATGGTGTATCTTCGGCGTATTGACATCGTTCCTTTCTTCGTTGACAGTGACCACAGATCGGCCTCTGCAAGTCGCACTAGCGCGTTTGTGTCAGTTTGGTCTTTGCAGTACAAATGCGCACTTCTTTCAAGTAACCGATGACCGAATGTTGTACGTACCTTGACTTTTCTAGATTTGCATGTCAGACACCCATGACGAGATTTGAGATGTTGGCGCCTAGAGGGCATGGTATTGGATGAATAGGATGTCTATGATATTGAGATGGCCCGAGATAATCGCTGGCTGCAATGCATTGCAATCGAGTTCTCCGCACGCATGCGATGCGTTGAAAAGCAGTGCTGCCATCTTGAGTTCTCAGTACCGAGTACAGACTCTACTACAAAGGGTCGGATCGAAGAACAGCTTCAAAGTGTCTTATCTCCGACTTCCGCAACGCTAGTCTAAAAGAAGAAAGGTTTACGAAGTCGCTCTCTCATTGGTTAGCAGAAGAAGTGGGTCATCTATATTATCGTTCATTGGTCAGATACAGTTATTAGGGCTTAGGGCTAGGGTTCCCAGAATGAAATCAGACAGCTACGGCGTAAGCTATCCTGAAGGGGTGTACACTGCTAGCAGGGAATCTCATGATAACTACATCGTATATACATTTTAGTTACATAGACCACACTGCTCTTCTCTTACTAGCTACACTGTAGGACTCATTCCCTAACCACACCTGTGGCTTTCACGCTTATGGCCAGATTGTTGTAATGACGGTGGTGGAATTGACTTATTTGAACCCTCAACCAAGTCTAGCCCATTCTTAAATAATTTACAAAGGCCAGAAAAGTCCAAGGACAGTATTGAGGTGCGTGACTGTCAATTGTTCTTTCAACTCTGTGTCAATTACCACTGCCGTACCTGACCACTGACTATCTCCACATGTTTGCCAATGGCTGTCGGGCATTCTAACAATTAATCCTTGCATAATAGACCCCATATTTTTGATTGAGCATTGACCATAGACTCGGCTTCGGGCCGAAATATTTCCAGCACATCGAATCAAATCTTCAAGAGCTGGAATGCACGTGGCAAAGGAATGCCATATCTGCAGATCCGGCATCCAGCAGCCGCCCCGAGAAATGCGTCAGGGGCTTCAATACGTACTCTGAGAAGCTAGAGTTATGCATTATAGTCTCTCAATTAGCTTGACTCCGGATTTACTAACGCTGTCTTTCAACCACATCACGTATTCTCAGACTTGATAAAGCAGAGGTATATGAAAACGGCTCAATGCGATGGACAGTAGAGGGCTACAAACATGACTCGTGCAGGCTTAATGGCAATTTCAAGTTTTTGTGTGGTAGGAAGACAGTTTTGAAGGAACTACGTATACGTGATCTTTAGAGTGTCCAATCCGTACTGAAATTGAGTCACTATCATATTGTGCGTAGTCTGACATCGGCAGCCGATTGTCAAACAGAACAATGGACAGAGCTACGAATTGATAAGTATGTACCTCAAAAAAATTGTAGTAGCTTATAACAAGAACTCATTATTCAAGGGTGTTGTCTCAAAGTGTAGATATGTATTCATGGCTATGAAGAATTTCAATTCGGCCTAGATTAGCATCAACAAAATCCGAAATATCTGATCATCTGGAAACATCGATATTTCTGGTGTCAATAAGTTGTTTGTGCATGGTTCTATTTACTGCCCTCGATGACTTAAGTCAGGTCATCTCGATGACTTTGCTGAAGTTTCCTAAAGCGGTAATCATTGATCACCCGTACTCCCCCTTTTTTTCCGTTTTCGGCAAAACGAAAATAAAGCGCAGTACTTGTCAACTGACAATTATGCATACAAATGATGATATTGTTTTCTCCGCATTCGAATATAATAGAGGAATCGACATGTCATATCAGCATATAAAGGCCTGGTTGAAACCCGGTTGAAGAACTCTCAAAAATTGCTTCAAATATCTTCAATCAGAAAAAAAAGCTCTACTCATACCCTATATCCAGTTTCTTTGAGCAAAACTAAGAAGTCAAAGATTATACGATTGTTACAGACCAATTATGGGTCAATCAAAACTTACATTGCTGGCACTTGCTGGTACAGCACTTGCTGGTGTGGTTCGACGAGAAGAGCATGAAGTTGATCACCTAAACCCGGAAGACCTCAACTTCCCTACGCCATCAGACTGGGTGACCCCAAAACCTCATTATTTCGAGGAAGCAGGTCCATCACATACAGCCTTTGTGCTGGCATTGTCAGACCATTCACGAGACCCACACTCAACTTACCTCCCATCTGGTTTACTATCTCATTTTCCACAACTCACAGAGGAGGCTCTTCCACCATTCATTACATCTTTTCCAGGGGCTGGCGAGTTTGCTCACACTAAAGACTCAGCCAAGCCCACCTCACTCAGCCCAGCACCTCCCGGCCCTTCTTATGGTGGACCGCCACCTACTTTCAGTGAGCCAGTGAGACCGGAAGAACCACAGCTCAACACCCCACCCCCTGCATTTCAAGCCTCCTCTGGTCATCCACCAATTCCATCCTCGCATGCGGACACGTCATATGCTTCACCTACACGGCCTCCTTCTTTCACTGGTGAGCAGCCGAGACCTTCTGATCCGGTTTTTGTAAAGTCTACAAAGCCCTGGGAGGATCTTGATACTGCGAAGCCAACCAGTTATCCAGAAATTCCTTCGTGGATCTCACATTCACCACCGCCATCCGAAACCACACCAGGGCCAGAGGGATCGGAGAAAGACCACGATATTCCACCCTCAGCATTACCCGAAGCTTATCAGGGGCCACCTCCTTTGTCGTTTGATTCTATCCCAGGTGAGGCATTCAAGCCTCATGGCAGCTCTCCTGCTACTCCTCACCATACTCCATCACCAGGCGAATCCGAGCAAGATCCACATCCTCCACCACTTGATTTTGCTTTTGGAAAGTCACCTGGACCTGAGAATAGTTCACCAGCAGTTCATCAAACTCCACCACCGCACGGGTCCTACCAGGAACCCCCACCATTTAATTTTGGCTCCGGAGGCCCATCCGGGGAAAGCGGTCCATCTGCTGAACCTCACCATGTCACTCCTCCGGCTGAATCGTATCAGGAGCCTCCTCCTGCCACTTTGATTGTCCCGGATGAGTCTTCTCAGGCGAAGGGCAGCCCACCTGCTGGACCTCACCAACTCCCGCCTCCTCCCACGGAGCCTTACCACGAATCGTCTCCTCCGCCATTTGACTCTACTCCTACAGAGCCACACGACCCCAAGAGCAGCGCACCCGAGTCTTATCAGCTCCCTCCACCATCATCTCCACAGCAATCACACCCTGGTTATGCCGATCATCCGACTGCGCCTGCTGTTCCTCACAAGGGACCATCACCCCACTATGGCATTGTTCCTCCAATCTCTTGCACTTACTTAGTACCCGGTAAAGCTCCTGTGGACAGTAATCCTCCGCACCCCATGGGGCATGACGAGGAATACCCTCACCCCGGAGAAACCAACCCACCACCGTTTACCCCTCCGTCTGATCACGGTCAGGAGCCTAATGAACTAGCTCCTTCATACGTAGTTCCAACAGAGAAACCCAGTACTACACTTACTGGCGCATATGTGCCTCATTTATCGAAGCCGGAACCTACGCTCACCGAGGCTCCGTCCGTCTCTCATGCCGCTATTCCACGTGCGTCCTTCAATCCATTATTATTTTCTGATTAATATCATTGAATCAAATTCGCTAACATTCCATTAGCAATCATCCCACCAAACTACAATGAGGTGCATTCCAAACCCGCTATTCCTTCACCGACAAGTGGCAAGCCTCAACAACCGGTAACCACCGAGGAACATCATGTTTATGCATCTCCACCGAGTGTGCATCAATCGGAGGCGTTTGGTGTGTCTGAACGACCATCTGCAACCAAAGCTGCTCCAGAACCTTCCAAAACGGGCGTGCCAAAAGCTGAAGAGTCAGCTGTTCATTATTCGAGTTCTGTGCCGGCCTCCACCGTTCCAATCAGTGCATTGCTGGGAGCCTTCGGCACTTTGGTCTTTCTCTTTCTCCAGTAATCCTTGAAGACCCATGAAGAAAAGTAATCCTTTGAGAGGTCTTGTATAGCAAATTTCAGGGACGATACTAAACTCATCACGAGGCTATACCATACCCAGCAAACCATCCATCAAATTATTGTTACATTTTCATGTGCATTTCAGCTTGCAAACTTGTATTACATACTATAATTCCATGTTGTTATTGTTGTTTCTCTCTGGCTAAACTATTAATGAATATTTCAAGCAGTACATAGTTACAAGAACTAAGTCGGGTGGCTTTTACTCTAAACAAGGTTTATAGTACTTACGTACTATATGAAATCATTTGTACAAGCAGTATGGCAGCTAGATTTTATGGTCAGATGGATAGGTTCAATATCGTATGATAGTTATCGTATGATGGGACGGTCATTGCCAAAATTATAGCTCGTCACAACCAGTAAACCCTAATGCCCGCCCAAAAAAAAAATTTACGACGTGTTTTGACAACTATGTTGCAATAATAGCATATAACGCCACTCTTACTTGATTTATTTGACAAATCAAAGCAAATTAATCTAGACCCTTTTTCAGCCCCAAAAGATTGATACTACTACAGTCCCGTGTGCGCGGCCCGCTTTCACCGTTTTAGCCAGACTGTGCTAAGATGTTTTTGGTTCTCATTCATTATTCTACAGACCAGATATTGAGCAATTGTCAGAGTTCATGGTTAGTATAATATACTTAACCTGGAGTAACATTCGACAATGAAATTCTTCAACATAGATAGGTGTCAGTTTCCAGGAACCTTGAAAGCAGATCAGCAACCTTTCTTAGATCAAAATGGAATAAGCCAGCACTCTTACTCCATATTGAGCCTTCAGAATCGACGTCAGAATATATTCTCCGAACCGAGAGGACATCTGTATGTCGCTGCAGTGCTGCTACTAGCGCTACCTCAGCGAGTCGTGACTCGTCTCCATTGGAATCGCGGAGCAGCTACTCGGCACATTCTACCTAAACGAACGATTCTACTAATATCATTTTAGGTAGGCATTGCGATTTGTAAGTTTTTGTCAGCAGCGATTCCAGCATAAAATACGGTTAATGTGCACATCATGCGAGTTTAAATAATTAAGCAACAACGCAATATAACTGACGCTTGGGTCGGCTCCACCTACTCCACGTTCACTAATGAGCTACACGTAGTACCGCTAGTCTAGCTAGGATAATCCAGGTTGTTGTTGCTTTAGAAGGTTACAGGCGCGAGGGAACCTCGGAATGTTTAGAGAACGAGCTCCAAGCACGAGGGGAGACTGCCGATTTCTGTGACTTCATGATTCATCCAGCAGCTTGGCAGTCGATACAACTAAATTATGCTTACTAGGGCAACCCTTATTTCGCGAAACACAGTTCCTTTCTTTGAGGGAACTTTCCACACTCTATGAATCGACCAAACAAGAGGCCAATGAAAAGCAGAGGTAGTGTTCATTTTGTTATGTTTTCATTGTTTCTAAAAGCCGAGACCGCGTAAGCTTCATGACGGGGTGTTAAATTGATTTGCACTAGTTTATAGTTTATCTCTCTTAAGGTGATATTCAGCTGAATTAGGTATATCATGGCTGGCCTATCAGAATGAACAAGCTCATAAAGAAAGCGTAACTGCGGGCAATTACCCGGGCTTTTCGGGCTATGGCTTGTACGATGTTACATGGGGTTATACATGCAGAAATTCAGTTCGATGAAAGACTGTGGTGAAGCTCTTAAATCATGATTATAAATGGCCACTGGTCTCGTACGGACTCGTAGTAGCAATTCAAGATCTTGTCTGGTTGATTGCAGCCATATTAAAAACGTAAGTCTCTCCTTCATTACCACTCTCAAAAAGCCTCATTCCAAGTATTCCAGTAGAACTCCCTTCCTTGAATGGATGACTAGTGTTCTCTATGTCACTCTAGTCCTCTGAAATTGACCTTCGCTTTACAGGCCAATCACTTGAATCAAATCAAGGTCACGATGCAGCACCAGAAACTGGCAGCTCTCTTCGGCTTCATTGCTGGCTTCGCACAGGCTGCACCAAGCCCAGCAGCTGCCGCTACAACCGGGTTCTCCTCTGAATGCTCTGATATAACACTCAACACCAACTGGTTGGTGGCAAACTGCCCTAACGATGCTGGTACTTCTGTTTCAAGTGGTGTATACTTGCCGTCACACGTCACAAACACGGAGGGTAAATTGAACGTATGTCACTTTGTTCTTCCAATCATGATGCCATATAAGTCCCATAAAGTGCTGATGATCTCTTGCTCGTGTTTACTAGTGGAAAAAGGAGTATGTTCAGACCAGATTCGATAACCTTCGATACTACAGCAGCGGATGATACTTTGGAAGTATATGCTAATCAGATCCATATTCTCTTTCAGTGGAGCCTATGAAGAGTCTTGCTCAGAGTGTTTGTTGTTAGACAGCGGCGCCACACTACAATGCTACTGTCGAGGGACATTCTCAAATGAAAACGGAAACACTACTTTGAATCTAGGTATGATACGCATTTCCACCTCACCACCTTCTCATATCCTACCATTAGCTATGCCAAACACGGTTTCTGAATCTAGTCGTGCAGAGGAGTACATCGCCAACTATAATGGTCACCTTCTCTCCAGCCTTGAGGGGACCCCAACCGTCCCAAGCGACGCCTCCATTGCAGTCCCCTCTAACGTCGTTTTGACCCTAAGTGCATATGCTGGCCCTGCTGCCTGCCCAAGCACTCCTGGTGGCAATTTAGAGTTCGCAGGACCTGAGACTTGCTGGGATCTAAACCTTGCGGTTGATCCTGTCGTGTGGACCGAACTTATGGCTACCTCGAATGAGGGATGGACTGTTTCCGTCTATAATGTTTCGACTTGCACCGGAACCCCTTTGGTAACTTTCGATCAGCACAGCGTGAACGAGTGTATCACAGTTGGGCAAAATGGAGGTGCTTACCTCTCCTTCACGCCGCTATGGAACTATGACTAGGTCATTCCTCTGTCCTGGCAATGGCATGGAAATACAATTGAACAAATTGCTTGGTGACGCAAAAGTCATGCGGTCTATATGTGCTTAAATAGTCGCGATTTGGTCGAGGAGGACCCGCACTACATCCAATAAGACAAAGTCATGTGTTGAAAATATCTAAAACTGAATTGACAACTAATCGGGTATATAACATTCAAGCAAAAAGCCTCGTAAGCAAGTCAAAGTGAGGATCAAAAGAAAAGCATTTCCCTCCAAGCATTCAGTCCTTTTTTAACATAGTCAAGTCTCATGTCTCGCTGCCATCTTCATAAAATCTGGTCATATGTTGCTCCTCAGACTTGAAATCAAAACGGAATCTCTCGCAATCATCGTCCACACGCTCATCCATAGTCCCAACACGAGATATTGAATCGCTCGGCTCGGGCCAGGGCGCAATATCCGACGAATCCTGCCTCCAGATCTGCGTAACGTTTATTGCATCTCTGGGCTGCTCAAATGACCGGGTGCTGTTCATTTTGATCTGACTCGTTGAGACTTTACTCGTGACGAGGCCACCTTTGCCCCAAGGCTTATCGAAGGTCTTGAGGTCAAAAATACTCCTTGGAGGGCGATGTTTGGGATCGCTTCTAAATGAGATGCCTAGTGATTCATCATCTGCTTGATATCGGTGCTTTCTCCGAGATTCGAAAATGAAAGGCCAGAAGCGGCCAATTAATGGGCGGAAAGTCGGAACGGATGTGACTATCTGCAGGTATTGTTAGCATTATGACCATAAAGTAACCAACTAAAGCCTATGGACAGGAAGCGAAAAACATACAACTCCGAGTCCAATTTCCACAATGGCAGCGATACATGTCGGCCATCCAACCCAGGAACGATCTAGGTCTTTCACGAGCATACTGGTGTGCATGTAATATGTACGAAGCGCCCCGGCGATATTGACAGTAGCGCCAAGTGCGAAGAGACCCATGATGGCAATACGTTGTCGATACGGTAGGTGTAGTTTCCCAATCAAGGTAACGGGTATGAGGGTTGTAAGGAGGTCGGTGATCGTGTTTGCTATACTAGCAGCATATGTAAGGAGATAGCTATTTATAGTGCAGACGTAATGGTATGTTGGAACGAGGTCGAAGAGAGCTTTCAATGGGCTGCATAACTATTAGTATAAGACTCCCGCAAGCAGACGACACCTGCGAACCACTTACCGGCATTGTAAGAATAGCATGATCACATAGGCGGTTTCAAATACCACTATCACTCCCATCAAGACTACGATGGCAGAATCATGAAAGCTCCAGCTTATCTTCCTGCCATTGCCTATAACACGACGACAGAACCACAACAATGATAGCTTGGTAAAGGTCGATGCTAAGCTGAATGTGACTTGGAACAGCAGGCTATATACGTTGGATGTGCGTAGTTTGTCAAAAGGTACATCCCAAATATGTATGTTGAATCCATATTCCCGCGATGCGATTGATAGGCATATCATCATCGCTATCGCCCAGGCCTGCTCTAAGATTAGCTCAATCTTGATTGGAACATCCTTTCGCGAATACCTACCCAAGCAAGAAGTATGAGAACATCATCCGAGCCGAAAGTGCGAGTTATGCATATTTTAGAGTACGCACGTAATGCAACTGCGATGGTTGCCAAAGAGCCCAAAACAGCGCTCGCGATCACAATTCCATCACCCCGAGTTACGGGATCAATATAGTTCGGAGCTGGCCATGAGGCCACGACCTGTGCGAAACTCATCGAACACGAGGAAGGGATTCAACGATATCATATCGATCGTGGAGAAAAAAGCCAAGAGAGAAGGCTTGGGGAAGGAGCCTCAGATAAGTCTACGAGCACCTAGTGCACCAGGTTCTAACAAGCATGTGCCGGCACTAAGAGAACTACAGCTCGCTGATGAGGGGCTCTACGGAGTAGTGCGATCACAGATGGCCCAACACGTGAAAAGCAGGAACAAATACCTAATGTAACGGATTGTGTTAGGGAGCTTTTGGACGGGTTTTTACTCTTTTCAAGAAGAAAAACTTGCTTAATGTTCTTACTATGTAAGTCCATAGTCTATACTAAAGTAAAACAGTAGAACGCTCTAGTAATATCTTTCATCCCCCTCATTTTCTTCTCTTCCCCATAAGTATTAAGAAGAAACTTCTTCCTATCCCAACTCGTCCGTAGGGCGTAGGCCTGTTCGCTGTATCTTGATAATTTCACCGGTAATTACGATACATGCTATTCTATTGGCTGTAAAGTGCATTATTCTCGGGAAGCACCGCTATGAGAGGGGAAAGTAGGCTGGTAATTTTGGTGTATTGAGAAATACCGGGAGATGTGGCCAATTATATCAACTGATTGTGTTGGTATCTGCTCGAGTAGATCACGAAGATCAAAAATTACAGGAGTATCGAGTGTTACGAGCTGTAATACGACTTACAGCAAGAGGAGCAATTCAGTGAAGCGAGCCTCGGCATATCCTTGTAAAGAGATCGGCATGAATTTGACGTCGCGAATAACCAAAAAGTGGCGGGATGTTGGTGAACGTTGCGTTCAAATGTTTCTAAATGCTCCTCATACTCGGGGAGAACTATCAGGGGTCCTTTTCGTGGCCGATCAAGAAGGTCATGTGTAAGAGAATAGTTACAGCCCCTCTCTTAAGAGTCGACTCAATTGATGTCAGATTTAATTCATGGACCGGTTGCAGTCTGATTGGATCGTTTATTGTTCATCGCTACTATAATCGAAACATTGCTGACAGCCAAGAATACAACGTCGAGGAAAATGTCATGCATCGCGGGATGAATCAAACTGTGATGCAAAAGGGTAAAAGAATTGACAAATTTTCGAACTTAGTAGAGTATTCGTATAGATAAGTTTTAAAAATAACACGTTCTGGATTTCCACACAATCTAATAACTAATCTCGATCGAAAAGAAGCAACGCCATCTGTCGGTATGAAGTGCTAGCGACGTGGTATCGGCGCTATACAACGCCAACTAACTAACAATAGACTTTGTCTAGCGATCCATGACTCCCTGGGCGCTCCTGCAAAGACAGAATTTGCCAAATGCATCAAGTTATACGGGCCCAGTTCATCGTCCTGGATACCTTCAGACTGGGTTTTGGTTCATTTTCTTAAAATGTACCCCCTAGTCAACTTCCAAGGTTGAGGAGAGGTACACCTCGTGCGATCAGCTTCGAGCCATGTTGTTTTTGAGCGCGACTCGAAGATGACCGTCTTTTCAGATTGAGAACCGAGTCATTCAATGTCGATCACTAGCCTCTAGCGATAGAAAGAACATCGAATTTCCTGGCTCTGAAGCAAGTCGATTCCATAACAATGACCCCGTTGATGCCTGACAACCTGAGGCACCGATCGACAGAGCTGCACAAAGAAGGCAGTCACATGTACCACGAAGCCCTAAGCCTCGTGCTACAAGCCTAAACGCAGTTCGGGTAGACGTCAATTCTTCGCTCATAATGAGTACAAGTTCTATGGCCGCTTATCATGTCGACAGATTCTCTACATTTCACCCCACTCGTTTCGCATGGTAGAGGCTGGGTCTTATGAGGGCCTTCGTACAGAGACAATCTGCATTTTCAAGGTTTTCCAGGTAGCAAACGTTAATATCTAGGGGTCTATCAATGACATCTTGTTGGGACACATTCTGTATCAAGTCGACAAAAGCACGACGATTTGATAGGTACGTCAGCCGTCGCGACTGCCAAATCAAGTTGCTTCTTGAGCAGTTTCGCCTCATCAAATCTTTTCAACGTAGTCAGACACTCAGATAAGCCATGAAGAGACCACACGTTATTCGGATGCTGCATTGCCCGCGGCAAGACGTCGTTGAGACCAAGATCTGTGGAGTAAACTTCCAATGCCTCCTCAAACCGGCCCTGTTCTAACAATAGCGCGCCATATGCATGTCGAGGCGGTTGCATCCATCCCCAGGGTTCGTCATAAGGTAGTTCTTGGTCTAGTTTGATGGCTTGACGTAGATGTATGAATGCTTGTTCAATGTTGTTCTTTCGGTACTCTATCTCCCCGTTGAGCATTGCATCTGCGACTTGCAGTATGTGAAGGCAGGAATTATTGAATATCGTTCTCGAAGGTTGAACATGTAGTAATGCTTTCTTGAATAATTCGCGTTCACTTTCTGCCTCTTCGATTCTTCCCAATGCAGCATTCGCGACTCCCTTGGCGTAGTGTAGCATGGTGGTTGTCACAGAATACAGCGTTTGATCATAAGGAAGTTTCAGGGCAAGTATGTCTTCCCATCGACCGAATCTGATGAGTGCGTGAACACGCATACCCATAAACCCTTCTAACCAATCTGCCATGGGAGGTGATTCGACTCGTAGCAATTGCTCCGGGATACTGCGTTCTAATTGCTCTACTGTATCCAGCGCAATTCGAGACTGTCCGGCAAACATGGCTGCATACAGGCGGAAATGGTAATTATGTGCCCTATAAAGGGTATAGAAACGGAGTGAGCCGGCAGTGGCGAAGTACTTCTCGTCGGCTTGAATAGCCCGAGTATTTGACCCGATTGCTTGACGATAGTCACCACATAGGACGTCTAGATGTGTTGGCATATGGTTCAAGTGTCCAGCATCGGGCACAAGACCACGAAGATGATCGGCTACTCTCAGGGCTTTCTCCGGTGTTGTGGACATTTCCATAAGATGGATGTGCATGTGTAAGATTCCAGGATGCTGTAAGCCTCCGTTCGAAGAGATGGCTTGCTCCAGTACTCTTTTGACCTCCAGTGTGCGTGAGCCTGGGTTCGGTTGTCCGGTCTTTAAATTCCATAATTTCCAAGGGGTCAAATTCATCAGTGCATCTGCATATAGAGCCGCAATATCTAGATCATCCGGGTGATTCCGATAGGCAACTCCCATGCTTTCCGCATAATTAAGATTCCAAGTTGCAAATATCTGCTCATTCGCTTCATTTCCGACATCTTCGATTGCTTCTGTTGGGTAACGGTGTTGGATAGCCTCAATAAGAGCCCTTTCGGCGGACGTTTTTGAATCGACGGCTAAATCTTTTGCATGCACTGCCGCTTTGTGGGCTTCTTTTAATGAGATATAAAGATCCCGTCCATCGAAGGTATCCCAAGGCTTGTTGTAGTTCGGTCCGATAGCATACGCCAAACCCCAATATGCGATTGCACACTCTGGATCATCTCGTATGGCATTTTTGAAACAGTTTACTGCTTCCTCGTGATTGAAGGCAAATGTCCATATCAGGCCACGATCAAACCATGTCTGGGAGCTTGCTGACTTGGTCGTGATGGGTCGATGGTAGGACCCCAAATCGAAATAGTTGTCGGTTTTGGCTGGCTCTGGACTCATTGTACATCTTCTATATGATTCAGATGTGATCACGAAGGACGTTCAAGTAACGTTTAGAATGGCGTTGTTCTGATCTCATGATCAGTCAGTCGGGATCTATGTGGGGTGATACGCCAAACCCCTCCCTTATTAACCTTCATCAAATGCCGATAAAGATTCAAAAATGAGAGTCTACCTTGGCACATTTCAATGCGTTTAATTTCTTGCTATAATTCGAATAGAAGTTCATACAGCCTATCACCTCGTTTCGTCCTGGAATAAACAGAGAAAACATTGCCAAAACGCTCACGTACAGAAGGAAAACAAAACCATATATAACTAAACAATACTCAGATCATTACACAAAGACTCAGATTTCCAATATACTCATTTAGCTTGGTATCCGGTTGTAGCTCGGGAGCGTGGTGTTATCAATCCGATAGCAACAAAGACTATAGTAGCCAGCATCGGCGGGATCAAGCTCATGCAGACATCGGCGGCGACATTGGATGAGAAGGCAGAAGTTCCGATGGAATTCCCTGAGCCGAACAGATTGATGGCGCCGTATATTGCTTTCAGGAGAGACATGGGTAGCGAAAAGAGGACGGCATTGAGCAACTGCAACAGCGAGAATTAGTATCAACCTTGGAATTATACATGTTCAACGATATTCGTACCAGAGTTCCATCGCGGAATGACTTGTCATTTGTCAATTGACTGTAAGAAGCAGGGCGCTTCACGGAGAACAACGTAGCGATGGCGAGAATAACCCAGCTGGCGAACAAGATAGCGAACCCTCCTTTGAGAAGTCCTGTGTCTGAGTTGGAGGAATCGGGCTTGACGAGATTGGAGACGGAGACTGCGATGAGGGCTAGACCGGCTGAGACGAGCATGTGGTATTGCAACACGCAGAGCCATTCGATCTTGCTATTATTGATGGCGTGACGAGCGTATCGACTAGAAGTAACTCGTATGTCAGTGGACCAGAGTTCGTGAACCAAAAGGCGAGGGAGAGCTTACGCTTCATGCAGAATACCAGCAGCCCCAAGCAACAGCGGTGACAAACCAATATTGTCGACAACCAGAGCTCCCGTGGAAAGTTCGTGGTCTTGGTCGCTCTTGTATTTAAGGCCAGCTGCGATCAGGCGGATTGTGCAGTATATGAAGATGTAGAGCCAGCCCAGAAGGCCTTGCTTTCCATGGCGGACCAGACAGTAGATTGTAGGAATGGTAAGAATGGCATAGACGACGAGTTCTGCAAGGTCAATTGCTTTGTCCGTGTTGGTGGGAAGCATGTTGAGTATTGGTTCTGGAGTCCTTTGCGGTCACGATCAGTGACAATATGGACGGGTCTATAGGTGAAGTAATAATCTGTTGGAATCTTTGGGAAAAGGTAATTTGCATTGATCAAGGATGCCTTGGAAGGGAAGAAGTGCCTTTAAATAGACCAATTCACTGCCTGGCTCATCCTGATCAAAACGAAAAAGATGAAAGGAGACCCCATAAGTTATAACGGTATGCTATCATTCTCAGACTCCATTATCAGGACTATTCTTCCAAAATTAAGGCGATAATCTCAACATCTACTACCCGTAGTGGTGCATCTGATTGGTCACCGAGGCACAGGTCGCACACCTTCCCCGATTCGGAAGGAGTGAAGCTTTTTCTGGCCGGAGCCACGATCCCTGATTGGCTCGTCTCTGCATGACTAAGCCGTGCTCCAGAATTGTTAAACGAGAACGAGCGAGCTGAAAGATCAGCAGTCAGAGATTTGTTGTTCTTCAAGCTTCGAGTGGTGAGCGATGGGTCAAGAGAAGTCTATTTGATCAGCAGCCACAAAAATAGAACAAGGATCATCAACCATAGGCATCAGTTTATATGGCTCGAGACAAGCCTATCAAATAAATATGGCCGTGATGGCTGTACGAAGGTGGCTTGACCGGAAACCGACTGCGATCATCAAGGGCGTTGCTTGAATTGCTTATCTGAGGTTCTTCATATCGTAAAAATGCTAAGAATCTAGGACTGACTGAGGGGTTGTTGTCAGTTGTCACTGCGTAGCTGTAGCGGATAGAACAAGTTCTCTGGCTCGCTTAAGGGCAAGGAGCACACTTGAAGCAGCCATCGAGACTTGAGCAGCCAAGTAAGCAGAGAATTGAATAAGCACCTCCAGATTGGCAGTAAAAATGATTCAGAGTGAGTCACTGAGGATTCATTCCGCGACTAAAAGCGTGGCAATATCCCGGCGGCGGCACCACGTTGTTCCGGCAGTCCCGTGACTTCTTCCCACACAAAGCGAAATTAGCCCACGCCCTCGCTAAGCCCACTCTCTCCGTCCAGCGAACGATCGATCTTTCTCTTCATCACCAAGATTCGACTTTTCCATCTCGCTGTCCTCGATTTCATCCTCAGCATCTCAACATGGGTAAAGTTCACGTAAGTTGCATCCAGTCTCTTGATCTATGACAGGCACGCCTTCGGTATACTCGCGTTGGGCCATCTGCGACAGTTCTGAGTCACTGCAAACCGTCGCCGTCCATATTTTCGTCCTCGACATGCCACAGATCGTCAGCATTGTGCGTTTCGGTATCGACACTTGAAGAGCATCATTTTTATTCGAAGATCGATCCTCTGATGATATTTATGGATGAAATCATGGAAGGGGAGGCAAGGCGGAAATTCAACCGACGCATACCGCACAACAAAATCCAAATTCGTCCCGCTTCACGATCACCGCATAGTCGCTGCTCATCGACGCCCACACGATATTTGACGCACCGGATTTTGCAGTTTGATTCAGACGATGCACGGCCCTTCGCGAGAGGCCGCTTGAACTACATGTCAATACTTGTCACAACATGACGCTGACAAATACATAGGGAAGTTTGGCTCGTGCCGGTAAGGTCAAGGCCGCCACCCCCAAGGTCGACAAGCAAGAGAAGGTACTGTTCCACTAATCAACAAGCCAAGTCTGCACGACTCGATCGCTAACATATAAAATAGCCCAAGCAACCCAAGGGCCGTGCTAAGAAGCGATTGGTCTACACCCGCCGATTCGTCAACGTCACATTGACCGGCGGCAAGCGCAAGGTACGAAACTTTTGTCTCAAGTTTCTCGCAACTTCGCTAACATGTTACTTACTCTAGATGAACCCCAACCCTGGCTCATAAACGATCGGAGCGTGCTATTGAACGAAAATGACGACTGAAAAAAAGGACTAGCGAGGCTAGGCCATCAGTGGGCGGAGCAGCCTGGACTAGGCTTCTGTGATGGATAGCTTGGAAATGGGCAGATTCACGTTTTCTATGTCTACTATTTATTTTTTCGTTGCTCCTATGCAATTCGGTGTTTATCAACAAGGGATGGTTTTTTTCAAGTTTTCTTCGAGACATTGCGCTGTCATGTGAATTCATCGACAACTCTTCGATAGAAAATTATACATTGAGGCGGTTGGGAGTGACATCTCGATCGTCTAATGCATTCAAGTGCATGAAGATCCATCTTGCAAAGTACCTGTGCTGTAGGCGATTGAAGCAAGTGCGATGAGACCCAAAGGTACGCCCACGCCCTCGGCATCCCATTCTAATACACAAGTGCCAAACGTCTCGCTAGCAAATCAACGACATGAGTACTGGAAAACTGAGAAAAGCATTTTATCTTCGCCACTACTTCCTCCTCGTCTTGTAGATTCTTATCCATTTGTTCCGCCATACCGCTCGCATGTAGAAACCCTAACCCTAAACTGCAGTCGATAGTCTTCTCATACAATTGACAACTAGGTGATTGGGCAAATGTGCTTTGTTGTGAAGCGGCCGATAGAGCTATTCAGGTACATGGCGCTATTGGGTATACAGTAAACCCTCGCTATAACGGATCAAAGAAAACACTATGGGAGCCCGCCGGGAAATCCGGTATAGGGTAGAAGCCGTTATATCCCTAGGACTTTGTTAGCGTCCGTTATCGCGAGGTCCGTTATAAATGGGTTTTACTGTAGTCGTCACAAACTTTTTGAGCATATCTATCGGCATCATCGGCGGTATCGTATCACCGAGGGCTCGGAGGAGATTCAAATGCGCCGTGTCGGTGCGAAGTTGGCTGGTCTTACGCATTCTGGAAGGAAGTCTGAAGCCAAGTCGAAGCTTTAGGACCAGGTTCGCATTGTTTCGTCGTGTTGTCCGATAGAGAACAAAGACTTTCATCTGTCCAATGATTGTCAATGCGAGTCATGCTAAGTCAACATCTCTTGTCAATCTTTGTATGATGTGAACTTACAACAAAGAGCGGTGCCAATCGCCTTCTTGTCTCTCAAGTCTACTTACCGTAACACACGACTAGCAAAGGAGGAATTAAGGCTCGCCCCTTCGGAGTTTTCCATCGTATGTCGGCCTCTGGAAATAGCGAGGGCCGAGAAGCTATTGTTGCGCTAACTCGTCGGTATGATCTCGCTACACTTTAGCTTCGTGGGGCAGGATCTACGAACTGGTGACCAAGTAGTTATCGTCGGTATGTTCAATGGCTAAAAGTAGAACCAGGATGTAGTCGATTCTAAACAAATCTACCAAGGCATGAACCTTATCTACATAGGGATACGGCTTCAATTGAACCTTTGAGAATCATTTGTGAAAGAGAAAACGGTTATTCCAGTCAATTACTTCCTCAATATGTCTTCCACCAAACCAACTAGTTTCAACGGCATCCACCACCTCAAACTCCCAGCGAGCGACATACGCAAAACCGAAGCCTTCTACACTCAGATCCTCCCATTTGAGTCTTGCCCCGAGTTAGACCACTACACGCCCGACGGCAAACTCTTCGCTGTACTCCTGACATACAAACCGGCAGGCCTGATGCTCGAGATTCGCCACAATCCGGAGCAGGCTAAGATCCAAAAAGGCTGGGACCCGGTGACATGGGGTGTTGATTCACGCAAAGATCTGGAAGAATGGGGTGCTTGGTTTGATGAGAAAGGGGTCAGTCATTCCAAGGTGCTTACCGGGATGAAGGGATGGGTGATGGCGGCTGAGGATCCAGATGGGAAGATTGTGCGATTGTATACGACGGAGGAGCACGAGTGGACGACTGGTGTTGACAGGGATGCCTACTGGCTGAGATAGAAATAGAGTGAAGCCCTAAAAAAATGAATTAAAACCCGATCACTATCCCCTGTTCAGCAAAGGGTGTGCAGCAATTCCCGGTTAGTGGTAAAAGGATTGTGCACTTGCGATCTTCGATAAACTGACTGATTATGTGGGATTGTCCATCGAAGTGACATATAACTCCCAGACGCTGCCCAGGTGATGATTGGACTTCCCTGCCCCCGGATTATTTTCTTCCATCCTATTTCTTCCACCAACCACATCTTGCCTCTTTACGACTACTCGCTATCAAATGAACCATTATCTTTTCAATGTTTTCAAACTTTCCCTTGAATGCACATGTATTGATTGCTTGACTATGCGAATTGTCGACTGCTCTACATGCCTAGATAACAACAGACAAAAGTCAACACCTATTTGGCATATTGTTCAAGCTCTTTAATCTCTGAAGGCCCCAACAATCCCAAGGCCTGTCGTCTTGTCGGTGAATTGGGGTCGAAGTAGGGCTTTTCTGCCAAGGCTGTCACTCTGGTGCCATGCCTCGGTTCGAGGCCTTCATAATCCCAGCTTGCGTTGTGAATGGTGATACTATTAGTATCGGTCAGCTATTGCCTAGGTATTTTACCCACAAGATATGAACGAGTAACATACCGGTTATCCCACAATGCGCTCGTTTTCGGGCTCCATTTGAATCGAACCTGGATGTCTGGGTTGCGCTCATATACATCATACAAATAACCAAGAATCAAGTCGCTTTCGGCCTTGTCAAGACCTACAATTCTGACCGTCATAGCACGATTCACCCACAGAGCTTTCCAGCCGGTAGCAGGGTGTGTGCGCACCAATGGGTGCTCTCGTTCCACGAACTGAGGTCCTGCCTCTGGGTTTTTACGATCTAGATAAGAGTGGGCAGAGCGATAAATAGCTGTCTTGCCGTCGATGAATTTTCGGAATGAGGGAGATAGTTTCTCGTATGCGGAATATCCGCTTGCCCAGAGTGTGTCACCGCCAACGCTGGGGATGGTGTCGTTGTGGAGGTGGGTGATACCAGCAGGCTGGCTTTCGTGGACGAGATCGCTGTGCCATGTTGATGCGCCTCCGGTTTTACGAAAATTCGGTTCGCGCTCGACGGCTTGAAGAGCGGGCCAGAGGACTGTCACGCCAGGGACGCCTGGTACTTGTCCTACTTGTGGCTATCATACTTTCAGTAGCTTTTTCTCAAACATCGATAGGGAGGAGAACGACCTACATGAACTTCAACCTCGCCATAGTGTTCACCTAATGCTTTCTGCTGCTGCGGAGAGAGATCCTGGTCTCTGAAAAACACAACACTGCGCTCAGCAATAAGCAAAGCCAACTCATCCCGCTGCTGATTCGTCAAATCCTTGAGCTGCAATCCGACAATTTCAGTCCCAATATGGCGTGTCAGATGGATAACTTCTTTGGCAGCGCCTAGCAATGCTTTCTTATCAGGATCAGCGCGACTGCTGGCGTCCACATATTCGCGCGGCTCGCTGCGAATTTTGTATACGTCATCAAGATAGAGGGGCTTAGCAGGGTTGTAGGGATATCCGTGCGATAGATCAATGCCGGCTTTCGTAAGACGTTCGATTGTTGCGGGGGGGATTTCTAGTCCATGGTTATCCTGCTTCGTCTGGACGACGAAGTCGGTGATGGATGGGGAAATTGGGGCTGGGGCCATTGCGATGATATTATTGAAAGTTAAGTAATGCTACAAAAGTAAGATGTAGGCAAAATGAATATATTCAAGACTTGAAATGTCAAATGAATTGTAGGTGGATTGCCTAGGTATGTATACCTAGGTACTGCATCTCATGATATTGAACCAACGACTTATCTGCAACTTCAGCCTGGACACCATAAATGTCCCTAATTCCATCATCAAAGGGGTCCAGTCTCATTTCTTTCACCTGCTTATTTATTTATAATACTTCATTATCTCCAGGTGTTGACAGATATGATGATTGGCCACTGGTCGATCTCAAAGAGGGGAAACGTTAGGGCAATCATATCATCAACCACCGCAATTGCACAATCGCGTCTTTCCCCTCAGTCCTGCATCCATTCGCTTTCAACCTTGGATGATGTCCGCCTAGTCGTATGACATTCTTCCAATAGGTGACTGACGGATGTGGTATACTTCCGTCTGTATCTTTTCTAGATTCTTTCCGTCCTCGTTTGTTAACTTGTTAATATGTATTCTCTGCTGACATTGGAGCATTACCGATGGCATGATTTCATACTAAAATGGAATCATGAACAGGTATTTAGGTACTTTTAAAATCTGGCGCTCTTGCCGATACACTCGTATCTTGTGAGAATATATGTATACCCCTTGTCTATTGCATGTGGTGAGGCCATGGTCGTCGGCTGTCAGTCCGCTGGCGAAGTTGGATCAAATATCCTGATCGGGTAACCGGCTCAAATCTAAATGAGATTAATGGTATCGGGGTTCTGTGCTCGGATTGTTAATTTTGTGGAGAATAATGCTCATCGAGATTCCATTGTGGAAGTGTCAGTGTTTCATCGTATATAGTCAAAGCCAGTGGTCGCTAAACTTGAGAAACAATGTTAACCCTAACTTCCTCTGCCGAGTAAATTCAGCAGCACATAAACGAATAACGCAGACACGATGACGGGACCTACGAACACAATTGATAGAGTCGCCGTTATAGGTGCCGGAATAAGCGGCGTTGTAACAGCAGCGCATCTGTTGAATGCAGGCTTAGAAGTCACTGTTTTCGAAAGGAATAAGGAAGCCGGTGGAGTGTGGTATGCCAAATCGGAAACTTTCTTTCTCGGGGCAGATCTAGTAGCTGACTAGATACATTTATAAGGCTTTATGATGGTAGAAGACCCGTTGAGTCGATATATCCAGCGACTAGACCCTCTGAAGGGGAAAAGACGGGGGATTATGAAGAAATTCAAGAATCTGATCGACTAGTCCTGGAACATGCGCCGCCTGGGTATGAAAATCCTTTTGCTCTTCCCATACATGCTGAAAATAAATCATTAATTGCAAAGTGAAATATAGACCATGTTACGTTGGCTTGCAGAACAATGTCTCAACACCGCTTATGCGAGTTACTTTGAATGCATGGCCGGATAAAACCCCGGATTTCGTCTCACATACGGTCATGAACGAATATATCATTGACACTTCGCGAAAATCCGGAGTACATGATACCACGGTGTTTGGAGCAAAAGTCACCAATATTGAAAAACTCAATGGAAAGTCAAAATGGCAAGTCTCATGGACCGAACTTGAAGATGACGAGTCGGGAAAAGTGAAAGAGCAGGCGAAAGAGGATGTGAGTTACTCAACTTGGATAGACTCAAATGCTGTTTGTTACATCGTGGCTGATATCGAATCAGCTTTTCGACGCAGTTGTGGTCGCATCTGGTCATTATCATGCTCCACGCGTGCCGAATATAACAGGACTCGCAGACATCAAACGGCTATGGCCATCGAGAGTCCTGCATTCAAAGGGCTATCGAAGACCTGATGGTTACGCTGGAAAGGTAAGTCTTCACTACAGTTTTTTTTTGCATATTTTCCATCTAAATTATAATAGAATATATTGCTCATCGGCGGAGGAGTATCATCCACCGACATCGCTCGCGAATTGGGATCAGTGGCCAAAACCATCTACCAGAGCACGAGGAACGGTCCTTATGACTTGACAGAAAAGATGTTACCAGATAATGGCACCCGGGTCGCTAAAATTGCATCTTTTGAAATCACAGGGCCTACAGGCACTGAAGAGCTTTTGACTGAGGAAAGCCACCTGCCTATAAAAGTTCACCTCAAATCAACTAACCAAGATACGACAATTGGGGACATTGACTATGTGATAGTATGCACCGGCTATCATTTTACTTTGCCATTCCTCCGCAAATTCCATGAAGATGATACCGCTCCCACAGAAGCCAGTGATACAGTCCTCGTCACGGATGGAACGCAAGTCCACAACCTACACAAAGACATTTTCTATATACCCGACCCGACACTGGCTTTTGTCGGAGTACCCTTCTACACTGCAACTTTCACTTGCTTTGAGTTCCAAGCGATTGCTCTTACAGAGGTCTTTGCTGGCATTGCCCGATTACCATCCGGCTCTAACATGAGAGAAGAATACCAAGCCAAAATCGCGCAGAAAGGAGTGGGCCGGGATTTTCATTCTCTTAAGGGCGAAGAGGAGGGATATGTGCAGGAATTGCTCGATTGGATCAATTTCTTCCGAGACAAAGTTGGATTACCTCTGATTCCGGGATATACGGAGACATGGCATGAAGCCAAGAAGATTCAAAGAAAGCGTATCGAACAGCTGTTTGAGGGTAAATAATACAACAATATCATTTGCCATACTTTATTATTTCATTCGGATAAATCTTTATCAATACGTAGTGAGAAGGTAGATAATGTGGAGAGCTCGGGGTCTGCTGATCAAAGGAAGAAAAATAGCCCTAATCCAAACCTCTGCATATCACGCCATCAGTCCGCCGTCTTTGGTGATACACAACACGTTTTCCACATTGATTATGAAGGCTTAGTAAAAAAGAGTTAAGTTATGCTAGATAAATCATAGTTAGCGCTGATTTGATCATATGTCATTCAAAGATTAATAGATTGCTTCTCCAAATGTTGGCTAATCAGCATCACCAGGGTGATGTGACGCCATTCGTGCTCCATATGAGATTTGCACCTTAGTATAGTTAGATCTTCTGTACTCAACGGAATGATTGGCTGCATATTTCGCAAGAAGAGTCAACAATGATCAAATGCATGTCCCATGCGCAAAGCTTCGTCTAGTAAAATCCTATCCGGTAGTTGTTTCTATCAACAATATCCGTTGGCAAAGCAGAGGCTGTATAACACTGTGAAATTATGGGCTTGTTGTCCAATCAATAGAATCTTTGAGGCCACTCCAGATAAGCATTTAAGCGTAATAAAAAGACGCTCGCCCATGTAATTTCTTGCATTGGATTGCAGGAACGACAGTTGTTGTGCTCGCTAACCCCAACAATCGGCACAATGACCGCAGCGGTGGGCAGTGAGCGGACATCGTCTGAGTTATCAGACACAATCATTCAGAAAGAGGTGAAAAAGAAGTGGACGAGTTATGTTTGGGACACGCTGGACAAGTCGCCTGAAGAACGGCGATTGTTATTCAAACTTGATACCGCTCTCTTGACGTTTGCATCGCTTGGTTAGTAGACCCTTACCAACACAAAATATTGAAAATGGGATGAGTATTGAAGCAAAGAATCGCGATTGACAATACCTAGGCTATTTCATCAAGTATCTTGACCAAATCAATCTCAACAATGCTTTCGTGTCCGGCATGTAAGTCAAAAAAATCCCCATAAAGCTATGGCAAGAGTCAAATTCATCTGAATGTCTCTCTAGGCAGGAAGACCTCGGATTGTACGGAAATCAGCTAAATTATATGACCGCTACCTGGACTGTTGGATATGTCATCGGGCAGATACCGTCCAACATAGCCCTAACCAAGCTCCCTCCTCGATATTGGATCCCGGCAGCAGAGGTACGTTTGCCGCAACCCTCAACAGTCTCCAATGGCTAACTTCATATAACAGGTAATATGGTCAGTTTTGACCATGGGTCTCTCAAGAGCAAACAGCGCCCGCCAGATATACGTTATGCGATTCTTCATCGGTACGGAGATCATCCATTGACAGAATCCGGTCGACAAAACGATGCTAATAATTAATAGGACTGGCCGAAAGTACCTTCTATCCTGGCATGCAATACATAATCGGTTCGTGGTATCGCAAAGATGAATTGGCCAAGAGATCTTGTATATTTCATACAAGTTCTGGTCTTGGTTCCATGTTTTCCGGATATCTGATGGCGGCTGTATACCATCTCGGCGGCAGAGGAGGCTTCAAAGGCTGGCAATGGTATGGCTGAGTCTGACAATATGGATGAAGTCAAATTTGACGATTGAATCTTGTCTAGGTTGTTCATCATTGACGGCGTCATCTCCCTACCTGTTGCTCTGGCAGGGTTCTTCATTTTACCTGACGTACCCGAGATTAGCAATCCGTGGTACTTGACTAAGAAAGTGAGTGTGATACCTAATCCAAAAACACTTGTTGAAGTAATCGACTAAGCAGATTGAATCACCATGAAGGAGGTTGCTCTAGCACAGAAACGAATGGAACTAGAAGGCCGAGAAAACCGCCAGCCCTATACGAAGGCAAAGATCAAGAAAATATTCTCAACGTGGCACATCTACTTTTTGACAGTTTTGTACATGTATGTCTAATCTTACTTCGATTTTGCTTGAGTACTGGTTGTGACTGACATGATTCAAAGATCCTTCAATAACGCCAACGGCGGTCAACCCGTGCTTGCTCAGTAAGAATGGCATCAAAAGTGACCAACCTTGCAATGCGTCTAACAGAGGATCCAATAGATGGCTCAAGCATTCCACCAACCCAAAATACACTGTTCCACAGATCAACGCCTATGCGACAACACCATATGCTGTCCAGGTTGTCACGACGCTTATATATGCTTGTAGGTGATCAGTGGTCGAATTCATGGTAAAAGAAAAGCAATACTGACCCATTGATTGCAAATAGGGACATCAGATACAGTTTTCAAGGGCAGGCGATGGCCACCAATCCTCTTCGGTGCAGTAAGTTTGCCTTTGTCAGATTGACAGTCCGTGATGTAAATTGACTACTAACTTTTCCCGATCAAGCTGTCTAATATTGTATGTGGTGCCTCTCTCCTCGCCTGGGATATACCTAGAGGCTGGAAGTGGTTCTGCTACATCTACTCCGGCGCTGGCTACGGCTTAAGCGGCTTGTGTATGGCGTGAGTATAGTTCTTGCCATGAATTTTCATACATCCAGGGACCTTAGCTGACATAACTCTGAAAATCGTAGATGGGCACATGAAATCTGTACCGAGGACAACGAAGAGCGGGCCCTTACCGTCGGCTCCATGAACGAAATGGCATACGTTTTCCAAGCATGGCTACCCCTAATTGTGTGGCAACAGGTAGATGCACCCCGCTATCACAAGGGCTGGATTACGATGATCACAATGTCTTGCATCCTGATAACAACGGCGTTTATCATTCGATTCCTACACAAGCGGGAGAAGTAAGTTATCCTCTTATGCTTTGACATCTGACTCTAGGATTTCACTAACTCAGTATCCCAGGCTCTCGAAAATAAGACGTCGTATTGATCAGGATCAAGTCCACATCTATGGAGAGGAACCGCGATCAACTGTCATAACATCATCGGACCAGGGCTCGACAAATTTGAAGGTGTGATGGTGTCTGTGTAGGCCGGTCTGTAAGAAGCATGGCAATTATACTTTAGGCATGAAGGACAAGTGAGCCTTCAAGTCCACACGTGTACCACATAGCGGGTAACAGATCACAAGGCCGTCACAGACTAGAGGAGTTTTTGCAGCTAATACAGCGGTTCCTCTCACCATGAGACCATAAACACAGTATATGCAATGGAGGGCAAATAGTATATTGAATCCTTTTAGGGTTAGTGCCTCCAGGCGTAATGAAGCTACTACTTCTACTTCTCCTCTTGAGATAGACTCAACAGCTGATTACGGCAAATACAGAGAATCTTTTGCTCATATTTTTCAAGCCAAATTTATATTTCAAATTTATAGACAATAGAAATGAAGTAAATCGAATGATTTCTGCTGTGAAGCCACGAAACTTGGCATACATCCATGTAGGCAGGCGCAGTGCCTAAAGGCACTGTGAATAGTACGGATTCTGTACTTGACAGGTGTACGGAGAGGCACAAACAGTAGGGCCAGTGTAAGACATGCCTCCACATTGACCATAGTGAGTCTGAGTTGCCCCGGTGCTGGTTGTAGTTGTCGTTGCTGATGTTTTGGTCGTCGCTGAAGTTGTGGTGGTGCTGGTAGTTTTTGGTGAAGTCGAAGTCGACGACGATGATGAACTGCTTCCTCCAGTGCCAGACCCTGTAGATCCAATATCACCCCACTTGATGTTTGAGAAAGTAACCGAAGTACCGGGGTCATTCGCCTGAATGGTGGACGGAATTCCTGCAGTACTACTGCAAGGACCCGAGCTTCCACTGTCTAGCCAGTTCATGTATCCACCTGCATCATTCCAAATGCTGAAGATAAGAACCATGCCACGGCCAAGGGCCTCACCCATTGTAGTCAGACCCCCTAGTGTCCCGGCCTCGGAGTCCATCGCAGTACAGAACGACTCTGTGATGGAACTTTGACCTGAAAAGCCTGACGACGCGGACGCAACGGCATTCGCAATAACCTTGCCATTCTGGGTGTAAGATCGACGAATTTTGGTCAAGGTGCCGGTCTTGGTGCCATCGTTGGTCACAAACTGTGTTGTAACTGTAAAAGGCTTACTTGTGTCCACTGTAAGACCTGGACCGTAGTAGCTCTGGTCCCCAAGGGCATATGGATTAAATCCACAACCGTTCTTGTCACACACTCCAGTTGAACCACAGGCACTACCAGAGCAACCATAAGGACCATCGACACTGCATGGATGAGGTGTCAAAGCAGTTGCCTCGCCATTTGCTTCCCAGAGATCCATTTCGTTGCAGCAAGAGCCAAGGCCAGCGCTGTTAATCGAGCCATTGAACCAGCTGCTACTTCCACACTGAGCATCACAGTAACCGGAACCGTATGAAGCTCCGGCAGGGTTGTACTGGCTTCGACCTCCAGTCGCATCCATCTCAGAGAGATAAAGAGCCCCGTTTTCACCACATGGTAAGTTGGAGGCATCTACATCAAAGCTAATCTCTTGACCGAGAAGTTGCAACATCTCATAATTCTTGCCGGCTGGATCTAGAAGATATACACGCGGAGAGGCGTTACTCGTCGTTCCGTTGCTTGTGACGTATTGATTGAGGGTTAGAGCGTTCCCAGAAGTTTTTATACCAAGGCCATCGTAGGTGGCAGGTGAGATTTCACAGTTTGTATAGCATTCCTCTTCCGTTCCACATAGAGTTGAGTCCAATCCGCTGGATGTGGTGCACGATGTGCTCCCATTGACTGTGTGGATCCAGTGATACACCCAATCCACGACAATAGATGTCGACTGTTGCACGCAGCCACCGGAAGTTGTACATTTCCAGGTCGGTAGGGAAGCTAAATTATCTGGGGTAGGAGCTTGCTGAGAGGCAGCCTGGTGAAAAAGAGCAGCAATAGCTGCAAAAGCCAATGGTCTAGTCGCCATGTTAGACGTCAGTTCAAATTTGAAATCTCGCCGCAGGTACGAAGAAGGACGAACAATAAATTTGAGCAGTTCTTGAGATTGTTTGACAGGAGTCCTTTTTATATACCCTCGAATCTATGTGGAGCAATATAACAGAAACGATGTTCATATATCCATCTGTATCTTTTCACCGAACTTCCGCGGTATCGTTTCGTTAGGACAGGAGGCGCGAAATGTGCGGGAAACAATCCAGGAAATGCATTCGATTTGATGAAATAAAATGAACAAGGAACGGAGAAGCCGTTTTGGTAAAGGAAAATTAATTCAATTCTATCCACGGTCTCCGCGAGGATCTTTGGGGTTACGGGGAAACATGAAACAGGCAGAAGATCCCATGTAGCCCTAGTCATGCAGACTAAGACTTTCCACCCATTAGAAATTCGATGGTCGGCATTTTTTGCAGAGTCAGACATTAAAACAGGTTCTATGACCAAGTTCAATGCAACATTGTGGGTTGCTGGTTTTTCTCCTTTTTCTACAGCGTGGGTTGAAGAACGACTTAGAGGGGCTACTGCAGGTACTAGTAATGTTCTACGCAGGTGTTTTAACGGATCAATTGCCGATCGAGGCTGACCAGTTGCACCGTGTCCTTTTTATGCTTAATCTTATTTAAATGAAAACTTTGAAACATTGGTGGCGCCGTCAGGCGGCATTGAGAAGTCATGAAGAATCCGGGGAATATCGGCTGGTGGATTGGACCTTGGCAACCCCTTCTTGCTTTCAAAGATTCAGCGTTAGAATTGTGAACTTTACTTTCTCATTTCTGTTTTTGTATATTACTCCTTCTTTCGTCGCTCCTATTGTATCACCGAGCAATGTGGATCGATGGGAGGTCTTTCTCCTTCTCCGGATATTGAATTGAAAACGAAACATGAAGCGAATGATGCCAGAGTTACCATTCGTACTGCTTCGGGACCTGAAGGACCTTGGTATGCCGACGTCCCGGTATATACTGCTACTCCAAACGGTGGTGGTTACTGGTTACGTGTAGGTATGCGCCGGCACGGTCCGGCAGTCCATTCTTATCTCTACACGACTGGAAAGACAGTCCTCCACGAACGACAATTCTATGTATCGATGTGATCAAAGGTGTCTTCAACTAAAGGTCTTTCTAAAGCATTCAATCATATTCTTGTCACTCTTGTTCTGAGCCGCAAATATCATACAAGTATCGTACAGAATCAAGAATCAAGAAACATCTAAGTCTTCAATGGATCATGGCCCCAGTTCTTCAGACTCTTGTAGCTTTTGCTGTTCGTATTTCGTTTCGCCGTCTCCTCTCGGGCCAAATGTCGCTTGCAGTAAGCGACTACTCGTCGCATATGTTGTAAGTCATCGCTATCGTACTGACTAGGGTCTTTGTCGGGGTTGTGTTCTAGTATCGATACGATTTTGCGGCCACTATACATGGTTTGAGTCAGCCCGGGTTCCACGAAAAGATATGAGCGAGCGTAGACGTACCTCTCATGGCCGACGGTCTCGGTATCACTCGAATCGGATTTATGCCAGCCAGCTGATTGAGATACGTCTCCTTGAAGCCACTCACGCAGCTCCGGAGCGGACATGTTGACGAGTTCATTAAACTCCCTGCAAGTCTCGGCGCGTTAGCCGATTATAACGTTAGGAATCAGATAAATACGGACTCAATAACGGTATTTTCGTCTTTAACCATTGTTAACTGTTCGTTTCTTGTTGATCAATAGGGATGTTTTCCGGGATTGACAGTGTAGAAGGAAAAGCTAGGGTTAGTTGGAGAGTCAGCGGGCTATTTGAATAGACATGAACCGTTGCAATGCCAATACATCATGGTCACATAATCAACTCCATCCTATTGATTGCATCCCATCTTTGTGAAAGTCTGTGGAAATGTCTTTTGATCGAAGCTAAGATCTTGATCGATCTGTGACATCATTCCGCCACTAAGCCCTATTTCCGCTTTGGGCACGTCTTGCCCTAATCCAAGCCCTAACTTAGATACTTTGTCGATCGACGTACCGAAAGCTGGAGAATAAGCTAAATAGAGGCTATCTAGGCATGGTCAATCGCTATCTACGATCTAGAAGCTACGAGGCCGAAGCCGTCGTACATCTCATCCGCCCTTGCTAAGCCTTATGCAAGGGACATTCCCGTAGAATTGCGTGCTTTGAAACACGGGTGCGTATAGCTTTTCAAGCTTTGCTCGAGAGAACAAACTCCAGCAAAATCAATTGATGTAATGCTACGTACTTTTGATTTGAAGAATATTAGGCACGCAATCCGATTCTATGAATCCGGATCCTTCCCGCTTATATCATTTGACAGAGTACCAAGATGATAGTGTTGACATACTAGTAACGAGAAATAAGATAGTTCCTCCGTTCCTTCTCTGTCCATGTTTTGATCTGTTCAATCTCGCCTCTCTTGATAGCAACATACGGCTCGATAATGGCCTGTCCAATTGTTTCACATATCACAGCATTGGACCTCAGAACATCCAGACTTTCGGATAGTGTTTTGGGCAACAATGTACGAATACCAAGCTTCTCTCTCTCCTCCGAAGATAACAAATTCGCCCCTCTGGGGCAGGGTCCGGCAGACAATTGAGTTCCTTTCTTCATACCGTCCATACCTGCCGCTAAAAGAGCACATAACGCAAGATAAGGATTCGCAAATCCATCCATGAGTTTCAACTCGAAGTGGTTGTCTTCAATACGACGGAGAGGGCTTTCTTTGTTTTCCCAGCCCCAAGCGGCGTATTCGCCGCCGCTCCATATTCCACTTTGTACACGAGCATAACTTTCTTGCTGTGGGAGAGTGAAGGCCAAGATTGCAGGAAGATGTTCTAGTATTCCGGCGAAGAAAGACTCTTGTTTTCCATGCTGTTTCTTCTGGGTGTCTGAAGACGCTGCTGATGATTCGTCCAGGTTGCAGGAAATGTGCACATGCGCTCCATTCCCGGCGTGTAATTCCGATGGTCGAGGAAACAAAGTCGCCCTCAGTTGATACTTCTCAGCTGTTCGAGTAATAATGCCACGGGCTTTGATCAGAATATCAACAGCCTCCACGGGACGCGCAGGCGGAAGTACAAATTCCCACTGTCCGGGGGCAGCCTCGGCGTGGAATTGTTCGATCTTGATGCCAGCTGCAAGTAACGACCTCGCAATATCCTCAACCATGACCATGTGCTGCTCGTCATCTGTCGTCATGCTTCCGAAGGAATGATCTACGTTGGTGAGTCGATATGCTGCGACTGATCCATCGGCATTCTTCGCTCTCATCATGAAAACAACTTCAATTTCAAATCCGATCAGTGCATAGTAACCGGTCTCCTGGACCATTGAGCCACTCAGATGTTTTAGTCGAGATCGAGGGCACTCCGGAATTGGAGTTATTCCATCTGCTTGTACAGCATCTGCAACGACAATTGCCCGATGATAAGCCCTGGGATGAATATAGAGGGTAGAAAGATCAGGCTTCAGGTAGAATATGCCGACAGGTTCTCCTCCTTCGGCTAGATGGTCGTGGGGAAGAAGGTACAATATAGCTCTGGTAAGTGAGAACGTCTGGCCTTTCTTGATTATATCTTCGAATCGAGCTACAGGTATGGCACGGACGATGAGGTTGGCGTTATACCCCATGAACTGGACCAGGATGAACTCTGTGCCTGGATTTGCATCTTTGAAGTTTTGCCACAGGTCCATGTGGCTATCTCGAGATTTCATTGTTCACTATGAAAAGCTCTCAATGCTATTGTATCTAGTTAAAAATCGGTATTTTGATAAAAACAATGCAAGAATGACTAGCATCACAGGAGTCGAGTCGACAGCAGACTCAAGGGATGGCGGAGGCATATTATTATACCTGCTCTTTGATGTAGCTCAGAGCTGAAAAAGAAAGCATAAGCGCCAAGTCCGCAAATTCACGCAAAGATCAGCTCCCCGCATCACTGTGTAACCAAATACGAAGCTGAACGATCCTTATTGTTCGATTAAAGCCCTAGGTCCATGAGCGGTGTATCCGGACATGAGTAATAGCTTGCTTTATTGCTCAGGTGGAGCGGTATGCAAACAACAGCGTCGAACCCCTGCTTAAGATCCGGTATGCATTGTGCTTGGTTCAGCATCTGTTTTTTACGTACTCTATTTTCACTTTTTGTTTCCCAATCTGTTTGCTTATGTCCTACCTCCGAGTCAGCCCACGGCGAATTAATGCCGAACTAAGTTTCATGTTAATAAAGGGCACGTAAATTCCTGACAGATTTAATTCTATACCATCGGATTATTTCAAGAAGATATATAGCTCTATTCAAAAAACAACATCTATCGCGTCAAGAATGCGTTGCGGCCCAGTCGGCCGGAATCTTATAATCTGGCGGTATCTCGTATTGTCCAAAACAACGGCCATCAGTGCATTTCTCAAGATTGCAACGGCCATAGAGTCGACAATAACAATCCGGCGCACGTGGACATGCCACCGAGTTTAGTTTTTCAAGAGAAATGGCACCATTCTCTTCCACCTCCTGCTTCTTGATGAACAATATGTGCCAAAGATACGATAATATACGCCCCGAAACACGGTCATCGCGCGGTGCAGCATCGCGACTTTCATCGAGCAGCCATTGTCGCAATGCAATGTATTCTTGAAGAGAATGCTGAAGAATATTCTTTCGGCCAACAATGAATTGTGCACAACATTGCGAGCGAACGGTATGATGTTTTCCGAGCTTGGAGGACCCTTTTCCGAACAGATCTTCAAAAGCCCCGGGCAGAATTGAATCAGACACCGCGCGTGCATCCCACGGACTAAGCATGGCTTGCAGAGATGTCTCCATACTTCCTTGTGGCTTTGCTGAGGCTGGGCATGTGCTCACGCTCCAGTCGCAGCGTAGATTGTGGTATCCCCAAGGCTCGAGGGCGGCATGAACATCGAGAGTTTTGAGCAGAGCAGAGTTGTCATATGTAGGCTCGTCATTATGCCATGCCCAGCGAGAACCGTGCACAAAGACGACACCAGCTTCGGGGATGTGATAATAATTGTCGATGATAAAAGTCAAATATACCATTGCCTCATGGCCCCGGTTGGCGGGTACTTGCAGATACTTTGACGCATGGTCCATCGGGGCATCCACAGTATACACACAGGTGTGATATTTGTTGGACAGTGAATCGATCCATGATGCATCGCCGTCTGCTGCTACCCGTGCCACCACCAAGGCCGGTTTCTTGCTGCCGGCTAGACTGGGACATGCGCCGCGCGAGTCTAGCTGTTCCGCAGCACCTTTGGGTTTGTATCGAATTTCAGTCCATGCCAAGAGCTTATTGGTTGCGCCCTGTGGGCGGTTGATGTAAAGAATGAGCAGGAGAACACCAATGAATATGGCGGACTGAATGACGAATCTGTTGACTTTTCGGGGCATTGAGATGATTTATTCCATTATATAGCCAAAATCTTCCGAATACTTGTTTCTTGTCGGGCTGACCAAATTTGATGCGTCTCTTTCTAGATATAATCAATTGTATGTCGTTTGCAGAGATGTATGTCAGGATCTAGCAGCAGATAGGCATAGTGATGTGTCACCTTGGCGATAGCTTCTTTACCAAAAAGATCGATATATGACACTTTATTTGGACGACTGTGCAGAAAGAAGATATATAATATATATAAAGGACATAGGATCAGAGGAACGAGAAGAGAAGAAGATAATCCTCCTCTCTCTTCTGTCGAGAAGATATGGAGGTTGCTATGCCGCGCACTCCGATTGGTGCATTACCCTAAGTCACGTGAGTAAAAGCCAAGCTGACGTACGAGCTGACGACCATAGTCTAACCTCTTTTGGTTTAGCGTTATCAATTAAAGATACATAACCCTAATTAATTAAGAAAAGAACAACCCTAACCCATATGCCTCAAGATTCAATTACCAGGATAAATCATACACGAACACAACGATATACAAAATCAACGCAATGCTATGCTTAATATGCTCTCCGTACCTCTTCTACTACTCCCAGTAGAATGAAAACATATCTTCTCCACGGAATTCATCCCCATACAAGCCTCCCTTCGACGAAGCTCCCGCTCCAGCCGTCACAATCAAAGGCAAGAAATGCTCAGCACCATGCGGGGGGTGCATAGTGTACGCATGAGGGAAGTCCCTCCAGTGCTTCAACTTGGCTAGTCGCTCGTCAACATCTTCCGTCATAACAGCTTCATTCAGGACCTTGGACCACTCGCGAACTTTCCCTGCTGTGTCCGACGGGAAATTTGAACCACGGGGGAAGTATCGCAGATTGTGGAAAGTCGGGAATCCAGACCCGACAATAGCGACATTCTCTTTGCGCAGCTCCGCAAGGACCTGGCCGATTTTATAGTGTTCCTCTGGGTCTTCGCTTTCGAGCACGGACATCTGGATGATCGGAATTGACGCGTTGGGTTCGATGAACGTCATCGGAATGAAAACCCCGTGATCCCAGCCTCGTTTATCGTCGAGTTTCGGGGAGAAACCGGCTTTCTGGAGGCGGGTATATATATCTTTGGCGATCGATGGGGCGCCGGGCGCATCATATTTGAGCTTATATGTCTCAGGCGGGAAGTTATAGTAGTCGTAGTAGAGTTCATGTTTGGCGCCGGAGGAGATCGTGGGACGGTCTGTAGTCCAGTGCGCGGTAACGAGGATAATGGCTTTCGGGGCTTCGGGAGTACCGAGTTTCAATATTTTGCGAACACGAGTCTGCCATGAGTTGACCATGTTTTTGTGGCTGGGTTCGCCGAGGATGGGCATAGGACCTATGAAGGACTCTGTCAGTATAAGCTGAACGATGTGCGACGTTTCGACATACCGCCGCCATGGCTGACGCAAATCACCGACGCAAGGGGCACGTTGGTTCCGTTTGTGGCCGTCATTTCTGAGATGGTTGATATTCCTCGTCGAAAGAACAAAGATGTGAGAATGCCCATCAAAGTTATGATCGCAAAGAGGCTGAAGGTGATGGTGGGGAATCTTTGACCGGCCATGCAATGGATGAAGCGCCCTTAAATAGTGAATTAAGTGGCAGATCAGAGCCCCGCGATTTGCTCGGGTTCTTATAAAAAATGGCTACAGCCATAATCCTGGGACGGTCGCCGAAAGAACGCCATATTGCGAGTCGATTAGTTGCATGGTTGGCTGCCATTCGACAACGTTCTTAGTGACTTAGTCAATGCTTACAATTGCACCGCGGCTTTTGTTCCGCGCTGCGCTCCATTGTTCCTGACCAATCATACGATGCATACAGTACATTAGTAATCGACCAGTGATTTTCTTTCGCGCAGTTCCAAGAGCCGATATCATATACATATTTGCCTCACACTGCGAACCGAGCCCGAAGCAGATCCCGATCTACGATGTCATCCATTTTGGCCAGAAGCTCGTCTACATCCCATTTACACGACAAGAACCTTCCACTCAGACCACGTACGCGATCCTGATTCCGAGTCAACCACACAATGAATGCGCCAGCAAGGTCCGACGATTCCGTCAACACTAGAAATTGCGATTAGTACGACTTCCGAAAGGAATACCAAAAGAAGAGTGAAGGCATACGAGGCACAATGTAATCCGGAATATTTTTGTTCTTTGCAAAGTCACTGTTGATTCCTCCGGGATGCACAGACGCGAAGAAGATCCCATCGTTCTCGCCTTTCAGTCTTAATCGCTCCTCATGAAGCATTTCGATGATACGACTTTGTGCGAACTTGCTCACGTTATAATGGATGTCTGTCACCGGAGCAGTCACTGTTGGTCCGGCCATTGAACTAATAGCAATAAAAAGTCCTTGGAAGGTCGTTGATGGTACCGCCACAGACTCGTTCAAGAGTGGAATGAACGACTGGGCCGCATAGGCTGGTCCCAGTGTGTTGACGTTGAATGCCATCTGGAAATCCTCCGCTTTCTCCTGAGTAATGTCGGCGACGAATGGCCCGCTGTAACCGGCATTGACGATAACAGCTCCAACAGTAGCACCGAATTTTGCTTTTGTCGCATTAGCGACCGCCGAAATATCAGATGCCGATGAGACGTCACATCGCAGTGCCAAAGTTTCTAGCGAAGGGTTGATGGCTTTGGCCTCTTTCGCAACTTTTTCAATTTCATCTAGACGGCGAGCCGCCACGACGATCCCAGTTGCTCCGGCTCGAGCGTATGACCGTGCAAGTCCACCACCTACAGCTCCACTGCCGCCTAGTATAACGGCAGTGAACGGTTGCGGGAGTTTGTTGCTACTGGGATCGATAGCAGCGTAAATATCTGTATGTAGGGTAGGTACAAACTGCCCGACTTGGCGTGCATTTGCCTGACTGGGGGTTGGAGTTGATGCCATATTGCCGATATTCAACAAATCTATGAGTTGATTATGATCACGTACCTCTAATATTGGTATCGTGTTTTTTATATCGCATCTATTCTCGAAATTTACTGAGACACCACCATCATCATCACGGACATTGCGGAGATTACAACCGGAGATAGATCTAGCACTTCGCAATACTTAGTCTTACTATACCTAGGTAGGGGACAGCCGTGTTAACTCGTATTCTGATGAATCTGATCACTCTAGATTGTGGACATACCGGATATAAGCACTACATGTATTAGTTAGGATATCGTTTCGAGATCTCTACCTAGGTTTATAGCGGTGTTATGGTGAGTATGTCATGAGTATAGGTACGTACTTCACATTCCCAATTCGACATAGCAACACAAGCATTCTTTAGCTACTTTGGGCACTGCATGTATACATTGATACTATAGCTTCCGGAGTATATCATCTTTGAAGGTGTCATCTCATACCGTAAACTTAGGTACCTAGGTACATGATTTACCAGAATCGAAGCCGCGCACCCAACATCCATCCACTCAGTCATAGTATCTCTGCGGCACGCCTGCCAAAATCTCTGTCTCTCGTTGATTGACGATTCCGGTCCGGAAACGGTGGTCTTTGGCTATTCTGGCACGAGCCCATTCTGTGAAAGTATTCATTAGCCCTAAATCCAATATCTGATCCCATCAAAACGAAGTGAGCAGTGCAAGAGACAAACCTTCAGCAGTAACACCCTCCAGAGCCTTCAAATAATGCTCCGGCACTTGAATACCTAGCCTCTGCAACAACGGGCTCGGCAAAGGCTCCATACGAACAGCAGCCTCCGGTCTCGCAAAATAAATCAAACTCAACCTCGGTTTCTCTGCTTGATCAGCTGGTGGTCGTACGACGCGATGCACCGTGGACTTCAAAAATCCGCCACTCAAGTACTCCAGTGCATCCGCGATATTCACAATAATGGCCCCAGGTTCGGATTTGACATATCGCCAAGAAGTGTTGTCATCCGGGTTTTGAAGGACCTGTAGCCCGGCGACGGGTTGGTGGAAGAGGAAGGTCAGAGTGTTGTAGTCTGTGTGACCCTTGGCCCAGATGTTGCCTGTTTTGACGTCTTCCTCGGCTGATCGTGGGTGGTATTTCATGTATCGCAAGTACTCTAGTCCTTTCTCTTCGTATCGGTGGCGTTGTACTAGGGTTTCCGAATCGACTTCGAGCACGTAGGCGAAGAGGCGCAGCAAAGGTAGGAGAATTTTATTATGGATGTGCTGGATTTACAGGAAGTTAAGGTTAGCTTTTGTCCTAGTATAAGTACAGTGAGACGAAGGAATAATCACCAAGGAGAAATCCTTGATCTCCTGATAATAGCCCTTGATCAACTGAGGATGTTCCCGCTCATGCTCCTTGGTGAATTTTGGAATATTGTAACGTTCATCATTATCGCGTGAACTCAGTTCGCCAGTCGAGCGTGGCTTGTATCCTCTAAAGTCGCCTGCTGCGGTATTGCTGAGATACTTCATCTTCTCCTCAAGGGGAAGTTCGAAAAGAGCGTCGGCAATGGCATATTGTCGATTGATTTGTTCATTTGTGAGGCCGTGGTTGGTTACGTAGAAGAAGCCTGTATGATTATACGTTAGTGTCTCTGTACATTTATCGTTGCTTTAGATATGTCCTTTTATGAGGCTGTCTTGAAGTAGAAGTCCATACCATTTGTATTGATAAATTTCAATACCTGCTCTGCCAGGACTTCGATTCCACCTAGCTGGTCAAGTAAGGAAATATCTAGGCCTTCAAGGTCCGCCCAATCCACTGACAACACTAGGTTAGCTTTATTTTCATGACATTGCTGGATATCTGAGTATATGGGTATATTACAGTTCTCTGAAGTTTGTGGTGGCGGTGTATAGGGCTTCAAGGCCGGAGAAGCAGAACTAGAAGAGGTCATGTTTGTATGTTATGCTGCTTGATCAAACCTGTACAAGTACTTCGAATGAATTAAAATTGTAATGTGGTTTACTGTCTTGAAAACATCGACAGTAGTGACAGCGAACGTTGACTTATATCAAACCCCCTCCTCTCTACATCACCGGACAATTCTCCGAGTCACACAATCGTAAACTACGTATTAAAATTTCCTATTGGAGATGCAAAAGCACGACAATCTTCGACGTCCAACATTAGAAAATATTCAAAGAAATGATTCGCTATTTCATTGCGGCATTCGAGAACGGAATCACATCATCCACGCGCGAGTTTGATTTTTTCCCTAATTAGGCAATTATAGACTCTTGCTTATCCGCACGTGGGTGGTGCTCCGTTCTATCTTTGTTATTGAGGGTCGGAAGATAGTACGTATTTGACATAATTTAAATTGAAAGTGGCCACAGTTCAATGAGCATATCTGGATAGTGTTCGTGTTCTCGCAAGGGGGTCGACAGACGGCTATCTGGTCAGGGCAACCACTGACAGGCAGGGTTCATGATCTTCGCCTGGCTGAAATGACAAGCTTAAATCATGTAAGCTTCTTTCGACCTCTTCAAAGTCTAAACAGACCTTGACTCGCACGTTTTGCTTATCAGTGGGTATATATCACGCCATACAATCAACACCTCACGCTATTCAGGCAGGCCGGATAGCAGTGCGATTGTCATAGACAGGAATATTGATTGTGGATAAAGTTGACGCGTAGGAAAAATATGTAAGTGTATAAATAAAATGTAATATCCTAAGAAGGCTTGATATCATCTATTTGTGAGAAACCATCATCATCTCGGTAGCCATCATACCGAGCCCTAACGACAATGGAATCGAAACATCTCGATGTTGCCGAAACCAGGGCAGTCGCAGATGATAGTCAATCATCAGAGAGAAACTCTCTGCCAGAACAGTCTAATATCAACTATGAGCTGGAAAACGAGCATAAGGAAGTCCCATTGACCTTCGGACGACGGCTCAAGCGAATCATCTGGGATACTTTGGACTATACGCCTGCAGAACGCAGATTTGTTTCTAAGATCGATTTTTTCATTCTGTGAGGATTTACCACATATTTACTGAAATCTAAGAGACGAGACGATCTAACGGACATCCTCAACCTAGAACCTGGGCCGGTTTCTCGTACTTTTCGAAGAACCTCAATTCGAACAATCTCTGTATGGCGCCAACAAGACATGAAGTTTCCCGGCTATTGCTAACTGGACTTTGCATAAAGCAAACGCATACGTATCCGGAATGAAAGAAGAGATAAATGTCGTGGGTAACGAATATCAGACCTTCACAACCATGTGGACAATGTATGTTACAACCATTCGAATTTCTTCTTGAAATATCTAACGCATCGACAGTGGGTATGTCATAAGTCAGATCCCATCACAGATCATTTGCACGCGAGGTAAGTACATTTCTGTCACGGAGTCCTTGGATTTCTGAGATTAAGGACATCTACAGTCCGAATGTCGATTTGGTGTCCCTCGTGGGAACTCCTCTGGGTCGTTGCAACCTTTGCCTCTTCATCCGTCAAGACACCGCATCAACTCTATGTCTGTCGCTTCTTCGTATGTCCGGGCTCAATCCAACTACATGCCAAAGACAGAACTAATCGTTCATCAGGTGGGACTTGCAGAGGGCACGTTCTACCCTGCCGTGCACACTGTGCTAGGAGCATGGTATACAAAACGAGAGATCGCTAAAAGAGCATGCATCTTTTTCGGCTCAGCATTTGTGGGTTCAATGTTTAGCGGATATCTAGTATGTATTCATACCCTGCCGTACTGACTGGCATCAGCTAATGTTCACTAGCAGGCAGCATTGTATACAGGTATGAATGGCGTCGGCGGTTTGTCCGGTTGGCGATGGCTGTTCATCTTTGACGGTATCATCACGTTTCCCATGGCGATTTGGGGTTACATTGCCCTACCGGATTTGCCGACCAACACACGAGTCTTCTGGCTTAAACCGCATGAGAAAGAGTTGGCCCGAGAACGTATTAAGAAAGCTGGCAAGGCCGTTGGAGAGCCGGTTACGTGGGCTGGAATCAAGAGAGTATTGGGCAAGTGGCATTTTTGGGTTTATACCGCTTATTACACGTGAGTATCCTACTTGATGGTATAGTGCACTGCAGAAGTGCTAACGAATTGTGTAGGTTCTTCATTTGCAGTGAAAACATTGGATCATACATGAATCTTTGGCTGAAAAGCCTCCACAGGTATGCATGTCCCGAGGTCGCCCTACATGCATGCAATGATCCAATTTGACAAGACTTCACCTTTTGGTACATGCTGACATATTCATAACAGATACTCAGTCTCCAATATCAACACCTACCCAACCGTTACCAATGCAATCACTATCGTTACTAGTCTAGCCTACGGCTGGACAAGCGATTATATCAAGCTGCGAAGCCCGATCGTTTTCTTCTCCCTGACGGTTTGCTTTTTCGCAGCTGTCAATTTGGCTGTCTGGGATGGTGTGCCGTTTGGATTGAAGTGGGCTTCGTATTATCTGACTGGGTAAGAAAGACAGATCATGGCTAGGAATGTGTGAGCTGACTATTAGACTCTTAGATTCGCGCAAGGGTCGGGTCCTGTTTTCTTGGTACGTTACAGCATATATTCTCATGGAGAGAAATTCCTAATTCAATATCTTTTAGACAATGGTCAATGAGGTGTGCGCAGGCGACAGTCTCGAAAGAATCATTATTCTCGGCTCAACCAACTCTATCGCGTACGCTTCTCCTTGTAATCAGTCTAGGAAAAGTTACAGGTTCGCTAATTGTTTGACTTAGGTATGCCTTCAATGCATGGATTCCATTGCTATCATATAATACAACATATGCACCCAGATTCCTGGTCGGAAACTCAATTACCGTTGCCCTGATTGTCTGTGCTGCGACAACATTGGCGCTTGCTGTATACCTGGAGAGAAGGGACAAAGCGTATGTACATCTATGAAGCCGATTTCCTAACATGCACTTTCAAACTTTGGGATGTTCTTCTCGGTTGCGTTGCAGATCGCTAACTGCTGACCTGATAATAGAAAAGATGATCTGGTCGAACAAGATGTAACCACAGACCCTATAGTGGCAAGCCGAAGCGCGGAATGGAGTGAGAGTAAAGTGGGCGAGGAAGGGTTGGCTGGAGCAGCGAGGGTTTGATGAATTCAATTCATCAAGCTATTTGCGGGTTAAAGCTGAATTGCGTGGGATATTTCATAAAAGTCTCGGTGAGAGGGATCCCGTATCCTGAAAGTAGAGAAACAAAAATTGAATGGGTATATTGAAGGTCAAAGTACATTGCGTAACGGTCATAAATAGAATAGGGTGTGATGATGTGTTGTCCTTGTAGACCATAGTATCGTCGAGTGGTACTAATCGATGGTTTGATTGCTTGTCTAATGACATACAATTCTAACGTTTTCGCGGTGAGATATCCTGAGGCCGCGTATACACGAGTCATCTGTTGTAGTTAGGGCCCTAATGGGCGCGTTCCCATGAGACTCTCTGATGTACTGCGTGCGTGGGCATGTTTTTCAGAGGCGCAAAGTAGCGCAAGACTGATCTGATGGAGCTTCTGTACCCCGATGACCCGGGTAAATGTGTATTTGTGCAAGCCATGAGAGAAATTCTCAAAGTAGTTTGTGTACAATGCTAAAACGTCTAGCATGCGGAAGTGGAAACGAAGATTGACGAGTCCAATCCTGTACACAGAAAGGTTTGATAGTTTGTGCATGCTGGTGTACGTTTCACATAATACACGTGGATTATGTTCAACCGTCGTTACTTTGCACCTGCGCCCAAAACTTCCTTGCTCCGTGTTCGCAGGCTACCTCCATCCAGACGAAAGAGGTCATCACGTCAAGCACCTCGTCCCATCGTTGCAGACACAACCTTGTACACAGATCACGAGTCCTAAGGGCCATCCATTGCCGGAGCTCGGCATCGATGTCTTCAGCAGCAATACCGGCAATAACAACAGACCATAGCTGCAATTTCAAGACCCATGAATTATGTTGCAAGGCATACCCACAATTGCTAATAGCGTTTCGAATTTGGTAGACTGTCTTGAGACGGAAGCGACGGGAAGATGGGACAGGAAACGTGACGTGAGTCGTAAACAAATACGTAGTAAGCCAGCACATCTCGTAAACAGACGAGGCCACCTCCATGATACTTATTGCATAGGCGGTTGCTTGTTTGCTTCCTTCAAACAACGATAAATCCACAATGAGAGAAGGGTCATCGGCCAGGGTAGGAAGATTTTGAAATCGATATTGAACCAGGTTTCGAGCATCAGCCATTGAATCGCTCACGGCTCTATTGTCGCGTTGAGGTATCAACATGTTCATGCCTTGCGCCACTTGGCTGACCTCCACAAATACTTGTTGAATTGATTCACGAATTGAAAACATGTCCAAGTTCGGGAATCCTGTTCCAGTCAGAGGAGACAGGTCGGAAAGGGTTAGTCCGAGGATATTTAGTGGTTCTTGATCAATCAATGACGCCCCGTAATGGTTGCAGATAGGAAAGACTGGTTTTGTGCAAGTGTGTATAGCGTATTTCAAGGCCGTGCTATTCACCATCATTAGAATTGTGTTATCTCGACAAAAAGCCATATTTGCAGAGGAGAAAAGGAAAACCAGGCTGCTTACTAGGCAATCTTCCACTTGGCACCGAATAGCTGAATCTTGTCAAACCCGCCGTACTGGTCTATCAAAGTTAACAACCCTTTCCAGTGTACAGGATGTATAGGCTGGTATCCATAGATATTCAAACCACCCAACGGTTGCAAGACATGATGAAATGGATTGTAGTCCATCTTGTTGATACTCGGAGGAAGTTCGCCCATCGGATCGCTGACTGCTATCAAGCATATGCTTAAAACAAGGCCATCAAACTCCGGATTACTGATTTTAGGACCTGCTACGGCTCGACGTAGCTCGCGTAGGGCATTGGATCTATAGTGGGATTGTTCCAGTTCTCGACGGCTATGATTCGAGTCCACTCCGTTCCACAGTATAAGTTTGTCCAGATGCACCGATGCAGTGAGACAAAGAACATTGAATAAAAGTGGATCTGACGTCAACTGGACATACTCGGTGAAAACGTTTTGGCTGTAATCCTGACCACTTCGCAGCATGGGAATGAGAACCTGGGTGACTGAGTAGTTGTTAGAGTTAGTAAATATTCGAGAATCTATACGGAATATGTCTTACAGTGTTGTATCAACGCATTGCTGTTTGGGCAATCTTTCTTGTTGGAGAACTTTTCGTCGAAAGGGTTGATTAGGGAGGCTCCAATAGTCATCTTTGGGTCGCCGTTCATAATTTGTTCGTCTTCTTGCATTCTTTCTTTAGGTGGTGGCTCTGTGCGCCCTTTGCTCGGATTTTGTTTCAAATTATGACATACACCACCACAACTCTCGCACACCTCCTGCACTTCATCATCGTCAATAGGCGGAGTCGGTAGTTTGGATTGAGGCGGGATTCTCGATTTCCCATTTTTGGTTTTCTTCCCTGCCTTGTTCCTTTCGTGGTGGGTGTCGTCTGGCGGGCTGAGTCCAGAACTCGCTGAAGGATGCGAACAATGACATTGTTCCGGGCTACTCGACGAGTCTCTCTCAGCCACGTTGACGCCATCGTCTTCGACCGCTGACGGAGAAACTTTGTACTTTTTAAGGTAAACCCGACGCATCAACTGAGAGCGTAACTGCCGCCGGGCATCTCGCGGACCGGCGTTGATGATTGTCGGAGCATTCACGAATATAAATTTGTCGTCCGGCATGGCGGTGATTATATATTATTGACTGATAACTGATTGAAACCCCCGTCGTCAAGTTCCGGGCCTGATTCCGGACTCGATCTTCTGAACAGCGGCATTCGTCATAACCCATCACCGGGTCATTCTTGTGGAAGTCGAAGTATGCAGTTGTATGTTTCAGCGGAAGATGCGGGTGAATACTAAAATCACAATCGATGGGCGTATACGAAACGATTTGGTTTTGTTGTGCCTCGGAATCGGTGCGATGTCGAAGCGCCAGCGACTGTCCGTTGAGACGCCTGCTGGTATCCTCGGCGTATCTCGTTCGTACGTCGGTGGGGTGCTAAGTACGGAAACCTCTGAGTTCTTGCGTAAAGGAGAGAAAACAACAACCCGGTGCCTCAAATTTGTCTTTGATTCTGGTTAAGAATAACTAGAAATTTGTGCAATGGAAGTGAAGTGGGAAATTGCTGGTAGTCGAAGTTTGGATGGATCACAATCAGAACTTTAGTTCAACTCACAAGTGCGTTAGTGAGAACTGGGAAGGTCTAGCTAATGCTGTTGTATGTGTAACTTCGCCTCTTTTTTTTGCTTCTCGAGCCATTCTTTCCATTGCCGCTTTAATTCCAGCCTGGCCACCTCTCTACGGAGTATTGTGACTGGAATTGCTGACATGGCATTCGGCTAATCGCGCCTTACTTGAGTGCAAAATCTGCCGTAATTTAAGGCGTATTTTCATGTAAAGACGCGGAAGCTAAAAAGCATGAACCAGCTGATGGAATGCCCCGATACGGTAGTGTGGAGATGTGGAGAGCACCTATTACACATGCTGATTGGTGTATCTAAAATGTGGCACGGGCGGGCGGATACAGCATCCCGGGTCCCGGAAATCTTTCCAAGGCTTAAATCAGACGAACCAATCATGACACATTTAGATTACTTTCTTTAGAGTATAATACACAACTATCGTATTGGTTATTACCATACATACCAGCGTCTGTCGAAGCAAGAGATTATCTCCTATCACCCATCGCTTTCACATTCTAGCTGGCAACAGACTGTCACTGATTCATGATTATTATCTATCGATCGGCGACAAAATGTCCATTGAAATTGAACGGCACCGTCTCGGTCCGGGGAATCGACTGCCATGTACGTTTGTGCTTTTGTCTGCCGCGCTGTGGAGGCCCGGAGAGACTTTAAGCCGGCAAGTGCGCCAATCGAATAGCCTAAGACCGCGTTGAAATCTAGTAAATAGAATAGAGCGTGAGTTCCCAGAAAAAATGCACCTTCGCTTACCGATTACGTTAAGTAACTAACTAACTCCATGGGATTACCTCCTATGTTGGAAAATTCTAGCCTATTCTCTTGACTAGATCCTGAAATGCGTCGCAAGTTGTACCTGATGACTGTGTGAAAATTTCAAATCCTGACTGAGTGCTATAAACGGCTGAACATCTCCGCGAGATCTAACGACTTGTATAATAATGTTTAATGGAGGAGGTTTCTGGTCTCTCTTCCGGGCTAACGATGGTGTAATCGGTGCGGTACGGTGGTTGCCCTCGAACGAGTTCTAAACGAAGGTAATTTGGACATCGACTATAGCTGTGACGTTGGCTCTGCGATATCAACTCGTCCATTGGCTAGGAAATAGTCAGCCACTGTAATAAAGCCGTATAGTATGTCGCTCAATCTGTTTTCAGCTCACCAGTTATCGACGCTTGTGTGTTTAGACTCTCGTCTGCAAGATTCATCCGACCGTAGACATTACTATAAACGAGCTTGGGAATATCGTCGCCTAGGAAATGTCTTCATGGGACTTGTCATGAGGATGGATCTTTTATCGCGTTACACCAAAATGTCGAGAGTTATAAATACTTCCCTTTAAGAAGCCTCAAGGCCGTTGTGAGAAAATTCAACTATATTCTGTCAAGATGGCTGGACATGCGCCGACGTACACACCATGAGGTATGTCTATGATATGTGTCTTTATGTTTGGGGAAAACGGAAAAGAAAAATCAAATCTCTATCCGACATATATCACGAAATATACACGCCAGTCGAAGATGTGGCAGTTTTCAAATAGCTAGCCAAATATTAATGTTGCAAGTCTATATACTAGTAAGTAGAAAGGCAAAGTCCCCAATAACATGCCAATTGACAGGAAAATAAAAGAAAGAGAGTAGCTATCGACGCATCTGAGGGGCATGTCTAGAGCAGAGGAGAAAGATTAAGATAAGAGTGTGAGAGAACGAGAGAGAGAGAGACAGAGGTGAGAAGAGGTCTGAACGTGGAAAAACGGACCAAAAGCAAGCCAATCCATATATATAAGCCGTCGGGTAACTTTTAGTAGTTGAAAACCATCAATGCCGGGTTAAGAACAAAAGGCAACAAGGCATGCGAAATCAAAGTCGACGCCAGTGGGACGACAGCAGCGATACTGTTGATTCTCCAGCCGTGGGGTGCAAAACAACCCAAATAAATCATGGCACCAATTGCAGGTATAACCACAGCGTACATCCATTTGAAAGATTTGGCAATCTTAGGAATTTCTTTGAAGAAATTGGAATCGTCCTTCTCCTTCGCGGTTGTACCCCATGTCATGTTGATGCTAAGCATATGGGCTAGAAGCGCAAGATTGAGATGGAAGGATAAGCCGCCAAAGAAAATAGCGAAAAGAGGTGCCCACTTGAAGTTTTCGACCAGAGCGCCTAATAAGGTCTTTTCACCAAGTCGGTAGCGGAGAACTGCAAGGGCGACATTTCCAGCTCCGGTGAAGACGACGAGCAAACTCAAGTAGACTTATAAGACAAAAAGTTATTAACGTCACATTCTGGTAAGAGCGATAAAGGAAGAAAAATAAAAGAAAAATGGCGGTATATACCTTTCCAAGATTGCATGTAGAATTCATCCAAGTCATCGAGAAACCACCCGACGAGGAAGTAGTTGAGCACGGTAAGTGGGAATCCGACTGCCAATGCGTAATCTGGAAGCACCAAAATTAGACATTCGCCTATCCAAAAAAAAAAGAACAAAAGAAACCAAACCACGGTTTGTAGACTTACAGGAAGAAATATAACCTAGAATGCTCAATTTGGAAGAAAGCTGAAGGTTCGAGAACAAGAAAGTGCGGAATAGCTTGGAAAAGGGACCTTTCCAGGGCCAAGTATACATAGGGTTGAACACCAATTCGTTGCAACCGTAGGCATACTTTTCCCATCGAGCCAGTTCATCATATATGGTTAAGGATACACCCTCTTTGAAGTCAGCGCCGTGGTAGCTGGCGAGACGGACCACATTGCCATGGATCTGGAGTCGAAGTGCCATATCGAAATCTTCGGAAACGTGACTTTCAGACCAGTAGGCAACGTATCCCTCCGGATCATCGTTTCCAACAGATTGCACAGCTATATATGCAGATGTGGAGATGTTAGTGGAAAAAAGAAAGTGCGACAAAAAGATAAATCAAGTCTGGTCACTGACCTTGCCAGCGTAAAAAAGCGTTGTGACCAACAAATGGAGCAACCTCGCCGTTACCGACCGCAAACCGGATGGAAGAGTAGACAAGATTTGTGAAATAGGTGATTCCATTTTCGAAATAATCGCCAGTAACTTGCATGACACCAGTAGAGTGTTGGATGATGGCCACTTCAGGACTCAAAAACATCTCTGCTGCTCCCATGAGCAGGCAATCCTTAGGCTAGTGCTAGTCAGTCGATTAATCATTCAAAAATAATAGAGTCGCATGACGTACAACACGAGTATCAGAATCAACAATCAGGATGATTTCACCCATTCGAATGTCACCACCAGCGCGAATTCGGGGATCGGATGCTAGGACTTTTTCCAGTGCTCGGCGATATTGGATTTCTTCGTCAATGGGGTCAATCATATCCGTCTGTCCTAATTTTTCGCCCATCAAAGTCAGGAGTTCATCCTCAACTTTGTTAGAAGCATTCAGAGCAAAGTTCATGTTGGACGCCTTCTTGAATTTTCCCTTTCGGACGTAGTTGAATCTTTCATCGTTGTTCTTAGGCCGCGCTACCCACGCGATGTTGTTGTCGTGATAAAAGTCAATTCGTCGCTAGGCTTCTTCTTCCGAAAGATAAGCAAGTCCATCGTCATTAACGAAAATGGTCGCCGTGCCTGTTTTTAGTGAGTTATAGATGAAATTATCGCAAATTCATGTTCGTGCATGAACATACCTCCATGAGACTCATAATGAGAAATAGTCTCCTTCAAGCTTGTTACTGTTGGTATAATCACACCTTCAAGGGATTCTGTATACACCGGCATCTGAATGGTGATACGTGGTGGACTGAAACCTTGGGCATATGCTGCAGCCATATCAGGACGATGTGGAGAGTAAAAGCGAGAATTGACTTGCAGACTCCTAATCGGGCCGACGACTTGAAAGATATCACCCCAGATCACAAAGAAGAAGAAAAGACTTAGTAGGCACAGGAAAGGCGTGGTGACAATTAATGCCATACGAATCCAATTGCCGTCTACGAGGCTCTCAAAAATCAGACTGGAGACGTTGAACCCCACAAGAAGAACGATAACTGTGAATACACCAAGAGCTGTATAGATGGAACTGGCAACAGCCAGAGGTCGGTCGAGAGAGTCGACATGTTTTGCAGCCTCTTCGTCAACCGCTGGATAAACTGCGGTGATTGTCTCGCTTGTTTCTGCTTTTGTGTCCAGGGGCAGATGATAAAGTGACGCAGTTGGAGTCGTCACCACTGACGGAAGGGCGCTTTGGTGAAGGGACAGAGACGTAGGAAGCGATGAGCCCCAGACCTATACAACGTTGTCAGCTGCCGGATAAACAAAGAGGTTTCCCAGAAAGGTAGCCCTACCAGTGCCATCAATTTAGCCTCTAGATCCATTGAATGAGAAAACAGTTTGTCCACTGAATCATGCCAGACCAGCAGCATTTGTTCTTGTCTTAACAGCGCTCCGTATTGGTATTTCTTGACAGCACTCGATGGTAACATGACAATATCAGCCAGTGAGTCGATGACTTGCAGGAGAGATCCATTCGACAAAACCAACTCGGACTGCTGGGGATGCAATTGTGACGTGATTAAGTTTGTCATCCTTGTAGACATTGTATATGCAACCTCGGCATTGATCTTTTGGACGGCAGCGAGCAAGCTTGGATTAGGCACATTGGGCTCAGATACATAAACGCCTCGCGAGACCCTCAGGAGAACACCGCACCAGGGTTCTGCAGGATTATTGGAGTACCATCGATGCGTCACCAACTGATCACGTAGATATTCGATAATCTAGAAAACCATTAGCGAATACTTGTCGTACCCAGTGGTAGAGATATTAACTTACCACGCGCTGTCTTGATGCCTCGTCCATATTGGACTTATTCGCCATGGCCTTCATACTTGAACTGGAAGAGACACGATTGTCTCCTCCTTGCCCTCCTTCCTGACTCATCTTGTCTTTCGTTGTCCCTGCCGCTGTTTATGTGGAAAGCTGCATTTAAATAGAAGGCAAAAGAAGCCGAGTCGAAGTAGATCGTTGATACAAACTGCTGCAAATATAACTAGATATGTGAAATAACAAGGGTTCACGGATTGATAAACGAGAGACAAGTGACACCTAAAAGTACGTGCTCGGAACGAATTAAGCGACTGATGAAGAAGTTCTGGTTCTATAATGGATGGCAAATATGCTCTTCAGCTACATAGATATTGTCGATAACCCTAAGCCGGTCTTATCGCCTATCCCTGCTACATTTTACAATTCGTCTCTAAATCTAATTGTTTCCACTTTTGAGAGAACCCACTTGGTGCCTAAGCTTCAGAGACCTCCGTCGTCCGGACACAGATTAACTTTGACACGGTCAGACTAGTGAGGTTTAAAATTCTACCTTGTATATTGACAGATAAAGAACGGGTATCTTGGAGCGATCAGTAAGAGGATCTGGTCTTCTATTCTCGTTTATCTTTCCCCGTTTTGACACCTGATTTCATCGCCTTCTTTGTCTCATTTTTTCTGTATTTGTAATTTTTTCGTTGTTATCATGAACTCTCTCCTTTTGCTGTTTCTAGAGAGAATTAGCTCGGCCGGGCTTGCCCTGTTAAGAAGGGCTGGATCGAGAACTGGACTATTCATTCTCTCACGACCCACGGTTCAAAGTACGTTCCTGGACTTGTACCTGAATTATACAACATACACCGAAACTTATCACATCAATAACTTAGCAAAATTGGAAACTTTATGAAGAAGGCCCTCACTGTACAGGGCTTTCATTCGTGGTCTACAGCTTGTTCAAGCCCATGTGGATGCTAAATTAACGCCGACATGGCGTGATACAAACTTACAAATTAGTCCAACGTGACTTCGTTTGAATAATCCCCTTTCCTGCAATTCTTGGCTCTACATTACTTATTTCTCACGTAAATATAGAATGGACTCTTTTATTTTCTATTTAATAAGTTTTTATTTTGTAGGTTACGCTTATTTTTATAGGGAACTTTATAATCTAATATATTTTATTGAAATCTAAGTTTTAATATCTAAAGCTTAACTTGTTTCTTCATTGCTAAAAAGTTTATATGGGACATGTGGCACTTTCAATGAATGTATGGAATGTATACCTAGGTAATGAATATATGGAGAATATAAATCAAAGTTGAAATCCTTCAATTACATGTCGAATCGTAGCGTTAAGTGCCAACTTTCATTTTCGTTGTTTCTGCTTTTCGCCTCTCGCTCATTTGACATCTCGTTGAACTCCCGTATTGTTTACTTTTATTCACTCATTTGTCTAAATTCCATTGAAACATGCATAAGCCGGCCATTATCGGGGCCCTAATGGTCCTGGTAATAGGCGCCGCAGCCTTACCTGTCGCAGACAATCCGACCACTGACATCACCTGCCCATCTTCCAACGGTACAACTTACGCTGCTGTTGACGGCGGAGACTTTGATATCGAATGCTTTATTGACCATTTTGGCGGCGATTTGTCTCTTGCATGGACAAACTCTTTTGCATCTTGCCTGGACACCTGCGATGGAACAGCCACTTGCGTTGCCGTCTCTTACGTCGGTAGTGCCTGCTACATGAAGTCGGAGGCTATTGGCCCTCAGTCTAATAGCAATGTCTGGGGTGCTGTCAAGAAAACTACCTCTAGTTCTGTTACCACTGGAACTACCTGCCCATCAGCTGACGGTTCTACCGTGACGGAAGCCAACGGACAGTCATTCAACATACATTGCGGTACTGATTACTTAGGTGGCGATCTAAGTAGTCAAATGACAGACAGCTTTGATTCTTGTTTGACGCTTTGCGCCAGCACCACCGGTTGCGTTGCACTTTCCTGGGTAGGCCCAGCCCCTGGCTGGTGCTACATGAAGAGCCAGCTGGCCCAACCTGTTTCGAATAATGCGGTTTGGGGTGCAGTACTAAATGCAGCGGCCTCAACTAGCACGGCCACTTCAACAACTTCAGCAGTCTCACAAACCAATGCGGCTACTGCCTCCTCCACAGTGACTGTCACTACTGGAGTGACATGCCCGTCCAGCAATGGCACGATAGCTACTGAGCCAAGTGGGCAGCAATTTATGGTTGACTGTTTTATCGACGCTTTTGGCGGTGACCTCAGCAGTACATTGACCCAATCCTTTGACGCTTGTTTGGCTCTCTGTGATTCCACCACTGGCTGCGTCGCCGTATCCTGGGTTGGACCCGCTCCAGGATATTGCTATATGAAGAACGAACTAACAGGAGATTTACGCACAAACAACGCCGTATGGGCTGCCGCTCTTTACACAACCCCCGCAACTCCGACGACTAGTGCAGCTTCATCGTCCATAACAAGTGCTCCGTCTTCTACAGATGTGACTGTTGTCTCGGCACTAGGTCTCACGCCCAGTAGTGTGTCAGATGCTTCACTCGGCTACGGAACTGTGCAAACGTTGGCGAGCCCGATCACGCTGAGTGCCGCCCCAACGGCAACCCTTACACCAATGGCTCCCCCGAACGTCGACATGACAAGTCCTTTTGTGTTGACTCCGCAGTCCGTAGGACAAGTCTGGTACTCCGGTAACAATGCTTCCAACAACTCTGGTTCTGGTGTTACTACCCCAATCGTTCGCTTGAACTTGACCCTGGCCTATCCTTCGATCTTGCTTGACCAGTCTGCGTACATAACGGGCGTAACGTGCATCGCCAATTCCACGCTGACCGCTTTATTCACCGATGCAAACACCTACAATTACGCGAAAGCTACCTGGCCATCTGGATCTCAGGTTGTTCTAGTAACTGCCGCCAGTAGCTGTGGAACTGACGGACAGAATGCATTCTTTGTAGCGAACGCCATTTCTTTCGACGACTCCTCTTCCACTGCGACGGCCACGGGATCTGTGCAACCAATTGCCAATGTGCTACAGAACCTCGATATGGACTTTGGCTCTATCACCGTGACAGCCAGCAATTCATCGGCGGCCTCAACTGACCTAGGCTGTAGTACCCCGAATGCTACCCAAATTAACAGTCTTCCTGCTATGGCTTGCGGAGCTGACTTTGATCAAGCTCTTGATGACTATCTCGGATACTATCCAGTTGACGATGCTGACGTGGCCAGCACCGAGCTTGCCCTTGCCCCTGGTATGAGTGGGCAAAATTTCCGCCGTCATTTCAGCTTTCATTCAATCACCAGTTTTGTTAGTAAAGCTGTGAAGACTGTGGTTAACACTGTTCCCAGGGTAGTTCAGAAGATTGAGCAGATTTCACCTCCAATCGTTAGCAAAGCTATTTCTATGGTCGCCAGCATAGCGTCACGCGAGATCGACAAAGTAAAGAATGACATCAAGACTGTTGAGGCCATTGGTATAGCCATTGCTACTGGAAACTTCAAGGAAACGTGGAATTTCCCAGTCAATCTTGCTCCTCCTGAGGTTTACTTAACTGAGTCACCATGGGGAGATGGCTTCAAGTTCTACACCTTCACGGCTGATGGTGGTGAGAAATTCAGCCTTGAGGGGACCATCAAAGATGAATTAAAAGACTCCTTGAAGACCATGGAGGGCGATAACAGCAAGGAACCTGGAGTGGAGCTGTGGTGTGTCAATTGCGGCGTTACTGGTGATTTTCAACTCACCGGATCCTTCTCGGCATCTATATTACATGGTTTTACTAAAGGCCAACTGTCGATGAATGGCAATCTTTATGCTGGACTATTTATTGGACTTGATGCATTTGCCGAGTGGGATTTGAACCACGAGAAAGATCTATTTACGATGGGTCTTCCTGGTTTGTCAATTCCTGACATCGTGGCACTTGGTCCGACGTTGGCGCTCGGTGTCTCGTCCGATTTGGACATTACTGCCGAAGGACAATTCCTCCTCGGCGCCTCTCTCACGTGGCCTAGCATCTCTATTGTCATGAATATTCTCGATGAATCTAAGTCTAGCCACAGCGGCTTCACCCCAGTTTTGAATACCACTATACAGTCGGATGCAACGCTTACCACAACAGCTACTCTTGGTCTACCAGTGACGCTTGGATTTGGCCTCAATGTCTTGAATGGTCGCTGGAACAAAGAAGTGAAATTGGTTGATACTCCCGGAATTAGCGCTACCTGTGAGTTTAAATGAATACCCTCTCCCTTTTCTCAATGAGATTCATCAGTTAACATGCTCTGCAGTTGAATACGACGATGATGCTAGCTACACTGACGGTCAACCAAGTGTCACACCCGCTAATGGTTGTTATGGTATCACATATGATGTGCACGTCAACAATAACCTGCTGCTTGATCTGTCAGAGTTTAGTGCTGGTACTTGGACTCTCGAATCTTGGACGAGCCCGTCGCTGCTTCAAGGTTGCTTAGGAGGAGCGGTCTTGCCGTCATCTAATGCCACAAGCACAGCTACTTCAAGTGCCAGTGCGACTCAAACCACCAGTCCGACTACGACTTCGACAAGCACCCCGGCGCCCTCAGCATTCTCACTTCTTAGCTTCCTTTACGGTACCTCAGCAGTGACCAGTGTTGCACGGCAGAGCCTAGTGAGTGGACAATCCATGAGAATTGACACTTCCTCTACCAATCTTCCCTTCACTTATCCTTACGGACCGGGCACTTCAATGGGCAACACTCCCGCGAGTATCGTCGCACTTTATGAATTCGGCTCTAATGAAAGCGTCTTTATCTCTGCGCCAAATTCTGGAATATTCACAATTCAACCTGGCTCTTCTAGCCAAACGTATCCAGTGGTGAAGTCTCAAGCACCCATTGGCTCTCCTATTCAAATCGTCGCTGTGGTTTGGGGCCTTGGTCTAATCAATAATCAGACTGTCAACTCGCAACTATACAACGCGGCAATGTCCGGTACTAACTTTACTTGGTCGAACGAGTTCTTTGGAATTGATACGTGGGTAGGTATCAGGAAATCTGGCGTGATTTTCTACACCGACAATACTGGCGCCTTGCAGTATGTTACAGGCATAGAGAGCACCCAGAGCAGCTTTCCTACTTACGGCTTGACCGTTGACCTTTTCATCGATGGACCCTCAGAACAGACTGCAAGTGCGAAGTCCACATTCATGGTTGGCCAAAACATTGTGATTCAAACAGGTAACCTAGTTTCTCCCTTCTACGATCCTTGGTGGGGATTCCACAAGAGCATGATCCTGCTTTTCAATTATGGTGCCGACACTCGTCTTTGGATTGGTTCAGACGCCATGGGAACGGTCGTCATTCGGCCTGGACCTCTGTCTCTATCCCCTAATACCTACGAACTCCCCAGTTATCCAACGCCCCCGGCATCCGCTTCGGTAGAAATTATCGCCGTTGTCTGGGGTCTTACCTTGGTCACGGATCCAAAGATCATTCTAAATCTTTATAGCCTTGCTGCCTCAGGGGCACAGTTTCAATGGTCAAACTCAATTTTCGGTACAGGACAATCTACGTCGGGTGTTACCCCCTTAAGCGGTGCTATTATCTACAAAGATGCCAACGGAAATCTGCAATCGCTCACAGGCAAACAGACTAGCTATGCTAGCCCAACCTATGCTTCTTTCCCTCAAGACACTTGTTCACAAGCCGCATGCTCCTACTCTAACGAGGTCATTCAATGCACTACTACGTCTCGGCAGTATTTGCTCACCTGTGGCCCTGTGGTTGGCGTCAATATGATTTCCGAACTCGCCTATAGTACTTCCACACAGTGTTTGAGTGCTTGTGTGGCTAATTCTGGGTGCACTGGCGCATCATATTGGGCCGATCCCAATTCGAACGGAACAAACTGTTTCCTCTATTCTCCTTCAAACTCCAAGAGAGCTGTTGATTCTTCATACACACATCGTCGATCACCTTTTGAGCCTATGTACAGGTCCAAGCGTGATATTGGTTCCGCGTCTGCATATCATCATCAATCTCTCCAATGGCGACGAGACAACAGCACCAGCTTGTCCTCCGCTAACTCAACTTATGCCTCTAATGATACTATTTCCGACGTTACCGTCACCGATACGACAGGCACTCTTCTTCTCAATCCAACAGTCAACGGAAGCTTGTTTGTTTCAGTTGCAGCTGATACGACTGATCTCAGTCCATTGACTAATGGAACGTCACTCGTCGCTGACACTACTCTCAACGCCGTTATTGGAGACGACTCTTCTCGATTGCTCTATTACTTCCCTCAAACTATGTCTCAAGTTGGCGCATCTCGTCTCCGCCTTGGTGCCTGGGGTGAGATTCCTCTTGGAGCTCAGCTAGTGACTTTGGTTCCATTTACTGTTGGCTCGGATAGTTTATTGGTGGCAATGGACATACTAGGAAATTACTTTTTCCCCTTTATGTGTGATCTTCAGGGTCAATTGAACAAGGTCTTCCTTGTGCAGGATACTGACAACGGTGTTGACATTCTGGAGAGCTCCGATCTTGTTTATACTGTCACTGGTGGCGTGACTCAGAACTGTACGGTACTGGCTTTGACTTCACAAGGCTTGTCTCCGTTGAGTTCATAGAGAGCTCTCTCTACGAGACGAGGAGTGCAGCATCTTGAGGAAAGAATATCTAGGTATATCTCGGATGTTTCAAGATTTGGCAACCAAGTACTATCGCTTGATACTTGGGAGACAATTTTACACATCGTGTATGGATGGAAACCGCCAGATATAATACTCTCTTTATTTACCTTTATACTAATAACTTTTCAAAGGTTCCAAGATTTAATATGTATTTGAATATATGTGCAAGGAATCGATTCCTTATACATACCTAAGCTCGAAATAAACTAGTCTCTCCGGATTCTACCGAATAAAGAAGCTCTAAGTAGCTACAGATATAGTTTATTGACTTATGATTTATACCCCTAATGCCCTCCAGCGTGCTCTCCAGCGTTTAGCGTATTCTATTCCCTTTTGGTTGCCCACCTGCGTATTAAACCTTCCAAAACTTCGGTTCGAACTCAACGGCCGCTGACACGGTCTTCAGTTTGACCTTGTTGGGTGTAGACTTTATGAATTTCAATGTGGATTTGCGCCTCCTTCCGTTTCTGATGCCTGTTGCCATATGTTAATAACAGTTAGTCATAGTTGTGATTGACGGCCTTAGTGAACTAGATGAGAGACACATTAGGTAAATGGCTCAGGTGATACCTGTGACGGACGTGAGTGCCACTATTCCCAAGTGTGTATGCTTCACCGTGCCAAGACCGGCGGAGGAAGGGCAAAATGCGCTTAATCTGCTTCCTAAATAACCCCCAGAAAAACTCAGTCACGTGCCACGAACTTTGTTTAGGAATCTAGCGGGCTATATTAGGAGGCAACGCTTTATTACCATGAAATTGGGACTTTCTATGTCAGGATACTCTTTAAAAAAAATCCATTATATCGAAAACAAAACTAGCGATAGTACATGGTAGCTGGGTGTTTGTTTCGAGCCCACGTCATAGGCATTGTACGCCGATTTTAACCTTCTGAATCCCCTCCACCGATGTTTCATTCATCATGTTGGAAGCCATAAACATCTTGACAAACTTGATATTTTCCAGGGCATTCTGTTCGCGGCAGATATCCATCGCTGACTGCATCTTAAAGAGAAACCCATCTACGTCTTCCAGTGATGGTCGCAGTACTAGCTTGCTTTCATATTGGAATCTCTCAGCCTGTCGAGTGTCGCGTTTCCCTTCTGCAACAGATTCCTCTTCTTTGGAGCTGTCTTGGCAGCAATAGTATTGGTATGCTAAGCCAGAATCCTTCTTGGTCCTCCTATGCTTGAATCGGTAGCTGCCAGCTTTCCATCTAATATCCCTCACTGCTTGATTCAGTGGCTCGCGATCCAAAATGTCCATTGTGCTTCTTCCCTGCAGAATTTAACGGGTAACTGATCAAGATCAAAGACGTATTCTATATCAAGAGTTCAACCTGATTCTTCTCAATAATTAGCTTTTCGTTCGTAAAGCAGATATCTTGACATAAAGGCTTATTCCAGGCTCCAATCTCCTCCATTAAATTATCCCATTGATCCATTGGCAAAGAGCGTTTCTTTTCGTGTCTATAGCAGGTTTTTTTTTTTTTTTTTTTTTTTTTTTTTTTTTTTGCTTCCCTTGTTTGTTGAACCGGAAGTCAAGGATAGGAAGGGAACGATGGCACGCAGAGCACCAGAATGCATTTTCTGGTTCCATTGGAAGTCGTATAGAAATACTCCATGGAAGAAGATATAAATGAAGAAATTGCTGGGAGAAATTCAGAAAATTGGTTAAATGTTGCATAAGTTGATGTTTATTGAGAAGTTGGTAAACAAGACGCGACTTGTAAAGAGAAGCTCAGAAGATTCCACAAGTCATATGACCTGAATGGCACGTGACTGAGATTTTCGGGAGGACAATTTCCTAAATCCATCCATCACGTGATGAACACATGTCACATGATTTATTTTTCTAAGTGAGCATCGTCGCGGAGGCGAAGGGGTCGGGATCTCGCTGCCAGATCTCGGCGTTTGCTTTCTGCCAAATATAGTAGACATGATGCCTTGTCACCAGTTTCCCCTCTGGGATATCTCGAAGCTCACGATAGATCTCTGACGGGGTCTTGGTGGAGACGCGGGACTGTATCAATTCTTGGACCATTGGCGACAGTTGAATGTCTTCGTATGGTATATGCCACTCATGATGAATCGAGAGGGAAAGGGTTCGATTTTGCAAGCACGGCCGCATATTGAGTCTGCTCTTGCATGAAATTGCGCCATACGTCGACCATCCCGCTGCTTCTCTATCTCAGCTGTGGATTGATGGCTTTTAGCATGCACTAAATCCTGGGAACAGTGATATTTATACGTAAAACTTTTGAGATTAGCGCCTGTATGCGTGAAGCGAAATCCTCCTTCCTCATCGTCCGCATCTACTGCAAAAATTTGATCTCCTATTACAACTTGGGGATCCATTGTTGAAGAAATAGGACGGGCGGTGCGATGAAGAAGCGCGTGAACAGCAAGTAAACACAAGGACCCAAGAAGGAAAGTACCATTTCGCGAAATCACGGTGATGGATGGATTTGGGGAAGGAGATTATGCCCCCATAGGAAGGGCATATCCAGTCACGTGAGTATGGCACGACGATACAATATGCTTAATCACCTGATTAGCTTCTAGTCCTAACTTGTCCTAGTTTCTTTCAGAATATCATACAGATAGTCTGATCTATTGGTTGTCGTTTTGACTCATTCTGGCAACGAGCTGTGGTATTGGCTGTTGTTTTGACAATTCTCTGACAGTATTAGAAGTGGCTGGCCCTTCGCTTATGTTACCGATTACGTTAGTAAAAAGGTAAAACACAAAACAATTAGGGGGCTGGTAAAAGAGTTAGTAGATGTAACATGACCTTTTCACCTGTATCACTTGTCGACTATACCTACGCATGCGTTTTACGTGTCTCGGGATGCAGCCAAAGTACGTGATAGTACGTACATCAAACCGTTATGATCTCACTACTCATCTGTCAGTCATGGGGCGCATAGAAGGTAAAGAGGGGCATCTCCGTATGGGACACTGGGAGGATCAAGGATCTACGTCCGACATGACCTTTCTTAATCTTAATTTATTAGTATCTCTTCTCCCACCATTTCATACCAACTCAAGGATAAATAATTCTGCATCATGTCCAACGAAACGTTCCATTATTTTCCGCAACTGCCACCAGAAATCCGCTATGATCTGGGAGCTGTGTCTACCCTATCGTGTGGCACAAGTCGATCCTTGTGATACCTTTTTTCGGTCTGGGTGCAACCCCGGCGGGATGTGCTACACGTCAATTGGACCTCGGAACGTGGCGATTATTGGTATCGATTTGAATACAACGAGCGTAAAGATCAAATGACTGAGCTTCTACATTGAATGGATGAACTTCCTGTCGAATGAGACTCTGTGGTAGCAGAACTCATTCATCCATTCAAATTACATGCATTGTTAGACGGCGCTAACGATTCTGAGGCGTCGAGAAGTCCAATACCAAATATAGACAGCAGACCAATATCACAATATCCAAAATATCACACTATACTTTGTTTTATCCAGGACATCGAATCCGCCTTAATATTGTCAAGGCAGCTATCTCTCTACACATCACCAAGGAATCAGCCATAAGATCAGACCTCTTCGGCTTGTTAGGCGACACGCCTATATAACTAATTAACGTTGCCGACGAGGTTCAGTTACGAAATATAAAACAATATACAGGGAATACCTTACAGACAAGGAACCAAAGGTTCAGAAAGTCTTTGACGTGCTCATGAGTCCTCGATTTTACGCAGCCGTGAAAGCCTGGAAAAGACAGGTCGAATGGCTCATGATTGCAAGCTTGTGGGAGTATGCATCAAGGGAAGTGATGATCCATCCATGGCGTTCCAAGATGGATTTGGAACTAGTTGACATTATGAATGTTTGGGTACCTCGCTTTCATGAGCAGGAATACATCCGAATGTCTGAGTATTCACCCAATGAAAGCCATCCATGGGTCAAGGAAGCAAAAAAAGACAATGGCCATACTCCGGCCCCGAATAATGATACATTACTATACTAATGAGTGTTACAGAGAGGTTCGACTTCATGAGGGCTTCAATGATTATTGGACATTCTAAGTAAAAGCATCTTCTTCTATATTTCCGATGTATTATTTACCATTTATAATATACCAGCGTCTTCTCATAAAGCACTACAGGCCATAGCTAAATTTTCATAGACATTTAGCGCTTTCATAACAGCTTTGAAATATGCATTGGGTCTCCCCATACTCATTATAACTTGAACAAAGTTCCTCACTTACTACTCAAACTCTACATTAAAACCATCCTTGCCCTGGTTTTCGCTAATAGTTCTATCGATATCCCACTCTTGATAAGTTGGTAGTGGCGGTTTTTCAATGGGATTTGTCAATACAGCCATGAATCCCTTGCCTTCCAGGAATCTGACAAATTTGGCGGTGATTGACTGTGCCAGATCGCTTTCTCGGGCAGCTGCGTGAATTTGAATCGCAGGAAATACCCTGCTTATGATATCAACATTCCGTACGTACATGCAATTTCCACCACAACAAATCCTCATTGTGTCTTCTTCTTCCCAATATTCCCAATCTTGCGCAGCCCAACAACACTAACCAGCAAACTACCCACATTCATCCCAGATAAAGCCCAAAAAGCGGCACGGTAGCCAATCATCAAAGCCTCAGGACTCCCCTTGTCCGAAATCTGCTCTTGATCCTTGGTAATAGTATTCGAAATGAGCGCCACGGTAGCCAACCCAAAACTCTTCCCAATCTGCGAAACAGTGTTGAAGACACCAGCCGCCAGACCCTGCGTCTCAGCAGGAAAGACACTAGCAATAAGAATATTCGAAACCGTGAACAGCGAGTCGGCGGCAACAGAGTTCAAAGCAATAGCCACAAATGCACAGCGCCAGTAGCTCCATTTCGGATCTATAAGAGCCAAAGCAAGTGGTGAGACACAGGAGACAACAGTTGTTACATTGATAATTGCATCAGCACGGAGGCGGTGCAGGACCATGCCAGTCACCAGGCTGGAGATAATTCCCACTATCGGCGTAGGGATAAATCGGAGAGATGTGCCTAGCACGGAGATCATCTGCACGTCTTGAAAAAAGAAGTTGATAAGCTGCTCAAAGGCATTGAAGGCGCCCCAGATCATGAACACGTTGATGCAGATGGATGTGAAGGCCACGTTCTTCCAGAGCGAGTTTCGGATCAGGGTAGGTTTGGACCGACGTTCTTGGAAGTCTTGCCAGAGGATGAATGAGACGAAGAGTGCCCCAGACAAGGAGAACATGGCTATTGTGGAAGTTTCGCGGACTCGGCCGATATCCCCGGTGATGATTCTGCATATGGGAGATGAGTTACCATATCAAAAGCACAGAAATGGCAGCAAATGACGCAAACTTACGATAAAGAGTACATGAGCAATCCAAGCGCCACACTCGCGAGGAGAGCGCCAAGCCAATCAATCCCATAAAAAAGACTATCCCACGAAACACCACTTTCTCTGCGGCTCGGTAGCTGCCACCAGGACAGCAAAAAGGCGAGTGTATTAGCAATAGCGGCACTATGAAAGCCCCACCGCCATCCAGCAGTATCAGCCATGATACCGCCAAGTAGAATCCCCATTCCAAAACCAATAGGCTGGCCACCGCCCATAAAAGCAAACGCCAGATTACGCAGCTTACCAGCGGGAAAGTTCTCACTGATGATACTCATAGCGGAAGGTAGACAGAATGAAGTTGCCAGACCTGAGATGATGCGGAACAAGATCAGCTGGAGGCCGTTGTCGGACAGTCCGCAGGACATGCAGAAGATGCTCTGTAACAAACAGCCGATTAGGAAAATTCTTCGGCTGCCGATTGCGTCGGAGATGGCGCCAGATATTAGGAGAGTGCAGCCGGTTGCTAAGGCGTACATTGAGACTGGCCTTTAGAGGGTTGTTAGTCTTGGGGTCGGCTTGAGGTCTGGAAGGGTTTGGTTGGTACCATAGTTCGATGCTAGGATCTAAGTTAAGGTCTTCAGAGATTTGGGGGACTGAAACCGTGACTAAACCGCCGAGATAGCAACTTATGAAGGTGATGCACGAAATGCAAAGGATGATCAGGGCGGAATTAGGAGGCCCTTGTTCTTCTTCAGTAGTTTGATGATTATCAGTCAGGTTTGCGGTATAGCTGCCAACCTGAGGAACCGCATCCTCTAGCTCTATCATTGCCTGAGTACCACTCATGATGAATTGAAATTGGAAAGACTAATGTAAGACTTTTCGGACAGTCAAAAGGAGTCATTAGGATTGAAAGGCAAAGAGTTGACTCACTAATTGACAGCATTAGTCTACTGCTATCCACTCGCCTGCTCTCATTGGGTGTCGCTCCATCCTGCTGTTATGACTACCCGTCACGGCGCTTCCATAGGCTGACTCCTTCATTACCTACACAGGTATGGAATAGTCGATGATCGGTCGGGAGCTGGGAATTAAAAAATGCTCTCAAGTCACTCACAATCTACGTACTGCAACGCGACATCTTTATTTTGAAGCCGAAAAATGATGTCAGAGTCTACTTCACGCAGATTCAACATCAAAATATGTCGTCGGGAGAGATAGGCCTCACACATTTCTTGGCCTTGTATTCCGTACTCTATTCTCATCCATGCGAAGCGGACAATGTCTACGTCGAGCTTAGAGCGTTTGAAGAATGATTCTATTATTAACTAACCGAAAGGCGTTGCTCTATCAGATTACATGATATTTTTCTTCTCACCGAAACCAGCACCTTCTCCGTCGGGATTTCATGAAAGGACGCGCATGGTCCTTCAAGTGATGCAGAAACATGGAGTAATCAACAATTTTTTCGTGACATCCCGTCACTGGACAGAAATGGTAGTATTGACCACCAACCCTGTAGTCAACTCTATAATCTGACCGTGACTCCATGACCAAGTCCGATGGATGAATTGTTGTATTCTGGGCCACAATATCTTCATCATCATCCGGGACACGGCAATATTGGGCGATCCCACTCTCTCCATCAGTCCAAGGCAAACGGAAGAGACACTGGTTGCCAAATTGAAGCTTTTGCGGTGGTAATTCATCCGATGTCAGATTTGATGTCGCCGGGTCCAACAGAATATGTACATTTCTCTGCGGGACCTCGCCTGAGAACTGAACGATTATCCCTTCTGAGGATGAATGGGCGTCGATCTTTCCAGCGCAGACATCAGCAGGGAGTTCTCCTTTGAACTCATGGTACCGAGCGAGCGTCACCGACTGCCCGAGGGCTAGAGTAAGAAACTCCTCAAGATCTTTTGACATACAGTTTCGAGCCAATCTATATGTGCCATATGGGGTTTGCTCTAAAGAGTCCGTAACCCACTTTCCGGTGGGCAATTCCCACAAATCAAGTTCAAAACTAGACAGCGGATTCGACGCCGGTGTCTCTAGACGTAGTCGACTTAACTCGGTATGTATCCCGACTACCAACTCGCTTGCTATTCTGCCGTCTCTGAGGACTTGTTCGGTCTCCAGATCCACGAGACACCACTCACCATCCAATGCCAGACGAGAATGATTTATCTCCCATGAAGATGACATAGGCACGATACATGAAGGACAGTGCCGTATGGGGAAAATCTGCATTTTCTTTACCGACCACTGACGCTGATCCTTCTCAAAAGTTTCCCGAGTGATGCTGTGACTATCTTGTTGATAATCGTTGTCCATAAAGAAGTACTTCACAAATGCAACGAGTGTCTCAACGTCCCGTTTGTTGGACATGGCCCCCAGGCTTGCTCTGACAATACCCGATGGCTTTCCCCCGCGGACTTTGAAAGGCTCGCCGCAACGATAACCCTCGCAATAATTGCGTCTCAACTCCCAGTCAGCCAGTTCTAGATGCTCCGCAATACCACCGGGGTTACACACGCCACCGGCACGGATCTGGATGTTGCACGCGCTAGCAAGCGCTTCCACATGATCATAGTGCACCCATGCGCCATTTGACTTGCAAATCGTGAAGGCAACAGTCGGGCCTTGTGTTTCACTATCCCCGTATGTACTATTCTCATCTTTGTAGATCTTGCATACGAACCGGCCGTTTGCATGTTGTAGTTGCGATAAGCCTGTGTATAGTTGGAACGCCAGTTGAGATGCGTGCTTCGATATTTCATCCATTGAATGGAACAGTCGTCGATGTAGGACAATACCGGTGTTGAGCATCACAAGATTGTGGAACGGCAAGGTACCATCCTCTAGAGCCTCGTGTATATGATCGGATTTTTTGGCATGAAAGTGACCAAATGCCGTGACCATATCAACTGTGCCACCGCCGAAGTACTGGCGGGACGTTAGAATTTCGCTGGATTTTCTGCGCACTATTAAAGCTCCCAGATCTGGCATGCCAAAAATCTTGTAGAAGCTGACACTGGTAAAGTCAGGTGCAGCATCTGGGTTAGATAAATCAAGTTGTGCCGAGGAGCAATAGGCCGCTGCATCCAACAGAGTGTATAGTCGTCCAGAGGTGGCGTAGCTTTTCTGACGCATGCGCTTTGCCCATTGCTTTGGTGTACGATGACCGTTCATGTTAGATTGAGCAGGATATCCAATCAGCTTGTTTACTCCATGATCTATGACCAGGCCGTTGGAGTCATTCTCCGGATCGACGTCAACGGGAAGATAGGGCTCATCGGCTTCACCCAACTTGGGAGAATCGATCCATTGAGATAATTCCTTATCCGAAGAGAAGCAGTGGTATCCTTTATTGGCCAACTCTCGAACACCGACAAGACTCGTATGAGCATCCGTATGATACCCATACCAGAATCCTTTTTCTTGAAAACAGTAGCCAACCAACTTTATTGCTGCTGTAGCATTGGCGACGAACACGACGTCGAAATCATTGGGGTCTGCATGAAAGAAGTCAAGCACCCGCCTGCGAGCCTGATTCACGTATTCCGTGGCGCGTAAGGAAGATGCAGAGTTGGAGTGTGGATTGCCAAGTAGATCCGATTTCCACAGCTTTGCTGATATATCAATGAGGGATTTGGCATATGGTGTTGCACCGCCGTAGTCAAGATAGCATGTTTCTTTGTATGCATTTTGATTAGTTCCGACAAGTTTGTCTTAGTTATATAAGGACTTACTGTTTAGATCAGGATACTCTTTTCTACGAATCTTGTTGATCTCGTACATCTTCGTCTTCGATGAATCGCTCTTGAACTGGATACAATACTGACCCATGGATCTACGCATATTAAACTAGCAGCAAGATCCCCAAGCCCTTTATATATGCTTCCCACCATAATTATAAAGCTTCTTCATGTGACCGAATTGAATGGTAACCAACTATCTGGTACGATTAACCCCGGAACAAATCATAAAGCATATATGCGTTGTACCAGCCCTTAACCCAGTACAACCTTGATCTACAGGGATGTACAATATGCATTCTTTATTCAGCCGGCCATTGTTTTCTGGGACATGCATTATGGGTACCAGAACGCTTCAAGACATTTGACTACTACTTCCAGTAACCAAGCCGGGCCCCAAGTGATAACAGTGGAGAGCGTTGTAATTGGTGAAGAAGCGTTCATCAAAAACCCTAGTCCCATTTCTGACTTCCTTACTAAAGTAGTGGCGATCTGAGCTAGTTGTACTGCATCGTCGTAGATGGTTTGATATAGCCTGACTCGTAAACTGTGTGATTTGATACGTTATTCGTGCGACTTCAGTTATTAGGCAGATCCACTGAACCACTATGGTCTAAACCCTGGAAACACCAAATAATCTGAGTGACTACACGTGGAGGGAATCCATGTTTTTCTTGTTTCTGGTGTATGAGCATGTGCCTGACAGAAATCTACCCAACACTTTGGGTGGTCATTTTGTAAATTACCTTTGGATTGAGGTCTATTTCAAATGTGTCGCTGCCTCAAACCTTGCATCAGCTTTCGTTTACTCAGCCAAACATATGTACCGTTCAGCTTGTTATGAATTTTATTGGGGACTTCTTTAGTGTTTGACTCGGAATGCATGAACCTAATCGTACTCTTGAACCTTTCCCGAGTTCGTATCCACGATTTCAGCTTCCCAAGTTGGTTGTTAGACTTCCATGAATCCTTGCCAGGACGCAAGAACACAATCCCGAAAGGGCGTCATGTAATTCCAAGCTGACGGGCTGGCTGGTTGAGATGAAAATTGGTATACTTTAGCGAGCTTGAGCCTCGCGTGACAGCGCCTACGAACCTTGTAATCTTGAAGATCATGGAAATCGCTACTTACGTAGTACATGAACTAGAGGAGCATGATCGTAGTGTTGCATGGACGTCACTACCTGCATTTTGTCTTTCGCTCTTTTGAGGAAATCTTCCACGCGGCACACAATTCCGTGATAACAATGAAAGTCATACTGGACATCGACCCACGGTGGCGGTGGAATACCCTTGTCCTGTATTAATATCAATCCATAATCGATGCGTTGCTAGAGATGTCAATGTGAGATGACAAAGAACATGTCAATCACTCTTTGTCTGCTTCCTTGGGCGGAATTTTGGTTGCTTGATAACGAGTCAGAAGTCACTGATTTCCTATTTTATCTAGCAACCTCATTAGCAGGCATTTATTTTATCCTCCATAGGCTGGTTCCAAGACATGGGTTGGGGAAAATATGGGGCATTCATGCACCTGTGAACTGTCGGTCTGCCACCGCGATGGTTGTACAATTTAATCGAGGTCCAAGCCCATTGTTCATTAATAATATTAGACAGGTGGCTTTCAAAGAGCGGAGCAAACATGCATGACTGGCTCCGGTACACCCCAACACAGGAAGTGTATCTCACTGGCGAGGTATCTGAAGTATTTGGAATTCGACTGTCAAGGCACGTACCCTGACTACAGCCTGCAGTTGATTGGTATCAACAACAGCAATGTTACATTGCACCATGCACTTTTTTCAATTCTACGGCCTATGAACATCGCCATGTTCAATTGGTTACCCTCCCTGTTCTATCTTGTAGAAAGTGTTCCAAGGTTATGGCAACAAATCCAACACTTCCAGTTGCCGGATACATATGCCGCGCATCTTTCGAAAGCCAGCTATATAATTCATATCTTTGTAACTGAATTGCTCTCCACGTTAGCCTATCAGGGTTTTCCGGATTTCGTTAATAGCGCTGGGGTGTTCCAACTTCTAAGCTTCCTCGATCACTACCTCAATTAGCAGTCAGTCTAGTCGTAAACCTTTGCATTAGCGGTTCTAAACTTTCCCCGAAAGCCTATCATGCACTTAAAGTCTGTGAAAAGCCAGCTGAAAGAGCTGGAGTAGACCACGATTTGTCATTACTAATTTTTCCAGTGAAAGTTGTCTAGTCTTGGATGTTTTGAAAGCCCTCTGGCCCGTGTGCCCGACTGACAGAATGCCATGTCCTCCAGGTTTCACTGCATTCATGCTTGGGTCGGATAAATGCAGATTCTGATTGACAGGACGCTAGGAAATCTTTCCTATATAGGATATTTAATGGTTAGTTTCGTGTTGTCGGTTCTTAAGGCTATTTCATGCGCGGAGGCATTTCCTCGTGTCTTCTATAGATCGGACAGGCTATACGATATACGAATTCCCGATGCTAGTCCTCTCTATATGTCAAGATCCTTGTCAGGCTCAATAACTCCAGCGTGGAGAATCGGCTTTCTGGACTGAACCATGGATACGTGTATGAGGATTAGCCGGCTCCATTCCATATGCGACCCATTATGATCATCGCTCAGACTTTCAAGGTCCGCTTTCTAATTGCTACTCTCTCCATTTTCATGCGTGCCACTTCATCACGCAGAACAAGTTTGATGTTTCCTTATATCAGGTCATAGATTACCCAGCTTCATGATACCCTTGTACCTATCTTCAACCGTCTCCACTCAGGGATTTATTACGGAACTATATTTTTCTTATGGAACTTCCTAGGTAAAAGAAAGGCTCATAGGAGGATGTTTGAAGCTGCGAGACATTTTTGGGGCTTTCCGGCTTTGCCTTTTCCTCTTATGGAAAAGAAGAGAGGAATATAATATCCTGCCAATAGCACATTTGAATTTGTATTTGATCAGACCAAACGACCCCTTTTATCGTTGTGTAACATGCATCAGTGCTATGGCAGCTGTAGATCTCATCGTAGACTGGTGTGGAATGACTCCTCATTACAAACAGGGCACATGAGGAAATATGGCCTCCCAGACAGCCATCTCGACTTCCAATTACAGCGGAGAGGTTTCAATCAAGATCATATCTCCTATTCTTGCTATAATACTCGCGTATTGCTCTCTCCATTATTTTACAGCTATCTACTTCGAATACCGGGTTTGTCGAAATTGTGTCTAATAGTCGAAGTGAATTCTAACCTTCGTTCAGAAAGATATTGCCTTCGGTAATCGTAACGGCTGCCTACCACCTCCAGAGCTATCCAAGAGATGGCCTCTTGGAATCGACCGAATCAAAGAATTATGGGAATCTAATTCCGAGGGCAGGCTTCTTTCTTTCTTGTGTACGGTTGCTAAAGACTATGAACCACGCAATAATCTTACACAACACCTATTATTCGGGCCTCGTGCGTTTCATGTCCTCCACCCGAAGAATGTCGAATCCGTTCTATCTACCAATTTCAAAGGTTGGAAATACCAAAACTATTTGAAAACGCCCCCGAAACTAATAGTTCCTAGACTACGGCTTTGGTGCACGCCGAAGCGTCTTCTCTCCCCTGCTGGGAAATGGAATTTTCACTCAAGAAGGCGCAGAGTGGAAGCATTCACGAGAATTGTTAAGAAAGCAATTCATGCGCATTCGATATCAGAATCTCGATTTGTTTCGTGAGCATGTGGACAACCTCATAGCACGTTTGCCCATAAAAGGGGATGTGGATCTACAACCGCTCTTTTTCAGCCTTACCTTGGATACAACGACCGCACTTTTGTTCGGGAAGTCAGTCTTTAGCTTGAGAGCAGATGTTGATCAGGCTCATGAGAACAAAGTGTTTGCAGAGAGCTTCAACATCGCCCAGGAAGGTTTGGCGAAGCGTTTCCGTCTTGCTCCATGGCATTTCCTCTATAATCCGCCAGAATTTAGACGGGCTTGTTCGAATGTGCATCACTTTGTGGAGAATTACATCCGAGAATTGGGTCTATCAAAAAGAGATGTCATAGAAGGAGGGTGTTCTAACTTCCTTGATCAGCTTGCGAAGTCCGCCAGCATGAACGATATTCGTGACCAGCTTCTGAATGTGTTATTAGCAGGTAGAGATACGACGGCCTGCTGTTTGTCTTGGACACTGTGAGTGACTCAACATGTCGGATTACCAGCTCAAATATTCTAACCACACATCACGGAGTGCAGTCGGCTTCTTGTGCGTCACCCTACGGTAATGGAACGTCTCCAGAAGGAAATCAACTCTGTCCTGGAAGACTCGGAGCACCCTACGAGGGTGCAGATTAGAAAGATGCCCTACCTTGCCTGCGTCATCAAAGAAAGTTCGTATTCTGAGGCAGGCCCATGCAATTATAAATGTTATAAACTAAACATCGCGTTAGGTCTTCGACTCTACCCATCAGTACCACTGAATAATCGCCAAGCTACAAAAACCACCATACTCCCCACTGGTGGTGGACCAGATGGTCACAGTCCGATCTTGGTGCGAAAGGGGGAAGTAGTAGTGTTTTCACAATATGTTAACTCGCGAAGGCAGAACATATATGGTCCCGACGCAGATGATTTCAGACCAGAGCGATGGGAGGGGCAAGAGCTTGCGAACATTGGCTGGGCTTACTTTCCTTTCAATGGAGGGCTAAGGCAATGTTTGGGAGAAGATTTTGCACTGATGCAAATTTCTTATACGCTCGTGAGACTCCTGACATGTGCACACTTCGGATTACCTGCAGGCGAGCCAATTAAGCCTATTGGGAGCGAAAGACAGCGGTTGACACTCGTTCTCTCCAGTGCCGATGGATGTAGAGTGACTGTTGAGCGCTCTAAGCTAGCGTCATGCCAATGATATTACTATCTCATTCAAGACGTCAATTTCGTTTCATCTCTAGGTGATGCATTCTTTCTATTTGTTCACAGTCCGTAATTCTTTCGAGGTTGAATAGAATGAAGTCGAGCATTTCCTACAAGGCGAAACCGATGCAACATATGGTTGGGATGCATGCTAATCTTAAATGGCTGGCGTACCATAATCTATGTCAATGATTGGCTGGAGGACCCCATGGTGCATGATATTATAGTTCCAGCACGATGATTAGTCAGATCGGTGTGAAGTTCCTTGAACGAATGTTTGATGCTTTGATCCTTGATCCTACGAGGCTACGCCCCTATATAATCTCATTAGTGAACCGAAACCCTAAATCAAGTGGGCTTATAATGGCTACGGGTTTGCACTAACGAAGTCGAGAACAACTCATTGTTCAAGAGAGGTTCTTAGAATTAACCGCCGTGCTAAAAGACCAAGACGCCGCAGCCAGGCACCACACCTAGAACCACCAACATACAAGAACGAGAACGAGAGTGATAACGAGGAGAGGCATCCAGGCTCATCTGTCGACTCAGAGCTTCATGGTCTATGCTTTGCCTTCATACTCTTTAGAGTAAACGGCATAGACTTCTTGATTCATCTAGGGGTGCTTAAAGCCTTAATTAGAGACTAATTGCTATTTTTACTCCAGATACGAAGTGGAATGAAAAAATAAGCTCTCGCTGTGCCACGCCACGCGCTGAAGTATCATGCTACCATACGAGGCCAAGCGCTTTGATTGGTTCTACTTTTGATGCACGACTCAAAAGAGTCAATGCTGACCTTAAAAGCTCGTAAAAGCTGGCTTGGTTTTGTTTCGACTTATGCCGGTCTCCAGTGCACTATAAATCTGTCAAGTAAGTACGGACTAAAGCAACATACCATTGATGTTACATGGTACATTCAACATCGAATTTGGACCCACGATCTTGCGTGTGACTAGTTTGCGGGCCCTTGTTAGGGCTTTAGACTACGGGAACTCGTACCTACAGTACTAGTATCTCGCATCGAAGTCTAGCTCTCAAAATTTCCATGAAAGTTCGGTCAACAGTCGTACAATGCAAATATATCCATGTAAAATCATCATACGACATACAATCTACATACGAGAAAACATATGACTCGCTACGCATTATGTACGTATTTACTAAACTCAGGGGTCTAACTAAGGTTGCATCAGCGCTTGTTGTTTCAGACCGTTTTCACTATTTTAGTATCTATCTTCAGCCCCAGCACTTGGCTAAACGAGTTTACTCAGTACTGACAAATGTTTACTGTTCCATCGCGATAGAATGGGTTTTAATCTCTATTTTGGAAGAAGGCTGATTTCTTAGAAATAGCTTTAACCTTAAGGACTAGACTCGAATCCACAGATCTTGCTCATAGATGTAACCTGGGGCTGTATATAAAGCCCTGAGACCGAACCTGAAGAATCTGAAATTATCGAATACTCTTCTGTGGTTCATAAGATCCTCAAGTTCTCATATCAGAATCTTTTGTATTTTTGCAAATATCTACGCCCAACAACGCGAAGGTCAATAACAACGAAATGAAGGCATCTACGTTAGCTGCTGCGGCCTGCCCGGTCGTTCTCGGAACAGGAGCTGCTGCGTACACTTTGAAATGGGATGTCAACTCTAGCAACTTTCTAGACTACTTTGTGTTCGACACGGTTTGTTCCCAGCCTATGTACATCAATTGGTGGATAGTCATCTCATGAAAGATCTATTAGGAAGTCGATCCAACAGCGGGATTCGTCAAATACGTTGACCAGAGCACCGCATCCAGTGACGGTCTTTACAGCACAAGCAACAGTCAGATCCACTTAGGAGTCGACAGTACCACTGTCCTTGACTCGTCTTCAACGGGTCGTAATTCAGTCCGCGTTTACAGTCAAGACACCTTTAGCAGTGGTATTCTTATCACGGACTTTGCACACCTGCCTGTTTCCGTTTGTGGTATCTGGCCTGCATAGTAAGAAGCATCCCTGCTCACTCTTGAGAAAACATATCCGTGTCTAACTTTTATATGAAGCTGGACAATCAACAACCAAGCAAACCCCTACGGCGAGATTGATATCATGGAGGCCTACGATGACGTTGCCGGCGCCTACGTCTCTCTGCACACCGGCAACACATGCACCCTCTCAACCACCAACTTCACTGGAACCGATATCCGTACCGACTGCACTCTCTCCAATGGTGGTGGCTGCGGAGTCCAAAGCACATCCAGCCAGTTCGGGGCCGGATTTAACGCTGCCGGTGGTGGTGTCTGGGTCCTCTCACTTGAAGACTCACTTCAACTCTGGGTGTTCCCACGCGACGAAATCCCAGCGGACATTACCAATGGTAGCCCCAATCCTTCCGGTTGGGGTACTCCCTTGTTTGAATTTGACTCCAACAATGGATGTGACGTTGCTAGCAACTTCATCGATCAGACTGTGGTATGTGTTGCTGCTCTTCTAGCTCGCAAGTCTCTTCAATTAAGCTGACCATTATCTAGATCTTCAACCTTGACTTCTGTGGTGAAAATGGCGCTGGTGGTCAGGAATGGTCAGACTGGACTGATTGTGCCACTACAACAGGTCAATCGACTTGCAATGCTTATGTTGCTGCTAACCCATCAGCTTACTCGGAGACCTACTTCTCGATCAACTCCATCAAGTTGTACCAGTGATGGATAACACGATTGTTGATAAATAGCGTATTCATGTATATACATTACTATTTTGGGGAATTTTGATTATCGAAAGTGTTTTGTTATCTGTACATCGGTCAAGTCTTTCGCACGTTAAAAAGGCGCCCGATATCTTTTCCTCCGTGTATCAATTAGGTACGCCAGTAGTCTAGATCCTCGACTAGAGTTTACGGGGGATTTTAAGGTTCACTTAAGGTTGCTTTTGGCGCTGGAGATGACGAATCGGTGTAACGGTATTCACAGTATCACTTAGTCCTAATCTCTCAATCCACACAGGCCCTTGATGTACTTCCTGAAATGGATGGCCTAGCATACGAGACAAAGTGTCAGCGTATCTATAATCAGTCGCTGAATTAATCCTCGAAAGTGACTCATTTGTTGAATTGAATTGGTGATGGGACAGACTCTAGGCAGTATTTACATATGGCCATCTCGCCCATCATTTCTGTCTTGTTTGTAAAAAATTCGTTTGTATATTAATCATATTAAAGTCATTGCATAGTCTGTACATTGATGATGCGTTTTCCACCCTTTCATTTCAAGCGTACCTCCCAATTCGTTGATCAATTCCAGATTTCAGTCGCAGTCCTGTACCCAACCACTCTATTTCCTCGAATCCAATTCCACCGGACCTCTTGTTCCCATCTCCGACAGTATAGCCGGATTGTATTGATTATTATTTTGATTATATGTCTGCGCTGGTTGTCCGTATGCGCCGGTGTTCATAGGTGCCGTATTGTACACCTGCTGCTGAGGTGATGCTGCATCTGAATAAGGTGATGGTGTCTTCGCACTTGCGAGGGTTTCAGCCTTGTAGCGATTCAATTTCCGTCGTTCCCAGAGCGCCCAGGCGATTGAAGCAAGTGCGATGAGACCCAAAGGTACGCCAACGCCAACGCCTACTCCAACGGTAACATAGTGGTCGCCGTTAGGGTTGGTACGTGTTGAAGACGTAGCATTTGAGACAGTGGTGTAGTCCGACAGAAGGGCGTAACCAGGGACGATACTCGAGTCAGGAATCTGGAAAGTCGAATAGTTAGAGGCGCAGATGGGTGTGTTATCGCTGGCGTCCATGTTGTTACAGCAGTACTCGGCGGTGCTGTCGAGATATGAGAAGAGAATAATTGAGCAACCGCTTTTATTGAAACTCGTATCTGCGCGAAGAAGTCAATTTTAGTACAGGCATTTTTATGCGATGCCAACGTAAAGAAGCGCCACGCTGAGCCCTATCGATCACTCACCCTGAAGGCAGTAGTTTGGACAATTTCCACTATTCCATGTCTTGTCTGTACAAGATGATCTGGCCAACGTATTCGGCTGAGCGACATCCATGCAAAGGCCATTCGACAGGCAGATGCCTCCTGATCCACAGCATGCTACATCCGTTCCATTTCCGCAAGGCTTATCGCCCTGCGCAATGGAACCATCCGGATAGTAGCAAGTTTGGTTGGCGAGGGCGACCGCTAACAGTGACGGGGATAGGACGGCGATAAATGAAGTGAGCAAGAGACCAGTTCTCTCGAGCTTGGTGGTGGAGAACATTTTAAGCTTCTTTGCAGTCCGGCCTGCAAAATAAGCTTATATTGGACCCAGGGAAGCTTCTTGTTCAACCCCGTTGTGGAAAATGCGAAATTCTACACTCGGCGAAAAAAGGTTTCATGCGATATGAAGAAAAACTTGCGACAATCGGTAAAAGCAAGGGTCGCGGAAGTATTTATTATGCTCTATGTGAAACTCATCAACATTAATAAACCAATAACCATCAGCCCATCTCCACAGGCACAGCCGATAGTCTTCAGCTTGTTGATCTGGAGTCGAACGGGCCCCTTTTAGTGGGCGCTTAATTACTATCGTGACGTTTAGTCTGGCTTCGCCTTCCTCTAATTCTTCTTCAAATGGTGGAGACACGCAGAAGATGTTGGCCCTAATGTGAGCCGCTGCTTCTTATTTGTCTGTGCCAAAACTCTACCTATGTTGGGAGGGGATTATCACTATTTTCATGAGTGGGCACTTTCAAACGCGAACGCGAATCGTCGATATCTAGGTCACGGTAGAATCTCAAATCGGAAAGATCGTCCTGAACTTCTTAGAGCCAACAATGTAGATTCTGCCTTGCCTCACCAGGGAATCATTTGCGAATCTACCTATGAGTAATCTAGTCGGGGAAACGTACAATACGTAGTTACATTTTGCATTCAGCTTCGGTAATGCCGGATATGAGCTTACGCAGAACTGCCGAGTTTGGTAAATTTGAGGCTTTTGAGCCCTACCGACTGAAGTCTATATTGTAACCACGACCATTTACAACCAAATACCAAGTGCTACGTAGTCAGTAGTAAGCAGTCGCATTCTAACAAATAGTCACAATTGGCAAGAGATTTCGTGCATCTAACAATTGAATTAATATAAGAGATCAAATGACTACTATTATTTAACCTTGGAATGATTGTAGGTTTAGATTTTATTACTATTGGCTTTCGACAGCGAATGGAATGCTCTTGCTATCCAACTCTTGTTAATTGTTTAGCAAGGCGTTTCCAGCAAATCGATTACTACCATTCATATCGAACAGGTTACATTACTGTGCACGTTCGAATATGCAGCGGAAGCAATAGATGCACTCAACAGCAAGTTTTCGGGACTTTGAGAAGTTTCCAAAGCAAACACCGGTCAAGAGTAGGTTAAAAATGGGAAAAGATAGCCAAACAAACAAAGCTCACATGAAGGCTTGAAGCATTTGAGTAGCACGTGTAGGTATCAGTTGGTGAGAATCTCCGTTCAACGGCAGTATAGCAAGGCTCAGTAAGCCTTACACCTCAAGCTAAGGCCTTAACAACGTGATCGACTGCTTGCAAACTTGGATGATCGCAAGGGTAACCAATTCTTTCACCAAGCGTAACCTATCTTATCAAATCGGTTGGTGGCATTAGAAGCGTCCGATGATATTCGGCTACCGCTAATGATCCCAGATGACAGAATTCGCAAGAAGGGATGTGGGAAGAGCGGCGTAACTTGGCCGAGTCTAGAATGACCGAATAGAATATTCGTGCAAAGTGTTAGCATGGCAATCTTTGGCTGATCCACGAGCGTTCTATCGAACAACCAGTATAGCCTTGAGATTCTTGGAGGGATTTCTGTACGGATGAGAGGAGCTCCCCTAAGTTGACCCGCACCAAGGAGTGGGATGGACTAGCAACAGCTATTCCTCAAGTAGGTTATACCATTCAGGAATCTCCTTGATCAGACTCCACATGTACTTCTCTAGCTTGGCTGCACACTTGGCGTAGACTGTCGTTGCATCGTTATACCGCCGACAATTACTGAAAATTAATTTGATATCGTCGACAAGGTCTTTCGGCGCAGCGTACTTATCATGTTCCAACCTTTCTTCTATGGTCGACAAGTCCATTGGCGACTCAATGACATCGTAATAATCAGGGACTTCGTCTTTGTTGACCGGATGCAAGAAAGGCCATGCTTTATTGTGGTTTTGAATGTGATTCAAAAAACGACGAAGCTCGTTGAAGTGAGGCCCACGACGTGGCTCACGCGCTAATGCATCCATTTCTGGTGACCAGCCAGTTGCTCTAATGGCAGGGATAGAGAGTGGATCGATTGGAGTCACAGGTCCGTTGGCCCATTGCTGAGGCGGTGGATGGACTGTGTGGCTTTTGCTCAAAAGACGCATCTTAGCCTGAACTGCTTCCTTTTGCTTAAGAAGCATGCGGCCTGCTTCAAGATATCGAATCCGGGGTAGCATAGTACATTGCATCAGTGTCCCTCCTTCGTAATCCTTGATATACCCCATCCAGATCGATTTGTCCAGAGTGATCTCTTTGGTAAAACCTTGCTTTTGGAAATAACCGGTCGCATAGTTGTCCGCGTATGTTAAAAAATGCATCACTGGGGCAGTAGCTTTGACATAATCCTTCAAATGATTCATAAGGTGTGATCCATATCCCTTCACCTGTTGATCAGATGAGACGGCGCAAAAAAACAATTTCGGCAAACTGGCGATCCCGAAATTCGCGATATGCTATTCCGCCGATAACCTCCAAAGGCATTTTGACAATGGCTATTGATAAATGAGCGCGATCGTACACGAGACGTGCAATGTAATCTTTGGGCATTTTGGGAGCTGTTTTTGAAACAGGCATTTGAGGCCTGTAAGAATGATCGTACTCTCTCTGGAACCGTCGTTGTTAACGACTCGGAATTCGATCTCGCCGTTTCGTTCTTCCAAGACTGCAGGCTTTCGAACATTTAGAACATTTCCTAAAATTGAGAGGTCGTAGCTACCTTCTCCATGAAAGGGACTCTCCGGATGGCAGGTGAGAATTTGACCGCCCGATCTGTCGATACACCGTGAAGGCTTTTGACGCGCTTCGCCTCATGAGCAGCATCCTCTTCTTCGGAAGCCGTGCGCTTCGCGATGGAATTTTGCCTGTTGTTAGCTGGAAGTGGCTGTGACTCTGAATCCATCTGCACTATATGTCTGGGAAAGTTTTGAGATTTGACAGGCGATATACAGAAAGACATGTTGGTGTTGTGTAACTTGTGTTATTGTAGAGATCTCCCCTCTCCTTTGTATCTAATATCACGCTAGTACTGTTTGAAAGCGTTATATCGAACGCATTTCTACAGAGACACAAGAAGCATACTCTGCAAATTCTATCAATAAAGTCCCTAGTGTGCTTAAATACACATGAAGTGCCTAAATGAAAAGATATAGTTGCAAAAGTTGAAAGCATGAAGAACCTGACTAATGAGATTTGTATGAATGGCTCAAGTCCAAATCAGTCCTCCCTGTATATACACCAAAATCAGGCCCCAAAGAAGCGGCCCTCCGATAAAAACAAGGCCCAATGAACCAGTCGCTACGCCGTCGTCTGTCAATCCATTTGCCCTACCTGAAGATGCGCTTGGTGTGTGATGCGGGAGACGAGTAGATGACGAATTCAGCATGACCGAGACCGATGCTGATGCCGAGGGGGACTTTTTTGGTCCTTTTTGAGTGGCGGTGGGCTTGGAAATCGTGGAAGTGACACGACTGTCAGTATTGACTATTTCGAATTTGCCAGTTTTGTGTTCATTCCCGGTATCGGTGCTGTCGACCAAGCGGATAACATAGTTTTCTTTCTCCGGAATGTATGCCTTATCCGAAGTATATTGAAACATGTATCCGGAATCCTGAATGGGAACGGAACCATTGTACTCTGTCTGAGTCAGCTTCGTCATGATGCTGTTCTCCAGGTAGAGTAGGATGGTGATATTAGCTGATAGATTGTCGTTATCTTCAACGATCCATTCTGTCGTCAGGCCTTGTTGGAGGTCGATTATGTCGCCTGCCTTTGGGCGTGTGATTTCTAGGCCTGTCAATGGTCCTACGTTAGCTCATTGCAAGTAAAGTGCAAAGATGGCTCTCTAATAGGAAAGAACAGGTGCCGATGTATCGATGAACTTGCCTTGAGCCAGGGAGATAACTCCTAATAGAACAGTGATGATTGCGACCGGCGTCATCTTTGATGGCAGCGAGCAAGGTTTTATATTCGATCAAATTTTGATTTTCGTGGTAGAGTTTATTTCTCCATGATAAAACAATGTATGGGAGTTTGGATCCTTTGAGGATATAGGTAAGTATGACTATAGTTGACTCAAGCTGGTACCAGGTAGAGTCATTTGCGATGCCGGGTCATAAAAGTTCAGATGATGAATTCATCTTGATGATGATCATGGCGACTTGATGTTAGAAGTGTCATTTTCTTTGGACAAAAAGCATCATCCCATCCCAGAAATATTTGTATATGAGATGAGCATACCGCATGCGATTATCAGCAACGCTACCATCAAGGAAAGTGCGACCCAAGACTTCTGCTATCACACTACTGCTTTGCTGTACAGTAGTCTCTCGGCAATTGGTTGGTGAAAAAAACGCAAAGCCGGCTGCAAAAGGCAAGATGCCTGTCGGATAGGAGAAATACCTCCTTCCCTGTGAATCCATCCAGACTCGGAAGGCATCCTGCGACATCCTGACTTCTCAATTCCGTTCATCCCAAGAATTGAATCTTCCTCACTCATCTTTCTAAATATTAGTCTACTTTTATTTACTGTTCCGCTGTCTGGCTTCACATGATTCTGTGCATGCATTAACTCCTGAGCAATAATCCATGTCGTAAGCGAAACGATTTCTGCAAGCATGATTCCTCACGAGCAGCTTTTCAATCATACTCCCCTTTCCACCGTCAGTGAGTTCGTTGAAACTATAATTGCGAGTGTCGACTGCATGGAAGACATCAACCCGGAACTCATTAAATCCATTCGATGCGAAATCGGACGCGCTCTCCCCATCCCAAGATTTCCGGTAAGTCCTCAAACTCTTCATTTCTCGGCTGGCGGCTTTGGCTAAACATTTCCATTTCTGCTCAAGATCACTCTGCGTAAATTTCTGGAATGGGAAGCGAGCCAGCCTCCAGAAAGCTTGCAGGGATTCGACTACGACGGACGTCTGCAACGGCTTCTACTACGACCTCGACTAATACTCCCGGCTCGTGGAGCGTTGAAGGGCGTCATTTCCTGGTTGCGCACCACTGTAGACCGTCTGGGTGATAATGACCGCAAGAGCTGGTCCATTGTGAAAAACAAACGTATGCCCCGTCTCCTGCTTCAACTTCATCTGACCTAAATATCTGACAAAATTATAGCATATATGCTCACCGGAAACTACTTCGGCATGGTAAAGAGGCCACAGACCGCGCTGATCAAGGCTAATCAAACGTGGCCGTCGGTGGTAGTATACGTTGAAACCAATGAGACAGAGACGGAAGTCCTGGACAATGTCAAGCAATGGTTATACGGTACCAATGGAGACGTGAAACTTGTGATTGTCATCGCAACCCACGAAGAAAACATACCACCCTCGGAGAGCTCCTGGCTTAACGGACTTGATTGTCGTTCTTGGACTGATCCTTATCAGCTCGCGGAAGTGATTTACAAAGTGGAAAGCAAAGAAGAAAGACCAAGCATAGTCGGTCAGATAGTCACAAGCGTGTGGCTAATGGCCCCTGGGAATTGCTCCGAAGACACCAATCGCCTTCCTTCATATCCGTTTTATAGGTTCACATGCGACCTTCGGAGTGGATTGAATACCGGTTCTATATCGAATTTCTTTGGGGTCTCCTGTGTGGATTCGCATAGCCGTTTGCATCTGGACGATGTCAAAGTGCCTTTCCCTTTCAAAGATTTCGATGATTTCGTCAAGCAAGGCGTCTGGGACTTCCTTCGTGATCGTTCCCAAGACATAGCCATAAGACTTTGGAATGAATGCCACCAAACAGGCAGGCAAGGTGAAGAAATAGGAACTTCATATGGACTTGACGATTTACCTGTTACCTTTCCACACCATTAGACTGTCTGTTTTGGGTTTTGTGTTGCTTCATTCTTCCATACTTTTTCAGTCGAGGAATTTATCCTTATTCTTGAGCGCTCGAGCATATAGATAGTTTAGGCCCGTATGCGATTATGAAGAATTGATAAGATGTGCAACCATCGTTGTTCGTTTGACTAGAGTGAAGCTGGAGATGAATAGCCTTCACTCACCTACAGGGATTGAGGTCGACGACAGCAACGCATGTTTACGAAGACTGCATTAGCCTGCATGATGCATCTACAAACCGCTAATTCTATACGAAAGTTACACAGACGTCAAGCGGGGTCTGTCATTATAACGCGCTTCTCATACTCGTATCAGAAAGAAAGAAATAGGGATTTCGATCAGCACGACACTGAATAACGTAGATCTCCCACCACAATAATGGGATCAACAGCTGGCTTTAGAGTACTGATTATCGGAGGAGGTTAGTTGCCTCGTAAAAAGCGCTGAAATGAGTATCAATTGAGCTGATGATTGAATCAAGGAACAAGTGGCCTTGCTCTAGCCCACGGCTTGCAAAAAGTCAGCAGTCTATTGTTCATGATTGTTCACAGTCACTCATATGAAAAATAAGGAAAACATATCGTATACTCTTTTCGAGCGAGACGCCGAAGACGTCTACTGGAATAAATCCCGAGACTGGGGTATACTTTTCATATCATTTCTATACAACTCCAACCGCTAACAATTCAAGGTATGCAACTACACTGGGGAAAGGAATACCTCTTCTCCGTCATCCCGGATCATATTCAGTCACGTTTGAAGGAAGCAGTGGTTGACCCTCACTACAATGCCGAAGAACCCTTTCCTCATGTCAATGGAGAGACTGGTAAGGTTATTGTAAAAACGCATATGCCTGGAATAGTGCGTGTTTCGCGGAGGAAGTTACGGAGACTGCTTGGTTGGGGGACAGGGTTAAATATAATGGTATTCTCTCTTTCTTACCTCTGGTTTGTTCGGTTAGAGTTGTCTTTGCTACTGTTGCTGACATCAAGTGTCTTCAGTTTGACAAGAAATTAGTCAAAATATGCCATGAGCAGGACGGGCTTGTGACAGCTTCATTTTCAGATGGCACCCAGGAGACGGGGAATCTATTACTCGGCTGCGATGGCTCGCGGTCAATAGTGCGCAACTTTCTCGTGGGAGAAGAGCTTGGGAAGCCAACTGATATTGACTTGACCATGATTAACCATGCCGCTGCAGGCTATACTGCCGAGCATGCAATGCTCTTGCGCAAATATCATCCCATTGGAAAGATGGCGTATCATCCGGATTATCATGGTAATTTTCTGCTAACCGGTACGTTCGACTACCATGTTCACTATGATAATTATGGCCAGAACTAAGACGTAAAACCAGCCCTTGACTGCTCCAACCGCGAGAAACCAGAAGAATGGAAATTCCAAATCTTCCACAGCTGGTGGGGACCTCCCTATCTGGACGACCTCAAAGATCCCAAGACAAGACTAGAATTTTATAAAAGCCGATGCTCAAAAATGTGCGAACCATTTCGCACGGCTGGCGTTGCGTTGTCTGAGGATGAAATCCTTCCAATTGATCAGTCGCAGCAATGGGCACCTATTGAATGGGACAATCGTCGTGGTACAGTGACGTTGGCGGGAGATGCTGCTCACTCAATGCTACCTCGTGAGTCACCTATCATCCTTTACTCTAATCCGATGCTAATGGACGATATGATTAGATCGCGGCCAAGGCTTGAATAATGCCATGCGAGACGTTGCAGAGCTTTTCGACGCAATCAAACAGATAATTTCCGGTCAAGTCCCACTCGAAACTGCTCTCACTTCGTATGAAACTGCTATGCGTCCGAGAGGTGTTAGAGATGTTGAGCTCTCTCTTGAGAGCGCGAAGAAAATGCGTTTGTCTGATTTGATGGAAAGTCCGTTTCTGAAAATGGGGTTTGCTAAGCAGGATACTTGGAAGGAGAATTGTGATGGAAGTTGATACTAAGTTAAGAATCTTGATAAAAAAAAGTGAATGAATATTCCTTTGGCGTATGAAAGTTGGCTATGGATATTCTATCTAAATACTTACATAGGTAAAATAACCTATGAAGCCCTTGCCTGATTGAGAGCATGCAATAATAATTCCAATGTTGCCAATTTGATGTTCGTAATCACATGCTGGAAAATATGATTGTAGTTCTGTGATTTGGGAGTCTTGTCAGGATTATGCCAATGCCTTGTTGAAGGCATCGGCAGCAGCTTGTCCTGACAATGAAGACGCTGCCGAGGCAGCACTGTTGCATGTATCTACGGTTGACTGTGGTGCTTTACATGCGCTGCCTAGCTGACCACAAATAAAATCAGCGACAACTGCAATACCGAGAGCAGATCCGTGGTTGAAGGTCGCCTTATCAGCAGGTTCGAAGGAGTTCGTGTTACGACCATCGAAACCGGGTCCAAAGACGATGAATGGAGATGAGCCGCTGCAAGAGCCAAGGTCAAGGGTGCTTTTGCTAGCGGTTGTTGTCGAGGTGCTGGTTGTAGTGGTAGAGGAAGTGTTGGTTGATGCTCCGGAGTTTGAGGTTACGGCGGTCGAGCCAGAACATGTAATAGTTGATGCTGTTGGCGTAGCCGCTGCTGCTACTGCTGCCGCCGTTGAAGATGCTGCAACGGCACTGGCGGTTGCAGTAGCGGCTACAGAGGCAGATCCGCTGACACCGGCGGAGGCCAGGGCAGCATTGATCTCATCCGCGGTAACATCTGCGACGAGAAGATTCTGTGTGAAAATGCAACCAGTAGGGTCGTTTTGGTCGTCACCTATACATCCCAGTGTTAGAAAGAAACAACCAATTGCTTGCATAATTGCCACTTACATGTCTTTCCCTTGGCAGTTGGGTCTCCAATTGTACCCGGAGCAAAGGTACCGCTCTGAATGGCGGTAGTTGGGTCACCACCAATGCTGGCAATCTGCGTAGCCAACTCTAGAGCAATTTTCTTGTTGGTAGCTGCAGCTCCGGTGGAAGCGGGATCCTGATGTTGTTGCAAGGCAGCGATTTCTGGGTTGACGGCTTTGACAGAGGTACAAAGAGCGCTAGCAGTACCGACAGAGCCAGTGTTGCGTTCAAGAGTCCGGTAAACCAAGGCTGCTGTCATGCCGTTCACGTCTCCGGCGGCTTTGGCGTTGGTGAAGGCCTGGTCGGCTGTGGCTTGTTGGAGGCAGTCGAGGTCGGTGATTGACCCAGCACCTTTTGCGGCGGCCTTGTTTCGTTAGTCAAATTCTATAATCCGATACACGTACTGATATAGAATAAAACATACGGCATTTCCTAAAAGACCAAAGACCGGGTCGGCAATTTTGGCGGGGTTGTTGACGGCAAGGGAGGCTGCCACGGTAGTGAGAAATTTTTGGTGAGAGTGCTCCTGAGGAACTTCTCGTCGTTGAAGGGGTCGCGCAGTAGCCATGGCGGCTAAGAAAAGAACCATGTAGGATGCCATCGTGATCGTCATTTTGAATGAATACTGGTATGCGAAATGTCTGGCCGGTGAATATGAATATATACAATGAAGCAACGCAAAGTTAATGCTTAATGAATGGATGAATTGAATTCGTCAACGAAAGAATCCGAGACCAGCTCAGGGAATAGAAAAGAATGGCAGTTATGCGAAAGAGAAAGCCGAGAGAATGCAATGCAGTGGTTGATGGGTTTCTTTTGCCATCTTGGACGAACAGAGCTGTCTTATATACCCTTAGCCAACAGCACATTCGGATGCTCGGCTGGGCCCTCTACAAGCCTATAGAGCATGAAGAAGTCCTTGCTCGAATTAAGATTCCACAATGCATGAGGTTAACCATGCCACGGCGGTAAAATCACCTGTCGTGGTAACATTCCACCAATCGTAGACTGCTAGTACCTGAGCACTGCTTCAATAGCAAACAGCCACATCCTTGATCAGCGGATAAGCAATATGCATGAAGCAGTAACGGCAGCCGAATATTTCACCGTGTGCCAACTATGTATGATGGAAATATCAATTTAGAGTGAACAGGCGTAGTTCGCGACATGTGCTGTCGGAGTGTTGATAATAGCTCTATATGTGCTGCCGTCTAGGGTTAGCCGTGGCTCCAGGGGCTGTAACGTGTCGGAGCCTCAAGGAGTCAAACCGAACTGGTCTCGGACGACTACTAACAGCAAATCCTGATGTGGCGCTATCTTATCCTATGACGTCTCAAGGCCTGGAACAGTGGAAAAACTGTTAGAATCATTTCGATCCTACTCCGTACAGTTAGACTGAATCCGAAAGGGCGTGATAAGTAGTTAGTGTTGGACATCGGAACGAGTCTCTGTCAGTGAGCAGCGGAAATATCAATCTACACATTCCAGATGGACTGTACAATTTCATTTTGTTAAGCTTGTTTGGCTTTGCGTGATGGAAGATAGTCATCAATGGTTCCAAGGTTGCTCCATACCTACGGGTGGCTACTTTAGCCGCCGAACTGAGGATATAGCGAACTTGGTGTTCTCTGCGGCAACAATGTGCCATGTCTGCCCATACTTCGTACAAATATCCTGAGTAGAGACCTTGGAGAATGACAGAGGCTGGCATACTCGAGCCATGATACAGGCAAGAAGAGATGTACTACATGTACCTAAGTCTCTCGCCAAGCGGATAAACCGATAAGCCGACAACGCTTGTGGTGCGGCGCTAATCCCAAACAGGATAGACTCGCTTAGGTCAGCCCACAATGCTCAACGGGTAAAACATCTGCGGCTTCTTTTGGAGATTCGACTTTCACCACCTCGACGAACTACTAACGACAACAGGGTCAAGATGTGAGTTCCTCTTCAATGGACTTGGTTTTATTGTTCATGAAAAGCTCTTCATACTAATATCAATGCGATAGGAGTCACCGAAAGTACGAAGCGCCCAGGCACGGTTCGTCATCTCGAATTCATACGGAAAATTTGTCGATTGTGCGATCAACTAACACGATATACAGGCTCCCTCGCCTACCTCCCACGCAAGCGTGCCGCCCGTCACCGTGGTAAGGTCAAGAGGTTAGTCGACTGCGAAAAAGGAATTGGATTGGAACAATCAAGCTAAAGGTTTTCGCAGCTTCCCCAAAGATGACCCCAAGAAGCCCGTCCACTTGACCGCCTCCATGGGCTACAAGGCCGGTATGACCACCATTGTCCGTGACCTTGACCGTCCTGGTGCCAAGATGCACAAGAAGGAGGTTGTCGAGGCCGTCACTGTTATTGAGACTCCTCCTGTATGTCAAATCCTCAGTCTGGCGGGGTAGATTATAAAAACTAATTTTACAGCTCGTTGCCGTTGGTGTTGTCGGATACATTGAGACCCCCCGTGGTCTCCGCTCGCTCACTACTGTCTGGGCCGAGCACTTAAGCGACGAGCTCAAGCGCCGCTTCTACAAGAACTGGTACAAGAGCAAGAAGAAGGCTTTCACTCGCTACACCAAGAAGCACACCGAGAGCAGCGCCCGCGAACTCGAGCGCATCAAGAAGTACTGCACCGTCGTCCGTGTCCTCGCCCACACTCAGATCCGCAAGACCCCCCTCAAGCAGAAGAAGGCTCACTTGATGGAAATCCAAGTCAACGGTGGCTCCGTTGCCGACAAGGTTGACTTCGCCCACGGTCTCTTCGAGAAGACCATTGACATCGACAGCATCTTCGAGCAGAACGAGGTTATTGATGTCATTGCCGTCACCAAGGGTCACGGTTTCAACGGTGTCACCTCTCGTTGGGGCACCAAGAAGCTTCCTCGCAAGACACACAAGGGTCTCCGTAAGGTTGCTTGTATCGGTGCTTGGCATCCTAACCACGTCCAGTGGACTGTTGCCCGTGCTGGTCAGATGGGTTACCACCACCGTACCTCTGTCAACCACAAGATCTACCGTATTGGAAAGGGTACCGACGAGGGTAACGCCTCCACTGAATTCGATGTCTCCAAGAAGACCATCACTCCGTATGTCCATGTCCCTCTTGTTCTATTGGAAACAAACTAACATATCACAGTCTCGGTGGCTTCGTCCGCTACGGTGAGGTCAAGAACGACTTCGTCATTGTCAAGGGTTCCGTTCCCGGTGTTAAGAAGCGTGTCATGACTCTCCGCAAGACCCTCTACCCCCAAGTCAGCCGCAAGGCCACCGAGAAGATCGACCTCAAGTGGATCGACACCTCGTCCGAGTTCGGTCACGGTGCTTACCAGACCCCTGCCGAGAAGCGCGCTTTCTTGGGTACGCTCAAGAAGGACTTGGTCACCACCGTCTAAAAAATTACATGATTTCTTTTGTCTTGTGGTTCTGGGTTGGTGTAGCGCAATGCATGAATTTCTTTGTCTAAATGAATACCTTAAAAATTCAAAAACTGGGTATCTGATCATCCATTCCATGATTATGATTGTAAAGCTGGAATAATTAGAAGACTCGTGATGTCCAAGTTGTAATGACAGATAATATTCCAATTGTCCTGGCAAATAATGTCCAATTGTCAGCCTCCAACTCGTTCTATTGTCAGTCCATTCGTTAGATCTGATGTAAAAATTGAGCTGTCTAACCAGATACAGTTAGTGGCGGCCGCTGTCCGATTGGGTTAGCGGCGGCCGCGATTCAACCAAAGGCTTAGAAATCCCCTCAACATCTTGAACACTTTCAAGCAATACGAGGAATTGTTGGAAATCATCATGGCTTCGATCGTGCAGCTTAGGCCCATCAATGGGTATAAATATCTGGCCCCTCGCCATCGTAAAATGTCTCTTCTCATCAACAACAAACATCAAGAACAGCAACAAAAGCAAAAACAACTCACTCAGCTCATCACCGACTTAAATAAATGTCCTTCAAACCCACACTCCGTCGCCTCTTTCAAAGATCACCAGTTTCTCAAAGATCAATTTCAACCAGAACAAACATGTCGAACATCATCACCGTATTCGGCGCAACTGGTAACCAGGGCGGCTCCGTTATTCGCAGCCTCCTGGCCGACCCTGTCTTGTCCAAGGAATACAAGATTCGAGGCATAACTCGTGATATCACAAAGGACGCTGCAAAGAAGCTTTCCTCTCAAGGTGTTGAGATGGTTACTGTAAGTTCAAGATCGGAAGCGACATGATGGATATGATACTAACTTGGCTAGGCGGACATGTCATCTCCATCATCTCTCAAAGACGCCATCAAAGGCTCCCATACAGTCTTCTTGGTGACAAACTTCTGGGAAACCATGAACAAGGACACCGAAGTCGCTCAGGGAAAAGCCGTGGCAGATGCCTGCAAAGAGACCGGAGTTAAACATCTCATCTTCTCGTCTCTCCACAGCATTTCCGAGATCACTAGCGGAAAACTGCCGAATGTGTCTCACTTCGAAGGCAAAGCCGAGATTGAGCAATACATTCGCGATAGCGGCATCCCGTCAACTTTCGTTCTCGCTGGCCTCTTTATGCAGGGTCTCAGCGGTGGTATGATCAAGAAGAACGAGGACGTCTACATGCTCGCGCTGCCAATTGATCCCGAAAAGGCCAAGATCCCCGTCTTTGATGTCGAAGAGGATACCGGCAAATTCGTCAAGGCAGTTGTCAAGAACTACCCAAACACCATCGGCAAACGCATCCTTATGGCTACAGACTATTTATCACCCAAACAACTCACCGACGGAATTGCGCAAACTTTCGGAGTGAAAGCAGCTGCTGTACAACTTCCGGAAGACACATTCAAGTCATTCTTGCCGCCGCCAGTCGCTCAGGAATTGCTTGAGAATATGCTCGTCATGGACAGAGAGGGTTATTTCGGTGGTGAGAGTTTGGACGAGTCGCATTTCCTTCTTGAGGATAATGTGACTTCGTGGAAGGAGCATATTCTGCGATACAAGTCTTTGTTTGCTTAGTTTGAGAGTCTGTCGGGGGCATCCCATGTCCTATAGAAATTGTGCTGAATTGGTTATTTGAATATGCTTAATTAATCTTTTTGTTACTTCATTTTATCATTCAATGCTTTTGTATCTTCTGTATCTCTCCAGATGTCAATCGTTAATGAAACCAAGGTAGGGCTAGGGCTAGTGCTGACATTCGGGCTCCGGTTTTGGTCTAGCCTCTACAGTGTGTTATCGACTTCTTAATGTAACCATCGCAAAGAAATAAATAATTCTCAGGAATAAATAAGAGCTTAAAGACGCAATTTAATTGTCCTTGAATCAACATTGAATCTCCCTCATCAGATTGATCGTCGTTGTTAATTCGAACTTGGACTGGACATTTGGAACGATGGAAAATATATACATCCGCCCAGCAACAATTGAAGATGCGCCAGCTATAGCACAGATTCAATACGAAGCTCTCGAAAAATTCCATAATTTCTACAGCGGCTTTCTAGCGACTCATCCGCGCAATATTCTACCTACAACCACAAAGACAGCCATCAACAATCCCAAGAATATCTTCCTTGTCGCCGTGGACGCGGCAACGGATGATGTAGTGGGATTCGTTAGATATGCGATAGTACCGGAAAAACAGCCCGAAGAAAAAAATTCTAAAGAAGAAGAAGGAAAAGAAGGAAAAGAAGATACGAAGAGTCAATTAGATCGAAGTCAGCCGGAATTTGCGAATCTGTTTGCGCCAAAGGAGCATGTCAAGGAGTTGTGGGAAGAGTTTAGTACGAGGGACGATGAGATGGATGCTTGTTATGAGGGGGTCACCAAGGGGCAGAAGCATTACTGTACGCCTCCCACCCCGAATTTCTCGATAACTTCCAAGTCAGCTAACGTTATAGCACAGATATCAAACATCTAATGATATCCCCAGCCCATCAACGCCGTGGCATCGGCGCAAAACTACTCTCAACCGTCCTCGCGAAAAGCGACGCAGAACATTTACCTTCCTTTCTCACTTCATCGGCAGAAGCGCATCCACTATACACAAAATTGGGGTTTGTTGATTTTGGGCCTGATTTTAGGATTGATAATGAGGGTTGGGCGAGGAGGATTATGGAGGTGGAGGAGGGGCTGGGGGTTGATGAGAGTAGGAGATTAAAAGATCGGTGTGAAGGGTTGTTTGAGATTGAGAATTGTATGGTTCGGTGGGCTCAATCGATACAAGCATAGATCATCTGTTTTCACAAAAGTTGTCTGTCAGTAGAACTAGGGTTAGGGCTGGACAATGCGTAACAAAGTTGCTGCCTGAGGAATCAATTGCAGCCTAAGAATTTCTGGGTCATTGCGTCATGGCTTTTCTCCCCGCGATCAGACAAAACACGCGTCAATCCTGGAAGATACAACAGATGACCAACTATTCTAAACATCTCGCAAGAGTATATCAAAGAGCTTTGATTTCTTCGCATCTGCCACCGAAGACGATAATTTCAGTACAATCACTTTTCGCACCAGCGCAACAAATCACATCCACCCAACGAACGAATCTCTCCTCCCGACCGCCGTCCAGCATCAGAACCATGGCTTCAGATTCAGATTACATGGCCTTCCTGGATAAGGCAAACAAACAGCGCGACGCAGGAAGGGACGAAGCACATACCGAGGAATCTACACAACCATCTAAGCAAGTACGAACCGAGACTGTGGAGAGCGGTGTCAAAGTGCCGGAACAGCTGAAGAAGGTTGATGCGTATTATATGTCGGAGACGGATGAGCCGTTTGAGCCTGTTGCGCTGAGTTGGAAGGGGGCTTCGAGTGGGAAGTGGCCTGGGAATGGTTTGTTCTCCTTACTTTCTTGTCGTTAATTTCGGTCAAAGCTGACACGTTGTGATTGTAGATGAATTCGCGTCCCTCATCGCTTCCGGATCAAAACCAGACATCGAAATCCTTTCCGAGAAATCGTTCGACCCTCGAAGTCAATACAGCGACGTGATCAAGGCAGTGCGCGCGGCAGTCGCTGCGTCGGATTCCAAGGTCAATGAGAGCGACGTTGAGGTCAAGGTATATCGAGTGGAGGTCGGTCATTCTAGGGTGGAATACTGGGTTATTGCTCTGGATGGCGCTGAGGGGAAGATTGTTGGGTTGAGGGCGAAGGCTATTGAGTCGTAATATCTCTTCGGGGACATGATTTTGTATTTATGTACTGGTGATGTATGGTTTGCTATCGCATTTGTGAATTGCATTTTTCAATGGATTGGCATTCTCGTTTCTCGGTTCTACTTGTCGCATTGCATGATTGCAATGAAGCAGTAATCCACACCACTTTCTCAGATGATACCTGTCATTGAATAGTTGTTATTACCATGACCCCAACAAGTCAATTCAATTGCAATCATAAATCAGTCAATTGCAAAATTCAACACAAGCATCGAGTGTCGACTGACTCAAAGATAAGAGTGGGCCGAGACCGGCGGTGACTCAACAAAGTTCCTTCCTGCCGCCAGAAAAATTTCCCCACCAAATAAGAACTCTCACCCGACACCGACATTTGTTTATCTCAACACTTCTTCTTGAAAACACTTCGTCCTCTGTCAATTCCTTTACTCCTCTCGATCAATTCTCATACACTATACACAATGGCTAAGCCCAAGGTCTGTCTCGCCTACTCTGGCGGTCTCGACACCAGTGTCATTCTTAAATGGCTCATTGAGCAAGGTTACGACGTCGTCGCCTTCATGGTACGTTCAATAATCTTACTTCTGGTGCAATTGAGCTAACATTGTCAGGCCGACGTTGGTCAAGCTGAAGACTTCGCCGCCGCCGAGAAGAAAGCCCTCGCTATCGGTGCTGTCAAGTTCGTCGTCGAGGACTTGAAGCAGGAATTCGTCGAGGAGCTTTGCTTCCGTGCAATTCAGTGCAATGCCATTTTCGAAGACCAATACCTTCTCGGAACATCCTTGGCTCGTCCCGTCATTGCCCGCGCACAGTGCGTTTTCCCTACACGATAGGTTATATCAGGTTCTGACTCTAGTAGAATGCGTGTTGCTCAACAGAACGAATGTGTTGCCGTATCGCACGGTTGCACCGGAAAAGGAAATGACCAGGTCCGATTCGAGCTGGCTTTCTATGCTATTCAGGTATTTCCTCATCCCAACGTCAAAAAAATGAAGCTAATAAAGTAGCCCACCATCAAAGTCATTGCCCCCTGGCGACTTCCCGAGTTCTTTGAACGTTTCGCTGGCCGAAACGACTTGCTCGATTACTCCGCCAAAGTCGGCATTCCCGTCACATCCACCAAGGCCAAGCCCTGGAGTATGGACGAGAACCTTGCACACTGCTCTTACGAAGCCGGTATCTTGGTATGTACATTTTTCTCCAACTGGGAAGATAATGCTAACATGTCTACAGGAGGACCCCAACATCACTCCCCCCGCTGACATGTGGAAATTGACCGACTCTCCTCTTAACGCACCCAACACCCCCGAGGAATTCAGCCTCTCCTTCGAGAAGGGTATCCCCACCAAGCTAGTCACTCCCTCCGGCCAGACCGTGACTGGATCTTTGGACATCTTCGTCACTTTGAACGCTATCGGTCGCAAGCACGGTATCGGTCGTGTCGACATTGTCGAGAACCGATTCATTGGTATCAAGTCCCGAGGCTGCTACGACTCCCCCGCCATGACCATCCTCCGCGCCGCCCACGTCGACCTCGAGGGTCTCGTCCTCGACCGTGAAGTCCGCTCCTTGCGTGACCAGTTCGTGACCTTCAACTGGTCCAAGCTTTTGTACAACGGTCTCTACTTCTCTCCCGAGCGTGAGTTCATCGAGAAGAGCGTCATCGCCAGTCAGGACACCGTCAACGGAACTGTCCGTCTCTGCGCTTACAAGGGCGCCGTCTCCATCCTCGGCCGTTTCAGTGAGACCGAGAAGCTCTACAGCGCCGAGGAGAGCAGCATGGACACTTTGACCGACTTCAGCCCTGTTGACACTACTGGATTCATTGGTATTTCTAAGATCCGTCTTGCCAAGTACGGTCAGGCCAAAGCCGAGTCTGGCGAGAGCTTGAGCCGAGCATAATTTCTTTGAGGTTTATTGTGTTTATAACTGGGCCTGGAGTTGGATGTGTTCGAGTGTGACAATAGGATGACATGGCCGGATATGTTGGACTCTGTAATGATTAAAATGTTGAATGAATCAATTTTGTTGACACTTGGCTTCGTAATCAGAGTGTAGCTCCAGTCCGGCCAACACTTCACGACTTGCGTTTCATTCATGACTACAATTCCGAACTCGCAGCTCCGATTTGGAATTCGTTATATTTCTAATCACAATGCTGACTATTCGATTGATATTCAATCACAGGAATGTGATCATCAAAAAACAATATTGAGCAATTGCGAAAATCGGATATTTCCACTAGTCGCCGAGACTCGCTGGCCTTCCCGTCAGCGTCATTCTTGACCTGACCCTATAAATGCCAAGCATCTCAGCATGAGATCGATATACACCAGAAACAAAATAAACAGTGAAATAAACCAGATGAAGTTTCTACCATCTACTTCAATTCTTTGTCGCCAGCGCCTCGGCAACACAGTCTTCTTTTTACAGGGTGAAACTCTCCCCGCGTTTCGGCAATCTTTCCGAACATCAGCACCAAAACAATCAACCACCATCAGAATGTCATCTACAACCACAAACGCAGGGGCTGGATTCAGACAAGCCAAAGACTGGAACGCGAATCAATACCTCAAATTTGAGGAAGAGCGTACTCGGCCCGTCCGTGATCTTCTGGCTCAGGTCCCAGTCTCTTCGCCGCGGCGCGTGGTTGATTTAGGATGTGGCCCGGGGAATTCCACGGAGGTGTTGGTCTCGAAATGGCCAAATGCCCAAATCTCGGGCATGGATTCATCGCCTGATATGATCGAAAAGGCGCGCGGGAGACTGTCGAATGTAGAGTTTGAGTTGGGCGATTTGAATACGTGGACACCTGCCAATGCAGACGAGAACGTGGATGTATTCTTTTCGAACGCGGTGTTTCAATGGATTCCGTCCGAGAAGAGACTACCACTCATCAGCCGGTTTATTGAGATGCAAGCCCCCGGCGGCGTATTCGCGTTCCAGGTCCCAGACAACTTCCTCGAGCCCTCGCACGCAATGATGCGCGAGACCGCTTCGGAGGCCAACAAGCCATGGACTGAAGTTCTACGCAACCGACAACCAGCACTAGCCAAATTCCAGTCTACGCAGGAGATTTACGACGCTTTGGTCCCGTTGTGTAGCAGTATAAATGTCTGGCATACGCATTACTATCACGTGCTGGAAAACCACGAGGCGGTCGTGGAGTGGGTGAAGGGGACGGGGTTGAGGCCATTTATTGATCCGTTAAGTGAAGAAGACCGAAAAGAGTTTGTGGAGGCGTATTTGGAGAGGATTAAGAAGGTTTATCCGGTTTCGGTGGATGGGAGGGTCATTTTGAAGTATCCACGGTTGTTTGTTGTTGCTGTTAGGAAGTAGCTACTTATCGATCGATCATGTGTATGTTCAATGAAGGAATAGTGATAGCCCTAAGCCCTGAGCCCTAAGCCCTAGGTTTGTAATGTACAGTGAGGCAAAGTGGGCCGTGAAAATTCTTATCTGATCGGCGGCAGACGATGATTGGCTAGCCTACTCACACTAAGCCTCTTCCGGACGACAGATCTGATTGGCAGGAAGAATAAGCCTTCGGTAGGTGCTTGCCGCGTTTCTTCTTTTCTCTTTCTATGATGACTCTCTCTCTGCAACAACTCGAGTGTCGGAATTATTAAGTGATCTGATAAAATGGGAACGGAAGTATACAAATACCTGACAAGCCAACGAGTCACATCGCAGATCACGAGCATCATGGCTGCCGAGCACAGCTTAGACACCGGCCCGAAAACATGATGGAATGCTAGTATGCCCGTGAGGCATCGCTAGTTGATTTGAGTCAGCGAGACAAGACGCCAATGATGCAAATTTCCGTCATTTTCTTTGTGTCTGCGATATATCTGACCCATTTATTATACGATTATACGATTATTCGCAGACCGAAGACTCAAAGAGATACCGATGCCCTTCCCGAGAGCAGTTCGCGGTGATGTCATACATCTCTACCGGGCTTGACTCTTCCGCGTCAGGAACAGTGGGCTCTCTTTTCTATCAATTGAACCAAACAGAGGCTCTCGTCGCTCGTGTAGGTTCCAGTTGGCAGTTCCACTGATTCTACTCTAATGCATCTCACTCCACTTGTAGGGTGTTTGTGGTGTGGGTATTTCCACCATAAATTGGGCCCTTGTTCGGTTTGCGATCTTCTGTATAGCTGACATGCGGCCCCTCACCTCCTTCAGCGGCGAGGTATGATGTTATCGTGGAGCCTCGTGTTGGTCACCATCACTCATCATTGATTGTACCAGAGATGAGTGAGGACAGATTTTGCGGACGTTGAAGTCGAATTCAAAGAGCGGAGAATACCGAGCAGTGATGGGTTATATAGAGCCCCTCGTCCCCTGACCGAACCTCTTTTACTTTGATCCACCACTTCACATATGTCTCCGGACCTTCCACTATCTAGACGGTAAATACAGAAACGAGAAGTGAAATGGCTCCCACTTACGCGGGGATGTCAGGCAAGCGCTTGTCCCTCTCCATCTCGACTATCGGCACCCTAGGTTTTCTGCTCTTTGGATATGACCAAGGTGTCATGTCTGGTATCATCAGCGATGCCGCATTCAACGATGTCTTCACCGCAACCAAAGGTGACTCGACCATGCAGGCCTTGGTGACTGCTGTCTATGAGCTGGGATGTCTGGCTGGCGCCATCTTTGCTTTGTTTCGTGGTGACGTGATTGGACGACGACGGATGATTATGGTCGGTGCCAGTATCATGATCCTGGGGGTTATTATTCAGGTTACTGCGTTCCCAGGCCATGTTCCTCTTGCTCAATTCATGATCGGTCGTATCATCACCGGTATTGGCAATGGTATGAACACGTCGACAATCCCCACATATCAGGCCGAGTGTTCGCGCACTACCAACCGTGGGCTTTTGATTTGCATTGAAGGTGGCACCATTGCGATTGGCACATTGATCGCTTATTGGATTGACTACGGCGCACACTTTGGGCCTGCAGACCTCGTTTGGCGATTCCCTATCGCCTTCCAAATCGTCTTTGGCATCTTGATCATCGTCGGCATGTACTATTTGCCCGACTCACCTCGTTACTTGATCACTCGAAACCAAATTGAAGACGGCGAATACGTGCTCGCTGCATTGATCGGCCGCGAAATCAACGACCACGAGACGCAGATCCAGAAACAGCTGGTCCTCGACTCTGTCCGTGCCTCTGGCGCTTTGGACAAGGATGTCCGCTACAAGGATTTGCTTACTGGCGGTCCTACACAACACTTCCGTCGCATGTTGATCGGTGCTTCTTCCCAAATCTTCCAACAACTCAGTGGTTGTAACGCTGTCATTTACTATCTGCCCGTGTTGTTGGAGCAGTCTCTCGGCCAATCCACCAACCAGGCTTTGCTTATCGGCGGTATCAACATGATTTGCTACGCCGTTTTTGCTACATTCTCATGGTTCTTTATCGAAAAGATTGGTCGTCGCAAACTGTTCTTGGGCGGCACCTTTGGCCAACTTACTGCCATGATCATTACTTTTGCTTGTCTCATTCCCAACAACAGTCAAGTAGCTGATGGAGCCGTGTTTGGTTTGTTCCTTTATATGTGCTTCTTTGGCGCTACCTGGCTTCCTCTTCCATGGCTGTACCCTGCCGAAATCTCTCCTATCAAAACCCGCGCCAAAGCCAATGCTGTTTCCACCTGCTGCAACTGGCTTTTCAATTTCACCGTCGTCATGATCACGCCCGTCATGGTTTCCAGTATCGGTTGGGGCACATACCTATTCTTCGCCGCCATGAACGCTTCATTCATCCCGTTCATCTGGCTATTCTACCCTGAGACCTCCGGTCGCAGTCTCGAGGAAATCGACATTATCTTCGCAAAGGGCTACACCGAGAAGAAGAGCTATGTCACTGCTGCTCGCGAACTGCCCAAGCTTACGGATGATGAGGTTGATGCTCAGGCAGTCGAGTTTGGTCTTGCCAGGAACTCGGATGAGGAGACTGAGAAGCATATTGAGGAGAGGCGGTCGACTGAGGGTGCCCCGTCTACTGTCAACCCTGTCGACTATCCTTGAATGACTACATTTTGAATAAAAGGAAATTGATTTTCCGGGTGATCGTTGAGAGGAATCATATCTGTGATATTAGCCCCCTTTTGATGCAAAATTATGATACCATGACCGCGCATAGATGTTTTGTTCATATTGATTTCTTGTTTATCGTTAGAAGGTGTATAGAGATAGAGCAGAACATATATCAAATTAAATAAAACATTTTAAAAACTTCTTAGGCTCATGCAACCTGACTAAACGTCTCCTTGACATTCTCACTCTGCCTTTCCAGAAATTGCCTGAATGTATTCAACTCAATCCCCCACGCCTTGACCTCCTCCATATCCACCAACTGATCCATATCTTTAAGGAATCTGTGCCACGACGCAGGCGAATTCTTGCTCGCTTCTTCCTCAATCTCCGCATCTGACAAGTAATGTGCCCGTATCGTCTTGCCAGACACATGACTTAGATGAGCCACTAAATCGCCCACTGTGCAAAGGTGAGATGCGAGTGCGATAGCCTTCCCATTGAACCGGGCTGGGTCAGTGAAGGCTGCAACTGTGAATTTTGCGGTGTCCGCTTCATCGATCATGGGTATCCGTGTTTCGCGCGTATACGACGTCCGATAGATGCCCGTCTTTTCAAGTTCGGGATTGACAACTGATATTTTCGGCTTGACAAAATTGGCCATGAAGTTTCCCGGCCTTAGGATAGTAAAAGTTTTAAAGTCTGCGGCGCAGACGAGCTCCTCCATTGCGATTTTCGGTTTTATGACCATCGCTAGCATCCCGCCGTCAGGGTTCCAGGCTGCCATTCGCTCGGGTCTGTCGGTTCCCAGTGTCGTTGATACAACCACGTGAGTTATTGTGTTGACTGATTTTGCGGCGGCGAGGATGGCGGTTGTGTATTTGATTGTTGTCTCGTGGGGTGCGGGTGGGACGACTAGAAACAGACCTGTGCAGCCTTGCATGCCTGCCGCGAGGGCGGATTCGTCGTCGAGAGAGCCGGTGAAGAGGTTTGCGCCGAGGGATTGGAGGCGCAGGGCGATGGGGGAGGAGGGGTTGCGGGTTATGGCGTGCACGGTGTGGCCGGAGGAGAGGAGGAGGCGGGCTACGGCGCCGCCTTGACAGCCTGTTGCGCTGGTGACGAAGATGGTTGATGGAGATGTAGACATGTTGATGAAAATAAGGTCTAGCAAGCTAGAAAGGTAGAAGATAGGAGTTTGGTGATTGTAATTTAGTTTTGAGATGTATATATTTCTGATGAGGAGGATAAGGGGGTTTGTCTCTCTTTATAGACCTGTAGTCAAGCACGAGCTAACCCCTATACCACTGTGAATATTGACTTAGTAAGAGGTGATCGGTTCTGACCGATTCTATACCTGATTTCGTGTATGGTGACTTACACACATGGCGGAAGTCCTCCGGTATCCACAACCAACACATTCTCTACAGCTCCATACGGATGGACCTAGATCTTCGTATATACAGTCCCTGAAAATGAAGCTATCCGGAGATTGATATTGACCAATCGGGGGCTTCCATTGCCTAGATCTGGCGGAGTTCCGCCGCCCCACTTGGCGGACTCTACTTACTTCTCGATTTCCATCATTGATTCATCAACACACTCAAGAACAACTAAACAATCAACAATCCTCTGGCGGAATTCCATCATTTCACATGATATAGCTCTCTCATTCACAGGTCAGAGCTGTCATGTCCGTCATACAAGCCCCAGTCGCCTACAAAGAACGAAACGGCGCCATCCCCCGGCGGAAATCATGCCGAGCATGCGCCAAAGCCAAACGGCGCTGCGATCTCATGCTGCCGGTATGCTCGCGATGCAGTCAACGTCGACTGGGCTGTGAATATCCTTTACTTCTAGAGGCATCAAAATTATCCTTCTCCTTGGAGGCGGTGCCGGATTTTAATGAGTTTCATATCCATCAACAAATATCGACGCCTTTATATGCACAGCCGTCTCCGCCGATACCAATACCATCATCTTACCCGAAATTCCATAGGACTGGCGTTAGCGAGAAATCATTATCGTCTCCACCTAGCGTCAAGCCACTATTCACATCGGGCATGTCCTCTCGGCTGCGGATTACGTTGGAGGTATTCCAGAATGCGCACAGGACGATGGTGCTGGAGAATCAGACGCCGTGGTGCCATCCGTTGTTGTATAAGAATGGGATGCCAAGGGTTATGCAGGGTGTGTTTTCTTCCTAACCATCGAGGGTAGTATATTGATGCTGATTGAGATAGATGCGTATGCGTGTTGTTCGCTGTACATGAATAGGAATGCAACGAATTCCAAGACTATATTGTCAATCATTGAGAACCGTGTCGCGGAGTTACTGGCATTGGAGCAGTTAAATGATGCATGGGACTGTCTTGCGCGTCTACAAGCTCTCATACTATACCAAACAATAAGAATTTTCGACGATGACGCTTCAGCTCTCGTAGCCGCCGAGCTCACAATGCCCGCTCTGCAGGCTACCCTGACTCATTTCGTGGAGAATGTGGTCCTGGAAGATACACTGCTGTGTATTAGAGGTCTACCTATAAACTGTCTCATCGAGGATCCATCCATACCAGGCGCAAAAGATTACTGGCACAACTGGATATTCGAAGAGTCTGCACGTCGCACATTATTCCTCTCATATCTGCTAATCAGAATATGGGAAGTTTCTCAACACGTGAACAACCCGCAAAACCTCACAACGTCGGCCACAAAATCACAAAGGGTCGGAGAAAAGAATAAACTCACCTGCGACGGTCGACTGGGCTTATCGAACAGCTGGTGGTATTGGTACCTATCCTCGCATTTATGGGAAGCGCCCACACGGTACGATTTCGCTTTGGCGTTTGCAGAGAAGAATCGGTTCGTGATCAAGGATCTGGATTTTAGCGAGTTTCTGGCATTGGGACAGCCGGAGGATGTGGATTTGTTGGGGAAGATGGCGCTGTCGGCGCTGATGGGGAATGAGAAGTTGCAGGAGTGGTTTTTTGAGAGGCGATGTTGAGGATACCATAGTCTTTTTTGGGTATGATGTATGTATAGAACAGTTATAGGAAACATGTGCGATGAGTCCGATAATTAACCTAACATTTTACAACCACCGGAAGAGGTATTAAAGCAAGAGTGTAGCATTAGCACTACCTAGGTATAATCTTCTAGCAAGCTTCAAGTTTCAAACTTTCAAAAACTAATAGTAAAGCAATACATGTAGTCTAAGCTCATAGGCATCCAGGCCGCTTAACGATACTGATCAATACTTAATCATCCTCCATGAAAGCATCTTGCTCCCAGTCCGATTCTGTCAAGTCGACCAACTCCTTCTCAGTAGACTTGGTGTTAGCGGTAAGAGTCGACGCTCCATCGCTACTAGCCCGCTCAACGATCGAGACATCATCGTCACTCATCGGCCCGAACATGCTATCCTTTACCTCGCGCAGGATGTTGCAGATACGGCTTCGGTTGATTATGCCCAATGACTCCTCGCACAGACGTTCGGCACGGAGACAGAGATACTGCCAATCCAGAGGGGTGTTGTAATCCTCAATCGATTCGAGCTCCCAGATAATGTCATAGGGCGCTCGGCGTGCCCAGTAGGACCATGGCACGACGATCTTGGTCTGCTTCAAGAAGGCCTCGACCTCGGAGTGGTGCAGTTCGTCGAGGATGTTCATAACAGAGTCAGCGGCGCCGGTTTGGTTGGAGGCGGAGGCGGCGGCACCGTCGTCATGGAGCTTCTCCTTCATGGTCGTGTAGCGGCGTGCGCTCTCGGCGATGAGATCCTCGACTTCATCGACGTGGATTGGGTCGTGCATGGCGATGAGGATGCGGTTGACGTCGTCCGCGGTACGGTTGTCTTGGTACCAAGTGCCGCGGTTACCTCGTTCATTGACGATCCAGTCCGCGACGTGACGGCCCTCGGTGAGCATGTCTTCGTCAATGAATCGGTCTTGGAGCGTCTCGATGAACAAGTTCAATTCTCTCTCGAGCCTGTCGGCACCGATGATCTTGACGGCCATCTTCCAGCAGTTGTCATGAACGGGGAAGCCGTGAGGGAAGAACTTTTCGTTCTCGTCATCATGGTAATGACGTGGGTAGACACTGACTCTCTTGACCGGTGGGGTTTGAGTGGTGTTCTTCTTCTCCTTCTTGGTCAGCTTCTTGTTGTAGAAGTGGCGTCGGTCAATCAGAGAGTCGTCCTGTTCACGCGGGACGGTGAAGACGGGCTCTTTGGCTTCGTACGTGCACTTGTTGTACATCTTACGAGCCTTGGGGTCGCTGTCCCAGAGGTGGTAGCGACCAAGGCCGGAGACGTAGTAATGAGCCTCTTCCTTGCCACGGTAGGTCTTTGTCTGGCGGACGACTATATCACTATCAGCGTTGTGTTCGTTGAACTAGAAAAGGAAACTTACCAACACGGTACATGCCGGTCCATCCTGGACGAGGCATGACGCCAAACTTGCGCTCATTCGCAGCATCGCAGTCAATAGACTGGTCTTCTCCCTGCTGCAACTCTTCGAACTCCTCGTTACCGGCATCAGCATGCTGAGCCGCATCAGGGCCCGTGGTGGTAAACGGATTAACCGCGTGAGAGACAGCCTGCTCATCCTCGAGGGTAATGCACATGCCGCAAATACCACAGAAGGTGTTTTGCTTCTCATGAATGAACATGGGGCCAGCATGTTTGTCGATGGGGTACTGGTCTACGTATTTGAAGCCTTGCTGGTTGGCCAGGGGAGCTATGGCGCAAAGCGCGGTTTGACCTGAGTTGCCAGCGGCCTGTTGAGACACGCGGGTTTGGGCTGTTGGATGGCCGGCTGAGCCGCGTAGCTCGGCCGGACTGGGCCGGTAGACGAGCTGCATCATCTTGTCGGTGTTGAGTGCTCTCTGCACTATCAGTGACTGCGACGATGCTCAACTTGGGTGGAGATGAAGATGGAGACGAAGATGGAATGGAGAGAGAAAGTGCGGGATGGTAGAGAAGATGGCCGAAATGAGAGAGAAAAGAAATTCTCTCTAGGCATCCTTCTTGTCGTCAATATTACCGCTTCAAGGTTCAAAAGTATGCCTAGGCACCCAAAACGGAAAAGAAGAGTCAATTCGGACGTCACCACCCTAGGCAGCACCAGGTATCACCAGATTCGACGATACACGGAAAGTCAAACTCTGTTAAGTGAGAGAATCATGTAATCGCGTAGAAATCGTAGATAGGCATGGAATAGTATTGAAAGATCATTATTCATTATCCTATCTGTCATGGATGACCCCCGCGATCCTCGCCAAGCGCACGTAAAGTGAAATTACTTATTTCCTTCAGATGAATCGGTTGATTTGGGCGGTCACTGCCATGATCGCTCGGATTGGAACGAATTCGAGTCAGAACGTACACACCAAACAAGGGTTTCAGCGCAGGCACAGATAACGCAATAAGAGTAGCCCCTATCTCGGACATCTCAACTGCGAGTTGTGGATCGTAGTACCATGTATTATCGCTTGACCATTGGCCCAGACAAACGAGGAATATCCGAGCACCAGATATCATGAGGACACTGGTATCAGTCAGTATGCTTTTTTGACTTCCAAGTCTAAAGGCTCACTCACAGTACACCTGGAAACATGACGAAGGCCAGTTCCAATTTCCTTCTCAACGGCACATGTAAAAGATGTATCAACATGGACGGAATGACGAACATGACGACGTCGCATGTGAACGATAGACATGAAATAGTGATGTACACCGCTCCCCAGGTCATGCACTTGTATGCGTGGTAATCCGCCTGCCAGGAATATGGCCATACGCCGGTGACCGGGATGCAATGGAGCAATAAAAGAAAGAACTGCACGAGAAAGAAAAGGATGAAAACGATTGTACAGACACGAATGGAATTGTAGAGTTTGGCGTGGGCGTCGGATAGTCGACTGTAGAATGCGAGACCGGAGAGACGACAGATAAAGAGTGCGATGATGTACAGGAAGTGCATGATTATGTCCAGTAATTCGCCATAGTTCATTCGATCTTCGTCCAGGGACATAACATAGTTGACGTAGGCGCTGCGTCGACCGTTTCCGTTGTTGATTAATAAAACACATAATGGCACGAGGGGTATATAGAGAATCTATTAAGATTGAAGTCAGTTCAGTGATCATCTCGAATCGGGGTCCGACCTGACGTACAAAAGTCAAACACGCCAACCAGTCATCCAATCCAAATCTTTTTACAACAAATATCCGCGAATAACACCGAAAAAGCAAAAAGATAAAAGTCAAAGCAAAAACGGCATATATCCCGATCTTGCCAGGGCCATCGCGCGATTCTAGTAAAGTTGCGAGTGTGATGTCGGGAGGTATATGGCCGACGGAATAGGCATAAGCGATATCAGACGGGATGTTGCTTGCATTGTGGTCCATCGTAGGGGAGATATAATGTTGATTCCGCTATAGGCACGTTCATGATCTTCTCTGATCCGAGTCCGAGGTATCAATGCTACCAGATATCCGTTTCTTTCGAACGTCGTCGCAGATATCGTCAATATGGCTCGCTGTTCGTGAAATTGTCGAAGCTCGATGCTTTCCACTTTTTGAAGTTCGCCTGCTTTTATCAATTGGCTGCTTTAAAGCGAATTTGCGCTGGAAAGGCTGAGCTCAGATCAATGTGAGTACAGCATATTGATACCTTCTGGGCCGGTTTAACCGCACAACCCAGAAAGTGGCGATTGAAGTATTTTGTTTATCCAGCCGACGTGCATCGAGAAGAGAGGAAAGATGTCACAATGAGGTCTAGCCATGATGAAATCTCGACCTAGGAAGAAAACAGCACAATCCTGGCACCTGCAGAGGATCGGTGCGCTAAAAGCCCAGAGCCAAACGGCTCGGCAATAGTTTCTTCGCCGCGCAGATTTGTAATTCGTCAAACTTTCATGTCTGAGGTTAGCCTCGAGACAGTGCGCAGGCGTGGTCCTCGGCGATTCGGCGACTTGTTGCTCTTGTCTCTTGAGGATTGGTCTGAAAGCACGCGACGACGGCACGACACTGTGCGGGCACCAAGTGGACCCCAAAGCCTTGCTCATGATGCCATTGCCTAGTATGCCTACGGACTAGGCCAGGGGGACCTAGACGCTCGAGGCGTTTGGGGCCTAGGAAGATGCTCGTAAAGCCTAAAGGATTGAAAATGGGGAAGGCGAAGAATAGCGCGTACTACAGGGCCAATGGGACAGTCGCCGGACACCGGGTAGGAGATCCTAAGTTTCGTCGTCTCATTAGTGAGATAAGAACCAAATCCCGGGGTTTCATCCAGTCCAGAGCTTTGAGATTTCATTTCGAGTCAGACACTCTTTCATGCATGCCATCTATCAGTTGAATCGTTGATCAATTGCATTGTCCCAGCCTTGGGGGCCGTCATGGCAAGTTTCTGCAATCTTCAAGGCTTCAAAGTTCAAGCTCGTCGCCCCGGCCCCCACCAAAGAGCGCATGCTTAACGCCCAATTTGAATCTGGCACTTGTAGTATGGAGTGAACTAACTGATCGACATGAGACTGCTACTAATCAACCAGTCACCTCCAATGGAACAGCCTTTCGATGCCAGTAGCCCAGTACATGGCGATTTCGCGCGTCTGCCAATACCAAATACTACCAGACAATCCACATGCACAAATTTACTTCGTACTCTGTAGAGCACGGAGTACGAAGTGATTTGCTTTTAACTGTACATAATTGGATGGTGGGCGTAAAGGCACGTGATTTGTGTAACCCAGCCCTAACCCTCAATATTTAATAACCCTAACCCTTTGTCAAGTCCGACTCATGTGTAATCTGTCCTTCTGGTAAGGCGATATCTAGTATAGTTACAATAACTGAATAAGAGCATACAGTCATATGCGTAATAGCCAAGATTCCATGCATTCTCGTGTCCGCCGTGTATGTTTGGCCGCGTTATAGATCGGCCGATACTGCACATAAATCCCCGTTTCGGCGAACCCGACGGCGGAGACATAGGGCTCATAAACATATAGATAATTCTGTGTCTTCCCTGGTTGAAGAAGACTTCATCGTTTATCACATTATTCTTGTTTCATCATCTACCCAAGTACTACTGTTCACTATATTCCAACATCCATCATGGGATTGCTTCCAGCCCGGAAAGCCGTAGCGCTTCAAATCAGCGCCGGCCAAGCCATCAAAATCATTAATACACACGGAAAACAAGTCGTCGACTTCTGGGCATTTAATCCCAGCAATGCTCGCGACTTTCTGTCCATGGTCCACACGCGAACAGTTCTTCGCAAGGTCGCTGTGCGCCTTGGTGACTCCTTGTATAGTACCCGCCGTAAGCCTATGCTTACCATTGAAGAGGATACCACCAAGGGCGTCCATGATATCACCTGGTCTGCATGTGATGCAGAGCGATATCGTATGCAAGGTGTCCAGGGCTACCATGATAATTGCAGTGAAAACATGCATACTGCTCTAAAAGCTGGATTTCCGGATTGGGAGGGCATCCCAGATGACTGGGTTCCCGATCCATTCAACATTTTTATGAATGTCGCTATTGATCACCATGGCGGCCTTGATATAAGAGAGCCGACGAGCGAAAAGGGTCAATACGTCACTCTACGAAGCAATGTGGATTTGATTTTGGTGATGAGCTCTTGTCCTCAGGATATTGAAGCAGTCAATGGAGGAATGCCGACAGACTGTGAATATGAAATACTTGAAAAGGAAGCTGCAGCCGAGGCTCAAGTCGCAAAAATACCTTCCCCTGTCAACGCGTTGTCAACCCGACCTCAACGCCGCATCAAGGTTGCTCTATCTTTTGACTTTGACGCTGTCTCGCATTGGCTGGGAACCGGCTGCCACCCCGATAATAACATGGCGGACTACAGTTCTGGTATATTCGCAGGCCAGGTTGGCGCAATTCGTCTTTTGAATATGCTGAAAAAATTCGACATTGCCGACAAGGTGACTTGGTTCGTTCCTGGACATACAATGGAGACCTTCCCGGAAACAGTTCAACAGGTTGTCAAATCCGGTGCTGAAATTGGATTGCACGGGTATGCTCATGAGGGTATCTACCAGATGACTGTAGATCAAGAGCGAGATGTGCTAGAGAAGTGTATCGAAGTTGCTACCAAATTATGCGGAAAGCCACCTAGAGGATATCGGGCACCTATGTACACAATCCGCGAAACAACTGTGGAAATGCTACGCAAGCATAAGTTTCTATACGACACTTCTCTGATGCATCACGACTCTCAGCCATACTGGACACCGAGTGATCCCCCAATCGAACACATTGACTTTAAGAAGGACGCCTCCTCTTGGTTGCACCCTACTCCAATTGCTGCACAGGCCAAACCTGCTGAAGGGCAACATCCACTTGTGGAGATCCCCTGCGGTTGGTACAATGAAGATATGATGCCTCTGCAGTATTTGCCACATCTGGCCAACAGTAACGGATATGTCAGCACACGAGTAGTCGAGGAGATGTGGAAGGATAAGTTCCTTTGGCTGTGGGAAAATTCTAAAGGGGGGGAAGGTAGCTCAACTACCGATTTTATCTTCCCTATTCTCATGCATCCTGACACAAGTGGAATGGCGCATATCATTGGTATGTCTGAGCGGATTATCAAATGGTTGAAGAGCTGGGGAGACAGTGTCGAGTTTCACAAACATGAGGATATTGCCCGAGAATGGCTAGCAGACCAGAAGTAATTAGATTGAATTCTATATCCTTAATCAGCCTTCCATGATACAAATTTTTAAATTAGTACATTGATTCTCAGTCCTTAGCTCTAAAAGTTTATTCTGTTTTTTATGCCACAGCCTCAGCCCCAGTGACTGCGACGATACTCATCTCATTGCATCCAGTCTGTTCAGCAGCCTTCAAAAAGTCTCGAACAGTGAGCTCCAGCCCTCTTTCACTAAAGAGATCCTCTCCTTCACCAAGTTCTCCTCGTAGTAAGGGCCCATTCATCCCTCCATTCAACTCCCAGACTTTCCCATCCTTATGCACAAAGGCCAAGAAATGATGTCGATTATCGTCTCGAGGTGAGGGGACATTCGAAGATCCACGCGATGCCGCATCCATGTGCGCTTCTTCAAGGAAACTGGAGTCATACAGCAACTGCGCTCGCTCTGCGGGCCCAAGAAGAATAGCTTGTTGACGGAGTGCGTCTATTGCCGTGTCGGGCTGCACATACCGACCACCTTCCAAGTTGAAGACTGCGTGCAGGAGAGCCATCAGCCCACAAGCATGTCCGATGGTCTGTTTCATCCAAATAACTGGTTCATCAGGACCTGAACCTTTGTACTCTGATATGGTTGGCTCAACTGCTGAGCGGGCTGCTCGATATATAGAGTGGTCCGCGAGGACAATAAGGGCGTGGCAAGGTCGGAAATAGCATTCTTGAAGGAATTCGGGAGAGGTTGATAGAACATCATGAAAGCCGAGATCCCAAGAGAGCTGGAGATTCTCGCAGAGAATTTCTAGGACATCAGGATTGTTCTCTGAGATATTTATTAGCGTGCTCTTATATAGAGGAGGATAAATTCGTACCGAGCGGGATGAAGGTCTTGACGCCATCAATGATTTCTGGACGAGGTGGTGCAGGCATTTTGAAGGGATTCCAATGTTAAAATATGATGAAGTTAAGTTCAATCAGAAGATTTGATGGATAGATGTCTGCCTTGGAGAGAGCGCGGGGTAGCTCCTCTTCGTTTCACCGTACTAGTAGATCAATCACATCTTTCCTCTTAATAATGGAACAAATATCTAGAACTGTCCAGCAGATTTGAGAATCAGTGTACCAAATCCTGAGTAATTCAATATCAGAAACTCAGATTGTTTTATTTAACGCTTCTTGCTAATATTTGATTCTATTCCTTAACTATAAATTAAGCACAGTCTTTAAGTAGTTTTGTACCGAGCTCCCTTCAATAGCACATCCAGTCCCAACAAGTCCGTCCGGTCTAATTATAAAGATTCCACCAACTGAAGGATCAATGCCATACTTCTCATATGCTAAGCCGTCAATGTCGTAGTATGTATCACCAAACGGCGTCATTCCCAATGTTTCATAGGGTGAGCAGCCAGCATCACGGCTGACTGTGAGCCATTTCATTGCTGGATGTGAGTATAGCCCATCATTTTCGGCCAGATACGTTCGAAGTGCCTGAAGAGATGGCTTTGTTGATTCAATCTTGCCGGCAAATACAACAATCCAGAATTTACCCAGGTTCCGTGCTATTTCGTTAAAGCGCACTTTTCTATTGATGCCGGGCAAAGTAAGGTCGACATCAATGGCACGGTTTCCCGGTTCAATTTTGAGACTCGTAGCAGCAGGGAATTGGTTCAGCACATTTGCTGGATAATTTATGCCTAACCCGGTGTTGAAAGATGCTGCTTGTTCGAATATCTGACCCAGAACCAGATATGGATCAGCGGCAGGATCACCTTTGTACCATGACGGCCATTTGTGCGTCATGAGGAGGGATATGTCCTTGTCGTAGTTGATTAATTTCTCCACTGCGGTTCGACGTTCCGTGGCATAAGTTTGGAGGACTTCGGGGCGGGTGAAGCCATGTATTTGGCTGGCTAATTTCCAAGCAAGATTGACAGAATCGTGGATTCCAGTATTCAGTCCTTGTGCTGCTCCACTGCTATGGGTGTGAGCTGCGTCACCACAGAGGAATATGCGATCTTTGGTAGAGAAGTCTCGGGCAATACGTTGTCCGATGGTATATCTGTCATATCACGTTAGTCTATGTCCTGATAAGAACACTCAAATTGAGAAATGCGGGCTACTTACAAAGTCCACCAGTGCACTTCTGTGAATCTGACATTGAATGGCCGCATAGATTCAATAGCTTCCTTGACAGCGACCTCTTCGGTAACGCCACCGGGATATTTGGCTGCAATTTCAGGAGTAAATGCGTATCCGATACGAGTTGCTCCGTGATCCAGTGGTGCCCAGAGGACATTTCCGTGTGTCTTGCTTTCAATGGCACTTTAAGCACGTTAGCAAAAGATTCATAAGCATAGAAAGCAGCAGTCTTAAAAGCTACTAGCTGAATTGAAATACTTACCCATAAGAACGCTTAATAGGCATGTCAGTTTCCACGATACCGTCAATTCGGATCCATTTGTCCTCCGAAGTATCTCCCTCAAAAGGGATGCCTGCGTGCCTGCGAACAAAACTTCGACCACCGTCCGCACCGACGAGGTATTTGCTAGAATCGTCTCAGTTATATTTCAAAAAGCTAAAGCGAGAGTTCTCCCTACCTGCGTAAAACTATTTTCTCTTGTGTTTTTTTATTCGTGAAGAACGACTTCACAGGATAAGCATCCGGTGAGGCGACCCCATCTTCAATCTCAAATCCAGTGCACTCAGTAGATTCTCGATAAACAGCGCCGACAGACCTGAGCTTATCTCGTAATATATCTTCAGTGTGCATTTGGCGTAAAACAAGAACGAAATCAAAGGCAGTATCTTTGATGTTCTCCATGAACGTCCAAACTCGTCCAGGGATCCTTGCATTTTCTGTCAGATACAGCTTGTATGGAAATTGCAAGGTTTGATATCGCAAATCGCTTACTGTTGGACGCCATCTTTGTAAGTCACGCTCGTGCGGCATGCGAAGCCCTTCTGCAGCATTGGCTCAATAAGATCCAATTGATCTAACTGCTCCAGAGTACGAGGAAACAGTGCAATTGCCCGTCCAAAAGCATCTTGAGTTTGCTTGTCGTACTTTTCCAAAACACAAACCGACAGACCAAATCGAGCTATTTGGTATGCAGTCAGAAGGCCAACAGGGCCACCTCCAACAATGACCACGTCGTAAGTCTCGCTTATAGGTTCAGTGGCGGTCATCTTGGGCAATAGAATGGTCGAAGTGGTTGAACCTCAGGACCAAGTGTGAAGCTGCACCACTTTTTATTTTTCGACGTCTGATAAAATAAGGTCTGCATTAGCTGATGAGTTTGATGGTGGATTACTTGAGTCCAAAAAATAATAATTCGGCAGATAACGTGCTGCAACATCGGCCAATTGTTTTTATCGTATGGCTCTTCGGGCGATCCGATGCTTCCTCCTCATAGTACTAAGGTGCTCGCCCGAAGAAGCTTTACGAAATCATATACACATATTTGTAGACGGCCGAGAAATTGATTCCTATTTGACAGGAGAATATTATCCACATTGAACTGGACGTAAATGTACTCTGATAAGCTTATCTCCAGATGCATACAGGAAAAATGTATATAGGGCATAGGTACTGGCACTTCTTATCCGCGGCCAACTTGTCGCCGACTTCCACTTTTTCTTACAAATTTACTAGGAAATATTTCAAAACATCTACGCATGTATAATATATTCTACTCTGTAAATCTTGAACACGGCCTTTAGCGAGTGTATAGCATCATGACCAGCGCTCAGAGCAGCGGAAGCCTTGACTTCTCTACCTTTTACAATGTGATCGGTGGTAAATTATCACCAACGAAAGAGACTCGTCATGGCATCAACCCAGCTACAGAAGAGCCAAACCCGGAGGTACCAGTCTCTACCCCGGAGGACGTGGATAGAGCCGTCGAGGCTAGTCAGCGGGCGTTCCGAAGCTGGTCCAAGACAACATATGCGGAGAGGCAAAAGGCACTGTTGGCGTTCGCGGACGCATTAGAAGCAGAGAGAGACAATTTTGCGAAGCTCCTGGTACAAGAGCAAGGCAAACCGGTGAGTGAGCTCCTTCTCGGTCTCGATGTCTAGGGCTCGGTTCGATTAGGGTTAGGGCTTACTGATTTGACGAATACAAGACGAGACTCGCCCATGTTGAATTAGGCTTTGCCCTATCGACCATCCGGGAGACAGTGGTTTTAGAGATGCCGACAGAGGAGATTATCGAAGGAGATTGCAAGATGTTGGTTCGCTATACGCCGCTCGGACTCGCTGTCGGTATTGTGCCTTGGAACTATCCTGTGTTGCTCTGTTGCGCGAAACTCGTGCCCTGTGTTCTCAGCGGTAACACCATCATTATAAAGCCGTCACCATTTACTCCATATGGTGGTCTCAAGGTAGTTGAATTAGCGCAGAGATTCTTTCCGCCTGGCGTGGTACAGGCTCTGTCTGGAGACGACAATCTGGGGCCATGGTTGACAGAACATCCCGGACCTGCTAAAATCAGCTTCACGGGCAGTACGGTCACGGGCAAGAAGGTGATGATGAGCGCGAGCAAGACACTCAAACGTGTGACTTTGGAACTGTGAGCTGTGTGGCCTTCCTTACTATTATTTTCCTGTACTCACCTCATCTTCGCAGTGGCGGAAATGATGCGGCTATTATCTGTGAGGATGTGAATATTGAGGAAGTTGCTCCAAAGGTGAGATTTGCTCCTCGGTTTTCTAAGCCTTATTTCAACGTTCTATCAAGGTCTGAATCACTAACTGCATCTTCAGATTGCCGAGGTTTGCTTCTTGAATGCTGGCCAAGTAAGTATCTGCCATCTCTTTCTAGGTTTCAAACTCAGTTGGAAAGTCAGATACTGAGAAAAACGCCCATTACTAATAAATGAAATAGTTGTGTCTAGCAGTTAAGCGCATTTTCGTACATGAAAGTATACATAAGCAGTTTCGGGACGCCCTAGTGAGAAGCACTAAAGCGCTCAAGCAGGGACCAGGAACTGAGGAAGGCGTCTACCTCGGACCAGTTCAAAACGCCATGCAATATGAGCGAGTGAAGACATTCTTCGGCGACATCGAAAAAGACCAATTGACTGTCGCTGTTGGTGGTAAAATTCCAGACGTGCCGGGTTACTTCATTCCACCTACAATCATCGACAGGCCGGCCGAAGAATCACGGATTGTTACCGAGGAGCCATTTGGTGAGTCTTTTTCTCTTCCATTTTTCTTTTCTTTTCTATCTTGTTCTTCCAAAAATCCCGTATTGTAACGACGACCGATGAACAATAAGAGCTAACATTTCTAGGTCCCATCGTCCCAATACTCACATATAGCACTGACGAGGAGGCTATTGCAAAAGCAAACGACACAAAGTACGGCTTGGGTGCGTCAGTATGGTCAAGCAATGCTCAACGCGCGAATTCGATCGCTGAGCAGATCGAGGCTGGCTGCGTCTGGGTCAATATGCACTACGTGCTGGATCCAAGAGTGCCCTGTGGTGGGCACAAAGAGAGTGGTATCGGAGTGGAATGGGGCGTCGGAGGGCTCAAGGCGTACTGTAACTCCCAAACATTGTACTTACAGGTAGAAAAAGCTAGTGCTTGAAGTATTGTGCAAAGAACATTATAGACTGAAGTTGCAGTTAGGGCTCAGGGTTATTTAGGGTTACGTAGTTCGCCGCTCGGCGTTTATCCCGAGATGGCCGTGAACTGTCGACAAGGCCCACAAGCTTATCTCTAGACTCTGAAGATGCGACCACCACCAGACTTCTCTATCCTGATCATCCAAGATCACGAAAGGAATTCGATCTAACCCTGCATCATTATTCTCAACCCCTGTCAAAGTGAGTAGGAGTCCGAGTGGGCCCTCGGCGCTGCATTCGCCGTATATGCATTGTCTAGACCGTCTTCAACGATCCGCAAAGTACATACATAAAGGTAGTCAAGTCCGAGTCATTTCTTCTGTCTACTAACGTCTTCAATTAGATGCCCTCAAATCCCATTGCAGAACAAAATGGACGCAAGTATCGATCTAAGAAGCAGAGGCCATGCGACCTTTGCCGCTCTAGGAAGACGCATTGCAGGATTACAGGCTCTGAAGCGACTTGCGAGCTATGCAAAAAGCTTAGTCGTCAATGTACTTTTGTACAAAAGCCTTTGAGGCGAGCGCAAAACTCTCAGGCCAACGGCGAAAACACGGACAGGCCGAGCCCACCTCAGCCGAACGTCATGTCTGTTGGCGATTCACAACATGACCCAGGACTTCAGCATCTTCCTATGCCTTCGAATAATGATTCCTCAACTTCAATAGAGAGCTCGTCTTTCTGGCTTCCACAAATGGACTGGTCTACCATGAATCTATCTTCCATTGGTTCGTAATCCCCAGTGTTTGCATTGTGGATACTACATCTAACACTCTATCAGGGCTGGCGGGCTCGGGAAGTAGTCCAGGAATCGAACAGCCTATGGATTATGCATTGCACCAAGATGTCGACATGCTAAACACCATTCCTGGCCGGTCGCCGTCTGTCATCACCCCCAGAGAATCGCCAAACAATGCGCAGAATGCAAGCAACGGCAGTATCAATCAATCTAGCGAAACGGGCTCTGAAGCATATGCTCCCAGTTCGGTGGGCAGTGCAAGAGCCATCCCTGATATACAGCAAGATGGAATGGAAGATTGGCCCTCTGAGTTCTCCCTAGACACTAGAAGAGGGTACTCAAACCAGCTAATCGGGCTTTCTTGTGAATCTGATCCATACTTGCTTCGCAACTACTATTATAACAAATATGATACATATCCAATGTTCCGACTTGATTTCCGCAAAATGAAAGACGATGCGAGCGTCCAGCCATTTCTTGAAACTTCAGCCTATGGCAATTCACCTCTACCTGCAGACTCGCCTCCGGTGCAGTTTGTAATGACACATGAAGACATCTGGAAAGATTCTCAGAAATTTGTTGAAGCTATACAATCGGGAGGCAGTACTGAAGAGGGCGATCTTGGACTTCTCAAGAAGATTGTGCCGGCCGACTTGGGTCACCGGTTAATAAAATTGTAAGTGACATCTTTAGAGTCTCCTCTCCTTCTTTATACTAATCTCTCTGAACAAGATATATCAAATTCGTCCACCCTCGGTTTCCTATCCTTTCCCTATCAGACTTTTCACGAATGCCGTTCTCAGAATGCAGTGTGTTATATCCCATCGGCATCCAAAGCGCTGTATATGCATTAGCAGCCCCTTTTACCTGCTGGGACGATGAACTGAGTGTTCTGAAGGGATACGTTCAAATATCCACTCGAGACCTATGGGCTATTGCACACCGGAGCTACCAACGAGCGAGCTGTTTATCGCATCTCTCCTCTTTACAGCTCTGTCTGCTATTACTGCAAATGCCCCCGCCGAATTATGTTGTGGCAGAGCCACTAAGCACTTGGGCATTATCATGTTCTGCATTGTCTATGGCAGAGAGTCTAGGGCTCAATCTAGATCCATCAGACTGGCGTCTTCCGCGGAAGGAAATAATGTTGCGAAGAAGATTATGGTGGTATACATATATGCAGCACGTTTGGCAAGCTCTGGTGATAGCTCGGCCATTACATCTCAACGATGATAGCTGGGACGTTTCGCCACTGACCGTGAATGACTTCGAGGGAGATGAAATCCAGAGTCCGGAGATCAAAGCTTCCGTGATGAGACATGCTCCTCTCTGCTTGGCAGAGTATGAACTTAGTGTCATCGCTGCGGACGTGCTGAAGGAATTTTAGTAAGTCCAATCCTGGAATCCTTTCCAGGATCTTTCGACAGATTAGAGTCTTGGGCTGACAGCAACCCTTCAAGTACTTTAAAAGCAGTACGTTCGTCATCTTCTCTAAGTGAGCTCTTGAACCGCGCGCAACCGCTACGAGCACGTATCGAGAACTGGCGGCAATCGCTCCCCTTGCTCTGGAAACTGGCCTCAGATCTAAATGAGAGGGAATTTGAGGATGGAGCTTCCTTAAGGTTGTCCCATCTAACATTAGAAATCCTCATCTTTCGAGCTCTCCTCCGGCCACTTTTTCATCAAGCGGTATCGGCTAGCGAAGTCAGTCAGGAGCCTATAACAAAGATATTCAACAACTGTTTGACCTGCGCAAAAGTGGGAACAGAAATTGTGTCTGCGCTCAAAGCGAAACATTTTGCTATATTTTGGCATCCATGTACGTTTCCCTTGCAATCTCTATTTTCATTCTTCACATACAATTCCGTGATCATCGTTTTCTAACAAACCCTTACCGGGATGGCCACACAGACGTGCGATATCAATTATGCTATGTTTCGAGTTTCATATTATTAAACTTGACCCAGTCCCCGACGAAAGAAATTGCCATACAGAATAAGACACTTCTTAACCGATGGAGAGAAACACTACGGGCCCAATCGCAAGTATGGCCGCTTGCTCGGCTTGCTACGATCAGATTAGATGCTCCCTTCTGGAAAGGCTTATCTCTTGTCATCCATGGAGCTGGACCAGAGAGTCAGGCTGCGTTGTTGATTAAGGAGCAAGAAACGAGTACATAAAGGCCACTGAATGACAGATATACAGCTCCATGCATATTGCTTATATTAATCCATATGTAAAACATTATATCTACACCTTTTTCAACTGCCACAAAGGCGAATCTAGGGCTGTATCTGCAAGCCCCAGCGAAGCTTGACTACTCGGTTAGGGCTTCATCTCAAACCACTCTGTCCCACCCCGAAAACAGCCGAGTATTACTGTGGGAACAATCAATGTGTAATAGGACTCCTATTTTGTTGTACTAACGAAATCTCAATTTGCAAACATATCACCTCCCAAATCCTTCGCCTCGAATGCGCGAATGCGATGGTTTAAACCCTAACCCTAATCTCTCTTATCTCGCCCAAAGAGGAATAGTGTCGTAATGCTATCTTTTCTTCCATCCAATCCAATCTCTTTTCTCCCTCCTTCATCAACGTCCTCGAGTTGTTTCTACAACGCGCAATTGGAGACCATGGCCTCGCCACCTCCTGAGTTGAATATCATTGCTGTAAGTTTCTCACTGGCTGTAAGTGCTTCGATCACTGATATATTGAATAGTGCCAAAGATGTAGACGCAAAAAGGTCTGAAATGATGTGTCCAGAATGTCTTGATTTTGGGCTGAGATCGTTGATTTCATTCCAGATTCGATGTGATAGGGCAAAACCTACTTGCCAGAAGTGTCGCCAGCTCTCTGAGGATTGTGTATATGACCCGCCTCGCTATGGCAAACGGTACGTCTTCAAGATCCATGGCTATTTTCTGCCCCTGGTTCTGGCTAACATGGCCTGACATATAGCAAACATGACGCCATCTCTGGCTCTAATATCAATGCATCTGTACCAGATGCAAACTCATACATTCCTGACATTCTCAAACGATTAGATGCCTTGGAGAGAGCTGTCGGAAATACTACATCCCCCTTCTCGCCACTGTCAACCAATTTATCAAACCCTTCACCTAGTATTCCGCAAAATACTGTCTCATCTACACCTACTGCAGGTATGTCTCTTTGTTTGGCTCATTGTTGACACTTACAAACAAGGCGCTATACAGTTTCACAAAAACCGCATGTCAAACAGGTGGACTTGAAGGGTTACAAGTTTCGTGCAGATCCCACAACAATCGCCTTGGACGAGAAAATCATCATTTCTCTGGAAACGGCCGTATCGTGGATACATAGTATGTGATCGGTGCCGGATCAATTAACATGCAACTAATCGCCGGATCAGCACTTTATGACGCCCAAAGCACTCTAGGCTTATTATTACCCATTAGCAGGGACTTTATGCTCACCATACCATCTATTATCGACAACCCTTATGTACAAGTGGATGTCCGTGTGATAATTCTCTACTACGGTGCTCTGCATCATGGAATGCTGCTCAGTCCTGATCTCAGTATTGCAGAAAAGAACAAATATGAATTGTTCTTCTACCGCAAGACTTTACAGTACATGGAGCAGTGGCTGCTTCAATACAATGTAAATGAGCTTAGTTTGCACGTCTCATTCTGGATGGTCAGTCCCCAACTTCGAACCTATATCGTCCCGCCCGGTTCATGTTAGGTCCTTTGCGCATTACTCATGGCACATACTAATGAACAAAGAACAGACTCACGAAGCTTACTCGCAACTTGACTTTGCTCTTGCGCACCGACTACACGGCCATGGATGTCAAATTGCACGAGATCTTGGACTCTTCCAATTAGATGCGGACACGCCCTCTTCTGCTTTAGGCACAAATTCCGTACAACCACCAAGGAATCCACGCTGGCCGCTGGATACTATGGGTACAGTCTACCGGGATGTACACAGAATATATTTCTGGCACATTCTCATCACGAACGACTTCTCATTCCGACATCACCTTTATCGATCGAACAGCATTGAATCAGGGACATGGAAGGTCGACCTACCCGATTTCTCTACCAGGCAGTCCCTGAGTGATATCAACAAGGACACTGAAATTTATTTTGATGCCTCGTTGCGCCTATCAGTCATAGAGCTCAAATACTCCGAGTTGGAAAATGATATTACTTTGCGCGCATCTGCTGACCGCCTCGTCAGCGAACCTGAAAAGGTCAAAATAAAAGACATGTTGTTAGAGATTCATGCTGTACTCTGCGAGACAAATATTGTGAGTACCCACAATTTTATCGAAGTCTATGTTTAGGCGCGTTACTCATTAACAATCACAGGTGGCATTGATAGATGGAGTATCATCCAAAGTCAATGCATGGCTCTACACTCATCTGATTTGGCGTGCGACATCGATGGTAACTTCATTTCTCCGAATCCAGCCGCGCAGCGCCGTGTGGCCCACAAAGAACCATAAGCATATCGAGCATGACACAGCTCTTAGATCCATACGGGCTATGCAACGTTTGTTCAACTTTGATCAAGAAGGAATTTATTGGAATCTCGGGTAGGACCAGCCTACTAAATTCTGCTATCAAAGAACTATGCTGATTACAATAATCTTTTTTCGACTGCATAGTTATTTTAAGTGCTTCTTCACCCCTTGCCTCGGTGTTGTTTTTGGCAACATTCTCACAGCCACCTACAAAAGGCCCGCCGAGTCCGATCTAGCTCTCACATTATGGGTGCAGACAGTCGTCAGTAGGTGTGCCGAAAGACGGCACGAGCTAAAACCTCTAGAAATGTTCCTTCAAACACTGAATCATTATGCTCACCTTAAACTTCGGCAGAGATGGCCCAATTTCCGACCACAAGCAAACACACACCTGGACTGTCAAAGCTCGCCACCAACGGCCACAAAAGACCAGCGTACAGGGCCAGTGATTGCCTCGAATGCCTCCCCATCCGAGTCACTGCATGAAGAGGAATTGGAGTTCCTGGATAGATATGGGATTGGTATTGCAGAACTATCCAACGAGCCCTTCCAAACGGTTCTATTATTAGAGAAGAGTATATTAACTGCGCCGGACCCTCATCGTCAGTGGTGGACTTTCGAGTCTTGAACCTTGGCAGCTGAGTAGGATTCACTTTGATATCTCACAGCGTGGTCAAGCTTTCCATTGAAAGCCAATGCATACTACGCTACCTCTAATCAATCCATAGGAACAGATAAATGTTGCCAGCAGAAGCAATGGACATACTGATCGCCAGAAAACTCCGCGGTTCTAGGGCTTTAGGGTTAGGGTAAATGGGCATCCACGTTGACGCCGGACATACCATAGTAATCTGGCTTGGCAAAGTCCGAAAACTATTCTGTCTGCCAATGGAACAGCTGGGATATTTCCAGATGGATAACCCTGGAGTCTTGGCAAAGTCCGGGAGTCCGGACAGTCCAAAAAGAGTAGTAGTGGAGTACTCATACAGTAGGTATCAACAGAATATGATGAGTAAAAGACAAATGGTTCTAAAGTGCCCATGGTAAAGATAGTTTTAGATTCCTTTTCAAATTTCTCATTTGACACATCTAGAGGCCTACTTAACATAACAAATCTGCGTCTCTCACCCCCCGATATTGCAGACTCAAGAAATGGCTACAAGAATTTTGTCACCGCGCTCGTTGATTCTATGTTCTCCAAAGAGTCAGCTGCCTTATTGTCGAGCCTCGACAGTCAGTCCGTTCTCCTGTGTGACCCGACGAATGTATGCAACGCCACGCATATCTGACGAAGCCGAACGCTCCGTAACAACACGACGCCCTAGACTTCCAGCAACCATCCCCGGCTCCGGGAAGAAAGACTCGAGTGCCGCAGAATATGTGCTGTAAGCAAGAAAGCAATCCTTCAAATTTCCCGAGACAGGTAGCTTATTCATACCTTCTTACCTCCAGTACATCACTCGACCAAATCGTCAACTGGGCTCGACAGGGTTCATTATGGCCATTGAGTTTTGGCCTCGCCTGCTGTGCCCTCGAGATGATGCATACGTCCATGCCACGATACGACCAAGATCGTCTCGGTATAATCTTTCGCGCGTCGCCCCGCCAGGCCGATGTCATGATCGTAGCCGGCACGGTGACGAATAAAATGGCCCCTGCTCTTCGTCAGTGCTATGATCAGATGCCGGATCCCAAATGGGTAATTAGCATGGGTAGTTGCGCAAATGGAGGGGGATACTATCACTACAGCTATAGTGTTGTTCGGGGCGTTGATCGGATTGTTCCTGTCGATATTTATGTCCCGGGGTGTCCGCCTACGCCGGAAGCGTTGATGTATGGGATTTTTCAGTTGCAGAAGAAGATGAAAGCGACAAAGGTTACGAGGATGTGGTATCGGAGGTAGATACGTATTGCTCGACGGTGGAAGTACCAACTCCTCAGCCACAAGACTCTGGAATCCATAATGCCAAGATGCAAATTGTACAATAGAGACTTTCATTGACAAAACAAATTAGAACTCAGTTGCATATTCACATGAAAAGCAGTTAGGTAGTACAAGAGAACTAGAAAGCTGAAACCATCAATCAAACCCTCATTTCGTTCGCTCCGTGAATACAAGTTGCAGTTTTCCACAAACCAAGGTGAACGCATCTTGTTGACCGTCATAAAACGCCTCTCGAGTCTGATCCTTTGCAAAAGAAATGTCATATCGGGAGAGAATTTCCCATGTGATTCGTCGAATTTCCATTAATGCGAGTTGTTTGCCAGCACATGCGAACGGACCTATATCAATTATTTAATGAGCAAACATTTTATGCAGGCAGCGCTGGAAAAGGGCACTTACCAAGGCCAAAAGGCGCAAAAGCAGACGGATTCTTGACAAGATCTTGCCTGTCAATCCAGCGCTGCGGAATAAACTCATTGGGTTTGACAAATGAGCGCTCATCTAGACTTTATTAGCTCTTTGGTGTCACTGGCAGGAACCACTTCATCAAAAACGTACCTCTGAATACTGAGTAAAGAGGTATCTGAACTATACAGTCGCCCGGAATGTAGATATCATCGATCATGACACCTCTCTGAGGAGTCACACGCTGCATACCTGATGGTATAGCCGGATGCAAGCGCATTGTTTCATCAATAGCGGCGTTGAGTAATTTCATCTGCGATAGGTCTTGATAAGTGGGCTCCTTGACCGAGTCAATTTCTGATTGAAGTAGACGAGTGAATTCAGGTGCGTTGGCGAGTTCGTAGTATAGATTCGTTAGGGTTGAGGCCGTTGAGTCACTGTTCATTAGTTAGTCTCAAATTTGAGCATGAAAGTCATAGTCAGGTAAAACATACCTCCCCGCAACAAGACCTGTATTGACTTCGCCATCCAAGTGTATTCGATCTTTTGGTGTTTGCTTTCCCTTCAGAAAATCTGCCTCGAGTTGCATGAAAATATCCGGATTCTCTGGCACATTCTAAAGAATGGTAAGTTTGAGTGAGTCCGATACCAGGAGGTAGGATTTGTCAATTACCTTGATTCGGTTCTCAACTTGGTCTTTCACCCATACGAAATATTCTAGATAGCTACTGTTCAACCCAGGAATCAGTTTGAACAGAGCAAGAATCCAGGTTGAATGTAGAAAAGGGCCCAACGACTGCATTTGTTCGTGCAAAGTCTTGAGCATATAAGCATCCTTTCCGGTTATGAGCATGTCAAAGGATTTGCCAAAGGTCAGATCGCCAATGACGTCAAAGCTGTAATAATTGAACCACCGAGACATTTCAATGGGCTGGCCAACATTGTCTGCAAGTACCGATAACAATTGGGCAGCATATTTCGATACACGTTGCTCATAGTCACGAAGAGCTGGTTACTGCGTTAGTATATTACAATCCTTCAGGTTTGAAGTAATGCACAAATCTGGGTATACATACATTTGGTGCTGAAACCTCGATCCCACGCCTTACGACGTCGAGCATGATCTTTCTTGTCTCTTGTGGAGTGAACCGAGATATATGGTTGAGCGCCATCGTAAAAAGGGCCCTTCGTTGTCTGCGATGCAGGTCCGTATATAAAGGGCAAGGCTCGTGGGTCCTTGATTGACAATTCCCGGGGTCCGACACGCACATAGTCACCATGTTCTCGATGCAGTTTATCGATTACTTCGAAATTGTGAAGTTTCTTGGCCGACAAGATATTGGCATACCACGACGTGACGCCAGCGAGGGTAGGACCAGGGAACTTTCGTAGACGATGGAAGGATACACGGTAAATTATGATGCTGCTGAAAAGACCGAGGAGGTGGCACGCAAGAAGGTAGTATACATTCGCATCTTGAAATCCAACAACGGGTCCTGTCGCTTTCAAAACATTCAAACCAGCAAACACGGTCGCGTACGAGCCAAAGACAGCTGGTGCACTGTTATCCCACTCTCCATGTCTGAAGAGTAAATGGTGTAGGGCAACACCCGTTGCTGCGCTGAAAAGCCCTGGGTAAGAAGATATCGATAACGCCATGGTGATGACCTCAGGTTGTCGAATCAGTCATGAGTAATGAGTATGCCCAGGAGGGGTTGAGTAAGTTTTTAAAAGAGAATCAAAAGCCATCATCTGGGGAAGGTCAGGGTTTGTCCCTGAACGTGCCGTCCATTCCCGATGTAAACAATGAACTGCCTGTTCCAAGGTTTGGCATTTCCCTAAAAAATAGGTCATATTTAAGTTAAAGCCACTGGTTTCGTCTAAGAGACGATCCGAGCATTTCTTTTTCCTTTTTCCATTCCATTGTCACTTCAAAGCTCTAATTATATGCTATTGATGCGGGCAATCCGGAAATCTACTATTTCTAACCCGTTAATCCCGAAGTAGGGCAAATTAGTGTCGCTTTAACGGGGCGATCAAGCTCGAATTAAGCCCTGATCTGATAGTAATTATCTATTTTTTGCTTTTTATTCCTCGAATAGTTTAATTTTGATCGCGATGCGAATTGACGAATTATTCTTTGCAGGAGTGGAGTAAACAAGTCTACCTGTCCATTATTAGGGTTGTACCGAAAATAATACTCCATTATCTCACTTCTCGCAAAAGATCTTCATTCAAAGCACTTCAAAGCGATATCACATTCCCAAGCCCAAGGTTCCGGCAACCCCTACTTGAAGAGTCAGGACCAAATGCTCTTTGTTGTAAAGGACTATCCTATTTGATCGCTAAGTACATCCGCTGTCGATTCCAAACACCTCGTGGAAGATTCCTTTGTTCCTGATCAGCACTCAATAGAGTCCTTCCCAGTTATCCTAATGGTCGGCCTTCATGGTACCGAACTTTTTTTGATTTGAAGTATTGTTCTGGGAAAAAGAAAGTATCTTCTTTCTTTTAAGACTAGGCTAGATTTACGCCATCTGGAGAGACCCTTGAATTCACTACGTACATAGTAGACCTATTCTAAACTATGTAGCCTCGTGTAACACAGATCTCTTGGCCGTGCATCTCGTCAAGTTTGTCTTTGTTTTGCTTTTTTATTTGAAACCAACTAAGCAGCCTATAGAAATAGTACCATGGTATTTTGGGAGGGGTATCACAATCAGAAATGTAAGTAAACAAAGATTCGGTCATCAAGGTCGACAACCGGATTGCTTGGTCCTGACTCAAGTACTTATAATCATCCAGGTACGGTGAATATTCTGAGGCAGACAAGTAGTCCCAGTTGACGCCATCGGATATGTACATACGTATTTAGATACGGAGTACTCCGTACAAACAGATAAATATAAGACGAATCACCTCTGTATCACATTTTTTGGCTTGTAAAGCTGCAAGCATTGCTGAGAAGGGAAGTTCCCGTCGATCCGATGCCCAAGCAGGGTTATTGGACTGCAAGTCTCAACTCACAGAGCTTGAGATCGCCTCAAAATTGATTTATTATTCGTTTCTCAAAAAGAAGACATGTTGCGGAATAGAATCCTACAAATACAGAAGCTGGTCTCATAAATCTCATTATGTGTAAGAATGCTCTTGTGCGGTCGGCGACCGGGGGACAAACAGTTGGAAAAACGGTTTTTTCAAGAAAAAAGATATTTTCATGTCTAAACTCATCGCATCTGCTACAATAAGGTTATTCGACAATTCTTTGTTGTTTTCGTCTGTACGACCTTTGTCTGCTCCTCAGCAAGTCATTCCTAGGTAGTATGCCAACATTGTTCAACAGCAATGACAACGCATCTTCTAGCCATTTAATTGACTATTTATCAAATATCAAGAATTCATAGGTCTGGAGAAATAGATTCTTATTCTTTTCTACCAAGCACAAATATGCGTGAGAATCAGCAGATGAACTTCGCCAACTTGTCGCAACCAAAATTTCCTATTTGGGCTCCCAAGCCCTAATTGCCGCATTGAGATCATCGCAGACCCCTCATGGAGGTGGGTGATACGTGTACAACTTCTCAATTTCTCCTTCGCCCTTATTTGAACATTTTTAAGAAGGAATACTCAAAAATAGCAACTGTGTGCATACGATCCCTGCTCCCACATATGCGAAAACACAACTCTTCTCTGACTGGCGCATGTTCGGCGTATACTAAGCCGTTCTCATTGGCCGGACTGCCAACAACATCCCTGAAGGAGCAAGGCAGATCATAGCCCCCCATCTAATCTGGTTTAGGCTCATATGTAGGTAAGTTCTCAATTTTTAGCAGATTTATTTTAACCAAGTATCCGGACTGGTCAACTTCAAGGCGTTGACCCACCATGCGGCGCAGTTGTGTTGAAGTGTCATACAATCTAGAAGCCATGCGGCACAGCAGCGGCAAAAGTATCGCTGTTACAGTGGATATATGGTCTCTCATTAGTCGAGAACGATTAGGCTTAACTGTTAGTTGCGGATCAAGACGATGCAAGTAACCGGAAGCGCGCAGGTCTGTTTCAAGATATGTAGGGCATGGATGCTAAGCGGCTATGGAAGCCTGACTTCAAGTTGGATTCTAAGTTGAGCGCAGGTATAATAAGATTGGACAGCACCGAGGGTGTAGAAAACTTTGTTCCATCAGATACTTCAATGTTGCCCGTTGAAACAAGTTCTATCATAATATTTTCCATGCTCATTTGCTCATTTGCTTACATATATGTAGTTATTGTGTTTTCTTAGTATTCTATCATGAGCCATTCTCCCCATCATGAGTCGCAGGAGGCTGTGGCTGTCTCTCCGGTCAGTCCAGCATCGCCCACTGGACTCTTTCCGCCATATTATCCTGAGCGAAACGCAAGTCTCCCCGAATCAAGCATATCCGATATAGGACGAAGGAGCGAATCGCAAGCATCTAGCAAAACTGCCTCACAAGTTTTTGCCCGAGACTTGGAGAACGACAAAGGCAAGGGTTTCAATCCGGCTCGACGATCATCAAGAAGATGGAAGTTCTCGTATTTGTTGTCTGATGTTCTACCTCGGGGCTGGACCCTTGAGTACATTTCCTGTTTTATTAGTGCCGCTACTTTCCTGAGCATTGTCGTTGTGCTTCACCAATTTGATCAACACAAGGTTCCTTCCTGGCCGCTCGGTATTACACTCAACACTCTTTTGGCATTTTTGACTGCCATCAGTCAGTCTACTTTTGTTTTTCCGGTTGTCCAGGGTCTTTCGCAGATGAAGTGGACTTGGTTCATGGGAAAGAACAGGCCGTTGGAGGATTTTGAGAAATTTGATAGTGCCAGTCGAGGGGCTTGGGGGAGCATTATGCTTCTGTTCAGTACGAAGGGAAGGTAAGTCTTGATTTCATTGACATCAATGATTAGTGGCTTCGTACTCATCGGCAACTTATTTTTCATATAGGCTTTCCGTCCTATTAGCCGCCATCATCATAGTAACCTCTGCTGTGACTTCGACTATAACACAGGCGATCCTTAGTCAGGATATACGATACGTCGCCAACGGAGAAAACGCTACAATATATAGAATGATAAATGATAACGGTGGGTCCCCTCATTACTCTAAGCAAGACTTGGGCTAACCAAATATCAATATTACAGCTAATTTCACATCATCAATCAACCAAGTAACAGGCTACATGATAAGCGCAATGTACGACTCAACTTACAATTACACTACACCAGATTGTGCGACAGGGAACTGTAAATGGCCATCCTTCGGCTCTCTTGCAGTCTGTGTTCAGACAAATGACATAACGGATAAACTCCTTGTCGAAGAGTTGGCACAACAATGCTGCATTTCCACCGCAACAGATCGATGGGACGGTTCGACGTGGTCAGAGACCTGTACCAACTGTACGCATACAGGACTGTCTCAGAACGAGCAGTTTTATTTCGAACCAAGGCAAAACTGGGGTTTAAATTCGACCATTATTGACCTCGAGTTAGGGAATAACCAGTCTTGGTCGAAATTGTACACTTTCACCAATGAGAGTTTTGGGCATAACGCGTTAGCTGCAGCTCAGATCATCTATTTGAACACTACTGATGTTGTTGAGTTTAATGCACCAGCACTTAATGATACGGTATTGTTTACGAAGTATTCACGTGCCGTCGAAGCCCTATTCTACATGTGTGTTGAAACATACGATGTGACGACAATCAATGGAACGACCTTTACAAATGTGACTTCGACGACAAGCAACGTCACTTGGTTCGATGAATATGGTTATCTGCCAGATGGAAAACATGCATCTGTCATTTACAACAAAACTTTTACTGTGGACGGATTCAACTACAGCTACTATCGAGTTTCGCCAGCTATATCCGATGTGATCGCGAGTACATTGACGGGTGCTTACATATACACTGGCACCTCGGGCCTTTTTGATATGACACCTTTTAGTTATGCCATGGGTACGGCACTGTATAAAAATAACGGTGTCAACGCTACCACCGGAACGGCCAGAGATAGCCTAATGCTTGATACCGTTGATAGTCTCTTGAGTAACACAGCTAGAGGTATTACCAATTGGTGAGTTACATCTCTCTACCGTATACTTTGAAGCATTGGCTAATACGATCATGTCCTGCAGGCTCCGTTCATTCTTCGCTTCCCCGGTTCAAGGACAAAATAATGTTTCCGAATCATACATTATCGTGAGATGGCCGTACCTAATCTTCTTGGGAACCCAAGTCGCATTATCCATTATTTTCCTGATCTGGATTGTCCTCGATTCGAAAGTGCGCAAAGTTGATATCTTGAAGGAGTCTGTTCTAGCCAGTCTTTTCGCCATTTCTGCGGAAGATAAAGCGAGCCTTGAGAGTCAATACGATGCGTTTACTGACAACCCTGAAGACCGAGAGGAGATGGGGAAGACATCTAGCGTGACTTTGGTGAAGAATGAACCTACTGGGCAGTGGAATCTCAGGTTGTTGAATTAATGCACATTAGAATAGCTGGTTCAGAATAATCAAATCTATGCGAGGGGGTCTCACTCAGCGTCCCGAAGTCGTGTCACCTGCAGATAGGTCTGTGTACAGCACAATATCTCTCAGGTCCACGTACCTGGCAATTTTTCGTCAAGCAGACATGATAGACGTGTAAAGTAGACAGCTGGCCCCACTTCGTCTGCGTTTAGTCCTAGGTAACTCATTCATCAATCTCTGCAGCCTAGCAGTTCCAACATTCTTTCTACAACCCTTGAATGATCAAAACATATCTTTGACCGGGATATTCAAATGTTTCCTAGGATGAACGAAGCACTTTGCTCTATACTATGTGCGGAGGATGAATGGTACTATAGTACGGGGGGCAGGTCGATCAAATTCAACGCAGACGGTACGGGCGAGGTATGTACACAATGTCCATTACCATTCTAATAAGATCATCGCTAATCAGGTTTGAAGCTATGGTGCCGGATTGAGTTCAGTTATTGGATCGCTGCAGACCTGACTTGGAAGAGCATCAAGCCGCCTGACGAGCGAAATCAAATTGGCCAGATCGAAACTGCATCGAATCAAAGGAATAGCCCTCGTCTGCTAGGGCAACTTGTCCTCGAAATCACTCTTGCCAAAAGCCTACCGGAATGGGTTCGAGACTCGATCCTTTCAAAGAGTACCATAATAAACGAGCTGGGTCTCACAGATGATGCATTTCAACCAAAGCTGTATACCATCAGAATCGAGAAGGGCAACTTTATCGAGCCATGGTGCGTTGGTTTTTGGGAGTCGTGGCGGCCAAGGTTCGCACTTCGTCTCATCTTTGATAAATCGCCATATCCTCCACGATCAGAGTGGAAGGAGCCGGAGAGAGGCCCAGCTGCGTGTAAATTTTGGGATCATGTAGAGTTTGTCGGTCGAGAGGATTCAAACCTGAGAAAACGAGGAAGAGCTATGAACGACGCCCCTTCAGCAGGCTGGAATACATGCGTAGCTTCTTAACAGTCAAACTTTCTTGATAGCATAAATGCAGCGGTTCTTTTTAAATCAAAAGTGTCAACTATGAAGCAGGTACCAAGTCCATAAATCCCAACGCACGAGCAGCAACTAGTCTCAAATCGTCAATTCTCAAATCAAAAGGGTCATCTGGATCGCGGTCCGGTGAGATAGTAGACCCTAAAACCATCCGTCTCGTCAGTCTGATGCTCTGTACCCGTCCTTGCTCTAGTTGGGGTTCTGGAAAGACAATTTCTGTTTGTCGTAGAACCGAATTGCCATCACCGTCTAGAGTATACAGCTCGACTTCACCTCCAATTTGGTCCGTGTTTTCAAGACTTCTCCAGCATATGACAATGACAGCGGTAGCGTTGCCGCCTACCAGCCATAGTCTCGCCTCTTCACGGAGTCGGTCCAACGATTCAGACCATCCCGATTCTATAACCAAGGTTGGAAGTGGCTGGTTGCCTACTCGCATGCCCAGATCAGGCTCCTTGCTGGAATCTGCATAAGAACCACCAGCAAACACACTTGCTATGATACCAGAAATATGTCAGTCATATATTCGAAAACCAATTGAAAAGCTTTGACTTGCTGGTTCCAACATAATAATACAGATCCTGAAACACAGGCCATGTGAGTAGACCTTCTGCATGCCAGTGAGACTGTCCACGATGAATCCATCCTTGGTGGCAATTTTGAAGTTCAGACGGCATTATGCGAATCCAGATGGTATCAGTAACGGAATTGTAGTTTTTCCTTTGACAATTCGTGATTAGTGTCGCTAAATCTGGTACGTATAAGAGTTATTCGTCTTACCTGCAGTAAGGAAGCCCCCATTCCTGATTATCATCAAGTTTGTCCAGTACAGGTCGGGCCCATCCTTTCGGTACTTGTGTATAGACGAGTTCTTCATGAGACGGCGTGGCTTCGATGTATTCTTTAGCATGCTTGTATAGATCCTCTGAGTCGTTGAAGTCTGCTGCAGAAAAGACTATTTCTGGAGCAGACACTGCATTTGTACGAGGTCGTTGAGCCGGCAATCTTCTGCTACTTCTTGTGCTGACCATGTTGAGTTCGGAGTTGTGCTGAAAGAAAAAATGATATGAAGATGAAGTTGTAGGAACCCTCAGGTCGATGAAGTTCGGATGAACAGACATGACATAATCATCATGCCTGAGGCACTTTTTGGTAACCATAACATTTACAATACCATGTTCGATCGAGAAACTCTTGCTAAAGCCAATGTGCAACCTTTCTAGAGGGAGTTTGACTGTACAGATATACACGCCAGTGGCTAGGGTATCTGAGTAGTGCGGTAAGCCAGATTTTGATCTATAATTCAATCAATACAACAATAACATACATTCATTATTCACAGGTATATCTATTTCTTAAGCTTTTCAGTCAACTCCGGCACTTTCTCAAACAAATCTCCCACTAATCCAACGTCAGCGACCTGGAAGATGGGTGCCTCGGGGTCCTTGTTGATAGCGGCAATGACTTTGCTATCCTTCATACCGGCCAAATGTTGAATGGCTCCGGAGATACCAGCCGCAAGATATAATTGAGGCGCGACGTTCTTTCCAGTCTGACCAACCTGAAGACTGTTGTCGGCGTATCCGCTGTCCACGGCGGCGCGAGAAGCACCAATTGCTGCACCGAGGGCATCTGCCAATGGTGTCATCACACGATCGAACTCCTCCTTGGACTTTAAGCCACGACCGCCAGAGACGACGCGAGATGCAGTTGCCAAATCGGGGCGGTCAGACTTGGCGAGATCCTCAGAGACCCATTCAGTTGTGCTTTCAGCCTTGGGGTCTGCGCCATCGACGATTTCTGCGGAACCTCCCTCTGTCTCGACACCTTGGAAAGCGGTACCTCGGACGGTGATGACTTTGATGGGATCTTCGGATTGGACTGTGAGGATGGCGTTGCCGGCGTAGATGGGTCGGACGAAAGCTATTCAAAGTCAGTTTCCACACCGAACTAGTTTCCCGTGATTATGACCTCAACATACTATCTTCACTCTCAATGGCAGTAATATCGGAAATTTGTTGTACATCGAGGAGAGCTGCTACACGGGGTAGGAGACCCTTTCCGAATGCTGAATGTCCTGCGATCACATGTGTATATCCGCCGCTTTTGATATTATCCACGAGTAACGGAGCGTAGTTTTCGGGCAAGCCCTGTGATAGTAGTCCAATGAGCGATTATAATTCTTGAATTTCCTTGTCATTTGAAAGGGGGCTCCACGGACCTTCTCGTAAGCAGCATTGTCGACTGCGACAACCTTCTCGAGTCCCTTGATCTTCGCCGCCTCAACGGCAGCGGATGACTTGACACCCTCACCAGCAACAAAACCCGTAACGGAGCCTCCCAATTTCTGAGCAGCAGCAATGGCAGATAGAGAAGCTGAAGAAAGCTTGCCGCCTCTTTGCTCGAGAACTGCCAATGTCGACAATAGTCGTGTGAGCGCCGATAGCCGGACGTCGAGAATCGGTCGTGAGGAATGAATCTGCGAGCGCACAGCGCGCAGCACCGAAGGCCTTGCGACGGAGATCATTGTGAATTTTCTAGGCGCGCAATTTTCGAAACTTCAAATGGCCGAATGCATTGACAGTAGTTGCCTAAGTTGTCCTGCAACACAATTGAATGAGAGCTTGGTGGTGGTGTTCGGTGACGATAGAGAAAAGCGGGTAAGATATCGCCGTGCGGCCGGCTATCCTAGCCAAGACCGATAGAGACCGATGATTCCCGCGCCTCGGCTATACGGGGATTTTGCTAAGAGGCATCTCAGAAACTATTTTATAAGAACGAATTACTCGAATTCAATGATATCGAAAGAAATGAAGCATAAACATCATATACAATTAAGTAAAGACTCTATCAAAACGCGAACAGCCAGACAACTGAACCAACGAATCGAAAATCATGGAGAATTTTTGGACGCCGTAGAACCCATGCAAACACCAGACCATTTCATAGAGACAAAGACTATTTCTTCTTTGTAGCTTTAACAGGAACCTTTCCCTCTTCAAGAGCCTGCGATTTTCGCTTTTGGAGCTTCTCCTTGAGGGAGACCTCGTCCTCGTCTGCAGCCGCCTTGATTTTCTTTGTCTTCTTGCTTTGTCCCCGGGCGGCATCGTCTTCTTCCGGATTCCTTCGCTTGTTGCCGCTCTTGTCGCTCTCAATTGCCTTCTTTTCTTCTTCCTCCTTTTCTAGAACGTCTGTCTCGTCCAACCACAGCTCGTCAGCGAGCCAGATGGGCAAAGCCATTGTGCTGGTTCCCTTCACGTGGATAGCTTTGACGTTCCTCCAGCCTTTCGTAATGAACTTTTCTGTCAAGCCATTGACGACTGCCTTGATATTTTCTGCAAGTTGCTCTGGCGTAAACTTAGTAGATCCAATACGGACCGATGTCGTTGTAGAAGGCGCGAGGTAGACCGGCGCACAGTTCAAGGCCTTCTCAATCTCTTTCGCAACAACCTGTGGAGATGCAAAGCTAGCTTTTCGCTCCTCTTTAGATTGCTTGCTCTTGGGATCCTTCTTCACGCGCTTGCCGTCGACTTTCTCAATCTGCTCGATACGGATGGGAATTGGGCGTTTGCTTGACTGGTAGAAGATTTTCCCTAGGGTTTCGACTAATCGCATAATGATTCGGTCATCAGCCAGGAAAACATCGTGTTCGGAGAGTAGTTGTCGGCGGCTCTCAAAACTCTTATAGCGATCCCTCAATTTCGTAAGACCGATAACTTTGGTAATGCGGGATGAGAGTTCAGATGGGAAGGCAGGATCAGCGACAATATCTTTGACTGAACGTTGCGGATCGGCGGTAATAAGACATATGTTCAAGGAGGATGATTTGTTCAACGAGTGAGGGAGGTTGATTTTGCTGGGCTTCAGGCGGTTCTTGTCGACCACGTGTTTCTTGGTTGTCATGACCAGCCATACCAATTCGCTAGTAGTTGGGGATACTTCAGCATCCGACTCGTCATCGTCGTCGCCAATTAATGTTTTCTTCGTTGAAGTCTCTTCTTGGTCTTTCTGTTCAGACTTGATATGACGAAGAAGCGCACTCGAGGCTCGGAGGACCTATGTAAGAAGCGATAAGCAGGAGTACTTGAGTGCGACGCTATTCAGAATCAATTTACCTGTTTGTCGTCAAGTTGATAGGGAGTTCCTGACGCCACTTTCGTGGTCAAGGCTTGTGTTGCTGCAGGCATTTTGTCTGATATGTGGTTAGCAAAACTATCAAAACTCATTCGACCTGGAAGTTCTCGATCAAGCCTTCCAAAAAAAAAAATCACTGACTTGACTTGGCATTAAAAGCGGGTCTCGATGCCGGCCATCTCTCGTTGTTGATTGGTTGGTGCTATTCACCGCCAACTATCCCCACGTTAGTTCGACCTTATCATGATGCTAGCCAGTTTAGGATTAGCCTTACTTAAAGACAGCCTTATCACGTGAGACTGGAGTCACATGATACCGAAAGTTCGGAGTTGAGAGCCAGAATCAGGCATCAAGCAAACGGCAGTGGCAATTTTATTGCAGTACGACACTAACGGATCTTAGTCAGTTTCACCTTCTCATGATCCAACGTTTGATGCTTTGTGGCTGGCTCATCTTTCAATATTTTCATGATCTTTATGATCCGACTATGCAGGAATCGGTTAGCCCTCTAATCATCTTTCTTCTTCAACTGCCAGTGCCCGCCGACTCGTTATCGACAACAGATTCCTGCATGCCAGCATGACCCGCGTATCACCTTTGCCCTACAATCAGCAAATTAGTAGCACAGACTCCGGAGTCTCCAGGCCAAGACCCAGTTCACAGGAGGATCGTTGACAAATATCCGGAGTATTAATCGAAATTGGAGTGTGCGCCGTTACGGGCTGTCGTGGTAGTCCCTCAACTTCCACCGCGACTATGGAGTGCCTTCACTAGTTACGGAGTAGAAAAGTGGCACAGAGTTACTCAATAACACGGCCGTTCCAGGAAGACAAGCGTAATCTTATTTGACCAGCGCATCGCACACCAGATATTTCTCTTCTCGCCGAACCATAGAAAATCCGGCTTTCGCGATGCAGTCTACAATCTCAAAGTGTTCCGTTACACACACTCGGAGGACTCCGTACTGCGACTGCGGAGACTATCACGGCATGATAAGGCATTGACGATCGAGACTGCCGCACCGGCACTATCCAACCACGTACCAAGGTACAGCACATTGATTCACTTTCGGATCTTTCTGGCTATGTGGGAAGGGAAGGCGTCGATCAGACGAATCCTATGACAACGGCGTACAGGACATATGTGAATGTCGTTCGTACCTTGAAAATACCCTCCGATGAGGTTATTGTAGTCAGCATCTGGTTCCCCATGTGTTGAATGGTGAGACAATGGCGTATGTTAGTTGAGGCTTTGCATACGGGGGTTGAAGACGTCGCCCTGATATTAACTTTCTCCGTAAGATTACGTACGCCGTACGGACAGTAATTTACACTTGAAGGTCCAAGGGCGACTAGTGCAGGCACTGTTCGTCTCTAAGACCTCTGAATTGAATGAAATTCATAAGAGTCCCCGCTTATCCGCGTAGGATACTACGTATGCCTAGGGGACTAGTCCAGTAGATCTTATCATCTTAATTGGATTTATCGTTTGATATGACTTGCAGACTTTTGCCAGGCAGAGAACTCTGCTAGGGAAGGATTGCTGCAGTGCCGGGCAAGCAGAGGGAGATCTCATCCCGTGTTATTACTGGCCTGAACGTGCCTTGCTGAAACCCCGGCTGGGAAAGAAAGATGAGACAAAACCTTCAGAAGATACCCAGACAATGCATATCATATGAAAGAAGATTTGGTTCCGACTCTCTGAGTCTTTCTACCGCGTACGTATGCGGAGTTCAACTCCTGTGTAGTGTGTAGAGTGTACAGGCACTGTAATGCATATTACATTACGTACCGAGGGCCAGGAAGTTCGGGGCAATATGTAAGAAAAAGAAACGCTAGACGATCGGCAAGGGGATTGGCTGGTTGAGCCCACTATCCGGCACTAAGCCACACTTGTGTCTCATCTGAACCGCTGATTGGTCAATAAGGCCCAGGTACAATTTCCAGCAAGTGGGGCCCTTGTCAGGAACAGGAAAAGCCCAAACAAGCGCAGCCATGGCTCCTTGTTTTTGCACGAGATCCCTTTGCAAATACCGCACATACCTGCTCGATCTAGCTAGGCCGTCTTCCACTTGGTTGTATTATTAGGCTGTGGTTGGTACTGCGATTTAGGATTGAACCAGTCAGAAGTCTGATGATCTCGTTGAAGTTCTGGTTATGGGCTGCGGTGTTGTGGGATACAGTTCTACACAGCTTTCGTATTTTTACACAAGATCGTAGGGTAGCCAAAGTTGCCTGCTTAATATCTGTAATACACTAGTACAGGCTAGACCCAAAGCAGCTTAGCTAGCACTGTTAGCTTCCCTGCTAGTAGAGGCTAAACAGCAGCATAGAAACGGGGCAAAAGCACTGCAACGCACCCCCTGGCTCCCGTCTGCAAGCCTTGCAGCCCGCCATGTCCACACCTGCCCCCCTGGCGAAATAAACTGTTTATCTAACAATCCGCCCCTTCCTTCCACCCTCTTCATCCACCCTCCTACCACGCTCCTTCAATTTCCTGTGTCACCGAACACTCGAGTTTCCCTCTGACCCAGAGAGTCCCTGCACTCTCTATTACATTCGTTAGGAAACTTCTCTGCGCTCAAGTGATTTCACTCTTTGCACTCACTTCGTGTTACCTGTCTGCTCTCGACGAGAATTCCGCCGTTGCCTGAGACGAACAACCATCAAACCTCTCGAGACGTCCGTTCATTTCGTTCCGTCGACACCGTCAATTGATCTTTGCGCTTTCGAAGCATCTGTACGTACGCCCTTTGCTATCTGTTGGGTTTAGGCTGGTCTGGAGTGTCCCATATATGGCCGTCTGGTTGTCAGGGCATCAATTGGGACGACGCAAATAATCGAAAGGTTACTGGTGTCGCTCCAGGATTGTCCTGGTCTAACTCCAAACACAGAAGAAAAAGATCAAGTCGAATTTGCGATGAACAGCTGCTGACAGTACTGCTTGACAGTTATAGCCATTACCTATCACTCAATTCACGAAGGAACGCGTTGAACTATCTACAATCACGGTCGCCATGAAGCTCTCTGCGACCGTCGCCATCGCTGCTGCGGGCACCTTGGCCGCCGCCCAAGGTCACCATCACGCTCACCACCATGCTCACAAGCGTGATACTGTGGCAACCTCCACTGTCGATGAAGTCGTGACTGTCTACCAGCTTGACGGAACTCCAGTCCCTTACGCCGATGTTTGCCAGGGTATCAAGAACGGTGACTACAAGTGGGCTGAAGGCGCTGCTCCCTCCGGTGCTTGCGCTACAACCACCAGTACCAGTATCTCCGTCAAGGCTGCTGAGTTCATTCAGACCACGGTCTCTATTTCGTCTTCCACGAGCTCTACAGTGATCACCACCTCGGCCGTCCCTACTACTTCAGCTACTCCTACGACCAGCTCCACCTCTACCACACCCACCACTAGCAGTACCCCTGCTGCTACCACAACTGCCAGCAGCAGCTCTAGCGGCGTCACTGGCGTTGATGCTGCTTTCCCCGACGGTAAACTCAGTTGCGATACTTTCCCTTCGGACTACGGTGCGGTTGCTCTTGACTACCACAACATTGGAGGATGGAGCGGTATTCAGTACCCTACTTACAACTCCCTCGAGACTCTCGTTGAGACCATCGTCACCGCTGTTAATGGCGAGTCTTGCACAGAGGGTGCTTTCTGCTCTTACCAGTGTCCTGAAGGTTACTTGAAGTCTCAGTGGCCCTCCACCCAAGGTGCTACCGGTCAATCTGTTGGTGGTATCAAGTGCTCTGGCGGAAAGTTGGTCCGCACCAACACCGACTATGACACCCTCTGTATTCCTGGTGTTCAGGCTTTGTCTGTTAAGAACACCCTTTCTGACACCGTTTGCCTCTGCCGTACTGACTACCCTGGTAAGTTCAAACTAATATTTGAGTTTATACTTTCGACGTGAATAAAACTGACTTTTTTTTGAAGGTACTGAGAGTGAAACCCTCCCCACCTGTGTCAACCCCGGACAAACCGTTGCGCTTGCCAACCCCGACGGAGATACCTACTACCAGTGGGAAGGAAAGCCCACCTCGGCTCAGTACTACATCAACCCTGCCGGGGTCAAAGTGGCAGAGGCTTGCACTTGGGGGGATGGCATCAAGCCTATTGGTAACTGGGCACCCATGAACTTGGGTCTCGGCTACAAGGGGGGTTTGACCTACGCCTCGATCTTCCCCAACACACCCACCACCGACGCTATCCTCAGTTTCAACGTCAGATATGATGGTGCTAGCTCAGAGTGCGCATGGGATGCCAACGCTAAGGCCTACACTGGTGGTGGAAATGGCTGCACTGTTAGCATTGACAAGGGCAGCAGCGCCACCCTCGTCTTCTACTAGACGAGTTGAGTACTTCGTGCAATTCCCCTGCGAAACATATTTCGTCTCTATGTAAAATATTTCGCCTTACTTCTCTGTCTGCTTTTGTGTGAATGTTGAGAAGACCCATGTCTCTTATATCTGACGATATTCGCCATTTGTCAGCTTGAACAACTTGCGCTGCCCATCCTGGTTGTGATTTTTCATTTCTCTGAATTTACTTCCCCCTTCTTTTGAGGCTTGGCCATCTAATGACTGGCCTTACTTTTATTTTTGTCGAGGTTTTTTTCGCAATTCCAGCACTTTTACATTTATGATTCCACTCATTTCGGCTGTGCACGACAGTTCGAAAGGCGAACACACCAGTCTGTTGCAGCAATCATGGACGTCTCTCATCCGAAGCCAAAAGTGACGTAATTCGTGTTGATTTATACCCTTTATATTTATCTTGAATGCTTTATCTTTTTGATTGTAGTCTGTCGCAATAAAAGAGTTTCGTATATATCATCCTACTTAGGCATACACCCCGTCTGTTAACTAGTAGTCAATCTCAAGTTTTCTTTATCAATGTATACACCACTCCATAGTTTTTTCATACCAGCAAAATACCGGACATTCTGTCCCTGGTTGTATGAGTGTCATTCCTGCCTTGGCAGTAATTACATCAATGCTTCATGGATACCGTAGCTGTGCCGAGAATTCCACACCGTCGTCATTTCGTGTTTGTTGCATTGAGCATCTGTTTTGTACTAATTAGATATCCATTTGGTTTTCTGTGGTGCTTCCATGTACTTGAATCAATAGGTACGATCATGGTCGGTAGAAATTTTGAGCTTGGCTGGTGGTTATGAGTCCGGACAATCGGGCGTGTTCATGCGTAGATCTCACAACGTTCTGCAGGTGTATGCTTGAGGAATATCTCCAGATGTCACTTATCAGTAAGATCTTTTCTCTTGATATATTGATGGAATAGTTTTGAGCATAACTGGTGGGTATATGTGTCAATATCGGGTTTCATTTTCATCTTGCCTTGAAATCGACTCGAGGGTAACCTCAGAGATATATATCTCCCTCCCGAGTTAGGGCTAATTTCATACAAGGTCGCGAAAATCGAAAAATTCGCGCCACTGCACTCAGTCGTGTCAATTCGTTTATCTTACACAAGAGGATAGTTAAAATCATATAAATTTACCATATTATAAGACAATTCCACCTCGCTTCTTACATACGACAGTGTAGAACGAAAATTTTCTTTTCATCTAAATCGATAACTTCCCAAATGGGTTAGTGCAGCAAGTCGAGACGGAAGCACGTGACTTTTCGACGTGGACGCGTCTCTGCTGCCCAGGTGAGTGTAGGATGATGTCTTGCTGTATAGCTCCCTTGCAGTCAATTTCAGAGCCTGCTGCTTTCCCGTTTACTCTGCAGCGATGAAATCAATTTCCTACTAAATAATTGGCATGAATGCATTTATCGCCTCCAAATTCTCAATGATATACTATATACGCCCGTCATAGCGCGAGGAACGACAGTGGAGACTTGGTTGGCGCCTGCTCAACGCGTCTCGGAGCGGGCACAGCGTGAAGCGTCTGCCAAAAGCGTGCCCATCCGCGGTCTGAACGAGACGAGCGAGACGCACTACCACCACCGCCAGGACATTCCTCCTCGAAAGATTTCCCTCCCACATTTTCCTTCATGGTTGCACCTCGACTGTCGTGGTCTTGATCAATTCTTGTCTAATACCAGCCTCCTTGGGTATTTACTTTCTTTATACCATTATTGTCTTTTAGTTCCTTGTTCCCCTCTGCTTGCCTGTTGTCGTCGACGTTCTTTTTATGTGCAATCTTTCGACCTTGACGTGCTTGACTCGACCTTGGAAAGACATCGACTGTAATTGATAGTCAATTCAAACCACAACTGCTCACTAGGAAACCCCTCTCCCTCTATACAACAATGGAGTCATCTCCTCCCAGGGCCACGATGAACGGCGTCGGCCCTGCGGCAGGCGTGAAGCGTCCTGCCTCGTTGCTGCCCGCTTTCGAACCTCTGAGCTCATCACCGGCTCTTCCTCGACCTCAAAAAAGAATGGCACGAGATGCAGGAGACTATCCCACCCCGGTGCCAACTTCTTCAACTCATATCATGTCCTCGTCGCCTCCTCATATGCCCATGGCTCGTCCAAAGCTTCAGCGTAGCGTCTTCTCGTCGAGTACTACTGAACGCGCCCCCTTGTCCACCGTCCCGACCCTGATGCTTCCCGAGTCTGGAGAATCTTTGCTTATGGGAAGATCGAGCGCGTCGTGCCACCACCAGCTCTCTGCTAATCGATTAATATCACGCGTTCACGTAAAGGCAACGTACAAGCCCGCCGGCAACCCCTTCGACCGTGACCGCGTCGAAATCATGTGCACGGGATGGAACGGAATAAAACTGCACTGCCAGGGAAAAACATATGATTTGGCAAAGGGCAAGACGTTCACGTCGGATATCAAAGATGCTGATATCATGATCGACGTGCACGATGCTCGAGTTTTGGTTCAGTGGCCCCGAAATGAACGTAAAGAGTCGTCTTCAACCGAGCCTGAGCTTGCTTGGGATGCTAGTTCTCCCTCAAAGTCGCGTCGTGACCTCCAACAAAGCCCTATCAAAGAAGCACCTCGCCTCGTGTCACCTACTTCTCCTTCACCGCTAGCCAGAAACCGTATACCTCCATCGTCGCCTTTGCTCAGCCCGAGTCGTTTACATAGCACCATATCGATCTATGAAGATGAACCGTTGTCCCCAACACCTGCTAACAGAGAAGCCAAGACACTTAACGCGTCTATTACCACAACATTTGACCACAGCTTGAATGATTCACATCTCAGTGCCTTATCAGACACGTTTGAGGACTTTTCAGACCACGATGAAGAAAATGATCCCATTGTTCATTCATTTGGCCCCTTTGGTGAGAACCTTTTGCCACGTATGGCCCAGTTCCGTGCTGGCGATTCCCCAATAAGGGTTGCTCGTCCTCGTACCCAACCAGAGCCTCTTCGATCAGTGCACTCCCCTCCACAGCCAGTGGCGATCAAAAAAGAGGAGGTACAAGAAAAGAAGAAAGGAAAGGAAGAGGAACCAGAAGAGAAACCAAAGATCGATGAGCGGAGAGCCGCAGCTATTGCCGCCATTCAAAACCACGCCGCTAACCAACTCGCGTTTTCCCGTCTATCTTCAACTCCTCTATCCACTATCCTCCAGAATCTGCCGGCTTCTTTCTGGAAATCGGAGTCGAATGCATTCGAACGCTTTACGCGCCACGAAGTTAGAGCCGTTCTGGAGGATACAAAATGCATTGGCGAGGTTATTCGCGAAGGAAAAGATGCTGCTGGAAAGCCCCTGGAAAGCGAGTTCTACTATATCCCCGACAATGATGATGATGAAATGCGTCGACAGGCTGTTGTCAATGATTTGCGCAAGCCTGGTTTGCGGAACTGCAGAAAACAGCACAAGGTCAGCCACTGTTCTCAACTATCATCATTCTTCTCAGTACTGACCGAGATCATAGCAATACTACTGGCGCAAACCCAAATGATCCATCAAATACAAACCGCCCTAGATGTCGAAACGCTTATCAGATTCCATTCTTGTCACATATTTCAAAACCGCTTTTTTATTCTTCTTGTCAGACGTTTATCGCATAGCGCTGCGAGGGCACTGGCCCTAACCCTGCATCTTTTTCCGATCTGAGGCGCTTTGTATCGCTGCAAGGTTTATTGTTTCTGCACGCCCTTTTATGTATTAATGTTGTATAGGACTGTTGTCTTTGTTTTATTCTGTTTGAGTTACCCCATTGTGTCTTCTGTTGTATCCCGTTCGAAGCCCTGATTATTGCCAAAGCTGACGTCATCACGTGATTCGAGTTTTTGTTACTACACTGAGTACACTCTGTGGTTTCTGGATTATCTTGAAACTGACTGCTTATTACAAAAAAGAAGAAATGTATGAATATTCAAACTGATACTGGTGTCTCCATGGTTGGTGCTGGACTGATTGCAGTCTGAGGTAGAATAGTTGATAGAAACACTATAAAACTATGTATTCCACCAAGCTTCCTTATTGCATAGTATGTGTATACATTAATATGCTTCTTTATCATATCAGCTCTTCACTGAGATAAACTGAGGTGGTTAAGGAAAGCACGGCCGACCGCCGCGATTTGTTAGTGGCCCAGCCCACTTTCCCAATCAGCGGCAACCTCAAAGTTGCCCGCAGTCAGTAGTGTCGATCTACCTCACGACAGCAACTTCAGCTCTACTGCTACAAAGAAGAAAGAGCAATCACTTTAGCAAAATTCTTGCCAATATTCCAACATTCCATTGTCCAGATGTGGCATGAAGCTTGGCTTTGGCAATTTCGTCCCGCCTGGAGTTGATACTACTCAACCAACACCCGTTCATTTTATACAATTATTCTCCGCTAGACTGCAACTCGATTGAGCGGTTGAACGTCCGCTGGGATAGCACTCCATGCGTCGCTAACTGTGTCGAGATATGGATCAAAGAAGAAAGCGTATGCTATTTATTTTTTACTGCTGCTTGGAAGCTGTTTGGTTTTGTGGTTTCTGACTTGAGTTTGAATCTAGGGGAGCTCCGCGATCTGAATGAACGAGCGTGGGCTGGAGAAAGTGGTACGATCCTGCAACAATTTTTACCGCGTGCTTCACGTTCTAACAGAGACTTCAAATAGATATATTCGAAGTTAGCAAGTCGCTCGACTCGTCACTCAAGAAAAATACCGCCTTCATCAAACGTCTCCGCACGGGCATCTCAGCTTCTGCGCTCGCCACTTTTATCGCCGATATCCGCACGCTTTCGCTTCACAAGTATCTCTCGGAAATCATCTCGGCGTGCTACGAAGGTCTCTGCAAGTTAAAGTCCCCCGGGGAGGTCGCCGCCGGAGTCGAGATCGTAAGCGCCTTACATCAGCGGTTCGGACCTCATGAATTCACGAAGCAGATCGGATGGTTGCTGGGAAGAGGATTGAGTTCGCCGGACAAATCACAGCTGAAAGCGCTTAGTCAGGATGTTCGTGAGAGGGAGGAGAAGGAGCGATTATCGAGACATCGGGTCCTGCTCAAGGTGGTGACGGAGTTGTGGCTTGTTGCGGTTTTGAAAACGCTGGATGATATTGAGCGTCCGGATGATCTTGGTGCGAAGAATAAGGATGCTAGCTCAAGTGCCGGGGGGAAGATGGATGGACCGTCGAGAGTCAAATCTGCTGCTAAAGGTGATCCGGAGAAGGAATCTGATCCGTATCCTTTGGAGGTTTTGAAGGATCTTTTGGGCCATGATAGGGACCATACGAACCTTCCTCTTGCTGTTCTGTTCGTCAAGTCGTTCAGCTGGGATGTGTTGGGTGTCAAGACTGCTGAAGAAGGTCGCAAGACTGTCGATGCGGACGGCGCAACCACCGCCGCCGCAGAGGGTGGTGTTCAGCCTGAAGTGACCAACGGAGATACCGTGACAGAGCCGCCGCTAGCATCTGAAAAACTACAATTGCGCTTCAAGAATATTCTAACTCGGTACTTGGAGGATGTCAAAGCACACGTTGTTCGCGATCAAAAGGCACTCACTGCACAGAGCCGTCGCAATGCCGAAGCCTATGTCAAGAGTGGCGAGATTTTCGAGGACCGACAAGCGAACTTCGAAAAACAGTCCAAAGCGCATGAAAAGCTGGTCGCGAACACTCAGGCTATGTGTGAGATTCTTGGAGTGGAAATGCCTAGCTTGGTCGATAAGGAGGCAGCTGACGCTTCGACAACCGGAGGGATTGGCCTTGTCAAGACTGCTGAATACCTCCGTGGGCAAGGTGATGGTGCAGGTATCTGGGAAGATGAGGAAGAGCGACGATTCTACGAGAATTTGGCGGACCTCAAAGGCAAAGTTCCAGCTGTGCTACTAGAGGATGGCAAGAAAAAGAAGGGCGACGCTGATGAGCAAGCAAAGGGACAAGACACCGCCGAGAAAGCAGATGCAGATGTATCAGCAGAAGCCAAAGCTGCGGCTGAAGCGGAAAATGAGTCTGTTGCAATTGTCAACAAGACAGTTGGTGCCCAGGTTGATGCGCTTCTTGTCAAGCTCCCAGATCTGCAGACTAAGGATCAAGTCGATCAACTTGCGCTGGACTTTTGCTTCTTGAACTCCAAAGCTTCGCGGAACCGTCTTATCAAGGCTTTACAAGATATTCCTAAAGGTCGTACGGACCTACTGCCGCTCTATTCTCGCTTGGTGGCTACCCTTGGACAGCACATGCCGGACATTCCTCAGGGATTGATTACATATCTGGATGAGGAGTTTAGAAGCCTGCAGCGTCGCAAACAAAAGGAGTTTCTCGGACAAGTCAGAATGATCAACATCCGATACCTGGCTGAACTGACCAAATTCGGCGTCGTGCCTGAGCATGTCATTTTCCACTGCCTAAAGGTGTGTCTGGACGACTTTTCTCGTACAAACATCGAGATTATGGGTAACTTGCTTGAAAACTGCGGACGGTATCTCTTACGCAATCCGGAGACCTCGCCTAGAATGTCCTCGTTCTTGGAGACTGTTGGCCGGAAGAAAGCTGCTACGCATCTGGGTCAGCAAGAGCGAATGATCATCGAAAATGCCATGTACTACGTTGATCCTCCTGAGCGGCCTGCTATTCAACAAAAGGAACGGACACCGATGGAGCTGTTTATTCGAAAGTTGCTTTATCTGGATATGAACAAGCGCAACTATACCAAGATACTGAAATCTGTCAGGAAGCTTCACTGGGAGGAGTCAGAGGTGGATATCCCAGACGAAGAAGACCAGAACCATACTGACATATTACTAGGTTGTCGATATCCTTGAACGAGTGTTCAGCAGACCGCATAAAGTGAAGTATGGCAATATTCACTTGTTGGCCATTCTCGCTAGTGCTCTGTACCGCTATCACCAAGAGTTCGTTATTGGTGTGGTTGATAATGTTCTGGAGTCTATTACCCTAGGCCTAGAACTCAATGATTTCAAGTTCAACCAAAAGCGCGTTGCAGAAGTCAAGTATCTTGGAGAGCTCTATAACTACAAGATGATTGACTCTCCTGTGATTTTTGACGCATTGTACCGCATTGTTGCATTTGGACATGGTATGTCATCTTACAACAGCAAGGTCATTACAGTTTACTGACGAATCTAGAAAACGGAACACCGTCACCGAACCAGATTAATATCCTTGATATGCCGGACGATTTCTTCCGTATCCGTCTTGTTTGCACAATCCTCGATACTTGTGGCGTTTGCTTTGACCGCGGATCGGCTAAGAAGAAGCTTGACTTTTTCCTCACATACTTTCAGGTAGAAATCTTGGTCCCTCTATGATTAACAATATGCTGACAGTTGTAGTACTACATCTTTACTAAAGACCCTCTACCAATGGATGTCGACTTCCTTGTTCAAGATACGTACTCGCTTGTTCGCCCTCAGTGGAAGATTGCGGGCGACATTGAAGAAGCTGGACGTCTCTTCAGCGAGGCAATTGCTCAGAATTACAAGGTTCAAGACGGTGATAAAGGTGCTGAAGTAGAGGATGATGACGTCGAAAGCATCTCTTCTGATGCCAATGGCGAAGAAGGTCTTGACGAGGATGGAGTTCCGGATATTGACGATGGACAATCTTCGGCGGAGGAGGCTGAACCATTTGCCCAAAATGTCGAGCAAGATGGTGAAGGCGCCGACTCGGAATCAGAGGACGAGAAGATCTTTGTTGCACGTCAAGAAGAAGAGAGAGATCCCGAAGCAGAGGCCGACTTTGATCGAGCTTTCGAGAAGATGATGGCTGAAAGTATGGAGGGTCGCAGATTCGAAAGGAAAGCTCTCTTTGACATACCGCTTCCTATGCGCCCTTCTCGTCGGGAACAGACAGCGAGTGATGAGATGCCCGTGGAAAGACCGCAACAACCAGCTAATACTATGGCATTTTCGCTCATGACGAAGAAAGGAAACCGGCAGCAGGTTAGCTTGACAAGAGTATGTCGGTGCCGTAAATTCGTACTAACTTTTGTCTAGACACGCACAATTGAGCTGCCATCCGATTCCAGCTTTGCAATCGCCATGAAAACGCAACAACAAGCCGACCGCGAAGAGCAGCAGCGTATTAAGAACCTCGTTTTGAGCTATGACCCAGGAGAAACGGAACAACCCGAAGGTGAACAAGGCCTCTCCATCATTACCCAGGATCCCATTATTACCCATGGAAAAAGAAACCCGAGGAGCCCTTACAGGAGTACAAATGCTAAGAAGTCTGCAATAGTCTCGGAGAAACGACCGTCGCGTGACAATAGAATGGACAAGTCGAATCGACCGGGATTTCGTTCACGGAAGTTGCAATTGAGTGATGTTGACTGGTAAGAAGCCCCTGCCTGTTACTGGGATTGCAGTTGTTGACAAGATGAAGGACTTGAACCACGCATGTTCTGATGCAGACCATTCATTGATCGATCTAGCGTGGTCGCTAGGAGCTCATATCTATGCCTTGATATTAGGGATACCGTCCCAAAATAATGCAGAGGCTAGCAAGAGTCAGTGGCATATACTCATTGACATCGCTTTGTGTGCCCGATACACGGCTCCATATTTGCATACATTCGAAGAGTATGACTTACACCAATTGAGGTTGATATGTTGCCCAGATGCGGAGACATGAGAGCGAGGGGGAGAGGGGAAGAGGACACGGAGAGGGAAAGCGGCAGATTGATGATTTGAAGAGATTATGTGTATGTCAAGATCATCCTACACTATGTATCCAACTACATATGTAGAACCAATACATAATCTCCATTTACCCGAGAACCTCAATCCAAAGACCAGCACGTAATATACAATCCATTTCTAAATCCTCCCCCTACTAAACTCAACTATAGTATAACAAAGCGCTGATGCATTAGACCCCCTGTAAACAAAAAGAAATAATTCTAAGACAGAAACAGGTAAAGGGTACATTTTTCAATCCTTCGAAAAGGACAGAGAGAGAGAGAGAGGGGAGAGAGATGAATATAAAAAACGGATTTCTTTTGTAGGCAAGAAGACATGTGGTAGAAGAAAAAGATAGGAAAGTCATGGTACATAGATATCTATTCCAGGGAAGAAGAAGGGGCAGAATTGGCTTATTTCTCGGTTTTGAACTGTCCATCGCTCTCATGCCACGCCCTCGGCACGAGTTCTTCTTCCTGCTGATTTGCGGCTTTGGTGGCCTCGCTGGCTCTGCGGAGTTCTTCGGTTTCGGCGTGTTTCTCGGCTTCGTTTAGGCTTGAGACTGCAGGGTCTGCGATTTTGATTTCTTCTGCGGGGGGCTGTTGTTGTTGCTGCTCTTTCTGGGCCTTAATGGCTTGTTCTTCGCGGTCGCGTTGGGCGATTTGTTCGGTTAGTTGTTCGTCGACTTCGTCTTCTTGGAGTTCGGAGCCGTAGACTTCGGGGTGGAGGCGGAAGCAGTCTTGCATTCCCCTAAAACATCATTAGTAAATTCCATACCGGGTAATGGGAGAGGGGGGGGGACCGACTTGAATTTCTCGATACAATCCATGCCCTTAGGCTCCTCCTTGGAGTAGACAAAACAGCTAAACGCCTCCCGGAACTCTTCACCGCAAGGACCATAGGCCATACCGCCTAGACATGGGCAGTCCCAATTGATCTCTCCAGTCTCAGGGTTAAATGCGCCTTCATGTTTGGCTTCCTGCTCCAATCCTTCCAGACCACCTTCCTGCTGCTGTGATTGACGAGGATCTACGACCTGCGCATCAGTCGAGTGCGGCGCAGTTGGCTCATCGCGAGCTTTTTTGAGGCCAACTTTCTGCCCAATTGTGTCTAGTGTAGGCGCATCCTCGGAATCCAATGGTTGCGGCCTCAGGGACAGAGTGGGTTCTTCAGCGAAGACGATGGAGGTGTTGTAGAAGTAGATGATGCCGCCGGCAAGACCGAGACGGACGAAGCGGTTGCGCCAGCTGCGGCGTTTTTGTGCAGGTGGGTTGGGGACGAAGGTATTTCCGCCTTCGGTGCTCGCGAAGCGTCGTTGGGCTGTGGCGAAGTGGTTTGTGATGGTGTTTGTGGTGGTGGTGCTGGGTTTGGTGTTGCGTAAGAGCAGAGTTGCTCGTCTGGTGGCTGATTGCCGGAACATTGTGGATGGAGCTATCAATTAGCTATTTATTAAGCTGTCGCAAAATAAATTAGGTATACGCAGCAAGTACCAAAAGGAAGAGGAATAAAAAGAAGATAGAGAAGAAAGCAAGATGACGCTGATTAATGTTTTCTTGTGAAGCGGATGGAATTTGGGCCGATGATCGTAGGCTATTGCCGAATCGGGATTAGTCGCGAGGTTTGCCGGATTAACCCTTCTCGCCGTTGCGCTACATTTGGGCGTATTAGGGTTGATAGAGATTTTTCTCCTTGGATGATAGCTTTTATGTTACAAGAGATCGTGTCTCTCGTCTCGACGAGTTGTATGGACTGGCCCAAATGCGCTCAAGATTGGGCGACGCAGATCATTGATGTTCATCAAAGACCTTTAACTACGTACATCCCCTATATCCGGGGTCTACCTACGCTTCCAAAGTTCGGCGGTCAACTGGTAAACTGGCATCCCACAGTGGTGGAAACACTTGATGAATCGTATACACTTATCACAGCATGGACGTTTTGCTTCCAGGTCCCCCCTGGTATATACTCTGCAAAGCCAACGCATTCAAGCTGGCCGACCCGTTATCGTGTAACTCGGGCTTCATCATCGAGTTACCAGTCAACAGTCAAGTACGAAGCTTCGGAGGAATCTTTGACTGTCTGATAGCATCTTCTAGATAGTTTGCGATGCTCAACTTCTGAGACATGTTCGAGATTGCCCAGTTATCAAAAGCAACGGCATGCATTTATGCATGCACTCACCCGAATCTGTCATGTACGATTCCGAATACGTACCCTAAGCTCTATCGTGTCTCTGCTAGTCGCTATAGGTACGTACATAGTAAAAAAAACCATCTCCTAAATCATCCTAACCACGAGACTATTATCGCTTATTGTTAAATTGAATAACTGGATCAGAGTGTGATCAACGATCTTTCTGTGAGTTTACTTGTTTTCGGCTTCTGTAGCAAGAGGGAGCCTTGCTAATATGATTGTTCCGGCTGTCAATTTCATTCATTCGTATTCTACGCCGTCATTCCAATATTGCGAGGACGAAAGGAAGCATATAAGCAGAGATCAACCGAACGAGAAACGACACGTCGCTCGGTGGAATGCCGCATATTGGCAGGGTTCTATGCTACACATAGATCCGAGGTTGGGTAACAATAGATGTTTGTTCTGTACTCCGGAGGCTCAGGCACAGAGACAATTGACTTGAGGAATGTAAATTCGGATTGAATTGTATTCCTATCACTGTCTAAAGGTCGAAAATGAGTAGAATATCAGAGGAAAGAACAGGGATGAAGTGATATGTCTGAAGATGCTAGAATTGACGTTAGCGGGGACGTGCACTTAGATAATCCAGCTTAATTGCCATGTCCCGTGACTTGAGGCCAACAGCACACTTAATTGGCCAGCTATAAACACGCTAGGCCGCAACAGGAAAGGACCATCGGCAAGCCCCTTTCCCTGCTGCTCTCCAGAAACCACCAGACAATTTGTGAGCTTGCTAGTGGCTAGACTAACTGAGAGACACACTTCTGTTAGTCTCCTGAGTTGTGTCTGTCTGTCTCTCCTTCCTCACTCCCTCCTTCGTGTTCCCTTCCCCAGTTGCCCTTTCTTAATTCTATTCTATCTAATTGTCTCTTTGGACGATTGAGTGTTGCCCTTCTCAACGCTCTTTTGGTCTTGATTTGTTTGGACACCGTCGTCTCTTCAGGTGCCTGACCCTCGTTTGGCTGTTGTCCTTCCCCTTCTCCTGACTGGGAACCTTCGTCCACGGTACGTTTAACTCGACTCCGTCTCCATCCTTCCCCGCAACAGAAATAAATATTATTTTGTTTTGTTTCATTATTGAGGAAATTGAAATGAAAAGAAATACCTGGGGCCTGCCTGGGAGAGTTAAAAGCTGACGTTGTGATACCGGCAGGAACGACCCAGCACTTTCCTCCACGTTATCCATTCCCACCTTCCCGACGTTCGTTCACGAGACTTTCAGAGTCTCTTCTTCACAAAAATGGGTAAGCAGAAGACTCAATTCTATTCTCATCACACTTCGTGGCTATTCTGTCGATTGCCTTCGATCCGAGACTATTCAGCGTTCTTGGTTACAAAACAAGCTTTGGCTGTGTGATTGGCTGGCATCATGTCCAGTTCCAGGTATCGCGTTGTGGGTGTCAAGTACCGTTCCAGCATGGATGGAAGAAGCATCCGGCTGTCGAGATCTGACTACCTCAATGACCAAAACGACCTCCATCACAGCACAACGACTGGAAGCTCCACCTCCCAGACCTCTGCGTTTTCAATGTTACAATCAATGTCTTCGCTTTCGTTGCAAAGCGATATGGATCAATTCGAGTTTACTAACTGGGAGTTACCTACAGCCACCAATGGTTCCGCCGTCGCGCCCGGAGAGAAGCCTACTTCTCCCATTCCCAGCACCTCCAGCAAGGCCGCCTCACCATTTGTCGAGCGAAGCAACCCGATGGGTGGTGCTAGCACCGCTCAAACCGTGAGCTCCAAGGACCCCAAGGCTGCCGCCCAAGCTGCTTCAGATATGCGCAATGTTGTTCGCCGCAAATTGACCGGATATGTCGGATTTGCCAACCTGCCAAACCAGTGGCACCGCAAGAGTGTCCGCAAGGGATTCAACTTCAATGTCATGGTTGTTGGTGAGTACACTTGATGGCGTGATTGTAAAATGGACAAGGAGGCTAATGAGCGCAGGTGAATCTGGTCTCGGAAAGTCTACCCTGATCAACACTCTTTTCAACACTTCTCTTTACCCTCCCAAGGAACGCAAGGGACCTAGCCACGACATTATCCCCAAAACCGTGTCTATCCAAGGAATCAGCGCCGACATTGAAGAAAACGGCGTCCGCCTTCGTTTGACTGTTGTAGACACCCCCGGATTCGGTGACTTCGTCAACAACGACGACTCGTGGAGACCTATTGTCGAGAACATCGAGCAGCGCTTCGATGCCTACTTGGAAGCCGAGAACAAGGTCAACCGTATGAACATTGTTGACAACCGCGTCCATGCTTGTGTTTACTTCATTCAACCCACCGGCCACTCCTTGAAGCCTCTTGACATTGAGGTCATGCGCCGTCTTCACACCAAGGTCAACTTGATCCCAGTTATTGCCAAGGCCGATACCCTGACCGACGAGGAAATTGCCCTCTTCAAGCAGAGAGTAAGCGACCTAAATTGACAATGTTTCGTAGCTTATGTGCTAACATTTATAGATCCTTGCCGACATTCAATACCACTCCATCCAAATATTTGAAGGACCCCGCTACGAGCTCGATGACGAAGAGACCATTGCCGAAAACCAGGAGATCATGTCCAAGGTGCCTTTCGCTGTTGTCGGTGCCAACGCCGAGGTCACTACCCCCGATGGACGCAAAGTCCGCGGCCGTCGTTACCCCTGGGGTGTCATTGAAGTTGATAACGAGGAGCACTGCGACTTTGTTAAGCTGCGTCAAATGCTTATCCGCACACACATGGAGGAACTCAAGGAGCACACTAACAACGTCTTGTACGAGAACTACCGCTCCGACAAGCTCACTCAGATGGGTGTTGCTCAAGACCCAAGTGTCTTCAAGGAGGTGAACCCCGCCGTCAAGCAGGAGGAGGAACGCGCTCTCCACGAACAGAAGCTTGCCAAGATGGAAGCCGAGATGAAGATGGTCTTTGAGCAAAAGGTCCGCGAGAAGGAGAGCAAATTGAAGCAGAGCGAAGACGAACTATATGCTCGCCATCGGGAGATGAAAGATCAACTCGAACGACAGAGGCAAGATCTGGAAGAGAAGAAAGCTCGACTTGAGAGTGGGCGACCTCTTGAAAAGGAAAGCAAGCGGAAAGGATTCTCCCTCCGCTAGACGCTCCCAAGCTAGGAAGAGCGGACAAAAGCTGCTGCCGTTCCTGAAATGCGATGACCTAAATAATGGCGTGGGTTATTTTTACGGAGAGAGCTGGCCATGGAGACATGCGACGTTCGATTGTCTATTAACTCAACTGCTCACTCGTTGTATCTTTTTCTTTTTATCTGCTTTCCACCACTTACGCTCATTGACCTTCCCTATTTCACCTCCCAGCTTCCGCTAATGACTACTTGATATCGGGCCAGCCGAAGAAAAGGATGCCTTTTTCTCTCTTTCTATTTCGATTGTTTCAAGAAAGGTTATTAATAATGGCATGTTCCGAGCCGCTGTACAGACGAAACATGTTTCTTTGGTCTTGCGGAAGCTCGTTGAGCATGCCGTGTCTAATTACTTTCTTTCTGATTCTCTTCTTGTCATGTAATTCTTGGCCTGCTATACCTCTCTTCTGCTGTCTTTATTGTTTTGTTTAGGCGCTCAATAAAATGTTTCATTAGGATGTCGTATATAAAACCCTACGATTAGTAGATAATAGATAAGTAAAAAGAAGGACGTCATGGTGGAAGCGGGCCAGATTGGCAAGCTGAGCTGGCACTGGCCAATCAGCAGCTTATCTGGCCGGGCCTAACGTAACCAGCCTCCCACATTGTCTTCTCCATTATCCACGACACCACCACAATTACCTTACTCTCGACACTTCGACTCCCATCGTTCGCATAGACTATCCTATCAGCGAGGATATTGATTCGTTCAGTGCTGTCTTAACGGATTCAATAGTACAATCTTTCGTTCTTTCTATATCACCTGCCCTGTCCGCTAGTTGACCACTATGGCTCCTCCACCTCCGGCCACCTTGCCTTTGGGCGAGAGAATCAAGGCCTTGGCCCAGACTTTGCAGTATGTTTGTTTATGGATGGAATAGCTTGATTTGAGGTTGAAGCATCATTCGCTAACTGATCACGCATAGATTTGGTTGGTTTGTAGGGTACGTTAGACATGTTCACCGCATATTACCATCATATCTTGAGCCTCGGCGGATGCATATTCATCATCGCACCCAATGACAACTTCTCGAGGATCGAAAACAACGCATGATATTAAAGGCAAGAAGCTGACTTGCATAGACACTTGACTCTCCTTCTATCCGTCTTCCGATATGGATTGTCCTACATCTTCTTCAACTACTACTCCCGATGGGCCAAGATTTCCTACCGTCTCGCATTCATTTCCGCCGCGGCTACCTACGGAATTGTTGTTTATAAACAGTATATTGCTCGTGGAAAGTTGTCTGGCTCCCCGTTGCAGATCGCTGTCAAGTTGTTGAGTGACGAGAATGTCCAATACCTCGGTAGGCCATCACCTAAATTCGAGTGTTTGAGTATTCCCCTGCTAATATGGTATAGGAATGGCCCTTGTGTGGCTCTACTCTCGCCAAATCCCCCTTGCCCTTCTTCCCTTCAGCGTCTACTCCGTCTTCCACGTGGCCACTTATACTCGCACATACTTGCTGCCTACGCTCCAGCCCGCTCCCCAGGGAGCTACCGGACCAGCTTCTCCCGGCGGCTCCCGCCCAGCTGCCAAGCAGTCACCACTCGCAGAGAGCATTGGCAAGTTTGTCAAGCAATACTACGACTCTAGCATGTACCTCGTTGCATCGCTCGAATTGGGTCTTTTGTTCCGTATCGTCCTTTCCGCTCTGACTTTCTCCAAGGGTAGCTGGGTTCTGTTGGTTATCTACTTGGCCTTCTTCCGTGCTCGTTACTCCCAGAGCTCGTTTGTTCAGAGCGCCGTGGCTCGATTCACTGCTCGCGTTGATACTTTGGTGTCCCACCAGAACACTCCTCCTCAGGTTCGTCAGGGTTGGGAGGCCTTCAAGGGTGTTACTTTCCAGGTCTATGAGGCTTCTGACGTGAAGCGCTACCTTGGTGGTGGACCTGCTGCTGCTGGTAAGAAGCCTCAGTAAATGTTTCGAGTTTGGGTTGCTGCAACACAGCGTGTCTTCACAAAAGCAATGTGTATACATTGTCTGTCAGGGTTGCAGCCTCGACTACTGGTAACGCCTTAACGATACATTGTCATGGCTGAATGAATCATATTCGAGCCATAGTCGCTCGACACGAGCACTACGGCCAACGGACTTTGGGGGAGGAAATGATGGAGTTATACCTGACAATGGCACTAAGCCGGTCAAATAACGAACGACAGCGGTGGATACTTATTCTTAGAGTTATGATGCAAAAGGGAAACAGTTTGCGAGTGGGAGTTTCCTATGTCCTGATCTTATAGCACGGTTGTGTTGCGTACAATCAGTTAGGCGTCAAAGGGATGACCTCTGTCTTGTCTCTTCTTGTCTTGTCTTGCTTTTTTGACGTTTTGCTGTTTCTGATATTCTTACTGCGCTTGTTGATATTCATATGCGTTTCAATCTGTTGCTGTTGCTGTACAGAGCGAGTGCTGCGTTGAGTGTAGTACGTATGTAGCGAAGTCTCATATACATTAACACATTCAACAAGTATTTCATTGTAGATAAAAAGCTTTGGCCCTGAATCGCAGAGATCAGTCCATCGGCTGGGCGGGTCCGAGCCGAGAAAAATCATTCGCCGCCGAAGTTGCAACTCCGAAAAAGTTCCTCAGTCTTAGTCAACTGTCAACGAATGTTGAACAGCGTGCCATTATCGCTCGATTTCTTGCGTCTGCTACTAAATAGACAACTAATGATGACTCGTTTTTGAGCATACTTCGTCTCTTTCGTTATTTCGTTCAGCCATTCTTTCACCATCTCCTATTTGCGACTACCCGTTTGTTTCCGTGAGGCGAATTGCACAATTTCGATATAGATACGGAGTCATTGGGCGGTGGACAATACGACAACATTAATAGTGACAGAAGAGACAAAATTGTCATGAGCCTCGACTCAAAAGCGCCTGATATCTACGCACCTGCGACATCGCCATCCTCCTCACCGTCATTGTCATCGTCCCGCGGCGATCATCGCCATAATGCAGCACAATTGAATAATGCAGAGGATACCGGGTCAAGACACGTATTGCAACAATTCGTGAGCAGAAGAAGTCCTTCGTCGGAATCGTGCACAATGGATATGGCCGCTCAGTCTGCGGTCGTCCCGGTGGATGATTATGAGCATGAGACGCGGCCGCCTTATCTTCACGTATGTTTTTCTTCTATCTCAATGAGGTCATTGGACTTTTGATTCTGGCCATGTAGGCTCCTATCGTTAAAAAGGCTGATTTGTTTCTACTGGTATCAGTCCATGCTAGCTGGTGGCATCGGCGGCTCATCCGGCGATATGCTCATGCACTCCCTCGACACCGTCAAAACTCGCCAACAAGGCGATCCACACATGCCACCCCGATACGGCTCGACGTCCGCATCATACATCAAAATCTTTCGCGAGGAAGGGTTCCGGAGAGGTCTTTATAGTGGCGTGAGTCCGGCGTTGATGGGATCGTTTCCGGGCACGGTGATATTCTTTGGGACGTATGAGTGGTCGAAGAGGCATATGATTGATTCGGGGATTAATCCTACGTTGTCGTATCTTTCTGCTGGTATTATCTCTTTGTAAGATCTTGGTTTTGACAGGATGCTAACTTTGGGGAAGGTTTTATTGCCGATTTGGCTGCTTCGGTGGTCTATGTACCGTCCGAAGTCCTCAAAACACGTTTACAACTTCAAGGACGATATAATAATCCCTACTTCAAATCTGGATACAACTATAGAGGAACAACAGATGCATTCCGAACAATCGTGCGAACAGAAGGATTCGGCGCCATGTTTTCGGGATATAAAGCTACCATCTTTCGCGATTTACCCTTCTCTGCACTACAGTTTGCGTTTTATGAGCAGGAACAGGAATGGGCGAAGAATTGGGTTGGTTCTAGAGAAATCGGATTGCCGATGGAAATTCTTACGGCGACGACAGCGGGTGGTATGGCGGGTGTCCTGACGTGTCCGTTGGATGTGGTCAAGACGAGGATTCAGACACAGCAGAATCCTGACGCATTACCTCAAAAGAGTTCGACCCAGGCTTCTATATCATCGAAGAAAGATAGTCGGCCGCACGCACAACACAGCCAGCATACAACAACGTCAACAACATCATCTTCCAGCAAAACACATTCACGACCTATATCGACCTCTTCCCCATCGACATCTACACCCCAACCCGGTGCACCTATTCTACACACATCATCCGTCTTCACAGGACTCAGACTCATTTATAAAACCGAAGGACTGGCCGGCTGGTTCCGTGGCGTTGGGCCACGAGCGGTCTGGACCAGCGTCCAGAGTGGCACGATGCTGGTTATGTATCAGTATTTGCTGAAGAAGTTTGAATCCATGTCGGAGTCTGAGACGGTGCCGGTAATATAATTCGACGGCTGTTTATACATACACATCACATCATACATACTGGGTAATCGGCAGGATGGTATGAGGCATGTTTGGCGTTTTGCTTGTTTGGTTGGGATGATAGAGTTGTTAATTTATGTAGACCATTGTACAATACCTATTACATTTACATCTATGAATAGATCTCCTTTACATTGTACTCCGTATGGCACAAAGAAAAGCGTAACCTCCATACTATTTATATAAGTTGTGTTGCAGTGTTGCAGCAAGATCACTGTGATCTGCAAACTGCTCGTGCCCTAAGCATGAGGAAAAGCGGTGGGAACTCGCGGGCCGCACTGTGGGAGCAGAAAAACACGCTAAGCCAGCCCAATGTAAACAAGCCCGCTCTTCCCCCACGACTGCCACTCACTCTACACATACCTCATCACACCACGCCCTGGAACTTCCTCCTTGCCAGTACACTTACTCTCTATATATTCTATACCCAAGTTGCTATCGAATTGCCGTCGCATGGTCAACGCGATCTCGTTTCTCTATACTTCTACTACTCTGAATTGAAATCATGTCGTCATCCACGGGTCCTTACCTGCGCGCTCTGCGCAAAACAGAGCTGGCTGAGCTGGCTGAAATCTCTGACTTGAAAGAGTGCGCCCTACAAACAATGCTCGTGTCTCTAATTGTCGATGCTAACGTCTGACAGCTACGCCGACCTCAAAAAAGCCGAACTCGAAACTGCTCTCGACAACCATTTGCGCGCCAACAGCTCCATCTTCTCCGGCGAGAAGCGTCTGGCTGACTACTACCGCCGTCTGTCGCAGCCGGCGCGCATGGCGTCGCCCGTGAAGAAGGAGCCCAAGTCTGAGTCGTCCGGTATCTCTGTCGGAAGCGAGGAAAAGAGGTCGTCGCGCCGAACACGCAAGGCTTCTACTGAAGCGTACGTTTTCTTCTCTTCCGAAAGACGCGTCAAGTACTAATGAGTGACAGTGAGGAAACCGAATCGGAAAAAGCTCAAACACCCGCGTCTACTGCAGTCGCCACGCGCACACCGGCGCGTTCTCCACTGTCGTTCGCGGCATCATTGCCGCCTTCGCCTGCCGTCGTCACCGACGCCATTGATCGCCAGACCACCATCGTCCGCGAAAAGGTGTCTGACGCGTGGACCAAGTCCGGCATCTCGGAGCGCTCCGACGCCTTGCGCGCTACACTCAGCAGCGTCAAGTCTATTGAAACCATCTTTGTGGTTTTGGAATTGATCGGATTGGCGCGTGAATTGATTCCGTTGCGCTATTTGACTACCGTCCCCGCGGTTGAGACTGTTTCTACGCCCGAGATTTCGGTCAAGATTCCTGATTTCTTTGTGCTCATTACTGGTACCTTTTGGGCACCTTTCTTGCTCTGGGCGATGACCAGCCTCGTGCTGCCCTTGACCTTTGCGTACTTTTTCAACTTGAGTCTTCATGCGCAATCTTCTACGCACTCGCACAACACGCGTCGTGCATCTACTGCCCAACAACAGGTGGCCAGCTTTGATCCGTTGGTGTACAACATCACCAAGGCGTTGATTTCATACTTTGTCTATGCGAATCACTTCACGTTCTGGAGTACATTCAGTCATTTCTCGATTGAGAAGGTGAATGTCGCTATTCCGGGGCAGTGGCCGGGTGTCTTGACGGGATCGGCCATTGGCGTTTTGGTCAGTTTGTATGATGCTGTTTTGAGGAAGTAACTACTTGCTTAGCAAGTAAGTTGATCAAGACGAGATTTTTGGACTCGCGATTCTTGGAATTTCGTCTTGAGATTTCTTGTTTCTTCTTGTTCTCTCTCGTTTCGCGTTCTCTGGTTGGTCGAACAGAACAACCACGGCTGCTGGATCGACCAAGAAAAAAATGCCATGCATATAAATAATGACTGTGGAGTTTGACCGGCGGTTGGTATGGTATGGTATATGTTTGGGATTCTGTTCTCTATCAGCTTTAGGCTGATAATAAGTCATACTCTGGCTATTGGACCTGTCTCGAAACGGCGTTTGCGAAGTTTATCACTTTCTGATTTGTACTTGTTTTGTTTTTGTTTATGTGCCTAGTCTTGTATTTTTGTATTCCTGGTGTGTATGGTTCATTCAGATATCCCTTCGCTTCTGTTCGTGCACATTGATTTTACCCCCTTTTTGATAGTCGTATTATTGATTATGCTTAACTATGTTATGGGTTATGTTGATGCAATGCAATACAATTCTGTTCTATATTCCTCTTTCCTTTCCTATATTCAATCAAGTACATACTAGATGCTAAAAAGTAACAACCCTCTTAAACCTCTCCCCCAACTCAACCGTAAACAACACCGCCCGCCCCAAACCCACATCAACATCGACCTCCAGCATATCGGCGCGAATGTGGTTACTCGTGGATAACTGTCCGCCTATCTCCGTACGCCATTTCGTGACGTCCCATTCAAACCCTTTCAACGAAATGAGCGTCGGCCCAGAGAGGGGGATTATGCCCACGTTTTCGGAGAATACTTCCTTCCCTTTATCTTTTTCTTCTTCTTTATGTTCGGGGACCTGTTGATGCGTAAATGGTGTATGAATGACATTCTTCCCGGGAGGTAAGATGAAAGATAGACTCTCCTCGGAAAGAAGATATAAATCCCCCGCTGCTTGGCTGCCGGTGGTAGATGCCCTCTTCTCTTCATACGCGGCGTATAAATGATGGACTTGTGAAAAGCCCTGATCGACTCTGCCGCCTAGACCGCCCAGCACCAAGATATCTAACTGCTCTTTCTTGGCTGTCGCAGACGGTAAATGGGTGTGGGAGGTCATGTACAAATCGTGATTGTCGCCTCCAACCGTCGGGTTTTCTCTTGCTAGAATCGCGTGTGCATGTGCGCGTAGGAAGCGGATGGATTTCGTGAAGTCGGTGGAGTATTGGTCTGGATCGTGGAGGATGGGGATGTGGTGCGTTTTGTAGTGTGTTAGGACGTGTGGGTGGATTGAGTCGAGGTCGCCGAGGATGCAGGATGGTAGCTTCAATCTCGAAGTTAGTTACACTGCAGATGAGAAGACAGGGATGGAAGGGAAGGGGCGTACGTCGATGTTTTCGAGGGAGCGGGATTTCATGAGGTCGTAGTAGCGGTTTGCGCCGCCGTCGGCGAGGAGGGTGTAGCATGCTGTTTATGTTAGTTCTGTCATGTTTGGTCCATTTTGAGGATGGTTTCTTGTGTTTGGGAAATGAAGGGATTTCAATCCCATCCAGCGCACGTGAGATGGATGCGCGCATAAGAACGGCGCGGGGTATGTATCCATTTTTCTCCAGATGCGATTGCAATAGCAATGCAGGACCAAGTCCAGTACAAGCTCTGTTTGGAAATTGTCTAGAGCATGAAAAAGAGAACGTACCATGTCTCCTCACAGCATCAAATGCATTCTCATTTATCGGCTGATTGAGTATCAAGATCGCAAACGGTGTTGTCGGGATGATGTCCGTTCGGAAAAAGGATGCGGGATGCCATTCCATGTTCAATCCTTTGAGTGTGCTGGCTAATCACCAGCTGCCTATATGTAAAAGATGTACTGAGAAACTATCCAGTATCATATGTCACTATTCGTGAGTGAGCGAAGAGGTTGAGTTCAGGCAACAGAGTCGGCACGTCATAGATTGCTGACCCACTACTTTATTTATCTTTATCTGAGCCTTCCTATATACACCATTTGACACCTCTGGTTAACAACAAGATGGGTCCTGTCAGTGAATACATCGTGGCAGACGTCGCTACAATCAGAAACACTCTCGAGAATCCTCCGGAAGAAGAAACCGTCCATCGATTCAAATGCTCACCAAAGGACTTAGTGAAAAGCATTTGCTCGGACTGGGATCCAAATGTAGTTTGAGTTGAGGCAACTAGATTGACTTATTTGACAAGTACATGCACATATACAGACCCACGAGAATTAGATACATACCAGCCAACGCCAAACATAAACATGATATAACCCAAACATAGATATAAATCAACCCTTAATCCTACTCCAAAACCAATGATACAAACTCCGCCATTCAGCCGGATCGTCCTCAAAATGATACAAACTCCGCCATTCAGCCGCATCATCCTCAACATACTCACCCACTATCTCCGCCAACTCATTCGTCTCCTCAAACGGAGAGTATTCAGGCGGCGCATTCGATGACATGTCAACCGACGCATGCGGGCTTGTCACTGACGAGACACCTTCTTTCACCGTTTCTGCAACCTCCTTTGCGCCTTCACGGGCAACTTCGGCGTACTCTTCGGCTTGGAGACGAGCGCGGACAATGAGCTCTTCGGGGCTGGGGTATTTCTTCATTAAGATCAGGACTGTGTAGTATGATTGTACGATGCTGGTGTGGACGATGTTCTTTGTCAACATTGTGATTCCGTGGGACAGGAAGCCCTTGACGACTTCGCCGAATAGTCCGTCGTATAATGCGTTGATGCCTTCTTCTGCTGCTATTGATTGAAGGCTTGTGAACAGGCTAAATGCAAATGCGTTGGATGGTTTTGTCTCCTCGCTTGAGGACGAGTCTGCTTGTGCGCGAGTCTTGGCCAGTGAGACTGGGTATGTAATGGCCGAAGCAACAGCTTTGCTGATGGCTGCCAGCAAGAATGTCACTGTAGCAGAAGGATTCTTTCGTTTGTGCCGAGGGAGCAGCAGATATTTCAAAAGTTCGTTCAAGAAGAATGTTATCGACGGATTCAACGTCAAGACCAGACTCTCAGAGTACCCAGACCAAAACCCAATAAACCCCTTCTCAGCTTTGATCTGCGCGGCGACTTGTTTCGTTGATATTGGCTTGGCTTGATCGTCAAGCGCAGCAGTTTGCTTTCTTGTCACTATATTCGCAAGTGGCGTTGTCCATAACTTCGAAAAGGCTCCTGCGAGAACTCCAATAGCTAATTCGTCTAGAATCGGTAATACGGCACGTTTCTTCCCGTTGCTGCTCGCTTTTGAATTGAGTCTCCGTTGTCGTAGTATGGTATACGCGAGGAAAAATAAGAATGAATCCGCAATTGTCTTCCACGTATCGTCGCCCACACCGGTGAAAAATCCTCGTATACCTTCCTTCGCATATATCTTCTGCGCCGCGTCTTGTATACTCGCATACCCCGTTTTCCGATCCGCTTCTTTGATGCCACTTGCTGATTGTTTCTTACGCGCGGCGAGTCTTTGCATCTGTAATCTGGTAACGATCAATTTCAATGGATAGGTAGCGACGTTCGAGACGGCCGATCCTGCGGCGCCGGCCACAGCGTGTCCCAGCGCTGGGAGGGCTGGGCCTCGCAGCGCGGCAGTTTTCCAGTCGACATTGGGCTTGGGACGTTCGGGGTATTCGTATTTGTGGTAGAGCTCAAAGGCGTCCTATAATCGATTAGCCTGTTCTGATTTGCGGGGGGAGAGATAACGTACAAGCCTTGGTTCGTATATAGTTCTGTCGTCGTCTGACATGGTAAGAGTTTTGAATTGTTGCACTAGCTGGTCTTCAGAAACGCATGATTGATATATTCTGACAGGATAAATAGATCACCAGGATAAAGAATGAAGCAAAAGCCGAGGTTGTGGTGTCAGTCGATGAAGAAGGAGCAACATACGACGTCATCAACAACGGCTGTCAGCCTGTCACATGCTCGGCTGATAACAAACCCTAACCCTACAAGCCCTAACTCAAACGTTTTCCACATTCATCATCTTCTTTATACGTTGATTTTTTACTACTTCCTCTCTACAGCTTCGCCAATACTTTCTTTCCTTGAGCAATGTGTCCAAAACCTCCTTTTAGAGTTCACGAGTCTTAAAAAGATACAGTCAGAGCGCTCCTATGACAGAAAGGCCCTATTGCTTCGCCATCGCTGATGCTGTGGTGTGAGAAATTTGACAGAGGTAAATTGCCAGATTCAGATCTATGCTTAAATACAAAAAATGTCCAATCACTCGCTAAAATATTTGTTTAGATCACTCCCATTGACCAAAAAATCAGCATCAGCTCTCTTCTCCGTTGACCCAGGTAGCGCCGCAACGACTCGATTGATATTGTTTCGATGCTCATCCATAAGAGCCTTGCAGCCCTGACAAAGACGCAGACCGCACCCTTGAGCTTCTGGTGAGAACGGATCTTCGATGTCGTTAGCGAATATGTCGATAATCTGGGTGGTTGAACATCGAAAAAATGCAGGATTGATACAAAACGAACACCATTCATTGATTTGATGGCGTCGTCCTCGAAGTCTTCGTCCACCCAGACTATTGAATGCTGCCTGGACATTGAATGTGTGTGGATCATAATTCGGAATGGCTGATACTTGATGACCGCCGCAGTTGATGATGTGTAGTCGTGTGAGTGCACATACATTGCACATTCTAGTGCGTTCATGTCCGTCATCGCGATGGCCTCCATAGAGTTCCTCGAACCAATTGCCATGGTCGATGACTTCTACGGTCTTTATTCCAAGACCAAACATACCGAATGAGAAGTCTGTACAAAAATCGCACGGAAAACCGCAATTGTTGCCAAGTTCGCAGTCAATGGGATGTGCAAAGGCTGTGGTGATTGTTCGCTCAATTTCTGAGTCTTCCATGGATACATCTTCTTGAGCGGTATCTCTTGTACCGTTTCTGGTACTCGCAGAAGGGACATCGGCCATTGCATCGTCGTCGTCGCTATCCACGAAATCTTGGAAGATATCTGCATGCTTCAGCTGCAACAGCAAAGACCTGCCGCGTACGGACGAAAACGGAAGTTTGACTATGCGCGATGTTGGCGCTGTTTCAACAGTTGTCAATGGCTGGGGTTGTATGATCCTCCTTCTCCGAGTACGAGGTCTGCTGGGTTGATAATTGTCATCGTGATCATCATCGTCCGGTATATCCAGGTCAATTTCTCTCAAGCGAGATGCATTTCGTTTTCGAAGATTGTAACTGGCGGCGAACTCTCCAATGTTCGCATATGGTAGCTTACGCTTTGCGGCAGGCTTGCGCTTTCCGAAGAGAAGAATGGCTTTCTGGAGTCTTTCTAGACTATAGGGTTTGGTGGTGGTGAATCGATTGCGCTGTTGTTGGCGGGTTTGCTCTGTGTTCGGGGCCATCTCGATATCATAGTTCGTGGTTCTGCTTCTGGGGAGTGTGATTGATCAGCACCTTTCTCTATACTTGGGAGAACGGATGTAGGTGGGTTGAAGTTGAATGATCATGAGTAGGTGCACTCAATTCAGGTCTGTTGCGAGGTTGTACTTACAGAGGTAGAAGAAATGGTGCTTCTGAGATAGTTGTTGAATCATCACTTTCGTACCATCTTGGGATTCCTCATTGTCATCAGTGGATGCTTGTTCTATCTGAGATCTTTGAGGTTGACGAAGGCTCCTCATATCCCCCCGTTGATTCAATTTTCGATCGCCTCACTTCTCATATCACCACGTTGAGAGACGGAGACTTCAAATTCAGAATTCTCTAGCTGAAGGTACTACTTTTACAACTGTCCTTCGATTTCTCTTCATCGCTGGTGGGCCAATAAAAATATTTCTCTCGAAGCTCCTCTCTTCTCAACAACATACTACTTCAGCAATTGGGATTAGGGCTTCTTCACCACTACATGCACCTCACCTCATACCTGAAAATTAGCTTGCGCCAGATTCAATTTTCTATCTACACAGTGCACTACTTCTACGACCATTCTTGGCAGGAGCGACACAATGGAAGAACCACCTCCAAATTTCATTGACCTCACTTTACCTGATCCTCAGATTTTACCTTCTCAAAACACAGTTGCCCGCCCCGCCCAACAGATCAATCCCTCACTTGGACACTCACATTCCGACACCACAAACATCACAATGTCCTCAGACAAACCATCGCTGTTCAGACCTCCAGCTTTCACGCTGGACCTCTTCAATGGGTATGTCGATGACGACGACGACAACACCATCGACGAGGAGCCTGAAGGTACGTCTACACCATTCCTCTCTTCTAAGTTGTCCAATACTGACATTCTCAAAGTCACAGTTCCGTCTAGCGCACAGAAATCAGACAGTCGCACGCTCTTACCTGGATTCACTACGCCTGAGCAGTCGTCTCAAGGTACTCCATCGTCAGAGGATACTATACAGGGAGGGTCATTCGTCAAGACAGAGAACAACCACAATACCAACATCGACGGCGATGCCTACAATTATGATGACGACGATGCAATAGGAGTCTTCGCGCGCAGAACCAAACGTCCAAAACCCTTTCGCCCAAACCCAAACCAATACATCACGCCAACAAGGGTGCCGACATTGACGCAACAAGGTCGTCGTCTGCCGAAGGATTTGCGCATGGGTTACCGTCGAGGCCAGCAGGACATCATCATGGGAGGGCCCTCGGATGCATATGAAGACTTGGATTACGCACCCAACACCTCACGACGACGAGTCTCGACACCGTCATACGGACGTGTGCATACAAATCTACCAGCCACGAACTTGATCCCTACTGGCGGAGGAGGATATCTGGTTACGAACTCGTTCATGTCAAGCGCACAACGCAAACGCCTTGAGCAGCAAGAAAAACTCGAGAAGGTCCTTACAGATCTAGAAGAATGCCTTGCCGCAAATCCCACCGACGTGAAGCTACGTGGGAAGAAGTTACACCTTGAAGAACTCCAGCGCCGTCTTATGAGACCTGACAGTACGGCTCTCAAGGGCACGGAAGCTGGGATTATCAGGGATGTGGAGAAATTGCTGGAAAGACGACGAATCAATATGGCCAAGGTGGAGTTTGAGAATCAGGCAAAGGCGATGGTTGAGAATATGTCAATGTCGTTGTCGGCAGGAACAAAGGGTAGGAAGCGTACCTACGATGAAGGGATTGGATCGATGACGCCTCTGTCATCAGACTGGAGCGAGGCCGCGGCTCCGTCGGAAAGGTCTTCGTTTTCGCATCCTTCTACGGGTGGAAAGACGGTTCCTCCATCTTACTATCAGAAGCGCAAGCGAGGAAGGATTACGCATGGATTGGAAGGCGATGCTTATGCAGATGATGAACATGAGAACGGCAACGATGAGGATGAGGATGTGGTTCGGGACGAGGAACAAGAAAGGAAGACATACGGTGGCAAGACTGTTGCGGAAGCAAACGTGGGCCGTATCAGTGACGATGAAATGGCGAAGCTACTCATGGACGCGGTAGAGGAGGAGTCAGGGGACAAAAAGGATGAAGATGAGGCGGAGGACAGTGGTGATGATGCCTCTGAAACTAGTGACGACAACACGGACGATGAACGTGATATTGGTGGCAAGGGCAAGGGTGCTAGCAATGCAAAGGAAAATGATGATGGCAAGGAGGGTTCAGATACCGATGAAGAGGATGTTGCTGGTGGCAAGGGCGATGAGAGCAAGGAGGACGAAAATGATGAAGAGGATGGAGATGATGAGACTCAAAAAGAGACAGAGAAGGACGGTGGCAATGGTGATGCAAATGAGTAGTCGATATTATCGCATAGAATCTTTTACAGACATGACATCTAATGAAACATCTTGATCAATTGAATGCGTGAATTCCTTCCGACATAGCATCCTTTGTGTAATAATGTCCAACACCGTCGGCTCGACATGCCATCTTTATGCTTAACGTTGTACAACCTCCATCCCAATGCCGGCTTCGGAAGATACCAGACATCTCACGAACAATTCATTCATCATGCTTCCTCTGCACCCCGGATCATGAAGCTTGTACGTCACAATGGCCATTGTATACACCACCAAGAAATCGATCATGCTCGTGGCAAACTGTGATACAACGCAATACATATAGGAGGATGTAAAAGTGGCAGTGCCGCATTTTGCCGAATTCGGTGATTACCTTCCCATTCCGGTAAATTTTAGGCCTACGACAACGTGAGTATACTGAAGTACCTACAAGTGTATAATAAGTTGTATCTGCTTTCGACGAAAAACCAAAGTAGGCCTCTATGCCTAGGTATACAATAAACAGTTCAAAAATATTTGAGTATCAATTCTTCACACCATGCCCACTGTCAACATCGATCCAGGCCGGACCTCCAGATTCCATTAAATCCGGGGTCTAACACTATTGGACATGTAGTCAAATCCATTTTTGCATAAAAGTATTCCAGCTTCACACTAGAAAGAGCACATTCGCCTCCACAACTCGCTAGCCATCAATATCGGCCGATAATAGCCACGCCACCTGGTCTTTATCAAATCGTGTTTTGACCTACTTGAGTCAGTGTCACCCTATGCTTCCGAATTCCGGGCGTTACAAAGGAGCATCAAACCTTGGAATATTTCTGGTGTGCTATCCGAACGAGAGATTGTGGGTGAAGGAGGGGTAGGACGAGCCTCCGAGCGTAACAATCGATCGATGCATCTATACAATGGGACAATAGAGTAGAGTAGACCTTGGATAAGGGAATAGGTAGATGAGTATCGTATCTCCTCGGCACAACCAATTCCATCCTAACCACCAGACCTCATCGAATCCATGAATCCATGAATCCATCCGATACAAAAAGTCGGTCTGAACCAAAACACGCGTTCGATACATTCGACAGAAGTCTCGAAGCGCATAAAACGTATGATCCAAACTCTAAATTCGATATATGTATGTAATATACATGTACATGTACAAAATAAGTACTCATCTCGAAAGTTTAATATAAATAGTCCGATCGCTGATTGTCCACTACTAGTAGTTAATGAATAACAGCCACCTTGTATACCCAACTAGCCGATCAATGGATACCTAGGTAGAGGTAAACGCAAAACCTTCTATGTATATCTGTGTAGATATAGGGTGTGGAGGTGTGTCTGTGCTGACCACCACCACCACCACCACCAACAATCTGTTGAAGACTGGCCATAGAAGAGTGAAGAAATTGATTAGACCAGGTACACCCGGACCCTGAATTGTCAGTGCAGTCAGTGCGGCGGCATCGAGTCCATTTCTTGTGTTCAAGAAGAAGTTGCATGGGAATAGCATTCGCAATATGGAGGATATCTAATATCGATGTATCTATATTTGTATGTTTTGTGGTATGCATCGCCACTACGCCCAGGCGAAGTCAAAGTTTGGAGGTCAAAGTCAAAATATGTCCGTCATCAATCTGATTGCTTGCGTGTAAACGACAGGGATAAGGAGTCAAGGACAGGGATAGATACAGGGATGTGTATGTACATACTATGGAGTACGTACTGTATGTAAGTGCATACAACGGACTCGCATGCTGGAATTAAGGTATGTGATAGCTCACACGAAGCTATCAGCTACCCCGCCTTGTGCTCTCCATCAATGGCCAATGCTCGTGCTCGCTTGGAGAATACAAGCGACGAGATGAGGGGGATGTGCACGGCCGTTGTATCTCAGACAAAGAAGGGGTTCTTCCAAGGTTTCTAGTGCTGGGCTATGTTTGGGATATGTATGTAGGCGAGTATTCGGATGGCTCGGACTGTTGGTTCACTGTTTCAGTGGGAGCTTCGACATTCGACATGGAGGTGGTTGAGTTGGCATTTTGATGCTGACAGGGGTTTGGGTCAGAGCACCCACCACATAGTACGGACTGCTACGGAGTACGTACGCGCACATGTGCTGAGTGCTGACTGCTGAGGAGCCCCGCAGATAAGGATCAGCCACTGAGCCACAGGCGTTGATCTCCAGTCTCGTATTCTCCAGTTAGCTTCAACTCCAGAAGCAGTACGTACGTAGCTACTAGTAGACAGCAGTCTAGGTGACAGTCGTATGGGGTAGTTTTACTCCAGAAATTGAACTCCATACTCCATACTCCATATCCGTACAGAGGTCAAAGTCAACGCACGTTCATTGCAAGGAATATTGTGCATGATATGCAGATTGTCTTGTGAGATCGATATCTATTCTACACAGTAGAGAGCAGTTCGACCACTCACAGCCATCCTCTTGACCGCTTTTGTGATGTCGACCACCGGCCATACAATCCCGTCATGGCAGAGCCTCGTCATGCAATCAGAGCCGTGCAACGAGACTATCCGATGATAAGAGACACTGCAAGATTGTGGTCCGTAGTGACTAGTCGGGTCATACAATGGCCTGAGGATAGACGAATGCAGGCATGCAATCAAGTCACCTGATTCTATTTCCTTAAGATCAATGTCGGTATCAACAAGGATATGGATGATGCATGCGTCTGTAGACTGTACGACTCAGGAGGCCTGCTCGTATCAAGCTGTCAGGATATTGATAGACAAAACAGGAAATACAAGTTGATAGCCTGGACAAAACAGGGAATGATACAAAAGACGAGGCCAGACCGTGGGGCCGCCAACAGTGCTAGCTCTAATGGGGGTTAGTGCGGTCGCTTAATGCTGGTGACAGGGCTGGACGGGTCTTTTTGATACCAGAAACAGCAAGGGTTGAAATTAATATAAAAGTTCGTTTATCTCAATTCTTCGTGAGATTGACGAGAATTGAAACAAAAGTACCCCGTAGAGAGTTTTGTAGGGAAGATTTACTCATATCGATATGCTTAACAACTATGTCGATCAGTTGATCAACGGAGTATATTTCGTAAAGTATTTCTTTCTCTGTATCAGTGTACGTATAATACAGCGCCTAACACCTTACGACAGCAAAAAGCTGCAGTCGATCAGACGAAAAATGTCCCATTTGAGCATCCTGATTGGTCCCATCTCGCTTTGACATGTGCCCCATCCGTTACACTAGCCATATCGGTACTAGTCCGTATCGTAAAGGCCAATACATACAAACAATACGACTCTATTCTTCTCACCACCACGGCACGGACGATAAATCTCAATATCGACGCCGGTATATCCTACAAATAAAAAGTAATCACTCAGGCACAGACTTGGCATTATCAATGTCTCAAGCCATCGAATCTCGACGACATCCGTGCTTACAGATTTAGCGAGATCGACCACACGGAGGACATACTACATGCGTGCAATGTATGGAGGAGAGGGCAAAATTCAACGGTTGTGGTTGCGAAGCACTGACCATTATGTATCCGTGCTTTTGCTGGGCAGAGTCAATGCTTCTCGCCTCAGGCCCTCAACCCATATAAAAATTTTTTTTCTTGGACGGAGGAAGCAAGGAGATACACCGGCGAAGAGAATGGATTGGATGGGGAGGAGAAATAAGGTTATCTTTGCCTAGGACGGTGGCCAGGTGAGAAAGTTGACTCCCGAAGGCGGGAGCGTATATCAACTCTCCGCGGATAACCCCCAAGTCAAGTAGTCTCGGTACGGAGTAGAATGTATGGAGAGGGGATCCATGGGCCGGTGCGGATATGGCGATACCATGGACGGTAGGCTTTGATCGGGCAGGTTCTATTTTCTTTACTGTTTGCGGTATATCAACTCGCCTCAAAGAGAAAATTTTTATCATGATCTAGATTTGTGTCTTTGATGTATATCGAGTGTGTATCAAAGGTTAATCGTTCACCGGCAAACAGATTCGATTTAGATGAGGCGATCTTTGACTTTTTGGTGTTTGCTTTGTCTTTGCTTTTGCAGGATGCATGAATGGGCACTAGACAGTTTGCATATGGAGGAGTCGAGGACAAAGATATACACAGCCACTAGTGTCGTTTTGCTGGCTCGTGCTGTGTATACATGGAAGGTTATTATTAATAATAATAATGAATTGTGTATTCGCGATACGTTCGAATATTGTTGTTCGAGGATATTGCCGATTCTGTGAATTGTCCGGGTTGCACGGAGTATTTGCTAGTAGTAGAAAAGAAGAGACGGGATTGCTCAGATCGTCCTGCCGCTAGGACAATCAATGCACGCATCATGCAGCGTCCAAATCTTGCGAATAGTGGCAGGTGACAAGCACGTACATAGCTCTAATGCACACACAGCCCTATGCGACTGCAGAAAGTATACCCAAAGCTGTACATAGCTCAAACTTAGCTCCGGAGTATTCAGAGCCGTGTTTGATACGACCTGAGGCAGCATGCACAAGTCCTTTGATTTAAAACCAGATCAGATGAAAACTCTTCTCGGGCTTCTCCCCTAACCTACAGACTCCAGAGTGTGTAAAGAATGTATACAGAGTACAGACAAATTGATTGGCCACATCTCGGAAGATAGTTAACTAGCCGCATTCCCTAGACGCCCGCCAAGCCCTCCCATGTATCTCCGCGGTGGGTATCTACCGTAATTTATCGGAGTATTACCTGATACAGAGTACTGTACGTACGGAGTACAGGGGATGAGTAATACACGTGTAATCCTTATCCCAGCATTTCATTATCGCATCAGAAAAAGAAACGAGCGAGCGAGATAAAAAATGACGCTATTCAGAGGTTTATTAATATTTAATATAAATGTAGTATACGGAGTATGATCCTGTCTCTTCCTGAAACATAATATATCCCTTCGTATTCGGCAATTGATAATGCACATACGGAGTCCGTACTCTGTTTAGTATCTACTCTTAGCAGATAGACAAGGCCTAGACCTCATATGTTGTGCACTCGATGACGTCATGAGTATCCTCCCGCGAATTCATGCCTTGGAAATCCGGCGCTAACTTGTTTGCTCTGATATTTCTTAGGTATCTTTTATATGATTTTCTATCATGTCAAGACAGTCAAGTACGGTACCATGGGGGGTGGTGGTATGCTCCGTACTCTGTAAACTGTGTCATGTAAGACTGAATGGGGAATATCGATGGCCAATAGACACGGGATGAACCGATAGACACAAAGCAAGAAACTTCCAATTCCATGTTCGGACTATGTACCCAGAAACGAACCAGACGGACGACTCGTGTAGACTTTCCTGGAGACTGGAGTAGCTCTCAGCAGCATCCCCAACCTGTCCACCAGGGTGCGACTTTGGCTTCATTTTTGGGGGCGCCCCACGTCGACATTGACAAATTGAAGTCAGAGCTTTCTCGTCGTGGAGATTGCTGGAGTACTGGAGTACTGGAGTACATGGCTAGAAGTCCCATCACCGCGTCATAGTGCTGGTGAGGTACATGGGGTTATGTACTCCAGGTCCGCAGTGGGAAGGCACTAAATTAGTCGTTCGTTTGTTAGCCAGCTCCCCCTACGGCCCCTACGGCTGCTGTGCTTGCGTGTAGATACATAGGGTCCAGGGATGGACGTGTCGGTAAGCGACAAATTCCAAGTTCCAAGTTTCTTGACTCTGATAGCGTCATTGTTGGTTTGTCGTCGACGGTCGACACGGGAAGCGATTCAGCGATTCGGCGCCGATATGAAAAAAGAAAAAGAAAAGAGAGAGAAAAAAAAAATAACGGGATGAAAATTTTAATTTCTCGCTGTTATATGTATATGTACATGTACGTAAATGTATCTGTACTCGCAATAGCTTCAATCCAGCACGTGTATTGCGTTATCGGCGTCGACACTCATCTTGTGGTGTAAGAAGCGATAAACGTTGGGAACGAGTGGCGAATGCAGTGGGGCTCGGTTCAGCCTTTATCTACGCAAGTATCTAGATTCCACTATCCTATCTAGTGCTATCATAACACCCACTCAGCATGCAGGTTTCACGTTCCAGCTGCAGTCAATCATATTACTGCTGCGTACAATTTCATGGTAGGAGACAATTGCATAGTGGCGTGATGATTGTCTGTAGCACACTGTGTTGGGATGTGGCGTTGATTGTCATATATACTAATACTATTATTATTTCAGACACAATGCTGAATATCACTGATTTATTGGTTTATTGGTTTATCGGACGTAGAATTGCGCGGCTAAGTGTCAGCACAGTAAATGGCGTGGACATGGCTTTGCGATGGCGTTTGATGGCATGTTTCGGAGTGGGCTGGCCCGTATGTATCGATACCGGTGGTACGATTATGTATGCAGACAGTACCACGGAAATCCTTATCAATCGACAACAATCAAGGTAACGTTGCAAAGAACGTGCAACGACTCCGTGTGTCCGTGTGTAATCTATGTACTCGGGTTACAGCAATACCGTACAAGGCCCGAGCTAGACTATCAAAGTTTTCCTGCGGTGGATCCCCACCATCTCAGTGGCTGCATGCTGAGATTGTATGAGGCGATTCGATTATCCTACCTAGGTAATATAAGGACCTTGCTCATTATTCTCTGAGTCAATGAGAAGGGATTATTCAATAGTATTATCACTCAACTGACTGCAGTATAGATTCACAGAAAAAGATTTACAGACAGGATAAACTGATAAAGTATAACAACCAGAAAAAGTCGTACAGATAGCAGTTCCATCCAATGACATCCCGGACGCCCTCGCACGGCCCTAACCAAGGCAGATCCAAGCTCCCAGACCGTTCCATCTGGGTTTTCTTTGCTATTCGCCATTCACCACCTCCCTTGTTCTGTCTGTCTATCTATGGTTTGATTCAAAGGTCGGTCAGTCAGTGTACTCCGGAGTCGCGAGTTGTAACCCTCCATCTTATTTCTGGTTCGCACTATCTCTATGTCTCCATCGAGACAGACTCACGGTGGAGAGGATTTTCCGCCACTGTACCACTGCTGTCTATCTACTCATAACAGCCAAAGCATTAACTCTTTCAAGGTACAAACTAAATTACTGGACTAGACTAGAAAGCAGAAACTAAAATCTAACTATAGACTGACCGGCGAGGCGCCATTTTTAGTCAAGAAATACTCATCGAGACTTAGTCAGGATGATAGCGTGCTTACAGGTGCAGGGATAAATCCACTTGGTCCGTTTCCAAGGTCTTGTCTATACATACATTATCAGCGCCCACCCTTCCGGATCTCCCGTTTTATACTATTCTAATATACTTTCTTCTCTTCACACCTTTTCTTTCCTCTTTTCCCTTTTCTTTCCTTCACTTTCCCCTGACTAACGGGGTTCGAGGGAATCGCACGGAGGATTGCAGACATTTTTCGTTCTGTTTGAAGACTTGGTCAAAGGATGCTGGGAATCTTTGTACATGTCTGATTGACGTTTGAACAGGTGAGTGCTTTAAGTTACTACTCGGTTATGTTGCTGCTTTTGTTGCTGCTTTATTGTATCATGCGATTGCGAACACCACCCGGCTGGGCGTGCCTTCCTCGACGGACGAAGTTTTATCGACACCTGAGGTCCTAGGCCATCATACCACCTACCTTTTTCTCTACCCCTCCACCACGACATTCCAATCGATATCTTCTCTCCTTCACATCATTTGAAATCAATCAATTTATCGTTTCATACAAATACTAACCAAACCAGAGTGGAATACCACTCATAGCCATCGGCTTCGCTGTGCCAGCTGTGATATCATTGTATAGACAATGCCCTACACTTCGCCGCTTCAGATGTCACCCGCAGCGCCACTCCCTCCTCGCCGAGCACACACCTCTGACTCGCTGTCCCACATGCATACTCACTCACCCTCGCCAGAGACCTCCTCTGCGTCTTCATCACACTCACTATCACACGCACATCCCCAACGCCCAACACTACCTCGGTCGTTCTCGTCACGGTCATACCTTCGTCGACATCGACGCAGTCCTTCATATAGCAAAGCATCTCTTCCGTCGGTTGGAGAAGGCAATTCGACCGACAGGACTTCATTGTAAGTTTTGCATGAGAAGAATTTTTTTTTATCAAACCAGCTAACAAGCCAGGTCTATGACCCTCGACCCTCATGCTAGTCTTCGACAATCTCCTCCTCCCCGAAATAATGCCATCATCCCCTCAGGCGCCGTGATTTCACCACCAGAGTCGGCAGGAAACTCGAGTGACGAGGAAGCATCCCCAACCGACGTCCGTCATGTGGATTTGATCGACGCTGCCATTCGGACATTGAATTCTCAGAAAAAGCATGAAGGACAAGAGGAAAAGAAAGAATCCAGCGCAATGACTAGTGTAGTTCCTGCACTCACACCTGAAGCTCGAAAAATTTCTCATTCTCGCTCGTCCACAGAAGGCAGTCTGTTGATCACTGACTCGATAGAGACGTCCTCCGAAAGTGAGCGTGATGAAGATGAAGGACCTAAACCACCCATGGTTCGCAAGAAATCTGGTGAACTGGTCCGTCCGGCATTACGGTCAAGACGTCGACCCTCTAGCATGCCTGGAACCCCGACTTTCTCGAAAAACGTCCACTTCGATGCGCAACTAGAACACATCCGACACTTTCTCCAGCTCGATAAGCCATTGGCGGTTAGTGCAAACACCTCTCCAGTTGAGACATACTGCGAGGAGCACGAATACCCGTTCAAAAGGCCCCAGCCAAGTGCCGAATGGGAAATCAAGTTGCCCAATTTTCCTTCCAATCCAGCCAGCCGTAAACAACAGCCCGTCCGCTTGGAACGTGTGTTTCTCTCCCCTGATCAGAAAAATCTGGTGGGTGTGGTATCTGTCGCCAATCTGGCGTTCCACAAGCACGTTGTGGCTCGTTTTACTGTTGATTATTGGAAGACGGTTTCCGAAGTCACGGCGGAGTATAACCACGATATTCGCAAGAAGCAGGCTCACGACGGGTTCGACCGGTTTGATTTCAATATCAAACTTTCTGATATCACTGATTTGGGATCAAAGACTCTTCAAGTCTGCATTCGCTATACAGTAGCAGGGCAGGAGTACTGGGACAACAACGACCACATGAACTATCAAATCCAGTTTGTCAAGTCTGAAAAGACCCAGCCCGCCCAGGAACAAACTCCAACTCGCGACCGTGCTCGAGCCTTGCCTCGCAGTAGACATAATCCGTCCACTGCCGTCCGGCCTCGTTCGATGCCACCCGCAAGTTTCGACGACTTTGGCCCGTCGTTTGATGGAAGCGATCGACATGACGATAGTCTAGGATTCCGATTGACCACACTGGATTCGCACGATTTGTTCGAAGCACCCAAACCGAGAGAGAAGCCGGGTCGTCAGGCTTTTGGCAATCGATATGATTTTGGGCTGTCGCTTTCGGCCGCACGAAGCAGCGGTGCTACCGAGGACCGCACTACTTTGTCAGCCAAAGCAAAGTCCCTGTCTTCTCGAGGCGAGAGCCTGACCACTGTGCATGCTCACCCGAGGGATGCTTTCCAGTCGTCTGCCATTGGCAAGCCTCATTTGGAGTCGCCTACCTACAAGGAGTTGGTGGACAAGTACTGCTTCGTAAGTCTTCCCGTGTCACTCCGTTAATTGACTCAACTAACGAGTATAGTTTGGTTCGCCCAAAGTGGAAGGCAGTTTAAACTCGAGCAAAAGTACTTCCGGCAGTGTATCGCCGGATGCCATGCCTCGTGTTGACTCTGGGGTTGCCATGAACTTGGCAACTGAAACCGAATCTTCGAAAAACGGAATGAACTCGTTTAATGGATCGCCCATTATCTTCAATCCGATGTACCGTGGACATATTTCTCGATCGGGATTTGAATCGCAGCCTGCTGCTATTCGTGGTTGATCCTAATCATCTCGACTTACCTTATCATCGTCACCCTATAACCGACACCTCGCACAATCTAGCTCAGATTGTGGAATCTTTCAACATACACCTAATATCCCGACATGATACCTATGAGCATATCTCGAACGTCTTCCGTCTTCTCTTCATCTGTTATCGAATATCTTTATCGTCTAATGCATTTTAACTGTGTCGCTATCGTGGGTCTGATTTCTGGCGTTGACTTGTCTCGAGTCTCTCGACAAGCATGTTGCATTGTTTCGTTCACGGAGTTTGGGAAAAGTGTCGATCATCGAATTATTGAACATGTGTGGTTTTTTGTTTTCTTTCGTTCAAATCATCTCTACTTCTTGAGTTGAGGCGTTTGTTATATATTGTTATTGTTTTTAGTCATGAGTCTGATGACTGGTGTTGTCGTTTCGATGCGAGACGCGAGATGAGATTATGAGATGAGTTATGTTATATATATCGATATGCATATATCATTTATCGAGCGGAGAGTTTTCAGTAAATGATTTAGATGAGTAGATGAGTAGATAATAGAATATATAAATGTTGACTCATAGTAGATAGGTACCTGAGCTGCTCCCGACTACTGCAGGTGTTTAGGCCCGATGAGCTGTCCAGAGGGGCGCCAGCGAATCTAGGAGCTAGTTGGAGTACAGTAGCCACTTGACCGGTCATGATAATATACGGTGAGCGAATTGACCAGTAGACAGTACTCAATCTACGTATCATACACATAACACGTAGTCCTTCAGGCTTCTGCACAACGAAATATACGACACGCAACCTTGGAAGAATCAATACCGATCAACCCTAACTTCGTGATGACAGCACGTGACTTCCCGATCCGTCCTAGCCTACCCGCCCTCAAACCATTGATCCTTTTGGTCTGATTGGCTCATCCAAACCGCAAAACAGTCGATCGGAAAGCAGCACCTCATAAGACACATTTAACCCGCCAATCAAACGCCCAAAAAAACATTCTTTCTTCTTTGCTTAGAGGGCTTAGTCACCTGCCGTGCCCAGGTATGCTGATTTCTCGTTGTACATACTAATCTCTGGCCCGACGGGTCGCTCGGTGGTATGTATTTAAGTGATTAATTCCCCCGCCCTTTCTTCTTTTTCTTCCTTCTTTTTACCTTCCGCGCGTCGATTTTCATCAACCACCACGCATCGAATTTCATCAGTTTGATCGATTTTCATCACTTTTTCATCGATTTTTTATCGTTTTTCGATTTTAGATCTATTTATTCATCATGACTGGACGTAAGTATTTATTTTTCTCTGTTTATTTGTACCTGTTCCTAGATGTTGGCGTGTCGTGTTGTCGTGATCTGGTGTGGTGATGTTGAGTCGTGATGCGTAGGCGTTACGTAAGCGACGCGTGCTTCACCACCATACAACTACAACATGACATGACATGACATGATAGTGTAGTACTATACTATACTACAACGTCTTATCATCATCGTCTCCTTGCCTGTTATTATGTACTAACAGTTGTATAGGCGGCAAAGGCGGAAAAGGCCTCGGCAAAGGCGGCGCAAAGCGTCACCGCAAGATTCTCCGCGACAACATCCAGGGTATCACCAAGCCCGCTATTCGTCGTCTTGCGCGTCGTGGTGGTGTCAAGCGTATTTCTGCCAGTACGTCCCTCCCCCTCCCTCTTTTACTTTTCGTTATTTGCTTCTGGGTGGATGTGTACTGACAACTTGGGTGTGTACAGTGATCTACGAAGAAACCCGTGGCGTCCTCAAATCATTCCTTGAATCCGTCATCCGTGACGCCGTTACTTATACCGAGCACGCCAAGAGGAAGACCGTGACTTCGTTGGATGTCGTCTATGCACTTAAGCGACAGGGTCGTACTCTTTACGGATTCGGTGGTTAAACGTTCTCATCTGCCGGTCTATGTGTCATGCTTCTTTTTCTCAATCGGATGGGGAATGGGTTCTGCTTTTTTTTGATTTGATTTCTGAGTTTGGGTTTGGTTCGGTTTCGGATGGGATGGGATAGTTACTTCTTACTTCTGCTTACAGAGAACAATAAAGGCTTTCTATGCTAATATACTCCTTGTATCCGTAAACTTGTAGTGTGATGGTTATTAGTATTATTATCATTATCCCAACTAGTAACATGTATAACAAATGAAATGTCTATCCCAAACTCCGATTCCTTTTTTATATCCAGTATAATTTTGAAACGTGAATGATGAAGGTGAATGCAGCGTTGAGTCTTCGCGAGGTGGTATATTGAATGAATGAATCGATCGAAAATCAAGTCGATAAAGAATGAATGAATTTTAGTCGTATCGTCGTTAATCTTTTTTTGTCGTTTTCTTTTCTTTTCAATGATTGTCGTTTTCTCCCAGACATCTCAGAAGACGCCCGGGATCAACAGATATATCCATCCCCGAAAGCACTGAATGGATAGATGAAACAGAGCTCATTTCAGCGAAAGCACAATGCCCGCAGCACGGAAGAAACTGAATCGCTTCTTCTGCGCATCTGTCAGCGAAGATGTAGATTTGCCGGATGATGTGGAAGCGCTGCGCTGCTTCTCATCGACGGAGGGACGGGCAGATGAGACTGCGCTTGTGCTCACGCTTGTTGGAGCGGATTTTTTGGATGCGGCGTATGCCATGGCGAGTTGGAGTTGGGGGTCGGAGCCGTCGAATTCGCGGCGGGTGATTTTGGGGGCGTCGAGGCCGAACATTTTTGGTGATTTAGAGGGTTTGGTTGTAGAAGGTTTTGAGGATGGAGAGTGTGTTTGATGGTTTGTTTTGAGGTTGTTCTTCTTCTTGTTGTTTTAGCTTGATGATTGCGATGATGATGATGATAAAAACCGAATCCAACCCAGGACGTACACTCCCTTATATACTTCTCTCACCTCATAGACTTCAAAGCCTACCTCACCATCAAAAACTTTTATACAACCCATTCCGAATCCACTCCAACTCCGACATCCAGATGACCTGGCCCCAAAGGCCAGAATGGGCCACTAGCAGCGACTAGCTCTAGCAGATTTAATTCCCGACCAACCGCAGCCCAGAAATGAGCCTTGTGAGGCAAAGAGCTACTCCGAAAGACATCGGATTAAAGTGGGGAGTTAGTCCGAGGATGACTCTCTATTCCGAAGATCCACTTTTTACCGTGCTCAGCCCTATAGAGGGATGAACTATTGCACGGATCATGACTACATACACTGCTACATAGTATGTATGTGTTGTGGTTTTAGGCTACGGAATAGAAAGCTGGAATAAGAACTCCGTGCTTTGTAAGTGCTGCTTGGTCATGAACATGGCTGTGCATCGTGAGTCAGCCTTATTGCAGGCCGACGTCATTCGAAAGGCTCGAGTTTGTAATTGAGCTATTATTAAGCAGACGTAGATTGTGTATGAGTCATTTGTAGGCAGAATCGATACTTTAATTCTGCCTGTAAGCTACAGAAAATACTCGACAACTCTACAATGCTACAGAAACAAGGCAGAAAAGTAAAACAATCGCACGCATATCCTCGGCCTGAAAACACATGATCTCCATATGTCAGACATTCCCCATACCCATCGCCTCCAAGGAAAATGGATCTTTGCCATCCCCGTGTTACATGTATTACACATAACTTGCTGAAAATTTTTTTCAGGAACAGAAGATCAGGGGAGGATGAGGTTTTTATAACATAAGAAAAACGACGTAGACTCCACTTTGGGGATGGATGGCGGGTTAGGGCTTCCCGCGGACAACCCTAATAGATCTAGAGGCCTTGAGGTTGCGGCATGCCGAGAGGTTTCTAGCCCGGGTTATTAACGGTATGCTTTTAGGGTTATGGTTGAAGTTACGTATTGATATAGGAACTATATACAGGCATGTTGTATTAGAACTGTAGTCGGAGATATTGAATGATTGTAGGACTTATAGCTTGTTTGTTAGTGCTGTATTTCTTGTCTTGTAGGTTTGGTGATTATGCGTCGAGGAGTTTTCCGTACATGTGGCTTGCCCCCGTCAAATGCATCGTTTGTGCAGGATGCCCTGAATTTGAATATCTACCTGCCAGGTGAAGTACACAGGACAGTCATGGAAAAACATGCGACAGTACGATATCTCATTCAAATTCTCGTGTTTTGCTACTCGCAAGGCTGAGCGCCACGTGTTTGGCTCTGATATGTCCATGTTGCCGTGTGAGAGTGTCAGCCTTGCCAAACTGCCGGCATCACGAGCACATATCTTCTAATCTCTAGAGAGATGGGGAGTCCTAAAGTTGTCCACAATTCAACTACATACTAAGCCATACAACGGTCGAAATCCTGTGCAAGTCATGGATCGAAATCTGATGCTCAGCGAAATGAAAACAAGCTGCCATCATGCCAAACGTGATTCGGGGAAACAGCCTGATCTGAGTAATCAGATGCCCTTCGGGATTGTTGAACACGGCTGGACTTGTGTAATGATTGATCTTTCTGCTCTATGCCTCTGCCATCTGTGACGTTGTCCATCATCCATGTTACATATTCCATGTTATGTTTTTAACAAGGTGCTAATCAACACCCAATAAAATAGTGCGGCTGTGGCGACTATACATCCTCAGGGGACAAATGCGACTGCAACCATCCGCGATGCAACACATGCAAAACTGATACACTCGAAAAATTCGATCATCACTTGCAAGAATGTCTGTCTTTCGGATCCTGGGAGGTGCCACGATCCCAAGCATCTGTATGGTACTGCGTGAGTACATCTATATAATTCATTCATTCATTGTAAGATATCAACTTATGCGGAAAAACAGTGCTTTTGCTCAGAAGGACCTAATAATGAAGACGGCCTAGGTTTTTGCCCGAGTTGCTCTCATCGGTTGTGCCGGAACTGTCGACGTGATTATCAATAGGCAGTTTGAATCCTTGGTCTTCAACGAAAAAGGAAGATTTTTGTTTATCTAATTGTTTATCTGTTCTTCTGTGTGTAGAATAACCATCAAATAAAAAAATTATGCCTTTTTATCATAACCAACATGCAAACCCGCCTCTAATTGAGACAGGATGTTGAGCCTGGGACGCATCATTCTGATTTTTCGGCTGATCAATCTCAAGGCAGAGTAAATGAATTGTAGATTGAATGAGATGACAAGAGAAACCAGAGTAAACGGAACCAATACAATCAGATACGAACGCCATGATCCGACGAGTTGCATGAAGCTCATGCTGAAGAAAGCCTAGAAGTGATATCCAGATTAGTTGTCGAAAAGCGTTTCTGTGCTGCTGAACTTACAGTTACCAGTCCCAAGGGGAGGTAAACCTGCGCCGTATTAGTTAGCAAAGATAATTGATGGATTAGAATTCGTTGTATCAGTTATTGACCTACCACTGTCACTTTGGTCAACAGCCCGATGTCTGCCGCTTGAGTGTTTGATATTCTAGTTTCCATGAGAGCTGAAGTGTTCAGGATCTCATCGATGTCGATCAGTCTCTTAGCCCCCAACAGAAGCAAAAAAAAAGGAGAACAATGATATAAGAAGTATGACTTACCATACTCCTCCGGCTCTCAAATGCGGCAATACGCTGCCCAAGCAAAGTATGAAAGTACCGCAGCTCGGAAATGTCACGATCAAGTCGCTGCAGATAGCTGGGTACCTGGGACGAGTAATCCGGTTGGCCCTCACCGGGCAGAAAGGTCGGCAGGTGGATTTGGCTGAATTCCTGCCATGATTCAATTGTTTTCACTAGCGTGTTTGTGAACAGTTGCAGCACTTGGATTGCCCAGGTATAGTCGTTGATGCGTGAGATGTCCGAGTTGTGTCCGGCGAGGGACTCTGCTGAGGGTTTAACGAAGGTATCATCTTCCTGGATGTAGATTTAGCATCAGCCGTAAGTGCTTGGGATCGAGAAATCTAACTTACCAGGTCTTTTAGCCTCTGATCTAGAGTTTCCACCAAGTTCTGCCACTCCAACGTAGCCTGATCCATCCGTCGACACAAAACTAACAAGAAATACTCCCTCGGATTCCATATGGGCTGCTTATACGACGCAAACTGGCCCGACGGCGCATCTCGCATGTCAGTAACGTACTGCTCAAGCTCAGTCAAATCTTGCGACTGTTCAAAATGCGTCTCGACAAGACAGTAGAGTGTCCACACCCATTCATCTATTCCAACTAACAGGACCGAGACCTGTGCTTCGTGGAAAAATTCCTTTTGACCCGGTTCGCAGTTGCGCGTGAAACTGTCGGCGAATACGCCGGATCGTCGGCCTACAATATTACTGTGTAGTTTCTCAGATGTGCTGAATGATTTTCGTAAGGCAAAGTACGGGATATGGAATTCCAGAGCGTATGGGCTTGCTGGGCGCACGGGATAGTCCTACAAAAATTTCAGACGAGTTCGCTTTCTTTCAGAGATCGTTTGATCATACATACCATCGATACTCCAAAATATACCCGATTTGTGACGTAGCGAGAGAGGAAATCACGCAAGAAAACGGCATATCGGTGAGAGACTGCTAGAATGAGACCGACTGCGCACGAAGGCGACAGGTCTTGAATGTAACTATTCAGATATCATTAGATCCATCCAAGGCAATGGAAGGTGTTGGAGCGTACATGCTTCGTCGTTCCGGTGAAGACTTTCCAAGATGTTCTCGCTTGTCTCATGTCAATTACGGACCCAGACTAGATCTTAGGGAAAAGGGCAGGCAAACCGTCTGAATAAGTTTCTCGAAGCATTCCCTCGAACTCAGCACAGCGGTATACTCCGCTGTCCCTCTAGGCGGATATTGCTCATATCCCTGCCACTGTCTAGACGTAAACGTATTCAGCGACTGATCGTCCGTCCTCTCATCAAAGAGCACAATTCTAGCTAGATCCTGCACACTCAAACACGTTAACGCATCCTGCTCAAATATACTGGTATCCGCAAGTGCCAGGAAATCGCGTAGGGTCTGATAGCTGTACGATTTGGGTTGGAGGCCGTGAGTCTGCTGGCTGAAGAATTGGTCGATCCTCACGCGAGCATTTTCAGTGAGGTCGGGTTTGAAGGCCTTTTTGTCTTCGCGACGATAGAGGCCGGGATTGCGGCGGGTGAATTTGAGGTCCCAGCGGAGATGGGGTGCGGCATACACCTGGTCATGGCGGCCTGGTTGCGAGGAGCCCGTCATGCTACAATAGGCAGGTGTTTCTATCTATCCCGTATTCTCTCAATGGAATAAAAAGTCGGTGTTTGTTTGATTTAGAAGCTTAACTCATGGTCGTCGAGGTTCTGGCAAGGCTGTGTATGTTGCCAGCCTTGCCCTAAGCGCCTTGCACACAGCCTCATGACAGGCGGTAAACGAATACGAACATATACTACACATAATAGCCTGGTACCTGCCGCAAGCGGCTGCATGGCTTGATTCTCCCGAGAAGTGTAGAAAAGAGAACGTTCATGTTTGATACAACTTATGGGATATCACGAATTGATCACCACTTCTAGGGTTGACGTATAAACCCTAACCCTCTCATTCGGGAAGTGGGTCTCCTTTCGGAGTTCTAGGGTTCTTTTCGGTATCGGATAACATCGGAGTAAAATCTTTTATTTGACCTCAAAGCCTACACGTGCGTCGTAAATTTTTATGTAAATGGCTACGGAATTACGTATTTGATTGAATATAGCCCACGTTTCCCTCGGAAAAGGAGTAGATGGATCTAGAATCTGGGATCATATAGCACTACGTTATGAATGGCCTGACTTTCGGAGTGGTAAGTAAGAACTTTCAGTTTAATAACTCATTCGACAACGCCATGTCTTTCAACAAGTCTATGTATGAGAAGAAACTATTACTAAGTCGCGGCATCAGGGGACTCCGAGCGTAAGAAACAAACGTATAGATGTACATGCATATCCATGACAGCGTAGTAGGAACATCGACAACACAACAACAAAAACAAAAGACAAGACGCTAAGAATCATGAAAACGCGCCGGTCTATGCAGGGGCAAAAAAGATATACAAACAGAGAAACGAATAAAAAAATAGATATAAACAAAAAAAGCTGAAATCTATCAGGGCTTCTTCTTAATGTGATGTTTGCCCGTATCCTTCTCTGATACTCCGCTATTACCGCCGCCGCTCTTTGTGTTGCTATTAAGATGATAATCGTCTGTTTCTAGGATTCGAATGAAGCGTTGTACTGAGAAGCCGCCCGATGCGAGGTATATGATTACAAGCCATGCGGAAAATATGTTGGCCACGTGGTGAAGGAGGTAGGCGTATGAGACGCCGTAGAGAGCTGAGTAGCCGGCGAGGCAGAAGAGGAGGATGTATGTTATGTGTTTGGCTCTGTTTTCGTTAGTACATTTTCTAAGATAGTGGTAGAGAGACAAACCGTGAAAAGATTCGTGGAATCATGAGTCCGCTGGTCATGGTCTCCACGAGGATGAGGAATGGCATGATGGATAGTACGTTGTGGTGCGAGGAAAATGGTGTCAACCAGTGTACAGCAAGGTTGTGTACCCAGACTACGAGTACAAGAATGTTGATTGGGAGAACCCAGAGCATGAGTGTAAAGATCGAGTGGGCATAGTTGAAGAAACTCGCGCTTTTGGCCAGTCGCTGCTACACCAGTCAGTAAGAAGTCATAAAGATCGAAGTTTATGGATACGTACCGTCTCTCGCACATGCCACAGTGCTCGTACACACGTCGCTATTTGGACCATGCATGCAACCATATACGCGAACTGATATGGGATCACAGTTGCCACAAGTACTAGCAGTATGCTAGCGTTTATTATCCTTCGGCGCGGACTTGGATGGGAGAAAATCGGTCCGTTCCTATACAAATTAGCTCGAAAATCATAATAGACTTGGATGAATACGAACCGGTCTTCACGTCGAATGTAGCCAGTTTTTGTCCGCAGCATTCCATAGAGAGACGACAACAGACTCAAAATCAACAACGACGCATAGTTAATCAAAACACATGCACCAATGCTAACCAATCCAAACAAAGGCACAAGGAACCAGAAAAACGCATCCTGTGCTCCAAGAAGAAGATCATACTTAGTAAAATCAACCGCTGTTTCCGTCGAATTCCGGCGCCAATGGAACGGGTCATCATTCGGAGGTAGTCGTCGGCTGGAGGCAAGAGATGATGCCAGCAATGATAGAATGGCAATAACTATAGGAAGCGATGAGCGTAGACAGAGATTCAAGCTCTCCATAAACGTAATGAAATAGCCCGTTTCGTCATAAACCTTGAACTGTTTGCGCAAGACAAGTGCAACAACCAATAGCGGAAATGCTGCAAAAACAGTTCTATAGCGCATGACTAGCTCTCCAAAACTATGGGGAACGTTGACTTTTAAGGACAGCTCAACGCTCGATGCGCAAGTTGGATCAGACCATAGGTGGAAGGAAACTCCATAGGCTGCTTCCTCCCGTAGCGGTGGAGGCATATATGGCGCGACACCATGAAGGTTCACATCGACATCGTGGACATTCACAAAGAACTTGGATTCGTGAGGCCCCGGCATTGATTGCCGTAAAAGAGGCGTGAACAATGGCGACGAGTCAGGGCAACCTGCACTATGTACAGAAAGCTTGTACGCGAGTAAACTCGAGTGTAACGACGGAATCTGGACTTCTGTAAGCATCGGTCTGTTGGCGGGCAGCTTCACATGAAGTCCAGCACTCAGCAGCCTTCCGAGTCCAACACGGGTCGGAATAACTGCATCGGAGCTATCAGAAAACTCCGCAACCACCCATCCGTTCGTGCGAGCCTGGGCTTTATCTACCACAGCGACGAACTGGTGCTCTGACAATTCCTCTAATTCGTATTGCAGATACGAAAAAGGCTGGGCATCGCTGAATGCTTTTTGTGATGAAGACGTAGACGCGGGAAGATGTATCCTGTCCGGAGCCGCATTCTTACATGCGAGGCGTGTGGAGCCTGACCCACCGCGCGAAAGATCCATCCTCATCGAGAAGAGAGCGGCTCCGCGTCCGGCTTGCATGGGGAAAACCGTGCAAAACAGAACCTCTAACTTTCCATCTGGCTGGTCAAAAGGCTGGTCTGTAAGGAGAGTGAATTTCTTCCCCGGAACACCTTGCGGAGGAACGGGCATCAGATGCGCTACCGAATCTTGGTGGTTCCCCAACTCGCGTAGGACAAGACGTTGGCCTTGGGGTAGGATTTTGTTGGAGCTAGATTCTAACGTAAGAAGATAATCGGGCTCTGCATCAATCAAATTAGTAGGAAAATCATAGCAAGGAGAAGAGAACTTACCCTGCTGTGGAAGCGTGCGTTCTGCGGTAGGCTCCATCCCAGTCAAGAACCATTTCTTGAAAATGCGCATACGCTCCGCTCGAGGCTTAGTCTGACTTGACCGACGAACATCCACCACGTCATAGAGTGATTTAATCACAGCTTTTCGGAATTGATCGCACCAGGTGATAGACAAATGGTCGGTCCCCACCCAGACATCCGGAATGCCAGATGTAAATACGGTGAATCCGTGTGTCTCAGGAACAAGAGAAGCGAGACTGGCATAATCAGATGGCACAACAGTATCCTTCGCACCTCCTGCAATTGATATAAGAGTCACATGCCAGAGAGGATTGTTGTTTGCCCATTCTTGTGAATATGCGCCTCGCCAATAGTCGTTAATTTGCTTGTAGGTGTGGACAATGTCGGAATCAAAGGATACAGGTGACTTGGCGTGCGGAGCCGACATGGTGATAATGGTGTTGACGGAGTTCGCTTGGTAGTTGGCCATGGTCAAGACTGTGCGTGCCACGATACCACCCATTGAGTGGCCGATCAAGATGACGGAACTCGGATCCGGTAGACTAGGATCGCGATGCGAGCGATTGGGGTCGTGGTATAGAGAGAGAATATATGCAAGAGCCTCGTTGACGTATTCCGCTTGATCCAGAATAGTCTGACCGTGAAAGGCAGCCATATCTTCATTAAAGTCGACCATAAAAAAATCCAAGTTGCGGGTTCCTGCATCTAGACGGTCCTTATCATACGCAATAACGTCGTGAAAGTGTCGAGAGGCTTCGGCGGCTAGTGAGCGGACTTGTTTGTAGCTACCGGCGTTACCGGGGAGGAAGAGAACAGGTGCACCGCTTAGCTAGATCCATATGTCAGTGAGAATTCCGAGCTTTGTGAAGTATAATAATTGGTAGAAGGAACGCACCCCGATGTTTTCCTGCGAGTAATGGTCGACACCCTCCTCGCGGTAAAGATAAAGATTGTATTTGCTTGCAAACCTCGTGTGCTCAGCATCGAATCCGACCATTCGCAAATAAGTCGGACTCATCATGGGCACCTGACAGCCATCGGCGCCAACAGGTCGGTTCACAAAGGAATGTGCGATGAATAGGAGGAAGAAGACACCGGCCAATGCAGTGGATAGAGCTAGAATAGATATCGACCACGGACTGCGAAGCCGATGGTGTCGAATGCGTTGAGAGGTGTCCGGTGAACTCTCAAAAGAGAGCTGCCGGGACGCCAAGGGCATCATCGCGGCCGTTGGCTTGGGGGAGGGCGTCGGCGACGGGGAGGCATGCGAAGCAGAGGCGAGGGAGGAGAAGGAGTTTCGGACGGCACTCGAGTTCCGGGATCGAGGGGAAACGACGGAATTATTATTATTATTGAAGCGATGATCGGGATTGGTGAGAGCGACGGGCGTAGAAGCTATTTGCGACTGCAAGGCTTGGTCGGTATCTGAGTTTGTGGTGGTTGTTGAAGCTCCATGACCTTGATCGGTTGACAGGCGCAGAGGCGGACGAGTCTTGGAGGAATGGTCGGTCCCGTCCGAATTGTCGGACGAGCGCCTCTGCATTTGATAGATCGGCTTGACAGTGCTCAGTTCATAACCTCATGATCCCATTGAATAACTATTAGATTAGATTCAGGAGTGACTGGAGACAGAGGCTGGATGGGGGGAGGTCGAGTCTTGGTTGGCATCTTGGAACTCTTGGAATGCGCACTAACCCTGAGTCGCAGCCAATCAGAGCCCTGCGACGCGTGGATTTTTCTGCCAAGCAACGGCAAGGCGGTCAGCCTGAGCTTGTCTTCATAACTTCAGCTACGGATATTTTGTTTTAACTTCATCTCTGACAACTACTGCTAAAATCATCAGCTGAACTCTTCCTGCAAGCGCTATCGTGAACCAAGAATAATTCTAGAGGAGGAATGCTGCTGAGGGTTGCCAGGCAAGTTAGCTGACAATATAAAGTTTCTAGATTTACTACCAAACGGTCTCTATCAGTCTATGAAATTATTATACCTACAGGTCGATATCCTTGCTGAATTCATTTGTCAACTGAGAGTTCCCCTGATCAAAGTGACCAAATGCTTTACCTAAGACTGATTGTCAAAGCTGAAAGCTCGAATATGTGAACATATCATACGATCCTCTTGTCCTTTAACCGATCTTAGTTAATCCACCCTTGTGCAAATACTTGACCGTTTCTTGAGTATCATCAGTCTATCCAATATAAGCTTCTCCGGCGCCCACCTGAGAGCCGCATCAAAGCTATCATGATGTCTCCTTGGAGATATTTGAAAGAACGAACTCTCCTAGAGTTTGAAGAACGGAATATTCCCGTGGAAGCCGCTGAAGAACCAAGCCCTGAACTCCGCCGCGAGCATGCTATCCATTCTATATGCAGCTAGAGGTTTGCCCATCGCCACCTGGTTGAACGGGATTAGAACCAGATTTTCATGATTGGAGTTGCCGATACTGGTATGCCGGGTAGCAGGAACCAGCTAAGACATCGGTTTCCGACAACCTCCACCTTTTGGCTTGCAATTTCCCCTGACATCCGCATAATCTGATCATATTAAGGTCATGCTATGCATGGCCATATGAGATACCCTCCTTCTAGTTAAAAGAATCACTTGTCATGCCCCATGCCAGCCTTTGGCGCTGAGTAGATGTGGTAGGCGTCCAAGCATGAACAGCCCTAATGTTACCGCATGTAGGTTTTCAGACACAGCACCACAAAGGTGGATTACGAATATAGATGCTGGGGAAAGGAGAAGACGGGGTTCCTTAATGCTACCAATGCGTTCAGGCGCTATTGAATAACAAATGAGATGTTCATTTTAGTAAGTGTAACCTGATGAAATTCGAACCCCCAAGTAAATTTGAGCTATGACGACTAAACCACTGAAGATCATGCACACTTGAGGGACCCCATAAAACATATGATGCGTACTACCAAGCCATCTATAGGCCGATTCGAGGCTACCATACTGCAAATTCCTTCGTGTGCAGCTCACAATAATCGTAGAATTTAGCAGCAAGGCCCGTACCGCCCTCTTCTGGCGTCTTCAAGCTTTCGACGACATCCTTCTTCGGAGTCTCATGCCATCTTCCCCACGGGACAATGAACTTTTCTCCATCCCCACTCTTCACATCTGGACTAAGACCAGCCCATAGCTCAGTGTACGCTCCCATCTTTGGAGGATAAAACAGTGGTCTCATGAGTTGCTGTACCAGCCAGGGTGTTCTATCCCAGCCTTTGGTCCTTAGTGTACCTGGGTTTTGCGAAACAGATACGATCCCCTCCTTTGCGTACCGTTTGTCGAACTCAGATGCCAAAAACCAGTTGCCGGCCTTTGAGGCGCTGTAGTTGCGATTCATGTCTTTGGAGTGTTTGCCAGGCTCGAGTTCAGCGAGGGAGAGGCCACCTGGTGGACCGACGAGATCGACGATTCCGGAAGATGTAAAGACGACACGAACGCTATCCTTGGGCGCCGATTTTGCGGTTTCGATAAGAATGGGAAGTAGAAGTTTTGTGAGCAGGTACGGCCCAAGGCAGTTTGTGCCCATATGCAGTTCATGGCCTTGGGCCGTGACACTACCAGGGGGCTGGCGACTGAGACCCGCATTGTTGAAAAGAACATCAAGACGAGATTCTTGAGCGAGGAAGGTAGAGACGGCGCTCTTGATGGTAGATAGGTCGCCCAGATCGAGTATAAGGCTCTTGAGCTTGCCTGCAGTGGGTTCTGTTCCGGCTGCTTGAATAGCTTCGATTTCGGCTGCGATGCTGGTGGCAGAGCGACCAGCCATATAGACCGTACCACCTCTGGAGTATAAGATCTTTACGAGCTCAAGGCCAATTCCGGCATTTCCACCAGTGACAATGAAGACTTTGCCAACTAAAGACGGGGGTTCTTTCTCGGTGAAATGAGGGCTTGGAGGGAACATTTGACTCCATGCTCCTCCCATAATGGCTATGAGGATGTTTTTTTTTTCTAAAAGGAAGAAGGGGAAGGAAGGCTATGTCTATAGAAAGAGGCGGTTTTGAAGAGGAGTGAAAAGAGGATGGATAGCATACGATTTGGACTGACCTGGAGAGGATAAACACAAGCCATATATACATGTCAAGAAGCTTCTATGGAAGACTATAGCGTAACCCTGTATAAGTGGAGCTGACACTCTATTATAAATCAAATTAAGCAGAAACAGTGACAATTCTATCAATGGCAGTGGTTAGCGATAGTTTAATAATAGTAACTAGCGGCAACTTTAACATAGATCGTCTCGTTAGCCTGGGATAAAATTGATTTTCCTAATCAGGGTTAGGGGCATATCAATATATGAGCCATTCTTGTATCTCATCCCCGATCTCAGTTAAATTTTACTTATGCACTAATTCCAAAGGAATTGATTAAACGACGGTGACTTCGTTGAATCGGTGGCGTAAAATATCTTACAGAACCTGGACATACAGATTTTCCCAGTTGTCAAGTTATATCCAGGTTTCATTTTCCGACTACAGTAGAATGTGGCTATAACGAACAGAAGGCCTTTCATGATCTGAATCTGATATCTAGATTTTGATTTATATAGAACTGGAGAGCACTCTAATGTATTAACCTGTCTGATTGATAACGATTCGGAGAACTCTCCATATTCATATGAATGGTATCTGGCCTGGTGTCGGTATCGTGATAGAGGAGCCTTCTGTTCGTTATAGCCAGATCCTATTGTATTACTAGTAATATCTAACTTCATCTTGACTCAGGTGGCTGATATGATATTGACTAGTATCTAACCTAATGAACATTATATCTCTCATCAAGACTTGACCCGAGGCTCGTGAGTTCTGCCAGATTGAGGAAACCACATTTCTAAAGAATGGTCACAGCGTATAAAATATGAAGGCAAAGGCGCATGGTCTTGAAGGGTACACCTCTTCCCAACGAGACCTTGATATTGAGCATGATGGCTGTTTGAGGCACTTCTAAATTAGGGAGCTTCCGAATCGGGTTAGACTAGCCCTAAGTGCTACAGTATCCTCACGAACGAAGGAAACTGGTTTTGTTGATAGACTTGTTTCTTATCATCAATCTCGGACTCAAAGCATGCACATGCCAATTGGAAATACGAAAGGGTATATATGTGACCAACTGAATATATTGGTCAGTGCTGACTGTGACTCAGGAGGCAGGAATGCTAGCTAGAACCCCATCGCAAGGGAGGGAAAAATTTTTTTTCCCTTCCTCTTCTTTGTCCTTGACCTGCTTAATCGCATGGGATAGTTTTAACTTCTTAGGATTCGCTGCAGCGGTAAGGGCAGTAGGTGGCTGTGGTTGCTGGCGTGGAGGGGTTGATGGGACAATAGGAACAGTGGTAATAGAAGGGGTGTTCGTTGATGGAGCGGTCCCCTGCGCTGTTGTTGGTGTCCTCAATCCGGACATTTCTTTCTATTCTTGTCCATGTAATCCGGAGTTTGTAGGCGACAATGGTTGAAATTAGGATGTTGCTGCCGTTATTGTGCATGATGACAGTGCTTGCAAGTGCGAAGATCTCCCAAAGGCAAGGGATGCCGAGATAAAGTGGATTAGGAAATACTCTGTGAAGATTGTCAGTTACTCAAAGCTCATAAATCAAGCAGGGAATAGAGAAAGCCTTACTCTAATCATCGTCAAAGGTACTCGAATAATATTCGAGACTAGAGCATTTCTCTCAGCTTATTTGCTAGCATTCTGTTCCAATAAACTGTGTTTTGATTACGTATTAGAGAGCTCCATCTCGTGTGCGTTCTGGCAGGAGTTTGTACGAAGGCTGATAGACAGTCAGCATTGAAGCAGGTACAATCTATAAGGTCGTTACGTAGATCATATTAAAACACAGTCAATGAGGGAAGAGTTGAAAAGTAAGATATAGCGAGAGAATATCTGCTCAAGATAAAGAGCTGTCTAGTCAGCTGACTGTCTGGTTGCCCAGGTGGTGCCTTCCAGAAAGAGCCAACGAGCGCATGACGCAAGCAGCCATTGATTGGCCTGCCACACGACTTTTCTTCTTCGACTTTTTGTCATCTTTCTTCATTTATTTCAGCTCCTCTTAATCTAATCTCAACGCTTTTCAAAAAGCCACAAGGCCCGTCAGCAGACATCAACACAACCTACATATACGACAATCGTGGTGACAGAGCCTGCCGGCGCAGGTCGATCTGTGAACGCCATGAGGCGTCAGTCTTCCTTTCTTTCAAAAGCACCCAATTCACACCAACTGGCTGCCAGCGGGGGTTCCTTCCTCGGATCAGGAAATGGAGCCTGATGTCGGAGATATTATCTCTAACAATTGCGAATCACGACGACGACTTTTAAGCAATTGATTGAGAACGTGAAGAAGAAGAAGAAGGACATGCCAAGAAGCAGGCGCAAGATCAAGGAGAGACCAAAGACAGTCTGTCGTCAAGTCAACAAGATGAAAGTGCGCTGTTGAATACGGTCAATGAACAAAATAATGCGCCATCTGCTGGTCCGGAGAAACCCGAGATAACAGGAAATCCGCGGCGAACATCTCAATTATATGCACTTCTCAACGAAACACTTGTCGACACGTTATGGATGAATCCGTGAAGTTGCAGGTTGGCGATTGAGGTCCGCACTGCAAATGAACATGGACAAGGAAAGACCTCTGGGATTATGCCGATGGTCGCATTCGTTTTGGCTAACATAGACTATGATGGTCTAAACTTACTAATAATAAATTCAATGACAATATTTAGTAATAGTCCATCAACTAACCAGCGTAGAGCTTATCCATCTCTTTTATTCCTAGATGCCTGCTTATTGCAAGAACCCCTTCCCTGCCGCTAGTAGTTTTATTAACTTTATCTCCCCACAAAATCGCTTATCCTCGTCCAAATTCCAGTCGTCAATAACGTCTGCAAGAGTTTGTATATGGCCGTACGTTGCCGGCTGGGAGCCATTCGGCTTTATAAAAGCAATAAAGGTCACAACTAATTCTAAGGCGGCAGGGCAGATTGCATAAGTCAACAAAGGAGCACAATTCATAGCAAACCAGACTTAACCTTTGGTTGGTTGACTTGCAATTAGAGTGACAGAAGACTGATGATTGGCTGAATACTCTAAATTAGGATCGAGAACTCACGGTATCTCGCTCTGTACCTGTGTTCTGCAGCAAAATAGGATGGCTCGATAGTCAAGTCAAAGTTCCTCGACGTAAAGGATTGAAGACTAGACACAAGATATACCATGCAGGTGTCGATTGTCTATTTAAGTAGACATTTAGATACACAACATGTAACTCCATGAACTAAGCTGCACTTTACGGGCACCTGAGCTAAATTTAAAGATGTTGACACTAAATAGTGTTTTATCTCGTGCCTAGAGATCGGCATGGTGCGTTTGATTAGGGCTAGATTTCCAAATCTAGAAAATCGAGACTCAAAGATGTACATCGCAGATCTTGGGCAACTGGGGCAGTTGGGGCAATTTAGAAAATTGATCATTCCCATTACTTGTTTGACTAACTTGCCTGGGGAAAACGCTTCTGTAGTCGATTCTGTCTAAGGATGAGTGATAAACTAGTCTGTCAGTCATAATCTTCGTCTTCTGGTAGCACTCTATCCTCACGCACGTTTTTTGTTAAAAGGCTAATCTCTTAGCATCAAGATGGAGCTTAAAAGCATGCACATGCCAATTGGAAATAGAGAAGGGCATATATGTGGCCAACTGAATATATTGGTCAATGCTGACTGTGACTCAGGAGGCAGGAATCCTAGCTAGAACCCCATCGCAAGGGAGGAAAAAAATGGATTTGGCATACCTATCTATTAGAGATTGATAGGAATAAGTATATAAGTATAAAGTATGGATTGAGTTTTAGAATGGAAATGAACAGTATAGCAATGATTTTCGGGTACCGAGGTGCCTCATTGTGAGGAGAAAAGCAACACGGCGCGGGCGAATCCCTTCGAACTAATAACCCCGAATGCGAAGACTGCTAACTGAGTACCAGTTAGTACTCGTGCGATAAAGGCATAGGCTCGTTGCTTTATTCAAATTGGGTATGCCAAATCCATTTTTTTCCTCCCTTGCGATGGGGTTCTAGCTAGGATTCCTGCCTCCTGAGTCACAGTCAGCATTGACCAATATATTCAGTTGGCCACATATATGCCCTTCTCTATTTCCAATTGGCATGTGCATGCTGTCTTAGGCTTCTGGAGTAGGCTTTGGAACTGGAGCTGCTCCCGATGCAGTTGTGATCGAAACGCGCTTCTTAAACTATAAAAGAATGAAACCGATGAATCTGGCCTCAGAGAATGAGTATTTTCTACAAGGCATTTTGAACGATTGAACACAAAGTCAATTCGCTACTTTTCAGAGGTCTGTCGTAGGGCAAATTGAGTAAACTGATCACTCAAGCTCTATGGAGAACATGATCACAAAGAAAACAAAGTCACTGCGATTTGAATACATCTTCATTTCCAAATACAGGGTGTAGTCTTCAGAGCAATCCGTGGACAGTCTATTCCACGTCAGTGGTTGGTCAGATAACTTCTTTTAGCTTGGTTTGATCGAATACCCAGAAATACGTGCGCGAGAAAACTGAAGAGGGGTGTTCTCGGAGACAAAGGTAACGAGGTCGTTGGCGGCAAGGCAATAACGTAACTGAATAATACGCAGATGCTATTTAGTACTCTAGGAATGGGAAGATATGCTTTATCTTCCACCGACGCATCAACTTGTAATACTGGATAGAGAGAGGCGTATTTCGAAAGGGGCAATGATTGCATTGTGATTGCACCTTGGGATCTGTATTTATACAACAGTTCGCGAAGAAGTCATAGGTAGTGCGTAGTGCGTAGTCTGATGACCGGATAATCTGGTCACAGAGGTGCTGAGTAAACCCATCAATAAGCACGACCATGATGGCATTCTTAATTTATTGAGAACCTCAAATAAATGCGAGACGTGAGCCTTTGAAGAATTGATGCACAGAAATAAGAGCGCTATGAGTTGAGGGATGCCCCTGATTCAGGGTCTTGAAAGATTGTACGAGTTGAGACCATCGAGTAGAGCTTCCTGCAGTTGATGTCGTTGGCGTCATCAAAGCAATGATGGGTACGAGTCGTAGCCCTTGCGGCAATTGTCTTGGATGCTCGACAAGATTCCTTCTCAACATCGCACATCCAAGAGATTGTTTCGAATGCAGCAAAAAGACCTCATCTGACCTCGATCGCTTCGCCATGGACACACGACCTCAGCATGTCAACATGATCATCCACGAAAAGAACCAAGTACTGTGAAACCGACCACTCAATCTACCTAGAATTTTCACCCTGAACCCACAGGATCCAAATTTATAGTCGAAGTGCCTAGTCAGCTGACATCCAAACCCTAAAGCCGTCCAGTCCAAGTCGAAAACCGAGGTGAAAATTAAGTTAAATGGAATCGATTCAAATTCATGGTAAAGATCGATGCATGCAAGGTTATTCTAATTTTAGTTTAGCTTTCGTCTGATTGTATGGGGCTATGCCGTTTTGGGCCTAGCTTCCGTGTTCCTCGTGGTGCGGGAATCTGCAACACCAAGATTCGAAGTCTTGGCGTTTTTGTATAGAGCTTCGGGAACGTCGCGAAGTAAGCGGAACTACGATTTTTACAACTACGCCACAACGAAGGAAGATATGAATGTGTAAGCTCTATAGGCATTCAAAAGCATAAGAATAGGTACATTTTGACCACGCAGAGCGTAACAAAGGAAAGGAAACATAGGAAATATGCATTAATCATAACAGAACTCCGCTAACCATGAAATGACCGATCAAAGGTGTTTTTTTGGGTTTACTCTTCATCAGAGAAGACCTCCTCACCACGCTTGCGGCGAGCCATCCTGTCCTTGCGCTTTTTACGCTCCTCGGCGCTTGTAAGCTTCTTCTTTTTCTCGACTTTAGCGATTTTGTTCCCTAAAGCATCATACGACTCTCCATCGTCTGCCTTCTCCGTGATCCGCGGTCCTGATCCTTGTCCAGTTACCCAGTTATGCCCGGATGGAGTCATTCTTCCATCCATAACTGCCCAAACTTCCTCCGTGAGGTTCTCAGTGAACTCCCGGGAGTGGGTGATGATGACAACACCACCCTCGAAAGTCTTGATAGCCTTAGACAAGGCACCAAGGGAGTCACGGTCAAGGTAGTTAGTGGGCTCGTCAAGGACGATCAAGTGAGGACGTTGCCAAGAGCAAGCGGCAAGGACGACCTTGACACGCTGACCACCAGAGAGACCACGCATGCGAGAGTGAGAAACAAGCTCGGCATCGAGACCGAAGTTGGCACAGTGGACCTCAATCTCACGACGAACAAGAGGACGGAATTGACCGCTGGCAAGAGCCTCCTTCTGATCGACCTCAGCAACCATCTTGGCGTGGGAAGCCAAAATCTCAGTACGAGGAATCCAGGCGTTGTCCTGAGTAGACATGGGAGTCCACTTCTCGTTCTTCATGCCGATGTTTTCACCGAGGGCGAAAGAACACTCGTACTCGTAAGAGTTCTTGAACTTACGACGAGAGTGGATACCGATGACACGACGAGAAGTACCCTCAATCTTGTAAATCTTGTCCATAGCCTTCTCATCCTCCTCAGTGACGATCTTGTTGGCGCGGTCCATGGTCTCACGATCCTCACCAGTCTGGAAACGCCACTGAATGTACTCGGAAGGAGTCTTGTCGAGATGGTTATCGATGTGAGCGAAAGCGTGTTGCTTAATGTAAGCAATACGGATGTTCTCGTGCTGGTAGACCTCACCAGCAGTGGGGATAAGTTCACCAGTCAAGACGTTGACAAGAGTAGACTTGCCGGCACCGTTGGGACCAATGACAGCAATACGAGATCCAAGAGAGACCTGGAAAGTGATATCTTGGATCTGAGGCTTGGGAGTACCGGGGTACTGGAAGGACATATTGGTGACACGGACAATGGCCTTGGCCTTGGTCTTGACACCCTCAAGGAAACCGGGCTCGGGGAACTTGAACTCCATCTCAGAGGCACCGAGCTCGTAGTAGGAGCGAGCAGAGGGGACCTTCTTGACGAATTCACTGAGAGTACCACGGTAACGGCGGAGCTTGAAGCGCTCGTAGTGGATAACGTGCTGAATGACATTGTCCAAGAACTTGCTGTCGTGGGAGACAATGATGGATGTGCAAGGAGAGTTGATGAGGTACTGCTCCAACCATGCAACGTTCTTGACGTCCAAGTGGTTGGTGGGCTCGTCGAGAAGGAGGATATCGGGGTTCTCAAAGACAGCACGGGCCAAAGCCAACTTCATCTTCCAACCACCAGAAAGAGAGGTGATGGGGTTCTCGAACTGCTCCTGGAGGAAACCGAATTCAAGAAGCTTAGCCTCAATGTCCTTCTGGGGAAGGTTGATGCCAACGCTCTCGAGCTTCTTCTGAGTCCAGCCAATGACAGTCTGCTCGGTATCAGCAGCGTCAAGATCGTGCTCGACGAAGACAGTCTTGACTTCGCTCTTCTTGGGGAAACCCTCGACCTGCTCATTGTTGATGGCACGCATGAGGGTGGACTTTCCAGAACCGTTAGGTCCCAAAAGACCGTAACGCTGACCACGCTTCAAACGCAAATGGGTCTGGTTAAGCAAGATCTTAGCACCGTAGGCCAAGTTGAAGGTACAGTTACAGAGGTCCTCTCCTTCTTCTTCGTCGGAGTTGACTTCCTCCTCCTCAGCGGCAGTGGGAGAGGCACGCTTGCGGAGAGTCTCGGCAACGGACTTGGCATCAGCCTCACCGATGAGAGCGACCAAGTAAGGGGTGGTATTCTCAGTCCAGCTGACAACCTCAACAACCTTCTCGTCAATGAGCTGACCAGCGATGGCAGAAATGTAGTCGATGGTGGCATCAGCGCCGGCAATTTGAGCCTTGTACTTGGGCTCAAGGATCTCCTTGAGGATAGCGGAGACGGTAGCAATATCACCAGCGTGAGACACTTCGGGGATCTTGCCATCCTTGACATCACCAACACGGATCAAAGTGTCAAGGGCTTGCTTGGTCTTTTCACGAGCCTCGGGGTCGGCGAGAGTCTCGTAGTTCTTGTTGAGGGCAGGCATCAACTTGGGCAAGAAAGAAGCGACGATCTGAGGATCCTCGACAAGCTTACACATGTTGTCGACGATAACAGCAGACTTACGCTTGATGGCAGTCTCACGCTCAGCAAGACCACGCTCAAGAAGAGGAACCATGATGGCCAAGGTGGGCTCGTGGACATCAGTGACGAAGGTGGTGGCACCGAGCAAGTGAACAGTCTCGGGGACGTTCTCGGGCTTGGAAATACACTTGATGAGCTCAGGAATGAAACGCTCAATATCCTTGTTGACGATCAAGCCACAGATCTTCTCCATGGTACCGTAGGCAGCCTTCTTGACCTCGGGCTTGGTGTCCCACATGGACTCGGAGACAACGGGGATGAGGTCTGGAACGAGGAAAGCAAGCTGGGCGGGGGCGGTCTCGACAAGGGCTTCAATGCACTGAAGACCAGTCATCTTCTCGGGCCATTTCTGGGCAGAGAGAATGGACTTGATGATGGAAGGAAGAGCGGCCTTGGTGGCGTTAGGGTTGATGGCCTTGACGAGGGAGATAGCGGCCACCTGGGCAGCGTTCTTGACGTTGGTCATCTTGTCACCAACGGCATTGAGGGTAGGGCCCAAAAGAGTGACCAAGTGAGGCTCGACACCGGGAGCAACGGAAGAGTGCTCAGCGATGGCACGGATGGCCTCGACGGCACGCTCACGAGCGTTGGCATCCTTCTTGTTGGCGAGCTGCTTCTTGAGGGACTCGACAGCCTTGAGGGGGACGGTCTTCTCTTCGATGGGGCCGTTCAAAAGAGTGGCGAGGTTGTTGGCGTGGGTGTTGGCCTCATCGGGGGTCTTGGAGATGGACAAGCTCTGGATCAAGCTCTCGACAACAGCGACGGAGTTGGCGGTCTCCTTGCCAGAGATGGCGGGAACGGAAGAAACATCAACAGCAGGCATTTTGGTGTTGAAGGACGACGTGGTGAAAATCGTGAAGGAGGAAATATTAGAAAAAAGGAGGCGGAAAATGCAAAGACTGATCTATGAGGGTATCTGCAAGTCTTTTTTTTGTGGTGATTTTTTGTTGTGGCGGCCGACGTATCTGCGGAAGTGATCGCAAATGCGTGCTTCGAAAGAGGCCCGAAAGACAGAAAAAACGATTCTATCTGCTGTCTAATCTATTTCTTGTAGACAAGAAAGACGAAAAACAACGACCCGACCTCTTTGTAGGTAAGAGACGAAGGGAATATTAGGTAGGGAAAGAAAAAAGAAACTGAAAGATAGGAAGAGGAAGAAGGAAAAAAGGAGGGGTGGCAGAGTGGGCTGGCAAGATTATTTATCGGCTGTGTGGCCCCTCGCCCAACCGCCCAAACAGAAAAAATCTTAGCGCCTTTTCCTCTTTTTTTTTTTTTTTTTAGGGCAAAGGCAAAAACAAATTTTTTCCTCCCAAAATCTTTTGCTTTTTCTTTTCGGGAAAGGCTCCGGTTTAATGCCCGATTAGGACTAGTGGCGAAGAATTTGCAACGTACTAGGCCTGAAACGGACAGGGCCCACTCAACCATTAACTCTCTATTCTGATTGGCTGTTGATCTAGTTCCTGCGCTCTGATTGGTGGACGGGTGGCTGCCTCAAAAAGCGGTGGGAGGCAACACTCTGACAACTGTCTGTTTCCCCCAGGATTTGCCATTTAGTTTGTTGCTACTGCATGACAGGATGAAACAGGAAGATATCGAGTCACTAATTAGCCAACAATGCTAGCCAAAGTCTGTTCGCAAACCAGGGGTTGAGGTTTGACTGGAACTTGGCCTTGGAAGTTGGTACTCGTACTACGAACTAACAAGGAGTGGCCACCAACCAGATTCGTGACTCGCACACGCGCCTACGGAGTACGGCATGAATAATCGCTGCGTACGTAGCAATAATCAAATAGAATTTAGTTTTAGTCTAAAAGGGGGAAGACATTCCTCAGCCGACGTGGAACGATGTGACAAGACGATCCGAGAAATCATCGAGCGGCTACGACAGGCAGCCTATTGCCTTATTGCCTGGCAGGCTGACATAGCCACTTGACTTTTTACTCGAGAACCATTGTTTCGTTCTAGAAGGCTGCAAAAAATGAGAGGATCATAGATGTTCTGGAGTGAAGATGGAGAACAAGGCTGGTAGGCTGGCAGTTGGGTCCAAATTCTAATTTAGTTGCCACCCCAGCCGGCAGCTTATCGGGATCTATCTGAATTGCCTGCAGGCTACTACTAGCGATCCGCATCCTGGATGTTCGTACCGGTGGGCTATGCCCAAGCCTAGAATGTAATGCCAGATCAGCAATTCGATGTCGATACTAGATAGAGTCGGCTTTTGTCGGCCTGTCCGGTGTTATTGGACGCAATCTCCATAAATGGCTAAATAATTTCCCCTGAACATCTTGTCAAAGAAGGAGCATAGTCCGTCCTAGATTGCTAGGGGGCTTGCTTGCCGGAGATTATTCGATTTGATCTGCATTAAATAACTTCTAATCAAGTCTCGTCCGGCTTGACTGAAAAGACTATGTTTCACAGTTGCGAATCTGTTTACTAAAAATTTGAGTCCTAGACAACAACAACGGAGTGTCGTGTTAACACAACTTTTACTCGGCATTAATATCTACTTCATACTCCAGATGACAATACTATTTCCTGAACTAAATCCCCCTTACCGACATTCCATGCTTACTACTGATTACAATTTACAAGTCTTACCGCTGAACAAAGTTAGCCCCTTGAAAACACTATCAAATTTTAGCCCCTAAACAAGACTAAAATATCAGCCTAAGAAATAGGGACCCTCCCCCAGACTCCAGTTTCTGCTCCAGCTCCATAATCAGCGCCGACGACTCCATTCTGCCGTTTTCCCGTTAGTGTGTTGGGTCTTTTTGTCTGACTCTCTTTGCTTTTTTTCTTTCTTCGATCTATTTTTCGACCCCCTTTTTTTTTCAGCTGGCGCTACATCGTGATCTGTACCCCGCGAAAAAAGATCGAAACAGCGAGGAAAAACCGGGTCCTCTTCCGCTTGAAATGAGCGGGCCTGAGAACTTTATTTGGGAGTGTTACTTACTCCGGATTCTCTCAATTTTTTTTTCCTGCAACAGAACTCAAATCCTTTGGTCACGTTCCGTAAGTCATATTGCCTTGGTCCACGAATTAGAACCGTTCTGACAGAAAGTTCACATCACATGCTGAACATCATTGGACCGACTACTAACAAGTCGCCTTCTGTGCGTCATGTAAAAAGCAAGATTTGCCACCTCGATACGATAACATTGCTCTATTTTGACTAAGATAAGATAAGATAGCTAATGACATGATTACAGGAAAGAAATTGTTGGGCTGTTTCAACTAACGCAAAAGAATCCTGAGTCTAGCCCTTGATTCCTGGATTGGCGTCGATGAACGGAATGCGACATGAATGTAGATCAAAATAACGTACCTACGTAGATGGCCTGTCAGTGGCGAAATAATCATCTATGGAAGCTTTAATTTTGTCTTGCTTTTCCACAATCATCTGGAACATACAGTTGATTTCGGAGCGAAATGCCAGAAACAAAGGATCATCCTTACAGTATCTGTCCAAATTCAGAATATCCTTTGCTAGCAAACACTGACCAGACTCCCAAACATTGACCAGACGAAATAGTGGAAGTAGAACCCGCAAACCTCACAGAGAGAGTCGGTGGCTGTGCCCACGTTGTGATTCATTCTAGAAGTGATCGAATCGAGGTATGTAATCCGTGGAACGAGAACGAAATCCTCGTCTGGCAGCGGTTGAAGATCGGATACTGCGCATCTACGACAATTCTAAGGTTTGTTTATATTGATAAGTGAATATGTTCAGATCTCTTACATACGCAGTACGTTTTCGAAGGAAGGATCAATACAAAGTATCTCCAATTTTGTAGCTGAATATATACTTTGAAGCAATGAACTATTGACAAGTCGTTGCACGCACATTCATTCATATACATCAAACATCTCGGTCCATTCCAGATCAACATTAACCATATCGCACCACACGTCATACCATGAAATATACCTGATGACCAAGTTCATGTCGATCACTCCTCATGCTGGACAGTGGCTTTCTCCGGGTCCTTCTCATACATACGGCGAGCGGCAACCTCATTCAAATCCGAGTCATGGTCGGCATCAAACTCGCGACCCAACTTCTCAGGACCAAAGAACGTGACAATAATGACATACGCATACACGCATCCCATGAAGATGCAGATAACTTTGCCATAGTCGTAACGTTTGGCGCCGGTCTTGGATGGCGACAAGGGGAATCGTTCACCAATGGTTGATTCGATGGTTGATGAGGCCGATGAGACCAAGTTACCCAACTGATAAGCAGTACCGACAGCGAAGGTACGAATGGGTCCGGGAGCCAGCTCCATCAAGTGAATGGGAATCACACCCCAAGCACCTTGTACACAGAATTGTTCGAAGAAAGCCGCCGCCATGACGGATTTGTTGCTAACGAAATCGTAGGGGTAGAGGAGAGCGCCACCGACGATGGAGATAACGATAATCGAGAATCGTCGTCCGAAGATCTGACTAGCCCATCCGCAGAGGGTACCGCCGGTCATGGCACCGAGGTTCGCAATGACTTGGGTAACGGTCACGGCGTTGGCGGAGAAACCGAATTGGGCGGAAAGCATGGTAGGGTAGAGATCCTGAGAGCCGTGAGACTGTTTTTCGTTAGTAGGCATTCCTAGATTGTGTAGATTTGTAGACAGGAGGAGGAGGTACCATAAAGTTGAATCCAGCCATCAACAGGACAAGATAGATGAGCAACTTCCAGTGATTCTTGACAGCCACTTTGCCCTCCGACAAGAAATTTCCAGCGACACCGCCAGCGAGCGACTTTCGTACTCGTTCGCGACTCTGGAAAGCCTGGGTTTCGGGCAAGCACAGACGGAAGATAATGAACAACACAGGTGGGCAAGCACCGAACCAAAAGAGAGGACGCCAGCCATGTGGAGTGGTGTCGACAAGACCACGTGCAAACGCAGTGACCAGCAAGTAACCAAAGGCATAACCCTGTTGCAACATTCCAGAGATAATACCACGGGCCTCTGGGGGACAATCCTCCAAAGCAGTAGCAGCAATGTTACCATACAAACCACCCATGGCAATACCGAAAAGCGCACGGCATGCCAAGAATTGTTTGTATGTCTTACAGAAACCGGTACCCAACTCCAAGACGATGAAGAGAACGTTGTTGGCGACAAAGGGCCATTTCCGGCCGTAGCGATCAGACAAAATACCGAAGATGATGGCACCGACGGAACGCAACATCAGCACGAGGGTGATACCCCAGGTAATTTCGGAGTTGGGACGTTCAAAGTATTTGGCCAGACTGGTCAAGGAAATCGAGACGGAAAAGAAATCAAAGGCATCCCAAGTCCAACCACAAAAGGCGACCTACAAGCCAATTAGATTTGCCCTACCAATCATCTTCATGTAGTTGAACATACCAAGAAAAATAGCCATTGCTGTCTGTTCAACAACATCAAGGCCTTGAAAGGATTGGGAGCCTTGTGCATAGGAGGACGCAAGGAAGTAATCCGTGTAGCCAAGTATCTACCAACAGACATGTTCTCCTCCGGAAAGCCCGAAGGGCCGTCTCTATGTAAATCAGGCGCCGTCTCCATCACTTTGGTGTCGGCCATGTTGATAATAGTACAATTGTCGTATACAAAAGTGACTTCTTGTCCAACAGGCCAGTATATAGGGTGCTACCTCACAAAAAAAATTGTCGGCAAGTGAGTCTTAGCCGGCAAGGAGAAAAGAAAGGGGAAAGGATTGCCGCGGGGATAAGAAACAAAAAAGACACGATCGGGGGAGGCACGAGACCCTTTTAAATAGTTCAGAAGAATGCTCGCCCCTCGTAACCACTCTTTATTGTGCAGCATTTCCATCATGATCAACTGGTTAGCCATGTGCTACAGCCCGCTAATGATGTCCCAGCCAATGAGGCCGCAATCTAGCCAATTAGCTTGACCAACCTACATCAAACCCCGCATGGTCAGTCGTATTTTTCTTGCCATTTTGCTGCTGAAACGGGCCGCTTCTGGGGTTTCAAACAGCACTAAGCCTACCGAGTGCACCATTCTCCGTAGACTCCGTACACCAGACTGGGGAACAATGAGAAAAACTGTTTCTATTGATTGGAATGCCCAGAGGTTTGCGAGTCATCTGATCTCCGGGACCCCGAGCCCACCATCGGATCCTTCGACGTTGACTGAGCGTCAATTTCGCTCAAAGCGTGTTAAGTTGTTAACTCCCTAATTCTACGATAATCCCATGCGGTCTGACTCGTTGAAGGATCAGGAACGATTCTGACCATGTGGCATCCTCTTTCTTTTCAGTCTCGTCAATTGCTATGTTTCTCTCGGCACATTCGGTAAAATCTCTACGGACGTACGGGCATAGGAAAGAAAGCCGGTCTTGAAAGAAATAAGGCGCCAAGACGAAGCCAAGTTGCCCGATAAGAAAGTTAATTAGGCCAATTTGCTTAGTAAATTGCTTCCCCCCAAAGACTAAAAGCAGCCGGTCTTCGGTATTCCGTACATAGTCGGGCTGGAGCTCAGTGTGTCCTGAATTTCGCTTCAACAGCAAACATTGAGTCAGACCTTTTCAACGGACAAAGCATTTCGACAAGCCGATTGCTAATGGAATGGTTTGAACCACGGTTCCAGATGTCAAAATTCAGGACACAACAACGTACCGACCCTGCCATTCGTTTTCGCATTCCAATTCTTTGTTAACAAATTTCGCCTAATTTGCCAGTAGTCCTGACTCTGGAGTCTGGACAATGGACACGATAACTTGCGGCCTGGATCATCCTCAATGTTCCGATTCTTTTTCTTTGATCTCAAAATAGTTCCACGTTTTGTGAAATCCTTCATGACATGTCGAGATCTGTGTAACTCCTCTTTGACTTATCTCAACTGATGGGACGATTTTACTGGCTCTTAAGGTCGAGACCAATGCAAAAGTTTATTTTTGCATCGCGAATAATTATCGTGACAGCCCACAAAACGTGGCACCCCGGTCCCCAGATGTAGTTCCTTTGTTTGAAAATCTGCGACTTCACGAATTAATATAAACCTTATGTAGCTAAGCCCTATCATTGATGGCTTGGGCCTTAAATCACTACCAGTCATATTATCAGACATGCCCAGAATATGGGGGTTCAGACTCTATATTGCGGATCGTCTGGAGTCGTTCGGGGTATTTCTTGACTTTGTTCAGGTGTGTCTGATGTACTCGTATGCACCCGAATTCGTCTGAGCATCACTCCTTTTGACTGATATCGAGTTTCAAAAGAACTCGTATTCTTCCCATCACCCAAGAGTCTCGGCGCATGGCGACGAAGGAATTGGCGCAAGTAAGGGAGACATCCACAAATTATAACGAAATTTCCCTCAATAATTCTACATTCTTTGTTAGTAGAGGATGCCGAGAGGAATAGCACTCACGTAAGTATACTAGCGAGTCCCATCTCATAAGGTTGGTCTTTTGATGTCACCAACGGGTATATGGTTGCTAATCGGACGATGCTAGTAATAATGGTCCTAAAAAGTGATGAGCTCCGGACAACCAGCGAATCGATACAACGAGACTTCAGGTCAACTTACATACAGCCAACCCCGAATATGGCTGCTATGCCCAGCTTCTGTCTAGCCGGCACATGCAACCTCCAAATCATCGGTATGGGAATCAGAATCAATATGATATCACTCGTCGTGTTCGTAAGGGCAGTCGCGAGATACAGTCCCCTCCGATCAATACAATAGTCCATATCCCAAGACTGAGGTATTGGATCCCAGTTTCTCTCGACGGGATGACAAGCAAAGATGAGTGCGAAGAATATCGCTAAGGTGTATGCTACGATGATACCGCTGACAACATAGATGACATATTTCCAGAATTGCACCACGTTCAGTAAGGCGTAGTAGAACATTAGGATGGCGAGTTTGGCGCATGCGAGGCAGAGGATGTAGATTGTCGAGGCGGCTAGCATACTCTGTTGTTGGACACAATCATCAGTTGGAGCTAATTCGAATCATTAATCGGAACGGAGTAGCAGACGAACCCTTGAGTATTTTGCTCGCTCGGCTTGATTGAGGTTCTCAAGGTGCACACCAATTCCCGAATAGGAGTATCCATCTATCGTCAATTGCAGAACGTCAGCAACTGCATGCCTCCATGAGCGTGGAGATGATCTTACAAAGTATCACAGATTGAGAAGTCACCGAGAAGGCCTTCAGATAATTCATCAGCAATCCAATCTTCGAATTGACATAGTCCAACCCGCATACCCAAGCAATAATCATAAACGCTGGAAACATGTCAGCCAAAAGCTTCGAATTTTTGAATCTATAAACGTACTATCATCCCACCAAAACTTCCTCATAATCCACGCTTTCGTATAAACCCTCATTATCAACAAGCTCGTACTTATTCCCATGCCGACTCCGGCCGCGACTCGACAGGCCGAGTGTAGCCATGGATCTGAGCGGTCACCAACAGCCCTTGTTGCAATGCTGAAAGTTGGAGGTTCCAATAAAGGATTCGAGGTTTTTGAATTTATGTAATTACTAACGATACTCATGATAATTTGACTGAATCTGCAGTCACAAGCCCTGTGCGTCAGGTTATCACCCGACGACAACGGACTGCATATGAGTTATGGATTTTTTTCGTACGTATACTCGGTCAAAAAATGAAGAAAGGGGAAAATTCCTAAACGCCAGCTTTTAATAAATACATCTACTTTCCTTTGATCCCCAGACCTGGATGGAGATCGGACATTATGACTACTCCGGAGCCCCAAAGCACCCCACAGATATTCCTCGCATGGTTATGGCAAACCTCCAATAAAGACGGCATGCTTTCGGGAAATAAATCGGCTGAGTAGTGTACGTGCCACCTTTGAGTATGTCACTGTCACGGGCTCGACCCATTTGGCGCCTCAGGCATGGAAGAATAGAATATTTCCGTTTTCGGTAAAAAGCTCCACTTTAGGGCTAATGTTCTTGGGCGAACCAAAGTTTCCATCACAGTCCCGGTACGCTGGAAATAAAGCTCGGAGTTGGCCCTTAATGTATTTCCCATGCTTATTCTGATGCGGTTGAGGGGATGGAAGGTTGTAGTTACAACAGCGCACAGCTACCAGGAAAGTACATCATTATTCCGGCCTACTACCGTTTACAGGAAAGGACCTCCTGGGTTACGACACGATTATGAAATCAAATGAGTTGTCAACCTGCCATATTATTTCTGTTTCACTAACGAAGTTACAAGGACAACTTTTACACGCCAATTCAGAGATGCTCGCCGATTTATTACAACACAGCAACCGAGAATACATTTTCGGCTATGAACAGAGATGGCAAGCGCTTTGTGCTTATGGAGCCCGAGCCTCCATCCATGAAGGAAAAAGAGATCAGTATCCTCATTATTGCAGTGGCCTTCGTCTTGGAGATTGACAGATAAATAAGTGAATCCGCTTGTAGCTCAATATTTTCTGACCTCGCGTGAGGAGTATTTCCAAACCATGAAACGGATTTCCGCGCAACGGTTTAACCGTAACTAAAAGTTTCTTCTCGGAAACCGCAAAACTTCAAGAAATAGCAGTATACCTCGTGTTCGTTACAGAAGGTGGAATCCCGCAGCCGAGTGAAAGGATGCTGACAGATGCCATCGAATCAGACAACATCGCCCCTATACTATCACTCGACTTTATAACAAAGATTCGATTAAATCTCGTATAGTTTCTCTTTAGGAGAAGATGGTTTATAAGATCAATAGCACCGTCAACAAAGATTAGGAGGTATTAACACCGGAGGATATACAGTTCTTATTCCGAAGTTTATAAAGAGCCAGCCAATAGTACGTGGCAAGTCAGCTTGAGGTTGAAATGAAATATATATTATGATATTAAGATGTGGACATTCCAGACGTTAGCTCACAGCTACTTATATACAGTAGAACCTGGCTATAACGAACCGAAGGCCTTCCAATCTCTGAATCCGATATCTAGAGATTTTTAACTCATATGGGAATGGGGAGCACTCTTCATATAACATGAATAATTTCTAACCTGACATCAATATAATGACAAGGGCACCTCCTGTTCGTTATAGACATGTTGCACTGTATACGAATTCAAGGCGGTGTATGTTGTGCGACAGGCTGGAGGATTCACTTCTTCATACTAGTCCTTGGCGCGTTGATCAACTGAGGTGAACTTAGAAGTGCAACTCCCCCGTCTAAAGGGCGCGGTAGGTAAGTAAGTTCGAAACGTATAGTCTATTGAATCATGAGATCGTCCGCTTGTGAGCCTAGTCGCGCCGTGCAATCACTTTCCTAAAAATCAATATCGACGGACCGTAAATTTCGACCCTTTGTTATAGCTGCTGTGGCGTCATCGATATCGATATAACTGAGCTCGATTGAATGAAAACGGGTATTTCAAGTCCTTCGAATTGGAAAATTGCTCGAGCCAAGTGTCATGTGCCGCCCCAAGGTGCAAGCGGAGATGGTGTATGAGTTGATGTTGACGGATAACACCAAAGGCGTGAAGAGTAGCTCTGGCAGGGGCAAGGATATAGGCGCCCGAACTGCTCGTAGAATCACTTCGTTCGCGTGACATCTTTCGAGGTTGCTAGATCGAACAGTTTGCTGTCCTCCTCGGTTTTTGACTCATTTGGCTTTTTTTCCGTTACTCTCTGCCACTGGCTATCGTCAGAAAACTCGCCGAAAGAGCTGTCAATCTGTGTCAGCCGGACGGCGATAGGATCTGCTTGAAAGTTGCTGCCACAATGCCATTTCTTCATGTAGATGGTCTTGTTTCTCCAGGTCAACGGCCTGACAAGGCATCTATTTGCGTCCCTTCGTCAATTTCTATTCTTTCTTGCAAAATGGTTTCGAGATCTTGCAGTTCGCATGCTTGAGTTGACTACGGCATTGCCTGCTATCTTATAAGTTCTTGATCAAGAAAGGAAAATCAACAACAATTAGTCCTTATGATTGATGCCACAAGATAATATTATTTAAGCACCCTTCTTGGATAAGGTGGATAATTAAGCAGAGTCAAATAGAGATGACTTCTGCAAGTACAGAAAGATGGGTTGGGTATTCTACATATAGCATGTAATTTGCACACATCAACAGGTTGGAATCATCACGAGATCGAACAATATAATGGCCATAGGAATTCTTAAGATGTGTGTGGAGATGGGTGGCAGCAAGACTGGACAGAAAGATGGAGAGAAAGAAATAGGTAGAAGATCATGTCCTTGGCATTTATGTAGGCACTAGTTGCAACCTAGGCACCAAACGAAACTCGATGAAATCATCAGTTTCGTCAAGCTTGTTGAGTTGGGTTGAATCATCCAGGTCATTCAATTCAGTGAGTTTGCGAAGAAAAAGTACAGGATCTTCGACATCACAAATTACTTCGACATTTCCGGTGACCGACTCGAGAGTCCGACGCTATCAGCTGATTTTCAAATTTTCAACAATCCATGATGCCATTGTATTTCCTCTGCTAACTGTATTTTTGTTTTGACTCACGTCACATTCCCTATCGATTGATCCAACTTCATCATTTGCCATATGCCGTCTTTCCAAATATTTGTCAATTCTCCTGCTTTATAATCATTGAGCGTCTTTATCACCTTTTTCTCTGTTCCTCAAAGTCTCTGCCACTTTTTGTTTCTTGTTTGATTTCTTTTTTTCTTGCTCATCTACTATTTCTCAGGATCTATCGACTATATGAGTCTTGTGTGTCCTCGAAACGGAGATCTCGTATGTCCATCTTCTGATTTCCTCCGGTCGATATCGTTCTACATTTTCTATTTTCCCTATTGTCATGTTTGATTGATCTCTCGCCATCTACAATCCCCCTCCATTGACCTTATCAATCCGCTCATACCTTGGCGCAGGCATGCCTGTGTCTTATCCTTCTTTGATTTCTCTCCTATCTTCTCTCCCTCTTACGATCGACAATGAACAGATCGCTAACCGAGTCAACCGAACAGCCAGTGCAACAATATCGCACAATCTCTCCCAACAGAACATTGGAAGTCGTGAAGGGCGTTACCTGAGTGCCTTTCAGTTATATACTTCAAGCTCGCCAACATCATTCGAAGAAATCATCATTGTGACGGTCATTGAATCTTCCGAGTCTGTCAAGTTCCCTCAATCTCATCCATTTATTTATCCTTCATTCGTTCAGGTCATTCAGCTTCGCAAGATTGCAAAAATTCTTCAAACTGATCAGGGTTTTCGACTTCATATTTCCCTATCTCTGGTTCGTCTTTATGAGAGCTTACTCTCAAACGGACAATCCTATGTCTTTGATTGCCACTCTCAAGGCTTCGTCACTATCCCGATGACGAGATGTGGGTAGCACGCTTGAGCATCACTCATTCATCAAGTTATTTAGTCCGACCTGTAAGTTATGACACGCGACTTTGTGTGAATTTCAACTTCGTGGCGACCAGAAGAATGTACATAAGGTACATTCTGACTGTACCATCTGTCTGGTCTGACAAGGTCACCAATTGCCGGTCGGTTTCTCGACTTCTCAACCCATTGTCGACCTAATCCACTTTCCACATGCTCGCAACCCGTTAGTCACCGTCATCTTGCCAATAATCCATCAGACACTTCGTTTGATGTCCGATATGACTTTTGTGACATTCCCGGATATGCTGTGATCTAATACGACGGCTGCTTCATAATCAAGTGAGTTCAATCCAGTTGATCCATGGCTATTGCTAATCTCTGGCTTAGACTACGTACCTTATCGCCACAATGTCTCCTCGAATAGCACAAATCCTGTCTAGAATCGCCACCAGCCTTCTCATCCGCGGTGTATACTTCAATACCCCATATCACAAAACACATTGATACTGCCTTCCGCGGAGGTTGACTAGTTGAATCAAAGTCGTCAACGAACAGTCACGTTTCCGTATCAAAAGAGGGTTCTATCCTACACCGAAGACGATATAACACGCCTCCCATGTCCAATTCTACAGACAGTACATAAAGTACATTCTCACTAAACGGAAATCTGTAATAGCAGGCAAACAAAGACAAACAGTCGATTGTCAGCTGAGAGTGAAGAATTTGCTTTGCTAACCTAGCATGATGATTGTTTGTCCCGAGCAACTCAGTCATGTGAGATCTCACTAGAGCAGCTGACCAAGAACAATGTCATTCTCCGTAACTATCGAATGCCGTTCTACTTAGGCATCCATCCTCAAATCATCTTCAAATTACATTTCTTCAACTCTTTGCACTACTATTACTTCCTGGGAATCTGTCACCACTGGGATTGATGATAGCTTTTATACTCCGTGCAAGAAGCAATCGCCAACTTTGGGATCTTAGAACTTTCCGCACGCTCAGAACTCACCAACAAGTCTCATCTTGCCAACGAGCTCGTCACTAACCCTAAAAAAGACTCAAATACTTTACCAAGGGTTCGATATAACAATATGATTTCAATCTGCTTGAAAGAAGAAAACAGGCATTCAGCGAGGTCGAGGACCACAACATACCAAAGCCCGAAACCCACAAAATACCAACAAGTCTCCTCATTAGACTCATCGTACGACACACGTCGAAGCAACCATGGCATGCGCAAGCTTCCACCCCTTCCCACGACTCCCACCAGAGCTACGCGTCATGATATGGCGAGGATCATTACCTGAGCAAGACCCACCAGCCTTATTCTTCTACAGAAAGGGGTGCTGGCTGGCAACAGACACCGCCTCGGTGACGGGGAGCAAGAGAACCAGGACCCTTCACGTCACGACCAGAATATGGATATCGACATATTGATTTCTTGCTCTGGTACGACAAAGGATCCCACTCTTCAAGTCGCCATTATAGCTTGTATTCCGAATCAGCTTTCTTTACTTTCTGAACCGGAGGCTGCTGCTCTTTAAACTTTGCGAGCGATTTGAGCAAATAGTATCAAGGTACACCATCCACTCCCGCTCAAATCTATGTTGCATGCAAACTAATAATGGCTTTGGGACAAAGAAAGTTATACAACTACAACAACGGTTGCATATACTGGTGAGCAGACGAAACGAAACGCGGATGAAGCAAATCTTAGCTAAGACAATACCCCATGCGAGAAGCAGTCGGCAACATCATCTCCTCCGCTATTTTTACAGGTGTTTTTTTATGCATATGCGACGCCTATGTGTTTAGGGTTGAGTTAGGGCTGGTTAGGGTTATGTTTTGAATGTCTTATATTATACCGCACATATGTCCGTTCCTCGACCCGCTGTAGTTGCTGGTGAGGAGGGGTCGATGGAGGAACAGTCGTGCGTGATGGAAGAGGTGTTAGTTGCTGGAGCGGGTGCAGCTGTTGCCAGGCTGTTTGGGCGGGTTCGTTTGCAGTCATAGATACGTCTGTAGTTATATTTGTGGCCATGTTGACTTAATGGTGCGGGCTTGTTAATATCTATATTTTGATCGTGACGTAAAGGGTCCTGATTCTTTTGCTCCTCATCACCAACCCTTGTCGGTTTCAGGCTTTGGTATGTTATGGTCCTTGACCTTACTGAATCCCCGTTTCAGGCCTATGCGTTCGTTGGTGATGACATTGGGCGTGGGAGGTGACCGAGAGTAGAGGGTTTGAAATCCATTGAGATTTCTATCATCAGTTGAATTCTTTTTAGGTATGAGGTCGAAGAAAGGTGTACGGTGAGGTTATGAGAGAGCGTTCTCTCTCGTTTGGTTCGAAGTAACTATCATGAGTCGTTGAGCGGTCGTTTGAAGTGGTGAGAGAGATGACGACAGGTGGTGATGAGAAAAGTGTCTCGCAATTGATGGAGTCGGAGGAGTCGGTGCCCCGGCCTCAACTTCTCACAACCACTCCGTCGCCTTCTTCAGCTCAAGAACTCACGCGTTTCTTGAAGATCGTTTCGCGATTAGGACGGAACCTCTCATTTTTATCGGAAGGCTACCGCTTGGCCACGGCCCGCTACAATATGTCCCCTTCCAAGGTTGCGAATAACAAGTTCTCAACCGAGATATTCTCAGTCAATATCGTTGCCTCTGACACGTACTCTGCAAAGAGATGTCCAACTCGCATGAACCGACTATGTGTATCCGTACGTAAAAGCCTTGACACAAACTCTACCGCTTCTTCCAACCCGTGAAAGACAATGAAAACCAACTTACGACAGAATTTGCAACACTCTCGCATAACTCAGGGGCCGATAAGCAGCTTTGTCCCAAAATCCATGCGAAAACTCGAGAAAACTCGAGTTGCTCAACTGAAATCGGTGACAGCAAGCTACAACAGCCCAGCAATGGAACCATTTAACGCTGCTCGACTCCTGTTTGGAGACGAGAAAGGCGGTCCCAAGGACGAGGATCGTCTGCCTACCCCCGACATCAAGAGTTATCTGAAGATGACTGACCCTGACGACCAAATTCCCAACTCTCTCCTATAATTCTGGGATAGTAAGTAGGTTTGTCTCAAAACCCTTCTAAAATTTCAAGCTGATAGCAAAATTACGCACCCCAGAGACTTGAAATTCGCACTACAATCGTTACAGATCAATTTTTTTTTAATCCATATTTTATATTTATATACTTATTCCTATCAATCTCTAATAGATAGGTATGCCAAATCTATTTTTTTTTCTCTCTTGCGATAGTTCTAGCTAGGATTCCTGCCTCCTGAGTCATAGTTAGCATTGATCAATATATTTAGTTGACCACATATATACCCTTCTCTATTTCTAATTGGCATATGTATGCTTTTAAGCTCTATCTTAATGTTAAGAGATCAGCCTGTTAACCAAAAACGTGCGTGAGGATACAGTCCTATCAGGAGCACGTAATAAGATCTTGTCATGGTCGCTGAAGCTGATGTACTGACAGGCAATCATTCAGCTAATAATCAATGGATCATCCAACAGGGGGGAGGGGCGGCTTCCTCTTATCATCAATACTAACGTCTCTTAACACGCCTCCACGCCTCCAGACGCTCGAATTTGGAATGCTCTCCCTCATTGTTGCTGTCGTCAAGTCGTAGATTTATTCCTCGAGAAATCTCAGCATAGTGCATGTTCTTTTTCCTTCAGGCCATTTTCTCTTCGGGGATGCAGCTAATGGCCCTCAAAATTATTGGACTTTGTGCCAATCTCTAACAATTGGATTAGATGTGCTGTAAGTTGATCTACCGGTGCCAATACCACTCTGCTAGTATTTTCCTAGACTGAATTATGTGTCGTTAATTGCGGTTTCGCGGCGTCATCTTGAGAGGTAATAAATGCGCGTCACTTCAAAAAGTTGAAGCAATATTCCCGTACGAGACTACTGAAAATGACACGTGTCGTATTGAATGTTTTGCATTTAACTAGGACTAGGCCTGGCGTATCGGGGCCTATATTCTGATGCGACTGAGTGGATGGAAGGTTGTAGTTATAGGATGATTGAAAACCGTGGGCTGATTGTAGCGGTGACTCCGATACACACATGCTACCTATGTAGAAGTAGAGTATTTTGACCACTTTGTTAGATAAATGTTAAACTCCCCAAAGATAATCTGTTGAGCTCTGCTTAAGTAAACACACAGAGAATACCTAGGTAATCCCCGAATGCATCTATGATGGCTCTTGAAGCTTTCTATAGCGGGAACTTGAATCAATAATGGATACAGTAGAACCTGGCTATAACGAACAGGAAGCCCTTCAAACATCTGAATCTAATATCGAAAGATTTTCATTGATATGGGAATGGAGAGCACTATGATATACTATCCTGTCTGATCAATAACCATTCGGAGCACTCTCCAAATTCATATCTAACCTTGTATCAATCTAGTGATAAGTGTGAAGTGCTAAGGCCAACGTACTAATATTGCATACTATGAGTAGCGCTCAACGATAAAATTAAGCATGGAGGGGAAAATCAAGAAGCAGGTTTGAGCTGAGCGCTGAGAGCCAATATAACCTTCCAAGGCTGGAAAGACTCGAGCACACATGAGCTTGTACGACTACCTAGGTATGCTTTGGATATCCCCTTCTCATACTAATAGCTAGATATAAAGATACTTCATGTAGGACTCGTAAATAAATATGTTAACAAGTGTTTTCGTACAAAGCCCGAAGGCGTGTACGACTGTCACAAGGGTTTTCTGTTCTACGTAGTTGGTATCCCAACATATTTTCCTAAGATCATTAGCCAGTACCCTAAGCAACGGCTGGAACAGTGTGAGATTGATAAAGTACCAAAGGCATAAAAGAGATAATTGGAAATGTAGGATACGAAAGCAAAGACATAACTGAAAAGAAAGACAAGAAATGTATGATGGGGAGAAACGACTAGAAAAACAGAAGATTTTTTTAGTCGCCCAAGTTGCCCAAGATCTGCGATGTGCAGCTTTGAGTTTCAAATTTCCGGATTTGGAATCCAGCCCTAATCAATCGCACCTTGCCAATCTCTAGGCATGAGATAACAACATAAACATTATATAATGTTAATATCTTAAAACTTACTTTAAGTGCTTGTAAAGTGTAGTTTGGTTCATGGAGTTATATATTATATATCTAATCTCTACCTGAATAGATAACTGACATTTGGCATATCTTGTGTGTGGTCTTTAATGCTTTATATTAAGGAACCTCAGGCTTGACTATTAAGCTATTATGTTTTGCTGCAGAACACAGGTACAGAGTGAGACACTGTGAGTTCTCGATTTTTATTTGGCCAGTCCTCTCAGCGTCTTTTGATCTAAGTGCAAGTCAACTAATAGAAGGTCGAGTCTGGTTTGCTATGAACTATGATTGTTTGTTGACTTATGCAATCTGCGCTACTGCCTTTGCGTTAGTTGTTATGAAGCTGAATGCCCCCTAGCTGGCAACGTACGGCCATATACAAACTCTTGTAGACGTTATTGACGACTGGAACTTGGACGAGGATAAGCGATTCGCTGGGGAGGTAATACCTAAATGTAGTAGCGGCAGGGAAGGAGTTCGACATGGGTTGCAACAAGCAACAAGCAACATCTACCTAGGTAGGAATAATATAGATGGAATGGATAAGCCCTACGCTGGTTATTTACTGGATTTGCAAATATATGAATCATTGCCAGGTAGCATACGTAACTATGGAGTCTCGTGAATCCAAAATGTCAAAGTCATCTTCTTCAAAACCCTCGCGTGGTACTAATGGTATGAATTCTAGTACCCAGGTGAAGTTTCTGCTTCGTAGACAATGGACGGAAGCATGACAGTATCAATGCGTAGATATCAAATAGCGACTTGGAAGTCTCGCTAATTGCTCGTTCGACTTGTCAACATCATATGTTTGGTGATGCACTGGACCCCTGCCGCTTCTCATCTTCGTGAGAGCACATTTCTTTGGATAAACGATGATGATTATAAGCCCGAGTAAGTATGCGAAGTAGAGAGATGAAAAAGCTGAAACCGATATCAGGTGTCGGTAGGGACAGTGACATTGCATGACCGTCAGGTATCAAGGTAAAGCTTCGGCCGGGGCTGACGAGCACCCCGGGCTGAACGGAGCGAACCCCCGAATATTGACTATTTAAACGAGACAGAGGCACAAATGTTTTGCTTATGTTTCTACTTCGATGGAGATAGATACTAAATAAAATCAAAAATAAATTTTCTTTAGTGTTTATCGTACCCACAAAATACACAACCATGGCTGCCGTTGCCACCCGTCAGCCTTTCGAGCCTGCTCCTGGCTTCGTCCCAACTACCACTCAAGCAACCGGAAGTTTCTTGCACTCTACACTTGACGGCGCCCCTGCCTTTGTCGATATCTCAGCTGGAGGTTCCAATGTAAAGAGCACCGAGCACTCGCTCAAAGTCATCAACTTGAGAGACTATCAGCCGCGAGTGAAGCTCGACGTCGAAGGCGTCGAGTACGTGCCGTTCAATTCCAGTCTCCAAGAGGAGAGTCTCTTGCATCCGGACAAAGCCGAGGTCAAATCCGTGGTTGAGAAACAATACTGGCCCGAATGTGCTGAACTCGTTAAAAAGCACACTGGTGCCGTGGAGGTAGTCCCCTACCACTGGCGCCATCGTCAAACCCCGAAGAACATGCAGGAGCAAGACGCCACCAAGGGAGTGAGCAGCAAGCCTGTGACGCACTTCCACATTGACAACGATGCCAGCACCGCAGAAGGTTCTCTCAAGGCGGCTCTCGGCGAGGAAGAAGCCTCGCGTTGGCTTGCATCTGGCCACTGGGGCATTGTCAACGTGTGGAAACCGATTGGGGATCCAGCATACCAGTATCCACTTGCTGTTGTCGACGTCACTAAAGTAAACTGGCAGCGCGATGTCGAAGTTGTGCTTACACGAAACAACTACAAGAATAGCATCAATGGGCTCCGCTTCCGCGACGGTTTTGATTATTACTATGTGAAGGACCTACGTGCAGATGAGGCATTACTATTTAGAAACTTTGATTCTCAGGATGGAAGGGGAATTGGGGTACCACACGCTGCAGTTGATGACGTGAACACCCCGGTTGACTGTCCACCACGCAGAAGCATTGAGGTCCGATGCTTGGTGTTGTATGGTAACTGATTTACGAGTTGTGTATGTTGAATTGCTGGAGCGCTAGAATATTGGTACTGTTTGTCTCTTGTTCAGGATACTAGTCAAATTTGTATTCATTTTCACGAGGATCACGGATGTTAAGTTGTATTGCACAGTAATCTGTAAAAAACGGTCTGTTGACCTAGGGACTAGTTATGGATCAGTTTTGATTTGACTAGAACAATAATTCTCGGCATTTGGCGTCTTCACTAAGTTTTGTCCCTAACCCTAGGTAACCCCTAATAAACCGCTGAGAGCCTCTCGAGACCAAGGTGGAATTCAGGAGATACCAAATTTCCACCAGTTGCTCGATAGACATCAATTAGAAACAACACGACCAATAGACTCTTGTTTCGCCTGCACGAAGAAGCAGGACGTCGGGTCCGACTGACGACAAGTAGAGATTACTGCTGTAAACGCTCGGGGTGTCGGGCCCGGAAGCCGACAGCCACAATCTTACAGATTCAGCCCAAGAAACAACTTCATCCTGCTTAGTTTAGCCCCCGGGGATCCCGGCATCGAGCATCATTGAATCGAGACACAGACATATTGGGGGCGACTTTGCAAGAAAGATATGGCTTACATGCCCGAAGCAGTTCATGCTATCTCAGTATCTAGGTAGGGTACCTACGATCTCAATGAAAAAATAAACTTTACAGGACAAATATTGTCGATCGACAAGCAAGCAACCATGGTTGAAGGTCAGGGTCCTCCTGAACGGTCAACGCCCGAGAGTAGTATTATTCTCAATGATGATATTGCAGTTGATATCAATGATGGTGATATCGGGCATGGTGATGACAACACATCTGTTGGAGGGGAAACATTGAATAAGGTTTTGGATGCGCAGGAAGTGAAAGCGATCACAGACATAAAAATCGTTGGTTCTGACTTGAGTTCTTCTTCGTCAGACCTGGAGACGGCAGAGAAGCCTACAGACCAGGATGGGAGTCAACATCGTGACCCCAATGAGGTTGATTGGGATGGACCAGATGATCCCGAGTGTCCCATGAATTGGCCACGATGGCGGAAATCATGGATAATCATCATCCTGAGTGTATTACGATTACTCATGTAGGCATTGTCCTCACCTTATGACAGTTCGCCATTACTCTTTTGCATGTCTGCAGGAACCCAGAAACTGACGCGATGGCATTCCATATAGTCCCTTTGCCTCATCAATGATGGCTCCGGCAATACTGAACATCCATGTCGAATTTCACTCCAAAAGCGTGGTACTTGACACCCTCAGCATCTCAATTTTTATGCTGGGTGTAGGAGCAGGCCCGTTGCTCTTTGCACCGCTTTCTGAGCTCTATGGACGTAACCTCATATACCATTTGAGCAACTTTTTCTTCACTATATCCAGTGTTGGTTGCGCGAAGGCCCCCAGTTTGAAGGCCCTCATTGGTTTTCGCCTACTAGCGGGTGTCGCCGGATCTGCAGTGATCTCTAACGGTGGTGGGACAATCGCTGATATTGTGCCCAAAAAGAGCAGAGGTCTCATTACTACTTTGATGGTCCTGGGCCAACTGATTGGTCCTGTTATAGGGCCTACAGTGGGAGGATACGTTTCGGAAGGCAAGGGATGGAGGTGGATCTTCTGGCTGCTAACGATTGTTGTAAGTCAAAACTTCTGATCACCATGTATTCCGAGTCATCGTTTCAAACCCCCTGACTAATATTGATGTGCCGAAACAGTCTGGAGTGTTTACAATCCTCGGTTTCATCTTTCTGCGCGAGACCCATGCGCCCACTCTTCTTAAATGGAAAGCAGCCAAGTTACGGAAACAAACGGGCAACGAGCTGCTCTATCACAAAGGCAAATCGTCCGTTCCTCCAAAGAAGCTTTTCATGGACGCTTGTCAACGACCTCTGAGGATGCTATTTACGAACCCTGTCATTTTCATGATTTCTATCTACATTGCCCTTGTTCTTGGCTATGCATACATCTTGTTCACCTCCTTCGCTTTCGTTTTTCAACAGCGGTACGGCTTTGGAGAGGGAACTACGGGCTTGTTGTATTTTGGGATTGGTATTGGCATGCTGATTGCGCTTGTTTGGATGAGTCGCTATAGTGATCGGATCTTCGCCCAGAAAGAGCGGCAGATGGGTAGAACAAAAGCAGAGTAAGCGCTTACCCATCTATATTGGATATGGTCTTCTGTTAAAACTAACCCATGACAACAATATCAGGTTCCGCCTAATACCGCTGTTATATGGGTCATTTTTCATCCCTGTGGGCTACATCATATACGGCTGGGCGGTCGAATATCATGTTTACTGGGTCCTTCCCATTTTCGCGACCATGTTGATGGGAGTGGGAACTGTTCTAGCTTTGGTAAGTCTTCTCTGTCATGAAAGTAGAACCCTATGATCCGGAACAAAAACTGAAAAAGAATACTTCTAGGTTGTAACACAAACATATCTTATAGACGCCTTCACCGTCCATGCAGCGAGCGCCAATGCAGCAAACTCCCCCATCAGGTGTCTGGCTGCTGCTCTCTTGCCATTGAGTGGCACCTCGCTTTACGATGCGCTGACATTTGGCTGGGGCAATACAATGCTTGCATTCATCGCGCTATTGTTCAGTGTTCTACCATGGATAACGTATCGATATGGCGAACAACTACGAGCAAAATATACCGTACGCTAACACAAAGTAATATCATGAGAGGGAGCAGCCAGCCATGTCAGGGAATTGAGGGACATCGATGTGCGTCTGGTGGTCGCTACCTAGGTATCTGGAGAATGGAAGGGAGATGTCATTTCATGTACATGGCGCATACTTATAGAATAACTGGTTCATTTAGAGGGAATTTCGTCGATCAAATATTTATCATTAGAATAGAGCAAATTTGACACATCACTGCCTTTATGTGCCTACAATTTGGTGAAGAATTCTTGATTTGCATATGGAGAGAGATCAGCAAAAATATGATAAGTAGGTGGTATTCCAGTTCATAACTTAGTTATCCAGAGTTAGAGAATAGAGCCCCAAAAGATTACAAAGGCAAACTTCAAATTTTACTAGAAAATAAAGATGAAATATTAGTCAATACACCATGGGATTCTTAAGCTACTCAACACACAGTCTATACTAGGTAGTTATAATACGTCAAATTGCATCACAACCTCAAAGCAATAATATCACAATTTAACGCCAAATCCTTATATCACAAATGTTCAACCCAGATAATTCCCTTCCTTGATTTGGCAAAAGTAACAACGATTCCTCTTCAAGCAATGACAACATATTCGCTCATTTCTGAATGCCAGAAAGCACGAGCACGAGGGTCTAGAAGGACGGCATTCTCGTTATCCTTCCAAGGAGACTCCTTCTTGGGCTTGAAAAGAGACTTAGTCATGAGCGCCCGAATAAATGCCAACCCAGTCTTCTGTTGTCTTGATTGTACAGTATTCCTGTATCGCTGATATTCCTCCTCTGTAATAGCAGCAAACACAAATTTTGGAGATATTCCAATCGCGAGGCCGCCCTTTTGGCCGAAACCGAATGAGGTCAACATAAAGGCCTTGAGTCCTGAGGTCTGGATTGTCTTGGACGGGTAAATAAGATGCTCAAATGGCTGCAAGGCCACCTCAATATTATCCGCATTCCTGTTCCCAGGTACGATGCCTGTCTGCAGCACTTGCATCCCACCATTGAACATCCAGGCCCCTGCTGCACCCTTGGGATGACCAGTGAGCCATTTCTGAGAAATTGTCAAAAGTGGATTGCCGGCCGTTCTTCCCAGTCTGGTCATCTGCTGGTTGATCACGTTGGCTTCGTTCTTGTCGTTTGCCTTTGTTGACGTTCCATGAAGCGATGCTACACCAATGTCATCCACCGTCAATCCCCAGACCGCGAGGGCAGCACGAATAGGGGCAATCTGAGGATTCTGTTGTCGGAAATTGGACCCCCACAAGTTTCGAGCATCTGAGACCTTACAATCTCTGAGTCGGTCCACCGATTGTAGCATTTCGCCTATATCATCCGCCGGCATCGTTTTAATAAGTTGCAATTGACGAGCTCGCCAGGAATCAATCTCCTGAATGGCTTCGTTCAATTTTTCACGACGGTATTCGAGACTCAGTAAGGGAGATTCTGCTGCATCGGGAGCTTCGCGAGCGGCAGTCAGGATACCCTGACCTGGTGCTGGGATGGATCGGCCAATGCGGTCGCTGGCCATTTGTGTATGAGCGACGATGGCATAGATTGGAAGCCCCATCTTCAGCGCCATCTCAGCTGTTGTAATGATTTGAACACCACAACCAGCAGCCTCCATGAATCCATTTCGGGTGGTTGTACTCGGCCGGCACATTTCGCTAGGAGCTCGACCCTGGAGAACCTCCTCGTCGGTATTTACTGTAGCTTTCATCTGGCCGAATTCATATGAAGCTTCTTCGCGGAAATCATCGGTGCCGCCAACTAAAGCCATTTTCGACTTCCCAAGTAAGATGGACTCGCATCCGGTATCCAGTGATCTAAAGGCTGTTAGTGGCTGAATAATCTCTAATCCATGAGTTGGACACAAAGAATGGCAATGAGTATCGCAAAAAGAGAGGGAAGAAATACTCACTCAATAGCGGTGGCGCACGCTCCGGAATTGGTTTTTATAGGACCGGTAGATGATAAAAGCAGAAGATTAACCCATGCACCCATTGTGTTCAAAAAGGTCTCCTGGAAAACGTCGCTGTTGGCTGCGTGCTCCATATATCTCTCTCGATACATCTTGCGCAACGCTGAGACACCGCCAGCACCTGTACCAATGCAGTTGGCAAGCTCAGATACATGCATATGAGAATAGATCTCATAGGGGTCTTGAATGCCGGCACTGTACATAGCCTCACTGACACAGCAGAGAACATACAATGTAACCGGATCGACTTGGGAGATGATATCCTCCGGGATGCCGTATGTTGCTGCATTCCATCCGGTTGGTAGTAGACCAGCAACCTTGCGATCAAAAGAGACAGCCTTCGGAATCAATAGCCTAGCGCCTTTCTTGACTTTGACCTGATAATCCTCCGATCTTGGTATGGCGGTGATGGAAACCTTGTCACCGTGTTGCAATTGAAAGGCTTCTGCAGTCGTCTTGGACGCTTCGAATGTGGGAAGATCCTTATCCATAACAACTTCATGAAGAAACTCTTTTTTGTCGGGATCATATCCGTCCAAAATATCCGGTTCAATGGACCTAATTCCAGTGTGTTCAAGGACGTACTTGCTATATTTGGAAGCAATCTCTGTATCAGGGACCGGCTCTTTTGTCTTAGAATCCACCCAGCCAACGTAATGTGAACCCTTGATTTCACCATCATAGTGCTCTATTAGGCCCATGATCCAAGCTATCTCAAGCATCCCGCCTGCTGTAAACTCCCCAGCATGCTCCATTTCCCATCTGGTTCGAGAGCTTCCCCATGGACCCAACTCGGAGAAACCGACGACGACAACCGTCCTTTGGAGATCGACCATTCCTTGCAGGTTCGGCAGGCCGCTTGTGATTGTATTAAAATCAGATAGTACCGGATAGCCAACCTGAAGATTTACACGGCGTGTCTGTGGAGAAATAGTTCTATTGCTGGAGGAATGCTGCTGCTTGGGTCCTCTGCAAAGAGCATCTAGACGGCCATCCTCTTCATTCAGTGCTTGTTGAAGCCTGCTGCGGTTGGACAATTGCTGACGGATCCCGGATATCAATTCTTTGAAATTCTGAATGGCAGAGAGATTTCCGCTCAAGTCAGCAAGAATAGGTTCGTTTTCCATTGCAGCCATTATATCCGGATGGATTAGACCTAGAATGCTGAACGCCATCTCTGCCGGGCTGAAAGTGAGGGCATTTCTAGCCTCAATGGATTCAGCAAGAACATTGTTGGTATTCATAAGTCCAGTTCCACGTGTCCAGCCGATCACCGCTCCACATATGGTAAGATAGTCTGACCAGCTTTCAGAATGGAAACGGTTGAATAAAGTCTCCAATCCTAGCTTCGACTCTGAATATAGACCATCTCCACCGAATGTCCCATGATTTGGCGAAAGTGGAAGAATAACCGCAGTCGGTCGGGTGTTATAGCTCCTCCTCTTCTTTTGCTGCTTGATGTGTCCTAAAATGCGAAGAAGATTCGTTAGCATTAGCCGGTGGCTAAGCTCTGATTTGGCGTCTATTCCATCGAGTTGTCCAGTCTCGCCAATAGCGGCAAAGGGAATAATGACGTCGAGGTCTCGATCTCCATCCTTGGTCTCATAGATGTAATTGACAAGCGCTTCACAGTCTTGTTTGCTGGCTTGGTTGAAGGGCAGTACGGTAAGCTTACTACCCTTGGAACCGTGGGCCTTGTACATCTCATTGAAGAACTTTGTAGTAGAAGCAGGTGGTGCGCGGCTCGTAGTGACGAAGACTTCAGCACCCCCTTCTAGCAGTCCCCGAACAATATCAGATGCTATTGAACCTGGTCCGGCACCGGTCACAAGGACGATATTTCCCGAGAAAGACAAACCACTGGTTTCACCAGTCGTTAGATGATTCATGAAGATGTCTGTCCAATGACTGTTGTATTTCCATTCGGTTCCAACCTGCTGCTTCAGATGGATGACCGGCTTTCGTATTCCACCAGAGGTACTTCCCTTCAGACCGTACTTCATTATATCAACAAAACTGCCACTTTGAACCAACGTATTTCTAGGTACCTCCTCATAAACAATTTTGCCGTTTTCGTTAATCCTCGTTTGGGGACCTTGTGCTGGCTTGGTGTACACAAATACTGGAGATCGTGTCTGAAGAGAAACCATACTCTGCCTGAGATCACGAAATAAGGCTTGTTTCGTCGGAAATGTACTCAAGATATCGTCACATGTTGGTGTCCATCGATTGAGAATCATGCGGATTCTATTTCTGCTATCGCTGGAATCCGATTTACCAATTTGAAGCTCCTGCTTCAGGGCAATCAAATCCACTCGAGCCCAGTTCCACCATGAATCATATACACGGATCTTTCTTGAGTCAAAAATTGGCTTCGTTCCGGAAAACATATCATCACCGAACTCAGAAGTCCAGTGACTAAGCGTCTCGAGAAGCGTATCATCTAAGTCATTGCTCGTTTCTGTGATCTCGTCGCCCGTCCGTTGCTTTATGAGATTGCCAATGACCTCATAAATCTCTGCTAGCGCGCTTTGATGTTCTTTCTGTGCTGCTTCAAGAGCTTTCGCATCTACCAGAGGTGTCTGTGCAGCCGATGGGCTGGCCGATCCAGCAGTCAAAGAGAAATTCGCAAACGCAGCGTAGCGTCGAACAACTTGATCAAAGAATTCCTTCGCCGCGTCGATACTTGTAAGTCGGGAGGGCGGCTCGAGTGTGATCGAGTAGGAAATGGCAATGTCCTGCCTTTGTGGACCGAGGCCCCAGCGCGAGCTCAGATATTGTCTGATTGCTTGCTGGTTGAAAGAAGCAGGCATTTTGGATGAAACAAGTTTGGAAATTAGACTTGAAACCTGTTTTCCAGGCCGTCCCTTGAAACCACCTGCACATGCTGCACCAAGGGCAGCCAGTGGCATATCCTCGGAGCCATCAGGTAGGCTGCCCAATTCGCTGCCGAGATCGCCCACAATCTCGTTTTGTAGAGTGGACTTTCCTGCATGATTTTATCAGTAACTAGTCTTTCCAGTATCAACATATTATCCAACCTACCTCCGGAGAGTTCCTGGATCGATTTCGAAGTAGGAATTTCATCAAATTGCTTCCGCAATTTCTGCGCAACCACGGCAATAATTATATCTGTAGCAGTCATTGGAATATCGTCGACTGTGGCGGTTGCTATCGTAGAAAAAGAGCCAGTCTCTACACGTGGACTGGTCTCTGCCACCGTGCTGAGAGCGGGACTCTCAGCAGGGGGTGCTGCTTTTGCGTTTGACGGCGCTGTGCTGGCAACGCTCTCTGTTTCACCATCATCATATTCATAAAAGATCTCTTTTCGACTGTCACTAGATGACAGAAACTGTCTTATTATGGTGTGAGACTCGGCATGTTGTTCCATTGCTGCTTGTTTCTTGGCCATGTTGGCCAAAACCCGACTGGGCCCGACCTCGACATAACGCTCGATGATAGGAGTCTCATGTAGAAAGGCTTTTTGGGTCTCAATCCTATGCATGATTTAAGTCTCTGTGTCATTCATTTTGTAAGGGGCGCATAAATAGACAAACATACCATCGAACAGGAGAGGCCAACTGATGTCTAGTCATCTGTGTATTAGCATCAAACCTCGCCCATTTCTTCAAGATGTCGCTTGTACTCACGATAGTAATTCAATTAATAATTTGTGAGCTAGGTGTTGTTTCTGAGGCCCTGACCGGCCCTCAGTCGAGCGTACTAGTTCTCGCTTCATAGTTGCCCAACATATGGATCAGGACTACCAGTGACTTGTACGATGGAACCAGCCCAGCAGAATTCTTTGTCTTTATTCACAGACAGAAGCAGTTCTGAAATACAAGGCAGACTTGTCTTTGATTGTATACAAACTTGACCCCATGAACAATGTCGGTTACTATCACAGCTGGCTTTCGGGGCCGTCGAACCGATAACTTCGGCCCTAACCCTGGCATGTCCGAGCAGGCAAGTCCACCCGATAGGGCATTCTTATTTGACTTAGTTTGTATGTCCATTAAGTATGACTTTTCCGATGTCCCCGTTTCAGCTAGTCTTTATCCTTCGGCAGATGGGAATTCAGGTCCGACACGGTCAATGATTTGGCCCCTGGCGGCAGCTTGCCTCAAGGGTGAGTATGCTTATATATACATCATCCAATGGACTACAACGTGACTATACCAAAAGAACAACGACAAATTCGATTGTATTAGGCTGATATTCTCGTTCTTCTTACAAGTTGCACTACCTCAAGTGCTGATTTATTCTCACCAATTCCTCCACAATGTCACCTGCCGCCATTATTAGTAGCGATGACACCGCTAAGAGCGTCGATGCTAAAGCTTCGACTAAGACCGCAGTTGCACCAATCTCAAGAAACTTTCTACATGTGATTGATGAACGTACCGGACAGTACTATCAGATTCCTATCCACCACAATGCAATCAGCGCCAATGAATTTAAGAAGATCAAAGCCCCAGACACCGAATACTACGCCGACCAGAATGAAAATGGAATCCGAGTCTTTGACCCCGGATTCACAAACACCGCTGTGGTGGACAGCAAAGTTACTTATGTGTTCGTAACACCATCTTGAGACATACCAAGACACGCGGAAATTTTTTTCTTGTACTGACAAATTCTCTAGTGATGGCAAGAGAGGCAAAATCCAGTATAGGGGCTATGACCTCGCTGATGTCGTCGCCAACGGCAAGAAATTCATCGACACTGCTCATCTTATGGTATTCGGATTTTGGCCCTCAGCTGAAGAAGGAGCAAATTTCCAGCGCAAGCTATTTGACGCAATGCATATTGAGCAATGTGTCTTTGATACCATCCGTGCATTTCCGTAAGTATCTTGTCAACAATCCACTCTTGTTAGAGAAAAAGCCCTGACATAAGAATAAGACCAACTGCTTCTACGACCCTCATGTTGACGGCGGGATTGGCGGCTGTGCAAGCTACTCAAATGGACAGGGTCCCCGCTCACATGGCTAAAAACCTCTATCTCGGAAACCCAACTCTGGTTGATGAGCAAATAATCCGACTAATGGGTGTACTGCCCATCGTCAGTGCAGTCGCATATTGCCATCATACCGGCCGTGCTTTCAAGTCGCCGCGATCCGACCTGACTTACATTGAAAACTTCTTGTACATGTGTGGTCATGTCCTGGAGGAAACCGGGCTCCCTAATCCCCGCTATGTCGAAAACTTCGAGAGACTCTGGTCTCTCGTCGCTGATCACGAGATGACTTGCTCCACCGCAGCTTTCCTTCTTACTGCCTCCTCCTTGCCAGACCCTTTCAGTTGTATTATTTCTGGTATCGGAGCATCATACGGCCCTCTTCATGGTGGTGCCATTGAATTTGCCTACAAGGACATGGCCGACATTGGTAGCGTGGCCAACTGCCAGACCAAGATTGACCGTGTGAAATCGGGCAAGGAACGTCTCTTCGGTTATGGACATCGTGTCTACAAAGTTACTGACCCGCGATCCGAACATATCCAAGCAGTCTTGGAGACACTGAAAGAAGAAATTGACAACGACCCCTTGTTGAAGGTTGCTTTCGAGCTGAACAGAATCGCGCAAGAAGATGAATACTTTGTTTCCCGCGGCTTGAAGCCCAACGCTGATTTGTTTGCAGCTTTCACTTACGGAGCAATGTGAGTTTATTGCACGATTTTTGCACTGTACAAAACTAACTTTTCCTTCTGTAGGGGCTTCCCTCCAGACTTTATCCTCACCATTTCGACCATATCTAGAACTCAGGGATTGATGGCGCACTGGAAAGAGGCTATGTCTGGAAAACCGCTTATCTGGCGCCCAACCCAGATCTACACGGGCAAGCTCGATCAGAAAATGGACTCTAATTGAGAAATCAATTGCTTTGGACTGTAGTGGCCGATGAAGTGAAGTGTTGAAATTTATTCCGCTGTAAGATCGTACCGTAGGTATATAGTTTGTTGGAAGTCTTGAGAATTTTGAAACAGCAGACCTTGAAAATTGGTTCCATGTGATTATCTAGAAATTATAAACCATCTAAAATATACTATCTACAGAAACCTCTCAAGTGCTTCTAACAGTGAATGAGTAGGTTAGATTCAAGGAAAGAAGAATATATCTCTGTCTCTATAGGTAGAATTGTACCTAGGTAAATATTTCTCTCCCTACAGAATTGTAAACCAAAATGTTTTAGGGCAGAATCTCAGTAGGTATAGTTAAGTGTATTTGTCTGAAGCATGGTCAAAAACTTGGTGCTTGACGATACTGTCTTGTAGAGTACAAACTTCTTAACTACGTATCTAGAATTAGGCCTGCCATGGCTCACATCTATGGATACACGAAGTCTTGCCGCCATACAATTGTACCTATAAAATACATACCTTTACTCTCGTGATGACTGTGAGCTCCGTAGTCCGGGACTTGGGGCTGTTGGCGCCGTCGTTTGGTACCTATAGTACCTACCGCGTTGACCTTCCGAGCCCCGACCAAATCCCGGCCACGCTCCGAGTTAACTTCAAGGCTGAAGTGTACTTCGCGCGTCTTTCGGTACATACGCACTAGAATCGAAGTGGAAATGAGTTCTGTATTACTACGGCCGACCACCCAGCTCGGTGGTTCATTGTCCTCCGCCCGACTGCGTTCTCAACCTATACAATCAGTGTCGGCTTATCTTTCCTGGCACAAGGGAGTAAGAAATGGCCGGGCTTGGAGTTACCGGTAGCACTCAGCCGCCTCATATTGTCCCTAGATAGATACGCCGCTTCAGCCATCATCCTTTTCGTCACAGTCTTTCCTTATCAACAATTCTCCTGGTCTTCGCCAATTCTTGGGGATGCTTGCGAAGTAAACCCTTTCGCTAAGTTCTAAGGCAGAGGCAATTGAATGTATCCAATCGTCAATATGGAGCATTTTCTTCCCGGTACGACGTCTAATACAAACCAAAGCTCTGCATCTACCCCCTCAATGACCTACATTACTCCCTCAACGGAAGTGGAAGATGATCCATTCTGCCCTCGGGTTACCTTCTCACTTGTTTACAAAAATCTCAAATACTCGACATCCTTATCAAGCAACCATGCCATTGATTTGTCTCAGCACAGGGCTGTTTTCCTCGCGTCATTAGAGGAATCCAGTGACAGTCCCAACGAAACCCTGGGCGCAATAGAGAGCCTTCTGATCCGCTTTTTCCAGTTTCTGTTAGATCGCCAGGTCCCGAATACACTAATTCTACCGTTAGTTGTTGCCTTTCGCAGAGACTTTTTGCTATTGAACGATATCCACTCGTTGATAGCTTCGTTGCAAGCACCAATAGAAGCCAAGCGGGCTTTGCTTTGCACGTACTACACAACGATTTTACGATGTGGTCTGACACCAGTTACACATATGCGGGAGAGTGCCCTCTTGGAAGCCGCGGAAAAAGAGGATGTCAAGCTAATGGCCTTTTTTGGAGGCCAAGGGGCGTCCAATCCGAGGTGCTTCCGGGATCTTCAAGACTTATACAACACATATGCTCCATTCTTGGACGACCTAATCAGCACAGCCGACAACGCACTATATGAACTCTGCGTCATTCCTGAGACTCGTGATTTCTTCAGGGGCCGCGAGATATGCTTGCTGTCGTGGCTCAGAAACCCGCATAGAGTCCCGGACGAGCAATTTCTTGCAACCGCGGCAGTCAGCTTTGCAATCCATGGAGTTGTTGCTCTAGCGCACTGGTGCGTTACCTGCAAAGTTCTCGGCAAGCATCCTGGGGTTTTGCGTTCTCTTCTAGCTGGAACAAGCGGACATTCCCAAGGCATTGTCGTAGCTGCTGCCATATCGGCCTCCGATTCCTGGTCATCATTCTACGAAAACGCTGTACTAGTGACAAAAACATTATTTTGGACGGGTTATGGGAGCCACCAGGCCGCTCCACGTCTAACTCTTACCTCCGCCGCAGTTCAAGACGCGGAAAATCGTGGCGAGGGACAACCAAGTCACATGCTGCACGTCTCTGGACTTTCAAGCAAACATCTCGTTTCCCTCCTTGACAAATGCAATCAGGATATCCCGCTTGAGAAAAGGGTTTATCTGGCCCTCTCTAATTCGAGATCTAGCTTCACAATTGCCGGTCCGGCCTCCTCGCTGGTCCGATTCAGTCAGCTCATTCACGAGATTGGAGTGGGCAGAGGGGTAGACCAATCTCGCATTCCATTCGATAAAAGGAAGCCCGAACTTGAAACGCAGTTTCTTCCCATCAGCTCGCCTTTTCATACCCCCTATCTTGAGACAGCTTCGCAAATCATCAAAAGTCGGCTTTCTGATCAAGTTTTGAAGTCGGAACAGCTAACCATTCCTGTCTATGATACTCGGGATGGATCGAACATGGCAGTAGCGACTGCAGGGGAAAATATTCTACCTTCGCTCATAGATGCTGTCACCATCCATCATGTTGACTGGCCGTCGGTTCTAAACTCTGCTAATTACACACACGCATTAGTCTTTAGCAAGGGCCTCAGCGACATGATTGCCAGCAACACCGACGGGAAAGGTGTGCAGATTATATCTGCTACAGAGCTGACAACCACCAATGCGCGGTTCGGATCCAAATGCAGCATTTTTAGCCCGAGTCTGTCTGAGTCATTCCTCTATCCTCAAAGCTGGGAGGAGCAATTTCGGCCACGACTTTCACGGTCTGCAAACGGCTCCATCCAAATTGAGACCAAGATGAGCAAAGTGCTGTGCGCACCACCGCTAATGGTAGCCGGAATGACCCCAACTACGGTGCCCTGGGACTTTGTCTCAGCGGTCATGAATGCAGGTTACCATGCGGAGCTTGCCGCTGGAGGTTATTTCAACGCGGAAACCATGTCTAAGGCTATCGAAACGCTTTCGATTAATGTCCAGGCTGGCATGGGTATTACCTGCAACCTCATATATGCTAGTCCGCAGTCCATGGCATGGCAGATCGCCATGCTCCGTCGCCTTGCTCGTACTCAACGGCCCATTGACGGACTCACAATCGGAGCTGGCGTTCCCAGCCTCGACGTCGCATCAGAATACATCACTTCCCTTGGATTGAGGCACATCTCTTTCAAACCCGGATCAGAAGACGCAATCGAAAAAGTCCTCGAAATCGCAAAAGCTCACCCAGATTTCCCCATCATAATCCAGTGGACTGGAGGCCGAGGTGGCGGTCACCATTCCTTCGAGGACTTCCATTCTCCCATTTTACGACTTTACGGAAAAATCCGTCGCTACCCGAATGTCGTCCTCGTCGCAGGCAGTGGCTTTGGTGATGCTACGGGGTCCTATCCTTACCTGACAGGGTCCTGGTCGGTGGAATATGGCTATCCATCAATGCCGTTTGACGGAATTCTTCTGGGAAGTCGAGTGATGGTAGCTAAAGAAGCCCATACATCGCAAGCAGTCAAGCAACTGATTTGCAATACTCCTGGAACTCATGAGAGCAACTGGACCAAGTCCTACAGTCAACCTATTGGGGGCATTGTGACGGTACAGTCTGAAATGGGACAACCTATCCATAAGGTTGCCACACGAGGCGTACTTTTCTGGAAAGAGATGGATGAAAAAGTTTTCAGTCTTCCCCGAGCTAAACAACTGGATGCCATCAAGGTTCGCAAAGACTACATCATACACAAACTGAACGAGGACTTTGCGAAGCCATGGTTTTGCCGCAATTCCAACGGAGACAATGTTGATTTGTCGGAAATGACGTACTTGGAAATTCTCTCTCGCTTGATCAGCCTGATGTATCTGCCCAAAAAGGGCCGGTGGATTGACCCATCATACCAAATCCTGGTACACGACGTCGCAGTACGCATCTTAGAGCGCTTGGACGTCGGCTGTGAGATTGATGAGTCATGCGAACCAGATCAACTCGAACAAGTCTTCCTTCTGAAATGTCCCCAGGCAAGCACGTCAGTCATCCACCCGGAAGACGCCTCGTGGTTCTTAGAGCGTTGCAAACGCCGCGGCCAGAAACCAGTCAACTTTGTCCCGGTGTTAGATGAGAATCTGGCTACCTGGATGAAGAAGGACTCACTTTGGCAGTCGGAGGATATCGAAGCTGTCATTGATCAAGATCCCGGTCGAGTTTGCATCTTACAAGGACCCGTTGCTGTCAAGTTTTCACAACGTGTCGACGAACCAGTAGCTGATATCCTCAATGGTATCAAGAATTCCTGGATTGCGATGCTCACTGAGGAGTTCTATCGAGGTGAAGATGTACCAGTTCAACATCCTGTTTGGAAGTCCATTGTTACACCCAGCAGCCAGTCCAACATCAAAGTCACCGAGCATGATCACGGCTTCACGGTGCAAGCCATTCGTGGTAGAGCCATTCCTACTCGAGAAGAATCCCTTCATTATCTTGCCAGCAAGACCCATGGCTGGATGAGGGCCGTACTGCTTAGCGACTTCATTCTACAAGGCCACGCTAAGCGATCGAACTTTCTGCGAGAATGTTTTCAACTTGACGAGGCTAAAATAGTGGCAATCGACAAGGTCAATGGTAGGATGCTTCTGAAGACAGCTATCGACGGTGGCAAACATCAAAGGACGTTGGTCGAAATGTCCAGTCCAGATGGCCTCTCCATCGCCGCTCAGATTTTACATTACAGTCCTGGCAGGAACACTCCTACTGCACTTCATGCAAAGTTCCAGTACGATCCACAGAATGCTTTATACCCACTCACCGAGGACATGGAAGACCGAAATATGCAGATAAAATCATTCTACAGTCGGTTATGGCTCGGATCTGAGCCAGAGAGCAATTCGGTCGGTGGTATTAATTCCACATTTGGTGGTTATCGCACGGTACTGTCCACAGAGGTTCTCAATGGTTGGGTCGCGTCCGTTGGCTTGTCACATTCCAACGATCGTCTTGTTTCGCCCAACAGTGAGCTTTTCCCGCTTAATGCTACCATCATTCCGGCATGGGAAGCTTTGGTGCAGCCTCTTATGGTTCCGGAAATCGATGGCGATCTCTTGAGATTGGTGCATTTATCTATTGAGTTCGAACTGTTTCCGGGATCCACGCCATTACGCATTGGACAGACTGTGGAGGTCAACTCTCATATCAAGTCTATCACAATTGACGATAAAGGCAAGACTGTAGCGGTTCGTGCGGTCATTTCACGAGACGGTCTTCCTGTGGTGGCTATCATCTCCAAATTTCTGATTCAAGGCTCCTTCGCCAATTTCAAGGACACTTTTCAGGACAATACGGAACCGGAAATGGTCCTCAATGTGTCGTCATCCATAGATGACATGGTTCTCAGGACCAGACCGTGGTTTCAGCTGCAGGATGAGAAGATGGAACTAGTCGGCAAAACTCTTTGCTTCAAATTGAGTTCGTTCTGTACCTGGAATGCACCAAACGTGTTCGATACCCTACGCGTGACTGGTGATGTCTTTGTCCAAGATCGTCGTGACAGGCTCCGAAGAATTGGTTCAGTCGATTTTGACGCGACCAACGCTTCCGGAAACCCTGTCATGGACTTCTTGACTCGCAAAGGGAAGCCAGCGGTCGAGCGACATGAACTTGAAAAGCCCGGGTGGTCTGGCCCTTCAACTAAGACAATCAAAATGCCACACGACAACGAGGTCTATGCCCGAGTTTCCAAGGACTACAACCCTATTCATGTATCGCCAATCTTCTCAACTATCGCCAGTCTACCAGGAACAATAGTCCATGGTATGTACACGTCGGCTGTAACCAGTGCAGTGCTAGACCATGTCGCCAATGATTTCAATCACCTCCGCACACGACATTACACAGTTTCATTCATCGATATGGTGCTTCCAGGCGAAGAAGTAGAGCTGAAGTATTCTCACATTGCAATGCTTCAAGGAAGACTGGTTCTCCGGATCCAAGCTTTCAAGGCTGCCACAGGCGACAAGGTCTTGGAAGGAGAGGCCGAGCTCGAGCAAGTGCCGACAGCTTATATATTCACGGGCCAGGGTAGTCAAGCGCCAGGAATGGGTATGGAACTTTACAGGTCTAGTCCCGTGGCAAAGAAAATATGGGATGATATTGACCAATATCTATTGGAGAACTATGGTAAGTTTCAGTCGGTCGGTTTTCTTGCATTTGGCGCTAATGACGGGTTTAGGATGGTCTATTCTTAAGATGGTTCAAGAGAACCCGAAACGGCTCACCATATACTTTTCTGGAAAGAGAGGACGCGCGATACGTGATCGCTACCTCTCTATGACCATATCCTCAATTGGAGCAGATGGACAGGTTGTTAGCACCCCGTTACTGCAGGGAATCACTCCCAACACGCGATCATTCACCTTCGAAGATCCCAAGGGTCTTCTATATGCCACTCAGTTTGCACAGCCAGCCATTGCAGTCCTCGAGAAGGCCACCTTTGAAGATATGCGAGCGAATGGTTTGATTCAGGAGGGTGCCTTGTTTGCAGGCCATTCCCTGGGCGAATTTGGCGCTCTCGCTTGTCAAGTCGAATTCCTTCCTTTCCAACAACAGATCGATATTGCTTTCTATCGTGGATTGACCATGCACAACGCCGTCAAGCGCGATAGCACGGGTGCGACTGACTTTTCAATGGTTGCCGTCAATCCTGGTCGAGTTAACAAGCGTAAGTCTCTTTTCCGGAACAATATGGGTTCCAGATGACTAATAGATTTTATCTCTAGGAGCATTTGATGAGACCTCTTTACGCCGGCTCGTCGACATCATCGCTGAGCAAAGCGAGAAACTACTCGAAATCGTCAATTTCAATGTCGAGGGTGAACAATACGTCTGCGCTGGCCACGTGAGTTTATCCCCTATCATCCTCCCAGTGTTAATAAGCCCTAATAAAACTAACCCTCAAAAGAATGCCAATCTCTACGCTCTGGCCCAGATTCTCAACCAAGTCTCGCGCATGCCAACAGAGCAGATAGCACTCTGGTCGCGTGAAAGTGTCCTAGTAGGAGGCACCCAGCAGCCAAACGAGACCTATAGTCCAAGCACCGCCGCCATAAACAACCTGATCAAAGACGCCGTCCATCATGCCCACGAGCTGCCAAAACCCATCATACTTTCGCGCGGCCAAGCCACCATTCCACTGCAGGGTATCGACGTTCCCTTCCACTCCGCCCAACTCCGATCTGGAGTCGCTGCCTGGCGTAAGTTCCTTCTGAGTCGCATTCAGCCCGAAGATATCGAGCCGAGTGACCTGCTGGGCCGGTTCGTGCCGAATGTCATGGGTCGGCCGTTTTCGTTAGATCGAGAGTATATCGCGGAGGCAATGCGGGTGATGGGGAGTAAGACGCTGCAGACCGTAATGAATGAAGGTGTTGTTCATTAGTAACTCAATTGTTCTTTGTTAATAACTCATGTTGATCTTCTTTCTCGGTATGTTTATGTTTGGGATATATGTTGGCGTTATTTGTCTTTCTTAGAGTGGCATGATTATTTGTTGGAGGAAGGCTTCTAATTCATTTAGACTGTGACTTTAGTGCTAAGCAATTTGATAAGACTAGATTCGCCTCTCATGATGATAGGAACGAAGATAGCTCGTAGATCCATAAACCTAGCAAATGCTGCAGGACAGCAGAAGACACGTTCCCAGAGCAAAACTGTTCCAACACTACCTTGTATGCTAGACTGTTTGTAATGCCTCTCTTGAACTTGACTATACAAATCCCTTGTAAAGTTGTTATGACTGAATACGTTTGAAGATATTCTTAGAGGATTTACTGTAGGTGTAAACAGTTTATCCAGCCTATGTCTTATTATTTTTCTGTGTCATACACTTTCTTTTGCTATGAAAACCATTGCTTCGATAAAGATAGAGATCGTTTAAAGTTAGAATGATACTCAGGGGTTAAACTATATAATTTCTATCAACGATATGACATGTATGTGTATGTGTAAAACGCCCTATAAATATGCCCAAAAGTTTATCCGTCTATCCACGCCTCCTGTCTTGTATCCCTTATTGCGTTTATATTGTATATCCTTTAATTCAACATACTTCATGGTTCTTCTTTATGAGAAAGTTGTAATAACCAGTTAGAAATATCATCGGGAATAAAATGATTTGCGATATCGTGGTCTTCGTGCTGCAGGAAATTCTCACAGTCGAGAAAGTTGTTGATAGGGTTTGTGTTGCATAGGTCGGAAGAAGGGTCGTCTGAGCAAGGGTAGAACATCATAGGAGTGGCTGCTGCTACAGCTGCTCCTGTAGTTGTTGGGGGAAATTGCGTTATGGGATAGTTTGGTATTGGTGTTGTGCCTAAGGACAAAGCGGGAATGGATTCGGTGACTAGGGAGAGGTCTTCAGTGCTGGTGCTTCTAGAATCGATATGCGATACGCCGGAGAGCCCGGAGGGGTAGATGTGGTGATGCTGTTGCCGTTGTTGTCGCTGCTGCTGCTGCTGATTTATAAGGTAAGGATGATGGCCTAGATTTTTTATCTCTTCGATAGATGTTATTGTATTAGGGTGATTCCTCTCTTGTTGCTCTGACGAATGGTCCTTATCACCCGGAAAGTCGGACAGACTTGGATAATCCGCTTGACTGTCTACCAGTGATAGCTTCATTTTCTTCGGAAGTGACTGATTGGGTAGTGAAGACGAAGGCGGCCCTTCTGAGAGCCGTTTTCGTGATGATCCCAGGTGGAGCTGTTCGGATGAGGAGGGGGGCGTTGGTACTTCGAAGAGAATCTTTCGACAGGCCTTTGCGATCTCCAAACACCATGAGATACCCAAGAAAGTTTTCCCAGTGCTGCAAATCGGTATATTCGGGTCGACCAGGATCTTATAGGCGTCGCGTACGCCCTCCATTAGATCTAGATCTTCAAGCATATAAACACTCGGATTCTCGAAGAATCGCATGCAGATTGAATGACCTGCGATCAGAGGGTAGCTGCGGAGTATTCTATAAATTCTTAGAAACAGATCGAAAATTAGATCGGAATCAATTGTGACCTTGGAGCTTACCTGCACAATAAAGCCAACGATCCTTCTGTTGGTGTTTGGTTAACCACTCTATTGATGATCTTCAATGCAGCCCTAGCGTTCTTCAGTTCGATCTCTTTGCTATTGGCCGTATCCGAGCGGCTGTGGATTAACACTTGGGCGATGTGATAAGCATAATCTAGCTCAATTTGCCAATTATCTTCAACAAGTCGATTATTGTTGTTGTTGTCGCCGCCATTATTATCGGTTGAATTCTCGGGGAAGAGGTGCAAGGTACGCGAATGCCATTTTTGAGCCAACTTGTCAAGTCGGGCAATCTGGCTTTCGCGATATGAGGAACCCTTACGCGCCGCCCGCGCTGAATAGAGAGATATGTAGGTCTCCTCCCAGATAGTAGTGATATATATATGCATCATCCAGCTTTGCTGACCGAGACTGATGGTGCCACCCTCGGGAGCCAATGGAAGGTCGGAGTGGTAAAAGTAAAGATCAAAAGGCAAACCATTGACGCTGGTTCGTTGTTTATCCAAGACAAAAAGTGTCCAATATAGCGTTCTCCATTCTTCAAAGTTAGGATGATCTACTTTCGACATCGGCGATTGCTCAGAGTCCATGGCCTTGAAAAGATCACAGGCCATGTGGCAGATCATGTCAAAGACGCAACTTTCGTGATATTCTCGAGCGACCAATGCCTGTGCCAGAAAAACTGTTAGTATTGCATCGAATGATCAGGTACGGGGGCTTACCAGAGTAGCTAATGCTTGTAAATTGACATGACGTGGTTGAAGGAAGAATTTCAGATGGTGCAACGCCCTAAATGAATTAGCCAAGAAAGCAGGGAGTAACTCCTCATTCATTCCCTTGGGATAAGATTTGTCCATTCGAGCCAGTCGGGCTCGTAATCCCGAAGAGAGCACGATAATATTGTTGAAACACAAGTTATATGCTTCGTCAGTTTTAGAGTCAGGACCAGAACTATATTGCGCCTTAATTGCTTCGCGCAAGCGTGACTCGTTGAAGATGGGCGTTACGGCGTTAAATTTGTCGAGGAACAGTTGCAAAGATGTCTCGAGAATTGATTGGGGTGGGAGGGACACAAACTGCCCGCCAGGAAGCAGGCTCACTGCGTTCGCATCATCGAAGGTGGGGAACGTGTCGTATAGTGTCTTCAGTTCGGAAAGGGCCGATGGGCGGGCATTTGCTAAGATCGGGCTTGTCGACACATTGTTGGTATCACTGGATGACGAGTCCGGCGATGGTTTGCGGGATCGATTACCCTGTAAAAGATTATGGACTGCCTGTCGCACTTTCTCCAGGAGGGCACGATTGCCAATAGAAGTCCCCGATATTGTCTGGGGTTCTTGTTCTGGTCCAGATTTGTGGAGCTCAGCATGGCGACTCCAATAGTCCTGCCCGTCTAAGGCGCTTGAGAAAATCAAGTCTATATCATCTGCATCATTACACACAGGTTCCGGGGTTGACGATGAGCTCTCTGATCTCAATCGCGGGTTTGACGCATCCGAGGAACTTCTTTGAGGAGTTGGAATCTGTCCGACAAGACGGAGGATCGTGCTGTCGATTGAGTCTAGCCGAGCTGCAAGACCTGAAACCGCTTCAACCCTAGAATACAAATCTTGCTGTCAGTTCGGTTTCTGGATTTTGTTATTGCAACAAAGTGAAACATACAATTGTTTCACCGGATTCACGCGCTTTCCACGAGTTGGAAATTCACACAGTACGCCAGCTTTTTCGCAGCTAGAGCATTGAGGCAGTTGTCGATCGCACCGAACCTTACGATTCCGGCACTGATCGCATGCAGATGGGGCCGGGGGATCGTCAGACTCGTGCGACCTCGCTCCTGCGCTTTGATTATTGTTCTGTTGTTGACCCATAGCCTTACAGGATCGATCGACAAGATTAGCGGAACCTCGACTCAACGGAGGAAAAACCCAAAGAGATCCAATCCTTTTCTAGAACACGTTGTGCGACATGGTAGTTATATTCCAGTCGGACCTCAGTCCATGATAATTAATTACATACCTGGAACATTCTCTGATCCTTGCAACAGCCCCATTACGCCTATTTTCCACCATGATGGGCTGAGTCATGGAACCGAGTCAAGGATCAGAACCAACTATGCGCCTCCTGGGCTGACTATTCCAGTGGTGATAAGAAGGAGCCATGTGCTGACGATGGAATTGTTCAGCTTCATGTTAGAACCAACGCTTCTTTTTCGGGGGAAGCTTTTTAGGGCGCGCCAGGATGATTTTCAGACCCTGGAATATCTTAGCTGCAAGATAGGCTTTTTTTAGCGGTAATTGTGTATCTGCAGCAGTTCGTAATGTTGGCGCGATGATTAATATCTCCGTAGTGCGCCACGTGTAGAAAGTACGAAGTATTTTGGGAATACACTGGCCCTGACAATTTATTTGCTTTTTGCGGTAATTTGAACGTTCAAGTAGCTAGACCCGCGTTCCGTACAGCATTTCCCTATTGCAGAGCTCAGGTTGATACGTATCCCACTTCTCATACTAGACGCTTACGGTAACTATTATGTAGGCGGGAAGGAATCAGCCTAGTCGTGCTAAAGAATTCACCGAGTACTTCGTATTTTTTCAAATTCCAGCCCCGTTCCGATTTGATAGATGCACGATCAGGCAATGATCGTAATAATCAGCAAATCAAAAGACTAGAAATGAAAACCGTGGCATACGCATGCATACCTTGAGGAATGGGACATTCGCCAATAAGGCTCTTGAAATCGTAATTCACCTTCATCGGCCTGGCGGAAGAGACTACATACAGTTAGGGTTTTTAAGGTCACGTGAGTTTTGGATTATACTGGTTTTATAGCTGAGGACTACCAGTAATGCGCGGTCTGTTTGCTCATGTTGTAAGAGGTAAAATAGAACCTATATTTTCCAACACTATCAACAATTTTGATTTCGACCCCTGTAGTAAATAGGGGTCCTGTTAGTGCACAGTTTACTAGCAAATGTACGTACGTAGCAACTATGAGGCGGTACATATATTCTGTTATTGGGGGACACTGAAACCAACGTTGAAGAACGTGGCCTGGGCAGCGAGTGAAGAATCCTGAAAATTCCAGCTATATAGGGACATACGTACCTAGTGGATTTATAGTGTGTCAGCCACACAAGATGTTGGACTAATCAGACTCGCGCAGTGACCATCTGTCATCCCGGGAGTATACGAACCTTAGCTACTAGCTGTTAGACTAGCCTGACTCAGACTAATGGGTTTCATAGGAGCTGCCCAGTGGCCCAATTACTTCTCAAGAATATTCGGGATATGAGGTGGGACCTTTCTCGTTCTTGTTCTTCAGAAGAGATTACTACGTACTGAGTACTACTGACATCGTGAAAAACATACGTTATTATTGATGCTGGGTCTCGTATATCTATCGCATCCACCTCCTTTAACCTCGCCAAATCATGTAGTCTACGGCTCTCCCGCTTTGATCAGGTAATTGCATAGCGCATGCATAGCTGACATGGATAATACGAAAAGAACTAAAAAGGGTATAGTTTACGCACTGTCATACAAATTGGTAGGTTGATATCACGTCCGTTATATCTCCACAACTGTAAATCAGATCCACACGTCTTTAAAGCTTATTTTACGTACTACGTGTACCTATTAACCACGTCTGGTAGTTGATTCAGCTACAATTCTAGTACTCCGTACGTACTCCGGATGTATTATTCCCTTGTCTTAAGTACAGTCATTAAGGGTCCCAGCCGCCCACGCGAACTCTCGCACTACATGCGGAGCATCGCGCAATCATATGGCGGTTTCTCGTACTGAGACTGTCTCATTCCTGAATGTCAATTAGGCCCGAATCTCGACTGCGCTCAGACACTTAGGGTCGGCCCAACGCCGACATGGCTTGGTGCTGTATGTACTACGTACTATGTATGTATGTAAAGGAACTTTAAGGAATCTTTTTCTGTACGAGATAACCGTTGCAGTAGTTTGTACCGAGTCATACCTTCGTCACAATTAGACCCAGATATTCTTCAACTAAAGAAAGATAACATGGATTTGAAGCTACAGTCTGCCCTCAACCATTATCGCAATTGATCTTGGCATGCATGGAAACTAAGTCTGGATGTCGTCCATAATGTTTTTATTGGTTCGGAGATTTAAGATTGGTCTTTTTTGCTATCGTAGCACCTATTACAGTTATCTGACTCCTAACATTGGTGTTGATTCATAGATAGGAGATAACGACTATAGCTGATGGTGGCGTGTTCAGCCTTAAATAGACTCGCAGCTCTCAACCATGGATAGCTGACCAATGAATATATAGGTATTACAGTACATTATTACTACCCTTGGTAGCATGTTTATACGCAAGTAAGGAAATAACAGAGCAACAATTGACAGCGCTCCGTAACTCGGGCCAGCATAGAAAGCTTGAAGCGCCGACTGATACGTATATACGAGGCTAGTGAGCACGTTGCAAGGATAATGGAAAGGACACTTTGGGGGCCAAATCACTGAATATCAGTTACATGATTTTCTGTTTTTAGTAGTCCGTAGCGATTCTTATTTGCGCCACGTTCAATTTGCGCCATAGCGTCTTGGGTGCAGCGCGGCCCGGCATAATCCAACCTTCTTTGTCCATGAATTTACGGTACGTAACTTACTACGTATCGAGAAAGCCACCCTCATGCTAGATTATGCTCGATGATGTTCCAATCCTCAGGCTTCAGACGTTCTGCACCTCCACTTAATCAACACAACAGACATGAAGAACCACAGCACTGACCCATCGCCATGAACTAGGATCATGTTCCTTCTTTCTCCATCATCAGCTTATTGATACATTAGCCTAGAACTAATACCAACACTGCTAACTACCACCAACCTATGTCAAAGCGCGGAGTATGCCAAGTTGCTAACTAGAAGAAAACGGGTTGTGGCCGTTATGCTCATGTTGAAACAGTGTCCAAAGAGAGAATAATAGTCTACTTTCCCTGATATGTCTCATATCCTTCGGAGCTCCCGGAACTTAGCACAAAAGCACCTGTACGTTGATAAAACATTTTATTGTGGCTTGCCATTCTAGAATAATATGTTACTACGTACTGTCAGTCGTGTGAGGAACAAATAGCATGCTATGGAGAGATGCATAATATGGCCTCGTTTTTTTAGCAGTGCTTCCTTCTCCGTTTTCGGCTATCAACTACTCTTCCGGCCAAACAGTCTTGCCATAGTGCCTGACTGATAGAAGAATCAATATTTCGCAGTAGGTATAACACAAGATGCGGAAAGTAATTGCAGATTTTTTATAAGCTTTATTCCTTTATAGAATCAACATATCTAACTTTAATAAGAGAAGTAGTTTCAACTTTGGTATCATAAACGAGAAGTAGATAATAAATAATATAAAAAGTCGTTATAGAAATCTCAAAAAGTCTGAAGCCGTTTTTCTAATCGAAAAATAGCACAAGTACATGCACAGTAGATTCTCCCCCATATCATCGCGGAACTAATCTTATTTGAATAGTCCTTCGGGCACTCGATTTATCTACCTGGGACCCCCAAATCACCTAATGTTGAACAGCCTCCGATGCTGCTGTTGAGGGTGCCTTCGTTTCCAACTCTGTCTCGGTTTCGGTCTCTGCATCAAATCGTTTCTTCTTTGAATGGAAGAAATTAAAGTCCGCATCAGCCCAAGTCCCCCGGAAGGCAACACCAGGATGGAGAGCGGTCAAGCATAGTGATGCTAGCCCAATCATAGCACCCTCGAGGACCATGAAGGTAGCCTGGTTATTGGCGAGAGAACCGTGGAAACCGCCAGATAGTTCAGCCACGCGAAAGCAAGATCGGATCGTAATCGTCAAAGTAGCGAGGGATAGGCCACCGAGGAAGTATGTAAATATCGCACTTTCAAAGACCTCTTTGCGGGTCGTATCCCACTGAAAAGGGCTGCGCCAAACACGAGCTGCAAAGTCGCCGCAAAGAACTATGAAAAGCACGAGGGAAAAGACCTGGAAGGAGAGGCCGCCGATCATGATATGAATACCCAATTGAGTCTGCACACGCAAAATTTTGGAATTAGTTGCGTTCACTTAATGAATGTACGGAATCAGACGAAGTACTTACGGTGCTGTAGTCGGTGGCGATTGACGCAATTGCACCACCAATGGCTTGCAGAAGGAGAGAAATAAAGTCGCAAGTACAAAAGACAATGGTGTAGAACCGAGGCCTGAAGCGACTCAGATTCTCGCCATATACCACAACGATGCGAGCGAGGCAAAGATAGATGCAAGCAGAAAGAAAAGCCGGGGCGATTGTCAGACACACAAGATAAATCAAGAAATTGGTCTTGTCGAACGGATTCTGACTGATCATAATCCGGCCGGCATATCCTATTATCTCCAAGGCCAAACCGCAAATAGCCGCAATAAGGAAACCCCAGGTCTTGTACCTGATACCAAGGCCGAACTGAACCAGAGCGCACACGCCGAATAGGGCGGCTAGGAAAGCATTCGCACCCAGATTCGGGATGTATGTAAAGTGTGCCAGAGTGAGATCACAGGTTGACAGAGTGCAGAGAACATCGTTATTCAAACATAAGGTCACGTTTCCGTAGCATTGTCCATCATGCTGGGAGGTTAGGTTCGTCCCAGGCCAGAAGGGTGTCATGACACCTGCCTCGCTGAGATCAAGAGACATGGTGGCTCAAACGTTACAGCTCGAAAACGGATTAGAGATTGGAAAAGATTGTATCGAGTGGTTCAAGTTTTGTCTTTGTCGTCAACATGCAAAGAGTACTCTAAACAATGAGGTGTGCCATGTCCACGGCTGGCATGTCTATATATGTTGTGATTGATGTAGCTCCGATGTCAAGAAGGTTTATCTAGCATGCCACTAGGCAGCCAAATTGTAAAAAACCTGAAAGAAGAAATTGAAATGGTGCTTTATCGTGCGGACTTTGGATAGCCTGACCGAACTTGGTGACGAGTATACGATCATTACGATGAGACGATTGGATGATTCGCATCTAATCTAAGCGCAATACTTCGAATCTCCAGCCTTTACGATTAAGACAGATCCTTGTTTGGGAGAAAATCAAGGCTGATTTGAAACCGTATACCTAAAGAGACTTAGTTTACGCGCTTTGCTGATACTGTTCTGTACGCATAGAAAATGCCCGCTAACTATTTCCAGTCTTCAAGATAACATCCCGTCTAGGTATAACGTACGCTAGTTGAATTCACGGGCTTTACGAAGAACAAAGAATCCGAGTTGGGTAAGTCTATAGGGAGAACCTTATTTAAAGGGGCTGTGTATATTGTTCTAGATGCTTACGACAACGAATGAGATTGTAAGACTTCCGGCTGAGGCGTGCAGACAGTTTCATCTTGAATAGGCATAGTTTACGCGCTTCCAGATATGATTGAGCATCTATCCATTTTAGGAATAAACAACGCGATTTTGGTTGCAAATTTGATGAAGAAAAATGTGACAGCCTGCTGTATAGTGTCGGCACAGCGAGAGTTGTAGTGAGATAGTTGATTTTGTATCTGGCGAGATTTTACTATATGTGACTTCATTCAAAGTCTTCCAACTCCAATCGAGTAATGAATCATGAACGATACCCAGGATCTAGGTTATCGGATATTATTCAAGTTTTCTTAAGACAATCGAACAATTTTGAAAGGGATTCTGAGGCTGTCTGAATAAAACTGTCTAGAATGGGTTCCCAGCGCTTAATCATCTCATATGTTTTGGATTGGATCGTTCTCATGTGAGAGTAACCAGGAACTGTTGATGCCGAATGAATGGATAACTAACAAGCGTTTACTCGTTAGAGTATTTGTTGCTATTGCTGGCAGCTTCTCCGCCCTGAGCCCATCCAAACGACCGTTTAGCCTGGCGGATCCATCAATATCGCTTCCGTATAAGAAAGACACAATCTCAATTGCGCTCGCAGCAATCATCTGTGGTGTTATTCCGGCAGCAATCATCGCCTTCGTATCGTGTTCAATAGCTGCTTGGAGAGCCCGAAGTGCAGTTGCGCATCTGCGTGGTCAAGTTCTGCGGCGTGAGCTGTGGGAATGGCTAACAGGTTGGCTGGGCCTCGGACTATCCTTTGTCACGGCTTTTTTCTTTGCTCAGGCTGTCAAGAACCTGGTTGGGAAACCCCGACCAGATTTCCTGGCTCGATGCAATCCAGACTCGGCTAATGAATCTACCTATGCTCTGGAGCATTACGACCCAGCCGGTCGAGTCCTCGTAGACTGGCGGATCTGTCAGACCAAGAATGGCGGTGGTGTTGGCATTTCGGAATTCAATGATGGCTTTCGCAGTTTTCCCAGCGGCCATACCTGCAGCAAGTTTTTCCTTCTCCAGAGACTAAGCGGCTAGGTAGCTATGTGATAGGTGCTAACTCTTCAACTTTCGTGCTAGTTGCCTTCGCAGGTCTTCTTTATCTAAGTCTTTGGCTAGCGATGAAATTCTCGGTGGGAATTCCTCTTCTCTATTCAGATAGGATGCATATTTCCAAAGATCCTTTATTTCAGCGCGGTGGCATACATGATGAAGCATCTTTACTGCGCCGACAGAATGCCGCTCCTCCTCTTTATTTGGTTGCTCTCATTCTCATTCCATTGGCCGTTGCCATATACATTGCCACGACGCGGTACCAGGATGGAAAACACCACGGGTTCGACGTCGTTTTCAGTTCAATCATAGGATCGATATCTGGATACCTTGGATTCAGGTTGTATCATTTACCAATTGGCAAGAGTGCTGGACGGTCATGGGGACCGAGGGGTCAAGACCGAGCTTTTGGGATTAAAATAGGGGTTTTAAGTTATGCAGAACCAATGGAAAATGAAAGGCGTACGGAGGACATCGAAATTGGACATACCAGTCTCTAGATGGAGATAAAACAAGCCGGTACAGGAAATGAAGAGGTACACATTGGAGAGAGGCAGAGATCTTAGTATGAATAACAGGTATGGATGTATTGGATCATTTTTTCCACAAGTCTTATGTCAATATTGCAGCATAGCGTTCTACAACTTGTACAATAATGGGGCCATAGCAATTACAGTCTTGACTATATTCTCTTTTTTGTTCTTTCCAACATCAAGTCCAGGAGGACACAATTACGGCCATTCCCAAATGTCCTTCCACCCTTGGGGCTTGCTCACTTACTGTGGGAGGCTCATTTCTTACCATGCCACCTAGCAGTGATGCTCATCTTCTCCGTTACATACACCTCCTTCGTTCCTCCGGAGACCTTGCATCCAACCCTAGTTCGGGCTTTTTCTCTCGCCAATCTGATCCGCACACTATCCTTTATCGGAATGAATATCAATCTCGCCATCTATGATCAGTGGCACCAGACCTGGCTCTCCGCGCGTCGGCATGATACGGTAAATGCCAATCTGAAGGACTGCGGCTTCTCGTCACGCACCTGGTGGCACGTCGCCCAATTGAAGGAACGCATCTGTTTCCCAGTTTCGGGCATTATCTTTGGTGCTGTAGCGATGGGACATGCTGTTTTTTCGCACTTTTGGACCGATCGGTTGGTCTACCGTGCTAGTAAGAAGCCGACCTTTGCTAACCCGGATTAATTCTCTTTGGCTTGAACAGGAACGTTCAGAAGCATGGGAGATTCACAACTATGATTGGGACTAGAATTAGCTTTCCCTTTCCCTTTTTATTTATATTTAGACTTGATTTCTCTGCTATGGGAGATCAAATATCAACAACATTCCTCGCGTATAGTATCACGATTCCAAGGTTGTCATACGTGTATTATGTCATTAATTCATACTACTATATACATTATCAAGGGAATGGGCACGTCCTTCCAGAGTTGTTCCTTCAGTAGACAGTTCTTGATTATTTGCAAATTTCAATAAATATATTCTACATTTACCAGTTGACTGAAATGATATTCTTTCCAAGGTTCACTCGCGAAATTCTACCATGAAGGGCAGGGCCGTGATGTGATAGAAAGCTTATGATACCGCATCATTAGGGATCGTAGTCCGAAGGGACCTTGGAACCGTCCTACATGTAACTTCATGATTAGCATAACAGAGAACTCGCATGAATGCTCTTGATTGACTCTACTTACCTCATCCATTGCTATGTTCCTCGACGTCGGCGCAGCCTCCAGATAAGTAGCTTCCCGTAAACCTCCTCCCAAACGAACACCACTTGGTGAAGCCAGAGGCTTGTCCGTCGTATCTGAACCATCTTGTTTCTCTTTGTCGGTTGTCGGTCTTTTCCGATTCCTTGTCAACGTTTAAAAGATTGAGGAGGTTCAGCGACCACCAGAGAAATGTATGTCGAGAGTTTTGTTTGAGAAACGATTGATTGATAATGACCAGAATGAAATTTCTGTTATGGAGATAAGTATGGCGGCTGTGGCACTCGATCTGTGCTCTATCTATTTGTAAGTGAAGTGAATCAAGAAATAAAATGCATTGGAACTGGACCAACCTGTCCAATGTAGCTAGCGGCTGCTTTGTTGTCTGTCTGGACTCTGTTGCATGGCCGTTTTTAAGAGTCTTGCAATCCTTGCAGATCAAGTGTACGCTAGAAAAGGGAGTCTCGCTATAATTCTACATTGATTCCAAATTCGGTATAGAGTACGCTTCCCATCACCGTTACCGTTATCGAAGTTTAATCTTTTAAGAAGTCCCTATGCAGTGCACAATTATCTATAGAGACACTCATGAAAAGCAATGCTCGTTCATTGATCATACTTACTACTGCCATGCCGTACTCCTAAGACTAAGTCACAATACTATCTACTATGTAGTCATGGAAAACATGAATCAACTTGTGGAAAAGAAAAAAAAAACATTGAGAATTGGCCGAATAAACACCTGTAACAAGGTTATGGAGCCTCATTCATTGCAGCCATAGCCGTTCTCAGAAATGGCATCCATTGACCGTCAAGGAGAGAAACTACATGATAAAAAATCTGTTCACTCCATCCCCTCATCCACCAGTGGTTACGACTAATCCTGTGAACCAACACACAGTACTGAGCCAGTATAAGCAGCGCTAAAGGATGTTTCGCCTTCAAACACATAATAAAAGCCGGAGAAATCGCCTTGGCCCATCTCAATATCGAAAACCAATTCTTCGGTCTCAGAAGCGCAAAGTAGTAGCAGACGCCCAGTTCCCGGATAGATTTTGAGAACAGCATCTGTTCATCAGGATCTGTTACCCACCTCTGGTTAATCTTTTCGAGGTATGCTAAGCTGGCTTTTGCTTCTGCAACGATGGCGTCTGTGTATGGTTGTCTTCCGTGGCCGACGAGCTCTCTGATCAAAGGCTCGGTGCGAACTAATCGCGCGTCGCGCCACAAGTTTAGGATGTTCTGGACGACGGTAAGTTGCTGGATCAGCTTGTCGACCGGATCGATGTCGGCATTGCTCCCATCGTCCCAGACCGGACGCATCAGGCCCAGCTCCGTGAGAACGAGGAGAGCGGAAAAGATGAATATTGCATCGCAGTTGCCGCCATTGATTGTTGTCACTTGCTCTTTGAATCCACTGATAGCAATCGCATGGTGATGGCTGGTGAGAACCAAGTATTTCTGGAAATCCTGCGGTTGTAGATGCGCAATGTGAAGTGAGGAGAAGGCGAGCAGAGTATGCCTCACAAAATCATGCGAGGACGCAACTGAATATGCAATCTGTTGCCAATACTGGTATACAGCAGCACTGTCAGGAGCGAGTGTGTGTGCTGCGATAGTCAAGAAATGAAACATAAGCTCATTGGATTGATCAGGTTGGTCTGTGTAGGGCAGGTCGCTCGGATGTCGGAGCAATAGGGGGAAAGGAGCGAGCCAAGCATTAGGATCGTCCTGGCTGTCCTTCTCTCCATGCCCTTGTCGTCTGGCTGTACTGGTAGTCAGCCTCGGGCGATGCTCCGAGATTGCCGAACTGTTTACGGATTGGCTGAATTCGAAAACTATATTCAATTCATTGGCGTTCCCTTCGGCGGTCTCCAACGGGGACGAAGACAGTGATTCTGTATTGAAGAGATCCTCATAGTCGCATTTTAAGTTCCTTCTCTTACAGTTGCTACATATTGGGGGCTTTTCGTCGCACTATGTAAAGTATAATGTCAGCTTCTTTTGCTTGTTTCACTGCTTTCGACCAATTCCATGCGGCGTCTTGAACCCATCGTATTCGATGCCTTCTTGCAGTAGGATAAGTGCCACATGGCTAAATGTAGAACCACGCCAGGGTAACATCGTAACTGATAAAACGAAAAAAATATACCTTCTTTCTTCTAGCTTTACACTGGCCACACCCATTCCGTGACTTCACATGACTTCTCCGTAGTCCGGTCTTTCTCTCGGGAGGTGACTCCAATGGCGACATGGCAATAAAACACGTTCAGAATTACCAGAAGATAGACAAACAATTTGGTTTACTTGTCACCGGTGTAAATGGCAAGGTTGGCTCGTATGATGTTGATAGAGTCGGAGAGATTTGCGCTGCCTAGATTCAGCTCCTTCTGAATTGGGGATAGCTACAACCATGATCCCTGACAGGCCTGACAGGGTCCGAGTGTACGTACTATTAGAGGCGCAGCTGTCGAAGACGATTAACTCGTTTAGCCTAATAGCGCGTTATCTTATGGTACTTGCAGATACGAACAAAGAAACAGACTAGGGTTTTGACAATAGACTTTGTAGTGGGGTGGTATTCTCAAAGAGGTATAGTTTACGCATTTGCGTATCAAAGGATTGCCCTATCACAAGCTGGATAAAATAATATGGCTTTCGTAAAGCTCGCATTACATTTTATGAAACCATGTTTCCGCCTCTCCGGATTCTTGCTGCCTCCTTCAATGTTCAGAGTATGCGTTGTGCATCTTGAACGCGCGGCCGAAAAGATGGCTGGATCTTATAAATGAAGCATGTTCCTAAGGTTACGGTTATGGTGTGCATCTCTTCGATGATCAGAATCGACCATTTGCGGCACTCCGATTCTTAACCTTTTCGCCATGAAGTTTCAAAGTACAATATTTTTCTTGTCTGCAGTCTTTTCTCTTTTTACTTCGACTGTATGTCAAAATGACGAGTCCGCCGCGGTGTACATCTCTTCACTGAGTTCCAGCTCCGGAAATCTCACCTTCGCGCTCAGTGTTGCCGACCCAACGGTATCCCAAGATGTGTACTTTCACATCTCCGGGCCATCTAGCTATTCATACATCGGTATCGGAACAGGCACAGTCATGCAAGACTCACTCATCTTTGTGATGTACTCTAATGCGACTGGAGACGGTCAGTTCATCATTTTAAATGCCACCAACCTTGTGCTGACATTTTGAATCTACTAAAGGAATCACACTCAGTCCCCGGATAGCAACCGGAAACAAAGAACCTGTTCTCGCCTCTTCATTAGACGTCGAAATCCTCGCGGGCAGCAATACCTCGAATGGTCTGATGACTGTCAATGCGCGTTGCAAGAATTGTCTTACTTGGAGTTCCGGTGCTTTGAATCTGAGTGACACGGCGTATCCATGGAATTACGCCTTGGGACCAAACACTGCTCAGTACGTAAAGATCAAGAGCAATTCGCTGTCGGCCAATCTCGAGATGCATCCTGAATATGGTATGTCGCTTTCCCGATAGTCTAGACTGTCATAGCTCACAAAAAGATCAACAGGACTATTTACTATGGATATGACTCGCGCGACTGGAGGCGCCGGAGCGTTACCAACCTCTCTCGCAAATTCGATCGGTTCTAACGCAACACGTCCGCATGTCTCAACCCCCAACTATCGTACCATCATCCACGCAGTCCTGGCTACCCTACCATTAGTCTTTCTCCTACCAACCGGCGTCATTTTCCTCCGCTTCTTCCCCGGCAGTGTGCGGTGGCACTGGGTGAGCCAAACAATTTCTGCGGTGATGAGTGTCCTCGGAATAGCCATAGGCATCTTTCTCAGCACCTTGTTCAACAAGTCCAAGTCCTTTGGAAGCGGTCATCAAATCATCGGATATATTATTTGCGCCGGTATACTTGCGCAATGGTTCCTCGGGTTCTGGCATCATCGGCTATATAAGCAAAAACAGACGCCGACCCCGTATGCATTTGTACATCGCAACCTCGGTCACTTTATCTTCGTTTTCGCGATTGTGAACGGTGGTATAGGGCTGACCTGGAGTCAAGCTGCGTCACCTGTTATTATAGGCTATTCTGTTGCCGCTGGTGTCGTTGCTATTGTACACTTTTCTCTTGTGGCGTGGAAACGCTGGGAACGACGGAAGCTCGCTGCTTCTGAGCCCAAACCTCAGGAAACTTCTCCGGATGTGGAAACGATTTGATAGACAATCAATTTTATGTTGTGTTTTGTGGTTATACTTCTTTTCCGTGTCCCTTTTCTTCCTCTTTGTCTTAAGTAGCCCAGGCATAAAATCAGTAAGCAAGCAATCATATCCAACACCACAATTATACAATATATGACCTAGTCACCGACTGAAATGGTGCATACACCCTTCTTCTGGTAGCAGCCCTTATAGATGTTGATCATCTTTATTTTATTCCATTACGATTGCACTAGCCCTAAGGGTTAGGGTTAGGGTCAGTATCAAACTTGCTGCGCTTCGATTTGCAAGCCGCAAGCCACTGCAGCGCATTTCGAGTACGTAGCCAGTTAGCGAAAATTCTTTCTTTTCTGATGTCACGAAGCATGAGTACTCTCTTCTAACTCGGACAGAGGTCTCGAGTCTGCTCAAAATAATCAAGGCACGGACCTTTATGACAACATCACCTTAATATCAACAAAAAAGTTAAGACATACTCATCCCGAATACATAAACAAGTGAAGAACTTAAACTCACGATGAGTCACCAGCTGACCGAATAAAGTGGCTGAGTCTATCAGAATCGAGTTTAACTCCCATTGCCATGGGCTAATTATCAATCCGAGCGGAAAGATTAAATTTCTCGTCGGTTTAACATCAAACGTTGTGGATGTTGGTTCGTTGGATGATACGAATTCCATCCGAATTTCAAGCCCTAAAAGAATAATTAGAGTAAAGTCTAACTGTATTGGGATTAGACCCCGGAGGGTCTGCAGAAGGAGACTTCAGCCCCACTTGCATACAGTCCGGATTAGGAAATCGGCGAGATTCATGTTAAGGGCTTGGAAAGGTATAAAGAGGGCGAGAATTCTCGTCTCAAAAGTTTTTTATTCATTCTTCACTCATCAACAAAAACATCTATCAAAGCATTAATTCAAGCTTCAATATTATCAACATACTCGATCAATTCGTCCTTCAAACACCAGCTCATACAATGCCTTACTCAGTAGCCTTCTTCGGCGCAACAGGTGGCTGCACCAACGCCAGCCTCGCCAGTCTAATCCTCTTCTCCGACTACCAAGCAATTGCTCTCGCACGCACACCCCAGAAATTAATCGACTCCCTCAAGAAACAACCCGGTATCACCGACGCCATCCTCGCCGAAAGACTCAGCATCGTCAAGGGCGATGCCACGAATGTCGCAGATGTGAAGAGAACACTTCTCTTCCAGGGGGAGAATAACAGCAACGTAGAGCCAAAGCTGGTTGATGCAATAGTTTCGGGCATTGGTGCTTATCCTCAACGCAAGAAGGGGACATTGCTCGGTTTTGAGATGGATAACCCGAATATCACGGAACAATCCACCACGGCACTTGTATCTGCCATGCGGGAGATACACAATGAGCAACACCCAGAAAACAAACCTGTTGTAACGGTCATCTCAACAACGGGCCTCGCCACACCTGCCGGCTCCAAAGAAGACGTCCCCTTCGGCCTCCAAACACTCTACCACTCCCTCCTCGCCGAGCCACACAAGGACAAGAGACGCATGGAAGAAATAGTCACTGAAAATGCGGCCCTTTTCCGAGGTGTGATTATCACGCGCCCTACATTGTTAAGTGGTGATGGTATTGTGAAGGTGGATGGTGTCCGGAAGACCGTCAGAGCTGGAACGGAGGATGCACCTGCAAAGGGATATCTTATTGCCAGGTCAGATGTGGGTGGATGGATTTGGGAGAATGTTTTGAAGCCTGCGGAGCATGGGGAGAAGTGGTATGGCAGAAGAGTCTCTTTGGCTTATTGATTTTTCTCTTGTTTTGATACATTTTTGTCGGAGCCTGTTTGTCTTTTCAATGTTTGTTGTGAATTTTGGTGCGGCCTCGGATAGATTTTCGAATACCCAACTCGATTAATGTGTGTTTATGAGAGATTTAATGTTGTTGGTGTGTTTGTATATGTTCGACTATATTAATGTTGGTTTTGATGACAACGCCTTTTGTATATAAATATAAAATTGGCTATTTTTCAGTAAAATATACAAGCTTCATAATGTCATTCATCATAACTTATTCCTATATTCACAACTCCGACAACAACTCTGCAATCGTAATAGGTTTCCGCACAGCATTCGAAAATCCTTCATGAAACGTAACCCACACCTTTCGGTCATGATCGTTGCCACTTGAGTTGCGTTTATGACCCGTTTGACGCGCTTTGTTGCTCGTCGTGGTCGCAGGCGCAGTCTCATTGTTATGAATGATTCTACCGAAGAAATCCCGTTTAACTCCAGGAGCATCTGATCCGAGCTTTGATCGGGAGCCATTGGCGTTCTCCTTGTCATCGTCGTTGTTTGGCTGTTTGTTCTTGGATGATTTACTACCGGGACCGGATAGTCCCAGTAGCGCCTCGCCCTGTTTGCGCATGGTTTCCTTGCGATATTCCTGGTCGAGAACTTGACGAATGGCGTAGCGAACGGGAGCCGAGCTGCCAGTATCGAGGATTGTGCCTTTTGTTTTAGAGAAGCCGACAAGGGTGTCGATCGGTCTGAAGAGTCAGCGACACGATTCAAAGAATCAGCAGGAGACTATAAACTTACGGCTCCATCCTGTATGCCCACCCTGCGTGAGCACCCTCATTCCCAATGCGAATTTTCTCAAATGTTACATTCAAACCAGACATGACTCTCACTGCTGCTCGGACAAGAGCTCTCTCACTCTCCTTCCTGACACTAGCAACACTGGTCTGCTCACTGCCTCGAATAATGACTGGTTTCACTTCAGGGGAGAGCATGCGCATCAAATTCGGCACTAGGTCAGTAGCAATGCTGTCAACAGAGCGAAACAGCCTCAAAAGAGGCGCAGAAAAAGTCGACTGAAATGCGACGAGCACCGATTTATTCTGTTTTGTGGCCTCAAAAGCTGCAAAATCGGCTCTTGGTCCAGAAAATGGATGTTCTTCTTCTTCGGTTTTATCATCGTCAAATTTCCTCTTATTGGATGAACCGCCATTCCCAGCGAAAAGATGATGAAATGCAAGCGTTGACTGGCTCATATACGGATTCAGCTCCCAGTCTTGATTCGAATATATCTTGGATGAAATCATGTCGTGAAAGTGAAGCCAATCATAAGCAGCATTTGGCTTTGAAAGAAATGTGTCGTCTTGGTAAGTACGGGTAGGGTATTCAATGAAGCAGTCCGTGGCACATCTGTCATATTCGCCGCTCGCATCAATCATCTCACGCAGTTTCGAAGACGCATGCCGCCTACGCAATTCTGCAACACCAACGGGAGTCTTGGTTCTTTCTTGATCGAACGGGTCACTGAATGAATTAGCACCAACAGGTGCTGCGGGAAACCCTGCTCCTTCGATAAAGACGCGATCTGTGATCTCACGAACACCACCTCTTCCTAGACCTCGCGAGCCAGATTCGGCATCGTTGAGAATATTATCTTCTAACCATGTCTTTGTCAATCGAGGCGTCGCCGATGATTCAGCTCGGAGCTTGCGTGCTACCCATTCCGCGGAAACCAAAATGCTTCGTATATCACCCTCGCTAATGCCTCGATTCCTTTCAGTGCGGTCCTTCTTAGCACTCATACCCCATGATGCTTCGCATAGGCGACGGACTCCGTCTGCATCGAACTGAATCTTCTCCTTCGTCAATATGAGTTTCAGTCGTGAAATGGCATTTTCTATCGGCACATGTCGAACATGAATCACCTCAGCGACATTTGCAGTGCGGAGGGGTCGTAAGCTAGAATGATATGCATCGTTGCAAATTAAAATAATAGGTCGCAGGAGGCGGAAATTATCGCCCTTTCTTTTCTTTCCTTTGAACGAGTTCTCATTCGGACGAGCAGCGGCATTCTTTTGATCCGTCATGACAAGATCAATGAGAGCTTTGATGAAACCGCCCTCACCACCTGAGCCCGCTCCACCAACGACACCGTCAACCTCATCGACGACAACGCAAACAGGACGGCCTGATCTAGCCTTGCTTGAATCAGTTCCAGCACTGATACTTTTCACATTTTCTGTCCCCACTGCATCTCTTATACGGCCCTTGACAACATCTCTGCTACGCTCATCACTGGCATTGATCTCCAAAACTTCATAGCCAGCCTGTTGTGCGCAGACATGGGCTAATGTAGTTTTACCGAGACCAGGCGGTCCAGTCAACATGAGAATCTTTCGATGCGCGAATTCGCCTTCTTCTTCGCGATTTTTAGCTTGCTTCAACTTTGCAATACCTGGGAAGACAATATGATCCCAGCCTTTGAGCCAACGTAGAACTGATCTATGAGTGCGCTCGTCTCCAATGAGCTCCACAAATCGCCGTGCACGATACTTTTCAGTCCACATCGGGGTGGGCTTCTTCTTTCCGCCCGTTTCATAGACTGGCGTTTCAATAGAGCGCTCGATATGTACCGGCCCTTCTTTTCGTTTGGCATCTTTGAGCTCACCGGCTGCATCGTCCAACAGCCTATGTATTTCAATTCCATAGTAGGTTCGTTGGGCCTTTCCTTCTGCCGTCTTTGAGCGACTGGCGACAAGTCTCTCATATGATGTCACGTTTGTGGCTTTCCGGTGAAATACTCGATGTGCTCGCCCTGCGCATGTTCTGATTGTAACGAGCCCCTTTCGCTCAGTCGTCGGATTGACGGTATTAACCGGGGGTTTTCCCGCGCTTATCACAGGATCGTCTCTGACCGTATCAATTGATGTTGCGCTAGGTTGTGACTCTTCGGTGGTAACGGGTTCTGACATCATCTGGAGTAATGTTGCATCGTTGTTCGTAGATGAATCCCTCAACATATCCAAAGCATCTTCATCTTCGTCATCGTCATCGTCAATGAACGGACCCCGTGTTTTTTGAGTAAATACGTTCAGCTGCGATGTCGCTGTCTCCGTTCCGGTTGTCGTGCCTTGAGTGGAGTATGTCATGTAGCCACCATCTTGAAACACTGCCAACGCATCCTCGTCATCCTCGTCTTCGTCGATAAAGCCGCCAACGGTCCGCGGAACCTTGTCATCGTTTTCGCCCAACGTTCGTGTCCGCAAACTTTTCGTTGGTGTGTTTTCTCCGTCATCTGTGGCACCATCAGAAGTCTTCGGCCGCTTCGCATCCTCTGTCGACAATAATGATTCCAGTTTTCTCTTTCGCGTATCTGTCGAGGATGGACTGGCAGTGATCGTGGACTGTGTGGACATGAAGGGCGCCATTTCCGCTGGAGGTGTTGACGGAAGGTAATTATCAATAACAATGCCTTGGCTTAAACTGGGAAGGTTCGATGATTTCGTCGGAGTTACTGGCATTGTCAATACAGTCAACATTCGAGATATTGCTCAGCGACAGACGTACATGGTTGACTATCGTCATCACTTCGAAACACGTCTGACAATTTCCAAGAGCGACTCTGTATCACAACGCCGTTTCGCCGGTTTTCCTCTGCAATTTCTAAGCGTCGTTGCTGCAATGCCTCTAAATCGTCAGAGAATGAGGCGGGCTCCGGCTCGGATTGAAGTAAAGTAGTTGATAGTTCGGAGTGAAGATACAATGCTGGGTCGAAATCAGACGATAGGAAGTCGCTCGCCATTAATGACAAAATATCAACAATCGAGCTAGCTCGTCAGACCATGTGTCGTCGATCTGGCAGAGTATCTTTGTGGACGTTGATTGACATGGCCTGTGATACGGAGTCGACGCGGGAGAACGGGAGAACGCGTTGGACGCGATGCTCAAATGGCGCTAGTCTAAAAGGGGATGATATAGTTTCTATATTCTCTTAGGGTTATCGAGAGACAACTACTACTACGTATGTACATGACAACATTGAATACATAGCGACGGACGATTTCATATGAATTGTTGCTTGAAGTTGAAGTTTATTGTCAGCTAGAAATCAGTCGTTATACATTAGGACTGGATCTCCAAGCCTTTGGCTCTAACGTAGAGAATGAAGATAGAGCTTCAAGACAACTGCATTATTTCACAAAAATCCCAGTTTAGATACACCTCCATAGATTCTAATCTTCATAGGAGGAGTCCATCATAACAAAATCATCGATGGTGTAGAATGTGAAGATACGTATACAAGTTGAAAGTGTTGCTGTGGCTAATGCATTGTGGCGCATTAGCTGTTTCGGGTTAGCGTCGATAGCTGAGGCTGGTGCTCTTGCCGCGCGAGATTTTGGGGAAGAAGCGTCGCAGCCATCCCCGTTCCTGTTCGCGACCAAGCAACACCCACTCACGAATCACCCAATACCCACTCCAGTCATTGGGTTTGAGCACTCATTGACATTTTCAATCGTTTCTGAGATAAACGGGCTGCTTTTTTGGACAGCTGTTCCTCGTTCGACGCGCAGCGTGCCACTGCGCTGGCCTGAAGGAGCTTTACTCGTCTGGCGATCGACATAAGTCCTATCAATACACCTTGATCATCATCCACTTTCATCACACGCGCCATCATGGAGGACACACACAATATTCAGAGTGGCGGTGGTGAGGAGCATCGACCTCAAGATGCTGTGCAGCCCGTTGGTGGGACAGCTCAACCTGGTAAGCTCCTCATTCTTCGCATAAATTGAATTCTCATTGATTTTTCTTGCAATAATCACAGAACAAGACACATCTGTTCAAAACACAGAAGGAATCTCAGATAACCCACTAGACGCACCTGCATCCCCGCGCCCTCAAGACAGCGACGCAGAGCCCGAAGACGAAGAAATGGGCGGTACCGAGACCGAAGCAAAGAAAGAGGCCGACAATGATAATGACATGGGCGGTGACGACGGCACAGAAGCTCAGGGTGCTGATGCCAACGCCGATGCCAGTGCTGATGATGTTCAGGAAAAGTCTGCGCTAGAAGCATCAGCGCGCAACCACCTTGTCTCTCAAACACATGCCATCATTCTACCGAGCTACTCGACGTGGTTCGACATGCATCAGATTCATCCGATCGAAAAGAAGGCGATGCAAGAGTTTTTCAACGGACGTAATCGAAGCAAGACGCCCGCAGTGTACAAAGACTACAGAGATTTCATGATCAACACCTATCGATTGAACCCTATCGAGTATCTGACTGTGACTGCTTGTCGCCGCAATCTTGCTGGAGATGTCTGCGCTATCATGAGAGTCCACTCTTTCCTCGAGCAGTGGGGACTCGTCAACTATCAAGTAAGTTCGCCTTGGTATTTTGATTTTAGGTATCGCTCTAACGGAGTCAGGTTGACCCTCAAACACGGCCATCGAACATTGGACCCCCATTCACAGGCCACTTCCGTATCCTTGCAGATACACCACGCGGTCTTCATTCATTCCAGCCTGGACCAAATCATCTCGTCACACCTGGGAAACAATTGGCAGCGACTGATCGTGCAGCCTCGGGAACTCCTGTCAAGGCTGATTTGAATTTGGAAATTCGACGCAACATCTACGATGACAAGGGCAAGGAAATTACTCCCGCTGCTGAGGACAAGGAAAAGCAGACAAACGGAGACACGCCCGCCGCCAACGGCACATCAGCCGAATCTACAAACAAGGCCTTGGAAGCTGCTATCAGAGAGCCTCGCAAAACCTACAATTGTTGGTCTTGCGGCATTGATTGTACCCGCATGCGATTCCACTACGCGAAATCCGCTCCCGTTTCCGCCAATACTAATGCGCCTGACCGCAAGTACGATATCTGCCCTAACTGCTTCTTGGAGGCCAGATTACCTGCAAGTCATAGTGCGGCAGATTTCGTCCGTCTTGAGGAGGCCGACCACACCCAGAACGAAGACAAGGCGGCACCATGGTCAGATTCAGAGCTCATTCTGTTGCTTGAAGGAATAGAGGCTTTTGACGATGACTGGCAGCAGATTGCAGACCATGTGGGCTCGAGGACGAGAGAAGAATGTGTCATGAAATTCCTGCAATTGGAGATTGAGGACAAATACGTTGAGGATGTCGACGGATCTCAAGATGCCACAGTCCGTTCTCTGCAAGGTCGGGATCCGATCAGTCAACTCGACAATCCTGTACTATCAGTCGTTGCTTTCCTCGCTCAACTCGCTGAGCCATCCGTAGCAGCCGCTGCTGCAGGTCGTTCTGTAGACCAGATCCGAAAGGAACTCCGAGATCAACTGAACAAGGCTCCTTCAGCTGAGAAGGGCAAGGGCAAAGAGGGTGAAGTCAAGGCAGAGGACTCCATGGATATTGATACTACTCGTGAAGCCGAGTCGACAGGTCCAACCGAGAAGCGAGAGTCCCTAGCCACCATTGCTCTCGCTGCTTCTGCTGCCCGTGCTGGCGCTCTTGTTTCCCATGAAGAACGAGAAATGACACGTCTCGTCTCTGCTGCGGTCAATGTCACACTTCAGAAATTTGAGATCAAGTTGGCTCAATTCAATGAAATGGAAGAGATCATCGAAGCCGAGCGACGAGAACTTGAACTGACCCGTCAGCAACTCTTTGCCGACCGGCTGGCATTCAAGAAGCGAGTCAAGGATGTGCAAGATGCTTTCCAGCAGATTAGCTTGCAAGGACCAGGCGAAGATACCACTCGGGCTCTCCACGACGCCGCTGATATTAGCATGGCCAACCGCTACCAGTTCAGTCAAGGCGATGTAAGCAACGGCATCCAACCCTTGAGCGCACAACCTCCCGCAGACTACAAAACTCTCGAATTGTAATGGCCCTGCTGCTTAATGTCATGTCTTCAATTTCATTATTCTGGTTTTCTCTCATTCCTGGTTTTGATTCCATATGCTGTACAAATATGCGGGGGTGATATCGGAGGAGCATCAAATGAAACCCCAAAATCGAGACACCCAAATGATAATGTTTCTTTCGATGGAGATGAAGGGGAATTTACCGGTGTGAATTTTCTTTTACAGGATAGGCGCAACTAGGGGGAGTATTTTCTCGTGTTTTCTTCAAATCAAGTGTTGTGTATTACAAGTGTCTGTTAGATTAATCGATGACTTTTGAATCAACTTGTAGTGATTTCAAGTAGCTTTCACATTGTATTCTATGTCACATCTAACATGCTGACTCGTATCAGGGAGTCACGACTTCAAACCCAGTAAAATATCATACAGAATTCTCCAACAGAACTCGACATCCTATTCCAGCCTTCTCCTCTTATTACGATTAGCAGCAATATCCCTCTCAACATCGCGCGTCTTCATTCCATACATCTCCCACTCATCCTGGTACACGAGATCCTTCCTCCAGTCAACCACTGCATTATTCCGCATGATCTCTCTGCGCATTTCCTCTGTTATTACTGGGGGCTTTCCTTGTTTCTCTTTGTCGTCTAAGGATGGATAACCGAGTAGGTCTCGTATACGGGCTTCCTCTTTGTGACTGGCTTGTCGGTCGAGATAGGCATTGTAATCGTCTAGGCGGTTTTCTAGTTCGAGTTGGGCGTATTCAGAGTTACTGATTTCTTCGTAGTCTGAATCATCGATGCGCTTGCTCTTGGGTGTGGCTACGTTGTTCTCGCCTTCTTCATCAGCGCTGGAGACTTCTTCTTCAAGCTCGGATTGGTCGTCCTGGCGTTGCGTTTCGCTCTCGTCTTCTGAGGAGCCGAATTCATCGAGGTCATCTTCATCATCGTCACCCTCTGCGACATCTTTTTCATCATTCTCAGTATCCTCTTCAGAGGAATCATCGGAAGTATCTGAACTTGCTTTCGCTCTCTTCTCATGCTTTTTAGATAGCATTCGTTCGACTTTATCATATGACACATTGGCTGCTCCCTTGCGTTTCCATTCTATGACGTCAATTTTCAATCGACGAGGAAGATGGATATAATAGTCGAATGTATTGTGCTTCATGCCCATTGTAGTCAGAGCCCTTCGAACATCTTTCTTCCTCACGAAGGGCAATCTATGCCTCCTCTCTTTGTCTAATCTCTCTAATGCGGTGTTGTGTGCTTCTTCCATCAAGCGAATCACGAGGTCCACAGTGATGTCGTAGAGTTCGCCCAGGGCATCGGCTGTGAGCGAGGGTGTTTCGCCTTTTTGGGCGACGTTTTTCCAACTTTCTTCTGGTCGAGATCTGCCGGGGTTCATGAAGATCTTTTCGGATAGTCGGACGCAATTTTTGAGATTGAGCAAGCCGGCGCTGGGTGAGATGGCTTCGGGTAGGGCGTCGTCGTCGGCGGATGCTAGTAGTTCCTCGACTTTATCTGCCTTAACTCTGTCGAGGATCCAGTATTCAGATGAACCGTACTCTTTTTCTGCCTCTAAAAGGTCTTTCCTCTGCTCTTCAATGGCAACAGTTTCCGCAAAGTGGTCCAAAACTTCTTCAAGATCCTCATTGATCTCCACCGCAGCTGGGATCTCCGGTTCGAGAAGAGATGGCTCCGAATATTGATGACGCTGAAACCTCTCTTCCAGAAATTCAATGTAATCAGCTACCTCCAGCCGTGACTTCGAACCAATTTGCTGCGCAATTTCACCAACATTTCCCCTCCCTTTACGAGCAAGGGCCGTGAAAAATGTATCATTCTCCTTTCCGGTCCACTGAACTAAGCCAACGGTAGACAGAGTGACGTTTTGTTGTTTATTCCATGTTTTCGAATCAGGATCAACGTGCATGTCCTTGAGCAGGGTCTTATATGCTTGTATGGTCCTCTTGTCGAGTTGTAGTCGCGACTTTGTGGATGTATGTTTTTGTTTGCCTTTTTTCAGTTCGGAGTCTGAGTCCGAACCTTCGTCTTCACTCTTGATTTGATCATTCTCGCTTGCATTCTCGGCATTCTTCTCATCGTCTGATTCAGAAGAGGGGTCTTCGGATTCGTGCCATGATTCTGATGATGAAAGCACCGGATAATTTTCAGGCGGCCCGAAGATGTCGTCTTCTTCACTGTCGGCAATGGGTTCATTGTCTGCTGTTGCGCTCATGGTTTCTTTGTTTCATGATTTATTTCATCGGAGTAAATCAGGACCATTGGAAGCTGGTGATGGCGCTCTTCTGCCGCGAGCGCTGATCAACATGCTCATAAACGGTCATACCAAGCTATCTAGAAATTCAGGATAGAAAATGATCAAGATCTAGCCGCATCTCAAACAGTTGTTCAAGAGGAATGTGATGATGTCCAAGAAATTTGGAGCTCAAAAAACATTGACCCGATAAGATAAGAAGAGTTTGCACTGTTTGTCTTCTCGTGGCGCATTTATTTCCCAGCAACCATTCTCAACACGCAACTGTACAACCTGACTCAAAATGTAATGGGGCGCATGGCTTTTCTCTTACGACGGCAAAGCAGAAATCCGTTGTGGTTATGGACTCACAACGCGCCATGGCAGCAGTCAATATCCTCTCAATTACTACAACGGTTCCCGTCAACGACAGTACTTGCCCGTTATGCTTCGACCAAAGCTGAGGACATCGTTCCTCCGAAGATACAGCTTCGCGACTATCAGGAGGAATCCATTCAGTCTGTTCTAGAGAATCTCGAAAAGGGTCACAACCGACTTGGGCTATCGCTGGCAACTGGCTCAGGCAAGACTGTTAGTGATCTTTGTCTCGATCTTCCTAGCCTAATTGTTTGCTAACTTGAGCATTCTAGGTAATCTTCACACAACTCATCGAACGCATCCCCCCTCGCAATGGCCGCGCTGACCAAACCCTCATCATCGCGCATCGAAAAGAGCTCGTCGAGCAAGCAGCCCGTCATTGCCGACTCGCATACCCCGACAAAACAGTCGAAATCGAGATGGGCGCAACCAAAGCATCCGGCGCCGCCGATATAACGGTAGCTTCAATACGGAGCTTAGCATCAAAAGACCGGATCGAAAAGTTTGATCCTAGCTATTTCAAACTGGTATTGGTCGATGAAGCGCATCATATTGTTGCGCCGCAGTACCGTCAGGCTCTTGAGTACTTTGGTTTAACTGAGCCGTCCAGTAATGCGCCGGCGCTGGTTGGAGTTTCTGCTACATTTTTCAGATTTGATGGGCTGAAGCTGGGGTCTGCTATTGATCATATCGTTTATCATAAGGACTACATTGATATGATTGGTGAGAAATGGCTGTCAGATGCTATTTTTACAACAGTCAAAACCAACGTGGATCTATCGCGCGTTGCTAAGGATTCGTCAGGCGACTTTGCTACCAGAGCCCTTTCTGAAGCTGTCAATACTGCTACTGTGAATGATGTTACGGTGCGGTCTTGGCTTACACATGCCAGTGATCGTAAATCGACACTGGTGTTTTGCGTTGATACTGAACATGTCCGCCAACTCACGGAGGCTTTCCGCGACAATGGTATTGATGCTCGTTATATAACTGCGAATACGCCCAGACAGACGAGAAATGAAGAACTGGAGGCTTTCAAGCAGGGAGAGTATCCGGTGCTACTCAATTGCGGCCTCTTCACTGAAGGAACGGATATCCCGAACATAGACTGTGTTGTTCTCGCGCGCCCTACAAGATCCAAGAGTCTGCTGATTCAAATGATTGGACGAGGTCTACGGTTACATCCTCAAAAGGAGAACTGCCACATTATTGATATGGTATCAACGCTGAATACTGGAATCATGTCCACGCCTACTCTGTTCGGTCTCGATCCTGACGAGGTACTTAAAACGAAAAGTGTACAGGAGATTCGAAAGCAAAAAGAGCATGAAGAATTAAACTCAACTGTACCCGACGCAGGCTACGTCCGCCCTCTCGGCGATGACGAAGTCGACGTTACATTCACAACATATGATAGCGTATTCGATCTTCTCAACGATGACCGCGTCGATCGCCACATCCGCTCCATCAGTCACCATGCATGGGTGCGTGTGGACGCAGATCGATATATACTTTCCGATAAATCAGGCTGGATGACCATCGAAAAAAGCGACCAAGACATCGACGGCCCCTGGGTCGTGGAACACGTACGAAAATACATGTTACCGAACGGTTGGGTGCACACAAGACCTGGAGTCATCGCTCGAGCCCCGGACTTAGAGCAAGCGGTCCGAGGCGCTGATACATTTGCAAGCGAGGAGTTCAATAGATTCGCGATCCTTTCGTCGCAGGGTTGGCGTCAAAAGCCTGCGTCGAAGAGCCAACTTAAGGTGCTGAATGATAGGAACATTTTGGATCGAGAGCTTACGTCCAAGGATCTCACTAAGGGGCAAGCAGCGGATATACTTACGAAGCTTCGCTTTGGGACTAAGAAGCGGTTTCAGAGTGAGCAGAAGAAGAGGAAGAAGGAGGAGAAGATGCGGAAAGAGTTTGAGAAGCAGATGAGTCAGGGGGATGTTAGGGTTGGGTCTCTCAGTCAGCAGGATTTGTAGGATAGGGTATTATTTGGTGCATGTATTATACAGTATTATACATTTAATATACATATTGTGGTGTTCGGCCTCCATGTCAGTGGCCGAGCTTATTCATCACGCCTGCATGATGGTAGCAGACTCGGATACATTAACGGAGGTCGTTAGGAGAGATGTCAGCACCATGGGCTAACGCATCTTTATGCTCACCATTCGTCACCGTTAACGCGACATCATGGCCATGCTCATCGTTACTCAAAATCCTCTGAAACTCCTCCTTCCCCATCGTCAGCACATATCTTCGTCCCTTGAAAGTCGGAAAGTCGAATTTCGGCCGTCCCTCGAGGTTGATGCCCTGCGCAGGCATCAGCCTATATACTTTCTTCCATATATTGCGCATGAACCTTCGCGTCAAGCGATGAGGTCTTCCATCGATGTACGCCTGCTTGAAACTCAGGCCGCCTTGTGGTCCGTCATGTATTAATGATTCGAGCGCCGATTTCTTAGCTGCGGGGGACACGTTGACTCGTCGGACGGGTGGCTTCCATGACTCAGTGCCGTCTATCAAGCCTCGTAGAATGGCCACTTCTGCTGGATCGGCGGGTGGGAGAGCTGCGAATTTGGATCTATTGAGTATTCGTTTTCGTATGTTCTCGAGACGACACTCGGGCAGGGGTTTCATCCAGCTGTTCAACGTTGGTATTTTAATACTATCGCCGGCTCGAAAGCGTTTTCCATGCGCAGATCGTGCAAAGGAGTCATTTCTTTGTGATTTGATCAATGCTTGGAGGACTTCGGGGAGCTGCCAGTTATCTCCAGTCGGTTCTTTCTTTTTTTCTTCGAGGTACTTTTCGATGTCGGCGCTCGAATTAAAAACTTTGTTCCCTCCACGACCGTTCGGCACTATTTCGGAGAGGAGAGCGTATTTCTTAGCGCCAATGCGTCCGTATGCGAGCATCAGGATTTTGTCGAGAGGTAATTGATAGCCCTGGTTTGCCCGTCGTATCAATGACAGGATGTTTCTAGCTGTTTTCTGGAGCTTTTTCTGCTTTTCGAGATTCGCGGCATTCAGTCGTTCTTGATGCTTGGCAGACAGGCGACGAGGCTTCGTGTCTTTCTGCTCGTCGTGAGCAAATGCGGACAATTTCTTGCGGTATCGTTCGACGACATATTTGTGCATGTATTTTCTGGCAATGGGATCTGGTAGATAGGAGCATTCACGGAGCGTGGTTCGGAGGAGATGCCGCCATACTTCCGGCGGAGCTAGAGAGGCCTGCGACATGCGCTCACTGCCTACAAACTGAGAGATGAAATGATGAAGAAGCAATTATCATCTAGTAAATCAGCACGATAGATAGAGGATGACATCAAAAAGTGAGGATTAACGGCGGACAGTCTAGGCCCAAAGAGGCAAGAGTGGTTTTAGTGTGTCACGCGTCTTCGGCCAAACGCGAAAAGGCGCCCCGCGACTTCCCTCTGACACGCTTCGGTCGTTCCTTCCTCTCTTTCCCCCCACACAACTCGCTTTCCCATGCTCTTGCTTGCATATCTCAGTCGAATGAATGAACTCATTCTAGATCAATGAGAGTATATACACAGTCTACTTGCGAATAGTCGCTTATTGTCATCTACAACAACAGGGGCGCATTCTTGGCGCCTTTCTTCCCTGCATCCTGTGGGGATTCATCTGATTTTCTCCCTGCTGTGATTTGCCTGCGGAGACACGCGCTGCCCTTTTCCGACGTCTTCCACATACAGATCATATCTTTTGCTACTCTCTACCTTGTACGAGCTCGAGTACTGCTATTTGAATCCGAGAAGCCAGCGAGGTCTAACTTGTACTCTCTGTATAGACATGTTGACAAAATTGTGGACTTGATGCACGCGTTCGCCTAGATATCGAATCCGAATATATTTCGCCGGCGCTATGGCTACGAGTAGCAACCACCGCCAGCGACCAAGCCTCCCTATGTCATACTCGCAAGGTAGCATTGGGTCGGCCAATGGCTTGCCCATGTCCCAATCGCATATGGGATCATTCAACCATTCACAATCAGTCGCATCGACACCGACACCGACACCGCCCACCCGAGGATCGCAACAGTCCGGTATGTCATATAGTTTCCCGAATGGGGTTTCGCATCCTTCGATGTCCAATAGCTTCAACGGATATGAGCGAACGAATGGCTACGGAGGAATGCCCCCGCACCAAGAAGAATATAAGCCTCAAATATACCGGGTATGTCCGACGACCGTCAAGGAAAGAAAGCACAAAGCTGACGCTCTTCTCTTTCAGGCCGTCTATTCAAATGTCTCCGTATATGAAATGGAGGTAAACGGTGTCGCCGTCATGAAGCGCCGATCGGATTCCTGGCTGAACGCCACTCAAATTCTGAAAGTAGCCGGCGTAGTCAAGGCTAAAAGAACAAAGACTCTGGAGAAGGAAATCGCCGCTGGCGAACATGAAAAGGTTCAAGGTGGATATGGCAAATACCAGGGCACATGGGTCAGCTACCAACGAGGTGTGGAGCTTTGCCGGGAATATCAGGTTGAAGAAGCACTGAGGCCCCTGCTCGAGTACGATATGGACGATGGCAATTCCCGACGTGCGTCACTGGAAACTCCAACAAAGGAACAAGCAATGGCCGCACAGCGGAAACGTTTATACAATGCCGAAAACCGGGGAATAACCCAGCCTGCACAAGCCACTTTCTTTCAGAACATGTCCCGCACGGCGGCCAATGCCGTCAATGCTATCAGCAAAGCGCGTTTTGAGTCCCCAAATAAAAGAAGACCAAGCCTGATGCGTAACTCTTCACAACACATGAGCAGTCAAGAGTCTTTGAACGCGCCTGGTGGTACACAAACTAGCATCTACAGCGTGCATTCTGACAGTGGTTTCGCAAGTCAAAACATTCACAGTGGAAGAAACGATCCTACACTTGACCAGGAAAACATCTTAGAGCCTCCACGAAAACGTGTCAGAAGTTCCTCGAATCATGCGCACTCGTTTGGAGCACACAGCACGATGTCTACTCAAGAGCTTAGTCCTACAGAGCCAAACGATTCGTTTTACCAGCAGGCAGACGATTCCGTTGACGACATCAATGGAAGGGATCCTCTCCCTCCACCCGCGCATCCAGACCGATTCCAGAAAATGAAACTCATCATGACGCTCTTCCTTGACAAGCGCATGAAGGATTTCTCGAGTCATCCTGCCTTTGTACAGTTATCTGGAGAGGATCTCGAGATACCTTTGGACGAATACCAGAACAGCGCTCTACACTGGGCGGCAATGCTAGCTCGCATTCCTCTACTACATGCCCTCGTTGAAAAGGGTGTGAGTATCGATCGACGAAATGCCGCTGGTGAGACCGCGTTGCAGAAGGCGGTTGGGACTCGAAACAACCTTGATTATCGATCATTTCCACGGCTACTCGAGATCCTTGGCAGTACTATTGACATGGTCGATCATACTGGCAGGTCAATCCTGCATCACATTGCGATCATGGGTGCAACTGGCAATGGCATGTATGTAGCCGCCAAGCACTACCTCGAATCACTTTTAGCGTTCGTTGTGGAACACGGCGCCGGGAATCAAGAAAACGAAAAAGCGCCGACGAATGGGGAACACGAACAGTCACAGGGCAAGACTATCGGTTTGGGGAGATTCGTCTCTGAATTGGTCAATCTGCGAGACGATAACGGCGACACAGCTTTGAATATTGCCGGTCGCGCGCGATCAGTGCTTGTGCCACAATTACTAGAGGTTGGGGCTGATCCTCAAATCCCTAATCATACTGGCGTCCGCCCTGCGGATTACGGCGTGGGTGTTGACATGGTCAACGAAAGCTCTCAGTCGCAACCAGGCGAGGAGAAGCAGGAAACTTTGATGGAGCAGTTGGCTAAAACAAAGAAAGAGATTCTCGAAGGCAAGCTCTCAATTGACATAGAAATGTTTCTAGGCTAACTTGATATTTATAGCTACGCTTGCGCAGATTGAAGGCTTAGTTGAAGAAACACTGGGTGGCATTGACCGCGATTTGACTTCAGAGCTGAGCAAGAAGCAAGCCGACTTTGAGAAATGGCATCCAAAGATACGCGAAAGCGCACGTGCCCGACAAATCATTCAAAATGAGCTTGACATTCTCAAACGCAAAGCATCCGATCGGTCAAGTGTGGGTCGACGGATAAAGAATCTCGAGGGTGATGCCGAAGATCTGGTCGCTACCTTGAAGAATCATTATGGCGACGATTTTGACGTCTCCAAGACATGTCCCGTGGGCTATGCAGATGCCGAATCAGGTGTTGATGTGGATGAGTTCGACAGGCTATTCTCAAACTTTGACCCGAGTGGTGAGATGTCGGCCGAACAGAAGAAGTTCCTGGCAGCCTTGCCCTCTACTGCTACTCTAGAGAGCCGTCTCGAGGTATATGAGAGTCTAAACAAGGAGATGGATGATGAGATCGAACTCTTGAAGTCCAGGAATGTTGTCCTTGGCGAAAACTATCGCCGGGTCGTCATGGCCTGTACAGGCTTTACTGCCGAGCAGGTTGATGAGGCTGCAGAAGGCTTGACCAGACATGTCAAGGACTTGAATGACAATCCAGTGTCACAAGACGAGGCGATCGAGATTTTGATGGAAGATCGGGGTCAAGATTGGTAGACGAAGACTATGTCTCGCGGCGACCCACTTGGTTCTTGATTGCTTGTTGATATCTAACGAGGTTCCCACATACATGCATTGACCCATTCCACAAATTTGCAGCATTGTCCTTGGTGTATGACTGGAGTTTATTTCTTTTTGATTTCTTTCTGTTCGCAGATACCCCGCTGCAAGTCTCAATGACCTGCTCTGCTCTTGTTCTGTGTTTGATTTGCATAGTTTACTCTGTACTTTGTCACGGTCGAGATGTTCTCTTACCTGTAAGATACATGTTTGTTAGTATTTACTCGAAGAAGCCCGCGCATCGCGACAGGCTCCATGTACCTTACTTGTAATCGAGTATTCGAGATTGACGTGAATGCATATACAGTCAGAGCCATTGAATTCGCCTAATGTCTGTAACTCTTCCTCCTTCAAACTGTAACTTCCGACACTCCTCGCAATCAGTAAAATGCCATATTATTATTTACTCGCGAATCAATACCAAACTCCGATATAGATGAGGCTTTTCACGAAATTACCGAATAAGGCAAGTCCCGAGACACCTCTGTCCCCTTTTCGGCAACCGTCCGCAACCCTGCGACAATCAACGTCTCAGAACCGGAACAGCGGAATTATCACCCAAATCCCACTTCTATCTAAGTTCTTAGTAGCAAAGAGCTATGAGACATAATGCAACCGTGCCCCTCATACTAGCGCACTTTCGAGACTACGTATAAAAGTCTAACAAGAAATGTATGAGGCTATGAGCTTTCAGCCCTCCGACCTGGCCGAGGCCGCGCCGCCGCATTGAATTTGATACCCTGTCTCATGATCTCATGCCTTGGCAAGTTGAATAGGTTTTGGGTTGAGGCTATGTTTTTGTCGCATCCAATAGGAGATACTCATTTTGGGAGTTGAGAAAGTTGGTGAGACTGTTGTGGCACTGTTGGGAGCCGCCAAAAGCTTGAGTTCTAACTTCTGGGTAGGTACGGAGGGTGTTCGTAAGCTTATTGATAGCCCTAATGCAGGCCCCTTCGGGGACGTCATAGTCTCAGAAAAAATTTTGATATGGCTCCTGGCGCTTATAGTTGTGGAAAATGTGAGAGTTATACATTTTATTACGATTTATATTTACTATGGTATTTACGCGTTCATTCAATACAGATTCCAGGGGCAAGTTGAGCTAACCTTGGAACTAATACGTAGATTGGTGCTATCAATATGGCGGTACCTTTAGTACGTAGCATCTATGATAACAACTACTCCTATATGAGCTTGGCCTATCTGAAGCTAAACTCATACCTTGGCTCTGACGTATCTGTTACTAGTTAGATCAAGCCTTTTAACCTCCAATGCCTACTATGTATAAGTCTCATCTTTCCGATTCCTCTGCTAGCATTCAAGGAACCTAGCGTCAAGCGCAAGTGCCCCTTTCAGGCCACAAGTGAGACTCGTGGGATTTGGAAACCTCACACAGATATGTGTCTAGTCAGGGGAATATGTGACAGCAAGTCCTCATGTATCACTCTTCTGTGTCATATTATACCCGGAAACTCCTACATGCTGTACCTAATCTGGGGTCTCGACTTCCGAAATAGGATTACGACCATGGTTGCTATCTCGCTCCTGATGACGCTTTTCCCAACATGAAGTAGCTTCAGAACATCTTCAGATGCAGTCATCTAGGGATCTGGCACCTCCTAGTACGCTTCTAGACTCCGAGATATGGCTTTGTGGGCCTTCAAACCCAAACTTGGTGTCGTCGTGCTTGTGTTAAGGTAGGTATATAAGCAGACCTATATCCTCTTCTCCACAAGTATTAGATTAAGGATCAAAGAGCAAATAACTTAAAGGCATATCAAGCACGCTAAGACCTATTCAGTCGAAGTCAACAGAATCTAATTAAGAATCTATCGCTACATCCGAGTTCTTCCTCTACAACAACGACTCTACACTGATTCCAACATCCATATTCTCTACATCTATCAGGTTCAATATGCAGAACTACAAGGCAATTGCATTACTTACTCTACTCCTCCATGGATTATCAGTATACGCCAATCCATCGCTGGACAGCAATCTCGATATCCCATTGAGACTACGCAGACTAGAGCGTCCATTACTCCAACGACGCACCTCAATCAACTTCCTAAACCACGACAATAACAACACAGATCTCCAAACAGATATCATAACCATCCCCTCCGAGAGACTTCTCGCCCGAGCAGATTCCACTTCCGTACCTACCTTTGACGAAACAGCATTCAACCAAAGCGCCACAACCGCATGCTCCAATGCCGTCAACAGCTACACAGAAGCAATTAATCCCAGTGGTCTCGTGGCATGCTACAACATCGCCTCTTTCGACAACGCTACGGGCGTCTTTCAGACGGATGTACGCTTATATCAGAAATCGGCTGCCACGGGCTCGTTTGGGGGATTGATTCCGTCTGATCTGTCAATGTCGTTCTCAATTGCGCAGGCGACGCTTTCGAATCCGATGCTTATGACGACGAATGGATCTATTACGGCTAGTACGCCAGCGGATGGTCAGTTTGTGATGGGGTTTCAGAATATTGGGCAGTTGAGTAAGAGTTTGACGTTTTCGAAACTCAGCGTGTATGCCTCCTTCCTGTTCTTTCCAACTCATACAGTAACTGACTTGATCAAAGTGACGATCTCCGTATCTTAATGATCCCATCAATCTCTCTAGGCGCAAACTCCCAAGCCGGAGGCACCGTCAACACATCCCTTTCCTCCGACACACTGTCCTACGTAGCCGGTGAGCTCGTACAAGCAAACGGCACACCGACAAACATCACAACTCCACAGGCCGCCAGCCTCGCAAGCCCGATTGTTGCTGCCGCATCGGTATTTGTCCTGCCGGGGACGCATATCATGGTTGCTCCCGTGGGACTGATTATTACCTGTATCTGGACGGGACTGTTGTTTTTGGCTGTTGGTGGAGGGACTATTGGACGGTATCAGTTCAGGATGCATTACAGGCAGAGACTTCAGCGGGCGATGGTTAACAAGAGTATTCCTTACTAGATCCAGTTTTTCTTTAGTCTTTTGTTTTTGTTGTTCTCGATTCAGCATTTTTGATACCTCCACTGTACTAGATACTTGATGTTTAGCTTACGGCTTTCTCGTTCCTGGTGAACTTGAGATAATGATCCATAATTTCAATTCATTTCTAGATATATGACTAAAATACAGCTCTCTCTCTCTTTCACAGGAATACTTCATAGAATCCAGAGTCAACCAATCATGGCTCATTTTGTATATATTTTGCCCTAAGAGACCCACCGAGGAGGCATTTTCACGCTATCCCGTTTTGGGACTGATAACGATAGCGAAGAAAAAAGTTGCGCGGGGTATTTTGAGCTTCAAATCTACAACTTTGCTCCTGTGATATTGGCAAGCGTCAAAAGCTTATAGATTTCTTGTTTTATATTTCTTCTCTGCCTTTCTCATCTTCGCAAGACCGAAATCTGGGAGCGTCGTGCTACTGGGCGACTCACAAATTTCATGTCGCAGTCTTTCATCTGATTCGAATAGACATTTCGCTCCTTCATACTATCTGCTTGTCACTGATCTGCAAGCCAGATATCTGGCGCAACTTCCACGATGGCTCTCGATACGACTCCTTCCACAAAACCCGCTCACTATACAACGATATACGACGATGCTACGACAAAACGAAACTTCGACCCCATTCGCATCCGTACCTCAGACCAACTCCTCCACGATTCGCTCGCACAAACCCTCTTAAACGTAACATCAGACTCAGAAGAAGCTCTTCGTAACGGCGAGAAATGTTATACCGATGTTGTCGCGGAACGAGTACGCAAGTGTATATCGGAATCAGCTGGAAAGGAACATGAGCTATTATCACAAATACTACACATCGGCTTTGCAGCGCTGTTCTATTTCCTACAGTCCAATGTCACCGGTCCGCCGTTGGAGTTTGACTCGGCGACGGTCGTGTTTGGGGAAACAGTTGCAGGTGATAGGAAAACGCTCAATGCGATGCGACGGAGGATGTTGAGAGATCTGTCGATGGATGGAGAAGCTGTTTACCCGCTTACGCCGAATATTGAGTTGTTTTGTGTTGCTAAGGCTATTTTGGTTGACGCGGGTGTACTTGTGTCTGATAACGCGCCTCTCGTTGCATGGACGGGTCGTATGAGGGTTAATTTCTTGCATCAGAAGATGCTCAGCGAGGTCTCAGGAACACTGCAGAAAGCCATCTATGATGATCTTGACAGAATCAGTACAACAGTTTTGGGCGAAGGTTCAGACTCGACTGGAAAATCGAAAGCAGCATTCTTACTCGAACGGGCAGCTATACATACGCATCACGGATTGGATGCAAAAGCTCGATCTGATCTGGACAATGCTGCTGTGGCATCCGGGTTCGAGTATGCTCTTACAGGAAAGTTGGGGAAGAGGACAAAGTTTCAGGATCGAGATATCACACAGCTGGTCGTACTAGCTGTGAGCTCAGAGACGGAGTCAGCATCAGACACGACAGAAATAAAGAAAGAATCGGAGACGTCAGCACCTAAAGCTCTAGATTTGAATGATGACACTCTGCTCGAGACGATTGCGTTCGCAAAGAAAGGGGCGCAACCTGAAAAGTCGACTACCGTTCAGGACGAATCTTCGCTACCCCCTGCATTGGCGTCAATCGATCCATCAAATCAACCGAAACTCAACCCCCTCGACTCAGCCATACTTCTTGCTATTGCTTCCGCTATTACCAACAACTCACCCGAGCACGGTTTGACTCGCGAAGAGACACTGCCATATGCAACACGTGTTATTGAAAGCGGCAGCAACAACTGGCAAATATATACCCAAGCCCTCCTCGTTCGCAGTCGATGCGAGGCTTTCAAATCACGCACCGTCGAAAGAGGCGTTCTGCAAATGCAAGCGCTAGTTGACCAGGTCATTGCTGATACCGCCACGAGCAATACGGCAGTAGTCACCACCGACACAGTTACCAACGAACAACAAGAACAGCCAACAACATTCTTGCCTCGACCTCAAGAGTCAGAGTCTGCGCCAGCAGAGGAACGACTAGAGTATTTATGGATACTTGATTTCCAGACAAGGTGGAATCTTGAAGCAGAGCTTGCGCAGAAGTGGGTTAGTCTTGGTGGTCTCAGAACCGCTCTTGACATTTATGAGAGATTGGAAATGTGGGCTGAAGTTGCCCTATGCTATGCAGCAACTGAGAGGGAAGAGAAAGCCAAGGCGATTGTTCGGCGTCAGTTATACGGACCTACGAACGCGGGTGCAGTTGATGATGATAATGAACGGTACGAGGGGCCTGAATTAGCGCAATTACCGACAGATGCACCTCGTTTATTCTGCATTCTGGGTGATATTGATTCTGCGCCAGCTATGTACGAACGAGCATGGGAAGTCTCTGGTCAACGATATGCACGAGCACAACGTTCCCTTGCTAGGTTATATCTTAAAGCCGAGCCACCTGCTTATGACAAGGCGGAGGAGGCATATAAGAAGAGTTTGAAAATAAATCCCCTCAACCACGGCGCATGGTTTGCGCTCGGCTGTGTGCAGTTGAACCGTGAGCAATGGCATGAAGCTATCGAGTCGTTCACTCGCACAGTACAGATTGAACAAGATGATGCTGAGGCATGGAGTAACCTTGCGGCGGCGCTCCTGAATGTCTCTTCTAACGAAAACAAGACCTCGGTCGATGCAAAGACAAAAACTGCGACTTCCGGAGAAAACAAGGATGCTAAAGACGTTGATGCTGGAAAGGTTGAAGAAGAAGACCCCTACAAACACACACGCGACGCCCTCACGGCTCTTCATCATGCCGCTCGACTCAAACAAACTGATCACCGTATCTGGGACAATATCATCACGGTTGCAGCCTCTCTACCTCCTCAATCGATACCATACAAGGATATCGTCTTTGCGCAACGAAAAGTCATTGAACTCCGCTCACCAAAAAGAGGCGAAAAGGCCATCGACTTGACCATCCTAGACATGCTGGTCGAACATCTCATCAACAACTACGAGTACGACAACCTCCTCATTACAGTGGACGGCACAAATCAGAAAATTGTCCGTACTGGAACAGTGGCAGGTCAGATCATGACTCTTGTCGATGACGTTGTGGTCCCGTTAATCACTCACTCCGCTCCTCTCTGGCTTCTTGTTGCGAAGATAGAGCTCTGGCGTCATCGACCTAGCAAAGCATTTGCGGCTCATGAAAAGGCGTGGCGTGCTACCGTCTCGTCGTGTACTCAGGGCGCATTCCAGATGAGTGATGAGAAAAGGTGGAACCAGATTGTCAAAGCCACCGAGCGTCTTGTGAGAGATGGATATGCGAAGATAGGTGGTATGACGAAGGAGCGGGAAGATGGAAGTATACCGGAAGGTGATGGTGATGAGGAACTTGTTGCCAAAGATTGGAGGTTTAAGAGTAGGAGTGCGGTAAGGGGAATACTGGGCAAGGGTAAGGATTGGGAGGGTACCGAAGGGTATACGCAGCTCAAAGAACTGCTATCAGAAGTTGATGGTTAAACCTTACAATTGTCTAGAAGTGTTGGCTTGCGCTTGTTCAAGAAGATAGACATGACTTGTATCTATATAGCTTATAAATCAACTGCCCCCTAAGCCCGCTACTAGGTACCTGAAATTAACGCAGATCGTCGATGTCGTGCACACAACACACCAGGAACCCAATAAATCTCTGCCTTTAATCTGTCTTGAGTTCATATGCACAAACTTGGGCCTGCTATAGTCACCTCGTCTTAATATGCCCAAAGCATCGAGATCGCCGATCTCAAAAAACGCCCTCCATATATACGATGCCGAATTCCGAGATGGGAGAACACACACAAAGAAAAAAGCCACGCTCAGCCTTAGTCGACTTTCTCGTGTATAGTCCATGTCACAAAAAACTTGATATACCCTTACAGGTCATCCAGGAACTCGATCCAGCCGTGAACGGACCCAAGCCACCGGGATCAAAACATCCTATAAAAAACGAGGAGGAGATTACATCCTTACTCGCAAGGCGCGCCAACTATCTCCTCATTAGGCAAAAGGGCACACAGATCGTATTAATTATTCGGATTATGTAGCATAGCAAGGAGTATTTGGTACTTAACTCCGTAATTATACTTGGCAATGATGACATGCCTTCTATAAATAAATAAGGCGATGGAAGCGTTCCAGAAAAGCTTAAAACCCTAATTTGACTTCATTTATTTCCTATTTCGGGAATGTGTACAGGTGACGCAATAGCCATCGGTAAAGGCTATTCGACTGAGTATTCGGGAATCTCGAGGGCTGGCTTGCTTATCTTGAGTGGTACGCATATCATATGAAAGGCAATATTAATGGTAGGTACATAAAGTAGGTAGACACATTTTATATGTGATCAAATTGACTGTCTAAACTAATCGATGCTGAGCTATAGTACATCTCGTAACGTTCATCATAGACATTAAGTAACTAGTTTAGATTCGTCACCTTTCTCCTCCCATTTTAGGAAGATCTCTTCTCCCCTCGGTTTCGATTCATGGTTCACTTTTTGAGTTTGTAATTTCGTTCATTTCTTGATGAATCTGGGGAAACACGACGTTTCGTGTGAATTCGATCTGATTCAGATGGTGGTTAGCATGGCTTCCATGCAACACAGGGACAATATTGCTCGCTCATTGCCCAGACAACGCAAAAAAAAAGTGATATACGTACTATGACTTGGAAGCATGGCAGTTGTTGCAACGGTTGTAGTTGCAAAACTTGCAATGCCAAATGGCGTTCCATGGACCAGAGTTGCAGTCGGAACAGCGCCAGACAAGAATGTTGCCGTTAGTGGCTTGGACGATGGCGAACTGGTGGGCGCACGGGGGCGTTGCCATGCTGATTGTTTGAGAGCGGTGGCGTTTTAATGGGATGGGTCTGATAGCAAGTCAGATGCTTGAAAAAGTGAGGGTAACCAAAAAAGAATAGAAGGTGCCGATATAGATTGACATACCAAGGTTGATTGTTCGAAGGTGAATTCAATCTGAAGAAGGAGACTCTTATAGAGTTCTATGATCAGAGTCAGATGTGCAAGAGTCGGAGGTATAGAAGTCATTCAATGACAGGAAAGAATTCTCACCGTCTGATCTGCTCTTAGAAAGGATATGATTTCTTGATTTCAGATGATTTGATCTGATCTGAGTCTCGTTCGATGAGTGGAAATTATCGTGACTTTATAGATCTCTCTGACAACCTGTCCAGGATCTCCTCTGATGAGCAGTCAGATGTAGATGGTTCGTTTGATAAAGTCCTTCTGCAAACTGCACTACCCAAGACACAGGTCGTGTGCACGACAGTCGGGGACAGACGAATCTTCAACAACGTCGTCCGAAAATAGAAGAAATTAAAATTAAAAAGAAGCAAAGCGGTGGATGATCAATGGCCACAATGGCCTTTTTTTCTTCCTTCTCTTTTCTTTTGCGTCCCTTCCGTGTGATACTGAAACGGGGGAGTAGAGTACGTATCCGATCCGGGTCTTCTCCAATCTAGACGTCCTCTCCAATGTGTGTAAACGTCGGGGTTGGTTGACAGTGATGGAGAAGTTCATGAGAGTAACGAGGATGCGGTTGGCGGCATTGCTTCCACACGGGAAGATTTCGGAGGAGATATGATACAATGTGTTGGAATGCTTCATCAATCAAATAGAAAAACTATGGATACGCAAGATGATCCACCTGGTCCGCACCCACTGCAGGCAAAATGATTACAAAACTGGCTGCATGATGTTTGTTTGAAAGCTAAGATTGTGGCCACTATTATGCGGACAGGGAACTTGGAAGCACTGAAGCAGAGAGGACCTGCGGGAGAAAAGGACCAAAAAAAACAAAAGAAATTGATATCAGGTCGGGCTAAGCGATGGAGGTGTCAAGAGAGGCGCAAAGAGAGTTTGGCAGGTTCATCTAAGTACATGTAGGTGACTTTTGTACTCCATACTTTGAATGGACGAATTGGTACATTCCCCATAAAAACTATGAAATCTCCCCTTCCAAATTGATCCAAAGAGGTCCAGACGCTAGGTACCACTAACAATTTTTTTGTGGTACCAATGTTATGGTTCTGATGGGTCTCATACTAGGATAGCCCATGAGCCAGAAAAAGGAACGAAAGAGTGTCTGGTTTTCGGTTTCTGGGTCTTGAAAAAGTCCCTGCAGTAAAATCTCACATTCCCATTCGTCAATTGCTGTGTATTGGGCTCCACTTATGAACTGCAACAAACGTACTGTCGAATTTCCAAACTTACTTCGTACTTTAGTATCATCACTTTTTACTTCTAGTCTAGATTAGTGTTGACTTGGTTGTACTAATCCGGTTGGCTTGATTCGGTCTGGACTGTGACTATCTAGGATTTGAAATGATTGTCATGATACATCATTTCATATGATCTAGTCCAACTCAAACCTAAACATGAATCATACATACAACTTTACAATCTAAATCCAGTATTAAGATATGATCCGAGATTGTTAAACAAAGGGCATTATCTCTGGTGATTTATTGCCGGTTTGGTCTTGACTAGTCAAACAGAGTTGATCGAACCATTCTTCATGACACATTAGTCCAATTCGATTTCGTTTGTTTGCTTAGCACGGAACAAAAACACAAATCAACATTCCTGGGCCAGTTATATCAAATTAATTACCACGATCAGAAGACACACTTGATCATGTCGATCTAGAAGTCTCCCTGGGACAAGCTAAACACAAACTAAACTTGTGACCAACCCAGAGAAAAAACGGTGAGGAAAAGTGGATGATACAATGTTGCCCTAAAAAGTTAGTAATGCCTGTAAAAGACGTACGTTACCGTACATGGTCCGTTACCTACCAATTACAAGCACCCGGGGACACGGTTCCGATCGAGCTAGTAACTACGCTAGCTGGATTACGTATCCCGTACAGGGTTGGTAAGTTCTCCTGTAATTTTGTTACAAAGGTTATCCCTTCTTTCATTCTCTTTCTCCTCTGATACTGAATACTCCACATAAAAGAAATACCAATCCGCCCAGAAGCCGATTCAAAAGCAGTCGGGATTTCCTGCCTCATTGTATCACTTTGCACCCGATTTCAAGCAAAATCTTTCCGCTGTACTCCGTATGGAGTCGTCTTTGTGATTGGCATACAAACAATCTGTCGGCCCGAATTTTAGTACATCCCTTTCTTCCCCTATCTTGCTCAGCATTACGTGGGACACTATGACGATAGTCAAGTTAGCAATCAAATCATGACATAAGTTGCATAACAGCATTCAACATACATTGTACTACTGCAAGCTAGTGTTTACTTACAGATGCGATGCCATATTCATTATTCACTCCTCGAGGACTTCCCGCCTTTTCCTCCAGGACCTCCATGTACCATGTGTCACAAGCCAAAACGGGCTGATATATTGTCAACGGGATTTGAGGCAACTGGTTACAAGCCGTTCTTCGTATAGCCAGCTGCCGATATTGCTGCCACTTGTAGCTGAGTCTAAGCTGACACTGAAAACAAATTATGTCCTGATTGACTCCCCGCCCCTCCAGCCAGCCTTAGCTAGAACTAGTACTCCGTAATTTATTTAGGCTCTGCATCTAGCATATTTCACGGTCCAGTATCCCTGCCGGAAGCCAACCTTACCTTTCAGTTGGGGCAGCTAAAATGACTAGTCCCATTTTCGTTCAAGCTTTGATGTTGGTGTCATTTATGAGACGAGCCAACAATGTTTGAGCAATCAAAGCTCGTCCCAGTTTCAGCTCGTAGTGCGTGGTGTCTAGTCTATATTGGGGTAGCGCCTTCATAGACAGAGTTTAAGGTGGACCCGTCACCCAAGGCTATGTCACGATAGTGCTAAGTGAGCACTGAACTACTTCAAGTTCCGCTACGCGGGAATCTTACGACGCTCTAGTTTTATTTTACTTGAATATAAAACACCGACTTACTCCGTCCTTGCTGTGCCCAAAGTACTAGTCGTGTTAATATATATTGGGGGCAGTATCTATATTAGCCTCGACTATTACATTGCGAAGATGTTGAGATAATCTCCTGAGTCGTCAACCTGGAAGCATCAATTGATGATTCCAAGGTCCTGAAAGTATTTAACTATCTATTTGCTGCGATGTTGTAGGTAAAATACCGATTTGGTTTGATTCGTGCCTCCTACTCCTGTACCGACATGCATAAATCGACGAATTACTAACTCGCCGTGCAGTTCTATGTCAATGATTTTCTTTCTTTATCTCTTGGGAAAACAAATACCGGTGGCGTCAACGGCTCGCATACAATTTCAACAATTTCAAGGAATATCCTACTCTTTCAAGCCATCAAGTCGGCAGTTCGATACGGCTTGACCCCATCAGACTATCAACATCTCATGTGATCTCGGAGGCAGTACGAACAGTGTAATGATAACAAGTCAAAAAGGCAATCTTATCGGACAGCCTGCATTTGCAGTGTCGTTGATTGACAGCTTGTCAGTTACATAGCATACGTTGTTGTGTTGCATACACATCCGGAGATTTGCAATCGAACTACATCGGTCGGCGGCGTGTTTACAGGGATCCCAAGTGTCCCGGGTCTGTACATGAGGCGAACATGTGATATATTAGCGCCACAAACCCTTTTTTCAAGAGGTGGGCAGAAAAAGCAACTCGCGTCGGAACCTTGGAAATGTACACAGGTACCCAGGTACCTACATATCACGGCTATTGTTTGAATACTGGGCAAGATATGAGCCGAACGTGGCAATGCGTCTAGACGGGTCTAGCAAACATCTGTCATTTTACTTCTGGACTCCATCCAAGCGTTCCTTATCATACACCCTTGACATGGGTCTAGATTTTCACGGAGTACCTGGTGACAATTGATTGACGTGTCTAGCGAGGAGACGTCTGTTAAGCCAATTCTGGGCCACAATCGCAATACTTTTACTCGTTGCTCGAGAACAAATATGTTGATGTACCTAGGTAGGCCAGTGCTCTCAGTCCCAGTTACACAACAACGATACATTTGTCCTACACTGACATGTGCGTTCATAACAGTCCGTGTATGCAGCACTCCGTCCGCGTGACTTTATTTTCCCATAAACAGTAAAACAAATTGAAATTTTCATCATTTTACATATTCGTTGGGGCATTGCATTCTACATACGGACGTTGAATGTTCACGTGTAACGACATGTCATTTCCTTTTTAGAAAAATCAGAAATAGGTATCCCTGCTAGCTTCGATCGGAAATATACCTGGTATTGATTGATCTACCGGTAGAGCAATCAACATTAAACTTTCAAAATCAAATATACTTCAGATTTCGCTCGTTTAGGGTATTGTACCTCGATTGAAGTTCATTGAACAGCCGGAAATTGACCTTTCAACTCCGCGGAGCTAGTCGATCCATCGTATCCCTGTCATTATCCAGATTGACATTAGTTTGTCGCCAACCCATGACGTTTATCTTTAGTGATGCATCAGATCATCGCAAGCCACAGGGGTTGCACGGGCTCCGTGCTGTCAAGCGATTGACCCTTGGCTCTGGGGCCAAATCCTTGCTTTCTTTTTTCGGGATTTTCTATTGTGCCTCGTTTGGGTTTTGTTCTTTTTTCTCTCTGTTTTGCTTTTTGCTTTTTGCTTTTTTCTTAATGGGAAGTACCCTGTACCTGATCGGCGGAGTGATTAGATGGATTAAGGTAGGAGCGGAAAGGAGGCCGGCCTCCGGAGACAGTGTTGGAAAATACATCATTGGTATTCGTCAATTAGGCGACCCATGCTCATACATTATGACGATGGATGCAAAAAGCATGCATTCCTATTTGGGCAGATCTTCTAGATCAAAACTCAGGCATATCTCATCTGACATACATCTAGTTCCGAGATGCACCGTCGCCTTGTGGATTATAATTGAATACTCGAATAGGCAATCAATTTATAGAACTTCTCGAGTCAATCTAATCCCTGCATACGTACGTAATATTTCCCGTCAAGTTTGATATTGACTATCGTGCTGAGCTTAGGGTATGACATAGAATCATTCTTCAACGACACGTTTGAAATGAAAACCGAATAGGTGATTACTACACTTGCCCTTCATTTCACTATGCAGACTCTGTACACCACAGAACTGACTTTCTAATAGTAACTGATTACCCAAAATTGCATCATCTATTTAGATGTATGTATGCGTCCACACCGCTTGATTGATCTCACACTGTCCCCGGACATCCCGATACCGAATGCCCACATCTTTCTCCCTGATATAGAACAGACTAGTCAAACTCTCAAACCTTGTAGTAATATCCTACTCTTATGATGAATATCAAAAAGAGACCTGTGATGTCTGCTCGAAGATCAGCCAGCCAATTTGCCAGCGGCTCATCAGGTGAGATCGCTAAACGAGACCACGGAGTTATGCAGGGGCCTTTGGGTCGGTGGATCATGTTTAAGCCAGTCCCAGTTTTCTAAGTTCGCTTCTTGTAAATCATGTAAATCCAACAAGATCATCAAACACGACTTAGACATTTTGCCCATTGATAGAGCTGATCGCTAAACGTGAGAAGCATCAACTGCCATTACCAGCTGTCAAGGTAGTTTCCGAAATCCATGTTAGTTGATACCTCATACTTGGTTTTTCTTAAACTATAATCAATGTACGGCTAAATCTTCTCCCTGGCCTCTTAGGGCTAAAACCTATGTAGGGTTAGGGTTGGTGTTCATCATTCCGAACTCGGGCCTTCTGGCATGTATTTTATTCCGAATCCTAATGCAACCCTAATAACCCTAACACTTATCTATTCCGCAAATTCGGAATGGAGAGAGCGACCGGAATAAGAACAGTCATTATCCATCGCTTAGATTCATCATCAATCTAACAACGCCGTTCTCTCCTCGCTTTAACTCTCTTAGCAAGGGTCGACATTCCATCAAGAAGTAATCCGCATACAAAAAGGAAATATATACTTGACGATGCTGCGTCGGAATGGAAAACCCACGTCATGTGAGCCATGCCGGATAGCAAAGGTTCGGTGGTAAGTGAGACAAGCGAATTCCGCAGATTGATATGTATATACCTGGGTTACTGATTTATTACAGTGATCATTCTACTCCGATTTGTCGGCGATGTAAATCAAAGGGCATTGCCAATAGGGTGTGTCATCTTGCGAGTTCATTGCATCATCAAAACTCGGAATACTGACAACATCCCTATCAGTGTTACTATCACCCAGCCCCTCTGACTAGACCGAAGAACCCGACTGATGGAGTTGGCCCTCCACCGTCCATTCGGCGGAATAAACCCAAGGCCCATGTCCGACCAAGTAGAGCAGAGGAGACTATCGCTGCGCGAACACTGACAGACATACGCAAAAGGGCTACACCATCAGCTGGAACCGGTGCTAGAGAATCCAATGATTCAAACTACCTTGGTACCACGAGCTACTTGTCCGTCTTCAAAGAGACTCCATCTTGGACTCCCCGGGCATCGTGGAACTGCTCCCTTCAGGCAGAATTTGAGCATTGGCGGCGCGACCACGCATATACGTCCGCGAGGCTCGTCCGCCTATTATGTGCCGTAGGGTTTTATCGAAAGGAAATCAAGTGGTACTATGCCCGAGGACGGTTTACCAAGATTCCAGAACCGCTCGTCCTGGATCCCTTACGCCGGGTGCAGGAACATATTGAGAAGAATGCCTGGAATCAAGAGCGAAATTGGGAAAGAATCTATGATCAGATCACAGCTGCAACGTCACATTCGCTGAGACTAACCAGTGACAGCTCTCCAGAAGAATTCTATTCTTTGTTCACTGGAGAAAATCTTCGCTGGGAGTTTGTTGGTCTGATTTTCTCTCTGGCGGGCAACAGTGTCCGGTGTCGATATGACGAGATCCATATCTTAGATCTGGGAAACGGTGAAGAGATGGACGCTTACACCTTTTGCAAGGAGATGGTACTTGCGAGCAACGCTTGCATTGAAATATGTAGGCAATATGAGCACGTCAATGATCTGGTTATCTGGATGTACAAAAGTCATCTCTACTTGGGGTCAGAAGTGCTGGGCGAAACAAGTGTGTTTCCTTTCTCATATATTTTTCTAGTGGTTGCGACGGACTTCAAAAGGCTGACGTGTATAGGCGAGAGGGTGTACAGCATGTTCGGAGAATTGGTATCCGTAATCTACGCCATGGGTCTGCACCGCGAGCATCATTCTACCAACGTTCCATTCTTTCTCTCGGAAACACGGAAACGACTTCTAGCAGAAATACACAAGTCTGACAAGACTGTTGCTACACTGTACGGACGACCGCCTCGGCTACCCTTACTTTATTGCGATGTTGCTCTTCCATTGGACTTATCGGATGATCAGCTCTTCTTGGACGAGCAATCGCTAGAAGTCGTCCTCAATGGCCTGGATAGCGAAGGCTGGAATCTTCAGGGGCAATTCTACCCGGCAACTGTGATACGTATGCGTCAAATTATGAGTGCATTGGGAGAGAAGATGCTTGAACTATCATTGGGATCAAGGACGACAAGTTATCACAATGACCTATTGTAAGACTTTGATGTCCCAGAGCATCACTTCCGTTCTTGGTCTGTGAAACTAACATACGTCACAGAAAGACATACAAGTTATGCCAACGGACGTGGGATCAAATCCCAGTACGATTTCGCTATAGCGCTGATTGCTGGGAAAAGGGTGACGTTATTGAAGCCCTGGCCAAGACCATAGTGTATCTGGAGTATCTTTTGAGTGTCTTCCAAATACAGAGGATTCGTCGGCAAGAAAATCCGGAAGCCACCAGAGATTTGATTGATACCTCAGTACAAATGTTGTCAGCCATAGTAGGCATGACGAAACATTTTCAGCATGGTGATGTTAAGAGGAATTTCGGATGGATCGTAAGTCTCTCTGTCTATATGACTTTCATACTCATCCGATTCCGGCCCCATTTCCCAAAACATGAAATAAAACAGCTAACATTCGAAATATCTGTAGTTTGGAGCCTTTGGCAGTGCTGCCGCTGGCGTTCTCGTCACCGAAGTACGCCGTTATACAATCTCCAATCAGCCTCTTCCATCCTCAACACCTCGCTCAGAGATTATTCGTACGCTCAGCTATCTCATCTCATGGTTTCAATCCGTCAAAATGCCTTTTGATCTCGCCGGCACTGTGTGCACGGAATTCATAAAGGTGATTAGCCGGCTACTCGATGAAGCACTGGACTACCAACAACCCCCTTCATCTTCTGTCGCTTTACCAATGACGCCCAATCCTTACGAGAAGGAAAACATGAATATAAACGCAGCCAATAATAATACTACCCTGCCCACACAACTCCCTCAAGAGACGGATATCCCGGCATCTCAACAGCAACAGCAATTACAAGGACTCATGCCGGACGGTGGTCCAATGGAATCGCTATGCTTTGGGATGGGGATGGAATATGGTGTATATGGTGTATATGGTGTCGGCGATGACGCGTTCCATGGCTTGGGACGTGGTCTTGTGAGCGATGGGATGAATTGGCTGGATGAGTTAGGGTTGAACACGGACCTGGATGATGGAGGAATTGGGTCTTGAACATCAGTACAGGACAGGGTGCTATACCGCTACTCTGTTGGATTGTATAGTTACATTTAGACTTTAGAATATATCAGTTTTCTGTTACTGCCAAGGTATTAATTGTCTAGAGCCCACCGGCCTCAATCCAAACTAGGCCCAAGTCTGCCATTCCGAACCACATGTCGCAGAAAAGTGCAATACAAGTACCCAACACATACCATGCAGGGTAGATCCAAAAACCTTGATTCATGAAAATCATACATACTCACATGCAGCGGTGAGGATAGTTAGTGGTGCTACACATATGCAGTCAAGTCATCTGATCAATTGCATCAAATGCTGCTTTTTGCATGCGTGCGTGCGTGCGTGCGTGGTCCACAACCAAATCGGCAACAAGAAACTTATCTGTCATACCCTCAAGTTTACCTAGGTATACTAGGCAATGGCAATGGTGACACCCCGGACACCGATAGTTTATGTGTAACCGAATCTTGGGAGCATGGGGACACAAGATATTGGTGCTGGCAATTGATTTTATTGCCCGTTACGGTAATTGATCGGGTGCCCTAATGTTGTTAGTCTGCAGTGTGCTTCAAGCCATATCTTAGTGTATGAAGCGATAATATCGTACATATTGATCTGGACTAGAATTCCAAGGCAGCTGTGTTTCTTGATTGAATCATATTTGCTACGTGATATGTAACGATATACATCATGTCTGGAGGGTTCTCTTGCACTTCTTCCCATTGATTGACCTCAAAGGATCCGAGAGCAATGCCTTCGATTTCCGTGATAGGTGTGTCCAAGTAATGCCTCTCCGAATACAACAGAAAGTTGTAAACGTTGAGACACAACCTAGACTCCTATTAATTGTTTTTCTCTTCCAACGCTCCGTTAAGAACATCATAGTTGTAAAAGCAAGATGTCCTTGCAGGGCCCTTTGTGGCCCTGCATCGCTGGTTGTGATTTCAAGTGCGAAGACTTGATTGTCATTTGGGCAGGAAGGGGGGATGTTTCTGAAGTTTCTGTTCGTATAGAAGTACACTTGTTTGCTTGAGACTATCATCAAAACTCATGCAAATATGGGCTCAGTGAAAAATAAGAGAAAAATATACACACAGAGTCAATAGAAAGTAAAAGCAATCACTTTCACCTGTTCGTCATGGATATCATCAATTCGTCCATTGGTCCCCCACCCACCGTTCTTAATCAGTCAATTGAAAAAGAGCAGATATACTGGAGCCATGTTAGTGATCTCATTTAGAAATTCTTGAGAGGAAACACACCTTTCGCCGTAGTGGTGACGCCGAATGCTCTCTGATAACAGAGCAGACACGTCAATAACGGTCAGCTTCTTCGAGAGACGCATCTTCTCTGGAGGAATAGGAAACGAATTTGTGACAACGATGTGGTCAATCACATCACACTGTTCCATTTCCTCAAGGCAGTTGTCACCAAATAGTCCATGTGTAGCAATGCAGTATACTGTTTTTGCACCGCCTCTCCTGACGACTGTCTCGGCTGCGGTAATCCACGATCCACTTCGGTCAATCATATCATCAATAATGAAAACAGCCTTGTCCTTGACATTTCCGACCAATGTGATTGTTTTCTCATCGTTATTGGTCAATGCCGGGGGGTCATCGTCGTCCGATTCTGCAGCATCATACGTTCCTCCAAGGGCATGATCCTCATGTGATGAGGCAACAGACATAAAAGACGACATCATATGATCATTGTTTGTACTATCGCCACTTTCGGAGCCTGTTGGAGGGAGGGGAGTGGCCACCTGAGATCCGTCAACAAAGTCGTCATCGACAAGATGTCCTTGTACGATACGCCCTGTAATCACTTCACGAGCCCTTTCATCGGTTGTATATTCTGCAGCTTCCAATTCAGAAGGTCGCCGAGCTGATGGAGGGGTCTCAGGCCTCAGCGTATCTGCAGATCTCGAGAGGAAATAGTCATCCACAGCCGAGTCATGGTTGGCATTCAGAAAATTGATCGCTCTTCCAGCCGAGTGATTCCCCTTCTCTATGGTATCGAAGAAGACCATGCTATCTGTCATGTTCATATGAACCTTGGGCCTGCGTCGATCTGTTGTGACGATGCCGAAATTGAGCTTCAAGGTATCCGCGAGCGATGTGACTCGCTTTGTACCACCTGCATTCTTGCTGACAACGACTGCGTCCCTCCAGCTGGGTACATTCATACGGATCCAACGGGCTATCAATGGTTCTGCGAAGAGGTTATCGACGGGCTTTGCGAAGAAACCTTGCATTTGGGACGCCTGGAGAGTAGTGTATGTCAGAATTGTACGTAGTATAAGAGTGACACTTCTCGGTGAGACTAACATGTAGGTCCAGAGTAATAACATGATCGACACCGGCAATGGTAAGTAGATTTGCGATCATTCGAGCTGTGATAGCACCTCGGTGGCTCTTCTTTTTCGACTGTCGCGAATATGGAAAGTAGCTTTATCAGTGTAAGATAGTAGATCCTGTCACTCAAAAGACATGGCTAACATACGGCATGACAGCTGTGTAATACTCCAATCAGTCTGTATCCTGAGTCTGACTAAAAGATTCAATATAGAGGCGTACCAGTTATCGTCTTAGCTGATCCGCCCTTGCATGCAGAGATCATGATCAAGAGTTCCATAAGACTGTCATTGATCTTGCTGCTTCCACTCTGCACAATATAAACGTCCTGGTTCCGAACAGAGACGCCGATATTGACCAATGTCTCTCCATTGCTGAATTTCCGGAGCTCAGCTGGTGCGGGGACAGCACCCAGACGCTCGCAGATGGAGTCTGTCAAGGTCGGGTGGGATGTCCCTGAGAAGATCTGCACGCCACGCATGGTGGGAGTTGGTGGTGAGGGTTACTGTGAGTTAGGATCCTCCGGTGGACCAGCTCATGGAGGGGAGTTATAGTAAATGAAAGGTTTGTTGGGAAAGATTGACATCTTCAATGAAGAAGACCCAGAGACTGAGAGATGGAGGAAGGAAGGAAGAGAGAGAAAAAAAAGCTAAGAATTAATGCGGGATGAAAATAGTGAGGGTGGTCCGTGCTCCTTCTGCCTAAGGCCGAGTCTGGACAGTGGCCAATGGTGCTCTTTATGCCTCATACTTCATATCTCTTCGATTGACTCCTAGCACTAACTCTATATACAGTCAAGATGTCTCAGGAATTCCCAGAAGTCCAAGGAGGAGGTTCTCTCATTGTTGCCTGGCAGATCAGGAACAAACACGTCCTCGTCGTTGGAGGTGGTGAGGTGGGGTTCTTCCTATCCTATCCGTCACGAATCTACACAAATCATCTTGGATTCGCCAGCTGACAGTGGATATAAAATAGGTAGCATCAGGTCGTATCCTCCATGCCCTCAATGCCGACGCCAAAGTAACCGTCGTCTGCCCCAAGTCCGGCCTAAACGAGGAAGTCGCCTATCGCGTCGCCCAAAACCAAGTCTCCCATATCGACCGCAACTTCGAGCCTCACGACCTCGACAATGCTGACATGGTGCTCTGCGCAATTGACGATCCCGAAGCCTCAACTCAAGTCTGGAAACTGTGCAAGGAGCGCCGTATTCCAGCAAATATTGCCGATGTGCCTCCCGAATGCGATTTCTACTTTGGTAGCATGCATCGCGATGGGCCGCTTCAGATTATGGTTAGTACGAATGGTAATGGGCCGAAATTGGCGAATATAGTCAGGCAGAAGATTGCCCAATCGCTGCCGCAAAATACGGGAGCTGCAATTGAGAATGTGGGCTTGTTGCGCAAGAAGTTGCGGGAGGTAGCTCCAGATACTCAAGAAGGGCCTAAGCGGATGAAATGGTGAGTTGCAGTCGATGTAACCTGAAGAGTCGTATGATGAAACGACGAAGCTAATGATGGACGTGCAGGATGTCGAATGTTTGCGTGTCGTGGTCATTGGAAGATCTCGTAGCCATGACTGACAAGGATATGGACGGTCTTTTGAAGCATTATCAGGCGGGAGACGTACCTAGTCTCGAGGATATTCGCGGAGCATCATCATGAGACAATCCTATTTTTCTCCTTGATGCTCTATCTGGGCCTATCTCGACTAGATGTTCATCCCCCGCTCTGATATATAAGAGAGAAGACAGCTCACCCGACCCGTATCCAGCCAAGATGAGGTCAGTTGCAATACCCTCCAGAGAACAGTGAGTATTACGCCAATAAGAAAGCGGGATACAGATTCATCGCACGAAGCTTATCCGCGATACGGCTCATACCTGCAGTAAAGTTCAGTTGCGAGGAGCTGGCATCATGCATTCATCCGAAGGCACTGTATATCGAAGGATTTTTATGATGATGACGACTGTCTCAGCTATCTCCTTTGTTGGAAGCTGGCACTTACTTGATGGTTTATTTCCAAGACTATGCTCTTTCTGGGTAGACGTTGCACTGTCATCTGATATGCCCATCTTGGGGATTTATCGTACATTATATAATGCAAGAAGACATTGAACCGCGCTACAAAGATAGAACAATAGATCAAAATATATATATCAGCATATCATAATGGGTGCGATACTTCCAGTCATGAATCTATATAAGCACAGCAATAATACCCCTGAAGCAGAAAAGAAGAGAAAGATAAAAGCAAGACAAAAAGAAAGAAAAGTCCAAGAATACAATAGGGGGAATTAAATGCACCAAATGATTTTTTTATAATCAACCAGGTCAACCACTTCTCACTGACCACGGCTATACGTCCTAATAGAGTTGGCTGATGAAGATGGTTCGGCAGCAGTAGGGTGTGGGAATGTCAGACCAAGTTTGACCTCGCCAACCCGTCGAAGGAGAGATTGGAGAGCATGTCGGATTTCCGACGAAGCGAGGTCCCGAGCTAGGAGATCGATGGTTAAAGGGTAGAATGTGTCGATATATTGAGTGAAGTTGTCTTGAGGGAAGTTGACGTATCCTTCGATCACGTCAACGACAACAGGGCGCCAGGCCACGATGTTTCGATGTTGGGTTTCCTCATCGAGACGGACATAGCTGCGAATAATATCTGCACACAGTCTGTGAAAGGTGTCAGTAACGAGGACAAGAACTGTAGATGGTGCAAAACTTACGGAACAAGAGCAGTTTCGGTCTCGGCTCTGCTGCTCTTTCTCTCTTCACGCTCATCACTGTACATGCGGAAAAGGATGTTGACATATGTAGCGGCGCTGCCACTTTCCTGCTTGAGAAGATTGGGTGGTTGCTTCATGAATCCCTGACGCCACAATTGCATACGCAAATCCTTGTCTTCATTGAACTTTTTGGCGAACTGGTAGCTCTTCTTCAACAGACCCATCAGACGCAGAAGCTCCGGGCTAGGGATTTCATCGTACACATTGTCATTCGAGAATAATTCATGGACCGTCTCAATCATAAGCAGTTGTAGGACACAATTAGTGATTATGCGGTTGAAGAATCGCCGCCTAGCAACAGTCACGGCTGCAGGTTGCTGAGTAAGTTCCTGAGCTTGTGGGCGGTAGTCCTCAAGCTCAGCCGCCGCAGTCGTATCATGCAAAGCGCCATTGGATGTTTCTCCGGCATCTCCATTTTCGGCAATTGGTGTTTGCGCTCCGTTGATTGCAGCTACATGTTCATCATCGGAAGTGGCGATTGAAGTCTCCGACACGGACACAGTGCCGTTGCTGGTGGCATCACCATTACCCTTTGCTACTTCAGACGTCGGTGTCTTTGGTGGTAGAGAAGCAGCGGTGAATAATTCATATGCAGTAGTCTTGTCAAAAAGTTCAACAAATGCACCCACAATCTTGCCCCAATGTTCGTCGGAGAACTTGGTCACATTTTGCAAGATCAACTGCTGTAGACAATTGCTTCCAATACGTGCGATTGTGTCGTTCTCCTGGCAGATACAGAGAGTCAAAAGACCCAAAAAGCGGTCAAGCATACTCTGTAATGCATCAAAATAATGTGTGAAAAGAGTTATCATGTGCCGCAGAGCTTGGATCATGGTTGTCGAAAGCCAAACCGAGAGTTCTTCGTGATTGGGCACCTTTGACATCTCTGACTTGGATTGCAGAACAACGAAAATTGGATATAACAGCTGCCTCCAAAGAACATCCCAGAATTCTTGTGGGAAATCACCACCATACCTAATCAGCGTCTCGAAGAGGTAGTTCAATGCCCTGCAATCTATTAGAATTTGGATTCAAATCTTTAAGAACATAGTCACCACTTACCTCGAGCGAACCTCCAGATCGTCTCCAGTCATCAAGACATCTTGGAAAGCAATGAGCACCGGATACCAAAACTGTTCCTCCTGGGTTTGACGGTTGAGTTGATGTTTCAAAATAGAGCCTGTAACATCTGTAGCTTCTGTGGCGGGTATATGCTTCCGTGAAAGAGGGCATTCTGGAGTTTTGAGCATCTTGGGAACAGATGCTTTGAGAGTTTCAATCGCCTGGAGAGATTTTTTCTGAAACTTAATGTTCTTAGAGAATTCTGTCAGGCAGACGATGAGATCCGCGAAAGCTCCTTGGCTGATCACCACTCCAAAACGTGTGTTGTAGATCTGAGTGACATGCTCAAATGCCATATTCACAATGCCCTCTGCAATATCGTCAGTATATGTCAGAAGTCTTATACAGAACAATCAAAACTTACCATATGGCTCTCGAGCTGCGATGGTGAATACGCCGAACATTGTTTTCCAACCAGAACGAATGTTATGACCACGGGCTTGTATCATCTGGATAAGGCATCGCAAGACCATATCCTTGACGGTAACAGTGTTGCTGTTCGCCATAATGTGTTCGAATGGTTTGAGGAAGTCTTTTTGGAACTTGAAACCGGGCAATTCTTCAATTTCCATGAATCTCATCGAAAGTTGACGCAAAGAGTCGAGTGCAAAGAAGACCACATTCGTGTTGGACTGACATCCAACTTCGTTGAAGTGCTGCCCGAGAATTTCCCAGATTCTAGACCATTCAATTCTCACTCGGGTCATGTTGTAGTAACTGATTTCGACTACCTTCTGCAGACTGTATGTACGAGGAGATTCGCTTTGGCCAGAGGATTGAATTTCTTGCAAGCTCACTTCGCTAAGTGCTTGAACAAAGTCGACGATTGCTTCTTGAGAAAGGTTTGCTGTATTGCTGAAAATACGATCCACAGCATGAACCATTTCGGCCGAACGACTCTCTAAAGCTATCTCAGGTCTGAAAGACAAGGTACTGGCCGTAGAACGTTGGCGTCGCCTAGTAGACTGTGTCGACCTCCTGGAGGTGTCATTTGCATTGGATGGCACGATTCGTGTTCTCGACACATCAGGTAACGTTCCTTCATCAACGCCATCGCTCAATAATTGAAATCGATCCAGCTGGCTAACACAGGTAAGAATCTCACGCCAGGAGTCTCGGAGGTGATTTCCCTCAGTAATAGCAACTTCCAATAGTATCTTCAATGCTTCCAAATTCTTGCTGCTCATTTCTCGGAGGTTGCCAAGGTTGGTAAACTTGGCCAAGGCTGTCACAAAAGCGACTCGTGGTGTTTCAAGATCAAAAGTGCAAGATATACGGATCGCGAGTTTGAGTCCTTCCATGCAAAGTCTAATCTTTTCAATATCCTGCGTTTCCTGGAGAGGAGCAGATAATCCCGACAAGAAAGAAGTCCATGTCACATTGAACATGGATCCAACATGACGTACTGAAGTGGCTGGAATGAAGCGAGATAGCTCATCCTTCACGGCAGTTCTGCGCTGAGCTTTGATAAGACTCCTGTAGAGCTGCTCGGTCTTGTTGGCCATTTCTTCCGATGCCTGTGCGTATTTTTCTCCTTGAATGTCTCTGCCAACAGTAGCAAATACTTGGCCAGCTCTTGAAGCAAATCCTGCATGAGTAGCGGCAGGTATACCTTGATTAGCAGCATGCTCTCTTTCAGAATCTAGCACGATCTCATTCTTCGCAATCTCATCGAAGATGGAGTTGAGATACTCGTCGGGAAGATCTGCGTTATCGTTGATGCCTCGGTTGTTCTTGATGAAATCTTCCTTTGTCATGCGAGGACCTTTCATTTTGCTACTATGCTGATCTGTGTTGAGCAGGATGACAGAGTACGCCAGGACATATGCCGTATCTGCATTAGCAAAGCTGTTTGGATTGCCTGCAAGGTAACGTTCCGCAAACTTGAGCATAAATCGATCGATCTTTTGGGCTTCTCCCGGCAATCGGAAACTCTGCAAGAACTGGCGTAGAGCATCAACGAAGCGTCGTTTTGTAAAGTCCATGCTGTCAACGAAGGCATGCATAATGGCAACATTCTCTGGGTCGCCTTCTCCAAGGTATTCTCCGATGGCAGCTTTGCCAAGACGATCGTTGCGAAGTAGGAAGTGGGCAATATCCTTTGGCGAATCAGATCGAATAAAACCATCCTTGATCAGGAGCTTGATTCCTCGCTTCGGTTTGAAATTGAACTGCTGGATAGCATGAGATAAAGCCGCTTTGCGCTGTCTGGCTTTTTCTATTTCATTTGGGTCATCCTCAACTGCTGGTGTAGAGCGGCCGGTTCCAGTACCGCCACTATCAATATACGGAGATGGAAGCGCAGCAGCGAATGATGGTGCATCTATGGACTCTCTATAATTTTCCACGGACTTACGCGACACATCGTCGCGGGTGCCATTGATGGAGCTGGGTAGCCGCTGAGAGGACCAACTGTCGAGAGACCGCAAAATCTCAACCAGACAATCAAGAGCGTGGTACTTCATAGAAAGCTCCGGAGACCCATTCTGTACACTTGGGGCAGCGTGGCTGGTGAGGCTTGCTGTGGTTAAATTGGGTGGAAGAGTGCCGCGTTGATGCCAGTCTGGAGTATTCGAAGATTTGACGCGGGTTTCCTGGTAAGTGTGTTGACCCGTGACGGGTACAGGCATGATAACAAAACGAGATATTTGCTCGATCAGGCTGGTCTAGTTAGCATGTGGAATACTCCAGCGTAGCGTAATGAGGGACCTACTTTTGGAAGATATTCTCCAACGCAGTTCTGTCACAGTCATAATTCAAATATATTTCGACCAACGCCCGAGAATCTCCCGAGAGTCTCTCGAGGATTTCCATAAAGTACTGCTTTTGGAATGCTGGAGAGCTGCGTCTTTCGAGAATGGCAAGATAAATCTCCTTGAGGAAGACCTCCAATTCTTTCTGTACAAGTGTTAGCTTGATTGTAGCAGTACAGAATGTCTAGTTAGCTAACCTTAAACATTACTCTCATATATTTGAGCATAAGCCAGAAGATCTCGCAGCATACTTCAAAAACCTTGGGGACGGAACTGGATCCATTGCGACTAAGACTCAAGCAAAGGTGAGGCCTGATAGCATGGAGAAGAGTCATAGAGTCTGAGGAGCTGGCACTGTTTCTGATCGTTGCTAATGGCGACGTGAAAACGGTGATATGGTTGTTGATCAGATGGTGGATGAGATGAAGTGAGAGCAGCTTGGATCGCATATTCTGGGACTTGATGTCCAGCTGCTGATCGTGTGTAAGTGCCTTGTGACTTAATTTGCACATAGCCCTAAAAACAAGGAAGGCGTCCTTCACGTAAATTTCGTCAACCTCATCCTCGGACCCTTCATCTTCCTTCTCGTCCGTTACGTTAGACACAGAACGAGTTGATCGATGAGTCGTCCTTGCTCGAGTGACCATGGTAGGAGCATTGTCGGTGACCATTGTATCGTCTTTGCTTGACTCAAAACTTTGCAGGGTGAGTTTTTGGGTAGGTTCTTTTTGCGTCGGCTGATCCGAGACGGTTGATTCAGCCTCCAGAGACTCTGACAGTTGACTTCCTTCACCAGCTTCGACTATTGTAGACTCGACAGGAGTTTCGTGCTGGTCTTCTGGTTCCCGCAGGCGGACTTCTTTCAAATCCAGCCTCACACGGACTCTGTCAAAGACAGTTCCCAACATCTGCGTCAAGGAACCTTGGGCAATTTGCTGGTTCTGACTTGACTTGGAATATATAAAAATGTTGTATATTTGACGTACGGCCTTCAACAGACCGGCACCGTGTACGACAATTTTGTCGTTCAACACAGCGGCCAGCAGCGATTTGATAATCTGTTGTTGAATCTCCACCGGTGTGGCTTCATTTTCGAAACAATCGCAAATAGTTTCAATAGCACGTTCTATCAATGGGAGTTCCTTATCGGCGGGGTCTGTGCCATCTTGGCTGGGACGACTCGAAGGGAAGGCGAAATAAGAGTATGTGATTAATTTTCCAATGCAGTCCAAAGCTGTCACCTGGAGCGGGATGCTGAAGGTTTTGGTAGCTAATTGCAGAGGAAGGAAGATGACCTCGGGGTCAAGGGGCTTCGTATCAGACTGCTTGATATTGACCAGAGCCTTTTGAACGGCATCCTCCAACTCCTTGTTCCTTTTCGCATCTCTCGAAGCCGCAATCGCCTCCAGAGCGGTGACAACGAAGACGGTCGAGCTCACCGGGGTAGATCGGTGGGTTGCCTGGGTAGCTTGCGTCGCGGTGGTAGATCTCGAATCGGAGCGGGCTCTTGGTTCTAGGACAGCTTCTGCCGTCGGGACTTGCGGCGTGGAGGGGATTTCAGTTACAGACTGAGGCTCCTCATGTTGACTGCTCTCGTTCTGGTCAACTGCACCAGTTTCACTCTCACCTGTGTTTCCTGTCTCCGAAGAAGCCACTTTTTCATCTGGAGCATCCTCAGGCGCGGATTCGACACCCTCGGATTCGTGTGATTCTGCGCTTTCCATCCCAATTTCTTTCCATTCCGGCCCTGACGGTAATTGGGCCTTGTCCGCTCTTAATGGTTGCGGCGACACTATCTCGTCATTTGGTGCATTGGCGTCTGCCTGAGTGGTCACCTCTGCCACTCCGTGCTCCCTATCGGCCATTGATGCGCAATTCGGCTAATGAATGCGAGCCGTCACTGATCAACAGGTCGACATGGGTTTATATCATGCGAGATACGTAGGACTGTGATGACAGACGTAGGCGTGTTCAGCGTTGGAGGTGTTTAGAATCCCTAAACAATAATATTTAGTTAGCCAACACTAGCATGGAGTAAGCACTCCGCTGTCTTCCAGGAAAGCGCGCTAGACCCGATTGGAATTTCTGTAGCGTGTCCCTTTGCAAAGGCAAGAGCGACTGGCGCATCTCACAGGAGGAAAGAACGGCTTCCGTGAGTACCCACTCCGGCGGACTCAGCTATCCCCCGCGGCCAATAACAGTCCGCTTATGTCAGCAAGGATATGGAGCGCCGATTTGATCCGTTCTTCTCACCGAAGCTCAACAGAAAAGTTCCTAGACCAACTTGCTGCCCCCAAAACATCCTCACGACTTCATCGCTTCGATCTTCATCCATCCTCATCGTCGCTGTGCCTGCAGTCTCCTTGCCGACAGTTGTCCGTTGAGGGGTGTGCAATTTCTCCGTCTGCTGTCTCAATTGGTGGTCTTGTGCCAGGTATTAGAGCTTGCATTGCTATCAAAATGCGCACTCCGAACGCCATGTTATCTAGAGGCGCTGCCTTGATGAGGCGCCCTCAGACCGTTTATCGCTTGACAGACGCGGCCAGGTATGTTTGGATCTATGACAATCGCCTCTTGCGTGTCTATATATACGTGTCGATAAATACTAATGTTATGCTTGAATGTTTAGACCCGCCGTCTCTGCTCTTGCCCGATACTACGCATCCAAATGTACGCGTTTCTCCCTACCTACCAATCGATGATAAGATGCTTACAAGAGACTCTTCAGCATTCCCTCCTCACACAATCATCAGCATGCCTGCATTGTCCCCTACGATGACTGCTGGAAACATTGGATCCTGGCAAAAGAAGGCTGGTGACACATTGGCCCCCGGTGACGTCCTCGTGGAGATTGAAACCGATAAGGCACAGATGGACTTTGAGTTCCAAGAGGAGGGTGTTTTGGCCAAGGTCTTGAAGGATTCGGGTGAGAAGGATGTTGCTGTCGGAAGCGTGAGTACCCAGATGTGATTGTTGGGAGATTGCCAAATGCTGACAGTTGCCAGCCTATCGCCGTTTTGGTTGAAGAAGGTGCCGACGTTTCGGCTTTCGAGTCATTCACCCTAGAAGATGCTGGTGGTGACAAGGCCCCCGCCGCACCCAAGGCCGAAGAGGCCAAGGAGGAGGCCCCCAAGCCTGCTCCTGAGACCCAGGACAAGCCTGAAGCTGTTGAGCCAGAGGTTACCGGCGAGCGACTACAGCCCGCTCTTGATCGCGAACCCCAGATCAGCCCTGCCGCCAAGGCTCTCGCTCTCGAGAAGGGCATTCCTATCAAGGCTCTCAAGGGCACTGGACGTGGTGGACAAATCACCAAGGAAGATGTTGAGAAGTACAAGCCCGCCGCGACCGCCGCCGCCGCCGATCCTTCTTTCGAAGATATTCCTTTGACCTCCATGCGCAAAACCATTGCCGCTAGACTGCAAAAGTCGACCCAAGAGAACCCTCACTACTTCGTTTCCACCACATTGTCCGTTAGCAAGCTCCTGAAGCTTCGTCAGGCCCTCAATGCCTCTGCCGATGGCAAATACAAGCTTTCCGTCAACGACTTCCTTATCAAGGCTTGCTCGATCGCCCTCCGCAAGGTCCCAGCTGTCAACTCCAGCTGGACTGAGGAAAACGGCCAGGCTATTATCCGCCAATACAACAACGTCGACATCAGCGTCGCTGTTGCCACTCCCTCCGGTCTCATCACTCCTATTGTTAAGAACGCTCACAACCTTGGTCTCTCCAGCATCTCCAACACCGTCAAGGACCTTGGTAAGCGCGCCCGCGAAAACAAGCTCAAGCCCGAGGAATACCAGGGTGGGACTTTCACCATCAGCAACTTGGGCATGAACACCGCCGTTGAGCGATTCACCGCCGTCATCAACCCCCCTCAAGCCGCTATCCTTGCCGTCGGTACCACCCGCAAGGTCGCCGTCCCCGTTGAGACCGAGGAGGGAACCTCCGTTGAATGGGATGACCAGATCATCGTCACCGCCAGCTTCGACCACCGTGTCATTGACGGTGCCGTTGGTGGAGAATGGATCAAGGAGTTGAAGAAGGTTGTCGAGAACCCATTGGAATTGATGTTGTAAACTTCTTTTTGACTCTGCATGGATAAAAAGATTGGCCATATCATATATTTTCGAGGATTCATAACCTTCTTATCCTTGTCCTTCTGTTCTTCTTACCTGTACCAAAATTAATTTCCTTTGTTTGTCAGCGTGAATGATATGTGATTAGACTTAACTTTTTTAATGCAACAGCATTTACATGATTGCTTTTTAATCTTTTGACAGAACAAACAGTACGCCTTCCTAATTTGGATGTTGATAATATGCACGTGACTAGGGCAACAAACACCATTACAATAATTTATTTCTTCTTTGACTGTCTAGATTTTGCCATTACCTCAACCTGGAACCAGTCTCACATTTTCCACAACTTCATCCAGCCATAATCATACCCAGCAGAACTCTTCAATACTCTATCTTGCCAGACCAATGGAGGACCCAAACCCATCACACTCAGGTGATACCACTGACGACGAAGCAGAGCACATCGTCGAAGTGAAGGTCAGTCTCAAACACACGCACCCCTTCTCTCCAAATCTTTCACTATGCTAACTCCAGGGGAAAAAGTGGCAGCAAACCTCCCCCCCAATAATCCAAGACCTCTACCGCTGCCTCCTCCACAAACAACGCTCCACAATCCAGCCCTTCCACCTCTGGCTTCGCCTATTGGAGCACAACCTCATGCCCAACGCTCGCGATCTGACGGTGCACTACCACACCGTCCCTTCACTACATCCAGAGTATGATTTGATGCGGATATGGTTGAACGCGAATCCCGACAAGGGGCTGAATCGGAAGATGAGGGTTCAGATTCTTGTTTTTTCTCTAGCAGCACCGCCCTCATCATCATCGTCTTCGACAACGAGCTCAGAAAAGGCGAGTAGTAATGAAGAGCAAAAAATCCCCTGGAACTTCTTCCTCCGCGACCTAAAACATCAACACGAACTCATGCACGATAACGCCCTCCTCCTCGGCGACGGCGACTACGACTGCTTCATCGCCTACAAGCAATACGCACGACTCTACAGCATTCAATCAAACCCAGACCCGGAATGTCCCATCATACAAGAATGTTGGCTCAATTTCGGCGCTGAGATGGCGCAGCAATTCGGGTTGCAGCCGTTGTGGAAGGATTCGAATGACAAGGGGCCGGTGTGGGAGATTAAGACGCATTGGGGGTTGATTTGTCAGTTGTTGAGGGCTTTTGCGTGGAATGTTAATATTCCGTATGTTTATGGGTGATGTGGTACGGAGGTATCGTGATTCATACCTAGGTATGGAAGGATATGTATGTATGTACATTATGCCAGAAGGGTCATGTAGTCATTATCATGTCAGGGGAATCAGAAAATTGCCCAGTATCTTTGTGAAAATCTAGATACAGTACAGAGCAAAGAGCATGAAGTCGAATTCGAATCCGCGCCATTAATTTAATTCACGTATAAATACTCTAAGACAGCATTAGACTCAAACTTACTATAATACTTCAGGAGGGGACTTACAACAGTGACCTGATTAACCGACAACCCCGGCTCAGCCATCTCAGCATCCTTCAAAAAATCCAACGGCATCCAAACAAGATGCCCCTTAATCTTATCCAGATTCTCACGCACAATACCAACCGGCAAATACGGGTCATGCAAATGGCCCTGCTTAATCGATTTCCTAGGCGCAAATTGGTCGTAGTCATCAAAGGTCTTGATATTATCGTCTGGGTCGGCACGGAAGAGGAATCGAAATACTTCCGTGTTTGTCGTGGCTTGTGATGTCCATGTTTTCCATAGCTCTTCGCCTAGAGGGTCCGCGACGAATTCGTATTCGGGGCCTTCGCCGTTGCTGTTGGGGCAGTCGTTGGGTGGTTGGGCGTTGGGGTTGTTGCTTGAGTCGAATTCTTGCGGGAGGAGAAGCCCTAAATGCTCGCGCCATAGGTGGCGGCGGAGAGTTGCTGCGAGACGAGCAGCACGGTATGGCTGGCCGTTCATGGTACTATCAATCATGTCGGTGTCTTCAAGGACGATGGCGAGTTCGCTATCTCTGTCGCCAAGTTGGGACTAACAGATTGTCAGATCAGAAACGAAAAGGAGTAAGAGAGAACTCACTCGGTCATTTATATTGGCACTACCGCAGATAACGATCCGGTCGTCGACTATGCATACTTTGCCATGAACGTACAGCTCCTCTTGAACAAAATTCTCTTTCTCTTTCTCTGGGTCTTCGTCGTCCCAGTATTCCTCGCTTACTTTTCGTTGATTGAGCATGGCGTTTTGGGCGATATTGTCACTACTCTTAATTTCCCGATCTCCATCATATGCCTGTTCACGTTGTTCCTCAAATCTCCGTACGCTGTCTATTTTACTTTCCTGGTCTTTCTTGCTGATATGATAGTTGTGCTCGTGCAAGTCGCCTTCTTCGCCAACATCTGGGTGGACACTTTCGCCCATGATTCGTTCTGCATTTGCGCGTTGGACATCTTGGTAATGAACGCCGGATTTCTCTTCTTGCTCGACTAGTTCTTTGGTTTTGTTGATGCGGTCGTAGGAGCGTAGATTGAAGAAGAATATGTGCTCTGCACGAATAAGTAAGAAAACCGCCAAAAAGGGAATAATTTACATACCGGTTGGATCGACACCTTGTGCTCTGACCTGCTCAAAGATCGAATTCTCGCCTCGGAGAATAGACTTGTACTGGTAGTCCATGATAGCACGAGTACCTGCAGCGGCGTTCTCTCGCAAATCTCCTGCAAACCCGGGAATGCATGGAATGACAATCATCACTCTGAACTTGCGACCTTCTTTTCCGGCACGAACCACAGCCTCAACAATGGCACGGCCTATCTTGTTCTGAACAGGGTGTTGCTGGTCTCCAGTCGCAGTCACTGATGCCGTCAGTATATAGACATTTTGAAGATGATCTTGAGCACTTACCGAAGAACTGGTTTTCTATGTAGACATAATGCTCCGCTTTGCTGATAATCTCCGAATATGCATTTTGGATGCTATGTTCCGTCAAGATTCCAGAGGACCAGTCTCCACTGCTCCTCACAATCTGAGCATGAACTGTACCATGTTCACCGTGAGGCTTCGCGCTCAGTGGCGTCAAGGGATGTTGAATATATTCTCCGCAAGGAAACTTCGGGCGTTGAACACCAATAAGGCCTTCATCCTCACCAGTCCGACCCTCGATCAGGAGATAATCCACTTTCCTGTCGCGTTTGTACTTGTCTCTCTTAACACAGTTCCATCTAAGCACAAAATGCTCAGCGATGTCATAGACACAGGGACCCATCAGACCCATGGCGACGTCGTGCCAGGGCATACGGCCATAATCGGTTTTGTTGAGTTCATTGGTTTGCCAGTCTTCGACGCTTTGAAAGTCCATGATACGATTGTTGTTGAAATCTTGGCCGGGGAAGATCTCATTCTCTATACCAGCTGGATGGACGTCTGCAAGTGGGTGTTGATGGTTGTCCCATCTGCCAAAGCAGAGATCGATGCCGCCGATGAAGGCAATTTCGTAGTCAATGACCACGAATTTTTCATGGTGGGCCTATAAATTTAATCAGAAACATGAGCAAATGATGTATTCGAGGGTACCTACCCAATAGAAAGTCATATCCCCCAAGTTCTCAAACATGTTGTGATCAGGGTGTCGAAGGACATGGATATTGCCTGCACCTTTTGATCCTTTAGGGCACAGATTCCTCAATGCATGCTTTGTATGTGCAGAATTACACGTCAGAGCTTGGGAAACCTGGATCATATTAATTCGAGTCTACCATAAGGGCTCACTGTTCAAATACCTCCTTGTAGACAATAACATAAATCTGAACACCAGCCTCAGCGCGTCGTTTCAAGACCTGATCCAATCTCCACTCCTGATTTTTATTCGGGGGTCTTCGCAGAAATAACTCTGGCGACAACCACCAATCGGCGATATAAATAGTCTCCTTTGCGCGATCAAGAGCAACCGAGACTGCCCACATGTAATCTGACGCATCGACATACCACTTGACTTTGTTCCCGTCATGCTCAGGAGCAAAGGATTCGAATCTGTGGGACTCAGCAATGGCAGTGCGTTTACGGTCTACCTCTTGTTCATGGGCTTCATCATGGCGATGATTTGGGTTGAATAGATTTTCGAGCTTTCCAATTTTGTGTTTTATATGCGACGCTTTGGCTTTGGCGTCGTGCAATTTCGTGTCTAAGAAGAGTTAGGAGCGGTGTACTCGGATATATAGCTTCAGCTCAGGATCTTACGATGTAACTTTTCTCTGAGGGTGTCCATCTTGACTAATTCCCAAGATGTTATGGGCCTCAATGATGACTGCAAAGACAGCCAACCTGTAAAATAAGAAGATACAGAAGTATCATAAAAACAAAGAGAAAATAAGAGAGTGCCCCTCTTGGTCCTGCCCTATGGGTTACACGCTAAGCTCCTCGACGTCATGACATCATTGGGGTAATATTTTGGCGGCGCCCTTTTTCTTAGCCAACACCGTCTTGCTCCATCAACAATCACATTCGTTGAATCGTTGTTCTGTGACTAAAACTGTCTCAGTTCTCGCCGGTAAACAGCCGATCGATCGTCCAGATTGGAGGTTTCCGATTTGCCTTTGCGACCATGCCATGCGTCTGCCCACCACGAGTTGTGGTTGACCGTTGACGTGCCTCCTTCAGTCTCCACTCTGCGTCTGTTCCTACCACCACCACTAACTACACCACATAAGTAAGGAGGGTATTGGCACGATGGATTCGTCTCGGAATATCTACAAAAGAGAAATCGACTTTAGAGCTCTGGCGCTTACGTCTCCGGAATTTGCAAAACGGTACTGCTGTATTGCTTTCCACTGCAGAGTGCTATCAGTGGCTGACTTGGAGAAGGTTAAAATCCAACGACCAGCTAGATTTCAGTGATCCAGACTCCGTGAGGTGTGTCTTTTCTGGCATGATACTGAGTGATAGATACTAAGTTTCAGTAGACAGCTCACAAAGAGTCTTCTTGAGCGAGATTTCAAGCTTGTTGTCGATCTCCCTGACGACAGACTGTGTCCTCCTGTGAGTCCTTTCATTGTATGTTAGGTATGAAGGTGAGCTAACGTGATGAAACAGATACCAAACAGGTCAGCTTGTTGAGCTCTAGTATAAGAGGCTATTGCTAATCTATCCAGGTTCAACTACATCCTGTGGCTCCAAGATCTTCTTGACACTAGCTCGAGAACAGGTACCGATCAGTATGATCCGAACAGACAGGTTCTGGGTCTCGATATGTGCGTTTGATCTCTTGTATCCTGGAGTCATTCTAATTATATTCAATAGAGGAACTGGATGTTGTACCATCTATCCTCTTCTGGGTTGTTCATCGCGCCCAAGATGGAGATTTTTCGCCACGGGTAAGTCATATATATACTTGATTCCGTTGCCTCCACATCACTAATATCGTGAGAAGACATTGACAGCAAAAATATATCGTCGTCACGCAAAGCCGTCTCAGACAACAAGCTCGACGACCGAATCATAGTCATGGAGACCAAGCCGAATGATCCGCTCATTCCAATCGACAAACTCGATGTCGACAGGTATGTTGCCTCCCTAGACAAGCACACCTCCGTACCTGCGTACACAAGCCATTCTTTCCGTCCTTCTAGCACATACGACCATAGGGTGTGGAGAACAGGGCTTCCCGTCCGCTCAGCCGTACTTAAGCCACACGCCGGCTGGTTAGTAGTTGGGTGGGTGACCACCAGCGAATCCCAGCTGTTGTATGTTAATTTTCTTTTTCATCTTTTTGCTTCAATGTTTCGTGGATTTTTTGGTATCTAGAGGAGTGTTGACGACTAGAAGGTTGGACTTTGTTATGTGCAATCCCCCTTTTTATGAATCCGAAGACGAACTCGTTTCTTCTGCCGAGGCCAAGTCTCGGCCCCCGTTTTCGGTATGTATTCATTCTCCTTATTATTTGTAGTAATGGGGCTTTGGTGTTGATGGACATTGGCAGGCATGCACGGGCGCGGCAGTTGAGATGATCACACCAGGCGGCGAAGTGGCCTTTATCGAAAACTTGTTAAAGCAGTCACTCATCCTCAAAACGCAAGTCCTCTGGTATACGAGCATGTTTGGCAAGCTGTCCAGCGTATCGGTATTTGTGCAGAAGCTCCTCGATAACGGTGTTAACAATTGGGCCGTTACGGAGTTCGTGCAGGGTAAGGGGACTCGTCGTTGGGCGGTGGGATGGAGTTTCTCAGACTGGAGACCCCGTAGTGTAAGCTTCTTCCCAGAAAGATTTTCTCCTACTTGTCGTTTTGGATGTGACTGGCTGATATGTGATAACAGGACGTGAGCAGAGGAATTGCCTCGCTCCCGAAACATCTTCTTCCATTCCCATCGCATTACGACTTTGAGATCCCGGGACGACATACTGGCTCCTTAGAGCACGCCATAAGCAAGATCGGCGCCGAATTCTCTCCTCTTAGGTATTTCCATTACACCTGGTACACCAAACAGTCGTGTATCGGCTATGCAAGGGAAGACGTCTGGTCAAGGAAGGCACGACGCAAATTCGCACGAGAGCAACACGATGGCGAAGCAATAAGCCATGACGAGAAGGCGCTTGATGTCCTTACGGCTGCACTGGGATTCCGGGTCGATCTATCCCTTCAAGCTGATCATAGTGTTGATGTGGTGATCAGGTGGATCAAAGGATCAGACCAGGTGCTTTTCGAGAGCTTCTGCGGCATGCTTAAGAGGAAACTCACGGAGGATATCGAAGCATAATGAATGAATCCGAACAGGATAGAATAGGAAAGCAAGATAGAATCAAGAATGAATCTTTAAGTGTTTCGGACAGCAGCAGTAGACTTCCTAAACGGGCGTGTCGTCAACATCGAAACGCCACGGCGAGCGCTGATTGGCCAATTGGGCCAGTGACAGCATGTGTGGGTCCCTGGCGATGACGTCAACCGATTCAAGCTTGGTTTGGGCCACCCACAAGGAAGGAACAAAGGGTCACATGTAAAGAGCTTCCACCTGACGACTTCTCCTCTTATAAACCTTTTGTCTTCCCCGAAAACTTCCCTCATGGTTTATTGCCAATCAGATTAACCCTACTTGTGATCAACCACTCTACATCGTATGTTCGTTTGTACCCCTCTTGCAGTCTCGCTTTTGATACACTTCTTTCTCTCACGACAACTGAAGTCGAGGAGTTGCCAGAATCTGAGCTGTGTGCTAACTTTCACTCCAGAAATCTTTATACCATCCATCAAAATGTCTTATGCCGAAGCTGCTGCCAGGGGCCCCTCTCAACCACCTGAAGAGGTAAGTCTATATCACGCCCTTTAGCGACTAAATTTGAGATATCATCTTCTAACGAGACCTTTAGGCGTGAGTATTCACTAATCCATGCAACGGCTATAACATCAGCTAATCAAACAGTCGCGCCCCCATCCCCCGCGAGGTCGAAAAGACCGAATCCGTCAGCACCGCATCTCTAATCGATGTCGACGCCCCTTCAGTCCAATCCGTGCACTCCGACTTCCTCGAGCAAGAAGTCAAGACAACCACACAAGCCGAGCGCATCGAGCGAGAAGCCGAGGAGGCCGCGCTTGCACGCGAAAAGGCTGCTGCCGCCGCTGCTGCATCCAGCAAGAAGTCCAAGAAGTCCAAGGCTCAGGGTTTGAGCAAAAACGCACAGAATCCGGTGTACTTGGGTAATGCGTTTATTATCACTGCGCTTAGTGCCGTGCTTGGATACGGTGCTTACCGGAAGCATGCTGAGGGAAAGCTTTCGTGGGAGGTTGCTGGTGTGTGGGCTGGTGCTGTAGGCTTGTTTGCCGGTGCCGATTACTTTGTTAGCAAGTAAGTTTCTCCATCAGTTGCAAGCTTGGTAGAAGATGTTGATATTGACCTGTTCGATCAGGTGGCTTATTCAGAACAAATACCCCAAGAAAGATTAGAGTCTTAATATGCTCTTCTTTCTCTTCTTTTCATCTGTCTGGGCTCTGTCTTCCATATGTAGGAAGCAATAACTGCCATGTATTCCGCTCATGTCTCATCTCTTTTCTTCTACGAGTATCGGAGTTGGTTGGATAGCGTGTCTCCTCTCTATTTGCTGAAATCGCATATTATGAGATGCTATTTGTAGATATCAATGTGGTCGTTATGTTAATCGATGATGCACTTTAACGAGTAATGGGATCAAACAGTATTCCTGAGTTGAAAATACATCATGCTAAAAGTGAGGCAGAAGAAAAGCGTCATCGTCATAACAAAGGCGGTGAATGGCGTCATTATTTTGGCGTTTTTGGAGATGTGGCCTTGGCTCTCCTAGCAACACCAGCTTGTTTATGCCACGAATAATCATATTATATAGCAGGAATTCGTGATGCGAATACGATAACATTGCGACTTTATCCTCTCATATCCGAATCCTTGAGTTTATCTGTGGCGTGAACAACCGATATTCTTCCTCTATTTATACATCCGATCCTCCCACTTTGGACATTGAGCTTGAATAGAGCTACACCATGGTGCGCATCTTGATCTATGACTGGGTCTTTACAATTTCAGCCGCTAACTGTATGATAGAACTCCCTTTTTAATTCTGCTCTCAAGCAGTCTACAGCCATACGACATGACCTCGACACATTCGCCGAATCACCTGGCACAACATCACCAGCGCTACAGGGTACGTACCTCAAACATAACTGCTTAGCGGCTTGCCAACAATATACTGAATATTTGGTTGGGGTGAACAGGACAAATATCAGCATCACTAGCCTCCTTTTCGCGCACGATAGACGACTACGCAGCCCTCGCTAAGAGCGAACTCATACCGGAAAAGAAAGAGAAAGCTATTGAGCGCGAGAAATCGTTTCGCGCGTCGTTGCTGGATTATAGGCAGCAGTTTGAGCGGTTGAGGAAGGAGAGGGAGGAGACTGTAAGCAGCATCTACCCAATCTTTCGCTACGATTGTTGCAAATTGCTAATTGATGTTTCTACAAGGTATCCGTCACAAACCGCAGCGAACTATTCGGTCGTCGCCCACATCACGCCGCTACCCCCGAAAACCCCTACGCAGACCACGCCTTACCTCGATCATCAGCATTCGGCAATGCCTCTTCATCAAGTAACTCAGCAGTAGGCGGCCTAAGTTTCGGTGCCGGACCAGGAACCTACGACCGCGAAACACACGCACTACGCGAACAATCCTTCTTTGCGCAAACAAACACCCAACTCGACGAGTTCCTCGATCGTGGTCGCGCTGTGTTGCAGGATCTGGGACAGCAGCGCGATATTCTGAAAAACACGCAGCGACGGTTATACAGTGTTGGGAATACGTTGGGGATCAGTGGTGATACGATCCGCAGGGTGGAGAGGAGAGCGAAGGAGGATAAGTGGATTTTTTGGGGTGGAGTGGTGGTTTTCTTTTTGTTTTGTTGGTTGGTGATTCATTTTTTGAAGTCGTAGTTGTCTTTCTTGTGTGTTGTTGTCATGTCGTAGCATTAGCAGGCGTTCGAATTCATGGCGTTGTGTCTTTCAGCAGCTGGACTCTGTAGCAGACATAAAAGTTCACCGAGGTGTGTCCTGGTGTGAGACTGACGGAAAAGCGGCTAGCGGAGAGGGTCGGGACGGGGCGACCAACAGGGAAGGCGTCACCGTCACCGTCGGCCAGAAGTTCTTGCCTGTTTTAGTGTTAGTCGCTCGACCTCAGCTTTTTCTTCCGCCGACGCCGACTCCTCTTACTCTCTTAGTCTCTTACTTCCATCTCCATCAATTGCCATCTCTCTTGCTTGCGTTTGTCCTTTTTATCAAAACCAAACACACACACACAATCAGCATCATGTTCGCTGCTCGCCAGTCGTTCGGTGTCTTCCAGAAGCGGGCTTTCTCCGCCTCTGCTCGCCAGGTGCGTTGCGCTGTTTTCTGTTGTAGCTTCCCAATTGACTCGTTTCTCGCATGTTTTAGGCTTCCAAGGTCACCGTCCTCGGTGCCGCCGGTGGTATCGGTCAGCCTTTGTCTTTGTTGATGAAGCTCAACCCCCGTGTTAGCCAGCTTGCTCTTTACGATATCCGCGGTGGCCCTGGTAAGTGCATCTTCCGTTGCGCCGTGGCCGTCGCCATTCATCCGAGTCAATTGACTGATTTGTGTCTGCAGGTGTCGCTGCCGATCTCAGCCACATCAATACCAACAGCACCGTTACTGGCTATGAGCCTACTCCTTCCGGATTGAAGGAAGCTCTCACTGACGCTGAGGTTGTCCTCATCCCTGCCGGTGTTCCTCGCAAGCCCGGCATGACCCGTGATGGTACGCAGAACCCTGCAGAACCCTTCAACTTTTAGATGCCTACTTACGTTGCTAGACCTCTTCAACACCAACGCTTCCATCGTCCGTGACCTCGCCAAGGCCGCTGCTGATGCCGCTCCTAACGCCAAGATCCTCGTCATCTCCAACCCTGTATGTTTCCGGTCAATACGATCAATTGACAATCAACTAATTAATAGGTCAACTCCACCGTCCCCATCGTCGCCGAGGTCTTCAAGTCCAAGGGCGTCTACAACCCCAAGCGCCTCTTCGGTGTCACCACCCTTGATGTCGTCCGTGCCTCCCGCTTCATCTCCCAGGTCAAGACCACCGACCCTGCCAACGAGGAAGTCCCCGTCGTCGGTGGCCACTCCGGTGTGACCATCGTGCCCCTCCTCTCCCAGTCCAACCACGCCGACATTGCAGGCGAGACCCGTGACGCCCTCGTCAACCGCATCCAGTTCGGCGGTGACGAAGTCGTCAAGGCCAAGGACGGCGCTGGTTCCGCCACCCTCTCCATGGCTTTCGCCGGTGCCCGTTTCGCCGAGTCCCTCCTCAAGGCCGCCCAGGGCGTCAAGGGTGTCGTTGAGCCCACCTTCGTCGACAGCCCCCTCTACAAGGACCAGGGTATCGACTTCTTCGCTTCCCGCGTCGAGCTCGGCCCCGACGGTGTCAAGGAGATTCTCCCCGTTGGTCAGGTCAATGCTTACGAGGAGAAGCTCCTCGAGGCTTGCCTTGCTGACTTGAAGAAGAACATCAAGAAGGGTGTTGACTTTGTTGCCCAGAACCCTTAAACCAATCCTCTACCTTTTGTTCTTGAAATAAGAGAGGGTGCAGCTGATTTGTGTGTTGTGATGATGACTACTCCTACATGCAATGAGTTTAATACAGTCTAGACTAGATATTTAGTTAGTCTGATATTATGTGTAAAACAATGATTTCTTTTGTCCAATTATCTTTCTTTCCCACGCAATCAGTACTTAGTACTTAGGACCTTAAGTGGAGGGTAAATAAACACATTCATGGTTACTGCACCAGGTACCCAAAACAGAACACAAAAAAGAACGGGATTGAGTTGGAGAGGTTAAAAAAAGAAGGTATGGAATTGAGAAGAAGTAACTCAGTCAACAATACAAGCCTGAATCGAACTAAATGGAAAAAATCCCTGAAAAGTGACACAAAGTTGAGGGAAATGACTGGTGTAAGACTGTAAGTAAGGTAACTGTCGTTTGATCGTTCGTTCATCCGTTCGTTTCATGTCATAATCACGGTCGTAAATCGTGGCCAAACCCCGAAACATATCCCCAAAAAATGAAAATGAAAGACAATGGAATGGAAATAAGGGAAAAAAGAGACTAGGATAGGAAAGGGGGATTAGGTATAGCTTCGCATGGCATCCATATACCCCGTTCCACCCTTGAGATCGTGGTCAAATGTTTCGGCGACGTCGAGGACGCGTTTGATATGCGACATTGAGAGGGGGAGTTTTTCGTTGACGGCGAGGGCTTGTGCGGTTCGGACGGAGTTTTTGATCTATTACATCTCTATGTTAGTTTGTGTTATACAATTAGGAGGGGAGAAAAAGGGGGGTACCTGTCGTCCGTTGAGGTTGTGACGCGCAAGGATATCGAGATCTTTATCGGTAAAGGTCTCCGTCTCGACGCCATCGATCGATTTGACTTTCTCCAGGAACATTTTCCATACACTCCGTTTCGCCTTTGTGGCCAGGTCGCCGTAGCGCAGTGCGATGTGGATACGGGATTGGAAGGCGTCGTCAAAGGTCTCGACGCGGTTTGTAGTCAAAAACAAAATACCCTGGAAGTATTCAAGTAGACGGAGGAAAATGCTGACGAGGGCGTTGCGGTGAATATCCTGGATTGTACGTTTTTCGAGGAAGACGTCTGCTTCATCGAGCAATAGAACAGCGCCCCAGGAATGTGCAATGTCGAGGATTTTGTTCAGTTCGCCCTCCAGGGTGCGTGAATCCGTGCCTAGTTCGCCGGCGCTGACCATATAGAGAGGTCGTTTCAGGAGCTCGGCGATACCTTCTGCTGTCAAGGTCTTGCCTGTTCCGGGAGGACCGTGTAAGACTGCTACGAGACCTTTGCCTTTGCCTTGGATGACATCGTCGATGTTCTGGGCCGCGTTGAATGTGTGAGATTCCACGAGAGCTTTGACGATTGACTTCTGGTTATCAGGGAGCACGAGAGAATCAAATGCGCCGTCATTCCATTCAATCTCGTTCACACCAGAGACACTGAATTCGAGCCATAGCTTCTCGCTGAATGCAAATCCTAGCACAACGGGACTGGCAATCAAAAGCTCTTCCTCTGTGAACTCGGGAGATGGCTCGCCGTCTTTCTCATCCTTGTCAGCGTCAAGCAACTCAAAGTCTTCCTTCTTGGTGATCTCATTGCCATTCTCGTCATACTCGACCTGAACAACATGAGCCTTGCCCTTCTTGTCTCGCATTATTTTGTACACGGGACGTGGAGGCTCGGAATCATGACTCAGGTCGCCGCCATGTTCTGCACCAGATGATGATCCTCCACAACCGCAGTCATCACTATCCTCTCCAGACTCAGATTCCAGCACATCTGGGTCTTTGGGTCTAACTGTGCTAATTGGATAGTTCGGGTTTATGCGACGGTGAAGAGCAGGATCGATCATCACTCGTCCATTGATGTTGACTTTGATAACAGAGCGCTTCTTCTTGAAGAAAGCCATGCCCTTGTGGAAACGGTAGTTCATACCGCGCAAAGCAACAAAGTGCTTTCCACGTTCGATGAGTTTCGTTTTGAGGGCTTCAGCTTCGCGGTGGTACTTCAGAGGATAACAAGCCAGACTAGTAATTTTGCGAGCTCCTTTGAAGAATTCAACGTCTGCAACCATAGAACCCATACCGAATGTTTTGCCGTCGTATTCAAGATACTTGCCCTCAACCATATACCACGATCCCTTCATGAACGATGACTCCTTCGTGGCATATTCGATCTTGAACGCTCGAGGCTCGTCTGTATGACCATATGTCGTAGTGTAGGCAATGGTATTAGGCTTGAACAGTGCCCAAAGAAGATCGAATGTAATCATGTTGGACTCCAGTAACGGATAAAGCGTCTTCTTGGTCTCAGCATAGTCGGTATCAAGATACTTGATCAGGACTTTGAGATGAGCAACTTTGAGAGCCGCCAGTTTCCGAGCCTTCTTCTTTTTCTCCGTTTTGACAACCTTCTTCAGCGCCTTCATGTGATCTCGAGTTTCTTCGAGATACAAGAAGAGCATGTTCGGGTCGATCACAGGAGTCTCTGCTACCAAGCTCACCCCCTTGACCCCGTCCATAACGGTGGCCAGAGCTTCTCTCAGGGGCTTGCTCTTGATATCTACCCAAGTATCCACATACTTATTTTCCCAGTCAAATTTGCGGCGGACATTGAAGATATATTGATCGAATTCGTCGGCATCGGGGTCATCCAGGGTTTCTCGCAGTTTGAAGTTATGAATCGTACTGTCCCATACTATTGATTATCGTAAGCAATGCATCCAGTCTCAAACCGAAAAGATATTACTCACATTCATCGACTCGCTTGAAAGCAACCTTCGAAGCTCTCTTGCTCTTCCCCCTCTTGCCCTTTTCCCCTTTGCTCTCTTTAATCTTTAAGCGACGACGATTTCCTCCCTGCAATAGTCGAAGGTTAGCCAGCTGCCTTCGTAATCTGAGTTGATCCGGCTCAGGTACATCTTCTTCATCCTCTTCGTCGGACAGGTATTTCTTAGCCATCTTTTTTGCCTTGCGCTGTTTCTTCGCCATCCTTGCCAGCTTTTCTTTCAGGGCTTTCTGGTCCGCCAGGGCATCCTCATCGCTGCTTGAGGTCGACTCGGAATCGGAGGACTCTTCGTCACGGCGATGGCGTCTATTCTTCTTCTTCAGCTTCTTTGCTTTCCTGGCCTTGTTACGTTTTCGTCTATGCCTGTCTAGTTCACTCTCGGTCTCGCTGGATTCGGAAGCTGAATCTTCCGACTCTGACTCTTCTGATTCGGTTGAGTCAGATGACTCCGACTCGGAAGATGAAGTTTCCTCCTCCTCAGATGAAGACTCGACCTTGAAATGCTTCTTTTTCTTGCTCTTTTTGCTAGAAGTCTTCTTCGTAGCTGCACGATGCTTGTGAGATTTGCATTTTGATTTCTTGCCGTCTGTTTTAGCTTTTGCTTCTGCAACCTTGGCAACGTCCTCCTTGGGAGTAGTTGCAGCAGGCTCTACATGAGGCTTGCCAGTCGTCGAGGTCCCGGTGGAGGCAACAGCTACTGTAGAAGAAGTAGTAGTCTCTGAAGGAGTGTTTTCTTCTTGAGACTCTGCTTGTTGCTGTTGAGGCTGCTCTTGCTCCTCCTGATGGTCTGTCACTGGATTTTCAGGCATATTGGACTGTTTCAAGCGATTTTGATGGTTATGCTCGTCGCGTTGTTGAGAGGGCGTTTCCGAAGTTGGCGTAAAAAACGGAGATGGCACAGTACTGGGAGTAGATGCAGTTCTATCTGGGGACTGCATTGGACTGACTCACGAGGATGGAAGAAAGGTGACGGTGAGAGCCACGCTTAAAGCGACAGACTAGTTTTTTGCAACTTTTAGCTTGAGGTAAAAGAGTTGACAAAATGACAACAACGATAAAAGTACTAGGAAGTGACGCAGAAAGACACAGCAAAAGACGCAGCAAAAGAAAAAATGAAGGTTTGTCAGACTGCGCCCCAACAACTAGTGTCAACTCACATTGGGCCAGTTTGTCAAGCAAATTTCCTTTTCGCCCGGGTGGCACAAGGATTAAAGGCCAAAAAAGTAATGGGCTCGTACAAAGAAAACGAGGCAAGCGTCGATCAGGTTGCACGAGTGCGTTGTTCTAGAGTCCAATGTAGATGCAGGCGGTGAGGAGAAGCTGGAGAATGTGAGGCAACGAGCTGCAGCCAGTCAAGATATAGCAAGTTAGCCGACGTGCTGATGCTGGGAGGTTGATTATTGTTGGATACGATGGTACGACGCCCGCGGGGGTACTTCGCTGTACTCGAGGGATGAAAAGAGGGTGGGAAAGATGAGTCCAAAAGTGAGGACGTGGCGGAGAGATTGTATTTATGCTGAAGCTTTTGGAAAGATGTAAAAGAGAGAACTAGGCAACCAAGCAGTGTTTGAGTCACCAAGGTACCAACGATGAGCTGATGGCGGCGATGCCAAAAGGTTAAGTCGGGATGAAGATGCGGAGGTCTGCTGCCTGTTGCGGGAGAGTGGAAGGAAGAGGGCATCGTCATCGCGGGATGATTGGCGGCCGATGCAGCTGAGGAGTGAGTTGGCCTTAACGCCTTACGCTAGTCAGCAATGCTTCAGTGAACAATTCCTTTGTATGAAACATGACTATGGCAATGACAATTATTCCCTGTCATTTATGCTTATAAACAGCAGGCCCTATATTGCATACTTGTCAATCCTTCATAAGTTCATATTCTATAGCTACGTACCTATAGGTAACTGTCCAAGCTCCCTAGTACGTACTCGTAAAGTCACTAAAGTGATGCGGGCAGTGGAACAGGCAGCAAGGCAGACCAGCGACCCCCGTGCCTGAGGCTGTGAGGCACCAATAGCCGGGCGCCGTCGCAGAACTAGGCTGCTCCACTGGGGGGACGGCTCCACCTAGGGAACCTAGGGAAGTGATGCTTAATCTTCTCCGCAGCCCTTCTCCAACTGCTTACTCTTCACTCTTCACAGCTCGTCAAGGGTACGTATATTAATCTCCGACTATACCTGACTATTATTAATAACATGGATCATAATGCAGAAAGAGACAACGACGCGGCCGACCACCAGCAGGATAGCATCTATCATATACACGAAGTTGTCACGATAATACGCGCTAACTGATATCGGGGTCTATGCTTTCTTGTCTGCTTCACGATGCGTCACCGACTTTTGCAATGTTCGCTACTTCATGCGCATCCACATCACCTGACAGCTACTCGGTCGATTCTCTGTTGAAGCGGCACGGCCTGTCAAAGTGAAGCAAGTCGTGGCTGATTCAGGCCAACTGACTAGTTAATGTTGGCTGTCAAGGGTTCGGCGGCTTCGGCATCTGGTCAACTTTTGCTACGGTCTTCTTTGCGATGCCAAAAAAAACACCAACCACGGTCATTTTTGGGGTTGCTGATCAGGAAGCAAAAAGGGATGCAAGCCCAAAAAGAATGTAAAAAAGCAAGAAGAAATCGCTGCTCTTACTCGGGATCGAACCGAGGACTTTGTCATTTGATGTTACTAGTGACACGCTCTACCACTGAGCCATAAGAGCTGAGATGGACGGTGCGCCGCTAATCGTGTCATCATTTTATAACGATTGCTCGAAGAAGAAATGTTATGAGATGAGAACCGAATGAGATGAAAGATGGGTAAATATGAGAGAGGTATGTATGTATGGAAAGTGATTTGTGGAGTTGTGGATTAGTACGGCTACGTACGGCCAATGATGCAGCCCTCGGCACATCATCCGTCGAACAAAGGAATTGTAGATTGCCTGCCTATTCAGGACGTCTGTCTCAACACTTCATCTCATGTCCCAACTGACAGAAAACTACCAGTCTCTTCGATATACTAGAACATGAAAAAAGGTTCCAAAAAAGTGCAAAAAAAAAGGATCTTGCTGCTCTTACTCGGGATCGAACCGAGGACTTTGTCATTACTAGTGACACGCTCTACCACTGAGCCATAAGAGCTGATTGGTTGAAAGGATGTGCCAGAGAATGATTCATAAAATAACAGCGTACTGACGTAGAGATTCAATGATTTTTTATATTGAGATCATGACGACAGAGACAGACGGGGTGGAGTTGATATGTATAGAAGCACTGATCTGCTAATGGCGAAGGTCGTCCTTTTTGACATCATCAACACAACAATCAACAGCGATTCCGCTGACACAATTATCTTCGGCTTTCTCTCCTTTTTCTCGTCACTGCATGTTCTGTTTTTTAACCTCTGGCTTTCTTTTTGCATGCCTTAGATGGTCTGCGAGTATGACCCTGTCAATACATGAGGTTTAATATGGCGTTGAGGTTTCGAAGTCTCTTAAGTAGCAGCTTTGCGAGATATATATTCCTCAACAATCAATGTTGCAGCTCGTGTGGCGTCGGAAGTGATCCGAATTCAGTCTAGAGTGAGCCAAGATGTTTATCAGTCAGCCCTGCGTTCAATGTTCTCACTGTAATAATTCTCCCTATGAAACCATGTTCTGCGGAAGATGACGGAAAATATACAATCAAGCAGCCACAAGCTGACAAACCCCCAACAAGGAAGCAGTGGCATCTCCCCGGACTCCTCGTCTCACAGTGGAGAGCATGGCCAATCACGCTTCACCTTCGTTCTTGACAGGAATCAACGCGGACTCCGCACTCATGCTATGCGAGCGCATTGGCAGGAGAGACGAAAGCGACTGCAAAAGGATAAATCTCCTCATAGAAAGACAAGACGACCATTACGAGCCAAGCCCGACTCCGCTGCAGAGGAACTAGCTTTCGCTTTTAGAAGCCCAGGGACCCGGACAACAGTCCACACTACTACTAATGCTCCAACCATTCCCTCTGCTAATACATTCCCCGTCGATGAGCTCCAGTATCAGCATGGCCAGACAACGAGCAACCCAGACCTGGGTACTCAGCCGGTGATCCCTCCGCAGGGGATTCGAGCACAGGTCCTAACAGGATTGAACTACGCCTTAAGCTCATCAAGATTGGACCCCTTCGAAGTATTCCCTGTGCTGCTAACCGCTACGCATCACAAGCTAATTCATCATTGTACCGTTACTCCAGTACCCGACACACATTTCCTTCAACTTCTAACTTTGCTTGAGAACAGGGCTGACGACGCATGCAACTATGATGTTCGACCAAATACCGGCCTTTGATTTCAATCCCATGCGAGATGTCTGGTTTCCACTGGATCTTTCTAATGCTGCTTCCTTTAATTCCATAATGGCCCATTCTGCGGCGCATCTTGCCTATCTGTACGGCGGCACGGTGCCTACCCGCGGTACTACAGAGTTTGAAGCATTGCAATACAAGGCACAGGCAGTGAAGATACTGAATCAATGGCTGAATGACCCGGTGCAATCTTTGAGTAACGATGCGTTTGCAGCTGTGGTTCGACTGCTCACATTCGAGGTATGACGTTATATCTATCCTTGCGAGGAAAGCATATTGACATTGGATAACTAGAGGTATTGGGGTACTCAAGAGGAATGGCAAGTCCATAGAGATGGGCTGCAAGGGATGATAGAAGCCAGAGGAGGTCTGCACCAACTTCATGATGACTGGAGGTTACAATTAGTGGTCTCCCTGTAAGTTACTGCCCCCCTTTGAAGTAATTTTTTGAGTCTGTGAGAAACTTAAAAAAAGTTATAAGAGTCTCATTGATGTCGCAACCATCCTGGTTTTCGCCAACAAACAATCTCTCCGTTATCGCCGATTCGAATTTCCTACATTGGTCGGTTCTGGGTATGGAAATCGATATCAGACACATGCGATCGTTATGGCTCATATCTTTTATCCAAGACATGCGTAATCTGATTAGCATGTCTGCAAATTTACGTCAAGAGGGTCTATCAATGTTTCCGTTCATCTATAGTTCAGTCTTGACTATAAAATCAAATTACGAGGCAGACACTGCTTTCTCTATGACACCGACTTTCCTGCTACGGAGCGGGCACTCTGACGACGATAACGACAGACTATCATCTCTATTATCTATCAGTGTCATTGTACAAGAATCTTTATCTCAGAGCCGTGGTCATCTCCAAGTCTCTTCTTCCTTCTCCCCAAATGACATGACTGCCCTCGCAGTTCTGGACACGTCCATGTCAGCAGCTCCAACCACCTGGCAATCATCCGTCCACGCCATACGATACTTTCTTGACCAGCACTTTTTACGATTTTATGCCTCCGGATCTGAGAAAGTGGACTATGTGATGCAAATGGCAAATATCATAAGTAGCCTGAGTTTGGAAGCCCATCGAGGGATTGAGCAGTGTCTGCTGAATATGTTTTGCCGGTCAAGGGAAGGGGGACTGAGGTTTCGTTCTGATCATAACGAAACGCCGGATTCGTTGCTGTCTTCTGTACATGGTCTATAAGCTTGAAATAAAGTCATAATCTTTTTGACTGACTCAATATCCTGTAGAGGGAAAAGAGAATTTTATCAATTCACGTGAGAGAACTGGTATCGAAACATCGTGTTAGAGACGATAATTATGGTTCCTTGCTTGGGTGAAATGAATTACCTCCTTCAGAAATGACCATGATACTTTAGATGGCTAGACTATGATAGAGTAGCAATTCCCGGAAGGGAAGCATAATGAGTGATAGATCAAGAATCTACGTATCTCCTTCTAACAAATACTGCCAGGAACCAGGAGTTACTTATGACCTTTACTGGAGATCTTTGCTTCGGTTGCTTCCTTGACGCGCTGGCCCAGCTGCGCATGAACAGAACTGTAAAGGTCTAGAAATAGTCAGTTTTCAATCAGACTAAATCTCAAAGATGCAAAGGAAGAGTAAATCAACACATACCGTAAACCTTCTCTCGAAGCTCCTTGCTAGTCACACCTTTGATATGTCCGGACACATTGTCAATGTATCTGTCCTGATGACCCGGTTCACGTCCCAAGACCTTCCACAACCCCGTGGCCTGCCCAAAGTCGTCCTGATGTTGGAAAGTGCTAGTGAAGGAGCAGACCTCCCCAACCCACTTTTCATGTTCAGTAATGGTGCTCGTTTTGGGTTTACCGGAGGATGGATTCACGGCAAACACAGTTGGTTTGAGGAAGGAGGAGCCGACGTAATTGGGATCATCGCCATAATTTTCAGAGAAATTCATGAGCCCGTCTCGCTGAAATGGACAGTATACTGGGGCTTTGGCTGCGTTTGTGGGCAGCATCTGATAATTTGTCCCTAGACGGTAGCGCGCGGCATCGGGATAGGCGAACATTCGAGCTTGAAGGACTAGTAATAAGGAAAAAGTCAGGATTATGTGTTTCAAAGCGCGGAATGGGTGCTGCACGAACTAGGATCAGCAGATGGAGCAAGTCCAGGGACCATATTGGACGGAGAGAAAGCTGCCTGTTCAATATCCGTGAAAAAATTCCTTGGCTGGGATTCATGGTTAGCTGGTAAGGGGAAAAATAATGTCAACACAAGCCTGATTTACGCACATTACGATTCAAAGTCAACTTTCCAATCTGGCGTAGTGGGAAGTCCTTGTGAGGCCAGACTTTGGTCATGTCGAAGATATTCCACTTGTAAGTCTCGGCTTCTTTTGGGTCCATGACCTGCACATAGACATTCCACACAGGATAATCACCCCTTTCGATTGCTTCATACATATCCTGCATGTAAAAGTCTGGGTTTTCCCCAGCAATCCACACAGCCTCATCGTTGGTCATGTTCTTGACGCCGAGTTGGGTTTTGATATGGATCTTGATGTATTTGAAGGAGCCGTCCTGTGATGATGATGAATGTAAGCAGTCGCTCAATGGAGTCTTTTAGCGTTTATTTACCTCTTTGGTGAACTTATAAGTATGGCCACTGTATGCATTCATATGGCGAAGTGAAGCAGGAGTTCCACGGTCGCTGAACAAGTGCATGAGTTCGTGGATGCCTTCCGGGTTACCGACATGGAAGCTATCCAGGAAAGTCTGTAAGTATATGAACGTCCAAATTGATAACATATATTGGCTCAATATCTTACTCCCAGAACTATCTGCTCGTCAGCATAATCTTTCAATGCTTTCAAAATTGCAACATCTTTACTTACCATATTTGGATCTGGCCTATGAGTTCGTGGATTCCTTTTATGCGATCGATTCAAGGACGGAAATTTAATCGGATCCCTAACGAAAAATACAGGCTACCCAGATCACCAAAGCTCATGTTAGGAACAAAGTCCGAGCCATCTGTCAATCGTTGCACTGACTGTATTGTTGAACACCCAGTCCAAGTTGCCTTCATCCGTCTTCAGCTTCATGGCCCATCCATGGACATCTCGAGTTGTGTCTGCTGAGCCAGCCTCTGGGCCAACGGTGGAAATGCGCAAAAGCACTTCGGTTTTCTTTCCAACGCTATTGAGGAAACTGGCCGAAGTGATATCGGTGCAGTCGTGAGTGCATTCAAATTCCCCGTATGCTCTGTAAATTGCGTTAGGCAAGGATGGTGTCTTTCTAGATGTCATTCAATAGGATATATAGGTACCCAACAGCTTTTGCATGGACCACTCTATATGTAGGTATTCAGTCAGAATATTAGATTCCACGTGGTTATAACAGACAGAGGCCATTTACCTCTCGGGGATTCTTTCACGAGAGAAATGTGCCAGTGTCTCAATCAGCTGAGTGTCTTGGAGTAGCACAAGGCCACCCCCTGATCCATTGCGGACCTGGACACTGGTATCATTCCTCGGAAAGGGGCAACCTATCATTAAAATGATCAACAATGTAACAGTAGGTGGAGGGATGAGCACTAATACCTTCAGCAAGTGTATAGTAAGACATGGTGATGGTATATGGTCAATTGAAGACTAATTATCTCTAAACAGGACTTTGAGTACCTCAATAATTTACACTTTCAAGAGGAAAATACCAGCTCTTTATATCCGTTGGAATCTAACAATTCACCTAGATTAATCTGCGCGTAGACAAACTAGATGCCCAATTCAAGAAGTGGAATATCTCGGACTTACACACAAGTGACCTCTCATTGATATGAATTCTTCCTGACCAATTGAATGACTTGCATGTCAGCTATCTTAGGAGGATACCTGGGCTATTTCATGCACGTGTGCCATGACTTTTGAACACTTGATGACTCGGGAAAGAACTATCTTTACTATGTTATCTTTAATCCGTGGTTGGCGAGCTACTCTTTCCTGAAACGTAAGGCAGCACTATTACCAATATTCACCAGTCTTAAGTATAATGTATATCCAGCTGAGTAATAGTTAACCAGCTAGCCTCTTATATTAATAATCTAAAACGTGTTATCGTCTAAAATTTCATGTCCGAGGACTATTGAGGGTAAGTAATTGTGATTAATTCGAACGGTATCAAGAAACAGTTATAACGCAATCAAAATTCTGCTAGATCTTGTGCTCACTACATCAAGCCTCCATAGGTTTTGCCCCCCTCCTCGAGTTCCTCGTCCTTGTCGAGATAGCTTTTGAACTTGTTCTCCTCCTTTTTGAAATCATTTCCAAAACGCTTAGCCTCACTTTCATGCTGTGAGCGAGTCGCGCCCAAAGGGTGGTCATGATATCCGGAGTGTACACCGTTCTCATCGTCGTGATGCTCATCACGATTTTTATGGTGGAAGAGTTTGTCAAACGTACCGGAGTGGTGAGATTCTGTATCAGACTTTTTAAATCAAATTGAACTTGATTCCGGGGCCCCAGCCACATCGGCACAAATCCTACCTTTCGACATGATTGTAGTTTTCTCCTTTTGATAGTTTTTGAAGATAGCAATTGCTTGTCTTTGTGTGTTGAAAATGAATAAAGGATTATACGTGTGACACAACTACTGGTATGTCCTAGTTATAATCCTCGAAGAATTCATACAACACCATTCCACAGCAATGTCGATCATGACGGTGAGATTAGTACCAAGTGTGAAACTATGTACATGACGAGTTCCTTCTCTCCAAAGCCTGTAAGGTGTTAGGTCGTGGAGGTAAGCTAGCTAACATGATGGTTGATCCGGATTAGGAAATACAATGTAACGAATCAAGTCTTCCAGTCGTCTCGTGGCAATTAGTACAGTGGAGATGCGCCATTTGTTGAAATACTTACGGAGCGGTGAAATGAGATGGAGTACGATGCAATCTCTTGCATCATGGACTGACTGATCCATCGACTAAATGTCTGGGTTTGTTGACTGCAGTAGGTCAATGGCTTCGGAAGCAGCGCACATCAAATGAGCTAACCCATAACTACTTTTCTTGTTCGCAAATGCCACGCGATTAACGTACATACCTAAGTACAAGCCAATGCACAGTGCTAAGGCCTGCGGTTCACTTTACAACGAATCGCCCGAAATAAGAAATAATGTCCAATCCATCCACACGGATACTCCGGCCCAGTTACAGGACAGTTTCCACTCGCTACAAGTCTTTAGTAAGCCCAGTGAAAAGAAACATCAATTCTGCATTTCTTCAACATTCTCCCAGAAAGTATGTTGTCGGACAAGGTCCACTTAACAGAACAATGAGCACTGGGACAGCAGTCAGCATTCAGCCGGTTGATGCGCCCCTCACGGCATCGGCGACCTTTCTGGTCCTCTCCATCAAGAACAGTGATGACGACGATGCATTGCAAATCGTCCGCTCGACACTAGCAGGTATTGCCAGTATCTCAAAGAATGTCGCCATCCGCGACCCCAGCGCTGCATTTGCATGTACCACAGCTCTCGGGAGCAATATCTGGGATCGTCTCACGGGCCTGCCACGACCAAGTGAGCTACATCCATTCCGTGAAATCAAGGGAAAAAAGCATGTAGCTATCTCAACACCCGGCGATCTGTTATTTCACATACGCTCAGAGCGCCAGGACCTGTGTTTTGAATTCGAAAGACAGCTCCTAGATCAACTTGGCGATACTGTCGAAGTAGTCGATGAAACCAAGGGCTTCCGCTACTTTGACGTACGCGACCTTCTTGGATTTGTGGATGGGACAGCCAATCCCGTGGGGCCTGATGTGCACACTGCAGTCCTCGCTACAGAAAAAGACGATGCGCAAAACATTGGAGGCAGTTACATAGTGATTCAAAAGTACTTGCATGACCTCAAAGCCTGGAAGACGCTCTCCACGGAGCAGCAGGAAGCGATTATCGGCAGGACCAAAATCGACAACATAGAACTAAACGATGCGGAAGCAGATCAACAGAAAGCACACAAGACGCTGACTACCATCGAAGATGAAGATGGCAACGAGCAAAGTATTCTGCGAGACAATATGCCTTTCGGCTCACCAGGATCCGGCGAGTTTGGTACGTACTTCATTGGCTATTCTAGGCGTCTCTGGGTTATTGAGCGCATGTTGGAGAATATGTTTATTGGGAATCCTCCAGGGTTGCATGATCGAATTTTGGACTTTTCGCGGCCAGTGACGGGCACCACTTTTTTTGCACCCGCTGCGAGTGTACTCAGTAAACTGGGCTAGTTGAGCTTTTGATTGGTATATAATGCGTAATTACTTCTATCTCAGTATGATTCAGCCTGTACTAGTTTGAGGACCTCTATGTAGAAGTGGCTATCCCCCTATAAGAATCATCGGCCTGTTCTTCATACTCGCTAAGTCCGTCATCCCAGCGTGCGCTGCTTTCTTCCTCTTCACAGCTAAGCCGATCAATTCAAGCAGGCCACGATTTGTGGCTTTCCTGGATTCATTCTCTGCAAAATCATCCGAGAGGCATAGATCATTCATTCGCTCATCATCGATAGGCTGTCCATCATTTTGCATCCGTAGTAAATCTCGAAGAGACACTTCCGCTGAGCCAAACAAACACACCTTTAGATTCCCATCAGCTGTAATTCGAAGACGATTACAGGACCCGCAAAAGTTGTGTGTCATGCTAGTTATAAATCCCACTTGGCCGGCAAACCCCGGTATTTGATAATTTCTACTGGTGTCGTTCTTAAGGCCAGTCGTCTTCGAGATTTCAGGGTATTTCGTTCGGATCGTCGTGAGCATCTCCTGATAAGACACCACCCGATTCTGCTTCCATTTATTCCCATCGAACGGCATGTACTCAATAAAGCGTACTTCAATTGGGTTTTCTCTGCCCATTTCCACGAAAGGAAGAATCTCCCGTTCATTCAGGCCACGCATCACCACACAATTGATTTTCAATTTGACGCCGGCGCCCATTCGATTCATCTCCAAAATCCGGTCGATGCTTTTCTTCACTGCCTCTAACCCTTGGCTGCTTTTTCTTGTCATAATCTGAAACTGAAACGGATCCAAGGTATCCAAACTCAGGTTGATGCCCGTTAAACCGGCCTCTACCATTGGATCCAGCTTTCGTAGCAAGGATATGCCATTTGTTGTCAAGCACAGCTCCCGCAAACCATTCTGGCGCAGTTTACCGATAGCTTGCATCAGGGGGACAATGTCCTTTCGGACCGTTGGCTCTCCCCCTGTCAACCTGATCTTTGTGACTCCTTCTGAAACGAAGAGAGAAGACAGGTATACGATTTCCGCAGTTGTCAATAAATGAGATGGCGGAGAAAGATCAATGCCTTCTTCTGGCATGCAATACATACAACGCAGATTGCAGCGTTCGGTCACGCTGATCCGAAGATAGTTATGTTGTCGATGAAACCCGTCTACCAGATTTTTCGAAATGGGCTTCTTCGGCAATCGTAGGGCCGAGACTTTCTGAGAGTTGACGGGACTCTCAACAGGTGGAATGCTCAGCGTTCTATTATTATGTTGGGAAGTGATATTTGTGCTATGGAAACGCCATGCTCCAGCCATTGTTTTCGCCCTTCGAGGGCCAGTGGAAGTAACACCGCATCTCTGAATTGAGGAGGACGCTGAGACCCACGATCGGGGCTCTATTCTTCTGAGCCTTTGCCGTGACATTTTTCTCCCTTTCCCCTAAGTGAGTTGACGAGGATCGTAGAAGAATATGGTATGAAAAAAAGGAGGTTTGTAGTAAGCTCCTTCATTACTAGTTTGGGTCGACCCAGTCAGCTATTGATGCGTATTGCCCGTCTTTCGGCAGGCTATCTTCGGTTGATTGGGTATCCTATTGGTTATATCTTGTCCGATTGTATCACATCAAACTGCGTAGTGCGCACTGCAAGGACCGCGAAGCGGCCTGGTTAGTGTCTAGGTACCTAATACCATGCAGGGCTACCACGGACGACAGAGCCTAGCCAAAATCTAAGAATCTCTCCGCTTCAAGCGTCTCTCAATCAGCACATATGAAAGGATTCTAGTTGGCCCGATAGTATTACTCAATGCAGAAACCACACAGGGACATACTCCGTCGTTATCTTGACCCACCCTTGAAGGCCATGTGCCACATTATATCTCATTAGTACAGTGAAACCTGTTTATAAAATACCAAATAACCGGTTGTAACGAGCGCTAAGAAAAATCTCTTCTACGTATTACGAATCTTGAAATCCTTGGACATTTGGTTACCACGAGATATAACGAATATCCACCTCATAACGAATTCAGGGGCGGGCTCCCATAGTGTTTTGGTTCGTTATACCCAGGGTTTACTGATAGCCTATCTCTATAAACCCTAAAGCCAGCATAAGCTTGTTAGTGAGCTATGAAGCCCACCTATTAGTGTGGTGAGCCCACATATAAATCCTACTCCTATAGTAGATTTAATTTGCGAGACTATTAATAAGCCAGTTGGTAAGCTTACTGACAAGTCAGCTAGTTCGCGAGCCTATTTGTAACCCTATAAGTGAGCTCGTCCACGTACCAATCCTAGAGCTAGTTTACGAGCCCATTGGTGAGCCTATTAATAAGCCTGCTGACAAGTCCAGCCATATATCAATAAGCCAATTCGCTCGTATTCCTTTAAGTCTAAAATCCTTTTGTGGGTTGATTAACTATTCAATTACAGGGAATGTCTTAGAATCAAGAGAGTTAGTTATCTCTATATTCTTTTTTGATTTAAGATCCAGCCAATTATAACATAGCGTATATATAAGTTTTCTGCGTGGAATTTTCAGTTACTAGGGTATTACGACTCCTGTCCCTTATGCAGCTACAGTATAGTATGCGGTAAGGAGGGGCCCATTTCTGGAGGCCTTCTGAAGATGTCATGTCCTGCGTAGCTATGCAGTGGGGATTCCTTGTTTTTGGTTATTCGGTAGTCAGAGTAACCAAGTTAAATTTCATCATTTTCACTAATCAGGATCCCAGTTTGTTTTTATGGGCTTTGAGAGAAATGACGACTGCATAATCGATAATCAGGAATAGATAGGTAAGCGCTGTAAGAGCTGCAAGAGCGCAAGATCACAGATTATCAGCGTCGCGGGGATCATGATCCCTATAAAACTTCAATATCTCGTCATCAGTCTGCGAATGTACGTATTCATAACGCGTGATCGGCGCCAAGGGGATGCCTTCTCTCTCCAACATTGCAAGCCGCTCCTTAGTCCGCTCCTTGGTCTTATTGATACTGTAAACAGCAATGCGGTGGGCTGAGCTTGTGACGTGCAAGCCCCAGTTCCAAGCAGCACGGATAGTTAAGGGCTGGGTGTTGAGCGAATTATCCCAGCATCGGCATACAATTTCAATCCAACCTTCCACATCGCATGGCAGGTCAATCTCCCACGTACGCCAGGTCCACTGACCCTTTTTGGACATCTTCTCATGCGGCACTGCATACCAGGAGAAGCCCCCATCAGCAGACAGCTCGACTCTCTCAGGCCAACGGCCTCCACCGGAGTAGGCCCAGCCTTTGCACTTAATGCTGCCGTTGTGAATAATAACGTGTCCCTTCCATGGTGACATGATGGCAGAGCTGACGGGCATTTCTTGAATCTGAATGCCATCTGTTGGCTTCTGATTATGCTTACCAGTCTGCTGGTTGAAGTAAAGGTACTCCCGGCTTTGGACTGGGGCAATGGATGTGGTTTCGATGGCTTTAATGCGGTATAGCCATTTGACACTGCGAGCACCGATGTAGCCCATGACGACAACGCGTAGAGGGTAACCATGAATTGCAGGCAGTGGCTCGCCATTCATTTCCCATGCAAGGAGAACTTCGTTGGCCTTCACCTTTGACCACGGAACGCTGACTAGATAGTTCATAACTTCCAAATCCTTGAAGTATGTCTCGGCACCGTATAGCTCAAGATGCTTGCCACCGTTGATAAGGCCTCCACAGTCTTTGATAAGCTTCTTAAGACTAATGCCACGATATGTGGCCGTGCCAATAGCTCCCTCAGCCCAAGGTGCCTGTGGTACCTCGTCTCCCTGGCCCGGATACAGGCCGATTTGCTCAATTCGACGGGTGCCGGAGCATTGAATCGTGACGGTTTCCACGATTTGTGGGAAGCGAGATTCGTCCATGATGTCGTCTAGCGTATATGTCTTCGGGTTCGCGACCAGGCCATCTAAAGTCAAAGTAAAATCCTCTTTGTTGATGATGGGAATTCCACCGTGATTACGTACAAAGTGGAGTGGATTAGGGGTAATAGCCTGAGACGTGACCAGGCGCTTGGGGGGCTCGCCGTTGTAGGGAAATTTGAGCAAATGTAGCATGTCCTTGTGCTTCTCCTTGAGAACCATTTCCCAGGAGTCCTCGGGAACACTTGCCAGTTCACCACCGATAGCATGATGCCATGCCGTAAAGTCATCCCCAGGTAGCACTGGATTGGTGCCGGGGATTGGTCCGGTCATGTAGTCCGGCGTAGGCGGGAAGGTTTGCGCGTTGAGGATCTCGCGTGCTTTGGTTTTTTTCTCAGGATAGTTCTCCCACTCCACATAACTGTCAAGATAATCAATACGTCTCCTATCTATCCCGTTATTGTTCGCTTGAATGTCAAACATACCCCTTCCAACCCTTCCGCTCAGCAGCAAACAGCTTCTTCCGATCTCCGACTGCGTCAATTGCAGCCTGATCTTTGGTAATTGCTGGGGGGTCAATAGGATGTATGAAGACTGTTTCTTTTCCAGTCTGGTCTATTATGGGCAACTTGGCACCCTGCATGCCTTGCTCGATCCGCCACTCATCGGGGCGATTGTTCGTCTCAACAGCGGTAGTACGCGGACGCACAGCTGGTCCTGGCATCTTGGATGAATGAGTAAATGAAGATTAGTAGGAAAGAAGCCTTGGAGACAGGAAAATTTCTTCAGCAGAGGACAATTATCTCTCAGTTAGAATTGAGAGGCATGATCAAGGAGGGGCAAGGGGGGAGAAACACACTCTATATCACTTTCAAAGGTAGCAGCCTGCACATGCTGCCTTACAGTATCTCTGTCCACTGAGGATTGTTCGGCACATCCCTGTGCAGATGACAGCACTGAGCTGCGTCATTGACTAATGGAAAAGATGCATAAAGTTATTACCTGTCTCAGAGATATCTTGCAGAAAAATTACAACAAGTTTAAGCAGAACCTACTAAAGTGGCAAATGATTGGTTGATAACTTGTTCTGGTTATAATTATTTCCACGCCCAGTGCGTACAGACTGGTACCTTCGTCCATCTAACCCCGAATAAGCAATAGTATGCAACCAGTCAGCGACCACCACATGAATGGCCTTCATGATGCTTTGTACTTCTGTTTCCAGGAATTGGTATCGATTGTTTTTAAGCATCCACTCCACAAATCCCGAGTGTTCCGAACTTGCTCTTTCTCGACTTTGATCAACATCGAGCGGCCGAGATCTTGGTCTATTCGGCGCACTTCCTGAAAGATAGTATTTAATTTATGCTGGCTGCTGATTCAGAACTACGTATTTCTGCGGTAGCGAGCCATTTATGATACGTACCACTAACATCGACCCACTTGCATGTGAGCTGTCTGTGTTGCAAGGCAGCATTTCTTGATAGCAGCCCAGATTCCCGCTCCGACATAAACTAGGGCTAAGTTGATACAATACATAGATGCCTCGAGAAAAAATAACAGAGATTGCCATCTTTGTCAGAGCGGGGTAAGAAGACAAGTTCTCGGCTGCCAATGCCTCTAGAGCAGTCGAGACATAAGATTTTTCCTGAGTTGACGAGCGAAGCTGCCAAAGATAAAAGAATTAAAAGCTAAACGCCAGTGATGTTGTGTATAAATACCTTCCCCAGCGCGGTTTGACTCTTCATGTAATACTTTTTTTACTGTCTCGCTCATCACAGGCTAAGAAACAAGAAGACTTCCACAAACTTTGCCTTTTTCTTCCCATGATGCAGGCCATCAGTCCTCATAGGATTCTGCTGGCTTTGACAGCCATATATATGCAGTTCGCCACTGCCGAGACTGTCCTCGGTGTATACATCTATCATCGCCATGGTGATCGTACCCCGAAGGTTCTCGGCTCCACTGCGTTGACTGCGCTTGGATACGACGAGATCTTTGCTCGAGGTTCATACTATCATGGACGCTATATCGACTCAAACTCTTCAAGCCAGATACACGGAATTTCAGCTAGCTTAGTTCGCCTTTCCCAACTCAATATATCCGCTCCTACAGATAATGTGATCCAGAACTCAGCGGCTGGTTGGCTTCAGGGCCTGTATCCACCAGCAGGACAAACCGCAAACCAAACATTAAGTAATGGGATATCAGTTCAGCCGCCACTGAATGGATTTCAACTCATACCAGTATCAACAATCAGCAGTGGATCTGACAGCGAGAGCTCGTCCTGGTTACAGGGTGTTACTGGTTGTCAGAATGCCGCAATCAGCAGCAACAACTATTTCTCATCTACCCCTTACCAGTCCCTCTTGTCCTCCACCAAGTCTTTATACCAATCCTTGTCACCAATGATTAATGCAACCTTTTCATCGTCGGACATGAGCTTCAAGAATGCATACACAATTTGGGATTTGCTGAATGTAGCATCAATCCACAACTCCACTCAAGAGTACCCTGAGCTGCAGGGTCTGAACACAAGTCTTATGAATCAATTGCTTGAGTTAGCCAACATTCATGAATACAATCTAGCATACAACGCTTCCGACCCAGTACGTGCAATTGCAGGTGCGGTATTGGCCGGACAGGTTCTTCAGGGACTCAACAACACCATCACCTCTCGTGGAAGTGGTAACACGCTCACCGTCCAGTTTGGGTCTTACGCGACAGCCCTTTCCTATTTTGGTCTTTCACAGCTGACTGCTGCGAGCCCTAACTTTACCGGAATCCCCGACTACGCGTCCTCGATGGTGTGGGAGCTTGTGACGAACTCTTCGATTTCGAACGGATTCCCCTCCCCATCTGACATCTATGTGCGCTTCTACTTCAACAATGGCACCTCCGCTGCTTCACCAGACCTTACAAGCTACCCTCTCTTCAACCAATCAAGTCTGCTATTATCATGGTCGGAGTTCGTCTCGTCATCGCAAAAGCTTGCTGTAACGAGCCAAAACCAGTGGTGTCAGCAATGTGGCAATGCTGGATCTTCCTGTGCCACTATAACAAGTTCATCTAGTGCTGCCACGTCTCCCACAAATTCGGATTCTTCCTCGGGTGGAATTAGCAAGGCAGTTGCTGGTGTCATTGGGGCGATGGTAACCCTTGGCGTTATTCTTAGTTTAGAGGCATTGATCATGCTTATAGGAGGCATTCGATTGACCATCAAATGTGCTAATCTCCCGTCTACGCCAGTCACAGACAAAACAGTCACGGGTGAAAGGCCGTGAAGCCTCGTTCAAGAATATTACTTAGGAAAATAAGATTGTCACTTGCTACACACAGAGTCAGAATATTCCTGCTATCTTCCGACTGGAGTTCTGGACTGGAACTATATGTAAAGGGAGGACATCTGGATGATACCTAGTCTCCTCTCCAATCTTCACAAATTTTGTCTGCCTATGGCTGTAGTTGCTAGTTTTGAGGTGATAATATTATCGATATTGAAGAAGTACTAAAAATCCTAGTTATTTCGTATTCTATCCATGGATATCAAAACATGTCAGCTTGCCTATTTAAATTCAGTCACCAACCCTAACCCGGTTCTAGGGTTAGATTATGTCCTGTCTTCTGATTGGTGGGTGTCTAATAACTATGCCTTGGGTCCACAAAGCATGTAGCAACTGATGATAGTTTCACTTCCCACTCTTGATCTTGATGTCTGATATCTCCCTATGTCTACTCGCGCTGTGGCATCAAAAGCCAAGTCGCGGCGCACATCCCGAGCTTGCGACTTTTGTCACAAAAGAGGCCGCCGCTGCAAGAAAGAAACCGGAAGTTCCCTACAGTGCATCACCTGCATCGACTTTGGAGTAGCATGTACCTGGAGTCGAGTCCCAGCAAAGAGAGGGACCAAACCTGGGTCGAGTAACAGAGCAGCACTGTGGACATTGAGCGAGACTAAACATGGCTCGATAGAATTGATTGAAAAACTGATTGATAATTTCTTTGAAGTTGTATACCCAGTGTTTGTTTTATTCTTCCGTTGTTGCTATCATTTACTGATAAAGCCCAAGGGCTATAACGATCCATGAGCAGACGTTTAGAGACTGCTGGAGTACAGGGAAAATGCCAGATAGTCGTGGCTCCTACGCCAGACTCATGGCCATGTGTGCCGTAAGCGCTCTTCGAATCAAGAATGGGGCTATTTTAAATGAAAGAAGTGTACCGGATGATTTGAATCCAAGGCTATATTTTGACGAGACTCTTCGGTCTCTTCCCGACAATGTGAATGAGTTTGAAGAATTCGAAAGTCTACAGGCCACTGGACTTGCTTGCTTGACTGCTCTTCACTACAGCGATGGACCTCTTTTGCATCAAATACTAGGCCTGTATCTTGCCGTAGTTGCAGAGTATGGGTTTCGCGACGAAAAGAAATGGCCGCGTGGACTGTCTGAGATTGACATAGAAGAACGTAGAAGGCTTTTCTGGCACATGTATCGCCTTGAAGTACATACGTCTCTCGTCATTGGCCATGTCGTCTGGTGCCCAGAATTGCAATCATCTGTCGCCTATCCTACGATACAGGACATCGATCCTACTGAATCCGAGGGTCACAATGACTATCAATCAGAGTGGCTTAGCGGGTGGAACTTCGTCACGGACCTGTACAGGGGAATTGAGCATGTAATTGCCCAGTTAAAATATCGACGTGCATCGGCGAATCTTGACCGTCGATGTCTATCTACTGCCTTCATCCTGGACTATGATCCTCAAGAGAAGATTCTGGATCCACTTGCTGCAGCGCGCGATGACTTGCCTGACCGATTCAAGAAAGCTATGCCGGTCTCATCAAATACTTGCCGAAATCGGTGCGGTTATCAGATGGCAAACATTGCCTGCACCTATCAAGTGAGTCTTCTGCGTGGATTGTGTAGAAGACTTTCGATTAATGAATGTTAGCTTCTGAGGATGGTTACATTCAGTGCTTATCATACAATGACTCTCTAGGAGGCGTGCCAGACAGTACTTGAACTGATTGATGAGATATCAAATATACCAGTGGAATATCTTCGTGCGATGGGACTGGCTATGGTAAGTTTTGACATCCTGAAATCTCACACGTAGAAAATTTGTTTTGACCCACGTTATAGTTACAAGAGCTCTTGGGTTTCGGTCATATTTTGAGCAGCTTCATCAATGAAGGGCTACCTAAGCCAGACTACTACCATCTGAGGACCGTCATGCAAGTGCCAATTCATTTGTCATCCATTATCTAGTTTCTAAACATAGACACCAGGCTTTGTATGTCGGAACTCCTCGAAAGTCTCTCATCATCTATGGCAACTGCCATGGAAGCTGGTCAGCGGCTACGTGAATATGTGGAAGACATTGATCGATTGCTTGACATACCCTAGACACTAGATAGACAGACGCCTATCGACGAAGATAAAGCGCGGTCTTAAGATGACGTTAATACGTTGGATTTATTATCACAGCAACTACTTTATGGGTTATTACAGGCTCTTTTAACATTGGTGGTTGGACAACAGGCTCCTCACTGATTGCTTATGGCTTGAACGTCTGGCAGGCTATGCTGACAGTCATCATCGGCAACATCATCGTCGGCTTCTTGTGTGTCATGACCGGCGCACCAGGCGCAAAATGGCACATTGGCTTCCCCATCATCCAGAGAGCTTCCTGGGGAGTCAATGGGTTTGTCTTTGTTGTTATCCAGCGTGTATTCCTCGCATATATCTGGTTCTCGACACAAGTCTTTTGGGGTGGGCAATGTGTCAAGATCGTCTTGACTGCTATATGGCCTTCTTTCGCCCGAGTCGACAAACCCCTGGCCAACGGGACAATGACAACTGGAGATTTTACGTCGTTTATCATCTTCACCGTGTTATATTACCCCTTTATCTGGATCAAGCCGGAGAAATACAAACTTCCCTTCCTTATTTAGTGTGTGACTGTTATTCCAACTATTATCGTGACTTGGATCTGGTTCATGGCCAAAGCCAATGGAGCCGCCACACTGGTGACCGATGTCAGTTCTGTGTCTGGTGTGGCTCAGGCCACTGGAAGTCATCTGGGATGGATGATGGTACTCGGTATATTCACCAATATCAATTCCATGAGTGTCCATGTCTACGTTCAATCGGACTATACGCGATATGCTCGAAAACCGAAAGATCAGATTCTTGCACAGCTCGTACCATTGTCGTTGCCCTGATCGGAATTATATGCACATCCTCCGCAGCTCAGATCTTCCCTGAACAGGAGGGAACGCTCCTCTGGGCACCATACGACCTCTACGCAGCCCTACAAGCCCATTACGGAAACTCATCCCATTCCCGTGCCGCAGTCGCCTTTGGTGGACTCTCATTCATGATTGCCCAATTTGGCATGGTCGTCGCCAACAACGGCGTTGCAGCCGGTATCGATCTATCGGGCCTTTTCCCTCGCTACTTCACAATCAAGCGCGGCATGATCTTGATGTCTATTCTTTCATTCATCGTACAACCATGGACACTGCTCAATGGCGCTAGCAAATTCCTGACCGTCCTCGGCGGTTACGGCGTCTTCATCGGCCCTATGACCGGCGTAATGTTCAGCGATTACTTCCTTGTCCGCAAACAGACTCTCAAGCTGAGCGACTTGTACAACTATAACCCCAACGGCGGCGGTATCTACTGGTATCACAAGGGATACAACTGGCGCGCACTCATTGCCTGGATGATGGGTGTCTGGATCACTTTACCGGGTTTCGTGCGGATGGTTCAGGACGGTTCCGCAGAGCCATGGGCTGGATGGTCGAATTTGTATGATTTGTCGTATTTGTTGGGATGTTTGTTGAGTTGTGGGACGTATTTTGAGCGGGCGAGTGTGATTGATGGCGTTGATTCTGTGGAAGGAAGCAGTATGCCAGAGATACAGGAAAAGGCCAAGTCTGCTGTTTAGGGATCTAATTCGCATGGTATTGAATATGTGAACCTGTGTATAGTGTATGAGATCGATATCAAGTCAGCTTTTGCCCTGAATACAGTACTGGAAACTATAGTAGCACCACTTGGGCACACGAATGTATTCACAAAATACTGAGTTATGAAATATCTTGCGAGCTCCTAGGTGCATATTGATATATTGTCCTTGGATCTCCTCATCATTTCTCACCACCTTTAATTGATATACCAGAACTTTAAAGGGTATAGATTGTACTAATCGAAGTACCTTAGGATTTCCTCCCTTGATTGAAATTGATAGTCCAGATTCCGCCATTCCACTAGCTATTCACATTATTATTTAGTGATCAATTAATTTACTATGTAGCTATGCATATGTAGTGGAGATACTAAATAATCTAGATCATTTAGTTAGATTAGCATGAGCGCAGATTTCAATCTCTAAGACTCTAACACAAGACTTGATTGGTTCCACTGTACTAGAAAAAAGCGTCTGATAATTAAGAGCCCCTCATATCCAACAAGGCTTACGTATCACTAAGCTTGTTGGTCTATTTCTGGCCAAAGTGGAGGCAAGACTACTACTCTGAACCCCTGGCTTGACAAAGTCGCAGCAGCTTAGCCTCCTTGGGATCTGCCTTAAATGCTAGCTTCCAATCATTTCGATCATTTAAACGCGCGATGCGGTGGGCTATGTTGCATTCTGAGCATTGCCCTTTTCACTTCGTATTTGCAAAAGGTACTTAGAGCCTGCAGCGTAAGCCTCCACTTCTACACCTTCATTTCCTTTAGCTTGCATTTCATCGGAGTCATTAGATATTCTACGGTCCTTGATTTTGTCTCAATGGTACGTATTCCCCCATTATCTGCTCAGCAGAAGGGTTCAAATCGATCCTACTGAGATCGACTTGCCTTCTCTGTTTTCTTGATTCCACAAGTTCAGTTAACAATAAGGCTGATACTTGTTTGGCACACAGGCTCTTCGTCTTCTTGCGCCTGGAACAGGACAAGATGGGAACAGTGACCCCGCAATAGAGTGAGACAAGTTATATCACCAACATTTGCTATCTGGGCTAACTCGGAGTGTAGCATAATCGCGGTTCATGGACTGAATCCTCTAAATTCGACTGAGCATGCATTCAACACCTGGCGGAAGCCCTTGGATGATAAGGGATGCCTCTGGCTACGAGACTGTTTCCCGAAAGTTCAACCCAATGCTCGCATCTTTCTTTATGAATATAACTCCAGTCCCGTCTTCGGCGCAGGGAAAGATAATTTTGTTGGCGAAGCGAATCAGCTCTTGGATGAGATATATGGCGAGCGTTGGCAACTGGTCAGTACATATTAATGATTGAAAACCGTTATCTCGTGGGATGTTTCCTGACATCTTTAAGAAACAAAAAAGGCCTTTGATCCTAATCGGACATAGTCTGGGCGGAATTCTGATCAAGCAGGTAAAGATCCATAAATCCGTATATGGAAAGTGAGTGGTTTTTGTTGACATGTTTTCATCAGTGTCTGGTAAATGCCTGGGCCAATGAGAAATATAGGGGAATCAAAGAAGCAACGTAAATTGACGGCACAATTGGCTATTTGAAAATCCAGAGGCTCACTCTTCAAACAGATACGCATTAGTGTTCTTTGGCACACCACATTCAGGACCTTCAAAAAATATACAGATCGGACTAGGCATGGCTTGTGCGAAGATTGCTCGGTCCCTACCTTTTCAACAAACGTCAAAGATTATCGAGATACTTGAAGGGGGCACATTATTCTCTGATCTACTCAGTGAATCTTTCCGACACCAGTTGGAGCAGTATAAGATCCTTTCATGCTACGAGGGACTCGGTGACGTATGGAGAGGACTCGCTTCATTCAGAGAATATTACGATCGACTAACGCTTTTGTTAGATTGTACCATTTAATTCGGCAGTATTGGGACTTCCTGGCCAGCGTGAGACACAGCTACGAATCAATGCAGACCACAGCAACATGTGCCGATATGATATGTTTACCCAGGCCGACATCGACAATTACCGAAAAGTAGAGCGGAATCTGCAGATGTTATGTGCGGGTGCCTTGGTTGATCTACCAGATGAAAATAACAGAGCAGGTAAGAGCTGGTAGGAACGTCCCAGAGACAGCACTGCTGTAGCGATATTTTCCTGAGAATGATGCACTCGTGGGCGTCAAGGCGTCAACTGGTCTCTTATGTATTTGGTTACTTTGCGCACGTTGTTGCACCGAGGCATCATTTATGTTCTGTTATTCGTATTTCTTTTTCTAATCTCAGTGTTGTCTAGACATACATAGCCATGAGCTTGTGACTCAAGGTGGAGTTGATTTATCGAGTGTCCTTCTACAGCAGCCCGACGCTCGACGACTAAATATGAGAATGCGAACTTCCATAAGTAAGTCTACTTCTATAACCACCCGATGCTCGTATCTAGCTCGTAGCCAAAGGAATCTTTTCAATGTGTATCGAAGATCTAAAAGATGTGCAGATTTCTCCGACTTGCCAGAACTAGCATGGCAGGTTTATCGACTGTGCGAACAATCATCATCAGATCCAGTGACCGGGATAGCTTCAGATGTGTCTCGTTTATATGTCGGGCTTCGCAGTCTCCAAGACAGACTGCTAACGGATACGTTCTCGGCTAATAGAACAAAGGAGATTCATAATCTTCTGAATGACTGTTATAGGACGCTCATGGGTCTTGATTCTATGATCCAAAGTACCTCGCGAAATGGCCAAACACCATGGAACAATCCCAGTAATGAGAACTTCTATGGTCTAAAACAGATAAAATCCGACCTCGAGAGTAACATTTCAACAATTAACGCTCTAAGCCGGAATCTTTCCAGGTGCGTCTGAGAAGTCCCTTTGACCTAGGGTATATTTTCAAGATACATATACACTAACTATCGTCTCAGTCGTTCTATGAATAAGTTGTCGCAAAGGTTAGACGACTTGATTGGTCGAATAAATGGCGAATATGAGGTCTCTTCGAGTCTCTCGAGCCGTTTGTCAAGAGCTTCAGTCTCCAACCCCGAAGGATGGAGCTTACTGTATCCAGAGTTGGTTGAGGCTGGATTCTCGCAAGATCTACTTTTAGAGCAACGTGATTACATTCAACAATGGTTAATGAACGCTTTCCTCGCCGGCAGAATCGACGCGGTTTCGCAGCAGGGAGAAGAAGAAGGAGAAACAAGTACTATCCAAAGCTATGGTCAGCTTGTTCAACAAGGAGCTCGTTCTACCGTGGACGATGGCGAGGACCATATCGGCGGTGGCCAGGAAGTTAGGGCACTGCCCAACCGTTCCTCTGTTTTGAGTCAGGAGAGTCTCCAGACTACGCGGCGAAAAGCAGTGCCACCACCACGACCAGAGTCTGGTGCCTCCCCACAAAATAAGTCATCAAAGGGTTGGGCGCAGTCGCTAACAACGAAGATCAAATACGTTACTCTCAGCCCGGATGAGGCCCTGCGTAAGGCTGTTTACAATGGGGATGCGTCAACAGTGAAAAAGATTCTCTCCAAAGGTCAAATTAATACGCAACCGTCAAGCTGGGCAGGTATGTTGGAGAGCGCTATCAGAAGTGACAACATTGAAGTATTAAGCAATCTTGTCTGCCTTGGATCTTTCGAAGATCATCAAGACATTCTCGGGAAATGTGTCACTCTAGCTGTATCCCAGAAAAACGTGGCAGCAACGGTTCTTCTTTTAGAATACCAGGCGCCATTCAGTGGTAAAAACATTATAAGGGCAATGGCCTTTCTTCCAGAGAGTGCGGTCAAGATGCTTTTCGCGAAGACGGATGTCAATCTATATCATGATGAATTCGCGCATTTCTTCCTCTATAACGCAGCAAAGTATGGACACGAATCTATTTTCCGCTCTCTCGTTGAGCAATACGGTGGTATCAATGCTCCCGTGAATGAAACAACTCCATTCCATATGGCATGCCAATCCGGAAATATGAAAAGTATACAATTGGCGTTAGAGCTTGGGGGCAATGTGACCATCACTGATGGGAGAGGGAACAGACCGCTACACGCCTTGGTTATTGGAGATGAGGATGAGAATTTTAGTATCGGTGCGAACCTCCAGCTTTTGGTGAAGAATGGAGCTTCTCTGCATGAAAAGTCACAGACTGGTCAGACGGCGCTGCATCTAGCGGCAAAATGTGCACATATCAATGCGATGGAAGCTCTCATGCATATGGGGCTACCTCCTAACATCCTGGACGCAGTAGGGAACTCGCCGCTACATGCTGCTTGCAGTCCTGAATGGGTCAAACGCAGCGTAGAAAAATATGTGCCGTTGTATCTGAAACTAAGTGGCAAGATCGTGCGTGAGTCGTTTCCACTGTCTCTGACAGAGGTCTGGGATCGATTGATCGATCCACGAGATGAGATACATCGCACTGCAAAGTGTGAAGAAGCTGTGCGCCTTATGTTGAGATATGGGGCATCAGTCAATGCCAGAGGGAAAGAAGACATTACCGCGCTACATCTTGCAGCGAGTTGTGCAAGAATTGGCGCGATGAATGCGTTGCTTGAATATGGAGCTGATCCTCATGCGATAGATACTTGGTCATGGACCACGTTACACTTTGCTGTTGTCAGCGGCTCGCAAAAGGCAGTAGACCTTCTCATCCCATACGATATCAATCGAGAGGGTTCAGTCTCGGTTCGCATTCTAGGTGACCATGTTGAAACAATGGATATTGAGGACCTTGTCGTCATCATAGGCAGGGGTGGTTCTAGAAAAAAGTTACGTCTAAGAAAAGATCCTGACACCAACAAAAATAGAAGTAACTGAGCGAGAATGGTTTGAAGCTTGCGCTTAGAAGGGGTTTACAAGATTCATTGAATATCTTCTTCAACACTACTTATGTTTCTTGAAGCGGAAGAGAGCAGCTGCATCCTATGTAGGTGGCATACTAATTCTTGCATCAGACTCTAGTTCCTATAATTGTAACGTCTAGTTCATTCCATAATGCATATCATAATCATATTGATCATAGACATCGGGTATTCCCCAAACGCCATCTACATAAGCTAACAATGACATACCGTATCCCGTTCGCCGAGTCAGAACATCAAGTCGAGAAAGAAAAAATAGGGAAGTATGGAAGAAAGAAAATAAATCGTTATAGAACATGTCATCAGCCAACAGTGCTCATACCCATATTCCTGTGACCACCCGTCAACAGAGAGTTCCTCCATGCTGTGTTGCCGTTTGAACTTCCATTCATCATTGTCACCCGGTCACTGCTACTATCGTCGCTGTTCTGACGCGGTAGCATAACAGGTTTGACTTTTGTACCGACGAAACCTCTTCGATCTCGGCCCGTACGGCCGCGACCAAGCCAGTTGTGTTTCAAGGTTTTGGTTAATGCCTCAATGCGCTCTTGAGCCTGGTCGCCACTCTGAATACTTGCCAACACGCTGAAACATTGTAGCATGCGGCCGACGGTATCTGTGATGACGTGCGATGAATCCGCGTTTTGATTGTTGCGGAGGGTCTGGAGTTGGCGTTGAGAGGGGGATGTAAATGATTGGAAGATCAGTTGGTCCGGGTTTGATGAGGTATTGGAGGTTGCGCGACTGCGGTTTGCGCTTGCAGAGTCAGATGAATAGCTGCCTGCGATGTTGAGGAGAGAGGATTGCTGCGAGTTGAAACTACTGTATGTAGGATCTAGGGATGCGGCTGTACCAGGTCGGCCGCCGCTGCTGCTACTGTTGGACGTAGAACTTAGGGCACCGATGGTAGCGTTGATGGTGTCTAGACTCAAACGTGAAAAGACTGCGTTTAGTCCTTCGTAGCGTTGCAGGATGACAGTATCACGGAAGGCGGTCAGAACGATCATGCGAACGTCGAGTTCATCGCCTAGAGAACTTTCTTCTGAGTCGCCATTGGTCGGTAAGGCGCCCCAGAATTCTCTAGCTTCTCGGGCATTCATCACTGATCCGCGGCCCTTGAATTCGAGATCTAAGGGAAGGAAAACTGCCTGGATGAAGGGTAAGATCGTCCCAAATGCTAACAGCCATATCTGCATTAGATGAGGAACGAGCTTCTCGTCCGGAATGCCACTGATCGAGTGGCTCAGCGTAGAGAAGCCAGTATTTAGTAGTTCGCGCAGGTCTTCAACTATAGTTGGCATGTGTTTCTGCACGCAAAGTTGGATGTGTATAACCACGAGCTTGTTGAGGTCCTCCACAGCAATACGCACATCACCGCCGTCAAATATAACCAGCAGTTTAGCCTTGAGGAAATCCCATACGTCCTCTGCTGTCATATTGTGCAACCCAAAACCCTGGAGAGTCTCTTTGACGCTGTCGTTACTTATCACGCTCCCTAAGTTTCCCAACGATGGGTTACCATAAGGCGTGGCTGTACCGCTGGCATTCCCACTAGGACCGAGAGGCCAATCTGAATCTGCACTGTCTCTGTTGGCATCATATGCAGACACCATGGCTTTTTCTTCTCGCCTTTTCTCTCTCAAAGCCCGACCTCCATGAAGTAGATCAAGCCCCGATTTTGGGAAACTCGATGACGACGGTCCGGGTGAGGATGGCGCAAAGCTGTAGAGAGATTGAGGAGCATTCGGGTCAAGAGGCTTCGAGTTGCTGTTGGCGGACGACAATGGTAGGTTGTGATGGTCTTCTTTCAGCTTCAATTTTTGTCGTGATAGGAAATGATGTTTGTGATTCTTCTCCTTGTCCTTTTCCTTCTCCTTCTCGCCCTTTTCCAGCGGTACCACGGTACTAGCCGACGCATTCGAAAGATTATACATGGAAGAATTGTTGGAGCTCACTTCGGTCAGATTTGTCGTCGACGCACTAACCATTCTCGACAGACCGCTCGAACTACCGAACCCCAACTTGCTGGGAGATGACTGCCCTTTGTCCTTGCTGCTTCCGATCCAGTCTCTGCTGCTCGATATACCGATATGCTTCGGTTTGGAGAATAATTTCTTCCTCGTCTTGTCCGCTTTTTGTTTCAAGTCTACCACTTCGGTTCCTGCTTGGTGTCGGGGAAATGCAATATTGGCAGCGGTGGCAGCTGCAGCCGAACGCGAGCCCACGAGTCCATTTTGATATGTATTGCTGTAGAAGCCGGCTCCTCCTCCCACATTACCGCTAGTAGTCGATGTTGACGTCGTTGTATGAGTAGCTAGATGAGCCGGCGGCGGAGAATCTCGACTACCCTTTCGACCTTTTAGTCCTTCCTCGATCGGAACTGTTTGTGATCGATGCCGCACGTGCTGCGTAGACTGCATCGCCGCTTGGGCGGCGATCTGAGACGCCGATAGAGCCGTCATGGTGTGATCGGAAAGACTCGCAGTCGGTAGTGATGGTTCAAAAAAGCCCTGCGAATGTTGTCGCGGTCTGTGTCGTTGTAGTTCTTGTAACGGAGCTCGCGGAGATGGTTTCCTCGACACCGGATCGTTGGGTGGCCTCAGCGGTGCGTTTGCACCCGTTTGTCGTGCAGTCGAAGGAAGAGAGACGGTACTGCTGTTTGCACTTGCATTGATAATGCCAAATGATGATGTTCGAGGAGGATGGGGGGAGGAAGGAGTGTTGAGTGAGCGGAGAGGAGGGCCCTTGGAGCGGTTGAGCGTGGTCACCCGCGACGAGACGGATGAAGCATCACTGTCGGAGGAGCTAGGGCGGTCGGTATGTGATTGACGCTGAGGACTTTGATGTTGAGTTTGATAGCGAGAATTATTGTCGAGACGAGCCGCCCGAGAGTCAGGGCGGCTCACGGGCGATTGATGCATTGTCCAGTAACACCCAGGCAACGATCATGCAGACGGCATGCTCGACGGGCCTCGCTCCTGCAATCATAGACGGTGGAAATAAGGAAAAAGTAAAACATGGGCCATGGCAAACGGCAAACCCGGAGCATAAAACAGATCAAGCGTTGTTGTCAGACGTAGTAGTTAAGGTATCTAATCTGGGGCTGAGACAAAGCCGGCGAATTTACGTTTAATTAAACTCCGCCCAGCAAGCTTAGCAGAGAGAGTACTTGCCTAGACCGGGAGCCCCTCATCTCTTCTTCCACCACCTCTGATACCTATTCAATTGTTCAACCTCATCCTCTCAACATTTTTATTTACACTTCCCTCGATAAATAACAAAATGACATCCAAACCAGCAATAACCGCCTCCTACTCCTCCCCCCAACCACCGCACACCTCCTACACATTCCGCCACGAAATCGCCGCACCTTTCCCCTCCTCCGACAATGACAAGAAGCAAGAATCCGTCGCCACAAAAAAGGCATACTTATCCGAACTACGTGGTCTCGTCACACTAGTCCAGGCAGAAGTAAACGTCTTTTTAACCGAGAGGATGGAGGAAGATAAACAGAGAGCTGGGGGAGGAGCGACAGGCAAGGATGCGGAGCAGGAAGCGAAGGAGGAGGAGAATTATGGGGAGGAGAATGTTGAGGACGATGCTTAATTACGCCGAACGACTTCATCGATCGCTGGGTTATATTCTTCTTTCACGCTTCAGAGTGTCAAGACACCGACTGCTTATATATTTATTCGACAAAACGACTCAACTCCACTCCACTTTGGGTATCATCTGTACAACGGAAGAAATCTACTCGACTGTATGCTGGAAATGTGCGAAAAAGAACGAAACGAACAATCAATGCCGAAACAGATGGCACGATATGAAGATGCGACAGACATGCGAGATATATAGTGCACAGAACGAAAGAAGGAAAGATCACGGCGCTCCTTGATTGGACGTCATTCGATTCGCGCACCCGAGATGAACGACGGTATTACTTATCGATGTTAGTGACGAATCTCAACGTGTTTTATACTATGATGGGAAGGACATACTCTGGAAACACACTGATAACACTCCCACCCAACCTCTTATAACAAATACCGCACGCGCGATCATCCGTGATCGTCACATGTCGACTCCGCGCTTTATTATCGTTCGGAAGACCTTCCCCAACCAACAGTTGAGCTTGCGTCTTGACGTTCTGCACTTTCTGCAGATTAGCAACGATTCGCGCCTCATTCACAATTGAGCTGGCGGCACGGATTCGGTTGCGGAAGTAGAACTCGAGTTCTCGTACTGCGATGTCCTCGGGGATTAGGTCGAGTGTTGAGTTTGCGGGTAGTCGAGATCCGTGTTTGGCGAGGATATCCAATGCTGGACCGTATTGCGGTTTGTAGTCGTGAGGAGGCGAGAGGTACAGAGACAACAATGTCAAATAAATTGTTGGTTTGGTGTTGTCAGCGTCTGTGGGCGCTAGACGCTGGGATGGAGCCACCTCAGTCGTGCTCGTCTCCTCTGTGATGTGGATGTGATTGCAGTACCTATCATCGTGTTAGAAAGAAACCTCACAAATCAACATAGACGAAGAACTGACTCTTCTGCCTTTTCATGCTCCTTCAGTTTGAAGACGTAAATCTCCAACGCCTGTCGATGCTGTCCCATCTTACTAAACACAATCGCCCTAGCCTCGTAGAAATTCGGATCATCGCGAGGCAAAAGGTTCAACATCTTTGCCGGCGAATACTGTGAGCTTGATTTCAGGAACTCCAGGAATTTCGTCTGCCATACGGCATATGTTTCCTCGTCTTCTTCTCCAGTCTTCTCGTAATCTTTCAGTCGCTCCAAATAGAGATGTAACAGTTTCTGATGTAAATCAGGACTCAAATCGTTCAGCTCGTCGATAACATGTTCCAAATAACGAATCGCAAGCGCAACATCAATCTTCTCAAGGAATTCTTCAACCTGATGTCGCGGAAGCGTCTCGGCATTCTCCGTATCAGCCAAGAAAATATCCATGCCGAGCTCGGGGTCTTCCTTTAGAGGCCATTCTGCAAATTCCAGAATGAGGTCGATATACTCCGGGGATAGATGCTGTAGATAAGCAACGGTGCGTTTCGGACCACGGAGTTGTGCTAGCGTAGGATTTTCTTCTTCCTCTTCCTCCTCTTTGGCTTCGGCCTGACCGAATTTGAGAAGTAGTTCTAGCGCTCGTCGGTGCATTTTCTTGCCGTAGTAAAAGTCAATCAACTCGGTATCGCGCCCGTGTTCTTCCAGCTTTTCCATAACCACGTCTGGGTCACAGAAATTGGCGATACGGAACAGCGACCCAGCTAGACTAGGCGTAGCGTACATGTGCGCTCTGAAAAGTGTCGTGTCAACTAATTTGGCATTTTCGCGCAGCCGGTCTCCAAACTCAACGTCATTAGCATCTTGCGAGAGACCAAGTAACATCCGCACAGACTGTAAAAATTCATCATTTGCGCCGTCCTGATGCAAGGTTTCAGCACGCAGAGTGCCATCTGGGTTGAGAAACCTCTGGAATCGACGCCTGACGTCTGCTAGATAACCTTGTAGCTCACGCACTGCGTTTTTGAGATCTTTTCCTTCTTTCGAATCTGTTAGCAGAATCATTCCCTGCAGTTCGGACTTCACATACCCAATTTCTTATCCGGCTCTAGAATTTCACTTGACTTCCCTCGAACGCTACCATCATCACTCCCTTCTTCTCTAGTACGAAGAAATGAAGTGAGTGAAGGCGCATACATAGAAGCTTTGGCAGGAGACGCATCTACTATAGCGGGCCCATCTGTGCCTGCTTGTACGCCATTCTGACCCTTTGGCGTGGTAGGTTCTTCTTCATCCGTCTGATCCGAATCCTCTTCAACGGTCGATAAATCCCCCGCGATGACCTTTGGATATAGCCTTATAACAACTTCAGGAGGCGCCGAAACCTCCGCAAACAAGTCGAGAGAATCACGGTACTTTCTGAGATCGAACAATTTCTGCGCCTTTTGCAATTGAGCCCCTCGCAATCGACCTGCCTTATCCTTCAACAGAGCGTCTTCGAGCATATTAAGCAGACTAATCGCCTCATCCAAATACCCATTCTCAACCAGCCCATCAATCTGATCATCATAACTCAGAGCTTCCATCCTCCAGATAACCCGGTCGCTAGCCACCAAAAATCCCTTTCCGGCATGCGCCAAGCTGATACTCGGATGCGGCATATGGAGCAGACTGGCAGAAGGCAAAGATATCGATTGCAAAAGAGACAATGTATCCGGATTTCGAACTTCCAGTGTCCCCTTGGAAGGTTCCTGCAACGCCAAAAGATACGGATACGAGTATCCGAGAGCCTCAGGAGCGGTGCTCCATGGTATTTGTCGTTTGCCCAATGACTTGCCATCAATATCGATGAAATGAGTGTTGATATCCTTGGCTAGAAGTACTTGACCTTCACTTAATCGAGTTGCGAGTGGTTTCGGTACCATTCCTCCCATGCCAATGTAGCTCATACTAGCGACTCCGACGCCGCCTAGTCGACTTGATTCCTGGCCCGGTCCACCGCCAATACTTCCCGGGCCAACGATGTCGTTTAGCTCCTTGGTTTCGATATTGACCAAGACATAGTTTGAGCCCAGTCCCGCTATCAGTTTTGTGCTGGATATCCATGTCAATGTCTTGATTCCGCTAACGAGAGTGATCTCTGTAACCTCAGGCGCTAATTCCATATCCTTCCATGTCCAGAGAAGAATCTTGCGTTTCACAGCAACAGCCAGCCGAGACACTATCGACGGCAAATCCGTCTCGACATCATTAATGACATTCGACGTCACCGCAAACGTGCTCGCTCCTTTGGTTTTGGCAAGCTGTTCTTGCAACTCATAGCTCTGCAAATCATGTAAAGAAACATAACCGCCCGACAACACAACCAATATATTCGCTTCCTTGATAATAGCAAGTTGCTCAGCTTTATACCTCGTGAATTTCTCTTGTTCGCGTAACAAATCGACCGATTTCACGGTAGACGCTTCTTGATGCTGCTGCTGTTGGCTCTGGTCCTTCGCGGCGGTTTCGGGGGCATGTCCATTCCCATTCCCTTCGCCATTTCCGGCAGTCACAGCTTCATTGACCCTATACACCCTCAGACTCCCATTATTCAGTCCAACGAGTAAGCGGTCGCCGTATGCGAGAATGGATTCGATCTTGGATTTGTCGCGTTGTTTAAGTTCGACGAGCGGTCGCGGTTTGAAGGCGGATAGCATGGTTGATTATGGAGAGGAGGGAGCCAAGGCGTGACACCTTGACAGAGAGTTTCGTATCGATATATTAATCATGGTCTATGAAATAGTGACCATCGTTTTGGAGCTTCGTGGCTTGGTCGCAGCGCAACGAAGCGTTGTGGTTGCAGCTAAGTAGGTGCTGGAGGTAGCAATTGCGGAGATGGAGCGTGACCCCTGCGGACTGCTATCATATAGCCCGCTATCGAACTACGTCATGTGACTACATCGCTTTTTACTGTTATTGTTCAACAGGACAATCATGATCTTATATGTGGTTTAAGTTAAGTACTTGTAGATTATTGCTGCCATTACTGCTAAATTGGCTCACCTGCTAATCCTGTTGTGCTGAATAAGGTCCTGACTATATATGCATTCAACCCCTGGTATCAAGCTGCAACAGAGTCATTCACGTTGATTGCCATATCGACAATGCAGAAGAAAGTTTGGTACATCTGATGTATGCATCTAGTATGTACAGTGCAAGATTAACGCCACGCCATGCTATTTGGCACCTAGCTCTAGCAAAGAACATGGTCATTGCGGGCCGGGCAAATATGTCTGTGAATGAAGAGGAGAGCAGATCGAGTCAATATCAGAGTTGGCTATATAGCATGCATACGAAGAAATCTAGTCATAACCTGATCATCTGATAATCAATGGCTTGACTGACTACCTTCGACTGGCTCTTGGTGTTTGGCCGAGGATCCCTTGCCTCGCCATGTGGATACAGCCGGAATATTGGCTTTGAAACGCTGCTCCTCTGTTCCATATGCCCTGGGTGTCAATTTGATCAATGTGTGGAGGGGAACCTCCATCCACGGACTTTGCTCTTGAGACATATTGTGGAAGTACGAGTATATGCATCTCAGAACCGCTTGGTGGGTGACAATCATGATGTTCTCACTGCGTTCCAGCTCCATGATGATAGGCTCTAATCGTATGACGACGTCACGGTAGGACTCTCCGCCTCGGTAACGGTAGTTGTATTTATCTTCGTCTCGTGCGGCAAAGTCTTCGGGGTATTTCTCGGCAATCTCCTCATAAGTCAATCCATCGCAGACACCAGAGTCAAGTTCATCGAGTGCTTTCCATTCAAGCTTGTCGTAGCCTGTCTCCGCAGCAAGATGACGCGCCGTTTGTATTGTACGCTTCAGCGTTGAAGTCCATATGGTGAGTTTGGTGCCCGGTGGAACACCGGACTGTTTCAGTAGGCCTGGAAGTGCGCGAGCATAAGCTTCTCCACGAGTAGAGATATCAGAATCACCGCCGATCTTTCCCGTCAAATTATATTCGGATTCTCCATGCTAAACAAGTTAGCTTTGTAAGCATAATGAAGAGATGTAGAATGCAACGTACCCTGGATAACCAAATAGACCGGGGTTTGATGTGGAGATTCTGAATATAATAGACCAATCGACTTGACAAGTAATCCTTGATCTGGTTTATAATGACTGTAGAGCCCACGTTTATCAACTTGACGTATGTGTAAGCCTTCTCGTCATCGTCTATCGTTTCGTAGACTTTTTCATAATTGCGAATGCGATTCCGAAAATCTTGGGCTGCTATCTCGGGGTCCTGTCCTTTATAATCAGGTGATGTCGTCTTGACCTCCAGTATATTATTCATTATAATATCCTCGTCGTCGCAACATGATTCCACAAAGAGTGTCTCGATGCCGGCTTCGGTGCAGGTCTTGTGAATCCATGCTCGTCTTTGTTTCGTCGAATTGGTGGCGTCGAATATACCAACAACGCCGTTGGACTCCTTGAACCATTTCAGCATGTCCGACACAGCAGCCTCGGCTGCAGCCCATCTCATTTTCTCGCCTTCCGAGTTGTGTGGATCAAAAAAGTTCGCTAACGGATGAGGCGACATCTTCCGACGATACGTTCCTACATTGAATATGCGCGCGGAGATTCCGACCCAGGCGAGGTATCGCAGAGCTAGTGAATGTAAGTCTTTGTCCGAAATCACTAGAGAACCACCAACCTTTCCCCGCAATAAGACTCTTGCCCCGGGCGGGCAACCCAACCATGACAACACATATTTTAGTATCGTCGGACTGTCGAGAAACCGTTAGTCGCGATGCGCATAGAAGCGAGAGTAGTTCAAATGGTAAAAATATTGCGCAAATCAACAAACAAAGCCGTTGAAAGCTGGAAATATGAATCAAAACAGCGTGTTCAGAGCAGTTGTGGTGTAGAGGATAGAATCATTACAGGAATGTGAAAACGGTGGTTTCTTGAGCCGACAGTGCCAGCCATGCGGGTCATGATGTTGATAGTCTCATGAGAGTCGGTGGTGGTAAGCTGGTCCCCATGGATTCGGCTCCAGCGAGCCAAACACAGTATGACGTCGTCAATTGGGAGGTTGTTCGGGGTTTGCCAAATCGCTTTCAGCGTAAGCACCAGAATGTGAAAATGGAAGGGTTGAATCTCAAAAAAATTGTAGATTGCAGATCATAACGGAGATCGGGGCAAGGCCCGAAGATGCGCGACTCGAGGTTCGGATCTGGTGCGGTGTCTCCAACATGGAATGCGAGAAAATATAGGGGAAAACGACTTCGAAATGCGATTGAATTGACCCATCACGAGCTCGTTGTCATTTGCTGAAAATTATGGGGCATACGTAGTCCACCAAAAATTTGTCAAACAATTGTATCATCTGACACAAATTGGGCGGTGATGCAAAAAGCACGTCGAAGTTCGCAGGAACTCGCACCGAGGCCATGGCCAGACCCATCTCGTCGCGGGTAAATCAGGCGGAGCACAGCCGATGAACAGCAAAAGGAGACCACCACGAATTGAAACCGGCTAGAGCAGGAGTAAATTGATGGTATGACCACACCTCGGTGAGCTCCAGACCTGACTCCTCGGCAAGTTGCTAGTAGGGGAGCTTCATCGATTTGCTAGCCGCTGGCCGCTAAGGAAATCTGTTCGGGTAAATGGGCGTATAGACGTCTCTCCAGATTGATTCGCTGTTCGTTCACTGGCTTTTCCAGAACTCCGATTTCTTCTGCCGTGCTGTAACTTCCGTGTGATGTTTGAAATAGACTTTGGCAGGGACAATTGAACGTCACGAGGCAAGCCATAAACGAGAATGCGGGGTGTAGCCGTACGATATACGAATAGACGAATACGAACAGGAGAAAAGCAACCAAAGGACAAGAAGACATGCATTCCAAAAGCAAATTGAGAAGGAAATGGATTAGTTAGTACTTACGCTAGCATAGAAAGTCTTGCTTGCCGACTCTGTACGACCAGATTCCCCGGATGACATGATGGAGGAGTGATGTGTGGATGGCTAAGATATCACAACAGCGCAAATAAGAACCTCTAGATAGAGGTTTTGAAAAGAACGAGATATCAATCGTAGTTGCCAGTGACAGGTGATTTGTTTCTGAGGTTTTGAAGAGAGCGTTCGTTCGTTGTTCATTCAGCGGGTTAGTTGATGACTGCTGTAGGTATCTGTAAGCCGAATGGTCTTGTTGATGTAGTCATGGACAAAGAATTCGGAGAAAGCGGGGATGGCGATGATGATAAGGATGACTGCAGATGCGCATTTATCGTAGATTGTTGTTACTGTTCTTCGGAAACATGGAGAGGTGTAGGAGAAGTTGTTCTGAAGAAAGCAAAGGAGGCCGCGGGGCAATCCACGGAAAGGGAAGGAGCTGCCCTGGGGGACTGATAGCTAAGCTGGCGGGGAAGCTACTTATCAACGATACTTGTGTAGTTACTGACAACAACTTTCTTCTACTCTTTACTCTTTATTCTTATTTCTACACATAGTATTTTATCGCAATCCAAGTTGACAAGTGCGGTTAATTGCATCGTCAACTTGATTCATCAGAGCTGTATGCTGAGTCGTGACAAATGGAATTGATGCCTTATTTCGCGGCAATTTTTATGGGACAATGAGGACACAGAAATCTAATAAACGCGCTATGCAGATTACGCCGCAGAGACAGCAGCAGTTTCAAGGTCTTCGTTCTGCGAAGCCAACTTCTGCCTGTCCGAAATCATTTTTGTAGACTCGCCACGAGCCCTTCCGAGCCGTAACTTTCCACCCCAGGGTCCGTCCTGTCCATCGAGGGCTGTCTGTGCTGCGGCGGCTTCTTCGATGGTTGCAAAGTCGACAAAGAGGTAGTAGTGGTCACCGGGCTCGAAGCGTTTGGAGGGATGAGGAGTGATGAGCTTGGAGATTGCCTCGCTGTTCAACTCGTCAGACTTTATTCTATCTTACAGCGATGGATGATACACACAGGTTGTATCCCTTGAAGAAAGATTGGATATCGGCATCAAGAGCCTGCTTATCCATTATCTTTGGGAGACCTCCGACATATAAGCGACGGCTGTTTTCAATGTCATTTGGCTTGCTGTTCGAAAAGGAGGTATCTTTGCGCTGCCAGCGATCGACGAGGGTAGAAGGGGAACCGGCGTTGTCGTTGAAACGAGATGGGGAGCTTTGAGGAGAGCGCGTGGCAGTAGAGCGGTCCTGGGCCGACTTTGCGACACCAGGCTTGATTCTGATGGGTCGTCCCTGGAGGTCCTTGCCATCCAACTCCACCATTGCGCGGTCGGCTTGCTCCTTTGTGGCTAGTTCGACGAAGCAGTAGGATGGGTTGCGGCCTGTGAAGGGATCGATCGAGATGTCAATGCGTTCGCTATGGTTAGAGGTATCATCAGCCGACGCGCGCGTTTCATTTCAGTAACAGGCCGCACATTGAGTATTCTCCTCCTTCGAAAATGGTCTCCACGTCCTCCCGCTTGGCCGTGTAGGGCATGTTGCCAACGTAGAGCCGTCGACCCTCGGTGATCGATTGGGGTACTGGTTGCCATGACTTGTTGAAGGGGGAACGAGGGGAGTTGTTGCCAGACTGGTTGTTGAATCGGGGGCTGTTGGTGCTGGGGCTGTCGTCGCTCTTTACGCGCCAGTTTGACGAGTTGAATGCTCGACCATTAGTGCGGACGCCATTTGCCGCTTTGGTGGGAGCTGTTTTAGTCAGAGTCTGTCATACTGAGAGCATCGGGGACGGTGTGCATACTCCACGGCTGTTGTTCGTTGGTCTGTTCGGTCTCGGCCATGTTGACTGTAAATGTTAGTAACAGTCATTGAGTAGAAATAACAACTCAATGAAATCGAACCACGAATAATCAATATAGAAACTCACCTTTCAGTGCTCTAGGCTCACAAAAATGGCAATGCCCGCAACGAGAATGATTCTGTCCTTTCACAGGGTGCTAGAGAATGAGATATAAAAAATTTCCCGCTGAGTGAGATTAAATTGTTGGGCCCCGCAGATGATCGGGCTGGAGGTAAACATGCCAATGGCACAACAAGTGTAAGGCTACCTAGATGTCAGGCAGCTGATAACTACTGGGAATGAAGGCAAAAATTAAAATATTCTCAATTTTGTATAATTCTCTTTTCCTCTCCTGCAATTCTTCTTCCTTGCTGTCTTTGACGTGACACCCAATCTGGTTAGTAAAGCTCTAACTCGATCAGGCCTAGTCCACTGTCAAGAGAGTCAAAATCTTCCTTCCTCTTCCTCGACCTCTACTGAGTCTTCAGTCTACTGCATCGTCGCTACACAGCGCTTGACTATGAGGCTTCCAAAACAAACTGCATCGCAACTGTAATGCCTCATTTCACAGACTTCAACCGGCAGGATGAAAATCTATCTCATCCGCCATGCTGAGACTGTCCATAATGTGGGACAAGCTTGGTATCGTCCACCTTTCACTTACTTTGCAGCATATTCTCAAAATACAGCGATTCATTGACCTCTTCCCCCTTTTCTGGGATGGATTAATATAGGGCAGGAACAACAGATTCCGCACTCACGAACCACGGCGTTTCGCAAATCCAGCGGTTAGCGGCGTATTTCCGTTCTGTGGCTGTCAAGTTTGAGCATGTTTTTGCGTCGGATTTGAGTCGTGCGGTGATTACGGCGGAGGGGATTTGCAATAGGACTCTTGCTGGGGACGAAATGTCTGTTGGCCAGGTGATAGTTACACCGTTACTGAGAGAACAGCACTTCGGATCTCGTGAGGGTATTCGTATCCACGCGTCAACGACAGCGTCACCGTCGCCGTCGACGGTAGAGCCCGAACCCGCTGAAACGGAGATCGAAATGCGTGCACGCGCAAACCAATTTCTGGAAGAATATTTGTTCCCTGTCCTGTTGACTCATGACGATGAGATTGAAAAGGACTCGGCAATCGCGATCGTGGCACATGGTATAATCCTTCGCGTGCTATGGAATTGTTTCATGCATGCGTTTCCATGGGGGAGTGTATCGTTCTCGCCCGAAGTCGCATTGTCAGCGACTAGGGGAGGGACCCTCGTTCCATTTTGGAGTAATACGGGGTATATGGAGTTATCTGTTCGTCGCCCAACTCCAGCTCCAAGCACGGAAGCGGATTCGCTGCTGTCTGGATGGACTGTGAAAGTCCTATCAGTTGATAACAAGGCTCATTTAAGAGATCTGCGACGCACAAGAGGTGGGATAGGGAGTTTGCAGCATGACACGAAACAGCGGAGTATCGAGTCATTTTTTAAACGATGAATACGTATCCTCGTATCAATATCCTCAGATGTTAGGGATAAGGAACTCAACATGATGACACCTGTTTCACACAGACCTGTTCCGAGACGAGATTTTCTTTCATGCGGAAAGTGAAATATTATGTCCAACTGCTGTCTGATGAATCTCTTTATCCCTACATACTGAAGAAGAAATAGATAGACCAATCTAATTCATATCTCATATAATATACCCTAAATCTTTTGAACAATTATATCAACCCCAACTCCCTATACCCATCCTCTTCCCCTCTCGGGGACCCACCACCACCACCATCATCCTCCATCTCATAAAGCACCTCCGGCTTCAAACCCTTCTGCCTAAACAAATACCTCCTAATCACATACGGAATCTGCCTCAATCCCCATCTAGCATGAAACCTCGTCGGCACCGAAAACACCTGATCCAATTCCTCCAACGTCTTTCCTTTCGTTTCAGGCATAAACATTAGAATTAACCACCAACCCACCACATTCCAAGCACCGTACCACGCGAAACCGCCCGCGGTCGTGAAACGTGATGATAGCGAGGGCCACGTCATCGCCAAGATGAAATTGAAGAACCACGTCGTCGCTGTCGCGAGTGACATACCGTACGATCTGACGTATAGCGGATACGCTTCCGCGGAATATGTAAATGGCACGGGTCCTTCGCCGGGGGAATATACGACTCCAAACAGGAAAATGCCTAGCGCAATACATCCTATTCGAGCCGTGTGGTGGGTTTCGGGGATATAAAAGCTAAAACCCGTGAAGAACATGGATATAGCCATCATGGGAAACGTGCTGAGTAAAAGATTGCGACGCCCGAAAGTGTCGATTGTGTAGACGGCTGGGATGGCGAAAAGCCAGTTTACGACGCCCCAGCCGAGGGAGGCGCCGAAGGCGGAGATGGGGGAGAAGTTTGCTTCGAGGAAGATTTGGGAGGAGTAGTAGGCTATTACGTTGACGCCGCAGAACTATCTTCGTCAGTAGGCTCGAATCAAAGGGAGAAGGAGGGAGGAGGGGGAGTACCTGTTGCAGAAACATGACAATCTCAGACGCCAGCAAAGCACGACGATTCCGCGGCACGGTAATCATTTCGAGCACCTTATTCTGACCCAGCCGCATACTCGTCTCCGCCTCCAGCAGCGTGTAGATGTAATACACATCCCTGGCAGCCTGCAACTTCGTATATCGCAGTCGACACATAGTCTGATACGCTTTATCGTACCGTCCTTTACTCATATACCACCTCGGCGATTCCGGGCACACAAAAACCAACAAACACACCAATATCGCGGGAATACACGCCGAACCCATCATAAGTCTCCAATTAAAGCCACATATATGCGGCGGATCAGGCACCTGAAAGAACGCCAAATCAGCAGCGTAGCCAAACATGATCCCGAACGCAGTCCACATCTGCCATTGCATAACCAGCGCGCCTCTGATGGCCGGCGGACTCGTTTCGGCCGCGTATATAGGCACAGTAGCTGATTTGGGTCCAATACCAAAACCCAACACAAACCGGGCGACGAACATGTGCCACCAGGTATTGACGAAGCCCTGCCATATACATGCCAGTGAAGAAATGACGCAGGTAATAAAAATTGTGCCGCGGCGACCGAACCAGTGGTTAAAGGGGATTGTGAGCCAGCAGCCCGCAATAGCGCAGCAGAGATAGGGGGCGGAATTCAAAAGACCGAGTAGCCATGTAGAGCGAGGGTCGTTGCCGTCGATGCCGAATTGGCTTTTGTATAGGACTTGGGCGCCGTTGACCACGGTTTCATCTGTTCACATCAATATCTCTACTCTCATTCCAACAGCAAGAAAGATGAAAAGACTGACCCATCCCCTGCACAGCAGCACATATAGAACAAATCCCAATAACAACATACATCAACGCCGGCTGCGACCACCTATTCGTAAACTCCTGCCTCAACACCTGCAACTCATCCTCCGTCAACCCTTCAATCTCCTCAAATTTCTCGGGAGCCTGCGCCAACACGGCGCCCATCTCAAACGCGCGAATATCTTCTTCATCGCCGACTTGATGCGTAATACTGAATCTGAGACCTTGCTTTTTCAGTTCGTCGTGCGTGAATCCCGCGAGAGGGTTTGCGAGTTTTGCGTTTAGATTGCGTCGCGCGCGTTCGGCGGCGGTTAGGGTTGTGCGTGTGCGGGTTATGGTGTGGAGGGTGTCTTGTTGGGCGACGAAGTCGGTTGTTGTTGTTGTTGTGTGTGTATGATGCCGTTTGTCGGCAGCAGGTAGAGGGAAGTGATCCCATCCAAAGGTTGATGGCATTTTTTTCTTTCTTTTATTGGTTTAGGATTTGGTCTAGGTGAGTGCCTTATATCACCGCCATGGATGTCGTCTTCTGTCAGTCGCCTCAGTATTGAATCTCGTTGATGGCGGTCATATCAGATTGTGTAGAAGATGTATTGATTGCCGTATGAGGCAGGTGATGTCTCAAATGGAAGGACGATGCCTTTATCAGGTGTCTGTCGGATTCTTGAGATCAGTTGAAATACATCAATGACCGGTCACCACCATTAATCAAACAGGCCACTGTATATCGTAACTGAGGTAGCAAACAAACTGTCCAAGCAATCCGGAAAGCACGGATAGTCAACAACTAAAGTGATACCGTCGGGGAAACATGCATGATCGTATATTAAATTGTGTAATGATATTTGCCGTCAGTCAGGTCAGTCAGGTCAGATTCATTCCCCAAGAATCAATCAGTTGTCAGGTCAGGTCAAGACCAGTCACAAAACCGAGAAAAGAAACTTCTTCTTCCAATCCTTCCAGAAGACGATCCATCCATTCCTTGAGACGAGTCAAAACGACAGAACCCAACCAACTAGCGGGCCAAGTCTTTGGGTCGAGACGTCGCAAGCTAATAATATGGAGAAGCAATCAATAAATAGTAAATACGTAGGGCATCAGCTATTCATCTCACTAATCAGATTGATTTTAGGCCGGAGTTAAGTATCCAAAGCCGGGCGTCGCGGACAATTCCCAAAAGAAAAGGCTCAGCCCCCTCGTCCTCGCTTAGGGGTCATATACATACAGTATTGGCCGGATTTGAAACGATTGACTTGTTAGGCAAAGACTAGCTCGTACTGAGTTGGTTATGGGGCTGCTAGTGGCAGACTAGTCAGACAATGCGGGGTGAGACTGGACTGGACTGGACAACTGACAGCCGGCCACACAGATAATACGGACGACAGAGAAAGTGAGTTGTCGCATACATTTTCTGGAGGTAATGCATTCATTGACATGACGGACATGCCAACTTAGCAAATAGTAGAAATACATGACCAACATTTTGTTTGTTTGTTAGTTAGGTCACTTCGCAGTTAGATGACTAAATCGGGGCCAGAATCAGGACTAGTTAGTACTAAGTAGTCGACAATGAGAACGTCAAAAAGTAAATGGCTGCTTCAGACCTGACTCGCGGAGTGCTTTCCGAGATTGAGCTTGGCCTGCGAATACGAGGTCGACATCAGTCGTGTAGATCGTTTGCAATCTGATTGATTTTATCAATCATGGTAGTTCTGTATGTACTATAATAAGTCGGATCAATCGGATTGATAACCTTGGTATAACTAAGCCATGATGCAGCAACCACCAGACAGAAAAGAGGAGAGCTATCATGTGATTCTGATTCTCTCCGGCTTCCAGAAACCCCATAGAATGCCATCCAATTTAGAGACGACAAAACGATTGGTCGTAACGTACTCCGAGCAGCGAATCAGCGACGATTCAGCGTCGTGGGTCGGGTTCTGGGGGCCGAAATTCTATTAAGCTAGGCTGGTTTGGGTATGTATACTCTTTTCCCTTTTATTGTTGTGGTTGAGTGAGTCAGTGTTGGCTGACTCGAAGTAAGGGCTGTGTTGAATGGTTTGTATATTTCATGATTGCCAGGGTCAGTCATGGATAGAAAGTATTATCATGAACGATCAGGAGTGATGCGCTACAAGGATAGTTAATGTTGGGTCGTGACAACTCGACAAGACTTGCTGACCACCATCCAACTCACTAACTCGCATTTATGCCACTCAGTTCCTATTAGTACGTATAATTGTACGCATTCTAGGATGCATAAAAACTCGACCAACTAAACCAGCGAGATACGTATAATTAAACTAGGGGGTATATAGTATAAACATGTGACAGATCGTATTTCCCGATGCAGTCAAACGCGAATTTTGAAATGCATGAGTCAGGATCGAAATAAACGCCGAGGTCAATGCTTTTTCGCTAATTTCTTTATTTTCTTTTCTTTTTATTTATGTTCTTTCTTCTTTTGTTTGGTTTGTTGTGCAGGAGTCAATAGTCGAGTGGGTTGCATATAGTATTTTGATTTGGGCGGGTGATTGATAAGCGATGTTGGATATGCTCCGTGGACTCGGGAGAACTCCGTCGTCGTCTTTCTAGAATATAAAGCATGAGTCGGGAGGTAGTGTCGGGTTGGTTTATGTTAGGTAATAAAGCACCGATCAGTTGTTGTTGTTTGTTGAGTAGTTGAAGATTGGGATAGTAGAGGTTGAAGTGCAACTGGTGGGCGAGTAATGAACAGAACGATGGGAATATCATGTCAGCCTTGTAATGGCCATGACAAGCGGTCAACAGCCTTATGACAGCCATAGCCATTGATCATCATAAGGCCATCCATCATGCGACAGGCATAATGCCCCGTCCCAGAGGCTTCTGACGAGGCTAGAGTTAGTAGACTAAGTCAGCCGGAAGAAATCTGCACAGACTCGTATTGCTGCGCCCAATGTCCATCATTTGCCCTGCCTGGTAAGACCATAAGACACGTTTGGGCCATCCCCACATTTCGATCGAACATTCGACCGATCTTCCAAGGATCATGCCAGTCAGAGCTGAGTCCGCTGTTGACTCAGTGTTGAGAGGTTTATGCATGATTTGCTTTTTGTTGTAATTTCTTCCATTCCAGCCAATTAGACCACGATTCCTGATTTGGTTTATTTTTGTTCTTCGTATTTCCGGTTGACTCGTTTCGTTTGTTGTTGTTTGCTGTTCTTCCTTGCTCGTTTGGTTTATTGGATGGATGGTTTGCGGCCTCAGGCTTCTTAGGGTTTGCGCGAGCACCTGACTTTCCATCTATATGGTGATGCTTCTACCCCGACAGACTGCATCTAATGCTCGACTTCGTCTTCAATATTTTGCATCGAGGCTGCGATGACGCGTTGTATGTTGTCCGTCGCGACTGCCTGGATAGCCCGACTGCACATCAACCTTTGCCTTCGATGACAACATGACCACTCCAACTCACCCAACTCAGCCTAATCCTTTGACTGATGATTTCCACTAGGACTCGACGAGAACGGCAGCCAGAACAAGTCTCGAATCAACCAGACAATATACAAGATACCCAAAACATAAAGATAGGCGATAATCTTATAAGCCGACGACCGCCACGTGACTCTTCGTCGCAGTTGGTAACCCGGCGGTGCTTCTATAGGACCTCGTCGAGACATTTGTGATGGGTATGCTGATGACGAGTAATATGCGTATGCAGGATTGGCGGGCGAGGTTGATGAGAGGGGTGGTTCACTCTGCGATGAACGGCGCTGCCACATGGTGCTGCTGAAATAAAAGATCTATGTGTTTTTGCTGTTGGAGAGAAGTCAACCGGTCAACTGGTGTCGACGAAATTTATATCGACAGTGATCGTGCAGGTGATCGTGAGAGAATTTTCTCGTCAATTCTGCCGTAACTATGCACTCACTCGCCTCTGCAGGCCCACCACACAATTCAACTAACTAGTCGAGATTTGAATCGTGCCAATTGTCAGTCTGACAGCAGAGCAAGGTCGACTGCCAAAAAGCGGCGTGGCAATATGAATGATCGTTGTGCTAATCACGCGTCGTTACGTTTATTAGCATCCACTTTTGTCGCAGCGCGTATTTTCTCTTTTTTTTGGAACTCGAACCCAAAAGAGGCAAACAGACTGCTGCAGGATGAATTAAGTCTAATAAATCAAAGTCTGATGATGGGGTGGGTTCGGAGCAGGTCAAAATAAGATCTGACAGAATCTTTTTTGACAGCACGAGGTCGAAAAGCGGCTAGACTCTTTAGTAGTAATCATCACAACAACATGTCAATATCAGTAAAAAACTGACAGCCGCGGCAGAAAAGAGCTGAAAAAAATTGTCAAAGAGAAAAAAAAAAAGAAAAACGAATCGGCAGTCTGGGTTAGATCCCAGCCTTGGAACCAAAGGCGATAGCGAGACGATGCGAAACCAGGATGTTGTTTAGTAAACGGCGTTTACCTTAAAAGAGGAACCGAACATCGAGCCTTATGGAGCTGAATTGACATATTTCTTCTTTTGGCTCCGGTTTTTTTCTTCTTCTTCTTCTTTTGGTCGAACGTAGTATTCCTCTTTTATCCAGACAGCATCCAGACAGACAATCAATATGCTCTTTCATGCATCGTCACCTCAATTCGACCATAAACCTCCCAATTGATAGTCCGGCTCGGTTGACGGACGACCAGGAAGAGTGCGCGATGTGGGCAGGGTCCAGTTGGCAGGACTCCACCACGATGCAAGACGCTGTAGGCGGAAATCGAGGGTCGACCTGTCAGTTGTTGTGTGAAGAAGGAAGATGGGAATAAAGAGTGGATAAAGTGGGTAGTTATGTATGCCACTGTATCGATAGTACTATCGGATGTTTTGAGTTATGGCAACGTGGTAACTTGTAACAGAGGTTCCTCCACCTATCCGTCCTTCTTTGCAACAACCGAAGAAGAGGAAAGAGAAAGGAGATGAAGATACTCAGTCGAGAGTATCGTGAAGCGCGGCTCTAACGAGACTAACATTCGGAGTGGAAATGAGGAATTACCGAGTTGGGCCAGGTGCTGGACGCACGGTACTCCTACTACGTACATACGTATGGTGAGTATTATAGACGAGAAGCTATAATACGCGAACTTTTTGTTGTACCACGGGGTATTTTGGTGAGCAAACTGAAAGACAGTTACAGTTACTACATACTGCTCTGTATCACAGTCTGAACGCGGGGTCTAGGCCAGAAGATTGCGATACGCTCTCGCCTGGGCAGTGGGACTGCGCATGCAGTATGGACTCTAACTCTCTATGAGTGTACGTATCTGTACATGAATGAAAGTGTTGTAAGTACATACTTATTGGCCGCATACTTTATTTAACCTCGACGGGCCGCCGGAGAGTCAGTTCCGTTACGCTACAATCACTAGTCGATGTTACTATCTGCTGGCTACGTAGTGGTTCATAGTACTACGTACATAGATTGATTGCCTCATAAATCGACGCGCGCATATTTAGACTGTTAGAACAATGAAGTGGGATGATTAGTTGATTAGATTATATATTTGTTTACACGGCCGGATTGTCGAACAAAAGGCGTCTGGTGGTTGGCGAAGTATATGTACTTAGGTATAGTATATACTTCCAGCCCATACCTAGGTACCTAGGTACCCATTATTCATACTCGTGAGCACTGACAACTCCAAGACCGTCTCGACTCTCGAGGAACCTTGAAGACTATTTATGGGTTCGCATAGCAGCACACTCCCAGATCATAGGGATGATGCCTCCAGATCAAATGCGATCGACGATGCTAATGCCGGTTGAATGGGCCGTTACGCGTAATGCAGATACAGCCAAACTTACAGCATTGGCACATAAATTACCGACAAACTCGTATTTTTACCCTGGATGACGTTCGAGTATCTCAACCTCGGATGTATGGCATACAGTAAGTACTGCATAGGCTTTATGATACAGTCATTGTATTATCTAATTTCTACTTCTCTTCGACTGACAAAGTCTCTGTAGTCACGATTTGTTGACAAAATCAAAATGGCATGTGACTTCCCTACGGTCACGTGTATGGCCTTGACCTGCGTGAAAACAATCCGACAATCGGATTGTCATACTTGGCGCATAAACAACATCTCTTCTCAGACTTCTCTACGTACAGATGTAGAGTCGACTTTATCTACTATCACTCACTTCAATACTATAGGAGTATAGTCTATTCTATCTATTTTCGCATTGCATATCCTTCCCCAGCATCGAAACAAGTGACCTCGGCAGACGAGTCTCGGCCTTTCATCCGGGCTGGGGTGTTCGACCACTGAGGAATTGGCGGGGAGAGCTGGCCCCGTTTTGGTCCGACCGACAACCGGCGGTTAACAACTTAAGTCAGGCGAGCTGGGAGTGAGTGAGTCAACTGCTGGAATCAGCTGTTGACTTTAACCACAATTAAACCCAATTGTTTAATGACTGTTTATCTTTATACTGCACATTGAAGTGGATTGACAACAGGCATCGGGCACGACCTGATGGCCATTGATCGCAACCATGTGGAAGGCGTCAGATAAATTGATGGCCACCATCAAGCACTATGCAAGCTTCCCCGCAACTGGTGTTTCGCTTCGACAGATGGTGCAATTCGGCGAGACCCCGTCGCCTGGTGAGTATTGACCGGTCAATTGTCAATGGCAATGCTGATGATAATAGGCACTCTGTTTAGAGCCTCGCAATTCCTCTCCGAAGAGCTGCCGATCCGTCTCGCACACCGCGTCGAGGAACTGAACCACCTGCCCGATGGATTGAACGAGATGCCCTCGATCAAGAAGGTGAAGGATTGGTATGCGCAATCGTTTGAGGTGAGTTTACCAAAAAGATGCTAATGGAGAGGATGTAGCTGACGTGACTAGGAAATCATCAACGTCCCTAAACCGACACTTAGCGACGAAGTCAAAGCACATCTCATCCGACCAATGCGAAACCACGGAAAAGAATCCAAACCTCTCAGCGAAACAACCTGGAATCCGAGCATACGAGAAGGACAGTATAGATCATCACCGGATTCCGCTGTAAGCCTCAATGGCAAGGAAAACCATGATGCACACCACCACAAAGGCACGAATGGAAATGGCAAGGCAAAATTGATCTTGTCGCGGCGGTATTTTGTCCCCGCCGACGATTACGCGGATTGGCCGCCAGAGATTGATGCCTATAATCAGCGATTTGGAAAGACCCTACAACAAATCAAGCGAAGGCACGATGGAGTTGTGACGACTGTGGCGCAGGGTATACTAGAATATAAACGCAAGCGACAACGGTTACAGATCGACTCGAGGATACAAGCGTTTTTGGATCGATTTTACATGTCGCGTATCGGAATTCGAATGCTGATCGGACAGCATATTGCATTGACCGAACAGACACACGCCCATCACCCTAATTACGTCGGAATTATCTGTACAAAGACAAATATCCGCGAAGTCGCCATGGAGGCGATTGAGAACGCACGATTCGTGTGTGAGGATCATTACGGACTATTCGAAGCGCCCAAAGTGCAGTTGATCTGCAAACCAGACCTGAATTTCATGTATGTGCCAGGCCATTTGTCGCACATGCTATTCGAGACTCTGAAAAACTCGCTGCGAGCCGTCGTCGAGACGCACGGCGCCGAAAAGGAAGATTTCCCCGTGACCAAAGTCATTGTTGCAGAAGGCAGAGAGGATATTACAATCAAGATCTCGGACGAAGGCGGCGGTATCCCGCGATCATCCATCCCGTTGGTATGGACATATATGTATACCACCGTGGACCAAACCCCGAGTCTGGACCCGGATTTTGATAAGAGCGATTTTAAGGCTCCTATGGCTGGATTTGGCTACGGATTACCAATCAGTCGGCTATATGCGAGATATTTTGGCGGAGATTTGAAGCTGATTTCCATGGAGGGGTGAGTTTTTTCCGTCTGTAAAAAGGAACTGTAAAAAGAAATATACTAACATGAGTAGATACGGAACCGACGTCTACCTCCACCTCAACCGCCTATCATCTAGTTCGGAACCACTCCATTGACAATCACCAGTCATGAGGGATGGTCGTGCACGATTCACATCATTCAATCGCCTACACCCCTTTTACCCTGAGCCTGAAGAAGTTGACGCGACTCAACAATCAGACCCCAGGAAAGGAACGAATAAACCTTCCCACGAAGAATTCGTAGCACGATCATCATCCCAAGGATTGACGCTTATGAATGCACAAACTTTACGCCAGCGATTGAAAACGAGAGAGATTTCGGAGCGGAAACAAGTTGCAGATGTGGAGTCTACGCTTCACGCGGGGTTCTGGTTGATTCATCAACCCTTAGCCCTGATTTTATTCTTGATCTCTGTGCTTGTTGGATGGGAAAAGGAGTTGGATGAGTATGATGATATCCCGATTTCTTTTTCTTCTTTATTATTACAATGTGTACATTAGGACCTGGACCGACGGGTTTACATGCATGTTATAGGTTATGCATGAAAATTACTTTTTACCTTCAGAGGTATGAATGAATATGAGGTTATTGAATATTCTTCAATATGCCTTTGACCTTAGGCGATCGAGATAATATAAACCTAGGTAGGTAATGACGTCAAGTATCAACAAACCTGACCGATGGATTGATAATGCGTCTGCCCTGAATCATGGAATGGATATTCGTTCTAGTCTTATATCCTCTCTTGACTTAATATTGTATATTGACCAGACGGTTTCTTGTTTACGGACCTTGGTAGTTTCAATGTCGTACCTAGGTACCTTTATAGGGTAGGGCCGTTTACCTAGGTATATTTGGTGTATCCCTTGCAGAACTGTTTATAGCTTGACACACGACTATCCTTGGGAATAGGGTCTGGACCGAAGGGACATTCTTGATTCCCTTGTTTGTATCGTAGATCCGTAGCTGTGCAGGAGTTGGATTTGTTTTTTATGGTTGACATTTATTTTCGCAATAATGGTGCATTGTACGTACGAGATTTTACAGGGTTGAGTTAGGGCTAGAGTACCTAAGGGGACTGCCGAATCACCAATTCTTCCAAGGTTCACTTTTACCTGGACATACTTATGCAACGGGCCTAATCAAGGACACTGAATTTGGGCAGCCGTTTTGAAAGTATCTCCTTCGTTGTCAAAGTTAGGCAGACAGTCTAGCTGTCCAGCGTCTATGGATTCCTGCGTTTCTCCTACATTGTCCCCCTCCGCGTCACCAGCACCTGTACCGCATTCCAGAGGATGATGTTCACACGGGCAACTGGATTCTTCGTGCTTGTCTACTTTCACATACACTAAAGACATCTAGAAAGTACAAGCTACGAGTATTATTACAAGATAGTTCCTCATGTACCCTATGGGTTGAAGACAGGTCTATACTATCGTGGAATAAGAGCTATCATGACAATAATTTGACTTGAAGCTTGTCTTAGCAGTGATTATAGCAGGCCATTCCAGTATCGAAAGGAGAGATCCGCCGTACTATATCCAAGGCGCGTAATGGCGCATACCACTCCAACATTCTCGACTTACAACCTTGGAAGTACGTAGCTCTCCGCATCCACCCCCCATTCTCATTGCTCATTGGAAGATCCTGGATACCGCGAGAGATAATCCATTGGACAGTGGACAAACAAGGCATCCATCAAGCTTCCAGGGCTAGTATTGTTGGCAATCTTCTGTCCTGCACGGTTTCCTCTCGTTCGACCTTCTTGCTCTCTGCTCTCAATCAGTCAGCGCGTCGTGTGGTGGACGACATTGTGACACGCAGGTTCTTCGTTGCTATTAGGGACAAGAGATTGATCCCGTCCACTCGCTGCTGTGTTTTGTTTACCGACCTGTTTTATTGTTTTATCGTTCTGGACAGTCTTTACCTTTGTCGGCCCTGCAAATCGCGTTTCGAATTGGCCTACGTCGAATAGGAAATGGGGCTTTGAATGTTGTCAAAATAGTCGGTAGAACGGATCACGCGGCGCGCATCATCTTGATTCGAAAAACAAGCACAGCTACTCGCTGCTTGATCGATTCAAGGAACGAACTTGAGGACGGAAGGAAAATGGCGGAGGATATCAAACACAAACTCACAACCCTGAGTACACGGAGTACTCCTCACATCCGGCTCAACTCAGGCCGTCATGAACCCTTCGTTGACATGGAAGATGATGATGATGGCCGGGAACGACTCAAACATACACTCTCAGCACGATCTGTTCGCCGCTCACCAGTTCCATCGATTATCAGACACTCGGCAGCGCCAACCACAACGACAGCAGCACTAACACCCGGAGGAGTGAATGATGGCGGACTGATTTCACCACCATTAATCTCTCCCACTGAATCCTCAGAACTCCTCTTCCCACCACCACGAAAAGTGCGACGTTCTCGCGGAAGTCCAGATCGCTCCAAATCGCCTTCTGTGATTTCCTATCGCCGCACAAGCTGGGATGACTCGCACTCGGACCTGAGCCGGGACAGTCGCGGATACCCCTTTGACCCCTTTGCAGACTCGCGGGCACCGTCTCACGCGAGTAGCGATGATGAGAATGTGAATACGCAGACGGTCTCAGAAAAGTATAATATTATGCCGACGGAAGGGTTGTTGCTGGTTCCGGAGGATGTTGAGAAGGATGATTACTTGCATAATCCTGATCCGGCGGATAGGGAGAGGGATTGCGATATATGTAATACGAGGGGGTTGGTTAATGTGGGTGGTTTGGCGCTGTTGGTGATGGGGATTGTGGCATTGTTTATTATTTATCCTGTTACGTGCGTTTTTCTCCTTTATTCCTATTAACTCTTCAGCAGGGACTGACGTTGTAGCAGGACATTCGTGGACGGCGTCATCCAAGGCGCTCGAGACCCTTGCACGCTGGACCCGATGTGTATTTCAATGACAAGACCGCTCTTGAAGAATATCAGAACCGGGCTTATTGATTCTACAACGCCAAAGTCAGCCATGACGAAAACGGCGGCTGATGGAACTGAGTGGCAGCTTGTCGTGAGTCTTTACTCTCTGCTGCATTAGATATCGGGGCTAATGGTGACAGTTTTCCGACGAGTTCAATACACCTGGCAGAACGTTCTATGAAGGCGATGATCCGTTCTTTCAGGGGGTGGATCTGTGGTACGGCGTGACTCAAGATTTAGAGGTATCATTCATTGTCCTGTCTGTCAACAAACGAGTTACTGATATAGGGCTTGTAGTGGTACGATCCAGACGCAATCTCAACGTCAGACGGCGTCCTCGAAATCCAATTCGACAGCTACGACAACCACAACCTCGGCTTTCGGTCTGGCATGCTCCAATCCTGGAACCAAATGTGTTTCTCAGGCGGCCGACTCGAAGCCAGTATCTCCCTCCCCGGCCGAGGCGACACATCCGGTTTCTGGCCCGGTTTCTGGGCTATGGGAAACCTAGGACGAGCCGGATATGCAGCAACTACAGATGGGATGTGGCCGTATAGTTATGATGATATCTGCGATGTTGGGATTACCGCAAATCAAAGCTCGACGGACGGATTGAGTTTTTTGCCTGGTATGCGCTTACCGGCTTGTACATGTCCGGGGACTGATCATCCATCGCCTGGGAGGTCGAGGGGTGCGCCGGAAATTGATGTTATTGAGGCTAGTGTGACTGTGCTGGATGAGATGCAGGATCGGATCGGTGTCGTGTCTCAGAGTTTACAGTTGGCGCCGTATGATATATGGTACTTGCCTGATTACGGTATGCATCTCTTCTTTTTCCATATATTTCCTCTCTAATGCTATTACAGACTTCACCGCCGTCTACAACCCATCCATCACAACCATCAACACCTACCGCGGCGGCCCCTTCCAACAAGTCGCCTCCGGCCTCACCAACCTCAACAACAACTGGTACGACGGCAAAGAATACCAAATCTACGCCTTCGAATACGCACCTGGCCCCAGGGGGAACGTAACATGGTTCGTCGGCAACGAAAAGACCTGGACCATCGACGCAAAAGCCGTTCGCCCCAATGGCAACATTGGCCAGCGAGTGATTCCCATGGAGCCCATGTACCCGATTCTGAATTTTGGTATGTCGCCCTCGTTCGCGATGCTGAATTGGACGGGGCTCGCGGAGACGTGGCCTGCTACGATGAGGGTGGATTATATTCGCATATATCAGGATCCGAACGATATTAGTATTACGTGTGACCCGGCGGGTTATGGGACGACGGAGTATATTAAGCAGCATGCGAAGGCGTATCATAATCCTAATTTGACTTTGTGGTATGTATCATTCTTCTATATCTTTGGGTTTTGGGGTTGACTTGCTAATGTTTTTGCTGGTATAGGTCGCAAACTGGGTATGACTGGCCCAAGAATTCATTCGTTGATGGATGTTAAATCCTTTTCACTCTTTTTTTTTGTGTTTCTTTTTCTTTCCTTTCTTTTGATATCAAGTTCGTCGATATGAACATATGCGGGGAGTAAATTCTTGCTATTACTTTTATACAACCCTAGAAATGCATCACTTTCTTTCTTCCATGATTACCTAGTCCATATTGATAGGAGGCAAGGGACACGATTCAAGTGCATTCAATTAATTGCGACGGATGTACACTGCAAGGTCCCCAAAGTACTCCTTATCGCCGGCAAATTCTACCTCATCATAGTAATCACTAAGCATTTTTCTTAGGCGCGAAGAAGTTGGATCGGTCCTGGCAGCTTATCAGTACTCGATTACGCTGTATAAGTGGCTCTTCAAAAGTCTTACCTCGAATACTCATCTTCATCAGGAATAGTCCTCGACCAAATCATCATAACTGGCTGGGCAATGTCCATCACGATCTGCCTGATAGGAATATTCGGTGCACATGAGATCACGAGGGTAGAATTGTCGACTTCTATTAAACCATCAGGGTCATCTAGGGCATTGATTCCATGCGCACCCAGCAGTTGCCTGTCGCAATTAGTATACAGCGGATCTTGCACATAGCAAGCGATATCCTCAGTGCTTAGTTTCTCGCAGAACAGCTCCTTCAATGTTAGAAGCAGTGCATGCTGAAATGCTGATCGGTATGCATAGTCAACTCCAACATGTGTAAGTGCAATAGACCCAAATGCGAATCCAACGATTTTGGTAATGACTGAGCTTGTTGTGGACATTATGCGAGACTTGAGCTGTTGATATGCCTGACTTGTCCTCCATTGTTGCAGGCGAATCTGGAAAAACTCATTGGCGTTCTCTTGCGATTTTATGGGACAGACGCCTAGTAGTTCTTTGGTGGAGGCATCTCGTAAGACTCGATAATGCACGATTCGTAGATGGCAACATAAACGACTTGTAGACTGTGATGGCAACAGTAAATGCTGTTCAGGTATATAAATAATTGCTGGTTGCCCACTTCGATAAAGTCAATTCTATCAATCTTTTCCTAGAGCACAATTAAAAGAACGTACACAATGAATTCAGCACCGGGTTCTCGAGAACTTTGGACTTGGCCAGTCTCAAGGGGAAACTCCATCTAACGCTTTAAGGCTTATTTTCTGAATATCGCCCTTGTATGCCTGCTTGAGCTGTTGGCTGATATCCCGAAGTGCCTCTTTTGTGAAAAATGGGCCGTCTTTTTCGATTAGAGATTGTATTACTGATCTTGCTTCCTCGCGTGAAATCGGGGGACCGAGTCTATTGCAAAGTGGACCGTACATCATGATCGGACGCGTTGTCAGCTCTTCCATCATTGCAGTACTTTTGGGATAGATATCAATGTGATAGATAGATGGAATGTGATGATGGCTGAGCGGTAGCTACCCCGCCATATTACTGCAGACATGGACTATCCCCTAGTTGGTTCATACACCTGTTCACTATAATTAGAACACCAAATACCCCCCCTCAGAGATCTTTATACTATGAGTAAGGAACGCGGCGAATTCAATATCACCTAATTTAGATACCAAATTATTGAAGAATTGACCGTACCGCCGAAGAGCTGTGTGAGTATGTTGCTAATTGCTTGCAGCAATTCATTGAATGTTATCACGAAGGTGAGAAATTGACTTCTTTGCCCTTGGGCTTCATATTTTGGGAACTCCTTCCATAAGGCTTTGTTGTTGGTTTTGTTTAGGGATCTGTGTAAATTTGTAGGCATGCTCCGTATTATGCCCAGGTGGTAAAAGTGTAGAGCGTGGCACTGGAACGTTTCGTTTAGACAACGTCCCGCTGCCTCGCTCTGCATTCCATGTGATCCTCGTTGCTAGCTATATCTTACCATACTAGATCATCTAGTATGCGCGCTGCTTTTTGGTCTAGTTGGTATCACCAACATGTTTCAAAGTGATGCTCCTGACTGATATGACGTTTGATGAGTATGCACTCTTTTGCTAACGACGACAACTATGTCCAGCTAGATTCACTACTGAAGAGCGCGAAGCAACCTTATTATATCAGATTCCTCCGGAGAGCTGAAGCGTATAGTACTGGAGTCTTCCTGGGCACACACTCTACCATCCAATTTATTGATGTTCTCACTTAGGGCTCGTTCAGCCATAGCCCTAAAACCTAATCTCACAATCCAAGTGGCTTTCCTAGCCACCCCTTATTATTATATCAATACCAGGTTAGATATTATTCATTTGAATATGGAGAGTGCTCCTAACTGTTATTGATCAGACAGGTTATTGTACCAGAATGCTCCACTACCAGTATTCACTCTTTTGCTAAGTTAGGCCAAAAACTAGATTCTTTACTGAAGCGCACGAAACAGCTTTATCATACCAGATTTCCCCGGAGAGTGTCCGAAGTGCATAGTACTGGAGTCTTCCTAGCCCTAAACCCCGGATTTTAAGATCGAAGCAACCACCGTTAGGGTACATTCTATCCTTCAACCTTGATGGCCAAAAGCCTTATTCCTCCTTCAGGACTAGTGTGACAGCGGTAATAATAGTAGCGAGGGCCATCATGTCGTTGTGACTTCTGATGTAAAATGGTCCAAACTCTTGCATTTCAAGGAATGCATTGGGCGTGATATCTCCTTCCTGAAGGTAGCGTAAGTAATCGTCATGGCAACCTGCAAAGGTGACAGATATTTTGTCAAAGTTTTGCGATACCAAAAGACGACTTAATCTCATGTTAGAATACTTTAGTAGATTAGTTTCCAACTATTTTCACTTACTGTCCATTGAGGGTTGTAAACTAATAACTATCAGCAAACAGCTAACCGCCGTCTACAGAGAGTACGGGGATTCACGTCAACATATGATGAGGATGATGAGAGCGATGAGAGCGATGAGAGCAATATGATATCCTCAAGGAAGAATGACAGATGCACTAAGCTACTTTGGAAGTTACATAGATTTTATAATTAGGGTTTTAGGGCTAGGCCTAAGTGAGAACATCAATGTTCTACTTAGTAGTTATACCGCTGGAACCCGAAACCAGAAACCAAACGGGCGTCCAAAAGTAGCCTACCTAGTGCATTCGGACGACCTCATCGTTTGATCTTGCAAGACCACAGCAAGTAATTCTGTATTTCTTGCTAGATAAAATCTGTGTTTGAAGAGAATCTTGGAGAAAGATAATCTCGCTTCCTCCAACGGCGCCAACTACATCTGGGTGGCAGTACTGAGGACAAAAGGAAAGAGGGAACTCCCCGTCAATATTTCATCATGTCTGTCTAACTTTTCTTCGAACCCCTCATCGCATTCTTCGCCAACTGTCATAATCTTTTGAAATTAGCTCTTCCAACACTTCAAGCAACGCCATCCCGTATCAACATCATGACTGGCACCATCGGTCGTGCGAAGGGCCGCATGAAGGATTAGGGTCAAAAGATCAGAAGGAAAGCCTCACGAATTTTTGGCGGAGACCAAAAATTCTCAAATCCTTTGGTTGGCCAACCAGATCCAGTCGAGAAAGGGGAAGCTCAAGCCAAGGAGGAAGAGAAGGAGGAGCCGTCTCAGGGAGCCGACGAAGCTGCAATCAAACCACACAACGAAGCTGGAATGGAACCACAAGAAGTCGAAACTGAATCTCAGCAAGTGGAAGCTGAAATCGAACCTCATCAAGCTGGAACCGAACCCCAGCGAGTCGAAGAAACTGGAGTCAAACCACAACAGGACGACGACATTGCGCTGCCCCACGAAGTCGAAACCACACATCAGCAAGTAGAAAGTGAAGTTCAGAAAGACGTCGAAGTTTCCGCCAAATCGCAGCAAGACCAGGAAGCTAAAACTAAATCACAACAAGAGGGGAAAGTTGAATCACCTCGTAGTGTCGAAATCCAACCTCAACAAGTGGGAACTGGAATCCAGAAAGATGACGAAGTTGAAACCAGATCCCAGCAAGACGACGAAACCGAACAGACCTATCTAGTTGCCGATGAGTTTATAGATCAACTCGAAAAGCTTTGGGGGTGTCTGTTAAGATATATTGACTTGCGACCACCAAAAATTACCATCAACGAGCTTGAAAAATTGGGTGTCAACTTTCTGACTTTTGACTTGAATGAGAAGATCCTTTCTGAGAAGTATAGTCATCCTCCATTCTTCTCCACGATGGATCGCGAAACACTTGATACTTTTCAACCGGATCTAAGTGATTCCTACACGAAAAAGGCGATAGATTGCTGGTATAATGCTTGTGATATGTCCACCTGGATTTGGCCGTTCCCACCATCACGCCACGGCATTGCCGTAGACCTGGCCAAATTGTTTGATACTTGCCTTGACACTTTGTGTTGGAAAAACGGAACAAACGAAACAGACATCACTGGCCTAATAGACACGAGAATTTGGTATCCTATGTATGTCAATCTGGAACTACAAGAAGCTATCTATAACGTATGTACTGACTGGTACAAGTGATGAAGGAGGCAGTGCAGTAGGATTTGATGCCTCAGGTCCTGGGGGCTGGGAGCCATCATACACAATTAATGAACTATACGAAGTGTCCCGAACACTTCAAGTTTACCTTGCTAGAAACCAACCGCATATCATGATTCACCTCGCACATGCACTCGATAGTGACGACGATAGCCTTTTTCTCGCTGAAATTCTCGTCATCGTGGCTCTCACGATCACTCGACTGCACAAAGTCACGTTTCCGACTGAGAACGTTGTTCCTGTGATGGTGTTTTCCTTTACGCCTGACAATTGCTGCCGAATCTTGCAATCTCATATGGACTGCGAGCAAGGTCTTGTCATTCGGAGGACCATGTTCCGTGATGTTGATCGTGACAACGATCCATACATGAAAGCCTTGCTACGTTATGGAGCCTGCACTCCTAGTGGGTCAACCAGGGACTTACGCACCCCTCAAAAGTGGTTTCATCTGCCCGAGTGACTCGCTCTGTTTTGAATTTGGTTACCATCTTTTCAGAATTTAGAGAATTTAAAGGGGGTGTGACGGGGACACGGACGGATTACTGTGGACACGGATATTTTGGGTATTTCACTCGAGCCTTACGGAGCTGTTACAAAAGCCCTAGATAGCTATTTCCCGACGGAACCATTCAGCTAAGATTGCTTTCTAATTTTCTAACGATTGATTCTTATGCTTCATGCCTAACATCAATCTAACCCTAAAGTTCGATTCTAAACCCGAATCTATCTCGCACGTAGGCTTCTCTAATAAGGGGTTTGACGCGGAGCCAGCTTTACTGTAGATGAGTAGGCTCACCTGGGCTTGGAGCCCTATGTGGGCTCCCGATTCGGCTTTCCAACTGTAAATAGAGCTTATACGCCAGCCTGAGTATACAGTATCCTTCAAAATACTAAAGGCAAGTTTCGTGCGATTTGGGGTACGACATCTGGAGTAAGGCTTCAATACCAGGGTAATGTATCCTCCGTATCAGTCCCCGTTTAAAGTGTTCGGGATAGTAGCGGAAGTCAATGGCAATGCAAGCGGGAATGAGTGCTACGTACAAAATCCCGGAGGATTTTAGATGAATTAGGGCTGGCGAGATGAATTGCTTAGATAAACTGCATGGGTCTTGCTGATGATGTGCGGAATCAACCCAAGACACTATTCATGACTTGCCAGAAAGATGACTGCACCCATCAAATTCTACTATTCCCCGGGCTCCTGCTCCTTCGTAGTTCACATTCTTCTGTTCGAAGCCAATGTTCCCTTTGAACCCATTCGTATCGAAATGGGCAACTTTCCCAAGGAATTCCTGGCTCTAAGTTCCAAAGGCCGTGTGCCAGTGATAATCCTGAAAGATGACAATAACAACGACCAAGTCATCACCGAAGCACCGGCCATCTTACCCGCAGTATCTCTGCGGGTTCCTGAAAGGAAGTTTCTAGGAAGCAACAACCTCGAAACAGTCCGAGTGTATGAGTGGATGTGTTGGATAGCCGGAGTATTGCATGGACAGGGGTTCGGGGGTTTCTGGAGATCGGAAAGATACCTCAATGATCCTACAGACGAGGACGCAAGGCGGTTACGAGAAAAAGGACTTGAGACTATACTCTCCTATTACGACACGATCGAGAGCAAATTGAATTCTTCTTCTGCGATATCCCATTCACCATTTGCAGTAGGAAGCGCCATGACTGTGGTTGATCCGTATTTGGCTGTTTTTTATCGTTGGGGGTTCCGAAATTTGGATTTGGATATGACTCGGTATCGAAAGTATACGGAGTTGTGGAAAGAATTGGAGAAGCTTGATAGTTTCCAGCAGGCTTTAGAACAGCAGACAGGAAGTTGGTAATAAACGTCATGTCCTGACTTATACCTGTGCTCAAGGAAGCCGATATTTCCTTGCTATCAAGGACCTCTGGAGTCACTCACTGGAAGCATGGGGACATTAGGGCTAATCGCGCCGCTAATAGATTCACTTTTGTGGTGGGAAAAGAATCGCCAGCTGGAAAAAACTAAATAAGCTTTATCGCCATGCATATGAACTATCCAAAACTACAAATTTATATATAGATAACCTTGGAATGCATTAATTTCTCGATTCTATATTTATGACAACCTAGGTATCAGTTTATACCCTCCGGCAGTGCCTTCGACTTGGCGGCAATCTTGACCGCTAATGCTGCAACACTCACACCACTTAGAATATCAAAAAGACTAATATCCGCCTGAAGATTGACTGTGATCCATGTGCGAATCTCGACAGCCATCAGGGAGTCCACCCCATAGCTATGGAGAGGCTTGTTGGCATCAATGTTCTCAGCCGCAGTCTGAAGGCCGCGAGCGAGTCTTTGACAGACAGTAGTTGTGATAATGTCAATAGCGTCTCGCATAGACTCTGCACGGCTAAGTTGTGACGAAGGCGAGTCTGCTGTATCGTTTTCGTCTTGCTTGCTCAATGTTTCGTCAACGTCTTTCCTTCTGAGGAACGAGAATCGTGAGTCATCAAAGTAGAATGGACGATCGAGGTTCTCAGACTGCAGAATTCCACCAGTTGGCAGACCACAAATCACCTGTGCCGGAAGAGATTTGTTCTCTGCCATGGCTGCTGTTATAACAGCATGAAACTCTTGTTCATTGATTCCCACGGCTTCCCATTTCTTCAAATTTGTTGTTCCACCACGCTCTTCTGCGATAAGACCAATTCCTAGCATCAACCCTAAATCGACACTTACAGCCGGTAAACCCTGCTGGCGGCGATAATTGGCCAAGGCATCCTGGTAAGTATTACCAGAAGCATAATTGGCCTGGCTACGATTTCCGACTACTCCGGCAATAGAACTAAGCATGACGAAGAATTGTAATTCTTGCTTGGCCTCGGCAAGAAGATGATGGAGAAGCCACGAGCCTTGAATCTTTGGTCGTGTTGCGTCAGCCCATTGCTTGTATGTCATGTTGTCGTAGATAGAGTCCTCGAGAACAGCAGCACTCTGAATAACACCGCGTATAGGTGGCATTTCGGCGGCACATTGAGCTAGCATATTCGCCATGGCGGTTTCGTCCGAGACGTCAGAAGCATAGATTGCCGTTTTCACTCCCATTTCTGCTAACTCTTGGGTCAACGAGATGGCGTTCTTGGACGCTGGTCCTGATCGAGACACAAAAGCGAGATGACGGGCACCTTTTTGTGCGAGCAGCTTTGCGAGACTCTTTCCAAGGCCGCCAAGTCCTCCAGCTAGAAGGTAGGTAGAGTTCGGGTCCAGAGACAGTGGATTCAAGGCTCGGCGGTCCACGGAAATGCTGTCGTCAGGGCTGAATGTTAGGATTGCTTTGCCGTCATGTCCATGTTGAGAAGTCCAGTCAAAGGCTTCAGAGACACCTGTAGCAGAAAACACAGTCCAAGGAAGTGGTTTTTGGATGTTCTGGCGATGCGGGCCAAAATGAAGAACATTCTGCAACATGTTTACCATCTGTGATGAATTTTCTTCGAGGATCATGGCCAGGTTGAACACTCTGTAGGAGGCACCACGTTGGAAAGGGGCCATAGCCAATGCGGGCTGATCATCTGACATAGCGTCAGAATTGTCGATATCAATCAATACCCCAGATGCAGCAATCGAGTTCCATAGCTGCTGTATAAATTGCCCTGTTGATGTTTGGTTGATAATCACATCCAAGCCCTTACCATCGGTAAGATGGGATATAGCAGCAGCGAGGTCTAAGTCGTTATCTCCCAAGACGTTTTCACGAGGCACACCTATGCTTTCCACAGCTTCACCCTGTTCCTTGGAAGCGACGGTGGCATAGACTTGCGCTCCTTGCTGAAGAGCTATCTGAGCTGCAATTTGTCCGATGGCATTTCCAGCAGACTGAATGAGCACCTTCTGACCTGGCTGCACCTTGGCCATTTGGATTACAGCCTGGTAGGTAGTATTATGTGTGACTGCCCAAAGTGCGGCTTCTTCGAAAGGCACATCATCGGGGATGATTTGGCAGAGAGACTCCTGAACTCTAAACGATGTCTTATAAGAGTCTGTGAGAGCACATGTCCATACTCGGTCACCTTCTTTGATTCTAAAACATGACTTGCCGATTTTGGTGATGATACCGCTGAACTCTTTCATCGATCCAGCCTTTGAGTACGTAGTGTTGCTGTGGCTTTAAAGGGTAGTCTTGTTAGTTCAAATAAATTGATTTGACTTGGGCACTACTCACTTTATTCCAATGGCCCTGACTTGGATCTCAACCTCGTCAGTCGATAGATCGGTTTGCTGACTCTCATCCACAGTAAACCAAAACGAATCCGGCTTATTGGAGCTGTGGCGAAGGATGAGCACAGAATCACCAACATCTCGGAGCGTAACGGACTCCGTTGAGCCACCCTGTTGTTCATCATCGCTGGTCATGACATGCTTCAGTCGCTCATCAACAACCCATCGATTAATACAAAGACTGCCATCAATCTCCATATACTCCCTATCCGTTGTAGGTGAGACAGCTAATTCGGCAACTCTTGAGGCAATATCCTCCGCCTGGCGGTCCGCACGTTCTTCGAGAAGCATGTATCTCAGGTCAAGGTTCACATTCTCGTTTTGTAGGACGCGAAGATAACCTATTGTCGCCTGCATGGCTGGATCCGAGCCTTTGGATACCCAGAGTAGACGGGAGCTGTTTAAGGCTACTGTCTTCAAAAGGCTGTAGTCTTCTTCGGAAAGATCCGAGAGAAAGGGGGTATCCAGTTCGAGGAGAGAGATGATAGATCTTCCATGGAGTTTAGATGCGTTTTCTGAGGACCATTGCAGGGTTTCGACTTGGAAGCCCTGGCTAGTAAGTTTAGTCGAGAGCTGATGTGAAACTTTGACAGTTTCCGCTGAGCTTTCTCGAGACTCGAGAATGAAGATTGTATCATCTTCAAGGGAGGGCTTCTGGTCAAACTTTCGAGCGACATAGCATTTCATGTCCGAAGAGCAGCTCAAGATGGAGACGCCAGAAAGGGTCTTAACGTAGTTGATGGAACTGAAGCCTGGAGAAGCTTCCTGTTCGGCGCCCTTCAAAATAAGACTTCCCCTGGCGTGAAGACACTTCATTAGATGTTCTATCTCGTCCGCAGAGTTGGGGTCATTTATTGCAATAACCATATCGAAAGTGTCATCTTTCAAGCTTTGAGTCTGTCTTCCAGACTCAATATCACCAGCATAAAAGTTCACCAAGCCGGTAAAGTCTTGAAAGGTCAATTGAGCCTGTGCGATTGCCTCAGAATCCTCGTCCATGATGATGTAGCCTGCCAACGATGGATTTGAAGGATCATGCGCTGAAAATGCCGAGAGTAGTGAATAAGTAAGAGAATCCGATCTACCAATTTGAAGAATCGACAGGTCCGGATTTTTATGTGCTGCAAGGCTCACAATCTGAAGATGTGTTAGTAATCAATATGAGATAATGAAATGCGGATTACTCACCTCCGAGACCTCTTTCTCCCACAATTTTAGAGTAGAATTCTTCTCTCCGCCGGTTGAAATCAAGTCCTTGCTGGATGACAGTGAGTTGTCAAAAAATTTCTTCAAAGACTCCGGTCCCACGAATTCGAGATCAGGCTTCCAGAGCAATGTACCCAGGGGAGCCTTGACTTGTCCCTTCGAAGAACCGGCATCTCCTCCAGGCAATTCTCTGCAACGGATTCCTTGAACAACAATTTTTGGCTCTTTCCACGCGAGGTCAGAGACATAAATATCCGCAATAAGGTCTCGCTGATCAGCGTTTCTCTTAACGCGACAGCATGTACTAAATTGTGTACTTTGCTCAGGAGAATAAGAAGGAGGGAAGTCGTTCAAGTAGAAAATCAAACTGTCAAAGGCAATTGGGACGGCAGCTGTTTTGAAACCTAGTTTTCCTTCACTTCCGTTACTCTCTTCCACAATGGCTGCGAACATTGAGTGGAATATGATATCCAGAGTAGTTGGATGAATCAGATGGGGACTTCCTTGCACGTTGTTTGATTTTTTCCAGTTAGGAACCCTGAGTATGCCGACGCAGCGGTCTGAGCCAGCTGTGATTTCAGTCAAACCCTGGAATGCAGGACCGTATTTGAGGCCGGCAGCTTGGGTAGCATCATAAAAGTCCACGGGATTGATCTTTTGTGTACAAGTGGTTTTGGCAATGCTGTACTGTTGCCTTGCTACTTGGCTGATTAGGCTCTTTTCAGTGTTTTGAGAAATACCCTCGTCTGGAGAGTTGTTCTTGTAGCGAACTGTCACCATGCCAGAGCTATTCTCGTCGAGCTTCGATTCTTCATGACAGCTAGAAACGGTGAATGTCCAAGACTCGGCCAAGCTGCTACCACTCGACTCATCCGGTTGACGGCGTAGCTGAAGCAGGGTCTCAACTCCCGTTTGAACCTCGGGAATGACAATTGCCTTTCCGATGCGCACATTCTCCAGCTTGATGCTATCAATAACCTTGTCTTCTCGTTCTTGAGCAAGTTGCTGGACAGCCTCCAGAACCATTGCAATCATTCCAGAGCCAGGATACAAGATACTGGAATACACCACATGATCTCTCATCCATGGCTGCTCGCTAGCCCGAAGAATATTCCTCCATCGCGGTTCCTTGTCATTGAGGTCCGCGACGGGCGCTCCCAGAAGATCATGTCGTGGATATTTCCGGAAACAATAGTTCTTGCTTAGACGTGATTCGGCCCAATAACGAAGAGAATGATTCCAGGAGTAAGTTGGCAGATCAATTAAAGGAGTTGGTGAGGGAGTCTGTGTTGCTTGCTTATTCACCGCTGAGACTAACACCGGAACACCGTGAATGTGCAGCTCTCCTGTAGCATGGAGCGCAGACTTAGTAGCGTCTTCGCCTCGATTGAGAATGGATGTGTATGTGACGGTCGAGATTTCATGATGTCGTAAGATCTGACGGAGGGGTCCTTTGAGAGCAGCGTGAGGTCCAACTTCTAACAACAGGTCAAAAGCAGACTCTCCAGCTCGTGCCCGACGTCGTCGGCGAGAATTTGAGTCCTTGAGTAGAACTGCTACAGCCTCAGAGAACCGGACCGGAGACACAAAGTTCTTCACCCAATATGCTGGACCGAGTTCTGCAGGACCGCTGATTAGTCCTCCTGTTACACTCGACGCCATTTTTACTTGGTTGTTTTTTGTAGCCGCTTCTGATGTAGAGATGGTCGAGATCTTTTCAAGGTATTTCTCTGCGATAAGTTCCATATGGTGAGAATGATAAGCGTTTTCCACGACTAACTTCCGGCAAAACACCGCGTCTGCAGAAAGCAATCTCTGGAGTTCGTCAATTCCGCTTTCGTCGCCCGAAATTGTCACAGAAGATGGAGAGTTGATACAAGCAACAACAATTTTTCCTGTTTTGACGTTGCCGATATACTCTTCCGCTGCCTCACTTGACAGCCCAACGGCCATCATGGCTCCTTTCACATGTGGTGCATCTTGTTTCAGCTCGGAACAGATTTTCCCTCTCCAGTACGCAACAGTCCAGGCGTCTTCCCGACCCAAAGCTCCATAGCAATAAGCAGCAGCGATTTCACCACTTGAATGCCCAACAACGCCGGCTGGCTCGATGTTCCATGACTTGAGCAACTCTACTAGAGCAATTTGGAGTACTGTGCAGACAGGCTGGCTGATTTTGGCTAGATGGACGTTGGAGTCACCCTTCTCTCGCTGTAGCTCTGTTATCACGGACCATTCACTGCCTAGATGGGTTCTGAGATAATTGTCTGCCTCGTGAACGCTGTCACTAAAGACTTGGTAGGACATGAGCTCCATGCCCATCTTTGCCCACTGTGCACCTTGACCGGTGAACACAAATGCGAGGCGTGCACTGTCTGGTGTGCGTTTTATGAGTGCCGAATTCGTGGTTGATAAAGCTTCCTGGAGTCCAGCGATTGTTGTGCCGGTGGCAGAGGCTTTCCAGCTGAATTTGGACCGTCTGTTGCTCAATGTGTAAGATAGTCTGTCCAAAAATAGGTTCCTTTCAAAAGGATTCTGTAGCTTTGCATTGGATGCCTTTGTCGAGAGGTAATCGTCAAATCGTTGAATCATACGGCGCAGAGCCGACTCGTCAGGTGCACTGAAAACGAAAAGTCTTTCCCTTTCGTCGGACTCAACGCGATTTTCAACGAGTTGCCAATCTTGAAATCCACTATAGCTGGAGAGAAATTGGTCTGCATCGTCTATAATAGTATGTGCATTGGTTCCTCCATAGCCGAATGAATTGACGCTGACTCGTTTCAGCCGGTCTTGCGGCCAGGGTAGAACATCAGTTGGTACCTGGATATTCCACGAGTCAAATGGAATGCGTTTGCTTGGCCGATCAAAGTGAATGTTGGGCAGAATTGAGCCCTTTTCGAGCATCAAGATACATTTGATTACACCGGCAAGGCCTGCTGCGCCTTCAAGATGTCCGATCTAAGTCTAATTTAGCAAAAAAGAAGTGTGAAAGAGGGTCAAATGTCACTGACGTTTGATTTGACAGAGCCAACATATAGCTTGTCATCAGATTTGCGGGTCCGACTGATTGTGCGAGCCACTGCTCCGAGTTCTAGAGGATCGCCGGCCGCTGTTCCTGTGCCCTTTACGCAGTAAACAAGTTAGCAAATTTTCAAGTAAGCCAGTCATGTAAATGGAGACATACATGAGCTTCAAAGTAAGATGTTTGAGAGAAATCCAGCCCGGCAGCACGATATGTCTTGTTAATCAGATCCGCCTGTGCTTCACTATTAGGGAGTGTGATGCCTGTCGTATGGCCATCCTGATTGACACCAGTACCCCTAATCACCGCACGGATAGCGTCACCATCTTTTAGGGCATCTGCAAGCGGTTTCAAAATCACCGTAGCAATGCCTTCTCCACGACCATAGCCGGTGACTTCATCTGCGAAGGATCTGGAAAGCCCATCAACAGACGTCATTTTCAAATTTGATAGCCACATGCCCAGATCCGGGCTCAGAATCAAATTGGCGCCGCAGACAACGGCAATTTTTGACTCTTTGCTGCGCAGACCTTGGCAAGCCAGATGCATGCCAACGAGACTGGAAGAACAGGCGGTATCCAAGGTCATACTGGGACCGCGAAGATCATAGAACCATGATACTCGGTTTGACAATAGTGAAAAGCCTGTTCCTGTACCGGCGTACATGGGCGAAGTTTCGGCATCTCGCATCAGCATTTCATGATAATCTCTTGTGAAGCAACCGACGTAGCAACTGGTATCGCTTCCGGTCAGGTTTTCTATGGGAAGGCCGGCGTTTTCCAGTGCTTCATATGTGACCTCAAGCAACATTCTTGCTGTCGGGTCCATGGCTTTGGCTTCCTCTGCGGTAATATTGAAAAATGGCGCATCAAAGGCGGCAACATCTTCTTCTAGAAAATGACCGCCTAAGGCGCTAAGGGTGTTGAGTTTGTTTCTGGATGGGTCGTGGAATGCATCAACATTGTATCGTGTTTTAGGAGCTCTGCAAAAAGCAGCTTTTTGGTATGGTCAGTACTCTTGTTTCTCACCATTAGAGGGGATTTTCAAATTTACATCTTTTGTTATAGAGCAATTCCCAGAATTTTTCTGCATCAGACGCACCCCCCGGAAAGCGACATGAAAGACCAATGACTGCAATATCATTCGACTCGGAGTCACTAATGACTGATGTGCTTGGAGTGTATATAGGGTCCATCTTCGTGTATCAAGTCTATTATAATTAAGTATTGTAGTGATCGTAAACGTTACCGGAACGCTTAAGTAGTGATCGCAAACGGGTATCGTGAAGCAAAGTCAATGGTATAATTATCTAAGGAGTCCGTATCATGTAGGCAGTCATGTAGATAAAATTTAAGTATGAAAACATACAGAAAATGGATATTTGTACATGAGCCCCGTCCCGAGTAACCTTTATATCTACGCTTTTTCTCTTTTGGGCGAAGTATCTATCTCTCCCTCCTGTCCGGACCACTGTGGGAGAACATCAAAAATCCTTACAGTCTTTAGCTTCTAGCTAGATATCACTTCAGCCAGTCAGTCTCATGAGTTGCCGGGAACTAAAGCCGAAAAATCCCAAGTTTATCGGTCACGCCGAGAAAATGGTTTTTGACTTGAGCTTAACTGGCCAGTGGCTCATGTTTTACACGCCATGAAAATCCCGCTGGCATGTGGCTTCATGGCTGCATACTCTGGCTGAACCTACCCTGTACGGATACAGGTGTACTATTCCATATGGCAGCGTGCCGGGCGAAACAAGACACATACAGACATGGGTTGCATTCTTCGTACCACACTTAGTCTTGTCAGCTGTCCAGCGACTTCCTAATGCATTAGTGTCGCTTATTGCTGCAGGTAAAAAGGAACGTTCCTTATCCTAAGGAGGATTCTCTGGAGTTTTCGTAGGCCACGACAGGCAGACCATCTTTTCTGGCCTATATTAGACACCGAATATTAACTTTTGAGTTGCGACTAGTTAGTGTTCCGGGTTTCAGGAACGATTCAGCGAACGATAATGCAATCCAGAGAGGTGATTGGTCTCTATTAAGACATGCCATATAGACTTAGGGCTGGACTTCGGCGTTAGCGAGCGCTGGTGGGTGGGTGACGTGGCGCAACCTGGCCGGGATTTGTGTCACTTGGTTGGGACTCAGGGACTGTCATGCTCACGAACGAGTCGGAAGAAAAAAAAAATTTCGCTGTATGTTTATGCCAAAAGTTCGCAATCTGGAAGCGCCGGATCGTGCTTGCACCTACAATAGTAGAACTTTCCGAGATGGCTTGAATCTAAAATCCAATACCTAAGATTAGGGCTGTTTAGGCAGAACCAAATCCCCACCACTAAGCCTCGTTCTTTAGATAGCTTTGCAGACTGCTGATAACGCCGCAAAAAAGGAAAAACAAGGGAAAAAGGAAAGAAAAAGTTACACAGCCTTTGCAGTATGCACACAAGGATGGACCAACGGAAACAACGTTTGAAAGAATAACATTTAGAGGCCGAGCCGGCTCATATTCAGCTGTCAGAAATGCGGACAGTAACTCCTTAGTTTCTACTAAATCTGCTGCGGACAAGATGAAATTTTTGTGCTTGCATGGCCGAGGGACAAGCTCGGATATCTTCGAGTCACAGCTAGGTAACAATGTCTGGTCCTCGAAATACGCAGAGGTTTCGAAGCACTGACGGTGAAACTTTTCGCATCAAGCAAGTCTACGAAGTCGTCTCTCACCCGGACATATATTCGATTTCATCGACGCGGAGTTTGATAGTCTTCCCGCGCTGGGAATCGGAGACTTCTATCCTCCTCCATATCTCTGCTGGCACGAACGATACGAGCCTAAAGACGTACAAGCAGTACACGAATATCTCAATTCTGTGATTGAAGAAGACGGACCATATGATGGGATCATTGGATTCTCGGAAGGTGCAGCCCTAGCTGCGAGCTTGCTTTTATGTGAGGAATACACTCAATCCGGCGGGCCGGCAGCATCTATAAAAGTCGCCATTTTCTTCAATAGCGTTGTAGCGCTATCGCCGTCGGAAGAGATTGGACACAGCATTGGGGATAGTATAATGGCAGACCAGGAGAAATACGTTGGCTTGCTCCAATTTCCAGACGGAGACGTCAACGAAGAGAGAACTGGAGAAAAGCCATTTTCGCACGTCTATGGCTTCTCACCTGATGATTTCCCCTGCCGCATCTCGATTCCTACCCTGCATGTAATCGGAGAACAGGACCCATTTGCGAAGCACGCGCACGCAATCGCAAATCTGTGTCGGAAGGAAAAAGCAGAAGTATTCCTGCATAATGGTGGCCATGAGCTTCCTCGTGATGAGGCTACGATAGGGAGATGTGCAGATGCATTTGGGCGGGTCGTGACTATGGTTTCGTTGGATGGGATATGAGGGGAGGCAGAAGGACTTCTACTACACATTATAGAGCTGTAGTCATTCGAACTAACCTTGGAAGTGCTATACTAAAATCCATTGATATATTCAATGTTAAGCACTAAGCACTGACATATCAGCCTCGGATGTTCGGAGACTATAAAAACCCACGAAACGCAAAAAGGCCGAACCAACGTTAATGGGTCAGTGCAATATTACATGCAGGGTAAAATTAATATCTATGCTAAATGGAGATTCCATGCTTGCGGCGTTTAATTACTGAAAGTAGATAAGCCAGCTGAGAAGAGGGGTTGACCGTTGCAAGCTGGATGGAGCTAGGCAGGGGAGAGCCACCTCAAGGAAACCCTAAGTCTACCGGTTTGGAAGCTTAAGCAAGCCACTCGGGGTGTATAAAATGAGACACATGCGCTAGCTGAACTTTCGAAAATCTACCTGCTTTTGTACCGTAAAGTGCAGTGCCGAAATCTATTATAGTCTCACTGATTGACACAACCATATAACGTAGGCACCAAACCATATTTCAGACTTCTAAGCATATAATATAATACAGCAAAATGGCCACTCCAACATCTTTCGAACATAGCAAACAGCTAATCCCAAAACTGCTCGAAGATGGCGCAAAATCGACACCGGACCGTGTATGGGCCAAATTCCCAGTTTCAAACACAACCTATGAACACGGCTTCCGCGCTGCAACGTACAGTCAAATGCTCAATGCCGTCAATAAAGTCGCATGGATACTGGATCAAAGCGTTGGAAAGAGCACTGCATTTGATACACTCGCGTATCTAGGACCAAGTGATCTACGATATCATATTGTTCTTTTGGCAGCCATGAAGACTGGGTATAAGGTATCCCGTCCCCTTGAGAATCTCAATTTCTACACCTGCAGTACTAAGCTAAATATATGGTTAGGCATTTTTTCCATCACCACGCAATAGCAAAGTAGCCCAAATAGATCTCTTGTCGAAACTGGAGTGTAAAGTCATCATGACAACAAATCCGGAGCCTCCCTTTGTGTCCATGTTTTTGCAGGATTATCAGATGACCAAATTGGTAATTCCGACGCTGGACGAACTGTTACAAGAAGAGGATGTTCCTCCATATCCATATGAAAAGTCATACGAGGAGGCGAAGAATGATCCAATATTTGTGCTATACACGTCAGGGTCCACAGGTTCGTTCATCCTCTCAACCTTAAAATGGTTTACAAGACGCTAACCAGTGGGAAAATTGCAGGTATTCCGAAGCCCATGGTTTATACGCACACCTTTGCGTCAACAGCCGTAGCAGCGAATACACTTCCTGTACCAGACGGCCTACGTTCTGTTGATGATTATTTCTGGAGAGGAGAATTTTTCTCCTTTCTACCAGCTTTCCACGTGAGTCTATCATATTTAATAATACTCTCTACGAATGGACTAACTCGTTGAAAACAGATTGCTGGAATTGGTTGGAACTTTGTCCACCCCTGGTTCAGCAAAAGTATCCCTGTATTCCCTCTACCAGGGAAACCACCTTCAACAGAAGGATTTCTCGAGGCAGTCAAATACGGTCAATTTGACTGGGCGTTCCTTTTACCAGTTATCATTGAAGAAATCAGTAAGGATCAGCAAGCATTAGATCTAGTGACCTCGAAACTGCAGTATCTTTTTTATACAGGCGGCAGTCTTCCACAGCTCCCTGGGGAGATAGTATCATCTCGCATTCCTATATTCTCCGGTTTGGGATCTAGTGAATGCTCAGCTTTTCCGCAGCTCATTCAAGTCACCCCCGACGGGAAAGAGTTTACAGAAACTTGGAAATACGTCTATATTCACCCCGCAGCCGGAGCAGAATTTCGGCATCGTCTGGACGATCAATATGAACTGGTTATTGTGAAATCAGCCACCCACCACGAAGCGCAACCCGTCTTTGCCGTGTTCCCACAATTGACTGAATACGAGACTCGAGACTTGTTCACTCCACACCCTACACTGCCAAATCTATGGAGACACCGAGGCAGAAGAGACGATATAGTAGTCTTCATCAATGGCGAGAAGACGAATCCAGTCTCATTTGAACAAGAAGTATCGAAACATCCCGAGGTGCGATCTGCTCTTGTCGCGGGTAATCAGCGTTTCGAGGCTTGTCTCTTGGTAGAGACGGAGGCGATTAGAGCAGAAGACGACAAGACCAAAATTGAAGAGTTTGTGGAAAGAATATGGCCAGTTGTGCAAGAAGCGAATGCGAAATGTCCGGCGCATGCGAGAGTGGACAAGTCGAAAATTTTGGTGCTTGATGCAGCGACGAAACCGATGCTAAGGGCGGCTAAAGGGACTGTACAGAGGCAGGGGACTTTGAGGTTGTATGCGGATGAGATTGATGCTTTGTATGAGCAGCAGGAAAAAGCATCTGATTCGCAGATGGGAACTGGAAGTGGGATTCAAGGGCTGACGGAGAAAGATGTTGCGAACCGTCTGCGAGATATTGTTTCGGAAATCACCTCGTTCCAGAAGTTCGATGATGATGTTGATCTCTTTACTCTGGGGATGGACTCGCTTCATACATTGCAATTGTGCCGTGCAATCAAGGCCAAGTTGGGCCTGAGTTTTTCGATTGCACCGAGTCTGGTATACAAGCACCCTTCAGTGGAATTACTAGCAAAGGAGATACTTCAATTAGAGAATCCGGCTGGTCAGCAGAAAGAAAACACTGAGCAGGATCGCTTGGAGACAATGAGCACTCTACTCAAACACTACGAGCAAGAGGTTGACCAACTCATTTCATCAGGGAACTCATCCAACAACTTGAAAGCAAACGGGGAGGCTCCTCAAGTCATAGTCCTAACTGGATCGACCGGCGCTATCGGATCCCATCTTTTACAAGAACTTCTCTCCAACAAGAACGTTGCGCATATCTACTGCTTGAATCGATCCCTAGACTCAAAATCAGTCCAAATCGATCGCAACAGACAACGACACCTTCCTTACGCTTTCCCATCTGACCGGGTCACTTTTCTTACCGTCGATCTTACCAAACCTTCATTCGGCCTAGAGACAGAGGTATACACCAGGCTAGTCGCAACATCCACACAAATCATTCACAATGCCTGGCCGGTGAACTTTAACCAGTCACTAAAATCCTTCCAGCCAAGTCTAGACGGTGTCTTGGGATTGATATTGTTTGCCGCCGAGGCCAAACTAGCCCCTTCACTATTATTCTTGTCCTCTATAAGCGCCATGACCGGATACCAACATCCATCGTCCGAGACCGGGAAGATATCCATCCCCGAGGAGATAATCACCGACCTCACCTGTCCCGCCGCAATGGGCTACGGCGAAAGCAAATACCTCGCCGAAAGAATAATCGCTTACGCAGCCACAAGACTCAGTGCATCGAATTTCGCGACTGCACGTATTGGCCAGGTTGCCGGTACTTCCAGACATGAGCAATATCATAGTTGGCGTCGAGATGAATGGTTGCCGAGTTTGATTATTAGTTCTGCATACCTGAAGGCGCTGCCGGAGTCGTTGGGTGCGTTGGATGCGGTGGATTGGGTGCCTGTTGATGAGTTGGGGAGGATCGTTGTTGAGCTTTCGTTTGGTCTTGTTCGGTCCGAACAAGGAAGGGGGGAGTCGTCGAGGGTGTTTCATTGTCGGAATCCGCGACCTGTTGCATGGGACGCCCTTCGATCTACTGTAACCAAGGAGCTGACGGCATCATTCCAACCCGACGATACGGAAAAGAAGGGAATAGAAATAGTGAGTCTAACGGAATGGTTGGATCGACTTCGAAATAGTGCAGCTTCGGCAGAAACAAAGTCCATCCTGGAACAGAACCCGGCTGTTAAGTTACTGGACTTTTATGAAGAGCTTGCATCTGATGGCACCGGTTCAAAAGTGTTTTCGATTGAGAAGACGGTTGAAGTTAGCCCGTCTCTGCAGGGGCTGAGTTCGATTCAACCAGAATGGGTTCAGGGTTGGATTCGTGATTGGGTTTCAAAGTTATCTTCATAGGTTGGAATACCTTCTTAAGATTATTACAATAATTCGAAAGGACTTTCTGCTTTCTGTACATCTAATATCTGGGCTCTGACTGGCCTATAAACTCGGCGTAAACCCCTCAACCTTCACCTCCCACCCCTCCGGAAAATGAGGGCCCTCATCCCCATCCCAACCCCCAGCCATCATAGCAGTAGCAAGCAACAAACCCCCCGCATCCGGAAAATACGGCGTCGCAACTCTACTGCCTCCCTCAGGATAACCCGCATCATCAAAGACGTAGTACTCATCTAGAAGATAAGCAACTGCTTGATCCGTATCTCCTAATCGCAGGCTGTTCATGGCTACCATACTGAAATCCCAGCCGTAGACGTTTGCGAAATCCCATAGTTTGTTGATGAGGTTGGCTGTGTGGTGCAGAACGGTTAGGTTTAGTGGTGGTCCGGTTGACGGGGGTGGGAGGAGGCCGTAGATTCCGGTCATGGCTGGATGGTCTTGTACGGTCGTAGATCCGTTTGCCCACATATTGGGGATCCCTTCATACACGGCATACGCGTCATCAATAATTGGGAGCGGCGCAAGATTGTCACGGACAGTGATCCAGTCCTTTGGAACGGGGAGAGACTGACGCTCCTTCCATTGAATAGCAACATCAAGACCAAACCGCCAATATGCCAGCTCAAATGTAGGATTGATAGTAACATTAGGACTCGTATTCTCGCTGACGGGATACATTGGCGGTCCCAAATCGTACACTTTTGTGGTCGTATTCCACCACGCATACGAAGCCATGAAATCCGCCGTAGCAGTAACGACTTCATCCCATTCCTGCAACGTATCCCAATGCGGGAACGCTCGATAGAAGTATTCCGCGAAATGCATGACGTGAGGTTGTTGCCAAATCAGGAGGGCATTGATTTCGCCAGGGGCGCTGCGGCCTGTAGGATCGGTCATTTTGCCCCATCGTGCGCCTGCGTAGCCCTGTGGTGCGGCGCGGTCGATGCTGGATTGGAGGAAGCGTTTGTAAGTACCTGGGGCGTTGCGGCGGAGGAGGTCGTAGTGGCCCCAGCGAGCGAAGTGGAGGGAGTGCCAGAGGAACATTTCGAGCTTTCTGATCAGCTTGGTTTGGAGGTAAGAAGTTTGGGGAAGACTTACATGGAATTTGCCGTACCATCCGTTGTTGACAAGTCCTATCATAGTGTTAGTGACGTGGAGTGAGGGTATTTCATATCGAAAGATACCATACCAGATTCTATCACACATCGTCAGCAAATTCAAATATTCAAACCTCTCTTCATGAGGAGAACACACCTTGAGGAGGATTATCCGACGCCTCATTAACAGCAACAAGATACTGCGAAAGCACAATCCTACGCTGCAGCTCAGTCGCATTCACATTGTCCGTGGCTGAAAGATCAATAAAAGCGCCGGAAGTCCAATAATCGTACCACCACGCTTTTGATAAACTTGCAATGGAGTCGTAGGATGGTAACTTCTTTTTAGAAGTATTGTCGTTCTCTGGGAAAGAGACTATGAGATGTAATGTATCCGAGTCCGTGGATGTAAGGACGAACTTGTTCGTATCTGCCAGAGGCCCAGAAATAGAGCCCTTTTTGGCACTCCATTCTGCATCAAGGCGGACGGTGTTATCGTCAATGGTATGCTTGAAAGAGGCCGTATTGCTGCTTGTTGATTGCACATCCACCGTATTATACGACGTCGCCTTCGTATCCCACACACCGACATATGGTGCATCAAACTTGTTAACATCCGAATAAGGAAAGTTAAAGAATACGCCCAAATCGCCTGACGTCAAGAGTTCGGATTTAATCTCAATTCCCAGCATGGGCTCTGATGGATGACACGAGACTTGCACCGAGATATTGGATCCATTGTACTGGAAGGACGATGTGATTGTACCTTCCCACAGATCCAGATCCTGAGACTTGTTCAGTAAATTTGCTTCAGTGGCATTGTCGCCGCCGAAATAAAGGCCGATATTAGCCATGCTCAGTCTCTGCGGATTCTGAATCAACCAATTCGAAATATTGTTCTCGGCCGGATTGGGCATGTCATAATTCACAAGTCGGCCGTGAGTCCACCAATCTAAACCCGTGAAATCTACATATCACCAATGTCAGCCAACCAATTTCCTCTCAAAAGATATAGTGTATGTATTGTATCCTACCATCAAGCGCCGTCTGCCCCGGCGTACTCGGCAAACTAAAATTATGCCATGCCGTCGTACTCTGAATCGCGAAATGGGCAAAAGTCTGCAATCCAGTAACATCGGCGCCGAAAGCGAAGTTGCCATTACCGACTTGTAGGGGTGTTGTTGAGGAACTGGCGTTGCGGTGAGGGTTGAAGGATTGGACGATGTTGCGTCGTTGGGTGGGTGGTATAACAGTTTCTGCTGTTGCTCCAGTGGTTATCAATAATAAGGCGAGGAATTGCGGTTTTGATATATACATGATGGTTGGGACAAAGGCAAGCGATCAGCTTGATTAATCTCATCCCCAGTTACATTTGCATTCAGTTTATTGATATAAGCTACAAATACTTGACAATTACCTCTATATCAATTTTCCAACAGAAACCAGCCCTTAGACTCGGTATCTCGGGTTAATCCCATCATTTAAGGTTACTCGGTCTCGATTTAATACATTGAGAATCCTCTTGAGCTGTATACTATATCTCACTCGTGGAAATATTACTCGTGGACTTTAATAATACATACAAGCCTATTTCTCCGCCTCCCCGCAATACGCAAAGTTACCTAGTTACTTTTACAGGAAATATTTCTCGATGATGCGGGGTAGAAAGTGACGATCTTTAAAGCCTAGAGATTACGCGGAATAGGCTAAATGTTTTCTTTTCCAACTTGCAGTGGATAGCTCTGGAGGAGGATCTTTTTCCATCATAGGTTAGATTTCTTTATGTATAGACTTTTATACCAGGCAGAGTCATCATCACCTCGATCATAAGAATTCACATTTGCAGAACTATGTAGTGTAAAATGAAGACGATGCGTAGAGCAGAGAAGAGGAATTAGGGCTTTGCAGGTCACGCGACTAACCAATCAGAATCGCGTAGATAGCTCTCTCTCCTCCCGCATCGCTCAACTTCATCGTTCTGATCAACGACATATCTGCAGATAAATCATCGAAAGAAATACATTCAACGAGCTACTGACACAGCTCAAAAGATATTCTTTATCTAGATTTTAATCATCAAATTCGATCATCGTTCGCGGCAGATACATACGTACAAATTCAAGCTCCTCAAACTCAGCCTTTCCTCCAAGCAAAGAGAGCCCCAAACAACAACCCGAACCTCAATACAACCTCCGCCCAGAGCCAAAATAAAAATGAATCAAATAACAATATCCTCCGACTCCGACTCGGACGCCAGCATGTTCGCCTCCTCAACAACCACCCGTCATCCAAATCCACCCCAATCCCATCATCACCATCATCATCACCATACTCACCCCACAATCCCCACCACCACCACCCCAAACACAAACAACCCATCCTCAAATTCCGAAAAACGCAAATCCACAACCCACCACACCCACGAAACAATCCACCTAGCCAACACAATCCTCTCCTCTAAAGAATTACTGCTCCTACACAGTCTAGCCGCGAATGAGTCTGTGCCCAGGACGAGAAGAAGGTTTATGGCGCAGGTTATTGAGGCTGAGGATTCGGTCAAAGCGTCGAGATTGATCTGGGACCAGCCAAGCTCAAGCACTGCTGGAGGGGGAGCGGGTACGGCGGTAGGAGGCTTAAAAGTCGCGGCTGGGAATATTGTCGATGTCGTTGAGATGGATGATAGGGATGGGTGGGAGAGACTTCGCGTTAGGAAATCCTCGGGTAGTAGCAGTAGTACTGGTGGATCATCGCCAATGGCGAGGGGGACTTCTTCACCTGGAGGAAGGACAAAAAAGGGGCTGCAGCAACGGATTGTTTCTGGGTCGAGGGCGGCGTCTAGATCTGGTTCGCCGTTGGCGTCGCCTGTTGTGAGGAGGAGAGGGAGACGGGAGGATGGGGATGGGGATGTTGATATGGATATTTATTAACCATGACTATGAGGAAAGTTTGGATCAGGATATACTGATGTAATAGATACTATTCGAATAAATCAGAATAACACAACTAAGAAAGTCATCGATCATGCCGCAAACAAACTGAACCAAGATACAAAAGTGTAATACCATCTTTGTCGTAAGTGTATTGTGATGGTGGTATGTGAAAGAATAACAATAAGGAAATCAAGAAGGTAGATTGATAGACGAGAAGATTCTTTATAATCATAATCAAAACAACACAAGAGATGCTACTCGGCATTTTAATAAGGACGTCATGAGACATCAATTTGACATGATGGTCCATATTAAGTAGCCTCCGACTTGGCTGAGGAATTACCATTGGCAAAGTTACCATTGGTAGATCCACCAGCACCATTGCCGCGAGGGCTACCCTTCAATCCCGCACCAGCACGCTTATCATCATCACCATCGTCATCATAATCTTCATCGACATCCATCTTGCGAGCAGCGGGTTCGTGCAGTGGCGCCGGTTCCTTGCGACCAACTTCCTCCTTGACAGAGGGAGCCTCAGGTCCGGCGGATGGTGGGTTAGATGCCGGCTGAGGTCCTTCAGACATAGGAGGAATGGCAGAAGGTCCAACAGGTTGCTGCATATGCTGGATAGATGGAAGCGTAGGGGGATGGTGTGCAGCTTCCGAAGGATGGTAGTTCTCGTTGGCGCGACGCTGCTCTTCGCGACGGGCCTCGGATGAGCTGCGGCGGTGCAATTCATGTGGAGGGGTGGCTCGACGGCCGATCTCGTCCTGACGAAGACGAGTCTCTTCGTTTGCAATTTTCTTGTTTGGTCCCTCGACGCTATCCCAGTCACGTCCACGCTTCATGGCAGATGGAGGACGGTCATCAACACGGTCGCGGGCTGCAGCATCGGCTGCTGTCATGGCAGAAGCTGGGGGAGGCGCACCTCCAGCAATGCCTGCACCGCCGCCGCCTTGGATGCTTGGACCATGATGGAATTGTTGATGAGGGTAAGTAGGGCCTGGAGAAGAAGGACGATCCGAGATCTCGCGAAGTGGTCGAATCTCAGTAGGCGGACTGAACGGACGAGAAGGATAACCTGGAGGAGGAGCTGCTCCAGGAGCCGGAGCACCATTAGGACCGAGAGGACCGCCTCGGAACCCAGCACCATTAGGAGGACGGTCATGAGGACCAGGAGCGGGAGCTGCCAGCTGCGGCAAAGTGTGTGTCTGAGGGTACGCATTAGGTGCTGGCGAACGAGGAGCCGGTCCACGGGGTTCTGGGAATGCCGATCGTAGATCCTGACGAGGGCTCGGGTGCTGTCCAGGAGCTGGTCCGCGAAGACCTTCACGCGGCTCGTAACCTGCAGAAGGTTGAGGATGTTGAGGCGCGTTTTGAATGTCATTGATGCCGCGATTCCAGTCAGCAATCTGACGAGGAGGTGCTGGGGCCTGTGGTGGTGGACCGCCGGTCGGAGCAGGAGCTCCCCATTGAGGAGCTGGTGGTGCACCGACGCCTGGTCCCTGGTAAGCCTGAGGATGGATGTCCTGCGGAACTGGTGCTGGAGCGCTGCCCTGCGTCTGTCCTTGGGCCTGTCCCTGAAGCAACTGCAAGCGAGCTTTGATGTGAACATTTGTAGGATCCAAATCTGCTGCGCGACCGTATGCATCTAATGCGTCGGCAGTTTGATTGTTGCACGACTCATACAATGTACCAAGGTCATACCAAACTTCCGAAATGTACGGGTTGAGTCGGATGGCACGGGAATAGGCGTCAAGGGCGTCGCGGTATTGGTTGATCTGGTAGTAGAGAACACCAATCGAGCACCAGAAGGTAGGGTTACGTCCATCGCGGTAAACGGCTTGTTGGTAGGCCTCGTACGCCTTGGGGTATTTCTGTTGTGACATGTAGCAACGACCGAGGAGGTACCAGCTTTGGGCGTCGTTGTTGTCTAAAACGTTAGCTTCGATCGAATTAAAAATACTGTGGCATGCTTACCAGCGCTGACCGACTTCTCCAAGTACTCAATAGCTTTTTCCTGGCTTGCGTAACTTGTGCTCTGCTGGTGGTACAACCATCCGAGCTGTTGTAGAACCTTGGCATGGTTCGGATCTTTGTCAAGCACTCGACGATAGGCCGCTTGAGCAGCATCGAACTATTGTGTAATGTTAGCACAATCATCAGTGACACCGACTACACGGCGTCAGGCGGAATTAAAATTACTTACGTCTTTCTGTTGCTCATGAACATGACCGATTTGAAAGTAGATGTCTTCTTCGGTCAATGGACGGGGAGGGTCATTGACGATGTATTTAAAGCATTCCAAGCTCTGATTGAACTTTTGCTGTTGCTTGTATATTATTCCGAGACGGAAGTAGATTTCATTGGCCTTTTCAAAGTCCGGCGCCATGCGCATGACCTGAGAGAAAGCCTCTTCGGCGTGGTCGAGGGATCCATAACGATCATACAGGATACCAATGCCGTACCACAATTTGGGCTCCTTGAAAGAAAATTAGCTTTAATCAACCTCACCGAATATCGCGACAAACCTTGGGATCTCTCAGGTGATAGAGCGCCTGCTGGTACGAAGTGTAGGCTTCCTGCAGGTTGTCCATCATAAGATGACAGTGACCTTGCACAAAGGTCAGCGACGGTTACACAAGAATAGTCTGATTGATGTAACGCGAATGCATACCTAAGCTGCCCCATGTCTCCCCACTCTGAGGATCTAATTTGAGAACCTGCTGAAGATATTCGATAGCTTTGGGGAATTGCTCTCGAGTCCGCATGATTTGAGAGATGGCGGTCATTGCGGGAATGGACCATTGGTTGTGTCGGAGCGCCTGCTCGTAAGCAGCCATACCGCCATCGAGATCGCCCATCAATTCAGTCAAGCTTCCTATTTTCTATTAGAGGTCTTCTTTTGTAGTTGTGTTTTGTTTTGCAGTTGTGCATACCTATTTGAAGCCAGACTTGCTCGTTCAAAGCGGCAATTTTCTGCGCGGTGGTCAAGGGCGGGCCTTTCTGACCAGCGGATTGCACAGGGATATGACTATTCAACTGTGGATGAGCCGCGAGAGGACCATGATGAGGAGGCACGCCTCCAGGCGGCGATGGTTGAGGATGGGCCATGGTAGAGTCGTGACTCGTGTCGCACGCAACTTGAGCTCCAATCGAGTCGAACGCGCGCGATAGGTGTGAAATAAGATTAATAGACAATAACGCGCAGGATGCGACCGAGTTGAGAGAACTAGGTGTTGTGAAATTATCCAAGAACGTGTCGGAAGGGAGCGTTGTCGTGGCTGGGCAACCGGCGGCGGGTAGCGTCAGCCGTCGTCAGCCTTAGCAAGCGTAGTAAGACTGTAAGAGTATGGGGAAGGGAAGTTGGACAAGGAAAGGAAAGACAGTAAGGGGAGAGAGGTGATGTGATAACAGGATGATGGAACCAGAAGGGGAAGGAAAACAAGACGAAGAGTTCCAACTGGTAAGGAGAGAGAGAGAGAAGAGAAGAGAGGAGAAAGAGCGAAAGAGCGAGAAAGAGAGAATGGGCTTTTTCTCGAGGGGCGGGAGGGAAAGAGGGTGATTTTTGCCAAGATGCGCTAGTGGTTGTGTAGCTCTTCAGCGACTCAGCCAGAGAGGGCAGTCACGGCCAGCAGGACAGGACGGAAGGAGCTGTCTGGGTTAGCTAAGCAGGCGACAGTATGGGACAAGGTTTAGCTGTTTTAGTGGTTGTGCTAGTCGGTGGAGGGCGCCGCTAGCCCTTGTCGGGGCTAGTCTGGCGCCGTCGTGTCTGCACCAGCGACTCTAGTGTGTCACAGCGGCAAAGCGGCCACCGGGGCTAGTCTGGGCCCGCGTAGTCCCGATGCGGAAAGTCGACTTACCTTAGGTAAGCACGCACATGAGATGGCTGACTAGTCCAGGGGAGGGAGTGGGACCCGATCACAATTGATCTGTGTAACGCGATGACTGGCTGGCTTGTACGGAGAAGTGGACCCTGCCCAAACATGCCAGCCTGAATGCGACGTCAGTGCACATCCCAGCACCAGCACAATTAGCCGCCTTTCTTCGCCCCATCGTCTCTACTTTGGCGTACGGAGTACGGCCTGTGTCCGTCGCAGTTTGATTGAGTGATTCGACTCATTCGAGTCTACGTTATTAAACAAATACGTCAACATCAGTACCCTCAACGGTGGCATACTGTTAGGACAATAGCATGACTCAAACGAGTCATGTTGGCCGACCATCCAAACTCAATGAGATGAGGAGATGGCGATGATCCCCTCGCAAACGAGGACGTAGCTAGTCGACTGTCGCACGCATGAAAATTCCAAAGCACGCCCGTTTACAATAACAGGGTAAAACGGGCGATCATTGGACGAGGCACGATCAACCGATCCTATCAGTCTGGCTACTTGGACTACTATAGTAAAATGCTGTACTAAGATCGCGACACCGAAGCCCTTTGTTGTACGTGTACATGACACCACGTTCATGTCCACATCCTAACTACGTATGGGTGCTACGACGAGGACATGGGGGCATTCCTTTCTTTCAGTCTGGCTGCGTGCCAAGCCCCAAACCCGAGACCAGACCAAAAACGAAAAGAGAAAGTTCTTGTTTTAAAAAGCCCCATCGGCTGAGGCCCTTGTTTCGCTACGTATTCATCAGCCATCAGGAATCCACCATGGCGCCAAGCCCTGTTAAGTCACTTAAGTGGGCTTGGTGGAGATGGTTAGTCTAGTTAGGGCGAAGAGGTGTCGAACAGGAAAGAAATGATAAAAAGTGGGGAGGGGGGTCCACTGTCTGGTCCCGTCGGCGCATGTGGCCCGTGGGCAACGCAGAAACAGTCAGTCAGTCAATCAGTCAGCTTAGAAGGGCGGTTCGAAAATGGTCAGTGGTCGCAGTGATACATAGACTAAAGTCTAGGTACATGACGGATATGGAGAATTAAGACTAGCTTGCATTAGAGCGTGTCTCCATGTCACTGCCGAGGAATTAATAGAACAACACGGAGTAAGAGAGCACGACAAGAAGGCAATGCTTGTACAGTACCCACTCACACTCGTGACTACGGAGTGGTAACGTAATTAGAGGCTTGACAGAGAACCGCACCGCACTAAGACTAGTGCCGGACCCGGCCTATTTTTCTTTTTTCGCTCTGCGTCGTCTCTGCCACTCTCTGGGGACATAGACCGAATGTGGGTTAGTAAGGTATCCACTTATGATTTTACTGGCATTATGCCCAAGCCCCAACAGCCACCATCCTTGTTCGGCTGTTTGACCTTGACTTGACTTGACTTGACGGGCTGGCACGGGGATTGATGCTGATGTGATGGATCCAATTCGCGATCCATGGGATGGTCGATGAGACGGGGCCATCTATTGCTTCATATTCTTACTCTGTATACGTATGCCGTACCTATATTCGGCTGTAGGATGATGTTTCAAACAAACACAAGCGCGTGAGGAACTATCCAAGAAACCGCGGAAATCATCACCTTGATCGCATCGTGATACGTATTATCATGATATTATCATGCCTAATATCAATCCACTCGCTGATACGTAGTATATTGAGCAAGGCAATAAGCCGACCATCGGACAGAGTGACCCCACGAGGAAAAAGAAATGAGGTCAAGGCCAGCTGCCTATGCAAGCTTGTGCGTGCATATACTACGTCCTATGCATCCTAGTCCCGAAGAGGGTTAGTACGGTACAATATTGATCGGGTGGTGATGGCAGGCTGCAGATGCACTGTCACAGCCATACTCTGTAGTATGATTATGCATTGTTTGCAATTCCGATACGGAGTACGTAGTACGTACAGACAGAAGTGCATAGAATGCACCGTTGGCGATTGTCCCGAGAGCTGCGAGCTCGAGCTGGGCTGTCACCTGCCACAGTATCAGCCACACTTAGATAGACTAGTGGTGAGCCACGCAGCCACGTAGCCACAATCTATCTTATGTAACTACCATTCCGGACAATTCCTTTCCAATTTCCCTCGTCCCATCTCCCGCGGGATTATTTCGCGATCGCGAAAAAGAAAAGAAAGCCAGGAAATTTGGCGCTGTCTATCATAAATATCGGGATCGTGCAGAGGTTCCTTCGATTTGAGTTGTTTTCTTTTCTACGATGCTACGTGAGCCTACGTTTTCTAAATAGTCTGCGATAGCTCAGCATAATCGACTCCATAGTACTCCGTAAGCACTGAGTGCTAACTACGGAGAATCCTCCGAATGCGATCGTCGTAACTTCCCTCCTTCTATCACCCACCCACGTACTCCGTAGTATCAACATAATCCTGCCGCGAAATAAGATTGACATGAATATTCTCTTCCTTACATCGCGCATTCCATTCCCGTCATGATCGAATTCTGCCATTCTGGCAGGTACCCAAGGCAAAGTAAGGACGACAAGGCATGTGGCAGATCAGATCCCGTGACCCACTTTGATGGAAAACCTACTTTCTTCCGGCGCGCCCCGGGCTAGCCGGCCGTTGCTCCTTACATCTACCTTTTCTTCGAGTCTCCAGGAGATGCGACTACATATGCGTTCATGCGTTGAGAGTTAGACTTGAGAGATGTTTTTCTACTGTGGTTATATAATGCCGATTACTGTGAACTCCGAAGGTTAGAGGAAGTAGAGTAGATGGCGATGCTCTGACATCACAGCCAATGATGGCGGCGACATTGGTGATCCACGGATAAGCTTATGTATGAGCTGTGATTGGTCAATGGTCTCTTTCTTCGTTACCATAGCTATTAACGAGGATGGGTGACGAGAAGGAGTAATCCCTGCTTGCTTCTACATGAATCACGTCGCATGAGGATAGAGGATGGTTGTTATTAAGACTCGCCACCCCCGCCTTATGGTATCACTCTCGACGCTCGAATGTCGGAAATACTCCGTGCCCCTTTCCTATGGTTTGGTCGTGTTGACCTACCTCGTTGAAAATGTTCAATGGATTGTCAGGTCTCTGTTTCTGTCCTAGGAGGTTGTCGGGCCTTGAATTTGATGTTTCAAACATGTACGCTTGTCACAATTATTATTGTTAGAATCATCAAGTCTCTGTGTTGACTTTATGTAAATACATCGTAAGAAGATCTCACCAAGTTCACCACTTTTGACTACAATAGAAACCACTATGTATATCGAAACTCCCTGCTCAAGATGGGCATCAATGAAAAGAGTCAGCTCTTGATCGCTTAGAGGCCTATTTCAAGTTTTACAACTCCTAGTCACCTCAGTACATTCTGGCATGCTAGATGAATGGGTTTCAAGGGCCCCAATATGTTATTGTAGTGACCGTTGCATCATCTTCGACAAGAACGCCAGGCGCACGTAATCGAGATGGCCATGATTGAGCCGTTTTCGCGAATGGACTTACATAACCCCTCGAGATCCTTCTTGTTGGGGGTCTGCACCTAACTCTAACAGGACCCTGACCATTTGAGTTTCGTCTCTCCATGCAGCCCATAACAAAGGTGTTCAACCGTTGTGTAGTTTCCCAACCTTGAATGTGGCACCCCAGACGGCCTCCATCTGCCGGAATAACGCACAGCATTCAATGTTGAGATCGAAATCAAGGCATTGCTGCCCCTCAGACTAATTCTCGCTGCTCTTAAGCTCAGGCGCTCCTAGAAAACGCCCACGAAGGCGCAAAGTAGGATGTTTGGAGATAGGTTTCCCTGCTTTTGCGGCATAGCCCGGTAATTACAGGGCCGTTTGAGTTTACTTAGGATGTATTATTGGTTTGGGCCATGCTCGTCCAAAGGCAAAGGCGCTTGGCATGTTCGTCACCTAGCATATATCAGACTGCACTCATCTCGACTCCAAGAGGACGTATCAAAGTAACCGTATAGGCTTCCTTCCAAGGTTGTATAGTTCTGTTCTCAGCGTGGTAGCCGTGGACTATCTAACTAGGTATATAACAGCCTTGTTCAGCCTGATTTGAATACATCCCGCGCGCAGCCTCGCCTTCTTCGTATCTGCAATGATATCTTTAGCTAGCTGTAGCCTATATTCAATGGCATGTGGCTATCTTGAAGGTGCCCATGTGCATGTGGTGATGATCCTATCGGACAAATTATTATTCGCAACATGAACGTCTGATATCCAACAATAAGCGCCCAAGCCGCATATGGTTTGAACTGGAATTTATTGCCAACATCATTTACACCCGGTTTATTGGACTGATCCTCAAGAGTTTGGTTTACAACTCCGCACGAGGCTGACCACGATGCTATGCTTGCATCTCCAGCCTTGCCGTTCATCTATAAGCTATAAAGAAGGCTCTTTCCCTCTCCCTTATTCCTGTACAATCCTTATGCTAACAGTATATCACAAAACATCGAGGTGTGCTGTTCCTTCTCATTTTACTATTTCTCCGTTGATGCCAGGCCTAACAATTGCCCGGGATAGATTACTACATACAATTCACACCCCATACCTACAGTATCAAAAAACGAATCATGCCTAAACCATCGAAACCTACATCTACGCCAATCCCGGCCACCGCGGCCCCTCCAAACTACTCCTTGATCATAGATCCAAACACCGGAAGTGGTGGTAACAATGGCGCGATGCCAGAACCAGAGTCAATTCTTGGGAAGACTTAACCGGGGAAATTTGAATGCACTATTCAATTTGTTCCTTTTCAGTCTTAAATATCGGCCCAACGCATTTCCGAGTGGTTCGGTCTGTTTGGATCCGGCGACTCTCTACATATAAGGACCCGCGCTCGCTATATCAGTGTTTGAGCGTGAGGCGCCGTTCTACTTGATTTCATGACAGGGTTTGGGGGTAGAACTTAGTTATTTCAGTCCTAAATGTGGATGCCATCTCTCCTCAGAGGTTCTGAGGCTTTGAACCTTGTGTTTTTATTCCTGTATCTGTGAGGACATCGCGTTATCTTCTTTAAGTTAACCCTATATATCATATACGCATTTAAGGTATAGTATATCTGTTCGAGTAGAACTGTTTAATTGGAATTTATTTAATTACTTCGATGCAGATGCAGGTTCTCCCTGTCATTTGTCATTTTGTTTAGTGAGGGTGTGCATTGACGATTTGATATCAATAGCTCATTGTTTACTTCACTACTCTCTTAACGACTCTGCACATGTGGTCTCCTAGGGAATATATCGTCGAATTTGGAATGTACCTTTTTACACGCATCCATGGACATTATCTAAAAAAATGCTGCCTCGCAGAACTAATTCCCGACTTTCTATCAATCAACACCCCCAACCAACCTTGGAACTCTCCTCCTTCTCCTCTTCCTCATCGTTCCTCTCTGCGTCCATCCAAACCTCTTGCAACGACCCCTACCTAGTGATAAACATTATACATCGTCTTCCCCAACAGATTACGATACTCTCTCACCCTTCTCTTAGTTCTTCATCGTCCGTCCCGCACGCAGCCAGAATACAAGCAACAACAGCCGTTTCTGATTTTATCTTTGTCCAAGAGGGCATATTATCTTATCCCCCAATATCTTCTCCATGTTTCTTCCGAAACACAGCACAAACTAGAAAGTAGTTGAGCAGTCAAAGAATATATGATTAATTTGCTTCGATCTAGCGGATCCCACTCCATTGACAGCCACATCCTCTCAATCAACATGCCATAATCAACAAATCCTCTAGCAGGCGTTGCCGTATCCCGAAAGCTGACCACGGCAATCAGCCTCATCCCAAGCCCACAAGAAGTAATACTCGTCTCCATACTGCCACCAGCCCTGCGTAGCATACTTCCCATTCCCAGTATCCAAGCACTGATCTCGAATCTGGTACATAGCAGCCCAGCAGTTTGGCGATCCTCCCGTACCGACATCGGCTTCAGCGGATGCAACGTCGTAGCCCGCGACGTCTTGCACGGATTTGTAACCCGAGTTGTAAGGTTGGGAGTTGCATGTCTGCGCGATGGCGGCGTTGATGGCGTTCCAGGTTGTGCCGCCCCAGGCAGCGTAGTGGGATCCCTCGCAGTTGGCGGCTTGGGCGACTTGGACGAGGGCGTTGGAGGCCAGGAGGCCGACGAAAGTGGCGATGATGGAGGTCTTCATTTTGGTAGTTGTAGCTTTGTAGACGGATTGGCTCAATCGAGAAGACTGAGGGTATCAGAGTAGTGTTCTAGAGACGAGATGTCATGTAGCAGGAGTTTACTCACCTGTACAGTGTAAGATGTTTTGATGAATGTTTTCGATGAATGAAGAATAAACGATGAGAGTAGAAGTACAGGTCTTTATATACCTCTTCCCATGAATCCATTCCTACTCTGTACGTAAACTCACTTTCCGAGTATACAATATCATCATGCAACTGTCTATAACCAACTATAATCTATACCGTCTAATTGGCTAGGAGATATATCATTTTTTCTATGCGTTTTCCTATTATGAAAGTGATATATTGATGATTAGTCATTTTCAACACATTATATAAGATTAGGGCATAGAATGTTTTGAAGTCACCAATATCCAACACCCATCGGCCCCAGTCCGACACGAGGCGCTGAGACAAAAAAAGCCTCAACTTACAAACTGCCAGAAAAAAAAAAATAAGAATAAGAATAAAGTATAGATCTAGGATTCCACATGATTTACTTTCAGCCGCAGCTGAAGATCAGATGGGGTATTCTCTATTTTTGAGCCCTAAATTGCAGCTTAACGGTGAAGAATTTAATCAACATCTAGAAAAAGGAACATTATAATGGCTCAGAAGAAAGTTCCAATGCAGAGAAGAACTTGAATACGTTGCTGCTTCTTTGCCGTTCATAGCTCGTTAAACTCCTTCAACCTTTCTATCATAAGTATGTAGTAAAACACAAATTGAGACTATACACGTACAGTCACTGTTTTGCCCCATAGGGCTGACCCCAAAATTCTGCTTACTGAAAACCAACAGCGAATCTCATGATCAATTGATCCTTCGGCACTTCCAAGCAGCCAATCAAGCCTCAAAACTACACATCTGATTGAAGAGGCGGAGTGCAGCTATAGCTTCATCTTTCCCGTTACGGAAAGTCTTCTAGATTTGTACGTATTACTTTTGTAGCGAGCTTACATAGCGAGCGGGTTGATTTAGATTACTGATTACTCAGTAGACCAAAGCGGGTAATTCATTTTTGATCTGTTAATTTGCCAAAAGTCCTAACCGCAAGGGCAACATCTGTATGTTGGAATACTGCTGAGGGAGTACTCCGATTGTAACTAGTGTTATCTTATATTGATTATTTCAGAGCATCAGAAGACAGGACGTCGTGTATCTCTTCATGCTTCGCTGTCACTGCGCGTGTGATGCACCTCTTGGTCGGCTTGTCATCCTTACTGGGCCAGGAATTACTGGATAAGACGAACCATGGAACACTGTGTACCTGAGGAGCTCAGAGCTCAAACGACAAAGGTTATCCTTTTGAGATGTTCGTGTAAGATAGCTGGGCTGATTGAATATTACAAATCTCTGAGAGAGTTGGTATGCATGCAATAGGATCGAATTGGAGACAGCCTCGTCGTCGTTGATCTGCCATCAACAACGAATCACCAACTAGACCACCATGGCTACAATGAACCAAATCTTCTCGGGCTACCGCGACCGCATGGCCGTTCTAGAAGCTACCTACGACAAAAACCCCTTCGCCAGAGGCGTCGCCTGGATTGAAGGAAATCTCATCCCCATCGACGAAGCTCGCATCCCACTCCTAGACCAGGGATTCATGCACAGCGACCTAACCTACGACGTCCCATCCGTCTGGGACGGCCGCTTTTTCCGCCTTGACGATCATCTCACCCGCCTACAAACCAATTGCAAGAAAATGCGACTCCAGCTACCTCTACCCGAGGAAGAAGTTAAGAAGATCCTGATTGATATGGTGGCCAAAAGTGGGATTCGAGATGCCTTCGTTCAACTGATCGTAACCCGCGGATTGAAAAGTGTTCGTGGCGCGGCGCCGGGTGAAGTGTTCAAGAATAATCTTTACATGTTTGTTCAACCGTTTGTGTGGGTGATGGAGCCTGACATGCAGCAGTCCACGGGAGGAAAAGCTGTCGTGGCGCGGACGGTGAAACGTACTCCATCAGACTGTTTTGATCCTACAATCAAAAACCTGCAATGGGGTGATCTAACCCGTGGTATGTTTGAGGCTGCTGACCGCGGTGCCATGTATCCCTTTTTGACTGATGGTGATGGCAACCTTACCGAGGGGTCCGGGTTCAATATCGTTTTGGTCAAGGATGGGGTTCTATATACCCCTGATCGTGGTGTTTTGCCTGGTATTACACGCAAGAGTGTAGTCGATGTAGCTAAGTCGTTGAACTTGGAAACGAGAATTGAGCGCGTCCCGACTGAGATGACGTACAACTGCGACGAGATCTTCATGTGTACTACTGCTGGCGGTATCATGCCCATCACGGAGCTTGATGGCAAGCCTGTGAAGGATGGAAAGATTGGCCCTATCACTAAGCAGATTTGGGACGGATATTGGGCTCTTCATTACGATCCGGCTTATAGCTTTGAGATTGACTATGCCACTGGCGCTGCATAGTTCGCGAATGGGCTGAAGGCACTGATGTGTTTTCACTATCGATATTATATATAGATCATAGTATCTAGATAGTATAAGAAACAACCTTTTCAAATGATACTAGTTTCTTTGTTAATGATTCGTCTTATACCTAGGTAATCTATCACATGGAATCTCAAGCAAACTGCACTACCCGTGGTTATACCTCCAAAATGGACACTTTTTGTCCTTTAGGTATTATCCAATCATCCAATCAGCCTCTTGGCACCGCTCGATTCAAGCATTGGCACAGCGTCAATGCAAGGTACAAGTACTGTCACTGTCGATGTCGATGTCGGTGTTGGTGTTCTTGTTGACGCAAATGCATGTGTCATCGTCTTTGTCGTCGTGGATTTCGTTTTTGTAGTTGTTCATGTTGTCATTGCTTTTTTTTTTTCATGGTCGTTGTAGATACGGATGCACATATTACAGAGCTTGCAACAGCTACCCAAATTTGAGATAGATCTATTCATCTATCATTATACAGGAGAAATGAAAGTCACTCTGCAAACATTGCACGTAGTTTCCTATAAGGCTGGGATCAATCTTATGATATTCGTTGACTTCGTTTTTTTAAATCTGAGTAAGGGAGCCGGGAAATAAACGGCCCACGACGATGAGGAAGATGCCCGCTTGAAGCTGCTGAAAGAGGAGAAAAACCTGACCTGGTCTCAAATCCTGGAGCTATGCAGTTTCTTTCCCCGCTGTTCGAGGCTGCGCGTCACCTCTAGCGCCCTTGTTAGGGAATGTATGTTTGTTTGTTATGACTTGCAGACGGGACACATCTCTGAAGTGTTAGTAGATGCTACCTTTCGATGCTATTCTGTTGTGAAAGAGAAGTGTACTCGCAAATCGCAAAATATTTGGCGTAAGTTACCTTACAATAACATTTCAGACAACCTCACCGTTGCGGAGAGCTCAAGCCGTGGGTATAACAGAATCTCAATATCTCGATCCTCAACGGTATAACACCACTTGGCCTGCCCAGTAGGACTATCGCGGAGTGTGGTTTAAACCGAGGAACCTAGCCGCCGGTCCTGACGGAATAGGGTAATGATGCCCAGGGCTGGAGAAAGGTAACCAGTTGGCCAACTCCCTTTTGTCATCAAGGTAATTGCGTCCACAATAGTGATCACTCATTCTCATTATGGTCATCAAATGGCCAGTGCTTCCTGATTTGTTCTACTGCTTCTTCAGATTCCGCCAGCGCGATTGCCTCAGCTTTAAATTTTTCGCTCTGCTCTTTAGCGGCATCATATCTTTCTATAGGCACCCATCCATCAACAGATATACCTAGGCAATTTCGAGATTTTTCCATGTCCTCATCGGCCAGTTGTTGCTCGGCTTTCAATCTAAGGCACTCGTCGATCTCTGCTGTGGAATAACTAAGTGGACAATGTACGTCTGTACCTCCACTGATTAGTTCCTGCCAACATTGACTGGCACGTATGAGGTCTGCCTTCAGTGTGACACTATCCCCTTCCCAAGGATCCCCAGCGTGTTGAAATAACTTTTGCTTTAGGACCACTCCATCATCGGTGCATGCGTCAAAATGGTCTTTGTTAAATTTGGCTGTGGCTGCGAAGTAATAGTAGTGCAGCTGCTGTCTTCGGAAGACCTCCTTGGCAGCTTCTTTTCCCTCCTCATTCAGGTGATCAAAATCCTCAGGAAGTTGCGGTTTAACAAAACTCTCCGAGTCCTTGTCGCCATAGTTTTGAAAATATTTTGGCGGCCCCGCTTGAAGAAAGAGAGGAAGTACTGAACAATGTTGCCAGTCTATCAATGAGACTACATCGAATGAGTCAGAAACGAAGATGTTGTTTGGCTGGAGATCAGGATGCCGGATGATTGGTCGATCGCAGGGACTTCCAGGCGCAGGGGAAAGAAATTGGGCGATTTGCAGATAATCACACAAATTTCTGATATGATCGGCGGGATCTACTTTCTTGTAGGAATACAGTTCTCTGTATAACGGTTCAAAGGGGAAACGGGGTCGACCGAATTCTGTAATCCACCTTAACTCGCGTTTTGCAACAGATTTTAAAACGTCTCGGGAATCTGAAACTGGTGTTAGGTATCAGCTTGAGTTACTAATCTAGGAATTGATTGACTCACATGGCCCTCTTTCAATAGATAGGGCTGATCGCTCATTATGCCACCATTTATAGTGTGCATCGGGGCCGATGCAGAATTGGTCCACAGTCCCAGATACCTGTATCTCTGTGCAATTCACTCCACTGGGTAGATCGCGTTTGTAGTAGATGCTTCCACTGGCAGGCAGATTAATAGAAAATAACAAGGCTTCTAGTTTTACCACTTGAAAAACTGCTTTAAGCCTCTGCGATTCTGTCATAGAATACCAAAGGTTACCAAGCTCATAGCCGACAACCTTTTCCATTATAATATATTCGGCACCAACAGGGTTGTTGTCATCAACCGAATACGCAAAAACATGCGGCACTGGAATGCCGTGCAATCTCACAAAATCCAATGTGGCCACCTCACTTGCGATTGCGAAACGTTTCGGTTCGGTTATTGGGAAGGGAATTCGAGCCACAAGTTGAATTCCATCTCGCATCACGATCTCAAAAGTGCGGTTGAATCCTCCCTCGGCAAGCTTCCGAAACGACGAGATTTCCGACTCTGTACGACCGACGGATGAAGCTGCGGCTCTTTTCAACTCTGAGACATCAAAAGTCACGGCTCGCTCGGAAAGCCGGAGAGGTTCGTTATAGCTTGAGACCTTTGATTAATCGTATTCTGGAATAGGGGAAGAAGAACCTACATCCATCGACCGGAGGTATAAGTAAAGTATTCGAGCGAGTGGCCCATTGTGCGACAACGTACGGAAAATGGCCGTGATGAGAAGAAAACATTTGGTTGTGGTCTGTACGTAAAATTCAGAACCGCAGAGACGGCTTTCCTTCGGTGCGTCCATGTAGTAAACATCTTTGAGGGAAAAGTTCAGGATGGCAGGGGGATCTATCAGCATTTAAGTTGATTCCACGGCGCAAATGCTAAGCTACTTTAAGCAATGCCAACAACCTCTGATTCAAACAAAATGTTAGTATGTGATATTACAGTAAAACTTTTACTACATATAGTAGATAATAAAGCACTCTTATTAGTTAGCTGATTAAAGCAAATTTTACATAGCTAGACTGGGTCAAGAATTCATTATAAATAGATATATCTCTATAATTTATGGACTGTAAGCTTGATTGATAATTAGGTAATAATTTATTAATTTAAAAAATTAAAATCCATCTATTAATTAATAAAAGGGCTGATTATCCAATCATCCAATCCGCCTCTCCTCCAGCACAAGACTATCTAATACATGGTACCGCTCGATTCAAGCATTGGCACGGCATCAACACAAGGTACTAGTACCATCGTTGTCGTTGTTGGTGTCGGTGTCGGTGTCGGTGTTCTTGTTGACACTAATGCATGCGTCATCATCTTTCTCGTTGTGGATTTCGTTTTTGTGGTTGTTGTCATTGTTATCAGAGTCGTTGTAGGTGCAGCTGCGTAGCCAGTTTCGGATCTTGTTGTTGTTGTTGCTGTTGGTAACCTCTGTAGCTGCTGGTGTCGATTCTGGTGGTGCCACTGGCGGTGTTGGTACTCTTGATGCTCTTGCTAGTGCTCTTGCTAGTGCCAATATTGCTAATATTGCTAGTGGTAGTATAAGTAGCATCGGTGATATAGGTGATATAGGTGATATAGGTGGTTTTGCTGGCATAGCTGGCATAGGCGGCATAGGAGGCATAGGAGGCATAGGAGGCATAGGAGGCATAGGAGGCATAGGAGGCATAGGCGGCATAGCTGGCATAGCTAGCATAGCTGGCATAGGTGGTAGAGGTGGTAGAGGTGGCAGAGGTGGTCTAGCTGGTCTAGCTGGTCTTGCTGGTCTTGTCATTTTGTAATAATTCCACTTTGAATCATTCAGTGACTGGCTTAGAAAGCACGATTAAGAAAAGCCAAAGAGATCTGTTTACATACCTTGTATAGGAGGATAAAGTTGAGTTGTTGAGCAGATCGATAATCTAAGAATTTTGAACTGAAAATATTGACATTGTGGTTCTATGCCTGGCCGCGAAACTAGGCAGATGCCATACGTCGAACTTCATCATAGACTTCTTCATCAAACACATTTCGCCCTGGTACTTGAAAACGAAAAAGGTAGGCAGAATAAAGGATGAAAATAAACATTTACACTGAAATTTATATGTTTATCTGGAAATTATCAAGCTTATCACTCATATAGACTGCTCGCAAACTATTTCCCAAAGAGGAAAGTAGGGCTAGCTCTTCGATTGTGACCTAAAAACTGACACCTCAGGCTGCAAAGTACGTCTTGAACTTCTCGTACTCGAGACAACTCTCTGTAAAACAGGCCAAGCTGCCAATTTATCTAGGCATATCCTTGGGACAAATTCTGAAATTTATTCTTCAATGCCAAATCTCATGGCAAGATACGGGGTACGCATTTTTTATCAACTCCCTTTTCGCAAGCATCCCTTGGCCCTTTCACACGGATCGAGATCCGAGCTGCTTTATTAATGCCAACAACCAACCGCATGTGCCAACAGACTAAAAATCTGGGCATAGTCGTATTCAATCAAAGGCCGACTGGGCAGTATACAAGTCACTCCTTGGCGCTGTCTATCCTGATAATACGGTCGAGTCATATGCATTGCATAGCGAGCGCTAGTCACGTATGTGTTTCGGTTGAGTCGGTCCAGTGTCGTGATAAACAGGCATTTCCGAGTGAAGGTTTGACATGTCACTGCGAAGCCGAGCCTTGGAAAAAAATAAACAGAAAAATTTCTCGTACTCAAGGGTATCGCCGAGTGTGAATCTTCTTATCTTGACTTCCAAGACTCAGTACCAAGCAGTCCCTCTTGCCTGGCCACAAATTAGCTAATTAGTACCACCATGCGGTGAGAGGATAGGACGGTGAGCACGGCGATGGTATCACTTGGCGAGAACATGGGAAGGAATCGTCAAGGAAAGGAAAACTTTCGAGACGAGTCAAGCTTGGCTGGTGGACTTTTTATCGTAACTGATTCTTTGAGCTCGAGACTTGGCTATCATCTGATGATAGCAAGGTCCGGTCCTTCAATCTAGATACCCTTCTAGGTAGTAGGTACGGACCTGTATACCCACATGATCGACGTTTCGTGCAATGTGCTGAACCATGAGGAATTCCGAATGTTATCAAATGCCACAGTCACGCATATCCCAACTTTCTAGCCAAAGATCTGCAAGCCAATCGTAAGATTCTCTTACCTTAGAGATAATCGAGATTGTTAAGCTCGAAGAAACAATTTTCTTTTTTTTAGTCTCTGAAACATCCATCGTCCTTGAGAATCGAGATGCTCCAAATCCAAGTGGTACGCCGAGACATTGGCATGGCTGGGCAGTATCCAGTTCTTGCACAAAACATCAGATGCAATCCTGGTAGGAGACTCCTTTGCGTCATGACTTACGTTCGAATGCTACTTTGAATGCTTCTTGATTGGCAGCAGGTACCTGCATGCATCAAATATCACAAAATATTATTCCGGGATGTGTGGAATACGTATAATAAAAGGGACTGTTAATGTTATCTCCCCGGACTGTCAGCCAGAATGCGCGTTAAATACGGAGTACTCCGTACGTACTAGGTAAAAAACGATACGGACCGATACGGATGGCGGTTGCCGCAGAAGATGCCAAGCATCGGCGTTGTTGGCAGATCGTCGAATTACAGCCAATCAGATGGGAACATGGCGGGAATAAATTACCGCTACGAAACGGTTGGCGCCAAGAACCAGGCTGGCGGGTAATACGATACACGATCTAGCGATATATCTATCGCAACTTAAAGGCGCTTTCTTTATCTATGTCTATATGTCTGAATAAATTGGGCGGTACATACTCATCTAACTATGGCTATTAATTGATACCACCTGTTTACTGTGTATAAGCACTCATCACAAGGGTCAACCGCCAAGGTGTAAGCCAAGACCAGGCGGCCATGCCAAGAAGCTCGGCATCTTCCTAGCCTTCTCTCCCAAGTCGCTTGGCTGCTTGGCGCTTCCCTCGTTCTTCTCCAGGCTCTTCACCAGTCGACGCCTGTCCAGCAGCCCATCATGACTTTGTCCTCGTCTCTCTCGTCCTCGCGAGACTGCCGAGAAATCGAGATGTCAAACTCCGCCGCCCATGCTCTCTTGGCGACAAGACTTTGTGTTGATTAACATTTCCGCTCTTTTTTCTTGTCTGACTGACTGACTGACCGACTGACTTCCGCCTACTTCTTCTCTGTCCCTGCGGAAGTTGGAAACGTTGTTATGTCTGTGCTGTGCCACTGCCCTTCCAAGGTTCGACGAGTATAACTAGGAGGCTGGCTGCCTGTGTTGTTTGCTCCTTTGTTTCCTTCTGTCTAGGTGCTCTCGCTGATCCTGGTGTCTCTGTCCTACATTGTGTGTAGCACCTACACCTATGTACATCCGCGGAGAGACACACACACAACCCTACATTCCACACGCTGGTCGACAATGTACTGAGACCGCCTTACAAACAACATTGATTGATTGGTCTCTTGATTGCTCAGTGGAAAGATGCGCCCGTCTCCTTCTATGCCTACGTCCGTGTCTATGTCACAAGAACATGACGCTTCTGGCCTAACTCCAACCTCGATCACTATCGCGGACGACGCTACAACCACTACTACTCCAGACGACTATTACAATTACGCCCACGTCGCAAAACAGCCGCATTACTTCCCGCATTACTCCACCGATCCAGTCAACACATTGAACACAAACTACTACTATCCCTCCTCGCCGGAGACACGTATATCCATGTCCGGCTCATCGACAGGCTCATACTCCTACTCCATACCAATACAGTCGCCGCAGCGCACCGGCAATTGGGACTCGGCCGTCGCAATGTCGTCATCTCCATTATCCCCGCCGCCAGCAGCTGTTTTAGATACACATGCGGAAGCGTCTCGCGCAGAGGCGGGATTTATTACTGATAATTACAAGACTGGAATCAATCATTGGTCTGCGGAGGGTTCACTGTCTGATGGTGGACATGGACATGGGCGAAACTCGTCGCGCAGCGTTGGTGGTGGTGTTCATGATGTACCCAATACAGTGACAGTTTATACAACGGCAGACGATAAAGAGGGCGAACGGGATCGGGAACCCAATGCCGTTTTAGTTTTGGTCAGTCTCTCCCTCCTATGTTTATATCAATGCGCGCATACTGACTGTCAGATAGCTTCTCCTCTCCGCGCCAATCCCACTTTTCTCAATCTGCACCTCCATCTACACCTTTCTCGCCGTCCTACTCGTCATATTCACAACTCCTCTCCGCCTCTGTCCACCAACGACCTTCTTCCGCTCAACCACCTTCTCAAAACAGCTATGTACTCTCCTGGCGCCAGCACTGCGCAGACACGACCGACTCGCTCAATCCAGTACCAGCCACTACAACCACCATCACCTACCCTCAGCATCAAACCCGACAGACGCCTTCTCAGCACCAGGATTAATCCTCGTCCTAACTCTAGCTCCATTCCTCTGCTTTGGACTGTTACTGGCAGTCTGGATCGCAGCATTTTTCTGGATATTCGCCATGATCTTGGGAAACCCAGACGGCACGGAGCGCAAAGACGATGGCCGCGCGGCTGTTCTAGGCGTTAATCGCTGGTGGCAGACCTGGTTAAGGAAGGGGAGGAAATCCTCATAACCCTCTTTCCCACAACCTCTTTTTTTTATCATCGTTCTCATGAAGTCATATTTTATACAGGTAGCATTTCCAGGCGTTTTTTTTTTCTTCTGTGACTGTTTTATTGCATTGGCAGGCATATCATTTTATTATACCTCGTCTACGGATGGGATGGGGATGGGGATGGGGAATGCACATACATACACTACTTACTATATGGGGAGGCGATCATGAATTTATCTGATGCTGCAGCGTACAGATGGACATGTACATTTAGGAAATTGAATTCGAGATACCAATCAAGTCATTATATTATATATTATATACTCGATCTACGTCCTATTCAGAAAGAAAGCAAGTATAAATATGAAAATACTACAGAGATAAGATAATAGGTAGATAAATTTGTCATATCACTAAATAGGGTATTAACACCAAACCAATCAACCAAATCAACACAATACAATCTTTTCCTCTCCAGATGCCCGCGCACTCACTTTTTTGTGTTCATCTCATCGTATCAATTTTATCTATTCCCTTTTTCTTCTGGTCATACTATATACTTGTGTTCATGTATGGGGAGGAAGATGATCATCGCCGTCCCCCACGCCCCCTAGACCTCGCCACAAACCCTCCTCTCCCACTACCCCGACCAGCTCCACTACCACTCATCCTCCTCTTCTCAATCCTGCCTTTTGTCTTGTTCGCGGCTGTTGATGCGCCGTGGGATTTGGGCATGCCTAGACCTCTTCGTCCGGCCGCAATACCACCCCCGTTACCACCGGTTTTTGATTTCGCGGTGTTGTTGCTGTCATTGTTGTCGTCTTCATCGTCGTCAATGTCCATGCCATCGTTATTATCCTTCTTTCCGAACTTGAGACGACCCTTTTGTCCCCGACGGACTGCGCTGGGGCCGCTGACTGCGTCGAGGTAGGCATTAATACCGCTTGAGCCGGTATCTTCTACTCCTCCGGTCATTTCGTAGTCTTGCCCATTATCGTCACCGTCAGCGCCGTCACGAAGGATAAGTTTACCGTCCACATCGACCTTGGCGCCGTGTCGTTTCCTGTTTTTGCCGACGCCATTGTCCAAGAAGCGTAGGGATGGTTTCGTGGTTGATATAGACGCCAGAGCGTCAGGGGCAAGTAAATCGAGGGGGTTTGATTCGGGCGAGAGTTCGCGGATGTATTGTTCCCCCTTGGATCCGCCTCGCTTGCCGCCTTTCTTCTGTTGGACTTCGACTTCACTGTCCGAGTCTTCGTCTGACGAAACATCGGAGCCGTAGACTGCTCTGTCAAATTCGTTCGAAAAACCGGCTGCTTTTCCGGTTCCATCGTCCTCGTCATCGTTCTCGGCACCTTCCTTCTTCTTCCTCTTCTTGCGTTCGCGCTCCTTGCGGATATTTACGACTAGTTTGCGATCTGCTTCGCCTACCAGGCCCTCGATAAGAGGCGCGCCGAATCTACGGACGAGTCGGTCGAGGATACCTTTAACCTTTGTGCGAAGACGGCCCTTGTGCTCTTTACTCCAGACCATGAGATTTGGCACGAGGGAGTTGAGGCGTGGTCGGAGCATATCTTCCGGTAAACAGACGACTGCGACTTTGGCAAATCCAAGAACTGAGCGGACGATTTCGCGGTTGTTGCTTGTCAGGAACAACTCAACTGTTTCGACGAGATTGGAGAGTGTTTCGGGGGTTAGTTCGGTGCGGTATTCGAAAAACAGACGAGATAGGGCGGTGACTGAGGCGGCGACCATGTGTGGTGATGTACCCGCCAAACCGGCAGAGACCATTGTGAAGAATTCTTCGAGATTGGCGGCTGCGTCGGGTGTGTCGTTGGGCATGTGTGGAACGAGAGAGTTGCGGATTACTGTGCCTGCGGGATTGCGTTCGGTATCCGTGATGCGTTTTGCGAGGTGGATCAAGAGATCAAAGGCTGCTGTGCGTGCTTTGTCGTTTGATTCTTTGCATCCGAGGATGACTTCGGGTAATATCGACGGGATGAAGTGCAGGTCTGAAGTGGGGAGATATGTGACGAGTTCGTGGATTGCGAGCAGTCTATCGCGACGAGCGGGAGAGGGTGTCTTGTCGGCTGTCGACAAAAGCAACGCTTGTAACTCCTCGCTGCGCTCGATCAATGCACTCTGTCCAGTTTCTGTGCTTGCCAGACGAGGAATGAGTTTGTATGCCTTTTTGATGAGTTGGGGGTCGGATGCATCGCGGTTCAGCACTACAGCAGCAATGCGGAAGAGGTTTGCAAAACTCGTTCGGGGTAGGTAGATAGACATGGCGATGAGCAAGTCAATGAGTGTGTGTGATGTCGGCGGCATCTTGTTGTCTGTGCCTTTTTGTAGGTTGCCCTGTTTGGCAGCTTGTTCTTCTGACGGGAGTTCAGATTCGAGCAGGCCTGTCACTCGAGTGAAGGTTTCTTCGAGTTCCTAGAAATGAAGATTAGCATAAGGTTTTCTATCAAGTTCAAAGTCTTAGTACCTTCTCAGGAGTAATGCTCAAATACGCATTAACACACTGCAAAATAAAGCCCCGATAATGAGGCAACGTCTGGCTGTACACATTAAACAGCACAGCCAACAAGTTGCTCGCAAAACCAGACAAATGAGCAAGGTTCTTCTTCGCAGCTGCCTTTGAGATTCGTCGCTGAAGAACGAGGTTCTCGCCTTCGGCACCCGTGTCCACCTCGATGATAGCTTGGTTGGATTCAACAAGATTCTGTAGCGCGCGGCAAATATCGACTCGCAACTCGGTCTGTTTGTAAAGCACATTTGACAACAATTCGGCGAATCCCTGGTCAAATGCCGTTTCCAGATCGAGCGGCAATTCACAGTATCCTGGTAAGATGGACCAAATTTGTTGAATGATCGTCTCGAAAATCTTGACTTCGACAGTCTTTTCCGCCTGTCCAAACTCTAGAACTCGTTGGTACAAAGCCTCACTCAAAGGAACCATCTCCGAACGGAAATGTGCTAGCTCCGTATTGGAAGCATTGTCACGAAGAATAGGCAAAAGCCAAACACGACCAGGCTGGCCGGCTTTCTGCTCGATGATGTTCAGAGGCAAAATACGTAGTATTTCAGCTGGGCCCATTGCATAAACCGCTCGACCGAGAACTTCATCGGCCTCTTTCTTGCCTTGGAAAGAGTCGTTGCTACGCAATTCGCCAATCGTGCGGACAATATTGACAAGGTATGGAGATGATCGCCATTTGAATGCCTCAAACATCGCTGCGCACACGTTGAACACCTCAACCCAAGCGGCCTGGTACTTGACCGACAAAAGATCCGACGCGAATTTCGCCAACTTTTCCAAAGTCTTCTCATCGTAAATAGACGGCTCGAGAATCACATTATCCGGCACGCAATTAGCGAGGAAAGATATAAGACACTCCGACGCAGAAATGCGAATATTCTTCGAAGGCGACGACAAGAACGAAGCGATCAATTCAAACAGACCGGGCAACTTCTCAAATGTGTCTTCTGGGTTGATCTGAGCAGAGACGTCGTATCCACGCGACAAGACGGCGATCCAGGGTGGAAGAAGTTGAGAGTCGTTTTGCGCCGGTCTCAATTCTTGAATAGCTTCCAATAAGCGGGGCAGTTTTGAGGATGAAAATTCATCGGCCATGCCTTCGAAAATCACTTCAAAAACTTCAAATGCGCCCATTGTGATGTATTCGTTGCTTGACCTGGACACATTCATGAGCAACTCGCACAGCGGCTCAATCTTCTTGCTCGGCCATCCTCCCGACGCAGCCGCAACGGTCTTGACAAGATGCAAAGCATGAATAATAGCCGGCTCATGATGACTACTATCCTTATCCTGCTTGCTATGTTTATTCTTTTTTATCTTGCCCGCCGCAGCCACGCTCTCAGTCAACGTCTGCAACGCCGTTTCAGCGCACATATCTGCCGCCGGGTGGTCGAGCGACGGACTCGGAGGCGGGGTCTTGAGAACCTTGACCAAAGCATCTTGCGCTCGCTTGCGGACTTTGGGACGATGATCAACGGCCAAATTCAACAGACCAGCTGTCGCGCGGCGCGGACCGATTTGTGTGTGCGGCAGAGCCCAGGAATTGGCATCTTGCGCGACGAGGAGGGTCTCGAGGATACCGATTGAGGGGCGGAGGAGAGGAGCTTCGACGTCGGCGAGTGTCAATGCGGGCACAAGACTGGATAGAATCTGAGCGAATTTTGAGCGTAGTAAAGGGGCGGGCACTTCTTCGGCGGTGATGTCAAGCAAATAAACCACGGATGTGGCTAGGTCTTTGTTGACGATGCCATGGGTGGTGTTGAGGGCCTGGCTGAGTAGGGCGAGGAGAGCTGCAAAGTATGCTGTTGCGGAGAAATCGGCTTTTTGGTCGCGGAGGGTATCTTCAACGGCGTTCAGAACGACTGCTGTCTTTTTTTCCAAATTTACATTAGTTTTCTTGCAATAAAGTAGCTGTCGACAGAGGGTCTCACATGGTGCTGATTCTGAAGCTTGGGCGACTTGATTTTCTCGAATTTCTCAGCGAGCGTCGCCATGATTGCAGATATCTAAAAGCCCGACAAAGAAAATGCCACTAGGGCAGACAGAGCAGTAAAAAAACTCCTTGTCAGTAATCGTCTACTGCACAAGTATTATTGAGTACGTATTGAAGGGTAGATCAAATGGCGGAGTTCTCTCAGTAATTTTTATTTTTTTAATGCGGAGCCGATAATAATTTTCACCGCTATCGATACACAAGTCTTGGCACTGACACCACCAGCACCACGACTATGAATACAAGCATAATGAACTGAATAATAATATCTTTGCTGAATATTTCATTATGATCATATGTGTACATTGTACACACAGTATAGGCCACTCGGCGATGGGCCAGTAGAACCTCAAACATCTCATCAGCAGTGAATGCTGTCCAAGCTACTTGACAGCACAGCATAGCAATGCGACAATGCATCCAGCGAACTCATCTTGCGGCCTCTCTTCGGAGGTAGCAACGTCTCCGGATCTCTGTAGTATATCTCAAATATCCTCTTATCACGTACGACCTCAGAAGAGCACCTCTCCACTATGCTCCGGCTCAAAGCCATGCGTTTGCAATTTTCCGACGCTCTTCTTATCTTTCCGTTTGCACTCTTCCTCTTCTTTGGCTTTGAGTTCGCGGACCTCTTTCATGGAGGCTTGTGTTAGGGTTTCGGGGAGGTCGTCTTCTTTGTCGAGGTCCTATCACCCTGTTAACAAATACACAAAATGCATGGCTGAAAGTGAGGGTGGCTTACAATCTCGCCTAGTAGCAGCACATTCTCGCCGCGGACAAGGTACAGACCGACATGTTCTTCGGCGTATAAGTTTCCGGAATATATCCTCTCAACGGTATCCTGTAGAACCAGATTTGCTGTTCCAAAGGTTGTCAGAGACTGAAGAATGTCGTCGGACGGTTAGAGCATACCGAATTGATCCCAACTTCGTAGAACACCAATCAATTTCCGACCGTCACGGAGGACGAGGACGAGTTTTTCTAACCACACACACACTAATCAGCGCGTTATACATATCAGTATGAAAAGATGAATCGTACTATCAGTTAAATCAAGTAATTGTGCGGCCGTCGTGAACATCTGCGGGGGTAATTGCGGAGGTCCTTGGGGCACTGGCGGAGGACCAGACGGTTGGTTTTGGCCCTGCTGTCGCGGGCTACCGGCGCTTTCGCGTATGGGTAATCTTTCCATTTTGTGTGTGGGCTTTTGCTCTGGGTGTAGTTTGTAGGGTGGTGTAGGTTCGTATTGTATGCGAGGAGAGGGGAGCGGCGTGCGGAAAGGTTGCGGTGATCGAAGGGAGAGGAAATGTCACGTCACGACTTGAGAGATCGGTCTGGCCTTTCGCATGCTGGAAGAGAGAACGTAATTAAAGAGAAAGAGTGAATTGTCTATATGCGCAATTCAAAAGATGGCAAGTGAGGTGTCCTATCTGATATTCATCTTGAAGCTCTGACCGGGTCAGTCCCGCAAATGGAAAAGCGGCTGTGTTTGTCTTGTTTGTCTCTCTCTATATCGTTCGTCACTCTCACCATCTCAACTCGATTAAAAACTACATAATACTGTCATTCGGTACATACTTATCTATAACTAACAAATCAAGTTCCCAGGGTATCACAGGTATGCAAAGTCAACAAAAAAGCAAAATTGAGACAGTCCTTCTCATGACGAAGGTAAATGATGACGAGAGACGACAACAGGAGAACTTTTGTTGACTTTTGCTCGATTATATGGGAACATTAATCCTTCTCCAGCAGAGTAAAACTACCTGCTAGAGCGACAAAATCAAGAGATACAAGCATACAAACATGTATATATGTATACATGTATACATCATACAACACTAATCCCCCTCCTCTGCTCTCTCAACCTCTTCTCCCTCCTCGGACTATACGTCGAACAATACGGCTCATCCGAGGACCCAATACTAGCCCTAACCGGATCCTGCGATGGGTGATACGCAGGACTATCCGGCGAAGGACACAGTTGAATCGCCTTTAGCTGGTCCTCGGTTATGATTTTGGAGTTGTACATGTATTTCATTAACTCGAAGTTGGGGCGAGCGGATGCGAGGGTGTGGCCTTTTTCGAAGTGGTCGTGGGCGACGTGGGTGAGCATTGCGTTCCAGGTTTGGTGGGTGTTCGTGTTGGGATTGGTGGTGTTGGTGTTGGGATGTTTGAATTCGAGAGGGCACCATTGGCAGATTGCTGTGGGTGGGAGTCGGGTTCCCCGGAAATGGCTGAGGACGTGAGTTTTCCAGGTGTCGATGTTGTCTGATTGGTGGTCACAGGGAAGGATGTAGAATAGACAACGATATACGACCTGATCCGCGGATGGTACTGATGGCGCAGGTGGTGAAGCGACGAGGTTACTCGTGCTATCCGTTTCAAGAATATTGATGACATTGACTTTGGGCTTCATCTCCTTTGACAGCGCCTGTGAAGCTGTGGATGAGTCGTCCGATAAGGAGGTTTGAGATCCTCCGGACAAGCTCGGAACTGGTATGGCTGATGTCATGCTTTCTGATGATGAGGCTGTTGTGCTGGAGTTGATGTCGTGTACAATCACTGGGATGAAAGTACGTTTCTGGCTGCGGCGACTCATTCGTGATTGTGCCGGAGATGTTTGATGTTGATCGTGCGTTTGATGCTGAAGCGTTTGCGCAGCCTGGAGCATCATCAGTCATGAATTTCATCGTAAATGGGCATGGATAGGAAACAACATACAAGCCTGCCATCAATCAAATGGCATCACAAGGCATGTTCGCAGAAACAAATATAGGACGTATATTCAGATAGTAACTCTCCGAAAAGAAGAATTTTCGAATTCCGAGTATCATTCAATGTTCACCGAGGGTGTGTATGTAGTATCGTATCCACCGTGAAACAAACAACTGTACTGAATGCACTGCACCCTTTCAGGCCAGTGACCGGACGTTACTCATGACCGCTGGCAACGTAACGACAATCGTGGAAGACGCCTGAATGAGAAGGATTTCCTCTTCGGGGTGCGTAAACCTGACTCGAAATTTTCGGATGGAGGGGTGATGTGATAGTACAAAGACCGAGGAGTGGAGAAACAAAACAGACCCGGATTATTGCCAACTGATAGAGAGTAGCAACCCGACAGAGGGACTGCGAGATTACCGTTAAGAAATCTCACACCGGAAGCAGTGGCATGTTCTAGAAAGAGTCTGAAAGAAGAGAAGAAAGGACTTGCGATGTTGTTGTCGACTAGTCAAGTAAACTACTGAGTACTACCGTATCTCCGGCTCGGGCAGCCATGAATATTTTCATTAAACACCCTAAATAATGCTGTCGGAGTTGCAACCAGCGCAAGAGATTGCCTTCTACGTGGGCCACGTTGATCACGACTGCAGACCACCTACACCTACCTACGTATATGTAAGTTGTATGTATGTATGTCTTTGATTGCATGACAACTCCGAACAATCCGTGCAGGATTTTCTGTTCCTCTTCCAATGCCAGACAGACACAGACCGAATAGCGGGGTTATTGCAGCCCAGAATGGAGTGCGAGCAAAATAAAAAACGCCAATCGAAGTCGAGGTTATGCACGCTTGATACTCGTTCTGGATTAAGTGGCTGTAAGTAGTGGGCTTACAAGATGGGTTTCGATGGATGGGAATCAAACGGCTTGTCCCGCCGCATGCTGCACGAAATAATGTCAGTTTTGCTGTAGTTAATATGTAGTTGATACGTGGGTGTGTGTTGGTTGGATGTAGGTGGTTGTATGTCTGATGAGTTGGTTTGTTGTTTGAGATTGAAACAGTCTGTCCATAATAACAACGAGGATGCACTAACGTAACCCTAAACCCTAAGTCGGACAATAAGTTGGCAATCCGTAGGACTCGACGTTCGACGAATTGTATTTGCTGTTTAATGGAAAAAACATTCTGTTTCCTATTGGAGCTATAATCAAATAATTTCTAGTACAGAAGCAAGCATTGCACGCTGTTTTGTAGCCATCCGGATCCTGGACATAGATGGTCGAAGGAAATGGAAACGTCAAGTACGTCAGCTACGTAAGTATCTAAGTTTTCAACTATCGTTGAACACTTCCAAGGTTAGCTTATCGTATCTCAAAGTTATTTTCATTGTCAAATATCATTGTATACAAATAGCGGAGATAACTCAACGAGCGACATGATGGGTATCAAGCAGACGCAAACAAATCATTCCAATTCATCCGAATTATCTCTCTTATGATCAATCCTCTGCACAAACTCCGTCTTCGTCAGGATAATCCCCGACGGCAAATTCAGTCTCTCCTCACTCGAATTCGTAGGCTCATTCGGATGAATCCTTGTCGTCGTCTTGCCATAGAAATGCGGATCATCAGCGCGCGTAGAGGGCAGACCAGCGTCTTGTCCGGCATATCCCCTTTTGGCGCTGGATAACATATTCGGATCGCCCATGTCGATACCTGTGCCGTTTGTTGGTTCGTCGTCGTGATGGCGATAGTTGCCGTTTTTATTGCGAATAAAGTCGACCAACTGGCCTAAGACTGCAAACTCGAGTTTGAGTTTGATACTGTACACGGCGCCCTTGAGACAGATTTGGATCGCGTATTGGCTGGCATATTCGAGAACGAGTAGAGTCAAATCCATCAAGATGATAAGCACATTGACGGTGATGAGTTGGTACTGGATCCATCGCTGCGCTTTGTTTCGATGTGTTGTCTGCAGTAATTTGAAGGTTTCGTAAAGATATAGACCGGAGATGATGGCCTCTTGGACACTGAAAGCAGTGATTTGGAGCTTTTCCATGATATTGTATGCTGTAATGAACTTCGGAGAGGCGTCCGGATCGTTGGAACCATAGGTCAGGACGGTTGTCGGGATGTGGAAAACGAGCGCATTGATGCAAATCATATACAGCACTTGTTTGAGTCGCTTCGGGTCGCGGAGGACAAGATGCAGTCGAGAGTAGAGCACCATCGCCTGACCCGTAACCATCGTCCACCATCCAACCGTCAAAACCGTAACGGTAACCCATGGACTAACATGCGTAAAGAATTTGAGAAAGAAGCCCACTGAATACGGAATTAAACCGAGTACTGCTGATAATAGTAGCGACCAGAAATATAACCCTCGGAATCGTCGGAAGGAGACTAGTATCATAATCACGAGTTCGAGGGCATTGTATATGGAGATGAGGAGGAAGAAGATGAGGAATATGGCGAGCCAGGTGTTGTTGGTGTTGAAGAAACCGGAGATGCCGTCGAGGGTTCCGGTGTCGTCGGCATCGCCATCGCCTGCCATGTTGGCTGTGTCCGATTAATTATTCAAATGTTGATATCAGCGCACTTGATTGTACTAGTACATATGTCGAGTCATATCGGATGTGCTGGAGCCCTGCCACTCAAGGCGTATGAAAATGTCTGCCACTATTTGATACACTGGCCTTGATGTCCAACGACGGACATACAAATCAGACCATGTGCATCAAATTATCCAAACGAAGGTGAAGATAAGAAGCGACGCTTAAAACCCAAGTAAAAAGAAAAGACAAGAAAAAGGCGTGGCGAGGGCCCAGGCGCATTTTGTCGGCAACTTGAGCTGCACTGGCAGTGTGACACACGACCAACAAGTGGAACACATGGGGAAACCTAAAAGGATCTGAGCTTAGCTGCTTAACCTTTTTGAGGTATTGTTTAAATTTGTTTTGAAGCCCCAATGGGTCCGAATCTGGTTTTTTCTGTATGCCATAACATCGAGCGAAAGTCTGAGCAAGCCAAGTCAAACTGTAAAGTTGATTAAGTCGCCTCTCAGCCGGCGAGTTTAATGTTGGGGTTACAGTTCCTGAGTTCCGACTAGGATAGTGCAACAGCGGACGGAGAAGGAAGGTTTTTTTCATGTTTGTTGGCTGGTTCAGGACTTCAGGTTGGTCGAGGCGATAGTGCCAGACAGGACGATCTTGATTGTCGAGTCAGGGGAAATCCATTTCCGTAATTTTGCGGTATGCAGGTACGCTCCGATACCAACCATACGAGTCTTCACGTTTACTTATGGTTGCTTTTTTTTATACGGGCCTGTAAGTATTTCAGATATTCTTTGATTCTGTATACCTTTGCTTCGTACTACATTATTCACTGCCAAAATAAAATGCAAGAAAAAAGAGTTGTGAGTCCATGACACTTACACGCAAGTAAAACTGAAGCCACGACCAAGTATCAGCCAAGTATTCTAGATTGCTGATTCTTATTGTAATTTATTAGAGTTATTCCAGACTCCATACGGACTATGGAGTACTCCTGCTCAGCGCCTCAGCTAATCCTTTAGTTGCTCCTCGTATAGGTCGCTGACCGACTGTTATGCACAGCATGACTGCATAACTGTCATCATCTCCAACCGATGAAGAATTCCTCCATTAGTAGTCGGGTTGTACAAACTCTGGAGTATACGGATTATACGATATTCTCAAACACTTCGAGAACACGCGGAGGAAAAAGAAAAACTCCTGAAGAACGCAAGACACACAGGAACAATGCCATTGTTTTGGTGGCGCTTTGACAATCCTCTAACCCTAACTTGGCCGCCAACAGCCCCTAAACAAAGGCTCTAGGCCTAAACAAGCCCTAATCCCCATGCCAAAGTTGGTAACCAACAACTCTGATCCCCACAACCATGAGTCAAACCATTGCTTTTCCCCATCTTTTAGATTCACGTTACGTTTGAGGAGAAAAGATCAGCGATCAGACTCATCAGAAACGTGAAAGTTGGGAGTTTTATCCGAGTGAATTCTACTCTGGTCTTTTGACTTTGCTTCTTTTCTATGGACTTCGGAGCGGTATGATCGCCTTCCTAGACTGACTCGTTTTTTGGTGTCACTATTGGACGACTTACTCTTACATCGGACTTCAGGTCTTCGAAGGATTTCACAATACGTAACTCCGTAGTATTAGTAGCTTCAATCTGGCCCCATCAGAAGGATGAGAGGCTCTTTTCTGTCTCATTTCTTATTCGCCTAGATGGGCAAGATGGAGCGATAGGTCTGATCTAGGCTTGGCGTTACGTACAAAGCCCTAGCCCTAGCCCTAACATTTCATGTCTAGCAAGACTCCGTTTGGAGAAATGTTAGAGATCACATTTATCTTGTCTATATCCTTTAGCTTTATGGATTTTTAATCTCATGATTTTGAAGTCTAGTCTATATACCAAGGCCCGTGCTCGGTAGCAGCGCGTGGTGATAGGACGGTAGAAACTACCATGTCAAAGCATCATTTCAATCTTTCAATTGAAACCAATACATATGTACTGCACTGTCAGCACGAAGAGTATATATATCTCAAGTGACAGCTAACTTTCGTACTTGAGCCATTGAAATTAACTGGGCTCGTTTTTTATACTTGGGATTCATTATTCGTCAATCGTATAAGCCACGTATATTTTTCATTCGGTGATATTTGTAATGTAAACATTAAAGCCGACTGCAACAACGACGAACGGAACATTTGAAGTCTACTTAGGTATACCCCTGCAACCCCAATCTGTGCCTGCTTATAGGCAGTGTTGAGAGATGCCTCACTTCCATGTTGACTGGACGTTTCCACATTGCCCGGATAGTTTATAGGATCGTGATCTTGCTCGTCCGCAGCATCAATAGAATTCAGGATAATCGTATCCGCTCCAGGCTGCTTCTTCTTGCTCGATTTCTTGAATAGTATACGTAGTACTGATTCTTTTCCGCTTAGTCCATGGCTCCATGCAAGTTGGATTCATAGTTCTGGGTCCTGTTGCAAGCGATGTCTGTCCAGTTTGCTGACGTCTAACTGGCCTGTTCGTTTAAATCGTTTTTAGTGGAATAGTGCTTATTGACTCGCCATGGAATATAAAAGTGAGTGCAGCTTTGGTACACGTTCAGTTCGTCTGCACCCCTGACCAGAGATTCCGGTTTGGCATAGGCTTGGGCTTGCAAGTTTGGTAAGTAGCTTCACCTTGACCGCTTGAGTAAGCCCTAACTACGTAACCTGAAAAGCATCTCATGATGCTACCCTGTTTTTACTTGATCCGAACCATTTCGTAGCTTACTGAGAGTGCCATGAATCTTTTATTTCATCCAGCCGCAAGATAATCATACGAGATATAGCTATCTACTCGAGCATACCTAGTGTACTAATGCATCTGCACACTGCATGCGAGACTAGAAATCGAGAGACTCGGAACAACGGCAATTTCTATGACAGATGATCATGATACTGATCTGTCAAGTCGTAGACTCGTTACATCCCGGCGCTCTCGTCAGGGTCTCCCGCGCGTCACCGACTACCTAGGTAGGATTGCGGGAGATACTCCTCCGTTTCCCCATTTTAAAGAACGTCGTTCAAAAGACGTTGCAAATTTCCCAATAAAGTAGCCAGTTTCTACGACGTCGGTAATGATCCAGCAATGCCAGACATAGGATAGAGATTATAAGCGAGACTGCTCTAACTTTATTCAATCAGGGGCTTTCTTTACCATGGCTTGACAAGTTGACCGCGGCTATAAGTAATGTAAGAGACCCCTACCTAACTGTCACAGCTTAGGGCTAATTAAGCCTAAAGATTTAGTGGGCTATATGTTATAGTCACTATAGTCTATCCACCCCGCTATGTCTAGCGTCTACTGTTGCTCCTCGTGCATCTATCCTCGGCAACAAAGTTCCCAGAAGTGGAATCTAAACTGTAAGAATATCTTGTTGCCAGTCTGAAAACGGGGTTGAAAGAGTGTATAAAGACTTGAAAGATTCTTCAAAAGACCACGTCTACGTAGCCGTTCATAGCAAGTACACTCACCGTATAGTTATCTTTTAGCAATTGACATACAATATGGGTTCCGTTGATGAGTTTGACTACATTATCGTCGGCGGAGGCACTGCTGGCTTGACGGTGGCAGATCGCTTGACTGAGGATGAGAGCGTGAAGGTGCTGGTCGTTGAGGCTGGAGAAGATCGCAGCAAGGATCCTCTTGTCCTCACGCCGGGATTGGTAGCAGGCATGTACGGCAACCCGGACTACGACTGGAATTTCAATTCAGTGCCACAGGTCAGTTCTTGTCTGATTGAGACAAATTGAGTTGATTAACTTGAGTTTGCTGATCGGCCTTTCAGCCCGGACTCAATAACCGCAAGATCAACCAGCCCCGTGGAAAGCAGCTGGGAGGGTCATCTGCGTTGAATTTCTTGATGCTCGTGTACCCTAATCGTGGTAGTATAGACTCTTGGGAGGCATTGGGTAACGAGGGCTGGGATTATGATTCTCTTGCGCCATACTTTCGCAAGTTCGCAACTGTCCACGCTCCGCCTCAGGCCGCAAAGGATGTCGTGGGCCTCACTTATCACAATGAATCGCTGGTAGGCGATGGGCCTGTCCAAGTGTCATTTAGTGAAGGATATGGCCCGACCAACGCAGCGTGGATGGAGACATTTGCCAAATTTGGACTTGAAATGACAGCCGATATGAGAAGTGGAAATGCTTTGGGAGCTTTTCAACAGCCTGGAAGCATTGACCCTGCCACTAAAACACGCAGCTATGCTGCAACAGCACATCTCACGCCCGCGATTGCAAGCCGGCCAAACCTAGCTATTTTGACTGGAACAGTTGTCAAGAAGATTATATTCGACGCCACTGGTCCGGAGCCTGTAGCCACTGGTATCTTGGCCCATTCCAAAGACGGCTCAGAGAAGGCTTTGAACGCCGGAGAGGTAATTCTCTCTGCAGGTGCTCTTATGTCACCGCAAATTCTAGAGTTGTCCGGTGTCGGCTCAAAATCTCTGTTGGAGAAACACGGTATAGCCGTGGTGATCGAAAACCCAAACGTGGGTGAACACCTCCAAGACCATGCTATCACCTGCCAGTCATTTGAAGTTAACCCCGATATCGCCTCGAGTGATATGCTCCGGGACCCGGCTGTCCTGAATGCCCTCCTTGGGATGTATCAAGCAAGCCGAGATGGTCCCATGGGTCAATCAAATATCAGTGTGGCCTACGCGCCTCTCACAGATGCTTCGGGAATATCGTCGGCTGAAACGAAGAAAGCCCTCTTTGAAGCACACGATCAGCATACGCAAACTCTTGACGGCCAGATAATACGCTCTCTTTTGGAGAAGGCAGGCGGGCCTACCGCACAGTATCTCCTCTTCCCAGGTCAAGCCAACACGTACTTGGCAGAACCGTCCAGCATGATGGACTATCTTGCGCCATCTCAGCCGGGCAACTTTATTACAATAATGTCACTTTTGAACCACCCCTTTTCGCGTGGTAGTGTCCACATCAACAGTGCCGACGTCAACCAGCTGCCAACGTGGGATCCCAACTTCAACTCAAACCCACTGGATCTGGAGATCTCGGCACTGCATGCCATGTTTGTCGAAAAGTTCGCAAACACAGCACCTTTCTCAAACCTACTAAAACCAAACGGCGCACGTATCCCCAAGAGCAAAGCCGATAGTGTCGAGGCCGCAAAGGAGGTTGTTCGTCAAACTCAAGTCAGCGATTTCCACCCTTGTGGTAGCTGCACCATGAGGCCCAAGGACAAGGGAGGTGTAGTTGATACCAGATTGAGAGTGCATGGTACCAAGGGGTTGAGGGTTGTTGATGCTAGTATCTTCCCGTTTGTGCCGCTGGGTAATATTCAGAGTGTCGTGTACGCTGTCGCCGAGAAGGCGGCTGATTTGATCAAAGAAGATCGACTTAGCAAAGCATAATCAATTATGAGGTCGAGAGATACACGACGTAAGAATTTACTGCAATTTGTCCTAATTTGTACACATTCTGAGGATACGGATTATACGAATATCAAACAATTTGATAATCAGAAGGAACAGCAACATAGCACAGGGACATGGCAATAATACCATTGTTAACATCACATAGCCCTAACAGGGCTACAAAAGTGACTCATACGTTAGTCCCCTACTAGTCTAGGCATAACCCTAACTTGTGTCTCATGGGCATGTACTTATTTACTACTAACACAGAAATCTAAACTTCACGAGGTATGCATATGTCTTTAGAGCAAGCATACCTCCCAGAAAGGCTAGGTTGGATAACTCTAGAATGCATTTGTCTCGACGCACTTCACCAACGTTCTTTCCTTGGTCTCAGGGAGAAGTAAAACAAAGAAAGGAAGGAAGGGGAAAAAAGTATAGTCAGTAACCTTCCTTTTCTCTAAATAGATGCGAGTTTTCTATTAAAGTTGGGATTTCTCCATTCTTCCAGGGGCGGGTGTCCCTGGAAATGTCCAATTTTAAATCTTTTGATAAGAACTCTTACTTCCTTATAAAGCTTATAACAGATATTCTTGAATAGAAAAGATTACATAATTGAGCAGTCAGGCTTCACGAAACAATTGACGACATAAAAGCCCAATTGAACTACCAGAAGTATGCATTAGACAAAATCAGTGCTAATATCCATAGCCTGAAGTCCAGGCTTCAAGATCGACCATAGTGGCCTGAAGTCCAAAATGCGAGACCTGAGATCTTAGCCGGCAATGCAACGCCTGACAGATCTGAAAGTCGCGACTCAGAAGCTAGACTGGATAACCTGGAGCATCGATTCGACAAATTCAACAACGGGTACGAAGCATTGGAGCCTATTATGTTGGAGTTTTGTCCACGCCAATTAGGTTAACTTCGGTTTCATCCCCATTCATCGATTGTATGTCGTTTGGCCGATGGCGTCTAGAATTTTGTCGCCTTTCTTCACCAGGAGCTGTTGGGAATGTTGCTTTTTGAATGAGAGCCTGCGGCACTTGGAGAGGGTTAGCGCAGTAGTTGCGGCCTTCGGTCATGTTATGACCCTGGCTTGTCAATCTTCATTTGACTAAGCAGTGAAAAGTGGCGTTCTGGAAAGCAGCAGACACAAAAGTCGTTTTGCGCCGGACGCGACTTGGTGGATATTCAGGGAGCAATATTACTTTGTCTCAACCAGGGACGAACTGGAGGTCGTTCTTTCTTGCGTATAGATCAGTCATCTTGACTAGATAACTGGACCAAAGCCTCAGAAAACAATAAGCCTCGAGCTTTGAACTTATTCAGTACGAAAATGCAGAAATCTCTTTTTGACTTTGCTGGCGCGGCCGCGGCCGCTGAGTTTGCATAAAAATCTTTTGCTATTGCCAAAGGATGCAGCAATATGATTGCACCAACCGTGCCCTTGTCCGTAGCGCTACAGTAGTCAACTGAAGAGCATATGGCATCCGCAAACTGCTCAGCGATAGTCTCAGGGTCCATCTCTACACCCAATTGAGAAGATAGCCAGGCTTTCGTCGACCTCGGTGCTTCAGATGAGAAGCTCAACTTCTCATGGCATATCATGATACAGCGCAGCACAACGATCATCGCTGCCCAATAATGAACCAGAGCCTGCGCGACCATAAGGTTCGGAAATGCCACTGGCGGCGGTAAGATATTTGTGCTATCGCATTGTAACATGACAGTCGACGTGTCAGCTTGATACACTTGTAAACAATCGGTTGTATCACACCAAGAAGATAACGATTCCGCAATGGCAACTGCACGCTCAATAAGAGCCTTGGCTCTGCTTTCTTTGCGTGATTGACTCATGGGATGAGCTGAAAAACTCCATACCGCCTGCAGCAGAGACGGAATAGAAGCCACTTTCTCAACCAGCAGGTCATAGTAACTTTGGCTCGCAGATTGTGATAGCAGAGACATTTCTGGGTCAGCCAGAGCAAACGAACACTTCGTCCGAGGTGGATAATGCATAGCATGAACCATCTCACTCCATCGCTGAAACGCTTTGGATGCCTCTAAAGTGAGGTCTCTCCATACTCCTGTTACACGAAAGCGAACGAAGAGGCTCCGCCCCAACTCGGTCTCCAAGATACTTGGTCCTCTTTCCTTGATAAGCTCCCAGCCGCCCTTGTTATGGCTAAACCAGCCATGCTCATGGCCAAGAGTTTGAGAGTACATCTAGAACAACAAACATGAGAGTGGTTCCTTGGACACCTTTGCCAGTCGGGTCAGTACCTACCTCAGACATACCTAAGCACATAATCGCCGCGAGAATGTGGTCATCCGCGATGAATGCTGGAGCTATCATAGCCTCGGAAAGGTTTCTCACTGTTTCTCCATACAAAAATAGTGCATGCGTCTGTAATTGACGGTCATCCCTCATCCGACCTAGGTAGCTTGCCGCGAGTGCCGCCATGGAAGTTTCTAGGACAGTACTCGTGCCACCAAGATCAGGGAGCATTTGCACCCAATAGTGATGCGAGCGTGCTGCTTCATCGGGAATTCGGGGCTTATCAGGGCAGAAAGAGTGGATAAAATGGGCGAACAGTTGGCCCCTATGGGAAGGTCTTGGATTTGGAGCTGCGAGTATTCGGGTGTCTTGCGGCATCTTACTTCTGCTCTGGAGGGATGATGATGGTTCGACGTGAATTTTCCATTTCCGGATTTCTTTCGCCGGTGACGATACCGTCTGAATTCCAGTTGCTCTGTAGTTGACAAAAATACGTGGCTGTCCATATCCGCGACACTGGTGGCCGTTTTTAGAACAGCGGTCGCAAAACGGTCGTTTCGCATCGCACTGTCCAGAGTGGTAGGTATGAGATAGTGCCAGATACCACCATAGTGTCACGTTTCACGTACTTTAACCTTGCGCGCTCGACAGGTGAGGCATCCGTTCGACCTTCCTGGTACATTAACCATTGCTGATAATTAGATATTGACGAGTGGAATGTGGCGTGAAAATTTTGAACGTTTAGCCTCAACCTTAATAGGTAAGGTCAGCCTTCTAGTGCCTCGAAGTACTCGACCAGAGGGAGGAGTCTTCATGGAATAACCGGATCGCCTGGATGTTAGTTGTTTTGCTGTGCAATGTTGGATTTGATGTTTTCAAACGAGGTCGTGTGGCATCCGGATCAACCTCCTCCGTGGCTAATTGAATATTTTGTATCTACAATTATCTATTGATGACAAGCCAGGCAGTAAATATTCCGCAGAGATCCAGCGCAGCTCCTATGGACGGCAAAGTAAGCTTATGATTCAGATTTCCTAATGTCCTACTTCCAGCATACTACGTGATGATGACTTGAAATTCAGACTTCCTTGTCCTTTAAAAGCGCAAACTAATTGGGAAAGTGATGAATTGGACTATCACTTAAGAACTGCGTAGCCTATCTCACATATGGTCCGACTTCGCAGAAACCTCCATCCACGAATCCAACAATTCAAGAGTGCTTTCACACTTGTTCCTAATAGCAGTCACACAGTCACTTCCAAGGACAACTCGAAGAGGTAGCTCTCTGCCCTCCGCAATACCAGAGGAGGTAAGAATATCAACACATATTGATGCCCCCTTTTTCACGTCACCCAGTTGCTGTCCATTAAGGGCTTCCAATCCCTTCCGCACCTGTCCTGAAGGTGTCGAAAGATCCTCGTATGCAGGAATCCTGTCAGCCGTAGAAGCCCTCGCGCCCGGATTGAGAAACCCTGTCCTGAAATATCCTGGCTCAATCACAGTTGCTTGAATATCAAACGGAGCAAGCTCTTCCCTCAGCGACTCGGCAAGCGAAGACATACATGCTTTCGTCATAGCATAGAATGCATAGCTTGCTCCTCCAACCCACGAACCAAGGCTACCAAAAACTACAATCGTTGCACGATGACCGTCATTTTTTAGCGCTGGCTGCGCACGTAGATAAGGAAGAAAAGCTCGGATTATATTAGTCGTGCCAAATACATTTACAGCAAATTGTCGTTGCACTTCCTCAGGGGAAGCCTCCTCCACTGCTCCTTCGAGAATGTATCCGGCTGCGGTAACTAGGTAGTCGACGCGGTGATACTCCTGAATCGCAGATGCAGCAATTTCAGCGAGTTCGCTAAAGGGTGCTGAAACATCGACAGTCAGCGTGTGGGCTCCTTTCTGCTTGATGTCTGAAATTTTCGATACATCGCGAGCGGTAGCGATGACTCGGTGGCCACGCTGGAGAGCGGAAAGTGTAATCTCGCGCCCGAAGCCGGAGCTGGCGCCTGTGATGAACCAGACTGGGGAATCAGACGACATTGTTCTGTAATGCGTGTAGCGAATTATCTCTGCAATAGGCTAGAATGAGGAAGAAGAGTAGGGAGCGTAGCTCAGTGCTGCTCTGCCGGAGGGCTTTTTCCTGGAAATAGGATGCCTATATTTATGCTTTATTCTTATCAGATAAGGCTGCTCCCGAGGTCTTCTTCATGGAATCAACCCTTGGCTAGTCCATGCCATGGTGATATGGATACGGCAGCCCGGGCTGCTGTCCGATGACACGGTGAGTAAATCTTTGACGCCATAGAGGCCTAGACTAGCGAGACTAGAATAGTTACTCCTTCGCGTTAGTTTTGCGAGCCTGTCCAAGACTGAGGCGCAGTTCGATGTTCTTGGCGAGACGAATTCTGTTCTGTGGTAGAATGTGTCAGCATTATATTACCGGTACGGCTATCATGGATGTGGAATAGGTAGAATAGATACTAGAAAAAAACCTACTTAAGTTACATAGTACTACATACTTACCTATGGTCGCGCCTCGTGAGTGCCCAGAACAATTTTGACTTTTCAGTGATGCTCGGGTCATCTGGTGCATACACAGTGTTCTGGAAAAAAAAGTCCCTCATGTGGTACCTAGGTAGGCATTTGTAAGCAAGTATGTGGCTGACAAGAATATAAAAGGGAACGTTCCAACCATTCCAAGGTTACCTACGATTGGATTCTTCCTCTACCCTCATCTTGTATCAAGCATTCTTTGTTGATCCTACCACCATGCAAGAGACGCAAAACATCGCAGCCTGGCTTCCCTCCGTCGGGGCGAGATTGGAGGTTCGCTCGGCCCCAATGCCGGAACCGGGGCACGAGGAGTTGCTTATCCAGGTAACCTTGGAACCGATGCGAGATGCAGATAAGATTCACTACGAGGCTAAGAAAGGTCGTCTTTATAGACCGAAGCAGTAGCTGTTCAACCGGCGGAATACAAGATCCAGGATGGTGTTCTACCGTTCCCCTTGACATACCCGACAATCATTGGACGTTCGTGGAGTTCTGAGATCCCAATGACGGTACACACAGCGGGTGGCTAACCGTGAAAACAGTGTGCTTTGCGGGAAGAGTTGTCAAGACTGGCTCCGGCGTCGCTCGTTTCCGGGTTGGAGATCGAGTCGTTACAAACAGTGCAGGAACGCTGCGGAATGATGCACGCTTCGGAGCCCTGCAACGTTATGCGCTCACTACACAGCAGCTGACTGCAAAGGTTTTGGCTAGCCCTTTCCTTCCTTAGGTTCATCACTCTTCTAATACTATCGTTCTCTATCAGATAGGCGAAGCGTCTTTTGAGAAAGCCGCCGCTCTCACCTCTAACCTGTATGGTGCAATCAGTGCTCTTCTCCTCCATTTACACTTAGACAAGCCTTCATCCACACCGAATCCGCTCAACAGGTCAAAGAAGATTCTGATCTGGGGTGCCTCCTCTTCATTCGGCGCATCTGCCGTCCAACTAGCGGCAAGCGCAGGGTACTCAGTCGTGGGTGTGGCGTCCGGTGCGAATGCCGCGTTGGTAAAATCTCTAGGGGCATCTGAGTTTGTAGACCGCCACGAGGCTTCTGCCACCGAAACGCTGATCGGATTCGGTCCTTTTCACGCTGTCCTTGCTGCTGCGGACTCAGCGAAAGACCAGGATACGATCGGCACAGTGCTAGCTGCACAAGGCGGTGGCACGTTTTTATCTACCATGGGTGTTCGAGCTGGGGTGAGACTGCCGAATGGGGTCACTGGATTCTTTGCTCAATTCTTGGATGATTACTTGGACCCAGCGAATGTGGAATTCACTAGGTGGGTGTGGTGGGATTACCTGGAACAGGTGCTGGCGAAGGATCAGATGCGCGTACTTCCTACTAGGGTTATAGGAGGCTTGAACCAGGCTCAGGAAGCCTGGGATCTGCTCAGAAATGGGAGCACGAGCGCTGAGAGGTTGATCATCCACCCCAACGCTGACTAGGGGTGTGTTTCCATGCATGTGTAGATAGATATCTACTTTGATGACAAACTATGCTTCGATAGAAAATCCGTTTACTCTAGTCCATCAAATCCAGCGTACAGGAAGGCTAACATAATCTAAAACGACAGTAATCCAGATTTTAGTACATAGCCCACCCCCCACTGACCGAAAGCACTTGTCCAGTGACCCATCTGCTCTCTTCCCTCGCAAGCCAAACCACGACAGGCGCGACATCATTGACGGTACCGATCCTGTTTTCGATGGGTGTCTGTTTCCTCTGCATCTCAATCGTCTCCTTCGGAATGTTATCCATGAGCTCCGTTTGAACAGGGCCCGGGTTAACACAGTTAACGGTGTGCCCGTCAAGCCCTAATTCAGCGGCCCAGCACCTTGTCAGGCCTTCCAATGCTGATTTGGAAGAACAATAAACGGAAAGCTGCTTGAAACCGTGCCGTCCGCCAACGGAGCCAATGTTAATAATCCGCCCGGGGGCACGCAAATGTGGTAGAACAGCCTGCAGCATGAGCATGGGCGCGCGGACGTTGAGGTCGTAGATGAAACTGAAATCTGCCACGGTGACGTCCTGCAAGGGCTTGACGAGCTCCACGCCGGCGTTGTTGACAAGAATGTCAATGTGGCCGCCAAAGTGCTGGACTGTTTCTGCGACGATTTTAGATGGCGAAAGGGGGTCGCGGATATCGGCCTTGATTGCAATAGCAGAGGCGCCGTTGTCGAGTGCATTGATGCTGTTGACCAACGCGTTCACACGCGCCTCACTTCCAGTGGATGTATAAGTAATCGAAACCTTATATCAATATTAGTGACTTGATCATCTTGCAAGGCTGCGACCAGCTGCTACCTTTGCTCCATTTTGCGCAAGTTCAAGCGCAACACGCTCGCCGATACCGCGAGAACCCCCCGTAACGATGGCTATTTTACCGTCGAGACAGGAACCACTGTGCGAGCCCATTGTCCAAAAGCTGGCGTGGACTTCTGAAAACAGAAGAAGAAGAAGGGGAACAGAGAAATGTGTATATGTGGTCGTTGGTGACAAGGGACTCGTGCTTTGATTGAGCTCACATTTCTGGACCCGAAGGCCCTTTATATCCTTGAGAAGCAGCCCTCCATCTGATGCCGTCTATGCGGTGACAGACCCATACCTGCAGTTATTTTGTCTGACAGTCAAAGGGAAATGATGTACGTACTCCTCCGTAGAGCTATGCATGGATAATGATAGCCCTCGCGCAATCTAACTTGATATAGTTAACATTCCTTTAGTGGTTTTTTATCAGAATTACCGGTAATTGTCAGCTGCAACGGGCTCCTTACACACTAAGTTGTCATTCTTGATACGGTATAGTTGAAATCTTGGTGTCTGTGTTCGATGTTAAATCTTGAACGTTGATGACTGGTCTCTGCCCATCTCATCTCTTTCCATCTCCAGTAGAATGTGCCACTTTGATCTATTCCTCGTACCCATCTATTTCCATGAGAGGTTATCCTAGGATAAATGTCGTCCAGCCTATTTTCTCCTCTTTCATCTCGCGGAATTTTGGTATTTTTGCAATACCGTCTTCATGTTCCACGTTCAGGCGATCAAGCTCCACTTCTTCCCAATCGTCACTAATAATGTCTGTCAAAGAGTACAGATATGATTGGATTGATGGTGCAGAGCCACTCGAAAAGTATAGACCTGGCGGCTATCATCCCGTTATGATTGGCGATATGCTTCACCAACGATATCGCATCGTGGACAAGTTAGGGTTTGGGGGTTATTCAACCGTCTGGTTAGGTCAAGACACTCAGTTGAGACAATACGTTGCCATCAAAATATGTATAGCAGATGCACATCCCTCCGAGAGCCCCGTTCTCAAAGCACTATCGTCTCCGTCTTCATCTTCCCATCCAGGGCAGAAATCGATCCCATTACCCTTAGATGAATTCAAAGTCGATGGTCCCAATGGGACACATACATGTTTTACAATGACTCCTGCACGATGCAATCTTCGAGAAGTATCTTTCAGCCACCTTTTTCCTCTTGAAGTTGCGCGAGCTCTGTCGGGCGGTCTCGCGATGGCTGTTGCATATACACATTCTCGAGGCTTTGTTCATGGGGATATTCACCTTCGAAACGTGCTGGTAAAACTCCCTTCTAGCTTTGATCAATTTTCAATTGAGGAACTATATGAAGAATACGGTGAGCCCGAGACAGTCGCCATTACTGAACTCAACAAAAAGCCGCTTCCAGCCAACATTCCAGCCAAGGCTGTTTTGCCTCTCTATCTTGGCAAAGATGCAGAGGAGTTTTCTTTATCCGACGCGCATGTCCTTCTGAGTGATTTTGGTGAGGCATTTTCGCCAGGCCACACAGACCGACTGGGACAAGACTGCCATACACCGTTAGCCATGCAACCCCCAGAAGCTAGATTTGCACCACAGTCTCCTCTCTCCTACTCAGCGGACATCTGGAGCCTAGCTTTTGCAATATGGGAGATTATTGGTATGAAAGCTATTTTCAGCAGCGAGTTCGCGACTGCAGATGATATATTTGCGCAACAGATTGATGTCCTCGGCGCCTCTTCTTTACCGCCGGAATGGTGGGAGGCGTGGGAACAACGAAGTCAATTTTTCTCCCCGTCCTCGGATCAGAAGACAAAGGTTCCAAAGGAGGGCCGGTATGTCTGGCCACCTCTCAATGAGGCTTTTGAGGAAGGGGTACAAAGATATCGGCGACAGAGTCAAAAAGTGAAAGAGTTTGATGAAGAGGAAAGGACTGCCATCCTGAAGCTTATGCGCGGAATGTTTGTATTTCGACCGGAAGATAGACTTACTGCAGAAGAAGTCTTGCAATCGGAATGGATGGTTAAGTGGGCGTTGCCTGAGTTTTACAAAACTCTAGAAACGATATAAGGCAAATATACCATGGACGTGGGTACCTTGTGTGATTGTAAGATTAGTTAGCCGTGGAATTCGAGGTTGCAAGTAAATGACTATGGACATAAACATTTGGCTTAATCGGGCATTAATCCCAACTTTATATACACTGCTATCTTATCCAAACTCCAGATGTCCCCTGTGGACCTCAGTCCAGATGTCCGCAATCTCTTTCTCTCAATCAGGGTGATAGGCCTTATACACCTGCAACGCCCCTTCTATGCTCTGCACAAGGCCAAAGAACACGGTCAAAGATATAGCAATCCAAAGTGCATACCACTGCACCCCATCACGCCTGTCATTCCACCACTGAGAAATTGTCGATGGCCGGGACTCATCAAAAGCTTCTTTCAGGATAACAAGCCGATCGTGCCAGTATTTATATCCTTCAATATGCCTATTAGCCGAACCACATTTCAAGACATTATAATCCAACTCTTCAGGGTTATCTTGTCTTTTGTACCTCTTCTCAGTGTCTCGGTCGCCTTGCGGGAAAAGGAGAGCGAGCGTCCGGAGAGTCTCGTCGACTAGGCCATCAGGAAAGAGAGGTGATCTGTCAATTCGACCTTGAAACCCCCAATCCAGACGATATTGCACACATTGAAAACAGATCCTAGCTTTATTCTGTCGTGCTCTAGATGAATCTCTTTGGAAAATATCTCTTCAATGAAAGTCTTCAGAGGTCCGTTTCTCCAAACCAGTTTCCTACATCCGGAAAATGCATTTCAGAATTCACCGACATCTAGCATATAGATCAGGCGGACGGCGAGGTGTATGGTGGCATGCAAGTTATCCTCGGAGTAAGCTTCGTTTGACTGAGAGCAACGTTCGACAAGTTTCGCTTTGACATCTTGGAGAGAAATGTCCTTCAGAATATCTGCTGCGATGTTAATGAGATCTTGATGGGTTTTCACAGGCAAACCGTACGATTGGACGGCGAGTCGGCATTGGTCAGTATAGTACTGAAAGTAAGGCTGTAGCTGAAACTCGGTATCGCTCCAGAAACAATTAGCGATGGTTTCCTGGGTACGTCGAGGAATAGGAAATTCGAGAAAAGATTCTTCGAGACCTCGAGGCATGATGCACGAAGGTGAATTGAAATATCTCTTGCTCAGATTGGAGAAAAGTCCTATATGATCGTCAAATACAAACGAGAAAGTGTTAGGCTTTCCATCTATTGTCATGAGATTATTGGTTGCTAATTCCTGTCTGGTCCCTGAGATGAGCTGTGAAAGAGGAACATGACCAAAGCAGGGCAATACGAGCTGACGACGCCTCGCTATGACCCCCTGGTCTACATTTCAATTCTTATCCTCACTGGCTATATGAGGAATGCAAAGCCACACGTATATGCAGAGTCTGCTACCCAAGTTGCCCAAGGCGTTTTCACTGATCAACGCAAGGCTGCATACATTTGAGAAGTTTCCTTCAATGAACCATCCCCTTCCGGTCCTCTTTTTTTCTCCCCTCTCTTTTCTTTCTCAATTTGCAGCAAGCTCTAACACTACAACTTTCTATAATCAAGCCAATCATTTCTATAAGGAACCCTAACCTAAGTCCTCAACTCGATATTTATGAGCCATGGCTTCTTCACGGTTACAAAATGCGCTTTCTTTGTTACAGAAAAAGCACAAGAACCCGTGGCCTGATCCAGAATCTTCTGTCGGTAAGTTCTGTGGAACGAAAAAGGGGAGATTTAAATGTTGGAAAGCCCAAGGCCCAGCCCATGAGGTCTTTCAACATATGTCAATTGAGATTAAAGAACTGCTTGAGAAAGACTGCGGTCCCGTTCCGAGTTCGAGTTTTGTTCATTTCGATATTTTCATGATCGGGGAAACACCTGCAACTGCGATCCCTCACATCATGTTCTCCTGCAAAAAACGCGAGCCACGGAAAGAGGCCCTGACTGCTGTTCGAAAATCTGAAATCTTGAGTCATTACACGCCAGGAATAGAACTGGGTCATTGGGACTATCCCCCTTATATCAAGGATCTTCAGTTCCTAGGATCGTCTACGGAACCTGTAGACTCTGGCGAAAGCACAGCGACGTCTCAGTGTCATCTGACTCCTGTTTACGACAAAACTAAGCCATGGAAAGTTTCAGCAATGCAATTACAGCTGAATCCTTCAGGCAATGGCCTTGGATCTTTACGAAAGGCAACGGTCGGAAGTATCCTCGAAGTTGCTGATAAACGCTTCTACTTGGCACCTGCACATATCTTTCCGGGATGCAATTCTCCACAACATATCCTCTCAGATGACGACATTCAAGAGGGTGACAGTGATTGCGAATTTGGTGGCTTTGAAAATGAGGATGAAAGTCTAGGTGAAGAAGACGAAGTCGAATTCATGAGTCAATACAGCATGACACCCGAGTCCAGTGATGTTGAATCTGAATCGGATTTTGACAGTGAAGATTACTCTTCTGATGTGGACTACGAGGAAATTCCATCTATCGAACCTCGGAAAGAACCAAGTATTGATGAGGAGTCTAGATTTGCATCAGAGTTATCAGCCTTGGAGGTAGTGGAATCTGCCAGGGAGGTTCGTTCTACCCGCCTGGAGATCAAGTCACCATCCTTCACATCAGTGGAGCTCGATTGTGCCTTGATTGAGGTCAGCGATAATGACTATCTCACAAAAACCCTCCCCACTTTCTCACGAACCAGTGTGTGCCAGGTTGGACCTGGAGATGTTGATGTTACGACAATAACAGGTTCAGGCACAGCCTTGACTGGAACCCTCTCCGGCAGACCATTATACATCCGCTTTCCAGACACCAGAAAATATCAAAAAGCGTTCGTTGCCGATTTTGCAGAATATCTCCAACCGGGTGACTGTGGCTCCATTGTGCGAAATGCCAGGACGGGCGATATCTACGGGCACATATTCGCAGGCAGTGTCGAGTCTAAAGTCGCGTATATCATTCCCGCAATGGATGTCCTGGAGGTGATCGAAGACAACTTCGATGTGTTTCCCACATCCAATCAGTATGTGAATTTACTGTCACAAAGTTCAACGAGCGAAGTAAGCTCAGATGCAAACGGAGGACCTGATTTCCCCTGGAGTGCCTATCTTTCCCCCCGCAACAGTGAGATTCATGACTTTGCACCTTTACTAGCTAAAACCGGGATCCGGACTCACAATGACTACAATCTTGCATGGATACGCGCCTCGTGTGAGGAGTTCGATGCCGCGCAAATAATGCTCGATGAAGAATACGCCCCCCCTCTTCAACTTGTCAATGGGCCCTGGTCATATGTCCTAGGAAATATTGGCCAGCACAATATTGTGATTCCGAACCCTTCATCGGAAGCTTTTGATGGACAAACTGTTTCAAAAATTGCTTCTCGAGTGTGTTCCACATCCCTTGGCATCAAATGTAGTCGCCGCGCTGGTATTAGTGCCGGTTTTTATGCCCCTTCCAGCGATATTCGACCAGGGCGCGTTGTGGCCAGCATTCCGAGTTTTTCACGTTGTCAAGGAAATCAGGATAATCCTGCAAAGACAGATAGGATTGCTCGGATACTGGGGAAAAAGCGCATCCTAGATGCGGCGAAGAGGCATTTCTGCCCAGAACTTGATGGAACGTTTCTCTCTTCGCACACCCGGCCCTGGTCCCCAATGGTCCAAGCCCAGGTCAGACATTCAGCTGTGAACACCAATCAACCGCTTGAAGCAGATCACAGTCATGAGTGTTTGGATGTAAACTGGTATTGCTGCCATGTGGAGACCGTTCGCGGGCCTACACAAGGGGATGATGGACCGAGAGTCCATCATGCCCATATTGCGCCGAGTAACCGGGTGATGGAAGATCCACAGACGCACGACATCGTCAGCCGAAAATCTGACGACATCGTTTTCGAGGCGGAAGCCGCGGGTCTGGCCAATTTTCCATGTTTGATCATTCGGGACGTTTGTGATTATGCCAATACCTTGTCAAGGAAGACGAAGGTAGATTGGCAAGAATATGCAGCAGCTACAGCAGCTGCTTATGCCAGGGAACTTCTCTTGTCACTCTCTGTGGAAGAGGTTGGATCTTTTTGTGCGAATCATGCCGGGTCTTATGGAGGAACACCTCTTTCATGGGCTGCAAGCCAGGGTCATGAGGCTGTTGTAAGGCTATTACTTCAGAATAACCCTGATGTGGATTGGAGCGATGGAAGAGAGCGAACCGCTCTCTCGCTGCCTGCAGCGAATGGCAATACATTAGCAGTGAGTGCCCTGCTTGCCAGCAATGGTGATACCTATCATCGCGATGAGCATGGCCGAACATTAAGCATGCTAGCTGTAGAAATGGATCATGAGTCAGTGGCTATCTTACCGCATAAGGGAGAATGCAAATGCCACCATTGTCATGATCGCTGCACGTCAAGGAGACGTTCGTTTGATCATGAGGAAGAGGCTGCTGTATTCGATGCAGGTATTGAGCCAATTATGGTAGAGGACGATTTACTACCTGAAGGGCAGGACGACTGATTCCCACAACGTGGAGTATGGACTATATTGGAGCAAATCTCGTGATGAGGTCGACTAATATGATGGAAATGATTCGATCACCAAATTTTTGTAGGATAGGATGACAGGGTTGATGCTCACGAATTGGAATATAGACTACCTAGGTAGACTTTCACTTGGACTGAGGCAAATCTAGAAGTGAGGTCTTCTCAACGGATGGGAATGCTATGATCATCAAATGTTTCTTATCTGGAGGACAGGATGATGTATTAATGCCAATGAAGTGGAGAATTGATTACTTTATTAGCTACATTAAAGCAGAATCTAGTGATCAGGCCTACTGATACCCACATGTGTAGGTATGATGAGAATGTCGTGATCATCAAATTCATCTCCAAAAATGAAATATATGAAGTCATAAATCATCAGTCATAAAGTGTCATATCAACTAAACCACCACCATCCTCGCCCTCAAAATCTCCGCCGCCATCGCAGCCGCCCTCGCCTCAGCCTCAAGTTTATTAACCCCATCTTCCACCCTCACAATCTCCTCCTCCGCAACCCTTATAGTACACAAATACACCATCTCACCCTCCGCACCTGCACCTGCACCTGCATCCTCTGCATCCCCTGCATCCCCTGCATCCCCTGCATCCTCCAATTCCGGCGTCGTAACCACCGCCCTCTTTCGAGCACTAGACGAAATCTCAACTTTCCTCGATACCGCCGCCTCATACAAATGATTAAACGGATGCAGACAATCCACTTTCTCCTTAATAATCCGTCTCAGACAAGGGAGCACACCAATCCTCTCCAAAAATTGGCGAGCGGCATCCAATGATCCCCTTGAGTCAACGAATATCGCGCCGAGGATACTCTCAATTATATCTGAAAAGAATTTGCTGGCGTTGATACGAAAAAGGAGAGGCCAGGGGTATGTTCTTGATCGACTCAAAGCGTCGTGTACGGCGGGACCCCAGGCTTCGTAGCGTTGTTTGGTTTCTTGTTGTGCGTTCATGATCTCCCATGATGCGCCGTGGCGCATTAGTTGCCACAGATAGAGTTTGTGGTCTGTTGAGATGGTGGATATATGTGCTTTGCCGGGGGAGGAGGGTTCGGTACGTTGTTCGGTTATGTATAGGCTTTGGCAGAGGAAGCCTAGGAAATGGGCGTTTACGACCGCCGTGCGCATTAGGTGCATTTCTTGGTGGGAGAGTTTTCTTTCGGGGTGGTTGAAGAATTCTTGGACGACGAAGTGGTCTAGTAATGAGTCGCCCAAGAATTCGAGGCGTTGGTAAGTTGGTGCGCCGTCGTTGGAGCAAGGGTGCGTCAAGGCTTCAAATAGGATGCTGGGTTTGTTGAATTTGTAGCCTAGCATTTCTTGCATTTGGCCTAGTTTAGGGTGTGAGGCAGCCTGGTCAGAGTCAGGAGCCACTTCGTATAATGTGTGTACGTCGTCGCTGATAGAGCTCCATGCTCGTTCTGGAAGGACGATTTTGGCGCATGCTTCTAGTTTCTCGTATCCTCCGTCGAGGAATGCTGCGCCTAGTAAGGATTCGACGACATCGGCTAATGTCTTGGTGGATAGCTCACGCTTCTCTTCGAGGACGGCCTTGAATTGCGAGACGTAGCTAGGTCGCCATTTACGTCCGGTAAACGACTTTGTTAGGATAAATCTGTCCAATCCTAGGTCTAATGCCGTTCGATACAATCGACCATTTGATACGATGGTATCCTTTGCAGCGGACAGCAACCCTTCATGCCAAAGTGGGTGGTTAACAACCAAATGAATCGACGTAATCAATTTCAGCAGACTATCACCCAAAAACTCATAGCGCTGATAGTCATTCTCTTCATGCGCACTCGATGCACTGATGGCAGTAAGCACATGCGCCAAATTCGAGAATTCGACTCTCTTAAGAACTGTCCTTGCAAGTCTCTCTGCTATGAAGAGCACTTCGATCTTGTGCGTTATTGAAGGAATGAAGAGCGCAAACTTGGCGAATTTAGCCGGCATGCGATCTATATGACAGATGCGTACGGGCTCGAGTTGTTGAGCCGTGTGAGCTAGGGGGAGTAGTTCTGATTGGGGGATTTGGTGTAGAAAGTCTGTTCGTTTTGGGAGGGTTGTTCCTTTAAAATGTGGTTCGGGGTTGATTGGTTCCTGGGCATCATTTGGTGTATCTGCATCTTGCATATCGACGTCCGCTGACGTTGTTTCGACGATTTGTTCGATGATAAAGGGCCGCGAGTACCGCTCAGTAGTGCGTGCCATTCCCAGCTCTTGCATCTGTTCTATCGTCAACTGGTCTAGTGAGCCGGTCAAAGGGTCAATCTTTCCTTTGATAGAAGAAAGAAACTCCTCGATAGGCACTCGGATAGCCTGCATGGGCCAGAATAGGGTAAGGAAGTCGACCTCAGGAGACGTCATCCGGTTCTGGTAAGCCGTCAAGAACAGCTCATGCGTGAATCGCGCCGCTTGTCTCGAATCGAAATCCAACTTCGTATCACGCTCATTACTTATCCTTGCCTTTAACGTAACATCCTGATTCCAGAAAAGCTCAAACTCCCAACCACACGGAATCCGGCTCGGCAAAAGTAACATCATATCAGGTACACCCAGCGGATTCGGCTGCTCAAATTGCACCTTTGTCGGAATAAGAGGTAGGTCATTTCGTCTTAGCTGGGCTATATCATGCCACGGGTTCCAGCACTCAGATACTTGGATGAGCTTTGCCTGCTTTTCCTGCGGAGTAGTAGTGGAGTCTGCATACTTCTTCCGGTGAAGAGGCATGAGGTTATCGTCGACCATACCTGCTTCGTAAAGAGCTACGTACGCCTGGAAGGCAGCATCTCGTTTGGCTGCTTTCTCGGTCCTCCATTTTGACTTTGAATAGGCAACACGCAAGGATGGGTCTATGTAACTTGGTAGAACGACCTTGGCTGTGACTTGTGCTAACCCTGGGGCTATTTCCTGGCGGTTGATGATGTATTCGGGCTTATCGGAGGTATAAGCGCTTGAACCCGTGGCGCAAAAGTGAGCCAGGAATGGATGCGCATTTTGGTGGTTTAAAACAGCCCTGTACCATCCAAGTTACGATATCATCTTGAAACATAGCAAGGGGTTGACGTACTCTGTTGACGGAATCTTGAGGATTTCCGCACTTTCTTCTTCAATATCTTCCAAGGCTTTGATTTCTTCAAGCTCTCGCATATTATCTGCGTAAATTTCCTTGAGCTGCTCCTCCATAGATGCCCATTTAGCCAGACCGTCATCATCGTTTTCATCAATGAACAAGACGAGTCTAGACTGTCGATCACGAGCTCTTCCTCTCCTCTGAATGAAGGAACGCAGATCCTTGGGAGGATCAAAGCAAATCACCACGTTGCAAGCAGGCACATCAATGCCTTCTTCAAGGACATTGGTCGCGATCAAAACGTTGGTTTTTCCAACTCGCAGCTCGGCCAAGACATCCTTTTGATCTGATAATGTGGAAAGCTCTGTAATAGCCGATTTCCGGTTGGCATAATTCGAGTTTCCGAGGGCGTACTTCGTCACGATATCTTTTGTGAGCGGGTGGACACTCAAGAGATGGGCTAGCATGATGACAGTGGCACGTTGTTCGGCAAAGACAATCACACGATATCCGGGGTTGTACGTGCTGGCAATGGTATTGATCAATGATTCCACTTTCTGACTTATTTGGTCAGGGGGACTTCCCCAGACCCTATTTTCTGCAATAGCCGGCAGCATAGAGAGATATCGCATCATGTAAATCTTTTCCGCATCTTCCCACTGACGGAAGATATTGTTGTCGGACCTCTTTACGGAGGCTTCAATGAACTTTTCGGCGCATGTCCCTACAAAGACGTCGGCTGCCCAGGCACCGAGATCCTCATGGATAACACGCGCACGTTGCGCCAGAGACAGAATCTCTTTTCTTGTAAATGTCTTGCCGCTGTCCAGGACTTTGATCAGCATCCCTCGGCTCTTCTCGTCGTCCTTTTTCGCACGCAGAGACTTGACATACGGGTCATTCTCAATGTCAGCCAGGGTCAAATCAAGTATAACATCGAGGCCCTTCAATGTCGTTGTGATTTCATCCTGGTGTCTCGAGTATGTGACGATAGACAGCTCTGGTTTATGTGTATATTTCAAAAGTTCCTCCCGTTGAACAACCGGTGTTCGACAGATGGCGTGTAGATTATCTTCCAGTATCCTGATGACTTTTAGCATGCATTCCACTGTAAGACTGTGTCAAACTTACTTCACTGCTTCCTCAGTAGCCTTTGTAGCAGGCGTCGCCGTCAAGCCCAGGATAGCCGGCAGTTCATCTACTCCCGATTTCCGGGCGTGATGATAAAGACGCATGATGCCATTGAACGGGCTGGCTTTGACACATCTATGCGCTGATCGAAAATCAGCCAAACCCAACAATTGATACTTTATCATATCTCACCCTCATCAAACACCAGCAACGACAACCCCGAAAGCTTCACAAAGCCGTGACACATCGCATCCAGCAGCACCTGTGGTGTCGAGACAACAATTCGGATATTCAAAAGGATCTTGTCCCAGATGTGTTGCGTGCTCCAGTGATCGACGTTGTCGCTTCCTAGTAAGAGTCTGCTCTGGTAAAGAGGTAGTTGTTTCGTAATAACTGCGTGTTGTTGTTCGGCTAGAGCGACTGTTGGTGTCAGGAACCAGATCAACTAGTGACAGAATGTTAGCTTGAAGTGAAGTAAATCCATGGATCTAAGAGGGAGTGAGATAATGTACCTTTTCCGGCGAACATCTTGATAGCTCTTCTTGTATCCGAAGCACAGCACTATACCAGAATCAGTCAAACCTCATCTACCTCCAAGATATATCTCATTTCAGCCTCACATTTGTGTCTTTCCACTGCCAGTTTCCATCTTCATTCTCATTAGTTTCGCGTCATGTAAGTAGAAGCTGAGGATGAACTCACTGCAACGATCGTGTTTTGACGCAAGCTCTCAGCAAGCATCTCTTGTTGATACGCCCTCGGCTTGATCGAGGGGACAGTCGCAGACTCGCCTACCACAGGCGGCGCCGCAATGGCTTCTCCGGGGCTTTCTATGGCCATGTTGAATCAAGAAGAGGGCATGAACCCGATTCCTTGTCTATGTAACGCAACAATGTCCTTGTTCAAGGATCGAACCGGAACGAATAAAAATAAATCAAAAGACGACACTTTCAGATCTCATCATGAGATGAGAAGATCAGAAGATAAGGTCTATAAATAATCCATGATCGGATCAGCCTTGTCTTTGCCAACGAATAAACACACGAAAAACAGATCTCCGGATTGAGCGACGTGGGGCAGCCAGCTAGTTTAGCCCCTCTCAATTTGGTGGGAGGTTTCGTCGGTTCGCTCGAAATTAGGAATATCAACATGTATATCTATGTTCAGAATAATAGTGATCGAAAACTGAGCGCTCAAATGCTGAAATGCAGATGCCACAAAAGAGTTGAGAGTATTGAGTTTGCCTTGCGGGAGACTCCCGAACTTTGGTGGAAGCTGTCGTTATGTGCTTCAGGTACCTACCACCACAGCCACCAGATTGCCAGCCTCGACGGCTGGACAGGGGCATGCCTCTAACTGCCTACAGGGACGATTGGATAGTGTTCAGCCACCCACAGGAGACTTTTCGGAGATATTCGGCATCTAATCCATTCATTATCTAGATTGTACTCATTCGTTACCAGAGTTGAGGACCCAACTATGATACAATGGCAAGTAGGGGCATGAATTGCTAAACGTTAAAGACAACAGTGCATTTATAGGTTGGTCAAGTAGTCTTCAATCTCCTCCTTGGTGAGCTTTCTAAACCTCGGGCCTCGAGCGCCTTCCAATCCTTGATAACCGAGTAAATGATCTGCTGGAGGGCCGACGATACCTAAATATATTCATTAGTACGCATTGAGAAAAACGGTCGGAAGACAGGTCGAAGACATACCAATCTCTACGGTATCACCATTCATCTCTCCCTCAATTGTCTCTTTCAAAGTAAGAAGAGCAATGTGAATAGCATCTTCCAACTCCAATCCCTCCGTGTAGCGCTTCTCGAGGAACGTCTTGGCACTCGTTGCACTCTTGCCGATGGCTGTAGCTTTCCAGGGGAAATAACTTCCACTAGGGTCAACCTGGTATAAACTGGGACCACCTTTCAAGATTCCGCCAGTCTTTCCAGTAGCCTTCTTTTCTCCTTCTTCCGTTTGTTCGGCGACCTCAGGCTCAACGCCTTCATCCCATCCGGCAATGAGCAGACTGACACCGTATGGACGAACACCGCCGGATTGTGTAGCTTCTTGCACGATACGGGCGACGTCTTGGACTAATATACGGGTCGGGGGGTACTCGTTATAGATGCGTTTGTAGCCGGTGTGCGAGACCTTGCGGGCCTTGTCGACGAGGACTCGGTAGTCGGGGCCCATGCCGGCATATACCATTCCAATATCGGGGGTGACCAGGGAGATTTTGGATAGCGAGGGGGCTTCGATCAGGGTGGATGAGGATTTCTTCTCTGTGGCTAGGACGACGCCATTTGTAGCTGTGATGATAGCTGGATGTTAGCTGAAGATGACTGGTTGATGCAAGGAAGTCACACCTTTGATGCCGAGCGCAGTGACACCTTGGTTGACAGCATTCAAAGCATATTCTGTACTAATTAGAGCTGATTGACACCGGGATAGAGCGAAAGTAAATACCAATCTGAACCAGCTTTCCACTGTGATGATTGTTAGCATGCTTTGTCGGAACCAAGCTAGTTGCTGCTCTTACCTGGGAGAGAAGGTGGTGAGGGAGAAGGAATATCGGTCCGCCATGGATGGATAGTATTATCTGAAGCTTCGGTGAGATGATAAGGGCTGAAATATACGGATTAGATGGTCGGAGAGAATGAAGTGATGGAAATGGAAGCTTCAAGAGGTCGATGTCCAGAGACGGAGCTCGTCAGCGGCAGCCTTAGATGTTGACGCGGTAAGACTGGCACCAAGGCGGTCAGCCGGGCTAGACTAGAAAAGGCTTAGCGGGTTGAAGCTCCAGCACAAAAGCCACTTCCCTTTGATCTTCTCTCTCTTTCTATTCCTTCAATATTTTCTACTTGACCACATTGCACAACAAGCGTTGACAGAATGCTATAAGCTAGCATTGCACCCACTATATATCTTTTATGTGAGATACAGTGGCTACAGCAATAGATGGGATTACAAATACACCTACGCCGGGTTTGCTAGGTTTACTTCACAGCATAGAGTGACGGAGAGTCAACCGACATGTTTGCTACATCCTCTGGAAGGTCGCCGACGTGGACATGGCCAGAAGATCTTCCCGACTCAACGCCAGGCGCTTTTCCCGAGCCGCCGCGGAAAGAGCCTGAAGCTACTCCAAGCACAGAGAGCACTGAAAACACAAACACATCAGACCATAAACCCCAACGTCACTATCCCCCGCGGACGTGTCGGATATGCTTAGATACGGTCTATCCAACGTCGGAAACTGAAACACAATACTTACCTAGCATGCTTCAATCGAAACCGCGCGTTGTCTACGTATCGCCCGATCCCGAACTCGGCCGCCTGCTACGACCCTGCAAATGCAAAGGGTCTTCGGCGTATGTGCACGAGGGCTGCTTACAGTCATGGCGCCACGCCGATCCATCCTATGGAAAACGCAACTACTGGCAATGCCCGACCTGCGGATTCAAGTATCGCTTCCAAAGAGTAATCTGGTCTCGCTGGGTTACTAGCGGTGCAGCACAGCTTATTCTCACATTTTCAATATTGCTATTCACTGTCTTTGTACTCGGTTTTATTGCTGACCCTATTATCAATCTCTATTTGGATCCCGTCGAGACCATTATTGGTTCTGAATTCTGGGAAGAAACTCACGTGCTGGATGTGCCAGATTTAGGTGAAGAATCAACTTGGTTCGAGCATTTTCTTAAGGGGTTTGCCTCCTTGGGAGTTTTGTCTGTTATCAAGGCGTTTTTAGCATTGTCTCCTTGGCGTTGGTATTTACGGGGATCTGGTTTGATCAGTGGTGGGCGGAATACAGGCCGACAGCGTGTTGCCTCGATCAATTGGCTGGTGATATCGTTTGGGGTAGTCACTTTTCTAGTGGTGAGTTTCTTGGTCTATGTCCAACCTACAACTGCTGATATTTTGTCTTCAGGCTGTCTACAAAGGTGTCCGTCAATTAGTCCGCAAGGCGCTACAGAGGGCCGGCGAACGAGTCCTTGATGTTCAAGGCGATGACGACGGCGACGATGTTGATGAACCGTCGTCCGATCACGTAAAAAAGGAGCATTAGCTGCCACACCACGAACTCGACTATACCCGCACTACTTAAGTTGTCACGCTCTTCTCTATAACGTGCTGATTAGTCAATGTGCGAAGATCTATTGTTTCCTTCATCATCTCTTGGCCTTGTTCGAACGAGTCTAGCACGTTATGTGTTGGGTTCAACCACTTCGAATCTCGGCCTCGAGGAAGGACTGACCGCTTGCCGATTCACTAGACAATGTGTGACTGTGACTTTCATGGTCTACAAAGGCTTCTGTCTGATTGGGATGCGGTATATATCTGTACATATATCTGTATATAGCTATGAATCAATGCACTCGACTCCAACTCCATCCTCATTAGTACATACACTGACTTTCGAACAGAATCTTGCCTATCCTTTTCACATGCAAATACTTATAGTTACACAAACTGCGCCCTGTCTGCCTAATCGAAGGCATTCACAGAGTCTGGAACAGTGCACGGACATGAAAAGTGTTTGGATGCCATTCCGCACCAATCAGCGGCCGTTCTGTGCACTCACGTGAAAGAATCTGCCCAAAAAAGTAATCACGCCTCCATCCAGTCTCACATTTTAGGCCCTCTGATTGGTGCGGAGTGAGCTGGGCGGTGTTTTCAGCGTAAACCCTTTTGGGAAGTCCTTCTTGCCTATAAAGAGCCAGACAAGCCCTAAATCAGAGGAAGACCCTTTCTGTATCATGAAGATGCCACTGGACAACAAGAGAGAGACTCCTAGCACGTATCCTTCTTGTGTGGATGTCGCTTCGATCTTGCAACACCACATTTTGGCTATACTCGATCATGTCTCTGCCATTCTGCAACATGTCCAACTTCATCGACTCATGGGCGAGAAGCCCACTAACGAGGGACATGCTCCTCCCTCTCCTCTTTTCTTCTCGTCTGTCGTCCTCTCGTCCTCTTTCTCTTCTCTTCTTTCTTCCTCTTCTCGTCGCTCCCCCGTCTTGGATCGACACATTTTGTCTATCCCAACTTTTAGGTTGAGACGAGATTTTGGCGACAAAAATCATATCCAGAGAACGTCGAGACTTGGACAGTCTTTTGGATTCGACTTGACTAATATTGGTGGTCTTTATTGTCTTGGTCGGCAGCCATAAACGTGACTTCCCTGTTGGGACGATTTTGTCTCTCGAGCACACTCTGCAGGAAATCCATTGATACAACGCCATCTTCAAGACGAGACCTAATTCAGGATGGAGCAGTGTCAGCGTGGTAAGTCCAAATTATTCAGCAGGAATTTCTGATGGTCGTGACTTTAGTTCAACACCGACGTGGATGGCTCCTGCGTGACTTGACTTGACTTGACTGACAACGTACCTGCAACTTCAAACTAACATTTGTAGAAATGGAACAACTCAGCATCAACAACAATGACCACGTCGACGACCATGTCGATGGCTCAGGCTCAGACAGCGATGCCACAGTCGGACCATCTCCACGACGCTCGTCCACTCGAAGCAACCCCTTCGACATTGAATTGCCCGACGACTTTGCTCCTCGCTCGCTGGAATGGTTTCTGAGCCCTCGCCCTGACCCCAAGAAACCAATCAGCATGTTCTGGACTGACCCTGCTGGCTACTACGCTACTCCCACTCCATCACCAACTACAGCAACAAACGAGGAACAGCCAGAGCAGGGAAATGCACAACTGGGCACAATGGGTAGTCTAGAGCAGTGGTTTGTCCCTCGCCGCAGAGACAAAACCGATAAGCCAAAGTGGACTATCGGGGCACCGTTGCCTGATTTAGCCTTTCGACGAGTTTCGTTGAATGCTAGTGATATCTCTCAGTTTCAACTCGCTCGCCCGCCAACTCCCCCGCGAAAACGCTCTCGCTACCCTGACACGATGAGCAACAAGCCACTGCCACCGCTTCCTCCTCGACGTTTTGTGTCGGAAGGGAACGCACCAATGCTTTCTGCTCGTCCTCGTTCTAGAAGCATCCCTGAGTTTGCTTTGAGTCGCTGGAGTGAGAGTTCTGAATCTGACAGCGCCGCTGAACAGACTCAGTCTCTTACTGATTCTCACGTCGAAGCCCCAAAAGAGCCAGAAGTCAGAGCTCCAGCAACCATGAATGAAGCAGCCATGAACGACGAATCTGTTGTCGAAAACGTTCAATCCACTGGTCCTCACCTCCTTGTTCGTCTTAACCAGTATCAGGACAACCAGATGGCAGCTGTCACTCAGATGGAAAACACTCTGTCCAACCCTCACATCCCAGAGTTTCTTCGCGAGAAGTTTATTGGTTGGTCTCAGCAGCTGATTGACCTCGACTGCCCTTTTCGCGTCAACGTCCAGCCTGGCGTCCTCGAAGAGATCAAGGTGACTGAAAAGGATGCTCACCGCGTTGTTGACTGGGCAATCGAAGTTGGAACCAAGACAAACTCCATCCATGATCAGATCAATAGCTTCATGGATGCTGCTGACTTGGTTGCTTGTGAGTTGCGAGAAATGTCTGCTGGAGTCGACATTTACAACGGTTCTCCTCTTCCTGTTGAGGAGTTGTACCACAAGATGACTGACATTGTGCGCAAGTAAGTACTCACTACTGTCTTATTCTATTACATACTAATAATATCGACAGGAAGTGTCGCTCCCCACGCCTCCACGAAGTCCTCCTGCTCAGAAGCTTCTTGAATCTCTACGAGCACCTCCTCTACATTCCCTTCCAGAATGTCAAGGACCGCGTCAAGGTCGTCCACGACACCTACCCACACAACCCCGTCTCGATCGCACTCAACATCGACACCCCTCTCTCCCTGCTCAAGCGTGTCCTCGACGCAGCCTACATTGCGCATGGCGAATACACCGCTCTGACTCGCCGTATTCGTCAGGAGTTTTTCGTTTCTATCGAGGAGCGTATCCCGGGTGTCAGCTCGCGTACTGATGGGTACTTGAACAATGTCGTTGGTCCTAGCAATGTTATTTGACCGGTCTACGCGTTAGCGGATGAATGTTTCTATTTCTGGGGGGATCCCGAGTGTGATTTTTTTTTTCTGTATCTTGTACGAGTCACGACGTTTTTTCATTTCGTTTCATGTTTTCAGGGCTATAAAAGGCATGGGGGAGGTCTTCAGTACTTAATTCAAAAGAATAGGTAGTAATGAATAATAATTCATATCGATCGGGAGTCCTTCGTAGATACATATCAAAATATCGTCTAGTTCCTTGGATCGATGTTAGGAGGACTTCAGGGATATGAATCTACAAAAACCATGAATAGCATCAGAGGCACTCCACGAATGCATATCTTCCATTCTATCGATGTTTGGAGAACTTCAGAAATACACATCGTCCAGATCTTATGTATCAACCATAAAGATCAGGGGCACTTCAGAGATACATCCTCAATCCCACAAATCATCCATGAAGATCAGGCGCACCCTAGAGATACATATACTACAAGCCACCACCTACCCACAAATACAAAAATCATACATAATCATATCATTATCTCATTTTTTTTAAAACAGAACACAACCCAAAATCTAGAATTATTATATACCCCTTTCCCCCCCTTCCCTCTTCCTCTTTCCCACCTTCACTTTTTCAAGTCAAGGGAAGGTTAAACATGCAACTCAACAACATCCCCCACAATCTTCTCTCTATACGGTGCCAGAGCATCCTTAACCTCCGTCTCCACAAACTTCTCAACCTGCTGCGGCGCTCTGCCAATGAATGTAGCCGGGTCAAGCAGTGAATCGAGATCGGCGATGATAGGCTCGAAAAAGGGCGTGCGGCGGATGCGTTCGATTAGGTCGTTGGATTGGCCGCGTTTTTTGACGTTGTCTGATGCTTGGTGTGATAGGACTCCTGTATTTTGATAAGAAAGAGATGTTAGTTGGAATTGGAAGAGGGGGGAAAGGGGAGAAGGGACGGACGGATTTCTTCGTGGGCGTCTTGGCGGGAGAGGCCTTTGGCGACGCAGGCCATGATTATCTGCGATCAATTAGTGGGGGTTCAATTTTAAAGAGAAGAGGGGAGGGGTACGTTTTCGGTGGCCATGAAGGGGAGTTCTTCCTGGACGCGGCGGCGGATGACTTCGGGGTAGACGACGAAGCCGGATGTGACGTTGTCTATCGACACAAGTTAGTGATAGCAATGCAGGTACGAGGAGGGTGACGGACTGAGGAGGATAAGACAAGCGTCTGCGCAGAGGTAGAGTTCTGGGAGACTGATGCGGCGGATGGCGCTGTCGTCCTGCGAGTTGTTAGCTCATGTTGAGAAACACATAAAAAAGGGTGGAACGCACGAGAGAACGCTCAAACCACTGCGCGGAATAAGTATCCAAAGCATCCTTGGGCAAGTTCTGGAGGTGTCGACCAAGCGAGCACAGACGCTCAGATCGCATGGGGTTTCTCTTGTAAGCCTGCTCCAGTCAGCCACTATTCATACAACCGGTCTTCTTGTTGCAGAGAACAGACCATCGCACTACTTCCAATCTGATCCTTCTCAAACGGCTCCTCAACCTCCTTGAGCATAGCAAGATGGCGGATATCGCCTCCGATTCTCTCGCAGGTAGATCCAAACGAGCCTAGAGCGTTGGCGACATCGACGTCGATTTTGCGAGAGTATGTTTGGCCGGAGATGATAAATGCGGATTCGAAGCCGGCTTTTTCGGTGACGAGTTCGTCGAGTTTTTCGACTTTGGCGTGGTCGCCGTTGAAAATCTCTGCCCACATAAATCAGTTGGATGTGATATGTGATATGTATCTATTGGTTGGGGGACTCACGCAAGAAAGATGCCTGAGTACCGGTAGTACCCTTGACACCACGGAAACGGAGATCCTTCCTAGCTCTCTCCAAATTGCGTAGATCCATCAAGAGATCCTGAAGCCACAGAGCAGCCCGTTTACCAACAGTAACCAACTGCGCAGGCTGGCCATGCGTGAAACCCAAACAAGGCAAATCCTTATACTCCTTCGCAAACGCCGCAAGCTTATCAATCACTGTCGCCAATTTCGGAATCAAAATATCCAATCCATCCCTTAGGAAAATCAAGTCCGCGTTGTCGGTCACAAAGCAACTGGTTGCGCCGACGTGAATCATTCCGCTGGCTGCGGGGGCAACGTCGCCAAAGGCCTTGACGTGGGCCATGACATCGTGGCGTCGGCGTTTCTCTTCTTCGGCGGCGACGGCGAATTCGTCGTCTTGGATGATGAGGTGGGCTTTCATTTGGGTGATTGCTTCGTCGCTGATGGGGAGGCCGAGTTCTATTCCGGACAGGTTAGTATTCAATTTATGCCTGGAGGTTTTTTTTAATGGGGGAATGTCTACCCTTCTCAGCCTCAGCGAGCCATGTCCACAATGATCGCCATGTCGAGAATCGATTGCGAGGAGAAAAGAGGTATTTCATCTCATTGCCTGATCGTGTCATTAGTTCTCGGATTCCGGTTTCCCGTCAATTGAGATGGCAAAGACATACTCGAGTAACGCGAGTTGAGGGGCGTTTGGTACACATCGTTGGACGCCATTGTGAATGTCTGCTGCTTCTTCAATTGACTTGATTTGAAAAAGTAGAAACGAACGTAGTGTACGGAGGTGGTGAGAGAGAAGAAAAATTGTCGGAATTGGCGGGGTGTGGGGACCCGCTTATCGGCTTATCGACATCTGGACAAGCTACAGCGGGGATCGTCATGTGTAGAGCAGATTTTTCCTTTACTAGCACTCTCTGTCTAAAGAAGAATAGATTAAACATTATTCTAACTAGCACAACGCGGCAAGCTGCGCTGAGAATGCCGCCTTGTCGTATTTGACATATTTCCCTCGTCCCTTGTCAATCTCATGGTACCGGTCATAGAAACGTCCATACAGCGGCTCCAATACACCCTGCACCTCGCGGCCAAGAGCTCCGCGTACTTCACGCTCCATATGAAGTTGGCGATGCTGGGTAACCAAGCTATCAAAAGTGGCATTGAAAGACTTGAATTTCTCCTTAATGGCATCCTTGTCCTTGGAAGACAGAGACTTGACGACCTGGGCAGAGTCTGTCTGTTGGGTAGACGACGGACGAGGTCCGCCTCGAGACGTATACTGCACGTCGAGCAGATATTGGTTCGTCTCGCGCCAGGCTTCGAGATAAGCTGATGTACCGCGTTTGCGGAAGGCGTCAATCCGGGCAATACTGTCAGGACTTGCAAGATATCGTGAAAGATCTGAACTGGCGCGTATAGATCTGTCAACAACACAAAAGGTATTTGAAATAAACACTCCCAAAACCGCCTTGGAACGGTAGGTTGCTCGGCCACGAGCTTCCAATGAATTCATAAGGGCTTCAACCATGTCAAGAATGAAATGTGAAAATAATGTCTGACTGTCCGGGCTGACATCCAAAGGAGTCGTGCTGGCAGCTTGAGATTTAGATCGCCAATTACCGTCACCCAAAGACGTAAGAATAGAGGCCAAAGGTCCAGAATAGCCAGTCAACGTTGTCAAAGAACTCATCACCTCGTTCACCAACGGAACGGTCCCGCCATCCGGTGGTAAAACTGTATACGCAGCTGCCTTCCTTTTTGTTTCTTCCAAGAGCTCTGATAGAGATGATTTTGCGGTTTCGCGAATTGGCCGTAGAGCTTCGATGAACAAACTCTTGAGTTCGCCAGTCTTGGCGTCGATTCTATATGACATTGCAGTCACGATCTCAATAATCTCAAAAGCAAGGAAGCAGTCCGTCATCAGATTAGCCTTGATGTACTGGTTGAGCTCTCGCAGTGTTTTGGAAAACTCAGCCAAGGCTGACCGACATGTAGCTTGTAATGCCCGTCCCTGGTTTTCTCCTGTATATATCTGCACGATACCGTCGTGCTCGACCACAATAAAGCCCTCCAATGCACTTGAATAAACTCCAATTCCATTCGTTCCCTGCTTATATGGTCCATCGCCGGCGCGACGTTTTGCTGTGCTGATTGACGCCATTGCAAGGTTTTGCAAACTAGATGTAATATATGGTCCGCGTGTTTCGGCGTAAATAGTTACCGCAGGGTCCTCTGCACCGCGTTGCGGTAGTTGAGCAGCGGCGGAGGTAATGGCACTCGCAACTGGCGCGAGTTCGGCAATGGTTTCTTCGGGTATTGAGGGAAAGGGGAGCTCTGTACAATCATGATTAGCAAGTGTATGTCTAAGCCTTCATTCTTTATGTGTTGACCAGCTCACGCTTCGTAAGATAGTGTAATGGCTCGATTGGTTCGACATTTTGCTTTAGCATTGACCGAAATAGATCCTGCAATTTCTGGCTGCCAAAGTTTAACAGTGATGTAAATTCTGTAATAGCTTGCTGGTTTGACTTTAGATTGGTCGAGTTTAGATTCTGTAGGGCGTAATCGATTCGTTTCAAGGCAGCGAGGTACTGTGATAAACCTGCACTTTGGGGACTACCAGCCAATGTCAGCTTAAGACAAGAAGAACCATTTCATAGGTCAGTCCTACCCAGCCCGTATAATTCCCTCCTCTTTGCCTTTTGCATCTAGCGGCTTCCGGAGCTTGTCGATAGCTTCAATCACGCGGTCGATGTTGCTGTTGGTGATTTGCAGCGTCTGAGTGTTGCTGTAGATTGGACCGATTGCATCTTTGACCACTTTTCCGCTGGTCTCGAGGCGATCGAGAGATCCTTGGATCTTCTTTGTCAATATCTTGAGCTTGTCGAGATTGGCGTAGAGCACCTCGACCTCGGCGCTCTCTTCGGCATACGTGGTGTTTTTGGTGCCCACCATGATGCCTAGCGATGGGAGCCAGTCATGAATAGCCTTCCGTGTCAATCGATAAATTGATAAGAATAGATTTAATATCCGCAACGCTATAAGTAACAATAGAACGACATCAATTGATAAGTAACTAAGTCAACGAGGTCAGCGTAGAGCCGGGATGTCCGTCTAGACTTAGAGAGACGGCGCTAGGCTGACAGCGGCTTAGTGGGCCTCAACAATTGAGGGTTAGCAGCAGATAACGTCATGGAGATCACCAGGGACAAGAAAAGACGTCGCGGCCGATGGGCTTGCTTCTTGTCTTTTTTTCTTTCTGTACAGCTACACTACCACTGCCACCATGCGATAAATGCACCTACTGCCAAATCCTGCATCAATTGTCCCCGTGCGCCACACAATGGCCAGCGCAGCGGCCTTGCGCTTGCGTTGGGGTGTCCCGCCCGCTTTCCTCGCAGCTTGGGGCAGCTGGAACTATACCAGTCGCGACAGCTTGCGCGCTGATGGCTCTTCACGCGCTTGGAATCAGAAACTCACTTATTCTACGCAGCACGCTCAACGCAAAAATGAAAACGAAACTACAAATACGACACCAACCAATGCCCAAGAGGCTCAGACGGCATGGGCGCTGTTCACGAAAAAGTTCGCCGTCGTCAGAGACTCCTTTGCGTCGGTGGAATTGGGAAACATTGGCGATAACATAAAGAATTTCATATTGCCTGACTGGGCTCGGTTACTCCCCGCTACCGTCCAAAAGCTACAGCGAGAATTGTCCATGGCCCCTGGTTCGCTCGCCGACGATATATGGAAAGAAGCCCACGACCCGGACATCAATCCGGAAATTGCTATCGAAGCAAAGGTGCGAGTCGGAGATACCCTATGTCCGGAGGAAGTACAATTCCGTCAGAAGCGACAAAGACACGTTGTCAAGGCATTGGCAAAATACCTAGACCTGAATGAAGAGGATATTCACCCGGATGATGTACCAGTTATAGCAATGTGTGGATCCGGTGGAGGCCTGCGAGCTCTTGTTGCCGGCTCAGGGTCCTATCTAGCTTCACAAGAAGCTGGACTATGGGATTGCGTCACATATACAGCTGGTGTCAGCGGGAGCTGTTGGCTACAAACTCTCTACAATTCATCGCTAGGCAACCGTGACTTCAACAGACTTGTCGGCCACTTGAAGAGTCGATTAGGAGTGCATATTGCTTTTCCACCAAAAGCGCTTAATCTGTTGACTACAGCCCCGACGAACAAGTACCTACTCAGTGGGTTGGTCGAGAAGCTAAAAGGTGATCCGGATGCAAATTTTGGTCTTGTCGATATCTATGGGCTCTTGCTGGCGGCGCGACTACTTGTGCCTCGGGGTGAACTCGATGTCTCGGATAGAACGCTGAAGTTGTCAAACCAGAAAGATTTCGTTCAAGATGGAAGCAATCCTCTACCTATCTACACTGCTGTTCGTCATGAAATTCCTGTGCCAGATAAGGAGGACACGAAAGGACGCCGAGCAGTGGAAAAAGTGAAAGAAGAAGCCCTAAAAGAAGCATGGTTTCAATGGTTTGAATTCACGCCATACGAATTCTTCTGTGAGGAGTTTGGCGCAGGAATTCCCATGTGGGCTGTTGGTCGACACTTTTACGAAGGGCGAGACCAACCTCCCAACACATATCCAGTCCCCGAACTTCGTATCCCCGCTTTGATGGGCATCTGGGGTAGTGCCTTTTGCGCAACGCTTGCACATTACTACAAGGAGATTAGGCCTGTTGTTAAAGGTCTTGCCGGTTTCGGAGGTATCGATTCGTTGATTGAAGGAAAGAGTGATGAGTTGATCAAAGTTCATCCCTTTGATCCCGCATCAATACCCAACTATATATTAGGAATGAAAGGGAAACTTCCATCATCATGTCCAGAATCTGCGTTAACCGACCCCCATCTGCAGTTGATGGATGCTGGAATGAGCAACAACCTCCCAATCTACCCGCTGCTTCGACCGGGACGAGATGTTGATATTATCGTTGCCTTTGATGCGTCTGCAGATATCAAACAAGAAAACTGGCTGGCTGTCGTTGATGGTTATGTCCGACAGCGAGGTGTTCAAGGATGGCCTGTTGGGGCTGGTTGGCCACCAGCGGACCTTCAACCAGATGAAGCCGCGAATATCATAAGCGAAGTGAACCAATTGAGTGAATCAAAGTCAGACGAGAAACTTCACGAGGCGCAAGAATACGATCCAAACAGAAAGAACAAAGACGGCCTCCTTCCAGACACACTCATGACCTCCGACTCTCGGTACGACAGCACATCAAAGAAATCCGGAACTTCTCCCAGCGACTTGACATACTGCAACGTATGGCTCGGCACAAAACAAGAAATGACATCCTCAAAAGAACCCCCACCATCAAAGAGACTCTTCCACCCCAGTCACGGTGACGAGAGCACCTCAGACTTCCATCTAATGCAACCTGACGCCGGAATCGCAGTAGTCTACTTCCCACTCCTCCCCAACCCGTCAGCCCCAGACTACAAAACCCCCAGCCTGGACCGCTCACAAATCGCCCGCCCTCGCAAATCCCCCACCCCTAACGACGATGAAATGGTCGCAACAACAAAACCGAACCCAAAACCAAATTCCATCAACCCGGACGTAGACGATTTCCTGTCTACATGGAACTTCGTCTACACCCCCGAACAAATCGATTCCGTCGTCGGACTCGCTCGCGCAAATTTCGCAGAGGGCGAGGCACAAGTAAAACGCGTCGTGCGTGGAGTCTACGAGCGACGGAGACGGGATCGTCTGCAGAGAGAGAAGGCTGCGAAGGAGGAAGAGGTTGATAGACGGGTTGATGAGTTGAAGAAGCGACATGAGGGGTTTGCGCTTATTTATTGATTCTGATGAGGTTGCTGAGAGAGTGTTTTATACCCCCTAACATTTGAGCTACTATATTTTGATGGGTGTTGCCTACTGTCGCAACATCCGCTTCAAGCGCATTGGCAGCTTTCTTTCCTTTGGTTTATTTTCGTTCTTTTGGATATATAGACGCATTTTGATGGGGTTGTACATATATAGTTGTATTGTATCAGGTTGGTTGTTAGATTAGATATACCAAGACAGACTTTTTAGACATGCCATATAGATGTATTCATGTACCCCATCTAACATGTACAATATATTGACAATTGGAAATAATTACATCTCCCCCTTTGAATCGCTTGTGCTCGTGTTCGTGTTGCCATTCCCTTCCTTATCCACGTAAGATTTGACGCCTTCCATATCACTCTCATTGCCATTCCCATTCTCATCCTGCCCTTGCCCTTGCTCTTTTCGTTTCCGCTGTTTCTGGTCCTGTTGTGAAGGCGACGACAAATCCTCGGCACTACTACTCGCCAAACTCACCTCCGCACTAGCAGCAGTCTGTTTCCGCAGTCCCAATTCTCGTCGCACTCGTTTCACGGCTGACGTTACGGCTGCAGCTGTTGAGGCTGATGCTTGCGCTATGAAGGGGTGCGTTGTGCCGTTTAACGTCTCCTCCTCTTCGTCTGCGTCTGCCTCAGCGGAAGAAGATGGGGTGTGTTTATCTTCAGGCTGATGTCTAACAGGCGAACTGGTCGGATTAACGACACTCCTATGCCCCTCAAACTCCATATCTGACTCATCCTCCCTCACCACATTCTCACCATGCCAATCCGCCGCATGCGATTCCTGCACCGGTTCACCCGGTTTCGGCATCGTCACGACTTTTTGTTCAGGCAATCTGGCGATTTCAGGCGGTTCCTCTTTCCCTTCTGCGGCGAGTTGCTGCTTTGACGCATATCGCCAGACGATTTTCACCCTCTCCAACGCTTTGGTGCCTTTACTAGTACTTCCCTTTATCCCATCGAGACCTTCCCAGTTACATTCAAAAATGCCGGAGTCGTGTTTATCGCCCCCCTCGAAGTAGGCGTTGAACCAGACGTGTGCTATTGAAGTAACCACCGCCCAGCCCGTATAAGCGGCTTTGATGCGCCGCTCAAAGTCTATGTTGACGTCGGATGTGGGCAGGATGACGGGTTTGTCGGGACGGAGGATTGCGGCTGAGATTTTCTTGTTGGTTTCGCCGATGTTTTTGGATGTTGATGTTGATGATGACGTAAAGGTCATGGGTGGTTGTTGGATGATGGTTGAGGAGTTTGCGGATGAGGATGGTGATGGGGATGGTGAGGATTTGGTGGCTCTTTCTCTCTTTTCTAATCGCTCTTTTGCGATCAGGTCGTCATGCGACAATGGCATGGGAGTCTTGCCGTCATCAACGATGATACGCTCTTTCCGTCTGAATAGATGGAAACATTTAATCTTCTTGCCCTCATCCACATACCCTTCAAGAGCAATCTTGACGCCATCCCTCAATCCCCAAACATGCACTTCCAGAATCTCCACTGGTCTTTCGACATAGACCTTGCCCATATCATTCGCCCATCTATTGACATATCCCACCCATCGCACTTGACTGGGTATACTAACCCCATCGCCAAACCCAACCCTCATCCTCCGCTCCGTAAACCGCTGAAGCGCATCCTCCATCTTCCATCCTTCTTGACTGATCAAATAACTACACGCCACCGTCCCACTTCGTCCTTTACCAGCTTTACAATGCACAACCGCCACCCTCTTCTTCTTATTTTTATTCTCCCCTCCCTCCCCTGCAGTTTGTTCGTCAGGGGTTTGTTCATTCAACCAATTCCGCATACTAGCCATAATAGCAGGTATCAACCCAAACGGCGGCGGATGATGATCTGGCCACGGGAAATGATGAATCCTGCCATATACCTCTGAATCCGGGTATCCGGTTCCTTCTGCTCGAAACTCCCAGATTGCCCAGTCGGTGTCGTGTTTGCTGTCTAGGAAACGGACCAGGGCGTCGGTGGGGTTGCGGTAGGCGCGTTTGGGGTATTTGGATGAGGGGCCGGATGTTGCGATTACTGTTGACATTGATGTTAGTGAGAGGTTTATTTTAAGGGAAGGAGGGTAGGGGGTTGAGGTACGGAAATCAGTTACATAGCACAGATCTAGGCCAGCTTCGGGGTGCTGTAGACGCGGTCCAGCAACGATTTGACGGAGTAAAGATGCCTATATAACATCGCGAACACGTTAGACTCATCAATTCCTCATTTCAAAGTCCATCAATTGATGAAACATACCATGATGCTCGGGTTACTCCCTGAGCGAAATGTGGTTGTCAGAGAATAGATGTGTCGTTCGCATAGACACAGTCATGTCACTGTGCAGAACAACTTCTCGGATAATCAAGAGCGGCCTTTCTATGTTCAATGCAATAGAATATGGTCGATAATGGTGTAATGCTCAACTGCCGTCCATTTTGTTGGTCAACTCGCTCAGATTATGTAGTAGGAGAGATCGAGGACGTTGCAGACCCGGATGATGTCATAGGGGAGCTAAGCCTCTGCGTCACATGCAAACATAACAAAATGGAGTAGATCTACACAACTTCTTATTATTGTATATTCTATACTTCAATTGAACTTGATTATTCAAGCTTCTCACGGATCTGTTCTCTCTAACTCGCTCAACTCCCAACCCTGTGCTTTCCCTGTAAGGCTGTGGACCTGGTACGATTTGAACATCTGTTAATTTCACTACACTTCCAATTTACGCTCAAGAGAAGAGGTTGTATAACGAAAAGATGTCTAAAGAACAAGTTGTATGAACCAGGTACCTAGATAATGTGCCATTGTTTTTAAACGAATCAATGTTTACCTCCCAATATGTCGTTCGTGTTATACGTCCCAAGGGCCCAGTATTGTTTGCGCTGGAAAAAAAAGATGGCCGGGCATTACTATGGCGAGGATCAGGCAAATTATTAGCAAGCAGGCATTTGTTACGGCGAGACTTGGTTCCACCTAAGAATATGCTAAAATCTGAACTTCTGGGCTACATCAAGGACCAAGCGGCAGTCCCAAAGGCATCCATTCCAGGAAATAATGACTGATCCCACCCGGTATCTGCACTGAGCTGGTCCATGTCGAAAAAGTTCCAAAAGGAGCTTTCATCAAAGGCAAAGAGGTCGTCGGGATTTTCACCCGCCGGACTGGCCTTTGTGCCTTGTGCTTGTGCTTGTGCTTGTGCTTCATACAGGAAGCAGATAACCTCCCGACTACGTGCCGCTCCGGGACTCCAGGCTGTCATTTCATGCAGCATATCGACCGTTTCCCGAATCGTCCTGTCCCACTCGGGTCGTGCATCGCTGTCAGGCTCGGAGATGACACTTAATAAAATTACAAGGCACGCCTGGAAGAGATACCAGACACTATTCCAGGCGCAGATTTGATTTGGAAACCAGTCAAGCTTGATCGTCGCTATAACTTCCTTGGCAATTGAGCGACAGGTCGTTACTAGTGGCAACATTTCAGTTTGATCGGTCGCCTGCTGAGAATAGAGTTGCAGGCCCCGGATTAGGGCGTAAGGGCGGTAGAGAGTAAGACGCAATGTGAGAAATCGCCATCGGAGAATCCCCCGAGCGACTCGGAGTTGAGGAGGGCATTCATTTACCCCTATAAACACGGCAGGAAGGGATGCATGCCAACTCATCAGCTCCGAATCCAACTTCTCGATCTCGGCAGGAGTGATGAGTGGAAGCTGGACAAGGCGATCTTGGATTCGGGTAGCAATTCTACAAAACGAATTGCTAGTATTGAGGGAGATGCTTGCAAGGTCTGTGTCCTGGAATGAAATATATACAGTCAGCGCTTTTGCTTGCTGGTACGTGGTTTTGGGAATCCCTAGGTATAGATACCGAAAGTCTTCTTGCCGGCAGCGATGCAATAGTGACTGACTCTAAATTTCCACGCCAAAAGCTTGGTCGACCAAGAGTGGCAGCCCCCCAAGTATCCAAGCAGAATAAGGACAGCCAAGTCCTCGCTCGCGTGTCGATCATGTTGATATCCTCTGACGTACGATGTCCATTTTGACGCGGTTGAAATGGCACGCGATGGAGGCCGATTGCTACAGCCATTCTGATGGTAGCACCGAGTATTGCGCTCGCCATATTCGGTCTATTTAGATAATGGAGGTAGTAGCCTCCCAGGATGGCGAGGGCCTGGACTGTGTCTATGTGTCCTGAGCCCAAGCAACGGAAATTCAAATGCTCAGCTGCTTTCTCATAGTATACACTATGGCCATCTTGATCTGACATGGACGAAGCAATATAGCCCATGGCAAGGACCATGTTAAGCAATGCAGTCCAGGGGCCCTTGTTCTGATCGGCCACTCCTTCGGCATAGCGTCTGCGAAAGTCAACCTCATCGATCATGGGGGTGATGCCATGTACATAGTAGAAATAGGCATCAATTAGACGGAGCTCATCGGAACTCGTTTTCGGATTCGATGGTTTTGCGGGGATAACAGGTTTTGACATTCCTTCTGACTGCAGAGACCTTTTAGAAATGGAACTTCGAATCTGCGGAGAAATGTTGGTCATGACCCGTAGAATAGCAGGGACCGAAGTCAAGCCTAGATAGGAGGATTTTGAGTCGTCGATGAAGAGAGAGAGCCCATTGACATCGTCGGCTACTCGTCGCTTCGGTATTTCTTCATCGGATACCTCATCCCAAGTAAAGTCGCGCCCTGGAGGCGGTTCGAGGCAAAACAAGTCACTTGCTGGGGCTTCAGGCGCAGGTGCTGTTTCACTTGTCGGTGCCTTCTGCAGCAGATCCACAAGTTGATCTCGCGACAGGCCGTCCAGCTCGTTGATTGGAGTGGATGGGAATAAGGTGGACACCACAGTCTGCAACGATCTACATGAATTCGACAGTTCTCTGAATGCGCTAATCATGTGTAAGGACGTAGATGCATTCTTTTGGTTTATTGTCCCGGCTCACCTCACAGATGGCGTCCACCGTGTCCTGCGGGGAGGATAATGGCACAGGTGAGGCACCTCGTACCATACACACTGCCGACAGGGAGCGGTGCGATCGTCACAACGAATACGGCGGCGACGACATTCAGCACACGATCGCGTTTGGGAGCGGCTGTTTTCCTGTGGCATGGCGACATACAGAAGCAAGTGTTAGAGTCATGCATAATTGGAGATGCCGCGCAAGAAAGGATGTCCTACACCAGTTGGCCCAACCAGGGGCGCCAGTCCCAGTGTGGGCTAGGCGTGGTTTACCCCGCGGGGGATTGTTAGCTAGAGTGATGAGTCTTCATATACAGAGATTTTATTATATATATATGATAGAATCCTTTACAAACTGTGACTATTATACCTACCTACCTACGGGTAAATTTTGCAGTGCAAAATATGTCAATCCAGGCACCTATTCTTGAATATATTCCTGTCTACATCCCATACTCAGGTTGTTTCATCTATTTTCAATCAGGCTATTTAAAAGTTTTCACATAAATACCAATAAAATAGCTGTACAACACAAGTTCGAGTAGAAGAGAGGGTTGCGTGAAGTCGCTAGGAATATGGCAAATTTCTGAGCCTTGTTATAACTGGAGAAAGATGTCACTGCGAGCACGATCCTATTCTCTACCCCTTACTCGGTCTTAGTACTCGCCTTTCGCGGATTCTTTGCCTCGAAGACTTCATCGAGTTCCTCCAGTGTGCGATCTGGGAATGTCAAATTAGCACCTAATTAATGCCCAGGTCCAAGGTTATGTATAGCTTTACCTTTGGTCTCAACAAAGAAGAAATAGATGACAGTAGCCTCAAAGAGGTCCCAGAAGACGAAAAACACATAGCTAAGAAAAATTTTTAGTACATGTTTGTATGCCGCTTGTGAATGGAGTGGTACTCACAACCAGTACTTGATGTTATTTAAGGCGACAGGAGCGGCGTAGGTGTTGACGAAACTCGAGCAACCTAAAGAAAGGGCATCAGCCATGAACGGAAGGAACATAGTCTGAGAATAATGTTATTCTTACCTGCGGTAATCTGGAAGACCATCATGCCGTTGGCTCTCATGTTGTCTATTTAGGAGTAGATTGTTGATTAGCCTCCCTTGCATTCCTCGCTCAGATATGGGGGTTCGCTTACTTGATAGTACTTCCGCCGGGTAGATAGGCTGCATGGGTGTGAAGGAGAAAGCAAAGACAACACCGAAGATGTAAATGAAGACAATCGAAGCGTAACTTGATGGATGGCTGCCGGTGTGGACATAATCGGCGGCGGTAGCAGCTCTGTGGCGGCCGTTGTTAGTTTCCGAGTAGGACTAGAATTTCATTCGAAGAGACTTACACAATGGCCAGACTAACCGCCATACCGATGCAAGAACCCATAAGCATCTTGCGCCGGCCCCAGACGTCGTGGAAGAAAGCTGGCGGATTCTGTCAGATATATCTGCGACGAAGTGGGATTCAGGATGGGATCTGGACAAACCTCCAGTTGTTGCGGCAACCCATCCAGCAACAGCATAGATGGCATTCATCAGCAGCACAGTATTGGTGCTGGTGATTCCGACGTTCTTGACCAACAGGGGCAAATAGTAAGACGCGATGTTGTTTCCAGAAAATTGACCAAACCAGGCCATGGCGATGGCAAGCATCAATCGATAACGGGAGGATCGTTTCCGGACAAGAGAGCGGAGATCGAAATAATCGCGTGCAGAACGGATACCGCCCTCCCGCAGAGATTCTCGGATTTCGTTAAGCTCGATATCGACGATGGGGTGGTCGGCCTCTCCGTTCGCATGGTACTCGACAATAAATGCTCGAGCCTCGGCTTCGCGGCCCTTGGTTACCAGCCAGCGAGGGCTTTCCGGGATGAAATAGCCTCCAACGACGACGAGGCCAGGGCACAACATCTGCAGCCACAGGGGAAGTCGCCACTTGAGGTTGCCATGCAGATTAAGGTTGCATCCATAAATCGCTATATTGAGTGTGCGTTAGCATACCACGTCTCGAGGAAATGATCAGTTATAACGGACCGAAGGTAGCGATGATCGATCTGTTTCACAATGTTAGCACTCGGTTGTTGTTGTCATGGCTGTGAGCCCACGTACCCCATATAGTACAAAGTGTTGTAAACACCGGCCACCTTTCCTCTGTGCAGCGGCGGGGCGATTTCGACTAGGAGCAAAGGCGCAGCAACGCAAGCGATGGTTGAGAAGAAACTCAACAGAAACCGAGCACCGATAAACGAGCCCAGGGACGGGGCAAGCGCGGTGAAGATAGCTGAGCCACAAACACCCAGGCAGCCACCGATGATGCAGATTTTCCGTCCCCGCCAGTCACAAATCCAGATAAATAGCGATGCCACCATCTGTCCGACTTGGTAGATGGAGAATACCAGGCCGGTGGAGGCGCTGGATTGCTCTTGATTATAATAGTCCAGGTACTCTGGTAGGGAGTTGATCGAGCCCTGTTTCGTTTTGGTTATGAGTTATTTCTAAGAGGATTTGGGATCCTACTTACCATCAAGGAGCCATCGTATCCTGTCGCTGGGGATTAGTTATTGATGCCGACCAGGTGTTTTTGACGTTCCCGGAGCGCTCACCATTCATCGTCGAGCACAAGTAGACTATGGCACACAGGGCATAGAGACGCAGATGGCCTTTCCCGAGGGGATTGGGAGCACCAGACGCGCCCAACGTGTCCGCAATGGCCGTCGGTTTGGCTCCATGAGGGCTTTCGTGGGCTTCTGCGTCTGCGTCGTTGATCATGAAATGCTCTGGCTTCTCCTCCTTCGTGGCCATATTGATTGAAAGTCCTCCACAGGAGTGAAAAAGGTCAATGGGGAAGATTAGGTACTGGGAAGATTCCTGGAATGTCAGACTGAGTCCTGTATACTTGGGCCGGACGATGACTGCGTCTTTATATCTGTTTCAACCGCCGGTCCAACTCGGGCCTTGTCAACTGGTGGATGGATGGTTCGTTTAGGGCTTCGTGCTAGTGCTGCCGGAACGGGGCAAGCGCGTGACGGCTGTAATACGGTAATCTTCGTCCCATTCCACTGTTTCACCGGCCACCTTAGGGTGAGGTTTTACAGTGCTTATTCCACATCGAGGATAGCCGTAATCTAATGCTCGACACCAACCGTCAGGGGCAAATCGCCAAGGAGTCATGGAGTCATTCCAATCGATCAACCCTGCTGACTGGCTGCAACAGTGCAAGCAACCGGCCACGCTATTTCCCCGCGTGGAGAAACAGCCCAAAGCGTGGAGTCTGGAGTAGCCGCTAGCACGGTGTTTGCTAATGCCGCGCCACATGGCCCTCGATTCTGCATTTTCACGCGGCGTTACGAAACAGCGTGCTAGCGCCATCCTGCCCGGACTGCTGGTTTCGGGCAGCCAGGCAAGCCATCTAGCAATCCGACCTGCTGGCCGCGGCCGGTATAAGAAGGGGGACACCCAGGAGCAGGGCCTGTCTCCCTTCTTTCTCTGCCCAGCAAGAGATTCATTCGTTTCCGAGTCAGAGAACAGAAAATGCCTACCGTCACTCAAAGCACCAAACTCGAGTCCGGCTGGAAATTCAAGCGCAGCGACGAGGGTGATGACACCTGGGCGCCCGTTGCGTCTGTGCCATCGGTTGTCCACCTGGACCTGATCGCCAATGGCCGGTAAGTTTGATGCGCCTGGTGGACGCCGCAATCCGTGTTGCTAACGCAATGGTCCATCCCAGGATCCAAGACCCGTTCCTCGACCACAGGGAAATCGACGTGGAATGGGTGGGCGAGCATGCATGGACCTATGCCACCACTTTTCCCACTCCCGCCGCGGAGGGAGGCAAGATATATCTCCTATTCGAAGGGCTGGACACCTTCGCCGTGGTGAAATTGAACGACAAGGTGATTCTGGAGAGCGAGAACATGTTCCTCAGCCACCGCGTCGATATCACCGGGGTTGTCAAGCCCTCCGGCGACAACGTCCTCTCAATCGACTTCGACAGCGCCTTGCTTCGTGGCCGCGAAATCGAAAAGAAGCATCCCGAATATCGGTTCATTGCACACAACGGTGAAGCCGGCAGGGTGGGTGTAAGAAAGGCTCAATACCACTGGGTAAGTCAGTCTGGCCCTGGCCAATGGTTCGAGACTAACCAATCGATGCTGCAGGGTTGGGATTGGGGCCCTATCTTGATGACTTGCGGACCCTGGAGACCCGTTCACCTCCAGGTTTGCGAAGCATACGTCAAGGAGACAAAGATCACTTACGATCTCGGAAAAGACTTGACCACTGCCAAAGGAACCGTTCAACTCGACTTTGAAGGCGAAGTCGAGGAGGTTCGCGTGGTGATGACACTGGATGGCACTGAGGTTTTCCGCGGATCACAGGCCACCAAGTCCAGCCTCGCCAAGATCGAATTCGAGCTTGGTAAGTGCCTGCACACTTAGCAATAAACTCCAAATTCTCATGTTTATTCTAGATCAACCGAAGCTCTGGTATCCTTCTGGTTATGGCAAGCAGCCTCTTTATGACATTGCAACTGAGCTGGTTAAAAACGGCACCGTCATTGATCAGCAGAGCCGCAAGACCGGTTTCCGCAAGATTGAGTTGGTCAGAAACGACGACAAGGCCGGACAGTCTTTCTACTTCAGAGTTAACAACATTGATGTATTCTGCGGCGGTAGCTGCTGGATCCCCGCCGACAACTTCCTCCCCAGTATCACACCCGACAAATATCGCCGATGGCTTCAGACAATGATTGAAGGCAACCAGATCATGACACGGTTAGTCCCCTTGGCCCGTCAAACAATACTAGACTAACACATGTCTTGCTAGTGTCTGGGGTGGTGGAATCTACGAAGACGATGTCTTTTACGCAACTTGCGACGAGCTCGGTATCCTTGTGTGGCAGGACTTCATGTTTGCGTGAGGAATTACTCTACATCCAATCATTAAATCCCGACAGAGCACTGACCATCCACCCCGATAGATGTGGTAACTACCCAACGTGGCCTGAGCTGCTCGATTCCATTCGTGAGGAAGCCAGGCAAAACATTCGTCGCTTGCGTAACCATCCATCCATTGCTATCTACGCTGGTAACAACGAAGATTACCAAATCCAGGAACACTATAAGCTGGACTACGATTACGATAACAAAGACGCCGAATCTTGGCTTGGTGGATCATTCCCAGCCCGGTACATTTATGAACATTTGCTCCCGACTATATGCGCCGAGGAAGATCCTTCGATCGCATACTGGCCCAGCTCCCCGTTCTCCAACGGAAAGCTTACATCCGATCAGACATGTGGTGATATCCATCAATGGGATGGTACGTCTTTACCTTTGATACTAGTGACAGTTTATAGTGACAGTTTAACTGTGCTAACCTCTCCTAGTGTGGCACGGCTCCCAGAAGAAATACCAGGAATATCCAGTCATTGGAGGCCGCTTCAACAGTGAATTCGGTATTGCTTGCCTCCCCAATCTCCCCACCATCAAGTACTTCGTGACGAAGGAGTCGGAAATGTATCCTCAATCTCGCACTCTTGATTTCCACAACAAGGCAGATGGTCATGAGAGACGAATTGCCACTTATGTTGTGGAGAACTTCCGGATTGATCCCACGCTCGAGGTTTGTTCCCTGTTTGTAAACATAAACATATTTCTTTTTGATAGAAGTTAATAGCTATCTTAGGGCCATATTTTCCTTACTCAGCTGGCCCAATCCGAAGCCATGGCATTCGCTTATCGCGGCTGGCGTCGTCAATGGGGCCAAGACAGACACTGCGGAGGTGCACTCGTGTGGCAGCTGGATGATTGCTGGCCATGCTCTTCATGGGCTATTGTCGACTACTTCTATCGCAAGAAGCCTGGTTTCTATACCATAAAGAGAGCACTCCAACCGCTGGCGATTGGCGTTCAGCGTGAACACGATGACTGGAGCGTGTGCCATGCCCGCACACCCAAGACTTCCACTTACAGCGCATGGGTGGTTAGCAGCTTGACTGTCGACACCCGTACCGATGTAGAGTTGCGCTTCGTCTCTATCGAGACTGGCAAGGACATCGCAACCCCAGTCATCCGCAAGGACTGTCTCATTACCGCAAACGGCACTACTGAGATCACCAGTGGAGTCATTTCCAATATCGATCAGGAGCCGCATGTTGTCGCCGCCCGTCTTCTCCAGAAGGGAGGAGAGGTTATCTCTCGCGACGTGGACTGGCCACAGCCCCTGAAATACCTCTCTTTCGAAGACCGCGGTGTTAAACTGGAGGTGAAAGAAGGTCAATACATCGTCTCGGCATCGAAGCCTACCAAGTGCTTCGTGGTTGAAGAACAGGACGACATCGTCCTTAGCGACAACGGCATCGACCTCATTCCCGGTGAAACTCAAGTCATTCAGGCCACTGGAACTGGCCAGTTGCTACAGACTCCCGCTTTCAGATACCTGGGATTCCAGTAATCCCTTCTCAACGACATTATAAAACCATATAGATGATGAAGACGTGCATATGATTTTCTTACTCTCTGATTGGTTTTGGGGGCTCTATATGTATTACCTCACAAAACATGCCTACATCTTTGATCATAGGATATGTACAATTCTTCAATATCATACAATTATATACACTTCAATTGATCTTGAGATCCTTATTCAAGCTTGTCGTGGATCTGTTCTCTCACTGACTCACTCAACTTCCAGCCCTGTGCCTTGAGATCAGCCAAGTACTTCTCTGCCGAAGATCGACTCCCGGAATCCAAGCAGATGAGTATCAAACTTTCCAACGTTTTCTGATTAGGATGAACGTCCAGTGCTGCCATCTCCTTGGCGAAAAAGGTGCATATATCTGGGCTGCTGGTTTGGTGGCATAGCGAAAATAGATGGTTGAATGTGTCGGTATTAGCGCCGCTGGCGCAGACATCGAAAACGTCCTCGTAGATGGATATTGCGATTTCAATTGCTCTGGATGCCGAAAGAGCGCCTCGTTTGAATAGATTTCCGGTGTGCTCAAGGACTATGTTTGCCAATGTTATTGGTATTTCGAATCCTTCTTTCTTCAATTCACGGATGCCGCTCCAGAGAATCGTTGGATCGCTAGAAGTTGTCTCCAGAGACTGTAATATCGGCTGCGTAGACTCTGCGTCTATGGGAACGTTGTGCTTGTGCATCTGACAAACAATCCCAAACGCAGCTTTGCTATCTGCATTTCCAACGTACACCTGTACCAATTTCCCATAGTCATACGCAGTCAAATGCGTCTGCAACGTCGATAAATGCCGAAAAACAGCCTCCACAAGAATTCTATCCCCGTATTCCGCCGCAAACCCCAGCACATCCCGACAATCCGCAACACTCAACTCCTGATACCCCAAATCCACCGCATTCTTCCACACATATTCCACAGTCTCAAAATGCGACCTCTGCATCGCCGCTCGTAGCAAATACAACCACATAGCCGATGATATAGACTTGGCTTTATTAGGCCTCGATCGTATCAGCCGCAGTGCTTCGGAGAATTCATCGGCGTCGCAAAGTTTGTAGACCAAGAGGCTGTGTAGCCATTGCTCTAGTAGAATGCCTTTCCGTTCCATTTGGTCTAGGCGATCGAGAGCGAGCTCGAGTTGGTTTTCGCGTAAAAGGCCGGCGATTACGTGGTGCCAGCCGGCAGGGCTGAGGGAGAGCCATCGCGCGCGTAGGGCTTCGATTACTTCTTGTCGGAGGAGGTAGTCGGGGTGGACTGCGAGGGCCTATATATACTGTTAGTTGTGCTCTCTCCGATTCTTACACGACAAAGGTGGGACATACTTCTAAAGCAGCATGAAGCGTCGCCGAGTCAGCAGTAATCCCCTGCTTCGCCATCTCCCCAAGTAAACTTCTAACATTTCTGGCGGACCCATGTTGTCTATCAATATTAGTGAGTAAATATGCTTTGTAATGCCGTGTCGTAGGAGTAACGCGGTGTCTTTGAAGCAATTCTTTCAGAATAGCGACGGTTCTGGATATATCGATTCGTCCCCGAGATGTTGATTGCTCGAGTTGTGTTTCTAGGTCGCCGATTGACTGCGACTGTAATTCATCGAAGTTGCGCGAAGATGGGTTGTTTGGGCGTGAGAAATCATTCTGCGCAGGATAGCTACTTTCGTGCTTGTGTCGTTCACCCAGCGGAACTCTCGTCGATGCTGTCGTTGATGCGGAACTTAGACATCTCCGGGAAGTTTGTCTGGCTGAGTTGATAGATCGGATCGAGCGGTGCAGTTGTATAGGTCGATATGACGGACAGAGACAATACCAGAGCCCGTCAACTATAGGAGGCGAGAGGCGCATATCTTGTTGAGAAATGTTGACGGTGACTTGTCGCAGTTGAAGCTCTTGAAGCTCAATAAAACACGATTTGAGATCACGTGATACATTTTGATACCAATCTTTCAATCGTCCATTTACAGCTCGATTATAGAAATATTTGAACAGTTTGATAATTAGTTTTATTCTTTTTATAACATTTTCCCTCTTTCAAGAATACAGATCGCTCAGATCTACATAATCCCGCCTCGCCAACTGTAGCCAAAGTACGCCGACGCCATGCATAAATAAGTTCGGTCACAATAGTCTGGCAAGGACACCGGAAACTTCTTTCGAGAAGAGATCTTGGGTATCTCCGTTGTAAATGTTGCTGTCATATAACTTCCAACATCACGCCTCTTTCAACCACCGCGACCACGACCACGGCCTCGCCCACCTCGTCCGCCACGACCTCTATCTTTACCGTCGCCTCGTCCACCGCGACCGCCGCGACCGGAAGGTTGGTTCTGTTGTTGTTCCTTGACGATATCGAGGATTTCTTCGGGTACTCGGAGGTACTTTATCTATTTCACGACTTGAATCAGCTTAAGGGCATCATGACTTTGCCGGCGCAATCACGATACGTACATTGTTACCCCTCACGTAGACCTCTGGTAATCTGAAAAAGCGGTCACCTTCGGGCGTGGTTTGGACAACTTCTTTTAATGTGAGGTTCATCCAGTTGTCGCAATTGACGAGATGGCCGTTGAGTGTTTCGCCGTTTTTGAGTTCTACCAGCATTGGGTGGCCTTGTGCGGCCGTCAGAAGACCGAGGGGCAACTATAGACTCGTTAGTATCTAGTTTTATATGATAGCTCGTTCACTGCAACCCGGCGCAAAGTAGACGTACCATTTTCGAAACCGCACGACAATCAGGACAGGATGTTTAGATGACGGAAAAACCCGGTAGAGTGAAAGGCAATGATAGCTCTGGTAGAGCTAGAGCTGATCGTGAGGTTTGGCTGTTCGTAGAATACCTCAAGGATGCCGCGCGATGAGTGTCTAGAGGATATCGTGATTCCACAGCTAACGTCAAGCTCAACGACAATTGAGGCAGCTGCCCGCAATCGCTGGCGGAGGAACCTTAATCCGTTTACGATCAGCGAATGGTTGACTTATCCGAGTAACCCTAACCCTACTTTGCGTTTCGATGCTTCGATAACTTGGATTTTGCAATGAATCTCTTCTCTGTCATTACTCCACAGTGTAGGTTTCATCAGATCAAATTTTGTATTCTGTTCTATTTTTGTATGGTGCTGTCTTTCCAACACTAGCACCCTCCCTAAGTATTTTCAAACTCATCGCTTCTGCTTCTTTAGTATCTCCCATTGGCTCAATAGGAGTCAACTTATGTTCACGCCCACAAGCCATGACGAATCTCGGCTCAAAAAACGCATTTAAGTCTTCTAGCGGATTGCCTGCAAAAGCCACCACATCAGCAGCTAGTCCAGCCTCAAGTTTCCCAGTCTCGTTTGCAACTCCACAGAGTTCAGCAGCGACGTCTGTGGCAGCTGCAATCAATTCTCTAGTGGGGTGGCCGGCATCAGCTAGAGCAGTAAAGCCACTCGGCATAACGTTCGAATCGACAGAGACCAATGCCGGAATCAGTGCCTATGACGAGCTTGATGTTTGCTTTGCGCATAGATGCGCAGTTATCGATAATGGGAAAGCAATTCGGTGTCATTGAGCTTGATCTCGGTCGAGGTGTTTATAGCAGATGGATCCATTTGTAGATGAACCTAGCCGCCAGTCAGTATAGAGATCAATATTGTCTTCTTCTTTGACTTGCATGGCAATCAAACAGCCCTGGTATCATGGTCACATCGCCCAAATCTCGGATAATCGCATCTGATGGGATTTTTGACTGAGAAGTGAGCCATGGCCCTGCTATTTCGATCCTACCTTCTCGAACAAGGACAACTCCATCCTCGATCAACTCCGCCGAGCTGTGTGTGAGTAATCGTGCTGCCCGGATAGCCGTTGCCATATTTCAGAGCATACGTGGTTACTCAGAAATAAGCAAGAGGGCTATAAGAACAAAAGTGAAGTCTATACGTTAGTCTCGAAAAATCATCTACCTAGGTAAGCTCAAAATGCCTGGTTCGGTGGGTTGGGAGTATTTTATATTCGTCAAGTGGATTGATTTTCGGATGAGATCCGATATCCTCGCAGTGAATAGGTACAGGCCAAACACGAACATCAAACTCAATTGCGCATTTGATGCAGAATACACAAACATCGCCAACAGCGAGATGTTCTTCCAGGTGGCCATGCCTCCTCCGGCGGGCACGTTCCCCATGGCATTGAAGCCCTGAATTGCGAATTGCCATGTACTACGTAGTAGTTGAAGTGAAGATAAGAAGCTGCCCGCAATAACCGACGGAGAAATAGTTGATCCACTTCCGCCGAGCAAATGGCTGACTTATCCGCCGGCGCGGCGTATTGTAACACATTACATACATTTTGTATGGCAAATACAGCTTCTTACGATACAAACCTCGTATTCTGTATCCATTAATCCGAATCGGGTTAGAGAGCAACAATTACCCTAATTTCCCAGGCTGCGACTCATGCCCTCCTCTTTGTTCTCTGATGATCGATACTTCATACTTCTCTGATCACTGATCAATCTGACTGTATTCTTATGTAAAATCATTGATGACTGGGCGAGTGGATCGACACTCAGCCATGCTGCAATCCCCGTGCAACATTCGTATGAAATAATTACATAAAAAGAAAGACGATATGCGTGGTGGTGTAGCCCAGGCATCAATATTCTTGCTATCAACCCTCGCGCCCGCCATTTCTTACTCTTTGCCAACTCTCCAAACGAGCACGAATGCAGTCACGCAGGATGACCCGGTGCTGCTGTGGCGAGGTATGTCAGCTGTTTTACAAATTTGAGGATATTAGCTAATCGCTTGCCCTAGACTCGGATGGGGTCTATGTCCAATTCGAGGCATCATGTGCTAGTTGTTCGCTAGACAGCGACACTTGGGTGAGTGGTCTTATACCTATGCTTTTCTCGCACTTCAGTTACTAACTCGTCTAGCCAATCAATTTGTTCATCGGAGGCACAAATGGCCTCTGTGACAATGCTACCGTATCCGTCAATGGACAGGAGCTCTCCCACCACTGGGAAGGCCAATCTGCCACAGGCTCAGGCGTGATCCCATCCAGCCCCTACAATGGCAGCACCGAACTACGAGCAACATGGCACAGTACATGTATCACGGCACCTCTAGGTGCTCATCACGGGCAAAACGCACACGTTTTTACGTTGATATTTGACACAGATCGCAACCACGCCCTCGAAGACGATATCGGCTTTACCATTTCGTTTGGTAACGATACTTGCAAAGATGACGGAATCAAAGTCCTTCGACTGTCTAACTTTCCTGTGAGTTTCGGCGATGTACCGAGCTGGGGAGAATGGGATGATACAATCGATGCCATCGAGAATACAGATTCTAGGTTGAATCCCGGATTCGTTCCGCTGGAAGTACAACTCGAAGCAGAAATTCAGAGGCTACAGGTACTTCAGTATGAGCTTCAGCAGCTACATCAATCAGTGGCTTTACAAGAGAAGAAAATCTTCCATATGCTTAAGCAAGACTGCAAGCCTTTACTTGCGAAATGGGAGCAATGCGAGGATTTCTTCTGTTATTTGAAATCATCCTGGCAGAAGGTGCCTGAGTTCTATTGGTCTATGAGGTATCGCTTTGGTTTGATAGGTCCTGGACGGGTCATTCCCATCTGCCGTCTTGTTGCAGAGAACCCTTCGGACCATGATACCAACGAAAGCAGACCATCAGCTTTGCCTTCACATCCGATCCCGACTCCTTCGAAGCATGCTGTTCCTACTTACTCTGAGACCCTATCTTCATCCTCAACGTCCGCCATCGCTATACCTTCTACCACAATCGCACCACTGAGGCCTATCACAACACCTCCACCTTCTAAACCAACATCTCATCTTGACACCAACCCAAATCATTCGGATATAACAGAGGTCGTCCTCCCATTACCCATACACTCTCCCACCAAACACTTCATCAGATCATGCGCCATCATCCTACTCATCGCCTTAATAATTGGCCTCTTCTTCCGCGTCGTACGCCATTCAACAGCCTTCCGCCGTCGCCGACGCGACATCGCCTCCAGACGCGAAGAACTACGAGCCCGACGCGCATACAGAAATGCCGCACGACGACTCCGCTGGCGTCAGTGGTGGGAAGGTCGATCCTATTTCCAGGCTGCGAGCGTGACATCCAGCCACTCCCTCCCTGAATTCCATCACGTCCGGGGCGCCAACAACTCAGGCGACGAGAATAACAGACTTACAACTCGCGATATGAATCATAATGACTCCGCGTCCGAAATCTCCTCTCAATCCTCCGACATCCCAAACGACGAGGAACCCCAACAACGCATGATGCAAGCCGAGATCCTCGGTCTACGTCGGGTGCTCGAGTATGTAGGCCAATTAGTCGGCACAGACGGAACAACAACAACCACCGCATCCAGACCATCATCCTCCTCAGCACGACGACGAACTCGCTCACGATCCCGCTCCGTGCCACCTCCTTACGAGCAAGTAATGCGTCACAACCGCAACGCCAGCGTCGGCAATAATCATACTAGAAATCATCACACGCTAGAGATTCGTAGATCGGTGACTCCGGGCGTGATATCTGGTGCACCGAGTTCGCCGAGAGCGAGTACGATGTTTAGTCTTGAGACGGGGTCGTTGGTTACGTTGGAGACGCTTGATACGTTGGATTCGTCGGGGACGGCGCCGCCTTCGTATCATCCTTGAATTGGGATAGTACGTGCGCGAACTCTTCTCTTTTTTTTTTATTGATGGTAATGACTTGTCAATGGGGAGGTGTGGGGATTTTGTCTAGGTGTTCAGGTGCTAATGTTTGGGGCAATGTTGATATTAATGATACATACACGAATTAATTTTTCATAACAATCCATTCAACATCAACGTCGCATTAAATTCCTCACCAGTACCCTACGACTTTACTAAATTTTAGGCCTCTTCGCCGCCTGCCCCGCCTCAATCAACTCAACCTCATCATCCTCCTCATCCTCATCCTCATCTTCAATAGCATACTTCCTCTTCGCCCTCAACGCATGCATAGTCGTAACCCCTTCCGCCGTAATAACCTTATCAGAATCCGAATCCACATCCGGCACAAACGTTGCTCTACCCTTTTCGCGTGCATCGAAGACAGTTAATAACTGATCGTACCCTTCCTCGACGTTTGTGACGGTTTCGTCTAACTTTTGGATTCGGTCTTGGAGTTCGAGTTGGATTAAGATGTCGCGCGAGCGTTTGTAGAGGCGTTGTTTGACGAGCATGCGCCACCAGTAGTAGCGTCTGTCATCCTCGTCGTTGGCGTTGTGTTTTTTGATGAGGAGGCGCGCCATGTTTGCGCCTCCGCGTTTGCGGGGTGGGATGCGGGAGAGGAGGTACATTTCTAGGATATGTGCGAATTGGGTGGGCGCGATTTTGTATTTTGTTCGTATCTCGGCGAGTTTTTGCGTCGGAATTAGGGATGATGTTGGCATGTTGCGTGGTCTGCGTTTGCCCTTAAGATCTGGGTAAGGGTTTGGGTTGATGTTGATGTCCTCGTCGAGGAATGCGTGGTAGAGATTGTGGTAATCGGCAGAGTCGCGGAGGACGTCGAAGGATTCATTTGGGTCTTCGACGGTTAGTTCGACGACGGTTTTGTCGGCTATGCAGGCTTTGTGGATTACGTTGTAGAGTTGGGAGCCGTGGCCGGAGCCTTGGTGTGGAGGGAGGATGAGGAATTGGGCGATGCGGGAGCGAGATGGGAGTTGTGAGAATCGTAGTTCTTCGCGGTATGGGAAGGGGTCGTTTTTGACAACTTTGTCGCCGTGTTGTTCGGGGAAGAACCACCAGCGGTAGACGGTTGAGTATCCGACGAAGGAGTACTGAGACTCTGTTGGCGTGGGAGGTGTGACTTTCTCGTAGCTGAATAAGTATTTTGTTAGTTGGGTCATCCGTCAAGAGCTGCAATAGCTTACACAAAATACACAGTCCATCTCTCTAAAGTCCACTCAGGGTCGTCAAGAACTAGTGGCGTCCCTCCTTCAATGAAGAACGGGATAAAGACCTGCGCTCGTCCCAGCAGGCTGCGCACATCATTATCCGCAAGTGAGCCGGCCCAGATTTCATAATTTCTGTTCTTCGATTTATACGAATGAACAAGTTTTCCAGGTGGTTCAAAGTCTTTTGCTTTTGGGTCATTCTGAACAGAATTCTCATAATCGGACAGTTTCGTGAAGGCAGCTAGAAAAGTGTCAGCTTGAGCTTACGACTCGCAGATTAAGCACACACATTCAGAAACCCATTCTCTCAAAGTCTTATTCAAATCCACCGCAGCCGCATCGCCAACAGCCTTGAACTTTTCGTCGTACGAAATGTGAACATGAGTACGCAAATCGTGTGTCGCAAAGCGTAATCTAATGATGAGACCTTTGTAACCGAATATCTGTTCGTCGTCACCGAAGATTGGGTATGTGAATTGCGGGTGGAAAATCTCTGCTGTAGTTGGCTTCTGGTCTCCTGGTTTGATTAAGGTCAGTTGGACTGCATCGTTGGCATCGCAGGTCCCTATAAGATGGTGTTAGTTTGATGCGTCTAATGCGCGCGGTAGTGTCAGACAGTAGGTGCAGACTTACAGTCGCCTGAATCGGCCATGGTGAGTTCTGTAGATTTTTAAAAGTCCTGACCGAATATCAAAATTTGATGATACAGTTGCTTTTGATAGTTGTCGTGGATGGAGCTTTGGCGCGTCGCGTCGTCGAAAGAAGGTGATTAAAGCCGGATTCGGTTAGTGTGCTGAAGCTTGAGAAGCGCTAAGCCTGAATTGGACTAAAGGGGCGTTTCTATCTGTTTGACATGTTTGCATTCTCTATCCTGTCTCTAGACTGCTTCTGACTCCTAACTCCTATCTCCTTTTACCTTCGTGTTGTCTTTCTAATTGACAGACCTTTTCTGTTCCTTCTCACAGGCGCCGTTACCCCCAAAAATTGTTCGCCATTCTACTACTTTCTAAGGTTTGATGGGGCTGAACAAGCACTCCGCTACCTATACCAATCTCATGACCCGGCTGGATTGAATCCGCAGTCCATTGATCCGAAGGGATAAGTGAATCCATGCGAAGTCGTCTAATTATAGCTTTTGCTGTGTCTGACATATATGGTGCAATGATGCAAGCAATGAGCTGTACGAGATTGACGGCTAGACCCACGACGGCTGCACATTTTGCTGGATGATTTTCAACAAGAGGTAGTCGGACTCGTTGGCTTGGAGAAACAGATTTCCTTATTGGGAGATATGCAGAACCGTTGATAGGCCGGAACACATCTTGGCTGTGTCAACCTCCTGGATATATTGCCTGGGAAGTTCGTTCACGGTGCTTTTCCACTGATCGAATGGGCTCATGATACTCCTTCCAGTCAGGCACAATGTCTCCGTTGTGGCCCGAGTTGACAAACTTGACAGTGCGGTCGAAAAAATTTCCGAGTCCCAATCGAATTCACTGTCACTGGTCTCAGGCCGATGAGCAATCAAATAGTAGCGCCATATACCTGATGGTACGCCGGTCTCCTGAGCCGAATCATCAAAGACACCAATCCCACGGGATTTGGAAAACTTTCTACCTCCGTAAGTGAGGTATTCCGTTGTTGACAAATGATGCAGCTTTGACCATGTGTCCCGGGTGCCTATCAGAGCACCGGGAAATATCACGGTATGATAGACAACATTATCCTTCCCATAAATTGATACAGCTGAACATCGTCCGGATTGCGCCACCACTTCTCCCACTGATCCGTGTACTGGGCAGTTATCGACACATAGCCAATGCATGCATCGAACCATGAATAGATCACCTTCTTTTCATATCCGGGTAATGGCACGGGTGCCCCCCCAGGTAATATCTCTGGTTATGCTGCGTGGCTTTAAGCCTTGTTTGACCCAAGCCGAAGTGATGACCTTGCTGTTGTTTGTCCATGACCCCTTGACAGAAGAATCTCGAAAGAAAATTTCGATTTCAGGCTGCAGTTTGTCAAGTTCCATGAAGATATGCTTCGATTCTCAAGAGATGGATGTCGAAGTATCGATCTTGCATCGAGGATTCTTGAGTTAAAGCGGGTCGAGGAGCCCACCGCACAGGTCGTATCGATGACTACGAGCTTCGGTATAACCGCACACTGGGCATTTACCCTCGACGAAGCGATCGGCCAAAAATGAGGCTTCTCGGCATCCATATCTGAAGGATGGCCCATGTTACCAATTATTTTGGATGAATAAGCAAGGGGGCATCCTGCCGATTAAATGCATTCGCTGAAAATGGGCACCATCCTAGTCGCCAAGGCACCTACTGATAAAGACGCAACAAGCATACTTTTTCAGGTAGGTAGATCATATGCGTCAGACTATTCATTATGTACTACAGCACGCAGTAAGCCATTGACAAGCTATCTACAATCAAGGTAGATTAAAGATTTATTCAAAGTTCGACTTGTAGAAACAAAGAGATATCGGTTTCAACTGGGCTATGTATTGGGAAAAGTATGTATGAAGTCTAACATAAGAAGTGCTCAAAACCCTAAGATACCTAGGTAGGGCTGAATGACATGTGTCCCTATCTGACCAGTAAGACCATTAGAAACTAGTACTCATATTTATATCACTGATCAGGTAATAAAAGGCGCTCCTAACCATAAAGTGTTCCACATTTTCATTTCAAGTGAAGTTTCTAGGTTCTAGATTTGAGAATGGGGAGGGCTTCTGTTCATTATGGTCAAGTCTTACTTTACTTCGTATACTGACCATTATTTAGACCTCTCGAAATCTCCTTTCTGACCTTTGATAAAGACTCTGAGACTTTGCAAGTATGAATTAATGTCATATTCGATGTTCTACGTCTGAAATGGCCCCTTTCTGTACTCTCGATGACCAATTTCAAGTATGTCACAATAGCATGTTAGACTTAAGATTTTTCAATGCGAAATATTTTGTCATTTCGGATAGGTCGGTTTTTCTTTTGCGCAGAAAGTAAGAAGTGAGCGCCTCAATATGACATCAACCATTTTTTCAAAAAAAAGAAAAAGAGTGTACCGTCAAACAGGCAGCGCGATGTTTTATTTTCTCATCTTTAATACATCAAATGAGCTTCACTTAATTGATCATGGCACCTGGCTTAAAAAAGATGGGAGGACATACCTTCCGTATCGACGAGCCAGAACATTGCTGTATAGCATGTGGAAGGCTCTTCACGGCCCTAGAGTCTCCCACGAGCGCATTAGGCGAACGCGAGGACTGGAACAATCTCGAGAAGAACCACCCACTTGCTTGTTCATATATGGTCAAAGCAGATGATATTGAAAGCAGGTATTTCCACAAGATGCCTTGGATATGGGCATGTTTTTATCGAGCAAGTAAGAAAATCGGTTTAATTGGCGAGGCAGATGATACATGCTGACTTCTAGGTGAACAGTCGTTCATAGACCACATATAGATTATGTCGGTATATCAGGGATTACTCAGTCTTTTTCAAAGGACTATTTCCCACATTGGGGTGAGGATCCCCGTCTTCCCCGGGATCCTCAAAAAGCTCTTATAGGCTATTGGAGAATCAGTCCTGAGGCGTCCTCATGTACTCCTTTCTGGACAGCTGACGTATTGCACCCCGAAAATAATCAGACAGCCCCGCTTGAACAGATAGGCTATCCCGTCCATGCTCACTGCTGGATACTTGTGGATCGAATCATCGGATTGGAATTGATCAAAGCCGATCTCAAATTATTTTTGATCGCAGTCGAACAATTCTGGGCTGAAAACGCCGAGCTATGGGGTAAAAATCTCTGGAAAAGGGTTGGGCATGAGCCCGATTCAGATCGATACGAATACACAAGTGAAATAGAAAGAGAAGTGTTGATTGAACGTGATTTTGAATTTAAGGACCGACGAAGGATGCCATTTTGGGGAAACCCAACAATTGTGCCCAAAATTCAAGAGATCATTGAGCAGGCCACGCAGAGTCACTCGGAAAGTCGTCCACAACGGACACCGTCATCAGCTGTCTCTCATGTTCCGCTTGATATTGCCATACAGATTGTTGAATTTTCAAAACTAGCCGGCATCGGAGATACGCGAAATATGCTGGCTGCATTTGGGTGGAGGCTGCCTGAGAGTTACTGGAAAAGCCATTGCAAGATGGATCTGATTTTTGAATATGCTGATCTTCACAAAAACAATACTCCGGTGGACTGGCAACTTATCGGTCTCGCAACCGAAGAACTAATGGAGGATCCTGGGTGGGAGCGCAACACTGGGCTTGGTACTCGCCGTTGGATCTTTCGACAGCTCGAACAAATAAAAACAATTTTCCTTGATCTGCTTGAACAGGAAAAGTTGAATCCTGGTTGTTTGATTGAGCCAGGTCGCAGGAAATATCCTTTAAGGAAGAGGCTTCTTTGAACCAAATGGCTGAAAACAGGGTATGTTCATGTTTCTAAAAGATCAAAGCCATTTTCTTAACGGCATCTGGATGCTAGAACTTCTATCTTTGTCCATCCGAGTGGCCTCCCATCCTTGATTGTCATTGACATGACTGGAAAGTCGAGCATGGGAAGGATTGTAGGGTTATCAGCATCATGTGACCTGAGGCCCTCCAGGGCTGATTGCTAGTTATGTATTCAGTCTGAATGCCCTCCTCAAGCATTAATGATTTATTTCTTGATTTCCGATTCAAGGTAAATTTCAACGCATTAACGATATGCAATTTAGGCCCCCCTGAACTACGGATATAGTCACCGCAAAACCGTTACACTGTAAGCAGTGCTGTACTTTCCTAACATTGGTGAGGAAGAAATTGAATAAGACAAATCCTTTGCTCCAATGGGCAAACTCCTCATCTTCATTGATCTGGTACTTGGAGAACTTCCTAACAGGAAACATTTTTCTGGAACATAATATCCATCTCTCCAAAGGTACGATCCTTGGTTTCGGGGAAGCTGAAATATGCTCAAGTAGCAGTCAAGAATGCACATCCTCACTAGAAGAATGCCTGAAAGATGTCAGTTGTACTCATACATATTTAGTTCGTTGAGTAATCAAACAATCAGATAAACTTACAGTTTTTCCGCGAGCGTCAGATTCGTCGGGAACGGGCGAAATTCCTACTCCGGGCAGGTCAACTCACCTTTGTTTAAGGCTGGAGAAAGTATGGGGTTATCAGGACTTGTGGAGTCATCCCCGCATGAATCGGCCTTTGTTCTCTACCTAGGTATTTCTACCTTTTTACTTGCTATTGTGATGAAGTGTGCCAGTTCAGCAAAACCTGCCAGCGGTAAATATGCTAAATATATGACCTCATCGTTCATAGTACACATGATCTCGTACATAGCAAACAAAAAAAATAAGAATATTCACAGTGACCTATCCATATGCTCAATCTTAGTATAGGCATGCAGTTCCGACGTCAAATCAACATTAGAAAAGTCGAGCCATTTTGACGATTCGCCGAATGTTCCATGTGTAGATATATCTACTTTCGATAGACTTCCGTGTTGAAACATCGGTTTGCGGGGTTCTTCGTTAGGAAACAAAAGTGCAGGTCGTATGGATGTAGTTGCCGAAAAGTTCCAAGGTTGATATCGTCATGTAATGGTATAGATCTCAAGTTCTTTCGTAACCAGCCATACTGCCACGCTCAGTGTCATGCTGACACCCGTGTACAGCGCAACTTCAGACCATGTAATCTCGAAATCGTCATCGATATTATCGATCAACTTGATAGATGAATTCAACATCTTGCCTTTGTCGGGAGTTTGCCTGCGCAAAAAAATCAGTTTCTAGAAACAAATCTGCCCGTAAATGGGCGACTCGATTGAATATACCCAGCTAGTTAAAGCTTTTGGCCAAAAAGCAATTCGATTTTCATTTTATCAATGTGATTGGGATGTGCTTAAGGATATTTTCCCAGCAGGTGGACAGCTGACTTATATACCCCATACCTCGCGAGGTATTATTACTTTGAGTTTGCATCGAAACAAAGGCCTTTCTTTGTTTGCGACCTACAATAACCTGCACATGACGACTACATATAATGAACAATAATAGGTAGGCGACCCTAATTTTTACATCAAATCATATTTTGAGTCGTGTCAACTCTAAACCCGAATGGTTTATGGTTTCTGACCCCCATGCTCGTTGTCTAGGTCTTAGGTGCTGTACGGAACCTCGGTAGGACGCACATATTGTCAGATGATATGCCTCCAGGCCTCAAGTCTGTCACCAATGCAACCCAATCTTTCCTTTAAGGGTACTAGACAATATCGAAGAAACTTTAGGTCATACTGCAACCAAAAGGGTCATTCCTCAGGATTCTCGAGCTTCTCGATATTTGCGGACAAGTCACGTGACTTGTTATGCCCTAATATGTTTCTCACAGAGCAGTCTTGGGCATCTCATAGCCTCGATTGAGATATAGATTTTTGATATGAAAATCAATCAGATAGCGCTTGGTATCTAATATTGGTTTAAGTTGGCCTTGCGGGATTCTACACCTTTCTTACAGTTAACATACACTGGGTTTTTACTATTGCCATACGCACCTTAGTAGGTAATCGGAGAATAGGAGTGTTTTTTTTCCCAGAAAAGGAGCAGGAAGAATTCGGTAATCTTTTAAATAAATCCATGGAGTCATTGGCCATCTGAGGTTGCTTTACTAGCTAGCTTCTCGCTTACAATAAGAAGAACGCTTCGAATGATATAACGTTGTCGGTGTCATGTGCCACCTTGCTATATAAGGCAAGATTGACTACCTCCGATCGGCCACAGTCAATTAGCACTTTAGCTTCTCCTTGGCATAATGAGCGTATCGCGAAGCTTCTGTTGAAGGTTGTGTGTCATTTGCGGATTATTTCTTGCTCAGGATGATGTCAAGTGGGGGGATTCAAGCTCTAGTTTTTTGTTTACTTGAATGTAGTTAGTTTTCTTTAGGTCGTTGTCAGAAATCCTAGGTTAGGCTTGAGGCAGAAGGCTCAATACAAACATGTAGGAATATCCGTATACATTGTTCAGTCTGGATGTCAATTGTCATAAAGAGCATGTAGAGATTATGCCCATACGTAGAAGAGGAATATTAGCATTATCTAGTATTTAATACATGTGTGTCGAGTTCCTTTAAAGTCATTACTCTTGCTGAATGCCCCAAGTAACATCAGCACCATAAATACTAGGAGTCCATCAGCGGACTTCACTTTCCTAGCTTATTCCAAATCCAAAGCCGCAAACCGAGAATGTTCAGAAAACGAGGCCGGATTTTAAAGTTGCGTCGTACAATGTACGACTAGCATGACTCTTACCGAACAACACACAACTGCATGAGACTATCTATTTAGATTTCCTCTAGCATGTTCGTGTCGGACCTATAGAAGCCGGATTGCATACAGTGAAACAATATAGCCGAGAGGATAGTCGCATCATTGGGTTACTGAGTTACACATTGTATATAGTAAGCTGCCGTCAGCCGATGTCTGACTCGTGTACACCAGTTGACAGTGGCCTCTTTGTCGACATGCATAAACCAACCCCTTCTTTGTTATACTATAAAGTAGGCAATGTCCCCTTTGTTTACAGTATGCAAGCTGCAGTGTTTCATCTAGATCACTTTCCCCTCGCTGTGTTTGTTGTTTACAGTATGCAAGCTGCAGTGTTTCATCTAGATCACTTTCCCCTCGCTGTGTTTGTTGATTACAGTATGCAAGCTGCAGTGTTTGATCCAGATCACCTTCCCCTCTGTATGTTTCTCGGTTTACAGTATAGTATGCATGTGGGAGCTTCAATGTCTTGAAGTATAGATACACCCTTTTCCCCAGGTATCTCTTTACCATGACGATCAAATCTCATCTCTTAATTTGCTATCGGACGACACTTCCTCGTCCAGCAAAGACATGACGTTCCATGATATATTAGACCAGATGGAAATCCCATCTTGGTCCGCTATACTTCTGAACGCATGTGGTCTTTATATACTGAGCCTGATATTCACTGCCATATACAACATCTGGTTCCATCCTCTCGCTAAATTCCCCGGTCCCAAAATCGCTGTCATCGGCTCTTGGTACGAGGCATACTACGATGTCATCAAGGATGGGCGATATCTCTGGCAAATCGAGAAGATGCACGAGAAATATGGTAAGTACTTCTAAGTTGCACAAGATGAATCAAGATGAACAGCGATTTGTCTAAGGGCCTATTGTCCGCGTCAACGCCCACGAGCTCCACATCAAGGATGTAACGTACTACTCAGAGGTCTACAGCGGTAATACTCGCAAGGTCAATAAGGATGCCGGCTCAACTGGCGCATTTGATGTCCCAACCGCCACCGCAGCTACAGTCGATCATGATCTCCATCGCGCACGTCTTGGCTACATAAACAAGTACTTCGCCAAGCGCAACATGTCCACTCTCGAACCCATCGTGCAAGAACGTCTCGACAGATTGTGCACACGTATCGACGAGAGGCTCAAAACCGGCCAGCCCCTCAACCTAGACGGATGTTTCTCTGCCCTGACGGCAGATGTCATCACCCGTCTGTTTTATGGTAACAATTTCGATTACTTGGGTTCTCCGGATTTTCGTTTCGTCATTCGTAATGCCTTCGTGGGATTTACGAAGATGTATCACTTGGCCATCTTCATGCCGCTTGCCGTCAAGATTCTCAAATCGATGCCCCTTTCAGTAATTCGCTTGATTGCGCCACCGGTAGCTGAGCTTCAGCAATTGCGGGAAGAGATCGCGGAAAATGGGTACAGGAAGTTCCATACAAATAAATGGGACGCTGAGGAGAAGAAGTCGGTGATCGTCTCGTCGCTGAATGATGAGAGTATCCCACCTGCCGAACGCACGGTTGACCGTTTGGTTGATGAGGGGACTGTTATTCTGCTTGCGGGTACCGATACTTCGTCGCGCTCGCTTGCGATTACGATGTTCTATCTGCTCAATAATCCGGATTGTCTGGCTCGGATGCGTCATGAATTGGAGACTTCGCTGCCGTTGAATAAGGATCATGTCTATCCTCTCGCGCAGCTTGAGAAGCTGCCTTACCTGGTATGCCTGTCTCTTATAATCGTAAACATACGTACTAATTCAGAGTAATAGACAGGAGTTATACAGGAAGGCTTCCGTCTCTCCTTTGGCCCTGTCAGCCGCATGCCCCGAATCGCAACTCAGGACTCCCTCGTGTACAACGAATGGACTATCCCACCAGGGGTATGCTTCACTTCATCACTCTATGTCCAATGATCTGTTACTAATCTACAAGCAAAAATAGACTGCAGTCAGCATGTCCACCATGTTCATGCACCTCGACGAAACCATCTACCCAAATCCCACCAAATTCGATCCTGAGCGCTGGATCCACGCAACCGAGCAAGGCATTAATCTGAATAAATACCTCACCACCTTCTCAAAGGGTAGCAGAATGTGTCTTGGTGTGAAGTAAGTTTCTTTCCCAAACCCCCAATCCTACATGTATTCAACTAGGCCAAGAAGCGAAACGTTTACTAAACTGTGCAAATAGTATGGCATACGCCGAGTTCTACATGACCCTAGCCCGGATTGTGCTAACATACGACATGGAGCTGCACAATACCACGGAGAAGGATATTGAGATTTATCATGCCAGTATTGTGGGTTATCCGAAGAAATCGAAGGATCCGGACTTTGGGCAGGTTGTTGTCAAGGTTACGGGGAGGAGGGCTTTGCCAGCTGCAGCTTGATACATCCAGATGTCGGATTCTAGATTGCCTAGGATTGTATATCGATTTTATATAGTGAGTACGTGCTTGAGGGATATTCTAGTTAATTGGAGAGTTCATTGACTACTTTCGCCGGGGAGGGATTTACTTATACGTAATGACAAAGTTATATAGCGTGTTTGTGAAGAAGTTTAATTGTGTTGATTTTAACCTCCTCGTTCAGAATGAACTGTTTCGTATTTATTTCTTTTCGAAGCATGGCGCTATTTTCGCTTGTCTGGGTTGATTGTATACCACAGGCTTTTTAGGACCAGTAACTACCGGTAGATACTCGTGCCCTGAATAGAGACCTTTCATCAACTAGTTTAGTGTTGCTTGGGCTGTGTTCGGGGAAGGCGGACTCAGCCCTGCCCCAGCGAGCGTAAGCAAGCAGAAGCGTCCCAGAAGCGTCCCAGAAGGCGAGCCAGTGCTGACACTTATGCTTTCTCTTTGTATTTGTATAGGCTCGTATTCTAGACGTGTTCCAGCCTGGTGCTAGCGGCCAGAACCAGCAGATCTAGAATTCACGTGACCCAACCTCTCAGCCCACCTATTTCTAGTCTGCTCATTCATACAACTTCTCATATGTTCTTCATTCATAGAACACAGCAGACATAGTGACTCAGTCCGCGATGGAGCTCGAAAATGTTATGCCTTCGGAAATCATTTTCTCGAAGAAACTTTTTACGTCGGATTTCTCTGTCGTGTTTCTCGTTACTGTGCGTAAGCAGGAATGTATTATGAAGGTGGTGAGTTGACCTGCTAATGCCACTCTCAGGGATCATATTACTGATATTAGAAGCACCATGGAAGAGGTCCGGCACGGTATTATGAGCATCAAAAGCGTGAATTGGATATCCACGTGCTCGAAACTACTGCTTACACCCGTCTGAGGGATAAGGGACTTTGTGATCGAGGAATCGTGCCTCGTTTCTTGGGGTCTATGAGAAAGTTTGACCAGTCATTGTGCCAGCCTTATCTAAAGATGTTTCTAGACGACGAATACCCTCCTAGTGCTATTTTCCTGGAATATATACCCAACCTAGAAATGATTCAGTTGGGTAACTACACGTCGCAGCGAATGAATAATTTTATTACTGGCATACGAGAAATACACGAAGCCTTAGTACGGCATGGAGATGCGAAACCGAGGAATATGATGGTCGTGAAAGATTATCCAGAGAGAGTTATCTGGATAGATTTTGATCGGGCGGAAACTTACGAAGAGGCTACAATCACTGATTCCGAGAAATCTCTCCTAGAAGAGGAGGAGACAACGGTTGTTTATTTCAAAAAGTTCCTCGTTAGTATTCTTGTCATCAAGATATATGAATCAAGTTTTCTAATATTTTCTAGGAAAGCGATTTGGCGAAAGGGAAGCTCGACAATGCGTACCTCTTTTATTGCACTTGATGGCTTTGTATTATGTATTATGAACCATGTTATGACAATACAGGTTTTCCGTTATCAGGTAGACTCATCACTGCGATCCCAATACAACCCTTACATCGCTAGCTCGATCTTTCATGGGTCAAAATAGGAGGGGCTCCTCAATTCGGCCGAGGACAGTACTCTAGGAGAAAGAGTAGCTTAACAAGACTATAGATACAAGAGCTTTACAAAGTGGTTAGTGGTATCTTGTTAAGATACAGGATCTCCTCTCCTCAAGATTTACCTTGAAGCACAGCAGATGATCATATACCAAGGTTCTGGTATGCTTCTCCTGAACCCACTCTCTCTGCCATGTGTGCCTTTGCAACACATTGAAACAGAGTGAATAGTGAACCAGTGGATGGACGCGTCTCTCCCGCGACAGAGGGATCGTTTTCGCCAAAACCGATTCAATATACTAGAACTTCAATATCTGGTCCGTGCTAGTGTTTGAGTAGCATTCTTACTTTGAGTCACACAGAGTTCGTGACATCTAGGGAAATCTGCTGGTTGCCCTCTCGCCAGGGCTCTGGCAGACACTGATGAAGTCCTTCCACCTTTGACGGAAGATGGCAGCAGGCAGGGGCAGGATGGAGCAGCACCAGCAGGTGCTGCGGAAGGGGAGGGCCACACCACACGGTACAGAATAGCTTAAATCATACCATATAGACATGGCATTAATACCTAGGTATCAGTGATCTGGGCGTTAACTAGTGGTTCAATAGAAGTGGTTCGATAGAAGTTTGAAACAAGCGTTCAATGTTGCGAGGGCGCCCCTGTAGCATATAATTTCCCGAAGCTAAAGAGGAATTAATTGATTCTTGGAACATATTGGGAAGAAAATAAGATGAGAACAATTGCAAGTCTTTTGACTCTCTACGAAAGGGCGGATCAGGGTCATATGAATCCACTTTTTATATGTTCAATCATAAATCTGATTTGTTTATCCCTCAAGCCATCTATCAACATATCGACGTATCAACGTATCAACGTATCAACGTCAATATACAAAAGAAAAGAAACAAGAGACGCCACCAACACCATAGAAGAAAACGAATTCGTATCATGGTCATCATCTAGTGACCACCAGTCGTGGGGAGACCCAAAAACACCTTGAACGAGTCGTAGCTAGATAATTCGTCAGTATCTGTCAACGAACAGATAGGGAAGATGGACTTACATCAACCACTGAAAACCAGTCAAAGTACCCAACATGGCAATACGGACCGGCAAACCGTTCCACAGTCCACTGAAGCCAATCTTGCTGTATATGCGCGACACGGCGGTCATTGCACCCTCGCCAGCTATCCATCATCAGCAACTATTCACCCGAGCAGAGAGGAGACAAAGACATACCCTTCCGTTCAGCATTCAATTTACTAACCATCACATCCGCCGGATGACTAACAATCGCACACAAAATACCGGCAAGATAACCACCCGCAAAACTGACCCCGGTCTGCGTCAAACGACTATAACTCTCCTTGGGGCCCCCCAACCCTCTATAGATCATATTAACCACTTCCTCAAACGTGGCGAACTTGGTCATCGTATAGGGGATCTGTCGTGCCCAGAGAGGATACAACCCTTTATACAACCCGGAAACCCCTTCTTGAGCAACGGCTTTACTCCATCCTTCACGTAAGGTGGATGCGTAGGGCGGTAGGGTGGTTTGCATGCGTACTTTGATTGCCTCGAGTGGGCAGAGAGCCATATCGGCGAAGAATTCTGCACTGGCGCTGGCGCCGAGGTAGACGAGTGTGCGGTTTGTGTTGGGGAAGAGTTGTTCGCCGTACCAGTATTTGAACACCTCGTACAGACCGTATTTACCGGCTCCTTGGAAGGAGTACCCAACGAAAGTAGGGGACCAGCCGAAAAATACGCCGCGGATACCTTCCTTTGCGAAGATGGAGCGCCAGGCGGAGAGGTTGGATTTGTAGATGTTGGGGTCGACTTGGCGGCGGCATTTGACGAGGTCGAGGGGTGTGACGGCTGTGTGTGTTGGGCCTTCTTCTGTTAGTTTGGTTTATCGCGATGGTGTTGGTGTATACGAACCGCAAGCTAGAATCGTCAGCAAGACCGTTAAAGATAGAGAGTAGCGTACATACCGATAATACCACCGAAAGCACAACTGGTAAAATACTTTGCAGAATAAGGCTCAATCTTGCCAAAGGGCAAGCTCTTTTCTTTTGTTGCCATTTGATCAATTGCTCAAAGTGTAGATGAAGTATCTAAAGACTAAACAATCAGTCGATCAACGCTAGAATTGAACAACAAAACGAGTAACGACAAGAACAAATATGAACAAGGATTGAGAAAGAGGAGTATCGAGAAAAGAGCCAGCACGTACTTATATCCAACCAACTCAGGAACGCTACGTCAGTACCCTAGATAAGGTGGAACCAACCTACCACGGACACTCAACAGTATAATAATGTATGCGCGAAACTCGGAACAGTCCGCAAAAGCCTAGACAGCGACAACCCGGCACACTCAGACCGATTGAGACGACGAAAAGGCGAGCCGATGCATCCGAAGCGATTCAATCAAGGGAATGTTCAAATGTTGCGATCTGACTGAGCAGAGACTATGACGCAAGCGGATGCGCTAGGTAGACTCCGCTCTGATAAGGAGATAAGAGGACGCACGTGATATCATCTCATTATTCAACATATTTACTTTCACGTGAGTAGAGTACTATATTATATAAACGAAGGCGATTGCTGCTGCGACTGCAAATCAACAACCCCCGCCATCTTCGACGCCAACTTGATCCCCATCGCATCCAGCCGATACAGCGCCTCGCGCGCCTGCATTCTTTGTTTGGGCGTTGAGAAGTGCGACGTCAACACATGCCAGAACGGCCATAACAATTCATAGCCTTCGATTGCTTTGACTCGCGTATTTGCAGCATTCTCGTTATGGGTCTGAGGGAATGGGACGCCGCTGGAGTCGACGTCCCCGAGACTGTAGGGCATGCTGCGGCAGATGTCAACGATCATGTTTTGGACGATTTCGTAGGGTGTGCTTTGTGATAGGATCGAGGAAGATGGCGATGCTGATGATGGTGTGTGGTTGTTATAAAGTGGTGTATTGGTAGTGTTGGTAATGTCGATGATGTCGGTCGTATGCCACGTCGAGAAACCGGTCTCATTCAACGCCTCCATCCGCGTGTATATATTATCTATGATTGTCTGCACGATGATCCGCGAACACCGGTAGAAATTCCACAATGTAGCGGCCGATATACTAACACATGTAATCAGCGCTTCGCCTGTGGTAGAATATACAACCCGCGGCAGCCATTGATCGGGAACACATCGACACCATAGACTCAATTCTTCATCCAGTGACTGCGCACGCGATAAACTATTCGCTAGATCCTCGAGACTGAGATCCGCGATATTGTAGTTTGGGTTTTCGCTACTCAGCAACGCGGGGACGTCGAGGACGAATTGGCTCAGCTTCGTGACGATGCCCATTAGACTTTGTAACGGGTCGGAATGGTCGAAAAGGTCAATCAAAAAATGTAGATCGAGTTTCGGTTGCGCTCCGAGGCCGAGGATTTGGATTTGCTATTCCCATTAGTCCCTCGCTTTGAAAATCAGAGGTCTGGGAGAAGACGTACCAACTGCGTATACGCAAAATTAAACAAACACCGACTATACTTCCCATCCAACCTCCTATACGTATGCAGTCTCGCCACCAATTCCAGTCCCGCCGTATGCGAACTCTCCAACTGCGCTCTCTCACCATTAATATCCTCAAATATGACGAGCAACAATATCGTCGCCAACGTACTATCCTGCACTTTCTCCACGGGCGTTGAGAGGGCTTCTTTCAGTCCGTGCAACGCCAACCCGTAGCGTTGTCTGGCCTTAAGAGCGAGATTGCGATTGTGTGACTCGTTTGCGTAAGAAGTCAAAGCGGCTGCTTCGACGGCCCAGCGGAGACAGGAGGATGGACTACCCGCGACTTCGTTTTCGCGGCAGAGTACGTATAGCAGTGGAATCGACTCGAGAGCGCCGGGGAGAGAGTCGGGCGTTCGTTGCGTGGTGTATTGATCGAAGAAATAGCACAACGCGCGATCGTCCATGCTTGCATCGGCCAGCCAGCGCGGTTTGGATATTAACGCCAATCCATTTTCCTCATTCTCAATAATGTCGCCGGAAGTCTCACTCCCTTCGTTTTTAGATTGCGATTGCGATTGCGATTGTTGAGCGTCTATCAACGAGGACCGCCATTTCCGCGACGCATACGATTTGTCCTGCAAAACAATCGGGGGTCGATAGCCGGGACATGTCTTGCCATATATTTCGCAATTGCGGCATCCGGGGCGCGCTTCGTCGCACTACCCATCCCATCATTTAGCCATTAGCCCTCAAAGTTCGCATCGCGATAATTGAGCAGAAGGGAAGAAAGAGGAGGGGGCGAACCTTGATCTTCCGTCGTCGACACAGGTAACAGCCAGTACTGGGCTTCCCACTATATACCATTGTAATATTCACATGTGCTCGTTCATATGTTATAGATTATACGTTATATAAAAAATAAAAGGTCGGAATTGAGTCACCGAGTTGTGCGGGGATGAGAATGCATGATCGGTTTTCTCTCGAGTTGATGGTCTTGCGCGACGTTGCGGTTTCGAGTCGGATAGAGCGAGCGCGATTCGAGCGAGTATGTATGTAGACGCTGAATGAATAGATGCGAATATATTTCTTGTGAATGCGACGATGTCGTATTGGTGTAGCAGTTGAAACAGATGTGGCTGTCTGCCTAGAACATTTATCAGGCTATGCATGTGTAGTTCCGTGATAGCCGCCCCATTTTTATCGATCCTTCTTATCGACGATTACTCCCCACGTCGATCTACGTATTTAGACTTGTACGTACGTAGTAAAAATAGACATAAATAAATGGATTCAGGTATCTATAAATCAATACACGATAATTCCATATACCGGCCAAATGATGGGAAATCCTTGGAGTAATGATGCTATTTGAGGCCCAGACCAAGACCAGTTTTGTTCCAATGACATAAAGAAAGCAATGAACGCTAATGTGATGATGGATGAATGTAATCAAGAAAGTCCATGTCGTGGGTGGGTATTCGGACAGAAACAAATGAGCGTCACTTCAAATGAATACCTCCAATGCAGTAGTGCTATGTTGTGTGTAGGTGAAAATCGTAAGTCGTTTAATGATGCGGTGCGTCTGTCATGGCTTGGTCACCCGACTCGCCGAGAGATATCGATGGAGGTGGTTCTGATGCTGTGACGGGTTGGTGATGGTGGTGCATTCCTTCGGTTGGTCGTAGGCCGGGAGTGCTGGAGACACTTTCAATTACTGTACTATCTGCGAATAGTTCTTCGGGAGGTGGTGCAAATGACCACACCTGTACTCATTAGCACGGCACAATCTTCTAGTAAAAGGTGACGTACCTCCATCACGGTGCGGCCGGATCGACTCGCCATTATCACCGCTTTCTCTTCTTCAAAAGCCACTCTCCAGACAGCTTCGGCCGGCGTTGACAATTCTCGCAGTAACTGTCCGGTCTTCAAATCCCAAACCTTGACCCGCCCATCACTACCACCGCTGACAATGCGGGTGCTGTCAAACTGCAGACTGGTCACGCTGTTGTCATGAGCTGCCAATCGGTGGATTGGTGCCATGCGCGTTAACGACCAAACTCGTACAGATCCATCAGATCCACCAGTAACCAAAGTGTCACCCCTCATCTGTAACTGTCCAACTAATGAAGTATGTCCTTGGAGAATTGCATGACACTGTCCAGTACTCGGGTCCCAAATACGCACACTCGTATCCAAACTACCCGTTGCAATTCTCCGGCCGTCAAAAGCAATGGCATAAATCTGGCTAAAGTGGCCGGATAACGTCCTCAAACATCGACCCTCTGATATACTCCAAATACGCGCGGTTGTGTCATAGCTACCGGAAACCACCAAATCGCCGTGGATGCCTAGACACCTCACACTAGCTTGATGGCCCACCAACACACCTCGACAATTACCAGTGACCAAGTCCCATATTCTTAGAGTTGTATCTCTCGACCCAGAAATCGCGGTGTTCTTATCCGACATTTTCAAACAGCGTACCGTCGAGGTATGACCGCGTAATAAATGCGTGCATGCTCTTGAAATCGGTTAGCTAACGTAAATGGACGATGACCAACATGCTCACCCTGTTGCCATGTTCCAGACTCGCACTTCACGATCACAACCACCGCTGACGAGTAGATCGTCCCAAGGAACCATAGCCCATACACCCATGACGTGTCCTTCTAACGTCTTTTGGTTTCCTCCGTTTGTGTCATAGACATGAATCTTTGCATTATCCAATGCAACTACAATATATTTGTGCGTCAAATGCAGACTCGTCACAACGCCTTGATCAGGAGTGACATGTTTCTGTGTACAATGGCCACCTTTATTCCACGCCGACTCGACCATATATTTCTTCTTAAAGTGCGTGCGATACGACGACGGCTGGACACGGCGCTTCCGATTCGACGTTGGAGACGGCGGTGGCCACGATGACTCCAGCGGATGGTCTGTAGACATGCTGCTTACGCTATCAGCAGCCGATGAGGTCGACTTTCTTCTCCTCCAAGGTTGAAAGGGCTGTTGTTGATAATCGCTGCTAATCGAACTCATAAAGGACAATCGTCGGCCGCCGTGGAATGGGTCGACAAAGTCACGATCGTCGTCGGACGGCCTTCTATAAACGTATGCATGTTTATCGCACAGGTGCTTCCAGGTTATATCGTCGTTGATAAGTTCGTGCCATCGCTTCGATACTTGCGAGGCTCGTGCCAGCGTCTTTGGATCGTCGACAAACGAGAGGACCTATACCATCCAACATGAGTATGCAACAAGATGCAAGTCCACAGTTGCTCAGCACTCACCCTTAAACATATTTCATTCGGAAAACACAAAAACGGATCCTTCCTCAACCGCGGACTGATAAAACTCGAGACAAAACTGAGCTGCTGATTATCGCACAGATTCAAAATATCCACCAAAAACTTTTGTTTCTGGGCACTGCCCATCGAACTGAAATATATTTGGGCCTTGAGCAACAGGCTATCATCTTCATCTTCGTCGTCCACCTCGTGGCCGCCACCACCACCGCCCAGACTAGACTGCCAATTTGAGACTGTTTGATGCGGAGTCGGACTCGGTGCTGGCGTTGGCGGTGACGCTGGTGCAGATGGAAGAAGATTGCTGGGAAGAGGAGATGCAGATTTATTCGGGGTGGGTAGAGGTTTTGGGTGGTGGTTGTTGTGACTGGTGGTATTATTGTCGGACGACATCATGTCCTTGCCTCCTGCGGGCATGCGAGACGGCATGTCGGTCAGTGATTGCGGTACGCTGCGAGGAATATTGGTCTCGTGGTCGCCGGCAGCAGCATCTCGTAGCGATGCTCGACGCTGGCCTAAAGAGCGCGGCGGTGTATACCGCGCAGCCATGAGTTGGGGAGTTGGCGATTCGGGGGAGTTGAGGGGGTGTATTATAAGAGGCGGTAGACTATGAGGTGTTGAAAGGACATAAATTCTGCGTCAAACGAAAATCTTGCTGTAGGTGTATGTAATACGGTAAGGAGCTGGACTGGAGCTCATGGACGCAGTGGTGTGGTGTCTGGTCGCTCGTTGGATGGTTGCTCGATGAATCGAAACGGTGAGGCAAGCCAAGTGTGGAGTCTTTGAGGATAAATGGCCAATGTTGCAGCAGGCAAAGCGGGTCGCGACGGTGCAAGTCTCCAAGAAGATCCAAAGGGTTCAGAATATTTGTTGTAGGATGTTCATTTTGTCGTTGCAAAATAGAGAAAGAGGAGTAGGCAGGGTGCAGAGGCAGAGGCAGAGAGAGAAAGAGCGGGCGGAGAAGAGACGATTACTTGCGCCCTTACTAATCAGCCTGCCACCTATCACCGTCGTATTCTCCCTAGTGATCGATTGAATAGTATGAAGATGTCAGTGGCTGCTCGAGATTATCCTAAACACTTGTCTGATTAGTTCGTCCTGATCATATCAACTCCCAACTCGGCGGCAAATATACCCATGACATGCCAACCAGTCCTACTTACTAGGGTAAAGCAACAGATCATGAATCATACCTATGTAAGTCTGGCGAAATGAAGGAATAAGGTCACAGCTGCGCAGAGTGTGCTTGTATCGTGCGACAGTTCTTCATGCGCCTGATTTATCCGGAGCGAATGATGTTCCCTCCTGCATTTTTGAGGCCATACCATTGATGTCGTAAGGTCATAACTCGAATCTGACACAACGTGACTGCAGCCATGCATGACTTGCGCAAGGGACAGACGAAATGATGGAGAATATTTATGATATATAGTTGCAAGATGTCAACTGGTCGATCCGGAACCCCGGATTCCAGATTTGGGTCTTATGTATTTATATCATAATACTCGGGTCATCTCTTGATCCATGGTCACGTCTAAAGTATCCAAATAAAATCACATAATAGTACAGCAGCAATCTATAACAAGCCAAAAATAGTCAAGAAGAGTAGAAATAAAAAAGAACCAAGATATCCAAGAAGAGATTACTCCAGAAATGTCGTGCATACCCTGGCCTAATTAATGCGCATGTCCGATCTGCAAGAATAAAGGCAAAATCATGCCCACAACAGAAACCGCAAGATCTTGAATCGACCCCTTTGGTTTCGGGGGTTCGCGCGAGTCTGCGTAGCCATTGGAATGAGAATGAGACGGTGCCGATGAAGGCGCAATATCTTGTATCGTGTGCATCGCGACGTATCTACGATCAGAATATTAGTATTAGCGCTCCGAAAGTCATTCGACGCAACTCACAAAAATGTCCCTGCAGAAAACAGTAACAGAACGCCAGTCCGCCACCGATTCGAAGCCTCATCACTCCCAAACCCGGAGCCAAGAGTATGCACAATAATAAAAGTCAACAAAGCCCCCACCGGCGCAGCCAGACTGAAGACCAGCAAATGACGACCCGCAACTCGACTGGAAAGACCCTGCTTCAAAAGCACAGACGTCAAACCAAACGCAGCTGGCGCTTTGTGTACAAGAAGAGCGAGAAAGATGATAAAACTCAGGCTGGAGTCTGATCCCGATGCGCCCAGAGCAATACCGTCCGCCGCGGCATGGATGACCAAGCCAGTGGTCATTGCGAAGGTGTGCGGGTTATGGTTGGCGTGGTTGTTGCTATCTTGGTCAAGTAATCCACCATCTCGATTGGGGGAAGAGCTTCTTCGTAGACCGGAGCCTCCGAGATTGTCTAGTGATATGTGGTATGGTAATCGTCTGGGTTTCGGCGGCGTAGCAAATGCAGGTAGTTTGTCGATCAGATACATAAGAATAAATCCGCTGATGAGCGATATTCCGATCCAAGCATGCAGTGCGCGGTTTTCGTCTTCGTGTTCGTGGTCGTGAGAGTCGACGTCACTTCCTCCGTCGAGATTCAAAGCGTGCACTTCTCCCGGCGCCGTTGGTGTCTTCGGCGGCGCTGCATCGCCAAACGCAGATGTATCATCGGCGACAACAGGACCAGGTAGAGCGTCGATTTCCGGAATCCCTCTCGGCGGTAGAATATGAACGGGTGAACTTTTGTGCTGCCATCGGACGTCCAGTCCGCGGGTCTGAAGGCTCGACGGCGAGCGATAGTTCTGAGAGCTATAGAGTGTTTCCACTCCTTCAGGAATAATAATCACAAGCGCTGTGCCGACGAGTATGCCCATGCCCAAGGATGAGATGAATCGTGACTGTGAGGGGGAGAGGGTGAAACTGAGCGGCAATGCACCGACGAGGAAGGATCTGTTGAAGTCAAACAGTGTTAGATAGTCGTAAAAGAATAAGTATAGACCTAGGGCAGGCAAAGTCTCACGTTATAGCCATCACAATGCTCAAGATGAGCAGAGTGAAGAGGCCCTCCATGACTGTTTCGTGTCCGCAATGCGCTCGCTGTTTTGATTGAGTTAATAATGGTACATTCTGTGCTGCAAGTGTCGATTATAATCCTCGTGACAATGGTCGAGTACGGCGTATAGAAGTGAGAAATGAATATCAATATATGAATAGATTGACAACAGATGTCAATGTTTGTATGCGTGGTTGGATCTCCAAGTTTAGATTGCGGACCAGTCAGCCACTGATGTGCCGCCCGCCAGCCAATCATCAGTGCGATCAATTACATACCTCTAGCCCTAACCCTATCTCTACAATCCGTCAGGGGTCACGTACTGCTTATTGATAAAAATGGGTAAAATATGTTAGATTGACACAATATAATACTGAGAAAACTGCTTCACGAAGATTTCGAGCTTGGGAGGGCTCGTGAAAGCCTTGAAATACACAACTCTAATTGGTCGACAGCCTGAAAGCCATCACAGTCAAGGTTGACCTTCGTAAGGATTAATTCACTCTTTGCATGCTTATGTATCTCTAAGAATCAGTCATATCGGTTTGTATATATCGAGTTCAAGTCAAGATGAAGAAGGTATTGTCAATTTGGTAACTGTATGGAGCTGTCTTGCATAACGCTAAAAGCCCTAGCACTACCATTTGTGGTAGTATACCTAATGTATTTCCGTCATACGATAAAAATATCGAAAAGATTTCCCAGTGTCGTTTACTTGGAAACCAATTTCTTAGGTAATTTTTTACATGCTCCTATTAGGCTGGACAGCTGAGGAATGCTTCTGGACTATTGTCAACCACTTCTCGGGATCCATGGCTTGCTCTTAGGGCTTTGTGCCGTTCCAACCTTGGAAGGTTATGGGATTATTACATGGCATTCATGCTGATATTCTCTACTCTAATCACGGGAAATAATAATTATTATGCAGATATGTATAGAGCTTTGTAGCAATATTTATGTGCTAATTCCTGTATGAGTCATGGAGGTCTCATTATATAGATTGAGGTCCTATTTCCATCTCGTTCTTCATTTACCATACTTAGTTTCTCGCCGAAGTGTACCCAATAGATCAACATCTGGATATAGTCCTAAGAACGAGCGTGTATATCTTGTTCTTATCATCGTTCATCAGTCAGTTCATTAGATGTCGAGATATCTAAGCAAACCAAACCCGGAAAGCATGTGGATTGCTATGTGTAGAGGAAGCCTCATCAGGCAGGGTTGGGCGAGGTACATCAAAACAGACCAATTATGCAGATGTCAGTAGGTATCTCTATCGCAAAATCTCCTCGATTAATGGAAGCTTGTTGAGCTTCGCATACTCAAGGGGCGTATGGCCGTTGCACCGTCTGTTTCGATCAGCTCCAGCCGCTAATAGTAATCGGACAATCGATTCGATGTCGAAAACAACAGCCATATGCAGCGGAGTGGGCTTATCCGGTAGTTGGAGATTGATATCAGCCCGGCCTGCGCCGATAAGGTACCGGATGATGGATTCTTCATTGAGGACCACGGCCCAGTGAATTCGACCCCAGCCATTGTTGTCGAGTGCGTTGACGTTAGCTCTATTCTCAACTAACAGCTGCATTTCAGGTATGGACTTTATGTGGAAGAGGGGTGTCTCGCCCTTGAGATTTCTGGCATTGACATCAGCCCGCCTCTGGATGAGCAGACGGATTATCTCTGTCGACGATGCAAGGTGGAGAGCAGTATTGCCTTCTGCATTTTTGTTGTCAACGTCTGCGCCCTTGTCAAGCAGAAGCGATACTATTGTTTGATTGCTTCGAGACGCTGCTTCATGCAGTGGCGTTTGTCCCTTTTTGTCCTTGACGTTCGGATTCGACCCCTTTTCAAGCAACGCGCGGACAATACCTTCCTCTTCGGATCTGCATGCTGCATTTAAAGGAGTGTCACCGGTAGAATCCGTTGCCTGAAAGTCAATATCTCGCGACAAGAGAACTGTCACAATTTGTGTTCCATGTCTATTAATGGCATCAATCAGTGCTGAACGGCCCGAACCTGTGAGGTCGTTGCCGTTGATATCGAAACCATCCAAATACAGAGACCGTATCACGTTGTAGATGTCTATTTGCCGGAAGTTTGGACGGTTGTCTATGTACAAGAAGAACTCGCCAAGAGGATCTCGCTTGCCTGTGGTGGCCTTGTCGCCCTTCTTGTTGTTGCTGTTGTTATTTTGAGCGGCTTCTAGTTTCGTTGTCAACTCTTGATTCGCAGTTCGCAACTGGTCAGCTTCCAATTTAGAGTCAGACAAGTCCTTGCGCAATTTTTCAATCACTTGCTCTTTCTTGTGATCTTCTCCCTCACGATCAGTACCCACCGGCCCATCAATGGTCGTTGGTATACTAGCAAGAGGCAGAATTTTGGACACCAACATCTTGCTGCCAGCGCTATCATCAGCGGGTAGCAATGTCATTGCAATTTCTCGGCGTCCAGGTTGATGAAAGAAATAGATTGGGCTGTGACTGTTCACATCCCATCCCGTATTGCGGCAAGCTGCCATTCCAGACGGATCTCTATAACCAGGGGCTGGAACAACGGCGGAATTCCAGTTCGGGAAGGTGTATGAAAGCTCTAATATACGGCGACGAGTAGCTGAAGTGACTGTGTAGACACGGATGTCCGGAACAGGTTGGCCGGAATCCCAAGAGACGACACTTATAGGGGCTTGAGGAATGAGGTCCTTCTGAATAGGGGCTGTTGGAAGTCATTAGCTTGGAAGAGTGAGGTATCACGAAGAATTTACACACTTCGAGCTCCCCATCTATAGTTCCGATCGCATGCAACTTCACACAATGCCATATCAGACCCCTGATAATAAAGGCGAAGTGCTTTTGTCACGTTGTCCGAAGCTGCTGACAAACGTGTTCCTTTGAGTGCATCTGCCACGATGCGACCTTTCAGTAGTTGCCATGCTTGATTCGCGTGATTGTAGCGTAGTTCTTGCAATGGGCCTGCTCCTGTATTTCCACTGGCTTTTCCTTGGAAGAACAGCCGGAGCGGTTGATTTTGATTCTCCGGGAGGGAAACTGCAAGTCCAGAGCTGGGCTCAATCTCGAGCTTTGGTAGGCTCTCAGTGATAGTAGTTGACGCCCATGGACTGGTCAACTCTTGATCAGTATGGGACTTATTTTCCGTTAGTCAAAGTTAGTCGACTCGGACAGAGCACATTTACCCAACAGATTCGATTTGCGTCATTGAGATAGAAGACACAGATCTGATATGCAATTAGTTTTTAGTACAGTCTATGGCAGCAGGGTCGGAAGAACATTTGAGACTCACTCTCATATTATTTCCATCATCTAGCCATCTTGTTGCAGTAATCCGAGTGCCAGATTTGGCCTGTCGAGTAACAACCCCTTCTCCTCTGACAAACCAGCCATAACCCTCAAAATAACATGACTCCCTGACAGCTTGCTCACCATCAAATTGGTAGTATACTCGCAAGTGTCTTTTATTGGCGTGGGAAAATTCGACTGCGTCAAAGTTCGCGGGGCGAGACATGGTGATTTAATGTTATGACAAGGCTGATTGGATTTGTCGAGTGAGTCAAGTAGATGCACACCCGAGAGCATGTGGCACTTACTAGTATGTATCGTCGTATATAGAGAGGCAACCTGGAAGGTGATCCGGCAGGATGAACGAGCTGTTTCGAGTAGATAGTAGCAGAGCCGCATGATTGTAAAGGTTCAAAATAAATCGCTCACCTTCCGGTTGGCAGTTCCTAAAGAAGAAGGAGCGAGGCTGGGGTAGGTGCCCACCTGCACCTGGGCATGCATATAATCAAAACGATCTCCAGTAGATGGCCAGGGCTTTCAATGCTATATCCATGCTACATGTACCTAGCGACACCTGGAACCATACGAATGCCTCCTTTAAACGAACACCCGTCACAGATGCAAGCCACGTCACATTACAGCTGAACAATCACCATACAACTTCAACGTCGCTTTTGGAAGAGATTCAGCTAGCCACTGCATTTGCTGAGGTAAATACGCTCGGCTCTGATGATTTCAGTTGCTACAGGGTAGACTCTAGAAGGCAATGGAGTAAATATATCCTCGCCACCATCTCAGATGCATGGACAGGGATTAGTTTGATAGATCGCTATCCGACAATGTGTCCAATGTTGATAATTCAATGTTGCATACACAGTACTAAGCTCCTCCCAGAAGCTATATATAAGTATCAAATTTCTCGCGGACAATCAATCTGACCAGAACGTTTTACTACTTCATTCGCAGTCAAAACGCACAGGAACATCCCGAGATGTCCAGTTACATTCAGGTACATATGTACACGCTTGCCCTTAGAATTACCCCTCTCTCCGTTAGCAAGCACTACGTGATAGACAGAACTAGTCGTCCATCCAAACAGCTAACAAAAATCAGGCATTACCCCCAAACGCGGCCGTCGTTTTCAACGGCGATGTATACATTTTCTACTACGACTCCACCACCATGCTACTGTGGTACCTCGTCGCCAAGGTCGAGAAAGGCCCTATCATCAATCCAACTCGAAACCCACTCAACGTCTCAAGGGGTGCCACGAATCATGGTCCCATTCGGGCCGACCTGAATCACTCGGCATTGCCGCTGGCTGCTGCTGCAGATCCTGCGAAAGGGAAGGTATGGGTATACTATACCGATGTTAATGGGACAGTCCACAATGCTTGGACCAAGGACAGGGGACAAACCTGGACGAGCGGAGGAGCAATCAACGCTCAGATTACCCTGGGAGGGAATCATACCATGTCTGCATATTGCGATCCGAATTACGATGAACCGCGCATCGTGGCTGTAAACATGATCGAGAGCAGCTTGTGTGATGCATACGTCGAGGATGGGGCCTGGGAAAATGATTTCGTTCATTAAAATATGTGCATATGTACGTACTTGCATTCTGGCGTGACCATGAATATATCCTTGGTTCTTGTTCTTCCAACATTGACATCTGGAAGGTCCACGAGACTTCTAATCATGGTTAACTCAGCCTACACACCCTTACTTAAGCATCTGAGATGGAATAGGATTGATAATATCGAATTTCTGCCCCAAGTAAGATCGTTTTCCACAAGATCATGAAAACAGTCTTCATGTTAGATATCAGTGCTGGCTAATCGTAGAATCAGTAGGGGGTCTTTTCCAGTATCATTCCTTAAGTCCTTCATTTCCAAGGAGGATATAATCAGCACCATCATGAGGTAAGAGGAAATTATAGGGTCACGGAGTCCAAGAACCTACGCGCATGTTAGATGACATGTAGTGTAGTGAGTAGAGGTCTGTAGTGAGGTGAGGAGAAAGTTGATTAGGGTTATGGATCCACCAGCTCCATTATTCTCACCGCCATGAGCTAGATCTCCAGGGCGGCAGAATCGGTTCTTTGATCGGCCAACCGTGAAACTCGCGACGTCCTCGACTCAAAGCTCAACGGTCAGCACGTTCTTTATCAATTGAGGCTTCTATTTTGCGACCATCTATACTAATTGAACTACTTTAATACTTTCCTCAAAAATCTCGGGATTTCGCACCAGTTCCGTGTTCACGAGCAGTTGTACCTCCGAGTGAATCTGCGTCCGCGGTTTTTGACAGAAGGGATTCTTTCAACCGACTTGGCCATTCTCTGTCCTGGAGAGCTTTCACCGACTCTCTCGAGGCAACATTCTTCATCCTACCTCACTACAATCAACATCAGCTTCACCTTTCCAGTCATCTCCTACGAGAACGAAATCATTAAGATGGAAACCTCGGCCCCCTCAACAACCACAACAACAACCAACAACCACAACACCCCCAACCCGCCCAGCATCGAACTCGCCTACAAGAAAAAATGCATCCAACTCAAAAAACGCCTCAACGAAATCGAAGCCGAAAACGATTTAATTCGAGCCCGCAACAAACGCGCAAAATACTACGTCGCGAAAATGCGTCTTGAGACTTGCATTATGCTGGAGCGGTTGGCGACTGTGACGGGGATGTTGGACGAAGCTGCTGCTTCTTCTTCAGCAGCGGCTGGTGGTGGACAGCAAGGTGGTATCAGTGCGGAGTTGAGAGCGAAAGCAGCGGCGATTGTGACCAGTGCGCATGCGCAGAGTACGCAGGGAGTGATGGATGATGAGACGGAGGGTAGTTCGGAGGAGCAGCCTCCTACGGTAATTCCCTCCCCTCCCCCTTTCCTCTACGGGTTTTCTGGATGAAATGCTAATATAAGCCCCAGCCCCAAGAACGACCCCTCCGCGTAAAACGCAGTCGCAAATCAAACATGGCCTTTGAAGACCTCGAGGCCGAAGCTGCAATGCAATACGAAGCTAATAGCCCCGAACCCAGAGGCGGCAATGACTCGGGTTACGGCAACAATATCGATATTGACAGAGACAGTAGGAATCTGGGCATCGGCGACGAGAATGATAGGACCCCCTCTCAACCAGCGGATAGGGAGAGGTCGTTACTCGCAGGTCCGAGTGGGGAGGAGAGACGATCTTCCGGGTTTCGGGCTGTGAATGCTAGATTTGATAGTCAGGGTGCGATGCCGATGGATGTTGATGAGAAGCCTGTTAGGAGGGAGAGCTAGAGATTGAGCTATGTGGTGTTGTGTTTCGTGTTTGTGATATCAAAGTGTCTGTTATGATTTTTAGAACGGTGTTGGGATGGTTGTACTATATTGTTCTATTTTATGTTATGGCGTTTGGTTGTACGAATGATTATATTTGTTTAATGTTGGCAGTATGATTTGGAATATAGATATTAAGTATGTAATTATACCAGGTATGCTGGCCGTTCCCGTTTGCTAGGCTCATAGATCAACACCAACCATACCCTATACAAACCCAAAATAATGATATGCACAAGCCCAAACAGCCCAGGAAAGTATTTGACCAGCAAGATGAATATTCTACATCCATGCACTTCAATTCATAGTTTTATACATTACTCCACGCCAGCGTACAAATCAACTATGATGTTGATAGCGGCAACCAGGATTTCGGCAGCGATCAGGACAATAACTAAACCCGACTTGTTAGATCATGATTCATGTGAAGAGAAGAGGAGGATACGTACCAATCCATTCCAAATATTCACCATGCCGATGACTCAACTGATCCTTCAACACCGCCAATAAATCCGCAATAACATCCAATCGCTCCGTGAGCAGTCCCACCCTCTGATCCATCTCGAGGTATGTACGCACAGCTTGATATACAGGCTCCAGCTGAGGTTCTGCCCACATTAATTCCGGACTATCCAGCACAGAGCCTTGTAGGTGGATATTAATTCGTAAGATAAACAGCTCGCCGATCTGCATGTTGATTTGTTTCCGCGTCATGTTCACACTCCCCGTTTTGGCGATTTGCGCGGGAAACGGGGCTGTAGCAGCGATAGTTTCAGAAACAAGGTCTTCAAATAATGATGTCTTTACAGACTGTGACAATGCGTGTGATATGGCGAGTTTGATCATGTGATTGCGCGGGTCTCGCAGCGAGATGAAATCGTTGTATATTCGTGCCTGGTAGTCGCGCGCATAGTAGAAATTGAAGTTTTCGACTTGTCTGTCTTCTGTGCTGAGAATGGCGGTTGCGAATTTGGCGACATCCGCTAAGAATCGGGTCTCTTCGGCGGGTGTCATGCCCCAGATTACCACGGTGCCGTAGTCAAAGAGAAAAACTTCTGGTGTATGTACGGTTGTATCAAGGTCTAGGCCTTCTTCGTCTTGTGTTACTACTTTATTGATGCTGGGAGTCGATTGCGAGCGAGTCGTTTCTTCGTCGCGGAAGTCGATCAGGTCTTCTCGTATGTTTTTGCCATGTTCTTCGACCTCCACGGCGCTATCTGAATATCTGCGCTCGCCTGGGGGTCGGTGTTGTTGCTGTTGTGGTTGTGGTTGACTAGATCCTTCTGGGTGATGCCCATTCCTCGTCTGGGGTTGATGCTCTGCTTGTTTCGTTTCATATTGATAGTCGAACGGCGAATATACACATTCATCAAACAACTTCGGATTGGCGCCGCGAGTCTTGTCTCTAGATTTGAGAAACCGCATAACCCCATCTAAACGATATGAATTCGCGGTACAATATGCCGTCACTCGAGGTAAACGATCGCGATCTGCTTTGCCCAACCTCGCGGCAGCCCTTCGCGCCGTAGGTTCTTTAATCCGACTAATCTGCGTGTATACGTCCCGCGGAAACCCATCATCGATAACTTCCTCGTCATCACCAGTAACCGGGTCCGGTAAAAGTTTGAGCTTTTGCGTATTCTTGGACGTTCTCTGAGGACCAATCTTCGGCGCGATTATCGTCCCAGCAGCCGCTGTCACAGGCGAACCTGCACTATTACGTCTTCGCAGTTTACTGTTCAGCGCCGACAGCATGGGCTGTCCAACAGGCCCCAAGGACGTATTACGAACAGGCGGCGAGCTCGCCTGTAGCGGCTGTACGATAGAGTCGGATTGCGATGTGCCATTGTATGTACTGATGGTAGTGAGGGGATTGAAAGTCACGGTCCGACGATCTGAGCGTGGTGACGTAGTCGCAGGATTAGCAGCAGGGCGCTGGTATTGCGGTAATAATGGGGAGGTCTCGGTGGTTGCCATTGCTGCGAGATCATATCATCGAGTTGATCGGGAGCGAATGTAAGGCTGGACACAAGTCCATTGAGCTGTTTTTGGTTATGTGAAAGGGAGATTGTGAAGATGTTTGGATTGTCGTAAAGTCTAACAATGGTCGGAGCTTGGATCCACCAGCACAGTTGAGAGCCTGAAAGTCTGGGCTGCCATCTCACGCTAGTCGTTAGGGGTCTAGTGTGACTCCACCTCTCTAAGAAACAGTAATGCAGCCAGCACGTGCTAGACGTAACCCTACTTTGGTGTTAGGGTTAATTAGGGTTATCAACATACCTATAGACAGATGATTATGTTGGGATTCTCCAATGATTATCTGTTATATATGACAACTTTATATAAACATAGTTTCAAACCTAGTTTCAAACCTAGCCCTTGAATCAGTTCCATATGATGTGTCATGTAACTATAGAAACTACATGCTGTTGATTCAGCGGAGGATCGTGATTCATACAGGCAACCCTCTTCAATAAAGATTCGTTTTTGATGCATTGGTCCATTTTGATATTTTATGTTGGAAATTAAAGCACTCAATTGCAAAATAAAACACCCTTATAGGTCGCAAGAAGATGTTAATGTTGGTTGTCGGTCAATTTCGTCCGGACACTCGGATACAACGGTTGCCCAAACAGCAAGCCCTAAGTCATGCCATACCCCTTAAGAACGCAATACTTCAACCCATCATACTCAGATTGTATCCTTTATCAGTTCAATTATTTAACCTCAGACACCTATCATGTCCTCCGAAAAGCCAATTCTAGTCGTCCTCGGTGCCACAGGCAACCAAGGCGGTTCCGTCATTTCCCACTTCCTCTCCCTATCATCCTCACCATACGCACTTCGAGCGGTCACCCGAGACACATCCTCCACCAAAGCCAAACTACTTACCTCCCAGGGCGTCGAGGTAGTAGCCGCCAACTTCGATGATCCCCAATCCCTCAATGCAGCCTTCAGCGGCGCATCCATCATTTTCAGCGTGACCGATTTCCTACAATCCATGCTGAACCCTGCCTTACGCGAAAAAGCTGCCGCAGCCGGTATAAACACTGGATTCTATATCCGGGACTACGAAGCCCAACAGAATAGGAACATCATTGATGCTGCTGCCAAGGTTAGCACGCTTGAAAGATTCATTTACTCCAGCCTTCCGTACGCGAACAAGTTGAGTGGTGGGAAATACGAACATGTTTACTATTATGATAGTAAAGCAGCTGCGGAAGAGTATGGGAGGGCAACGTACCCGAAGTTGTGGGAGAAGACGAGTGTTTTCTATGCTGGGTTTTATCTTGAGAATTATGTTTGGGAGGCTAAGGCTCTTTTTGCGCCGAAATTGGTACGTTCTCTTATTCTTTTCTTGCTTTCGAAAACTATACTGACAATTTGTTAGAATAAGGAAAAGAACAGTCTCATCTCATGGACCATGGAACCTCTCACCACATCACTTTTTCCCTGGTACTCCGTCGTACAAGATACCGGTCCCCTCGTGGCAGCCTTGATCAGCGCTGCACCAGGCAAGAAACTCATCGCCGTCAACGAATGGCTCAGTATGGAAGATGTCTCCAAACTTCTTGCTGAGCGCTTACAGAAAGATATCGATTTCACGGGTAGCCCACCTGACTTCAACCAGGGTATTCCCGAGTTTCAGCAAGGTCGTCAGGAGATGATTGCCTTTTCTATTGAGTTTGGGTATGATGGAGGGAAGGTTGATAAGAGTGTTGTGAAGCCTGGTGACTTAGGGGTGCCAGTGCAGCTGAAGTCTGTGAAGGAGTGGATCGAGAAGCAGGATTGGGAGAATATCTTGCCAACAGAGTAAGAACAGGAAAGGATTGATCTTGTGGAGAAGACGTGCAGGCCATTACTTGTCAAGTGAACCGAAAGGAATGAATTGTGCAAATCATACACATACACCTGGACAATGAGAACTAAGCTGGCCTTGTTTCGTTTATTCCCTATTGAAGAGGCCTCCTGGGCATTGACTTGGATATATGCTTGATGCATGCGTAATTGATTTAGGCTATGGTAGTGAATTAAAAACAGCCACAATGCTATAAATAACAGTAAACGCTTGCAATAGTGTCAAAATGCTAACATGAATAAACTCCGAAACAGCCCATAAAGACTCACAAGCCGCAAGATGAATCTTAACTCCACTGTACATTTCTCTTCAGACATACGTCTAACAGGTCCGGCCGCAATATGTTGATAGCTTGAGATAATTCCAGCACGTACCGTAATGAGGTATGAAATTGATGATTTGTGGATGGCTTTATCGCCGCACGAAACCCTTCGAACCACCCCCAACCCGTTTAAGTCCTCCCGGGGCAGTGCCATTGCGACCTCTTCGTCCAGCCTGCCAGGCGGCCTTTACATGTCGTCCAACAGCCGAGCTCTTGGGAGGAAGCATCTCTTTCTTAGTCTCCAGAACCCGAATAGTGACGTCTCCACGGCGAATGTCTTTCGCAGGCCTGTCTTCTTTAAAAAATTTGTGTTGCTTTGTATTGATCTTCTGTTGCTCTTCTGGCGGCGGTGATGGCAGTCTATGAATTGGCTCTGCATTCAAAATCTCATCTGGCAGCAGAGCGGGAAGCACTCGACGACCCGGTTCTCTGACAACGGATCCCTGAAGAGTTGCGGTGCTTTCAGAGACAAGATCATCATCTGATATAAGCTTAGAATCAAATGATGATGGCTTTTGAAGTTTCTCTGCTTTGGCTTTGGCTGCGGCTGATGCCTGTGCTTGGGCCTTTTGTTTCTCATCCTGTAGTCGTCGCTTTTCTTTCTGCAATATTTCGTCCCTGTATGTTCTTAGTAAATTATATCCTTCATTATCAATAAAAAGCTTACCGTCTCTTGGCTTCCTTTTGTTTCTGTGCTTGAACTTTCAACGCCAACAATTGAGCCGAATTGTCAACGACTTCGGGTGCGTCGTCGTCATCACTCTCAGATTCCTCCACATCTTGTACTTGAGTCGATGGAACAGTCTCAATTTCAATTTCTTTCGCCGTCCGAATTGGGAGTGCAGGCTCCTCGCTTCCGAATCGGATATGGTTGCTTGATTTCTTCGCAGATCTCTCTGGGGTGGTAGATGCTGATTTTGCTGTAGATTTAATCCCATTGCTGATCTTCTGTTCCTGCGTGGCCGGAATTTGAATGATAACATTATCCTCTGGAACCTCTTGTTGAGACGACAAAACCTCAATCACGCTATCTTCTTGTTCGGGCGATAACCTTCTCCGCTTATTTGAGTGGCCGTTTGTCTTGCTCTCCATAGTTTTCCGTTTTGTGTTGGTCGCAGACTCTAAGCCATTCGTACGCGGAGACGACACGTTTCCCTGTCTCGTTGCTGTGACCATTTTTGTGGTTGTGGATGATGAATCGTCTGCGCTGGTATCAGTCGAGTCGGAGTGAGAAGCTTGGGCGGTGACAGAGCTGTCGTCGCTGGCCGGGAGATTATTTCTGGAGAAAATGCCCTTTGCCCTTGTGAAGACCTGTGAGAACATGGGTAGACGAATAGAATTCGATGCTGATTCGATTCGAGTATGTGCAGTCAACGCAAAAGCCTCCGAGCGTCGCGGGCTTGAATTTCTCGATGTCTTATTTTTCTGGTTTGGACCGTCAAAAGAAATCTTCTCCAGTCAGCGGGGACCAGGACCCACTCCATCAATGCTTATCCGGATTTATGTTCTGCCGTCCCGTTTCACGATGAAGCTGATATTTTCAGCGATCAATGAGTACGATTTTGGGCTACATAATTGTATTGATCATGATTTGTTGTTAATTATTTAGGATTCAACCAACAATCGAGGGGTTTTCTGATACGTGGATCTTATACTAATCTGGTAATGTTCCTGTAATGTGTCGTATTCTTACACGGTTTCAGGGCATCTGATTCGCTTTCAATGGACCTTTAGTATCTTGATACGATATCAATACATACCTTACAGTAACGCAAAATTAGCCCTAATTCCAGATTTGGAAGACGAGCTTTGATCTATAATGATGTCGAATACACAAGTCAATGTAGTTCACATAAAATTGATCAACAGAAAGAAGCTGTCCACAGATTTTCAAACTTGAAGCTTGAGAGGAAATTGAGGGGACACATATTTTCCATGCATCGACCATATTTCTTCCCAGGCGGGTATCATTTGTTTTTGGTAGAATGAACAGGGACGTAAAAAGAGTAAATAAAACCCTCAATACTGGGACCGCCCTTGAGTTTAGGAAAGGTATGGTGGTCTTTACAGGCTGGTGTGGTGTAAAGTACATACACACCTACATAAGAGGCGCCAGCTGGCAGAGACGATAGACATAGGTATTCATTCTTATATAAATCATCACCAAAACTCCTTCCCACCCGCTCATTTCAGCCCTATAAATGCCGTATATATATCATGCAGATATACAAAATATGACCTAAATTAATGACCCAAAACGCCCACTCATGCAATATCCCAGACCAAATCAAAATCAAACACCAACTCATCTTTTAAGCAGTAACCATCAACCTCCTCTCCCCAAACTCCTCCTCAGCACCCAAATAATCATCCTCGCCAATATCACTAACCTCATCCCAACACTGCTGAAACTCGCCTTTATTATCGCCACTAACCGTCCACATACTTTCCCTTAACCTTTTATTCCGTTCCCGATCTTCTTCAATCCGCTGCTCGATCTGTCTCTTATCGACTCGAATAGCGGCTCCATTAGGCTTTGCGCCACGGCTAGTAGGCGTTTGGCCCGAGTCCTCGGGAGCCTCGGAATCAAGCACATTTGACGGGTTCGTTTCTCGCCCTTTTAGAGCTGCGTCGATTTCGGTCACGGTTTCGCTAGACAGAAAATTTTTATCTTGAAGACCTTGCAAGACGCGGCGGACGTGTTTCACGTTTGCGGCGCCGGAGCCGTCGGCGGGGGCGACGGAGTCGACGATTGTGAGCATGTCGCGTTGGATCATGCGGACGTAGTTGAGGTGGTTTTCCTTGCTGGCGAGTTCGCAGAAGTGTTCGATGAAGTACATTATGTTTGCGCGGTTGTTCATATTATTCTACCCATCTGATTGTTAGACAATGTCAAAAGTGTCAAGGAGGCAGACTCACTCGTTCGAGTTGTTCTAGAATACATGAATGGAGATCCTCATCCATATCCCGATATTTGAGCGCATATTGTGCCGCTCTTTGTGACGAGGCGACTGCAGCACTGAGGTGCTGGAGTTGCATGGTAAATCGCATGCGCACCTCGAATGGATCTGCCATGTTTGCGACTGGGAGCAGTCTTCTGCTTCTGGTCGATAAAGAGATGTAGTTGGAATTAAAGATTGTGACGATAGCTTGTTGATTGGATGGGTATAAAGCGGTGAGTATTGTTTGTCCGGCAGAATAGAATGAATTTCTGGACACCGCCCGGCGAGACGGCGGGGAAGACGACGATGACATCGGGCCGGTTTATCTGACCAACACCAACACAAGAGTGGTTTTTAAACAAATTCATAACTCTTCTCGGAATCAATTGCTTTGAGAGAAGAGGATTTTAAACATGTCGTCTGGAACAGCAACCAAGTCAGGGGAGAAGACCCTAACAATGCTAGGATGTGGTACGTAAACTGACACCAGACATAAATATATTTACACTCAAAAGTTCGTCGCAGAAAGATGCTAATTCTATGACCAGGAAACCTGTGTCTCGCAGTCCTAACAGGCATTCTCAGCTCCATCTCAGAACCCTCAGATTCAGAAGCAAAACTCTCCTTCCAAACACCCACCAAATTCATCGCTTGTATCAGATCAGAGCGCTCCGCCGCACGTATCCGCAGTGCCGTGGAACCCTACCCCAAATTCCCAGTCAAGATCTTGCAAAACGATAATGTCACAGGCGTTAGAGAGGCTGACGTCGTCATCCTCGGCTGCAAGCCCTACATGCTCAAGGACGTGCTTGACGTGCCCGGTATGCGTGACGCATTGAAGGGGAAATTATTGATCAGTGTCCTTGCTGGTGTTCCCACTCAACAGATTGAGGATACTTTGTATCTGGAAGGCTCCGAACCCGCCTCAGAAAGATGTACCGTTGTACGCGCCATGCCCAATACCGCAGCCATGGTGCGCGAAGCAATGACGACAATTAGCATCCCCAGCCCCGCTCTCCCCAAGGAATGGGATGACCTTATCTCTTGGATATTTACACGAATCGGCAAGATCGTGCGTCTCCCACCTTCTCAGATGGATGTATGCACTGCCCTAGCGGGCTCGGGCCCGGCGTTTGTGGCCCTGATGATTGAAGGTTTGACTGATGGGGCTGTTGCGATGGGTTTGCCGCGTGCGGAAGCGCAGCTTATGGCTTGTCAGGTTCTCAAGGGGACGGTTGGTATGATTGAGACTGGGGAGCATCCGTCTATTGTGAAGGAGAAGATTTCGTCGCCTGGTGGATGTACGATTGGGGGGTTACTTGTGTTGGAGGATGCGGGTGTGAGGGGGACTGTGGCGAGGGCTGTGAGGGAGGCTACTTGCGTTGCGAGTGAGCTTGGTCAGGGGACTAAGCTTGTTAATGGGACTAGACGATGAGTTTTTGACAATCAATACGTATATATAGATGTCGGATTAGAAAAAGCAATGATTAGATGATTTGCATGTCCACGCGTCTTTTCTTCTATCGCCATATGGTATCTAGATCCCAAAATAACAAATCGCTAACATAACCAACAAAAAAAGGCGTTTCATAAAATCTCATAACGATTGCATAGAATTTCGACCTTCCATGAGGCCGATATCCTCGGCATCCCCTTGTGATACCTCGTCACCAAGCAGTCCCATCGTTTCCGACCTATTGGCGTCTCGGAGTGGAGCCTCTTCAAAGTCCTTTTCACGTCGGTTTTCTATACCGTTGAGAATGAACCAGACATCCTTCTTGGTGAGAAGGCCTCTTAGATTGCCCTTGTGGACAAAGAGAACATATCTCAAGCCGAGGCGTTGGAACATGCCTAGGACGATTGAGAAGTTGGTGTGACTATTGAGTGTAATAGGGGTTTGGTCCATCCATGGCCGCAGGTCGAGAGTGTCACCAGGATCGGCAAAAGGTTGGTGGACAAAGTATGTTTGTGTTTCTGGTCCTAGATTGCGGGTTGAAGATGATAGAGATGATTCGAGAGCATATGACAGTTCGTTCCGAGTAATGAAGCCGAGCAAAATCGGATTCGATGTATCCAATACAACTGGAAACCCGCGGTAGCGTGTCTGAGCGAGCAGACTCCTCAACGATTCGATAGTGTGGCCAACTGCAGGGATAACAGTCAGGTCGTCGACGTTCGTCATCATTCTCGAGACAGGCACATCCGGTGGAGGCCGGTCATCTTTATGATCCAGGAAGGGATACTCGTTGAAATGAATCCATGACTCGTAGATGCCGCGTTTGCCAAAGATATCACCACACCATTTGGAGAGCATGACTGCAATCATGATTGGAATCACATAGGTCAAGGCTCCGGTCAACTCAAACATAATCACAACAATCGAGACTGTCATTCTGGTAGCCCCTCCAAGGGCTGATGCTGCCCCTATAATTGCATATGTTGCTGGGGTTATGCACGGTACGTCTGGCTGACAGCTTTCGAATAGAACAAAGGTTGGGAATGCAGCCTGCCACATCTCAACAGCAATGCCAAGTGCACGACCAAACAAAGCGCCAATTGCCAGAGAAGGAAGAATGATACCTGCCGGTATTTCCAAGCCGAAGCTTACAGATGCCAAGCAGAAACCAGCTATGGCTGCCAAAAGCAGTAGTGCAATAACACCGAACGATGCTGCGCCAGTCTTGCACAGATCGAGCTGATCATCTGTCGTAGTAGCACACTCGGCAAAGAGCTGATATACCAGCTCTGATGACTGCGCTCTCATGAATTTGTTCGGAAAGTTTACTAGAGCACTGATGACTGCGACCACAGCCACTTCGAGGAGCGGGAAAGCCCAGCCTCTAGACTTGCGCCATCTAGCTACCTTCATGTTGAGTTTGATGAATAGTCCTCCATACAAGCCACCGACAATGCCGAGGATCATGAAGGGGATTATTTCGAACCGATGCCATCCTCTGGTGTAAGTCACTTGGTAAAGCACGATCTTGCCGGTATGGAAAGGATTTAATGCTTGCAAAGTGACTGCAGCAACGGATGCACATACGAAGCTCTGCCACATTGTTTTATCAGGGAAATAATAGGAGAGTTGCTGAACCATTTCCATAAGTAAATCGTCAAAAAATATATGAGGGGAAGCACACATACCTCCAAACTGAAAAGTACACCACCAATAGGTGCGCCGAAAGCGACAGAAATACCTGCTGCAGCTGCAGCGGACAGAACCTCTCGTTTTCGAGCTGTACGAGTTTAGTTCGTAATACAAGTCTCGTCGCGAAGATGTTCTTACCTTCATTATTATTCAACGTATCAAAAGCCTTCATGAGAATGTTCGCACAGCAGCATGCGACATGCACGAGGGGACCTTCTTTTCCCACCCACATGCCAGAAGCGACCACAAGGCACTTTAAATATCAGTACAAAACGTCAAAAATAAATGTCTTATGCGGACTTCGACTCACTAATCCCAAGGACTTAATGGCCAAGGTCCAGCCACCCATGAAGCGCTTCATGACGAAGCCTCCCAAGACTGTTTTAATCTCAGGAATACCACTGTGTTTGGCATATGGGGCGTAACTTCGTACTAATATACAGGCGCACGTTGCAAAAAGTACCTGGTATGACAGTGTCAGCTTAAAGTTGGCGTCCTCGCGAGTTCTTGACATACAGCAAACAATATAAATAGTATATACTCCACCACGTAACCTCCGCCAGCAGAGGTTACTCTAAAAGCCTTTCTCCATGGTATCCAACCCGAACATTCCGAAAAGTCTATAAATATTAGCTAGAGTGCTTTGACAGATTCATTCTGCTGGAGATTACCTTCATGTCCCCAACAACAAAATCCGCGATTGAGATAGAACTGGCTGAAACCTTCTTCCCCTTTGCAATAGCCGGTTTTTATATCGCTCAACCAATCGCTTGCAATATCTATACCGGCCGCGAGTAGACCAACTGCGATACCCGTCGCGACTAAGACCACCCAGACATGACTCCCATCTAACAGTTGACGCAAGTGACCCAAAACACCTTGCCCCGTCGAAAATAGAAGTCGTTTCCTCTGACGTTCTTTGGTATACTCAAAAACCCAATCAATTGCAGTCATGTCGTCGTATGCTAACCTGCGACCTGGCCCTTCGACATACCCATCGAGAGGTCCATCTTCTTTGAAAGCGCCAACATCGCCGTTGGCAGCCGCAGCTGTTGAGTTATCTGCATAATTCGACCAGTCGGTTAAGTTCGCATCTTGGGTTAACGAGGCCGCGGGAATATGCGATGTACTGCTGCCGCCGGAGAAGACGTTCGATAGGCTGAAGCGAGCCGGTTGTTTCTGTTTGCGCTTGAAGGATATTCTGATTGTCTCACGTTAGCACCAAAAACAGCTATACCCAGTCCGCAAAAAAAACATACGGCTCCGGATCATTTTGTGCAAAAGGATCCTCGGCGAAAATGGCTTCATCCCGTTCATTGTTCGAGACCGGATCGTCGTCTTCGGACTCATTTGCATATGGATGCCGCGCAGAAGAGCTTAATCCCACATCGCTGGAGCTGGGAGTTGCCAATGACATGACTCCAACTAAATCGACCGCATCGGCGTATAGTGCAGATCGATCTGCTGATGAAATAGAAGGCTAGTGTGGCATAGAATAAGTAGAATTGGCGATGTGTTGATGTTGACCTGGACTGTCTCCAGTCGACGATGATTGGCGCAAGCTGCGGCTTGCCTGAGCTCCCCCGACCAAGGCGGTGAGCACTGTGTAAAGCGGTGGCCCCACAATTAGCCCGGCAGAAAAAGATCTCCAAAAAAAAGTTCGTTGATTCTGGAGGAAGAATTTACACAACTTCACAGCCTTCATTTACTGGAGGGCTTTGATGTTTGTTGAGATAGGCCGCTATGATGGAGGAGCGACCTGTATTCAAACTAGAGCTCTCAGAAGCGGCGACTCTCCGTCGGCTTCCACACGAACTAGCAGAGCAACTGCGAAATGCATCTGGGTCGCAGTACTTGGATGCGCTTGCCCTGGCGGCACTCCAGCCGGGGAATATCGAATACATTTTTGCAACATATGAGGCTCTAATTGTCGACCTGGCCTCCAGATGGCTGGATTTAGATCCTCAACATCACTATTTGAACATACTTTCGGCATTTTCTCGAATACTGCCGTTCGCGCCGCATCTTCGATCTTTTGCCCGCAAATATGCACAAACACACTCAGAATCCTTCAGCGGTTCTATACTCAACTTTGACACTACGACGATACGAAACGCTTTATTATGTATATTCCGTCTTTCATCCTTCGACGGGGAATCTTTCTCCACCGTTGTCTCGCCGATTCAACTCCAATCCCTCTTCCAACACCCAGACGACTCCGTGCGCTATTTGGCGGTTCGATGCTTCTGTTATTATATGCGTGCCGGAGACGCAGCAACACAAAGGATGATCACGGCGCACATCGGTGCTGGGGCTATTGAGGGTCCATGGGAGAATACCACGATTGATTATAGGCTCCTTGGTCTGTGGGAGGAGCGCCGATGGCATTTTTTCGAGACCGAACTGCGCACGAGGCAAACTACATCCACGGCGGATGTAGAATCGAATCCAGTGGAAGTATACAAGGACAGTTTGAGCCATCGCGCAGCTGATATTGGTGGAGTTTTAGTTCCCAAAGTTCGATGGGATATCCCTGTCCCCGAAAGCAGTTTGGTCAAGACTGAGACAGTCAGGAACAACCTGAGAACCGTAGCAACCGTGCTACTCGAGCAAAAACCATTACTTCTTGTCGGATTGCCGAATTCAGGAAAGACATCTTTGGTGAATGACATAGCCAGAGTAATGGGGCAGGGACCGTCCATGGTAACACTTCACTTGAACGAACAAACTGACGCTAAAAGCTTGCTCGGCATGTACGCGACATCATCTTTGACCGGCACATTTTCATGGCAGCCTGGTGTTTTGACCAAAGCAGCAAAAGAAGGTCGCTGGATCTTGATAGAGGATCTGGACCGCGCACCATCAGAGGTTATTGGCCTAATGTTACCGGTTATTGAGAAGGGCGAATTGATTATCCCCAGTCGAAAAGAAAGGATCAAATGCGCTGATGGGTTCAGAATCATTGCCACCATGAAGTCCTCACTCAACAGCAAAGGTGAAGAGGTTGCTCCAAGCCACGGTCTTCTTGGAGCTAGACTGTGGAATAAAATACAGATCAACTCTTTGCCTTTGAGCGAAGTTCGTCAGGTGCTGATTGAGAAATACCCATTGCTTTCGACTCGGGTTCCCACCCTAATCGACATTTATGACAAATTGTGCTCTGCCTTCCACAGCAGCTTAGCCGCTAGGTCTGCTCAAGGAAGGACGCCTGGATTACGAGACTTGATCAAATTATGCAACCGGCTGCACAAACGACTTTTGCGCCTTGGGGTGACGACGGGAAGTGAGGCCACACCTGAGAGTTTTCAGGATGAGATATTCCTTGATACGGTGGATGCCTTCATTCGTTACCTGCCTGATCGAGATTTTGGCCATAGGCTCAGCTCAATCATCGCTGAATCACTTCAATTGTCCCCTCAAAGAGCAGATTACTGCCTGCAAGAACGGACTCCTCCCTATGCCGATCATGAGGATAGATTTTCAGTTGGCAGAGAAGTCTGCACGAAAATGAAAGTCACAAAGACAACAAAAGCTCGATTCAACAAGTTATCATCTCGTTTCGCTCCGACAAGAGCCGCCTTGAAAACTATGGAGCAGATTGCAGCCGCTGTGCAGGTATCGGAACCGGTGCTACTTGTCGGAGAAACAGGTATCGGTAAAACAGCTGTCATCCAGCAGTTAGCAAATTTGACTTGTCAGAAGTTGACAGTGGTCAATCTTTCCCAGCAGAGTGAAAGTACAGATCTTCTTGGAGGGTTCCGGCCTGTTAACCTGCGTTCAATGGCTATTCCTATATTGGACGAATTCAACCAGCTATTTGAACAAACCTTCTCTGCTAAAAAGAACCAGAAATTTTTGTCTTCTGTCGCCAAGAGCTTAACGGCTGGAAACTGGCCACGTCTGGTCAACCTCTGGCATGAAGCCGTTCGCATGGCTGACAGTGTCTTCCGTGTTCCCAAAGAAACCGAACAAAATCCTGAGGAACAGCCGGCGAAGAAACGAAAACTCGACTCCCCGAAGTATGCTGCGCTGAGGGATAAGTGGGAAAGTTTCAAAGTTCAACTCAGTGATTTCGAAGCGCAGGCAAGCAGGGGTGACTCGAAATTCGCTTTTGCCTTTGTTCAAGGAAAGATCGTTCGGGCCCTTCGAAACGGAGAGTGGGTGTTGCTAGATGAGATAAACCTGGCAACTCCAGATATTCTGGAAAATATCGCGAGTTTGTTACACCACGGTGACGAAGGGTTGCCTTCTGTTCTTCTATCCGAAGCTGGAGATGTGGAACGTGTGTACGGCCATCCTGATTTCAGGATATTCGGCGCCATGAACCCTGCCACAGATGCCGGTAAAAGAGATTTGGCCCCGGGATTGCGTTCGAGGTTTACGGAGATCTATGTCCACTCTCCGGATGTTGACTTTGACGACTTACTCGGATTGATACAAACCTATCTAGGCAACCTGACCCAAAGTGATCTTCGCCTTGCATCCGACATTGCCAGTCTTTATCTTGCTACGAAGAAACTGACGCTTGAGAACAAGTTGACTGATGGTGCGGGTCAAAAACCTCATTTCAGTATTCGTACGCTAGTGCGCACACTGGTTTACATAACAGACCATGTGCATAGCTATGGTCTTCGACGAGCGGCTTACGAAGGCTTCTGCATGAGTTTCTTGACCCTTCTCAGTCAGGAATCAGAGAAATTAGTCGTACCTCTGATTGAGAAGCATATATTTGGTTCTGCTAAACACGCAAAGTCATTGCTTGGTCAGCTTCCTAGAGCTCCCGAAGATGGCAGCGAGTATGTGCAGTTCAAGCATTACTGGATGAAGAAGGGTCCTTTTACCGCGGAGAAACAACCGCACTATATCATCACTCCCTTCATTGAGAAGAACCTGAAGAACTTACTCCGTGCAAGTTCCACCCGTCGATTTCCTATTCTTCTTCAAGGTCCTACTTCGTCTGGTAAAACGAGTATGGTCGAGTATCTCGCAAAAGTCTCCGGCAACAAATTTGTTCGTATCAACAATCACGAGCACACTGATTTGCAAGAATACCTTGGTTCTTACGTATCAACAGATGATGGGTCTTTGAAGTATCAGGAAGGTGTACTCGTGGAAGCCCTTCGAAACGGTTACTGGATTGTGCTTGACGAGCTCAACTTGGCGCCTTCGGATGTTTTGGAAGCTCTTAATCGACTTTTAGATGACAATCGAGAACTTTTCCTTCCAGAGACGCAAGAAGTGATTCAACCGCATCCGAACTTTATGCTGTTTGCTACCCAGAACCCTGCCGGTCTTTATGGTGGACGTAAAGTTCTTTCCAGGGCGTTCAGGAATCGATTCCTTGAATTACATTTCGATGATATTCCAGAGGATGAATTGGAGTATATTCTCAAGGAAAGAACACAAATAGCTCCATCTTTCTGTTCCAGGATTGTGTCTGTTTACAAAAAGCTCTCTGTTTTGAGACAGTCTACTCGCCTGTTTGAACAGAAGAACAGTTTTGCAACGCTTCGTGATCTTTTTAGATGGGCACTTCGTCAGGCAGATGACCGTGAGACACTCGCTATTAACGGCTTCATGCTTCTTGCCGAAAGGGTACGAAACTCTTCCGAACGAGCCGCTGTTAAGAAAGTTATAGAAGATGTCATGAAGGTCAAGATTGACGAAGATGCCATTTATGGTCTGGATGAACTCGAAAGAAGGGCGGAAGGCAAAACTTCTTTGTCACAAAATATTGTTTGGACTAAAGCCATGAGGAGAGTATTTGTTCTTGTCTCCGAGGCCCTTCGAAACAATGAACCTGTCCTTCTGGTTGGAGAAACAGGTTGTGGTAAAACTCAGATCTGTCAGGCAGTCGCTGAGATCTACGGCAAGAAAATGTTCATTGTCAATGCTCACGTTAATCTTGAGACTGGCGATATTGTTGGTGCGCAGAGACCTCTGCGAAATCGATCTGCTATAGAACGGCAATTGCGTGATGATCTTGCAAGCGTTCTATCAACTTTACCGGATGCTGAAGCAGAACAGCCATCGAAGAGCTTGGAGGATCTTAAAGTTGCCTTTGCTCAGCTTACTCCCGAAATGCTTGAGGCCGTGCCTTCCGAGCTACTCAGCCGCATCAAGTCAAACATCACACGATCCCAAGCGCTTTTCGAGTGGTCCGATGGAAGCCTCATCACAGCTATGAAGACTGGTCAATATTTTCTCCTGGATGAGGTTTCTCTTGCCGATGACTCTGTTCTTGAGAGACTCAACAGTGTCCTCGAGCCTCATCGATCACTTTTGCTCGCTGAAAAGGGGCCTATTGACTCTCTGGTAGTGGCACAAGATGGCTATCAATTTTTGTCAACCATGAATCCTGGAGGAGACTATGGCAAGAGAGAGCTATCTGCCGCGCTTAGGAATCGTATGACGGAGATATGGGTACCGCAACTATCGGAGGAAGAAGATATTTTGCCAATCTTGAAGGATAAGTTGCAGTCCATGGATGAAAAGAAAACCAAGGCTATGCTTCAATTCGCGAAATGGTTCAAGCAAGTCTTTCAAGGATCGTCAACTTCTTCCGTATCCATTCGTGACCTACTCGGCTGGGTCGAGTTCATCAATAAATGTCCGCCGTCAAACCCAGATTTTGCAATCGTTCAAGGTGCAGCCATGGTCTACATTGACACATTGGGTGCCAACCCGTCTGCAATGCTGTCCACCTCAATGGATAGTATTGCCCAGAGTCGGCAACTATGTCTCGAGAAAATGGCTTCGTTGCTGGAAATCGACGCTGTGCAAATCTACAATGAGCAAGCCACAGTCACGACACAAGATGGCTATCTCTGCGTTGGTCCTTTTAAGTTGCCAGTTTCTGCGGATTCGTCTCCAGATCCGGACTTTGTCATGGATGCACCGACGACAATTGCCAATTCCGTGCGGATTGCCCGTGGTTTACAGACATCGAAACCTATTCTACTCGAGGGAAGTCCTGGTGTTGGAAAGACCACCTTGGTTGCATCGCTTGCCCGCGCTCTTGGCAAACCGCTCACTCGAATCAACTTGTCAGACCAAACTGATCTCACTGACCTCTTTGGTTCAGATGTGCCTGTCGAAGGAGGCGATGTTGGCCAATTCGCTTGGCGAGACGCTCCATTCTTGCAAGCAATGCAGAAGGGAGACTGGGTTCTTCTTGATGAAATGAATCTCGCATCGCAATCCGTTCTGGAAGGTTTGAACTCATGTCTTGACCATCGTCAGCAGGTATATGTGGCCGAACTTGACCAGACATTCAAGAGACATCCCGATTTCGTTCTGTTCGCTGCACAAAATCCTCACCATCAAGGTGGTGGCAGGAAAGGTCTCCCCGCATCATTTGTCAATCGATTCACTGTCGTCTATGCGGATTCCTTTAGCGATACCGATTTAAATAGTATCTGCTCGAAACTGTTCCCACGAATTCCCGCTGATCAGATAGCCAAGATGGTCGAGTTCATGTCAAAGCTGAACTGGGCTATTGACCATGATCGAGAATTTGCCAATATTGGGGGTCCATGGGAATTGAATCTTCGTGATATTATTCGATGGTTCCAGCTTGCTGATCGTGGAAATGTATACATACCTAGTGGATACTTCCTTGAGAATGTCATCAGTCACAGGTTCCGCACCGAAAAGGATCGCACTCTCATAGCTTCAGTTTTCGAGCAGTCTTTCAAGATCCCGGCTCCTGAGAAGTCTTTTTATCATAATCTGACCGCCGAGAAATTCCAAGTTGGACTTGCAACAATGCCTCGACAACAACTCGAGCAGAATACCACAGATTCAGATATCAAGATACTCCCTGCTCACCTTCCAATTCTCGAGTCTCTTATCCTCTGTATAGAGCGAGCGTGGCCAAGTATCCTCGTGGGACCGTCAGGCTGTGGTAAAACAACAACAATTCGCACACTAGCATCTATACAGGGAGCCGAGCTTGTGGAGTTGGCGTTGAGTGCTGATACAGACACCATGGACTTGATTGGAGGGTTCGAACAGATTGACTATCGCAGACAAACACAGTCTCTAGCCAAGGATGTGGTTAAATTCATACACCGCCAAATTATGAGTTCTGTCATTTCTGAGTCTGCTCCAAGTTCGATTACGCGTCTGTTAGAAGCCTACCATATTTGTAGCAATCCCGAGATCAACACAGAAACACTCGCGAATGTCATCAATGCTCTACAGCCGCATTTTGATACTCCAGCTTTCAAATGGCTCGTGGAACGATGCACTGCGTTGGTCCAGACTTCCAAGGACGCACACAAAGTGGGTTTCGAGTGGACAGAGGGAGCACTAACTGAGGCCATCCAGCTTGGTCACTGGGTCGTGCTAGACAATGCCAATCTTTGTAATGCATCTGTTCTTGATCGGTTGAACTCATTGATGGAACCGAATGGATACCTGGTGTTGAACGAACAACGCACGGAAGACGGTTCTGCTCGGACAATTGTTCCACACCCCAACTTCAGGTTGTTCCTTACCATGGACCCTAGAAATGGAGAGTTGTCTCGAGCTATGCGTAATCGATCTGTGGAAGTCTGTTTCTTGTCGGAGTTTCCAGCCGCTGCATCTTCCAAACATACGCCATCGTTCACCCTTGAGTCAGCGTTGTACCGCCTACGCTATGTTTGGAACTCTGATGCTGAGTCGGAATCAGTTGTTTCAGATCAGTCGTTTGGCATTCGTCTAGACCACGTTGAGATGACGGATCTTTCCAGCTTTTATCATTCACTTCGACAATTAGCGGTATCCTTCCCTGTTGCGGAACAGTCGAATGCCGCCATGGAAGTTCTCGAGCGTTATGCCAAGCTGGTTGAAGATAATTCTCAATGGAAACTCCTCTCTTCTTTGAGTCCTGAAACCGGTGGACAGGGATCTGAGCTCGTACACCCTCTTATCAACGAGCCGAAACTGACCTGGCATCCGAACCTTGCTGATCGATCAGTAATCGTCTCTCAATTGCAAGATATCAAACTAAGCTTGCATCGATTACAACAACGACTAGCTCATTCGCATCAGAATTCTCAACACCTGAAACCATCTCAAATGACAAGACTGGAACGTTCTTTTGCTTCAGGTAGGATCTCAAGCCTGATGAAAGATGACACCCAGGCAGTGAGCTCTTTCTTGACAGACTTTGTTCAAACTTCATATGAGTTCATTCAAGGTCTTGATAGCGACTCTGAGGTGGTTGGTGATGCCGTGTCTGCACTGAAAAGTTTCACCAGATTTTGCTGGGATATTTATGCGGTCACTCAGGTCAGAGAGCTTGATGAAGGTGTGTTTCAAATTTACCTGCAAATTGGCCAGCAGATTCTATCATCTGCTGCTGAAAGTCAATCTGCGCTTTCTCCGCTGTTTTCATCTCTGGCCCAGCTTCTCGGTCGTTTCAGGTCAACTTGGGCATTGAGGACGGGATTAAGCATGCCAAGGATCTGGGATGCTTGGAGACCCGTCACCTGCACTGACATTGAGCAATTGAACTCGCTTCTGGATCTGGAAGGCGTGGTTTCCGAATTCAACAAGATCGCACTGCAAACACGATTGAACATTTCTCAGCTGGGTTTAGTCCGGAAATCTCTCGTCGAAGCACAAAATGCGATGCTTCTTGACAACGCGGATGGCAAGCTTCTCGTGCCGAGTCTAAAACAACAAGTCACGGAATTGGTTTCTGCAACTCAACTATACTCATCATCTCAACCTCCACATTTCTTGCGGGTCTTTGAGAGTATATGCGAGTACCATGATCTGCCAATGCTCTGGAACGAGAGTCAAATTCAGCGACATGGCCATCTGAACGAGACACTACCGCTCCTTGCCGGAAGACCGGCATACTCTACATTATCCTTCAACGAGAAGTCTCCCGTTTCTGCTATTCTGCACAGATTAGCTCTTTACAACGGCTCTGAGGGATCCGCAGCTGCTGTGTCGCCCTGGTCATCACTATTTTCAATTGATTTGTTGCAACACGTGCAGCGTACCGGTGAAGTTCTCCTTGGACGACTTGATTTCTTCCAGAGTGAACTTCATGCATTGGTTGAGGTGGTAACGTACAGTTCTCGCGAGATAGCACTTTCCCAGAGTCTGCTACTAGCAAGAGTGTTTGCCCGTGTGATATTGGAAATTCTGTCTCTTCATCAAGATTTTTTGAATACGATCATTCTTGAAGATGTTGTCGTTGCGCTACGTCAAATCGAGAAAACTGGTACTTTCCGTAGCTCAGTACCACGACTTGAGCCTGCAATCGACCTGCCTCCCAATCATTTCTTCAGCCAGTTCATCAATGATCTTTCAACATGCGTTCAGACGCTTGCAACCATCCAAGACAATTCATCAGCGAGCATTCTGTACGAATTGGGCAACGTATGCGTCCAACTCTCAGTCATCTGTCTCCGTCTCTTCGTGCCAGACAAACCATATGACCCTTCGCTAGGTCTAGTGGTAGAGAGACAACGCCATGCTGACCAGGTACTGCAATTGACCGCCGAAGATGAAGCTCTAGCCACTTTCGAGAAAGAATTTTCCGGCCGAACTTCCAATCTACGCCGCCGTTTGATCAAGGAAGAGCTACAGAAACTGGGATCAACTCCACCTGCCTCCCCTGTCAGTCGCCCAGCCAAATCACGACTCATGGAATTACATGGCGAGTTCATGAATTTACACAACTCCGTGCTAAGCAGGAACCCCGAAACATTTGGCGCTGCTGAGTTCAAACAATACGGCAATCTTTTGAAGGACAATATTCGTCTCATTTGCGCTCGTCTTCGAGATAACTTCAGAATCTACGACGATATCACCGTTTTGGTCACTCGGTTCCTGGCAATGCTTGATTTGGGAGCGTCGCTTTGTTTGGGTTCAACGAGCAAAAGTCAGTCTAAGATATCCAAGATCATCACTCAGACCACACCCTTCATTGGCGGTAACACACACGCTACAACAATCCCTATGGGCGGCTCGTCGAAGAACCAGATTAAAGTGCAGATGCACCAACTTTCGTCACTTGTTCTTCATCACGGTGCAAACTCGTCCAGTCTAGCCTCGGAAGCTGGTCTGTCAAGTCTGAAAGACATATTCCAATCTCTTCATTATGTCTGGAAAACGCAACTCGTGGAAGACCAGAAGGAGGCCGCAGAAAAGTCTTCAACATATCGCTACAAAGGATCGTATGAGGATAGTGAGGAAGTTGATGAAATGGAACTCCGCGAGCTGTTCCCTGTCTATGAAGGCAACGAGCAGGAAGAATCAGACAAGTCCCGAATGGACATCAACTCGATTTCTCTCAAGTTGACCAAATTGCATGCCGCTATTTTTGCACCTGGAGATGTTGAAGAAAATTTGAGACAGTTCATTGTTGAGTCTACCCGTCTGCTTGGATCGTTGAGCAGCGGAGAAGAGTCGTCTGCAGCACCGAAATCTTACCTTCCTGGTATCCTGCTGGTTTTGAAAGATGAATTGAAGTCTTACGAATATGTTTCTCCAAGACACTACAACTTCTACTTGGATGCGAACATTGCAGAAGCCAAACGTCTTGTCTCGCTTGTGCTTTCTGTGCGAACTCGATTTGTCCAGCTACAAGCAGCATGGCCTGATCATGCGGCGATTCATGATGTTCTCGTGTGCTGTCAAGAGATTCTGCAATTCAAACACTTGGAGCCTGTTGCCAAATATATCACAAAGTTGGAGAAATTACACGGTCTTGTTCATGAGTGGCAACTCGTGGCTAGCAAAGAATACACGGCTGCCTCTTTGTATGACGAAATTACGGCCCTGACCATTAGCTGGAGACGTCTTGAACTGTCAACATGGGCCAAGCTGCTTGATTTAGAGTTCGAAAAGTGTGAGCAAGCCGTCAGCACCTGGTGGTTTGTGGTATACGAGGCATTCATTGCTTTGCCCTTACAAAAAGCCGAGAACGGTGAAGATCTCAAGGCATATACCACTGAAGCCCTTCACACCCTCGAGGCCTTCCTCAAGTCTACCACAATTGGTCAGTTCAGTGCACGTCTAAGATTGATTGAGCAGTTTAGGTCATTATTACTGCTATTCACGAAACATAATCCAGTTTTAGGCTGCATTGTCTCGGCACTGGAGAACTTTTTGCATCATTACAGACCCTACGAGCCTGTTGTCAATAAGACGTTGGAAGAAAAGCGGAAAGCTCTCGACAAGGACGTCAAAGAGCAGATTCAACTTGCCAGTTGGAAAGATACAAATATCACGGCTCTACGGGAGAGTGCTCGGCGGTCGCATTACAAGCTGTTTAAGTATGTTCGAAAGTATAGGGAATTTCTTGCTCAACCCACCGACCCGATTCTTCAACAGGGCATGCCAGAGTTGCAAGGGCAAGTAGTGGATAGTCAACCAGCCAAGCCGCTTTCAATCGCTCTTTGGGACTCATCAGAGGCTCTTACGGTCTGCGAACAGTCCGATCTTATCTGGTCCAACCGAGCTCCTAGATTCAAAGATCCATCAACTACTGCTGCGAACATGTTGCGAGTCTACACATCCTCACTGTCCGATTTGGACATACCCTCGCAACTGAGCACCTTCGTCGCAGATGTACTCGAGACAGTCAAATCTTTCAAATCCGAGACCCCTGGCACTTTGACAGAAGACAACAAGGAAGGTGTGCAACACCTGAAAACTCAGAAACGTCGCTTTTATGCCGAAACACTTCGTCAACTTCATTTTATGGGCATACGACGCAATGTGAGCACTGTTTTCATCGAAGAGCAAGCTACAGTCAATCAAGTTCTTGCTACTACACCCAACATCATACTTGAGAATGGGCCAGCGGCTGGTGTTGCTCAGAGTGCAGACTCTTACTTCCACAGATTCCTCGATGTCCTTCCTAATGTGAGGAAGTACTCCCGTGAGTATAACGAGGATCTGAACCCGACTGAAGTGACAAGAAGTATTGGATCTGCCGAGGGTTTCTTGGTGCTGATCAGGAAGCAACGAGAATCTCTCGCTCCGGCTATCAAGAATCTAGTAGATCTCAAATCTACGTCTACTAGTATGAAGGTTCTCTGGACTCATGGGCCTTTGCATCTCAGGCAAGACAAGCAGTCAAGCCTCACTGAACGAGAAACCGCTTTCAAACGTGTCTCTTGGCTGATTCCTCTTCTTGGAGTTGGAAAGGAGATTGTGGAAATTCACGCTTTATACTCAGGTTCACCTAGCGTTGCAAGCACTTTTGGAATTTGGAAGGACGCACTTACACGTCTCAAGAGTGATATAGGAAAACTGCCACATCTTCCTCAAGGTATCACATCTCAAGTCACAATTGACACAGGTCGTGAGGTCATGCAGAGCTTTGCACGACTCAATTCCGAGTTCACTACGCTGATCGAAGAGCGACCCGATCTGGCATTTGTCCTTGACCAGGTTATCTCTTGGCTAGAAATCCCTGTTCCTAGTGATGTGTCATCCACAGACTGCGATTTGATGATTGACAATCTGAACGATCATTATCTCTCCGCAGTTGACAAGATTTTGGTTGCATTACAAGGACTCAAGGGTTCTTTGGCGTCTCTACCATCTGACATGGAGGACAAAGACTGGCTTTCTCGAACTGATTCGTCGCTGTCGAAAGCTCTCAGGGATCTACACATTGCGGAAATCACTACGTCTCTGAACTCCGTTCTCGAGAAGCTTCAGTCTCTGCAGAACTCTGGATCTAGCTTGCCTCTTGCCAGCGCCATTATTGCAGGTCTACTGCCGATAACCGAACAATATTATAATATCTGCGAGGACTTGATTAGCCGTTATCTCGGGGTTCACAGGGAAGTGTGCAAAATGTCGTATGTCCTTTCAAAGTCATTCACACAAATTGCGTCAGAAGGCTTCTGCAGTCCTCGTGAAGCCTCCAATACTGAGGAAAGCGGATCTGGCAAGGTTGAATCTGGAACGGGTCTGGGTGAAGGCGAAGGAGCCGAGGATATCAGCAAGGATATCCAAGACGATGAAGATTTGTCCGAGCTGGCGCAGGAAAAGAATCAGGAGAAATCAAAGGATGATGTTGAGAAGTCTGAAGATGCCGTGAACATGGATCAGGAAGACCTTGAAGGCGAGTTTGATGAAGAACAGAAGGAAGACGAAGAAGGTGAAGACAAGGAAGATGGGTCGGATGAAGAAGAAGGAGACGATGAGATTGATGAAGAAGTTGGCAGCGTCAATGATCTTGATCCGAATGCCGTTGATGAAAAGTTGTGGGACGGTGCGCATGACGAACAGCAGAAAGAGACGGAGAATGAAGAGGGTAAAGGACAGACCGAAAGTGATGAGCAGGCTGCAGCCAATGACAAGAAGGAGCAGGATCTCAAGGATCAGGAAGAGAAGGGCGAAGACGAGCCAATGGAGGGAGAAGAAGGAGAAGAAGGAGAAGAGGCTCCTGAAGACGAAGAAGAGACAGGTGGTAGAGAAGAGCTTGATGTCACTGATCCGCATGCCAAGGAAGAGCAGACTCTTGACCTTCCAGAGGAGATGCAGCTCGATGGAGATGGGCAAGAGGAGGATGATCAGGACATGAGTGATGATGGCATGGATGAGTTGTCGGACTTTGAGCCTGCTACTGAAGACAAGGTTGAGGATATGGCGGAAGATGATGCTGAGCGCAGCACAACCCCAGATCCAGGTGATATTGACAATATGGAGGAGGATGAGCAGAATGAAGCTGAGTCGGGAGAGCAAGAAGATCAGCAGGAAGCGAATATTCCTGGTGAGGAAGAAACCGCCGAGGAAGAACCGGAGCAGAAGGACAATAAGAACTTGGAGAAGGATGAAAATACTGCAACTGGTGAAAATCCCGAACAAAGTGACGAGGTCACTGGCGGTATCGGCTTGGACACAGACACCAAGGAAGAAAAGGGCTCCTCGGGCAATGCTCAACAAGAAGGCGGCGCTGAAGAGGCCGGCTCAGAAGAACAACCAAACGGTGCGACAGAGGAGGGTGCAGATCGAAAGAAGGCCGACAGCAGCGCTGGAACAGGGGAAGACTCACAGGACGATCCACAGTCGGAAGCATTCAAGAAATTGGGCAATGTTCTCGAAGAATGGCACCGTAGGCAGCGCGAGATAATGAATTCGTCAAAGGACAAGGAGGAACAAACCCTGCCGCCGGATACTGATATGGCAGATGCAGAGTTTGAGCATTTGGCGGACGAAGATGATGCTGCAGATACTCAGGCATTGGGTCAGGCTAGCGAAGAACAAGCAGAAGCATTGGACCAACAGAAAGGCGTCGAAACTGAGAAGCCTAGTGCTACAGATGACATCGCGCCTGACGTTATGGACGGCGACAAAGACAATCAGCCTGACGAAAACTTGCTAGATGATGCACCAATGGATCTTGATGTAGCTGAGGTGACTGCTACAGAAGGTGCTCAAACCGCCAAGGGAACATTGGTTGGCGAGACTCATCAAGAACAAGATGGCGAGCAACCAACGGAAGAAGAGCTGGATGAGGTTGATACGCATCTAGCAGCCATTCATCTTTCCTCGGCCAATGCACCCAAGACATCCATCGATGAAGCACGAAAACTGTGGGCTCATTACGAAGCCGTCACCAACGATCTTTCTCTCTCGCTTACCGAACAACTCCGCCTCATCCTCGCTCCCACACTCGCCACAAAACTTCGCGGTGACTTCCGAACCGGTAAACGACTCAACATCAAGAAAATCATTCCGTACATCGCTTCCCAGTACAAGCGTGACAAGATCTGGATGCGTCGCTCAATCCCCAGCAAACGCAACTATCAAATCATGCTAGCCGTGGACGATAGTAAATCCATGCTGGAAAGCGGAAGTGGACAGCTCGCCTTTGAGACGTTGGCCCTCGTGGCTCGAAGTTTGAGTATGCTAGAAGCAGGAGATTTGTGTATCGTCGGTTTCGGAGACGAAGAGCATGTCCGCGTAGCGCATGAGTTTGGCAAGCCCTTCTCGTCAGAGGCGGGTACTCAGGTCTTCCAGCAATTCAGTTACCAACAAACCGGCACAAACGTACGCAAACTTGTCGCCGATTCAATTGCCCTTTTCCGCGAGGCGCGCGCAAGAAGATCCGGTGGTGGCGGTAACTCCGCAGACCTCTGGCAACTCGAACTTATCATTTCAGACGGTATCTGCGAAGACCACGAAACGATTCGACGACTCGTACGCCAAGCGCAAGAAGAGCGTATCATGATCGTATTCATCATCGTCGATGCGGCGTCCGGAAGTTCGATTCTGGATTTGACGCAGGCAAGCTTTGAGCCTGATGACTCTGCCATGGGGACCGGGGAGATGAAACTCAAGATGAAGAAGTACTTGGAAGGGTTCCCGTTTGCTTATTATTTGGTTGTGAGGGATGTGCGTGAGTTGCCGGCTGTTTTGGCGATGGCGTTGAAGCAGTGGTTTGCGGAGGTTGTTGATACATCTTCGTGATGTCTATAGTTTTTAAGGTTATATAAAAGTGCATTTATGGAGTTAGATGGGTTGCATGTTTCGGAGTTTTGTTACTATTTTTTATGTTATGTACAGATGAGAAATGTATATATTTTCTTAGAAGTGACTTGACAATATAAGTCTACCTAGATATCTACCTAGGTACCTAAGTAGTTCAATGACTTTGCCAGGTTCGTAAATCCTACATACACATGTAAATATCAAACATTGAATGATTTGATACATCTTAATAGTCGAGCTTGTGTTCTACATAAGGTCATCCCAAAACTGATCGCTACAATGCAACTAGTATTATCATATCAAACATAGATAGAGTTTCATATCACCATCCATACCTCGATCCAGCCTCCTTCTTATTCCTCCTCCCAGCCGCAAAACTATCCTCAAGCGCATCCTTCTGCGAACTCGCCGCCTGCACAAGCTGCCTTAAAGAATGCTTACCAGGCGCAATTGCTCTAACCGGGTTATGTTGTTGAGCAGCAAGTTCTTCTTCCGTAGTCTTGGAGAGCATTTCCTGGTTCGATGCGTACTCTGCGTCGGTGTTGAAGGTGAGTATTCGAGAGTTGGCTTGTGTTGTTGAAGCTGGGTTTCGGCCTAGAAGTTGTCGCCGCTGGGCGCGGGAGAGGTTTAGGTCGTTGGCGATGGCGTCGAGGGTTGATTGTTGGTGGGTTGATGGAGCGGGAAATGAGGTGGATGGTTGGGTGTGTTGGTCTAGTGTTGAGATGTCTTCTTCTGTGGTGGAAGGTATGTCTGAGAATTCAGGGTTGTAATCGTATGCGCTGCTAGTTGGGATCGGCGCAGCCTTTTCTTCGCTTGAGAATGAGAAGAGACTGACTTTGGGTTTTGCTGGAGCTGGAGCTGCAGGAACAGTGGCAGCTGGCACAGAAGCATCTTTTTCTGGAGGAATATTATCCGTGCTATTCGTCTTCTGTACAGCACTGGGAGCAGCAGCAGCAGCCCGTGCAGCTACGAATGCAGCCGACTTCTGCTTCGGCGCATTGCGCGCCACAGAGAGAGGCTTAAACATCATCGCATTTCCCTTCTTCTTATAATTCTCTTCTTTCAACAGACTCCCTTCTTTCGTATCATCGCGCAAACTTCCAGGTTTCGGTATCGTATCATCCTCCGCACCTCCGGTTGAAGCTTGAGTAACGGCCTGTTCCTGCCGCCACTCAGCGTCCGCCTGTCGATCAAACCCTGGCCCAGCACCAGTTTTTAAACTAAACACTTTTGTATTCTTGCTCGCGCTCCCGCCGGATGTAGTTGGAAGATTCGCGCGTTTCGGCGCTGGGAGTATCGAGTTGAAGCCAGAGAATATTCCGCCGCCTGTTGTCCTGGGTTTTTTCCTCGCTGGCCCGTCTTGATCATCTTCAGGGCCTTCGGCACTAGTTTCTGGTTTGATCGAGGGGAGCGCGACTCGGATTTTGCGTGGGTTTCCGCGGTCTACGATTGATGAGAATTTCTGGTCGGGTTTTGTCTCTGAAGCTGTTGTTGATTTGATAGTTGTTGCGGCGATTTGAGGCTGTTCCTCATCATCGGAGCCTTCGGAGTCTGAGTATTGTACTAAACCCATTTTCTTTTGTGTTGAATGTTGATATGGTTGATATGTGAATGTTGTTCGAGGTCAAATTAATGAATAAATGCGCCACGGAGATCTATGTGCACGGACCATGCGGAGCGGACATTTTGCCTGACTTCCTTCCAACATTGAATCTTCATCTTTTATTTACCTACCAGTCACAATAACACTGCGAGGTCTTTCCTCGCATGCTATCTACGCATACCGCTTACAATCGACTTGATGTGAATCTACGAGGCAATATTCATGAGGTCAGGAACAGAACTCGCATGATGTCATCCGTCGCATACCCCGCAAGCCGTTGAGAGCTCGTTGAAAACAACATGGAAGAAACAGCTCAATCTAACGGCGAGCATGTATCCAACGAAGCCAATCCTTTGAGGGGCGAAGAGACCAAAGATACGAAAAATGGAATAAAAGACTCCGAATACAAATCCTCCCGATCCTCCAAGTTCCGCTTCAAATCCTCAAAATCCCGCGCAAGACACCACTCAAGCAGCCATGACAGCAGCGACGCAACTCACCGCGAAGAGCATCGCTCACACCGTCACCGTCACCGGCACCACCACAGCTCCCGCCACTCCCCAAAGCGCCAAAAGACGGAGGACGAACCCCTCCTCCGATCCCCTAGTGGTCGCCGCTCCTTATCCCCCGACACAGCATTCCGTGAATCCCTATTCGATGCTCTAGGCGACGACGAAGGAGCCATGTACTGGGAATCCGTATACGGTCAACCAATCCACAATTACGCCGTTCCATCAGTCCCCAAAGGTCCGGACGGGAAATTGGAGCGTATGACGGACGAAGAATATGCCGAGTATGTACGAGCACGAATGTGGGAGCGTTCGCATGAGGGGATAATGCATGAGAGAGAACGCCAACGACAGCAAAAAGCTAAAGCCAAGAAACGCGCTGAAACAGAGAACCGAGAACGTGCGAAGTTCGATGAAGCGCTTGAAGAAAGCCTCAAACGGGGCGAGAAACGGCGACGCGCGAAGCAATGGAAAGCGGCGTGGGAGAAGTACTTGGAAAGCTGGGAAGAGTTGGATAGGTTAGCGAAAACCCCGCCTTCTGAGAGTGAAAAGAAGTTTTATATACGGAATCATATCCATTGGCCGGTCGAAAGCGGTAAACGACGAGATATCTCGCACGAGGAGGTGAGGGATTTCATGCAACATTCCCCCTCGGAGAGCTTTTCGAACACGCTGAAAGCGGAACGTATTCGCTGGCATCCGGATAAGATGCTTCAACGATATGGAGGGTTGGGTCTGGGTGTGGAGAAGGCTCTGGTGCAGAGTGTTACGGAGATATTTCAGATTCTCGATGATTTGTGGATTGAGGAGAAGGGTCGTCAGTGATATTATGATAGGGTTGTATGATACCACGGCACGATATATTTATACCAGGCGTCTGGTTTGTTTACTATGTTTTATAGTTTAAGTGATACCCCATAGATTTAACCAAGCTAAGATTGAAATCAAAATGTATTGAATGCATCAGACTCCATTCGTAACAGACAAAACTCATCATTGACAATAAACTAAATGAAATCGCTGAATAGCAGTATCAAAATACAACCCAACCTAACAAGACAAGACATGCATGCAGCTAGGGCGCTGAACAACAAACCATGAAAACAAGATATAAAACTGGATGAACTGGTATGATTTGTGTAAGCTCATTTCCATATGATGATTTTTTTTCCATTTCCTTTTTCTTTTCTCCTTTGGATTTTTTCATCCTCCTTGTTTTTTGCTTAGAAGCGAGATTGTCTCTGACTAGACCGATAGATCGTAAATCCGACATAGGCGCCCACAACAACACCCACAAATAGGAAGATCTTGAAAAAGAACCACAACCATCCACCGGAAGAGGCAGCCTTCTTTCGGCCTCTACCACCACGTCCACGGCTCGTAGGTGCTCCGCCCCTGTTCCGGTTCGCAGAGGTACTTGAGTCATACAAATTGTGCGTAGTCACGGAGATAATGTCGTGTTTATCGGTGACTTCACCCGTTTCACCTGAAAAGCCGAGGTATGTAACCGCGGGGATGGCGATGTTGGTCTCTGGTGCGGTGAGAGAGAAGCATTCGGTCCAGGAGCCGTCGGATTTGTACTGGAGGTCGAGCGTGAGGGAGCGGTCTTGGAAGTAGGTTAGGCGCGCCTTTGTGGGGATTGCGGCGTCTCGGAGACCGCGGGCCTATCTTACATCAGTGTCTCAAATCATGATTTCAGCAAGTGTGGAAAATCGTACCGAGCAGCCAGCCAATTCATTGGCCTTTCCGTCATGGTCCTGGTCATAGGTCGTCTGCCCATCGCCCATCATGGCCATGACATATGGGAACGAAGTACCGGGACGGTTGTTCTTGTATGTATCGAAGAAAATGCCTAGACCTTCGAATCGATCTGCAGATCCGAACACGGGACCTGGTGTGGCACGGTTCTTGGTGAGCCAGAGCGCAAATCCGTCGCCGTGGAAGTGGCCTGATCCGTGGATCTTGAACTCGAATTCAATCTAACCCCATGTTAAATGCTTGTGGTAAACGCGTGGAGGGATGAGGGGGACGTACCTCCCAGTTGGTGGCGGTTAAAGGGACGCGAGAGAATATCCAGCCCTGCTGAGATTGTCGTTCAGATGTGAGGCGGACGTATCTGCTAACGTTAGACATCACTTCACAACTTGATTGATTGACAGCGAGCATACTGGTCTGTACGAATAACAGTATCACCACCAAAATCCCACCATCGACTATGCATGTCGGAATCTAGATAGGGCTACCGTACGGCGCAAATTAGTAAATCTGCTTCTCGTTTGCCATGCCATGTGTATGCGCAGTCTAGGTAAGATCATACCGGAGCCAAACTATGAGTTCGTAGCTATAAATCGTATTAGGGTCAGCCTGTCCCGTGACAGATATACTTTTGAAGGGCTACTTACAGGAAGCATCTTCACATCGGTATTGTCTTGCCAATACTTGGTATCTGCTGCCGTTACCGACGAGGCTAATGCCAGGGCCGAGGCAGCCCATTGAGAGAACCACATGTTGGGGATTGATCGAGCTGTTCAAGATTCGGAGGTTGAGCGAAGGGATATCTTCAGGAAAGTATTAACAGATAGCGGAATGATTGTAGGCGAGAGGTATGAGCGAATGACAACTCTCGGCGATTGATTTGTTAAGTATTGCTGAAAGAAAGAAGAAAACGTCAAGGCGAAACGTCAAGGGCTCGCTAGAATGTTACACTGTAGGTCGAGGTTGAATGATCGTAAATAAACAACAATGTCGCCGGGACATTCAATGGGTCCGAGACATCACCTTGGCTGGGCCGGATGAGTCGTGAAGTAGAAGGTAAGTGCGTAGTAAGTCGTGGTCAAAAGAGGGACACAGGATGTAATCAGTTGTAGAAGTAGAACATGAAGGCATGAAGCTGTAGTAGGTAAAGGTGTCCACTTGCAGAACTGTGGCGCGTGCAGCGAACTATTCGGCAATCAGCCACAGTTTAGCCAGTGACCTCACTGCTTGTCAATGCCCTAGCCCAGAAGAAGCTAGTCTGAATATACTCTATTGTCTAGTAGCCGCAAGCTCATCTCAATTCTATCAACCAGCTATCAAAAAGCACGACAGAGACACACAAAACTTCTCCATCTACCTCAAATACACTACAATTCGCATACAAAGACAGACAAAATGTCCTTCTTCGGCTCCTCCCCCTCATCCACCTCCTCCTCCTCCGAACCCTCCTCCACCGAACTCAAAAATGCTCTTATCCAACAAGTCCAAGCCGAAGCTGCCGTTGCCAACACCCGCACTCTCATCAGCGTACGCCTTTCTCTTCCTCCTTCACCCATCATATAAAAGCAAACTAATCTTTGGGGATAGAAAATAAACGAAAACTGCTTCGACCGCTGCGTCACCGCTCCTGGCTCAACACTCTCCCCAGGGGAATCAACCTGTTTAACTACCTGCATGGAGAAATACGCCAATCTGTGGAACACGACTAGTCGTGCGTACGTCGCCAGAGTGCAGGTGGAGTCGAAGAGGATGGGTGCTGGTGCGGATGTTTTGGGTGCTTTGGGGACGTCGGAGTAAATCAGTCTTCCACCAGATCAAAAAAAGTTGCGGACTTGGGGTCGACAGGGATTGTTTGATAGATTTTGGGTTTTTGGTTAGGGGACGGTTTCTGGTCTGGGTTATGGCCTTTGTATATTATTAGATGGATTCAACTTCTCAGTGTGTTGTATGAATATTTGGAAACTCATGTCCTACCTAAACCGTAGCCGAAACGGCACATATGTGTGTTGACGAGATGGCCATCTTCATACAGAATGAGTCTACATTCATCAGGAAGGCAGGCATTAAATTGAGCTTCCTTGGTTGACTCGATGATATCATGTGCTTGTATCAATACCATGAAAGCTGTGGAAGTAAATCATGCATTCATTGCAACCATCTCTCCAGTCTACTACCTAGACTTATAACTATGCCACATACATCACAGACTCCATAAATTTTGTCATATCGGTCCCAGACCATCCAATAGATCAATCAATGTTCTCCAGCAGAAACACAAAAGCCAAGCAAAATGAAAAACTCAAAGCCAAATCCGACCCCAAACCCAAGACCCGTTGTAGATATGTTTAATAATATAAGATGAGGTTGTTTATACCTAGATGGTGAGCCCTCGACTCTACAGTTCAAATGGCAGCTGTAAATGGAAGAGATATAGCAAATGTGGTGAGGTTGAGATTATCAAAATTCGGTGAAAAGGTTGTGATATCTATGGTATGGTTAGCAATGCACTTCAAACGAGACAGAAAGAGTACGTACGGGTCTTCTCCGGTACTGCCATATGCTTCATTCTCTTCAGGATACTTGTCAAATTGACTAGCATCTCCCTGTCCAGCCCTGACAGGCGGGACGTACGGAGCATCAATGTCCTTTCTCAGTAATCGATCCCAAGTCACTTCGGCGAACCAGGGATGATTCTTGACATCTTCCGGGCCGCCGTGGAGGTTGCCCAGTCGCTTTGTCAAATCCGGGGTGATGAGTTGCGACAAAAGATCGACGGCATCGGGGTGCATGTAGGGAGGATATTTTATTTTTCCTCGGAGGATGTTCTCGTATATCTTGACAGGGGATCCACTGTCCCAGAATGGCGTGAAGCCGCAAAGCATCTCGAAGATGAGAATGCCCAATGACCACCTAGCATCGTCAGTACAATCTCTCGATCTTCATGCGAGCTACTGACCAGTCCACTGATTTATTATATCCTTTGGAGGACACAACCTCCGGTGCAAGATAATCTGGCGTTCCACACAAAGTCCAAGTGATATCCGGAACTTCTTTGGCAAAACCAAAGTCGGTAATCTTCAAATGCCCATGCCGGTCCAGCAGCAAATTCTCGGGCTTGAGATCTCGGTATATGATATGCTGCGCGTGCAAATATTCCAACGCCAATGTCACTTCCGCAGCATAGAATTTAGCCACAGGATTTGGGAATCTCTGCAATCAATTAGTATTCTTCCTTCTACTGCCCAAGGTCAGCGGCGTACCTGCGACTTCCGGAGCAAACTAAACAGCTCTCCACCCTCAACAAAGTCCATAACCATATATAGATTCTTCGAATCCTGAAAAGTGCCCCACAGTGTAATGAGAAAAGGGTGCTTCACCCTCTGAAGCATCCTCCTCTCATCATTCGTATGCTCCACTTGCTTCATCTTGACCACCTGGGCCTTTTTCAACACTTTAATCGCGTAGAAGCGATGATTATGTCTCGACTGCACCAGATGCACCCGGCCAAAACTTCCGGTTCCTAATGTTCGCTGCAGCGAGAAATCTTCTAGCGAGTATTTGCCTTTGGTCTGTCGGGATTGCGACTTGGGCAATTGGCCCTGTGAGGTTTGGACATAGTCTTGTTGTGTGCTGTTATTGTTGGTTGTGTTGGTCTCGGCGGATTGCGCTTGCGCCTGCTGTGCCTCGTTTCCATGTTGATGGTGCGTCGGGTTAATGATACTCTTTATACTGCCGATATTCGGCAGATGGTGATGATGTGACGAGGAATTATTCGCGCCTTGTTGCGCATTTTGCTGATTTGTTGACGATGTCAATGTCATCTGATTGTCGCTCGAACTGTTTTTGTGGTTGCTTGTCTCGGCGCCGGTCGAACCAGCACTGTTGTGGCTGTTGCTGTTATTACTGTCGTTCGATTCTTTCGATTCCTTCGATTCCTTCGAATGCTGCTCCGTCTCGTCGGCGGGTTTATCGGATGCTGACGTCTCGACACCTGTCGCTGATGAAGCGGACAACTCCTTCGAACCTGTCGAATGCGTCTTTTTCTTCTTGAGCAGTGACCCGAACGTCGGCATGAGATGCTTGCGTCGGGTATTTTTTCCAGACTGCGAATGAGTCTGAAAAAAAGAGAAAAACAAAAAGAGGATAGAAGAAAAAAGAGAGTCAATTGGTGATTGACGGATACCCCTCCAGAGCAAAAGAGCAAGGTTGTGCAGAGCAGGTGGAGAAGAGGACGAGGCTACGTAATGTACTCTGTCGCGCACGGAAGAGGATCGCTCGGATCGACTGGAGAGCGTATTATGGTGCGATGACTGATGGTATATAATTGATGGCTGCAATGCTGACTGAACATGTGTTTCTTTTCGATATAGTCTAGATATAGATAGAGTGGTCTAGCCAGAGGAACGACTGAGGTGAGTGGTGAGTGAGCTTTGGTGGGATCTCGGATCTGCTTGTGGCGTCGTCGGATTGAGTGCGGCTTCACGAGTATCAATGCTATAGAGTAGACTGCTAGTTAGACAGTGAGATAAAAGGATAGAGAAAAGACAATTGGACCGGATCGGAGTGCAGCGTGCTATACTGGCAGTCCTATAGGAGTGTAGTAAGAGTACACTGTAGGTCAGGTAGTAAGAAGCTGACGTACAGCGATGAAGTCAGGAAGGCGGGGTCAGTCCGGAGTCCGTGTCTTACTTGCGCTGCCCATCCATTGGCAGCCTGCCTCTATGATTCACTATTTCCCGTCTGATCTCTCTCTCTTAACACACCTAGGTATTGTCAATACTCATATTTGTTCTCTGGACGATTGACTGATTTCGCATTCCTTTCAAATCAGGGAGAGTTCCAAGGTTGCCGAGGGCTGGTCATGGATGCTGATGACTCCCATGCTGGCCGTTTCCGGCTTGGTCACGGTCATCTTCTTTATACTCCATACATCGTCTGATCTCGAGTACCCCAGCACGCACATGTGTGATGATCGGATGACTGATTTACCTTGAGCTTATCGAGACTGCTCTGAAACTCGTCGCATGCAACGCAATTCATTGTAATGATATATAGCTTGGATATACCCAGACAATAATACAAAACGCCAGTCATACCTACACAACAGCCGCTCTATGCAATAAGCCATGAAAAGAAAATACTAGAAGAAAGATCTACCACGCCCGGTACTGCTCCATATTCTTCTTGATTTCACCCACAATCTCCGCTGCCTCCGCCTCATTGCGAGCCTCAAAGTCATATCGCTTCTGCTCATGCGCAGCAGTTCCGCGGAGAACCACAACCTGGAAGCTCTTCGGGTGTCTTCTGCTGACTTTGGTGCCGATGATATCGTTGAAATTGATTGATCGCGTCTTTCCTGTAGTATCAAACACCCCTTTTGCGGTTTCTCCCGGCATGACGTGTAGATAGTCGTTATCAAGTACTAGGACTCTCTGATTTGAAGCTGTAAAGGACATGGATTGCTTGCGATATACATAGTATCGACGGTAATAACCTCCAACCAAGTCTTGCTTTTGAGGTTGAGCAAGAGGATGTAGCATCTGGTGCTTTTTACCTTTCTTTGAAGGCGCAGGATTCGTACCGCCGATTTGGAGAGGTGCGTTAGGTGAGGCACTACCAGGCGAACCTGCGAAAGAGGCTCCGGCTCCAAACCGCCGGCGGACGACATCCAATTCAGACATATTACCGAGAACTTCAACCGTACGATCCAGAGGCGCAACGGTGTTGGTGCCCGGTATCTTGAGTAGATAGTTGCCCTTATCTAGGCCCCATCGCTTGCAGACTGAATCAAGAATCTCGGCAATGTAACTATCTGTAGCCGTGTTCACGGTCGTGGTTTGCGTCGAGCCTTCAATGTTGACAAACCGGACCTTTAGTGTCTTCTGAACACCTAAACGAGGTGTTGCATGAGACGTGGGCGCGGGCATATCCGCCGGTTTCAATGTAGTGCCATTCAACGCAGAGGAAAACGGCTGTCCAAGGATAGGATTCAACCTCACCGCCGAAGGCATTGGTTTAGTTTGTGGCGTTGCAGTGCCAGAAGTCTGCGGTGTCGCTTCACTGGTCTCGACGACAGGCTCTGGGTTGTATTTAGGATAAAGGCGAGAATATTCTTCAAACTCGGCATCGGTAGCTTCTACTAAAGCAAACTCATCGTATTGTTTCCCTCTAGAACGGCCACGCATTCCAGCAGCCCTGTTATTGTTGGATGTAAAATCGGCCAAGGGTAGATGACGACCCAGAGCTGGGAAATCAAAATCCACTTCGCCGTCTTCGACCATTCGCAGCGTCCATCGATTCACGTTCAATTTGTTGCGGTCAATGGGAGGCTTCAAGCCTTCTTTCAAATACCTCCAAAGCGCTAGACCGATGGCTTCCGTCACTGTAACCGGACCGGTACGACCCTGATCGCGAGACTCTCGGAATATGGGCATGTTATATGGCGTTTCCGGATCTTCAGAAAAGGGAGCATATATCTTGATATTCAAAGCTGTATTGGAATCTGCAGCCCATAAAGGTCCAAATCTCTCGACCGGGTTGGTTGGTATAGCCTTTTTGGCATTCAGTTCTTTCGACAACAGGCTGACAGGCTGCAAAGTGCTGATTGGTCGTGGAGGAGGTAATTCTTGCAATCCAGGGGTGGCCACCTTGGCCTTCCTAGGCGACGCGCCTTGAGAGCTTGCGTTTGGTACATTGTGCATCATCGCTGGTGAAGAATCTAACGTATCATTCAAAGGACCAGCAAGAAGAGACGCCGATCCTGCGGTGACGCCAAAATCCGACGATAGGTCTGAATCTACAGACCCCGCCGCTGAGTCCTCATCTTGATCACCCCCCGAAGGTGCTTCACTATTTGCCTGACCGTCATCTGCCGGTTCTTCTATGACTTGATGCTGAGATGAGAACTGAATCTGTCGCCGTCTAAATAGAGCGGGATTATCGCCTTCGGACATATCGCTACTCGTCACGGTATCACCCCGCGGTCGTCCTTGGGCAACTTCAACCGCTCCCATTGAGCTTCGTCTATATCCGCGGCCCAAATTTGCATCGGAGCCTGCAGGTTGCACCTCTTCATCTTCCATCGGTAGGGAACCTGCCCTATTCCGCACAGGCATTTTCGAGAATTTGATTTGCTGTGCCGCTCTACATGTCAAGTAATCAGCGCCATCTTTCCACATCCAAATGCAGTTTTAACTAACCTCGTAAAATCACCTTCATCATCACTCTCATCACTCAAATCACTGCTATCTTCATCCTCCCCCACTCTCTGAATAACAGGAATCTGGCGATCACGCCGTCTATTCTTCCGCGCAGATTTACCATGATGTCTGATTCCGAGGGCATAGGTACTCCCACCCCCACCACCAGTCACCATCCCACCCTCATCTTCCTCCGCATCGTCGATACTGAGTCCATCCCCATCATTCAACTCCGTATGTCTCGCGAATCGATAATACTCGGATGCAACGTTTGCCGTAGTAGGGATGGGAGGTGAATACGTCCTTTTAACGAGTGAGCCACTTTCTTGGGTTGTTGTAGTTGCGTTCGCGGATGTAGGCACCCAGCCAGCGGCGCGGAAGCCGGGGGTGTTTAGTATTGAGTTGTTAACGTTGATGAGACGGTCGCCGATGCCGTCTTTGATGGTGGAGAGGTATGAGGTTCGCAGCTGCCAGATTGTGAAACTAGAACAGAGGTGGGTTGTAGGGTTAGTTTTTGAGTTGATATCGCTGGCGCAACGGTTGGTTGCTATGGCTCAAGGATTTGAGGAGTCACTCACTCTTCGCTCTGCAGAAGGGACATGGTTAAGTATAGCGCTTGTTATAATCGCGCAGGCAAATCACAATATTTCGAAGCCTCCGAATCGTAGATAAAGTCTGTAGTCGTTCGAGTACACAGGACAGGGCTATCGTGGACCAGCATCCCCAGGATAACGCATGCCGACTGTTAACTTGTATCAAACACAGGTGATATCGACTTGGTAAAGGACTGTCGTAGTCGTAAGGATCATATCAGGTCCAGCCTGAAAAAAGAGAACGTGAAATAGTTTGCTCATGCGATGTTTGAAGAGAAGTGTGAGAGAGCGTTGAAAGGCAGGTGAGTTAGTGAGTGTTAGCGGCTCAGCCGCCGGAGATTGGGGGGCGTTGGCTAATGCTCAGTTAATCCACTGCGGGGAATATGGCTAAACCCTTAATGGCCACTACGTTCAATCTGTTGATATTCGCCGAAGCGAAAACGTTGTTTACAATAAAGGTATCTAATAATTAACGTAGGCCAAGTAATTCGTCTTTTGAAGTTGATATTGTATATTGGATAGTCATTATTGGTGAATACAAGGATTTCGTCATATCAGTATAGTACACTAATTTATCCACTCAATGCCGAACTTGATATCACATAGTAGCTGTAAACAAGATAAATGACACTGGGATAGTAAGATCAAGGGCTCTCTAAGGTCGCGGTCTTGACATATAGCCTATTTCGCTTTGGCCTTCCCCTTTCGACCCTTCTTCAGCTTCTCTTCTTCGTCATCCTCGTCATCATTCTTTGCCTTTGCCTTCTTGCCCTTGGCCGCAGTTCCTTTGGCAGCAGCTTTCTTGGCTTTGGGAACCTTGACATATTTGTCTTTCTTCAAGTCGAGTTCCTCTTCTTCATCCTCTTCCTTGGCATCCTCAATGATCTCCTCTTCATCGGAGTCCTCGATTGCATCTTCAATGTCGGGTTTGACCTTGGGTCCTTTCTTCGGCGCGAGAACGTTGGTGGCTTTCATAAAAGGCAGGGGGTGGGATCGTTGGTTGTAAATTCTGGTGAATGCTGACTTTGTTTGGGGGTGGATATTGACTTCCGATTCGCTCATTGGACCAAGACCGAGTTCAACTATAGAGTCAAAGTCGTCGCGAGTGATGAAATAGCTATCCATCAGATCGATGACACCTTCGACAGCATCCTTGCCATCAACCATCAAGGGGCGCACCATTTTATCCCAAAGCGCAGGCATATACTGTTGTCGTATCTCATCGCGATCGCCTGAAGCTCGAAGTCTCATGTGTCCTTGGATCTCTTTGGTGAAACGGTTGAGTTTGCCTAACAAAGTTAGAATGACTTTTTTTTCCTTCGATCGGTCGATTAGTGCTCACCATATTTACTATTATTGCCCAACCAACTTGTAAAGCTTGTTCGTTCCATCATGTTTCCAAACACGAAACTGGCGGGTCGAACAAAGCTAAAGGCAGCATGAGTTGGCATCAAGCTCCATTGTTGCTGGCTACCATGTATCATTCGATCCACAAGATCACCGTCACTGATGCTAGATGCTGCATTATCCGCCAATTCGAGAAGCTTCAGTTTTCGCTCCTTGCCAGAATAGTTGCTTGCTAGCGTTGGTTGCGTCTTGAGGTAATTCTCCTGGAGCATGAGATAGCTGAACTCGTGATCGTTAAAGTACAGCTCGATCTTGTCGTTCAATGTAGATTTTGAGCTCTGAGAGAACGTCTGCGCGTTGAGAATCTTGGATGCAATGTCCCAGGGCTTCAAGATGATATGCTTTTCCCATGCCTTTGATAGCTCTTTTCCTTGATCAAAGTCCAGGGTCTTCTGATCCAATTTCACCGTTGACAGCATATTGATAAGCTGTCTGATGTCTGCATTGGTTCCTGCAATCAAACTGTCGAGAACCTGCGGAGGAATCTTAAGACCTTCACGGAAACAGATAGTCATAAGCCGTCCTCGGATCATGTCTGCAGTTGGGCGCCTGAAAGGAAGCTCATAGACGACATGATCGAATGGCTTCATCTTGGGCAGACTGCGCTCGTTGCAAATCAAGATCAAAGGAATATTTGTCTTTTTGGCAGCAGCAGCAAGAGCACCAACACCACCTCGGTCTCCGGCAGACATACCATCCACTTCATCCATAATCAAGACTAGATTCTTCTTTTGACTCTCAACATTTTTGCCTTCGCCCGAGAAATAGCCCTGAAGAGACGTCGTATCCAAGACACCGAGAAGACCTCCTTCAACCAGCTTTTTGCTACGAGTATCACTAGCATTAGTCTCAACAACGTCGTAACCTTCGAGTTTGGCAACTAGATGAGCTGCTGTGGTCTTTCCGATTCCAGGTGGTCCATGAATCATGACGGACCTATACAGACCAGAACCGTCTTTTCCTCCCACCTTGAACTTACGTTTCGCATTCAAGCGCCAGTTACGTAGCCATGTTTGAAGTTTCTCGACTTGGCCTTTGTTACCGCATATCATGCTGATCGAGCTTGGTGCATATTTCGTTGTCCAGAGACGATCGTCAGCTTCGGGTTGTGAGCTAACCGGGGTCACAGTCGAAGCCTCAGTCGGAGTCTTCATAGGGGTGCTCTTTGCCTTTGCTTCGGCCGCTTCGGCCGCTTTCCGTTTCTCTTCTTGTTCTATTTCCTCGGCCATGGCGCGAATCTTTTTCTCTTCAGCCTCCTTCTTTGCTTGCGCCTGCCCAGCAGCCTTGCCACTACCTCCGTTGGCGGGAAGCCGTTTGATTAACTCAAATAATCCCTCTTCACCGATTGTTTTGATATTCATCTCCTTGATCTTTCTGAGCTTGCTAGGGCCGGCATCGCTTCCGAGAACAACGTAGCTAGTCTTTGAACTAGGGGCTCCGGTGACTTTGCCGCCGTAGCGTTTAACAAGACTTTGACCTTCCTCACGTCCAAGAGTATCCAGAACGCCCGTGAAGACGAAGGATAGACCAGCAAGACAATTCTCGGCCCCAACTGGGATTTCTACTGATCCAGCAGCAGGAGGTGTACGCGATCGAGCAGCAGCCGAAAAATTGAACTTTGCACCAGGCACTGCTGGCGGCGGAGTTGGCGGTCTGACTGTCGGTATGGCGTCGAAGATATCCTGGATTTCCTTGTCTTCAGGCTCCTGTAGTTTTGCAGCAGATTTTTGTTTCTTTACTGCAGGTCCGGCACTCTTCTTGGGTTTTTTATCCTCATCGGCGTCTGCCTTGCGTTTTCTCCCTGGCTTTGCTTTGGGTGGAGTATCCAGCATTTCCACATCGTCATCGTCGAGTTTACTCTTTCTTGAATTGGCAGGCTTCACAATGAGGTCGTCGGAATCGCTAGCATCCTTGTCGTCGACGTAGTCATCATCACGCCGCCCGGACTTGCCGTACTCTGTCGCAAAGATGTCGTCGCCTCCGAGGCCTTCATCATCGTCCAGTACCTTCGAGACAACTTTTGATACTCTCGGTGCTGCTTTCTTTCCTGTCGATGCTGGGGTTTCTTTGCTTTGTTTGGCTTTCGGTGTACTGTTTCCGTTCTTGACAGGTGTGGCAGTGGCGGGTGCTGTATCCTTTGCTTCGGCGTTCTTCGGAGGTCGACCTCTTTTCTTGCTGGAGGCAAAATAGTCCGATGTGCTGGTCGGTTCTCCTTTGGCTTCCTCTTTTGTCCTATTTCCGAATTGTTAGAGGATCCCCGTCTCTCAAATCGAGGTAACACGTACTGTTTCTTCACTGGCTTGTTCTTCGGGGATGGTGCGGGCTCGAAATCATCCTCGTCACTGTCATCGACTACCTTTCTGCTTCCTTGACGATGTTAATACCAGAATCGCTGTTCAGACAATATTCCGTAACTTACGTTTCTTTCGCGCCGCAGTAGGGTCCTAGTAGCAATAATCAGCAAATAATCAACAATTGATAAAAATTGTTGGCAGCAATCATGACATATAGTCTAGTAGCAACGCCTAAAAGGCATTTTTGCACATTCTAAACGCATATAGGGCATTGAAGAAAAGTTGCCTGATGACGCAAAGCTTCGCTTACCTCCTTAGGAGCTGGTTTGGCAGCAGCAGGAGCAGCTGTCCCAGAGCCAGCTTTGGCACCGAAAAAGCTCCTGATATCTGCTGGCATTTCGATACTCACCAACTCTCAAATCGATGTAGATGGTAGAGTCTTGGTGATGTTGCTGTTGAAAGAAATGGCAGCTGTGTTCAACGGGAAGGCACGCGGAGACGCGCCTGTCGCGCAGACCCGCGCTCGCCGCCTTAGTTACCTCGAACCCACGTGACCAAACCACTTTTACCCTTTTGGGCCGGTCTTTTCGATCCGGCCTTCAACTTTCGAGACTTGGCCGCCGGACGGACGATATCTTCTCAATACAGCAAGTATCGCAAGTCCCACGAAGGGACTTAACTATTGTCCAAGATGCTGGCGAAATCACAGTTCGGCCTGTTCAGGTCATGTAAGTCAATTGACTCGTTTTCTCTATCCTCTATTTTTTCTTCATTTTCATACGACTGTCTTCAATCCGATCAACTAACATTAACAACAGATAACTTCCCCTCTCTATTACAACCCCAAATCACACGATGCTTCTCCACCACATCCCCAGCCCTGGACTGGCTCACGCCCAAATTCGCCGAAAAATCCAAATCCCCCAAGGGCCGTCCCAAGATGCACACAGGCGGTTCCATGCGCGGCACAACCGTCGTGCACGGCGACTACGGCCTACGAATGAAAGACCACGACCGCCGCGTCGCAGCTTCTTCCCTCAAAATCGGCGAAGAGACAATCCGCAAACGACTACGAGGGATGAATTATACATTGTACAAGCGCGTTAGTGCGAATATCGGTGTATACACGTCCGGTAACGAGATGCGTATGGGTAAGGGAAAGGGTAAATTTGATTATTGGGCGGCGAGGATTCCGGTTAGTAGGATTGTGTTTGAGCTTAAGGGGGATATCCATGAGAAGATTGCGAGGGAGGCGTTTCGGTTGGCGGCGCATAAATTACCTGGTTTGTCTCTTTCATTGCAAGATCATTTTGCCGCTTTATCTAACGACTATACGTACAGGAATGTGGGAATTCGTCAAGAAAGGCGATCCGCCCGTCGTCGGAATCACAAAACTGGGTAATGGAGTCACATTGGAGAGTCTGAAACGAGCACGACGAGAAGTCCCGCTGGACGTGAAGAATAGCGCCAATCCACCCAAGACAGCATCTACCAGCACATCGCCGACTCAATAACCCCTGCCTTCTTCCTTACTGCCACTTTCTTCTCACACGATGTATTTTATTATATCCGGTCTAAGCACCAATTCCCGATCCGGGCCCGAGTCTCTGCGCCGTTCTTGTCCGTCGAGCCTCTTCATCGATGCCCTCTGCATCCGGCTTGAGATCTAAATTTTGTACCATAGATACATGCATTAGCCTTTTTTGCTGTCCTCTAGAATCTCACGAATCACATCATGTGCATGTCCATTTTCTTGATGGTGAGAAGGATGGGGGGTAGGTACCTTTATCAACCTCCCCCGAAACACCACTCGTCATCCCCGCAGTCTGCGGACCCGACAATGTCGGATCTCTGGCGACTTGTTCGCCATTATTCTTGCGTTGTTCCTCGGACTCATCTGTGGAGAGGGTTTTGAGGGGGCTTATGGTGCTTTTTTGGGTTGCTTTGACGACAATCCAATCAGCCACCAATCCAGTGTTCTAAAATGATGGGAAGATGGTGCACACATACCTCCGAGCTGCCCTTTATCCTTTGGAGGAGTAACTGTGACTGTGCGGATGGATTCGTATCTATTATTCAATAGTGTTTTGCTGGGTTAGCTGGTTGCCGACGTAGATAGATGAGATGAGTAGGGCGGTAGGAACGGACTGTGTGCTTTCACCACCTGGCTCCATGATTCGTTTCTGTTTCAATTGGGTGGGAAATTTAATGATTCGAGGGACTATGGTAGATTGTATGTAGCTGGTGTAGTTCTATGTCTCTGCAAGGTACATATGTACGTAGTTAGGCATTTCAGAACAATGACGTAACCGACACCAACCTCGAAGGACATCAAAGCAAACCCTACTCCTAGATAAGTACCCAGTTTGGATATTTGTATTCCCTGATTAATACAATCAAGGCGCAGAAACCAGGTTAACAGATGCTCTTTATCATTCGGAAAACAAGTACTATACATAACAAAATCGAATTCGCTTGTTAATCAAATAACCATACCCTCTAACTCGTTACGCCTAAACATCCCAGCAGTACATACGTAGTAGCTTTTTTTTCGTCTAGAAATCCATACCCATCAAGTACCTATACACAAGATTAGTTGACTCTCAAACATCCAAAAGTTGATCGTGGTCACGTACCCTTCATAGATGCGCATAAACTTGGCCACAAAAGCCTCAAGATGGAAGATGACTTTCTGTAAGATGTTAGATTCCGGCAAATTGCAATTGATGAATTGATGGGAACATACACTGCCCAACTTGATTCTATGCTCGTAAAAGGCTGACCACTTGATAACCTCCGGCTTCAAGGCATCATCAACTTTTGAGACGAGTTTGAATGTCAGCGTCTAGACATGTTAGCCTCATATCCATCGAGTTCGGTATAAAAGGAGGCAGTACCTTCAAGACTGTGGTCGGCGGAATACAATGTGTCAACAAATCATAAAGCCGTTCCCGAACCTGCAATATCCTTGCCGGTGATCGCTCTGCAAGTATATCATCCGCAACCACGGTGATGAGCGCCTCCCAATCCGGTGGAGGAATTGGGGTTTTATCGGATACTTTCTCACTGCCACCATCACTCACATTAGCATCGGACTATCAAAAAATCTTCGAAGTCCATTGGCAGGACTCACTTTTGCGCATAAATAGCCTCAAACATAAGCAAAGCCCGTCTCAAATTCCGTCCACTCTCCCTCGCAATCCTCAAATTCAACGTCTCAGACGGCGCCCAATTCTCCTTTGCCGCCGCCGACTTGAGTACAGCACAAATCTCCGTTTCTGATGGCGCCGCAACACGGACTAGCAATGTTCGTGACCTAATCGGTGCAATGATATTCGATGTACTGTTCGCAAGTAATATAAGCCTTAAATTGGGACTGTATTTCTCCATCGTACGACGCAGAGCTGCCTGCGCATCGCGTGTCAAGTGGTCCGCTTCATTGATAACGACGACTTTGAACCTCTGTCGTGCTGATTGATCGACCTGTTGTGTTTGGGCGACCTCTTTTAGCAATTCCTGCACCACAACGCGGTCATAATTTCCCACATCCGAGGGCGTGATTTCCAGATGATACACCGAAGCGACGATATTGAATTCTAGTTTTCGGTTACTGGTGGTCTGAAAAACGCGAGCGTCGATTTTGATTTTTTCGACACCCGGGCCGTAGAGTTCTTTGAGGGTTGCGATTATGCGGGTTTTTTTGCCTGAGCCGGAGGGGCCGTAGACGAGGAGATGGGGGAAGTCGCCACTTTGTGCCTGTATGCCATTTTTTTCTCTATTAGTGGCTTTGAGTCGCTTCATTAGATAGACGGTGGAATGGATCATACCAAAGATTTCAGTCGTGCAGAGAGTTCGGGGTGATAGGTTAGTGAATCAAGAGATCGCGGACGCAATCTGTCGACGAGAAGAGCCATGTTGTAATTCTCGAGCTTGACGGTGCAAATGAGTTGGTTGGAGGTGCAAATGTCTGTATGTCGTCGTTCTTTGAAGGTAGCTAGTTAGTCAAGAAACGCGTCGGGATTGCGTTGACGCGTAGCACTTAATATGTGGTCCGTGCGTCTTCCCCAGAGCCTTGAATTTATGGCATCTCATTGGACTACATTTCAAGATCTTAATGGACTGAATAGAAATGCATACCTAGGTATACTATATAGTACATGTGCTCAGCTATATTAAACCGTATGAAGCCTTCGTCTCCGATCATATTCAATCAATCTTCAATTCATTGACATATGTACAAGCAATCTATCTATACATATCTTCCTTCAAATCTTTCCAAACCGTCCAATGCACAATAACGCCTTTCAATGTATGAGCTGAGTAGTCTGATATATGCAATCCAAATGATGGTAGTACACGACATCTGTGTCGAATTTTTGGTGGGTATCTCTTCATACCTTCGGCTGCAAGGCAGGCCTCTATGGAGTAGGTCTCAAAACCCCATTATCGTCATACCGCGCCTCTGTTTCAAACACATCCTGTCTTAGCACAACGTTTCTATATCCCGGGGACGGAGGAGGGAGGGGGCTCACTGAAAAAAGTATACGACAACGTAATCGTATCAATATTCTTCATAGTCGGATCCTTCGCAAAATCCGGATCAATAAAAAAGAAAACCGGCATATCCACCGACTCGCCCGCATTCAATTTCTGTTCCTCAAAGCAGAAACATTGAATCTTACTAAAATACGGTGCTACCTGTCCCGGCGTAACGCTGTAGGTTGCGACGCCAATTATGTCGTTGGGTCCCTTGTTGGTGGCTGTATAGAAGGCCAGGGCGGTTTCGCCGGGTAACACGCGCACTTCGCGTTGTTGAGGGGTGAATTTCCAGGGTAGGACGTCGGAGACGGAGCCGTTGAAGGTGATGCGGAGGCGTCGTGAGTCGGTGACGGGGTTGAGGCGTGAGGCTGTGTCCCCGTCGCCGGCTTTGTGGACTTGGACGGGTTGGCCGTTCCAGCCTGTTTGTTGGCAGATCTGACGAAACCCAAGTCAGTCATCGATTTTTCGCTCCGAGGGGAAACTGGAGGTTTACCATCTTATATAAAGGTACAGAGCCATAGGCCAGGGCAAGAGTGCCCATGATAATACTGGCAGTGTAGTATCTATTCCTCGTCAGAGCTATCCTATCATTTAACGCAATTGACTCAAACGCACAATGTAGATATATTCTTCTTCTTCGAATCGGCATTTCCCTGCGATGACTCTTGCTGTCGCAAATTTGATCGCTGTGAAAATCGTCTCGTTCCGTTCGATGTCAGATGACTAAAGGATTGTTGTGGGAGGCATGTGTTGCGATATCTGCCTAGGAAGCGTAGGCCGCGCATGTCCATTGTGTTTGTTGATTAGCAGCTGGACAGATATTGGAGTTTATCTTGTAGTCCTGGTCTCAGTAATGCTGCTGATTTGAAGCTGTTGCGGTAATTGTCGGCGGAAGAAGCATGATCGCCAAGACGTTGCGAATTGAGTTCCGCTCTCCGCGCCCTTAAGCCGCTTATTTTGGTGAGATCCGTGGCCAATGACTACGCCGCATGTTGATAAGCACATGGATACATACAATCTACGCTTTAATGCTTCGATATCCTCTTGGTTGAATGATTAGCTATGATATATGTACAGCATGTCACTTTATAGTTCCTTCCGTGATATACGTGCTCTAACCAAGCCCATCCCTTAAAGCTAGCTAGAGTAGATCTTCCGAGCTTCTGAATAACTTCTCAGTAGCTATGCATCCTGCACTAGCGCGTCGAGACAGATGCGCACAGGCGCATCTCACGGGGCTCTTATGGCGGTGCCTGACTGCGCATAACTTCCACGCAATCTAAGCTAGAGTCATCTGCTCTATCAACGACCAAGTCGTCGCGTGACGAGCTCCATCGATGGAATCCGACCGTTCGAAGACGTTCGGTCTTCGATCTAATGTAAACTTTCTTCCCTTGAGAAATAACCATTCAATCCGGCGGAAGAGGCAAAAAATCCAAAGCAGCCTGCGCCTCCGTAATAGCCTCTCTCAACTCCACAAACGGCGCAATATTGTTCTGTATCGAATTCAGATGGCCATTCAACTGCATGACTATGGACTGAATCTCGCGATCAGGCTCAATCTATCGTTCCAATTAGCCTACAGTTCAAAAAGGAGCCTTGGGGTGGTGAGGAAAAGCGTACCTCGCATAGAGCAGTCTGCTCCTTTGACCGATCGATAACCACAAACGAGGCGGAAGATGATGATTCATTTTCGAGATCAGGATGGTCATCGATATGTCGGAGAACAGGGTGTTCCTATACCACAAACATTTAGCACTTCCCCCTTTCCAATACATATCCAAGGAGGACGAACATTCTTCATCTGCCGCCTACGCTCAACCTCCGCCTTTTTCGCATTCTTTTCCATTTCTTCGACGTATTTCGTTTCCTTGACTAAGAGGGCTTCTTCACGCTCGATTTCTAGTTTGAGGAGGTCGATTGTGTTTCTGGTTGTTGATAGTTGTGTTTCTAACACGCGCTGTAGATAGATAGATTAGCCATAAGATGATTGATGATCGGCCTGGGGGTAAAGACGTACATGCTCATTCAGCACAGACTCATGATCAAAAACAGCATCCTTCGTAAGGGGCGGAAACGGCATGCGCGGAAGTCGTCGCTCCAACCTATCCATAAACACCGACAATTAGACCTCATATTGCGCTAGATAGTAGAAAGAATACGCACGTCTTCACAACAACCCCCAACGCAACCTGAGCCTCAATCCTCCTCCTCTCATCGCGTTGACGGACAATAACAGGCCGTTCCAACGATCTAAACAGATCCCGAACTTTGCTTTGCACGGGTTCTGGCAGAGAAGACCACTTCGATTTGATGGTATGTTTTGAGACGTTTTTCACTTGTGGTTTGAGCCAGGCGAAACGTTTGGTGTCTCTGGTGTCTTCTTCGTTGGTGGTGGTGGTGTCGTCGTCGGGTTTGGAGCGTTTGCGTTTTGGGGCCATTGTTTTGTTGATGCGCGAGCGCGAATGATTAGATTCTGGTGAAGAGGTTGATTCAATGGATGGAGAGGCGCGATTGATGAGAGATTGTAATGTATTGCGAATGTATTCTTGATCCAATCGCGAAACACCTTGCGATATTTCTTGAAGAAGATGTCGATGCGGTTGTAGCTTTTGTTGTTGTTGGGGTCAGTCTAGGCTTTGTAGCGACGCCATGCTCTAGGTGTCTTTGTCCCCGGGCCTAGCTCGTGCCACGGGCCCACCTCACCTAAGATCTTGCCCTACAGATGCAGACACTGCCATACAGCTCAAGAGTTTCAATATTTATTTACAATACTAGACATTTTAGACAACATAACACATCATTCATTATGTACGCGATAATCACAACATCGAATATTCACAATGCATCCATACAAAAATTATGTCCTTCTCTGCAAAACGCAGATGGCAAATATCCACAGTCCTTTTGTTGTGTGTAGATATTACATGTACTCCTTCATCTTGATTATTTCCATCCTAATCATGGATGCTGTAAAGACCGGCCGAGACTCTTGGAGACTTTTGAGGGGTATCGTAGAACAAAAAGAAAGAGCTCTGAATGGCAGCAGTTCGAGGTCTGGTATTGGAGTGGTTGACTTGGATTGTCTATTGAGACAAGATCGGATTGTCGAAAAAAGGCATACAACTGTACATGCTTCACCGCGGTATCATAAAGCCGTTGACTGTCTTGAGCTGCGAAAGTTGTCGCCGCAGTATATCATTGCCAGTCAAGACCTCCTCCAGATAATCCGCAGCCTGGATGAGCATGGCACTTTTGCTGAAACCGCCACCACGAAGTTCAGGGACCAAAGCACATAACTCGTCGAATCCTTGTTTGATCAGATTGCGACGCTTTTGCTCTGACAGAATATGGTTCGTGCGCTTCTGCTCCTCTGTGAGGTTTTCTCTTGCTGCTTTGCTGGCTTGTTGAGCCTTTGCTCTCTTCGAGGAAGTCTCGCTTGATCCACGTCTAGCTTTGCTTCCAGATGCACCTTTCATCTTTTTCATCCTAGGTGGTGTGCTGTTATCTTCTGAATCTTCATCCTCTTGCACTTTGATCTTCGAGCGTTTTCTAGGTCGCGAACTGCCATCACCCTCGTCATGATTCGTCGTGTCAGAAGACTGAGACGTATTTACTCCATTGCCATTGTTCCACTCCCGATCATGAGGGGTTTCAAACTTCGTTGGCGTTGGTGCACGTGTGTTGGTAGTACTCGTTTGTGGTTCGAGACATTTCATATTTTCCAGCAAGTTCTTCGTAACTTCTTCTGTGTTTTCCATTTCTGCAGGTCGTCTGTAACCTTGATCAACGAAGCCGGCATCTGAACCCCAGCGTAACCGTTGAACTTCGATGGTGGTATGCGGATCAACGGGAACTGCTGGCTGTTCTGGATTAAAAACTGATGTATGCTGTCCTTGAGGGATCATTTGACGAGAGTCATTGTGATTTGTAGGTGGGTGATGTGTATGCTCTTGCTTAATTCGAGGTTGATTCATATGAGTAGGTGCCATTTCTGGCATACCAGTAGGGAATAGATGACCGGTAGCAAAATTCATTGTGTTGGCTCCGTTTCCATAAAGCATTTGAGCGGCTGCAAGAATATCTGAGTCGGGGCCCATTCCTCCCATCAAACTGTTCGTATTTTTTTGATGATTCATCGAGAGAATAGGTGGTTGTGATAAGGAAGTGGTTGAGCCTTCCAGGTTCGGCGGTAGTCCCTCTGTCCAGTCCAGTCCAAACGCACCTCCGCCTTTATCGTGTGATAGATCCTGGAACCAAGCGTCATTGACGTTGAATTGACTGGTATTTAATGTTGAGAAGAAACTTTCGAGCATGTTCGACTCGGTGTCGTCTAAAAGTGACGGTCCGGGGGGAGGAGCTGGACCGACATCGTAAGGAGGTTCGTTGGGCGCGAGAAAGTTGTCTGCAGTCGCATGCACCATGATTAGTACACATGTATCTCATCAATTTCCTCGACAATAGTTAAAACATCCAAAACACTCACATCCAAAAGGGCCAGGAGGAGGCGGAGTCGCCCTACGGTTAACCGATCCTGCGACGTTCATCATGGCGAAAATGAGCCGATATGTCCTTGTTGCTTATCTGTGTGGTATTATTATACATGCGACGCTTCTATCTGGTTGTTTCTCAGCATGTTTTCGCGAAATGCACGGTGAGCGCTCGCTGCCGAGGTTGATTTAGTCGAGACCGTATGAGCGACGATTCACGGCCGCCATAGATCATCGGACGAGCGAAAAGAAATGTGATGGCAGCAGGGGACTGCAGCAGCGATCAATTGGAGAGAGTGATATCCTGGACGGTCTGACTCGAAGATGAGACGAGAAGTTCAGACGAAAATAAGCGGGGGAAGATCCGGGGAAGCAGACTGCGGCGGGCGCAAGACTAGGCAGCGGTAAGTGATGCTTGCAAAGTTTGATAAAGCGTATCGATTAAGACCAACGTAGTTAATCAATTAGAGATACTACGGAGATAATAATACGGAATCGTGGGCTGAGTGTGGAGTTTGAGCGGAGGGCTTGAGAGAGGTGTGAGAGAGAGAAAGATGGAGGATCACATGCAAAGATTTATGTCGCCGACACTAACCTCCGCTTCTCTTAGCCTCTGACTCTTAGTAATACAAGTCGCGTGCTGTGACGTACTTGACACTTTCTAAGAAGATCACGATTCAGTCTCTGGCCAGATCTTTCTACTATTAGTCTATTACTGTGTTCGTCTGATGGTCGCTTCTTCCGTGTCACTGTAACCTCTTTATACACCTCACTGTACTCCCGTTGCACCGGACCATATACCAGTCGCAGAAAACACTTGCATAACTACGGAGTATCTAGACATGTCATAGACTTGGACAATCTAATCTACCCCTGACCCAGAAACAGCAGTCTGGGGAACAACAATAATTGATTGATTGTGGATTATGGGCATAAAAGCCGAGGCATCACTTTCCGGTCCATCTCCAATCATACCTAGCGCCATGCAGGACGAAAACAAGCGCGATCATGAATTAATTTGACAATTATTGTTGTTTTATCTTGAGAATTTGATTTTCCATGAATACACAATATAGGAGTCAGTTAAGAGTACACCGGGCATAGCAATATATCGCGGGGTTGAGTGCATTGATGCTTGACTCGCGATCCTGTCGTTGACTGGTCCAGGCCGATCAGCCGCGAGTTACACGTACGACTTTGACATGTGATTCCAGAAAAGTTGGCAGCAACCACCTTCCATCCTTCGACACTAACAGGAACCTCCTGACTTTCACTACATCACTAATTGGACAGAATTGTTCCAAGCGTTGCATTGTTGGTTTCTCAACTTCGTTTCTATTATGCCGTGCGAGCATCCTGAAACGCCCTGATGGCAGTCCCCAGGGAAAGGGCTGTGCACCCTCACTTAATCCAACCGTGAGTCCAATTGATGTCTGGCCGGAAGAAGCTGTCTAATTGGTATTCAGAATACTCAGAGCATATGGCTTGGGGTACCTAGCCTTGACAACACCAAGGCTACTTGGTTTCATTCCTTTACTCATCAGCAAAAACGCTACCTACCGTGCGAAACTTGAAAAGGTGTCTATCAAAACCAGAATTTTCAATCAATTGGTATGCTGATTTATTTTTTCTAGCTATATCGTATCCTACGAGGTGGTTTCGGACTAAACAAATTCTCGACTTTTTGCGCGGTTCTCGTCGGCGGTTCGACGTGGTTACCCTTTCTATTCTTTCGGTACATCGCTCGCTCGCGTCGCTCTTCCTCCGACCCCCTCGTACGAATCGTCCGGTTTGTTGCAACATGTCTTTCAGGATGGGCAGCTTTCAACTTGTTGAACAAAAAGGGCGAGGATCGGGGGGCAATCAGGAATGGCGATCTCGACAAGCAAGTGAAGGAGGGACCTATGTCGGACAGCATTCAAACAAAAGAATATCGCCCAGATCTTGCCGGAAGATCGCTCGATCTCACACTCTTTGCATCCACGCGAGCAGCCGCCGTTATAGCTTCTCTAGCCTGGACCGAATGGGCGAGAAGACGAAAAAGCAAGGGAAGGTGGTCGAGAGTGGAAGACATCGCTCCACGACTAGCAGATGCTGGACTCTTTGCCGGGAGTGCTGCTATAGTCATGTGGGCGTGGTTCTACGCTCCGGAGAGATTGCCGCGCTCATATGGAAAATGGATCGGAGAGGCAGCCCAAGTCGACGGACGTCTTATTGAGGCATTACGGCGGGCGAGAAGAGGTATATTTGTCTATGGCAAGGATACAGGCCAAGCACCGCTGCTTGAATCTATGTGTAAAGATTACGGCTGGCCGATCAAATGGGGTGACCCCGCGGTCACGGTGCCAATACCATGTGAGATGGTGCATATGGGATGTGGTCCAAACTGCGAATGGCATGCCATGTCTCGGTTTATGCGATCGTTCAAATTTGCCATGCTCACCAATCTGCCACTCCAATTGCTTCTCCGAGTACGCGCCAAACAGCCAGCGACCGCAATCAATCGAGCTGTCAAAGATGCCACACGTTCGTCCACATTCCTAGCATTGTTCATTAGCATGTTCTACTATGGAGTATGTCTCTCTCGAACGCGGCTGGGCCCCAAGATCTTCGACCCTAAAACTGTGACGCCTTTGATGTGGGATTCTGGTCTCTGCGTGGGTGCTGGCTGTTTTATGTGTGGTTGGAGTATATTGGCGGAAACCGCGTCAAGAAGGCAGGAAATTGCGCTGTTTGTAGCTCCAAGAGCAGCAGCGGCAATCCTGCCCCGACGATATGAACGAAAGGTGTGCACCCTCATCCTTGAAGTGGACTTTTTGCAAGCTTGTTACTAACATAATTGACAGTATCTGTTGCGGGAACAAATGGCATTCACTCTGAGCGCTGCTGTACTCTTGACATGTGCTCAAGATCGGCCTGACATGATTCGAGGAGTTTTCGGCAAACTTCTTTCGACGGTCTTTGTATGATTATGACTTGATATGGGGGTTACTAACGATGAGGGTTTCGTTTTAATTGTATGATTTTCAGGTATTGGGGCCATTTGTTTCCTCACCATCGGAAGACTTCTGGATGATTTCGTTGTTGTATTAGTACTATGAACCATTCATATAACATAGAGAATAGCTATAGATAATCTATAATGAGGAAGATGTCGTCGAATTTACTGAACCACGTACTTCAACCGTGTACGTAGCTGCATTATAGCCAAGTTGAATTAAGTACCCATGATATCGCCACCGAATATCATAGTTCTGTATAAACATGCAAATGCACTCATGAACAATGACTCAGAACAATGGGTAGTGTAGAATTGTAGCCAGAATCTGAAGTAGCCGGCAACCGCGCCGAAAGAACCATAAATCGCTGGGCCAAAGACCCTAAGGTCGACTCCACATTTTCCATCTCTTTATTCATTCGACTCCAACAAAGCCTAACGATTTCGCGATTGCATTGCTCTGTATATCGTTTTTTGCCATTCTGCTTATCAGTAGTACGTACATAGTACTGCGATACTACCGATTGATACCACTTGGCAATCTGCTCAATTGCATTCCTTCCTGATAACGCCCACACCCCCGCATTATCCGAGGGATCTCTCACTCACCAACCATGCCGGACACCATCGCGACCGCCGACCCCGACCCCAAACCAAACGCGTTGAATGGAGGAGGAGGAGTAGGAGAAGAGGACGTCAAACCGAATGTAGAGAATGCGTCATCGTCGCAGAATGTGAATGCGAACGTGAATAATGCAGGCAAAGGTTCTACTTCTTCTTCTACTGAGCAACACCAACAACATCCCGCCAAGGCTGATGTAGCTGCAGGCCAAGCGCATGCGTCGCCGAAGAAGAGGCGCAAGGTCAATCATGGTATGTGCTGTGCAGTTGTCGTGTAACAAGTCGAGCAGAGAGAGAGGAGATGCTGATTGATTGTGTATAGCGTGTGTATATTGTAGACGTTCGGTGAGTTCAGTTTGCAGCCAAATGGTTGAGGAGATTCTAACTTTTTTGGTTGAATAGCATATGACTTGCGATTCGGTACGTTCTTCTCTTTCGGTTCTTAAAACAATGGTATTAATGTATCTCGCTTTCTAGGAACGACCATGTACCCGATGCATCAAGCGCAACATCGGCCACTTGTGCCATGACGAGCCGCGCGAACCCACTAAAAAGAATAGTCGCAGCGACCACGAAGACAGCGCCGTCATTGGGAATGACTTTTCGAATTCGCACAATATGGCCGACACGGGAAATCAGTCGATGTTGTCAGACTCATCGTTGAGTATTCGTCCGCCAACCATCGATCCTTCGCAGGCCGTTCAACCCGCGGCAATTCAACCAACTGCAGGACAAGCGAACAATCAGCAAGGTAAGACTGACATCCGACCCGCCTAATAATCAGATTGATGGATATGAGCTTATTTTTATTTCTTTGTAGTATTTGGCTACAATACCGGCGGCTCAGGAGGCGGTGACTGGGCAATGAACGGACAAAGCAATGGGTTTCAGGACATGCACACATTTCACCCGTCATATATGTTCAATGCCCCTGAAGTCACTAACGAGTACAACCTGCTTGGCGATTTCCTCAATAACAGTCTCCTGGACGACAACGGGATGTACGGCAATGAAGAGCTCCAGGGAATGTTTACGGACTCTTCCCTGATCAATATGAGCACCAATATCAATACCAATGCCGCATCGTTCGCTCAGCAGCAACAACAGCTGGCGCAATTGGCACCACAGCAAGCGTCACAGGCCAACGCAATGCAACGGCCTACTACATCCGCCGTCACTACCGACAAGGCTCGCGAGAATTATTACATGACCGCCGCGGATCCATCTGGCATGGACCCTCCAGAAGAACGAATGAACAAACTTCTCAAAGCCAAGTACGAAGCCGGCATGTTGAGACCATTCAACTACGTCAAAGGCTACGCACGACTAAATCAGTACATGGAATCACACATGCAACCTGCCTTGCGCCACAAGATTCTACGACAACTCGATAAATTCCGCCCCAAATTCCGCGAACGAATGCAAAGTCTAACCGATATCGAGCTCGTTTTGTCTGAAATGTGGTTTGAGCGTAGTCTGATGGAGTACGATCGCGTCTTTGCGAGTATGGCGATTCCGGCTTGTTGCTGGCGACGAACTGGCGAGATTTTTCGCGGGAACAAAGAGATGGCGGAGTTGATTAATGTGCCTATTGAAAGTTTGAGAGATGTCCGTCGATGCCTCACCATGATTCTTATCAAATCGCTAATATTGTTACTTGTATAGGGCAAACTTGCTTTACATCAAATCATCACAGAGGATCAACTCGTCAGCTATTGGGAGAAGTTCGGTGCCATCGCTTTCGATGGCTCACAAAAGGCGATGCTCACTAGCTGTACGCTGAAGAGTCCGGATGATGACGATTCAACGAAGGGAATACCATGCTGTTTTTCGTTTACTATTCGCCGCGATCCGAATGCCATGTAAGTCCTCCTCCTATGTCTGATCTTGGAATGATATGCTAATTTGTGGTTAGCCCGGCCCTCATCGTTGGAAATTTCCTTCCTTCTGAGAGGCGCCACCATCATTAACTGTTCGTGTTGTAAATACGAATCGACAATTTCGCGTTCTGTTGATTTCAGTCGTTCTCGTTCTGGTGGATAGGCGTTAGGAGGATTTGATAGTTTGATACCATTTGGATATAGTGCTGGCTTGTACAGTGAGATGGATGTGTTCTGTAAAGCACGATTTTCTTTTTCTTTCTTTCTTTCTTTTCTCGGAAATATATCAGTTTTTCTCTATCGTATACCCAGGTGGTAGAGTCGTCATCGGTGTGGACAAAAGGGGAAGGAGCATGCCCAGTCCTTTCCTTCCACCGTTCCTTCCTCTGTCGTTGAGTATGACCTTCCCTCCTATCAACCACCATCCAGAAACCACATTCTCCTATAAACTCCACCTTTCAAATGTTGTAACTTTCGAGAAATAAGAACAGACTCTTTCAAAACACTTTAACGACAGTCCCATCTCAGCCATGGACATCGACAACGAAACCCATCAAGACGAGCATGCCATCTCCATATGCGGTTCGTCCCCTCCAAACCCATCCCTCAAACCTGCTCAATCAATTCTAACAATATATTCCAATCCCAGCATTCGCAGCAGATATAATGTCCCACCTCGACAACGACAACGTATCGCCTTCCTCCTTCACAGCGTGGATGCAAGAAGCGGATATCTCTCAAACATTGAGCGCTACAATGGAGACTTTGAATATGTCTGTATTGAGTTTGAAGTTTTCGGCGAGGTCGTTGAGGTTGTTGGATAGTTCGGCGACGGCGTTGTGGAATGCGTTTGTGAGGTTTTTCAGGGGGGTTGGGGGTGATGATGTTAAGGGGGAGGTTGTTCGGGGTATGTATAAGTCTGGGTCAGCGATGATGTGCCTACTGATAATGTGATAGTTCCCCTGCTTGTGTGTCGGATGCTAGAATGCTGCTGTTCTGGATCTGAAGATGGGGATTCGGGTTGGAAGTTCTTCCAGGTCCTCATCAGAAGCGCGGAGATTTGTCTAGGTTTGACCCTTTCTACGTATCTGAATGATGTTTGGTCGCTCATTCTTCGTCAGGTTCGGGCATGATAGTGGAAGTTACTGATCTTCTTCGACGAGCAACCCTCAAAGTCAACTCTATCAATCTGAGTGAGCTGGCTGATCCGGATAGTCAGGATTATATGGCTCGATACCATTTCTTATGTGCTTGGATAGTAAGAACAGACAAGATTTTTGAGCTTTTTCAGACGACTAACGTGCGCAGGCACTGAAGAATGAAGATATCAAGAAATTCGACGTGCACTTCTCGTATTTACCTCAAGATGTCGCTAAAATGAGTCCGGGTTCTCGAGAACAGTATGCTAGTATTTGTCTATCTGCGTTTCGGTTGGCAGTCAAGCATAGCCATAAAGAACTGGCAGAGTCATTGTTGCAGAAGTTGTCAGAGACGTTCAGCATCTTACGGCAGTGTCACCATGAAGGAATTGAGTATAAGAAATTGGTTTCGGGATTTTTCTATGTTCTTGGTGAGTAGTCTCCAAATCATGGAATGGGGAGTGTTCCTGATGGACAAAGCAACCGTGGACTTGAAGGATATGTCGGAATCATTCAATAGCCTCAGAAGCGAACTCCTTGAGACTACAGAACAGGTGAGCTAAACTTCTAGATATATCAGCCTCGTCATGACTCATTGATCCGGTATGTAGGACCTAGAAGGCCCGTTAGGGCTTTTTCTACAACTCGAGGTAGCCTCCAGACAAGAAGTTTTCGAAAAGGATATTTTCTACCAAAGTGAGCAATCCACGTTCTCCTTAAAAGCTCCAAAGAAGCAGATCACTAACATATCATGAAAGTCTTGATCAAGTATATCGAGACCATGGAACCTACCAAGGACAAGTTCAAGAGGTACGAACTAGTAACTCATTCAGTTTTGGAGTCTTTAAAAGGAAAATACTAAGCCGAGAAGATGTTTGCAGTATATATTCAGACTGCGAGCTCAAGAGTAATTCATACAGCACCAGCCAATATCTACAACAATGCTGACTGATCAGTCCGGATAATGCCATGATGACCTTGAGGCTGCTTTATCGACGAATAAATGTGTTCCCCCAAGACGAGAACTGGCTGCAACAGAATTTTGTCTCTCTATTACGCCTTGTTCCTTCGTCGCCATGGAGACATTCTGAGTCATTGCACTTTCTGACTGATCTTGCAACCACTTTGAATGAGATTCTTGTGGAGCCCCTGAGCACTGCAGCAAGCAATGCAGCTTTGATTGTAGAGTACCCTCAAACAGCCTTGTCATTGAGCCCATGATGCTGAGTCTGCTTATAGATTGTGTGGAAGTACATCGAATCTGCCTGCTCAAACAGCGACTACCTCGAAGCTCAAGCGTGGTGTCGTCTTTGCCGCAACAAGCTCTTTGATCGAGCCAGTCTTACGAACAAAGTAAACGTTTTGAGGTAAACCACTAAGACCATTTTTCCGTTTATTACCTGGTACTGACTAGGCCAATAGGAAAACAATGGACTGTTCATTCCAAATTGGAGATTATGCAGAAGTGAAATCCGCTTGGGAGCTGCTCTCGAAAGAAGAAAAGGACCCAACAACAATACACATCATATATCAGGTATTTCTCAGGGATTTAGACATTGATACAGGTAGTCCTTGCTATCCCCTGACGTATATCTAGGTGCTAACGACCGACAGCCGCGAGTCTCCTGGCGTCCCTTATCGAGCTAGAAAACGGGGAGCATCGCTATGCCCTGGCTGCCGTAGCTGCAGCAGTAACAGTATCGTCTCAGCTTAGACGAGGGGCCCTTCAAAGCGTCCAAGCACTTATCGAACATTACCCGATTGTGTTAAAGAAAAAACCGATCAATCTTGACTTACATCGGTACGTCGATAATCAAAATTGTTTGACTTCTAGGCTAACTCAAGGCTAGAGCTTTGATCAGACTCATAGTCTATGAGCTGCGAGACGATCCAGATGATGCAGAAGCTCTGAGGGCGCAGATGTGTAAGCTTTTGAAATGGGGTGAGTGCATTGTCTATTGTGAAAAATTGTATATCGTCAATGAATAACAATGTTGGTAGTGAGCAGTGCAATCAGCCAGGAACCTCCGGATTCTAATGATCATGACTGGTTTGTTCGTTGCACTTATATGCTGCTCTTGGAATCAAGGGATTGGTCCGCGAGTCATCGACTACTGATCCTGGACGTGTGTTTTAAAGTAAGCTTGACACCGCCGGAAGGATTTCATGACTTGGATGTGGCTAATGTATCACTGGACTCCAGCTCATGGACTTGTACCCAAAAGATGTTGGGATTGATGTCAAATACGAAGTTAATCGCCGTCGACTCTCATGCAACCTTCTGGGAATACTAATCGATACCAATATGGCTCGAACAGAACAATATTGGGAGTTCAAGGTGAGAATATGCCTTCATGTTGTAAATTAAAACTTTACATTGACTTTTCAAGACAACATACTACTCCATGGTAACGCACAGATACGCGGATATTCGGAGCATCATGGGATCAATTGCCAATATATCGGGTGTCATGAAATACCTAGATTCTACCATCGTTGGGAAATATCATGAGATACTGTGCTTCTACCTTGAAGCTGTTATATACCTCGAACGATGGCAAGAGGTTGAGCCATTCATCAGAGCAGCGTCCACGGTTGACAATGAACACGCCCGTTCGATAATGGCAGATATGATATTGACATCCGAAAAGATGCCCATTGAGCATGTCATACGCGGTCTACAAGTAAGCCCACCCCCTATTTCGCTAAAACTACTTGACTAACTTTCTATCAAAGGAGCTACTCAACTCCCTCCAGCACACCGACACAAACCGTCTCAGCTTCATAAGATGTATCTTCGACCTATGCCTACACCACCGCCGAAACGACATACACATCTGCGAGACAGTCCTCAATCAAGCCCTCGCCACTACCCAGGACACTCCATCCACCGAAAACAACTTTCGGGACGATGAACTAGAGTACATCAGCACAAAATCATTCAACTACGCCGTCGATCTATACCTAGATGACCAACAAACCGACGCCCAGCGCTGGGCCCGCAAGGCAATTGAACTATCGAAATTGATGAGAAACGACTATGGCCGCTTATCTCTAGCCCTACAGACCAAATACGAGAAATGGCTTACATACGACATGGATATATCAGACTCATAATCTTAGACGAAGGAAAGAAGGAGAAATTGAAAAAAAAAAGTCAAATTTGACCCCGAAAATGGCTCATCTAGAACCTCTCTTTCAGGGGGTTGGGTATCTTCTAATTATTGTACGTGGTATGAAATAGTGGTAACAAGGGGAAAGAAAAAAAACTCCTGGAGAAAATATAAAGAAAAGTTGAAAAAAAAAAAAGAAAGAATGATGCAGGTGACCCCTAGAACCAGATTGTAGCGAAAAGAAGAACGCCATGAGATGTACTCAGATGCGAATGAGAAAAGTAAAAAGAAGTGAAAGTCGAAATGTATAAACCCGTGTCCATGTATGGAAGCAAGTAGGATCCCATCAATTAGCCATTATATCCGTCAAAGCTCCCAGTCCGAATCGCAAAAACGCAGCAAAAAGAAAAACAAGAATCGAATGCATTGAAAAAGGGCAAATCATCCCTCGCCGTCAGCATCCAGTGAACGACTTCTGGAAACTTGTCTCGTCCCTGACTTGGTTGATAGTAACGGTGTAGATGGCATCCGTCTCGCGACTTTGGTCAATTTCGCGCTCGGCGCTAGTAATGTCGTATTTGTCGAGGAAGACGAAGAAGATGATGCTTGTTTTCTGGCGCTTTGTTTATGGACGACGATACCATTACCACTCCCGGTGTGGTTGTCTTTGTTCTCTTTCTCGCTGCTGTCGACCTCCGTATCAGGGCTGGGGCTGTGCCGGGCTGCTCGTTCGCTCAGAGCGTGAACGGTTAGGTTCAATTCTCGTTCTAGCTCTTTCGCGCCTCGAGGGTACTCCGTTGAGCTGTGTAGTTTCTTTCGATAGGCTCGTAATGTCCGGCAGACCTGCTCCGTGGACATGTTGAGGCTTCCGAATTCACTGGGTGTGGCGTTTCTCGACCGTGTTGATGATCGGAAATCGATGGATGAGTTGCGAAGGTTGTTTATGCTTGAACGACGGTTAACGCCATTAACAAGTTTGGTTTTGGGACTGGGGGGTGACGGGGATCGTCGAGGGTCAAGAACTGGAACAGGAGATCGGCGGATGTTGGGTGGAGGTGGTGGTGAGTCGTTACGTGTGTTTCGAGGCAAAGATGGGGTCAGCGTGTAACGCGAAGTCTTCTTGCGTATACGAGGCGGGGATTGTTCTCGGATTGGTGTGGGTGTTGCCATGAGGCCATCTTGGCGGAAGCCGGCAAGTTCTGATCTTGAGAGTATTCGACGAAGCGGAGGCTTTGCCGCAACCAATTCCTTTGACGGAGTCTCCTCTTCATCCCGAATATTGCCTTGCGATAGTTCCTGGGCCTGCTGCTGCTGGATGGAAAGGTCCCATATCATGACCACTCCATCCAAGCCAGTGCTGACCAGAATACGGCCAACTTCATGCGAATTATCTTTCCTCCGCTCTAGCAAGATTATATCACTGACGCCCTCCGAATGGCCAAATTCTTTGGTCAACAAGGCATCTCGCTCGAAATCATAGACCCTAATGGATTTATCTGTAGTTGAGACACCCACCAAGATGCGAGGACTCTGCCCAGGGATCTCACTGGCTACTGTCAACGAGCTCATGACGACAGCGTCGTTGCTCTCGAAATCACTGGCCTTGAATGAGTGGGCATGTCGACCAGAGGCCACATCAAAACGTTGTATGTGGCGGTCAATCGTCGATAGCACGAGTGTGTCGGGGTCGCCCCCGACAGTCATCGACAGAGGTGAGACTTTCAGGGTGATAACCTTGCACATGAGATATGCAACTACCGTAGATGACTCAATATCTCGAGTGGCCTTCTCACGAATAATGACTGTGCGATCGGCAGAACAGGACAACAAACGTTCTCCGTCATTCATGAATAGCAGTTGTCCAACTGCTCCCACATGGTCGTCCATCGTTTGAATGAGTTCGAAGCCCTCTTCGGTCTTCTTAAACAGCTGCACCATGCGATCACGTCCAGAGCTAGCTATCAGACAGAGTCCGGGAGTGGAATTAACGACGATGTCGGTGATCTCTGTGCCATGAGCCCGCACTTCATTGACGCACTTCCACGGCTCGGCAGACAGAACCCTGCTTCAAGTCAGTACATTGACAAAATCTTACCTGCTGGGATGAATGACTTACCGAAGTACACCATATCGATCACCCGAGATAAAAGTATTTGCATCTTCGGCGACCCTCAGGACCTTTAGTTCATTGGCGACCTCGTCTTCGCCCCATGCCATTTGTTCTAGTTCAACCTTCTTTGAAGCTCGGCACCTACCCTCCATGTCCCAGAAGTTGACTGAACCTTCGCACGACCATGTAAAGAAGTCGGCATTGTAGATGTTTGGCATTTTTAGTGGTCCGACACCTAGCACCTGGTCTCGATGAGCCGGCACGAGGCTGTCCCGAAGAGTTTCCTCGTCGTCCCCGTTCCCGAAAGCGTCAACAGGACAAACGCGAATTGCTTTCGTCGAATCAACCGTTACAATATGAGTTGCAAGATATGCCATGGATATAAAAGTTGGTACTTTGCCCTTTGGGCTGATAGTGTCGACGGGAGAGGTTGGGGACGGCGACCTGAGTTTCGTCCATTCTCGAATGTCTTCCATTCTCAGCTTCAAAGATTTCCTTCCTCGACCACCAAGCCAGACAGTACCGGATTCGGGAGCAACCGTAACTGACGTAAGCCCAAACGGCACATGTTTAACGACCGTCAACTTCTGATTACCCTCACTGTCGTCCAGTAGACAGACCGCACCGCCATCTGTGCAGATAATAGCTTCACAATCAGACACACTAGCTATGCAGGTGAAAGTGTGCTCTCCCAATGACCCCAAAAGACAGTTTCGTCCGGACAAAGCTTTCGGGTTGCCGGAAAAGGAGCTCGAGAAACTATCGCTGTTAAGCCGTAATTTTGAAGGCGATCCAGGCCGCGAGTCGAGCCTCCAAACTTTGACATGGCGTACACCGGCACTAGACTTCACATTAGTATGTCTCGGATTACATAGAAATGGTAGAAGTACGTTATTAGTGTTTGGCCCATCCAGCACATATCGCGAATAAATGACGTGCATTTATTGGTTGAATGAAGCTTCGCGGCTCCGGTCCGCAAGCTGATTTGCCAAACAAAGAGAAAACCATCATTCATATCTCCCAAGGTTGCCAAGTATTGTGAGTTGGAGCTGAATGCGAGACTGCGCACGCCAAACGTGTGCTCCGTCAAGGCTGTGAGAGGGATGTCGCGAGGCGCATCGGGGGCTGTGGAGAAGATCAAGACCCGAGGGTTATAGCCAGTCTGAAATCAGTTAAAAAATAATTCAAGAGGTCATCAGGAGTTTAGAGTCATACCTCTCCAACAGCTAGGAACCTTCCATTAGGGCTAATTGCGACACTTGTAACCGCCTTGATTCTCTCGCGCGAGGTCCATGTACGAGCGCCACTCGAGTCCGCCCAATCGGTGGCAGGGGATATTCCTCCACTATTCCCTATCCTACTTGCAACAGACCTGACGCGGTTGTCTGGTGTTGTCGGACTCGCAGGCTGGTTGTAGAATGAGACGACAGGGTTCACAGGGGTGGCGGTGGGGCGTGCGCGGAAAAAGCGTTGATTGACAGTCCCATCTATATCAATATCTGCTAATATTGCAGCAGAGCCGACGCATAGGGCAAACGATCTGCTTGGTTCATGCGAAGAAAAGCCATTGGGTGTAGCGGTGGTTGTTCCGATCACGGTCTGTAAGGATAAAACGGACTGATACGGCGAGGGTTTATTGGGCGATCGTGTGCCAGGTCTTAGGACGGGGGAATTGGCAGGTGTGATCTTGAGAGTTGCGCCGGAGCCAGGTATTTTGCTTTTTGAATTCCACGGGGTGCTGGCCATCACATCGACCATTGAGTTTTTTGCCTAGGTCGATGGCCGGGACAGGTCGAGCGTGAGGCTTATCAATAGAGGCATCTGTTATATCATTGATCTGAGTTGGCGGACGGTGGTTAAATATTTCCAATTAAGTCTCGCAAATAACCGGAACTGCGCTTCAGAATTTCGAAAAGGGAATTGGAGTACGATTGTTGTCGGAGGGGTGAGCGTGAATTGTTTTGTGTGAGGGGATGGGAGGATGTTTCCGACGTAAACAATGAGCACGAAGTAAGCCGGAGAATAAATGGATTTGAGATTAATAGCGCGACATTAAGGAGAGACGAGAAGACCAGAGTATTAAGAGAGAGACGGCGGTCAGGTTGAAGAAAGAGAAAGAGAAATCGAGGATGATCTGATCGTTGATCTTGTTGAAGTTGTTGAGTGTGGAGACCGAGATGGACTGAGGGAAGGAGCGGCCGACGCAGGGGAGCTTCGGTTGACGGCCTGACGGATCTGGCACGAACTTTTGTTGGTGCTTTTCCTGTTTGGGACTAGCGGCTCTGCTTAAGCTCTTTTGGGCGCCTAGTTCTCACTCTCTGATTGGCTGATATGGCAGATCCCATGCATTAAACATTTCCAGTCCACAACTTTTCTTCATCACAATCATTTGTTTCACTACAACCAACCTCTTGTCGCGACTTTTGGTCATCTCAGTCCGCGACCAATAAATTTATACTCAATGCATATTGCGAATCCCACCGATAGACCCTTAACGCTAGTGTTCATCCGCTCTGTAGGAGCCATGGTGCGCGGATCCTGCCCAAGCCATTGGGAACTAGGAATTGGCCAATGCTTCTTTTCGTGATAAGCCGACATACCAGCGAGATGAACAGCAGCAAGGGCAGCAAGCTCTGCATCGTAATTTAACCTGCCGACAACCGCATGATCTCAACAGCGAATCTACGAGTTTTCGAAATGGTCCTGATCAGAGTGGTGACCTATCATGCCAGGTAATCAGCATGAACAGTCCAATACGTCTGCAGCTCGCAATCTTCGGCCAACATATGTCTTAAATTCCTCTTGTCTCGTTGTTAAATGAATCCTTACAAGTCTAGGCGCACATTCTTGCTCCAAATGATGTGGCTCTATACCGCTCTTTGAAGATCACAATCGACAATTGACGCAACATTCAAGGGAATAACGCAGAGAACTAAACATCCAAACGATCTGTCATCTCTTGCAGGCTTTGAATCCCCGGCAACATCGAGGAACTTTCTTGCAAGAGAAAGCATACGATCTCCGAAGTCCAAAGGCATTGTTCAAGGACATAAAGACCTGCGGGGTACAATCATATCGATAAGAGCAATCGAAGTCAACAGGTAAATTGTTACACAGAATCAGGCGAGTTCTCATTTGGAGATCATCCCAAGAGTAAGCCCTAATTTCCCGGCAATCTAATCTCGCGGACCACACAATGTACCTACCTTTCGGCTCTTCCGCTGCAAAGTCATACAACCACCATCTATGATTCTTTCTTCAAGTCACTTACTCATACAGATTGAATAACACAGCAGCCTGATTCCTCACGAGAAAATGCGCATCTAGCCAAGAGTCCCAGATACCTAGTCCAAACTTCTCAAGGGCACGTTGCAGCCCTAAATAGCATCCCACCCCTCATGGTTTGTTTCATGTTTTAGCGTGGACTGCCTAGATCTCTATTATGAAGTATGAGCCTCTTAATCTCCAAGAGATTACTCCAAACAGATCATTACGAATATAATGGGGCACTTTATAACCCTATATGGTGGCCCGTGGGAATGAACGATGGTTTGAAACGAGCGGTTTCGAGCCGTTAGTACTTAATTTGTGTAGGGCATCCGGAGTAGTTGTCAGCACTTAATCGTCTGATATAACTAATAATTGGTTAGCTGTTGTTTGTCACTGTTTATAATGCGCTGACCTCCTGGATAAATAAGGACCTACGTACTACATATTCTAATGCGGTACTATTACGCTTGTACATACTTGCCTAGGTCATTGCACTATGAAAACCTCAAGTGCTGTACTTCTGGGAGCAGCTTTTGCTCGCCAAGCTGCTGCTGCGGCTGTATTTGCTCATTACATGGTACATCTTTCTTGAGGCTTACCCTACAAAAGATATCCACTAATCTGACGAGCACAGGTCGGAGGCATACCCAAGACCACGCCAACAACGACGTCCAAGATGCCATCAACGTCGGCTCCGACGCCTTCGCGCTCAACCTCATGAGTCTCGAAGACTGGTCCATCGAAGCCGTCGCTTCACTCTTCACGGCGGCCTCGGGCACAGACTTTAAACTCTTCTTCAGCTTTGACATGGGTCACTTCACGGACCCATCTCAATTCCTGCCTATTCTCGAATAGTACGCGAGTCACGACAACTACTATCTACATGACAGCAAGCCGCTTGTGAGTACCTTTGATGGCGGCCTGCTCACTTTTGGCTCTTCGAGTCCGAATGCGGGATGGCAGAGTACTTTCAAGGATGCCGCGAGTGCTGTGGGTGTTGACGTGTTTTTTTGTCCCGGATTTCGATGATGCGAGTGGGTATCCGGATAGTTTCTTTGATACTTTCACTGTTGTGGATGGTACGTTTTCATGGGAGTCTGCGTGGCCGTATGCGGATGCTGGGTTTGCGAATGTTAGTGATGCTGTCGACAGCACGATGATTGATGCTTCACATGCCACTGGCAAGATCTATATGATGCGTGAGTTATCCCTGACTCCTTTGAGAAGTTGGGCTAATCAGATGCAAAAAGCACTGTCAACATTCCAGTTCAAACACCTCGACACTGCCGACAACTGGTACCGCCGAGGCGAATCCAACCTGTACGTCCGCATGGGCCAAATCCTTTCCCTAAAACCCGACCTCGTCGAAGTCATCACCTGGGACGACCCGGTGAAGGCCACTACATCGGCAACTTCTGGAACGAATCCCTCGGCGACACTAACATCTACGAATATGCCGGCGGATTCGATCATACGGGCTGGCAACAGGTCATCTCGCCGTTTATCACTGCGTATAAGAACGGTGCCTCAGATGTTAGTCAGATTACTGCTTCGTCGAATGTGGGTGCTATGTGGTACAGGACGCTGGTGACAACTGCGTCGTGCTCGGATGATCCTATTGGATTGCCGACTGCGCATGAGAATGCACAGGATGTGATTAACTATGCTATCATCCTTCCGGAGTCCGGCAGTGATTATACGATTAATGTGTATAGTAACAATGACTTGATTGGTACGGCTGCTGGTGTTACTGGTCTTAACGGTCGAAGTGTTTTGGGTCTTGTGGCTGGAAGCGCAGATTCTCAACGCGTTGAGGTTGTAGGGACTGGTTCGGACGGAGCTACTACTACTATTCTTGCTGCCACGGGTACCAAGGATGTGGTGGCTAAGACGTCTGGAGTCTGCAATTATAATTATGAGGTTGTTGCAATGTTGGGAGATGCGGGTGCTGGTTCTGCTGAGGCGACATCGAGGTTGGCAGCAGAAGTATCAATAGCAACTTCATCCACTTCAACCACAAGTTCATTGACACCATCTGCTTCTTCAAGTAAAGTCACCTCATCCCCATCTCCAACATCACCTGCACCAGAAACAACAGCAGCAACCATTTCAACAACCTCAACCTCAACAACCGCACGGTCTAGCATAAATGTGAATAAGCATTAGTATTTAAGGTAATGCGCAAGATATCGATTCAATCTATCTATCTTCTAAGATAAAAACAGATCATATTTCATTATTTCCTATCGGTATTGGAAATTCCATCAACGGCATATGTTGAGCACTTCCATGAGCATCGCCATCATGGAATGACCCGTTCACAATTGATCTTTTGATGGTGGCTTTGAATGCGAGAGCAGGGTCCCACCATAGACACGCTATAACGTCGCTCACGGGCACTTTATACAACGAAGCAATGTTCTCCGTAGTCAAAATATTTGCATTTTTGACTATGTCACGGCTCTGCTTATTGGGGAACATTACATCAAAGGTAAGTTCGTAAGGGCCTGAGTTCTTGCTCCGCACAACATCGGCCAAGTCTGCAAGAAATTTGTGACCTGTTGGAGGCTTTTTTCCAAGGACACTTGCTGTATCCGCCGCTGCTTTGGCGTTTTCCGACGGAGTCCCTCCGTTTGTTGTTGCATTTGCTCGCGGACTAACGGTCTCACTCGAGGAGGCTTGAGTATGACGGTTGACTGGTACCTGGACCTCAACCCTGCTCGAGTGACGCTGGGGGGCTGTATTGGAGCCTTCCATGACAACAGACAGGATAGGAAAGTGTTCACACGGGTCGGACACCGTCATAAGATGATACATACAAAACTCCGACACAGGCCCCATGGGAATATCAAGGGGCGCGCAAGGCATCGCGAAGTTGCCGGCACTCGCTCTTTGACCGGGATACGGTGCATGCATGCAGTAGACACGAGCAGATTGGCATACATGTGTCGCTTGGTCTTGTGTTGCTGCGCGTGCTCGCAAAAGCAGCCCAAGTTCATGATAGCCTGTCTGACCAGCCTTTGGCTCCAAAGCACCCATTACTGCATCTCGGCCAAAGAGTTGAATATTGATATCAAAGGGAAAATCAACTTTCTGCTCAACATATTTTTTCATTTCTCCTAGGAATCCGTCGATTTGAGATAGAAGTATCGCATCTCGAAAACCTCCCATGAAAATGCTGAAGAAGCCGTTCAGTTTGCCCGCTTCTAATTTGATAGTATACTCACTTTTCTTCACTGGAATAAACTTGGCGCCTCTAACGCGAACACTTCTGCCATCCTCCAGCTCTTCATATGTTGTCGAATGAAGATCAAGAGTGCCCCCCGGTCCAACGAGGACGTCTGGTCGAGTTTTCTCGTACAGAGTATGGGCAGCAACGGAGACACTAGTGCAGACAGACTTGGGATCCAATGGCGTGATATCAAAGGAGTCGTGTCTGACTGTTGCAAGAGCTTCTCGAGATTTTGGAGACGTGCAAAGACCGCCGCACTCCATGATTTTACCCATGTGGTAATTTATTCCAAGATCCGGAAGGCCTTTCCATACGCAAAAGGCAGCAAATGGAGCTGGGTCGTAGGATCTTCCTCCAATGATGATATCAAAATCAGGGTGCTCATCCATAGCCTTTATCCAAGGCTCGATGCCCATCTGGGCTACGATGGTTCTGGCTTCATCGATATCTTCGTCGATCAGCTCAGGTACCGCAATGCCACACGGGCGAACCATTCCACTTCTATGTTTCTCCCGTACGACATCCTTCTCAATTTCAGCTAGGATCTTGATAACTTTCATTGATCTGTAACCAGCACGTTCAATGATGGATTGAATTATATCGCCGATTTGGTTCACGCCTCGAGTACTTCCATCGCCACCTGCTGATCCTGTTACTGAAGTTAGATTACGAAATTTCTTTTTTCTTTTCTTTTTTGGGAATTTCTCACCAATCAATACCGGAATTCTATAATGGTGGCATGCGGCCACAATATCTTCCAAGTCTTTCTCATAGGCTTCATTTGTCTGAATGCTTTTCCGTAACGCGAGCTTTGATGGACCACTATCAGTTGAACCGCTGTCGAGAATGATTGCATCCACTCCAGCCTCAACAGCAGACCAAAAGATGTCTTTGCTGTATGAATATCCGAGCATGCCAATCGGGGTTAATATTCTAACTTGCGGAGACATGGTTGCGACTGATAGCGAAGGTCAAAGGTTTTCAAGATCGCCTGGTCCTATGCGGTAGATTAATCCCGGCTACCTAATGGACGATTTGTTCTATTTAATAATAACAGCTTGAACTCTTCCAAGGATGCCCTTGGTTGAGCTACTGTAAATCGGCATCAAGTCGCTTGTCGGAGCGATGAAGCTTAGCGTAGCGGTGGCAGCAACAAACCCTAACTTACGGTAAAGCTACCTAGGTAGATCTGTAAAATTCGTTTTTATGTCTTCTTAAAGATACCCCCTTATCTTTGGTTTTATAGTCCCCCAAGATTGTTCAGCCAAACATGCATGCTCGACCTTCTTTCGCTCAACTCCCATTGCGTCCATCAGACCCTCCCTACTCTGCTTGGGGCTTGTACGGCGATGATGATGAACTTGGGACTCTGAATATCCTGGATAATGATTGTGTCGTCGCAGCGACAAGCGAGATTCAGCATGGCATTAGCATTAGTCTCAAGTAAATACCCTTTACTTAGGTACAATCTACTTAGTGCAGAGTTGATTTAACAGTTTGCAGTCTACCACTCGATATACCAAGCGTGCCTATGAATGCGGAGCGAAAAGCCTGCCATCACAAGTTCAACATCAAGCCACGTTCCAACGATGATGAGTTGGATATCAATACGCAAAGCTCTACCCATTGGGATGGGCTTCGACATGTGGGATATCAAAATGAGCGATTGTTTTACAACGGCATGACGCAGGACGAAATTTGCGGAGCTCGATCTAGTGATCGTCTTGGTATTCATAGTGAGTGCTATACCGCTTGGAATTACGTTGATTCCTTTCTTGTTACTGAATGCACGACCACTCAGATCTCTCGCGACGCGCCATTGCTGGTCGTGGAGTACTGCTCGATTACCGTTCGTGGGCCGTTTCTAACGGTGTAGAGTACGACGCTTTCACCGATCATCGGGTGACTGTTAGTGATCTGCTTCAATGTGCCAAAGCCCAAAATCTTCAATTCAGACCAGGCGACATTCTGTTGATCCGATTCGGCTGGACCGAAGATTATCTCAAAAGAAACGAGATGGAGAGGAAAGCATTGGGCGGGAGAGAGACACGTACTTTTGTGGGCGTCGAGAACACTCTAGAGATGGCAAAATGGCATTGGGAAAACGGGTTTGCGGCGGTGGCATCAGATACGAACGCCTACGAAGCCTGGTTCCCAGACACAACCTCGGATTTGGGGTACTCGTTGCATGAAGTCTTCTTAGCTGGATGGGGTATGCCCATCGGGGAGTTGTGGAATCTTGAGAATCTAGCGGTTGAGTGTAAAAGACTCGGGAGATGGTCATTTTTCCTGACTAGTCAACCTCTTGACATTTCTGGCGGTGTAGCTAGTCCAAGTAATGCAATGGCAATTCTCTGAGTTGTCGATGAATTTGACAACGCAAATGTAGAGACAATGTTCTTCACACCGCCAGCGATGGTCCCTTGTATCAAGCCAATTCCATTCTATGGGCTTCAGCGGAGTCCTACCAAATGATCAAGGCCAGTAAAGTTCGTACGTAATAAGCTGCTTTCTCATGTCAGATACACCTGCATGTGAAATTGACTCATGCTTGATATGCTTCGTAGAGACGGATACCCATACCGGTAACCTATCGGAACAACATCGCTAACTGAAGCGACCAAAACCCTACCCGATCTAAAGTTAAACCCCAGTTTTATGGAGACCCCGGTTTTACCTACGTAGGTATCAATGGGGACCCCGGAGTTTTGGAAATATAAAGTAGGTTGGTGAATCTCCATATTTGAGAGTCCTCGCTTCAACCGATTCTAAGATACCGCACCGCATCGACTTTTAACTACTTCTCTATTCTTCTTTAACCGGGGCTTTTAAGATGGCTACGGATCAAGAAGCAAATACCTCTCATGTTTCCAAGGACACGGCAATGATTCAGGAGCTAGAAAGCGTCAAGATCAGTGGCCTGGCTGCACACGAGCCTGTCCACTTAACTCCAGAGGAAGCGAAACTGGAACGACGTCTGGTCCGGAAAATTGATCTACTCGCCTTACCGATGATTTGTCTGATGTATTTCCTTGCTTCATTGGTAGGTGTATCAAGAAGCCTGATTCTTCTGCCACTAGTTAAGTGCTAACATCATCATTTATGAACACAGGATCGCGCCGACGTGAGCAACGCTGCAGTTGCTGGAATGTCAGAGCAGCTGTCCATAACCCCCCAACAGCTGAGCAACTGTGTTGCATTTTTCTTTATTGGATACATTGTTTTCCAAGTTCCCGGTCAGCTGTTTATTCGACAACTCCAGCCTCAAAATCAACTTGGTTTAGCTATGATTGTATGGGGTACGATGACTACTGTGTAAGAAGAGTCTAACATACGAGAACCCGGTGATTTGCCAAACATTGAATACTGACTGACTGCAAATAAAGCCTATGCAAAGCAACAGACTGGAAATACATCGCTGTTTTCAGAGTTCTCATTGGCAGTGCAGAAGCCTTTCTCCAAGCAGGTCCTCTTTACCTTACATTTTGGTACAAAAGAGAAGAGCTCGCTACTCGCGGATCAGTCATCATGGCAATGATGGCAATTGCAGGCTTTATGAATGGGTTGATAGCATATGGCATCGAAAAGAACATGAATGGTGTTCATGGATGGGGAAGTTGGAGGTGGATATTCTTGATCGAAGGTACATCAAATATACTGACCTTCTTCTTCTTCTTCTTCTTCTTCTTCTTCTTCTTTTTTGCTAACGGTAGTCAAGGAGTCCTTACCGTCGGAATGGCCTTTGTCGTGAGAGCGATTCTGCCTCCTGTGCCAGAGAAGATACGATGGTTTTTCTCCGAGAAGGAAAAGGAGATTGCAATTCGGAGATCACGACAGGCATTCAATGTGCCTCATTCAAAATTGTCGCCAACCCATTTACTGCTCGTTTTGAAAGACCCCAAGATTTGGTTCTATGGTATGCAATGTAATCCTCTCGGTGATCGACAATGGTCTGACCTGACATTTTCCAGCATTCGCATATAGTATGATGAACATCAGTCTCACTGCTTTCAGTAGCTTCTTACCATTGATCATCAAATCGTTCGGATATGATTCATTAAAAGCGCAGCTTCTCACAGTACCTGTTTTCATTTGTGCTGGATTGTCGACATTGGTCATTGGCTTCATTTCGGATAAAATGAAGAGGAGAGGAATTCTCTTGATTCTAGGCTTTGCAACTGCGGCAGTTGGATGGATCATACTCATTATCAGCAAATCGACAGGGCTTTCATATGCTGGGACGTTTCTCGTCGGAGCAGGGACTTATCCCACTGTTGTCTTGATTCAGTCCTGGCAAAACTCTAACGTCATTGGCTATACAAAAAGGTGACTTTTTTTTCAACTCCGACTGGTATAAATCCGTATCCTTAAGTCCTAAAAGCTAACCTCATCTGTTTCCTAGGGCTGGCGGGCTTGCACTTCTGATGGTATTTGGACAAAGTTTCGCCCTCATGACCGCTGAGACTTTCAATGATCCTCCACACTACTATAAAGGCAAAGGATTGAGCTTCGCCGCGACGGCATTAACAGCATTACTGACTCCAGTATTCATGCTGTACCTCAAGAGAGAGAATGACAAGAAGGATCGGCTCGAGTCTTCCATGGAATCCCAGCAGAAGCGGTTGCAAAGTCTTGAGGAGTTGTGTGATGCGCACCCTGATTTCAGATATTGGATTTAGAAAAAGTTGGTGGTGTTACTCGTAGGTAAAAGGGGATCCCACTCAGCCCATGCCAGATCAATGTTGCCGATGTCACCAATATATGTATTTATATCAATATTGTTCAGGGTCAAAGGATCAGCCGAGAATAATGTCATGTCGATGGAATCCAACTCGTCGTCTCTTGGAGCCTGTGTTCTTCGCTCCAAAAATCTCTTTTTTGCAGCGTAAACGACATTCCAGATAATGTTTGCACTCATTCTAGATCGAACAAATATTTGCTTCAGGCTATCTCTGCTCTTTTGAAGTGTGTCAAAATCCATTGATGTGATGTAATCAACAAGGTCGCAAAGCCGTGAATAGTGGTCATCGTTCATGGTCACGAGTTGTTTGAAGACATTCCGTCCACGTCTGATGATGGCGTCCGCTGCATCTATATTTTGACTCGTTTCAGAAAGTTTGACGATCCAGAGCAAAACTGTCATCGCGTACATGAGGTCAAGTGTCTGAGTCAGCGTCCATTGTCGCTTTTCCTGCACTCCTTCGGGCGATTCAATCCCGGAGTCTTCCGCAAACACGTCACAACTGAGATTAATAATTCTCGACGCCTGAGAGTAGGCTTGTCCAACGTAGTATGTTATATGATGCCCATCAACAAGGGCTGCAGACTCGATTGGGTCTTGGTGTTGTTGCGATAGTGGATTGAGAAGGTAGGAGTAAAGATGCAGCTTTGCAGTAAGGACCTCGATTTCTTCACGTTTAGACTCAACGTCAACTATAAATAAATCCAGGTCCTTTTCAAACGCTTGGACTAGAGGAAGCGGATTCGTCAGTAGTCCATATTTGGTAAACTCGCATTGGCCGAGCTGGTTAGAGAAATTATGGATCTTGTAGGTAAGAAATAGCATCCGACGAAGAGATTTCGAAACCCCCCGGGAAGGACCTTTCATGTTCTGAAGAATAGTGTAGTCGATTTTTATCATGGAAGGAAGGCCAAGCCTAAGACCGACTCGGGTTTGCATAATGAAGCAGGCAATCCATGTTCTGGTCCGCAAAGCGATGGCATCTTCATCACTCCTAGATCCGTATATAAAGTCGAAATGGGAACCCGGTTGATGAAGCCCTATTCGTAGAGCAATATTCACGGCAGCTCCACAATATGTCCAAGATGGATCGGTGATTGTTGCTTTGAAGGGCATTGGCCAGTTACAGAGTAACAGTAAAGCTTGAACCAAGAAGACCGACGGGAATTCGCCTCCCATTATGGAGGTGCCAGCCAGCCGTTTCAAGGGGTCAATAAGTTTCACTCTTAGGGAATTCTGCGAGGGCAATCGAGTGGATGTGATACAGACAATCGCCCAGGCCAACAACGGGCTGGTTTGGAGATTTTGAAGGAGAAAATGAATGTCCGGAAGTATGGGGAAATCTCCATGATAATGTCGATAAAACAGGGTTACATGCCTGATGATGTCTTCGGGCTGTAGTTCTGTATCCTCTAGACGAAAAGGAGGTATTCTAGGCTGATATTGAGATATGAGGGCGTCATAGTCATCAATCCACCCAGTAGAGTCAACCGGTAGTGCTGGGATCTGATCATCAGTAGATGAAACAGACTCAATGTTTCCGGAAGAAGAAATTTGATTGTGGAGATTGGAGGGTTTTTGAAATCCTGCACGCAGTTCACGAAGGTCCTTTTCAAGCTCATCAAGTCGGCTATTTAGTTAGATTATCTCCTCGTCAGCGACTTCCAAGGTTACATTTGAGGATAATTCCCAAGGCGTACCTACTCTTTACGAGCCACGCGTCGAAAGCTCCGATCAATCACACAATTCTTCTGAGATGACTCGCATCGAGAGCATGGTGCCGGCAGCCGTTCCAGCCCATCGCACCTGAGCTAGTGGAAAGTTTCAAGGTTAGTTACCTAGCGAGAATGGATGGAAGAATTGGAGCTATATACCTTCATCTGCCGGCAATTAGTGCAAGCGCCTTTGTGGCGAGTTCGTAGAGAAGTCCGAGACGACATACTCTGTGGGCGTCAGTACGAGCTATAAGAGTTCCGCATAGATCCCAGTGTCTAGTTCTCATACCCTTAGTTCACATATAAAGTTGGTTCTTGATTGTTCCTGCGATGGTTTCAGTGCAAGAGAAGAGGTGGTCGGCCAGTGGTAGGCCTAGGTACGGCGGACTAAATGCGGATTTCACCACTTACAAGGTTACAAATGTACCTAGGTAATTCAAACTTTCCAAGGTTGATTTTGCCGAAAATAGAGCTTGTATGATCTGTAGCACGTTATAATACACTTATCGCTATATATACATTTGACTAGTTGATACACGATGGGATCTATTAACAGCGAAGCACTGCGGAAACATACATGAATCGTATTATTGCATTATTTTCATATTTGTACTTGCCTCACAACAGTTGAAGATCTTACACGGCGTACTGTAGACAAAAAGGTGCCTCCAAAACAAGCCGACCAGCTAATCCTGCGTAATCCTCGTCTAGCTCCTATACTTCGACTTTTAAATCTTATACGCATACCGATGCAACAGAAACGGTACTGGGACCATGAGCACACTCAACCCTCGATAGTAATGATTGGATAGTTGTAATGATTGATGAATGTTGAAACCGCGAGAGCTCATTTCTCGTGATGCCGCTTGTCGTTGCTCCTACCATGACCTGGTCGAAACAGCCTGACAAGTGTCCACTCCAACCTCCGCTATAGGATGCCGGTTTTCGTCCAAAATTCGTTTGCTCAAGGCACGATATTGGCGCAGAGATTGCATGGCGCAAATTGCCTTGAGTAGATTGTTAACGAACGCCTTTCATATAGCATCATCTTCCGAGAATGAGCATTGTATATTTCTCCTGAATGGAGAGATAATGCAAGCTTGGATCTTTGAAAGCGCCATACTCCAGCTTGGACCGCCATTATAATTCATATCCCTGGGTAGAGACCGACAGTTCAGCTTTTGAGCCATGCACAAGTACAGACGGGAGAGATAAGTGAACGAGGGAAGACTCTTCCACGACTAGTCATATAAAAAGCCGTGATAAAACTTCGAATGTTCCGATATTGTCGAGTATTGGCCTGGAGAGTAGTTGGAGACTGGCAGCACGTTGTAATGACCCTGCTCTTTATATATTTCTCGGCTGTTGCCCCTATTCAGACACCTTTCAAGGCTGACCCCTGGGCCACATAATTGACCATCGACCAGGCACATAACCTAAAGCCATTGCATGCATTTCAAGAGCAGAGTCAGACTTATAACCAGAAAGAAGGAATGAAAAGCGAGGACTCGACAGGGAAGGTGAAGATGAGACGAACGACGCTAGCCACACTGGGTCCGGAGCTAGAAGACCCACTCCAGCTGCCTTAACTTTTGAGACTTCCCGCTGATTATTTCTTCAACTTGCTGTCCTTCATTCTATCTACTGCAATTATGGCAGTCTGCGCTGCATCGAGGCGATTGACGCTTTCCAATGTTCTTCAAGGCGTCTATCGTACGGAGTTTGTTCGACAACATGCAGAAACTTCAGCCATCAACTTGTACACTCTGCGACTGACGAGATCGACCTTAACCGCAACTTCGAACTCCTGGCTATCAAACAGACCCTTTTCTACCTCCCAAGCTTCAGGCGGAGCGGGCGTTGTGATTTACGATGTTATAGCTACCAAGGCCCCCGAACGCGACGTGCTCACCGAATTGACCTCCACGAAAGTTGAACCATCGCCCGAGACACAGAAGAGCCCAAAGGCTACGCCAGAGAAACCCAAAAGTGACAAGAAAAAGACGAAAGCAGCAAAGAAAATTAGCACCAAAAAAGCGAAGTCAGAAACGTTAAACCCCGTGAAGAAAGAGAAACGACCACATTGGCAGATCCAAAAAGAAGCACTCGAGAAGAAATTTGAGGAAGGCTGGCATCCTCGCAAAAAGCTCCCACCGGATTCTTTGGACACGATTCGCCATCTACACGCCACGAAGCCCGATGTCTGGACCACACCGGTCCTCGCAGATCAATTCAAGGTCTCGCCAGAAGCCATTCGACGGATCCTGAAAAGTAAATGGCAGCCGACGGAAGAAGAAAGAGAAAGGCGTGAAGAAAGATGGGTGGAACGTTACAAGAAGATTTATAGTCATATGGAGGAGCTAGGTTTGCGACGAAAAAAGGGTGAATGGACCGCCAGGGTATCAGATGCCCGTAAGCTTGGATTGGAAGAGAAGCTCATACGTCGGCATGTCCGAAGAAGGCCTCAGTCAGAGCCTTCAGAGGGTTCAGGGGGCACGGAAGTACGTTTTTCAAGACCAAACCGCGAGGATGCGCCTAAGGAGTCGACATCAGTGGAATAATCATGCGGATCAAACAGCGCATTTTCCTCGGTGTTTAGATTTAGCCTGGAGTATGGGAACGTCTTGTGTCAATAATACATGTAATTCATATTTTATATTTTCCGCAATTGCGTTCGCGGGCGAATAAAGAGCTCTCTACGAATTCATAGGGTCAATGGCCTTCATGGCCTTGACATTTTCATGGCCCCAACCTTCTGCATGTGATTGTATGGTGATTGATTACCTATTCGTAGTTAAACAACCGACGTTAAAGCCAGAAGAAAGATGAAGATCACTATACTTCCAGACTGTCAACAGGCCGAGGCGGTTCGGGGCCAATAAAGTGGAGGTGGTAACTCCGCGATCCACCAAGTACATCACTGACTGACTGACACACATGTTGCCCTTCATTTGTCCTTCAACTCACCACTACTTACAATCCATTCGTCATCCTATATTGTTCGGCATCGACACTGATCGCTTCCGATAACCTGACCGCCGTATACAGAATGGTTTTCAACAGAACGACCGACGCATTCAGATAACCCCGCTACTCCTTTTCCATCACACACCCATGTGGTAGACCAAGCTGCCATGGTCGCCATGCCATCGGACCTACAAGTGTTCGTGAAATGGAAAGAGCAGACAGTCTTCGCCGGCGAAGATGTCGAGTGCACAATCACCTTTAAAAATGTTGCAGAGATCGCCGAGGAGAAATCCAATAACACACCCCATCAGCAACACCAGCGCAGAGTATCCCGGCCGCTGAACGCTTTGAATGGCAACAACAACGATGGCCATTTTGCAGCCAAGTCCTCACCTACGTTCTTTTTTAATGGGAGTCGCCGATCCGTTCCATCGAGTCCTCGCCGGCCGACGCTGGGTTCGCATCGGGTTTCAGCGTCGTTGAGTTCGCCGTTGACGGGGTCTCATAGCTTTCCTCCTCTGCATACGCCATCACAGTTGAACAATGGAGCGCCCAATTCGCACAAACATAAACGATCGGTGTCGATTTTGTCAATAGAGAGTGATAATGGAGGTGCATTAGAGAAGTCACCGGCCACACAATTCGCTCGTTCGCGACAATGGGGCCACGGGCGGTCTGCGAGCTTACAGATGCCCCCCAGCCGGTCGAATGGGTTGGACGAGTTTCTGGGTATGTGTCGGCCTGACGTTTACATCTAGTCTAAGCTTACTGACACTCTCAAGGGAACGGCAGGAACCCAACCAGAGGCATTCCGAAAGAATCGGCTCTCAGCCCGCGCCTTGAGGCGGAAAAGACGGGTCGACTTATTCCAACAAGCCCAAGTAATGCAGGCCATCTAAGGAGCCCTCGTACCAGACCTCCATCTTTTCCTACCGACTTCAAGTTTCCACCGAGCCCGGACCCTGCAGCCGAGACTGACGGCAATACCAACGGTGCTCCTGCTGGTACAAATGATGGACCGGCGTCGCGACAGCTGTCCAAACAGCCTCCGTCTCTTACACAACAAGCACATTTGGCTCCTGCAACAAGAATACTCTCGGATTCTAGCGTCAATGGAAGTAACAGAAGCAGTGGCGAGTTTTACGCGGCAAGTAACAACTCAACCGACACACTAGAGTCTGAATACACGAATTACGGTGGGAATAGATCAAAGGCCAACCTAGCCAAACATCGACGGCATTACTCGAGCCTGGAGCCAATTATCAGCAAAAGGGACGTTTTGACTCTGCTGATGGGTTACGCGCAGGTCAGCGCATCGTTTACAGTTGACGGCGCTCTTATCAACCAGTCAGCGTTTGAGGAAGTGAAACGCAAAGGTGTTGTTGGTGGGCAAACCAGTGGTCGTAAGCAGGAGAAACCGCGACGAACTGGTGGGTTTTTGGGTGCATTCGGATGGGACGCGATTGAAGAGTCTATAAGCGGGTTGTTATCGAACGGCGATCTTGAGGGTTTGAGAGATATGCGAGGAGTCACTTCTTCCAATTCGATTCCTTTACTTTCAACGCCCCAGTCGCTTCTTTTTGTTGACCTCCGACTCGGTCCGGGGGAGGAAAAATCATATTCTTTTTCATTTACATTGCCTCGAGGTCTGCCGGCTAGCCACAAAGGCAAAGCTATAAAGATATCTTACAATCTGGTGATTGGTACCCAGCGACCAAGCGGCCCGAAGGAGTCACAACAAGTCAACCGTATCAACGTTCCTTTTCGAGTTTTTAGTGGAGTTAATGGTATGTACTGCACTTCTTATCGATTCGTATAGAACTGACGAAGCCTAGATCAAGGAGATGTACTTGGTCATGACCTTATGCAACCGTACGTTCTATTGCGTGACGAAGCGCGTGTGCAGAAAGTTAGCGGCACACCACGTCCACCTCAAAAAGATAAAAGCATCAGTGGTCCGACATGGGCCACGGCTCCTGAGTTTCTGTCTTATGTGGATGAGATCTTGGAGAAACATGAAACACAACATCTCCGTACCCCGGGACCACCATTGGGTACGCCTCTTGAAAGAAGGCGTTCAAGTACGGGACAGGGGCCACCTCCAACCTGCAAAGAAGCTATTGAATTTGCCATTCTTCGCAGTAACCAGGTCACCAGTTCCAATCGCAGTGCAAACCGGTTTGATATAGCCCGGAATGGCCGTCGCATTGCTGTGGTTGTTCTGAACCGTCCATCTCATCGATTAGGAGAGACGGTCCTTGCCACCATTGATTTTACTGATGCAACCCTACCATGCTTTTCTCTACGAGCGACTCTAGAGACCTCCGAAAAGGTCGATCCATCATTAGCACTACGATCTAACACGAGCATCCATCGAGCCACTCGACGTATATACGCCTCCTATTTCGAGAACACACTCTTCTCCACACGAGTGGTCTTTAGCCCTGCAATCCCAATCTCAGCAACACCAACACTATTGACTAGCGGTATAAAGCTCGACTGGGATCTCAGGTTCGAGTTTGTCACGACACATTCCAAACACGATGCAGATGTGAGTCTGTCTGGAAAGGGACTCTTGGAGTTGCTTGGTCAAGACGAGCGAGGGTCGGTGTACTCTGCGTTGGAGAATTTACCTAGCGAGTCGTTTGAGATTGCGATTCCGTTGACTGTTTATGGGGAGACGGTTCGGGAGCCGTTGGCTGAGGAGGTTGAGGGTTATTCCATTTAGGTCAGCATGAGCGAGGGAATTACTTCTATATAGCTACTTGAGACCTCTGTATCATAGTCGTTGCCAATTTATCTCAGGAACAGATAAATATATAGGATCACATGACCGGTCACCCAGGCAACGTGATTTCCGTCCCGGAGATCTGGGCGGGGAGCTAGTCCTAGCTCTTACTCTAAGAAGCTGATAATCGAACTACTTCAATGATACCTCTATCAAGGATCAATCATTGTTCATTCATCTAGAACACAATATCTCCGATAGAAATCATTGTTTGGCAACAGAATTCCTACCGCCTGTGAGTTGTCTGTTGTCCCGCTCAACCTCCACCATAAACCATCAACTAACAGCGTCATCGCATTCCAGACCTAGCCAGCACGACGAACATTCCAACCACAATCAAATCGAGTCGATCACTCCGCAGGAGGAAGTTTACGGTGAAAAAATAGAGGAAGCAAAATGGCTTCCTTCCTGAACACAATGTGTGTACCCTCCCCAGACTACACTCTTATCCAACCCCCAACCCCAAGCAGACATATACACAACCACAATGTCTACGCTGAGTGCTCCTGCTCCCAGCGGAGGCCTCACCCCCTCAGCCTCAACCCAAACAATCAAAGCCCGACGCCACTACCTCCCCATCGAACCGCCCTCCTACCTCTCCACAGCCGTCCGCGCTCTCAAGGGGACAATACCAATACTAACACCACCCAGCAACGCACGCACAAAGGGGCCGTTTAAGCCGCGTTCGTCGCGAGGCACGACGAGTTATCAACTACGAAAGTTTGCGGAGGAGACGTTGGGAAGTGGGAGTTTGAGGAAGGCGGTCAAATTACCGGAGGGGGAGGATGTGAATGAGTGGTTGGCTGTTAACGGTATTCTCTCTTCTTTCTGTGTAGCAGAAGATGTGATGGTGATGGGCTGATAGGGGTGATGGTGATGGTGATTAGTGGTCGACTTTTACAATCAGACCAATCTGTTATATGGCTCTATTACAGAGTTTTGCTCGCCGCAGTCATGTCCCGAGATGAAAGCTACCGATGAGTGAGTCTTTACCATCTATCCTTTAGGCAGTGATTTACTGACTCGAATAGATTCGAGTATCTCTGGCAAGACTCCGAAAACTACAAACGACCAACCAAAATGTCCGCCCCGGCATACATTGAGCATCTCATGGCCTGGATACAGGGCAACATTGACAACGAGCAGATGTTTCCCAGCCGAGCTGGTACTTTTCCTTTCCCTATCCCCCATCTTCCAACTCCATATACTAACCCCGACGAAATACAGGCGTCGCCTTCCCCAAAACCTTCCCCTCCCTAATCCGACAAATGTTCAAACGCCTCTATCGCGTGTACGCCCACATCTACTGCCACCATTACCACGTCATCCTCAAACTAGGTCTGGAACCGCATCTCAATACCAGTTTTAAGCATTATGTGCTCTTTATTGATGAGCATAACCTGGCCAGCGGGAAGGATTTTTGGGGTCCGTTGGGGGATTTGGTGGAGAGTATGTTGAAGAGTGATTAGCTCTTCTTCTTCTTTTCTTCGCGGGGTTCGGGATGGGTATGGTATGGATATGTTAGGTACTGGGGATGGGTTTATGGGTTCGTTTCTAGCATTGCATATGGGTTCTCTTTATATTTTCATATTGTCTGATTATCGGCGTTGTTGTTGGTCTTTTTTTTTTAATGGGCCGCTCTCCTTTCTGTGTATGGCATTATAATTTTCTATGTTTTTAATTGTTCTTATGATATGGACAATGGGATGGGATTTCACTTTCTAGGCTAACCAACTTACTTCATTTCGTCTGGTGTATTACTTGAGAAATAAATAACCAGCCCGGTCATTTGTATCCATTGATACAACCTCCCTCATCCCTCTTACGTCCCTCGTTCACAGAATAAAACATTGAATACAAACAAAAGAAAATATATTTTAACATCTTCGACGGATAAAGTCTACTTCACAGTAAAGAATCAAAAAGCATTGCTTTGTTGTTGTTGTTGTGGCGATAATGACACATAATATAGATGAGTAGAAGTTAGAAGTTAGGGAAAGAGAGTAATTTACACAGCGTCGGTAAGAGCTTTGTTGAGACGGTTGATCTTGGACGAGACGCTGAGGTCGATGGTGCGATCGCCGATTTCGACGATGAGGCCGCCGAGGACGTCGGGGTTTACCTTATCAGTGTCAGTTGATGAGTATATTGAGGAAGGGAGGAGGGTGTAGGGACATACCTTGGTGACGACCTTGAGTTTCTTGCCCTGGCTAAACTCGGATTTGGAGACGGCCTTTTCGATGCGTTGGATGGCTTTGTTGTCGAGTTCCTATCCACCTATTAACACTTTCCTTGCCACCTTGGGGGGATTAAGAAGGGGGGGGGGGTAGAGGGGAGGACGTACCTGAGCACTAGTAATACTCAACTCAATCTCACCCTTATGCGCACTAATAAGCGTCTCAAACTTCTCAATCACACCTCCCAACAACCCCAAACGATTGTTTTCGGCCAGAGTCGCCAAAAAGTTTTTGAGCACTTCATTCTTGTCTGCGCCCGCACCGGCAACGGCCTGCAATTCCTTGATGATTTGTTGCTTGTCGCTGACACTCAAAGTAGGCGCGTTGAGGATGGTGGTGAGTTTGGGATCCTTTTTGAAGACTTCGCCCAGTGTGGAGAGGGATTTGGCGATTGAGTCGAGGGAGGAGGTTTTTGCTGAGGCGGTGTACTACAATCTTTAATCAGTACATTGATTCTTTTTTGGTGTCGTTCGGCAACGCAATTGCGTTCCGCTTGGAGGTAGCCTGGCGGATAGGATAGGAGAGGACATACCAATGCATTGGCATAAGTACCGTCAACACCGTACAGAGCAACGGGAGGTCGCACATCCTGCTGAGCAGCAGCAGCAGCATACGTCCTCAATCCACCCACGGCAACGGATCGGGGAGCAGCGAAATTGCGAAGCCCAGCGCGGGCGGCGACGCGAGCGGACAACATTGTGAGTTATCGAGTTCTGACCGACCGTTGATGAGAAGCAGAGACAAGACCGACGGTTAATGTCTGGTGGGGAGGTTGAGGGTCAATGGCGAAGACAGAGGTAGAGCTTGTCGTGGTCGTGGAGAGAGTCCAGCACATCCGAAGTTCTTCCCAGCCAAGCACGCTTTGCTGTTTTGGGAGGTCATGTGACTACGTCACCCGAAACTCGCCGTTCTCCACTTGCCCGTTCATCATTCTGAAGTTGAAAATAGTAAATTCTCTCTTTATTATGGCTCGGCCTATGCTAAATAATATACGAAATAATGCCTATGGACCGTCTATCCATGTACCTTTTTTTCTACTCGACATCGCCAGATCAAATCTAGCATCGATCACCTCAATGTCCATTAGTACCATTGCTATTCGCTCCATTGTGATCAACCTCCGTTGAAAACTCATCCTCATAAGCCCCCAGCGTCGCGCTACTCCTCACACGGTTGAGCTGGTTCGCAATATACGTCGTAAAATTCTCTTCCATATGATCATTTGTGCCATTGGCAGACATGACGTCTTCGTTTTCCTCGTCTCCGGTATCGTCGACGCTGGCTGCAAAGTCGCTGCGGCTGCCGATAGACCGGCTGGTTGATGACCGACGGAGCAGACGGCTTGATCTGCGGCCGCCCTTGGGAGGTCGCCCAGGACGGCTGAAGACGTCGTCAAAGTAGTGTGCTGCTGCACTGGTGGGTGTGCGAGGGGTTTGGGGGAGACGGCAGTTCAATCTAATCCTCGTTAGTAATTGATGTAAATGCAACTTTGAGAAAACATACCCAGTGTCGTGGATAACCTTGGCGAGCAAGCCGGTCCATCCACATTGGTGAGATGCACCCAGACCACGACCAGTGTCGGCGTCAAAGAACTCATAGAACCAGAGGTAATCTCTCCAGTGCTCGTCAAAGTCGAGCAAGTCGTTGCCATTGTTGATGGCACGACGTCCGTCATAATCCCGGACATACAAGTGCTGCAATCGGTGCTGAAGCTCCTCGGCAACATGACCCAAGTGCATGTAGTCACCGGAGCCAGTAGGACATTCAACCTTGAACGAGTCGCCGTAAAACATGTAGAATCGCAAGAGAGATTCAATCAGCAAGAAATTGACACAAATCCAGATCGGGCCACGCCAGTTGCTGTTACCACCGAACAGTCCGCTGTCAGAATCACCGGGGACGTAGCCAACTGTGAACTTCTGACCATTGACATCCATCGAGAAAGGGTTCTTCTCATGGTACTTGGACAATGAACGAATACCGTGATCAGACAGGAACTCTGTCTCGTCAAGCATGCGTTTGAGAATCTTCTCTAATCGGTCTTTACTGACAAGAGCAAGAAGCAAACGGTCGTCTTTACCGCGATGGCTCATACTAGCAATGTTACGCTCTGCAACGTCGTTCTTGTTCTCAATGAACCAGTTAAGGCGTCGCTTGAACGATGGGAACATGTTGATAATTTCAGGCTCGAGTGTAGAGGCTGCATACAGCGGAATCAGGCCGACCAATGATCGAACTGGGAGTTGTTGTGACCAGGGTCCTCCGTATGAGATGGAATCGTAGTAGAAACTGAAACGTCAGTACTCAAGAGACATCAATGAGAGAGGGATTGTTACCTGTCTTCGTCGTTCCACAGAGAAGTCTCTCCGTCCTGGTTCCTGAATGACATGGCATCGGAGATGAGAATGAAGTGCTCAAAAAATTTCGATGCAACTGTAACCATTAGCAAGTATCGTTATACCGAGGACATCTGACGTACTGTCTTCATAAGTGCGGCGGTGCTTCGCAAGCTCAAGAGCAATGTTCAACATGCTGAGGCAGTAAAAAGCCATCCAGCCAGTACTATCTGCCTGCTCCAACACACCACCCGTAGGTAACGGCTCGGAACGATTGAACAGACCGATATTATCAAGACCTAGGAAACCTCCCTCAAAGACGTTCTTGCCGTCAGCATCCTTGCGGTTCACCCACCAGGTAAAGTTCAACAAGAGCTTCTGGAACACACGCTCTAAAAAGTCCAGGTCTTGTCGGCCGTACATTTTGCGCTCTATTTTGAACGTTCTGAAAACCGCCCAAGCATGCACCGGAGGATTGACATCACCAAAGTTCCACTCGTAAGCTGGAAGCTGTCCATTAGGATGCATGTACCACTCTCTCGTAAGCAGGTCAAGCTGCTTCTTAGCGAATTCAGGATCGACCATAGACAAGGGAATGCAGTGGAACGCGGTGTCCCACGCAGCAAAGAATGGATATTCCCATGAGTCCGGCATGGATAGAATATCATCCAGATACATATGTCTCCATTGCTGATTGCGAACGTTCTTTCGGCCAGGTGGAGGAGGAATCATGGCAGGGTCACCATTAGCCCATTGATCCCAAATAAAGTGGTAATACTGCTTTGTCCACAACATTCCTGACAGAGCTTGTCGCTGAATGTTTCTGAGATCTTCTGCCATTGGAAGAGGGTTGATGCGGTAGTAGAAGTCATCGGCTTCCGATCTTCGCTGTTCAATCACATTGTCAAGCTCCTCCTCGTTGACATACTCCTCATTCTTCCTGGAGAATCGGAATCGGACAACGGCGCACTCGCCGGGGGGAACACCATCGCCTTCGTCGAAAGCGTACCAAGCTGCAAATTTGGTACCCTCGTTGTTTGGATTGACCGCATCTTTTTCTTCATCAACGATGTATCTGTGGAAAGCATCCTTGACGTATGGTTGATCATTCGTCGTTCCATATAGTGCTTCATTGTTGGTGTCATTTTCAGTAAATAGCATGCGAGGCTGAATATCTTCCTCGCTTCCATTGAACGACGGTGACGGAGACAACGTAACGTAACGATCACCCAAAGCGTGATGCGAAGTCTTGACTTTGAGAGGACTTTCCTGTTTGATAATAGGCTTCCTGGACTTATCTTCCCAACCCCAAGTCCAGGTGTTTCGGTACCAGACTTGAGGAACAATATGCAGAGGTGCTGGCTCCGGACCTCTGTTGTATGCAATCACTCGAAAGGAGATTTCCTCTTCGTCGGCTTCTTCCTTGCCGGTCTCGATGAAGATGTCCCAGTATCTGTTTTCGTTGAAGACGCCGGTATCGAGAAGCTGATACTCCCGGTCTTGTCGTCCGCGGCGCGCATTCTCGTCAATCAGATCTTGGTAGGGGAACTTTTTCTGGGGGTATTTGTACAGGTATTTCATGTAGGAGTGCTATTCAGTCAGCCGACATACCCCAACCAAGAGGATAGAAAACTTACCGAAGGCGTATTGTCGAGATGGAAATGGCATTCCTTGATACTCTCACCATGGTTTCCTTGGGGGTTAGAAAGGCCGAACAATCTTTCTTTGAGAAAGTCACTAGAACTGATCAGTACAGCCTTGCTCAGCGGTTTGTAAGTACTAACTCTTTTTCATTCCAGAACGAGAATGCAATGTTGAGTTGACCGTGGCTATCGCAAACACCGGCTATACCATCCTCGCCCCATCGGTAGGCTCTTGAGCGGGCGTGATCATGGGAGAAATCTGTCGCATGCGGTTAGCAGTGGGCAATTCCCGAAAGACCAACTGAATACATACGACTCCATGCATCGCCATTTTCCCTGTAGAACGTTAACAATTGCTTCCTCCAAATCAATATTTGCCAATAAACACTCACGAATAATCCTCTCGCACTGTAATTGAGGAAAATAGTTAGCAATCAATATCTCCAAGAGCTTCCCGCAATCGATTGCATCATCGAGCAATTCACTCCAATTGCAAGCGCAATTGACAGATTTCGAGAAAAAACGCACCAGTCGCCCATTGTCGCTCAGCAACATAAGGACCCCATTTCTTCCAGTATCGCTTTCGCTCGCGATCCTCCTTTAGCCTCCTCTCCTCGTCGCAGAGGTACTCGACGTCGTTGACGACGACCATGGCTAGTGGGGTAGACGGATGCAAAGGAGAAGAGAGGGAAAGAACAGAGAAGAGCTCAAAAAGAGCTCGGGAAGATAGCTACAGAAATCTGAGATTAGTATACGTAAGAAGCTATCCAGAGCGATAGTAAAAAAGAGAAGAAAAAGAGAGATTAGAGTATGTAAGCCACAGCTTTTTATCAGTCAGTCTTAGTAAGAGGGCCTAGAGCTGTCATTCTCTTATCGATAGGCTTCCTTGTTTTTTTCCTTTTCTCTGTTGCACCTTCCACTCTCGACAGAGGACGGAGTTGATAGATGCACACGGCTTGCCCAAATCAATCCTCCCGAGACATACTACGTAAGTACTAAGTGCATAAACTTATAAAGGCTGCCCCCGTTCCTGTACCTTGGCCTAAAGGCTAAAGCAGATCGACATCATCCTGCATGTCGGAGATGTTTATTGGACGCCATGACATAGGTGTGTGTACGCAAGACACTTTATTCCATCATGATGTCGGACAAAGAAGATATGCAGTATAGCATCATTTGACTCGTTCAATGTTCCTTCCCCATCCACCACTTAAAGATATGACTCATGCCTTGGGATTATCGATCAGAAATGTATATATCACTGTCGGATGGCCTCAATACCATCTGATTTGATTTAATTTGTTTGTGACGAATATCTCATGGGATCAATGATATTCCCGCGGCGGAGAGAAGTTTCATGTTGGAGAAGATGGGGTTTGGGTTAACAGGTATTTCGATCTGTGACATCTGGAGCTTCCTCCCCTCGGCTCGGAGGAGCTGGCTGAATGCTGAGTGAGTTGATGAGGGAAGAAGGTATTTAATTCATACACCCTCCACCCCCCACCCTCAAACTCACCTGGAAACAAATGGAAGCCCTAAAATATGTCGGTAAAGTCCGCTTAATTAGCGTCAGTAACTACGCCCGCGCCGCTGAGAGAGCCGTGGAGACGGATTGCGGATGCGCATGCGCATGCATGTACTGAGGCGGTTGTGCTGTTGGCGCAGACTGGTGTCGTGGCTGTATGACGACGACACGGCCCGAAAGACTGGATGAGTATGCGCATGCGTTGAGAATAAGGCCGAAGAAGGTGAGATTCAGGAGATTGCGGAGTGGGTGATTGGTTTCATTTGAGGACGACGTGGATGATCGGTAGGAGGATGATCGGTCGTGAATTGGCCTGGTATGCAGTCGTAACAACTATGTAAAGAAAATAGTGATTGGAGTATAGGTCTATACTTGACGTAGCATTCCTTACATGTTATAGCTCTGCTGAGGAAGAATTAATATGTATTATATGGTATCAAATGAGCACGTAACGATATCACAACATAGGAGATCAAACGAATGTCTCTTGGCCCGGCTAAAAGACAACCATGCAAATATGAATAACGAGAGGGCCTGCCCGACTCCTGAGCTCCTGCGCCATGTAAAAATGTCGGGTAACGACATGAAGTATATCCTAATGAATAAAAGAATAAAGAGAGACACATTCCAACAGAACAATAGTCACTGGTAGTCTTCAATCAAGACTCAACCCGCTTGTCCTGTTGGCCAGCTGTCTGCACATCAAAAATTGCAATCTTGATGCCGGGTTTAAGCACGCGGCTTTCCTTTGCCGTCATCCTCTTGCTCCTCCATGTCGTTCGAAGTGGCTGCCGAGGTGTCAGAATCTGTAGCGCCTTCATCAGACTGATTCTCATCCGAGAGAGTCGACGACGTGGGAGAAAGGGCCCGGGCCAGGTCACTCTCACCTCGGCCTTGTTGCGCGGAGTCCGTGCCGTGGAGAGTGTTCTTATCGGCGTTCTTGGCCGCGTCTTTGGCAGCCTGCTCTCGCTGCAGACGTTCTTCGGTCTCGCGGATTCGGGCTTGGAGAGCTTCCAGCTCTCGAGTTTGAATGGTCATGCGCTGTTTCCTATTGAAACAGTCAGCTGGAGACATAAGAATATCGCTGCCAGACTTACTTCAGTTCAATAGACTGTGTTAGGTCGTTGACCTCATTATCGAGCATAAAAGCACTATCAAGGGCGAGTGAGAAAGCCTGAGCCATGGTGCTATAGATACGAGTCAGCCGATTGAAATGTTGCAAACGAAAAATGACAAGATTGATTTTCGTAGAGAAAAAACAGGTATAAATAAGATTGACGTACGACTGCGGGCGGCGAGGGTTGGGTTTCCACTCCTGCTCTGTGTCCGACATATTGGTTTATTTGGTAATGTTTCCCGAGAAATCCGTGGAATGTCTGTAGTATGTATATCGTCACCCAAAGGAGTAACCCAAGGAGCGACAAGAACGCGGCGTTTGATATCCCAGGAAATGAGCTCCTTTCGGATACGCCGATGACTTCTTTATATAGTTGATCTGCCCCTCGTTCAGAGTCTGTCGTCACGATAAGGCTGAGGTCAAGGCTTAAGAGGCCGGGGCTTAGATCTCGTAACCGGATCGTCGATGTTCAGTTTCGGTTTGATTTCGCGAAAACAGCCAGCTGAGATCGATCACCTGAGGATTAATGCGGATAGGCTGATGCGAGGTGAGTGGTAGATTGTAGTAGGGAGTCGGAGGTCACAAGCAGTCGCGACCGAGAGGTATATAAGAGTTCCGAGTAAAAGTATATGGGTATAACAGATCGAAGATAACGATGGCGCGATATAGTTCGGAGAAAGAAGCTAGGCAAGTATGTGCTCCTCTCTGCGATGAATGTTGTGAAGAGATGATTAGTGTATAGAACAGATGAAGGAGAGAGAAGAGAAAGGGAGAAGTCGCAAAAGCAATGGTAAAGACTAAAGAGTAAATTGTGCTAAGATAGGCTAGGGCAGCTCATAGAGAAGGAGCACTGGGGCAGTTTAAGGAGGTACGTACTAAGAACTACTGCTAGGAAGGAACGACGGATTGACACCTGATCAGCGAACCAGAAGGCCGCATTTACTTAGCTCGTACCCAACTTACAAGTTAGTTACGGGTATTTTACGGGTCTTCTCCATAGTCCAGTCCGTGACTACAGAGGACTTGTAACATACATTACCTAGGTAGTAATACATAGTACTCTGTACTCCAGAGCAGAAAAGGGGGAGGGGCATACAGCTTAACAAGCGCATTAAGGAATATGCTTTAATTAACCATGAAACGTATGCGATCTTTCGTGCATACCCGAGCCCGAGACGTACTCCTTAACTTGCAAAACTACAAAGTTCCATAGTAAGTTGACGTTGTGGCGCCTGAGGGCTCGTGCTGGGTCCCTGACTCCCTAGCTCCTCTTTTAAGGGGTATGCCTTGAAGGAGCTCTGTCAGGTTACGGCTAAAGCTCGCAGTGCCGACAGCACTAAAGTGCTAGACTAATTAGCGGGTAGTACTACAAGTTAGTGACTGAGCACCGAGTTCGAACTTGCTCAGAAGAGTCGGCCTCAACTGTCAAGCATTTCTCATGGACTCGGCTGTGAGAGAGCATACCGAACGAAAACCAACAATCATAATCGAACCCATCTCGCTTCCTCGGGATTTTGATCGAGTGCCAGACTGACAGTCTGCCAGATGGAAAGGTTTGTGCTGGCGGGAACGCACGGTGTCCACTGTAAACACTGCAGCAAAAGCTTGCCCTAGTTGGGACCTAGTAATACGCCTAATCTTGCTCTGACAAGATCTGGTTCGTGCATAATACTGCACGTACGTACTTTCAATCTGAATCTAGAGAAAAGATTCGAAGACATTTGACGGACAGTACGCCGGGCGATGGTGTTCGGTTTTCGCTGCGACATTTCTTTCCTTCAGGAAAGGCTATGACAATGCTGAAGTTGAGGTGACTCAACCCTAATTGCGGGAAGAGACTCAGGCATCGAAAGCGGCCTCAGGCAGGAACATGTTAAGACGCGACTTGCAAGATACATTGGACAGTGATGTACTCCAACATGCTTCTCTTCTTCGGACTGCACTCATGCTAGCATTATTCATTGTAAAAACTGTAGAAAAATAATTATCAGCTCTGAAAAACATGATCGTTGGCTAAAAGATCAAAAGTACGATGTTATCACGTGACATTGAAACCGCCATTCGCTGATCGCGGCTGCAATTTTTCGTTCTCCAAGGACACTCTCAAGTCAAGACTGAACACGGCCAGCCCAGTTTCATCGCATAAACCCTCAACGTCATCATACGCGTCTTTAAAACATTCCGAGTCATCGAATCCGCCAGCAATCTCTTCCAATAATTTCTCCGATTTTTATTACCCCGTAAAGTCGATCTTTGCTCGCGTGATTGTGTGACCAGACGCGGAACTCACGGTCGGCGTGTCTTTGGTGGCCTCTTATCCCCAGCTCCGACTTCAACGATTCCCGTGCAAGCCGATGCAATTGACCCACGCCCGACGCTGTTAATTGTTACGGAGTGTGATCTACTCGATAGATCAATATTCTCTACCTACACCACCCTGGCTCCCATCAGTAAAGCCTCTCTCGTGAGTGGCTACTCCGACCTGCAATGGGGGATGCCGCCGCTGTCAGCTTATACACCTTTTGAATCTCTTCTCTTCTTCCAATGTCTTGCGTCGCTAAACTCCAGTCCTGCGAATTTCGCCGCCATCTCAGATACCTTGCGCAAAAATCAGTTCATCAAGGAAGATGACGCCTTTGATACGAATCGATTAACTCCGCAAGCTCTCGAGGAGCTCTATACGACTTTGCTACAGGAAGGAATCGACGACTCTTTGGATAAGAATGGTTTACAAGATGGAGGCAACACCAACTCAAAGAAGCGCAAGATTATCAGCGGAGCTGGTGCTTCGCAGTCCCATGCTGCGATTATTCCAGAGCTCGTCTCACAGCTTTATGCACGATACAAGGATCGCGTGACAAAGGAAATTCGAGAAGAAGAGAAGAGATACAGAGATATTAGCCAGGAGATCGAAAGGCTTCAGAAGGATGCATTGCAGGAACCGGCGGTACCTGCTGTGCCTGAGCAGAAAGCTCCGGCAGGTCTGACAGGAGCCGCTGCTGAACAAGCCAGCGACAAAATGGATCTGGACATCAAAGAAGATGCCAAATTGGTGGAGAATGCCGCCCCGACAGTCGCAAAAGTTCCTGAACAAGCTCGAGCCGATGTGCAAGTTCGACCGCCGCTACCTTCGGAGGAAAAACCAGCTCCTCCAACTCCAGTCGCAACCACTCCTCTCCCACCCAAACCAGAGCTTGCGCCGCCTACACCTGATTTAAACAGGCAACAGGCACCACCGCCGCCCGTACCTCTGCCACAAGCTGCACCACAGCAGCTGCAACCTCCGCAACCTCCACAACCCCCAAAGATCCCAACACCACAACCACAACCACTATTATCCAAGCAAGCCACACCTGCAGGTCTTAAACCACCTCCTGTCACTACGACACCTCCCATCAGACCAGCAGTCAATGGCAAACCCCCTACGTTGGCTCCACAACCTCCAGCAAAGCCACAGCTATCACCGAACATTCAAGTCAAAGTGCCGCCGCCTCCTCAACCACAACGACAACCACAACCTCCATCCCGTGGTGCAGCTAATCGCAACCAACCCAACCTTCCTCCCGGATCAACGATTGTTTTTCAGGCGCAACAAGGACCCAGTCAACCTGCGACACCGACACCACAACGTCAGGTTCACCCAGGCGGCCCTGGGTTTGGCAGAGGGACTCCTGTGCCAGTCGGTTCACCAGCGTTTTCACAGCTACCACCAGGGCAACAGCAATTCCAACAATGGATCCCCCATCCCCAGGCAGGTGTATTTCCTGCGACACCTCATGCGCCTCCCCCGTATAACAACCAACCTATGATGCCTAAGCAGGGTACTTTTGTTCCGCATGACTCTACCGGGAAGCCAGTGCCTATTGCACCACAGAGTCATGGCCCGGCTACTCCTGGTCCATTCCCTTATCCTATGCAAACGCCAATGGCGCAGATGCATCCACAGACGACACCATTCACAGCAACTCCATCGTTTTCCGGTATGAAGCAAAGGCCGCATCGTCCGTCGATGGACACAGCTGGATCGCTTACACCTTGGAAGCGTACTCCAAACCTACACATCAATATTCCGGAAACCCCTGGGTCTCCACCACGGCCAAGACCTGAAGACGTTAGTCCGATTAGCGAAAGGGCACCGTCACCAATTGAGCCCTCTATCAAGGAGCCGCAGAAGAAGCGTGGTCGGGGTAGGAAGCAAAGTCCACCACCAGACACTGAAGCTGTAGCTACCAAGGCCGAAAATCTGACAGCTACTTCGAGAACGAGGCGTGCTGGTAGCACCGCATCTACCAGAAGCAGGGCACGATCAGTTGCGTCTCGGGATGAAGAATCGGCTACCGAGCTGGCGACGGCTCAGCGAAGAATCAAACATGAGGCTCCGCCAACACCTGCAGGAGTAGCGGAGGATGTTGAGGCGGAAACAAGAGCTGGCACTCGACGCAAAGTAGCTGCCGGAGAAGAAGCTCAGGGCAAAACAAGGGGTAAACGAAAACGTGGCGCCAGTGAAGCCTTGGAGGCTGATACAATTCAACCAACACCTTCTCGTGGCGTATCGTCTCAGCTCGTTTACTGTACTCGAAATTTCACTCGAACGGGCGCTCCTATCATGAATGACGTTGCGGCTCACAAACATGCTTCAATCTTCGCCAAACCACTGACTGAACGCGAAGCACCTGGGTATAAAGATCTGATTTATCGACCACAAGACCTGAAATCAATCAGAGGAGCACTCAGTCAGGGAAACAGAGCTGTCGCAGCTGCAACCGAGGCTGCGGCTGCAGAAGGAGAATCACCCATGCCATCCGGCACACCGTCCAAGAACACTGCTTGGCTCGCAAAGACTCCCGAACTCATCCCACCCAAGGCCATAGTCAATTCGTCTCAGCTTGAGAAAGAGTTGATTCGCATGTTCGCCAACGCCATCATGTTCAACCCTGCTCCTGACGTCGAGCGAGGATTTGGTCGATCTTTCCGCATGATCAGACCTGGCCAGTCTGCTGCTACTACAAGGTCTAGTTCACATCCGTGGGATTTGGATGAAGGTGGCATCAGCCGTGATACGCGAGAGATGTGTGATGATGTAGAGAAAGCGGTCACCAAGTGGCGCGCAGCAGAGCGGACGACTACAACAGATGAAGCGGCTAACAAGAGCATGCTTTCTTTGCGAGGAAGCAGTGGTGATAGCAACGCAGACGCTATGGATGAAAATAAATAGACATCCTTAGACCATGCATTCACAGTGATTATTAGCATAGCCAATAATACCAAACATTTCTATTCTATTCCATTCTATTCATCAACCGTACCTAAGTATAGACTTAAACAGAGACCTGCTCCGCCCTCGTCCTCCCCAACCCATCCTTCCCATAAAAATCCATCGGATAAACACCCCCATTCCCTTCATCCCACCCCTTTCTCCCTCCCAACGCAACAAGAGCCTCATACGGCGTCAACAACGGTCTCGGAAACGCATACCCCCAATCAATACTCAACCTAGGGCACGCCACTTGAACCCAACACTCCACATCCGGCATAGAAGCCAATTTTCCGGGAAATATTTCACTAAGCAACAAATTCACAAACGGGATACCCTTTTGGTGTAGGTGCGATTCGATAAGTGACATTGTATGAGGGTTTCCTTGCCTTCCCAACGATCCAAGAATTATGCCCCATTTTTTCGCGCTGGTGGCGGCGTTTATAGCGTCCCGGCGTAGTGTGTGCATCTCCTCATGCTCATACGTCTCTCTCGACAACACCCTCGAATACGGATCATACCGATACGCTGGTATCTTGGGATTATGTATCATCGCAGACTCAAGATGGAATCGACCATCACCCAAATACAATAAATAATCGATTTCCGTGTCTGATAATTGCGGGGATGTGCAACCCAATATCTCCCCCTTGGATAAGGGCATGATTTGAGGGATAATGACTTTGAAGCCTGCGCGTTCGAGGACGGGTTTTAGGCCGTGCAAAGTGGCGTTGAATTGGATTGTGCCGACTGTTGCGATTGTCTTTCCGGGTTGGAAGTTGCGTTCGAGCGTTGCGATGAGGTGGGTTGTGTCGATGCTGATGTCTACAAAGATATAAAGCGTCTTAATGGTCGTGACATCCACGGGGATCAGACAACTATGCGCGTAATGTACCAGAAGATCGCAACCTAGTGCGCGCGCGGTGTAGTCGTCGATACAGCAGGCGCCGTATGTAACGTCGCCCATGATGAGTGTTTCGACGCCATCGCAGAATTCCGTGAGGATATCTGATATTGTGGTTGCGAACAACAACAAACCTTCAGGGAATTGTAAGGCGACTCTCTTGGCGCCGAGGGTACGGATGCGATGGATCGTTTTTGGGATTTCGAAGGAGTAGTTTGAGGGGAGGAGGGAGATGGCGGCGAGGATGTCCGGGTTTTCGGAGATGGAGGGGGGGATGTGGTTTAGGGATCGGGGGGGTTTGCGGGGGTGGCTGTACGAATATCATTAGATCAGAAGAAGAAAGTCTTTGGGTTGTTTGAGGCTCACCCTTTTCTATGCTGGTGTCGGTGTTTGTAGAGTCAGTTTGTGCCTGGGCATCTGCTGTCCGTCTGCCGACAAATCTCTTCTTTGGCTGGCGGGTTGCGGGGCGCGGTGTTGTATCGTCTATGGCGTCCATGTTGTCGTTATATTGTGATAAATAACCAGAACAAAGTAAAAGTTGTCTTTATGAAGTTATTCAGATAGTGGAGTGAAAAAATAAAGGCGGGGCTCCGATGTCAAATCGATAAGATCAGCCAACGCCGCAGCTAACCTTCCGCTCGGGTCTTCTCCGCATTCACCTTACGTTCCATTGTTCCCCAACATCTACTTAGAATGCAATAACTCATCCATCTTTCAATCTGATACACAGATCAACATGCAGAAATTCAAAGCGGTATCATGTGTCTCCTCCGCCTTGCGAACGGCACATCCTCGTTTTACTCCCTCTCGTCAATTCGCGACTGAAGCTCGGTTAACCACGGACCACGTCCGCATCGTCGAAGTCGGTCCTCGAGATGGACTACAGAACGAGAAGAAGTCGATATCATTGGAAACGAAGCTCGAATTGATTAACAGACTTGCAAAAACTGGTGTGACTACAATTGAAGCTGGATCTTTTGTGCCTGCAAAATGGGTGCCCCAGGTAAGTAGTCTACAACATGGGGTGGTGTGGAGGAATGTACTAACTCAAGTAGATGGCGAGCACATCCGAAATACTGCAATATCTCATCAAAACACCCCCTCAATCCCAAAACCAAATTGCATACAACTACCTCGTCCCCAACATCCGCGGCCTAGAGAACCTCGTCAAAGTCATGGAAGCCGAAGGCGCAACAGCCGGATCCAAAGATGACCCCAAAGGAAGTACCACCACCGAAATTTCGTTGTTCGCCGCCGCGACGGAATCCTTCTCCAAAGCAAACACAAACTGCTCAATTGCCGAGTCGATAGAACGAATACGGCCGATTGTCGCATTGGCCAAGGAGAAGGATATCAGGGTTCGTGGTTATGTGTCTGTTGCACTGGGTTGTCCCTACGAAGGACCGGATGTGTCTCCAGGTAAAGTGGCTGAAATTACGGCTACGTTACTCGAAATGGGCGCCGATGAAGTTTCGGTTGCTGATACCACTGGCATGGGCACTGCGCCGCGCACGTTGGAGCTATTGCAGGCTCTTTCTGCGGCGGGGATTGCCAATAGTGATCTTGCGCTTCATTTCCATGATACGTATGGACAGGCACTTGTGAATACTATTGTTGGATTGGAACATGGGATCAGAATCTTCGATAGCAGTGTCGGCGGGCTGGGCGGTTGTCCTTATTCAAAAGGTGCTACGGGTAATGTCTCGACGGAAGATTTGGTGCATACCCTGCATGGTCTGGGGATGCATACTGGTATAGATTTGGAGGAGATGTCACGAATCGGTGCGTGGATTAGCGAGCAGCTTGGACGTGCGAATGAGAGTAGAGCCGGGAAAGCAACTCTTGCGCGCATTGCTGGAGAGAAGAGCTGTCCTTGATTGGAAAAAAATGTTCCATATTTCTTTGAATAATGTACATAAAATGAATTTGAATCATTGTAGTTTTATACACATCCTCTTTCGCGAGATCAGAAATCCGTCACACGACCATTATAACTCCAATCCCCTTCATGACCCCATCGCAACGGCTCATTCTTCGGTCCTCCAACCTCGCCCGTTTTCGGGTTTGTGTCTCCCTCAAACTCAGGCTTCACCGTTTCCCTCATATGCGGGAACAACTCTCCTCCCACTTGTCCATTTGAACTATTTTGTTGTGTCGTAGTCGTGGGAGAGGTAGAGGCCTGCGAATCCGGCGATTGATTCACCTTTGGAGGTGTGCGCGGCGTACTAAAAGCGCCCGTTGACTCCTTCTGGAGACGTTCGAATATCTCTTGCTCTTCTTTGGGGAGGCGTGGTGGTGCTGGACCGCTTCCGAAGGGACTGCTCTTGTTGTCGTCGGCTACTTGGCGGTTACATGAGGATGTGAAGGAGCGGCGTGGCGAGGAGAGGAGGGCTCGTCTGTTGGTGTGCGCTACAGCGCGGGGAAGCAGTAGAAGCTGAGAGGTTCTCATATTGGCAAATCTTTCAAGGAATTGTATGTAAAAGTGGTGTTCTTGGTGTTGTTGCCACAGAGAAGGTGCAAAGGAAGCCAAGGCGCGCCTTTTGATCTAGCTAATAAATCCTTATCGATAAGCTTTTCTTTGCCGGCCGATTTTCGGTCAGGCCGTCGAGTCATACACAACGAGACATTTATTTGTTCTTCTTTCGCCAATTGACTCACACCAGGACCCGAGGCATATTCTTGTCTATATATTTGCAGTCAGGTCACTGTCTCGTCTTTTGACTTTCAGATTCATCTGGTATTCAAGTCAAAATGACTATTCGTGCGGCCGCGCGCCGCCTACAGTCGGTCAAAACTGTGCAGCCTCTCTTCACAGCACGCTCTTTCAGCTCGACATCGCATGTATGCAGCTTGCCTCGAGATGAGAAAGCACGAATCTTGGTAAGGCTACTACCCTTAAATATAATCAATTGATTCTAACGCCCTACAGAAAGAGAGTTCTCTGCCCACCCCCGACCCCGGCCCAGACTCATCAACAGCCGCATTCCTTCGAGACCGAACTCCATACATGGTGCCTACCTATGTGCGCCCAACACCCGTCTTCGTCAAGGGACAAGGAGTCTATCTATGGGACATGGAGAACCGACGATTCCTCGACCTCACAGCCGGTATCGCAGTCAACTCATTGGGACATTGTGACCCTGAAATCACAAAAGTGATCTCAGAGCAGTCCGAGACTTTGATTCACGCCTCGAATTTATATCATAACCCCTGGACTGGCGCTTTAAGCAAGTTGTTGATCGATGAAACGCTTGCTTCGGGCGGAATGCGTGATGCGTCTCAAGTGTTCGTGTGTAATTCCGGCACAGAAGCTAATGAGGCTGCAATCAAGTTTGCGCGCAAAGTCGGCAAGACGCGCGATGCCACTGGCGAGAAATTCGAGCTTGTTTCCTTCCAGGGCTCGTTCCATGGACGCACTATGGGTGCATTGTCAGCTACCCCCAACCCCAAATACCAGCAACCATTTGCGCCGATGATTCCTGGATTCAAGTACGGCGCTTTTAACGATGTTGAGCAGTTGGAGACGTTGATCACGGAAAAGACGTGTGGTGTTATTGTGGAGCCGATTCAGGGTGAGGGGGGTGTTAATGTTGCTACGCCAGAGTTCTTGGTTGCGCTTCGCGAACGGTGTGATCAGGTCGGTGCTGTGCTCATTTTTGATGAGATTCAATGCGGGTTGTCTCGTACGGGCACGTTGTGGGCTCACGGAAACCCGGCCTTCACTCCCAAGGACGGCAGCAAGCAGGCTGCTCACCCGGATATCTTGACAACAGCCAAGGCTCTTGGTAACGGTATCCCCATTGGCGCTACTATCGTTACAGAGAATGTGTCATCAGCCATTAAGACAGGAGATCACGGCACTACATTCGGCGGAAACCCGCTCGTCTGCCGTGTTGCGCACCACATTGTTGAGCGATTGGCTGCATCCGAGCTCCAGAATGGCGTAGAGGCCAAATCTGCACAATTCATTGCCGGATTCAAAGCCCTACAGGAGAAATACCCCGACATCATCTCTGAGATTCGCGGCGTGGGTTTGATTCTAGGTGTTCAACTGTCTGAAAAGTATACTTCAAAGGCTACAGATGTGTTGACGGCGGCACGACAGCGTGGTTTGCTGGTGATTACTGCCGGTGAGGGATGTCTACGTTTTGTGCCAGCCCTAAATATTACGGAGGAACAGATTGAGGCTGGATTGAACGTCTTGCAACAGAGTTTTGAGGCTGTGTTCTCTGAGTAGTTACGGGTTATAGATAAAAGTTTATAGGTGTTGAGGACTTGTTGTATATGAAAGACGTGTTTAGCGCTGTTGATTTTATGATAGATCTGTAAATGCAATCATTGAATCAACGTAACCGAGTCACCGCAGTAGTACCTTTGGCATGTGTAATACACACTTCAAAATCGTCCTCGCTCGTATACCCCTGCAACCTAATCTGCATCAGCGTGACTGGGCTATATACAAACTAGGTACATGCTGATACAACACGCTAGATCTCCAGGGTCTTCATTTGCAATTCCCGAGCATATTGCATCTCCGTGAAGCTGCGCTCCGAAATTTGGACTTGGTGAGTCTGCAACACGATGGAAAATGTTGACTTGAGGGACTCAATCTCATCCATGAGTGAAAGAACCCTTTTCCTTTCCCATGGCCACCACATTATTCTCATTATCCTCCTTAATTCTGTGTGTTTCTGCCACAGCCCGATCCCTTCCCTGACATTCAAGATGCTTTCCACTTCACTCATAGCTGCTTGACTCTGCCGGATAATGTCCCATCCGAGCTTTTGCTGTCCGGCGGACATAGAGGTGCACATTACATTTGTCGCAGTCTCCAGAATACTGGAGTATTGACGTATTCTTCTAGAGAGCATCACGAGCTCCTTGTATGCATTTTTACTTTTCATAATGTCGAATGATGTCTTCGCCGCAGAATCAATGAGTTGTGCAATGCTAATTGCAAGCGATGCGCCGCTTAGAGCATTGGTCGAAAACCCAAAGGATGGCATTCTGCGACGGAACTTTGACCTCTGACCTTTTTTGCCATCTAACCTTGATGGCTGTGGCTGGCCTCGATGATTTTCGGTTTCTGATTCAGAAGACTCTGATTCAGAAAATTCTTCTTCAGGCCCGTTGAGCAAAAATCTCTGTGAGCTGATTTGATCAACGTACTCTGCCTCCCACTCAGAGAGTTCTTCCAAGCCCAAGGAGCGAAGGTACTCATCAAGTTCGCCTGCTAGACTTCCTTGTTGTTGTACGGAATGTGTTCGCTCATGTGTCAACTGAACATGCTGTTGATCCAAAACAGCAACTTCATCTGAATGGCCAGAGGATGGTAGAGTCTGACGATCTGGAATAGTATCGAGCGTCGGGGATGACACATTATCTGATAGAGTGTAAATCCTTCCATGGTCGGCTAATAGCAATCCTGGCCGTCTTGTGAGAAGGCGCTCATACACAAGATCAGTGATATTATCGACTCGTTCATGCATATCAAGGCTGCTGATCATATTGTACTTCCAATCAAGATAGCCTTGTTTATGCCTATCAGGATAAATCGCTGTGCTTAAAGCATTGCTGCGTGCGGGTCCTGGTAGAAGTTGTTGTGGTTGATGGGACCTAGTCACGATTGACAGAATCGCATGTGATATTGTGATATGAACAAGATTAACCTGGGCAGAAAGGCTCTGTCTGAATTTGTCGAGGTCATCAGCCGCGCTAAAAGCCCACCAGATCTTCTTTGGAGCGCTTGTTAGAAATCCTCGATGAGAGGACTTCCCCATCGATTTCTCGTACTTGATGATGGTCTCCTTGAAATCCTTCACAAATTCGTGAGTATGTGTTGAGTACTCCTCAATCTGGCGTCGAAATGAGTCCGACACGTTTGAAAGATCGAGGCGTTGGACGTCGTCCATTGCCCTAAGAAAGTCTTGACATTGTTGTTGAGCGAGACAATATTCTGATTTCGAGCCACCTGCCTCTTTCAAGGCCTTGACAACCTTTGTAGCGAATCCGAGGAAAAGAGTAATATCGCCTGGAGAGAAACCGAAACTCATCTTGTCGTCACTGCTTGAAAAAGGGGCTGCTTATGGTAAGACTCGCTTCCGTAGTCAAGCTCGGAACTCGATATTGACATTTTTTTTTGTTGTTTCGAGTTAAGCCTGGTTATTTCAGGGCCGGCGTAGCACGTCCACATATAGTATCAGCATTGGAGGCAAGGCTGGCTTGGAAGAAGCCTCGAGCCCTCGACTGGCAGGGGTCTTAGGGCTTTTTCAGCTACGCCCGCTCCGGAAGTCCAAATCGGCTGGCCAGAATTTCATTGATTGGCCGTTCTTTTTACATCGCGATGGGTATAGGTAATGCATAAACACCGAAAGGTATAGTGTGGGCTATATTTAAGCCCCTCTTTCAGCCTTGCTGCCCTAGGTAACCCACCAAAGCCCGGTTGACATATCTTGACATGATCTTCCACGCTACATTGAAAATGCCATTTCCAGAGTTGCAAAGGATACTCGTCCAGATTGATCACATCTAATAGAGCATCCTTGAATATGATTTAAAATTATCAATATGGAAGCTACCAAAATTGACGAGGCTCTAAAAAGAGCAACAAATGAATTCGGACTCTGTCCCAACCGAGTCTGGGCCATTGGGCACAATCTCGAGGACTGGGAGAAGAAACTCCCGGATTTGATTCCAACGAGCGAGCGGCAAAAGAGTATGGGCATAATCGGACATGAGGGTCATGAACGTTGCACATTTGAGCTCTGCGAATACTCTATCCTCAATTACACCTCAGTGACTCAGCGACATGAAGATGGAATAGTGTCCTGTCGGGAAGAAAAGCGTTGTGAAACTCTTAAGGGACTGTTTGCAGTGAATAAGCTGGATGAAGCGTCTCTTGCGGGAAAACCGACTGCGTGGAGACTGGATGGAAAGTCTACCATCGACGTGGCCGAGCCTTACATGGCCATATCGCATGTCTGGTCTGATGGAACCGGAAATGGCGTCTCCGCTAACGGAGAAGTGAATGAATGTCTATATCGATTCTTCGAGCGTATTGCAAGACGCTGGCAATGTACGGGCATCTGGTGGGATGCAATCTGTATACCGAAAGACAAAGCTGCCAAAGATAAGGCGGTCAAGCGAATGGAGCACAACTACGAGGCTGCAAGAATTACGCTGGTTCACGACTGCTATCTTCGGAGTTGGAAATGGGTAGATGCCGAAACAGCGTGTCTTGCCATCATCCTCTCCCCATGGTTTAGTCGTGGGTGGACTGCGTTGGAATTGGCAAGGTCTACGAGAGTTAAAGTGATGTTTAAGGATAATGTGATCAAGGATCTAGATGAGGATATCCTGTCCAAATCGGACAGTGATTCCGCCTGCCATCGTTTCGCTACAGAAGCAATCAGAGGTCTGCGCAAGAAGCGCGTCGACAACCTCAATGACTTGCTGACTGTACTTGGCCCTCGCTCTACCTCGTGGCCGCGCGACATGGCAATGATCTCGGCACTCCTTGTCGGGACCCCAAAGACGGCTGGAGGAGAAAAACAACATGTTATATATCAGCAAGTGCTGCATAAGATTAGAAGGATATCTCATGGGCACCTGTTCCATAGATCCGCAACAATGACCGACAATTTCAGCTGGTGTGCAACGAATTTACTTGCTATGCCTATGGCTACTCGAACGCAGAATCAACTTGAGATCAAGGATGACGGATCCATCAAGGGTCGTTGGAGAGTCATCAACCAGAACTCGGTACCAAGAGAGCGATACGTACTTCGCAATGGCTTTCCTCTCGTGGACATGAAAGTAAATGTTACCTTGGAAGCAGCAGACAACTCCGTGCTTTTGGGAGAGCCTGATGCCGAGGTGCTAGCCAGAGCGATTGCAGCGAAAGTGTTGAGCGGCACAAAGCATCACTATGAATTCATGGGGCCTGTATATTTTAACCCGCCTCTAGACTTCAAGGAGATTCACTGGAAGACTGTTGGTTCTGTCACAATTAGAGGCAGTCAGAAAGAACCGGACTTTTACCAGACTACGGTTCAAGTTCCTCAGTTGCCGAACGTCCCCAGTCATCTCACATATATCATACCCTCTAAACCAAGGCCGGGATCGCTGCTTCTAGACGAAATCAATATTCCATGCCCCCTGGATCGATGGCCATGGGCACATCTAATAGTGAACGTCTACGTCTTGCAGTCATGGAAGGCGACATTGAGACGGCCGAGAAAATCTTAGAAGACAAATTGGTCGATGTCACCTTCAAGGATAGTGCTGGTTGGACCCCACTGCATTATGCCGTGCGAAGAGGATACACCTCTATTATTCCGCAACTTCTTCGTAACATTGCAATGACAGATGGTGCAGTAGGCGACATAGCAGTTCGGGAGGATCTGCCCCAAGGAGTAACGACCCGCGCCATGGTTCAAGATGATCTGGGCCAGCAATGCATTCACATAGCAGCTGGACGCGGGGATTGCAAGTTGCTTTTTTCTGAAAAGAAATTCCTGACCGAGCACCTAGTATGTAAAGATGGTCAGACTGCTCTTCATCGGGCTGTTTTGGGTGGATCTTTGGAAATGGTCACAACGTTACTAAACGCACTTGGTGATGACGTGAAAGACGCCCAAGATTCGCAAGGTAGAACGGCGCTGCATCTCTCCGTTCAACTCGGCCAGAGCAAAATCTTCACTGAACTACTATCTCGACAAGCAAACACTCACCTAAAGGACAAAGACGGGCGCACGACACTTCACTACGCGGCTATGGATTGGAACAATACCACAGACTCAGACATGGTCTCCATTCTGCTCGATGATGATGAGCTCAATGTCCCCGACCGTGATGGGCGTATGCCTCTTCACTATGCTGCTGAGATAGGCCATCCTCGCTACATCAAACTGCTCTCCCGAAAAACAAACCTAGCAAAAGCTGATTCAAGCGGGCAGACAGCGCTTCATGTAGCAGTCAATGGCGGTTACCTGGAGGCCGTTAAGGAACTGCTGGAATTGAATGACGACAGGCACGAGCTCACGCAGATCACAATGGATACAGCACTGCACTTGGCTGCGTGTCTGAATTATTTGGAGATCGTACAAGCTCTTGTGAACCACGGGGCAAGCATTTGGTACCGAGATTCAAGCGGCAAAGCAGTTGTAGAGGCAGCAGTCGAGCAGAAAGGGGCATCGCTAACCATGTATCTTATGGAACTTGTGCTCTCGTCGCCTCGATCTAAGAAAGCCCCTCCTAGTTGGATTCAAGTGGCACGGACTTTTTCGCCTGGTAAAGTTGATCCATCTGCACTCTATCATGCAGTGAGAAGAAATTACGAAAAAGTGGCATTGGCATTGATCCGTAATGAAGAAGAAGATGTTTTCTTAACGAATGACATTGGCACCACAATCATCTCCTTGGCCGTTGCTAACATGGCCAAGGCCGTGGTATACGGGCTTGTTTATCAGTACGGTCAAGCTATCTGGAAAGCCAAGCAGATAGAGCTAAAGCTCGACGAGATGGTGGTCATTGGGCATCATCAGCCACATGACATCTATAGATTCCAAAGGCGAGACGACAACGGGGGTATATTCGGCAGGACGTTATTTGACACCTGGACAGCGGTAATGCATCTTGAACAGGCATTCAAATTGACAGATGACCCTGAGATGCAGGCGCTTCTTACTCCAGATTGGGAGAGAATACGTGGACAATTTCCGAGTGTGATACTAGGCGGGCCGGGGGTGTTCCCGGAACGGTTGGCCCCTTTGAGTCTACATGGGATGGCTATTGGAAGATTGGAACCGCATGTGCGGCGATGGATCTCGAAATATAGGCCCCCAGGTACTTGGCGTCTGGACACAGGCAAGGACGACCATGTAACTGTAAGTGAGGATGAGGATGAGGGTGAAAGGCCGGTAAGAAGCTACAGAGAAAGAGAAATACGGGAGAGAGAAGGACGGGAGAGAGAAGGACAGGAGAGAGAAGGGCGGGAGAGAGAAGGGCGGGAGAGAGAAGGGCGGGAGAGATGGAGACGGAAAAGACGAGAAAACGAGGATGAGAAGGAAGATGAGAATGACGAGGACGATGAGGACAACGAGAAAGAGAAGAAAGATGAGGAAGAGGATAAAAGGCCGATAACAAGCTACAACAAAAGACGGGGATACAAGAGAGGGAGATGGGAGGGAGGGAAATGGAAAAGACTAGAAGCAGACTAAGAGTACGACTCTAATTCTGAATCATCGGATAAGAGGGTGCCAGTGCAAAAGAAAGACAAGAAATACGAGGAACATTGAAGACGCAAGAAACGAACATTGAACAAAGCGTGGGCGCAGGTCTTCAATCGCTTTTTCTCTACCTAGGTACCTAGGTAACTATGGCCCAACCTCAATCAGAATATATCACTCTAGTATCAATAAACTTAGGAGATGGCTTTTGAGAGTCGAGCGAGGTGACACTATGTGACATCTGGAAACACGCCTCATCTCGATAGTGTGGAATCTTGTATCTGGGGATATTTTGATAAGGATGAAATGCACCCGTGGACACTGGTGTATGATATTGAGATTTCTAATTCAAGACTGGGGGAGCACTCTGATATACTGATTGATCTGACCATTCATGATTGGAGTACCTCTTGTTACCCAAACGAATCAAGTATAGTCATACCACTCATATTCACTCTCAACCGAATCTCCCCAGCGTCCCTTATCATACAAATACCGCTCCACAGCACCGTCAACGTATGAGCGGAGATCATCCAGCAACAAAGGTGGCGGGACTTTCTTAGGATTAAGATTTCGTTCCTGTTCGCGTAGTAGATCCTGCCACGAGAAAGTGATTTCCTGTCGTCTATGGTAGGAAAGGCGAGGGTAGAGTTGCTAAGATTGTTAGTATTCAAATGCTCCAAAGATACACATAGTATAGTCACTTACTTGCTGTCGCAGTTTGAAGCATTTCTTTCTCCCATGATCGTATGCCCAGACCTCCAGAAATCCTTTTTGGATCCCCTCTTCGTCTTCTTTCAAAGGTTGTAGCTTGACTAGAATGACTAGACCAATCCTTCCCCTTGAACCTCTCAAGAGGAGCGTTGCATTTTGAACGAGATTCTCGTATGACTCGGTATACCCTACTTCCAGAGCAATTGTAGGCCACTTCCGGTTCAAAGATGGGTAAAATGCACAGTCTGCTACTTTGTAACTAGATTCCAGTCGATGGGATTAGCTTGCACTACATCAAGATGCCTAGGTAAGGATAAGATGACTTACCTGCCGTGAAATGATCCATGGAAACCCTCAAGAATACTGTCACTTTCAACAAAGGTCGAGCGTCGGACCCCTGGTAATTCAGATGCCCAATTTGAAAACCAATCACATACAACACTGTGCATTGGGCTTGGTTGTGTAACGAACTCGAGTGTTCTTTGAGCGGCGTTGAAACAAAGACTCCTATAATGAATGGTTGTGAGTATTCTGAGATCAGAGATAGAAGTGAAAATACTATACTTACACGTATGGCCTCCAATCATTTTCACCAGACTCCAGGTACCTTTCAACACGCGCAAAGTTTGTGAACGCGCACAAGAAGTAATGGACTGATTCTTCATCCTCTGCTTCTGGATAAAACATGCTTTTGATAATTTTAGCGAAGGTCGCTGGTCTATATGTCGGAGATAGAGCTGCCATGGCTGGGGAATGGCGAGGTTCTGGAGAGCACACCAGAGTGAAAACAAATTGTTAAAGGGGAGAAGATATACAGCAGGTGTCCTTGCGACATCAACATTGTTAGCTGCCTGCTGTTGCCTGACCGAATGTCATCCCAAGTGCATAATGTTGAAACATTCATTGTTGACGGGGACTCCCATCCTCCTTTGTGCTTAGGTAGGTATACCAACATGGTTCTGCTGAGCCTCTAGGTAACATTTCGGGTTCCATGGTCGTCTCACATGGTACCTAGGAAAGCTCCGTTGAGACGATATGATATATCAACTCTGTCCGGTTGACGTAGGCAGCAGCGCTCGGAGCTCGATGAGGCGATTCAGAAGATCCCGCTGAAAAGAATTTGAGACTTTTGGAATGTGTTGTAGTCGATATAAGTAAATATATAAAACGGAAATGATGTTGACGTAAAAAGTAATGAATATAGAATTGCTTGATGTGTAGATCGAACGGTATGTAACTCTGGGAGGATTTTCTAGCTATTTATGTTTGAGATCCTTTGTACACATAAGAAACTGGTAAAAAGCTCTCTAACAATGTTACTCAGGTATACAAAGATTCTTTATATCCTTTATCCTAATATGAGATGGGGGTAGCACATCAATTGATACAAGCAACCTTGGAAAACGTGTGAGGTTTCAGATATTAACAAATGGTTTATACAACACAATGGAAAAAGGATTTAGTAGAATTCAGAGGAAGAGATAATAGGAGGGATGCTCAGTCAAGTAATGACAAGGGCTTGAGCTTTTTATATTTGGTGAAAAGTGTCAGACAAGTGACTAGATTATTATGCTAATGGTATGTATGCTGCCATCAATTGATAGATATCTATATACTCTGTGTTGACTCCCAGTGCTGTCATACTAGATCAACTATTTTGGTCTAGTTGGTTGTCCTTAATATGAAATATTTAAGTTGACTTCTCATCTGATTTCAATGTGCGCGGGGTAGAGCCAATCATCTATCAACTGATAATTTTTATTGTTTTCATGAGTGTTGAGTGTAATGAAAAGATATGAAAGACTAGTAAGCCTTCTTCAGCCATTGAATCTCTAGCTTTGTTCACTGACACATCAGCTATAACATAACTGAATTTATGGATACAAACGCTCTCCTCGATCTCGTCCACGAAGCCCAGTCCCAACTCTGGATCGACAAAATCAACGAAACTCATCGAGCTGGCCATCTGTGTCAATGGGTCTCAACCTTCCATCCTGACAAGCTTCCCTGCCACCTCGACGGCACCTTTCATCACGGCGCATTTAATGCCGGGTTGAAGATGGTCTTTGCTGACAGTACGGCCTGGATGGTCCGTTTCCCTCGCGTGGGGATGGTCAGTGATGATCACGCCGATGAGAAAGTTGCCATGGAAGTGGCAGCCCTGGGTATCATCGGTAACAGAACTACTATTCCTGTACCTAAAGTACGGGCGTGGGGACTCGCTGCCAGCAATTCTCTGGGCCTGGGGCCGTTCATCATGATGGATTTCTTTGAGGGAGTTAGCCTTAGCGATATTCTCCGTGATCCGACTGCTGAGCTGTCTACCAGGGTCATGAAAGAGGATATCAGTGATAGTGACGTTGAAACCATATATAGACAGATGGCGAATTTCTTACTTCAGCTCTTCAAGCTTGATTTTGATGAAATTGGTAGCCTGCCGTGGCCTGGAGATGATACTGCAAATCTGACACAGAGAAGACCGCTTACTTTCAAGGTACATAGCATTCTACAAAATGGGGGAGTTGATACTTTTGGTATGTCCTTCGTTAGGTCTGATAAACAGTGAGCTAACTGATATCTTCAAGGTGACCGACGTCAAGGCTTCGCAACAACCACCGAATACTTCCAATACATCCTTAAGCAGGACTGGCAACAACTCCTCCACCAACCAAACTCCGTCTTTGGCTATTACGACGCTCAAAACAAGTCCATGGCATTCAAAACCCTCCAAGCTCTGAGCCCGGACTTGATCCATGAAAAGTATGATACCTGCAAATTCAAACTGATCTGCGACGATCTCGGCCTCGCAAACCTGATCGTCAGAAGCAGAGAAGATCTCAGCGTCGTTGGCGTCGTAGATCTTGAATGGTCATACACTGGACCTGCGCAGCTTTTTGGGTCAGCTCCATGGTGGCTTCTGCAGGATAGGCCTGTTAATAGTTCATGGGACTGTACGGCTGATGGTGATCTGCCCAAAATTGCTGAGCGGTACTTTAAGTACTTGGATATATTCATTCGTGTCCTGGAGGAGGAAGAGACTCGCATGCACGGAAATGAAGACAAGGAACTTTCGAGTTTGGTGAAGTGGTCTCGAGAGTGTGGAGCTATGTGGTTGCATATGCTCATTTCATCCGGTTTCAATGACCAGCGTAGTTTTCCGTTTGTGCAGCTGAGGCGACATTTAGGGGAGGACAGGTGGGCGGAATATGAGAGACGATGTAGTATTAAGGCAGAGGAATTGGAAGCATTCGCGACACAGAAAGTGAGGCAGTTGGATGAGTATGATGCGGCATTGGAGAAGATGGAGGAGGAGAAAGGGCTTGTTAATAGTGGGAGGATGTCGAGGGAGGCATTCATTGCCCACGGTTTGTCGTTGCTTGGAGAACGAGTAGAGCATATCTCTACCTAACTTCTACTAGAACTTGAATCACAAATCTAAACGTGGACGTCAACTGGTGCGAACGCTAAGTCATATATCATTCTTATATATCAAGTCATGGCCTCATAAATGTACATCTATACATCTCCCAGCATTCTATACGTATACCTTCCAAGCTACCAGCTAAATACATCTATCAAGGCGTTCTAACACCCTCTCCCAACCCCATCAATCCACCCGCCAATCCGTCCATCCGTCTCCCTATGAGATCCTCCTCACTCGGTAAACGAGTAAACGTCTTTCCATTCTCGGATATGACACTTTTCGTGCCGTCGTCCTCGTCCTCGTTATCGATCTGATAACCATTTATGCTTGTATTGTTGCTCGAGTTCTTGACTATTTTGAGTAATGGGAGGTGCAGAGGGAAGGACAGCGGCTTGTTGTTCGAAGTACTTAGTGATGGTCGATGGGGACGCGGTTGTTTAGTTGATGGGATGCTATCCTTTCGCTTCGATTTGTCGGTTGTGGATCTGTTCTGTGTATGTGACGAGGAGGGCTCTTTGCCGTTTGACTCTTTGCTGTCGGCGTTGGATTGCTTGATAGGCGTGAACCTTGTCACGCTCATTTCCAAGGGATGATCTTCGTCTGCCGACGACTCTGCCAGAGAACCGCGTCTGCTGTCCTGCTGCTTTTCCTGTGGGTTGGAGTTCTTGGACTCTGAAGCTCTTAAACTCTTCTCATTTGTAGACGCAATACTACTAGAAGAAGCCCTAAGCTCCTTCTCAGCGGCCAATTCCAACAACTCCGTAATCCATCTCGCACATTTATGGATATGTTTCCATCCATCAGGGAAGATGCCCGGGAAATTGACAAAGCCATGCGATATACCCGGTATCAGGTTAACCTCCACATGATCCTTTTCATTGAATTCAACACGAGACTTTTCCAATGCTAGGTCCTGCCGTTCACGGAATCGCTGTAATTTTGCTTGTCGTATACGCCCAGCAAAAATTACCGTATCATCAACGAGCGGGTCTCGCTCCCCAGTTATAAAATATGTCTTTGGGAAAGTAGCCAGAATTGCGTCGGGTGCTAGGATGGGCGATAGCAAGAAATCGGTTTTGAAGTCTGGACGGTTGTGAGGGCCGATGTAGAGGATGATCATTGCTCGCATCATTTCGGGAGTCAAGATTCGGTCGCCAAAGTAGGAGATCATGGAGGATACTGCTATTCGGGTTTTGATCTGTGTTGGTTGATTCGGGGCTGTTGGGTCGGTCTTGGTTACAGCTTTCTCTGAGCCTTTGGTTTGAGGTCGACTGCTGAAGTAATCTTTCACAGGGGATGATTCTTGCTTGGGATGATCCGAAGAAGTTGAATGTGACGAATTAGGGGTCAATCGACTATAGTCCTCACTCTTCCGTCGTAGTACTCTTTCGTTTGTCTTGCGCATACCCCTGTCCTGAATCAGGGACATCTGCTCTTCTGTCATCCAACTACCGATATTCATATCCAGCGAAGGATAAATCAACACCAATCCATCCGGTGGAGGAAGCGGGACTTCTCCCAACCACTTTCGAGTCTCGGTTCTGCCGGACTGTAAAATCATAATCGTCATGCCCGTCGCCAGATTGCCACCTGCACTGTCCCCAGAGACGATGATATGAGGACGACTATGCCCACCGAGACCGACACATCGACCTCTACTCGCAACTATAGCCCGATAAACATCAAAGCACTCGTTGAGTGCATACGGGTAAGGAAACTCAGGCGCCTTCTTATAATCCAAACTCAGAATCGGAACCCCAGTCTTCCCAGCCCAAGCCAAAAGCTTATCATCAGCAGTCCTCGGATCCATAGCCACATATCCACCACCGGGAACATCCAGCACCAACTGCGTCTGTTCCCGCAACTCAGCCAACGTACCATCAAAATACAGCCACGCATTAACGGGCTCTCGATACGCCGATTCTTTCGGTCGTGCAATCCTGATCTGTCTAGGCGCATATTTTGTATATCTAGGCCTGACAAGCCCATTGAAAAAGTTCAAGTACGGCGTGGTCGCCTTATTCCACGAAACTCGTAAATGCTCCACGGTCAACGTTGCGCGTACCCGACGCACTTTCTCGTCTGCCTGCTCAGCGGCAATGAGATAATACACACTAAACACCATGGAGGCAATATCCTTCAACCATTTAGGTCTCACTTTCATGGCTGTCCAGAACCCGGCGTCGAGTGCGGTTGTGATCCATGTTGCGCGGAAGTACGAGCGAGAGTAGAGGTTTGCCAAAGGTTCGGGGCTTTCGAAACCCATAATTTTCGAGAAGTTGCGGGCTACGTAGAGCCAGAGTAAGGTTATGACCATGGTTTGCCATGGGGTGAGGCGGTTGCGGAGGCGGGTTGAGATGTTGCGGAGGCCTGGGGGACCGTGGTTGTTGCCTCTTTTTCCCAGTTAGTAAGTAGTGTAAAGTGCGGAGTTGAAGGAAGACGTACCGGAATAGATACAAAGACCAGAAAGATACTACAGCTAGAACTTGAATCTTTCTGAACTGTGTGGACGGTCGACCCAGGACGTGGTCTGTCTATGTCAGCTCAACTATTCCAACATCTAAGAAGTTTGATGAACTCACCAATCATTTTGTAAATATTCTATACTGTATACTCTATGATGATACAAGTGGAAGAAATACGTTGGCGTTGTCATGCCATGAATATATAGACAAATCCAGCATCCGGCAAAATATCGGCCTTGTTGCAACCACAGAATGAAACAAAATCCGGGGTAAACAGGCAGACGGAGGCAAAAAAGAGTGCCACAACCCACGCTCTAATGCCACGACTTAAGAACTAGGATCAGAAAAACTGTGAGAAGCCATGTTGATAAAGTAATAAGATTAATATTCGCGACTAGTAGTTGTCATTGTTATCATCACAAAGAGAGTACGTATGTAGTGTGGAGTCGAGGGATGAATGACCTCGAGTCACATGCAAATCCGGGGAATGCCACCCGTCAATGGCCGCTTCTTTTCACTGTCTTGCTACGGTTTATATTAATATAACAATTATTTTAATGAGATACTCTTGAGATTAAATATCAAATAACCTTTCTTTTCGATTATATATGGTTCGAAAGATGTCAACTGGTGTATCGTGAACGTCGAACGAATGTCGAGTACGTTGTTCAACTGGATTTGCATGTGAAAGTGGCCGGGTAAATTACTAAACTTGTTGTAAATAAACGCATGTGACAGACATGCCACCGGATATTTATTGTAGTATTGTATGTATTCTCCATACTGCTTTATTAATAGATCATTTTTCATTGGAGTGATCTGTTTACATGGTTGATAAGTGTGTGTCTTGTCGATTTCGAATAGGGTTAGGGTTATGTCCGCTCTTAGGGCTTAGGGCTATTAACCAGGGCTGGAGGCTACGCTATGTGTAAGGAGCGCGTGCATCAAATTTACTTCACTGTTTGAGGATTAAATCTTTTGCACAAGGAATAGCTGATAGTACGCAGTGGTTATACTGTTCCCCAATTAAACTGAAAATTGATTTCGTTTTAGTCATAATCTTGAACCTACAAGATTTATGGAAAAGTTCGTCTTAACTTGTATACTTGCTTGATATGTTAATATCAATAGTATAAGAATTTTTTTTCTTAGTAAAAGCAGGACCTGTGAATTCCTACTTCTAGTTAGTTTTGTTATTGGTGGCCTAGCACTTCTATATACTATATTATCACCACTACTATTCTAAATCTGTAACTATATAAACCTTATCCCTTACTATTTTAACCTTATATTTTTTTACTTCTATATTTTTCTCTTAGTTACTAGGGTTATTATTTTTACTAGTTTAGTTAATCTCTAGCTAATCTCTACTATTATTATATTTATTATTATAATATATACTAAGCTATTACTTTATCTCTTTACTCTTAATATTACTTTCTAAGTTTTTATAAACTTATATAGTTAAATTTTATTTTCCTATAGTAGATTATTTATTTAATTTAGGTATAACTTCTATTATACTTTTAAGAATTTTTATTATCTATTTTTAATCTTATAGTTTCTAGTTATACTTTTAAGGTTTTTATCTCTTTAATTCTATAGTTTAAAGAGATAGATACTGTTGGAATGACGGTGACAGCAACGGACCGGTGCCTGAGGCAGCGCTAGGGAGCACAACTCCTAAAGCAGCCACTACATCGAGTCCTTTATTGACAGTCATTGCCGTTGGAAATAGCTTCCCAAAGGGGCACCGCCAGCTTGCTTATAGAGGGATTAATTTATATATAAATAGCTATTATCTCGCACTATAACTAGTTCCTTAATTTATACCTTTTAATATTACTAAATTAACTAGTAAAGCATATACATTAATATACTATATAAGAATATATAAGAAGTATTAGTAAGTATATTAATACTGATTAGTAGTATATATTATAAGCCTATATAGATTAAACTCTTACTCTCTACATCTTTATATATTATTATTAAAATTATTTATTATATTAATAGCTTTATTGCTCTTTTTCCTATCATTCTTATATATCATTACTAGAATTATTTATAATATTAATAGCTTTATTACCCCTAATTTATTCTTACTAAATTATAATATTAAATTATCTATTAAAATACATATTAAAACATATTAAATTTGTTATTTAAATTCTATTATTTTCCTTCATTAATTCTTATTAAATTTTTATTAATTTTATCTCTTTTTTCATTAATATTAGTTTTTTTTTATTAATTTTTATTCTTCTTTTTACTTTCTTATTAATATCTAACCTTTTTCTTATAATATTATTATTTTTTATCTTCTTTCTTATTAATTTTTATTCCCTATTACTATATATATATCTCTATTATTAACAAATTAAGCATATATACTTATATTATATAGTTCAGTCTTACGCATATAGAGTTTTATTCTTAGTGAATTAAATAACTAAAATTATTATGATATTATTTAAATAAATATTATTACTTTAAAATAGTGCACCTAAAGAACTTTATTATATATAGAAGTTTATTTTAACAACCTTAATACAAAATAAGTAATAACATAAATCATAAGTGTACTTATTTAAAAAAACTATTTAATAAAGTTAATAATAAAGAGAATTAATTAATAATAATAATATTAATAGACCTTATTATTTAATCTAATCTATGCAAAGAATCATCTTTATATTATAAAAAGATAAAAAGAAAAGACTATATATAATTACTAATTAATAATAATAAATATTTAATAACTTTCTATGTATTAGATCTTAATATAATAAATAGTAAATAACTTATATAAATACTTATTAATCTAGCTAGAATATATAAATATTTTTTTAATAAAGAAATTTATCTTTCTTTTATTAAGAACTTTAAAAAATAAATAATTAAATATTTTTATAAGATGCTTATTAAGATATTAAGTATATTTAGATAATAACTATATTTATAAGATATATATATATACTACTTTATTTATAATCTATAATTATACTTATAATAGTATTTAATAATCCTATAGAGATAGAATAGAATGAAGAATATATATTAAAATTAATTAATTATAGCTTAGAAATTATATTATTAATATATTCTTTATTCCTATATCTCTTTAATAAGAATAAACTATTATAATAATAATTACTTATATAATAAATAATTATTAATTTACTTATTTATATATTAGCTTAGAAGCACATTTAGAAGCTTATTTAAAGAATAATAAAAACTATTAAACTAACTATAAAAAGTATATAACTTAATATATTAAAGAAATAGATTTTTATATAAAATAAAAAATTAATTTTTTAATATATAATACTTATACTAGAGTATATAATCTTAAATCCTTATTAAAATTAATCTATAGATTACTATTAGTTAATACTATATAATACCTATATAGAATTAATAAAACTTAAATATTATAACTATAAATATCTTAATTATAAATTCTATAGTATAGATTACTTACTTTAAAGATATATTATACTTAATTAATTATAATTTAATTATTTAATAAATAATTATTAAGCTCTAGTATATCCTACATATACTTTTCTTATATAATAATAATATTTAATATATTATATAAATCAGCTATACTAATCTAAATTTAATAAAGCTATAATTAATGCTATTATTTAACTTATAAAGATTTATATAAATAAGATTAAATATAGTAGTTTTTCAATTTGTACCGTTGGATCCAAAATCAGCTAGCTCTTCGGGATCTCCATATTGGGACTAGTATATTTATTTTTTAGGATTAACAGCTCCGACTTCAGTTTAGCTTATTATTTTTATCCTAATAGAGGATAGCACATGTAATGTTCCCGCCCACGACTATATAAGCTATGAGTGCATCGCTTAACAATTATCGCTCATGAATCTCTAGGATCTTATTTTGTTTATTGCTCTTTAATTTAAAAAGGAATACTCACGGACCTCCAATTATAGCTAGCATGATCAGTCATACAGAAGCTAAAAAATAGATCATTAATAGTAATTATTAGTTGTTTTACTATGATGACTCTCTCTTTCTTGCCATTTCCTCTACCTTTTAAACGATACTTAGAGAAGCTATACAAAGATAAAATATTTAAATATTAAAAAAACAAGCAGTATACACTACGCTTCTTGTTGATATTATTATACAGAGGGTAATGAGCTCTGACTTCCTTCATTTATAGCTTGATTTTACTAGACCCTAAGTACCTGACTTTGGCTAAAAAGATGACCCTAGATTTTTTCTAGAAATAAGAAGAATATTAGCATAAGGTTTAGTTAAGCCAGAAAATGTATATCTCATTACTGAAAGATCTCAAGGGTAGGATAACTCTTCTAAGTCCAGCTGACCACAACACTCCAAACTTAAACTCTGAAATAACATCAATAGGCCTTATTATTCTCTTAGAAGTCCAAAGGGCTATCTAATTAGGTCGCATGTTAAGACAATAGTATCATTTATACAGAGCATACACCGTACTAGTTATATAAAGGGGAGAAGAGAAAGATATATAATATAAAACTAAATATCTAATTATATTCTCTATAGGCGAATCTAGGCTCTAGATTTAGTTGCGTAAAGATTTTATTTTTCAAAATTTATAGGAGCGGAAAGTACTGTCTTTTTCTATCTATTTAAAGCAATTTAAAAAGGACTAGACTAGCTACACTGCTATGATCAAAAGAAAGTAATTTTTATCTTATAACTATATCTTATGACTAACCTATCTTAGATCAAGTCTAAGAAGGATGGGATGCATATGAAGATGCCCAATGCCAATGCTCAGATATAATCATAGAATTATGCCTGGAAGACTAGCTTCCGAAACCCACTCCTTGGGGAATATTCAAGTCCGTTCTACCGCGGTAGTATTGCCTCTAAGGATTTCATCTCCAAAAGACACCATAAATAGATTTAGGGGTTGGATTGAGTTTTATACAGCTAAAATGCCCTTACTCACAGCTATTTTAACTGAACCTATTGGTTCTGTCAGTGTGAACATAATGAATAACTGCTAGCATGTTATATTTAAGAGTCTATTCACTACCTACTAAAGACCTAACTCATTGATAGCAGAAGATATTAAAGTAAAGGTTAAGCTTTTTACATACAGAGCTATCTCAGCTGCATAACAGTCTCATAGAATAGGTTTGTTAACCCCCTAAACCAAAGACCTATCTAATTGCTGTCCCCTTCAGCTACAAGATCAGCATTCAATATTTAAGAATATACTAGCGCCATAGGCTATGGAAAACAATGATCCATGTGCAATACCCACCTAGACATCTGCACCAATAAGAAAAATCCCATAGATATAGCTATAATACTGATGTCTACCAATTAAGAAGAGAACATCTTTGCCATTGCCAGGGTAGAATGTGATGATTGATAAATAGGTTCTACTATATAATATCTTGATTTGGGATATTCCCAATCTGTCAATTTCCTATCAAGGAATTACTCAAACTATTCATAAAGATTAAGCGTTCAGAGACAGTCTTGGTGTAGATCCTAGGGAGACTTAGACACATAAGCTGGATTTTATCTTTTCCTTTTCTTTTCCTATTATAGCATTACTAAATTCAATATTTCCTGATATTTATAATGATAAGAATGTCCTAGCTCAACTATATAAGTCTATTAATGCCACTAGAGAGTACAGTAATATCCTCTCATTACTAGTAACCAGCATTTTCATCTATCTTTTATATACTTTAAGTCATAGCAATCATCTCTCTTGACAATATAGTCATGTACCACCAATATCTAAGGCCCAAGAATCCATCGAGATTGCTAACCATCTTTTATAGAACATCTTCATTTCCATCATATGTCACCCCTTCCATGATTCGATCCTCCTCTAGTCCCTCCAATACATCTTCTGTCTAGGCTTCTATTCCTATTCCTCTTAGTGAAAAGAATAAATCTTTTATCCCTTATACTAATCTAATTACGACGCAAATTCACTCTTAATCTGGTAATTTCTATTAACCCACAGGAGTTACATGTGTCGATTCCAATATCAATAAAGAGCATAATATGTGTAAAATCACAATTGACTAGAATGAATATCAAAATAGTAAGGGTGATCTATTTAAATACCAGATTTTCGGACTAATGACGTGTTTTTCCAGCTAGGAAAGAATATTGCAATAATTATTCTAATGAAAGGAACGATAACGCTAAATTTACAAATACTCAGGAGATCTCTAACTTTGGAGTTTCCGCGCCAATGAGGCCTCTAGAAGTAGATACATCCTTTCATTACTCAGGCAAAGCGTAACACGATAGCACTGTTCTAGAGAGCCCAATATTGAAAATATAACCTGATATTGCAAATGAATTTGGCCTCCCCATCGAACCATCTAGCTTGAATTTCCTTGATCGAGAATCAATTACTGCTGCCATCACCATGCCAATTTCGGAGACGTGTATCAGCAACTCAACTATCACTGCCCTGAAAGATAAGGATAGCCGGCCAATTGTATACCAAATCTCTCCAATCAATGAAATTACTAAGACAGACTCTGTAGCGCCTCAACCTCAACCTTAACGAACAGATAGTAGCCAAACACCGGCATTCAAAAGGAAGGACAAGTTACAACTGAGAAACTACACTGCAGTATGGACAACATCAAAATCATTCTCAGTCATAGTTCCTCGTCGAAATCTCCAGTCTAGCCACACGCCTCGTACCCGACTGCGCTCTTTTCATTTGTCGTCAACTGAGAGCACAGCAAGCGATGATTCAAATGATAGTGACTATCAGGGATCTGATCAGGAGATAGACCAGATAAAAAACGGCATCCAAAATACCCGTCCAGCAAGAAGACGGAAGCGGGACACCACTGCCATAGATTCTTTGTCCCCACGTCAAGAAATGCCGCAAGGACGAGCTTATTCAACAGCATCATTACCGAGTCAGTCAGGTCCTAAATCTATAGCGCAGAATATGACTGGTTTAGAGAAAATCCAGATTGACAGGTATCTTCTCCGCAAAGTGTCTTTGGGACGTATTGAGTATTGTTACTAGTTCGCAAAGGATAACAGCACGATATCATGCAGCCCTTCTGTATCCGATAGTTTAGCCTTATTTCAGAAGCAAACCAACAAGCAGAATCAATCAACCAATATGACAGACCTTTAGGTCATTAAGATTAAAGGCTTCTTTACCCAAGAACGCAACCCTTATAGCAATATATGATATTACTCCTTCAAAGAGAAACATGCAGCACCACAAAGTGAAAAGTCATTTCACTAAGAACAACCACCCTCATGTACCAACAGCGTTATGAAAGAGAATAAGATTTTTAACATGCCCATGTTAACGAAGGGTGATCTATACAGCCACGAAGAGAATGAATTAATAGTCTAACTTAAAGAAGTCAAGAAGCTTCTATAGTCATGTATTATGGAATATTTTCCAGGAAGAACAAAAAGCTCTCTTCAAGTGCATTACTGCATAGTTTTGAAGGATACGCGACAGAAAAGTCATTTAAAATATTAGAAGCGGAGTATTGGCCAATCAAAAATTGCTGCAGAGAAATCTAAACAACGGGCTAGAAGCCCAACCTCCGGTCACCGATATAGCTTACGCCAACCACGACATTCATCCAATCTTTACATTGCGAAGGAGAGTTCATAAAAAGAATAATTTTCTATAGCCTCAGCTGTGTGGCTTTTTAGATAGCTTTTAGGTTCTGTAAAACCTTTATAGTTCCAGCTATTGTGGCGTGCATCCTCATTCTCAAACCATTTTTAGATCCCGCACAATTGTCACTAATCAAGACCGACTAGTCGACTACCTTGACCATCCACAGCAGAATGGCATAGATCAAAATTCAACAAAGCAACAAAGCTTTAGGTCCTATCATCTTTTGATTATATTATTAAAAAGATATTCCATGAATTTAGAAAGATAGTGAAGTTTTATTCCATAATAACGAAATTTCATTACGTAGAAGAAAAGATTGATTACAGTTAGAAAAACTATAACGCAACAATGAATATAGTTATTATCCTATTTCCCAGGAATAAGAACTAAGCCAGATATACACAAGCTTATAACTGTTTAATACATAAATGAGAGTCTAGAATCCAATACGCTTCTAATCTAGATCAATGATATTAGAGCTTCTTCAGGTAAGGCCCCAATAAGACTAGAAGATTGGCCGAGATATATTATGGTTTTCGGCATCCTAGGATGCTGAAATTCTGGGTCATATGATTATAAAGACCTCCATCTGTTCTTAGAAAAACAATTTATTGAAGCAACTAAGATTTCACGTACATATTGGCACCTCAATGACTTGTGGTGTTTAGATGTATAGCGATATGTTAGTTAGCGGCGAGCTATTCACTGCATCACAGATAGCTGAAGCTGCCGGCAGCAGTGAACGGTCAATCAAAAATATTAATCTACGGCTGTTTGGCAGTGTCGAAGCACCTCCGAATCGTGTCGGTCGCTGAAGAAGCATCACGCCAGTGATGTTAGAAGGGCTGAGGGCTCTTTGTCGTGAGAAGAAAGAGAACTGGCGTTGGGGGCTTTATAACTACGCTACACAAAAACGCCTTTGCGGCGCCATATCGAGCGCTGCCGCGCGCACGCTTCGCGGCTACAACGAGATATCTCAGTCAGAGGGATTCCCGACAAAAGATATCTGGTAATATTAGTGTATTTGCGGTATAAAAACATTAGACCAATTTCAAGAAAGTAATAGTAAACGATTGTGAAGTATAAATTCGAATCTAGTGAATATTTAGGTACAGTATACAGTACCGGTAGGAAACAGACACTAAACTTGATGAAGTTCAGCTTCCACTTTCTCAAGTTTATGTTCCGAAGTCACTAATGTGGCAGCTGCCGATATCTTGTTCATAAACTGGTCGATATCGCGCACTCGCCGCATCGCCTCTTCTTTGAGTGTCCATTTTACTCCAGATCTCAGGTGATGTGACTGGTATGGACGTGATGCCATCCAATTTGACCATTTTTCAATGACTGCGATGGCCTTCGCAGGAGAAATCTCAAACCATTCAGTATGTTGCATTAAACAGCCCTTGCAGTATATTGTGGTTCTGCAATGATGTAGCTCTGCGTGACACAAAGCCTCGACGCGCTGAGCATTTGGAACAGCAATAGCAGATTGGGGTTGAATGGGATACAGGGCCTTCGTCTTCCTGTTGTAATCGAAGGTCCATTGCTCGTGGCGTATCTCAACGGTACGAGCGGTCCATCCAATTTTGACAAATGTTTCGTTTCCTTCAACTTCATACATATACACATATCCGTCTTCTAAATCTCTGCCTTTCAAAGGTTGCTTAATTTTCTCTCGGATCCGGCTGTAATCAGTAAGTCCATTTACCCTTGACGTAATGTGGAAAGGGCTGGTATCATAAGCCTTTGGCCAAAATAAGGCTCGATCTTGATTAAACTCTGCGGACCATAATGGCGAGTTTTTTAGAGTTATTAAGCCTCGACCGTGTGATGCAAAATTATTACTCTTTTCTGTGGAGAGACTTCCAGTGTTTGGCGTCTTTGGAACACCAGTTTGATCCGTGAACTCCTCCAGCACGTCATTTTTAATAGGCGGTATCAACTCAGAATTGGCCGTTTTGCGGATCTCTATCGCTTTCAACTTCCACAATGCCACTCTTTTGAATTGAGGCTTATCAATGTGCTCCGGACAATACATATTCGTTTCAAGAACTTCGAGAAGATAGTCGAGATGGGCATCTTCCAAATAGACTTCCGGCTTGACGATCTCATAAATCGTATTTGCACAATTTTGAACTCTCTGGCCCCCAATTCTCTTAACACAAGGCTCGCCCTCTAGCGTTTCCCATATGCACTGAACGGAAAGTTGACCTAAAGCTTCTTTAATTTGCTTTTCAATTGACACGACTTGTTTAGTATCGGCATCCCCGACGGGAAAGGCCCTTTTCCATTTTTCAACTCGGTCGCCTCTTTGTTCGCCGTGATGATGACAATGTACAAGTGAGAACAGCTTCTCTAGCTCAGCTTCGAGTTCCGGAGATGATTGTGTGAGGGTTTTGATCGATTCGATATGAGAATTGATGAGTTGTTTTTTCTTTTCGGCGCGTATTGGATTCCCACAGAACCCATCCCTTTTAACGCATCCGCACCGCCAATCCCCCAGACCCAGGGAAACTTTCAGAGTCGAAGCACTCACCCGACTTTGTGTCTCCACCGGCCTCTCCTCAGAGTGCATCGAATTCGAAGAGTTTAGAGGGGGGGCTTGTTGGGGGCCTGTGGGGCATAGCAGTAACAACGTCAGGCGAGCGAAATTCGTCTTCGGACTCTGTCTGGGCTTCAGGTAGACTTAATTTCGTTTGAGACGGCGAATTTGGAGGGCTCGGATAGATAGGCGTCGTGTTGGTTTTCATAGACTTGGAAGGACAGTTTAAGCAAGTGGCCACCCCCTCCTGCGTTTCGCTGATCGAAGACATGGCTGAGGTAGAGGTACTGCGAGCGAAAGAGACGGTATTCTTTTGTACAGACTTTATCTTTTTAAATGTGTTGCTGAGGTTTGCTGAGGGTCAGGCTTGACCACCTGATCCGCGCTAAACTATAAACAGCATGATGCCGGAGTTTAGCCCGATCTTTTATGGTTGGCTATCGATTAGCATCGAATGCTCAGCCTTCAGTTCTAGAGTTGGAGTCGGTCCACAGGGGGGACGCGGTACTTGATTTTGTGTCGTTGATAGAGGCATTTGCTCTGCTTCTCTTCGGCTCAACTGGTGGATCAGATTCTCCTCGTCTGACTGGATACGCAGATTTCAGGGTGTTGGACAAGTAGCGCATGTCGCGAATTGGCTACAAGTGAGCACACGTGAGATGGTCGCAGCGATGGACCAATCAGCGAGGCTTGGCGTGATCCCCCAGGATGAGGATCGCAGTGGATCGTGGTGGCGGGGCTCGCGAGCAGCGTTCTAACCCCGTTAATCCGGATTTAGCGAAATATATACTAGGGAATTCTTGGCACTGATTCAGAGAGAGTTTTCAGTTGTGACTCTTGAATGTGCTTTGGCCGTATTGTTATTGGCTCTAGGGGTTCATATCTTGTGATACCATTAATTCTAAAAACTTTTGAAGGTCTGTCTCTTTGATCCCTTCTGTTTGAAGGAAAACTTATATAACTCTTTGGTTTCCCAATCTGTTTCTGTAAGATCATCTATGCATATTTTTATCTTAGGCTCCCTCTTCCTCTTTATGCGCATTTGCGAGGCAAAGCACCCGACTAATGGTGTTTCAAATGCTCTTCCAAACCGTAATTTAGTTACTTTCACTAGACGCGCGTTGCGCATCCTAAAATAAACAAAAATTGAGACTGATATAAGTAATATATAAGTAGTATACATGGATTAGTATTTTTTAATTAAAATACGCCTGTATTAGTTTTGATGGCTCTAATTACATCTAGAAGGACTAAGATGGAAAGAATGACTTAGATTTTAAGTTTGGTAGAAAATCACGCATAGCCCAGTTCTGCAACGTCTGTAAAACATGCTGATATCCTCTTTGAGCAGCAGTATAAAGAGCATTGCCATTGCGCTATACGCCACCTTGGGCATTCACATCGGCGCCCTTCTTGAGTAAATGCTGAACAATCTCAAGATGTCCCTCTTTTCACAGCAGCCTGGAGAGCATCGCCGTTGCGATGTCTTCCACGGGCATTGACGTCGCTTCCCTTCTCGGATAGTGGCTGAACAACGTCTAGAATGAGAAGCAGGCAAGCCAAGATAATTCAAGTTTACCCAATCAGAGACGGATAATTGTCTTCCAATTGCATTTTCGATATTGAAATCCCATCCATTAACGAGCGTGGTGCTAAATGTTGCCCACACTAAAGATGAAGCACAAAGAGTGAGTCGATGCCCGCCTTGCAGCAGTCACGAGACAGTTCCGCAGGCTGATAATAGAGACATGTTACGGCATTCATATGGCATTAAGTTTGATTTTGCCCTTCGACAATCCAAGAGCCCAAATTAGTAGTGTTATGCTGACATCAATGAAATCGAAGACTAGAGCACCACCGAAAATAATAGCATAGTAAGTCCATGCGATAGCTTCCGGAAACGAAACCTTAGTAACGACTACAGCCCAGGGTAACATCCAGAGGAAGTTCGAACCGAGGGCCTGGTACAAATACCAACGTGGGGACGTCGCAAGGAGAATGGCGGCCAGTTGATAGTTTAAAGCGTAGAAAATGTATGTCCAATCTATGGCCTGACAGGAAAAGTTAGTGGGTTTCGTAATATGACGGTACTGGAGTGGCGACTACCTTCCACATCATCTGCGTGATTTGAGCAACGATTTCAGAACCAGATAGAAAATAGGCGAAAGTCTGCATGCCGTGAGTAGAAAGAGCAATGCAAATGATCACTTCAACAACTAGTGCCATGCAGCAAGATATGAGGGCAGGGCGAATCATTTCTTGCGAATCACCCGTTAGCTAATATAGTTAAATATAGGTCACTGTCCATACCAAAGATTTCAGCTCTGGATGCTTTAGGCTGACGCAGCTCAACACCTACACGCGCTCGCCATCTCCCCCAGTTGTGTCCGACAAACGTTAGTGTTGATGCCTCAAGAGTCTGGACTGGAACCATAATAAGACTCTATCGAATTGTGTTAAAAACGCCCTATGCTGTAGCGTAGTTTTCGCTAAGCAAAATGATTCGGTTGACGAGCTAGAGGTAGATGGCATTTCGAATAGCAGACTCTGTGAACGTATAAACACTGGGTCGCACAAGAGTTTTCAGGGCTGCGGCAGTCACTTTCACGGGTTCCTCTATCTGCAGCCGCAACCTGGAGCTGATGTACATGAGATAAATAAGGCCGCAAAGTGCTGAGGCTAGATCACAAGCAAGCCTAACCAAGGCCTGCATATTGACGGTTGGAGTCGAGGAACCAACATGAAACCTCGATATGATCAAAAGATCGAGCATAATATTGATGACGAATTTCGTTGAGCTGATCAGCAACGGTACGTCAGGAAGATCTAATGCTCTTGTGCAACATGATACAACAGTCTCTATGCTAGATGACAGAGCTTCAACAGAAGAAATCCGCACATAAGTCAATGAACTCTACCGAACTTGTTCTGGGACAAATGCAGCTACAAGCTTATCTAAAGTAACAAGAAAGATTAAAGTCATCAGAGCACCCAGCACTATTTGGACAGATATCATCATATACGATAAGCTCAACCGGGAGGATATAGTACGTGAAGAATTATCTCCAATGGTCAGCCAAGCGGACCTTAGGAAACCATCATTCAACACTTGTACAATAACACCAATATAAGTATATACGTCAGTTGTAACGACTTGGCTTGAATCGATATCAGCAACCCACAGTTTGCTCAGTATACTATACAGAGCCAAAAGAAGGAATGCACTAAAATTAAAGATAAGCAAGCTAAGGTATCTACTTCCTAATTAATATAGTCATGCTTTACTAGAAATCTCTAGCTTACATTTAGCAACTCCACAGCTATTACCTTTTATGTTGTTCATCTATACGAGCATCACAGCCCCATTCTTGTTCGACATCAGCCGCCTGTAGCACCACACTTGCTTTTAATGAAGCCATTAAGAAGTTGCGCATAAGATAAGATCTTCCTCTGAAGCAAGGCAGTCAACAGGGCAAATGGGCATATTCCTTAAAAGCAGTGGGGTCGACAAATGGGGTGGGGTATAGTTGGGTGTAACGGTGGGATAGATTGAGCCCGAGACTCTAGATCTGGTGTTGGCTTTATTTGTCAAAACATGGGGCTCTGCAGCGGGAAGCATTCGCTCAAAATATCCACTAGTCTGGTCGTCTGGTCGCCCTTATTGGTTCAACCGTGTCTCATAAATCGATTTATTGGGTGGTTCATGGCCATGCACGACCCCGTGCACAACCTATTCTCGTCGTCAAAAGAGAGATCGCAAGCACACGAACTCCACTGATAATGTGATAATCGAGTGAGGCCGGCTGGTATTCCCAAACCATCCGAATTATCGAATGCAATTCCGATCTGACGGCAATATTGAAACGAGACATTCCCTCCCAGTGATTCAAGATTCATGCTTCGCTAACTTTGGCAGTACCGCACCAATTAGTTAGGTAGTGATTTTCAGAGTGGGAAAATGACAATGGCAAGAAAGAAATCCATCTCACGCAGTCTGTCGTCATCTGATCAAGCAGAATCCTTATTGCAGCCTGTGAAAAACAAAAGTTATCGACCTGTAAGGAATGAATGAGCTCTTTTGTCAAACTTCAAACCATACTAAATCGTGGCGTCCCTAGCGCTTGCCAGTATCTGCTTCTAAGACAAGAAAACCCATTATTTTGACTGCTTTCGAAAACGTCAAGTGAACAATCTACAATCCAATTATTATTAAATCGACGCTCTATTCGTTCCGCTCTTTTATTTGCAATCTCTTCTGAAATGAAGAACTTTGACATTGTCTCTAGTATCCTAAGGTATCGGTTTGTAGTCCAACTTCGACTTTATTCACCTATACTAAGAGCCATCGACTACTAAAAAACTTTAAATTCTGATTTTGCCGAACCCCTGTCAATGCAAATTTTAATAGCCACAGTGCAATAAAAACTCAACTACTACCATAATACAGACATTATATATATCAATGCTAGCTTCAGTTAATAGTTTTAATATCGCACAGAGCGTCTCTCCCATAGAAAGCATATCATTAATAATAACTACTCATGCGTCTCTAGAAAGCAAATCTTATTACATTTTAATTCTTTTCTCTCTCGACTTATGAGGTATGAGAATATCAATTATTATAGATAAGATATATAATGAGTGTTTGATAATAGATATAATTGATAGTGGAAGCTTGCCCACTTCACGTATTAACGTTAAAGGTAACCCTACTTGGACGGCTAAAGGCGAAGCATAGATAAAGCTACTAGCCTTATAATATATTACTGTATTGATCTAAGACCAGTTACCAAAAAAATGGTCTTTAAGTAAGGATATGTAAAGACTTAATCCACCTAACTACTAGGTGATGCCGAGCATATGACAGAATTTAGTATCTATGCGGGGGAAGTCAGGTACTTCATATACCATGTCACTTAGTCGCTGCAGATCCTCATAGATAAGTAAAAGTAACTGATTTATAGTAAATGATCTTACCGCTTTAGTCCCGGATCTATCATTATCGAAAGTGAGATATAGGTAATGATCTAATGGCTTTTCACTTAACACAATTTTATTGGAATCTTCAGTGTTAAGGCATATACGCTATATCCGCTCATTAGTTTAAATATAAACTTCTATAAGCCTTTTATCTAGCACCAGTTGGGCAAAATAGACAACTGGCGCATTATTCCTTATTCTAGTAACAAACAAGACATCCACATCTATATTATTGTTTATAATGTTCAGGAAATGCTCTTTCACTAGCTAGGAGTGTTGTTACAGTCATTCTTAGAAAAACCTTATTAATACTAGCCGATGTTGCTCCTTGTAACTATATTCCTAGAGCAAGAGGTAAAGATTAGCACTTATAGCTGCTGCATATTCATGCTTGACCACGTCACTGATGCTAACTATATGCACTATGACAGTTTTTGGGATAGATCTAACAAATTCGGAGACCCAGATTTTAGTATAGTAGTCCTTGCCCGCGCCATTCTCCCCCATAACTAGGATAATGAGTTTTAATTTCGACAGTAAGCAGGTGTAAGCCAGCACATTATAAGGATCTAGACTTTATTTGAAACAAGCGAATTATTACTAATTTAGTCCAAAGACCTTACCTACTAATATAATATCTCTAGAATCTAGTTCTAGATTAGCACTATAAGCTCCTTGACTTAGAGATATTAATTTCTAGACAACATTATAGACTTATTTTACAGCAGATTACGTGGCTTCAGTGTGTCTTTAATCGCGAGGCTAGACACTAGTTATGACACAAGCGAAGTCTTATCCTCAGCAACCAAAAGCAGTAGCTTTAGCAGGAACTTTATTGATCAAACCACCTCCTTAGAGTAGATAGAGATAGCAATATAAAGTAAGACTTATCTCAATTACTATTACTAGAATATTAGTGATGTCTGCTTTCCCAATTTAATTTAAGAATACATATCTTTTGAATGAGTAGGTCTTGCCATCGCCGTATCCATTATGCATTGTGGATATATACATCTTATGTTTGAATAGCTCAACACTATCAAGACATTTAAAAGTTTTTTCTAGTCTTAAGAATGCAGGTAGAGGCATAGAAATAGATATAGGCGTTAGAAAGCTGCACTTCAAAGTGCTAGATTCAAGCATTATTACGCTAAGGCACAGCTGTCCAGCCTCGTAGTACAGATACACATCAGCGGAGTAGTTATGCGGAAGCGTTTTAGCGATAAGCTTATCAAAATTCTGGAGTTTAGACTATATATCATAATGATCGCTTAGTAAAACTATCCAGCTTCGAGCTAAGTAAGAAGAAGCAGTGAACGCTCTAAAAGTCATATTAATTATAATACCAAAATTAGTTCCCACACCCTTCAAAGCCTATAAAATATTAGATTTATTTTCTAGATGAATAGTGCTAACTAGCCAATATTGACTTAGTATAAAACTAATATAGAGAACCTAACTAGTATTAATACTAACTAGCATAGTATTAATAATAGTGTCACATATAAGACTATATAACCTAGCTAGATGTCCTAGGCCACCTTGTAGCCACAGCCCTGCACCTACACTTAAATGAGCTCTTAAAAGCACTGTTAGGCCAGTTACTATAATCTTTCTTATAATATCTTCTATCTTATATCTAGATTCAGCAATAACTAAGATCCCGGAACCGTCCTGTCCTCCTTATTCTGAGAGAACGTGTACTTAGTTAAAGAAGCGCATATCAACCGAGACAACATTAAGCTAAAGACAGTAACCACTATAATCCTTACCAATTATAGTCAGATTGACTTTATACTTCCACACCCATCAGACACACTCTTAGACTTGTTAAATCTCTATCAACTTGAATATTAATGTAGAGCGCTGAAGGCGAGCCTTCTAGTTCTTAATTTTATCGTTCCCCTGCAATAATGGCATATCTGCAAGCTCTTCCTGATTGCCCATTCTATAAGTAAAGGACACCATTATATTAGAACACTTAAACTAGAGATATTCTAGATCACAGTCTTTCCAATGGCCTAGCTTGTGGTAAATGGCACACCAATAGTCTTAAATAGCTTAGTCTATATTCTTATTTTGCAGAATAAATCCTGCTATAAATGCGGTAAAACTATTCAGTATTTCATCGTTATTTCGCACACATAAAACTCTAGTAGGGAACATAGCTATTTAATAACACACCATACTATTAAGATATAGTGATCTAGCATAATGAAAGACCACTATTATACTATATCATAGCTGCTCAACCAGCATTTCAAGAGCTTAACTAATGTATATATGTTTTAGTTTCATACCGTACATGCTATAATAGAATAATATGACATTATATCTCTCTTTATCTTTAGCACCATTCTCTCTATTGACCGCCACAATGAATAGCATACAATGAACTTTAGACAAATCTGTCAGATAGGGCAGCGGAGGGTTCGTCTTAGATTAAAGTTATTCTTCTAATCTTATAGCAAATAAGCAGTTTAATTCAAATGCTAAATATTTTTTGACAATCCATCTTAAATATTCTAGAAGGTATCTAAATACGCTCTTTAGACCAGGTCCAATTTCTAGAACCAAGATATTAATACATAATTTGAAATAGTAAGTTAGTAACTAATATAGTTATGGGAAAATAAAGTCTTGATATATCATCTATCCCAAGTCCTGTAAGAAGATGTTGAAACCGGCTCTATATTATACGTCAGACAATGGACATTTATAAGATAATTATAATACCTTAACTTCGAGCCTAAGAACTCGTTTAAGTGAGTTAATAGTATCTATTTTAATGAACTAGATTTTTATGAGTATATTATTACATATAACTTTAGTAGTTGCTGTGAGCTTGACTGAAATCATAATCCAAAATTTAAAGTGGACAGAATAATGAGAGTTTAACTATAAGTTATTTCTATTATATAGTGTAAAAAAAACTTTTAATATACCACAATATCATCTTCTACATCTATATAACGATACGAATGCACACTAATAGTAAGGGGGGTGTATTTTTTAATACATACGCATGTCTTAAGCATGAGACCTCTCAGATGGAACACCTCATATATCACAGACATTTCTAAAGTCTACAATCCCTTATAGTGTCATATGCTTCGATATGGTAGTTCGCTCTATAAGATTGATTTAGTCCAGCATAGGTAGTAATAGCCTGAGTTACCTCTTCAAGCAGATATTACTAAGTCGGTTATACTACCTATGTTGCACCTTGAAATATGATATCCCCTCTTCTCTTTATATATCCAAAGCATGCGTGTCTTCTAATGATTAGCCCATAACCATCAATAAAACATATAATAATTTACTAGATAGATCAAATTTTCATCCTTCATAAATTTAAACACTACAACATAACATATTGATCACGAAGATAATTTCATTTCCCATCATATTTATCCCGAGATGCTGAAGAGACGAAGACGCGAAAGTAGCATAAATAAGTTACAAGAAAAATTATATAGAGCTTGCGTTTGTTTATTAAACTGATAATCCCAGGGCACTTTGAATAAAAATCCCAATCCTATGTGTATACTACTGCAAAGTCGAACATAAGCTCAGACCTACTATTGTATTCCCAATCATCTACATCAGCTATGGCGGACTTGAACATAGATATCCTTGTAAGCCATATTGATAATCATATCAAGAATATAGCATTAGACAAACCAATATTTAGTATATATAGTACTAACATCAATATTACTCTTATAGAAATTATCGATAAGAACGAAGCAGGTATTTAAGTTTGAGTTATGTCTATTCAGTCACTAACTATGACATATATAAATTTAGAATGAACACACGAGCTCATATTAGGAGGCTAGAATGGCCAATAGTATACAGAATATTTTGGAAGATTTAAGCGAAGATTCTAATCGTAAAGGTTTATTCAATACTTCTAAACAACATGCAAGAGCAATACTGTTCCTTACCAAGAGATATAATAAAGATATATTTGATATTGTTAAAAGTATAATTTTTGAAATTGACTATAATAGTATTATTCTAATATGGGATATCAACTTATTCAGCATATGCGAGCACTATTTGCTTCCATTTTAGGATAAAATATGAAAAGCTTTGTCTTACCACTTTAGCATAATCTAAACTAGCAACATAGATCCATATTACATATACACCTAATAGCCACATACTAGGTCTATCTAAATTATTGCGAATCACAGAGGTTTACTCTCGCAGGTTGCAAGTTCAGGAGCGTCTCACACAGCAAATATATGATACTATTTAGAAAGTCCTACAACCACAGAGGGTTATCATTATGATGGAAATAGTCCACATATACATGATGGCCAGGGATATCCAGAAGACTAGCACAGTCACAGTCACAAGTTCTAAGACAGAAGTCTTTAAAACGAGCAAAGACACTAAAAAACAGTTCTAATTCCTAATGAATTTAAACCAATAATAAGCTTTTGAATAAATAGAGCTTTCAGCTCAATGTCTATCAAGGATTATTGAGTTTCAGATAGCCGCATTATTATATGGTCCTGATTAATTATAGAATACAGACGGAGTATAGACATAAGTGGACTTCCCACTTTTCTTGCTCGCTTAAATAACTAATAGTTGAATACAAGTAAATCTGAAAAGCCGAAAAATTTCATGTTCTCTTGATATGGCTTGCCAGCGTTTCTTAGGATGTAACATCATATTGTCAGTGATCCCAGGTGGACCTCCTCGGGGGAACCTTGTCTTGTGTACGTTTGTCCTATTGAAGCAGAAAATGCATAGCCTAGCCTGCACCAGCCAGGATACAGCGAAAGCTTACCATGTACTTTGACATTTTGTTTATCGCTTGCCAATGATTGGGGCACCAGTCAACATCTTAAAGCAGTTCGATCAGTGACTGCGTTCAGGTGCCTTTGACGACTATCAAGTTGCGCCCAGAATAGTTAGAATCTTACTAGACTTGCTAGATGTTTACTAAAATACTCTCTTTTAAGCAGCTAAGTGCATTTTGTCCCAATCATTTAGCTAACTAACTACAACATCTCGTACTCTTTCAAAGACCAGTGATATAGTTTACCTACGATTCTGGCCTGTGCATGGTGAAATCTTCCATCATGCCAATCTTTTAGGTCTGCTATCAAAGAGCATACTGCTAGATCTGACCAGTACTTCTTGCAATGCTCCCATACCTTTTCTTGAGATTGGTACGCTCCAATAACGAATAACCCATCGGTTCGATCTAGGGATAGGTACGCTAGTTCTTCCTTTGCAATCTAATCAGAGTATAAGGGTTTTTTCAAAACCTTAATCCATGGAACTCCACCACAAGTAAGAATTTCTAAAGTATCTATATGCCGCCACATCCTTTTCGTAGCTTTAGCTGCCGAGATAGTCTAGCCAAATAGACCTCTCTCTTCTAATATTTCATTCGCCTTGATGCCGTACTGGCACTCAAGATATCTCAAGGCCCGCTTGTTTGCATCCACTGAAGACAGATAAACGCTCTCAACAATTTTAGAGGGCCGCATGACCTGAACCATATAGACATAGGCGGACGGTACTATCAGCAACAATAAGCTATGATTTATAGCGGATCCCTCCTTAATAGATTGCCGCACTCTATCATCCAACTCTGAGTTAGAATTGGATTTTGATGACAGAGATCGTTCCAATGCCTCCGCTCGTTTTATACCTCCTGAGCCCTGCTCGTTCCGTCACATTAAGAAGTGGTTCTGCTGAGACCATATTTAGTTATTAGCAATTTGCTGTAATTTCCCCCAATGTCAAGAGCACCTAGTGTGTGACTTTCAGATATCCGTTATGTTCTCACCAGAAACTGGTGTATATGCATACTGCCGCTGCGTTGATTATAGATTCAACCTGTTTAACAAGTCTGAAATGTCTCCTTCGGCCATGCTGAAATATAACTGTGAAGGTCATGTACAACACAGAAGTGACACCGAAGTTGATTCACATGCTCATTCAACAAAGTCAAAATCGCTTTATGATCTTTGCAATCTTAAGAGAAAACAGAACTTGGTGCAAAACCACTTCGCCACGAAAAGTTGAAATACTTGTCGAAATTTGGACTAGAGACAAGTCATGTAACACGAGATGCAAGGGTGAGATAAGTCGAAGCAATTAGATATATTTGAAGTAAGATATATCACATGTGACATAAACCCAAAGTCATTAGTTCTTAACTTTCTACCAGTAGTCCTCTAGCTTGTGTAAGATACCCCTCATCGTATCAATGCCATTCGCTTCCGGCAATACACAATACTCTATGACTTGACCCATATTTTATGTAGAAATGCTTGACATTCCATTAAAACCCCAAAATATTATGTGCGAAGAATGCATATTCTGCGCCACATATTCTATATTGACAATGTTTTTTCGTGTCTTCCCTAGTACCACGGTAAGACGAGATATCATGAGTCTTAGGAGACGATCAGTCAGACTGTTAGGTGATTGCTGCAGTGCTCCAAGCAGATGACCAATGCGCTTCCGAGGGCTTGTGTGATATACGGTACTGCAAGTGCTATTTAGTAGGAGGTAGGAAAATCGCCAGGATTAACTATATCTAGGTATGGTTCAATTCTCGGCTTCCGTTGTATTCACTGCGATCTCAAAATAAAGATACCTATCCAGGCATTCGACGCCTCCGATGGGGAACAGAGAAACCGACGCTAAGTCATAGATTGAAAGTTCAGTTACCGTAGCCGATGCCTTCTACACCTATTACATGCCCTCATACGGCAGTTGGTGCACATAAAGATGTATTCTGGAAGAAAATGATTGCAAACTTCGCACTGCAGATCACCACGATTCCTCCAGGCCCACTGAGAGTTCCGATAATGTTCACACCCCACGTCTTCGTGATGGCGTAGGTTCTCGACAATCTGATTGAAAACGTTTCGACGAATTCGAGGATCCGCCCCAGGTTCAACCTCATCATCGACTGCCTGGTTAGCCATATACTCTAGTCTGTTCTCATGCCACAGTGGACAATCGCAATTCTTCCACGCCTCCCCGCAAACGTAGCAAAATTCGTGACCGCAGCTGGGAACGGATGATTGGAATCAATACCGTCAGATATCTCTACTCTAACTGAAGATTTCATCTGTCATAACTCACCGGCAAGTGATATGATTGCAACCGTGTTGAAGCTCAACCAACGTCCGGCAATTGAAGCATCGCTGCCAGTTCTCCGTATCCGCTAGAGTTAGGACATTCTGAAGGCTGTCGTCGAGTGGGCAGTCAACACCAGGGTGAGCAAAAGAGCGACATGGCAGATGAGTTTCTTGATGACACTCGGGGCAAACCCCATGGTCGTTGCGAATCGCGGAGGGCGGGATGAATTTCGAACATGTGGGCTCTGCACAATAAACTCGATCTTTGGCAGCATATTCGATTGCCCTTTCGCTGAAATCCCGAAGCTCATGATATGTCAAGATCCGCAGAGTGATACCCGGTGGTATAACCTGACCGCAGCAGCGTGGTGGGTACAATTCCTCATCTTTAATGGCACCAGTAAACAATTGCCTGATACAATCTCTGCAGAATTCATGTCCACAGACACTTTCGAAAAATATTTCAGTGTCTTCCAGACAGGAGCCGCACTGCTTGATAGCGCGACGTGCTGGGTTCAACCTCGCATGAGTTTCCTGTCCATCATCTTTGCTATTTAGATGCATCCGCTCCATCAGATCTCCCATCACTGTTGATATCGCATCGCTATCATCGGATTTCTGTTCAAAGATGCCCTCGCCAATATCAACGAGAACTTCATGCTCTGCTCCATCGAGTTCGCTCGCCAATAGATGATCACGTCGAGCAACGCTTTCGTCATGCCTGATGGACATCAAAATGTTTTGATCGGTGACGATCGCAGTGCCGGTACTAACCGCCAGGAGTTAATCCTGAATATAGACTTGTGCAGCAAGCAGGTCATCTTTCATAGAAGCGATCGCTAATTCCAGGTCTGTTAATCTACCCGCCATCTATTTTCCCTTTTGTCTATCCTCCAACTCATTAAGTTCCTCCAAATGAAGTTGCAAGGCAAGGATGAGGCTAGGATCTTGTGCTATATTAAGTGCTAAAATTTGGATAGAACTTCTGCTTCAAGCGTCACGTCAGTAAGAACTACCTGGATATAGATGCAGAAAGGGGATCGGCGCATATAATATGTATGGAAAGCGTAGAACGACTTTGTGGTCTCACACTATTCTCAAACCACTGGGTGAAAGGGCGAACACTGCACTTAGATAAAAAAAAAAAATGCTATTAGATGCTAATAGTGTAGCCTAAGCATAGCATGATAAAGAATGCAGAGAGGAATATTTGTTTAGCGGTAGAAGCAAGGGACTTGCAGTAAGTCGTCTGTATCATGGCAATATCGTGCTGTGTAACATGATCCGTCAATTGGCATGGAGAGCGGTTTGTTTATACAATAGATTTAAAACAAAAAATGGACTACATTACCGGTATGGGTCACAACACATCGAAAGATCTCATGCTAGAGGAGTAGTTACTATCATACAAGAATGCAATGAACGGTAAGAAGCAATAAAGAAGAAAGCTGTTCATGAAGTCCTTCAATATCCTGTGCCACCAAGGTCTGTATATAGAGTCGGGGCGGAAACGAGCAGTAACATCCATCTAAAGTTCAAGGAATAGTAGTAGGCGATATTGCGCCTATTCACAATGATTAGAACTAGGTTATTTCTACATTTTAGCCTCATCGATATTATGCTCACCAGTCTAGGCGTATCGATAACTGCGGCAAACTTGATGCTCGCAGGGAGACTGCCCCTATCAACCCAGAACTATGCCTTTATAGTATTGAAGTCCGTAGTTGCTCTTCCAATATATATAGTAAATCTAACCCCTATTAATTAAGTCCTAGTAATAACATTCAATATTATTATACAAGTTGAAGTCTGCCACGTCTATTATAGTTCTTTCAACGCCACACATTGTCTGCCTCCCAGTTCAAGGACTGATTTTGGCATTATGATAATATACTATGTCTAGCATTAAGATGCAATAATCATAGCAGTATACTCTGTACTGGCGTCCACACATCTCTTTTCGTTCAATGGTATAATAGAGGTTTTTTGCTGAGGAAACTAAGGAATATAATAATTTTGTCTCTAAAGCGAGTCTAAGATAGTCCAAATTAGGAATTGCATTGACCTCGCTTTTGAGGGACATTCCAGCAGAGCAGAGCTGATCCTTTATACTTCGAAACTCAAGGAAATGTTATTAATCGTGGATCAATCTTATCTGTAATATATGCTGGGGCTTAGAGTTTCGAGAGTGAGAATTTATATCATCCAACCATACTGTTGGTTGTGAGTGAGGACTTTAATAGATTAGGTCATTTTCCAATCAGAAATTGAAGGATTGAGCACATCAAGACACGGTAGAGTAGTTCGTTTTGAATTGACGAAGGTTGGAAGTCTCTATCAGATGATATCTCACTCGCTTAGAGAGATGGAGCCAAAAATTAGCGCTGAATATATATAGATCTTAGCTCCGGCGGCTTTTCGCAGCCTTATATGTTAAAACAGATTTCCATTGGCTTCTCATGTGCATGCACATATAAACAATTCAACGATCATTCATGTAGTTTCATTTAGCGCCCAATATTATACTTGGACCTATCGTTAACATAATCTGTGGATCCCTAAGCGTTTATGGGAGACATGTGGCTAGTTGTTTGTTTTATTTGCACTTATTACCATACTTAAAAGCAGCCCTTAATCTTCCACCTTGATTGCGCTTACAGGCAGGCTTCCGATCTTATTTTCAACAATGGAAACATATCCTCGCTACACATTAGGACCATTCTGGTCCAACAAACTCAACAAGGATTTTTAACTGAATGTCTTTATCTCTAATAAACATTTTTAGATTGAGTTAAAAGCCTATAACTTTAAGAAGTCACCAGCACTTCTAATAGATTATTTTCAATTTCTCAACTATCTAGAATCTAACTATTTACCTAAGTTAGAAGAAAATTTTAAGGATCCTCTTAAAAAATTAGCTAACTAAGCATTACAATCTTTTGTACCAATTTTTTAATAAATTCTTCCTCTAAATTAATATTAAAAATATTCTCTCTAAGATTATTTATATCCAGAAGTTCTTCATTACTCACTAGAGGCTAATAAGAATAATTTAGTATCAATCTTTCTAGATAATATTGGCTAAGAGCGACTATTGGGTGCTCTTCTTTTAGAGTCAGAACAAGTAAACTATTCCGCAATCCCTATTTATTATTCTAACAAAGTTGAGATTCTAATTTTAATAGAGAGCAATGCTTTACCAACTATCCCGCACAAGATATACATCAATAAGCAACAGCTTGCTCTCTTAAAATTGGTGGGCGCTAGAGATGTAGATAGTACCTATAGAGAGCTTAAAGCATATATAAAAATATAATTAATCTCACTTACTAAGTCTATCAACACATACAGCCTTCTTAGAATTGTCCAGATTCTTTCATCAGATCATATTATTAGCCTTCTTCTTTTATATATAAAGTGCAACAACAGGACCCTACTATGCACAGGAAAAGACCCCCAATATATGTTGATGAGACAGAAATAATTGGACCAGATTACTCGTTCCGTAAAGGGACTTCATACCTATGGTGTTGTTTAAGGAGATATCAAACCAGATAATGTCCTAATTGATTCACACGATAATGCGTATCTTATTAATTTTGGCGGCGGCTATACCAGGGGCTAGGTGGATCAGGAATTAGTGAATACCGTCAAAGGGGATCTCTAAGGTCTGCAAAGACTGGCCAAATTTCTCTCCTAATAACTCTTTCCTGCTTGGGGTCTTCGTGGTGAGAAACTTTCCATATAAGCCAAGATATAACTAGGATGACTCTAGTGAGTCACAATGCAAAAAGAAATATCTGCCCGACATAGATAAAAAGATCTGTTGCAACTGATTACGATGCTCTCATTCTATCATCAGGCTATGAAATCGAATAGTGATGAGTTTGCTAGCAAAGATAGAAATGTATGAACAATATCCGTTTTTCTATTGCACCTATTTTTTTGCGTTGCTTCGAGTCGTCTCAAATGCTCAGAGTACGTGTAGTTGATCGAATTGTGCATGTTTGTCTCCAGTCACAGTGCATTATCCTCCACAATAATCTCAGCCTCAGAAGACAGGTTCTCGCGAATCCAAATCATAAAATTACATAGACCGTCCACCTTCTACTTGATATATTTCCATCATCCGTTCGCTAGTAACCCAGAAGCAAGCAGAAAGTCATTCACACAAGACAATTATTATAAGATATAACTTTAACAGGCGGGCCCTTTGCCGGGGTTATAACCACTTCTATAATAAATTTCAATCCATAAAGAGCTGTTATCGGATAGTAGATATATAGTAAAAAAGATACTATCCATATCCTTTTATATAATATGCTAATATTAACTGAAAACTTTCTTTTAAATCTTACCTGGCTCTGTACATTTCTTTAGCTTGCTTCACAAATTGGATGCACAGTTTCTCACTTTTTACGTCACTTAGTTACTAGTTAAAGATTTTATATAAAACTACTAGAAACTACTGATATTCTTTAATTAAATACTACGCATTCATGATGTCAGCCTCGTAATAACAGATTAATTATAGGGTCAATAGTTGTCTTGTGTCCATTGAGGTTACTAGATTTTTGGGAAGCCACACGATATATAATATAAAGATTTTAAACTGATTCACTATGAAAAAATGAACAGAATTGACAAACTAAACGAGTTCAGCGCCATAGAGCTCCGTCTCACATCTGCATTCTATCTGGAGCTCTCAGTAACCACACATATTCCATGACATGCATTTGGCTCCAAGTGTCGTCTGCCTCGACCGTTTGTTATGCAAGTGGCTTGTCATTTTTATTCTCCTCGTGATACTTGATTCGCCAAGGATAAGGCAGTTGCAGGCCGCTTCTGTGCAAAGTGCAACTCAAACATCCTGATGAGCGAAATATACGGGATCGACCCACATTGCAACACTGCAAGCGCTGCGCTTTGCCTCTGGATGGATACAGGCCTCCGGATCCCTAATGGCCATTCTCTGGTGTTTGATGCACCAGTCAAAGTGTTCGTCCTAGAAACACTTCCCTGAAATCTGTTGTTGGCAATGGGGACTCGGTCTGTTAGCCATTATTGCATCAGCTAGGCTAGATTAAAAGCTTACCAGATAATCTGACAAGTCGTATGATCAATCTCTGAAATAATATTTGCAAAGAACTGGTCGTCGTGATCCATGATTCTGTAGCTTATCGGAGTTTTCTATCGCGTTCGTGGCACAACCAAAGAGATACCGTGAATGTAATCGGAGGATAAGTAGGTAGAGTCTGTTTGAATCGTTGCAGGTGCATGTAACCAGAAGATCGTTTGTTCCGGTTGAGTGGGGTCAGTCTTGCAAAGTTTAACTACATGCATTATGATTGGCTAGTATGGGTCAGTTCAAACAAAGAAAATCCGCTAAAGTACACTACAGGCTGATCTAGTGGCTCACAATTTATGGTCTAGACTAGTTACATAGTAAGTACGTAAAATGTCGTGCAGTCCGTAAACGTATCAATCTTGCCTGCATTTCTTCCCGCTCCTGTTTGTGTAATGACCCGTCATGAAAGTCCTTATACATGATAAATCTCGGATTACATGACCCAAGAACTGATCCAGGAGGATTGACATGTGATTCAACTATTTCCGCTGGTAGACCTATAGCCAATTTGTTTTCCCACAACCTCAAGATTTATCAGAACGAAGCTACAACTATCTCTGTGATAGCAAGGTTAATGCGTAGCCATATTACATCACTAGTTTTTTATTTAGGCCCATTCCTTAGCTTATGATATGGTATTTCTTCCATCCTAAGGCACTCCAGTGGGAGAATCAAAGGGTTGTATAGTAACAATCCTGTATCTACATCTCCCAAGCACATAAAATCTTATTTTAGGCTAGATAGGACAAGCTCTGGCCCCTTTCCTCACGCGATACCCGGCCTATTCAACCCCTAAGAATTGTTCTTAAGTCCTAGCAAGGGCAATCTGTAGGATTGGAAATTATACTAGGAACTAAAGTGATAATCGGAGACACAAAGGCAGGAAACGTTCTAGCTAGCTAGAAGAAATTAAATTGATTATATCCTACATAATTCTCTCTATAATACGTACTATAGTAAACTAATTCATTGCAATAATGTCTAGGGCCGCTGTAGTAAATTTTGACAATAATGTTAACTTATTCACGAAGCTTATCTAACTATGCTTATAGTTAAGGATTAGCACTCCTACTTGGGCCTATTATAAACTAAAGGTGTACTCATAGCCCAACTCTGTAGAATTATCCCCTGTGATGATGGAAATGCAAGTAGTGCTGGTTGAATCACGCTAGTACAGCATATACGTATTAGGAATAATGAATATCTCATTTCTAATATCAAATATGAAATCAGGTAGGCTCACATTGCACGGATAGTGATACATGTTATCAAAAGGAGATCATGTAGAATCTATATCTAAGAAGTACTAATCTAGAAGCTTTTATAGTTAAATAAAGGATTACTCTGCCATTGATATTGTAGCAGACCAGGTGCTGACTGGAGGATTCTTTCAACTATTAGTGGATATTGCTGATATATTAACACTCCAGTTAGACTGATCAATATTCCGATCTGCCTATGCAATAGCAGCACAGTTATTTGAACTTTCCAGAGTCTTAAAGGTCCAAGTACCATTTTGCTATTCTCAAGATGAGTCAAGGGAGCATTTCCATTCTAGCCGCAGCGTTAATGAATGCTCATAAAAGCCGTGATATGAGGCATATCTATTAGCTGATCTTAAATAGCATATATAAAACTTGAAAACAAAGACTGCTGCATCACATTATAGTTGAGGCTAATAATCCTACTAGTTCTACCAAAGGGAACAGCTTGTCCACTTGCATTTGGATAATATTGTTCAAGTTGGCCAAATACAACATTCAAATAGAGTTTGCTGCTAATATTAAATATTTCTATGCCAGTGAACACAACAATATAAGAATCATCCTTAAATATCTACATGTATATATTCTTAGGGATAGAATTATAAATATAACCCTATGTTTTAGACTCGCTACTATTATATATAAGGATACCATCTATGTCAGTAAGATTCTTATGAATAGACCGAATGAGCACTTCATTAAAGGTGGTATCAAACTAGATATTAATTGTTTATCCAGGTGAGCCTATCTTAATAATGCCTATTGAGCTGCTTAATTCAGTATCATGCTTAAGTGAAGTATTGGAAGTAGCATACCCATCAATCCTAATATCAATAAAAACACTGGAACTGGGGTTCGTGGGAATGGGGATCACGACTCCATAGGTTTTAGTTGCCATTTCAGTTGCCGTTTCAGTTGCCATATCAGTTAATAGTTGTGCAAGAGCTTTATAATGGTGCTTATAGTAAGCAGTACATGCCAGTAAAATATACAAAATGCTAGTTATAACCCATGAGAAAAACATTGTATATTGTCTTTAAAGATTGTAGCTACCATATGCGACTTTAAAGACTAGATTAAAGGGTAGCGATCCTTTATAGATATATTATTACAAAATAGGTTAGAGCAAATATCACTAGGAGAAATACAGCTAATCCGCCTGGTAGAAGTCTTTCTTATTTCTAGATCTCTAGTAATCGAAGTAGTAGATCACTGGAGACCCACTTAATTGCTGTCCTCTCCCAGAAGAGTAGTCGAACCGTGTGAACTCACAAACTTTTAAGAGTATGATAGAATGCCCTTAAGATTACGGAGTAGTGTCAGTACACGCTGGTGGGAGTACGAGTTAATGTCAATACCAATTGGTGTCAGTACGAGTTGATGGCAGTGTCGATTGGTGTCAGTATCAATTGGTGTTAGTATCAAGTGGTGTCGGTACAAGTTGCTGATACTTCGGATAGTTAACTTAGTTACCTATCGGGTACCTTACTAATTCGGATCCACATACCTATGTCAGCACGAGTCACCACAACTCCACAACTGTATTCCAAGCAATGCACAGCTTCTAAATCGGCCAGAATCGGGCTTTCAACTCATGTAGAATTAGGGCGCTAAAATTTCCAATACAATAATCAAGTAATCAAGTAATCGGTGATACCCGTCGATCCCGATATCAATGGGAATGCTGGAACTGGGGTTCGCGGGAATGGCAACTGCGACTCCACGGGTTATAACTAGTTGAAGCTATGGTTGATGGCTGTGCAAGTGCTCTATGGCGGAGAAGTTTTGCTTAGCTGTGGGACTATGGACCAATATAACGAGGCGATCTTGATTGATTCAATACGTACTTAGAATCTCAATGATATAGCTTTATAGAAGCTGGTGATCTTTCGCGTTTCAAGTAAAATACTGTGGGTCTAGCTACAGTTGGGAAGTGGAATCCTCTCTTTTGGCTCAGTCAATATTTTAGAAACGCGACTGCAGAGTATAATAGGTTTAGATGTTGTAGAACTTGCTTGATCAGCTATTTCTGTTAGCCCTGGATATTACCATAAGTAGGGCTTCCATAGGAAGTACCTACATGCAGCAACACTAGGCTGTTAGCATTTGTGAGACTGATAGGGGGTCGATCATATACCCGCGCGATTTCCGCACTCATTCATTGATATTGAATATTGAATATTGAAATATCTGAAAAATATGTGGTCGTGACTAGTCCGCTATGAAAGCGAGGAAGATATTTCTATTTCGAGTAAAACCCATTAGCCAACCGACTTAAGAAAATGTAGATTCCACATCGCGGTGCCCTTGTCTTGGGTGTTGACATTCTCATGAATCGATCGCATGCAAACTCTACAACAAAGGCTTGAATGGAAACTGCAATTCAACATCGTAGACGAAGTATCGTTTCCCATTTGGTTGGTCACCATCCCGTCTGGTGTCAATGAATTTACATTTTGATTTACAGATCTAAGGAAAATTTCAGAAGGGTGTCTGACATATTATCGTAAAAAGTAGTTATACACCAATAGCTGCTATAGCTTTAAATACACTTTAAATACATGCTTCAAGCAAAGGCAGTCCGGCCAACGCATAACTACTTACTAGATAAATATTATCCTCCCTATTCCTCTAAATGCCGGAATGACATCCTTTTCCAAAAACACGTAGTAATAAATCATAGGAATCCAGGGTTAGTACTGAACGGACCAAGTCGACAACATGAAGTGTATTATTGTCTTAAATCTCATTACTTAGATATAAAGATATAGTCACCGCTATATTTAAGGGATAGAGATAAGTTAACTATATGACCATGCCAATACTAGGAGAATTACAAGTTCTAAGCATCAATATTTCAGATGACTAACAGTTTCATTATAAAGTGTTTTCCTCCTTAGATTGTTGGGAAACAACAACACATACTCGACAGCTTAACAAGCGTGAAGTCACTACAGAGCTAGCGATATAAATTTAGCTTACCTGGACCGCACTGACAGCCAGGATTGTGTGGTCAAAGATTATAATATAAATTAAAGCTTCTTCTGGTCTTTCGCACACATAACGATATCCGACGGTCATGCCCCCATTTTCTGATCTCACAGAAATGACTTCACATTGTAAATTCTGACGCGCTCCCTTGACAAGCCGCTGTTATAGGTGCTGTATATTAGATACCATACAGTGATATGCTCCCAAAGTCAATTTTCTATAGTCCGCAATATATGCCGTGGGTAAGTTGCGGAGGTGATTATAGATATAAGTTGCGACAGATGCAAATAATGGTAGCAAATATTGGTCTAGAAATTTAGAAGGTAGCTGGATACGATAAGCATATTCGTCCAAGCTTTCTGTTTGATATCTTGCATACAGTAGGTTGGTTATCCAAGGGGGTAGAAGAAATATTGCAATCATGAACTAAAGATAACAGAGGAAATTAAAAAGGTTAATAAGAATGCCATTCTCAAAATAAGGGATAATCCGGTGGAAATTGGAATAGAATTGGAAATGACGCCGGGTTCGTTCCATAAATATATAACGAAAGTTTCGAACTTGTGTCTTGATACCAAGGAAGTTCAGTGTTTGGAAGAGGTTGGCGTAGTATACCTCTGAAAAGGTACGCAATGGCATCATTTTTCAGCTGGAACGAGTGGCCATCTAGGGTAAGACATTTGTTCTGCTCCCGTCGTTTAGAAGAGTTCAAATAATTTAAGAGCAATTAGAAACTTGCCTTTTCGAATATCGTCACAGCATATCCATCGTTCTAGAGAGCCCAAGCAGTGAATAGCCCTGCAGGACCATTTCCTATTATAGCAATACGACCTCTCTTGGTGTTTGTTAACTCAGTCATTATTATATAGGATCAATACGACCCTACAGAAGCAAATATTGGAATAAATAGATATTTATTCCTTAGTATTCAAAACGGTGCTTCAATCGGACTTATATTCTCTTAAGCCAGGGCCCGGAAAATCAAATGACGTACATCGTAGACGATGCTCGACTACTAACCTTGCTATACAGTCTATAAAGCTAAATACAGGACTGTGCCTCTACGTTTTCCTCCAGAATTACTTAACGTTACTATGATGTGAGTACGAGTTGATGTTAGTACTACTTGGTTTCAGGACGAGTTAATGTCAGTATCAATTAGTATTAGTACAAGATGATGTTAGTACTAACTGGTGTCAGTACGAGTTGATACCAGTGCCAATTAGTGTCGGTACAAGTTGATGTCAGTACTAACTGGTGTCGGTACAAGTTGGTGATAGTTTGTGCGTACTAGTAGCACTGGTCCCATAAAAATTTTGAAGATGGACAGTAGCTAAAAAAAAATAGTCCTAATTGACGTAGTATTTTGGGATTTCTTTCTCGTAGCGGATACTTGTCGTGGGTACTGATTCGGACCCATCAACATATGCCAGTAAATCCTCAGCATGGGTCACCACAACTGCATTGCAAACCATGTACAGCATCCAAATCGGTCAGAATCGAGCACGTTTAGGGCACTGGGCACTGGGTTTTCTCGATTTTGTCATAGGTGGGACTCATGTGAAAGTAGGGCACGCTCAAAGTTCCAATACATGGTAATCATGTAATCGGTGATTATCGATTGAATAGATATATTCTACTGCCTTTAACTTCGCATATGAATTTTTTAGCCATACTGTGCATTTTCGTGCTTCCATTTCAGGCGACATTGTGCTTTTTGGTGCTTCCGGTAGAAGCGACATCTGTTCTAATGGCTACAGCTACAATCAAACCACGTGAGTTACAAGCAACGCATAGCTAGAACTATGTTAACAGGATATTATAGTGAATGCGCTCACTACGGCTCTGAAGAAGGAACTCAGTCCTCAAGATGCGATGAATATATCCATGATAAGCGAATATAAGCCAGTTTTTCAAACCAGCGATGGAGAGTGGGCACTGAAGGCGGAATTGATTGTTCACCAACATCTATGTTATCATGAAGGGAAGGTACATAGAGGGCTCTTAGCATTTCTTCTTGACCATATGTTTGCGGACTGCTGTGCTAAGATAGATAGAAGTCACTGTGCTGTTACCACTGATCTAAAATTATCATTTATCTGGCCTGTGTTACTTAACCTACCCACATTCTTCCATGTATAGGTAGCTAAAGTTGAAGGAAGAAAAATTCAAATGGCTGGAACCGTTAATTTGATTGACCGAGAATTAGGAGAAGTAGTGGCTGTGAAAGTAGAAGCTCTTTTTATATACCTAGCCATGAGCTGAGCCTTGCATGTTTTATCTAGTCACCTTTATTATGCAGAAAAAGATCCAATGTCATATTTAGAGAGGCCCAGCTACCCAACTAGATTCCCCAACAGTGGGTGCTGCATTCCAATGACGACAATATTGGCCGTGACCAGTCTCTGACCGCCAGCCTATTCGAAGATACTTGGGTATAGATTCAGATAAAGAACCCCGATTGCCGCACCTATAGGCTGTTTTCTCTTCCATCGCATACATTGTTGTCATAATCTCATCTCAAAAGAAAAGGCTGCAACAGCCCCTCTAGCCCATACATTATGTCTTGAACGTTTCCTTTTGTTGTTGTATGTTCTCCAAAGTCAATAACCTATCCCTCTGAGACACCGGATCCACTAGAAAAGATAGCCAAGGACAGAAATATCTAGTGCTGTCCATCATTTTTTTGTGCCTTGGGTGCGCTTTAGGCTTGATGCCGCTGGGCGTAATGAATTTACTACTATAACCTTATAATATCACGATGTCCTCTTTGAGCAGCATCCCGGAGAGCGTCACCGTATACTTCACCCCGAGCATTGGCATCTGCTCCTTTCTGAAGTAGCAGCCCGGAGAGCATTACCATAGTATCCTTGTCTGATCATTCAATTGGCTCCCTCCAGCCTCAAATCGGCTCCATTGTCCGATATATCAGGGAACATGGACACTGATGGATATGCCAATAACTAATATACTTCCTAGATCAGCCAGCACTGCATAAGGTTAGAGCTTCCTATAGGCTTCCCGGCGAATTAGAGGAACGGATGATCCATCAACTCCCGTGCTGTCTTTTGCTTTTCGGGCAGCCATACAAGCGTTTGTTTTATAAAAGACAGAAAAGTTTCTCTCTCCATGGTTTCTAAACATGGAACTGTATCTTCCAGTTTTCATCTTAATATCACATTGTCGTGAAAAAAGTTGCCTACCAACTAAATCAGCGTGAATACTTATGGAAATCAGACCCTGATTATCCTACCTTTTGCATCAAAGAACGGTCCACTAAAATACGGAGCCTACCAGCTTCGTATGTGGACGCACTTTATAGCTATCGCTGTATATTGAATTCACTAGTTAAATTCTATCTAACATAGGAGGATGATAGAGATGAAGAAGAGTATAGCTAATTTCTTTATCAATGATTGGGTATATACAATTATTATATCTCTGAGAAGACAGAATGTGCACTAAAGTGGTCCTTAAATCATAACTAGCCCATGTCTAAAGTGTACTGGTATAACCTAATAGCGAGCCACTTCTTCTGACCTGCCTTACCCTGTGGTTTAGATTGATCTATGATTGATTGCAGCTCCAGACACGGCTTGGGTTTCAGCATCCCAGGATGCCAAAATCCTAGTTCGTATATATGCAGACACATTCTCAGCCGCGGCACAATGAAGCTCAAGTTCCTATCACAGCAGGGCGGTGGAGCAGAAAGATGTGGAGGTGAAGTCTCTTAATGGTTGGAATTATTGGACTAGCTTACCTCCTCCCTGGCCTGTACATCATTGCGCGATGCCCAAAGCGTACTGGCATAACTTGATAGTGAGTCTCTATTGGTTCTCTTTCACCGATCCATATCACCGATTCACCGTGCCAATAGTTGAATCACTGGCGGGTTATGGCTGCGCAGGCAGGACTTGGGTTTCGGCATCCTGGGATGCTGAAATTGGCTGCAATGAGCTTTTCCCCTACCTTTTCAGATATTTGCAAACCTTATGAATTGATTCAATTCCAGCTAGACGGGTTTCGGAGGTTCTCATTTATCATATTCAAATAGTTTAATCGATTGGACTCCAATCAACTCCACTTGGAGTTTGTAAGCAGTATCCTTTACCATTATACTACGCATATCAGTGGCATAAAAAATAGACCTTCTAGACTTGCAAAGATATGGCATGCACAACTTTTAAAAGTACGATAGTCCTCTAGCAACATTTATAAGCCACATCACACAACTGGTTGAAAGTCTGGATTTGTCTGTCGACGCTGACTTTCGGAGAGGATTAGGCATTTTCAAAGGATGGAATTGCAGTGGAAGACGGTTCTGCAATCCTTGAGTCCATGGCATCGTCAAGGCTTCCCACATAGCTTGGCTAGCGTATAGTTTTGAGCTGAATCTTATCGGCTCTTTCGACGTATATAATACTTTGTCCGGCCTACTACATCTGAATCGTATGAGATATATAGGCGAGGACTTATGCCTAAGATACATTATACTGCCGCAAGCGGTACGTTGGCTTGGTGGCAGGGTGCAATGGTTAGCACGCTAGAGATTTTTTTGATCCGCTTAGTTTCTACGTCGTAAATATCAGCAGGCCCCTCCAATGTATAGTTACTTCTAATTTATACATTATATAACAGACATGTAAGCCATATAGGGTTAATCAGGTCCTGTAAAGAAGGTTAATGGAGCTTACTGGCGTAGGGCTCAGATCCTGGACCGGTACTGCCCTAAGAATAACAGTAATAATAAATTAGGAAAGGCTCGCGTACAAAGGAGAGTATACAGAAGAGAAAACGCCAAGAGAAATGTGACCCTCGTTAGCCTGATACCACTCACTATGTAGCTAACTGTCATCGCCCGGTCACACCTGACCTCTATATTTACCTCCTAGTTTGTTTTTATTGGCATTACTGAAGCGCATGATATGGGCTCCTACGAACCAGTTCGCATCGAGACCAATTTGAACCGACACTAACTGACACCGACATCAACTCGAACCCACGCCAATGCAAAACCGATTCTAAATTATAAATAGCAGCATATTTCTAAAATGAAAGAAAAAAGGTGAAGCAAAAACTTTAAAAAAAAAATACTAAGACTGCTCCTGATCTTAAGCGTTGATTATCATTTCAGTATATCTTTACCTTTGAATACTACACCAAAGTTCAACAATCAGATCATATCCTCACACTTTGTACTGTTCATAAGACCAAATTGACGGAACCATGCCTTCTTCAGTCAACAAGCCAGCTCCTGCCCCTGGGCCAAATCCCTTTATTCCTAAAAACGGCTTCACTAAGCCTGTCTCCAACAAGCCAGCTCCTGCCCCTGGGCCAAATCCCTTTATTCCTAAAAACGGCTTCACTAAGCCTGTCTCCAACAAGCCAGCTCCTGCCTTAGGGCTAAATCCCTTTATTCCTAAAAATGGCTCGACTAAGCCCATAAGCTTCGGTTCTGGTTCTGGCATATATACTAGCGTGGGCGGAAATTTTGGGAGTTTTTTCATTTCAACTCCTGACGGAGGGCCAGATCCTTTCGTTCCTGGAATAAGCGGTTCTCCCAAGCCTCAGCCAAAATAGCTGTCAGCTCCAACACCAAACTAGGCTGACACTGCATCAGGCAGCCACTTCTTGGGTGCAGAAGGCCAAATGAGAGCCTGACTCTAAACGAAAACGTACACTGTAAGGGTGGTCAGGCTAGGGAATACTCGGGAATCTTTTTATTCTGGATTCTTTACTGCGTGCTTTTATTATTGGACCTTTTTACATATTTAGAGGCATGATTTGTCATAAAGTATGTCTGGAACATGTCCTACGCTGCCAATATGCCAGTCTCTTCATTTGAACCCAAAAAATAGAGAAAGAGAGATGAATAGGAGTAGCTTATGGAAATTAACTTCATCTCGCGTGTCCATGACGATGCTCTAACTGGAGATGTCAGTCTCATTTCATTAGCAATGATAGCTTCCAATGCCTTCCCGAGAGTATTGAGGAGGGCGATATGGCCCGGAATTTTCCAAGATACGACACCAGGAGTTACAACGAAGGAGGACAAAGATATGGTTCTTAACTGTATGAGAAATCCACGCTCTATCATGCTCACAGTTGTACCGGCCAACGTTGATATTGCTACTCAAAGAGATTATTGATATGGCAAAATAAGTAGACTCCGACGGAAAGAGAACACTGGGAGCTCTCATAAAACCAGATATGATTGATAAAGGTGTTGAAAGATAAGTCATTGATCTGGTTGAGGATAGTTGTGAAGGTCCGCAGCTGGCCCTAATCCAGCCAAGATACGGGGCCCTTATCGATCCTCTCATTCTCTTATACAAGAACGCTGTTAAAAGTATACTTCGCGGGCCCGCTAGGCTGTACACGAGCCCTCGTAGCATACCGGGCCATATGAATGGTTGGAAGTGTCATTGAACTGGTCCGCTTTGTATCTGACCAGGTATATTCTGTCGCGAAGAGCGGGAGATTGGCTTCCTGTGTGCCGAAAACCGCATCAACGTGCTTCTCAGTCGAGCTCAGCGCGGTATGTATCTCATTGAAAATGCTGAAACATACATCAACGTCCCAATATGCGCTGATGTCCACTCTGAGTTCGCTCGAATGAACGCAGTCGGTACGGAGTTGGTATTATGTTGCCCTAGTCACCCAGACTCGCCTATTCTATGATTGATGGCCAGGACCTGGACATTTCCTTCGGTAGATCTAGCATGTTTCACTCGTATTCACTCAAACTAGACGCTGAAAAAGAGTCCGGAAGGTAGGTGCAGTCTTCCGTGTACTACTACCAGGATTCAACGCGGACTCGCTTTCCGCTGCGACGTAATCAAACCAAAGTTCATACCACATGACAAAATCGTCGAAGAGACATAGAGGTAGAACATCCCCAAGATTTGAGTCATCGGACTGTCCCCCAATGTCTCTGACTGGGCATAACCTGGTCGCGAGCAAGCTTCTACACCATTACCCCCATGCTCAAGGCATATTGGCATGGTCTAATAGCTAGCCTCTATTGATTGCCCTTCGCCTATCTGTATCACCGCTCCAATAGTTGATTTTCTAGTGGGTTGTGGCTACGCAGGCGGAGCTCAGGTTTTAGCATCCCAGGATATCGAAATCCTGAGCTTAACTGCTATAAAGAGGCCTTCACCCGCACTTCTGACTTTTCTGTTTTTATTTTTTTTATTTTTTTCCACTATTAACCTCTCCTAGAGTAGTTATGATGTACTCTGCTGTTATTAGCTAACAATCAATAATTCCACTAAGCTAACAGAGACGTTCCCTTCTTGAGCTTTTTAAAAAGCTCTAGGAGCTGGCTGACACGCAGGTCCAGCTAGAAATAGAAGATGTTAAAAGTATACCTAAGATATAAATTAGACTATCATTATAGCAGAAACTCGCTAATAGAATAGTTTCACGCCTTTATTTACTAGCTCTGCCAAGAGGAACCAGCAGTTGCGCAAGCCATCGCTACAGCAATATAAGAAAATATTCCAGATTAGTCTCTTCACCTACCATTCAAATGAAAATGGACATAGGATCCGCTTTATCAGCTGAGTCACACAGTGCAGTCTACTCCACAGAAGAAGCAATGTACTATCAATAAAAATACACTTAATGAGTCTATAACTCCAGAGAGTCTAATTCCTGAGAGTAAAAGTCTAGAAACTAAGAATACACCAGACTCTATGACTTATATTAACATAGCTCAACTCAGATCTATATCTAAATATAAATGTAAACTAGACATTTACTCAGCAAAGCTTGCTATAGATAAAGACTATATTATCAAAAATAATAGGATTCACTATAATATAATATCTATAGACCCTATTAGACAGTGAATAGAGTCGCTATCTATACCTAAATAGAATTCTACTAAAAATATATCCTTTCTTATTATAGTCCATCAGATAGTCGACATTATTCATCTACTTAATAGATATCAAACTAATCTGCTATGTACTATCTATTAAAAGATCTTATAAAGTCTTTACACCACTTAGAAGTAAACCAAGGACTTAACTACTAATTAATAATCAAATAAAAGGATATAGATAGAGATACTAAAGCATAGATCTACTATAAATTAGTAATATTCTATACTCAATATACTAGAATATATAGGCGCCTTAAAGTGGTATGATGGCCAGATTAAACATATAAAGCATATAATCTTTACTATAGAGAATAAACCTATAGGTGAGAAGAGTACAGCAAAATATATACTAGACTATATCACCTATAAGCATAGCTCACTAAGTAGAAAGGCCATTACCAATCAATGCTCTAGGGGAAAGAGATTATACAAGCTTATTAAAAAGATTAGACTAGGAATTCTAATTAGCTTTAAGATTTGGTAAGTCTTAATAAATTAGTTTACTTCTTATACTTACCATACATTTAGGGATTATACTAAGAGAATAGAATCCCAGTTTAGCCAGCTAGTCTAAGACTTTAAAGTAGATACTCAATAATTAGCACTATTTTAGATCCTTACTCTATAAATAGAACAACTAGTCCACAGTGACTCTATAGATCTAGAAGCATTGTACAGAGCTTTAAAAGAAAATAATATTATCTCTAAAAACAAATTGCAAGATATGAAAGCTAAATATTAATCAGAATCTATAAGAACTTCTATATTTAGCTTCTTTAGGTTAAAGTTTAACTAATAGTTCACAGAGCTCCAACTTTATAGTTATTTTAAGCAAGGCAGTGGATCAACTAACCAGTTAAGTTAGCACTCAAGTATTCAATAAGCATAAACTAGATAAATATAACACAGTCTTAATTAATAGAAGTATAGAACTTTTAATCAATTTATTCACGCGATTCTAGGTAAGGAAATGGCTTAATTCTTAGACTGTCCTAGCAGGCATGCATATTTTAGATTAACTAGATTATATCAGATTTAGCAAGAGCATTCTATTAGATACTATCAGGGGGTATAGCTAGATATAATTAATAGAGTGACCATTTCAGGCCTAAATAGTAAAAATAGTAATATTATAGAAAGAAGTAGAAAATAATATACCTCTTATATTCTATTATCCTATTAATTATAAAAATAAATATTTTATACTACTCAAGGTCAACGACAGTGAAAAAGCTATTCAACATTATGATTTACAAGCATTAATAACTACTATAAATAGTATAAAGAAGATAAGGATTGCTGTTCTAGTCGAGATCAGTCTCTCCGTAAGTGGAAGAATACATTTGCTGATAATAAGATAGAATAAATTTAGCGATCTAGAATATAGATATACCAAAGCAGTAAGCCTTCATTATCGATATTATAAATTCACCACTGACCTACATAGCCTATACCGCAATAGCGCGATGGCTGGAGTTACGGCACTTGTATAATCTAATACTTTAAATGACTAGCTAATAAACTTGATATTAGGTCCTAGTATACTATACTAAGCTCGGAACACATAAATATAGATATTATAAGCAGGCTTAAAGCATCTATTGAGTCAAATACTATATAAAAGTATAGTTATCGCCACAAATATATATCCAAGAGAAACATACAAACTCCAGCTGCGTTGAGTGAGGAAAACTCAGAGCAGACGTATATGATATATTAGATGGATACAAACGCGTTCATGTTTTTATTAGGTAGTCTGAGGAATGCTATCTATATTAGGCAGGCGGTGTCAAACTCAATATCCATCGACAGATGTTGAGGTGAGATTAGTGGATATGCGATGGACCAATAGGAATTAGCAGCGACAAGGCTTGTACGTACTGTGATGTTTTGCTGCCTAGTCTAGTCTAATAACGATACGTAGTACAATAAGCGGATCCCAAAATCACGTGCAATTCTTCTCATCAGATCACGACGAGTCAGCCGAAGACGAACATCATGATTCTCACTTGGCCAGCATACATCTGTTCCCATAACAGCTGTGATGGATGAATCTCCAGATTACAAAGCTCTTTATCAACAAGCTGAGAACGCGCGAATAGAGGCTGAAAACGCGCGAATAGAGGCTGAGAGAGAGTGAAACCTGCTGAAGAGCGAGACACAGCCTATGACGTTTCTTAAATTCATTGAAACCTGTTATGTACACATATCTCAGCCACTGTAAGTCGAAATGAACAAAGCGCGCTCTATGGGAGGCTTATTAACAAGTCTAAAAGACTGTCTTTATTTAACCTATCTATAATCTTAGAAAGATTTTCATTTATAATAGACTAAGATTTATAAAATAGTTATTTAGCTACTGCAATTACCTTTAAACATTTATTTATTTTCTTTTAAATTATTAATTTATAATTTAGACCGTCGCCTGTGTCGCTGTCCATTAGTGAGTGAGGAGGATCTGTGAGGCTATTAGTAATATAGAGTGGAAGATTAGATATAAGAAATAATTGATATTTTATGATCTATTTCTGATACATTTCTGTTTAGAGAAGGGATTAATTTTGATAATTATATTAATGCTTTTGATAAGGAAATCTGCTTTATAGTGGATAATTGATTTTAAAAACGCTCTATCCCTGATTAGTTCTGTGTATTTTGAAAGGATATGAACCACATTTTGCTTTTCAGCATAGAATATAAAGCTGATTAAAAATTGATAGATAGATATCTGCGTGCAGGCCTGCGATAGATGAAATTCTGGAAAGAAGTTGTGCAGCGAGTGATAATACTATTAGATAGGGTAGAAAGATTATTATATAATATTGAATTGCTAATGGGTTCTAGGGTTGTCCATACTTATGATGCTATGATAAATTAGGGTATATTAATTTGCTGCTTAATAACTAGGAGCTGTTAGGTTTTTTTATATATATTAGAAGATGAGTTTGACATGCTAGAGTATTATTTTATAGAATTAAAATTGGATATGCAAGTAATGCGAGACCAAGGTGATAGTTAATAGATGTATATATTAGTCATTGTAATAAGGCAACTTTTTTTTTTATACTTAATAAGTATTAATGCTCCAATTTGAAGTTAATACTAATAGAATAAAAATATTCCTAAACTTCATATATAGAAGGTTGATTTTGAGTATATACTTAGTTAACTTTCTAATAAGGAAGTACACTCTAGTCTATTTAGATCTAAATATCTGCTCTTATCTTTTTTAGATTTCTTGAGCAGAAAGCTTTGCGAGTATAGTAGTTATTAGTTAAAAGAAAACTATAACTACTTTATTAATAACTTTAATTTTAAAGATATTTTATAAAATCTAGACTCTATTATATAAAAATATGCCTTGACCTTCTCTTTTTTACCTCTATAATATTAACACTATTTAGGCTAATAATTTAAAAGAATAAATGATTTAATATAAAAATCTTTAGATTTCTGCATTTAATGCTACTTACTATTATTAAAGACTGGTAGCTTGCTGGATAAAAATTATTTAAATGTTAACCATCACTAGAAGACAGATAGTAAATATTATTAGATTTATATCTCTAATTTTATAATTTTACTTAAATAGTAGCTAGATGATAATCTAGATCATTATTATATTTTATGTGATGAACTAGAGATCTATAGGTTTCCTTTTAAGATCAGCTTAATACTATTTAGATATATAGTACTTGGTAAGAGGACTATTGAGCGTTGGTGGCCTATTATATGGTAAGAGAAATATATGTATTAGATTTTGTATTTAGTGCAAGGCTCTGTAATACTCATTTTTCTTAGTACTATTAATATTAACTAGATATATTTTTATAGAGGTTTTAGAATCACCTATTTTCTAATCCTTTTATAGGGTGGAGTTCTATTTAAACCACTTTACTCCAAAGGAGAATAGTAGAATGAGTATTAGTAAATAAAGTGGGATATTTATTACTTAAGCGTGATATATGGTGATCTATATAATTCTAATATACTCTGGAACGCGGAGCTGCGTCGTGTATAGTTTATTAATTTCTACAAAACTAAACTATCATAAACTAAAAAGTGTAAATAAATTGCTACGAATTTATTATGTCTAAGTAAAATAATATTTATAAATAATGTAAGGTATAGCCAGCCTATATTAATCTAAAGGCTTATAGCTTATTAGAGTACAAAGTATAATTTAAACCTATGGGATAAATACTAATAGATCCTTCAGTGTTTAGTTCTGCAACTTGATGTATTGAATTAGAGATCTATTTAAGGATTTAACTTAATTAGTGAATGCTTATATAGCTAGTTAAGAAAGCTTATTATAAGATAACTTAAAAATATAATGTTTATAATGGTAATCCATTGCTAAGAATTCTAAAGTTTTAATAAGTAATCTAGATTTTTCTGGTTTTATTGTTTGTGTTTTGTATAAGTTTTAGATTTAATGGGAACTATATTATACAGCTTCTAATTCTTTTATAAGCGATTTGATCTTAGACTTTGAACTTAGCTGCTTTTTGTGGAGTTTCTGTATGTTTTGATAGAAATATATATTCTACTTTTTTGCAGTTTCTAATTTCTCTTGTAGTGATAGAATTTTATGTATTATGGAATTATTTTTAGTCATTAGATTAGTTGCAAATTTCCTTTTCTCTTTAAGATTTTTTTATGTAGCCTCTAACTTCTTTTTGAGCAATCTAATTTCACATAATATAGTTTTATTTTGACTTTTTGTAATTTTTAGTTGCTTTTTAAGTTTATGAGATTTTTTGATCTCTTGATTAATCTGCCTTTATCTATCCTTTAATTTTCTTTTAAGCGATCTAATTTCATATTTTATGTTCTTATAATAAGATGCAAGATTTTTCTTAATTATCAATTGTTTTTTAAGATTGCAAGATTTCTGCTCTAGCGTAGACTATAAAACTTATTTATAAGATATAAGATCTTACATTATATTATATTATTATTAAAAGTATTTTATTTTTTTCTTTTTTAATTTCTCTAATTCTTCTTTTAGTGATTAGTTTTCACATTTTAGAGCTTTAATTAAAGTATTTTTTTTCATTTCTTAGCCCATCTTTAAATTCTATAACACTTTAATCATGATCCTTATATAAACTTATTTCCTGACTAGTAGTGGCTAAGTATGGTGTTTAACCTATTATAAATAATCTTAACTTCTCTATAGCACCTATTTTTAAAGCAGCTAAAATTTCTCTTTCCATACGGGCTCGCAAGCTAGGACGGGGTTAGAATTCTTTCAATGTGTGAAAGTGCTCAGGCCGAAGTACTAATATTGACTAATATTGCACTAAGGGTAGCGGTCAACGAGAAAACTAAGCATGGAAAATAAATATAGGAGTAAGAGTAAGCCAGCGCTGGAGTCAATATTTATATACAAGCTTCATTCCTAATACAGTACCGCTGATGGTCCTTAATATAGAGATATCTAAGGTCTCAGCTCTATCGGTAATATCTGTCCCTATGCCTCTATTCCTATATGCTAGCCATATGCTAAGCTCTAAACTCTATAATAGCTAAGAACTATCATATTACCCCTTATAAAGAAGAAGCTTGGCCTCTAAATATTAAGAATTATAAAAATATAATAAAGAAAAAAAGTGTAATGAGTGTAAATAGTTAAATATTATAAAGAAAAGATTGTTATTATTTATTAATTAAGAATTTGGCCTTAAACTTAGAGTTATACATAGAAAGTTAATAAATTAAGACTTCTAATAGATCTATAGCATTTAAATAATTATTAGAATAGTTATTTAAAGAATTGCTTTTAGATTAATACAAACGTGTAGCGAGCTATTATGTGATTTATATAAATTTAGAATATATGCGTGGAAGTAAGAGCTAGTTAAAAAAATAATTCTAAAGATATAAATTAAGACTATTCTAGAAGATAGAAATTTTATTTATATTAAGCTAGCTTTATCTATTAGCTTTATAAAGGGTTTATTCGAATTAAGCAATAAATTATAGTATAGATTTAGTAGTGGCTTGTTTTAAGGCGTAAAATTGATTTTTAACATCATATATTTTATTCAGGTTATTATAAATGCGAGCGAGTTGTTAGAGGATTATATTATAATTCTAAGATTCTAAAGATTTAGCTTTATTAAGCTGTAGAAGCACCATTACTTGTATAAAGGATTTAAAATTAAGATAGATATAATAAAATTATATAATAGAATCTCTAATAGTGTTAGTATTAACACGTAGCTTAGTCTTGATTGATGGCAATCAGATATTATACTTTTATATAGATCTAGCAAACTTATTAGGGTTAAAAAAGATAGATTTAGAGCAAAAGAAATTAATACTATATACAATTATTTAATCTTAAAGAATATTAATAATTATACATTGATATTTAATCTTATGGGCTTAAACTTATAGCTATTATTACTATATCTAGATAAGTTCATTCTAATGTATTAACTTAATATGGAGTTTAATATAAGTAGTTTTGTAGTTATTTATATTAATAAAGAAAAATGTAAAAAATGATGAAAGTTAGAGAAAAGAAAAAATTAAAAAGAAATAAGAAATAGAAGAAATAGAAGGTTTAATAATATAATATTTAGTATAATTTTATATTATTTATAATATAAGTCTTTCTAGTAGCTATCTTAATAATTAGAAGCATGTTCTTTTAGCATCTTATATATGATTCTTAAAGCTTAAGAAATTATTAAAAAACTAAAAAATAAGGAGCAGCTTAACTATTAAATAAACTTATAGTATATAGTTTGTAGAGATCTCTTATATTATATAACCTAAATTTAAGCAAAAAAATAAGGCTATTCCCAGCATAGAGCAATCATATAAATATACTTAAAAAAGAGAAGAAAATACCTTTAATATTTCTCTCTCTAAGATAAGAAAAGGAGGATACTTAGTTTTATATAAAAATACTCAGGCTAAAGTACTAATATTAACTAATATTGCATTAAGAGTAGCGGTTAACGAGAAAACTAAGTATAGAAAATAAATATAGGAGTAAAAGTAAGTTAGTGCTAGAATTAATATTTATATATAAGCTTCATTCTTAATATAGTACTGCTGGTGGTCCCCAATATAGAGATATCTAGGGCCTCAGCCCTATTGGCAATATCCGTCCCCATGTCTCCATTCCCACGTGCCGGCCACGTGCTAAGCCCTAAACCCTATGACGGCTGAGAGCTGTCACACAATGTACCAGACTAACGTTTGAGGCGATTCTGCTGAACGGATCTCGATGTCGATCTCGTACGCATCTTTGCCGCTGTATAGAACTTGGGCACAAAGGAGATTTGGAGCACAAAGGCGAATCGTAGCACAAAGCTCAAGGAAGAGCTCAGAAGGGAATAATAACAATATATATATATATCTTTTTTTCTTTTTCTTTTCTTTTCTTTTTTCAAGGAAAAACTGCATTGCTCAATGATAGCCGCACCTTGTACTTATTTTTGGCTGGGACCGAGACTGGGCTGCTCCGGCTTCGAGAATCTCTGTCTAGCCACTATATATGACACGTCAAGTTTTCGCAACCAAGTAGAAATCCTTATCGGGCAAGGAGTGATTATAATAGAGATCTTGCTTTTAAGTAGGCTATTACAACTTAATTTATCATCTAAGCAGTTCTAATAATAATAATTAGATTTTAAATTATATGATGCTCTTTTTTTTTATCTCTTATTATTTTTATATCTTTTTCTATTCACTCTATTGTAATAAGCAGCGGTAAAATAAATACTAATAAATAAAAAAGATATCTAACACTTAGATATGATATATATCAATCTATATATTTCTATTATAGTCTAAAACACAGAATAAAATCATACATAGTTTATTAATTTTAATAATATTAAACTATTATAAATTAAAAAAAGTAAATAAATAGCTATAAACTTATTATATCCTATAAGATAATTATTATAAATCTTAAAAGTAATATTTAATTTATTCTAATCTAGATTAGAGCTTAGTTAAGTAAAAATCTTATTAATCTTAAAGAGTCTAATTATTATAATAAAAAAGTCTCTTCTATAATATTATTATAATATTATTTTTTGTTATTTTAAGCTTCTTATTAAAGTACTGAGCTTTAGTAGATAAATAATCTATATACGCATATTTAACTAAAGTTTAAGGCTAGTTATAGAGATCTTGAGCTGCTGTAATTCTAGGAATAGTATAAATTATAATATTTTTTTTTTTATTTCTAAGGTACTATGCCTATGTAAATTAGTTATTATATTCTAGCCATGCTAGTGAATTTGAGAATTTCTTTGATGCTATTATACTTATATGGTCAAGTATAGGAAATGAGAGTATTTAACTATATATTTATGGTTTCTTTTAGTCCTAGCTATTATAAACACAGCGAGTGATACTAGTGGCTAGATTCGCACTAGTAGAGTATCTAATAAGGAGTAGCTAATCACTAATCTTAAGGGATTTCTGTTGCTTCTATACTTCTACTAGTTTATAGTAACAATCCTTAAGTGGAGTAGGGGTATTCTACTCTAGTGTAAGATGGTATTTAATAGTTATATATATTGTATTATAATTATGAATTAAATGAATAATTATTATGATACTACTATATCAGTTCTTAGATATGAACCTACTACTATAGATATAGTATATATATAGCTGGCTACTAGCTATACCATTATCTGATAGATAGAAAATTATTAAACTGATTATATAGCCTTTACACTTAAATAACCACTTGATGTGTTTAAGATAAGAATTAGAATATTAAGCATAATATATATCTAGAACTAATTTTATATTAGATTTAATTATTCTCTCTCTAAATCTTATTAATTATTCTTTAGTTATTATTTTATATTACTATTAACAAATTGTCTTAAACACTAGTCTTAATTCTAGCTTATATATTTTAATTATCTTATTAACCTTGACATTCTTATCTATAGATTTATGTCGCAACCAGCGCTTTGTATTAATATATAAGGATTATTCATCTAACATTATAGCCAAAAGATGATTAATAATCTTAAAGAATAAGAATAATTTAGATAAATATATAAGAGCTAGGTTCAGTAGTATTTATATCTATAGTATTATATCTTATCTTATTTCTTAATAGATATATTATATCCTAATAATACCTAATCTCAGTATTATGCTTTAGTATAATCAGATACATTTCTTATTAGAGGAATTAGATAGATATATATAAAAGCTAATTAAAAATTTACTCTATACTAATTTCTTAAAATACTACTCTACCTTTTTATGCTCAATTGCTCTGAAGGAACTATGCTAAATAATAATAAATAAATAATACCACTATAGAAAATAATCAGTTTGAAAGAATCTTTAAAAATATTGTATATAATAAAGCTACTTTTATTACATAGTATAACGTCCTCTAACGCGTTTAAACTGCTTTATTAAGTAATGAATATTACCTTTATTCATTGTTTTTTCTCATGATTTGAGCTTTTTAGTTATTTTGACTTATTCTAGATTAATGATAATAATGTTTTTATTGTCTTTAACAATGAAGTTATCTAGCTTTAGATCTTAGTATAGAGTATTTTTCTTTAATAGATTAGAAAATGTCTTTTGAAGCTAGGATTCTAGCGCTTTCACTTTAATAATATATAAGTTATTATGCGCAATGATGTCTAAGGTCGACTTCTTGACTTGAGAAAGGATAAGAGATAGTACGCTTTAGAACAAAATTTGTTTAAAAAACTGTGGAATCTGGGTGCCTTGAAGATCTTAAAATTATTAATAGACCTTTTTCTTGGTCTTGAATTTATTTTCCTATTCCTTTTTGCGTTATTTGATAATAACATTTCTTGGTAGTTTAGGTTTATAAGAAAATAGTGCTAATCTTATATAATAAAGTGTTTCCTTTTAAGGATTAAGTTGCTTAGCTTTCTTTATACTAATAAGATTCTTTCTTATTTAAAGCTTCAACACATGAGCTTGGTCTAAGTACAAGATAAGCAGAGCTTATTTGAGAATTAGAAACTATATTTTATAGACTGGACTTGAATTTTATAGCTTATAGTAGGATGTGTTAGATAAAGTGATATTTCTATCTTTAAATTGATCTGGTCAGGTGGGGTTAGGGGGATTAGATTAAAAGACTCTTGTGTTATAGGAAATGATAATATAAATAGTATATCCTAAGTATTTAAGTTAGCTATTTAATTATTATTTATTAGCAATTGTTGAGAGTGTATAATTTGAAATTAGATATATAATAATTTATTTATCTAACTTAAGTGTAACTAGATGTAATTAATATAGTCTCTTAATTATGAAGATGTATAATTATGCATTTAAAACTAGAGTTTATAAAGCTTGCTAATAGACTTTTATCTTACTAAAATTAGGAGATATATAATTGGAGAAATTTTTTACTCTTTTTATAGTTTAAGACTAGTATTATCAATCTGTATAGATTATATAGATATGCCTAGGTAGGGGGTTTAGTATTGAATAGATTAAGGCTAATTAAATTCTGTCATATTAGGAAATAAAATAGCTTAGAGTATTAGTTATATTTTCATTTACTATTTTTCAGATGAAGTAAGCTTTCTTTTAATAGTTATATAAGAATTTATGCTTGTACCTGTTTAAATAAACTTTAAATTTTTAGTGCCTATGATACTATACTGGCTTACTTAAATAGTAATTATAGTAGCGCTTATATCTATCTAGTTTAAGACTTATTTATGCTTGTAAATATTAAGACTTATCTTGTGTATAGCCTAAGCTTATATATAATTGTATCCATCCCTATAAAGCTATGTGGTATAAAATATACTGCATAGTATATTAATTAGAGTTTATAGCTGACTATACTCTAGAAATAAAATAAATATCTATAGAATAATTTCTTCTGATATTCTTAGCTTTTGAAGCTCGAAACTGCACAATAATAAGGTAAATTCTGTTATAAAAAGTGATTAGAGGATACTTGTATTTATCTAAGTAACTATATATAGTTATTAGTGCAGGAAGAAACGCAGAAAAGGGGATAATTATATGCTATTATCTTCTTCTAGAGTATTATAACTGTTGTACTGGGCATTTTACTCAACTAATTATCTTTATTAATAACTCCTGGTTGTTTTATCTTGATAATTATAGTAGGTCTATCTAGGCCTAGTATCTGATGGTATATGGTTATTTAAAAATTAACTATTTTTGATGATCTTGATGATTTATTTAAAGATTGACTCTAGAGCTTGGGGTTATTCTACGCTAAACCTGAAAAAGCTAGGGCTATTGGATGAATATATTAGTGAAAATCATATATCATGTTCTTTTTAGATTTTATTAACTCTTTGTTGAACATATTTAGTTGATATATAGGAATATAGAGACTGATAGAGTCTGCATCTAAAGTATTGGGTCCAGGTCTCAGGAATGCATCAACATTAGTATATGTTAGGGACCAAACACTGATCTTACGAGTGGAAAAAGAATTATAGTTTTGTATTTATAGCTTTGTTGAGATGCTTAATGAATTATTGGTATTTAGAAAAGGTAGTATTAGAGTTTTTATAAGTTCCCGCACTGTATATTATTAAGCTATTATAGTTAAATAGAAGACTGATCTCTATTTATCTTTCTAGGATATTTATTGCTTTGAACTAGTTAGGAAATTAACTGCTTTTTATATTTCTAGACTTTTAGAATTTTTAATAACTATATTGAGAGCAGAATTCACGCAATTAGATTAATATATATTGTAGATTTATAGTAGTCTATAGCTTCTTCTTTGAAATTTTACTTTAAGTGTTTAGACTTGGAGATAGTTACTAGGAAGTATATGATATGTAATATATTAATAATTGGGTAACAAAAGCCCTATCTTCTTTAATTATATAAAAAACTATGTTGGTTATATGCTCTAATTGATATCTTATCTACTTTTATTTTGCATGCTAAATGCCTGCTTGAGAACGTTTATAGCATAGTAGATCTTTAAAAAGTTTATAGATATATTGATAAAAAGCACCTGATTAGGCTTTATAATTATATGCTGCTTAATAAGTTAGTCTATTTGCATTGCTTGAATAGTGTTGATACTTAAAGTATTCTGTTACTGCCTACCGCTTTTGTACTACCCCGCTACTGTATGAGATATTATCATTTTTCTTTTTCTATATATAAGTCGATTGTCTAGTCTCAATATTGAAGATTGTTGATTTATGTGTGAGATAGTAGAGGAGCTTAAAGCTAATAATAAAATTAATAGGTTATATATATGAGTCAGATGTCTACATTAAAATATGAATATCTTTTAATTGAGTTGAAATAGAAAATAACTATAGTAGTAGTGATGGTAGTTGTTTTTATATCTTTTAATGAAGTTGCTAGGCAGTGTAGAACTACTTAGAATTTAGTTAAAGATGAATGCGATAAAATTAATAAATTAGAGAATGATATAAATATAAAGTTCTTTTAGCTAATAGTGGACTGTAAATCTACTATTGATATTATCTATAATAAATATCCTTAATAGGTGAACTTTATTCTAGAAGTAGGTAGTTTTTTTGCTAATATTATTATTTATTACTAGATCACTTCCTCACCTGAATTATATAATGAAAAGCTAGTGAAAATATTATATTATCTATATGTATATTTTGTCTATTTCTTAGAAAATATAATATTTGATTTATTTACTATTCTTATACTACTTTGTGTTTTGAGGCAAGTTTAGCTAGGGAATACCTTGGTGGATGAGAGCTATTATTATTATATATTAAGTAAAACTATGCTTAGGCTTGGTGTTGGAAGTAGATTAGAAGTAATTTTAATATCTAAGATTTATTAAGATGTAGAATTATATTAAATTATGATTATAATTATAAAAGGACTGCAGCTGAACTTGTATAATAATTATTAGAATAAAATACTGATTGCTATAATAATTATATCTTATATTTTTTATTGTAACTAAGTGGCTAGCTCCAAGTGTTACTATAATTAGTGATGGTAAAACTAGGGATACTGTACTAGTTTATTATGCTATTGTGAAATATAATAGGAATACTGTACTGATTCATTATGCTGTTATAAAATATGGTAGAAATACTATACTGATTTACTATGTTATTATGGAGTGTGGTGAGTATACTGTACTGGTTTACTATACTATTGTAAAGTGTGATAGATATACTGTACTAGTTCATTATGCTATTGTGGAGTGTAGTGGGTAAGAAGTGTTGAAAGGTATAGCTTATTGTAGTTTATTGAGATATAAAGCTATTGTTCGCAGCCTTAGAGGTAATATAATTTCTATGTTAATTATTTGTTGTGTTAGATGTTGTTATTAGATAACTTTGAGGAGGGAATATTGATAGATTAGAGCTGTTATTCTCAGCAGCTAGTAATAGGCAATACTATAAAGTCTCTAAATTATGATCACTAGATCTGTGTATTAAATAGGCTGGTATATTAATAGAATAAAAGCTATAGGATATCTTGTTAAGAATTTATGCAGTATTAGTGTTAATATTGTTTAGTTTGTTGTAGTTTTGCTAATTATTGTCCTGAAAGCTGTCTAATCTAGTGATTGTTTCATTTTTGTAGAAATATAAGTGATTTAGCCGCTCAGAGAATAGTTCTCTTAATTTAGATTCTACAATTGGAAAAGGTGTTTAGCTAAGACTAAGATTGTTTAGAAGATTCACAGAAGAACTGCATAGGGTATTTTATGAAGTAGAATCTCTGTGTTTAGGAAAATTTCTATTGCAATTATTTATTGATTAAAATTTAAGGTAGATTGATATGTATAGAAGTTTGGCGGGTCTGCTGATATAGATGTAATTATTAAAAATATATCTCTAGCAGTGCTTATTGAAGAATTAGGTGATAATTCTATTTCTGAAGATGAGTGATTTGTATTTTTAATACTATAATTTAACATGATACTAGTAGGATTATTAATTACTCTAGATCTAGTTTTAGTGTTGTGTGGATTCTTCTATTATTTTTTCAAGGCAGGAGTATTTTTATAATTATAAGTAGGCCGTTTTAATGTTATAACTGATTGATATACTCTAATTTGAGATTAAATGGTATATTGAAAGTCTAAGTAATATATCAATAATAAGTTGAATGCAGATAATAATTTTAAGTATACTATAATATATTTCTTTATACTATAAAGATACCTGTTATATAAAATTTAATATATAAATTATATAACTACTCCTATTATTATCTGAAATTGAGATTTCAGAAGATGGTTTCATTAGAATTCTAATGAAGTCGTTTATTTTTAGAATAGTAATTGTCTTCTATTATTGATGCGCTAGTGATGTTAGGCATTATAGCTCTGTTCTATTAATTATTTTATCTCTTATAAGTAGCTTCTCTTTAAGTAAATGGATGCTAATAAGGGATTTTCTATTAAAACATACTTTAATAATAGCAGTTCTTTTATTTTAAGAATCTTTAGTGAAGCTGATACTTTAAATATATTCTCTCATATTATACTTACCACGACGCCCTTCTAGAAAAGAATTTTTATAGAAGGTTTTTTTATTAAGAAGATGAAGTATATAATTGTTTATAGTACTTAAATAGCCTTTATCTTTTTTATACTAATTATAATCCTTATTTAATATGAGCTTAGATATCTCTGTGTGAATCTTGTCATTAATTATTAATTTAAATATACTTCTAGTCCCTTTTTAATGTTGAATATATATTACTTGAACATCTTTTTCTTGAATTTGGAAGGATATGGTGGATTTATGTTTTATTCTTTTTTACAATAAGGGTATGCACTTTGTGATTGCATCTTATAGTTTGGCAGCAGTGTTAACGTCGTCTTTTATGATTGAGTTTGAGGGGTTATTTATAGGTGAGTAGTATTTATTATTAATATCTTTTTCTAATAAGGATTAAATTTATGTTTAATATGATTTCAATAAATGCTTGTTACTGTGCAAATAATATAGAATGTGTTTAATATCCATGATAGTTGAGGATTTTAGGAAAATATTGAAGGAGGTGAGCTTCTTTTAAATGATCTATATATAGAGTCTTAAGAATCTATATGTGGGTCACCGCTTCCAAATTAAACGCATGGGCTAAAGTTCGAAGATATTTATTTAAAGTGTGATGGAAAGCAGTGGCTGTATTAGTGCGACACTACCATTATCGCTAAACACAATACTATACTGCATGCTTAGTGAATTATGAAAGAAACTATCACACATTTCATTCGTAGGGATACCAGTGTCGTATACTTAGAAGACGTGATAGGTATCGGCGCGGAGCTACAGAGAAGTAGTCTTTTTGATATCGACCAACTATGTAGACAGTTTTGGTAGTGCGCTCTTGCGCTTTTCTTTTCCTAGCCAAAAGTCATGCTTTAGCTGATCATAAGTCAATTGCTATTGGTCGCTTAGATTATTTCTCATTTACGTCAGGAGAGCTAAAGTAATTACGACCAGACTACTACTTGACGCTTTGGGCCAAACCTCCGAGTCGTAGTCATTGCATATCCCCGACCAAAACATAAAAGGGATGCGTACGCCATGTATGAACGGTGCATGATGCAGTCCAAATCCAAATTGAGCTATCCAAGATCTGAATTGTCACAAATATGGAAGGTATCCAAGTCAAGACCACTATCACTGTGTCCAGCAGCCCAGCTTACTCTGTCCGATGCGAAACACGTATGTAAAAATAGTGATCTGGTCAACATCTGCTGATAATCCTAGCAGTGAACCCTCGACAGCGATCTATTCTATCATTCATCGGCACGTTTGTCAACGCATGGACCGAACAACTAGTTCATATGTACGCCTCTAATTTCGATGTCGAGAAAGCGATCTCGCCCTGGAAGCAAACGACACATTACAATTCTAGGCCTGTTTGGATTATCCTGAAAATCTTTTGCTGGTGTATTCTGCTTCTCTGTGTGATCCGATTGTCCATGTACTACTAGTCATAGCTTACATAACTGTCAATATTAGATGCCGGAAACATCTCCTATTTAGCTTCTTCCATTCCTTGATTTAACAATTGATTCTAGGTACATGTGTGTCAGTACGACTCAAATCGCTGTGAGAACTTGTGGCGGCGCATGACGACAGATCTAACACCATGGCCCAGTCCGGCAAAGAGATCCCTATCGAATATATCGGTCAGACAACAGATGACAACACAACATCTGGTTTTGTCGCTAAGCGAGTGGTTGAAAGAACAGAGATAGAAAGGCTTCAGTGGGTTCAAAATTTCGGGATGCGGCTATATGTGAAGTCTGATTGACTGACGGTACGATAAAGAGAGGAAAGCCAGCTCTGGAAACGGCGATTTGAGGATCTATCACAGGCGGGGCTTAATACTTTTGAGACGAACACCAATCTACTGAAATATATACGCTACTTACAAGGTCGGCGTGATGATGGAGCCGAGAGCTCTCAGTCCAGCCTCACTGCGCCTTCCCTGACACAGGCTGTAGAGCAAGCTGAGTAAGTTGTTATTCACTGCGCGTGTTGTATGATACCCGTCTAATTACGAAAAAAGGGCGTTCTGGAATCAAGACCATGTCCGAGCGGCCCTTCGGTATTGTCAGCTTTCTTAGAGTCACATTCATCCCACGCTAATATTGATTGTCCAGTGAGACAGGCCAAGAGATAGAGACAGGGAGACTACAAAGAGAAAATGAGAGACTGAAAAAAGAATATTAGGAGTCTAAATTCATTTGTGACATGATTACGCAATATGGTAGGTGGCTATCAGATGCTATAGCCCTTGAAGAGCTAACGGTAAACAAGTGATGCAGAGTGATATGGAGACATTTGTTGCAGAACAGGCTGATCTTTCTTATTTCCGAAATTAGAGCATATCAGTAATATGCTCCATGGGCTACTCGCACAATCTCGGGATAGACCCTATGATTACAGCAACCGCGTAGACAGTCTAGATAGATAACAGTCCCACAATTTACGCCTCATCATATGCTCTAGCCTATGTTTCTCATGTCTTTGCTTAGCTGACGGTTATGCTTCGGGTACTCTTTGATCAAGCTACCATTGATCTATTTAAATCATATTATGTTTAATGTATCTTATGAGTCTCCATATTCATTTATATTTAAGACTATCGAATTTAGCAAATTTTTAATACTCTAATATTATCCCTTTTGCAATCTCATCTCATCAGATCACACGCGGCATATCGTTTCTCATCTCGAAAAGTATAGTGACGCGCCAATTGACGCTAATATATTTTTATTATATTATTTTAAGTTGGTTAACAATGGGTTGAATTCAGCCTATCATTATACAGATAGTAAATATTAAGCTTGATTAGATTCTCTATCAGATTAAGATTTAAAGAGCTTCCAGTCCGCTCTTAACTTGTTAGACAAAAGTCTTGGAGAAATAGACTAAATAACACTAGAAACTTCTTCTAGACTGCAAAACTCTGCTAATAATATTAATAAAGAACTTAGTAAATAGCCCTATATTTTTATTTTCTCAAGGATAACTCATTTATGATTTTAGAATTGGTTATATTAAGCCTAAATATGGAACGTCAGAAGATAGAAAAGGAAATCAAATTAAACACATAAATCTCTGCTATCAATAAAGCTTTGAACATTTTATATACAATGTTTGAACATGGACCTAAAAGGCAATGAAAGATTCAGCGATAAGACAGATTGGCAATACACGTATACAATGCATAGAATGAGCCTTTGGTTTTCTACTATATAGATGAAAAGAGGGATAAGATAGATTGGGTGGTAGCTAGTAACTTATTTAATAGGGATGAGCCGCAGCCACTTGATAAGCGGCCTCCCAATGAATGGATTAGATGATGATGGAACTAGTATAGAACGCTTTTGACTCAAATATAGGCATGGAGAGGCTTCGATAACCAATCTACTCATACACGGCCGCTCTAATGGGAATAAGAATGTACTGCGGAGACCCGACTTTCGTTGCTCGATTGAACCATCTTTCGCTTAGATCAGACGAGACTAAAGTAGCTGGAACCAGACTATTAGTTGACGCTCTGGGATAAACGTCCGAATCGTAGTCACAGCGTATCCCTGACCGATATATAAAAGAAATGTGTACACCATGCATACATGGTGTAGGATACAGCCTATATTCGAATCCAGTTTGTCAAATGAATTCTTCTACCCTGACCATGCAGCCTACTGAAGCTATCGAAGTCAAGACTAATATCATAGTGTCCATTGCAAGCTACTCTGCTTTATGCACTCTACCTTATGCGCTACTCTGTCGGATAAAGCTACTCCGTCCAAAGTGAAGCTATTCTGTCCGATATAAAATATATATATAAATATTAATTATTTAATTAATATTTACTAATAATTATTACAGTAAATATTAAATATTACTAAAAAAGAATAATCCTCTTATACATCTCTAGCATTATTATTAATATATTGATTTAAGAATGATCTATCATCTTTAATATTAATATTAAAAAAGTAATTAAATCTGGAAAGAAAATAATTTTATATAAATCTAGATTTATTTAAATTAGTCTATTAACTTTTTATTAATATATCTTACTTATTATTTATATTATATAATTTTTTATATATTTAGATTTTTTACTTATTTTACTATATAATCTAGAGCTAGAGCCCTCTTGAATTTAAAATATTTATATTATTATAGATCAAATATTAAAGATATAGACTAGATCTAGAGTAAATATAAAGCTTTTTAACTAATATCTTTAATATAAGTATAGATAGCCTCTTATACTAGTAATTTAATAATTTCTTTTTAAATAGTAATAGTTATTAACTAGAAGAAAAGATTTTTTTATAATTAACTATTAATCTTATCTAATTAATTATCTATTTTTATAAAGTAAAAGACCTACTATATATCTTGTTTAATATAGAGACATAATAGGTCTATTATGATTATAGTTTATAATAGGAAGTGATGGAGTTTTATAATTATATAATTATATATAAGAGTGCGGAGCCTCTAAAAAAATTTAAAAAGTCTATTTTAATAGATATTATAGAGTTATTTTATATAAAGGTTAAAGATAGTCTTCTTTTTTATATTTAATCTAACTTTAAGATAGCTGTCTAGACAAATATAAAATTATATATAAAATATAATATTAATGTAAAGCTTTTTAAATATAAGATATACATATAGACTATTAATAAGCCAATAGTATTATATTTATTATTATCTAAATCTTAATAGCCTAGATCTATCTAGAATAATTAATTTTATTTAAATAGTAAGATGCTAAAAATCTAAAATAATAAATAATTTATCTATTAATTATATGCTTAGGCTTTAAGATTATTATATAAAGAATATTATAATATTAATCTAACTAATTATAAAAAATATTATTTTAAGACCTATTATTAGATCTTATTATATAATTAAAATAAAATTTAATTAAAATGATCATACCTTTATTATAATATAAATAAAATGCATTTAAGCATTTAAAATAAGGATTAGTCTATAAATAGAATAAATAGATTTAATTAAATTAAATAAACTTCTTTTTATTTTTATTATATATACTAATAGTCTTATTAATCTACTAGATATAGAAAAAGATTTTCTAAAGTATATTAAAATAAGTAATATAATATTATTTATATATTATAAAATTTAATAGCTTTATTTTATTGCTTTAAATTATATTATTTTTAATATATTTATAAATTAAGACTAAGCCTATATCTAATTTTTATAACTTTTAGAAATTGCTTAAATAATCTAAGAAGTTAAATTATTTATTAAATATTTTAAACTAATATTATTTTTAGAAATTAAATATACTAAAATATAGTAAGAGAAATATCTAGATAATTTAAAGCTTTTTTTATTACTAGTAGCTTTCTATTAATATTTAAAATAATATTAATATAATTTAATTTTTAAATAATATCATAATTTTCTATATATATTTTAATATGTATATTATGCTGATTTTAACTATCTAATATTAGAGAGGCATTAAGAAAGAATTCTATATATTTTAAAATATAATATTAATATATAAATATTAAAAGAAAGTAATCTTTTAAAAATAAATTTATAAAATTTAAAAATAATACTTTAATTTTATAGCTTTAAAATTAAACTAGAATCTAAGTTTATATATAATTATAAAAATATAAAGAATATTCTATATCTTTAGCTATTTTAATTAAAAAAATATAATATAATAGATCTTTATTAAGAAGTTATTATATATAAGATAGAACTTAGAATTATTTAATAATTTAATTCTTTATTATAATTTAAAAAGATATAAACTTTTAATTAGATACTATATATAAATTTTATAAATAATCTATTAGAACTACTTCTATTATATTAATTAATAAGATTAAAAACTATAATTATAATAATAATAGCATATTAAGAGCTTAGATACAATAGATTAATAAAAAAATAGTAATTTATAATTTTTAAGCTAATATTATATTTATTTTTACTAGAATTAAAAGGCTTTCTAATACTATGCTTATTATGAATGAATCAGCTCATATATGCTAACTTTTTATGAATTTATTTGTTGTGCTATGATTTGTACTTCTAGGGCTTGGCATTATATAGTGGTGAGCATACACTAACCTCATTTAGATACCTACCATGGTATCCACAGTTAGATGCTTGGCATTGTACTATGTAGTACGCCACACGTCATCCTCGTTTACATAGTAGATAACTATAAATGGTATCCACATTTGAATGCTTGGCATGCCCCACATTCCAAGATCCTTTAGAGATGAGAACCTACTATCGTTGCCAATGACCAACTTGATATGCTCACTACAATCGTGACAAGTCCCAATTCTACAAGCGAGCGCCTATGCCCCTTATTTAATTAATAGTAATTATCTCTAGTAAAATTATAAATAATAAAAAACTCTATTTTAATAAATAATAAATAATTACTTTAAGTAATATATTACTAATTTTATAAGATATTGCTTGAAGTCTAAAGACATTTTTTAAAAATAAAGAGTATTAAATAGTAGATTTTTTAATAAATTTAATTAATAAAGCTAAAGATAGTTTTAGAATAGCTTTACTTTATCTTTAAATTAATCTTTATATTTTATAATTAATAATATATAAACTAAACTAGTGATTATAAAAGATATATAAAAAAGAATTCTCTATAATATATATTATATATTAGTAAATATAAATAATCTAGTATATAGTCTTACTATTTTATAACTTTATATAATAAATTTATTATCTTTTTAATTTTTTTCTCTGCTATATCATAGTTAGATTTTTTATTAGATAATATTAATAATAGATACTAGTTAGATATAAACTTAATTATATTTTTAGACTTTGATTATATAGCTAATATTTATAATAATATTAAAATATAAAAATTTAAAAAGATACTTTAAATAATTTAACTAATAAAATCCTAGTACTTATATATAATTATTATAAATAAATATAGTATATTACTTACTAACTAAAATAATTTATTATATAATTTAATAAAAGAAAACTATTTAAATAATATAAATATTTTTTTTTTAAAGTAATCTTCTTTATTAATTATTAAATATAAAATAGATAAATAATTTAGTGCAATTTTTTTATAAAAATATTAAATTAAATATTTAAAGATCTATAAAAACTATAAAAGATATTCTACACGTATAATATTAATAATCCTTAAAACATCTTAGAAATAGGCTATAGAAATAGAAAATAAATAATAAAAATTACAAAGTAAGCTAAAGTGTATTTTTAAAAGATTTTTATTTATATATTTATAATAAATATCTATTAGTCTATATTATTAAACTTAATATTAATTTCTTCTTCCTAGTCTAGATGCTATTAAATTTAGAATTATATCTAGATAACTATTATATCTATTTAAATTCTTATAGAGATGGCTTATTTAATCTAATCTATATTAATTATCTAGATAGATAAGATATAAAAAGTCTATTTAAAATATTATACTTTTAACTAATTTATTTATTAGCTATATTTATAATTAAGATATACTATTAAAATATATATATTATATGCTTAAGCTAGGAGGTTATATTAAATATTTAGAACAAAATCTCATTATTAAATATAGAAAGAAATAGGATATGGTTTATCTCGCTAATTTTTTAAATAAACTTTATAAGGCATTATAAGATTGAGGTACACTATTTGATATAATACCTCAACTTCCAGGTCTTTTAAGAAAGATAGGTTTTATAATAAAATTTTAGGAAGTGAGACATCTTTTTATATGAGAGAACCATGACCTCAAACGATGTAGATTCAAGGCTTTTGCAGAAGGACTGTTAGCTGCCAATCCGGTCGATATGATTGTACAAGCTGCCCTTGCCGCAGACCAGCTACTGGATGATGACCATGCGACACTGTGAGTCTGCAACAGCTGAGGAGCATGATGCGAGCTAACTTTATAGATACTGGGTGTCCACACAAAAGCCTTGCATCGCATACAGTTGTTCCTAGGAGCATGAAAGCAGAAAGAGTGGTGCATCAAGATATACAAATTCTACCGAGAGGGACGCGAGGAAGTTGAACCGTTGTCTATATATACACTAGCTGCATTGTATGTACTTGTTTTCCACATTAAAAGAGTCACGAAGGCTTTAGTATATTAGTAGCAGAGCCGACTTTGAAGCAGATCACAGTGCTCTAATAACATAGATTTAGACTGCTCCAGACATGGCTTCTAAGTCGTTGCCTTTGTAAAGTTATCTTATAGATACCATATTCTCCAATTTGGGTCAAGAAACCGCAGCTTTCTAGCGTTTAATAATGGTGTATTTCGTGACAATATGATTAGCATACACATAGGAGAGTAGATCATTCTTAGATAATTATAGATAAAAGTTAGAGAGCATTAACTAGGATATCTTTCTTTTAAGTAATAGTAATATTCAAAGCTTTATTTATTAGATGAATATAGTATATTTATATAATATAAAAGGCGTGCTAAGAATTATATAATATAGTTCATAACTATAAATAGATAATACATAAGAAGTATACTAAAAAGGCTATAATCATCTATAAATAATATATCTTATATAAATTATTATATATATAACTCTCTAAAACTATCTATTAATTAAGACTAATTAAAGATTATATTCTTTATATTTATATAATACTTAGTCTAAAAAATACCTAGCTACTTAATTTAATATAGCAGCTATAAATCTTCAAATATAGCTTAGACTATACAAGTAATTAACTTATTAGCTTTATTTAATATATAGTATATAAATTTATTAGCTTAATATATAGATATCTTAAAGCTCTTTTATTCTTATTTAAATATTATCTACTAATAATTTCTATAATTAGTTTTTTAATTTAAGATTTAGTAGCTCTATAGGGTCATTAACTATTACAAAAAAATCTATATTATTCTAAATATTAGATACTTTCCAATACCACAATATTATATTATTTTATCTAGACTTTATTCTTTTTTATTTCTTTTTTTACTTTTTTTTTTCTTCTTTCGAGTTTCTCCGCATCAATCTTTTCAATTTAAGAGATAGAGACCATAGAAAACTTTGATATCTTAGCTTATTAAAAGTAAACTAATGCCGCTAATATCTAGGGTCTAAAGGGCTAATCTATTAACTCTTATTTTACTTATTATCTTTTAAGTATACCCTATATATACTGCTGCTTTATATTCTAATTCAATCACTATCCACTATCTTATTATTTCATCTATTAAATCTTCTACTTTTTTACACATACTCTAAGCTCTTTATTACTCTAAAGAGTTTAAATATCTAAGTAAAATAATAATTAATAATATTATATTTAGCTATAGATTATATATAGATATTATTTTTAAACTAGTTTACTTTCTTTTTTCTATCTTCATCTTATTATATTAATAATATCTAGCATATTATTTTTACTAGCATTGTTCCAGCACATTAAATTATAATATACACTAATAACTTTAAGATTGTTAAAAAAATATTAAATCTAAGAATACCTTTTTTTAATTCTTAAATATAAGATATATTCACATATACATAAAGTTTTTTATTAAATAAGCAAAATTTTCTATCTCCTCTAAATACTATCTATTATTCTAGTTATAGAGGATAGTCTTTGCATATAAAATAAATAATATAGTAAAAAACTAGATTTTATAATAAGCTATTAAATATTAAGATTATTAAAGCTTATAGAGACTCTAACAATCAATTTCCTTTAGAAATTAGAAATATAAAAAAAGTTACCAAGTTTTACACTATAGCTTTTAAATAATTATAATAAATTAACTACTGCTTAATAGCTAAAATCTTTATTAAATTTATTAAGCTTTATAAGTAGATTAATTATCTATATAATAATAGTAATGATATAAAGCCTAATTAATAATCTTATAATATTATATATAAGAAATCTAACTATATTAAAAAAAAAAATAAGAATTATTAATTATTTAATATTAATTTTCTAATCCACTAATTAAGAATAGATTATATAAAGCTTTTTATTTATTTAGTCTAAAACCTTCTTCTTATAGGAATCATAGCAGATTTACTTAAAGAAGCTATTAGCAATATTAGAAAATATCTAGTATCTAAAAATAAAGCTAAATTAAAAACTATAATATTAGATAAAATAATCTAGATTAAAAAGATTAAGAAGTAGTATTTATAGAATAAAATTAATATATATAAAGAATTTTATTAAGCTCTAATAGAGTACTAATTATATTTAAATAGAATTATTTAAGTCTATATTACTGACTATAATAGAGCTAGGAGAGAAAAGATCAAATCTAAAGATAAATTAAAATCTAAAATAATAACTTTTCTTTAGAGTATTAGTTTCTTATTATAGATATAGAAGCGTGAGGCCTCTCAGAGCCTTTTAGATATTATAAGTATACCCTAGCATGCATCGCCACTAGAGACTACCTTAAGTTTTCAAAGCTTTATAAAACCAGAAGAGCGAACACCAGAATTCCTATCTATACAACTTAAATTTAGCCATCATAACTTAGCTAATAATACACTACTAGCAGATCCACTGCCAGCTCCCACTCATATCCAGTTAATAAAGCCCTCACTATTTGTAAAGACTAGTCCAACAAACTATCTATATATTGTTAATCTAATTAATAAACAAGTAAATCCTTCTTTTATAGGCTAATCTCTTACATTTTAATAAAATATATTTTTACCAGTTAATAATAGTAGCAGAGCTAATTATTAAATATTATTATAAATAGTATATCTATTATATAGATTATACTTTTCACTTTAAGATATTTCTTAGCCTTTTATAATTCTAGAAATTTCATATTCTCAAGACTCTAATATAGCAAATATATATAATCTTTCTTTTTAAACTAGTTTGTTAAGTTACTTATACATTATTCATTACTACTATAGTAGCAATATTAAACCAGATATATAGAACAGTGTCAAAGATTTTATATTTCTATAGAAGTTTAGCAATACCTATAAATATTCTCTTATTATAACTACTTTATAGATTTCCATCTATAATTATATGTACATAATATAAAATGTTTTAGTTTATATTTCTAGTAATCTAGTTTTATTTTCTTTAATTCAAATTACTTTAGTCCTTATTAATAAAGAGTCTTGTTATTTTATTCCCCTCTTCTGCACACATTTCTGTAGTATTTTTCATCTTTTGTACAGGCCTATTTACCATTCGTGGGTCAAAGAGAAATGAGACAAGAACTAGCCCAACAGTACAGCCTATTTATTAGTTACGATTTTCTAGGACCAAAGCATCGCCTGAACCTTGTACGGTCAGCTGTAGCCAGCAATTGTACCAGATCAAGCTGTCTGGCGGTTCCCAGATTACCCATTGGGCTTATGGCCATCAATTGGTTATAACCGACAGCCAATCTGTCCTTATTGCTATTCAATTATGTTAGAGGATCCACAGATATCTTTCTTTCTACTATCTATATATAGCTATATATTAAATCTATTATTCCATCTATTTAAACTTTAGGCTCTATTTTAATCACCTTTTTTATATAGTATTATAATATTAATCTTTAATTAATTAATCCTTTTTAAATAGTATAATTAGTATTATTAAGAATACTATTTAAATACTTTATTCTTTTAATCTATTAGTAAGTAATAAAGGAAATATTAATATTATTAATTTTACTAGATTTTTTAATATTTAAAACTATTAACTGATCTAGCTATTTTAAATTTCAGATTATTATATTATAGTATAGTTAAGTTAAGATATTAATTATATCTATAAAAAACTATATCATACTAATAAAAAAAAATTATATTTTAAAAATCTATTTCTACTATAATAAAAGAATCTTATAATAATTTCATAATTATAAATAATTAATTAAATAAAAAAAATAATAATATAACTAGTTTCTCTTCTTTATAAAATCTTATTAATATTAATAGAAAACTTTATATAATTATTTAAAATCTAGAAATAGTTTAAAAAACTACTAGATAATAAAATAAATAAATAATTAAAACCTGTTATCAAGTTTAGCTAGAAAAGATATATATTATTCTAATTAATATAGACTATATGCTATACCTATTTTTAGAGCTACTAACGATCATAGTAACTTAATAACTATATTATATAATATACTTATAGCTTAAAATAATACAATATAACTACTAGTATAAGAAAATGATAGTTTAATAGCTATATTAAGTTAGGCACTTATAGCTTTAAATAATATAGTATACCTGCTGGTACAAGAAAATGACCTTTTGAAACAGAAATATAAAAAGAAAATACTAGAACGCAATAAGAGAATGAAGTGACTTATAGGGATCCTATCTTCTGAATTACTATACTTCACAACTGTCTCGATCGTATAGACTGGTAGATATAACACAGATTAGGAACTACTCTGAATTTTAACTAGTATATAATATGCCCTTTAAATCTAAGGATATAAAGCTTATAGAAAGTAGCGCAAATGCATTAAGATGATTAAACTTATTAAATATACAAGATAAAGTGTAGATAATAGAAATCTATTAGATCTATATTATTTTTATTAAAAGACAAGTGTCTTAGAGTTTTTAAAAAATATCTAAATAAGTAATATTTATAAATAATAAAATATGCTTCTTAATAGGCTAGAAGTAAAAGATAGTAATAGATACTAGAGTTTAATATATATATAGAATAAATACTAGCTTAATATTAGCTAAATAGCTTAATTATTTTATTTAGCTCTTTTTATATATTAAATAGCTATAATCTTTATATATAGCAGTTTCTAGAATTATAATTAATTCTAGTTAAATAAAAAAAGATAAATAACAACTAAAGTCTCTACTTATATAATTATATTAACTTAGATATTAATTAATATAATTAATTAAGTCTAAAATTAATAAAATATTTTCTTACTAGTTTATATAATTTTGTTTCATCTCTATCTATATAAGGAAAGAGTATAGATTTAAAAAAAAAGACTTATTTTTATAGCTTTTATATAATAATATATTCTATTATTTAGCTAAATTAATAATTTTTTATATCTAGCTTGTATATTGGTTGTATATAAATATTAATTAGATAAATAAGATAGCATTCATTTAAAAGATTTAAATCGCAATTAAGCTAACTATATAAGCTAAGCTTTTATTTTTTTTTAGAATTTTTATAATATTATAAGATTTTATAAACTTTTTCTTTATAATTAACTCTCTTTTAGATTTTGATTTTATGCCATTTAATACTACTTTTTTTAAGTAAATATTTTTTAAGATATTTTAGCTTTATACTTATTATTTATTACCTCATTTATATGTCTTTCAGAAGTGGAATATAGTTATAGAATTCTTATAGTTTTATATATGATGTAGTGGAGGCTAAAGAATTTCCCTTAAGATTAAATGTGAGCAAGGATACAAATATTAAAGTTTAGTATCAAGCTGGCAAGATATCTTAAAACTTTATAATCAATTTTAAAGCGCCTTCGCCCCTTTTATAAGATAAACTAGTTAATTATATCTAGTCTTTTGACATTAACTTATCTTAAAGGTGAATTTCTAAGTGGTCTTTAGTATATTATATAAATTAGAGACCGCGCACCGCAAACTAAGATTAATTAATTAAAGTATAGAATAATTACTAGATTATATTTAGTAGAGTAGTTTAGATATTATTTAGATTATAAATCTATTTTCTTAATCAGTTAAGCATAGCTGCATGATCCTAAATATCCAATTTTAGAATCTGTACCATATCTCGCCTATTCCTCAATACTTTAGGTATCCAATAACTTCGCTTCCTAGACCGGATCTGGAGTCAACTCTTGTTTGACCTGCCCATAGAAATCGATTATGGATGGTTTCCCTGAACATCTCATAGCGGGTGTACCCAACGGCCAAGAGAGTAATTATGAAAGTTCTCCATGGGTGATATACCAGTCGCAAGAGAGCTATATTCCGTTGCCATATTTGACACCCACCATGACTTCTTGGTGACTTCATAGCCCATGGCTCCCTCGGCCTTGTTAGACCCCTAGTTAATGCCTAGTCAATCTTTACATACGACTCCGTCTGCGCCAACACCTTGCAAGAGTTTGATGGATGAGGTTCGTCGTTAGATATACTTGTACCATGAAGAGAACAAGTTAGTGAAATAGGTGGAAATTATAAGTAAGTTTATACTGTTCACTAGATAAATTATTATAAAGTTAAAATTACTAATATAACCCTATAGCTTTATTTGGGGTGAATAGGAGGTAATGTAAACATTTACTTATCAATATATATTTATGCTAATCATCTATCAGCATTGTGTCCAAGATCCTCCAGCAAAAGAAAAAGTATCTGGGCATTCCTGATAGAACCACCAAGCGGCGCAAAGAAAACGAAAAAGTGCCTGATATTACGAAAGCTCTCGCTAACTGGGTTTGAAAGAGTCGGCACCAGGGACATGTATTGACTCGCGATAAAATTGAGAAGAAAGCAAACTTGTTTGCTGAAACCCAAAAAAAGACCGTCACTCAAGCCTGGCTAAATGAGTTCTGGCGGAATGAAAACAAAATTATATATAGTTCTCTAGAGAACTCTGCTAATATAGTTATTAATGATAGAGAAAGTATATCTTTTATTCTATCTACTGGGCCTATTTTATGTCTTTCGCCCTCTCTGAGATAAGAAATGAAGAATGAAGTTAGCAATAGCATTTTTTCTAATTCTGGGGATTTCGCTAAATATGATCTTTCAAGTATACTAGATCTAATCCTATTGTTGTTCGCTGGTATGACTAGTGCGGCATCACCTCTGGTTTTAGAAAGTCCATATGCTCCGACTGCGCATCCGCGTCATTCTGCAATCAGCTCTGCTACTAATGGGCTCCTAAACCAGATGTTCGGAGACGACATATACAGTAGCACCTATTCAAAGCATTCCACGAATGGACCATTCTCTGATACAGTGCTTGACTCACCCCTGGACAAGAAACTGGGGGAGAGAAACCCAACTGGTACCTGCAATGTCAGTAGCAAAGATTCAGTGAGACATCAGGAAAACAACACAGACCTAAGATCGCTCGGAAATATGATGTAGCTACAATACCTGCCCCCTATTACACAGGACAAAGCGCAACATGCTCTTGATTTAGTCATAAATTATATTAACAGCAAACTTAGGTCAGAGCTACTAGATTAGATCTTTATTATACTAGATAAATTAAAGAAGAGACTTAATATAGTATATAACTTAACCTTTAGAAGCTATATTAATATAAATATAAATAGTCTTTAAATAACTAAAAAGAGAAATTTCTTAATTTAAATATAATCTATTATCTATTATTATTTATTAATTAATTTCCTTATATATAGATGCTTTTTATTTTCTTTTTTAATTTAATAAAAATTCTTTTTATAATTTCTTTCTTCTCTTTTTTTTTTTTCTTTTCTATAAAATAAATAAAACTATTATTATCTTGTTAAGAGATATAAAGAAATATTAAATAATAAGAAAAATAATTATCTTAATAACTCTATAGATTATAATAAAGATAGTCTATTCTTAAATATATTTATAACTTACACCCTCAAGAATAGATTAAATATAGATTATATATTATATCTAGCTTTAGAGTTACAAACAACTATTATAACTAAAATCCACTTTTAAAAGAGAAAATGTGTATATTAAGACTAGTTTTAATAATAGAATTATAATATAGATGATATTAATCCCTTACTAATAATTAACTAATAACTGATAGGTCCTAGCAGTATAAAAATTTATATAAAGAGTATATAGAACTGGTAAGCAAGCTTTTTCAATCCTTCTTTCTTCATTAAAGATTAGGTCTTTCTGCTAGGCCATTTGAATGGTTGATTATAGCTCAATTGTTGGATGAAATACAACCCTGAGGAACGCAGCTTCTCCGCGGCTGCACCGCGCAAACTTGCCACACAATCGATAAAGTACCAGCTTCTTCATAAGGTACAAGAGAAAACCACTAACTGGGATGAATTTGCATCGATGTTGTAGCTACACTGAGCTCTTTCAGTCTGGAACGAAGTACTGATGATCGCTCTATATATATAGATAATTAAATGTTTTGATCCTTTTTGTCTTCACTTGCTTCTGACGCGAAGAGGAGTGCTTGTATTCTGTTGATAGCTAAAGTAAGCTCCAGTACCCTTTTATCTTAGAAAGAAATAGTCTCTACATGAAGGTTCTTTGCTCAATCGGATGGGAATTCCTGAGAATCTGATAGGCCAATACGGCATGGGGTACTTGGGGGAACTGCACAAGCACGCATTGTCTTCAATTAACACAATATTGACCATCACCCTCTTAACAAGTAAATCAAGTTGTGTAGAAGAATTTTCCATTGGTAAGCGGTATTGCGCATCCAAAATCCTACCGTTCGCGATCAAAATTTCACAAGGTCGAATAGTATGTTCTCGTGTAAGTGGTTTCCGGACTAAGAACAACCAGAACACTTTGGATTACGGTTTGCAAAGGTGCTGTAGTGACGGTCGACGGATTAGTTGGGGACGAGGTCGTCTTGGATGTAGTGCTTGGTAGTGCTGGTACAGAACTGGAAGACCTGGCCGTTACCTTTACAGATGAGGACCCTTTAGGTAATGCACTGTGTGCTGGCACTGAAATCGTCTGATAGGTGAAATCTGGGGTCATAGTCGCTTTGGCAGAAGAAAGTTGAAATACAGCAGGTAAACCTCTGTTAATCCATAGTCGCTGACATGTAAAAGGAGGGACATCATGGCAATCTATACTGCCATTAAAACTGGTATATGATTGTAAAAAGTGTATATAATGTGCGTTTTCTAAGGCAAGGGGATATATTTCTAGACCTTTGTTACTGTTATTGAGAGTAATAAATAGGTTAAGTTGCTCCTTTCTAGTGAGTCTCTGATCAGTGAGATGAAAACTATGCGCGATAAAAGGATTAGAAATGTTTTGTAAAATATAGTATAGCGGAGCATTATTGAAATTGACTACTATATAGTTGCCTTTATAATATGGCTGATTCTAAGCGTAAAATGATATTGGTCCATACGCCTACTTTTATCAGTTGGTATCGATCAGCCAGTAGATTATAATGTATAAATCTAATCATAGATATCAATGCTTTTAATAAGAATCAGAACACTGCATATTATAAGCATATACATGCAATGTTGAAGATTTATAGTAAATATTAATTCGATGCTTAAAGACTTTATCATAAAAAGGTGATTAAAATATTTTATATATATAGAATCTATATTTCTAAGATCAAATGAAAAGGCTTGAGTAGAGAGAGAATTTATACTAAAGATAGATTATACTCTTATTAATAGTCAATAGAGATGAGAAAATACTTCTTAGTTAATTTAGAAGTTAAGCTCTAAATACATAAAGATAGAATAATATAATACTAAACCTATAGATAGGAGGTCTTTTAAATTTTGAATTTATTGTATAGCTAGAATAACTACTATAATATCAACTTAACTTACACTGTTAATAACTGCTTCCAGATTACTTAGACTTATATTAGTCCAAATTAGATTAAATACTATTAGTAGATTACTATTAACTTACCTAGAATGGATTATTAAGTGGTATAATCTAAATCACTCTACTTATTCAACTTGATTGTAAGCAGACCACTATAGTATTATTACTTGTAACTATTCCCTTAAATATAATTGAATCAACTTTTATAACTTCTATAACAAATTAAATGAATCTAAATATTAATTGAAAAAATATCATCTGGCTATTTTTTAGATTGTAAATATTACTTATAGCATTTACTACCTTGTCTATGAGCGATTTAGAGCGTTATATTTAAAAAGTAAAAGCTTGATGACCTTATTGAAGCTATTAAAAAGGATAGCTACTATAATATTTAAAAGCATCTAAATAATGGCATAAATATGAATTCTTATCATGGCAAAGATCTAGCTCACTGGAAGCTGCTATTATTATATGCCGCAATATATAGTTATATAAATATTATGAAGCTACTTATAGAGCGAGGGATAAATATTAATAAAGCAGATTAGTATAGCTAAATACTATTATTGTGGGCAGCTAAATACTACTATTTTAAAGCTATAAAACTGCTTGTTGAATAAAGAGTAAATGTTAATGCTAAAAATAGGGAGTAGATCATGCCTGTAGTATAGTTACTTTATATAGAGGATATGAATATGAAGCATGATCTTAAGGAGTATCTTATATTGAAGGATACTAGGTAGATATTAAATCATATATCTTAATATCAATTAAAATATTCACTTAAGACTAGGTGGAATTGGATACATCCTGCTTGTGTGTGAAGCTAGATATTTTCTTTATTGATCTTAATCCATATTTGTAGAGTTAACTTTATCTATAGTCTTACGTGCACCTCTTTTATAAAATATAAGAGCAGAAATGCACTTTTATTATTATATATAGCTCATTCAGCATTAAAGATATAGAAAGTAGTCTAAAGTATATTATAATAATACTTTTTATATAGCTCTTATTTGAATCTTATTTTATAAGATAATTGAGCCTATGTCTGAATAATCTATTTTAGTATAGCCTTGGTTCTATAATATAGTTAATAATTAACTATAAATACTATGCTCTTTTAATTTAAGGTGACTAGAGCAAATCACTATTTAATAATAGAGTAGAAAGAGAATAAGAAATTAAGTCTAGACTAAAATTATAATAAATAAAATAAGATCTTAATTAGAAAAATAATTTAAGTGTTTATTTTTTATATGCTGTTATTTGATAGTATTTAGTCTTTAGAAACTATAAGTAATAGTATAAATAACTCTATTTAAACAGCTTATATATTTGATTACTTTGCTATAAGTCCTATACTAATTTTGAACTCTTGATTATGTTGGCTGATAAAGGCATCGCTGTAGATAATAAAGCCAATAGAAGTGACTTGTATATAGCTTATATAAAGATTATGATGTCTTTATCAGCATTAGTATGTGTTTTTTTGAATCTAGTATCTATAATTATATGCAGTCGTCTCTCTGGGTCTGAGACCCATAAGATAAATTATATCCACTTTTTAAGAAAGTCAATATATCCTTAGATCTGGCTTTTATTAATAGGTAAAAAGACTCTCTAAAATAGAATTACTTTTATGCTAGATCTATACTTAATTATAGTTATATAGCTTTTAGAGGGTATAATAAAGCTATAATCTCTTTATCTATACTTTTTTTTTATCTTTTAAGATAGCAGTCCTTAGCTAATATTCCACTTAATCATTTTCATTCTATCTATATATTTAGGAAATAACTGCCCTATAAACCAGCCAGATATAAAGCACTGCACGTATGAGTTATAGAACTTAGTTAAGATATTTAACATCAACTGTAGGCGCATTCTACCCTGTTTATATTAAGGATATGCTATGATTATCTGCACTAGGATCGATTTAGCATCCAGTGGAATATTTCTAGGAATGACACAAATGTCTTCTCTATAAGTATAGTATATATAACTCTGACTGTTATTCTTACCTTCTTTATTAACTATAGTATTAGAGAGCTTTATTAATAAGTATAGCTTTTTATTCTCTATATTCATCTTCTGCACAGTCACATCTATATGATAGCGCGAATTAGCTCCTACTTTTAGCATATTGACCACTGAATGGTAAATCACTTGTATGATATGTATATAATTGCATGCTAGTTAGTTATCATATAGAGCCAGTATAAGTGACTGTTTCTCAGCCATAATAGAATTGTACATTATATATATATCCTGTAAGGCCCTAGCTGTAGTCTTTATTATATATTCTATTACACTGTTAATCAAAAGCTCAATATCTTGTTATATGATATTGAACTTGACTCTACATAAAATTAGTGCACTTATTATCCTAGCTACAGAGCTCTTATATTCTGGGATATAAAAGTCCTAATCTGAATCAGCACTATAGGAATCTAGTTTAAAAAAGTCTAGAGCTCTTAAACTAGATAAAATAGATCTTATATCAGCTATAGTAGCTAATAGAACCTTAAGGTACTTAAAATAAGATCTTAAATAATTAAAGAAGTTTTTAAATAAGATTTTATTAATAATGATGGAATCTGCTCTGGACATGTATCTATGAGGAATATTAGAACCTTGATTATTAGGCAGCATAATAGTATATTATATTAAGTATTTAAAGTTATAGTTGAAGTTAGAAGGAAAGATATGAATTTATATACTATATTAGAAAATATAAGAAATACTACTATGAGGGATTAATACAGACTAGATTAGAATTAGTAGGAACATGCTAATTTGGTATTATAAGGCAGTTAAATATTTATATGCTGACTAGTTCAGCCTGTGGCTATGTTAGCATAAAAATTTTAGGCTTAAAATAATATCTTATTAAATGAAAGATTATTTAGTGAAATCTATCACCAAATCAGAATATCACTATGAGTTGGTAGTAATATTGATAGGAATGAGATAAATCCAATTAAAACTGGTCACTTTTGATTGATGTAGCTAAAGCAGACATATATAGAGCAGCTGGAATAGTAAGCCTACTACATAATTAAATATGTGCCATATTGGTGGTAAGGTGCTCACAATGTTGATGGATATCTATCTGATGATGATATGCAGTAACTCAGCACTGTCCCGCATTGCTTTGGTAAATGAAACGGTGTTTTAAATAATACATATAACATAATCTAGAAAATGGGAATGTGAAGAGCTTCAAACATCGTGATTGCAACTAATCCAGTCTTAGACGGGGCGTTTCATCTGCACTCGTAGATTCAAATGATTTCTAATGAACCCGCGAGCACGATCATGACGATGGTGCTGTTTTACAATATCATGGAGTAGACAATTTTGATATAAATACTGGCACGGACAGGGAGTGACTTCACATAATAATAACATTCGACATCTGCTATCTATGTTGTTACATTCGAGATATTTTTGTACCTACCCAGTCTGTGACTCAAGGAATCAAGGACTAACGGAGTGGAGGTGCTACAGTTGGATGGATGGATGGATGATTTCATTTACCCTGACTCCTTGCTACACTAGTGATATGCAGGCTACTACTACTATCTATATCTTTGTAGCTCTAATTATAGTTATTAGCACATTTCTTATAGACGAACTTTATGCCTTGCCTAGAGGCCTATAGTCAGTCTTTACTTTAGATTTCTTTCTAGTAGATTTATTAATCTATAATTATAAAATCTTTAAGATATTTTTACAAAATCTAGTATAGCTCTTAAAATATTATCTTATAAAATATTATTTTTATTACTATAATCTTTTACTTTTAGCATAAGTAATATATCTTTAAAAGCTTTATCTACCTCTTTCTATAATTTCTATTGTTTAGTAGCTAGTCTCGGGCAATTAATTAGAATATAGATAATAGTTTTTTTCGCATTATACTTATATATATCGTCCTCATAGAATTAAAGAAATTTTCTATAGATTATCAGCTAAGAGTGTCCTATTTATAATTGTATTAATAAATAGACTTAATTCTAGGATAGTGACTAATATAGTCGCTAAATATAAATAAATAGAAGTATATCATTAATTTTTTAGAGATAAACACTCTTCTATAATACTTTCCATTCATTTTTCTATTCTTTTAGAATTTATTTTCAGATCACTGTTTTCTCACGAGAGACTAATTAACAGAAGGAATATATCTTATTAAAATTAATTACTATCTTAACTAGATAGTCTACTATATCATTCTTTAGATTATTATAGTAATCTAAAATCTATTAAAAATAAAAAAAGATACCTTAACTATCTAGTTTATATACTAACTAATTAATTACTTAAATCACTCTTTAACTAGATTTATTATTTAGATTCTTAATTACTTATAGTGCCAATTTACTATCATTTAAAATAATTATTATTTTACCTATTTCTAGTAGGCTGAACTATTTATTTTAATATAAAAGTCTAAACACTAGGCTAATTACATAATAAATACTAATTAGCTCCACAATATAAATAGACTATTATGCTATTAGATTTATTATTATTATATAAGATACTATAATTTTCTAATATTAATCTAAAACTACAGCCACTATTTTAAAATAATTATTATATCCTAAAGCATCTAAATAGACCACTTAATTTAGATCTATAAGTAAAGCTATAACTTTCTTTCTTACTTTTTCTTAATCTAGAGTAATATTAATTTTCTTAAAAACTAATAGCTTTTATAATACTATTAGTTTTAAATTAATAATTTCTAATCTATTGAATTATTTTATACTTATAGTTTTTATTAACTTAGTTAGTGAAAATTGTAAGACATTACCAATACTAATATGATTATATTATCTTCTAGCTTGTGACAGCACTTCTTGTATAGGATAATTCTATAGAAGTATAAGTATATTAATAATAATTAACTGCACTCTCTATTAGAGATAGAGACAGATTAATAATATAAATATCTCAACTTTCATCATAGCAGTAGCAGTGGATTAAAATACTAATAAAATCTAAATAAATACTAATTGCTAGACCATATTAAAGATCTAGAGATGTATCTTATCTTTCAATAAGCTATACCAGATTATAGATATATAATTCATAATAAGTATGATATAGGCTTAGTATAGCTGTCATATTTAACTAGATTACAGATGTTATAGACCACCTAGTATTATATTGATTTTTATAGCTCTCTTTAATATTTATTATATATACAGCTTCTATTAAAGCTTATTATTAAAGACTATACTAAGGAGCTTAGCAGTAATACTTAATTTAATAATACTGTCTTTAATAGTTAATTATTCCTTATTACATTTAGTCTTTTTTTATATTAGATAGATTAATTCTATCTTATCTACTATAAAAGATAAATTTATTTATTTAACTCACTATTCAATCTATAATATATTATCACTTTATAGTCTCTAAAGATTATTCTTTATAAATGGTCCCACGACCTATCAAAAGTAGTTATTAATAAACATTAATAAGCTGCCCTTTTAATCAACTAGTTAATTCACTAATTTTATATTAAAAAAGATGAATAGGATTAGAAATAATAATAATTTTTAAGCTAGGCTAATATTATCTAGAATAGTTTTAGTAGATTTAAAGTTATTAAAAGCAATACTTGTACTATAATCTTCCATAAAACTAGTAATCTAGATATAGATAATAACTAGGATCTCTTATACTTTAAGTTAATAGTTAAAGACCTTGCTATTAATCCTATTAAAGGCATCTTTAAGATTAAAAGCTACTAGTATCACTATTCTATCTTAAATCCACACCTAGTTAATAATATTAGATAGTATTAATAATATTTATTTAATATTTTATTCTAGCCTGTTATTAAATTAGATATTTAATAGCAGATTATAGATCTCTATATAAAATAAAAAACGTTTTATAATAACTACTTCTAGAATCTTATTAAATATATTTAGAAGTAAGATTAGTTAGTATATTTTAAACATAATATAGTCTAGTTTATTTAATTTTTAAAGAATTATAATCCTTATTATCTTTTATTGCTGTGAATAGTATCTAAAATTAATAAATATTATAAAGATTTAAAAAATCTTTTTATTAAGATATAACTATATCTATTTTTATATAAGTATTAAGATTTTATCTTCTTCTAGAGCTTTTATAACTTTTATATATTATAGGATACTATAGACCTCTTCTTTTATAATAAGCTTTTAATAAATTTTTTTTTTAGATAATAGATTTTCTATAATTTCTAGAATTATTATCTTAAAAAGAATATATTTATAAATAACTTAATTTTATACTTATTATTTACTACCTTATTTATTTTATCTTTCAAAAATAGGATATAGCTAAAGGATTCTTATAATTTTATATATAATATTACTTTTTAAAGATATCCTTTTCCTATTTTATCTAAGAATTTTTTTTAATAATATAATTTAGCTTTTTTAATAGCTTATATCTATGCTCAATATTTTATTTATATATTATAAAAAAAAATTTTAGATATTTTATATTAATACTTTCTTATAGCATAGTTCTTTTACTATTGCTAGCAAGCTCTATTAACTTCTCCCTATTATGTTTTTAGTTCTAAAAAGAACTAATATTTAATATATAATAATAGTTTTACTATAGATATATATTAATTTATAGCCTTAATTATACAGAAGATAAGCCTTTCTATTATCTTATTAAGTTTAATAATCAACTAGATTAAGAAGAGAAAGGCTATCTAACTATATATTAATTTCTTAATCTTTTCCTAATCTAATTATTTATATACTTTTTTTAGTTTTAGTTCTATATTCTGTATTATTTAAAGGAACTATTTAGAATAGATAGTTTAATAATCTAATCTATAATAATTATAGTATAAATAGCACCTAGTGATATTCTTTAACTAATTAATAACTATAAAATTAATAATTAAAATGCTTTTTAGATGGCTTAATAACTAGAATATGAGTATACTTTATAATAAATATAAATAGAGTTTAAATCTTTAGAAAAAACTAATCAATTTCTTGATATATTTAATAGCTATTATAAGGATTTAATTATAACTCTATATTAGATAGTAGTGATTAAAGTCTTTTACTATAATAATTAATATTACTCTACTTAAAGGGTTTCTTATCTATTAAATATAGACTTCTATTTTATTTAATATTAGCTATATCAATGATTTGTTTTAGCTATTAGCTGGGATTAATTAGTTAGATATATATTAAGAATATTAGTATTTATTTCTTAATTATCTAGAATTTAATTATAATAATATCTAGATAGTTACATTTAATCTATTAATAGAAAGATATAAAGATTTTTTAATTTATATAGAGTAGGCTGTGTCTTTGTAAATCTCTTTAATATATTGATTAATATAGGTGCTATACGCTATAATTAATATATATATTAAATGCAATTAATAGTGGCTCTTAAATAAAAAGTATATCTAGATTTTATATTTAATAATTATTGATTAATGCTTCTATATAGAGTCTTACTTTTATAGTATTTAATTATAATATATTTAGATTTATTATAGTTATTGCATTAATAGAAGGTTTATAGATTTAGAGTAATTTCTATTACTAATTAGATATTCTTCTATATAGTTAAGACATTTTACTCTTATCTTAAATAAATAGTTTTATTAATTATAGTTTCCTATATAATATCTATATTATATTTATTCTTTATATGTTTATGCTAGGTGATTAAATTCTTAATATTAGTAATATCTTTTTTCTTTTATCTAATAAAGTACTATATTACTAATATATATATATTCTATTAAAAGACTATAATTTATTATTTATTTTATAATCTTATAGCTATTAAACTAGATCTTAAATAACTTATACTTATTAATTACTTTCTTTTTATCTTTTTTAAGCTAAGAAATTTAGCTAATTTAAAATCCTCTTAATCCTATCTTATTATCTTCTATAATTTTATTAATATAAGTCTTATTATCTTATAATAATATAAATTTTTTTATAAATATTTAATATACTACTACTTTAAATTATAACTAGACTAATTTAATATTATTTTCTAATTTTCTTAACTATTTAATATTAGATTATATAATATTAATCTAATCTTTATTCTAGAACTAGATTAAATATCTAATTCTAGTAATTTTAATTCTAAGTACTTATATATCTTATATTATAAATATATTAATGAGTATTTTCTAAATTTAAGTTATTATTACTTTTATTAATAGATTTTTTTAAATATAGTTATATTATTATTATTATTATTAATATTATCTCTTTAAATGTTTATTTTAATATAATTAGTTTTTTTAGCTTATTTTTTCTTATCTCTAAATAGAGTATTTTAAAAGATTAGTTATACTTAATTTCTATATACTATTATTATTGTCTATGATAGATAGTTATTTATAATAGTTAAAATAATAATTATATTATATAAAAATTAAAGTTCCTAAATAATTTTATTATATCTATTATATAAGTAAGATGTAGAGCTAAATAAATAAAATCTATTTTTAATTTCTTTTAATTTTTATTATACTTTTGCTAGAGCTTTTTTAAATTCTATTTAAATTTTTTAGACTTTTTTTTTATATTTAATATCTCTTAGTCTTAACTTATTATATAAATTTTTTAATTCTAAAAATAGATTCTATAATTCTTTCTAGCTTATTTATAATTAGCTTATCCTTGCTATTATATTTATAATAGTATTTTTTTTAAAAGTAATTAATACTAGACTTCTTTTATATTTTAACTAAATTATTCTTTTTTCTTATTCTTCTTTCTATTTCTAGATATAGCTTAATATTAGTTTTCTTTAACATTCTAATTTATATTATTGTATCACTGGTGGTATTAATAGGGTGGCTAGCGTATCTAGTATACGCGTCCCAGCACAGGCTGCTGCGGCGCGTGTCCCCAGCATGTGGTTCACCCGCGTCGTGCTCCGGATTCTTTCACAACCACCACAACACCCAATTTCGCTTTCTTGCAATCTGCTGCGATACACTTGATTGCAAAACCAGTCAGCGTGTCCTACTTACCTAACTTGGTACACTCCTAACATATCAGATTGTACACTCCCGACTCTACCACTAGTTACAGTTCAGGTGCTACAGTTGTTTGCAAAAACGGTGCACGTTTTTACTCACTTCATTTGTTTACTGATCCCTATAGCCAAGAGACACTAAGCTATTTTTATAAATATTCTAAAGCTTTATCTCACATATCTATATCAGCTAGTAACTACAATCCAAATCTATTTAAAGATTAATATAATAATCTCTAAAATATATAATTCAATCTTCTCTAAAGAGATGAACTAGTATATTAAATTATTAAATTAATATTTTATAATAAAATTAAAATATTTATCTAATTTATATTAATTTAATAAAATATTATTTATATATATTTAATTAAAAAATTAATATATACCTTTACATCACTTTAATTAAGTTTTAACCTCTATAATTAAAATAATACTAGATTATATATATAAATTATTCTAGATCTTTATTTTATAATATAAAAGTAATATCTTTATATATTTATAATATAGTTTTACTCTATATAAAAATACTTTTATTAGTAGAGAATCTTTTAAAAGCTTTATATAACTTTAAATTATTAATTATAATACTATTAAGCTAGCTTTATTTTTAGTAATAAATATTTTCTTATATAATTATATATAAAATTAATTTTTAAATACTAATTTAATTCTATCTATTTAGCTAGATATAGATAGTAATATATATATTTTATAAAAAGAAATCTATATAAATCTTTTTATATATTTAATAATCTAGTATTATAAAACTAGAAATATTATCTAGTTTAATATATATAAAATATAAACATGCTATATAAAATAAATAAATAAAGAGATTAATAAGATACTATATATAAATTATATAATTTAATTTTTATTTTATATATTATATTAAGATTAATTTTTAGTTAATAATATATAAATCTCTTTAATTAAAAAATATTATATACTTTATCTATTAATATTTATTAAATTTTTTATACTAATAGAATACTTTTTTATAATAATATAAAATACTAATTTTATTTATTAAAATAATATTTCTTAGCTATTTAGATAGTAGGTATTAATATATATATTTTAAATATAAAAATAATTAATTTTATAGTAATAACTTTCTAGATTTAATTATATTTAATATATAAATATTAAAGACTATTAGATTTTATTAAAAAAAATAATATAATAGAATAAAAATACTTTTTATAATTTTTATAATTTAAAATATAATTATAGGAAGCTAAGCTAGCTATATAATAAATAATAAATTAAAATTAAATAAAAATTTTATAATAAAAAGATTAAAAGAGCTAAAATATAAAATATATAAATAATAAAAAACTTAAATCTAATCTATTAAAAAATAATAGTTATATTTATACTCTATAATAAATTAAAATATATTATTAATTTGTCAGAAGATTAGAAACGTCACAGCCAATAGATTGGACTAATCCCTACGGAAACTAATGCACGATGGAACAAAGGATTATCCGCGACCACTAGGGTTAGAGTAATAGAGCAAGTAGAGCTCAGCTCTATTAAAATAAACAGGACTAATAGAGCGAGGCTTTAATAGCTCTAGAGAGACAACAAAGCGTGGCTCTAATAGCTATAATAATAATAGAATATATAAAAACACTTATTTACTATATATTTAGTATTATTTAATCATTTTAAATTAACTATTTAACTTTGAGTATACTATTACTTATAGACTAGTTAAGCTTTATAGCTTTTGTATACATTTCTTAGATATCTAGCCTTTTTAATAGTAGAATACTACTAAACTGATGTTTAATAAAGAGCTTTACTCTTTCTAAATACTTAATAAGTATTAGTTTATAACAATTCAAAACCCTTATATTAAAAAGAAAGTCTTATATATAAAAGCATTATAGTATCTAATATATCTAGATTTTCTTCAGCTTTTAGCAAAGCAAAGCAAACCCTATAAGATATAAAAGAAAAAGAATATGATCTAATAAAATAGCTTAAGTAGCTAGAAGGTTATATTAACTAACTTAATAGCTATATCCAGACACTTGAAAAGTTAAATAAGAATTAAGTTAATTATATTAAATAGCTTAAAGCTTAGATAATAGGAATTTTAATTAGTATTATTAATACTAGTAAATAGTTTAAAATAAAAATATTAAAGTTTATAATCTTTAATAAAACTTAATCAAAGCTCAAAACATTTCTTATTAATATAGAAATACATATTAATAAAAACAAAATTAAAGATAATAAATATAAAATCATCTTTATTACATCATGCCTTATCGGAAAAGCAGCTAAATAAATATAACCTATACTTAATAATTATTATACTACTAATAATAAAAACGAATAGGATAACCTAACCAAGATAATCTTTATAAGTTATAAGAATTTTAAGATCAAATTAATTAAGATATTTAGAAATATTGATAAGGTTAGAAATACTAAAAGATAGTTATATTTTCTATACTAGACTAGATTAGCTCAGCAACTTATAATGTGATTTAGATAGATTATAACACTATTAGACTATAATAACAATGTTCTCATCAAACTATTCGAGAACATGCTTAAAGAAGAAATCCAGTTTAAACTCATTAAAATAGATTATCTAGATAAGTTCAATAAGTTTATTAAAATCATAATTAAAATTAACAACAAACTATTCAAAATCAAATAAAAGAAACAAGAATTCCAAATATAGAGAAAGCATGGTGAAATGTCTAGAATAAATAAAAAAAAACTGCAAGGATCACATTAAGAATAATATAATTAAGATAATAATATTATTATGTAGATAAACGCCACCCTTATAAAAAAAAAAAAAAGATAAATTAATTAAAAAGAAAGCCTATTTCAACTATAAGATATTAGAACATTTTGCGAATAAATGCTAAAAGCTAAAAAAAATCTAAAGATTAATTAACTAAGAATAATAATAGTAGATTGTAATAGCTATTTATATATATACCCCAGATAAGAGCAGTATTAAAGAAAACTTAGAAATAGATAATAAATTACTAGAATAATATAAATAAGATTAAATCTAAGAATAAACTAAATGAAGACAACAAGTAATAGAAAAACTCAAAAAGCAAGTTAGAAAAAAAAATAAAAAATTTATAAAAAATAAAAAGGCTTATAAAATAATAAATAACAATTAAATAAGAAAAAATATAAAAAAAGTATAAGAATGAGAAATTACATTAATAATATAATAAAAAATAATAATAAAAATAAAAAGCACTATATAAAATATCTAAGATATAGAAATCTAAGCATTTATAGCTACATATAAGAATGCTTATTACATGATCTTAAAAAATAATCAGAGCCATAAGAAATGGAATAAATCATTTAAAAATAATTATTCTAAGAATAAAATACTAAAAGATAGTAATAAAAGCATTAACTATAAAAATTCCTTATTAATTAAATCATTTTATGCTCAATTAGCGTTTCAGGATGATAGCGAAAAAATAATAAGCTATAAAAACTTAAACTAAAAATAAAAAAAACTCTATCTAAATCTCTATAAAAAAATTAAGAAACAATTTATAAAATTATAAAGAAAAAGTAATCTACTTTATAAATAAATAAAAGAAAAACTAAGCTATATATAAAAGAATAACTACACATATAAAAATATACATAACAAGAAGATATGTAGAGGCAATTATAATTATAATATAATATAATTTACTAAAGAAAAAATAAAAAAGTTATAAAATTAAAAAGATAATCTATACAACTATATATCTATAAAAGTAATTTGCTAAGAAGAATCTTAATATATATAAAAAAAACATATATAGTAATATTTAAAATACTATAAATAGATTAATTAAGAATATCTAATATATAAATATAATAATAAGATTCTAGCAGCAATTTATAAATAAATCTTAAACTTAAATAGACACTAACTATATAATAGATAATTAAAATATATACTAAATTATATTTATATACACTTCCTGAACTTAGAGGGATATATGTATAATAAGATTTATTAGATAACCTACTATAATAATAGATGTAAATTCTACCATCTTAATAAAAGAATTAACTAATAATTTCTAAAAGCACTAGACATTATATTATAATTAAAATTTATATATTCTCAAGAAAACCCAGAATGCTAATACACGTATAAAAAAAATAGACATCCAGCACATTCTAATCTATCTAATAAATAATATCAAATAATATTTTATTAATACCACTAGGATAGACTGTTTATAAACTATTTAAAAGAATATATTTAAATAGTATAAAATTATATAAACTAACACTATAAAAAATATCTAATTATAATAGCAGTAAATCTAGAATACTAAATAATTATTATTTTAATAGAAATTAATGAGATTAAATTACAAATACTATTAGACTTAGGAGTAATAGAAAATCATATAAATCTTAAAATTATAACAAGACTACGAATCAAGTAATATAAAATAACGCAATAAACTACTATTATAAGAATAGATAGAAAACCTATAATACAAGAATATTAAATAAAAATAGAATTAATATTTTTGAAATTAAAATCCTATACTATAATAATTTCATTTAATATTACAGCAATAACCAGCTATGACGCAGTATTAAGAATATTATAATTACAAAAATAAAACCCTATTATTAACTAGACAATAAGAATAATTTTAATTAATAATAGCATATTACAAACTAAACTAGAAGAATACAAAGAACTCATAAATCTATAGAAAAGATTAGGAAATAACCTTTTGAAGATAGAACTAAAGCAAACTATCAGTTTAGATAAACTAGAATCATAAAAAATAACATAAGTTACTATCAAGAAACCAAATAAAACATAATAAAAAAAAGAAAAACAAAAAATACTAATAGTATGACTAAAACCTAAGAAAATTTATAAATAAGAATTAAAAAAGGTACTTACAAAGTTATTTAAGAAATACCATAACTTTATTAAACTATTTATAAAAAAAGAATATCAATTACCAACACATGAAAAAGAATATAAAGTAAAAATATTATTAAAACTAAGATTTATACTATTCTTAGTTAAGCAGCAGCACAAATCACAAAACCAGCTAGAACTTAAGAATAAGTTTATCTAAGAATTCCTAGCAATAGAATATATCTAAGAAAGACAAGAACCAGTATTAAACAGACCCATATTTATACCTAAAAAGAATAAAATTAAACAAATAATTATTAATTACCAAGCACTAAATAACAGAACTATTAATGATGCAAATAAGATATTATATTAAGAATAAAAAAGAGATCTATTATAAAAAATAAAAATCATAATAATCTTTAACGTTCAATAGGATTACTATAACCTTAGAATTATCAAAAAAAACATCTAAAAAACAGCTTTCCTAACAAATATGGGACTATTCAAATAAATAATTATATTAATAGGATTAAAGAGATTACTTATAAAATTTATAAGATTTATAATATATATACTAATTAAGTTTCTTAACAAGTTTATTATGGTATATTTTAATAATATTATTATTTACTCTAAAAAAGTTGAAAAATATAATAGTTATATATAGGTTATTATAATAGAACTTATAAAAGTAGAATTAACTCTTAAAATTAAGAAATATAAATTTAACACTACTATAGTCAATTATTTAGAGATAATTTATATATTAAAAAGATTAAAGATTTAACTAGAAAAAATGAACGCAATTTTAAATTAGCTAACACCAACCAATGTTAAGAAAGTATAAGAATTCTTAGAAACTAGTAGATATATTTAATACTATCTTTAGAATTATTCTAATATTGCACAACCCATGACTGAACTCCTCAAGAAAGATCTTAAATTTGAATAAATAAAAGAATAAGAAAAGTTATTTAATAATATTAAAGAATTAGTCAGAAAAGCATTAATACTTATATTATATAATCTAAATAAACCACATCTTATATGATTAGACATATTAGGATATATATTAGAGATTATTCTTGAATAACTAAATAATAATAAGAAATGGAGATTAATTATTTTTTTCTTAAAAAAATTCACTATAGTAGAAAGGAATTATAATATTTATAATAAAGAATTACTTATAATTGTTAAGACATTCAAGCAATGGAGATATTATTTATAAAGAGTTAAAAAAGAGATAATTATAAAAAATAATTATTATAATCTTAAATACTTTATAACAATGAAAGAATTAGTTAAATAATAAATATAATAAGCTAAACAACTAGCAAAGTTTAAATTCTAAATTAAATATATTAAAGAAAAAAAGAATATTATTATAAATATTCTTAATAGAAGACTAAACTACATTATAGATCTTAAATAACTAAAAACCAATATTCTGAAAGAAGACTTAAATAGAATATAATATAATACTAAAGCAATACTCGCCGCTGTAATTACTATTAATAAAATAGGATTTTATTAGCGAATAGTATAAGCAATATAAAAGAATAAAATATTAATAATTATAATATAAAATAAAAAAGCAATTTAGCAAGATAGATTAGCTATATAAAATAAATCTATACTTATTTTAAGAATAATAATTATAAAAATTATTAACACACACCACGATCTACTACTATAAGAATATCAAGGAATTGATAAAACTATAGAAAAAATATAACAACAATACTACTTTCCAAATATAAGAAGATAAGTCATGGAATATATTAATCAATATAATAGTTATAATAGGAATAAACTAATTAATTATTAATTTTATAAAAAAATGCAGCTACTAAAAACACTAGAACTCCTATAATAAAACATCATAATAGATTTTATATAAGCATTACTAGAATTAAAAAATCTAATTACTAGAATTCAATACACTAACACAATTGTTATTATTAATAGATTAATAAAATATGTCATTATATAACCAACGCTAAAGGATCTAATAGTAGAATAATATATAATATTTATAATATAAAAAGTATTTAGTTGGACTAGATTACCAACTATAATTATTTTAAATTAAGACAAGTTATTCAGATCTAAATATTAGCAAATAATTATAAAGATATATAGAATTAAATATAGCTTATTAATAGCAAATCACCAACAGACAGATAAACTAATCAAAAGAATAATATAAATAATTAAATAATATTTATAACACTATTTAGATTAGAATTAAGATAATTAAGTAAAGATATTATCATTAGCACAGTTTATACTTAATAATATAAAAAATACCTTAATTAGAGAAGTACCACACTTTGCTAATTTAGAAAAATATCTATAAATAATATAGACTACTATATCTTTAGATAGAAGATTTAATAAAGTAATTTTATAGGTAATATATATATAATAAATATATAATATAATGTTTAAAGATATCTAATAGGTAGAATAGAAAATAAAATAATACTATAATATAAAGCACAAGAACGCACTAATCTTTAAAAAAAAAAAGAAAGTTTATTTTCTATAATAAATACTAAAGTCAAAAACTTTCAATATTAAAAGCAAACAACTAAATAATAAATTTAACACAGTCAAATACAGACTATTTAAAATTATAAGAAAACTTAAAAATAACAATTATTAACTCCAGCTACTAGTAAGAATGTATATACACCTAGTATTTTATATCTCATTATTAAAACCTATGAAAAACCCAAAAAACAGAAATAATAAAGCTAATAATAAAGAATATAAAATAGAATAAATCTTAAATTAAAAATAAGAAAATAATCAAATCTACTACTTAATTAAATAGAAAGAATACTTACCAGAAGATAATTCATAAGAACCTATTATAAATTTAAATTATCATAATAAAATTCAGGAGTATTAAGCGATAATTGGTTTAAAGAAGAAAAAGCAGTAAATTAAAAAAAATCATTTATAACCAGACCATTAACATTATTAAAATTAAGTATTGATATAATTAATTTTTATTCTTTATATATTATCTTTTATTTCATTTACTTCTCTATTATCTTCTTTTTTTTTTTTTTTCTAATCTTTCTAACTCTTCAACATTTTTTATATTTATTTGAATAAATTGACTAGTATATTTTTAGAGAAACTTTTATTACTTCTTAAAATAAAAGAATTTAGCTAAAGTTGCTTTTTAATTCTTATCTAATTTTTATTGCACTGTAAGCAACTTTTTTCATATAAGATCAAATAAAGCTATTTTAACGCACTTATATTAATTATTACAAATACATTCACTACAATATTTTGAAATTTCGGATTTGATGCACTTCTTATTTTATTAAGAACAACAAAGACACAGAATCATAAAAATAATTCTAAATAGTTTAATTCACTTACACAAATTATGCTTATTAATATTTTACTTTAATAATATGGTTAGCTCATCACTATAATATAAATATTTTAAAAAGCAGGATTTACCTACGCTATAGGAGAGAAATATAGACTATTTATTACACTGTCAGGATGCCAGCCTTCAGAGAAGAAGATTATTAGAAGATTAAAAATATTATAGCTAATAGATTGAACTAATCCCTATAGAAACTAATATATAATAGAACAAAGAATTATCTGTGACTATTAGAGTTAGAATAATAGAGTGAGCAAAGCTTAGCTCTATTAAAATAAATAGAATTAATAGAGCAAAGCTCTAATAGTTTTAAAGGGATAATAGAGCATAGCTCTGATAGCTATAATAATAATAGAATATATAAGGACACTTATTTATTATATATTTAGTATTATTCAATCATTTTAAATTAACTATTTAACCTTGAGTATACTATTACTTATAGACTAGTTAAGCTTTATAACTCTTGTATACATTTCTTAGGCATCTAGCCCTTTTGATAGCAGAATACCATTAAACTGACGTTCAGTGAAGAGCTTTACTCTTTCTAGATACTTGACAAGTACTGGTTTACGACATAATTATTTCTAATTATTATTTCTTAAATAATTATTAATTAAATTATATTCTTTAAGCTGTACTATCTTTTTTAAATTAATTTTAATATTATAAAAGATTATATAGCTCTATTTCTAGTTCTATAATTATATATAATTAAATATACTATATAATATATTTAATAAAATTATTTTTATAAAATAGTTAATATAATTTTCTTAATACTATATATTAAAATATAGAATAAAAACTTATAAAGTAGAATTTATAATAGATTTTTTATTATTATATATAGATTTTTTTAATTATAATTTTTAAGATTTATATCTTATTTAATATAGCTACTCAGTATTATATTTATTTAGATAATATTAGTATTCAAGATTAATATATTATAAAATATTTTTTTATTATCTAGAATTTTATATAGCTTAATTATTATAAATAGTTTATTATTGATACTAGATACTATACATATATAATAATATAATACTACTCAAGATAGGAGCCACGATTTTTACACGTCCTATTGCGAGATTCTATTCTTCAACCCTTTCGCTTTCTTGTTCTTTAAAATGTCCCCACACAATCATGTCAATTCATCTGATCGACCGAGAAGCTCAGTGACATCTGGAAGGGGCCTCCCTCCTAAGGCAATCCCAGCAAATTCAGGCATGCAGTCGCCCAATGAAACCTTCTTTGTACCTTACAGTCCCCGTGTCGTCCTCCTGCCAGCACAACTTTCGCTGGATTCCGCGGAGAAACAGTTGTTGACCCGCAACATGTGCGCCTTTGGATTATTTTTGGGTCTATCTATATCTATTGTACTACTTTCAATTGGTTCTTACATCTTGAGAACTGGTCGCCTACGAGCCCCTCGGTTTTTGAGAGGTACGGCATCTAGAATCGGAACCATGACATATTATTGGCTAGAAACCAGCCACTATCACCGTGGACATCGTGCACTTTCGTTCCCTCGATAGCCGAGACGACAGTATCACTAATACTTAATGTGGCAATTGCTGCTGTGTTTGATAGCATGAATTATATACATGCAACTACACTTAGGTGGACTCTATTCTGGGAAGGTCGACTACGATACACCTCAACTCTCCGATTGTTTTCGAGTTCCAACGCACACGGTCCCCATGCATGGTATATGAATGTTATATCAGCAATATCTTTAGCAACAGTGTATGGCGGTATTTCAATCCTCACAACAAGTATTGATATCACTGGAAAGTGGGACGGGAACACTGCCGGGAATATTGAACAGTTTAGCGATAAAGCCCAACGACATGGTATCGACTTCAGTGCTTGGGCGATGTTAACACTGGGTACCGGTCTTCTCTTGCAAACATGCATTTCTACATATTGTTTACTTTGTAGTGGAAATGTGGCATATTGGGGATCAAATCCATTGGTTACAGCTAAAACATACGCGCGCTTAACTCTGCTAAACACTGAAAGAACAAAAATTCCTTCTGGTGTCCAAGCAGTCATGGATCGAGACGCAAAGTCATATGAGGGGAGGTATACAAAACCTACATACCAGATAGATGCCGAGGGGAGCACAGGAGATGAGTCACGGAATGAAGATGCCGTCGCGCGTCCAAACAGCCAGCAGCCTTCACTCAGAACGATAGTACCTCAGACGCACTGTATCATGTTGTTCGTCTGGCTTTCGTTCATCGCGTCCGCCGTAACGTCTACAGTTCTTGTTGCATTAGTCAGCACTCACAGCTTAGGTGGGTTTGACGACAATCTCTCGTCAAACACACTGGTTGATAAATGGAAGAATTACGCATATATTTCCACGCGACTTTCGGAAGTTTTTGGAAATCGTACTGAGTGGCTGGGGATTTCATTTCAGATTATCAGCCAGTCCATCCTGACTTTCTGCCTTCATTCTGTCCAACTTCTCGTCAACCTCTTCCGAGACGAGGCTGCATGGCGGAAAGCAGCGCACGTTGGATCTAGCTTGAGTGGTGATTCACTCTGGTCATTCTTGACGAGCTCGCAAAGCATGCTCTTTTTCTTTTACAGATCTCTTATTCAGTGGATATTTGGCTGCGCGTTCACTGCAGATATTGAAATAGGGCTAGCTCTGCTACCGATGCTGACGTTGAGCATTATGCTGTTTGTCTTATCCTGCATCCTAGAATATTCAACCAGAAAGAGCATAAAAGGATTTCAACCGGTTACATACGGTAAGATATCACGACTCCTTGATTTTGTGGATGATTGGGACCACGAAAGAATTTTTTGGGGTGATAAAGGCGAGATGGAAAACGGAGTGCGCAAGGCAGGGACAGCATCATATCGCCTGGCTGACCTTCAGCCCGACGCTTCATACGTGGGGATCGTGTCAAATTCTCCGACTCATGAGATATGACTGAGGAGATGTAGATTAATTGAATGATAGTTTGTAGTAATCTATGACTTGCTTATTTTGAAAAAGAATGCACTATGGCCAAGAGTGCCTAAAGGGTTGAAGAATAGAATCTCACAATAGGACGTGTAAAAATCGTGGCTCCTATCTTGAATAGTATTATATTATTATATATGTATAGTACCTAGTATCAATAACAAACTATTTATAATAATTAGGCTATATAAAATTCTAGATAATAGAAAAATATTTTATAGTATACTAATCTTAAATATTAATATTATCTAAATAAGTATAGCACTGAGTAGCTATACTAAATAAAATATAAATCTTAAAGATTATAATTAAAAGAATCTATATATAATAGTAAAAAGTTTATTATAAATTCTATTTTATAAATCTCTATTTTATATTTTAATATATAGTACTAAGAAGATTATATTAACTATTTTATAAAAATAATTTTATTAAATATATTATATAGCATATTTAATTATATATAATTATAGAATTAAAGATAGAGTTATATAATCTTTTATAATATTAAGATTAATCTAAAGAAGATAATATAGCTTAAAAAATATAATTTAATTAATAATTATTTAAAAAATAATAACTAAAAATAATTAATAGTATATTTTAATTTACTATAAAATATAAATATAATTATTATTTTTTAATAGACTAGATTTAAGTTTTTTATTATTTATATATTCTATATTTTAGCTCTTTTAATCTTTTTATTATAAAATTTTTATTTAATTCTAGTTTATTATTTATTATATAGCTAGTTTAGCTTTCTATAATTATACTTTAAATTATAAGAATTATAAAAAGTATTTTTACTTTATTATATTATTCTTTTTTAATAGAACCTAATAGTTTCTAATATTTATATATTAAATATAATTAAGTCTAGGAAGTTATTATTATAAAATTAATTATTTTTATATTTAAAATATATATATTAATGCCTACTATTTAAATAGCTAAGAAATATTATTTTAATAAATAAAATTAGTATCTTATATTATTATAAAAAAGTATTCTATTAGTATAAAAAATTTAATAAATATTAATAGATAAAATATATAATATTTTCTAATTAAAAAGGTTTATATATTATTAACTAAGAATTAATCTTAATATAATATATAAAATAGAAATTAAGTTATATAATTTATATATAATATCTTATTAATCTCTTTATTTATTTATTTTATATAATATATTTATATTTTATATATATTAAATTAGATAATATTTCTAGTTTTATAGTACTAGATTACTAAATATATAAAAAGATTTATATAGACTTTTTTTTTATAGAATATATATATTATTATCTATATTTAGCCAAATAGGTGGGGTTAAATTAATATTTAAAAATTAATTTTATATATAATTATATAAGTGTCGGAAACTTCGGTCGATACCGTCGGAGTATAACTAGGATAGTTATATTAACGGAAGAAGTTAATATATTCTGATGTACGAAAGGCTGTATGAGCGTAAAGTCTTAAGAAAGTAAGGCAAACTGAATATCCTGTTCGATAGAAGAACGTATACTCAAGTTATCACAGTTAATCAAAGACAATAGGGAAAACTAAATACATGGTAAGTGAGTGTCCTTATATATCCCATCGCGAACATAGCCATCATAGCGCTTTTCGTTTAGTTGATATGCGCGCTATGTTCGAGTGAACATATCACTTGCTTAGTACTCTGCTATGCCTGCTATGTTACCCTAACCCTAAGGTTACGGATAATCCTTTGTTCCATTATGCATTAGTTCCCGCAGGGATCAGTCTAATCTATTGGCTGTGACGTTTCTAATCTTCTGACAATCCCCTCCTTTGAAGGCTGACGTCTCGACAGCTCAATAAATAGTCTGTGTCTCCCATCCTGCGCGTAGGTAGATTCTGATTTCCAAAATGCTCGTGTTGTGGTACTGAGCTAACCATGTCGTCAAAGTCAAATATTCGAAAGGATAACCTCGCGTTGCGTATTGAGCAATCCGGTGTTCAATTGCTGATTCCTTGCGTTCGGTGCGCAACTCTGGATAGAAAGTGCATCAAATCCGAGGTTTCCAGTCGTTGTAGCGAGTGTGTCAAAAACGGTCGGTGCAAGTGTGTCGATATGGCTTCATCCGATCTTGCGTGGAAGAAGTTAATTGCGGCACAAGATAAAATTCGTGCCCAACGTCAAGAGGCTCGAGCAAAATTGTTAGAGGCGGCTGCTCGCTTGGATCGTCTTGAGAAGCAAGATGATCTCCTCCGAAAACGCGCGGGTCAATTTATTCAAACAGACATAAAAGATGTTGAAGAATTGGAAAAATTGGAGGAAGAGGAAGAGGCGAGAGAAAGGAAAAGGCTGGAGGAGGAAGAACGGAAGGCTTCGGAAGAGCGTGCAAAACTAGAGGCAGCGCGCAAAGAACAAGAGTTGATTGCGTCGATGCTTAATTCTGGCGATACCAACGGCCTGGTCGTGGATGATTCTTCCTGGCTTGCTTCTTTTTCTTTTCCAAACCAATCGTTGCTCGATACTCCTGAATCTTATCGTGGCAATTCAAATTCGTGACGGGTTCCCATGAATCGTCTTCCAGTGAGTATCCTTTCCATCTGATCAAGTAGTAGATCTGACCATTTTCTTGCTTGCGGTCTAGAATCCTTTCTACTTCGTATTCTTCGTCGTCTGCTTCATCGTTTCCGTTTTCTGGGTTTTTCGTTGGTTCTAATAGCGATATATGAAATATTGGGTGTATGCGCATTCTTGCCGGTAGTTGGAGTTGATAATTGTCGTTTTCGAGTTTCTTCACAATTCTGAATGGTCCGTATTTGACTGCGTCAAATTTGTTGCTTGGTCGTTTTGTTTTAATGTTGAAATTTTTTGATCCTGGTGTTCGTCGTAGAAGGTAAACTCTCTCTCCCTTTTGTAAGGCTGGCGCGTCCTCGCGTTTCATATCGTAATATCGCTTCATTTTCTGTTCTGCCCATTGAATGTCTTTAGACATCGTATTGTGCATCCGTTGCATATGCGTTGCCTGTAGTATTGCTTCGTTGGATCTTCCGTCTGTCGATATGGAAGTCCATGTCATTCGTGGGTATCTTCCTAGATTGGCGAAGTGCGGTACTTCTCCTGTCGAGGTGCTTTTTGCGTTATTCAATGCAAATTGTGCCAATGGTAGCAATTCTACCCAATTGTCTTGGTTCCAATCCAAATAGTGTCGTAGGTGTTGCTCAATGAACTGTATCATTCTTTCGGTTGGTCCATCTGTCTGTTGGTGGTTTGCAGTTGATAGGCTATGTTCAATTCCACATGCCTTTGTAATTGTCTGCCAGTATTTTGATCTGAATAGCTTATCTCGATCCGAAATGATCTTGGTTGGCAATCCAGTCCAACTGAATACTTCTCGTAGCATGAGTATTGCACATTGTTCTGCTGTTAAATCCTTCGGCGTTGGTCGTATGATGACATATCTCGTTAATCTGTCAACAATAACGATTGCGTCGGTGTATCGAATTCCGGTAATTGGATCCTTCGATTCTGGTAATCCCTGTATGAAGTCGACTGTAATATATTCCCATGGCTTGTTTGGTATTTCTGGTAGTTGCATTTTTCCATAAGGTCGATGGTTAATTGGCTTGTTTCTGTTGCAACTGTCGCATTGGCTGACATATTCCGTAACTTGTCTTCTCATGTTTGGGAAATAGTATTGTCGTTGTATCTTTTCCATAGTTTTGTCGATCCCTTGGTGTCCTTGTAGTGGTGGATCATGGTGCGTTCTGATGATTTCCGTGATCATTGTCCCTGGGACAAGTATGGACCCATTCCATACAGCTAATCCTTTCTGTAGTGTCGCTTCTTTATTTTTCAATGCTGTTATAAGTGTCTTATCTTTGCTGGTAGCATCTGTCATTCGCTGGTGAAATCCTGAGTCGGTAACAGTGATTGCAGCGGCGAGTACTGCTTTAGTATTATATCGTATACCATCTTTGTCTTCTTTCAGAATGTTGGTTTTTGGCTGTTCAAGACCTATAGCGTAATCCGGTCTTCTGCTGAGGGCGTCTGCAATAACGTTTTCTTTTCCTTTGATGTGTTCAATCCGAAACTTGAACTTTGATAAATATTCGGCCCATCGTATTTGTCGTCCAACTAATTCTTTTGTCGTCGTAAAGTATTTGAGGTTGTGATGGTCACTTTTCACAATTGTTTCTTCCTTGACTCCTTGTAGATAGTGTCTCCATTGCTTGAATGCTTCGACTATCGCAAGTAGTTCTCTGTCATGAACGTCGTAGTTCCTTTCTGCTGTGGTGAATTTTCTTGAGAAGAAGGCGACGGGTCTCCATTTTCCTTCGTCGTCTGGTTGCTCGAGAACAATTCCTAATGCATATCCTGATGCGTCTGGTCGTATCAAATGTTGTCTGTCCGGATTGTGTAGCATAAGTATCGGTGCTTTCTTGACTAGTTCCTTGACGTTGTTGAATGACTTCTCTCTTTCTTCTGTCCATTCAAATTCCAAATCTTTCTTGAGTAGTTCGGTCATCGGTCGGGCGATCTCAGAGTAATTCTGGAGATATCGTCTGACATATCCACTTGCTCCTAAAAATCCTTGAACGTCCTTAACACATGTCGGTGTTGGCCAATTCAATATTGCGTCCATCTTTTCTGGTTGAATCTTCAATCCTTCTGGCGTATAAATCATCCCTAAATAGTTGACCGTGGTTGTGTCGAATTCACACTTCTTGATCTTGAGGGTCAATCCTGCTTTCATTAGTTCAGTCATTACTGCTCGTACATGGTCATCATGTTCTTCAACGTTCTTGGAGTAGACAATGATATCATCAAAGTATACTGCAACAAACTTGTTAAGAAACTTGATTAACACATGCGTCATGAATCTTGCAAATTCGGCAGGTAATCTCTTCAATCCCATAGGTGCGACTACCCATTCGAATAATCCCATATCCGTAAGGAATGCTGTTTTCCAAATATCTTCTTCGGCAGTCCTAAGGTTGTAATAACCCCATTGGATGTCAAAGACTGTCATGATCTTTGCTCCTTGCAACAGATCTCTTTTCTGTTCCTGATGCGGTGCCTTGTTTGCATCATCAATCGTTCCGTTATTCAGTGCTCGGTAATCGATAACTAGTCGTTCTGTTCCATCCTTCTTTGGCACAAACATTGGTCTGCTCGAGGCTGGTCCTCGTCCTTCGCGTATATATCCTGCAGCTAAGAATTCTCTGACAAACTTGTTTTCCAATTCTAGCTGGTCTCGTGATTTGTGCGTTTGCTTAACTGAAGGTGGCGTGAATCCTGGTTTCAATGGTATCCTTGCTTCATATTCCTTTTCATGGTTCGGTAACCGGTATTCCTTTTTCACAAATAGCTCGATAAAGTCGTAGTACTTCTTGGGTAACTTCGCGAGTACCTCTTTCAATTCTTGTTCGTAAATTTCTTTTGGTTTCGGTCGTGTCTGTGGTTGCTGCACAGGTCGCTCCTGTGTTGTTTCTTCTTTTGCAAGTCGCTCCTGCGGTGTTTCATTTGTCTGTTTCCTAGTAGGCTGCATCACCTTCTGCGCCTCTTGTTCACCTGAGCTGGCATTTTTCTTCAGCCCTGCTTGCGGAAAGTTATTCCCCAATCCTTCTCGTAAGCTCGTGAGTTCTTCGTATTCTCCTAACTTGGTTCGTAAGATTCGGTTGTCAATAGAAACTGTTCCAGTTGTCCAATCAATAACTGGGTTTTGCTCTTGTAACCATGGCATTCCTAGTACTGCGTCGTATCCGGTTATTGCTGTAATGTCGAATGAAATTGTCGTAACATATGGTCCTGATGACATAAGAATCGGTTCCGTTTTCTTCTTATATCCTTCCATGATTGGTTCTCCGTTGATGCTAACAATCTCGGTCCATTGGTTTGTCTCATGGTATCGGAGTTGTAACTTGTCTGCTATATCGGGGCTCATATGATTTCCGGTAGCTCCTGAATCCAAAAGTATTCGTAGCTTCGTTTCCTTGATTTCTGCCAAGATAATGATCGTTCGATATCTTGGGTCAATTGTCGCTGCGATCAGGTGCTTCGTCTGATGTCGATCCATGTAGCTCTGTACTGCTCGGACGTGTTCTTCTAAAGGGTTCACGAAAAGTCCATCGTGGTGAAATTGACAGAACACTGCGTGACATTCTTGCTTGGATAAGTCTGAATGTGCTGGATGTCCACTTTCCTCGTATACGCACTGGCATTCCGGGTTTTCTTGAGGGCATGTAAACTTTGCATGTAAAGCAATGCCTGGTGTTTTCGGAAACCATTGGTTGATTTTCTTGCTGAGGTGGTGGAATTCGCATCCATCGTCGTAGCACGTTGTCCAATGTACTTCATTGTGCATACATCCTCCTAAATTGGGATAGTGCATGCAAATGCAATTCGGTACATGTCCTAATTGTCCACTGCATAGTCGATGTCCATTCGATTTGGATATTTTCTCGTAAATGGTCGCTAGGATCTTGTTGCTCTGTCCATGTGTTGGGCAGTTTCGGTATGTCCACTCGTGACATTTTTTGCACATCTCTATGTGTTCTTTCCAAGTGTGTTGAGATTCTTCCCAGCAGATTGCTTTCACAGGCATGCAATTGCATAGGTCATCTCCCTGGTTCCGTAATTTGTTTATCTTTTCTTCAGTAACCCATGTTGTGTTGTAGCTGCGGTTACTCTTGCAGGTTTCCTTGTTGTGCGTCTTGTTCTGAGCACAATCGCTTTTGTCGGTATATTCCTGTTGAGCTCGTCCTTGTCTTATTTCTGCGAGTTGTTCTTTAATCTTTTCATAGGGGTCCAGGTGGGGTTTCTTTTGGTCTCGATGCTCGGCTGGCTGACTTATTGCCTCTTCGTCACCACCTTGCAACGCCAATTGAGTATGAAACGACTCAATCAGTGAGGAATCTTCATAGTCAGTGCTCTCACTGCTATCTTCCGGTTCTTCTTTATCTGGTTCGTAACCTCCGGGATAACTGTTCTTAGGTGATCGGTTCCGTACCTCATGGCTCTGCTTATTCCTCGAAAGCATGCGGTGAGCGTCCTCGTGCGTGGCCATAGGTGCTTGGATTTCTACGTCATTGACATTTCGTATAGCGCTTTTCATCTTCGTTGTCATTCTTCGTTGTATCGTTGTCGCGATTTCTTCTTCTTGGTCCATACTGATCCTTTTCATTTGTCGTCTTCTTGGTGCTTCTTGGTCCATAGGCGTGTCCAATGCTTGCCGTATCTGTTTCTGTAATTCTTTCTGTCTCTCAGCTTGCTGCTGTATTCCTTGCTTGTATTGTTCTGGTAATTCTTCATCGGTTTCTGAGTATTCATCGGTACTGTCTTCTTCTGGGGTGTATACGTGGATGGCTGCTGCAATTTGTTGTCGTGATCCCTGGTTGGCCGATCCAGAGTTCTTCTTTGGCTTGCGACATTTGCTTGCAAAATGTCCTGGTATTCCACAGTTAAAGCAGGCTTTCTTTTTGATGAGTTTTTCCTTTTCTTCTTTTGTCAGGGTTGCATTCATTTGCATAATGACATCTCCGTCTCGGTCACGTCGCTCTTGGTGTGATCCTCGTGGTCTTCCTTCGTTCATTCTAGGCATTCCGCCATGCTTTCTCCAGATCTGAAATTCTTGTTTCTTTCTTTTGATTTCAAATAGCTTATTGTCGATTTTAACGGCTGTTTCAACAAATTTATTGAAGTTGTTTGGGCGATCCATTTTGATGAGTTCAAACTGGACTTCTTCTTTGAGCATGTTTTCGAATAGTGCAATGAGAACGTCGTCGTCGTAATCTAATGGTGCCGTAATTTGTCTGAATCTTGTTGCGAGCTGTTGAGCTGATCCGGTTTGGCGCAAGAAACGTAGCTGCCTTTCAGCATTTCTAACTTCGTCGATATTCCCGAATGCTTCCTTTAGCTTGATTTTGAAGTTCTTGTAGCTCATAAAGATTGTTTTTGTTAAGTCATCCCAGTCGTCTTTGTCGTCAGTTGTATAATAGTCGTCGAGTATTGGTTGCATCCATTCAGCTGCTTCGCCGGTAAGGCATGATGCAACGAAGATGATTTTTCGTTTTTCGTCCCGAATTCCCTTCTCGTCAAGGTGCATTTCCATGTTGACAAGGAATGTTTTGAGCTTCGATCGAGTTCCATCAAAGTTCATAGGCTTTGGCATCTTCATCTTGAACTGTTCGCTGTCGTTAGTAGTACTGACATTGGGTCCCATTACCTGAGCTTCAAGTTGTTCGATATGGTCAACTTGTTCCTGATTTTGCTTCTCAAGTATTTCGACATGACTGGTGAGGCGATCCATGTACCCTTCGAGCGTCTTAATTCGTTCCATAGGGTCAAGCTCCTCCTGCTGTTGGGTTGCTTTACCCTTGGTTGGGATGGTAGAAGGTCCTGGGGCGTTGGGTGCCATGTTGATCGTCGAGTTAAGACTTCTCTTTCGCAATGAGGGTCTTTGATTGTCGGAAACTTCGGTCGATACCGTCGGAGTATAACTAGGATAGTTATATTAACGGAAGAAGTTAATATATTCTGATGTACGAAAGGCTGTATGAGCGTAAAGTCTTAAGAAAGTAAGGCAAACTGAATATCCTGTTCGATAGAAGAACGTATACTCAAGTTATCACAGTTAATCAAAGACAATAGGGAAAACTAAATACATGGTAAGTGAGTGTCCTTATATATCCCATCGCGAACATAGCCATCATAGCGCTTTTCGTTTAGTTGATATGCGCGCTATGTTCGAGTGAACATATCACTTGCTTAGTACTCTGCTATGCCTGCTATGTTACCCTAACCCTAAGGTTACGGATAATCCTTTGTTCCATTATGCATTAGTTCCCGCAGGGATCAGTCTAATCTATTGGCTGTGACGTTTCTAATCTTCTGACAATAAGAAGATATCTACTACTAAAAATAAAACTAGTTTAATAATATTATAATTAATAATTTAAAGTTATATAGAGCTTCTAAAAGATTCTTTACTAGTAGAAATATTCTTATATAAAGTAAAACTATATTATAAATATATAAAAATATCACTTTTATATTATAAGATAAAGATCTAGAATAATTTATATATATAGCTTAATATTATTTTAATTATAAAGGTTAAAATTTAATTAGAGTAATATAAAAGTATATACTAATTTCTTAATTAAATATATATAAATAGTATTCTATTAAATTAATATAAATTAAATAAATATTCTAATTTTATTATAAAATATTAATTTAATAACTTAATATATTAGTTCACCTTCTTAAAAAAGGCTAAATTATATATCTTAAAGATTATTATATTAATCTTTAAATAAATTTAGACTGTAGTTACTAGCCAATACAGATATATAAGATAGAGCTTTAGAATATTTATAAAAATAGCTTAGCGTCTCTTGGCTACAGGGATCAGTAAATAAATAAAGTGAGTAAAAATGTGCACTGTTTTTGTAAACAACTGTATAAGCGGACACTCTTATTTCTTTATACTCTTATTTCTTCACACTCTTATTTTTTCACACTCTTATTTTTTCACACTCTTATTTCTTTACACTCTTATTTCTTCACATTCTTATTTCTTTATATTCTTATTTCTTTATACTTTTATTTCTTTATATTCTTATTTTTTTATACTCTTATTTCTTTATACTCTTATTTTTTTATATTCTTATTTCTTTATATTCTTATTTCTTTATACTCTTATTTTTTTATATTCTATTTTATACACACTCTTCTGTTGTGCAATATGGAAAAAGAGCTCCTGTATTATTTATCTAGCATATATAATTATAGGTTACTCTATACATTAAATTCTAACACATAAAATACCCATGTATATAGATCTAAGTAGATATCATATTAAATTTTTTCATTATAAGTGGGGCAGTTAATTGAAAGATAGATTAAAATAAACTAAAAATTTTTTATTTATAGTATAGAAAAGATGTTTAAAGACTTATATATAAGTTAAAGTAATTATAAGAGGAATATTAAAATAGAAAAACTATCTAATATAAATTTATTTTAGAGAAGTGATAGAGCATTTTTAAGTTTAGTTTATTCTAAGATTAAAATAGAATCTTAATATTATATAGATACTTATAAAGCTATTTTAATAAGAATAAGAATAAAACCTAAATATTTTTAAAAAGTAATAGAAGTTATTGTTATGGGCTGACCCCATATTGTCGTTCGGGACTGAGCCCTCACGAAGTCTATGCCAAGGCCCGAAGTACTTACCGCCTATGGGAGGCAGAACTCAACAAGGATTTGAAGCTATTCCCAGATCCCAATAGCGCAACGCTAGGCCCTAGACGGGTATTATCAATTTAGTGAATGAACACTAGCGTTCCCCCTTTTTCATATAAGATGCCTGCTGTTGCGGAACTTCCTACTTTCTTCCTTTTTTCTTTCTTTCCTCATGTATTTAGTATATTCGAATATGAACATATAGCTGTTTCATAAGGCGGGACTGGCCCGTAACATTATACTAAATACATCCTTTTGAACGACTGATCTATAGAACCCTGAATCGAACGATGGATGACGAAGGAATCGAACAGCAGCCGCAGCATGGCGAACAGTTGACCCCGAACGAGATGCTCATGCAGATGCACCACATGATGAACGCCATGAACGCTAGTGTCAACGTTGTGCAGAACAACTTGACCCATATCAATGACCGTATTGCCCTCCTTGAACGTCTCCAGCAGCAACAACAGCAGCAACAACAGCAGCCCCAACCGCCCCCGTACCAACAGCCTGCACCGGGTCTTGCTCCTGCTGGTACGCCAGCCCCCCAACCTGAACCTGCTGCCACACCCGCCGCTGCCTATGCCAATTCCCAACCCATACAGCCCATCTTCCAGCGTCCTCGTCACACGCACCGTGACCCCGAGCTGTATGATAATACCGACAGATCCAAGTTCTTGCCCTTCTTCGTTGGCCTCAGGGCCAAGCTCCGAATTGACTCAGCCGCCATTGGATCCCCTTTCAACCGAATCTGGTACGCCTATGAGTGTCTTCGTGACGACGCACGTTCGAAAGTGTTCCCATGGATGCAGTTATACGCACAGGACGAGCTCGTACCTGAGGAGTCCCTCGAAGCCTTCCTCTCACACCTCAGCGACCTCTTCGAAGACGAACATGCGGAGGAGAAGGCGAACCTCGAACTCAACCAACACTTCCAGAAGAGCTCTTCCTTCCGCGACTTTATCGCCGAATTCGATCGACTACTACTGCTCGCGGGTGGCGCCAACTGGAGCGACAGTGTTAAGATCTCCAAAGTCCGATCTGCCATCAACCAACCTCTCCGGAAAGAACTCATTGGCAAGACCCTCTCGCGTAATTATGAGCAATTCCGCACCCAACTCAATAAGGTCGCTGATGACCTAGAGGAGTACAACCGAATCGAGAGTCGGCGACGCCGACCCGCCAGCCAGCAACCTGCTGGAGCAAGACGAGGCAACCCTTATCCTCCAGCTGTCCCTGCTGCTGCCCCAGCCCGCGATCCTAACGCCATGGAATGGACGTCCAACCCAGCATACGTCAACGCTGTCAGAACCCCGTTCCTCTGTTACAACTGCGGCCTGCCAGATCACATGTCTCGCAACTGCACCAACCCCTATAATCCAAATGCCCCGAGGCCACCTCCCCGTACTGCCGCAAGATCCTCTGCCAACGCCACTCCTGCGAACCGTACCCGAGTGAACGGTGTCACCTTCGAACCGACTCAACAGGCACAAGGACATGTGGAACCCGAAGAATCAGAACAGGAAAACTAGCCGCTCTCGAGGACAGTCGCCCCCGGGAGCATGATGAGTGGAGAAAATTTCAAGAGCAACTAGCACCTGTCAATGACACGCCTTTCGAAGTGGAGGCCTTGTTAGATAATGACGTTCATGTACAAGCCTTAGCTGATAGTGGGTGCCTCACTTATGGACTAATCAAAAAGTCTTTTGCTCTCAAGAATAATCTCACACGACGCGCTATAACACCGATGCCGTTAGCCAGCTACGATGGCGTCAATGGACAAGAAACGGATGAAATTGTGGTTACAATGATGGACGTCGGTGGTCACCGACAGAAGAAGATATGCTTATATGTAGTACCGAAGATGGAATACGACATGATCCTGGGATTGCAATGGATGCGAGCCGAAGGAGTGATATTTGATGCGAAGAAAGAACTTCTCACTTTTGCCGATGGAGTGCAAGTGAGCAATATGAACCTGCGGGATGTCCGCACCCAAATGAAGAACAACACCTATGAGATCTCAGCAAATGCTTTACAGATATTGAGAAAAAGAGACCGACGGAAGAAGAAGCAACAACTGGAAATTTTTGCCGCCAGCCTGGCTGATATAGACAAAGCCCTGTCACCCAAGAAACGAACCGATCCTCACGCTGCGTTGCCGGAACAATACCGTGAGTTCCTAGATGTATTTGACCCGAATGAAGCCGACAAGTTACCACACCACCGATCCGGAGTTGATCACTCTATCGAATTAATTGAACAAGATAAGGACGGTAAGAAGCCAGAGGTCCCATGGGGCCCATTATACAACATGTCAAGGGAAGAGCTCCTTGTACTACGGAAGACGTTGCATGACTTATTGTCAAAGGGGTTTATACGCGTCAGCAAGTCACCAGCCGCCGCACCAGTACTATTCGTGAAGAAGCCTGGAGGTGGGCTACGCTTCTGCGTTGACTATCGCGCCCTGAACGCCATCACGAAGAAGGACCGATACCCGCTGCCCCTAATCCATGAGACTCTCCAGAGGATCTCTAAAGCGAAGTGGTTCACCAAGTTCGACGTTCCTGCCGCGTTCCACAAGATTCGTATTGCTGAGGGAGATGAATGGATGACTGCGTTTCGCACTCGATTTGGGCTCTTCGAGTGGCTGGTAACACCCTTTGGGCTAGCCAATGCTCCTAGTACGTTCCAACGGTATATTAACTGGACGTTACGAGACTTCCTTGACGACTTTGTTTCCGCCTATATCGACGACATCTTGGTGTTCACTGACGGCACGTTGGCTGAACACCGAAGACATGTTAAACGTGTTTTGCAACGCCTTCGAGAGGCAGGGCTCCAAGTCGACATTGACAAATCCGAGTTTGAAGTCCAAAGCACCAAATACTTAGGATTCATCATCGAAGCAGGGAAAGGTGTTCGAATGGACCCCGCCAAGATTGCTGCTATCAAGGAATGGCAAGCACCATCAACTGTACGCGAGGTCCGCCAGTTCTTAGGGTTCGCCAATTTCTACCGCCAGTTCATCAAAGCGTATGCCGAGCTCACAGCACCGCTCACGGACCTGACTCAGAAGGGACGACCATTTGTATGGTCCAAAGCTGCGGATGAGGCTTTTGAATTCCTGAAGCAAGCTTTCATAACTGAACCCGCGCTTGTCCCCTTCGACCCGGCCCGTGACACAGTGGTTGAAACTGATGCATCTGGATACGCCACTGGAGGAACTCTTTCGCAGTATGATGACCGAGGGGTACTGCGCACCTGCGCATACCATTCTCGGAAGCTCAAACCGGCCGAGTGCAACTATGAGATCCACGACAAAGAATTGCTTGCGATTATAGACTGTCTTCGACAGTGGGAAGCTGAGCTGGTCTCAGTAGAGCGGAAGTTTACCATCGTGACAGACCACAAGAATCTGCGGTACTTTAACACTATACGACGCCTCAATGAGCGACAATCTCGGTGGCAACTAACCCTCTCGCGCTTTAACTTTGAACTTCGCTATCGACCTGGGTCCCAAGCCTTTCGCCCTGATGCACTTTCCCGGAGAGCACAAGACATGCCGAAGGACTATAATGACGATCGATTGGCCTACCGAGACCGCGTGCTGCTTCCCCCAGCCCAGACCGTCCGAACGAACGCTATAGCTGCCAGTGACCATCCAGCAGACCCCGCTGCGGAGATTGAGCAACTATGGCAGATAGCCGAGGAACAGGATGAATCATACCAACGGATCAAGGATGCAGTGAAGCAGGGGTTGAGACGCTTCCCCCGGGACCTAGGGCTGAAGGTGACTATCGCCGAATGCACAGTTAGCGAAGACGACAGGCTCTGGCACGGGAATCGGAGGTGGGTGCCGTTTTATGAACCCCTCCGCACCAAGATCATGCAGGTCTCCCATGACTCTGCATTGTCGGGTCATCCAGGCCGCAACGGGACATGCGCAATCGTGGGCCGTAGTTTCTTTTGGCCGGGCTTCAGCGACGATATTCGACGATTCACCAATAACTGCGATAAGTGCAAGGCAAATACAATTTGGAGAGATAGGAGACAAGGATTGTTGAAGCCTTTACCAATTCCCTATAAAAAGTGGCGCGAGATCAGTATGGACTTTGTGGTGGAGCTACCAGACTCTGGTGGTTATAAGAACCTCATGGTTATTGTCGACCGACTGTCAAAGGGCGTGATATTGACTCCGCTGAAGGACCTGCGAGCCGAAACAGTGGCAGGGAAATTCCTCAAGTATTTCGTCCCCCGACATGGCTTCCCAACAGGCATCGTATCGGATCGTGGTACACAATTTGTGGGTGAGATCTGGGGATATATTTGTCGAAGCGCTGGTGTCGTAAGACGACTGTCAACAACCGCTCATCCGCAGACCGACGGACAGACCGAGCGTATGAATGCCGTTGTGGAGGACTACCTCCGGAAGTATTGTTCGCACCTCCAAGGGGATTGGAAGGACCTACTCGGCGCTGCTGAGTTAGCGATAAACAACCGGGATGCTTCATCGACAGGTGTCAGCCCTTTCTTCCTCGAACACGGCTACCATCTAGAGGTTATTGACCTTCGTGCTGCAGAGCACGAACCCACGAACCAGCTGAAGGAAAGAGAGATCGCGAAGACTATCATTGACAAGCTCGCTGGAGCGTTAGAATTGGCACAAGCAGAGCTCGCTGCCGCTCAGCAGCGTATGGAGACAGCTGCGAACCGCACCCGCGAACCCGCGTATAACTACCAACCAGGTGACAAGGTCTGGCTGGATCTGCGCAATGTGCGGTCCCTGAGGCCGTCAAAGAAACTTGACCATCGGCATGCCAAGTATACCGTCCTAGAGAAGATTGGCACGCACGCTTACCGGCTTAATGTGCAAGGGATTCATGACGTGTTCCATACAGTCCTGCTTCGTCCCGCTCACACAGATCCGTTCCCTTCGCAGGATACGACGGATTACCAACCTCCAGGAATCCTGGTCGACGGCCATATCGAGTTCGGGATCGACAGCATCGTGGGTGAGCGTATCCACGGCCGAGGCAAGGAGCTGCAATATCTAGTGAAGTGGACGGGTTATGAGGGTCTGTACTGGGAGCCCGCAATCAACTTTGTCGACACCGAAGCGCTTGACGTCTGGGAAGCCTCGAAGGGGGGGGCTAATGTTATGGGCTGACCCCATATTGTCGTTCGGGACTGAGCCCTCACGAAGTCTATGCCAAGGCCCGAAGTACTTACCGCCTATGGGAGGCAGAACTCAACAAGGATTTGAAGCTATTCCCAGATCCCAATAGCGCAACGCTAGGCCCTAGACGGGTATTATCAATTTAGTGAATGAACACTAGCGTTCCCCCTTTTTTCATATAAGATGCCTGCTGTTGCGGAACTTCCTACTTTCTTCCTTTTTTTCTTTCTTTCCTCATGTATTTAGTATATTCGAATATGAACATATAGCTGTTTCATAAGGCGGGACTGGCCCGTAACAGTTATTAAGATTAATAAAAATATAGTTATTAAATATATTAAAAGTAAGGCCTATATTAAGATTAAATTATATATTAATTTAATTAGATATAGTGTATTACTTTCTAAGTATTAAAGCATATAGTGGGAACTAGGCTAGATTAGTAAAAATCTAATATATAAATATAATATCTAGTAGATTATATAAGTATAAACTTTTATAAAATATAATTAACTACTTAAAAGAGATCTTTAATAATAATAAAAAACTATTTTATTATATTAATAAAATAGTAGATTATAACATTATATAAATAATTAATAAATAATAATAAAAAATATACTTCTAGCTTATATTTAAACTATAATTTTAAATTAGAATAACTATTTCTAACTTATACTTAGATTATAGTAGTATAATATTACTAGTATAAGTGCTAATATAATATTAATATTTATATTTCTAATTTATACTTAAATTATAACTATATAGTATTACTAATATTGATCTTAATTCTATAGACTATAGGATATTATTAATATATTTTTTAAAGAAGATCTATAGAGATCTAATAATAGCTTAAGAGAATAGATATATATATTAATTAATTTAAAGAAGAAATATATAGTATTTAATTTATATTTAGATCTTTAGAATATTTCTTCTAGTATGATATTATTTATTATATAAATACCTTTATAGTTAGCTTAAGATGCAAACTCTAGAGATATTAATAATAGTAGATTTTTTAGTTTAGAGATCTATTAATAAGAATAGGTAAAATTACTGCTAAGAGAGAAGTCTTAGTGGAAGATAATATTAGTATTAACTAGACTTGTTAAGGCTTTGCCACAGGCGACCATGAGCCACGCAACTCTTATTGTCTCTGGCGCCCGGAACCAAGCCTACTTATTAACGCAACTACGAACAGAACACTCTTGGCTGGCAACCCATAGGAAATTCCTCTAGTTCTGCAAGAATAATACATGCGAGTGTAGCATAAAAGAAACTATTATCTATATTTTAATTAATTACCTGAGACTGGCTACTGAACAATAGAAACTATAAAAAGAGGTAGATAAAGCTTTTAAAGATATATCACTTATACTAAAAGTAAAAGATTATAGTAGTAAAAATAATACTTTATAAGATAGTATTTTAGAAGCTATATTAGATTTTATAAAAGCATTTTAAAAATTTTATAACTATAGACTAATGAATCCATTAGAAAAGAACCCAAGATAAAGACCAATTATAGACTCTTAGACAAAGCATAAAGTTTATCTATAAGAAATATGCTAATGACTATAATTAGAGCTATAAAGATATAAATAGTGGTAGTAGCCTACATATCGCTAGTGTAGCGAGGGGTCAGGGTAAATAAAATCATCCATCCATCCATCCATCCATCCAACTGTATAAGCGAGATACTGCTTAGACTTTCCTAAGTAACAATCTTTTCTCAAATTGACAAGCTACATACACACAACAAAGAAAGAAAGAAAGAAAAGAAAAGAAAACATATATCTGCGTGCAAGTCATATCAATTTAAAAGAAAGGACTTTTATTGACAAGGTTTATACAATAATCCATGCTTCTATCCTTAAATGCGCATACGATCTACTAGTTGGGTAACCACCACAGTGAGCTTCTTCATTTCTTATCTTAATATAAAAAGGCTATTTATCTTCTTCTATAGCTGCGAAACCTCTTGACTAATAGAATCCTATTGGGCTATAAATGATTATTAAGGGTAGAGTGAATGTTTTACTCTACTTTATAGCAAGTATAAAAAATCTTTTACTAGTAGCCTGCTCTTTAACATTTTAAATAGCCTATTATCTTTATTATCTCTTAGATATTAAATAATATTCTTTTTAGCTATACTTGCGCCAACTAGGAAGATCAATATAGACTTAAAGATATAAAGTTTTAACCCTTTAAGAAAAAGACCTACAATAGTATACAGCAGCTTTATTTATTTGTTTATATTAGTTCTTATTATATCTTATTACGATACCATGATATAGGTTAAACCCTATAATTTATTACTATACAGTGCCACTTTAATCTCAGCAATATTATTATAAGATATTGTCATAAATAGCACTCCAGCTTTTAAGGCACTTTCTATGACGAGTTTACTACTGGCTTGTCTACTATCTATAATTCTATAAGATCTATCCTCACTCTTTATAACAAATCTAGCGCTGTAGATCTCAATCTTTTATATTGCAATAATCTTCTTGTCAGATGTTGTATAACCCGGCTTCATAGTACAATCAATAGTATATAGCATGGACTTGATTACTGCTTTGCCATTGCCAAGCTGTTTGACTTAAAGCGCTGATGTTGTATTTAGACTTTCTATGGGCTGGCTAAGTGACTACTCCTAAAATAGATTATTTGCTACTAAATAGTGATCTAGATAAGCCTTTAGATTTATAAATTATTTAATCATCATCTATTTAGAGAAGCCCTTCAAACCATAATAATAAGTTATGATATCCATAATATTGATAATATTTAGCCGACCCAATCGCTTATAAGACTTGTTGAGCAAAATCATCTGTGATTTGTAGTCTGCCTTCACTTTTAGGATCTATGGTACAATTTTATCTGAAATGTCGCTAGTGGAAAAGTTCTGTAGGGAGTAATCCCAATATTTCTTTAGGATAATAGTGATCTGATCTTACATTGAAGTCCAGTACTGGCCGTGGTTAAGATTATATGAATATTCCTTATGAGGAGGCTCATATGTCTAGTCTATTAGATAGTGACGTGTTTTATAAAGTTTTTATAATATTAAAGGGTCATCTAATTCTTTACGAAGCTTCTAGCATTGTATAATCTGTTCTGGATAGATTATATCAAATTCTAATTCATTACTGATCTTTGTATTTTAATCCTCGATCGATTTATTGATTATATTAAGATCTTGATACGCGGCTCTTATGATGTCTATAAGATGTGGACTGTTCCTATCCATGATTTGGCCATTGTCAAAAGCTTTATATAGTTTTAGTAAATATGATGTTACATCTATATAAGCTTTTTCATAATACTCTTCAAGGAAATCTATCAGTATATTATCAACCTGATTAAAACTTTTAAATTTCTTATTCTTGCTAGGGTCTTGTTTTAAATCTTTCTTGATAGCTAGATGATTTAGTTAAGACTTAATTTTGAAATGATAGGCTTCATTATATTAGTAAAAGCTGCGTGTGTCTCTTTCTTTAATTCAGGTTTTTAAAATCTATCTAGATAAATTGCAGCAATCAACAGTCTTAAACTGAGTAGTAGTCCCTTTAGCATCTATTGTTGAACTGTCTTAACAAAGCTCCTAGGAGGAGTCTGCCCGGGAGAATACTATGCGGTAGTGTTGGAGAGTATTGTTAAAAGTGCTACTCTTTCTTTATGATATATAAATTTTCTGTGGTCTCCTGTGTTATTTGGATCTTTGTCGTTAAAAGCATTGTCTTTAAAGATAGGTTTTTTGGTCTTATATATATTTTAATCTTTCCAAGATTCGTCACTAGCCCATTAAGTCGGGTCATAGTATGATTTAATAAGCCTGGTTAATTCTTTCACTAATATACTTCCCACAGAGCCTGGAGTTTTTCGAGGGATAGAGCTATTCTAGGTTGCATAAGCTTTTATCTTGAGAATATCTAAAGCGCTATCGTGGAATACAATTCTAAGAGATATCTAAACGGTATGAGGAATAACTATTAATAGTTTATTTAGAGTTATCCTAGAGACAGTATAAGAGATAGAGCTAGCATTAGTACCTAAATTTTTAATTGTTTAGTACTCTAGAGGCCTGCTACTGGATATATTATTTAAATCTAGCTAGGAGTATTTAAACACACTCAGCATCATTTCTAAGGAAATGTTTTTAAATATAATGGTACTATCATTCTGAGCGTGAATCACCATCGCATCTGAACTAACGCCTGATTCCGGAGCGACATCTATTAATATATGATCTTATGTGTTCTTTGTCTTGTTTATTGTTGCTTACTAGCTCTTTAACAGACTAATTTACACGATAATAGTTTTATCAGGAGCACATGGGAAATTGCACGCTTATATATGTAATTCTTAAAGCCTGTCTGACTTCTAATCACTTTGCCTTAAGTCGGCTCATGAAACATCTTTCAGCGATAGGCATATTTTAAGAGAGCGCACCAGACCTTTATCTTAGCACGAATATATCCAAAGCGCTATCTCTCTCAAAGTACGCTGGTGGCTTTACTTGCATGTAGGACTGGCTTACTTCTCCAAGGAATACTAATAACTGACGGTTATGACGGTAGGGCAGAAGGGGCAATAAAAGTGATTTATAAACTTCTAGAATTTTTTCGATCTACTGGATATCGTAACCCAGATGATACAACTGCTAGTCCTTTTTAGTTTGCCTATGAAACTTCTCAGTACTGGTTCCAATAGGTATCAGATCATCTAGCAGTATGCTAGTAGTTTAATCACTATATAAACACATATCATCAAGGTCAGCCAAGTTAGATGGATCATGATTTTTATCCTATAGAGAATGACCTTCTCAACCTTATGAAGCCCAGTCCAAACACTGTCCTCTTAGTAGATATCGGTGGTGGATTCAGCTATAATCTATAAGAGTTTTATTAAAAGCATCTATCCGCCCTGGAAAGATTAATTGTGCAAGATAAAGCTGATATAATTTAACAAATTCCTAATAAACTAGGAAAGGTGGAGTTTATGGCTCACAACTTCTTTATAGAACAACCTATTAAAGGTTTAAATGAGCTTCTCATTCTATCAGCCACCACTAATTTTGTACAGATGCAAGGGCATATTATCTTTATTTAGTCCTACATGATTGGCCTAACGTAGAATGCTGGCGTATTCTATAACATATCTTAGACGTAATGACTCTCAGATATAGCAAATTACTTATCAACAAGAATGTTATGCTAGACTAGAAAGCGGACTGGCAGATTACTAGGCTAGATTTAATATTGATGACTCTTGCTTCTTCTTGAGAACAATGAGAAAGCAAATAACGCTAACTTCTTACTGATATAAGGTTTAAGATTGTTAGTATTTAGAGCTATCTTAACAGTGGGGAAAGTTTAATAGAGTATCAGTTGGCATAGTAGATCAAACTATCACATATTTTTGATTAATCTCTAATAAAATTACATTTTGAGACAAAATCTTGAACCTTAACTGTAATTGAATATACATTGTAGATGATTCTATAGCCCATAGCTACTTTCCTTGCTCATGGTCCATAAAACTAAGTATAGGACTGTGTCTCTATATTTTGTACTAGAATTCCCTAATCTTATGATATGATCCTATCTCGTGTTATCAGTGTTATGAAGTAATATTATTTACTCTTGCAATGTGCTTATTTGATATTCGCGTGTGGTCCTGTTTGGTGTACTGACACCAACTTGTGCTAGATGGATTATACCACAGAAAGTGGGATTTTTTATGGCACCAACTCGAAATGAAATCAACTTGAAAGGATACCAATTCCAATTGACACCCATTCCAATTGACACGAACTCGGACAGACACCAACTCGGGCTGACACTAACTCGGACAGACACCAACTTGGAAGGATATCAACTCCAATTGACACCCATTCCAATTGACACGAACTCGGACAGACACCAACTCGGGCTGACACCAACTTGGAAGGATACCAACTCGAGCTGATTCCAACTGAAGTGATATCAACATATCAACTTGGGATCACACCAACTCGGACAGACACTAACTTGGAAGGATACCAACTCGGGTTCCAACTGGAACTGATATAAACTCGGGATCACACGAACTCGAATTGACGCCAACTCGTTCTATCATCAAGGTTCCCTGTTTGGTGTCAGCCTGGGCTCTTATTTAATGTAGTAGTTAGTAACGATCTGTTTGGTGATGTAAGAAATCCCGTTTAGTGCCGTATGCACCGTCTTGTGCGGTAAGAAATCCCGTTTGGTGTCGTACGCACTGTCTTGTGCGGTACGATATCCCATTTGGCGCCGTATGCACCGTCTTGCGCGGTACGATATCCCGTTTAGCGCCGTATGCACCGTCTTGCGCGGTAAGAAATCCCGTTTGGTGTCGTACGAACTGTCTTGTGCTGTAAGATATCCCAATTGGTGTCTATCCGTGTTGGTATCCTTTAGAGTTGGTGTTATTTCATGTTCGTGTTGTTCGGGTTGGTATCAGCCTGAATTGATGTCTATTCGAGTCGGTGTGGAAACGAATCCTTCCCAGTAGTAATATAGTAATGTTCCTGTTTCGTCCTAAGAGGTAATCTTGAACAATGTCCTCTCTCATCTTGTCCCAGCTACGAGATTTATATTTGTGTCTGATAATTATACATTTTATTACTATGCTATAAGCAGTAGCCACCAACTTGGACACTGATTTTACTTTTTTTTTCTTTATTATTAATACTATATATTTATTAAAGATACAGGTATAAGGCAGCTTGTAAATAGCAAGTACTGCTAAGCTTATAAAGAAAAAGAATTAGTAGATATAAGACAAATCGTTGAGAAGAGCCCAATTTTTCAGAGCATATAAAATATTGACTAGTAGTTCTATGACCAACTAACAATTTCTAATATATAGCATTTAGATATTATTTCTCTAGTATGTCTTGAAAAGTAGCTTTCTATAATACCATCCTTTCTAAGACTCTGAAAGACTTGCGTTTCATAGAGAACAAAGGAATACCTCATCCTAATACTGCAAAAACAATAGATTGATCTAGTCTAGATGGCCTATTATGGAAAGAGAAGGATCCCTCTATAAGATACCTCTTGTCTTATAAATTTAATCAAGCAGGCGGAGGATAGATTAGTTTTGAAAACTCTTAAGGACTCTGTATAGTGTTTATTAAAGTTGTTAAGACTACTAGTCACTAAAAATTTTAATTCTGTAAAACTGATTATACTAACTTGATCAATCTACAAGAAGTATTTTATTTAAAGAATGTAATATATCTGATTTATGATTTTGATTGCTGTGATCTACTGCTGTTAATGGTCTATATCAATCTAAATGTCTAATTTACTAAAGCTAATATCGCTATAGTCTATCGCCAAGTCCTTACTAATCTTTAATATATCTATGAAAAACTTAAGATCAGCCATAGGTCTATAAAACTTTTAGAGTTGCTGCTAGGTCAGTTAGGACAGATTAAAATTGGTATGGTGCCCAATTAATTAAGGGTAATAAGAAGCTAACCATATCTAACTAATATCAGATAAAGCATGCTTGAAGGCAAGACTTTAAAGCATAAAAGAGAAAACCTAAAAGGACTTATATTGGTTCTAATTCATTTAAAAAATCCCCACACGATTTTGGAAGATGGCAGAACACATATTAACAATCTAAGAGATGTGTCACCTGAAGCTTGTGAATTCATTGATATGACAAAGAGCGCCACCTATCAAGAACTGTTTCAAGTAAGTTTAATAAGTTTATTCTATGGAAAAGCGAACCTTGCTAATAAACTACAAGTGCGACTTTCTCCTAAAAGCCCCTCCCAAACCAGCAGCATGGTGTTTGAAGCCTTATAACCTAACTGCATTTCCGTTTGATGAACGCTGGTACTTTATGCACGAAGAATGCAGGGATTGGTCAAAATTGAAAACAAACTGAAGCAATAGGGCTCCACCATTGATTTTTATAATATAAATAGAGATAACCTGCTTCTGCTTTGCGGAGAAACCTCTACATATTGTCATCATGGATACTAGCTTATCTGATTTAGCCACATATTTTCGTGGATTCGCCAAAGTACATCTAGGTCACATCGTCAGTGATACACACAATGAGAAGAATATGCGTCAATATCTTCGGCTCTTTAAAACTGGTCAATATTCACGAGAAGATCTATTGCACACGATTACAGTAACCATAGTGTCGGAGACCCTAGTTAGAGCAGTCTCATAACATAGCATTGATGCAAGCACACTATATGATCCATAGACACCACCGCTTCTCACTCTTGAGCAAGATGTTCAATTGTTATGTCTCCAAGGGCGAGACCTTCTGGAAGCTGCGAAACGCTCCCTAGGATTTGGAGAGAAGTGGTGGATCGTTTGTCTTTATTTATCTGGTAGGTTCGACTTACTAATAATTAAGAATATGCTTACACCGGGCTCAGACATTCCATTGCACCTCAAGTGGTACTTAAATAACAGCTATCCTATATTATACTGGTTTGCAGATTCTGAGATTCTTCAGTCCTTGTGGTCATAAGATAACCCAAGTGTCATGGACTGGAAGGCAAAAACCAGCACAAGTTATACGTATGTCCAATGCGTCTACGAAAATCACGAATTATGAGATGCGATCGGCGCATTGCTTCCATACACTAGGCTATAGGATTCATTTATACTCTATAAGCTAGACTATGTGATAAGCTCATATAGCCTTGAGGTAATATTTGAAGATATAGTTCTTACATTAGCTAATACACATTAGAAGATAGCACACTATCTATAGAAGATTTATAAACAATGGTCAATTCTTGAAGCACCTACCGTTAAATCAATCTCTGTCAATCTAATTAAGGGTATGATGCCTTCATACTCCATTAATGACTAGAGTCAAATTCGAGCATTAATGGACAATAATACTTTGTTTTTACGACTGACGAACAACTCTGACCGAGCTAAGGTTAGGAATCACTTCTTAGCTATAAAAAAAAGAATCTTATCATTAAAAGCTTTTCTTCTCTGACGCCTTACTTATTAAGTAAATTGCACAGCCACTGTGGTAATTTTCAGGTAAGGATTCCAAGAGAATGCTATGTCAAGCATTACTTGTCTCTTAGGACGAAATATCAGGTGAGGATGTAATAATTTAAGATACTAAATTCTACTTTGAGAAGATCTCTCTTAATAGGGTAGTTTCCGAACTAGAACACTAGCACACTGCCTGGATATTATACTTACAACTCTGGATGTTTGCATTCCAGCATTTCATCAATCCGCGACAAGGAAAAGAGGGCAAAGAGCCTAGCGTACAGCCTTTATTAGATATCCATGGAAAAGCAGCTTTTAAGTTTGTGGCTAATAAATTAAGGTTCAATAAGTAATTTCTATGCACCACAAGATACCCTGTTTTTCAGTACATATCCAAAACATTAACAAACAACAGTTCTGTGGAGTCTAAGAGAATGGGCAACACCAGAGATAGATTTATGCAGACCTTCCCAGAATCCCAGGACTTCAGTCGCTCAAGGGATATATATCACAAGTAGAGCACTGATATTGACGATCAAAAATCCACATTCCGAGCCGGGAGACCAGAAGTTGAGAAATTTCAAAAATTATGGCCATACTTTTATCTTAAAATCGTTAGTAATGATGATGGACCGCCCAAGTCATACCCGACCGCAATTGCTATTATGAGAGAGATATTCTTCGACTTTTTTAGAAGATTCCAGCTGGAATCAATTTCAAGTCCTGTAGAGGTGGAGCTTTATCCAACTGTCTCGCCATCTATATATTCAGTCAGCACTGAACTGGCCGAACTGGCTCCTCTACTTTTCTTGGAAACCAATGGAGTCACGGCTGCTAATGAGGCGCCAACGTTAGCAACGCAACCCTTAGTACTGATGAACGATGTGAGTATAGAATCGGCGCTGCCACAAGCAGCAGGCTTTGAGGACGATGAAAACATAGGTCCACTTGCAGAATTATGCTATATTTCACACCACCGCGGGAGCCGTGAGATTATCGAAAAGTGGTACCACGATTGTGATCCAGACCTGGTTATGCTATTTTTATTTGATCGAAGAGCGTTTTATAAGTTCCGACGAAACTCCAGCATGGAGCTTAGCGATCAAATCCACTATTTGGCGCAGGAAAATTACTTTTGCGCAGTATGCGATAACGTAAAATCTATATCATACCAAGAGACTGTCGCAGCGCTATTAAAATTTAGTCTTTTGTTAGTTGGATCAAAGGATGGTCCTACGAGGACTGTAGCTCGTGAAGGAGCGTTGACTTTGAAAGACCTTGAAGAATTTGTTGTTCTTTTTGATCCTAAGATAGGAAAGAGAAGACCTGATTGAGCGGCTCTTACATATATGAGATACTAACAGCTCTCACACATATGTACAGCTCTTACATACGTACAACTCTTCCACATGTACGCACTTTCCATATGTATGCTCTTTCCAGATGTACAACCTTTACATATGTACGACTTTTACACGTGTACAGCTCTTACATATGTACAACCTTTACACACGTATGCTCTTTTCATATGCACAAATCTTCCACATGTACAGCACTTTCCGTATGTATGCTTTTTCCAGATGTACAACCTTTCCATATGTACGACTTTTACACGTGTACAGCTCTTACAAATGTACAATGTTTATACATGCATGCTCTTTCCATATGTACAGCCTTTACATATGTGCGACTTTTGGACTTGTACACTTCTTACATATGCATACTCTTTCCCTATGTATGCTCTTTCCATAACCCTATAAGCTTTTACAGGCGTATAATCCTTACATCTTGAATTACGAATGTATAGCTCTCTCGAATGTACATACGTGCCTTGATGTTAGCTTAATCACACTGGATTGCTACCTTTTCTGGATTTTCGGAAACCATTACAGATCGGGATCATCTACCAACACCAACCGGTTACACATATTGACTCAAGACAAGATCGTTGTTGTGAACAGGGAGGTTGTTGATGGCTGTTACAGCACAAGACGGTGCATATGATACCAAACGGATCATAAACATCGAATGAGAGAGCGCACTGACTTGAGTCTAGACGGAAACGTATGCTGTCGGTTTGAGTTGATGCCGGCGTGACTTGGTGTTAGTATGGTTGTTACATTCCCGTTCGGAGAGATGTCCCATTAGGTGACCAGTGCGTCCTTTATGGATTTCGCTAGATAATCTTGCTCCGGGAGGAATCCTTATTGATGCGGCACAAGACTGATGCATACGCCATCAAACGGGATTTCTTACACCACAAAACGGTCGTACGCCACCAAACGGGATTTTTTACACCACAAGACGGTTCATACGCCACCAAACGGGATTTTTTACACCACAAGACGGTTCATACGACACCAAACGGGATTTCTTACACCACAAGATGGTTCATACGACACGAAACGGGATTTCTTACCGCACAAGACGGTTCATACGACACCAAACGGGATTCCTTACAACACAAGACCGGTCGTACGACACCAAACGGGATGTCGTACACTGTTTCCGTTCCAGATCACTGCTCATTTGTGACAATCTTCCCAATGCACATGGGTCTCTATATCGCTAAGAGAACCATGACGTAAACCCGTATTTCTTCAGAGGAACAACGGATTTCCTTTTAAAATTATAATTTAGAGGTTTATTACAATGTAACTTCCTGATAACGGGGTGACATGATGGGCTTGATTGTTGATAGCGTAGGAGACGTCTCTCATTCATACCAAGCCATATATCCCACCAGAATCTGACCACATATAAGATACCTTATATATCAACTGCACGAGCGGACTGAGCCTCTAAATGGAGATCTCCTTGGTAACGGTTTTGTTGACAGGCTTGGGAGGTCGACCTTGGGTGATCTGAAACTAAACCTGAGTAGGTTTCCCACTTCCCACCATCGCTCGTAACCGAAGAAACTGTTTAGATATACTTTCGATAACCTCTATATGTAACTAGCAACCAAAGCAGCGCCTCACGAAGTTTGATGTGGACAAGCTCTGCTCTCTGCGGCATTTAAGGATCCCAATCTAATGAACCACAATCGGGGGAGTTCAGAGGCTACACATAGCTGTATAAGGCCACCGTTATGTATGAAGTATATGATATTCTTCCAATGATATCCTGTTGTTCCACATACTATTATTTCCGACGAAATAGTATCTCCAGCTGGCCTTGTTGTCAGGACTATGTCTCGTTGTCATACAATTGTATACTGGTTCCGACTACTCCGTTTAGGCTATAGTGATTGATAAATCCTGTCAGTAAAGGTTTTTTAACTCCAGGGACCAGTTTCGAACGGAGCAGAGTCGGTTTCTGGCATACTTTCTCTTAACACGAGTACGGAACCCTTCCTGGATTACTGGTAACTCTTTCAGAACGAATCCTTTTCCCCTATTGATTCTAATTCCAGTAGCAGTCTCGTGCCGGAAATGAGAGCACCCCACAATGAATAGAGCTCTATTTTGCAGAATATTAAACTTCGGTTATAAAAGAAGCATTTTAATTTTATTCCTCGCAGCCTGCATATACTACACCAATTTAAGCTCATATAGTCTATTCGCCAAATCATCATGCAGCTACCTGTGGAGATAATCCTGCTCATTATTTCTTATCTGCCATCCTAGGAAATTAAGAAGTTATCACTAGTGGACAAAAGAATGAGAGTACTATACGTTCTATCTCTCTTTCATTCAGTTCGAGTAGGGTTCTTAAGGAGCAGCCTCAACACACTTATAAGCCTTACACCGTCGGCTCTATGTGAACAAGTGACATCATTCATATATATGGCCCCATAGCTACTGAAATCAGGTACGGAATATACTAGATAATTTTTCTTGTAAGACTGACCCTTTTTGAGATATAACTAATTTCGATTTTTTCAAATCTTCTATGTTGACGCCAAAAAGTTATATAAAAGTAGCAAAATCTCAGGCCGATCTGGGATTTCGGCTAAGTGAATGTGCGCCATACATGGCCATTTTTCAGACTGTACAAAAAATGTGTAGGAAACAGAGCCAAATCCTTGAGAATAGAATTAATCAAGCAGCACTATTAAAAGCTCTATGTGCTTTCCTGTGCTTGAAAGAGCTCTCGGTGCATTTCTGTGTGCCCCTAAAAAGGAAACCATGGTTAGAAGCATATATCAATCTTAACACCAATATAATAGATAGGTTGTACACACGCCATATACAAGTGATTGCACAAGCCTTGTCTAATAGGTCGAAGTGGGGCTTAGACCAAGTCAACAGTATTTATTTGTAGGGATTTCAAATTCAGGCCAGACAATAATATGAGATCTCGGATCTAATATCTCTATCTGCTCATTTACAGGAGCTACTGATTGGTGTACGCAGTCTAAAGATGACACAGTCTAATTCAGCCATGGAGGTGCTTTCGCAATGGGATCTGAATATTAATGAACTTGACATATGTGATATAATGATTGATTATGATACACTGAAATAGTTCTTTTCTGCTAATTGATCAACTCTTTGCTCAATCAGTTTCTACAATGTTGTCATGACAGACATTCCATTCGAGGAATCTGCCTCCTAGCTGAGCGTAGACATTCTATCAGAACTGGTTAGTGCTCGTAAGGGAGCACAGGGGCAGGCAACCTACTGCCATTGCCATTCTCGGTATAATGGTTGGAGAATTTTTTGGGAGAAGGAAACCCTTGGTTAGTCAATGTAAGCAGACATGTGATTAAAAAAGTGGATATAAATATATTACGAGTCCCTCATAGCAATCCTCTTAGATTAATTATATGTGTATTAAGAGTCAAACACCCTATGGATCCTAAAATTAAGTGATGAAAGGCCCTTCAGAGGCGCAGCTAACGAATGAAAAGCCTTCTTCTAAAAGCAGTTGATCTAAGCACTCTTTGCGATGCGGAAGTATTTTTGGGTGTTCGAATTTGGGAGATGGGCCATGTTATTATATTTTGCTCTGATTCTGAAGGTCTCTGGTCTTCTGCTATAATGAATTTGGTATATTTATTTGGGCCCCTTGATCTCATGCCAGAATTGACAATAAATAGAAGAACTACTACCCTATCCCTGTCAATAAGACGCTAGAAGATTTCCAGTATGGACAGCATCAGAACAAAGATCAGGAGCCAGAGGCGGAAGATAAGGAAGATGGTAGACAAGAATGAATTATGGTCGTTCTGTGGGACATATTTTGATGCTAGACTGAATATGGGTATTACCCAAGAAGCTAATTCAGCATTAACTGTACGGCCTATACATAATTAAAAAGAACACGATATCAATCAATTTAGTGGAAATCCCTCCGATACTATCTCTCTGCGTATCTTGCCACAATAGACGCTAGCGATCAAAAGCACCTAAATACTACTTAGGTTTCGAGATAAAAATCACCCCGACATTTGAAAACCCTCCCGCCAGTTTAATGACACTCCCGCCAATGCTTTGACACCTCCGCAATCTGACGATGCTCATAGAACTTTCTACAACACTCGACCACCTCGAAGTGATGTCCGAGGCGACCTCTGTCACGCGCTATCTCCGCCTTCACTCGTGAAAAAGGCACGCTGTGCACATCGCACCGATGCCGCCACAATAACGCTAGCGCCGACTGGCCTTTGCAGTCCTCGTAACAGCACGACAATCCATCGAATCTTGCTCCCTTTCCTTCCGCTACACACATTTCAGACATCTTGCCTACAAATACACCAACAATAAGTTATTTGCACGAAACGGATGCTTGATGTGATTCTGGAAATGGCTATGACCAGAACTTACAAGTTTTCTTGTTTGGAGTCCCACTTCGTACTCCGTCCTGAATGAGCAATGGAGATGATTGATCACTCCAATCTTAATTCAACCAAGCAAAGAAAGGAGTAATGTTTTTGGAGCTTTGGGGGAAGTAACTTGAGTCAGATGTTTGCAACTTAATCCGATTTCTAGAATGACTGTAAGCAAAAGCTCGTTTTGAAAAAATTAAATAAACAATGTCATCACCCATAGGAGTCCCTTCATTATATACTACGTAATATGGGGCAAAGCCTGTGCGCTACGTCTACCATAGTACTTGCTACATACGGAGTAGGCTGCTTACATTGACCTGGTAATTTCCCTAGTAGTTATGTTTTTTATCTTAGTGTCATACAGGGATAGTGTAATTATGCTGTACTGTATCACTTACCATTGACATGCGTAATATCCAGAGGCTTCACCTATAGCATGACAGTAGGCAGTCTCCTGTAAGGGTACCATACGAAGTATTACGAGGCTTATATTTACGTCAGAACAAAAACGGCCTAGAGAAAGCCCCGGTTTAACTTACGTAGTATGTAGTACTAGCAGTGCCTCATCAACGGGGCTCGTCAACTGATCTTTTTTCATAATAGTGGCTCCTTAACACTGTTTTAGAGCGAAGAGAACAAAATCAGGAGCCACAGGCAGAATACCACGAAGCTGGCAGAGAAGAATGAATTATGCTCGTTCTATTGACCATGTTTTGACGTATCATATCTCCGTATTTCTTGCTACAATTGGTACTAGCGTTCAATTTAAATGCTCAAATATGTTCTTAGGTTTAGGGGTAGTGGTCATACGAGACATGGGAATGATGAAGTCTATGTCGGTCAATTATCAAAAATTCCCAAACCACTGCACGATCAATTACTTTTTGCTACCTATATTGAAGCTAATATTGGTGCCGATGCATTGTACCCAGCCACAGAATTCCATCGTTATAGTCTAAGAGTGCCATCGATGTTACTCATGAAATACTTTAAATATTTAGATTGATACATTCCTTGATTATCTTAGCCAAAACGTGCATAAGAAATATTGAAATCAGTGATGAATGATGGTGTTGAAATTCTTCAACCAGCATTCGAGACTCCGCAATAGGATCAACCCATTGGCAGATCTCCTTTAGGCACGGTGAAATCGCTTGCTTTGCAACAGTACATTGTAGTTTGTCGTCAATCTCCTGTCCTGCAGGTCGCATGGTAATGGCTTCTCCGCGTAAGATTTGCGTCATCAAGTCGTCGAAGTCATGGTAAATGCTTACCACACCAGGATGGGCATTTAGAATATAGTTCAAAACGATATGCAGTTTGCGGGTAGGGTATCTCGTACGGTTTTTGCTATGAGGAATCAGTGAAACGTCAAACTTCTTTGCATACCGGAGACATACATCACCTGCGCCAACGTGTCTCCATAGGCAAGCAGAGATCCTAGACCCAGGACACCCGCTGTTTGCCAGCATCGACTGCCGTGTCTCTTGAATTCGTGGAACTTGCTCCGTAAAGCATTCCTTGCCGTAATATCCATGGAGTCCTACTCTCCCCGGTACGCATTCTTCAGGAGGCGATCTAGGGCAAGGGTTGTGGCGGATTGTTGACGAGGGTTCTCCAATGTTCCGCGTTGCATTTCCTGCCTCGTTTCTCGTTTCAATCCTTCAAATAAAAGATAGAACAGTGTTTGTGACACACGGAGCCGAAGATTCTGTTGGGTTCTACGCTCATGGAGGCTAGAAAAAACATCGGATGTGCGATTTGAGACCGAAATTGAAAGATAATTTTCAAACCAAAAGCCTCTGTCCTGCCAGATGCGGAAATTTCGGTCTAACGTTGCCGATAGGCTGTCCATAATAAGCCCATTCCCACATTTCAAGGAATATTGAACATGTGGATCAGAGAGCTCATGGAGACTGTTCTGCACTGGACAGTGCCCATCCACTTGGTTCGACATCTGGCTAGTCATTTTGTACTGCGATAGCTTGCTTGCGTCGTTTTGTTGCTTAAATCTTGTCCCCACGGTTGGATAGATATTTACAAATATTACGCACGCAACGCAACGAGGCCACTTTTAAAGCCAGTGATCAGGACCATAATTTAACAATAGTCAAAGACAAGCCCTATGTCGTCCACATATACCCGTGAGAAATTGCGACGTCGGAGGCGAGAAGTGATAAAGAAATGATCTCGAGAACTATACCCAAACACTTTTGATCTGAGACTATCCAAGATCAATTCTACTTGTAATGTATCCAATGCATACTTTTCAGTAAGTAATTATTCGGCGTGTTTTCAAACTAGAATAGCGATTGTTTATGGTCATGCACTCCATTTCCATGTTCGAGGCCGAGAATCTTCAACACGGGTGAAGTCCCTAAATTCCGGTGTCCCATGGTACCATCTTCCTTCAGAGGCGATTAATATTGGATTGAAGCAACCTAAACGGGAACAGCTGTGACCCGAAATCGGAATGGATACATCTAGTTGTCTGAACGGGGTCGTGCACCTAGCGATCCGAAATGGGAACGAACGCCTAGCGATCTCAAACACAGGCAGACACACGTATTTGTGATCGATTCGGAATTATCAAAGAATAGTCCTGTTCGAAAACATGTGATTGGTGCGGGACTATTAACTTCGAAAATGGTACGCCATCGAGACATATTCTGATTCACAACATTATTCTTGTTTTACTCGTGCTACTTGGAGTTCATGTGCGAATCCAAACGTTTCCTTGGCCCTTGAGTGACCATACCCTCAACCTTTCCTGGGTGTAAGCTATCAGAACAAAGTTCCCTAACCTATAGTCTTACCTGTAAATTTACCCTCAACAAGAAGCCTCAGTTCGTAATGAAATTAGAGTGAAAACTTCAACTCCAGATACAGTATGTATCCATACCTGATCGCTAGATTGCAGATTAGTTGAAAGCAGGACAATGTACCTGCCGGCTGCAATGGAAAGAGCATTGACACGCATAATGCTAGGAAATACACTCTTGCCATATCTTTACTCATCTATTCAAGATACACTAGTCACCGGGGTGTTTCTAAGCACGATCTCCTTAGCCATTCATCCTGCAGTCAAATGTCGTATATCGTTGCAATTCACCGTAGATGACGTTATGCTTTCTCGACTACTTGCCTCAAGTTCTTGATGTTGACAAAGTCATAGTCTGTCTATTTATCGCTTGGTAGGAACTAATTCGATCTTAGGGACTGTCCGTTGGTACTCAGACAGTGATTTGTACAGAATTCATTCCACTGCACTCCCAAGTCTTTGTTAGTTAACTACCAGAAATGATGTATGATCAAGTAAGTTCTTTGGCTAGACTTCTCTGTTTCCACAACGTATATCGAAGCTGAAATTGCATTGTACTTGACCGTCGAATATCATCATCATAGTCTTGGTACACATAAATGCCATCAACTAGTTACTTTTCTGGAATAAATGTCCTTTCGAATGATGTAAATGTGTAGACTAATACATTCCTTGATTGTCCTAGGCAAAATTCTAATGCAATAAAGGAGCTAGAGTGTTTCTGCTCATTAAGCGTTCTTTAAGCATTGTCTCCAATCCCCCAAGTACCATTTCTTCCGTCAGCAGGGGAACTCCACCGTCGGAAGCTTCGAAAGCTCTTTCAGATACAACTTTTGCAAGACTTTCGATGTCCCGTGCATTTATCCGTTCACGCATCTTAGACAGATGATCAAAATCCTCCGATAATTTGAGCACAAAATCAGGGCCAGGACATTCAAAAATATCCAATTTGGAGTCCTTCAAATAGTTGTCCTTGGCAAGCAGCTTATGCAGCAATTCAATACATGCGGTCGGTGCGAGGGATATGAGTTGGATAGATTCCAGGATATCCCCCGTGGAACCGACTTTGGCCGATACCACCAACGCACCGCGCTGCTGAACAGCTACTGTCGTGGAGGTATCTAGCTGATCACCAATATCAGCCATGCCTCGCTGTACGGCAAGTAACGCCACGAGGAAGCAGATCGAGGGCCCTCTTATGGATATCCAATTCTGGGATAGTTGTGTTGCTTCGTGTAGGAATATCGTCACGCTTGGGACGGGCACAACAGAGGCGTGGAATTTACTACCGTATATGTCCGTTGTGAGGGCAGCTGTCATGCACGCAAGCGTGATGTAATAAATTGTCTTCATCAAGGTGACGGGTATTTATGCCGTTAGGCGTGTACTGTATCACCACATAAGAACAAAACTCCCTCTCTTTTCGACGTACCGTGATTCCCGATGAAGTACTTTTATCTCTTTTCGAAGGATGATATACGCTGTCCACGCTGGGATGGGCGTTCAGTACTCAAATTAGCACAGCGTTATGTTATTGTAATGGACTGCATTTCTATGTTCAAAGCTGAGGATCTTTAACAGGGATGATGACCCTGAATTCTGGGTATCAGAAAGAGAAACCTTCCATTGAAGCGATCTAAATGGGAACAGCCGTGACCCAAAATCGGAATAAGAACATGGTCAAAATGGGAACAGGCATCTAGTGATCTAAAACAGGAAGGAACACTTGGCGATCTCAGAGCCAATTGATTGTGAATTGCCAAATTATAGTTCTGCTCGAATCATCGATGGTTTCTGATTCACATCGCTAGGTTTGGTTTACCCTAACCACTCGGAGTTATAGTATCGAAAGTTGTTTTAGGTCTTAGATCACCATAACAACCACATTTTTTTGGGCGTGAGCCATTGGGAAAAATTGTCTATGGTTCTTTACCTGTGCATTAACATTTACTAGCATCAGATTCTGACAGGATTGGATTAATGTCTTGAGTTCAGATAGAGCATATATTTATACTAGATGGAAAGATATGCTATTTATAATAATTGATTGATAGTAAGAAGAGATCACTAATCTACAATGAAATAAAGCTTGATACGCAAAATACTAAAAAGTTTATACTTGCTATATCTTTACTCACTGATTCAAGATACACTAATTACTAAGCTTTTTCTAAGCACAATCTTTTTAGCTATTTATCTTGTAGTCAAATGTTACACTTTATTATAATTTACCATAGATGATGATATGCTTTCTTAACTGTTCTCTTTAAGTTCTTAATATTAATAAAGTCATAGTCTATCTGCTTATCTCTTAGATGCAAACTACACATCGTCATGGCCTAAAAGAAGCTAAGTTAATCATAGAAATTATCTATTAATACTTAGTTAGTGATACTATATAAGTACGCTCTTTATCTATAATAATATATACTGACCAGTGTAGATGCTCTTAACAATACAGGACTTAGAATCTATATTATTAATCTTGCTCTTTCAATACTTAATAAATTCTAGAAGATAATAAAATATTTAGACCTCTGCAAATATACCATACTAATTATACTTGATTAATTGTATTTCATTGCTATATGCTTATTCATGTCTAGCTTCTGTCTGGTGAAAATTGCGCAGTTATTATTTCTCTATCATCTCATAACGAACGGAAGTCGCTTCTGTGCTAGTATTTATTGTGTAGCCTCCGTCATCATCATAGGATTAATCACAATCTTAGGGTGTCTAATCCTCGCATGTCGACTGATTTTAAAGTCGTGAAATGCAGCTAAAATCGGGCAGTGCCTTAACTGTAGTATAGTCTATATAGTGATCGCTATATTAAATATTATCTCTAATCTAACATTAATAATACTTCCAGTTTCCTTAGTCCTATCCTTGTAATTGACCGCTGCCTATAAAGCGCACATCATTGTAATAATGCTAATCTTTTTCATATAAATTACAGCTCATAGAAATTAAATTCATTGTATTATTAACATTCTCTGTAAGGTAAAATTATGATAATAGGCGCAGTCCAACTAACTGTTATAATCACTCTTTTGCATTTAAGCGATAAAACCTACAATTCTGCCCCCATAGCATTGCTTATGTAAGATCTATAATATCTAATAGGCTGTATGTGTGCTGATAGAATACTCAGTAGAGTGGAAGCTAATCTATTTATCCTTATAGTGAGCCTGCCTGGGGTTTGACAATGCTTTTGCATCATTTTAAGCCATTCCTATAACCACTATATGTAAATGGAAACTGATTCCCTCACAGTTCTCAATTGAAGTAAGTTTCTTTTACTTTAATTAGATTGTCTTTACAACTAACTAGTTATAGTTGAAGCGGATAGCCAATTGCTAGATCTGATCAATGAATAGTGAATAGAATAGAGACAAGAAGATTGGGAGCTTAATACCACATGGCTAAAGTTAGGGATATGGGCTTATAGATTATGTAATACCCACGATGTATAGTTATGTGATATAATCTATATAGGAAACTAGTATTTGATAGGCTACCGCACATAATTTCAATACTTAGTATCTTGGATTAGGGCATTATAAGTATGTGACAACACTTCAAAACATTCTAGGAAATACTGAATTTGGAACGTTATATTGCACTGTAGTTATATGTTCAACTGGTGTACTATGGCAATATGACATTGTCAATGCATCTGTTTAAGATACTCCATTCCATTAGCACACAATTTGTATCTTCGATCATTCATATAATTTGGCTGGAAGTGCCTTAGAAGACTCTAATACTAGCTATACTTTTTACCGCATTAGAAGTAAACTAGGGGTTTTACAGAGATCTGATAGGTCTCCTAATTGTTGCATTTCTTTTCGAGAGATTATTTATTATCTTTTGATATTTTTGTCTGATTTTCTTCCACTATTAAAAGTCCCTTATCATCTCTTTTACTTTGCTTGTGTTTTAGCCGCTAGCCTTGAAGTGATCTACCTTCTTTAAAATCATAGTATATGATAATGACCTTGGTAGCTATATTATATTGCTTTTATTCATCCTCAAGCATCCATTCTGCTGAAATAGCCATTAAACTTTCTATAAGTATTATCTACTCAGGGGGTATATCATCTTCTGACTCTGATTCTTCTAAAATGTCATCTTTGGATAGTATTTTTCCAGTATACTAGGTGTTAATATCTTTGACTGCTTGCTTGTTGCTAAAAGCTTATTAGATTTTCTTTTTCCTCCAATATTGCAACCTTTGCCGTGTATTTTTGATGTTACGTTCTGCTTCGGCGACATCTTGTCCAAGTGTAGGATTAGATGTTTACTGAAATTAATCCAATAGGGCATCCTGTTTCCTAATAGTAGTTTGTAGCTTAGGGTCATCTTCTATTAGAGCTTTTTGAGTGTCATCGAGGTAATGTGGTCATCGTTTATCAGCATAATGCAAGATACTAGTTAAAGCATGACCAATGATCTTATCTAGCTTTAACCCAAGGACCACTTCTTGTATATCTATATGCTGTCTGGGCCAATAGTATTTAAGAAAGATATTCATATTAGCATGGTAGAGTACCAAATTACATTTAGAGTCATTAACCCATTCTATTGTATTCTAGTCAACAATAACAAGACATATAGAAGAAATTAAGACATATATTAGTATCATCAAGGATCCCCCCCATGCCATACCGGAATTGATAGAAAAAGAACTATGCTAGGAGTCTAATAATCTCTGAGATAGTCCATATAGCGCTGTTATATTGACTATCGCTTATAGGCTCCTTCTGAAAGATCTAGGGCTTTCTATCAATTATGTTCACTTTGTAAAACAGGTAATAATTATTTATAGCCTTCTCTAATAGCAATAGTAACTCTTGGTAGCTATGTATTATGAAAAGGTCTTAAATATTATCCATAGATCGAATATCCACTTTAAAAGCTCTCGCGTGTAGCAACAGTCCTATGATAAATATATACGGGCTGAAAATAAGAGAGACACCAAGAATAATCTTAGGAAAAGAAAATGTATTCCTGCCATAAGATTAGATTAAATGTTCTCAGCAGACATTTGTTTAACATATAAATTTGTAATCCCAAGAAAGGACTTGATATATTTAGGCTTAATAATAATATTGAGTATAGGAGGTCTATTATAGGGATTTTGTAGTAGACTAATACGAAGATGCTTGTACTATAGTTTTAAAATTGCGGTTTTGCGGCCCGTGGTAAAAAGGCCAAGTATTAATGCCAGACATAACATGATCCTTTAGATACTGAGAAAAAACTGTTTTTTACATGTTTAAAGGATGGTCTCATTAAATATGATTATATTATCAATATATACTGGGACATTATCACGAGATTGAGTACCCAACTCGTTCTCCTTAATTAACCATTGCCTGCCCTGTGATATGTTGGTCCAGTAATCATAATATTATAAATTTGATAGTAGTATACCGTGTAAAGGCTCTTTTCTATCGCTTTATCCATTTTTCTACCTAACACATCCTGGTAATAAATTTGAAAATACTTCTAGTCAATGTTAAAAATGCCTGTCTAGCTATATCCTAGCAGCTTTTAGCCGTCTATTCTATATTCTAGTTTAAAACACTATTTCAAGAATTGAAATATGCAGTCTGTGGATGCTTGCTAAAGAGTATTCTCTGGATTGCTCCATCCTATACAACCCGGTTCACATTCTAAATTTTTCTAACAGAACCTTTGTAAGAGTTAGTGAAAATCTATATCATATAGGAGCTTTGTCTTAGTGCTGGACAAACTAATGCTAACAATTAATTACGCGGTCCCTTAACTTCTTTGTGCTGGCCACCTTGTTGAAATCTAGGTTGATATTAGAGAGTCTGGTGGTGGTATCAATATCTAGATCTTGGTATGCACGGCCTTTGGCAGTAGTGATCTGAGCAGAATTATCCCTATGTGGAGATTGAGGGCACTGTATATGATGTTGAGACTATGAAATCAGGCTTTAAGTTGATATAGTACCCAAGTTATTGTCTGGCTTGGTAATATCTATATCTGTGGAGTGACAGCTGGAAAGGCTCCTTACACTCTCTATCTCTAATTTATCAAGGTCACTAGACTAATATTTGTTAGACATTGAGCAGGAGCGGGTAGACTTCTATTAAGAAGTGTATAAAGTATATATTAAGAGTCTATAATATGAAGTTGAGCAAAGAAAAGAGAGAGCTAAGGAGGAAGAGTATTAGTAAGATTGATAAGGATTTTAGTGAATTACATATATAGCTTGTAACTTACTAAAATGAAATAGTGCTTGCTGAATGGAATGAGTTGGACTGAAATAGTGATTTTAGCTAGAATAATGGGTACAATAGTTGTCTATTAAGTGTGTGGTGATAGATCTATTGAGTGCGTGGCGGAAGGCATTGTACCACGCAAGCCGAAAACCGGTCCTGTTTGAGCGTAGTGCCGCTGCCTGGGTACAAACTGAAAATCTAACGTAGTATATTTTAATGATATTATTATCTACTTTAAAAATATTAAAGAATATAACAGCTATATATAAGTAGTAATAACTAAATTAATAAAAATAAGACTAACCCTTAAGATTAAGAAGTATAAATTTAATATAATTATAGTTAACTATTTAAAAATAATCTATATACTAAAAGGATTAAAGATTTAACTAGAAAAAATAGATGTTATATTAAATTAATTAATATTAATATATATTAAGAATATTTAAGGATTCTTAGAAGTAAGTAGATATATTAGATAATATCTTTAGAATTACTTTAATATTATTTAACCTATGACTAAGCTACTTAAGAAAGATCTTAAATTTAAATAAATAGAAGAAAAAGAAAAGTTATTTAATAATATTAAAAAATTAGTTAAGAAAGTATTAATATTTATATTATATAATCTAGATAGATAAAATTTAGTATAATTAAATATATTAGGATATATATTAGGAATTATTTTTAAATAATTAGATAATAATAGAAAATAAAGACTAGTTATCTTCTTTTTAAAAAAATTTACTATAATAAAAAAGAATTATAATGTTTATAATAAAGAATTATTTATAATAGTTAAAGTATTTAAATAATAGAGATACTATCTATAAAGAGTTAAAAAAGAAATAATTATAAAAAATAACTATTATAATCTTAAATACTTTATAATAATAAAAGAGTTAGTTAGATGATAAATATAATAAACTAAATATTTATTAAAGTTTAAATTTTAAATTAAATATATTAAAGGAAAAGAAAATATTATTATAGATACTCTTAGTAGAAGATTAAATTATATTATAAATCTTAAATAATTAAAAACTAATATTTTAAAAGAAGATAAAGATAGTATATAATATAATACTAAAGTAGTACTTACTGCTATAATCATTATTAATAAAAAAGGACTATACTAGTAAATAGTGTAAGTAATATAATAAGATAAGAATATTATAACTATACTATATAATAAAGAAACAACTCTATAGAATAAGTTAATATTATAGAATAGATTAATATTAGTACTATTAACTATAATTATAGAAATTATTAGAATGTATTATAACCTACTATTATAAGGATACTAAGGAATTAACTAAATTATAGAAAAGATATAATAAATCTACTACTTTCTAAGAATAAAATAGCTTATAATAGAATATATTAGGAAATATAATAATTATAATAGAAATAAGCTAATTAATTATTAATTTTATAGAAAGATATAACTATTAGAAATACTAAATAAGCTATAAGAATATATTATAGTTAACTTTATATAAGGATTACTAGAATTAAAAGATCTAATTATAGAAATATAATATATCAATATAATTATTATTATTAATAGATTAATAAAATATATTATTATATAATTAATACTAAAAAACCTTATAGCAGAATAATATGTAATATTTATACTATAAGAAGTATTTAGTTAGATTAGATTACTAATTAAGATTATTTTAGATTAAGATAAGTTATTTAAATTAAAATACTAGTAGATAATTACTAAAGTATATAAGATTAAATATAAACTATTAACTATAAATTACTAATAGATAGATAGACTAACTAAGAGAATAATATAGATTATTAAATAATATCTATAATATTATTTGGATTAGAACTAAGATAATTAAGTAGAAATACTACTATTAGTATAATTTATATTAAATAATATAAAAAGTATTTTAATAAGAGAAGTATTACACTTTACTAATCTAAAAAGATATCTATAAATATTATAGACTTTTATATTATTAGATAGAAGCTCTAATAAAATAATACTATAGATAGTATATATATAATAGATATATACTATAATATTTAAAGATATTTAATAGGTAGAATAAAAAATAAAGTGATATTATAATATAAAATATAAGGATGTGTTAATCTTATAAAAAGAAAAAAGAGTTTATCTTTTATAATAAATATTAAGTTTAAAAAATTTTAATATTAAGATAAAATGATTAAGTAATAAATTTAATATAGTTAAATATAGATTATTTAAAATTATAAAGAAATTTAAAAAATAATAATTATTAATTTTAATTATTAATAAGAATATATATATACCTAATATTTTATATATTACTATTAGAACTAATAAAAAACCTAGAAAATAGAAATAATAAAGTAGATAATAAAAAATATAAAGTAAGAAGAATTTTAGACTATAAGTAAGAAAATAATTAGATCTACTATTTAATTAGATAGAAAAGATATTTATTAGAAAAAAATTTATAAAAATCTATTATAAATTTAAATTACTATAATAAGATTTAGGAGTATTAAATAATAATTAGTTTAAAGCAAAAAAAGAAGTAAGCTAAAAAGAATTATCTAAGACTAGATTATTAGAATTATTAAAATTAAATATTAATATAATTAACTCTTATTTTTTATATATTATTTTTTATTTTATCTATTTATCTACTATTTTTTATTTTTCTTTTTCTTTTAATCTTTCTAACTCTTTAATATTTTTTATATCTATTTAAATAAATTAACTAGTATACTTTTAAAGAAGCTTTTATTATTTTTTAAGATAGAGAAGCTTAGCTAGTATTACTTTATAATTCTTATCTAATTTTTATTATATTATAAGTAACTTTTTCTATATAAGATTAGATAAAGCTATTTTAATATATTTATACTAATTATTATAAATATATTTACTATAATACTTTAAGATTTTAAATTTTATACACTTTTTATCTTATTAAAAGTAATAGAGGTAGAGAATTATAAGAATAATTTTAGATTACTTAATCTATTTATATAAGTTATATTTATTAATATTTTACTTTAATAATATAGTTAGCTCAGTACTATAATATAAATATTTTAAAAATTAAAACTTATTTATGTTATAGATAGAGGATATAGACTATTTATTATACTATTAAGATACTAATCTTTAGAAAAGAAGATTATTAGAAAATTAAAGAATATTATAACTAATAGATTAGACTAATCCTTATAGAAGTTAATATAAAATAGAATAAAGGATTATCTATAACCTAAGAGTTAAAGTAATAGAGTGAATAGAGCTTAGCTCTAATTAAGTGATAAAATAAATAGAATAAGGCTCTAGTAGCTCTAGTAGAGTAATAAAGTAAAGCTTTAATAGCTATATTAAATAAAAGATATATAAGGATATTTATTTATTATATATTTAGTTTTCTCTATTATCTTTAATTAACTATAATAACTTAAGTATATATTCTTTTATTAAATAGGATATTTAATTTATCTTACTTTCTTAAGACTTTACATTTATATAGCCTTTTATATATCAGAATATATTAACTTCTTCTGTTAATATAACTATCCTAGTTATACTCTGACGGTATTCGACCGAAGTTTCCGACAGAGGGTTAATTCTAGCTTAAATAAATAATTAATTATCTTATATATATCTAAAGCTATACTATTAATTATTATTAGATTAAGCATACTATCTATAATAAGCATATAAATAATAATTATTAGTAGTTTTATTTATTTCTTTCTCTATTTTATACTCTATTTTATGAAGCAACTATAGAGTATAATAAATACTTTAATCTTGCTTACTAAATATAAAGACATATTTAGCTCTAAAATCTTTTAATATTATATGAGAATAGTAAACTTAATAATTAGATTTTAAAATTTCATTTTAATTAAGTTTGCTATAAGATAGATAGTATAATAAAATTTATTAATAGTAGTTGTAATATAGAATAGAAGTTTATTTTTAAAGATAGATCTATCTAGTTTCTTTAACTAATATAAAAAGGCTCTGTCTATAATAAATTAGTTAATGAAAAAGTTGTAATAAAGATAGAAATGCTTATTTATATTAAAAAGAATATTAGTATACTAGTTTCTACTATTTAAGAATAGGATTTTATTATAAATAATACTCTTACTTTAGGCCTCTTTATTATCTTAGACTTTATTGCTAATATTAATCTTGAGAATATACTTAAGAAGAGATCTGATAAGAGACTAATAAGAGATAATATTAATAATAAGGATATTAAGTATATATATAAATAATTTATATAGATATTACTTTAACTTTTCTAATTAAATTTTTATTATATTAGAAGTCTTTTAATACTAGTTATAGATTTTTAAGTACTAATTCATCTGCTTAGTTAGAAGGCTTATAATATTTTATAAATAAAAGAAGTTAATATTTTTAGTAGATAAAAATATTTATTATACTTTATTAATATTAATTGATGTTTATAGATGATTAAATCTAAGGATTTATATTAATAACTAAATTTTTTTGATACATTATGGGTTAAGATTAGAAATAACTTTTTAAATAGTTAAATTCTATATATAATAAATTTAATAGTAAAAATAAGATATAAGTATTTAATACTTTATATACTCTACTGCTTAAATTTATATATAAAGACTATGATAAAGGATTATTTAAATTAATCTATAAAGATTTTAGTCTTATAAATTTAATTATAAGAAGTTATTATAATTTAATTATTATTAGAGTTATAGATTTAGAGTGATTATATGCTAGTCCAGCCTAGCTTCTAATATCTTTATAGTAGCTACTTCAGTCCTATCTAACTCTTTATAATCTAGAGATTTTAGAAAAGATAAAAAAATTAGTAATAATCCTTAACTAGTATCTTAAGTACTTAGATATTTTTATCTATATCTTAAAATAAGAAGAAAAAGATTTTATAATAAATTAAGATACTCTTTCTTTTTTAATAGAATAATTTAGAGAGTTAGGCGCTATATAGCTTTATATACTTTTATATACTAGATTTAACTACATTAGCAATATTCCTTTTATAAAATTAAGAGAGTATATAGATCTTAATAAATAATAAAGAATTAAAGATGAGATATTAGATTATAAAATATTAAAATCTTTAGTTAGAAATAAGCTTATATAGTTAAAGTGTTATAATAATATTCTTAACTAAATAAAGCTTATGCATGATAAGTTTAATTATAATAAGATAAATGTATAAAAAATTTTAAATTCTTATTTCTTATTATGTAGAGAGATTAAGAAGTAAAAAACTTAGATTAATAAAATAATTAAGAAAAGTATTTAGATCTTAAGTATAAAAAAGCTAGTTACCTTAAAGAGAAAATAAAAGTTAAATATTTTAATAAAATTAAAATCTAATAAGTGTCACGGACCTGGATCCACCTTAGTTAAACAGTGTCGTGTCGTAGATACGTTAGACTTGGTTGAACCATATGAAGATTCAGATTGTCTAATCAATAGAGTAGACTTAAATAAATAAAATAACAATAGATTGATTAAAAGTTAGTAAATCTTAAATATAACTAAGATAAAAGAGATCTTTTATATAGCTTAATACTTATATAAGTTAGAATACCTTGCTAACTCTTACTATTAAAGTCTAATATTAAGTAACTTAGATTAAAGAGCTATAAAGAATTAAATATATAATAATAAATAAGTATTTTTATATATCCAGTTCTTCTAGTTCTATATATTATATATTATAGTATTATAGCATACTATAGTATCTCTTATTATGATATTATAAAACTTCTTTTAATAGTTTACTATTATTTTATAGTGTTCTTTATCTATTAATAGCATGATATATTATTCATATCTTTATATGATTTAATGCGTATTCTATATTAAAATATTCTAGCCTGACATTCTTCTACTAGTTTTATTATTATATAGTTCATATGCTTGCAAATCTAAAGTGACCTTTCCTTCTTAGTTATAGTATAATTTAGTGTTATATAGATTAATTTATAATATTACCTCCTCTCTCTGAAGGCCTTTGTCCTCAAAGATTTAAATAGAAAGACATGTCCTTATTCTCAATGTGACCCTGCTTTTTTTATTAGTAAATATTCCTATGATATTATTATTATACTTTATTTAAAATCCAAAGATCTGACCAATCCTGTTCAGCTTACTGAAAATTAAAACGCGAACCAAAAATACTAATATTCCGAGATTACTAGTAATAGTTTTATAACTAAGTTTCCTTATAATCATTATCGCTATTCTGATCTTGATTACTATATAGATAGTCGTAATAAAAATTTAAAATGTACTACGTGCACTAGCTGTGATTATCCTTGCAAAAAGTGCTTTCATAGCGAAAAAGAATAGGATAAATTAAATAAAAAGTAATGAAAGATTGCAAAAGATTTTTAAGATGCTAAAGAGCAGTCTATAATTTTATTTACTAAAATTATTTGTTTTTGAAAACAATAATATTTCTTAAATGAGTATAGTATGAGCATGCATTCTTATAATTAAAAGATATTGGAGATTCTGGATTTAGAAAATCTTTTAACTAAGGCTAAAGTGGCCGCTGCTAATGTAGAGATTATATAAGAATAATTAGAATTTTATATTCTTGCTATAACCTTTAAGGACTTTAACACATGGCTTATCAATTTTAAATAACCTTCTAGCAGTTTGATAGATATTATTGATAATATCTTTCTAAAACTTTCTTAGCTTTTATAAAGTTCTTAATAGATTTTTATATACTTTCTTTAGTACTGTATCTTTTCTATTTAATAAGATAATATATTCTTTTATTTAGTGATTCTTTTTTCATTAATATATTTTTAATCTTATAGATTTTTTCTTCAATTATAATTTCTTCTTGTGTTTTAATGTTTTAAGGTGCTAGTTTTAGTAATAAAATATAGAATACTAGATATATTTTTATTATTGATAGTAGTTTTAGCTTGTAATTAACTTTACTAATTTTTTTTTCAATTTTGAATAGTTTAATTTATAAATAATTAAGTTTATTACTTAATTATATAGTTTTAATATTTTTTTATAAAAAGTAAATTTTCTTTTTTTTTTAAGTTCTAATCCCTTTAGATGTTTTTTATTAAAATAATTAATATTTTTCTTGTTTTAATTAATAATTTTTGTTTATAAATAGAAGTAGAGTGTATTTATCTTTTATATCTTTTATTCTATTATTAGATTAACTAGTTATTTAAATCTTAATTATTTTAATAGTCTTGCTTCTTTTCTATATATTATAAAAAATAGTATAACTTCTATTATTAAATATTTTATTATATTGTATACTAGTTATATTATTAGTAATAAGTCTATCTAATTATTCTAATAGTAATTTATATAATATTATAGATATTATTCTAATATCTGATTTATTTATTCTATTTATCTGTTTATTTATAGGTAATAATTTATTAATAATTTTTATTCTCCTTCTATTAGATCTATTATTAATCTTTATAGTTTTAATATAAATGTCTTTTTTCTATTTAATATTATAACCTTAGATATGCTATAATATTTAAAGATTTTATTTATTAATTTCTATACTAATTCTTCTATATCTATTTATTTTATTATTATTATAAAGCATGTATATTTAGTTATTCTATCTATTATTATAAGGATTGAATCTAGTTCTTTTAATTTTAGTAGTTTAATAATATAGTTTATTATAATCTATTAGAATAGATATTCTAGTACTTTAATTTCTTATATTAATTTATAAAGTTTATATCTTCTGATTTTATTCTTTTAATATATATTATATTCTTTAATATATTTCTTAATATCCTTTATTATTTATAGCTAGTAGTAGTTTCTGATAATATATTTTATTATATTTATTTATCCTAAATAATTACTAATTAAAGTATTATAATATAATTAAATGATTTTATTTTATAATATATTTAGAATATAGATTAGACTATATTAAAATACTAATCCAATTTCTATTGCTATAACTTTATTATTCTTATTCTTAATTAAGAGCTAGATATTTATATTTTTAATTATTTTTTTAATTAACTTATCTTATAATTCTGAGTCTATTATTATTTCTATTATTACTATAATAATAATAATTTAAAGATTATACTCTAAATATTCTTTTTTATTTAGTTATAATAATACTAGTTTTAGTTTTTTAATTTCTTCTTTATAATTTAATTATTTATTAAGAGTGTTTGCTCTTTTATTTTCTTTGTCTTTATAATGTTTAATTATAAATTAGTAGTTTTTTAATAACTTTAACTATCTAGCTTGTCTTCTAATTAAAACCTTTATTATTATAAAAAAGATTAGGTTTTTATGGTCTATAATGATTTATATTAAGAATTTTGCTCTTTTTAGATAGATTCTCTAGTATTATAGTGCTGTAACTATAGCTAATAGTTTCTTATCATATATCTTATAGTTTAGTTCTATATCAATTAGTTTTCTTAAATAATATGCAATAATTATTCTTTTTTCTTATTAGTTGACCTGTGTTAATATTATTCTAATTATAAAATCTAATATATCTATTTCTATTATTAATAGTAATTTTAGGTTATATTATATTAGAATTAATATTATTATTATTTTAAATTTTATTTCTTTGAATGTCTTTTCCTATTTAGTTTTCTATTTATATAGTTCATTCTTTTTTAGTAGTCTAAATATTAGTTTTATAATTTTTATATAGCCTTCAATATATTATCAATAATAGTTGATTAATCTAAAGAATAATTATATTTCTTTAATATTTTTTATAGTAGATTAATTTTTAATTAATTATATTTTTTTTTATTAGTCTATATTCTTTCTTATATAATTTGATATCCTAGGAAGTCTATTTTTTATATATAGAATTTACACTTTTTAATTTGACTTGTAATTTAGTAATTTATAGTTTTTATAATACTATTCTAATATGTTGTATATGCTTTTTCATATTATTAGAGAATATTAAAATATTATCTAAGTAAGCAATAGTAAAATCATATAAATATAATAATATAATATTGTTAATATATCTTTAAAATATTATTAGCGTGTTAGTAAGCTTAAATAGTATAATTATATATTTAAAGTATCTAAATTTTATTTTGAATATTATTTTCTATTCTTTCTTTTTCTTAATTCTAAGTTAATTATATGTGTTAGTAATATTAAGTTTAATAAACTATTTCTTTTTTTTAATCTTATTTTATATCTTTATGATTAAAAATAAAGGATAGCTATCTCTTATTATAATATTATTAAATTGCTAAAAATTAATATATATTCTTAAATCTATTGTTTCTTTTTTTTTAATAAATAATATTAGGTATCCTATTAGCAATATTAATGATTGTATATATTTTTTTTTTAAATTTTTTTTAATATATTTTTTTAGAGTTTTCTCTTTATTTACTAAAATTAGGTAAATCTTTTAAGATATTAATTCTTTATCTTTTTTAAGAGGAATAATATAATTTTATTTACTATAATCTAATAGTATTTTATATATTCTATTAAATAAATCTTTAAACTTTTTATATACTTTAGATAATACTACATCTATATTATTTTTTAATTAGTATTTTACTATTAATTCTTTAAGTTTTTTTTTAAATATTTTTTAATTTTTTTGTAGTATAATCTCTTTTATAATTTTAGTAATAATCTTACTCTTTATTTTATTCTATATAAGAGTATTTATTGCTTCTTTAATAATAATCTCTAGATTATTCTTTATCTTAGATGCTTTAATAGTCTAGATTTTTTTATAATTATATTTTATTAATTATAATTATTTCTTTTCTTAATAGATCTCTAGATTGTATTTCTTTAATTATAGAATTCTTAAAATAATATTATCTCTTCCTAATTTTGCTATATTAAAATTGATTATCTTAAAGTATTTATTAATAAATATAGATAATTATTCTATTTCTTTAGTAATTTTATCTTCTACTAATTTTTCTCTATTAAATCTAATTAATATTATAGGTTTTAGTTTTTCTTATTCTAATATTTGTAATTTTTCTTAGATTCTAGGGTTTATAAAGTTTTCTATTGCTTTTAAGTTAATTAGAATCTATATTTCTTTTTTAAGATATTAGTCTTAATCTTAAAATATTATTCTTATATTATAGCTTTTAATTCTTTCTTATTATTTTTTTTAAGTAGATTATTAATTTTTTCTAATATCTTTCTAATATTTTCTTATTGTATTATTTTTTTATCTAGAGTATACTATATATTAATTAATTCTTTAAACATTTCTTCTGCTTATTAATTTTATTTTATTATTCTATCTTTTACTAAAGTTTTTATATTTATTAATATTATTTTTCTTTATTAAGGTTTATTAGTTATTTAGATATTTTTTATACTTTTAATCTTTATCTACTGTTTTATTTCTTTAAGTAATATAATATTTCTTTTTAAAGTATTTCTTTATTTTTATAATTATTTATAGTTTTCTAGCTTCTTCTTTTTTTTAGTTTTAGAGAAGTATCTACTTCTTTATTTTATATCTAGATATATACTATATTAATCTTTAGTACAAAAGGCCTATACAATGGATCTATAATCTAGATATTTAAAGTTATTATATAATTTTTAATATTCTAATCTATATTTAAATTCTAGTATTAATTTAATATCTTCTTACTTATCTTTTATAAAGATTTTCTTAATAGATTGTTATTCTTAAGCGTTTTAAAATTGTTCTATAAGTTAGTTATATATTTTATTACTAATTTCTTATTCTTCTATAGATTATTTATTGAGTTTTTTTTCTTATTATTACTTTATTCTTTTTTTTTTAGTTTCTAGTTTATTAATAACCTCTTTGATTTCTCTGTCTTGATACTTCTAATAATTATTCTTGAAATATTCTTTGTTTGTTAGTTTTTTAAATTAATCTAGGTATTTATCTTGTGTTTATTATATAAAAACTTATATTTAATATGCTTTTTACTCTTCTGATTTAGTATTTTATTTATTATAGATATTCTGATATTCTTTTATCCTATATGAGTCCTTATTTCTAGAATAATCTATAACCTTATAAGATGTTCAGTTGTTATTATATTTAATTTCTTTATTATAATTGATTGTTTTGATTTATCTTTTTTATTTAGAATTTTTATATTCTTTAGCATAGTGTTCTTTCTTGTAATAATTATAGTATTTAATTATTATTTTATTAAATCTAATTTTCTTTTTTTATTGCTTTTTATTTTAGCTATAGCATCTAGCTCTATTAGTATTAGTTTATAGAGGTTATATTATTATTGATTATAATTTGCTTTATAGTAGTTTCTTATATAAGATATAGCTCTATATCTTTATTATTCTTATATTTCTTATTATCTTTATTTTATTTTATGAAATTTATTATCTATCTTAATTATTTGTTTAATAAATTTATTAATATTATTAGATTAGTTTATCTTGATAAGTTCTATTTGAATTTCTTTTTTTAATATATTTTTAAATATAGTAATAAGTACTTTATTATTATAATTAAGTACTATTAAGATTTACTTAAATTATACTACTAGCTATTATACAGACCTAGTTTATTTTAGTTATTATAATTATCTTTTAATATTTTATATTTCATTTGCGTTTCTAAATGTAAGTTTAAATTTTTTTTTAAAAGTCTTATAGTTCTTTAATATCTTTATAATATAATCACTCTAGTTCTTTTTTCTTTATTATAGTACTTTCTAAGTGCTAGTTCTATCTATTAAAATATTTCTCTTATTAGATATATTGTTATAAAGACTATTTTCATTCCTTTATTTCTAATAATATGCTGTTAATCGCGATGTATATATTCATCTAAATTAAGAAGTTCTTAAGTTTAGATTATTTACTATTAAATATCTAAGATTTTAGTATTTTTAGTTATTTTATAATAAGCTATACTTCTAGCTTATAAATTCTTATTTATAGTTTAGCTTTATTACTAATCGCTCTAATAATATTATTTATTAAGATTGATATATTACTTACTATTATTAGAGTTTCTTAATTAGGTAATACTTTCCTAATTAGATAATATTTCTTTTATTTAATAATATTTTACTTCTAATATATTCTAGAGTTAAGATAATAGCTCTTTTATCATAGACCTAGATCTACCTTAGTTAAATAGTATTATATTATAGATACATTAGGCTTGGTTAAATTATATAAAGGTTTGGGTTGTCTAATTAATAGAGTAGACTTAAATAAATAAAATAATAATAGATTAATCAAGGGTTGATAAGTCTTAAATATAACTAAGATAAAAAAGATTTTTTATATAGCTTAGTATCTATATAAGTTAGAATACCTTACTAATTTTTACTATTAAAATCTAATATCAAATGACTTAGATTAAAGAGCTATAAAGAACTAAATATATAATAATAAATAAGTATCCTTATATATCCAGTCCTTTTAATTCTATATATTGTATATTATAGTATTATAGCATACTATAGTATCCCTTACTATGATACTATAAAACTTCCTTCAATAGTTTATTATTATTTTGTAATATCTCTTATCTATTAGTGGTGTGATATATTATTCATATCTTTATATGACTTGGTACATATCCTATACTAAAGTGTCCTAGCCTAATATCCTTTCACTGGTTTTGTCATCGTATGGTTCATACGCTCGCAAATCCAAAGTGACCTTTCCTTCTTGGTCATAGTATAATTTAGCGTCATGCAGGTTGATTCGTAACAATAAGTATATATTTATAAAATAAAATTATATTTATATATAAAGTAAACTGTTAGCTCATTTCTTCTATTTAAAATATTCTTATTATTATATAAATATTATTTAACTTTTATTCTTCTATTATAATTATATGCCTCTGCACTAGCTATTTATCTAATAATTTTTCTCTAGTAAAAAGGCTATTAAAATGGAGATTTACATTATCTAGTTATTAAAATTAATAATAATAAAGAATACTATATATATTTTTAAGATTATATTATCTAATTATTTATTATCCTAATTATCTTTCTCGCTAATAAATTTTCTTCTTAATAAATAACTCTATTTTAAGTTATTAGACTTTCAAGGGAAATAAATTTTATAAGATAGATATATACTACTTAATAATAAAAGTAGTGAGTATTATAGATTCTATTACTTCTATACTGATCCTTTTAAAACAGATATTAAAATCAATCTATTTATTCTAGAATATACTATCTACTTTATTATAATATATCACACTATCTTTTCTAATATTGTGGATAAAAAAGATAGATAATTTAAAAAAGTTTAAAATAGATTTATAAAATACTAATTCCTATAGAACGTATATACATATAGCTCTATTACTTAGAAATATTAGTATAAAGAATATACATCTATATAGGAGCTTCTATGAGACTTAGAAAATATAGAATAAGATTATACTTAAAGATATAGGACTTTTAATACTAGTAGTTATATATTAGAAGTAATATTTAGAGAAATAATAATTAATTAGCTATAAAGTTAAGCCACTATATTAATATAAAAATTACTAGGACATGCAATAGAGTAATTTAGAAGTAGTTATTTAGATCTAAATATAAATATATCTTAATCAGCCTTATTTAAAAGTAAAAAATATTTAATAATAGATTAATATAGCTGGTATAATATATAAAAGTAGGTATTATATGATATATATAAGAAGACTAATAAAACTGGAGTGACACAATTTGAGAGGTGTGTATATGTGTATGTTATTATTTAACAGCTGTAGTTCATGACTTACACGTTTTCTATAAATTCCCTACTAGGATAAAGGCTATTAGAGAATAAGCCTTGGATATTGCTATCTATATATAACTGTTACTAATTATATACAGTATATGTAGTAGTAAAGGACTTTAGTACATTTATATAGCTACTGTAGTAAAAAGATTGATTAGTATATTAAAATTCTTTCTAAATAAAACTATATATTCTAGATCTCTAGCCCTATAGTGTTCTAGTTTCTTGAAATAGCTACTCCCTTAAGTATATAAAATTTTAATAGTATAGAGAAAAAACAATCTTAAAATCTATAGAAAAAAAGAAAAAATATCTTTATAAGTATAGATAGTTAGAGAAATAATAGTAATATTTTTTTTAAAGTGTTCTAAAGAGCTATATAATTAAGGCCTTATTTATAGAGAGCTATATTATTATTGTTTATAAAGAATAAAGGTTATTAGTTTATAAGCTATTAAGAAAGGGTATAAAGGCTGTATAGTTAAATATAGAAAGAGTAATAAAAAAGTATTAATATTTATTTATAATAGATAAGCTCTTTTATATTTAATAAAAAATATTTAATTAATTTTAAGATTGCTATAGTATTTATATTGATTTTTAAATAATATTAAGTTTATAAGAAGTTTATAATAGCTATTCTACTCTTAATTATTACTATTTAAATAATGTTATTAGACTATATTATAAAAAGATAATAGAGTTAAACTTTATAATTTAATAATTCAAGAGATATATAAATAAGGAAATCTATTCTTAAATAATAATTATATAATCTAATAATAAAGATTATAGTACAGTTAGGTAAATTAATTATTAATATTTTTAATAATAGTTTTAGAGTTTATTTATCTTAAATTATATATATATTTTTTATATTCCTTATATAAGTCGCAACTTTGAACGGGCTAATAATATATGCTAGGATCTAAAAATATATCTAATCTATATATATCATTTTAATATAGCTCTGCTATAACCTTTTCTTACTAAATATATCTAATAATAATATATTATTCTTAACTTTATAATTATAGTCTTAGCTATACTTTTATATAGTATTTAAATTAATATAAGTAATAAAACTATTAATGATATCTAATTATATATATTTTAAATCTAATATAATATCTTATAATTTAATATTAAATCTATTATATTATTTTCTAAAAGTTTATATTATTTAAGCTTTATAATTCTAGTTATTGCTCTATTATAGTATAGACTATTAAAGTTAAATATTAATTAATAAAATAAACTAAAATAGTAAGCTTATTATTTTAATATATTAATATTCTAAATAACTAAACTTATTTTACTAAATTATTAGAAAATACTTTTACTATCTTTAATATTAAACTTGCCTTAATTAAAGTAGTAACTCTTATTTTTTTTATACTATTAATAGTTATTAGCTCTACTAGTAAGTCATAATAGTAGATTACTTTTTTATTATTATTAATCTTAAATAATATAAAATACAAATATATATAATAGATAGGAGAATAAAAAATTAAAAAAATAATATTTTCTAATCTAATTTTTATTTTTTTATAAAGCTTAACTATCTTTTTTATTTAAATTTTAAAGAGCTTTATTATTAATTTTATTTAACTATATCTTTTAATATTATTTACTAAAATATTTTTATAAAAATATATAAAAATTAGCTAATCTGCTATATATATAGCTATTTTAATAATCTAATAATTAAACTATTACTTAAGATATAGAATATAAAAAATATTAGCTAATAATTTTAAGCTAAGATTAATAATAAATATATTATAATTACTTAAACTTTATTTATTAAATACTTAAATACTAATCTAACTAACTAATTAATTATATACTATATTTAAAGCTCTATTTAGGAGTAGATCCTAGCTACTATTAACTTTATTTAAGAGTTAAAATAATAAGATTCTTATATATTTTAAAATATATTTTATTTTTAATTCCTAAAACTCTTTCTTAGAGATTAAATTATACTACTTTAAAGAGTTATATAATATTTTTAAATTAATAAAGTTATTTTAAACTAGCTATTCTACTTATAGAGTAAAAAATTAAAATAAAACTATTTATTAAATATCTATTTTAAATTCTTAAAGTAATTAATTAAATTAAAACTCTTTTTCTTAATATAACTTTTAAATATAAAATAAGTATATAAAAATAATATAAGTTCTCTAATATTTACTATATTTTAGAATTAAATAAAATACCTAGTCTAAATTCTTTAATAAATATATATAATTTCTTCCCTCTAGAGAACTAGTTAGTAATAATTTTTCTATTAAATAAGCTATACTTATAAGTAATATAATTTAATATATATATTACTACTCTCTTCTTATCTATAGACTTATTCTATTTAGTAAATACTATTTACTTTATTATCTTAATCTAGCTATTATACTATTTTAAGGCATCTATATATTCTAGTATATTAAATATAATATATTAATAATTTATAGTAGATTCTCTCTTTAATATATATCTTTAATTATATTCTTCTATCTAATTATTAATTAATTTTTAATCTAATAATTAGATCCTAATTAGTATAAAGACTTTATAAAATTTTCTAATAAATAATATATAACAAATTATTTAGATATTTTTTAAATAGATTAATAATATTAATTATTTAATAAATTTTATTCTTAAAAAATATATTCTTAATAAGATCTTTAAATATAGATAATAGCTTTATCTACTCCCTATTAAAAAATATTAATATTATACTGCTATATATATTCTTACTTTTAGGGATATTTTAATATATAGTAAATATTATAAGATCTAACTTATTCTTATACTTAAATAAGAATTTAAATTTAGTTATATTAATATAGACTATAAAATTTAATATATCCTTAGTTTTATCTTCTAAAATTAAACTCTTAGGAGTTATAGGCTTATTAACTATATTTATATAATACTTTTTCTTTAAGATAAACTACACTAGATAACTTAATTAATAAGATAAATTATATCTCTATTTTTATTTTAAGAATAGATAAGGAGATAGATCTATAATATTTTTATAAATTATAATAGTAATAGCTTGCGCAAAGGCTAGTACTTTTTAATAAAACTATTAGATAAAGTTATAAAATTATTCTATTAACTAGCTTTTTATATTATATTAGTCTAAATTATATCTTAAATATACTCTTTATATTCTTTATTTCTCTCTTAATCTATATATTAGCTAGCTTTTAAAGTATTTTAGTAAGCTTAAAGAATATTTAGCTAGATAAAAATATTATTTATAAGCTAGAGATAGTAAGATCTATAATTAATAATTTTTTTTATAAAGTAGCTTCTATTAAAATTAAGAAAAAAATAAAAAAAAAAGAAAATAGATATATAAATAAATACCTTTTTATAGCTATATAATCTAGGATTTTAATATCTTAAAATACTAAAATTTAAATCTAATATATAGCTATAATAAATTAGAGTTTTAGCTAGTAGTATAAAAGCTAAATTACTAAAAAAATACTAATAGTAACTTATTATTAATTATATTAATATAATATAGATATAGATATATTATATAAAAATCTAAAGTATATTTAAGATTAGATAATACTTGCTTTAGAGTATAATAAGTTACTTTAATAAATATCAGAAAGTTAATTATTAGTAAAGAGATTAATTTTTCCCCTTTTTATTTCTATCTACTAGGTTAGATATTACTAAGTAATATAGATTTTATTATTTATTATTAACTAAGAATATATCTATATATAAAATATAGATTTACTTTTTTTTAGAAACTTGATTACTTTTTATAGCTAAAGAAAAGAACTATTTATTAAAAATAAAAAAAATAAATAGCTAACTTTCTACTAGCTAGACAAAGAATAATTAGATATAATAATTAATACTAAAAAAAGTATGCTATTAAAATTCAAAATAAATAATAATAATAAAGATTAACTAGTATTAATTCTATTATAAACTAATATAATATTTAGCTTATCTACTAGTAGATAATAATATAAATAAAAATATTACTTTAATAATTCTAATCTAATTAATCTAATATTAGGTTAAAATTATTTTTGTATATAGAATAAAAATTAATATATCTATCCTAAGATATATCTATAATAAATATTTACTTTATTTTATAATTATTATTCTTGCCTTAACTCTTAATCTTTACTTATAATATTAATAAAAATTATATAGTAATATTATTAATATAGCTATTAACTCTAGCTCTAATAATGAAATATAACTAATAATAAGTCTAATATTATTAATCTTTACTTTCTACTTCTAAGGTAATACTAGTTAAAATTCTATTAACTATAATTTTTACTAAAATTTACTTTTAATCTATACTTTTATTAAAGTAAGATTAATATCTTTAATATAGTATTTATTACTAATAGGCAAGAAAATAATAAATTAAAAAATACTAGCTTTTATTCTAAAGATAAGATATAGTCTAGTAATATATTTAATATTTTTTATTCTTATTTTTAATTTTTTTAGACTTTCCTCTTAATCTACTATTAAAATAATACTAATTAACTTTATAATATACTACTTCTTAATCTAATATTAGCTATTATTATATATAAATTAAACTATCCTATTAGTATTTATAATAATAAATATTATTATAGTTCTTTCTATCTTAGCTATTACACAATCTACACTACTAGTATAGTATTTTTGCTATTAATTTTATCTTTATAATAAAGATATAGAGTTAGATAATAGAATTATTTACTTAATATTAAAATAAAAAATAGAAAATACTAGCACTATAACTTATAGTAGAATTAGTATTAACTAATACTTAGCTAATAAGAAGTATAGAGTATTAACTTCTAAATATTAAAAAAAGAAAAAGTAATTTATATTATAAAGCTAAAAATATAATTAATAATAAATAAAATATTTATATTATTAGCCTTATCTTTTTCTAAAGGAATATTATTATTAGCTAGACTCTTAGACTATAGAATATAAAATATAATATTAACATAACTAATAGGAGATATAATATAACTAGGATACTTAGTATTTAGAATCTATATTAACTAGAATTAGCCTTAATTAGTCTTAATAAGACTATATTATAAAGGGCTGCTAAAAGAGGGTATCTGTCGGTACACTCACCAACGCTCCCTACACGTTCTCGTGTAGTACGTTAATGCGTACGCTTTACTGGTCAATTTGGTGATATCAAGAGGTGCAAATTAGGGAACTAGCTACAGTATGAGATGATAGCTATTTATACACGAATTAACCCCTCTATAAGCAAGCTAATAGTACCCTTTTAGGAAGCTATTCCTAATAGTAATAACCATTAATAAAAGACTTAATATAGTGGCTGTTTTAAAAGTTATATTTCTTAGTACTACTTTAGATACTAGTTTATTACTATTACTATTATTCTAATACTGGCAATCTTCTAAAAAAGAGAAAAAGTAATAGTAATAAGTCTTAATTTAATAATATAAAATAATACATAATTTAAAAAACATTCATTAACGTGCTTAAACTAAAAATATAAAGAAAAACCTAAGAAATAGCTCTATAAAGAGTCTATTAAAGTTGTATAGCCTATATAAGTAATTTAGTAAGTTAAAATAAACTTTTAATTAAGTAAGCTTATTATAAATAAGCTTACTTTTAGTGCTAGGCATAAATAAGCTTAAACTAAGAAAGCTTATATTAATATTAAGAAAAAGGAAAAGAAAGAATTAAATATATATTTTATTATATTCTATTCATCTTTTAATATAAAGATTTAAATAATTTATATTAATAAGATTTAATAGAGCTATATATAGTTTTACTTTTATTATAGTATTAGTAGGATTACTATTACTATTAATTTATTTTACTTTATTAATCTCTTTCTATTTAAATGCTTCACATAAGACTATAAGATTAATTATTAAGCACTTTTCCTATATAGAGCTAAGCTTTATTAGGCACTTATAAAGACTCTTTAAATCAGTATAGACGACTAATAATAAAGATTCTATAAATTATAATATCTTTATAGCTATATCCTTAATAATAAATACTATATTAGATCTATTAATAAGAATATATAATTTTAATATAAATATACTTTAAATAATATACTTGCATTTAGTAGAAGATTAATATAATATATTAATCTTACTATCTATATCTATTAATATAATAATATACTTAATTTATAATAAGTAGTCTTTATTATTTATAAAAAAGCTATTAATAAAGATAATAATCTTAGCTATAATCATATTAATATTAATAAAATTAAGACTAAGCTTATTATTTTTAAGCTACTACTTAAGGTATTTATTTAGAGTCTTAATATTTAATTTTTTTAGATTTATTATTTATATAGTATATAATAAATTAAATATAGCTTCTAGTTAAGATAGAGATATAATATATATACTTAAAGCTTATTATATAATAAATTAATCTTTTAGTAAAAAATTTTTATAAATTTTACTTTATAAGCTTTTTATATTAATATTATAAATTATAACTAGTTATATTAAATTAATAATATATTTTTATATAAGTAAAATAATATCTTAAGTACTCTCTAAAATAATAGTACTATTAAATTTAATTTTATAGTTTAGTAATAGTTACTTATATAGTTTATATAAAATCTTTATTATATCTATTTTACGAGCTTCTATATATACAAAAACATTATTTATAAGATAAAGAGTATTATTAATCTATATATTAATTATACTAAAGCTATTCTTTAAATTTTTATTATAGAGGAGATATAGGTTGTATATTAATAGTTTTATATAAAGTTTCTTTTTAAAGAACTTCTAGTAGTATATATAGAAGTAATTCTTAGCTTTAAAAATATTATAAAGTAATTTTTTAACTTTTAATAATTTATTAAATAGAATATACTTTACTAATTTCTTTAAAGACTATATATAAAAGTTATAATTAAAATTTATATTTAACTATATATATACTTATATAATATTATATAGATATACTTTAGAGCTATATATTAACTTTATACTAACTATAATAAATAGTAATAAGCATTTAAAGTAGTATTATAAAGTTAGTATTTATATTAAGATATAGTATTTTTTAAAATTATTATAAGCTTATATAATTAAATAAGATTTTATAAATACTTATAATATATTAATATTTTTAATTTTATTTACAAATTGTAGCTTAAAGATGTATATTCTCTTAGGAATACTATTCTTATTAATGAATTTAAAGACTTTATATTTTAATAGTTTATTAACCTTCTTTATACATAATCCTATATAAATATTTATTTTATTAACACCTTATTCCTTATTATTTAATCTAAAAGTTTATACTTCTTTATAGTTATTATATTTATTAAGATAATTAAAAATAGTATATATAATATAGCTAGTTATTTCTTAGAGATAGTTGCTATATTACTTTAATATTAATAATATATAGTTTATTATAATAATAGAAAGTAGTAGTAGTATATAAATATTAATATATTTAATAGGTTTAATTAATATAGCATTATTTATAGAAGTTAATAAATCTTTATAGTAAAGTTTTATAACTATAGAATAAAAAATTATAGGTTTATTTAAAATCAAGATTATATATAATTCTTTATTTATTATTAATAATTTATATAGCTCTTTCTAGTTACTTATTTTACTTATATTTTTTTTATACTAAATAAGTACGTCTGAGTTAATTAATAAATTTAATATAATTATTAATAATAGTTTATTATATATATTTAACATATCTATAGTCTAGTGTTAAATAAATAAATAATATATTTTAATAGTAACTTTTTTAAGTATAATAGTGTATTAAGTAATTATTATTATTATTATTATGCTTCCATTTTAGAGACCTTTTTCCAGTCATAGACTATGCAAGGTCTGCCATTTCCTAATTAGGAAATAGGCTTGAGTTAACTAGGTTAAATACATAAATAGAGATAGACAAATTTTAGGAAAATAATGGGAGACCCCCTGCAGGCTAGTAAAGGTGTGTAAAATCAAATAGGAAAATAAAATGAATGTGGTATTGATTAAGAAGCAATAATAGTAATTATTCTTCTTCTAATAAGATCCATTTTCTAGTAACAATCTTAGTTTTTTTTAGGTATTCAATTAATATTGGGATGCCTGGTTTAGAATATAAGAAATATAAATTTCTTTTTTCTATAGTAAGCTCCCTAATGGTTTGTTTTCTAATATCATTATATTTAGAGCATTCTAAGATTAAATGATATGGTGTTTGTTTTAAGTTAGAATTACATTTATTGTAAATGTCATTCTCGTATTGTTGATTAAATCTTTTTAAATAAGATAGGAAATATCTATGTCCCATTTTTAATTATTATATTGAAGACCATAACAACTTATTAATTTTTAATAGATTTATTTTCTATTTAAAATTAATATTGTTATACTTTTTATATAGGGATTCTTTTTGTTTCTTTTTTTTTGATTTATTCTAATCTAATTCTCATTCTAATAAAGATCTTTCTTTTAGTAATTATCTAATATAACTAATAGAAATATCTATATTATTAGGTTCTAGATTTTTAGCTGCAAATTTAGCAATTTTATCTGCCTGTTTATTTTTAAAAATATTCATATGTCCTGGAGACCATTAAATATTTATTTGAATATTTTGACTTTTAATATTCTTTGCTATTTTATATATCTCTTGATATATAAAATGTTTCCTTGTTTGTGGGCCTATTTTTAGGCCTTTTAATATAGCTTGGCTGTCTGAAAAGATCCATATATCTAAAATAAATGGATTTTCTTTTAATATATTTTCAGCGATTTCTAATGATTTATAGATTCCAAAAAATTTAGAATCAAATATTTCTTGTTCTTTGCTAATATTGTAGGCATAGGGTTTTTTAGAATTTAGATTATAAATCCTAACCCTATTATTTTCTTTTAATTTAGAGCCATCTGAATATAGAATAATATATTATTCTAATATATTATTTCTAGTCTATTCTTGGATCATATTATTATGGTTTTTTGTTGCGATTTCCTTAGTTTCTTCTGGAATATTAATAGATATTAATTTATTAATATCTTTTTTTCTATATTTGTATTTAGATTTCTGAAATTTGCTCCAATTAATAAAAGAAAATAACGAGACCAAATAGTTTATTTGACATTTATATTTCCTATATTTCTTATTTATAATGGGCTGAAATTCAGGGTCAGGATTAGAATTAGAAATATTATTAATATTATAATTGTTAATATTATTTCTTGTTCTTATATTTCTTAGTGTTTTTGATTCATTCCAATTATAATAATATTTTAGATTAGGTCTTTCTTTTTCTCCTGGATTCAAAATAAAGTCGATTGGCAGTCTATTTTTAATAATATAAGATGTTTCAAATTGTAAGGTTCTTAATATATAAGATTGACATATTTTATTAAATCTAATTTCTGGGGGTGGTAAAGAAGTTTTTAATTCTATGACTTTATATGGAGAGGTTTTAAAAACCCCTAGTATTTTTCTTAGAGCTTTATTCTACAATATTTGATATTTATATAAAAAATTAGCTTGATTTCTTTACCAAATAGGGACCCTATAATCCGTAATTAATGTTATACACGCTATATATAATTGTCTTATTGCTTGAAAAGTTAGACCTTTTTCTGTATTAGAAAGTCTTTCTATTTGATGGAAAACTTTACTTGTCTTTGTAACCTAATTTGTAACGTGTTCTTTAAAATTTAATTTATAATCGAGAATAATTCCTAACTATTTAACATTGAATTTTGGCTTAATCTCATTTCTATTAATTCTAACCCAAAGATCTAGGTTTTCTAGGTCAATTTTCCTAGTTAATGGAAAATGAATTAGTTTCATTTTTTCTCTATTAAACTGGATATTATTCTGTTCTCCTTTTTGGATTAAAAAGGTAGCAATTTTTTCTAATATTTTGCAATTATCCTCTATTTTTTTAGAGCTTATTTTAATGCTAATGTCATTAATATAACTAGGAAATCTAGCCTTTTCTAAATATATTTTTAATTCATATTCTATATTATTTAAGTCTTTAAAAATAAATAATATAGTAATATAGATTAGAAAAATAATAGGTAAAAAGGATGATCTCTAAGAAGCTCCAACCATAATAGGAGTACTATTACTTTGATTATTATTAAATTTTAACTTAATTTCTCTGTCTGAAAGAAAAGATATAATCCAATTTATTAGGCATTTAGAAAGCCCTAAATAAACATATATTTTTATTAATTGATTTCTAAAAATATGATCAAAAGCATCTTTTATATCTAAAAATAAGATAGATATATTATTTTTATTTTTCTTTTCAATTTGTATGTCGTTTACTAAGGATAAAACTGTATCAATTGATGATTTATTAATCCTATCACCAATTTGGTTAAAATATAATAAATCATATTCTGGATTTTCTATAATAAATGCTAACCTTTTAGCTTGTATTCTTTCAGATACTTTTCCTAAGTAATTTAATAGAGAAATAATCCTATAAGATTTAGGATTAGATTCTATTCTATTTAATTTTTTTACTATAACCCTAGAAGCTTTTTTCTAGCATTTTAGATGATAACTCTTTTTTATTAATGCTTTATAGATAATATTAAATCTTTCTTTAATATTATTATAGGCTTGCTGTAAGATAATGAAAGATAAATTATCTAGTCCTGGAGCTTTATTTTTTGATGGCTAAAAAATAGAATCTTTTATTTCATATTCCTTAGGTTCAGGCCATTTATATTTTTCTAAATATGGGATATTTAGATCTATTTTCTTAGAAATAGAGGGTTCTTTAAATAATATTTTAAAAAAGGCGTCACATTTTTATGGAAAAAAAATAGCTTCTTTTTCTATATTATTTTCTTTATATAGTAATATGGGTAGTCTATTTAAAAATCTTTTTTTTATATAGAAAAAAGCTTTAAATATTTCCTTGCCTTCAGCATTTTCTAAAAATTTATTCCACATTTGCTGTTTAGCATTTTTTATTTCTTGGAAATATATATTTCTTTTAGTAATATAAGAGTTATATAATTCTTCATTTTCTTTATTAGAATACTATAGTTTTTTTGCTTTTCCAAAGTCTTTTCTTAAATTCGCTAAATCTTTATTCTATTAAGCTTTAGATTTAGAGTATATTCTTTTTTTTAGTATGCTCTTTTCTGCAGCTTTAGTGATTATTTCTTGTAGGATTTGAGCTTGATTTTCAAGCTCTTCTTTTAATCCTAGATCTAAATTTAATAAACTATATTGTTTATTATATTTATTAATTTTTTCTGAGAACTTTTTCCAATCAGCTTTCCCAAAATTATAAGGTAATTCACTAATAGGATTCAATGCCATATTCTCTATATTTTTATACGAATAAAATAAAATTTCATGATCAGATCCAGAGGATATTTCTGGGTCCGATTCCCATATGAAATAGTTTTTATTATTATTTAAATTATGGGAATAGAATACTAAATCTAATACTGAGCTAGTAGAACTTTTTCTATTCTATGTAGGGATATCTGGAGTATTTAAAAGTTTAAATTTATATTTTCTTAGCTACTTGACTAATTCTTCAGCTCTTTCTGGGTCTTTATTTTTATTCCACCAAGGATGGTGGGCATTGAAATCTCCGGCAATTATAGCATTTTTTTCTGGTTTTATCTTAATTAATTCCCTTTCAATAGTGTATAGAGAATTTTCTAATATTTTATTATCTTCTTTGTCTCTTTCCTTCTCGTTATAAATATTAAATAATTGGATATTTTTATTCTCAATTAATATATTTATAATTTGAAGATCTGGAGAATTATATATTAATTCAAAGTTAAAAATTGATGTTTTTAAGTGAAATATTGCAACCCTTGGTCTAATATGATTTAATGGTAAAGTAACATTATATGCAGGATGAGTGTATTAAGTAATTAATAATATTAGAAGATTATATTCTATAAAATAAAAGTATGCTTTAAAAATTAGTAAAATAAAAATAAAGCTATTAAGTTTAATAGTATTATTTATAGTTTTTATTGCTATTTATAGAGTTACATCTACTATTAAACTTAGTAATTCCTTTTAAAGGATTTTATAAATATATTAAATAATAATGTGATAGTATTTAATTATGCTAATTAATTAATACACTTTAATAAGAATAGTTTTAATTATTATATTTACTATAGTAGTAAGTTATAAGAATTCTTTATTTATAAAGTTCTTTTTAGTATTAGTAATAATGAAATCTAGTAGTTTTAAATATGTATTAATCTATATTATATATAGAGTATTCTATATAGCTTTAGCTATTATTCTTTATAAAAATTAAGCTATTTAGAAGTATATAGTTTTATTAATAGAATAAAACACTAGTTTATTATTAATAAATATAATATTAATAATAATTATATAATTAAAGTGTAAATCCTTTTATAAAGTAAATTTAAATTATTTAAGTAATTTTCTATAAATTTAATAATAGTAATAGAACTTTATAATCTTTTTAATTGTTTTTATTTTAATATTATGTTTAGTATATTTAAGAATATAATATAATCTATCTATAAATAAGTAGCTAAAATAATAATAAATATAATATAATTCTTTTTTTATTAAGAAGTATAGATTTATATTAAATAAATTAATTAAAAATATATTATATATATATTCCTAGACTATAAATAGATAGCTAAAGCAATATATAATAAATATTAACTTATCTATAGTAGAGCTAATGAATATATTCTATATATTATTAAAGTAAAAGTTTAACTAATTAAGATCTTTTAATAAGAGTAGAAATAGTATAGAGGTTTTTAAAATATAAAAATATACTTTTTTAATAAATATCTATATGTTAGTTAATCTTATTAATTCTAGTAATTTATCTAGATTAAATTTAATACTAATAGTATTAGTATTTATTTTATTAATTATTATATCTTTATAAATATTCTTATATATAAAAAATTAAGAATATTTAATAGTTAAGTAATCTATTATACTATTATTAATAAGAATGCCTTAAAAGTAATCTTATAAATATTATATACTTAAAGTATAAGTAGTATAAAATTTTCTTATATTAAATTTTAATTCTATTTCTTAATTAGTTAAAATTTTATCTTTTATATATAATAAAATTATTTAACTAATAAAGTTACTATTTTTTACTATCTTTAAAGTTATATTAAAAAAATAGATAGTAGAATACTTAGTAAGCTTCTTTATTATAAAATTACTAATCTTTAGTACTTTCTTTAATATAGTAAAGATATAAGTGAATATATAATAAGATAAAGTTTTATTATCTTTATTATTTAAAAGTATATTATTAATTCTTAGTATTAATTCTTTATTATTATTTAATTTCTTCTTAATACTATCTTATTCTATAAAATATTATATAGTATACTTTTTTATTTTTTCTATAATATATTCTTTATATTAATAATATATAGTGTTACATTCCTCTTATATATATTATATTAAAAAATAATTATACTTTTTATATATATAGCATTTCTTTTTTTAATATTACTTTAAAGATTTTAGTTACTTATTATAATATTAATAGTTAGTAAAGAATTATTTATTATTTAAAATAGTTATATATTATTAAGCTATAGTTTTTCTATTTTTATATTAATTAATGTTTATATATAGATTTTATATAATACTAATAATAGTTAATACTAATTTAGCTATTACCTAGTTATAAGTAGGATATATATAAATTATATTAATTAACTTAAATATATAGAGATTTTCTATTCATAGTTTAACTAGTAAGTAATAATAGATATTTTAAAGCTTTTATAATATAATTTTTAAATATTTCTTAACTATTTTTCTTTTGTTTTTGTAGTCTTATATAATTATATAAAGATTAATAGTAAACTATTTAGCTTACTTAGAATAGATGTATTTAAAATTTTTAAAATATATTTTAATTATAGTATATAGTTTAGTGCTATTAAGTTCCTATTTTTTTTAGTTTAAATAATAATAGCTTAACGCTTAGCTTTTTAATATTAATAGGAAAGTAGAATATTATATATATATATATTATAAGGTAATCTAACATAGTTATATATATCTTTAAAAATATTAAATTTTAAATTAAATAAATTATTAAATCTACTTTTCAAGATTTTCAATTTGTACCCAGGTTACAGAACTAAACTCTATTCAGATTGATTTTTGGCTTCCTTCGTACAAAAATTTAGGGTTAGGGTTGATATATTATTACCATGCATCTTGCGCATTTCTGCTAGGCTCTACTAGATCTGTATCAAGTAGTTTGGTGTCTCTTAATAACTTTATCACAATTCCACTTGAATAAATATCACTTTAGTTCATAACAGCCTAATTAGAGTCTTCAAGTAAAGAGTAATAAATCTTAAAAATAGATATTTATATTAAATTAGCTTATTAGCAGTTCTTTTTCCTCTTTATAATCTTAACTCTTTCCTATTCATAGAATTATAGACATCTATTACTTGCTTTTATTTGATATGATTTATATAATATTTAGTTTTCTTATTTTCTTTTAATAATTCATTGCTGTCAACTGCTTCTTAAATGTGAAAGACTATAGCTTATATTTAATACTATAATTTAGATGATTTAATTAAAGATAATAGCTTAACTGAGTCTATTTTCTTAAATACTGATTTGACAGAGCTAGAAGATAGATATGGCTTAAAGATAGATTAGATAGACTCTAGCGCTGAGAATTTAGATACTAATCTATTAGAGACTCAGGATAAGGCCTTTTTAGATATTAATTCAATAGAAAATGATGATAAGAATATTAATAATGCTAAGAAGTCTGAGACACTCTTATACTAAAGCTTAAATAATAAGAAGCTTACTATTTCTATTAATTAGTGTTATAAAGATCTAGCTAATAACCCTATGCAAAATCTCTTTAATATTAATCTGGATTTTAACAAGTCTGATAATATTAAAAAACTATAATTATAAGTAGTTAATTATTAGTATTAGTTTATATTGTGTATATCTTATCTTACTATTTAGCAGCTAATTTCAGCGCTATATAGATTTTATAAAGTGAAAATTAAAGAGAAATGCTATTGCTTAAATTAGAGTAAACTAGAGGTGGTATTCTGAAGGGTATCTATAGATTAGCTATATTGCTTCTTATATTAATGCTATTAATTATAGTATAGAAAGAATAACTAAGTTTATAGAGACTATAGTAGTGCTAATTCTCTAAAGACTAACTAGAAGTATTTGTGTGTATACTACTAAGTAATAAAAAAGTAGAAAATAAAGAAGAGTATAGCAGCATATTTATATATAGTATATTATAGCTATCCTAGATAATATTAAAATATACTAACATTTTATAGGGCATTACATAATTGATTATTGAGTTCAAACTAAAGATGTAGCCTTATAAGAATGATTTAATCTATATTAAAGATATAATTCTGTTTAATAAAATAATTCTCTGAATATGAGAGAAATAGTTCTACTTAAGTATTTAGTAGATTATATTATATCTAGTCTTAATGCTTAGGCTATTTACTGCTAGTTATAAAACTACTATCCTTAAATTGTAGTATAAGTATCTTTGACTTAGTCTATAGCACAACCCTTATAAAAGATCACCTATTCTATTAATTGACATTGAGCTAGAGTATATCAAGATATTTCTTGGGATTAACACACTATATGTTATACCTCTGTTCTTATAGATATCTATATTGCCTGGTTTCCTCTAATTCCAAGTATAGGAATATCTTTTCTTTTCTAGAAATCATCTATAGTGTTTTGCTTATCTTTAGCCCCTATGTCTTTATCATAGGACTATTACTCCATGCTTATGCATTCAAAGCTAATATCTAATTGATATAAGATTTGCGCAATCTCTTTATCATGTGTGGCTGTCAACAACTAAAGTTATCTTTAAAGAAAGAAATAGATGACTATTATTTATTTTATAAAGTTAAAGAAGTTAATGGAGAGCTATATATTATTTATGATTAATCTATAAGCAATGATGTTTATTATATAGCTATTAAAGCTATCTTCTTTATTATAGATCTTTTATGTGTTTTCTTCTATTATTAGTTTTGATATGGTACTAGTAAACTGCTAGATAAAACTAATAAGACTTTCCTTTTAAATATTCAGACATTTATGCTTTCTGATATAAAATATTTAGGATGGGTTAGTAAGTCTAGATATAATTTGATCATATATTATATAGACACTTCTATCTTTATTAAGCATTACTGCTTATAGAATCATACTTAGATACAACAAGTAGTATTTAGTATAGAGGAAGATATACTTTAGGATTATATATTAAATAGTATGAATTAGAATAAGGATAAATATTATTTATAATTTCTTAATAATATAGAGAAGGCTTTTATAGAGAGTAAGTTAGAGTTATAAAAAGCTATCTATAAGCTAGATTATTTATAAGATAACTATAAATAGAATTTAATCTCTAAATTTACTTTAGTAGTTGCTTAAGTATAAAAATATATATATAATATTTGCTAGAGGCTTAGATATAAGTAGTTAGATTAGATATAATAAGAGTTTAGGCTGAAGTAAGTAGTTATTAATATTAATAGATAGTTTGATGGCACTATTTTACTAGAAAATAATATTATTAAAGAAATACTACTAGATGATAATATGCCTATTATCTAAGTAATACTTATAGAAAAATTAATAGTTATACTAACTATCTAGACTCTTGAAGAGGAATAGTAGAGATATAATAAAGATATAGATGCTATTATTATATATTATAATTTTTAGAAAAGGGGTCCTCTTTAAAGCTAGTTAAAATAAAAATAAAATATTAATAATGATAATATTAAAGAAAGAGTATTAAAGAAATTTAAAAAAAAAGAATTAATAAGATATTAATTGCAAAGACTAAGTATAAATAAGAATAAGAGTATATTGGAATAGCTAAGAAATCTCTTATCTGCTTTTAATATGGTAAAAAGTTTACTTAGTATTAGAGTCTTTTCAGGTATTTCTAATCTAAATATTTAAATGATTAGGTATATAACTTCTGCGCTAATAGGATGGAATATCTGGAACAAATGTATTGACAGAATCATGCTACTGCCGTTCATTGTTTAAAGACCTGATTGAAATTTTTCTATCGCTATATAAAATATATGAAATTAGTGTGTTAATTGATTCGTGGCTGCCGTTTTACTTATCATATATATATGGCAGTTTAGGTGAACAATTATAGGACACGATTAGTATGTATTCATTATACTTCTACCTTAAGTATTATAGTCTTGAGACCTTGTGGTTAGTGACTAATTATATTAAGGCTATCTCTATTTATTACCTCACTTAAGTGCTAGTAGCATGTAGGACAGTTAAATATAGGCCTTATTAAGTAGCAGCATCTATATACAGCTATATCAATTAATCTTTACTGAATTTATAAATACTGAGCTTGATTGGTTCCTTTTGAATATTAGACTGACCATGCCTACAAAGGTTTGACGTCAGCTAAGGCGATTAGAAATATTAGCTTAAGAAAATAAAAACATTGCATTATTTAATAGTTTGGTAGAAAATATATTAGGGCTGGACTTTTCTACTTTGTAGGCTTGTATGAATGTTTAGTTGAGTTTCTATAGCTGTAATACATTCTTTAAGATCATTTAGCTGGATTGGGAAGAGACTCTAGGGTTCTAGGCTCAGGATTTTAATATCTTTCTTTGTTTATAGAATATGGAGTTGCCTAGATACTAGAACTTAGAGCTGGATGGCTTGGCTATATGGCTAGTTCTTAGTATAATAGCTGAGAATCGCTTATAAAATATAGAAATATAGCTAGGATTGGATTTCCTTGTCTGCTTGAATCACCCACAGCTTTTTATTAGACTCTAGAGATTCTTATATCCATTATTGCTCTAATATCTATTACGCACTTCTATAATTTTAGTTATAAGTCTATTATTTGGTTAAGCAAGCTAGCTAAATCCTTCTTAAAGGTATCTTAATCATGTACTAGATCTCTGACAATGGTACTTATTTCTAAGGTTATTATTAGGATTATAGAATGTTATATAGATTTTTTGTCTTCTTAAAAGGCTTTATAAATAAGACTATGTGTGATAGCCTTTTGTTTATCTAATAATAAAGTTGTCTGCTCAAGTACTTAGCCTATAGATTGAATATCTAAAGGTGCTTAAATACATAAATATTAAAAGATATTCTTTGATATCCTACTTACAAGTATATTCTGAATAGTATATACTCTAGTATACAAATTTATACTATATATCAAGAAAGGTGACATTAGAAGCTAGTTACAAGAAAGATCAGTTTATTATGAGTGATTAAGCTCTATATGCTTTTCTATATTAGAATTAATTACTAAGGGTAGACATTATGATTAGTCTATATTAGATGAGGTCCCTTTATAAAAGTATTAATATACTATTTTATGGAGATCTTTTTCTAGTTTTCCTATCTGTTGATTGCTGTGTAGTCTAAATTAATCATCTAAATCATTTTAATAAGATCTAGAGAATACATACAAATCTAGACATATCTCTTTCAACTCTAGACTATAGTTTAAATCCTTTAATTCTGTCTATGCACAAAGTAAATATTCCTTAAGCCTAGTGTTCAATATTATTTGCTGGTCAAGTTGCCCTTTTAGCAACGAGATCTGATTTCCCAGTGCATCGGATTTCTTTTTCAATTCCGCAAGTTCTTTGTGTTGATTCAGACCGATCTCAGTTTTGATATTCTATAATTCTAAGTTCAACCTTGCCTTCTCTCTTACTCAAATTTTAAATCTCTGCTTAAATGTGTTAATAGTCGCCTTCTTCTCCTTCTCTAATAATTTGATTGTTTTCACTTGGTCACTGATCTGCCTCTGCTGTTTTTCAATAGCTGCATCTGCTTCGGCTCGTTTTTGTAGCATAAGATTTTTTTCTCGTTGTAGCTCTTCAACAATTTTAATGCTTGATCCATGTTTGGTAACTTTAATAATTGAGACATGAAGCTTCTCAAGTGCGCAGATAAATCCGCTCTCTTTTAAGTCAAAACCTGTATCCCTAGGCGCCATTTAGGAAAGTGAAGCGAATCTTTCATCAGTATGGATTCCGTGACTTTGAAGGAATAAGGTTTTATAAAATTTGGGCATATTTACGTATCTTAGTATTTAATATACTATTAGAACGCGTAAAGCGGTCTTCAGATAAAGTAGTCAGGTATGTGCAGTCTTTGAAATAAGATATTGAATTCAGTAAGGGATAGGAATATAAGGAAATAGTTTTTGAAAGAAATTTAGCAAAAAATGGCATAGCAGATTATATTGACTTATACCCTTACCAAGGATAACATATTGCTTACACGCAGAGGAGCACAATATGACTCTAATTATATATTACTATTTTCTAAAAGCTTTAGAAACATTCTTAGCATCGGCTATAACAATCATTGTATATAAAAAGCTACTATAATAACAGCCTTGAGAGTCTGCCTTCAAGGTGCCTAAAAGGATTCTACTCACTTAATAGAGTATTATAAAGAGACTAGAATAGGCTAGATAAAGATTAAAAAGAATAAATATTTTATATATTGCTTAGCTGATAGATCAATTATCTCAAACTATAGAATACTGTATAGGATAATAGGAAGCTTTCTAGAATGTTCACTCAGCTTTTAAGACTCCCATGTTTGCCTAACATTATAATAATTTACTTTGCAGCCCTCAAAAGTCGCTATTATAAGGACTATTACCCTCATCTAAAAAGATAGCTGGAAAAAAGGGTATCTTATTCTATGTTTTGAGTTAATAGAAGACTCTTTTCATATAAGAATTATTGAGATTAGAATAGCAAAGCCTGCTATGCTTTTTGCAGAATATCTAGAATAGATAGATTAGCAGGATTATACTATTGCTATTTATCATTTTAAGATCTAGTTGAAATTTTTTTGTTGTTATATATAATATATCTAAAATCAGAATCTGATGGGTACTTGATTGTATATTATTCTATATATTAACTTTCTCTGAAGCATATTACTCTTTGATATGGCATGTGGTTTTAGTGACTGTAGCTGAAGACGATCTGTCGTACATATGTATACTATAGAGCGAGGCCCATAAATATTCTTTATAGAGATTAGATAAGACATTAGATGATTTGAAAAACTTATTATTACTGTGTCCTGATGCCATAATTAAATATTATTCTAGTGGGCTAGCTCTAGAAAAATGTTACAAATTCTATCACTCTACTGTTTTTTATTCTATAGACATATCTAGTTTTTTACTAGCTAATTTCTTTATTTTTTTATTTTTCTTAGCTTTTTTAGACTTGCTAATTATTAGTGACGACTTTTCTTCTTCTATTAACCTAGGTGGATCTACTATATTAATAGTAATATTAGTAGATCCTTTCTAGTCTAAAGCATCAGATACTATATCTTAAATCCACTCTGGGATAGAATTAGCGATATTCTGATCTCTGACTAGGGTGAGAGGAGTATAGTCACTTAGACTCCCAATAGGGCCTAAATCAATTTTTTTAGGTTGGTCAACAGATAATATGATTGGGAAAAGTGACAAGTTCTCTGGTGTGACTTGGGCATCAATTTCCTTGGCAGATAATGAAAAATCTTTAGACAGCTTAGTAGATGCTAAAGAATTAAGTTCTTCTTAAGGTAAATAGATAATACTATTAGAAATCAGTCTTATATTGCCTTTCATAATTAGATAGTAAATATGAGTATTAAGATAGGGTTATTATAAATTAACTATAAAATATACCTATGCTACAAATTCTAATAAACTTTTTACATATCTTTAGATCTCTGATGAGAATATTAAGCTTTTTACTCAATTATTCTCTTAGATTCTAATATTCCTTGGTTTTACTCGTGATACTAGTGATCATCTCTAGTGTCATTTTAAATACCGCCATTAAGGAGAAGAGATCTGATAATAATATAACAAGCTTATTTTTAACCACCTCAATAGCAATATCATCGATAAAGCACTTTAGAGCTATCTATAATACAGTTAATATAGATTATATAGTATAGTAGAAAACACTCGCCTTATAATATATTAGTATATAATCTAAGGCCTTAGCAGATGTAAACTAACCTATATTAGGCTCTATAAACTAGATAATTCAATGAGAGAGACTCTGTAGGTCTATAGATTTAGTTTCTTTAGTAATTATTTCCATATCTGATGTATTAAAAAGGATTTAAATAAATCTTATAATCTCCTTCTTACGGTGCTTATTGTGAATTTTCTATAGATTCTCAGTAAAATAATAATTATAAGTGATAAGGTGGCTATCAGTATATAATAAGAGTAATTCTAAGATTTTCTTTTAAGCTACTTGTTGAAGATTGTTTAATTTAGGCTTAAGAATTTTCTGTATTAAAACTATAAAAGTGATGTTATCTATAATATATACAATTATTAAGTCTATGAATTATTTTATAGCATCTACTACTTAGATAATATGGTTATTAGTAATACTCTTCCATAACATGCATTGCTCTATGAACAATTCAGAGATTATTATTAGGTTGAATATTCCCGGCAGCTCTCAGCCTTGAGTTCTTTTAAGAATCTTTTCAATATATTGTATATATTCTGTACGGGTCAGCATGATTTAGCTGTTGTAGTCAAGATCATTTAGGCCGCTTGAAGGAGCGATCTTTCAGCGATAGCCGCGAAAGTTTCATTTAGATTCTGGACCACTGCGCGCAGTCGCTTCCGATATCCTGAGTCAGCATATATGTCATCAAAGAAGGCGCTATTATATATTCTATTAATAGCAGCTTTCACAATTATTTAGAATGCCTGGCTGATTTAAAATAGATAAGCTTACTGCTACTATAAGGTTTCCTGGGCATTATTAAGATGTTTTAGCTCCTTATTTAACTTATCAACTTGAACTTTTATCTTATTAATTAAATTTAGTAACTTAGTAGCTATCTAAGATAGAAGTAATACACTTAGGCAGTCTCTTAAGCTATCAATCCCAAGTAAATTCCTAGGCATAAATTCTCAGACATCTTACGAGAAGAACTTCTACTCTTATACATTATAATTAGAGAGCGTTCCTCGAGCCTTTTCAGTATCTATATTCTTTAGAACATGCCATTCTAAACAAAAGTCAATCTCTTGATTTTTAGTCAATAACACAAACATTTTCTTAGTTTTTAAGCTAGAAACTAATATATCAGGTTTTATAATCACTCCTATAGTCCTATATCCAGACTCGTCCATAGTACGAGCTAGACAAAGCATAATCTAATTTGCAAAATCATTTTTAGCTAAAATAACTGCTAGAATAATACTTCTTAACTCTCTTATATACTTCTTTATAACTTCTTGTACAAGAGTCACGTCCACTGCAGACTGCTGTTTAGTTTCTAAATAAATAAGACCAGAGAGATTAATAATAGTTAAATAAGACTAATCAGATCCTATAACCTCTACTTAAAGTATATCATTTAAAAAGGCTTTTCTATATATTGAAATTCCCATGATTCTTTTAGTATTTTCAATCAGAATAGGCAAATTGTTGAAGCTATCTAGGATTTCGCAAAATATGTTTAATAAATGCTGTTCTAGTTCACTTTATAAGGGGTGAGAAATAATAGATATATTAACTCTAATCTATAAACTCTTGTATAGCACTAGTTCAGTAGAAAATCTTATATAGAGATTACTCTTTACTAGGAATACAATATTAGATATTGCCTTTAAAATAGAACTCTTCCTAGACAATTAATCATTATAGATAATAATTTATAGTAGTAACACGTAGTGGCTGATTTCTTATAAATGTAGAGTATCTATTGAGTCTAAAAGGTTAAATTACTTCTGCGTGCAGATGCTAGATAGAGCATCTATAGAGAATTTTATCATAACTATTATATATAAAGATGTTGAGCAAGAAAAAGTGATATCTAATATTCAGGTATATAAAAGAAAGGATTAATACACTTTAAAATACTATTTAGGATATTATATGATTTATCAGTCAATATAGTTTATATTACAACTATTAGCCCTCCTTAATAGTAATATAAGAATATAAAGCATCTTTATCAATTAAAGTGATTATACTTATTACAAAATTAAAGAAGAATGCTTGTTGCTATCTTATATCATATAGAAGGTCAAGAGCAATTTGTTATAAAAAGATTAATAACTACTTTTCTATATTCTTTACTTCTAATAGCATTTTCTACTATAGGATTTAAATATCTAATATATATATATTCCCTATATCTGTCTAGTAGAAGCCTAGCCGCTAATCAATACCTAACTAAGAAAAAGCATTCTAGGCAGGTGAGATCATTATTAATCAATTAAAACCTCTCTATTAGCGTCCTGTTTTTCGTCCTTCTCATTTTCCTTTTGTGTTAGTAGAAAATCATCTAGTGTCTTATAAATAGAAACCAGGTAGTATAACTCCTATATATATATCTTTAGCATATCATTATATATTTTTCAATTTATAAATAACATACTAAAGAAGATAATGATGAGAACTAGATACTAATAGATTTTAAGTAAAATATTATAATCTAGCTGGTCTCTTTAATATAAATACTAAGAAATATTTTAATGTTACAAATAATACACATTTAAAATATTTTTTTTATTAAGTTTTCTTTATGCTAATTATACTTCTAAAGATACTGCCTTTACTCAATCTAAGCGCTAGAAAGGGAGGTAGATAGCTTTATTTTATTAAGTACTATTTCTATTGTATTTAGTTTAAAAGAAATATAATATACGTGCTCTTTTAATCTTAATTTATCCAAAAAGATGCTAGATCTTATATATAACTTTTTAGCTTACTTTTTTAAAGAATAAACCCACTATAAGTCTAGCTAATAGAGTTAAAGCTTTTAATCTAATTTAATCAATCCTAAGCTTTTTAATTGAATAAATTACTACCTTCTTGTAAAAATTAAAAATAATCTGACTTAACTATCTCTATGAAGGAATAATCAATACTATTAATCTAGATTATCCTATTTAAATTGACAGTTAAATCTAAAACTAGGTCCAAGACAACCTGTTGAAACAACTAGCTGGTATCAATATAAGTATAAAGAAAGGTTAAGATAGTAGCTCTCTAGCATAATTAGCAAACCTATGATTTGCCTATATCCAATTCCATCACTCTGCGGATGAATACCAAATCTTAATAACCTTCCACACACAATTCTTACACCAAGGACATCCCCACCAGGTGTACGAAGACAGCAATGGTGATGCTCAATTCTAATTGCTTTTTCCCGAAGTCTGGCCCTCGACGCCCCACAACCCGCGCCAGGCCTTTGAACTCATGTTGGCCGCTCAAAGCACTTGGCCGCTGGTCGCTACAATTAAGCATTGAAATTGCGGGTTTGATTTCCTTTCAAAAATTTTAATATGGCCATTGTTTTCCGATTTAGCTACCTTTCCTCTTGTTTCGTCTGTATAACGAGAGAATTCCGTGCATTACTGTAATATTTGAAAATAGAATTCAAGCTGATACATTGCTATGGACTCGGTAGACTAATCAAGTAGTGAAATATTCCATATTAGTCACGCGCAAGCAGTAGTTATAGTTGAGGTCGTAGGTGCCTTGTTCAAATATCAATATCGCCAGCCGGGCGAGAGATGTTGAATCTCCAATGGTGTTGATTGACAGGGTCCTTCTGGTAAAGATTGAGCTCAAAGAACTTGTTATAAGCATTATATTTATAATTTTTATACCTTCTTCAAATCAGTTTTACTTGAACATGAGAATGGATTATCCGATAAGTGGACTGACGCATTCAGCTTCTGAAAATTTCCGATGATCAAATCTTGCTTGGTAACCTCTAAAAATCTACCTTGGCTCCCTGTGAAGCTATTTAGGTCTAGGATAAAGTATTGCTTGGCCTTGACTAAGCCATAATTGACTTGCTAGACAAATTATACAGCAAATTCTAGAACATTGTTGGGATTCTGAAAGTATGAGTCTGAGTTTGTTATGGGAGAAGACTAGGAATTTTCTGCCTAGGTTATAAATCATTGGAATTTAGCTTTATGCATCAGATAAGTCTCTCTATAAGGGGTAATAAAGGAATAGCAAAAGATAGAAGACATCATAAACGGAGATAGTAAGCACTAATTAGAATCGAACTCACACTTCAGAGATTGATGGGGAGGTTTATGATATAGGTGGATTTAGCCCTGCTTTTATAACTTTTCTAAGGTCTAAAGGTCAAAAAACGACCAACCTCTTTTGAGTACTTAATCTACTATAAGTAGAATACATTTTAAAGGTTAATCTAATATTTATAGCCATTTTTCTTATATAAAACTCCTCTACTTTCATATAGTCACGTCACTTTTTGCCTGATCAGTCAATCACAAACTCCAGATTAGGGGTATTTTGGAAGATATGCCATAATTCTGGATGAGCTAATACATCCTCTGTACATAAACATGCATATTATATGTGGGATGGTCCAGCGCATTAATTAAGCAACTGAATTTAGGGGTATTCCCGCTAGGGCCTCTGCTGCAAGATCCACCTCTATAATAAGCTAGATCTATCTATTAGTACATCAAATATAAATACGCCAGAGAACCTAGCATTGAAGAATTTTTTTCTGAATTAAGAGGCAGCCAGCCTGTCATCTCTATCCTTCTGAACAAGGCATAACAGCTGTCCCTCAACCCACATTCATTATTGCATCTTTTTGTTCTTGAGATCTTAGTTACCAGTTTGCCTCTCATTTATATAAGTTATTTTTATTCTAGTAGTTTAATTCTAAATCTCCTCTAGGCCTCTCCGTTTGTCTCTGCTTGAAGAAAGATGTTGGAAAGAGTGAACTAACTATATTTATTCTTTCCTAATCGTGGAAGCCTATCTCTAATTCTTAATATCTAGCCTCTGATCGACAGTTAAATCTCTAACTACAATAACTTCTTCTTTTTGGTGATAGGACTGTTAACCCAGCATAGCTAGATAAGAAGGCCACTAAAGGTCTCTTCTAGAATTAAACCTCAATAAGCTAATACTAGCCTCATTAAACAAATAATGGAGAGTTACTTAGTCAACTTAATTCCTCGCATCAACTTGAAGAACTTTCACATCTTGATTTTAATAAAGACTGCCCTTCTGATTTATCTATTACCATCTATAACTATAATTCTAGAGCGACTCTAGGAGTTCCTGAGCCTTATAAGCAGCATGTACTAGTAGATTATAATCAATACAGATAACAATTTTCCAAAGGCTATCGCTGGAAGTATGTATCTCGTCCAGATTTTTTTAATATCCTATCTTTATTTGATTCTTCTAACTTTATCTTTTAGTAAATATTATAGAGTATATGTATATTCTGATATAAGTTGCTAAAGATATATCTTCTCTAGTCTGCCTTATAGCCCTGGACAAGATAATAAGGTATTTAGAGGTAATACTGATCTCTATCAACATATAATTACCTATTAAGATATTGATGCAATTAATAGAGAGATAGTTCTATGTCAAATAAAGAAATGTGGGGGAAAGCTGATAAGAAAAGACAAGCTCTCGCGCCATCAACAATAAAAATATAGATTAGAAATATGGTAAATAGTACGACCTTAGCTAGCAACTCTTTTGTTGTAGGTATTTATTTATTAGAATTTGGAATAAATCGAAGATATTATTTTATTATTAAGTTGCACTATGTTAAGCTACCTAAGAAGTTGATCTGGCTGTATCCTCTAGTAATAACCTTTGATTTCTATTCCTATATGGCATACAGTGGCAGATTGCCTCACAAGTTGGCGCACTTTTTAGCTGATTTAGAATTTTAAGTAAGAGATTCACTGTTAGTTAAGGCGGCATGTTTTTCAGCATCTCTAATAGTTGTATGTTATAAAAACTGATCGAATGGAGGGAGCTCTTATTTATAACTAAAATATTTTTTAAAGTTTCATAGTTGACTAGTAAAGAACAAAAGTTAATTTAATATATATCTAATACATACTAAGAGAGCAAATCTAGAGTTAATTAAAACTATGTTATTTAAAGTTATTGCATGTCACTTAAAAGTTTCTATAAAGCTCTAGATAACACCATAAAATCTAAAAACTTAATATAGTACAGCTAGAGATGTAGCTTTAATAAATAAATAATATTAATAAAACTACCCTATAGATAAGCTAGAGTTAGAGTATTAAATATTATCTATACATAATACTTATAAGATTTCTTCATCATTGTTATATCTGGCTTGATATATAATTCTAGTTATTTATTGCATTTCAGTATTATATAGAAATAGAGGATCAGCTTTTTTATTTTAAAGAATATTTAAAAGATATGTAATAGCACTATCTAGTCTATATTTCTTTTTATAATAAAGTTTTACTTCTTACATAGTTTCTGTAATGAATAATATATCATTATATATGAGGGATATTTGGTTAGTAGATATTTAAAATTATATAATAATCTAATCTCCTTAATATAATCTTCTAGGATTAATGTTATTAACTTAAAATAATTAAAATTAACTATCTCTAATTATTATCAGCTAGCTATTATTAAATTTTATAAAAAGCTCTCCTACCTAGTTTAAGCAATTCCAATACCACATACATAAATAAAATAATATAATAGTAGATTTCTAAATTAGATAAATTTCTAAGTTCTTATAAACTATTTCTAGAAAACTTAAAATAGATAAATTAGAAGATTAATAGTAGATATATCACCCTCATCCTCCTATTTATCCTAGATAGCTGTTTCCATTCCCATAATAAAAGTAATTAAAGAATAAGAATAATAATTTTGATAGGTAGCAGGTCTAGACCATATTATGCTCTAATATACTGTATGGTAATATGGTTGTGAAGCTGTAGATAGAATAAGTAGTAGTTATGTTAGCAAAATTCATGTCTATAGTTCAGCCTAATAATATTTGCATTAGAATTTGCATAGGAATAGAAGATAAGGCGTGTATTGATGTACTAAACTTAATAAATTAGTTGCAGGTCTAACTTAAAGCTCTTTAGAGTTATTTTAATTAAAATAGGGAATTCTTGAATAGTTACAAGAAAGACCCACTTATGATCATTTTAGATAGAGATAGTTCTTCTTTGTCTACAGGAGTACTTCACTTTAGAGTCTCTATAATATAACTACATACCACTAACTCTTTCTCATTAATGTACAACAAGCCTGTCACGATTTGGATCGATTCATCTGATTTAGATTGTTCTTTTATTAGCATGTTAACCCATGAATGGTTCCACTAAACCAACCGAATTTGGTCTCCTATCAGTACCTATTAGTAAGACCTAGATTAGGCATATATTCATACTATCTAAAATATGAATACCTATATAGCAGGCATGAACTCGTATAATAATAGAAAAGCTGGTGCATATTACTACTCGCTTTATTCTTTTCCAATTCTATACTTGAGACCAAACCTGCTGTTACTTTTCAGATTAATCTAAATAGATTTTAGCTGGTGGGGCTAGGCTTTGTGTTTCATGCTCTGTAGAAGGATGATATTCTAAATAGATTGAATGATTAACTGACTAAGTTGACTAGCTACCCTTCTGATTTTTTAACGCTCTTGACACCTAGGATTGCAACCTTTTTCTATTTCTCTGGTTAGCAATATCAGATACTTCAGATAATAGCCACTAAGAAGCAATAATATACTAAAGATAGGACTATAATAACGCTAGAAATTCTATTACTGATGTATAAATGTCTATAGTAGTATAATCAATATTTATATTTTATAATATAGCAGATAGTAATATAACTTATTAAGACTACTATAATTTAAATTATCTTGATCAATCTAACTATATTTAACTTATCAAATCCATTTAAAACTATATTTAAATTCTTTGGTATAGCCTCTCTTTTAACTTTGATTAAAATAATATATAAAACATAAATCAAGCTTAATAATTTTTGTATCAATCTATAATAACTATTACAAACTAGATCAACCATCTAAGAGATCTTTAATAAGACCTTTTACTCTAGATAAGAGGTAAGATAATACTTATAAACTCTATAGTCTTAGTAAACTAGTTTGATCTATCAATTTATAGAAAATAAGCATTTAAGATAATACTATATAATAAGAATAAAGATTATAATCTTCTAAATTATATAAAAAATAGAAAATTTTTAAAAGCGTTTGGGATAAAATAAAAAAAAAAAGAATCTTAATTTAATTATTATATTAATATCTCTACTTTTATTAAGAATATTCTAGATTATTAATATCTAATCTTAGATTTTACTAAGCTAGCTAAGCTAGAATAAATATAAGTTATAAATAATTTTTATATTCTTCCTATCTTAGTACTAATTTAATATTATAAATATTATAAGTATTTATACTATTATTACTAGTAGTATTTTTATTACTATTTTTCTAATTAGTATTCTTTTATATTTATATTACTTAGCTATAATATTTAAAAGATATATTTCTTAATATTTAATTTTTTTATTCTTTCTTTGTTATTATTGCTTTGTTAAGCTATAAATATATAGAGTTATATTAATTTACCTTCTCTATACTAGAGTTAATCTATTTTATCTCTACTTCAGTATCTCTTCACTAATAGAATTTATAGATAGATTAGAGACTCTAACTATAGTTAATATAATCTTTTTATTTATAATAGAATATGTGAGCTTCTACTTAAATATATTAAATATTTCTTACTATATATACCTCTAGATCTACCAAAGTATTGCTTAAGTGATGAGTAGTTTATTAATTCTATATATTATCTTAATTTTTAGTATCTAGAGAGGTTTCTTATTAGATTAAATAAATAATCTTTTTATATTTATTATAAATTATTAACTTTTTTATATATATTATTTCTAATCTAAAATAAGGGGCTGGATATATAGTTAAGTTTATATTTTTTATATTACTGTATATTTACTATCATATCTTTGAAGTGTTTTTTTGAACCTATTAGATCCTTGTATATATTTTTTTATATATAATATGGTAGTATATCTTATCTAGTAATTACCTTTTAAGAATTTATATTACTATAATATATATCTTGCTTTTAATAGTGCTGCTAGTATAACTTAGCTTATTAATTTATCTAAATAGAATCTTCTCACTGCATAGATAGCCTTAGATATAAGTATTTTATAATTATCTAAAAATTAAAGGAAAAGATAATTCTAATATAATTATTTAAGTTTATATGGCCCTTACTTAACTAGTAAGAATTAAAGTAGGATAATATATTAATTTATAGATGCCTTTAATAATTTGATAATTATAGGCGTAGATATATTTATTTATAGTTATCTTATAGTCTTACAGCGCTTAAAAAATATTAGATATATTGATTTAGCCTTAATATAGATTTTCTTATAAATTATTAAAGCATATTTATACTACTTTATAGAGATTAGCTTTATTACATATATTTATTATTAGACCACATAATATAAGCAAAAATATTAATTATTATAAAAGTATTATACTTATAATAAATAACTTTAGTATTATAGCTACTATTTCTTATCTTAAGAAGCTTATATATAGCTATAATACTTTAATATCTTAAATAAGAAAAGTGCATCTTATTTAGAAGATTAAGATCTTTAATAAGTATCATAATATTAAGTTATCTTATATTAATATATGAAGATATTATGATTATAGTATAAGTAATCTTGAATAGTCTCTTTAAAGATGATGTTTTAAAAAAGCATTATATAAGTAACATTTTTCTAGCTTGCTAGTGTGGTCAGATATTAAACTAGATTAGATTTTAACTATCTCTATTTATATAAAATCTAATTAGATTATTAGTGATGTGATAAAGTTCAGAAATCATAACTAAGCTATTATTTATAATAGCTATATAGATTATGGTTAGATACTATAAGTGGAAATTTCTAGAGAGCTTATTAAAAGACTTCCAAATGCTAAAGAAAAGAAGAGAGAGTTATTGATAATAAATATATACTATTTATAAGAGATTGCTTCTTTTACTAATAAGCTTTCAATAGCAGTGTCCAGTTAGATCCATAACTAGATATAATTAATTCTTCAAGACTATATACACTAGAAAGTAAAAATAGCTATTCTTAAGTATTAATCTTAAGTTATTATTTACTAATAGAGCTTAATTAAGTCATTTTTCTTTCTAGCCTATTTAGATATTACTTCTTTATTCTAGCTTAAGAAAGATAGCCTTTTTAACTATCTACTCTTTTAAAAATCTAGCTTGATTTTAATTTAAAAGTGCTATTTAAATCAAGATATTTAATTACTAACTTAAAATACTAGTCTATATAAGCTGTAATCTACCCGCCTATATGTCTCACTAAATATGTGATTAATATATCTTATAAGGATAAGGTTTATTTTATGAATGATGTGTTCTCTAAGGCATTCACTTAGATCTTTTAGATTTTGCATCCTAGGCTGATCAACTGAGGGCCAAATTCCTTTAGAAGGATCTTAATATCTAATATATTTAAACAAATCACTTTATAGTAATCCTTATTAATATTAAAAATTATAATCTTCCACTAAAATTTCTATCTTTTAATAGCTGTCTTTATATCTTTAAAATTAATGCTAATATTAGTTATCAGCATATAAAAAGAGAATTATTTTATATAAAATCTTATATATTTAAATAACTATATAGAAGTAAATTTATTAAATATTTATAAGAGCTATATTATAACTAAAGTCTTAATTTTATAAAAAAAAATAATTATCATCTCTCCTAGATTAAGATAATTGAGTGTAATTATTAATTATATAAAATATAATCTATTTACTTTTATATATCTATAATAATTAGCTTAATTATGATTGCAAAGCACTTAGCTATTATATATTATAAGATTAAAGGACTATCCTAGATCTAATTAACTAAGAAGAAAATTTCTAATATCTAAATATTTATATAGAATACTTAACAGTTCCATATCCTCTACTAATATTATTATATCCAGAAATTTTAAAGTAATATTAGAATATTTAAATAAAAGAATCTAGTGCTCTCTATCTATTCTTAGTAAGCTAAATGCTAGTGCTTAGGCTTTAGGATTATAGCTGAAAGCTATTATGAGAAACCTACCCAGTGCTATACATATATCTAGAACAGAGCCATCCCAGTAGGGATTCTTAATATAAAAGACTCTAGTCACTTGATGCATATCATATATGATAGTTTTCATTATTTTATAAAATTCCTTAGCTGTCTTATTATCTGCATTGTCGGCAGTCTAATGCTAATTCTTAAAGAATTAATCACTTTCTAGATTATTCTATCCCTATTACTAGTCAATTTATGGTACTATTCTAGAGTCCTAAGTTAGATTTAACCTATTCTCACAATTTAGATAATCTCCTAAAATCTAGGACTTCTCTCAAAAGATACTCAACGATAATTCTAGAAGGAGTATTAACTTTTTTTTTAATACAGCTTAGAATATTCCTAGTCACTTGAACATCGCTGATTTTAGATACATTCTCAACATCAGAAACTGACTATTTATTCTAAAATCTTTGATTATCTATAACTGAAACTAGCTTATAGAGATTAACTCATGAAATAGGAAAATTAAATTCACAATATTTAAAGATCGTCCATGACAACTTTTCAGGCGCTGCAGAAGAGGGGTTCTATGTGTTAATGGCCAATCAAGCTGAGAGATGTCCTGAGCTGAGAAAGCACTGATGGAAATATGATCTATGAATCAAGTTTATAGCTTTGGGGCAAGAACATTCGATGACTGATAGTTATCGAATGAGGGGGCTTTTGTATAGAATTTCTTTCTATTGTTGCCCTTTCTACTTTATTAAGCCTGGTGACAATGATGAATATGCTTAATCATAAAGCGAGAGATGAGATCGCATGGTTCAATATATTTATTAGAGGTTATGCTATGGAACTACAATGGCGCGTCATACTATTTGAGCTCTTCTAGAATTGGTCTTGCTGCGGTTTTCTTAAGCTTTGAGCTACAGGAGGGGTGCTATAACGAATTTACAAGTCATATCAAGTCTCTAGCATCACATACAAAACCAAAGCTATAATAAGGCAATACTATGTATTTTTAAGAGTATAATGATTTAGAAAGTATGCTAATAGATAATATAAAAGGTCTTAGAACAATTGCTAAGTGATTTTATTCTAAATTGAACAAGCCCTTCTATAGCTCATTTAGAGCAAAGGTAATGAATAGATAAGATATTTATTAAACTTAGAATATAAAGACAGCTTATTTATAAAAAAGAGTAATCTAATTTTTATAAGGCATTTAACATGTCAGATATATATAAAAAATAGAAAGTAATTAAAATAGTGACATTCTAAAGCCATAGATAAGATATAAATAAATAAGGATTATTAAAAAATAGATATAACTATTTAAAGCTTTTTCTATTATCTATGCATGACTAATTATCTATGTGATATTATCTTTTAATTAAGTGTATACTTTGGTTATTTTACTCTTACTATATAAATTAACTTATTTATATAAAATATAACTTATGCTATAGATTTTATATTACTCTTTAATTTTTGGTCTAGGTGAGATACTATTAGCTATAGATAAGAATGGTTTTTTTAGTATATTTATATAGTCTATTCTCTATTCCCAGATTATCACAGGCTATTTATTAAATAAACTATCAAGAGTAATTATATACTGTTTATATCTATGCTTCAGGATGATAATACTAATAATTGAATATAACAACTTCCTAGGCATACTAATATAAGAAGATTAAAAAACCCTTTATTCTAACTTTAAAGCAGCTGACTGAGATCTTATAAAAGGATTTATAAAGCAGAGTGGATAAGGTATCTATAATTAATATCTATTATCTATTCTTATATAACTAACTAAAAGCTTCTAAATTTATAATTACTATCCTAGATTATCCTCTACTTTAGTCACCTATTAAAGCTGCACGCTATATAAGAAAAGACTCTAGTTTAATTTATATAATATAGAATACTACTCATCATCTTAACTATCTGCTTGAACTATTATTTTAGGCTTTATATATGGAGCATTCTTTATTTAATTTTAAATTAGTTAATCTTATAATTGATCAAAATAACATTCATAAACTCTTATCATTTATTAATCCTAATATTAGTAAAAATGGGCTTATATCTTTTACTATTCATATTAAAGTTTTTAAAAACATGGTGATTTTCTATCGCGTAGAAATTAAAATTAAGAAGTTTATTCAACCTCATGAATTCATTAATTATAATAATAAATTTAAGAATGTGTTTACTACTAATAAGATTAGTAGTAATATTAGACACTATAAACTTATCTTCTATTAGTTTAGTAACATAAAGATCTTAGTATAATATAAAACTAATAGATATATTAAGAAACCTAAAATAGACATATTAGATGTTAAAAGTGATGCTCTAGCTAGTATAATATAATCTTTATCTATTAAGTCTATTTCTACTGCTTCTACTAGCTCTAAATTGAGAATCAAGAGAGCAGGGGAGATTATTAGCTCTGATTTAATATTAGAGATTAAGACTTGTGTCTATCACAAGCCTATCAACCTTGAAGAAGTCCTCCTATAGTTGTGGGTATCTATCCTAGACACCTAATCTCATGCGCGCCTACCACAAACATAATCGTTTTGAGCCACCGGAGGTTGAGAATATCTCATCTGAAATCAAAAAATGGGAAGAGAACCATCATCTGGATCTTAAATATCTCACCGCATCGATTAGTAAGATTATACTTATCATAACAAAAAATCAAGGAAACGCCATGATCAAGTATGATCCATAGGTTGATAAATTGATATTATGGCAAGTTGATGGACCAAAGATGTTACCCAATAATCTATACTCCAAGTTGTGTAACGATGAAACAAAATCTCAGACTCGAGCTTGGCCGCGGCATCTTCCAGAACGAAAATCAGAATCAGGGAGATCTTGTACGACATGGACATCTTAAAAATACTATATCTATCTTTCTTTCTAAGGTTTTAAAATACTATCCAGCCATAAAGGTTAGAATTTACTTATAGCTTTATTTCTTTGTTTAATACTACTTTTAAAGACTTTGAGTTAAACTACTAAACCTATTTTTACTTACTACTAACGGATTTATCTCAATTCTATATTCTTTATAATATATATGACTTCCTTAAGATTGATATTCTAAAAGGTTAATTACTTAATAATATTATTATCTGCCTAAAAGCTGGCAAGACTGATTATAAGCTTAAATATAAGTATTATCATACTATTAAGAGTGATAAATCTATAGCAAAAGATATAATCTTTTAACTTTTATTTCTAATTTTGTTTTGCGACTTTAAGAATCTAATAAAAAATAGTAATCAAGTTTCTAATATAATTTTACTTATAGTCTCTCATTTAGAGACTTTTAAATAGTAGATAAGGACTATAATATATATAGTCTATAAGAAATACTTTATCTTATCCTTTAAATAAAAGATAATATTGGACCACTAGTTAAAATCTAAATCTACTAAGAATATATTAGATGATTATATAATGATAAAAAATGATTTTTTAGGATATTATCTGTTAGATGAGTCTTGAGTCAAAACTCTTTAGATATAACTTCATAGGTCTTATTGCATTTCTAGAGAGTATGTTATCTAGAAATATATGGAAAGTTATATTATAAAGAAATCTTGTATTTATTTTTATATATCTGTATTTTTTATCTTATTATTTCTAAACTTAGTTAGCTGCTAAAAAATTAAGTTAATATTATTTTATAGTCAATTATTGAGGTATTTATATAATCTTAGTTATATATTATTTTATCTACAATTGCATATGTAGTAAAGTTAGATTATATCTAATAATAGATTAATATATTATCTATAATAGGTGTAGAGGTGCTATAGGTTATTAGAGAGTAAAGCTATGTAATCTATTAAGCAGCTAGATCTTAGTTTTCTTTAAAATAAAAGTCTAAGATAAAATAACTCTTAAGCCTTCTTTTAATATTATTTTATATTATAGTATTTATTTTTATCTATTCATGCTTTCTCATATTAGACAATAATGGCAGATTATAATAGTTCTTAAAATATATAGCGTCTTTGGGATTACTATAAAAGAGAATTGTTTACCAGTTCTTCTACTATACTTAACACTTATAATAAGACTAAACATCAAATAATTAGTAATAGTCTAGATTTATAGGTCAAGAAAGTTAAGTAAAAAAATAGATTAAAAAAGAGAGTCATTGCTATAGATCTTTATTAATTAATAAGCTTAATAGAGAAATAGGTCTATAAAGAATCCACTATTATAAAGAAAAAAGAAAATAGAAGTGATATATTAAGAATAGAAGATAAATAAAGCTTATATATATTTATATTTAATAGAACTAATAATATTTATAAGCTAGAGTAGAAAAAAGAAGAGGCTAATCTAGAGATTAAGAAGCTTGTTAATTAAATTGAGCAATATAAACTTATAATAAATAATTTATATAAGCAAATAAGCAGTCTTTAAGCAAAAAAAATAAAACTTATATAATATAATGAAAAGATTAATAAGAATCTCACTAATTAGATTAAAAATCTATGTAAGAGGCTCTAAGAAAGCAAACTTTAAGAATAAAAACTTTAAGTTTAATTTAAATATAGCTACTAGGTCAAAAAAGATCTTTAAATAGAGTTTAAAAAAATTAAAATTAAAACTATTTAACTTTATTAAAATAAAGCTAAAGAGTGTAAATCTAATTTAATTTAATATATAAAAAAAGAGTAAAGATAGCTATTATATAAACTACTATAGTAGCTAGTTGAGATAATTATTAAGAATATTTTATAGAGAAATACTCTAGCTATTAATATATAGTAAATTATCTATTAGCATTATCTACATAATATTAATATTATTACTAAATAGAATTAAGTAATATCTTACTTAAAGCAAGAAAATTCTTATATAGAGTAAAAAGCTCACCAGGCTAATTTAAAAATGGAATATTTTAGAAATAAATTCATAAAGTTGAGTAAGAAAAAGTAATCAAGAGGTAAGAAAATAATTATATTATTAAAATAAAAAGATATTATATAAATACTCTTTTTCTTATAATTAAATGTCTAAAATTAATTATTAAATAGAAGCCACTTAGCCTATATATAAATATAAGAAATCTAGAATAAATGAAAAAATTTTTACTGTAGGTCAAATGGTTTAGAGAGTAGTTTAAAATGAGAAATAATATAAATATAAGTTATCTTATTTTATCTACAACATTCATCTAATATATTATAATTTTAGCACATATACAGTAGAATTAATGATTCTAATTTGATTTAAATATAATTATCTAGAAATATTAATTTTTCTATAGCTGAATATGAAAATAGTTATTACTTAATATCATCCTTGATTATGACTATTAAGCCTTTAACTATTAGTTTATAGTATGATTGTTATGGTGTCTTTATGTAACACTAAAATAAATGTTGATGGGGTGTAGACTCTCATGGGGCTTAGTGGGTATGAAGGTATGTCTCGCTATCTTACACAATCCAGTGCCACTTTTTGGGCACTTAACCCGCATACCTGCTCTGCCAAAGAGTCATGAATGATCCCTCAATAAGTCCTAGATCATCAAACCCTAGAATCTCAAGCACCCATGGCATTAAAATAGCCAGGATTCCCAACGCAATCAATATTATATAGACTAGATGATCTTCAGTAAATCTAACCGCAGTGTGTTTAGCTTGTGTGAGTGTATTAAGTGAAGCCTTTGTCATTTAAATATCAGTTTTAATAGCAGTCTTAAGACTATAAAGAAGAGTTGCTACATCTTTAATGTATCCCAGCCTTAAATATGTTGAGCATCTATCATATAATTTATAAGAAATAAAAGTATAGCTAAGTTAATACTCTTACTTATTATTATAAAATTTAAAAGAATAGAAAGGATTATGTTTGTTAATAATAATTAAAATAATAATGATAAAAAGCACTATCTAGAAAAAGAGTACTATAAGATTAAGTAAAAATAACTAAGGCAGATAAAATATAAATAGATTTAAGACCTTCTTTGAGTAATATAGAGCTAGGTCTATCTTATATATAATAATAATAGTGTTAAGAAGATATATTAAGCTTGATTGAAGTTTGTATATATTCCTTTAGTTGTTGTAATAAATAATTTTATATATATCACAGATGACTATTTGCTCCTAGGACTTTATTTCAATTTTTTATATAATATTTTACTTATAAGAACCCATACTATTGCAGCCTGATTAAGCAAATATCTTTATAATTTAATCTTTAGATCCTAGACTTATGCCTGTTATTTTAGTGATGGGGTTTACCTTAGCTAGAACTTCTATTAATATTTATTTTATAAAAAATTTACATTGTCTAATTGTATAAAATAAATAAGACTTATTGCTTTTCTCTTAGCTAGAATAATCTAGTTGATTTGATTTAGGACTAGTATAGAAGCATAAAGAACTCTCTACATATATTCCTTATTTATTAGCCCAACTATAAATTTTCTGATAAGATTTATAAAAAAAATATAAGCTTCTAGTATTTTTATTTTGATTCTAGCGTTTAATATGTTTTTTTGTTATTAGTTTTTAGTAGTATTTGCATCTTAAAGTATTAATAAAAGCTAGAATTAAAAGATTAGATAATATAGAATATATTTTCTAAAATTAATTTAAGTTTATTTAAAGATTGTAATTAGCATATTAATAGGCTTATTATTTGATCCTATATTGGACTAGTAGGTTTTAAATTTATAATAGATAAGATTATTCTCTCTGAGCTTGAAGAACTATTAATAGAGATTAATATAATCATCTTATTCCTATTAGTATTGTCTATTAACAGCTCTGCTGCGCTTTAATAGAGCCTCTAAAATATAATAGAAATATCTAATAGTAAAGCTCTTTTAACTTCTTCTTTCTTTTTATTAGTATTGCGCAACCAATATACGTGAGAAATCCATATATATAGACCTAGATTATGGACCTAATCATCGCCATCTTATGATATTTGAGGGATATTCTAGATAATTTCTAGCTCCTTAATTATTTCCTAAGTGTATATCAATCTAATATACCTAGTATACGATAAATGAGTCAATGTACAACCTTATTAATATCATAATTCATTATATTAAGATTAGATATAGCTTTAAAGAAGTTATAATTAAAGATAGATTTTCTAAAATTTTTTAGAAAGTCTTTCCCTCTTATTAGTTTCTATATTTATAAATTCATTTTATATTCAACATATCTATTTTACTTAGATCTTACAATAGTTAGCCTAGCTAATAGCTGATTTAATCTTATTGCAAACTCACTAGAGAGAGATTGGTATTATTCAGAAGCTTTTTAACCTGATTTATCTTCTTTTCCTTTGCTTTGAGATATCATTCAAGGTATTATTTGTATTATTATTATCAATCTTATTTAATAGTGATCTAAGACTAAGATAACACAGAGTAATAAAGAAAATAAAAAGATAAAAAGCTATATAAAAGAAAAATGATTATAGAGTATAATAAATATTAAAGGATTTCAAAATTATTTATAATTAATAAGTCCTTCTAAGGCTGAATATAAAGTAGAAGAATAGCTATATTTTAAAACTATAAATTATATATGAGGCTGAATTCTATAGGGCTAAGACTAAAATGGAGTATTGTGATTTAAAAAGTAATATTTTAAGCTCTATTTTAATATCTAAACATCTAGCTTAAATCATAGTCTGACCCTGCTATTATGTAAATTAAAATATACTAATAAGATTAATCTATAAATAGCTAGCCTATTATATATTGCTAGCCTAATATATGTAAGAATAATAATATTAAAGTATCTATAGTCGGCAAGGTGATTCAATTATCTAATTTTAGAGACTATTCTTAGGATAAGCAGCTGATCCTAAGGACTGATGTCTGATATGCAGAGATAATAATCAATTAATATTAAAATCATAGATATAAGGTGTATAATGGTTAGTTAATTATAAAAATACTCTATACACTTGGCTGAGGCTGTCTTGTGAAGGTATATTTTAATAGTTTACTATTTTAAACCTTCTATATGAATTAGGTAGCGGAGTGCTGTAGATTTGTATAAAACTAAAATATCTTTAGTTTTAATAAGGCTGTAGAGCTTTATAGTATGTAGCTGACTAAAAACTAAGGAGTGTTAACTATGAAGACATGCCTGATTACTAAATTAACTTATAGCTGGAGAATAGTTTATTTAAATAACTTTTTATAGTATTGGAGCTCCGCGTTTTTCAGAATTCGAAGTTGCTTGTAAGTTCAGCCTTGACATGAAGTTGAAATATACATCTCTAACCCTAATTGTATTTAGAAAATAATCACGTGATAAGGAATGTCACATGACCCTATACAAATCAATACCAGAAAGCCCCCCTAAGGGGATCTCCTGTTTGGTCTAGTGGTATTGAGAAATTGAGTGGGAACGTGTTCCGTATTGTAATGTGTGTCTAACTAAAAAGAGAGAAAATATCTGGCATAGGCTGCCATACAAGAATATTATGCAAATGTCACGGACCTGGATCCACCTTAGTTAAACAGTGTTGTGTCGAGGTACGCTAGGCTTGGTTGAACCACACAAAGGTTCGGTAGCTTGGTCGATAGAGTAGGCTTGAGTAAATGAAGTAACAATAGTCGATCGGGAAGTCTTAACGTAACTAAGATAGAAGAGATCCCCCGTACAGCCTGGTGCCCGTACGAGTTAGAATGCCTTGCTGACTCTCACTGTAGTATTCGAGTGACTTATGTCAAAGAGCTATGAAGAACTAAATACATGATGGTAAATGAGTGTCCTTATATATCCAGTCCTCCTAGTTCCGTATATCATATATCGTATACTTCCTACTTGTTTTCCCGTATACCATAGCAAGTATATGATATGTCCTCCAATCATGTTGTTCGGTAAGATATACTTGGTATCTTATCGTGGTTTTGTATTTTTCAGCAGCACAGAGCGCAGTAGAATATTTGCCACCCCGAGCGTTAACATCGGCCCCCGCCTTGAGCAGTGCCTGTACCAGATCAAGATGGCCTCCTGCAGATGCAGCCTGGAGAGCATTGCCATAAAACCCCCCTGAGCATTGACATCTGCTCCTCTTTCAGTAAAATATATTAAAAGATTAGCTCTTTTATAATAATTAATTATATATTCTAGCTAATAATAATCTCTAAGTAAGACTATTAGATAAGATTTATTATTAATTATTTATAACTTACTCTAGGAAGATAAAGATAAGAAGATTAATTAAAAAATAGTTCTATTAGAAAATTTAGAATAAGAATATTAAGAACTATATAGATTATTATATAATTTATAAAAGAACTAATATAAGATATAATCTATTATTAAATCTATTATAATCTTTACTAGTATATTTTTATAGACTTTATATTATATCCTCTTAATAAAATAGATTATAATATTATATTTATAATTATAGATTATTTTAATAAGATTTTTATTTCTATTCTATACTATAAGTCTATTATAATATAAGATTTAGTTAAGCTCTAGATAAAGTATCTTTATTAATATATAAAATCTTCTAATATTATTATATCTAATTATAGTCTATAATTTATCTCTAAGTTTTAGAATAAGATTTATTAGATATTAAGAATTATAATAATTTTATTAATAACTAATTATATATAAACTAATAGATAGATAGAGATTATAAATTAATATCTATTTTAGAGATTATATCCTTATATAAATTATTTTTAAGATAATTAGTCTAACTAGTTATCTATTATAGATTTTATAATATTTATTCTATTATAAAAGACTACTAGTATTTCCTTATTTATAATTAAAAAAAATTTTTAATCTTAAGTTAGCTTTAACTAGATAAAATTAGAACTATTTTAGTATTTTATTATAAATAAATAAGAAGAGTATACTTAGATTAACTATATATATAAAATCTAAAGCTTTATAAGAGATAATATTTTATTTTTATAATATTAGTAAAAAACTCAAGTAAATAAGTACTATTAAAAGATAGATTTTAATATTAAAAATAAGATCTTTATTATTATACAAAATTAGAATATTAGTTATTTTAATTAAAAATTAAATTATTAAGCTATAGGCCTCTTTAAGATTATTAAAAAAAATAAAATATTCTTTTAAATTAGATTTATTTTTAAATATAAATATATATTTTATCTTTTTATTAGATAAGCTATATTATATATTTTACTTAGAACTACTCTCTAGATAGATTATTAATTCTTTACTACTAATTATTATTAATAATAATTAGGAATAGAAGATTAATAAAATTTTTAATATTTAGTTTCTTTAGAAGAAGTTTTATTATTAAATATAGTAATTAGATTATAATTCTAATTCTAAATAGTATTTTACTAAGAACTTCTAGTATATTCTAAAATAGTTATAGGATTTTTATAATAAGTATTTAGATAAGCTTAGACCACTAGCTTTACTTTAGTATTAGCTTTATAAAGAGAAGATAATAAATACTTAAAAATAAGTATCTAATAGAGAAAAGAAGTAATATAATAGCTATATATACTTATTACTTAATATCTTATATAATATAGCTAGGTCTTAAGTAGAAGCTCTAAGCCCTAGGAATAGAGATTCTCTTTAATCTTATACCTTCCTAATTAGGCACCACTGTGGGGTTAGCGCACCATATAAAAGCTGTAGTAAGTGTATATGAGCTTCTTCTTCTTTTCTCTTTCCTTCTTTATGTTCAATATTTCGTTGATTAGCTACTCCTTAGGTAGAGGAATTGAGCACTGTCACATATTAAGTCTTTATATAAAGATAAAGCTATAAATTATTTTATAATATATATATATAATAATACTATTAATCTTTTTTTAATACTAATAATATATTTAATTATTTAGATATAATTTATCTTAATATAAACTATAAAATTAATATTAAAACTAATTTCTATTAATCTATATAAAAGATAATATGCTTTTAAAATTTTTTTTAAAATTTAATTTACTTACTTTAGACACTAAAAAGGCTTACTTAAAGTAGAAGAAGAAACTCTATTATAAATATAATCTTAAAATAAAATATACTATAATATATAAAGTAAATAACTCTATTTATAAATGGACAGTATGGACTTTTCCGTCTCTAGGGCTCAGAACCCTAGATGAGGTAATATCCAGAATGCTCCAAGTGTCACAGTGCTGTTGGCGGGGGTATTCGCCTTCATTACCGCTGCACTAAAAAGACGAGAATATTAAGTACGAGTGGGGCTCCCGCCCAACCGTACTAAATACTACCCTCACACGTGATTAACCGTCACACAAGCCTCCATGAGCAGTGCCTATCTGGGAAAGACCTTCGCATAAAGAGAGCATATAAATGCTTATTGCTAGGCAGGCAGCTGCTTCTTCTTCTTTCCTTTCTTTTTCCATGCTTGATATTGTCTATCAACCTGGTACACCTAGATACCTAGATAGCTTAAATAAAGATATTGACTCCTGTTATATAGTATCAAGCATTATTTTTTGCTTTTTATCTTTTTATAAATCAGCATAGTGGACCTTAACAGTGTCTTACTCTGATCACGAGACCTTCTTTTTTCTCTTCTTTTAAATCTAGTACGCTTGTACAGTGAACGCCTAGTTATTATACTTAAGCTAAGGGCTTTTCTTTCTTTCTTTACTCTCATTTTTTCTTACTTCTTATAACGTGTTACACTGTTAATATGCTTAGGGTGATTGATACAGGTCATAATAGTGCTAGTATAAAGATATTAAGTGCAGGAGTATAATAAGACAGAGAGTAAGAATATACCTCTTGATATCTAAATTTTAAACTCAATAACTCATTAAATATAAAAGAATTCATCTTAATCAAAAAGTAACCAGTAGCCTAAGATATAAGATTTAAATCTAGTATATATCTAACCCTAACTCTTAATTTATTCTAACTTTAAAACACAAAACTGTCAAAACCTCAAAGGCGGGTCATAGTCGGCTATTGTTGCGCTAGCATTTAGTAACCTATCATCCTTCAGCACATCGCTGGTGGACCAGTGGTGGTTCCTCAAAGTGGATCATATTCAGCTACGCCCCCTGGCCTTCATACCAAAAGTGGTGGTTCGGCCCGCGCTCAGACACCCCGCGCGACTGTATAAACCGCCATCACTTGCCGTTTTGACGATACCACTTTACACTCCACAACCACCGTCGTAACTCTCTCACCCCCTACCTCCTCCCTTGTCGTTCATTGCTTGCCCAAGTTGGATCTTGTGCTGCAATTTCCAGTCTCTCTTCTGCCAGTTTTCAATTCTTTTCATTTCCCGGCACGATGTGATCAGGGACTCGTCAATGAAGGCAGATCATATGGCTAATGTAAAAGAAAAGCCGGCTTGTATGACCATAGCAAGTTCTATGAAGATAATGTACTTCTATTAGCATACTGTGGAAGATCGGTTATTATTACTCCTACTCCAGCAATGTCGGGTTTGAGTCTCCGACATCCACACATGCCATGTTTGAATATATTTCTTATAGATACGACAAAACCACGCTACAGAGATCACAGGCTGCCAGAAAGTTGTTTCTCCTTCTGCGTCCGCGGATCACTATGAATAAAGACACCAAACGACTTGGTGTCAGGCTTCGCCCAATAGACTGAAAAAGTCATATCATGGTCTTGGAAATTGTGGCCAACACCTGGTGGATCAACCAATCGCTTGATACTCGTGCCTCTGGTGCCTCTATGGCACGTTCCGCGTTGGGCAATTTAAGGAATTTGGGATAAATGAAAGATCAGGGAATCAACTGTAGCTAACCCACCGCACTGAAAGTGAACACACCAGGATAAGATTCCGTTCCAGTTCTCAAGAACGATTCTCCAACAAGTCTAATATATATGAAAGTAAGTAGATCACACCAGGCACGCGAAAAGAAAACGGCTCTAGCTATGATAGAGAACTTTCTCTCACGCTATTAAAACGCTTAACTCAAATATGAACAACTAGACAAACTAGTCGTTGAATCGATGTGCGGCATTTACGGGAAGGGATTACGTTCTCTTGGTCAGGGTATATTCCATACATTTTACGAATTGTGCTGACCCATTCCCTCCTCTCCATCCCCATCATCCCCTAGATGCCAGTGCACATCTCAGCCTCAGATACTAGTTGGTCATTTTATAGAACGTCTACGCTTGGCGCCTACGGCGCTTTTCTCCATCGACTACATCGTTTGAGAGTCAACGTGTGGCTGGCTCAAGTAAGTTGATACTCAAAAGCATTCATATCTCAATATTCTCGTTGTACTTCACAGGAACATGTCAGTTCTCTCGGTCAATTGTTCAATGAGTACAACGTGATATCTGGACCCGATTCAAAAGCAAACAAATGACTACTTAACAAGCATATCCTGGTCTTCTCCAGTCTGTACAGGGAACATTGATAACAATACGTCTTCCGATGCTTCTCCCATATGTCCTCCCCATCGTCCACAAACATCATATAAAGCTTAGGTCAGAGACGACGGCCATTCCAAGTTCGCAGTGAACCTCTAAGCCTAGTATTGAGGAAGGCAGTAGTCGGGATCCTCGCTTTGAGTGCCACCACAGCCGTAGGTGCAGTACCCTTGGTAGGCAATTTCACCACCGGAGAGGCAGTTAAAGATGCTGTTGCGCACATGAGCGTCGTCGGTGCTCTTGCCTGCACCGGTGAGGACGGCAACAATGTGGTCATGATAGTCTCCTGTAGCCATGACAGAAAAATCTGTTAGGAGATCGAAGCTCACTGATGGTTTATGGTATCCTTTGTGGAGCAATGCAAGACTCACCCTTGTTCAAGAGAGACGTGCCACAGTAGACACCACCCCGGTTGCAGGAATCGGCAGAGACCGCCATGGCTGCAGAGAGGAAAGCGATGATGCTGATGACCTTCATTTTGCGTAGATTTAATGAAAAGAGAGTTGGTGAAATGGTTTAATGAGCTAAGGAAACTGTCGCTTTCGCTTGTTGCTAAGAGATGTGGTGCTAATGAAGAAAATATTGCTTCCAAGGGTGAGGATTCGTCCTGCAATTTATATCCATCTCGACCAGCAAGCCTCTAGTTTCGCCTCCATAGATTCTACATATGACGTCCAAGTACATACCATCTTACTGCCAGCTTGTTTCTATTTTCAGCATCTGGATTGACGATGAGGCATGTTTTCTGATAATGCTCCCCAACTTAGGGCTTGGCAATGTTGTGGGGGCCAACAAACTGAGCGGGCTTTGAATCGTGAATTCGTATAATCAACTACGCCCGCCCCCATGTGGAGATAGCATTCCGGATATGAAGAATGATTGACGTTGTAATTGTTGACTGGTGATGATCATGGTTGAAAGACCTGAGCTCGTCAAAACAGTAAATCTGCGGGCTGTGACCTACTACTACAACTACCACTCAATGGCATTCTCAGGCTACAAGTTACTTCTTGTAAGTTATCAAGAGACCCTAGACTCAATTATGAGGTGAAAAATCTGCTACAAATCCTAAATAAATACGTACTTCGTGGACAATGCTGCATTCTCAGCAACTTTGTGATCAGGGGGAATCTCGTATAAATGGCATCAAGTCAACCAACCCCTAACACTCAATACGCTAAAGATTTGTGACAAAAGCCAAGGAAAAGAATGTCATGCACTTCTAAAACGAATAGAAAAGGGAAGAGATAAAACGAGAGGACAGCTATCATTGTCCGCTGCGGCTCACCATCAGCGTTAGTATCTAGTTTGATGTCATAGTGTTGGTACCTAAAGGGTAGTTAGTTAGAGTTGTCTTGGCTGGCTAGGTAGCTTAGGTAACCATCAGCCCCCTAGATTATGTTAGTTGGTTAGAGTTAGTTATATTGATTGGTAGGGTCCAACTGGATGAATATGTAGAAGATCGCCTAGGTCGCTCATTCCCATGTGCCCACGTCATGTCTATTTTTGTTGTATCTATATGGGGTACTGCATGACTTTAGACTCACTCAAGGCAGTGAAACGGACGATCAATTCTCCATGTTCCCCAACCAATAGAACTAGGACTATCGCCAAGTGATGATATCAAGAAAATAGCCGTTGTATAACTATAAGTTACGCCTATGTACATGTTACATAATCATTTTTTAACGACTAAGGTAGGCTGGATCGCAAGACGCTGCATTCTCGATTCTCTCAGCTTTTCGACCAGCTGCGGGCCAACATCCTGTAACACCTTGTAAAGAGGATCGTTGCCGAAAACGTCCCTATTCCCTTCCCACAGAAAGCCGTCAGACGCGTGATTCCAGCAAAAAGTTGGCCACTGTATGCCTCTACTCTCAGGCTCCCATCGCTGCTGAACTTTGATCTCATTCCCCTCGTGCCAAAATTCATCGGGCCGGGCTTCGACAATGAGAAGTATTTCATCAATGCCATAATACCAATGAAACAACTCTCCAAAGGCTCTAGGATCCTTCATTATCAGTGCGCTGGGCACAGCAAGACGCCGGAAAGCCGGGGCGAAACAAGACAGGTTTTTGTTCTCAAGATCCGGTTCAAACATACGATCAAATGGCTCAACGTGAAAGTCATGCCATTGGTCTTCGGAAACATACAGCGTATCACGCTCTGGGTCAAATGAGCGAACCAAGACTAGAGACTGCATTTCTCTGCTGAAGCGAATTGCAAGATCCTGGTCATGAATCCATGGCAAGACAGATCTGCGGGCTTCCTGATTGACATAGAACAGGGGGACGTCGATTTTCAGGGGGGTCAGGCGACTACAGTGGAACTCCAGACACCAGTTATGCTCATCGTTGTTGGGATCGTAGTCTGGATCAGTCTCTGTTAGATGTCGTGGCCCCCAGCATCCTTTTTCGTAGAAATATAATGGTTGGCTGATTGGTTGGGGAAGTGCCTCACGCCATATTTGAAGGCGAAGCTCTGTAGGAAGGAGCGGGAAGAGGGGAAACAGAGTCAATGCCATGAGGAACGACGTTTCGAAGGAGTATGTAGAGTCGTGTGAGATGGACTAAGAGTGAATGCAGTAAAGCTCAATCCAATAATAAAGAGAAATAGTTATAGTTGGATTAAATCAACAGGCGATGTTGGAAAAACATGAAATAGACGCCTCTCCAGTGACGTAAGTTGACCAGCTGAGCTTGGATTCTGAAACAAACGATATTAAATTTGTGGGGGATCTCCAGAGTCAGCCAACGTCTATCAACTTCTTGGCTCCTGTACCTACCCAAGTAGATAGTCAGATGGGGATGATCATCGACTATTTATAGCCTCAACATCAACGACAACTAATTGGAAAACACTCGTCTTTTGTCAATATTCGTTATTGTACATCATCATCATCAAGTCGATGGAGCATCAAAGGGCTTGGCTGAATCCGTCCCGGGGCCAATTCTCTTGTTTCCGTGTAATGGGGCTGATGATCAACATTGAGACGAAACGCCGTGCCAAACCAGCGAACATCCTTCCCGTCAGCAGCATACGAGATATTCTTGGAAAATGGACTTCTCGCGGCTTGGAAAGGAGACGAGAGTATATAATAGGCAATGAGCACCATGAAAAAGAAGGCCCTGTTTCATAGCAATCACAAGAATCGAGTCTTTCTTAAACATAGACATCCTCATTCATCAACCTCCACAACAACCGCAACGAGACTCTTCAATATCAGTCTTTTGACTCAAGTCAAATCAATCTTTACCAACATGTACAACTTGAAACTCATCACCCTCGCGGGCCTTCTGCTTGCCAGCCAAGTCATCGCTTCCAGAATCTCCTACACAGCCTACAACAAGTCTGGCGGCGTCAACAAATCTGGAAATTGGGAAACTAAGGCCGGAGGTCGAATCCCTGACGAAAAAGACGAGGAAGTGATAACCGAGATAGGAGGGTGGTCAAATGGCCGGTTTTCGGCCAGCCAAAACACCCGTACCGGAATAATCATCGTCAAGGCTCTCGTGGAGGCTGACGACAAGACTGGAGCAACCGACTTGAATAACGAGGCCCAGCAGCTTGTCCAGCAGCACGTTGGACAACAAGGCTAAGCCCATCCACAGGAAATTCCGTTATTTCCCTTGCCATCCGTGGACATAATGGAAGAATTGAACATGAGCAACGAGATACTTTGGTTACCTATGTACGTATGTGTGTGAGGTGATGCTACTCGAGGATTGGAACGATCAGAGGATGCGAGACTTATCTACATATTTGTCATCGGAAGGGCTTTCTTTTGTATTCCTAGGTATAAGAAGAACTCCAATGTAGTTACAATCGTTTGTAAAGAGTTGCAATCATTATACAATCCGTTATAAGAACTAACATCCTAGAAACTGTCACGGATCTGACTCAGGGGTCTGTCTTAGACAGTGGAAGTCCCCCTTACCAAATCAAGCCCAATAATTTTCCCTTTCCAGAATGAATTTTCCGTGATGTCAACCCTCAAACCACAGGCTTCCATCTCATGACGTCTCATCTATCTACGTGACTTCAATCATCTGTATTTAATCATATATCTCTGTTATCTTAGCATACTTTGTTTGCAGGTGCTAGTCACAAGATAAGAGCCATGAAAACCCATGAAAAACTGTGAATAATCATGCTAGAATGATACCTTGCCACCAGTGCTACACTGTCGTAGCGTTCTCATGTCCTTAGCATACGCAGTTTACGCAGTATGTACTTATTCTTTGGAGCTATTTGACCGACCGCCACCTTGAAAATTTGCCAACCAGTGTTGTCAGACCACCTCGAGTGGATTGAACCAACTTCTCCAAAGTATGCAGCTGATCCTTACAGCTTGAATCTCCTGCAACACACTCGATGCATCCAATCCATGCATTCCCGTCATAATCTTCACAGATTGAGCAGCGGTAAAATGAACTGCCTCGACCGATAGGGAGTTCGCAAATATCGCAGTTGTCGTGACAATAGTCCAAATAGGATGTGTATTTTTCCTCACCGACTTCTGTTTTTCCTGATAGAAGTGAAATCAATTTAGGATCTCCTATATCGTGGGCTATAGATAGAGGACTTCGTCCCGCGCATGTCATTGCATGTGGATCCGCATTCCCTTTTTCGAGTAGAGTTCTTGCAATGTCGTGATATTCCAACAAAACAGCGACAAACAAGGCAGTTCGGCCAAGTCTATCCGCGTAGTTAACGTAAACGTCATGCTGTAGCAAAAGTTCTACTATATCAGCACATTTATGTTGGACTGCCAGAGATAAAACAGTCCAACCATCCTCAATTGTCAGGTTAGGATTCGCTCCGTTGTTCAGCAAGACGCGAACGACATTCATGTGCTTGTTTGAGACTGCTGGAAAGAGTAAGTTGCTCAGTATAGCTTTAGGGTACTTTGGATCTGGTTGAATCCGTTTCGCTAAAAGGAATTCGACCATGTTGTGATGACCTCTTCTGACCCCTTCAAAAAGAGCAGCTGCGTTGAGATCATTCAGCTCAGCACCGTGTTGCAGTAAGAGTTCAGCCATCTCCAAGTAGTTATGTTCTATGGCACAAAACAACGGTGAGGCAATATTCGGATCAGCATTCCTGGACAGTAGAAGTCGAGCAATTTCCATATTCCCACGTCCTGCAGCGCAACGCAATGGAGTGCCTCTTTCCCATATGCCATCTCGCACTCCTGATAAATAGAATGACCTCTTGATAGAATTGGAATCCCTGGAATTTGGATTTACTCCTTTCTCCAGCAGGATTCTTACCACATCAATATAGCCAGTAGATGCTGCATGGTATAGCAACGACTCTCCGTGTTCCGCGATGATCCAATTATCTCGAATTCCTTTCTCCATGATAAGCGAAACGATTGAATGATTGCCGTTCATCATTGCTTCGCGAAGGGCGATATGACATACGAAAAGATTTGCACCGTTGTTCAGGAACGCCGCGACAATACCATGGTACCCCTTCCCCGCGGCCAAGGATAATGGACTGACTATATTCTCGATATCTTTACTGGGGGTGGATTCCCCTTCAATTCTATCGAATCTGCCAGTCTCGTATTTAAAATGGTTTGGATCAGCCCCGATTTTCAAAAGAAATCCAACAATGCTCTCACTCTCTCTCCTGACAGCTAGAAATAATGGTGCCTCGGCGCGATAATTATATCTGTCATCAGGATCTTTGATGGGTTCATTCGGATCTGCACCATTTTCGAAAAGAAGCTGAATGATAACCTCATGGCGAGCCTGGAAAGCCCATGACAGGGGACTGTATCCTTGTTTATCTTGCACATGAAGAATTAGGCCTCTATTCGAGAAAGCTCTGAATACCTCCCAATGGCAGTTCTTAGCCGCGAGGAGTAATGGAGTTCTTCCACGGACATCTTGAAACAAGTGGTTGATTCCTTTCTCAAGCAAGAAATTAATCACTGTCAAGTATCCGTGGACTGCTGCCCACAGCATCAGGAACTCGCCTTTATCCTGTGACAGGACATATCCTGGGGCACGGATGGTGCACAGGACAGTTTCCATTTCCATGGAAAGAATTACTGAATGTTCTCGTCCATTCGCTATCGCTTGGAGAATTGCATCTTGCCGATTCTCAGCGGCGAGCAAGATAGGACTGCGACCGAAATCATCTCGGTAGTGGAGAAGATTAGGATATTTCTCAAGGATTACTTGAGGAATCATTTTTCTCCCGAAGGGAGCATACCTCCTCTCAAGAGCGTGAAAAAGTGTAGTTCGGCCAAACTTATCTCTAGATCCTGGATTTGCTCCTTTCTTAAGTAGTAGAGTAGCCAAAAGATCGTATCCATGCATCACAGCATATGAAAGTGGAGTACAACCGTTTTGCGAGTCCCTTTGATTTATATCACCACCCTCATCAAGTAATATTTCGATGAGTGAGGTACAGTTATGGGAGGCTGCCCAAGGCAGCAAATCTTCGCGCGGGGTTGTGGGATCGAGCTGTGCGCCTTTATTGAGTAGAAACCGGACTACAGCCAAGCGACCTTCTTGGGCAGCGTGATGGAGTGGGCTCCAACCCATTTTATCAGTGACGTTTGGATCCAAGCCTAGTTTGAGGAATAGATCGACCAGAGACTCATGACCAAACTCTGCTGCAAGTGATAGTGGGGTCTTCCCGACATCATCCTGGAGGCAAGGATTAGCACCATGATGGAGCAAGATTCTCACAACCTCTTCGTGACCCTCACGGACGGCAGTGAATAGAGGCGTTTCTTTCCAGGAATCTGTTATATCAGGCTGACGAGTCTTTTCCAGTAGAGCTTCTACTTCAGCTCTAAGGCCAAACGAAGCTGCCAGATGAAGGCCAGTACTCCCTGTCGATTCATCAAACAATACATTAGACTCATGGGAGCCCACCGCTTGGGCGTACCCACATGCGGCACTTTTCTCGCCATTCTCCAACAATTTGAGGACAACTTCCGGGGGACCAAGAGGCTGCTGTTTGGCATGATAGCCCCAACTCGTCGCCGCATAAGCGTAAAGAGGGTATTTTTCAAGTCTTTCCTCGTACTCAAATCGTTTTTCATCATTTTTATAGCTCGTAGATGCAAAAACATCGTAGCAGACATATGTAAGACACACCTGACCAATGTCACGATGCGCATTAGGGAATAAGGAGGTCCATTCCTGTTCAAAATATTCTTGTGTTGTGTAATGGACTAATGTAATGATGTGGCTCTGCTCGTTATATGTCACCAGTCCTGCACAAGCCGAGATCATATCTTCAATATCCGGAAGGTTTTCCTCGTCAAATGAAGTCTCATTGATCTCAACAGCAAGAGCATGTTGGAGTTCGGTCAAAGTGAGGGATCGCCGGGCACAGGTAAGCCAGGACAATACTCGTTTTGCAAGGGTTGCTTGGTCAACAATCTGATGCTCGATACGCTCCATGGCCCCCTCGTATGCCCTTTTATAGATGTTTGAATCATTTGATTTTGACCGAATTTTTCCGAGGGAGGTCTTTATTGCTTTGACTGAGGGTTTTCCTTGCAGAGAATCCAAGTAGAGTTTTGCAAGAAGGAACCTAGGTACGTAAGTCAAAATTTCCCTGAAAGATACTTCTTCTAGGGGTCAATCCTACATTCCACTAACAGAGCTTACAATTTCGGAAATGACGAGTTTAGAAAGCTCTGGACTGTTACGCACACAGTTGGATATCTCATGTACGTGTTCCTCCACAAACAGTGCAACATCTGTATCATTAGCTCGGATCTCCACCGAGGGAAAAGGTTCGAATTTTGCAGCTATATCCGGAAAGAAACTTCTTGAAGCTGCAAAAAGGCTGATATTGCAATTTTCTTGAAGATCAAGAATGTGCGAAATGACTTTGTCCCGCGTTCGCTCCTCGCCCGAGCATTCATCCAATGCATCAACCACCAAATAAACACGAGAGTAGGAATTAGCGGCTATAACCAACGATTTCAGAAGGTCATCCCGCTGTGGTCGTGATCGATCGTGTTGAAAACGTCTATATAGCGCCTTTAAATCGTCTGGGACAATCTGCAATTTCTGGACCAGCTGCTTCAAAATGCTTCCGAGTATGGTGACTAGCTTCTGCTCCGATTTTTGGCGGTAGTCGAAGAAGAAATATGCAATACCAACATCCTGTTTAATACCAACGCTCTCTTGGAGATGTTTTATGATGATAGATGAAAGTATTGTCTTTCCTGCGCCAGGGATGCCAGGGCAATAGAGTACTCCCTTATTTTTCACCCACTCACGGAATTCTGTTTTCTCTAGTAACCACAGTCCGGTTCCCTTTTGTCTTTTATCCAAATTTTCAGCTTGAGATGCCGCATAGTCGATTGATGAAATCCATTCAGCGATTTCTTGTCGTTCTAGCTCATCACTCTTCTCCATTACCCTTTTAATACCGGGATCGTCGGCGGGAATTAGCCTTTTTGCTTAAATCATTAACCACCATGCCTTGCAGACCACTATTTTGGATCAATATACTCACTGGATAACATGATCAACTGGCATATGAAAGAACAACTGCCTTGCATAGGCGGCTGCCGCAGCTGCCGCAAAGCCATGCTACTGATCATTCTTGTGAGAATCGCAGTAGTCTGAGATACCACGGATTACAAGACACGAGAAATCGTTCAACACACCAGCAGCTTCCATCTCAAAACACAGGACACCATACTCTTTTCCTAGATTGTCTCGCTTTGCCGCGTCTCTAAGTACGAGTTCCCCAGAAGCGATAGTGCCTCGATGTACCGTAATCCACTTCACCATATCTTCCATACCATCTTCATTCCTACATATCTTTTGGGCCGAGTCAAATTGCCCCCCTCCGCATGACGCTTCCTGTCTAACATGCGTATATTCGGCCTGGTAAAGATGGTCGTTTTCGATACCGGGGAATTGAAAGCAACGCAGTCCAGGTTTAGCGGTGTTGATGCGCCGAATATTGTCCAATAATGGATCTTCTTCCGAGCGCGCACGCTGGGCGCCTAGTGCTTGCGCAGCTTGGAGGAGAACTGGAGGTGGAGGGGCCAGAGCACCAGTTCTCACAAATTTATCAGCTTCGGCTTTCCCATGGTCGTATTGAATGACACCGGAATAAAGCCCTGCTGGCTTGCTGACTACCACATGCCCAAGTCGGATAATTCCTTCCTCTGTCATAACCGGAACGCCACCCCCAATACCAACCAACAGGCCAAATTGGACATTCGGAAAAGTCATACGCATCTGCGTCACAACTGTTGCAGCTATAACGTTTCCAGCATGCGCCGTGGCCACAATGACAACATTATGATCTCCAATACTGCCAAGGTGATAGACGTTATGGTCTGTAGATGGCTGCGGTAGCTTTCTATGCCCCTCGTCCAGCATTTCGAGAGCTGCAATAAGCTCTATCTCTAATGCACAAATCCATGCCACCGTGTAGTGAATATGTGTGTATGTCGACGGGGCTTTCGATTGCGAGGAATCGTTAACCATGTCATATTTTCTTTTTTTGAACCTGGTTTGAGGGAGATCATCTCCAGTTTGACTCATGGTGGATTATTTGTAATATGGAAGAGTCGGTCCTTTAAAGCAGTGCAACAAGGGTAGGACAAATCAGACGATAAAAAGATATGGTGAACTTGCCGATAAGACTAATAGTAGGGATGAATAGTTAATTGCTCGAAGATTTGAAGAGGTTACTGAATCTCAATTAGCCTTGCACTGAGAAAAACGCAGCCTCACGTCCCTTGCACATGCGTCCGAAGCGGCTCATTGCATAGCCACCAATCAAAACGCCATCATTCTGGTAAGATATCGATATGTACCCCCAGGAATTAGTAGGCTGAACTCACACAGCCTTTGTAGCTCGGAGGAGGCGGAAAATTTACCATCAACCTACCCGCCATGGCCGTACACAAACGAGCATGCAAATGATTAAGAATGTTATAGTAATCAATTAATATAACCAAAACCTGTGGGATACTACGGCCAGAAGCGCCGTCGAGAAGTGTCCAATGAAGATAATAATGAAGCTTTCTTTTGAAGGCTCCTGTCGGATTGGTGGGTTTACTCCAGGTCAATCCTGAATAGTATCTTATATGGATGGAAAGGAAGAAGTGACTAGTGAGATTGTATGTATTGAGTTGTCTGTCCTGTCTGAGTATATCAGGTTCCAAAGCCGGGTTTATATAGACCTTCTTGGTGGGATGATTTGTGAGCTGTCCCACGGCGTAAACTTGAGACATTTCTCTTACACATAATGGTTTCGGATTATCGCTTCATTCGATGGCTTCATTGGAAAGTCAGCTTATCTGACAGCTCCGTTTAGTATAGAATTTATATTGGCACAATGCATCTCAAAAGTCCTGTGCCTTTGGGACACTTAGGAGGACTTGATACAAAGAAAGCCCGATCTTTCAATAAATCGACCCGTTGAGAAGTGGCCGCCTTGTATCGAAGTAAGGGAGACACCATGTGTGTATCGGTAGGCTGTGTTTCGATTAGTCTTTGTAAAATCATGCAAGCCCCATTTACCTTTTCTTATCCTTTGCGACTTGAATATCGAACTCAGATTAATCTTCAGAGACATGAGAAATTTTGGCATTTGTCGTAATCATAGACTGGCGTAAGTAAGCTTTCAGAATCAGCATAGACAATAATAGCTATTATATAAATCATGTCTCTCCTCACAAGTTAGAAATCTATTATAAAACATCAGACTGTGTGTCTACGGCCATATTCATGAGTATGTTTATCTTCAGTCCTTTCGTTTAGCACTTTATCTTATGTGGCATGTAGATATCGCATCCGTAGCGGCTTGAGCGACTGGGAGCTAGAATATAGTGGTTCAACTCACTGGTCATATTTGAACATACGCATAAAATCCATCGGAGTCAACTTGAAGGTATTAAGCAAGGCTAAAGGCAGAATGTATAATGCACGCATATAAAATAAAAACCAAAAGAGCGGACAGAGGATATCAAATAATACAGTCTAATCAAGGAGAGAACGATCGTCTTAGTTACCATTGACCTTCTTAGGAACGACAGCGGCACCGTTGGTGTTGGCCTGCGGCATCTGCGCAAACCAGGTTGGAGGTGCGATTCCAGTTTGCTTGTGAATAGTGCTCAACAACAGAGGTAAACACTACATAATATTGCGAATAAGTACAGTAGAGTTTACTTCACCAGCTACAGAGCCCATATTCTAGGTAGTAATCTTAGGCTACAAGCCATTAATAGCAGCTTGCGTTGGCCATAGCTAGACACATACATTCTGGATTCAATATTCTTGAACTATAAGAAGCCTTAAGGGCCATAAGGCTATCAACCATAGCCTTGTAGGCTTTAGCAGTCTCTTAAATACCTTCTACTTTACACTTCTAGTGGTAGTCTATGATTATTAGACTTAATACTAAAGGATTAATAGGATAGAGGACTTACAGAATGCATTATATTCCATCCCCTACTTATAGAAAGCAGTATCAGCAACCTTCTATTCCATATAAAACACAGCATCAGCCTTCTTCTGCGCCATCTCACGCACAATCTTATTCTTAATAACATCTATAGCATGTAATTAGAGTTATAATTAGAGCTATAAGGATATAGATAGTGGTAGTAGCCTATATGTCACTAGTATGGTAAGGAGTCGGGGTAAATGAAATTATCCATCTATCCATCCATCCATACTGTATGGAGATCATTTCGCAGCAAATGCTTAGCGGAGCGCGAAACACTCATATCGGACCTTAAGCATGGCTATAGAGGGACCATGGCTATGCCGGGTCGGACTTAAGTAATATTGAACCTCCATCTGTCTCTATAATATCTTCAAAGGCTCTCGTGCAATCATGAACAACTCTTAAAGCCGCGCCTTCGCCTCTTCAAAGTTCCACACCGCATCCCCCGAGAACGTCTCCAATTCCTCAACGTAATCAGTCCACAACGCCTCTGAGGTCATAGGCGCAGTGCAATACGGTTGGACCCCAGTTTCCTCGACTAGTCGCTCCAAGTTCGGTAGAACAGCGTCGGCCGCCTGCGCCTCTACTGCGCGCTGCAGTTCACGACTAATTCCGCCCTTCTCTGCGAACCAGCCAGCGTCTTCCTTGATGACTCCAGCTTCGTAAAGGGCGCGGAGCATCGGGTCGATGCCGACGTCTGCGGCGGCCTCGATTGCCATACGGTAACCGATCGCTAGGACTAGGGGGAGACACAGGGGAAGGATAGTCCGGTTGAAAGCTTCACTGCGGTGTTTGTTGCCGAAGCCTTTCATTAAATTGCGCGCTTCGGTGAAGAGGCCTGCCTCATGGCGTGCGAGAGCGCCGTTGGGGTTCTTTGGCGGCGGAACCTGATAGCGGCCGATTAGGAGCTCGCTGGCCAGACCTATTGAACAGTTGGGAACAAAATTTAGCTTGAGTTAGCTGTTTCAAGAGGTACAAGACATACGGATAGCTAAGACGCGAACATCGCCTTCTGCGGTTGCCACTGCGTTGAACTCCAGCTATGACAGATAAGGTAGTTAGTAATGCACACCATCTCTTTCGGGGTTAGAAGAGGGGGCCTTACACTGGCCGCAAGGATTTGATTGCGATCATAATACCCCTGCCAGCCGCAGCCCTCATTCATGGATTGGAGACTGGTTTTGAAGTGGTGAATCGTGACTGCTTTGAAAGTCGTGGCAAATATATGTCGGAGGGTCGGATCGGCCTGAATGCAGTATTCCCTCCCCGCGTAAATCAAAAACGCCTGTAGAACATGAGCGCGCGCAATAGAGTGCAATATGGGAAGATGCTGCGTTCGAAAATTGATTACGGGCATCGGCAGTCCGTCGTTTCCGAGGATGTGGCGCCGGAAGCTGAATTTGCTGGCGTTGTACACGGCCATCTTGATTAGGGGGATACATGCGCCGGCTAGGAAAAGAGTTCCCGCGCCCATGCGGTGGATGGTGGACAGAAAGTTGTCCCGTTCATTGCGTGGCTTTTCCAGACTGCCGAGTAGGGCAGAGGGCGGGAGCCTGACGTGGCTAAAGTAAGTCAAGGCATGATCGATTGGGTTCGCACCCGGACGTGGTGGAAAGACTCTGCGTACCCGCGTTTGTCAGTCATGATGTATCTATAGAAATTGACGGTTGATATTCACTTGGAGGTAATCCCGCTGCACATCTTAGTACCGTCGGACATAGGCACAACGAATGGCCGGACTCCGCGGTCCTCTCCTTCAACTATGAGACGGGCAATTACCACTGCAATGGTCGGGAGGCCATTGCGTGGAGTATTGGGTGGCATGCATCTAAGAATGCCTCGTCAGTATCGGGTAGATAAACTGGAGTCTACGGTTGTTTACTTGGCGGCGTTCGGAGACGGTGTGTGCAATTCAAAGCCGCCATTGGACAGGAGAGTTGCCGTTGTTTCAAGATTGCGAGCATCCAAGCCATGTCCGAGCTCAGTAAGCATGAATTGTGCTCTAAAGCAAGTTAACAAAGTAGAAACTCAAGCAACAAAACGGAGAACGCACGAGATGTCAACCCTCAACGCCTTCTGTATGATTGATGGCAATTCCGGATGCGTGGCAGCAAAAGGAGCAACTGTGCCGATAAATAGGTTATACTGAACGCTAACGAGGTTGATGGCGCCCCCGTCCATAGCGGTGAGCATGTCCATATGAAGTTTCCAGAAAGCTGGTGTCATTTCAACTACATCCTTCAGTGTCAAGTCTATAATGAAGTCTCAGTTAGTTGCCTGCAAGCATGAAAATTGCAGCAGGGGAGTTTACTGTAAGCTCTGGCTAACGCCCTTGCTCTCTGGTATGTGAGCCGCGTCCGCTCTTCGAGAGTCAACGACAGTGACGCAGGCTGCATCAGTGGCGACCGCGCCAAATCCAAAGTTGGTGAAGGCGTCTGCCATATTTGCTCGTAGAGTGCCCGGCACTCTGATGCGGCGGATGTTTGGTTTGAACTTGGTAGCTGTCCCAGAGACATGTTCGCTGAAGTATTCAGAGATGATGAGATTTAGCATCCCCCGGAGTCGCGTCATGATGGCATTTTATGTGTTCGCTTCGGTTCCAACCAGCTCGTTTGAGGGCCAAGGAGGCGTAGCTGATTATGCCCTACTTGAAGGTAAATATCACTAGCGACGTGCCAAAAGATATATTTTACTCTGTAGTTATCTGTTCGCTAGCCTGCTTGAACTTTAAAGGCCAGGGGGCGTAGCTGAATACGATCCACTTTGAGGAACCACCACTGGCCCACCAGCGATGTGCTGAAGGATGATAGGTTACTAAATGCTAGCGCAATAATAGCCGACTACGACCCGCCTTTGAGGCTTTGATAATCGGGTTCGCCGAGCGCGTTCCAAACTCCCAGCACAACGTGGCTCCCTACTGGCTTGCCTGGACTGGACTGTTCAGCTCACGATGGCCACGTAGCCTTCTGAATGCGCTAGGATGATACTTCTCGGCGACGTTTATTTCAAAAAATGAGTTTTCATGTATTGATAACTTAGGTGGACACTCGCTTGAGCCATCCATAAGCCAATCGGATCTGTAGATAATCAAGGGAGAGAATCAATCATATCGAACCAGATTTTCTGGGCTTGTATACAAATTATATAACCTTTTGTAGCTAGTTTTAGAGATCAAGTAGTTATTAATTAGAAATCAATTCGCTATAACTATTGGTCAGCTTATTTCTATTAGGTAAGTTAGCCATAACTACCAGCAATCTACATACAACATTTTAGAACTTGACATTCGATCATCGTTGCAACATATCTGCACTCCTCTCTCGCACTACGACAACCAAGTAGTCCTAGATACTTGCTGAAGTTCATATTTTTTGGGGTATCCAGTCGTGCAGGAACGACTGACAACCCCTTGACAGCTTTTGCCACCTCACAGCTTTGGGCTTTTTAACGTCGCTGCATGTCAGACTTTACTGCCATGCAATTGTCCGCTGACTTCGTTTCTCTCCATGCTATCTTAGTCGGAACTATATGTTTATTTGTTTGCTGATGAAGAATGATGCCTACAACATTATCGAAAAAGACCACTCATCGGCTGTCGTTTTATATGACTCCGACCCCCAACTTGATCTTGGAATTCTTCATGCAGCCAAGCTTAGTTTACTCATTGTCTGTTACCCAACGATCTTGACTTGAAGCTCTCACATTGAACCAAGCATCAATTTTCCTCTTTTGACCCACTTCGCCTGATAACAATAACTTGATTCCTTCTAATTCAAGCTGCTTGAGATATGCTGCCCAAGTTCTACGATCATCAAGTCATCGCTAGTGGTTAGCTTACGTTAACCCAACCATTCTTCTTGCTCAGTTTCTTGCAGTCAATTTCCATTCAGCAACAGGCAGAACATGAGCAACGCAAAGTCCATTTTTCATTCATTACTTCTTGTTGAAATCGGTTCTTGTCTTGTGACACATTCTACGCTTCAACATGGAACAAATCGAGAGCGTGCTCTGGAATCGGATTCAGGCTCAGAGTGCGAATATTGAACGCCTAAGAACTGTCGTACAAGTTCTCACACTTCAAATTGCTTCTTCCACATCCCGTCCCAAGCCTACGTTACCAGACCCGGAGAAATTTGCTGCCTCAGCTCAAAAGTACGATACTTGGCTCCCTTCGATCATTGCAAAGCTCCGTGTGGATGCCGATGCAATTGGGGGCAACATTGCCCAGTTTTATTACGTGTAACTGAATGTCGAATCACATTTGCAAGCCATGGTGTTGCCCCAGCTGACCGAAGCTGAATCCTCCGGTTCATGGGATTACAACACAATTCTCGATCAACTTGCACGTCTTTACGACAATCCCACCAAGACACACGAAGCTGAAGATGAACTTTATTCCCTCAAATAAACCCCTACCGAGCCTATATCACTATTTGTGACGAAGTTTGAACGGGTTCTCCATGAAGTTCGTGGCCAGAACTGGCCTGATGTCAACAAATTATCGATCTTCCTCAACAGCCTCAATTCAACGCTTCGCAATCAACTTTCTCAGCAACTTACTCTTTCTCCCGCTTATTCCGAGTTCATTCAAATTACTCAGCAGCTCACAGCTCGCTCGCAATCCGATTTGAATGACAATAACAGCTGTTCATCCAATTTCAACACAATAGACCCCTAGGCTTCTGGAATCTACAGCAATGAACGAAGAAATAAATCTTATGCCACAATCAATGGCTCCAGACTTTTACCAAAGAGATTCGCGAATAGCGCCCTACCAAAGGTGCAACCCTATCCTCAAGTGATTGTTTCGCAAGTTATCGGAAGAATCGGAGGAGCAATACAATCAGATAGATATCCGAGACGCGGGACCCGATTCTCTTCAACGAGAGATACGTAACTAACGGCGGGCGGACTCTGAGATTGTTCTTTACAGGTTGGAGTAGGCGGGCCAATTGTTCCTACCTCCTTTAGGGCAAACGCTTGGCCAAAGCAGGAAGGAGTCATGTGCCTGTAGGGGCACCTTCCTATTAATCGCCGTTTGTAGTTGTTTGTCTCGTTTGCATAGTTTGTCGTATCACAGTATCACAGGGCGCACCTACCCCATTAGCCACCTGCCAGACCTGCAATTCCCCCTTTTGTCTCCTCAGCTCCGAATTCCTCTTCTTCCTCTTCTTCCTCAGCTTCTCCCTCAGACCCCACGGATGCATTCTCTTTCACCAATTCTTCGCCAAAACTGGGATTTCTAGCATCTGCTCTGTGTTTATTGCATCCTTCAATGATCTTTTACTTAGTTTCTGCTATCAGTATGTTCTGTTTTCGAGGAACAGCTGTCTTGCGCTCAAACTGCCACCGAAGTAGTACCATTACCCCTTTTACTGGTAGAGCAACAACAACAATAACAACAGCAGCGATACATCCACAATGGTTGTCTATTGCCCTTCGTTTTTCTATTTTCTCTTCAAGAATGTCCCGGCCAAATCACAACCCCGGCCGCTTTAGGGCAACGGAAGAGTGGGATTGACGGCCCCGGTGGTACGAAGTGCAAATATCACGAGTAGGGAGCAAGTGTGACGTTTAGATCTGCACCATTCTAATCAAGATGAGTGAGCAGGGCATTTCCTTTCAGGGCCATCTTCAAATCGATTGCGGTATTGGCGGTGACACTCAGCGTTTGATGCATAGTATGCATGTCTTCTTCGGAATACCTCGAACTTTCTTTTCTTACTAACGTCTATCTAATAGCTAAACAACCGAGCCGTGATACCATCGCTTTTAGAATCAATTCCGCCACCACCACCAACACCACAACCATGATGTGGTGTCACTGTCTGCTCTCGGTGTCGGTTTCCGAAATATGAATCATAACTACTTGGAGATACAACTGCTAGAAAGCACAATTGGAAGCAGGGTGGCAGCAAATTTGCTTTTTCGCCGTGACAGTGGTGAAAAGACTGCTCCTAAAATCACAGTGGTGATTGCTAACAAGCGTCATCATATTCGGTCAGCTTCACGACCTAATGACAAGGTTGCGGCTGACAAGAACGGCAACGCCCTACCTGATTCCCTTCCCAAATGCGATGTCATCAGCCCCAATGACTGGGACTTTCTAATGATCTCGGATATAATGATCTCGCATATTGTAGTACGCAACCAGATCCTTGGTGGAGATTCTGGAGACGATGACCGACCACCACCACGGCTGACGAGGAATACGGCAACGAGCTGATCCATTTGGACAACCTGGAGCCAGGAGGTAGCCGAATCGACACCTCCCCGGCGCCTGCTGCCTTGCAGCTGTAGGAGACGAGATTCGTTCGGCAACTGTTGTAAAGACTTTTGTGTTTAGGAATCCAGAGGGCCGTTGAGAGGTAAGCGAGGGGGTTACAACGTGCATTTAATCTCAAATTGCGGCAGATGTCAGAGCCAGGGTGAGTTTATTGACAGCTCAGAAGAGTTTGGCGATTCTCCCACCAGCCAGGCCGCTGCTCCGAAGGTACTGCTCCCCATGAAGACCGATGGTGGTAACCATCTAGAGATGTGGTTTGTTTACACTGGGTTCTTTTGAAATTCGGGTGGGGGACGACAAGGTGAAATTCTTTCATCACATTGTGGCTTTGGTATCATGATCGACTGTTTTTGTGCGTTTCAAGGTGACTTGCCGTTTGATTGGAACCGGCTCTCGAAGCTGGTTTCTCGAACAAATGCAGGTACAGCCAGGATGAGTTGTTGACAGCTCGGAAGAGTCTAGTGGTTCTCCCAGGCCAGTGCTCCGAAGGGATTGGCTCCAAAGGGATTGCTTTCCATCAAGATATCGATATACTAGTTTAAAGCTGTAGCTGGAACAAGAATTCTAAAGAGGATTTGGGATTTTCACCTACCTAGGTAGTACATACAACTGTGTTTGATCACCACTAAGGTATATGAGAAGTAGATATGGCCTTTTCAGCGTTTGACGATATCAGAGGAACCATGAGGGCCTTATAAATCTTACGGTATCAGATCATCGCCCACTTAAATACTTACCTAGCCACTGCTTTTCGCCTCAGACTTAACTACGGAAATGACTCTCCCTCTAATGATCGAGCAATCTTGCTCAATGCAGTTCATCAATCTAGCATCAATCCCTGCCAATCCAGGAATCCCGTTGAGCGAGACACCTGTATGCCGACTAGTTAGATGATTCGCCGCTTTGTTAGTACTTCACCCTAGCTGAGCTCTGACACTATCATCAACTCCCGGCCCCTTCAATGTGATTGGTTAAGGGGGCTGACTAGACATATTGGAGCAATTCCCAGTAACTACGTATTTAAATTGATTGTCTGTCTTTCATGGTCGACATTGGACTAGCGGGCAAAGGGGTCTCTAGGAGGCTTACCCTTTACAGTATTACCTTCCTCGACCTCTTGGTAAACGTCCCTAAGGGGGCTCTTAAACCCTCCAGTTTGATACAGAGGGTAAGACTGTATACGGGTGAGCGGGGGGAGTCGCGGATTTGGAGATAGAGACCGTCGGCGGAGAGGTGGGAAAGGCTTCCTGCCCGCCCTGGGATTCTGGAGGCTAAGGGTTCATCCTTTTCTTTGCTTTGCTTCGCTTTTTGACAACCTCCGAAGAGATTGTCCTCGTACATCCAGACGTGTCTGTTTGTTACAGCGACTATTGTATGTCAAGAAAGCTACAGTATTTATAGCAGAGGCAAGTTCATGAGGCCGTCGGCTCCGCAGAAAAACTTCGGCAACTGGAGAAATTCGGACAAACTCTGCATAGAAAACCGCAAAGAGCTGAATACTTATACGGCCAGAGTCTCCCCGTATCCTCCTCTCATTATTGCCTCTTTATTGCCTCTTTTGCCATGCCGGAAGCTAGATTACCGTCCACTCACTGGTCACCTGCGATGCTGAAGGGCAAGTTCTGAGCGCCTATTAGCCTTTTATTGATAGCCCCAACCAGCTGGGAAGTCTTGACCTTTCTCCGCGAGCACCCCCGGCTAAGACACATGCCAAGGCAAAACCAAAATATATAGAGAGAACGAATACATCTTCTTCTAATACCCCACACAGGCTTCAAGTCCTCAACACTGTCATCGATTCGCCGGCAGGTGTAGACACAGGAGACGTTTTTGTCCGTCACGTTTGCGGTCCCCATCCAGCTCTAAGTGTTCACCTTGTCCCAGAGTTGGACGGACGCCCCGGAGCACAAACTATTTACTGGGACAAGGATGCGCAGGCGTTGCTGGCGTTTTGTCATCACAATTGGCTCGCAGTGGGATCATCTGTCGATGACTTTCACTGCAGCCGTCGGCGTGATGAAAGTGCACTGGTCCATTTTCTAGCTAGGTCACAGGTCTTCACTCCTTGGGGAACGAATTGCTCTGCGTTCGGTCGATGGCCTACTTTTCTTGAAACCATCCAACTCCGAGCAAGGATCGCTCATCATTATGGCCTTCGGGCGCACGAGGGAACACACAATGGCAACCCTACAAGCAACACGAAATTCGACTTGGAAGTCCATCGAGCAGCTAACCTGTGACAGGAGCCGCAAAGTGCTAGAAGAATTGAAGCTCTTGGGATGGAATCCGACGGTCCATCAACTCCTCGAGCGCTCGCTCTTCACTGGTACTTGACCTTCTTACTAGCCGCGAAACTGGAGGATAATCGCAGGCCCCGATGTACAGTCTGGGATTGAATCAGCCCCCAGATACGCAGCGATCTGGGGTCGCGATGCAGCGTGGACCTTGATTGGAGCACTTTCCTTAGGGCACATAGCCCTGGCCAGAAAATGCTTTACTTTGCATAGCAACACAATCCCCAGAGGGTCTTTGGCTTCATCGTCAGCACATGGTCAGAGCGCCAGGAAATGAGGCAGCCAACCAAGCTGTGATAGAGGCCACCAAAACTTCCATACAGGCTATTAAATCTTCTTTTCTTTCTGTTCTGTCAGTTGCTGATGTACTCTATAGGGTGGTAAGAAAGGAATATCATATGTTAATCATGAAGCACACCAGCCTTGGAACTTTCTTGACCACTATCATCCTCTGTATTTGTGGAACCGATAAGAGCCGTCAAGCGACGAAGTTGTTGGGAGACACGTGAGTTGTTCATACGGACGACTTGCTAAGAGGATGGGGATGTGCCTCTCAACAACACGGTCTCCTTACTTGCCCACTGGTCTGTGGATCCCTTCCAAGTTCCGGGTGTGCTATCAGATCGAATGACTTGCCTGCTAGTCTGAGTTCTGTACACTGGGAGAAATGTTGTTTTCAGACCGGTGAAATCTACATGAGATAGCGATATTATATTTAGCGGGGATTACGGTGGAGTAGAAATGGAATGTAATCGCGAGACAGGTTGCCACCGAGGACTTTACTATGTGGTGCACGGATGGAGTATTTTTAGCTTGGATATATAGTTATATTTTAATCTGCATATCGGTTTTAAATTTATGAAGGGTTAAGAAATAAATTCATCATCATCTTGTATCAAACACGAGAAACCTTTTAGAATTGTGGATTGTCAGACAGTGCATGCATGTACATTCACTTGCAAATTTAAAATCATCTTCTAAACATATTTTCGCTTATACAGTAATAGGTCAGTAACTAAGTTATCGGTAAGCCTAACTGGAATGGCGTTCCCTTGCAGGGTGGCTAGAATCGGAGACGGCACTCAAATCCAAGAATTTGTAGGGGCGCTCCTTATTCATCTTCAAATACAATACAAGTATATGGCTCGCCACCCTCTGTGCAGGTCAAAACCTCCACAGCCGCCTCTGGATCAAACGCACACAGCCCTTCCTGATCAGCAACACCAGTTTCTATATCCATAGCTTCACCGATCTTCTCATCCTCCTCGTTTAGGAAAGCAGCCTTAGGCTTATAAACCGAGACATCAACCGTCTTATGCCTCCACCCCTTGTACCCAATGATATGGAGCTGATACGCAAAGACAATATCAGACCCCGTGCGATATGATTGCTGAACATCATCCGAACCAGTATACCCAACACCACCGCCAATACTCGCATCCGCTGAAACCTGGCCACCCCTTTGATTTCTGCGTGTGCCAATTGTCCATCGAAACTATTCAACCGAAACCCCCGCGCAATCTTTAATCCACTGATCATATATACAGGCCGTCTTCCAAAGATGCCTGAGTCCATGGCTGCGCGTACACGCGGCTCACTAGCTCGTTCCGCGGCTTCCTCGTCTGTAGGTTGTTTGCGGAAGTATACAGTTTCCAGGCGGTCGATTGTATATTTTGCGAGAATGTTGCTTGAGAGGCTGCCGCTCAGCTTGGCGTCTGCGACCTGAAGGAACTTTGCCCAAATAGTGCCTTCGAAAGAACGCGAGGTTTGTTTATTTAGTTGGATGTCGTAGTCGATGTGGCTTTCTATAGGCGGGAGATTCGTTGCGCTACTAAGGGGTTTGGTTGGGTCTATCGGGTCGAGGACAATGTCGCCCATACAGATGGAGGTATTGGGGTGGTAGGTGAAATTTGGGGAGAGAACGTAGGTTGGGATGGCGGCCATGATGGATTTCGCTCTGGGGATAGACTGTTAGTGACGATGAATAGACTTATTTGCTAGAGGGACTCTACTATTATACTGTGAGAGTTTTAAAAGTGTCCTGGGAGGGGTAATCCGCAATCCATGTCAGCCCCGCCTGCGAGCATAAGTCAGCCAGCCACAAAACACTATGAGATGGCACCTAACTGCTCGAGGGTGTTCCGTTCGCTGGTTGAAGTCTTGATTGCAGCCTTTGGCAAAGCCATAAGATCCATATAGTTATAGTTAGTTATTCCCCTGAGTTAATAGTCATCGGTTATGCGAAGGTACTATGTTGGTGTATTTCGTTTAGCAATGTTTCATATAGTAGATAGATTAGATTGCTTTCCAAACTGCCCCTGTTATCATATGGAGCCTCCTCTGGTGACTCTCATCCATAAACTTGAATGGGTCCAACGCGAGACACCGGTGGAATGATTCACTCGAAATTGCGGCGAACATTGCACGCATACCAGAAATCTGCCAGAGCTTGTATAGCTGATGTTGATCATCTCCCAGACGTTCCTTCACCTCTTGCTCATGCAGCCTAGCATACCCAAGGATAATAGCTGCAATACCTGCTGCAATAGGGGTAGCCGAAGACGTCCCTGACTCATATACCTCTCCTTTGTCATTCTCTGAACTGAGCCGGGCGCCTGGAACGTATTGGCCCAAAGTCATAAACGACTTGATACCGTCAGAATCCGGCAAAGCGTTGAATCTTTCCAGCCAGCCTTTGGCGTCACTACCGCGAATGGATATGACGGAGGGAGAATTGGCGGGGAACATCTCCATATCATGGGGACCTCCGTTAGAGGCTGCAGCAAATATAAGAAGTTGTTGGTTTTTCTGGGCCAATGCTCGTGAGATTGCGTTGCTGATCACGGGTTCGCCCTTGACAAGCACCTCCTTGGGATACCCAAAGGAAAGCGAAATAATATCGGCTCCCCAATCAACCACTACCTGAGTAATAGCCTATTTCCATTAGGATACGCTCTGACTAAGCTATAGGAGGATCACCTTACCTCTGCTATATTACCACTGGCATCCCGAAGGTCCTGCGCTTCCCGCCCTCTGGCAATCCGACAAACAAAAATTCTAGCGGCAGGCGCAACCTTCATCACCAGAGACAATACATGTGTGCCATGGCCATCTTCATCCCTTGCAGAAGTCGAGCCTTTGTCCACCCAGTCCTTGTACTGAATGAGGCGTCTACGGGTTCTATCTCTGAAGAAGTCACTGTCAGGGTCGTAGCCCGTGTCCAAGACAGCAATCTTGATCCTCTCAAGTTTAGTAAATTTACCAATTTGTTCGAAGGTGACTGGTGAATTCTGGATACGTTCCAGCCAGATTTTCGAATCCCGGCTGGGTTTTCCACAGTTTAGCTTGAGGGTAATAGACCCACAGGAAGGCGGTTACGCACCGTTGTCGGTCCACACTCGCCTCCAGACTTGAACCACTTGGACTTGTTATCAGTTCTCTCGCCGAATCTTGGTCCGGAGCCTTTATCACTATATCGGCCCCGTCTTCAGCTTGGTCGAGTGCTGGACTCAACGTATTCCCGGCTTTTTTCTGTAGCATCTAAGTTTGAATCAGCGGTATCGTCCTGAGACAGACACTGGAGGTTACATACTATGTTTAATAACTTGGCCGCATCATTAAAATTGTTGATATTAGCCAACTGCAACGCGGTGACACCATTTTTATCCTTGATTTCGAGATCCGCGTCCAAAATAGCGAGTTCCCTAACGGCGTCATAACTCTGCTTGGAACCGAGTGGAGATTCGAGTTCCACACCAAGATCAGCCATAAACCGACGCTTGGATTCGACCGCCACATGAAGAGCAGTCCTACCCTCATTGTTTGTGGCATTCACCGGAACTCCCACTTCAGCAAGCGCCGAAATCAGCTCAGCATTGCCATATTTTGCTGCCAAATGCAACGCCGTATTACCTTCATTATCCCTATGCTGTAAGTTTGCGTTTAAACTCGCAAGTTCTCGTACCACATTCTTTGACCGTGAATACTTAGCTGCCCAAAATAAAGGCGTTCGTCCGTTGTCGTCTAAAGGATCAACTGGGGATCCCAATTCAACAAACAACCGGCAGTTACGCCCGTTCTGAGCGGCCGTGTGCATTGCTGTAAACCCCGCCGACGACTTCAGCGTCACGTCCCCTCCTTTTTCGATGGCCAGGCGAACAGTGTCATCGTCCATCCAATAAACAATTCTCTGTAGTAATGTCCACCCACTTCCGTCTTCTCTATTGACAGAGGCACCCTTGGCGACCAACAGAGTCACGCACTCCCCGAAAGAGCAATCGAGGGCCCTCGCTAAAGGTAGTCCACCGTGCCTATCTTTCACCTCCAGAGGCACATCGTAACGCAGAAGACTCTCCACGTACTTGATGTTTTCTGAGTCGATCGCGCGGAATAGGAGTCTGGATTTGTCGTCGTAGCTCAGCAGTTGCATGTATTTCCCGAGCCGCTCAGAATCTTCCGCTTCCACAGCAGCCCACGCCCGCTCCAGTGAGCGACGGGAGAGGAGTGTATCGAAGAGCATTTTAGCAAACGTAGTATAATAGCTATGAGAAAACGACAGAGGCGTGATGAGGTGCGGTGAGGAGAGGTACGAGAGGACGATGTGGCTCAATCGAGTGGAAGCGACGTCGAAGAGCTTGAGTTATTCCCCGTCGGATCAGCCCCCGCTTACCCTGCATTAATACAATCTACGTATTAACTAAGTAATATCGGAACTAACTAGTACGGAGCTACATCTCGAGAGTCGAGAGTCCCTGCTAACACTAGATTTCCACGCTTACCATATATAAACCAGCTGTCATATGTACATGTTTTTATCAGGATCATCCCTTCCCTCTTTGATAAATAGAAAAATATTAAATTAATACTAGGATTATATATAATATAATAATCTTAAATATCTAGATTATAAATCTATTATATAATCTTTTTATATTAAGGACTGGCGTAGCATATACTTAGATATAAAGTAAAAACAGTAAAATCTGTACAATGTCGTATTGACTCCCATAAGGGTAGTCATAAACCCTGTCATCACTTTCATCGTCATGGAAAATTCTTTGTATCTTCTTGTTGATACCCATCGAGGCAACCTGAAACGCTTTCCTATAATGTCCCCCTTGAGCATTGATGTCAGCCCCCTCATCCAATAATCGTGGTACGATCTCAAGGTGACCTTCGGCAGGGAAATTGTGGAATATAAACCCGATCCAGCATGGCTACCCACAAGGTCCTGAACTGGAAGGGAGGAAAGTTGACTAATAACGATCTTGTCACCAAGTTTCAAATATATACCAGATGCAGTCTGAGCTATCAAGTATCTTATATCCATGTTGAATGATTGCTATTTTGTTACGTAGAATTGAAATATGAGCAGCTTTCGTTACCTGCTTTGCAACTCCTTTATCCACTGATACAACATCAAGTATCGAATTATTCTATCGTTTACATTACTAGGGACTCGCAGAGCACTTTTTAAGCGATATTGTCTTCACAAAGTTCACAATGCCGACAACCTACTATAATATTCAAAGTCTAACACAACATTTGACACGTGTAAACTTACAAATGATTAGTAGAAACAAAAAGAAAGCAAGACTCTAAGAGAAGGTTCCCGAGTGTCAAGAATTTTCATTTATGGTGATCGTCGTCTTGTCCGTTCTCCAACGAGGTAAAGTGATCAAGTCCTATTATGGTGCGTGGGAGTCGACCACTCAATAGTCAATACCCATCCCAACCTGTCAGGAGCGTTGAGACATCATCCCCTTTTACATTTTGTGGCTGGAGCGTAATTGTCTTCCCCATTTTTGGACTGAACGTGTTGTTCCCTTGCTGTGGCCTTTCTATCCTGGCCGAGGCCCATGTCCTCGCCTCAAGTGCCTCAGGGAGACGATGTTCGACACCACTCCCGGCACTCCGACGGCGTCTCAGAAGAAGCTTGATGATTCCCCACGCCTTGCCTAGCCTGCCCCAGGCTTGCTCTGGGTGAAGACGATATGCAAGCCTAAGAACATGTTCGGGAATTTCGAATTGTTCAAGAAGCCGGGCTGATTTACCAATATCCGACGGATTCATAATGCCTATGTTCAAATCTTGGTCAACGAGTTCCCAATGCCCAAACTTGTCCTCAGGAGACATTACGGGTACGAAAAAGCGACTTTTGATCGATTTTCTTTCAGTCACGTTCATTGATTCTGGTGTGACAAGATCCCATATGACCATAAAATTATTTGGATCACCGTGCGAGGACATGGAAAGATCAATCAAGTCAAGTATTTGAAACAATTCATCTGTCTCACTAGATGCATTTTCCTCGATCGTTGCCTCAAGTGGGAATAATCGGGTAATGATGGCGGGAATGGGGAATATACAAGCAGAGCCTTCTGTAAAGCCGCCCACCAAGTGTTTCACTGGTAGATTCATGGCTATATTGACCAAATTATTTAGTGGCTCTAGTCTGCGGTGTTCAAAGCTCACCATTACTTTGCACAGCTTTTTAATTTTCTGGGCGTTTTCATTTGAAGTATATTGAGGTTGCTCTAAGTATAAAATATTAAGAAGAGATGTAATAAATGGAGTAGATGGTAGCGCTTCCATACAGAGGAATTCTTCAGCAATTCCAAAATATATTATGAGATTCAGGCTATGTACCAGATGTAGCGCCTAGAGCTAAGCCTTTTTAGTAATAGTATCTTTGAAGGTATTATTATTAATGGCTAGCCACTCTAAAGTAGTAGATTCTTTGTATAACGCCTAAAACATCTCTATTAGTAGATTATGGTAGCTTTAAGTCTATTAAGTGGCGTCTTCAATTAATTCTATCACCTTAGAGTATTTCTGGCTATTTATCAATTTTAGGATGATAAATAATTGTTCTAAATTCCTTTATTTCGATCCTGGACCTTTAAAAGAAAGTTTCTACTCTTTAAAATATTTTTCAATCTAAATTACGAGCTCGTAGTGGCTGCTCGCTATAATATTTTCATCTTCTACACATCTATTAAGACGCTAAGCTGTACTAGCTTTAAGCTATTATAGTGCTGCTTCACCTATTAAAATAATGCTATTTATTATATCCAAGATGCATTTTTTATCTTCAGATACTACTTCATCCTAAGAGTTAAGTGGTTTGTATATTATATCATGCTTGATCTCTAACTATATGTGCATAACTAGTGTTCTAACTTAAATTTTAATAATAATATCTTTCTAAGCGTGCTTGTGGCACTTTTGAATATGTTCATCTCGCAACTTTACTACAAAGTGAGTCGCCTTATAATTAGTGAAAGTTCGCATGGATTGTTAAAATATACTAGTATTAATCACAACTTGCATATATCTCTTAGAATTCTAAAGTAGATTAAGATAATCTTCCAAGCTTTAAATATTAGATAAAGAGCTATGGCCTTTTTCAATTTACTAGATAATAGTAAATTATTTATTAATAATAGCAGCAACCTTTTCAATATCATTTAAAAAATAAAGAGATATTTAAATACCATTAAAGTCATATAAGATAGAAAATATTTCTTCTAGGCTTTTAAAAGGCTCTATCTCTTCACTATAGAGACTAAAATCTATTTTATAAGTATAATCTTCTCATTATTAATCTTATAATTCTACCAGATCACATATGTGCTTTTGTATAATATATTTCTAATTTCTTTAACTAACGCTCCCTTTTGCGGATTGCCATGATTTAATTCATGATGTTATTGGGGAAAAGCGGATGTTTGACACCTTTAGGGCATTGGAGCATAGCTTTTGGACTTCCTTGGTGTAAGCCTTCGCCGTGTCTACTCTGAGGTGGAAATGGTTGTGGAAAAGTTCCCAGTTGTCGTTCTCTCCAGTGTAATCCATGATTTATTATCGGAGTCCGGATCCCAAGTTGAGATCTTGCTCAGTTTCTTGCAGTCAATTTCCATTCAGCAACAGGCAGAACATGAGCAACGCAAAGTCCATTTTTCATTCATTACTTCTTGTTGAAATCGGTTCTTGTCTTGTGACACATTCTACGCTTCAACATGGAACAAATCGAGAGCGTGCTCTGGAATCGGATTCAGGCTCAGAGTGCGAATATTGAACGCCTAAGAACTGTCGTACAAGTTCTCACACTTCAAATTGCTTCTTCCACATCCCGTCCCAAGCCTACGTTACCAGACCCGGAGAAATTTGCTGCCTCAGCTCAAAAGTACGATACTTGGCTCCCTTCGATCATTGCAAAGCTCCGTGTGGATGCCGATGCAATTGGGGGCAACATTGCCCAGTTTTATTACGTGTAACTGAATGTCGAATCACATTTGCAAGCCATGGTGTTGCCCCAGCTGACCGAAGCTGAATCCTCCGGTTCATGGGATTACAACACAATTCTCGATCAACTTGCACGTCTTTACGACAATCCCACCAAGACACACGAAGCTGAAGATGAACTTTATTCCCTCAAATAAACCCCTACCGAGCCTATATCACTATTTGTGACGAAGTTTGAACGGGTTCTCCATGAAGTTCGTGGCCAGAACTGGCCTGATGTCAACAAATTATCGATCTTCCTCAACAGCCTCAATTCAACGCTTCGCAATCAACTTTCTCAGCAACTTACTCTTTCTCCCGCTTATTCCGAGTTCATTCAAATTACTCAGCAGCTCACAGCTCGCTCGCAATCCGATTTGAATGACAATAACAGCTGTTCATCCAATTTCAACACAATAGACCCCTAGGCTTCTGGAATCTACAGCAATGAACGAAGAAATAAATCTTATGCCACAATCAATGGCTCCAGACTTTTACCAAAGAGATTCGCGAATAGCGCCCTACCAAAGGTGCAACCCTATCCTCAAGTGATTGTTTCGCAAGTTATCGGAAGAATCGGAGGAGCAATACAATCAGATAGATATCCGAGACGCGGGACCCGATTCTCTTCAACGAGAGATACGTAACTAACGGCGGGCGGACTCTGAGATTGTTCTTTACAGGTTGGAGTAGGCGGGCCAATTGTTCCTACCTCCTTTAGGGCAAACGCTTGGCCAAAGCAGGAAGGAGTCATGTGCCTGTAGGGGCACCTTCCTATTAATCGCCGTTTGTAGTTGTTTGTCTCGTTTGCATAGTTTGTCGTATCACAGTATCACAGGGCGCACCTACCCCATTAGCCACCTGCCAGACCTGCAATTCCCCCTTTTGTCTCCTCAGCTCCGAATTCCTCTTCTTCCTCTTCTTCCTCAGCTTCTCCCTCAGACCCCACGGATGCATTCTCTTTCACCAATTCTTCGCCAAAACTGGGATTTCTAGCATCTGCTCTGTGTTTATTGCATCCTTCAATGATCTTTTACTTAGTTTCTGCTATCAGTATGTTCTGTTTTCGAGGAACAGCTGTCTTGCGCTCAAACTGCCACCGAAGTAGTACCATTACCCCTTTTACTGGTAGAGCAACAACAACAATAACAACAGCAGCGATACATCCACAATGGTTGTCTATTGCCCTTCGTTTTTCTATTTTCTCTTCAAGAATGTCCCGGCCAAATCACAACCCCGGCCGCTTTAGGGCAACGGAAGAGTGGGATTGACGGCCCCGGTGGTACGAAGTGCAAATATCACGAGTAGGGAGCAAGTGTGACGTTTAGATCTGCACCATTCTAATCAAGATGAGTGAGCAGGGCATTTCCTTTCAGGGCCATCTTCAAATCGATTGCGGTATTGGCGGTGACACTCAGCGTTTGATGCATAGTATGCATGTCTTCTTCGGAATACCTCGAACTTTCTTTTCTTACTAACGTCTATCTAATAGCTAAACAACCGAGCCGTGATACCATCGCTTTTAGAATCAATTCCGCCACCACCACCAACACCACAACCATGATGTGGTGTCACTGTCTGCTCTCGGTGTCGGTTTCCGAAATATGAATCATAACTACTTGGAGATACAACTGCTAGAAAGCACAATTGGAAGCAGGGTGGCAGCAAATTTGCTTTTTCGCCGTGACAGTGGTGAAAAGACTGCTCCTAAAATCACAGTGGTGATTGCTAACAAGCGTCATCATATTCGGTCAGCTTCACGACCTAATGACAAGGTTGCGGCTGACAAGAACGGCAACGCCCTACCTGATTCCCTTCCCAAATGCGATGTCATCAGCCCCAATGACTGGGACTTTCTAATGATCTCGGATATAATGATCTCGCATATTGTAGTACGCAACCAGATCCTTGGTGGAGATTCTGGAGACGATGACCGACCACCACCACGGCTGACGAGGAATACGGCAACGAGCTGATCCATTTGGACAACCTGGAGCCAGGAGGTAGCCGAATCGACACCTCCCCGGCGCCTGCTGCCTTGCAGCTGTAGGAGACGAGATTCGTTCGGCAACTGTTGTAAAGACTTTTGTGTTTAGGAATCCAGAGGGCCGTTGAGAGGTAAGCGAGGGGGTTACAACGTGCATTTAATCTCAAATTGCGGCAGATGTCAGAGCCAGGGTGAGTTTATTGACAGCTCAGAAGAGTTTGGCGATTCTCCCACCAGCCAGGCCGCTGCTCCGAAGGTACTGCTCCCCATGAAGACCGATGGTGGTAACCATCTAGAGATGTGGTTTGTTTACACTGGGTTCTTTTGAAATTCGGGTGGGGGACGACAAGGTGAAATTCTTTCATCACATTGTGGCTTTGGTATCATGATCGACTGTTTTTGTGCGTTTCAAGGTGACTTGCCGTTTGATTGGAACCGGCTCTCGAAGCTGGTTTCTCGAACAAATGCAGGTACAGCCAGGATGAGTTGTTGACAGCTCGGAAGAGTCTAGTGGTTCTCCCAGGCCAGTGCTCCGAAGGGATTGGCTCCAAAGGGATTGCTTTCCATCAAGATATCGATATACTAGTTTAAAGCTGTAGCTGGAACAAGAATTCTAAAGAGGATTTGGGATTTTCACCTACCTAGGTAGTACATACAACTGTGTTTGATCACCACTAAGGTATATGAGAAGTAGATATGGCCTTTTCAGCGTTTGACGATATCAGAGGAACCATGAGGGCCTTATAAATCTTACGGTATCAGATCATCGCCCACTTAAATACTTACCTAGCCACTGCTTTTCGCCTCAGACTTAACTACGGAAATGACTCTCCCTCTAATGATCGAGCAATCTTGCTCAATGCAGTTCATCAATCTAGCATCAATCCCTGCCAATCCAGGAATCCCGTTGAGCGAGACACCTGTATGCCGACTAGTTAGATGATTCGCCGCTTTGTTAGTACTTCACCCTAGCTGAGCTCTGACACTATCATCAACTCCCGGCCCCTTCAATGTGATTGGTTAAGGGGGCTGACTAGACATATTGGAGCAATTCCCAGTAACTACGTATTTAAATTGATTGTCTGTCTTTCATGGTCGACATTGGACTAGCGGGCAAAGGGGTCTCTAGGAGGCTTACCCTTTACAGTATTACCTTCCTCGACCTCTTGGTAAACGTCCCTAAGGGGCTCTTAAACCCTCCAGTTTGATACAGAGGGTAAGACTGTATACGGGTGAGCGGGGGAGTCGCGGATTTGGAGATAGAGACCGTCGGCGGAGAGGTGGGAAAGGCTTCCTGCCCGCCCTGGGATTCTGGAGGCTAAGGGTTCATCCTTTTCTTTGCTTTGCTTCGCTTTTTGACAACCTCCGAAGAGATTGTCCTCGTACATCCAGACGTGTCTGTTTGTTACAGCGACTATTGTATGTCAAGAAAGCTACAGTATTTATAGCAGAGGCAAGTTCATGAGGCCGTCGGCTCCGCAGAAAAACTTCGGCAACTGGAGAAATTCGGACAAACTCTGCATAGAAAACCGCAAAGAGCTGAATACTTATACGGCCAGAGTCTCCCCGTATCCTCCTCTCATTATTGCCTCTTTATTGCCTCTTTTGCCATGCCGGAAGCTAGATTACCGTCCACTCACTGGTCACCTGCGATGCTGAAGGGCAAGTTCTGAGCGCCTATTAGCCTTTTATTGATAGCCCCAACCAGCTGGGAAGTCTTGACCTTTCTCCGCGAGCACCCCCGGCTAAGACACATGCCAAGGCAAAACCAAAATATATAGAGAGAACGAATACATCTTCTTCTAATACCCCACACAGGCTTCAAGTCCTCAACACTGTCATCGATTCGCCGGCAGGTGTAGACACAGGAGACGTTTTTGTCCGTCACGTTTGCGGTCCCCATCCAGCTCTAAGTGTTCACCTTGTCCCAGAGTTGGACGGACGCCCCGGAGCACAAACTATTTACTGGGACAAGGATGCGCAGGCGTTGCTGGCGTTTTGTCATCACAATTGGCTCGCAGTGGGATCATCTGTCGATGACTTTCACTGCAGCCGTCGGCGTGATGAAAGTGCACTGGTCCATTTTCTAGCTAGGTCACAGGTCTTCACTCCTTGGGGAACGAATTGCTCTGCGTTCGGTCGATGGCCTACTTTTCTTGAAACCATCCAACTCCGAGCAAGGATCGCTCATCATTATGGCCTTCGGGCGCACGAGGGAACACACAATGGCAACCCTACAAGCAACACGAAATTCGACTTGGAAGTCCATCGAGCAGCTAACCTGTGACAGGAGCCGCAAAGTGCTAGAAGAATTGAAGCTCTTGGGATGGAATCCGACGGTCCATCAACTCCTCGAGCGCTCGCTCTTCACTGGTACTTGACCTTCTTACTAGCCGCGAAACTGGAGGATAATCGCAGGCCCCGATGTACAGTCTGGGATTGAATCAGCCCCCAGATACGCAGCGATCTGGGGTCGCGATGCAGCGTGGACCTTGATTGGAGCACTTTCCTTAGGGCACATAGCCCTGGCCAGAAAATGCTTTACTTTGCATAGCAACACAATCCCCAGAGGGTCTTTGGCTTCATCGTCAGCACATGGTCAGAGCGCCAGGAAATGAGGCAGCCAACCAAGCTGTGATAGAGGCCACCAAAACTTCCATACAGGCTATTAAATCTTCTTTTCTTTCTGTTCTGTCAGTTGCTGATGTACTCTATAGGGTGGTAAGAAAGGAATATCATATGTTAATCATGAAGCACACCAGCCTTGGAACTTTCTTGACCACTATCATCCTCTGTATTTGTGGAACCGATAAGAGCCGTCAAGCGACGAAGTTGTTGGGAGACACGTGAGTTGTTCATACGGACGACTTGCTAAGAGGATGGGGATGTGCCTCTCAACAACACGGTCTCCTTACTTGCCCACTGGTCTGTGGATCCCTTCCAAGTTCCGGGTGTGCTATCAGATCGAATGACTTGCCTGCTAGTCTGAGTTCTGTACACTGGGAGAAATGTTGTTTTCAGACCGGTGAAATCTACATGAGATAGCGATATTATATTTAGCGGGGATTACGGTGGAGTAGAAATGGAATGTAATCGCGAGACAGGTTGCCACCGAGGACTTTACTATGTGGTGCACGGATGGAGTATTTTTAGCTTGGATATATAGTTATATTTTAATCTGCATATCGGTTTTAAATTTATGAAGGGTTAAGAAATAAATTCATCATCATCTTGTATCAAACACGAGAAACCTTTTAGAATTGTGGATTGTCAGACAGTGCATGCATGTACATTCACTTGCAAATTTAAAATCATCTTCTAAACATATTTTCGCTTATACAGTAATAGGTCAGTAACTAAGTTATCGGTAAGCCTAACTGGAATGGCGTTCCCTTGCAGGGTGGCTAGAATCGGAGACGGCACTCAAATCCAAGAATTTGTAGGGGCGCTCCTTATTCATCTTCAAATACAATACAAGTATATGGCTCGCCACCCTCTGTGCAGGTCAAAACCTCCACAGCCGCCTCTGGATCAAACGCACACAGCCCTTCCTGATCAGCAACACCAGTTTCTATATCCATAGCTTCACCGATCTTCTCATCCTCCTCGTTTAGGAAAGCAGCCTTAGGCTTATAAACCGAGACATCAACCGTCTTATGCCTCCACCCCTTGTACCCAATGATATGGAGCTGATACGCAAAGACAATATCAGACCCCGTGCGATATGATTGCTGAACATCATCCGAACCAGTATACCCAACACCACCGCCAATACTCGCATCCGCTGAAACCTGGCCACCCCCTTTGATTTCTGCGTGTGCCAATTGTCCATCGAAACTATTCAACCGAAACCCCCGCGCAATCTTTAATCCACTGATCATATATACAGGCCGTCTTCCAAAGATGCCTGAGTCCATGGCTGCGCGTACACGCGGCTCACTAGCTCGTTCCGCGGCTTCCTCGTCTGTAGGTTGTTTGCGGAAGTATACAGTTTCCAGGCGGTCGATTGTATATTTTGCGAGAATGTTGCTTGAGAGGCTGCCGCTCAGCTTGGCGTCTGCGACCTGAAGGAACTTTGCCCAAATAGTGCCTTCGAAAGAACGCGAGGTTTGTTTATTTAGTTGGATGTCGTAGTCGATGTGGCTTTCTATAGGCGGGAGATTCGTTGCGCTACTAAGGGGTTTGGTTGGGTCTATCGGGTCGAGGACAATGTCGCCCATACAGATGGAGGTATTGGGGTGGTAGGTGAAATTTGGGGAGAGAACGTAGGTTGGGATGGCGGCCATGATGGATTTCGCTCTGGGGATAGACTGTTAGTGACGATGAATAGACTTATTTGCTAGAGGGACTCTACTATTATACTGTGAGAGTTTTAAAAGTGTCCTGGGAGGGGTAATCCGCAATCCATGTCAGCCCCGCCTGCGAGCATAAGTCAGCCAGCCACAAAACACTATGAGATGGCACCTAACTGCTCGAGGGTGTTCCGTTCGCTGGTTGAAGTCTTGATTGCAGCCTTTGGCAAAGCCATAAGATCCATATAGTTATAGTTAGTTATTCCCCTGAGTTAATAGTCATCGGTTATGCGAAGGTACTATGTTGGTGTATTTCGTTTAGCAATGTTTCATATAGTAGATAGATTAGATTGCTTTCCAAACTGCCCCTGTTATCATATGGAGCCTCCTCTGGTGACTCTCATCCATAAACTTGAATGGGTCCAACGCGAGACACCGGTGGAATGATTCACTCGAAATTGCGGCGAACATTGCACGCATACCAGAAATCTGCCAGAGCTTGTATAGCTGATGTTGATCATCTCCCAGACGTTCCTTCACCTCTTGCTCATGCAGCCTAGCATACCCAAGGATAATAGCTGCAATACCTGCTGCAATAGGGGTAGCCGAAGACGTCCCTGACTCATATACCTCTCCTTTGTCATTCTCTGAACTGAGCCGGGCGCCTGGAACGTATTGGCCCAAAGTCATAAACGACTTGATACCGTCAGAATCCGGCAAAGCGTTGAATCTTTCCAGCCAGCCTTTGGCGTCACTACCGCGAATGGATATGACGGAGGGAGAATTGGCGGGGAACATCTCCATATCATGGGGACCTCCGTTAGAGCTGCAGCAAATATAAGAAGTTGTTGGTTTTTCTGGGCCAATGCTCGTGAGATTGCGTTGCTGATCACGGGTTCGCCCTTGACAAGCACCTCCTTGGGATACCCAAAGGAAAGCGAAATAATATCGGCTCCCCAATCAACCACTACCTGAGTAATAGCCTATTTCCATTAGGATACGCTCTGACTAAGCTATAGGAGGATCACCTTACCTCTGCTATATTACCACTGGCATCCCGAAGGTCCTGCGCTTCCCGCCCTCTGGCAATCCGACAAACAAAAATTCTAGCGGCAGGCGCAACCTTCATCACCAGAGACAATACATGTGTGCCATGGCCATCTTCATCCCTTGCAGAAGTCGAGCCTTTGTCCACCCAGTCCTTGTACTGAATGAGGCGTCTACGGGTTCTATCTCTGAAGAAGTCACTGTCAGGGTCGTAGCCCGTGTCCAAGACAGCAATCTTGATCCTCTCAAGTTTAGTAAATTTACCAATTTGTTCGAAGGTGACTGGTGAATTCTGGATACGTTCCAGCCAGATTTTCGAATCCCGGCTGGGTTTTCCACAGTTTAGCTTGAGGGTAATAGACCCACAGGAAGGCGGTTACGCACCGTTGTCGGTCCACACTCGCCTCCAGACTTGAACCACTTGGACTTGTTATCAGTTCTCTCGCCGAATCTTGGTCCGGAGCCTTTATCACTATATCGGCCCCGTCTTCAGCTTGGTCGAGTGCTGGACTCAACGTATTCCCGGCTTTTTTCTGTAGCATCTAAGTTTGAATCAGCGGTATCGTCCTGAGACAGACACTGGAGGTTACATACTATGTTTAATAACTTGGCCGCATCATTAAAATTGTTGATATTAGCCAACTGCAACGCGGTGACACCATTTTTATCCTTGATTTCGAGATCCGCGTCCAAAATAGCGAGTTCCCTAACGGCGTCATAACTCTGCTTGGAACCGAGTGGAGATTCGAGTTCCACACCAAGATCAGCCATAAACCGACGCTTGGATTCGACCGCCACATGAAGAGCAGTCCTACCCTCATTGTTTGTGGCATTCACCGGAACTCCCACTTCAGCAAGCGCCGAAATCAGCTCAGCATTGCCATATTTTGCTGCCAAATGCAACGCCGTATTACCTTCATTATCCCTATGCTGTAAGTTTGCGTTTAAACTCGCAAGTTCTCGTACCACATTCTTTGACCGTGAATACTTAGCTGCCCAAAATAAAGGCGTTCGTCCGTTGTCGTCTAAAGGATCAACTGGGGATCCCAATTCAACAAACAACCGGCAGTTACGCCCGTTCTGAGCGGCCGTGTGCATTGCTGTAAACCCCGCCGACGACTTCAGCGTCACGTCCCCTCCTTTTTCGATGGCCAGGCGAACAGTGTCATCGTCCATCCAATAAACAATTCTCTGTAGTAATGTCCACCCACTTCCGTCTTCTCTATTGACAGAGGCACCCTTGGCGACCAACAGAGTCACGCACTCCCCGAAAGAGCAATCGAGGGCCCTCGCTAAAGGTAGTCCACCGTGCCTATCTTTCACCTCCAGAGGCACATCGTAACGCAGAAGACTCTCCACGTACTTGATGTTTTCTGAGTCGATCGCGCGGAATAGGAGTCTGGATTTGTCGTCGTAGCTCAGCAGTTGCATGTATTTCCCGAGCCGCTCAGAATCTTCCGCTTCCACAGCAGCCCACGCCCGCTCCAGTGAGCGACGGGAGAGGAGTGTATCGAAGAGCATTTTAGCAAACGTAGTATAATAGCTATGAGAAAACGACAGAGGCGTGATGAGGTGCGGTGAGGAGAGGTACGAGAGGACGATGTGGCTCAATCGAGTGGAAGCGACGTCGAAGAGCTTGAGTTATTCCCCGTCGGATCAGCCCCCGCTTACCCTGCATTAATACAATCTACGTATTAACTAAGTAATATCGGAACTAACTAGTACGGAGCTACATCTCGAGAGTCGAGAGTCCCTGCTAACACTAGATTTCCACGCTTACCATATATAAACCAGCTGTCATATGTACATGTTTTTATCAGGATCATCCCTTCCCTCTTTGATAAATAGAAAAATATTAAATTAATACTAGGATTATATATAATATAATAATCTTAAATATCTAGATTATAAATCTATTATATAATCTTTTTATATTAAGGACTGGCGTAGCATATACTTAGATATAAAGTAAAAACAGTAAAATCTGTACAATGTCGTATTGACTCCCATAAGGGTAGTCATAAACCCTGTCATCACTTTCATCGTCATGGAAAATTCTTTGTATCTTCTTGTTGATACCCATCGAGGCAACCTGAAACGCTTTCCTATAATGTCCCCCTTGAGCATTGATGTCAGCCCCCTCATCCAATAATCGTGGTACGATCTCAAGGTGACCTTCGGCAGGGAAATTGTGGAATATAAACCCGATCCAGCATGGCTACCCACAAGGTCCTGAACTGGAAGGGAGGAAAGTTGACTAATAACGATCTTGTCACCAAGTTTCAAATATATACCAGATGCAGTCTGAGCTATCAAGTATCTTATATCCATGTTGAATGATTGCTATTTTGTTACGTAGAATTGAAATATGAGCAGCTTTCGTTACCTGCTTTGCAACTCCTTTATCCACTGATACAACATCAAGTATCGAATTATTCTATCGTTTACATTACTAGGGACTCGCAGAGCACTTTTTAAGCGATATTGTCTTCACAAAGTTCACAATGCCGACAACCTACTATAATATTCAAAGTCTAACACAACATTTGACACGTGTAAACTTACAAATGATTAGTAGAAACAAAAAGAAAGCAAGACTCTAAGAGAAGGTTCCCGAGTGTCAAGAATTTTCATTTATGGTGATCGTCGTCTTGTCCGTTCTCCAACGAGGTAAAGTGATCAAGTCCTATTATGGTGCGTGGGAGTCGACCACTCAATAGTCAATACCCATCCCAACCTGTCAGGAGCGTTGAGACATCATCCCCTTTTACATTTTGTGGCTGGAGCGTAATTGTCTTCCCCATTTTTGGACTGAACGTGTTGTTCCCTTGCTGTGGCCTTTCTATCCTGGCCGAGGCCCATGTCCTCGCCTCAAGTGCCTCAGGGAGACGATGTTCGACACCACTCCCGGCACTCCGACGGCGTCTCAGAAGAAGCTTGATGATTCCCCACGCCTTGCCTAGCCTGCCCCAGGCTTGCTCTGGGTGAAGACGATATGCAAGCCTAAGAACATGTTCGGGAATTTCGAATTGTTCAAGAAGCCGGGCTGATTTACCAATATCCGACGGATTCATAATGCCTATGTTCAAATCTTGGTCAACGAGTTCCCAATGCCCAAACTTGTCCTCAGGAGACATTACGGGTACGAAAAAGCGACTTTTGATCGATTTTCTTTCAGTCACGTTCATTGATTCTGGTGTGACAAGATCCCATATGACCATAAAATTATTTGGATCACCGTGCGAGGACATGGAAAGATCAATCAAGTCAAGTATTTGAAACAATTCATCTGTCTCACTAGATGCATTTTCCTCGATCGTTGCCTCAAGTGGGAATAATCGGGTAATGATGGCGGGAATGGGGAATATACAAGCAGAGCCTTCTGTAAAGCCGCCCACCAAGTGTTTCACTGGTAGATTCATGGCTATATTGACCAAATTATTTAGTGGCTCTAGTCTGCGGTGTTCAAAGCTCACCATTACTTTGCACAGCTTTTTAATTTTCTGGGCGTTTTCATTTGAAGTATATTGAGGTTGCTCTAAGTATAAAATATTAAGAAGAGATGTAATAAATGGAGTAGATGGTAGCGCTTCCATACAGAGGAATTCTTCAGCAATTCCAAAATATATTATGAGATTCAGGCTATGTACCAGATGTAGCGCCTAGAGCTAAGCCTTTTTAGTAATAGTATCTTTGAAGGTATTATTATTAATGGCTAGCCACTCTAAAGTAGTAGATTCTTTGTATAACGCCTAAAACATCTCTATTAGTAGATTATGGTAGCTTTAAGTCTATTAAGTGGCGTCTTCAATTAATTCTATCACCTTAGAGTATTTCTGGCTATTTATCAATTTTAGGATGATAAATAATTGTTCTAAATTCCTTTATTTCGATCCTGGACCTTTAAAAGAAAGTTTCTACTCTTTAAAATATTTTTCAATCTAAATTACGAGCTCGTAGTGGCTGCTCGCTATAATATTTTCATCTTCTACACATCTATTAAGACGCTAAGCTGTACTAGCTTTAAGCTATTATAGTGCTGCTTCACCTATTAAAATAATGCTATTTATTATATCCAAGATGCATTTTTTATCTTCAGATACTACTTCATCCTAAGAGTTAAGTGGTTTGTATATTATATCATGCTTGATCTCTAACTATATGTGCATAACTAGTGTTCTAACTTAAATTTTAATAATAATATCTTTCTAAGCGTGCTTGTGGCACTTTTGAATATGTTCATCTCGCAACTTTACTACAAAGTGAGTCGCCTTATAATTAGTGAAAGTTCGCATGGATTGTTAAAATATACTAGTATTAATCACAACTTGCATATATCTCTTAGAATTCTAAAGTAGATTAAGATAATCTTCCAAGCTTTAAATATTAGATAAAGAGCTATGGCCTTTTTCAATTTACTAGATAATAGTAAATTATTTATTAATAATAGCAGCAACCTTTTCAATATCATTTAAAAAATAAAGAGATATTTAAATACCATTAAAGTCATATAAGATAGAAAATATTTCTTCTAGGCTTTTAAAAGGCTCTATCTCTTCACTATAGAGACTAAAATCTATTTTATAAGTATAATCTTCTCATTATTAATCTTATAATTCTACCAGATCACATATGTGCTTTTGTATAATATATTTCTAATTTCTTTAACTAACGCTCCCTTTTGCGGATTGCCATGATTTAATTCATGATGTTATTGGGGAAAAGCGGATGTTTGACACCTTTAGGGCATTGGAGCATAGCTTTTGGACTTCCTTGGTGTAAGCCTTCGCCGTGTCTACTCTGAGGTGGAAATGGTTGTGGAAAAGTTCCCAGTTGTCGTTCTCTCCAGTGTAATCCATGATTTATTATCGGAGTCCGGATCCCAAGTTGAGAGAAGAGGGATGTTATGGTTTAGACGCTTTCCGTTACTGACTGTCCTATCTGGTATTATAAGATGTTTTCAGAGGAAAATGAACTTTTCTCGCTCTCGAAACGAGGCTGAGCTAAAATTTCGGACAACTTATCTACTACGTATAGAGCGGTGGCTTAGAGAGGACGATGAGCCATTGATACGCGGGGAAGGCAACACCCCTGTCGAACTACTGCAAGGCTGACCTGGCATTAGTTACAGGAAAATCCATACTCCGGCTACTAAGTTTCGCTCCGCATCAAGTGAAAAGATGTTCAAGAACACCTCCAAGCCGTGTCTTAAGAGCATCAATGTATTCGATCTTCTGATTCTTATCCTGTTAAAAGCAAAATGGACACATCTTACAGTGATTATGTGACCGCCTTGGCTCGTCAAAACCCCAGTCTAAAGCGACTCTCAGACTTTCTTTGTCATCAGCTTTGGACAACTTGTAACAGCCTTATCACCTATATCGAAATCAAAACAACTAGTGATATAGGTATATCCTAAGAAACTAGCATTACTAAATTTATTGATCTAGTCAATTCTAGGCTAAATAAAAGCATTATTATGACGGTGGAAAATATCTATCCCAATAATATAAAGTCCCTCAGCTCATATCTTGATATAGATCTATTCTTCTTTTGTAGTCATATTGTATTTTTATATGTAGATATTAAAAGAAATCTCTTATTATTCTTATTAGCTCTGTCACCTTCCCAGCTCATTTCTAGATTATTTATTAATATTTATTACCAAAAGCTGTTGGATTTGAGCGATAAGGTTGCCTTAAGCTGCGTACCTTATGATCTCGCCTTGATAGCGAATGTCACTTGGAGTGTTCGATGTTTGCCTGCGCTATCGGGTAGATTGATTAGTATCCTTCGAGCATGCACCTCATTGATAAAAAAAGATCTGCCAGATGGTGTTTAGATATGTACGTAATGAAGGGCCCTTCACTCTCATACATGGTAATATCAACTGATGATCGATCCAGCCTTGATACTAATCGATCCCACCTCTAAAATCCTGATGCATCCAATACGTGGCATCCACGACATATTTTTCGGACCTATAATTCCTCAATCTCCTCATAGAATTGCAACTGAAACATTCTGCAAACCAAGTTATGCTAAACATCAGTCTGCAAGCAGCGGTAACCAGAATATTAAGCCTCTCAAACCAAGCGAGGAACCCCTAAGCCTCTTTCACACCTCAAACCTTAAATAAAGAGGAGGAAACCCTAGCATATTAGCTCTTGCTTACAATCCAATTCAAGCAGTGATACAAGAGTGGATACTATATGCTTTGCTAATGGGACAATATATCAAGTATTACAAATACTCCTTTAAAACTATCTAAATATATTAAGAGAGTTTTAAGGAATATAATATTATAGAGCTCTATAAATAGCAGCGCTAAAGCTTTCAAAGTCTACACAAGCTAGGTATAGTGAGACATTTTATTAAGTACTAGGCCTTAAAAGAGAAGAACTTGAGCTTGGATATAGATATTATAAATAAGACAACAATACAAGAGGAGTTGGTGATTTAGAACCTATTAATTAGGAATATAAAGTATGTGGAAAAATAGATTATGCAGCATGCTTGCTCTCTTAAGATATTGAACCTAATCATTACTGCCCTGATTCAACTCGCTGATATTAAGAGGGCTATCTCATAGGCTAAAAATACTCAGCGTCTAACGTACATTACTATTATTTTTCTTCCTATATCCTTCCTCACCAGCCTTTTCAGTATGAGCGAGCTATATAGTCCTAGAAGTGACCATTTCTGGATATACTGAGTAGTCGCGTTACCACTTACAGCGTTCATTATAGTAGTTCTAGTGTTGGATCTCAGATTTAGGTTTCTTTCGATTTTCTGGGCAATAATGCAGAAGAGGAATAGTTTACCTCGAGGAAAAAGAGAATAAGATCATTGTTTATTTTATTAATCTGATTATCCCTGATATAGTGGCATCAGCGAGTGTCTTTCGGTATGGATACATGGTAGAGGTTTGAAATTTATGGGATTATCGTCCGAAAGAGCAAAACGCGTTAGGACAGCTATTATGTTGGTATCTGAATTAAATATTCGTCATATAGCTCCACTGTGGTGTATTATACACCAAATAGGACATGCATTGCTCGAGGATTCTTTAGAGTAGATTCTCATATCGCATGACTAGGTCCTGATGATGGCTTGAACGCTGTTCAAACGCTCTCTCAAGACCGGAGTTGACCATTTCAATCTGCTCAGAGAGATGCAATACTAGCATAATCTAACGCCTTCATATTAACTATTTGATATACCGAATCAATTATATTCTTTGAAATCTAGTCCAGTTACATACACTGCCTAACCAGAGATAGCCTCCTAGCTGCTTGCCCTGGAATGATTAGCAACAGCTCTTTCGTATAAACTGCAGCCATTGCAGTAGTATACAGTTGCTATGCCTTGTTCTTATGAGAATCAGTATAGTTATATATCCCTCGATAAGGAATTGAATCTATCAATCCTAAATTCAAGGTTAGTCACGAAATGATGAAAGTAGGCGCTTGACTTACCGGCAGCTTCTATCTTAAAGTATTTTTAATAATAGTTCTAGTATTTAATGACATTCTTGAGTATAATTAACTTAAAGCCTAGCAACTACATTTATACCAATATTTGGTGGTTTATTTAGTTTTCTCCTGGTATAAACAAACCTCTTTTTCTATAATGACTTGCTAAAATCATATTACACGACTAATTCTATTGTCTTCATATATAAACTAACAATCATGTTATCTAGCCTTATATCTAGTATATCCTCTATCTTATCTTCTAAGTTATCTGAATCCACCTCTCCTATACCCACATCCGTAGCTGGTGGCTCTGATAGGTAATAAGATACGCTACTGCTAATTCTAACCATTAACCCGAATCTAATCGACAAGAAGCTATATATCATATCTCTAGTAACCATGGTGGCTGGTACTTTGCCCATTAATTCTACTAGAAGATAAGCGATTACCATATTATAGTCCCTAACACTACTAAAAAGATATGAATCTACATCTTATAGATTGATTGCTAGAAGTACTGGATGTTTTTTATCTAGCATTGCTGCTGCTGCCATGAGCTCGGTCTTCGGTAAAGCACATATCCATCCAATCATATAATCCTTGTGTGTATGTTGCCGGTCAGCCATATTTGCCTAGAGCAGATCATTCATCATAAATGAAGCGATTGAGAATGATGTTGACAGAGTATGCCGTTATTAAGTTTACCATTCCATCAGCCGTTTAACTTGACTGGCGGATCGATGCCTGATGGAACTGAGATCACGTGAATGCGGAACGTTCACACCCGTTACATACCATTACAAGAAACCTGACAAGTTTACTATACCGCTATCCCGAATACGGTGAGCGCAGCGCATATATCCACTCGTATGCCCTCATTGGATAGCTAGATTTCCTCGATATAAGGATTTGCCAAGAGGACTCCTTACTAAATTAGCGCGTATAGGACTGCTGTTACGCACTAAAAAACCTGCATACGCTACGCGATATAAGAAATAGTCAGGAAGGAATGATTAGAGAACAATCACTAAGTTTAATATACACTAGAAAGATGCTAAGGGAATTATATAACTAAAGATATACTAGAAAGATATAGATTATAATAAAATATTAAATATATCTTATTAAATGATATAATTAGAGAATATATCATATATTTGCTATAATATATAAGAAAATAAGTAGAAAGTATATAATATATAATATATAGAATTAGAAGAACTGGATATATAAGAATATTTATTTATTATTATATATTTAATTCTTTATAGCTCTTTAATCTAAGTCATTTAATATTAGACTTTAATAGTGAGAGTTAATAAAATATTTTAACTTATATAAATACTAGACTGTATAGAAAATCTTTTTTATTTTAATTATATTTAAGACTTATTAGCTCTTAACTAATTTATTATTATTTTATTTATTTAAGCCTACTTTATTAATTAAATAATTTAAACCTTTATATGGTTTAACTAAGCCTAATATATCTATAATATAACACTATTTAATTAAGGTAGATCTAGATTTATAATAAAAAAGCTATTATCTTGACTTTAAAATATATTAGAAGTGAAGTACTATTAGATAAAAAAAATATTACTTAATTAAAAAAGTATTATCTAAATAGAAAATTCTAATAATAGTAGATAATATATTAATTTTAATAAATAATACTATTAGAGCAACTAGCAATAAAGCTAGACTATAGATAAGAATCTATAAACTAGAAGTATAATTTACTATAAAATAACTAAAGATATTAAAATTTTAGATATTTAATAATAAATAATCTAAACTTAAGAACTTCTTAACTTAGATAGATATATATATTGCAATTAATAGCATATTATTAGGAATAAAAGAATTAAAAATAATCTTTATAATAATATATCTAATAGAAGAAGTATTTTAATAGATAGAACTAGTATTTAAAAAATACTATAATAAGGAAAAGAAGAATTAAAGTAATTATATTATAAAGATATTAGAAGATTATAAAATCTTTAAAAAAAATTTAAACTCATATTTAGAAATATAAATAAAATATAAAATATTAAAAAATAATTATAATAATTAAAGTAAATTAAATCTATATAATAACTAGTAGTATAATTTAAGTAAATCTTAATAGTATTTAATTATAATAATGAAGTACTTATTACTATATTTAAAAATATATTAAAAGAAAAAGTTTAAATAGAATTTATTAAAATAGATTAATCTAATAATATTAATAAATTTATTGAACAAGCAGTTAAAATTAATAATAAGTTTTATAAAATAAGATAAAGATGACAAAAGATATAAGAATAGTAAAGATATAGAATTATGCTTTATATAAGAAATTATTATTAAGTAAATTATAATTAATAATAATATAATCTTTATAGATTAATGCTAATAGAGCTAGATACTATAGCTAAAATAAAGAGTAATAAAAAAAAAATTAGATTTAATAAAGTAATAATTAAATGTTATAATTATTATAAGAAAGAACACTATATTAAAGAATATAAAAATTCTAAATAGAAAAGATAGATCAAAGTAACTAATTATAATAAAAAAATTAAATATAATAATGATTAGATATTCTATAAGATTATAAATTATTTTAGAAATAAGGACTCATATAGGATAGAAGAATATTAGGATATTTATAATAAATAAGATATTAAATTAGAAGAGTAAAAAACATACTAGATATAGGCTTTTATGTAATAAATAAAAGATGAACATCTAGATTGATTTAAGAAACTAATAAATGAAGAATATTTTAAAAATAATTATTAGAAGTATTAAGATAGGGAAATTAAAAGGATTATTAGTAAACTAGAAACTAAGAAAAAAGAATAAAATAATAATAAGAAAAAAGACTTAATAAATAATCTATAAAAGAATAAGAAATTAGTAATATAATCTATAAGAATTTTAAGAGCTAATTTTAGGATATTTAAGAAAGATAATAACTAGAAGAAATTCTTATAAATAATAAATAAGAAGATATTAAATCAATATTAAGATTTAAATATGAATTAAAATATTAAGAATTATATAATAACCTTAAATATCTAGATTATAAATCCACTATATGGGTTTTTTATACTAAAGACTGGTACAGAGTGTATCTAGATATAAAGTAAGAAAGTAAATATTTTTTTAGAGCTAAAAAAAGAAAGAAACTAGAAAACTATAAATAGTTATAAAAATAGAAAAATATTCTAAAAAAAAATACTATATTATTTAAAGAAGTAAAGCAGCAGATAGAAACTAAAAGTATAAGAAATATTTAAATAACTAATAAATCTTAATAAAGAAAAATAATACTAATAAATATAAAAACTTTAGAAAAAGATAGAATAATAGAATAAAATTAATAAGTAGAAAAAATATTTAAAGAATTAATTAGTATATAGTATATACTAAATAAAAAAATAATATAATAAGAAAATATTAGAAAGATATTAAAAGAAATTAATAATCTACTTAAAGAAAGTAATAAGAAAGAATTGAAAACTATAATATATAGATAATATTTTAAGATTAAAGCTAATATTCTAGAAAAAAAGTATAGATTCTAATTAACTTAGAAACAATAGAGAACTTTATAAATTTTAAAATTTAAAAAAAACTACAAATATTAGAATAAGAAAAACTAAAATTTATAATATTAATTAGATTTAATAAAGAAAAATTAATAAAAAATAAAATTATTAAAGAGATAGAGTAATTATTTATATCTATTAATAAATATTTTAAAATAATTAATTTTGATATAGCAAAATTGAAAAGAGATAATATCATCTTAGAAATTCTATAATTAAGGAAACACAATTTAGAGATCTATTAGAAAAAGGAATAATTATAACTAATAAGATATAATTATAAGAAGATCTAAATTATTAAGATATCTAAAATAAAGAATAACCTAGAGATTATTATTAAAAAAATAATAAATATTCCTATATAGGATAAAATAAAGGATAAAATTATTATTAAAATTATAAAAAAGGTTATACTATAAGAAGATTAAGAAATATTTAAAAAAAATTTAAAGAATTAATAGCAAAATATTAATTAAAAAGCAATATAGATATAGTATTATTTAAAATATATAAAAAATTTAGAGATTTATTTAATAAAATATACAAGGCACTATTAGATTATAGTAAATAGAATTATATTATCTCTTTTAAAAAAGACAAAGAACTAGTACCTTAAAAGATTTATCTAGTTTTAATAAATAAAGAAGAAGCTTTAAAAAAATATATTAAGAAAAATTTAGAAAAGAGATATATATAGCTATTAATATTACTAATAGAATATCTAGTGTTATTTATTAAAAAGAAAGGAATAATAGATTTAAGAATATATATTAATTTTTAATAATTTAATAATATTATAATAAGAGATAGCTATTCTTTATTTCTAATTATAAAGATATAGAATAAGATTAGAGAAAAAAATAATTTATTAAACTTAATATTACTAACGCGTATAATTGACTTAGGATTAAGAAAGAAAAAAATAAAAAATAATATTTAAAATAAAATTTAGATATTTTAAATATATAGTTATATTATTTAAGCTTACTAATGTACTAGTAGTATTTTAAAGATATATTAATAATATTATATTATTATATTTATATAATTTCATTATTGTTTATTTAGATAACATTTTAATATTCTTTAATAATAAAGAAAAACATGTATAACATATTAGAATAGTATTATAAAAATTATAAATTACTAAACTATAAGTTAAATTAAAAAAATATAAATTTTATATATAGAAAATAGACTTCCTAGAATATTAAATTATACAAGAAGGAATATAGATTAATAAAAAGAAAATATAATTAATTAAAGATTAACCTACTTTAAAAAATATTAAAAAAATATAATTATTTCTTAGATTAATTAACTATTATTAATAATACATTGAAGGCTATATAAAAATTATAAAACTAATATTTAGACTACTAAAAAAGGATGAACTATATAAATGGAAAACTAAATAGGAAAAAGCATTCAAAGAAGTAAAATTTAGAATAATAATAATATTAATTCTAGTATAATATAATCTAGAATTACTATTAATAATAGAAATAGACACATTAGACTTTGCAATTAGAGTAGTATTAATATAAGTTAATTAATAAGAAAAAAATAATCATTATATATTATTTAAGAAAACTAATCGACGCAGAATTAAACTATAAGATATATAATAAAGAATTATTAGTTATAGTTATAGTACTATAATACTAAAGAATCTATCTAGAAGAAGTAAAATTCCTAGTATAAATTATTATAGATTATAAAAACTTAATCTTTTTTATAATAATAAAGGTTTTGACTAGAAGATAAGCTAGATAATTAAAATTACTAAAAAACTACTAGTTTATAATTAAATATTGTAAAGATAAAGAAAATGAAAGAATAAATATTTTTAATAAATAATTAGATTATAAAAAAGAGATTAAAAAATTAAAATTAATATTATTATAACTGAATAAAAAAAAATATTTAGAATATAATCTTTAAATTACTACTATTATAATAATAGCAGAAATAATAACAAATTTAGAATTATAAGATAAATTGGTTAAAGAAATAACTAAGAATATAAATATTTAGCTCTTAATTAAGAATAAGAATAATAGAATTATAATAATAGAAATCAAACTAATATTTTAGTATAATTTAATCTATATTCTAAATATATTATAAAATAAGATTATTCAACTATATTATAATACTTTAATTAGTGGTCATCCAGGACAGATAAATATAATAGAATAAATTACTAGGAATTATTATTAGCTATAAATAATAAAAGATATTAAGAAATATATCAAAAAATATAACATATATCAAAAAAATAAAATCAAAAGACACAAACCTTATAGATTAATATAAGAAATTAAAGCACTAGAATATCTATTCTAATAAGTTATGATAGACTATATTATTAAATTATTAAAATTAAAAGAATTAGATTTAATTCTTGTAATAGTAGATAGAATAACTAAATATATATATTTTATAATAACAATAAAACAAATAGATGCAGAAAAATTAGTATAAGAATTAATAAATAAAGTCTTTAAATATTATAGCATACTTAAGATTATAATATTAGATAGAGGAAAGATATTTATATTTAAGCTATAGAGATTAATGATAGATCTAATAAAAAGAGAATAAAAATTATTAATAAGCTACTATCTATAAATAAATAGATAAATAGAATAGATAAATTAGATATTAGAATAATATCTATAGCATTATATAAATCATTATTAAGATAATTAGATAGATTTATTACTAATAGCATAACTAGTATATAATATAATAAAATATTTAATAATAAAAATTACATTATTTTTTATAGTATATAGAAGAGAAGCAAGACTATTAAAATAATTAAGATTTAAATAACTAGTTAACCTAATAGTAGAATAAAAGATATAAAAAATAAATATATTTTATTTTTATTTATAAATAGAAATTATTAACTAAAATAAAAAAAATATTAGTTATTTTAATAAAAAACATCTAAAGGAACTAGAACTTAAAAAGAAAAGAAAGATTTATTTTTTATAAAAAAATATTAAGATTATATAACTAAATAATAAATTTAATTACTTATGAATTAAATTATTCAAAATTAAGGAAAAAATTAGTAAAATTAATTATAAGCTAAAACTACTATTAATAATAAAAATATATCTAGTTTTTTATATTTTATTACTAGAATTAGCATCATAAAATGCTAAAATATAGAAGAAAATGCTCATTAAATAAAATATATATAAAGTAGAAGCTATATTAAAAGAAAGAAAAAATTATAAAGAATTTTTTTATCTTATTAAATAGAAAGAATAAAATGAAATTAAAAATACTTAAAAATTTATTAAGAATTTAAAAGAGGCCTAGAAGGTGTTAAAAATATATTATTAAAAAAATCTAATTTTTTAGTCTAAAAGAATTATAGATTAATAAGTAAATCTTTAAAAGAGAAATTAGAAATAGTAGCTAGAATCTATTAATTTAATTATTTTTAAATTTTAGTATTAATAGTAGCAACTTTTTCTAAAAAAAAAAAATTCTCTAATTCTAAAATCTCTAGTATTTTTTAATTATAATTATATATATTACTATCACACTCTTTAAGTAATTTTTATTAAATATAAAAATAATAAGTCTTTACTATAATAAATATAAACTACTTTTAGAAAAAAAAAGCTAAAAATAAATCTATTTAATTTAATTTTTATTCTTTTTAATATCTAAGAATATTTTCTCTTTAGTTTTTTTAAGATATTACTATTTAACTTTACTATAAAAATGCCGCTTGTAAGCATAATTTTAATAGATATAGACATGATACTTTTAATTTTTATTATTTATTATATAATTAATATTATGAAAATAATAATATTTATAAAAAGAATTAATAATAAAATTATTCTTTTAGATTTTAAAAGATTGATAAATGTGATTCTTATAAAGGTTTTTTCTTAGGAGTTTAGGATTAGTTTAAAGTTTTAATTTAAGATAAAATATAGTAATAATATTATAAAAAATATTTATTAATAAAGAAAGTAAAGTTATACTAAAAATAAAAATAAATTTTTCTATTTATATCTTTAAGGATAAAAGGCCTTAGAAAGAGGAAATAATATTATATATTAAAAAATCTATATATGCTATATAATATAAGAAATAGTTAGAAAGAAATAATTAAAAAATAATTATTAAATTTAGTATATGCTAGAAAGACGCTAAGAGAATTATATAACTAAAGATATATTAAAAAAATATAGATTATAATAAGATATTAAATATCTTTTATTAAATAATATAATTAAAGAATATATCATATACTTGCTATAATATATAAAGAAACAAGTAGAAAGTATATAATATATAATATATAGAACTAGAAGGACTAGATATATAAGAATATTTATTTATTATTATATATTTAATTCTTTATAACTCTTTAATCTAAGTTATTTAATATTAGATTTTAATAGTAAGAGTTAGTAAGATATTCTAATTTATATAGATATTAAGTTATATAAAAGATTTTTTCTATTTTAATTATATTTAAGACTTACTAGTTTTTGATTAATTTATTATTATTTTATTTATTCAAGTCTATTTTATTAATTAGATAATTTAAATTTTTATGTGGTTTAATTAAGTCTAATGTATCTACAACATGACACTGTTTAATTAAGATAGATCTAGGTCCATGATAACTGTGCTGCATTATATATGGCATATCTATGCCAGATACTTTCATTCTATTAGACACACTTGAATACAATACAATACGCGTTCCCACTCAATTTCTCAAAACCCCATCAAGGGGTACCCCTTTGGTAAAATTGGTATTTTGCTTACCGTTTTAGTTCCGACAATGCCTCTTTGTCACGTGAAACGGCCGCCATATTGGATCCGACAGGTGCTAGAGCGGATACGGAAAGGATCGATATGGCACAACTAGTTAGGTGCAAGAAAGGAGTCAATATCATACAATTCAGTGAAATAGATTCGCACACCCTCTAAACATTGCTATCTAGGGATTTTGATCGTTTATATGCTCTGAGTCTCATACAAATGATATCACAAAAGAGCGACAGATGATGTAGATAGAATGTTCTCGATATGCGCAAGCAAAAGGTCGATTTGTAATGCTCAACCGTGCGTTGTTATACAGAAAATTCTCGATATTTGTTGTATGAAGCTATCGCTAGGTCTTCTAGGGGCTAATCCGTATAAGGAGTTGCCAAGAATTGGCTCCAACACGCCATATACTGGGCAAAGAGCGCCTACATACTACGTAGTCGGTAGTGGGACGATGTTTTTGTTTCTTTCTTGGTGTTATGATGTTCGCCTATTCACAGTCTAGCGATTTCAATAAGAGTGAGATCTTCAATCCCTTCGTTCTGACCCCAATTGATAAGTATGTTTTCTCTCAGAGACTGTGCTAAGGATGACTTGATTCTACTTAAATCCAACGAGACCTTTATCTTGAAGAGAATGTAGGTTGACCGAGACATATATCTCAATCCCTATCACACGGTTGCAGCCACCGGTTTCAAAAGGGAACACGAAGAACCAAGTCACGAATCACAAGCATCGACACCCAAGGCAATCGATCTGGCATGAAATACTCAAGCGGGTTCACCTGTGGTAAGCGCAGATATGGGGCTAAGGAGAATCTAAGTAAAAATAACTTAGGCAAAGAAACTATAAATAAGGAATAAGATTAATAAGTTAAAGTAATAATATATAGATTAATATACTTAGACTTAATAGGAAACTAAAGGTTTATATCTAGATATAAAGTGGATTTATTTGCCCCCGCTCTAATACTACTAAAGTCTAGGTTCCTAAAGCATCTAGACTAGTACTATTCAGCCTAGAGCTAATCTAAAGCTAACCCTTTATACCCTCTATTTTAGATGTAGTATATTATTAGCTGCATTTTTAAAGTTGTATTAATATAGTCTTTTTGACAATGTTATTTATTACTATTATTATTATATAAGTGATAGGCTGCTTTAGTAGCTTATCTTTATAAAATAGAAATATTAATTTTATTTTTTCCTTTAATGCTACCTTAACATATTTCATAGCTATAATTATATGCATATTTTAATTAATAAATTCGACTAGCTCATCTTATTCATATCATAAGGCAACACGCACCGCGAGTCATAGATTTTTTCCTTGAGCGTGACTCGTTCCATTTCTCTCTATTTATTGGCCCTCCATATCCAGAAGATTATTGTATCTGCTCCTAGGTTATCAGGAAGCAGCAGGAGTTATTGTCGAGGATTAGACATCTTATTCCGCCGTGGGTTGCAGCTCCTCTAGAGACGAGCCAGTCCAGATGCTGGCAGGGCGGCTTGCTCCGTAGTCGCTAAAGAATTGGGACCAACATTGCCTGTGAAGGTTTCCTGAGTGCCTGGCCACACCAGGATATTAGCTATGATAGTCTCAAATTCTAGTAGAGTATCCTAAGGGAATAATAGATTAAATAATACTGCTATTAATATGCTGGCTATAGAGATTATAGTTAGAGCATAATCTATTTTTATAACCTCTAAAGCTTCTTTAAGAGATATAGGAGCCTCTATAAGCCATTTTAATGGTGCAGTTACTACCTTCTTATTTAGTTTGTAAAGATCCTCATTCTCTATACTTTAAGTTTGAGTGAAGTGGTCTTTATTTTTAAGTAATTTTTATTTTATATTAGCAACATTTTCTTTATTAGTCTGTATATGTTTAGCAATCTGTTCTTGAAGCTGTTTCTAGCAATCATTATTAATGATAATAGATAGATTAAAATTTAAAACTTCTGCTTCTTTAGTAATTGGTTTTAATCTAGTAGTGATAGCTCATAATAGTGATCTATCGTTGGTTGATATATCTATAGCATGCAAGTCTAAAGCAGCTTAATGAGCATTTTTAAGGGAATTATGTATTGCAATGCTATATGATCTAACATAGACATTGTCATCCTCATCTAGCGGATTAGAAGTTTCCTATAATTGGGTGATGAGACTGGGCAAGTCAAGTATGATATCAATTTATATAATGAAGCTTAGTCGTTCCAATAAGACTATATTAGTTAGTATAGAGATATGGTCATCATTCTGTTCTAGATGCGCCAGAGCAACAGCTCTCTCCTGCGTAATACGCTCCTCCTCAGCAGCAGCTCTTTCTGCAGCGTCTTGGCGAAGACGTTCTTGTTCAGCTGCAACGGCTAGTCTTCCCTTCTCTTCCTCAGCAGCACGCTCTTCCGCTTCTCTCTCCAACCGAGAATGCTCTGCTGCTTGCTCCTCTGCTTCTCTTTGTAAACGAACCTGCTCAGCGGCAATCGCCTCTTGTTCTCACCGTTCTTGTTCAGCTGCTTCGGTGGCCACTCTCTCTTGGGCTTCTCTTTAAAGTCATTCTTGTTCAGCCTTTACAGCAACTCTCTCCGCCTCTTAATAAAGTTGTTCTTGCTTAGCTATCTCTATTACCATTCTGGCTTCCACCTCTGTTTAAAGATACTTCTATTTGATCTATACACGCTCCTCTTATTCCCAGCGTTCTTGTTCCGCTGCTTCTCTCTGTAATCGGACCTGCTCGGCTACCATTGCTTCTCGTTGCAGCCGTTCCTGTTCAGCCACAGCAGATGCGTCTCTCGATAGGCGTCTCGGATCAGTAATGCCTGGTACTGCTTCCAGGGTGACCTCTTCCGTTTTAGTCATAAGCAAAGTCCCATCTATCCTGGTGTTGGACCCACCTTTAGATACATTATTAGGAACAAATAGTAGCAAATAAAGGCTTATAAAATTAGCTATGCTAGCAGTTCTCTCATTAAAAATATTAAATAGTAGAGAGAAATATCTTTTAAAAAAAATAAAATATATACTCTATTATATAAACTAGATTAAGATTTTTTTAGTAGCTAATACTTCGCAGTATAAATAGTTAAGAAATAGGGATTAATAATTATTTTTTTAAGCTTATTAAGATAAGAGTCTATCCTATATTCTCTAGTTAATAGTAAGTGTTATAATTAGATAGGAATGCAAAAGCTATTTACATAGAATAGCCATAGTGAAGTATTTAATAATATAATAAATAAATTATTCTAAATTAATAGCTAGATATTAATAGCTCTTAGATTTTTAAGCTTTAAGTAGATAGTCCACCATTATTTATTAATCTAGAGATTAATTAATAATCTTTTTAATATTAACAGTAGACTTCCGCACGACCCAATATAACCCGGACCCAACCCGGACCCAACCCGGGCTGGGTTGGGTTTTGGGTCGAAGACTCCGACCCAGCGTTGGGTCCGGGTTACAGTTGGGTAACCCAGCCTGGGTCTGGGGCCCCAACTTGGGTTACAAACGTGACATATATGCCAAGGCCCATGACTACATAAATTATGCATTTTTTACCTGTAATATTAAGTATTGCCTTTACAACTAAATCGGGAGGGAGCGAGGCTGCGAGAACGAGAAAGACTTAAGGTATATCAAAGAATCAGAAAACGAAGTACAATATATTTCTATCTGCGGCCGAAATCTAACTAATGATACTCAAAGATATCGTCATCTCGACTCTTGCGCTTCCGTCCTGAGAGCCGTACCTGGGTGTTGTTCCTAGGCAGTGGTAGCTGGGCTTCACCTGCATCGTCTAGCGCTCTCTCGTCATTGATTGTAGTATCCTGCTCCTCAGTATCACTAATTAGGTCTATCTCAACCTCGTCAAGCTTTTCATCCTTCTCCTCCTTCGCAGATTCCATTTCCTCATGAGAGAAGAACTTTTCAAGAAGCTTCGCCTCCTGCTCTTCCATATCAAACCTTGAAGTGCAAAGAAACATCATTAACTCTTCAATCGTTTGCGATTTCATTCTCCCTCGACGATAATGACAGACATCCCGAGCAGTATTAAAGAGCCGTTCAACTCCTGCACCTGTTGCAGGGAAGGAGAGTGCATCCCGCGCAAGGGCAGCGATTGCTGGAAAGCGACTTTGATTCTCTCTCCAGAACGCAAGAGGCGCAATATGAATAGTATCTATTAACTAGTTAGTGTATTTTCGCGAAGACTTAGTTTAAACGTACCACTATCAAGGTATTGGGTCATTTCGTCAGTTGCTGTATTTGGCTGTGCCTTACTCTCGTCTAACATCTTATCAAGCTTTGAGCTTAGCCGAGCTGCTGAGTGAGACCCATCTGAAGACTGGTTGAGAGTTGAAAGTTGCTCTTGATATGGAATAAGAGCCTGTTGGAAGGACTTGCGATAGATATCCCGCCATTCCTGATCCCAATCCTTTGTAAGAAAGAATTTGAATTTATTCACTGGTGCCAGCATCGTACTAACTGCATAGATGTGCCCTGGAATATAATCAGTTTGAGAGTAGTACTCATCAAGTTTCGTTCGACCAGCCTCCAGTGCACGAAGCATTTGTTGCTTCCATGGAGCGCGCTTTCGTCGTAGCTGCTTCATTGACTGCTCAAGGTGCTCGAAGAGTTTGTTGTAAATCTTGAACACATAATGTGCTGTGACGTCTCGGGTCTTTGATAGCTGAGTTGTATAGTCAAAGAATGGCTCAGTAATAGAAAGAAGGTAGTCAATCTGGCGCCACTCCTCATCCTGAAGTAACATCTCTTCACAGTCATACTCTGCACAAAACGGCGTAAAGACACTGCGTAGACGCTTTGCCCGACGAAGCATTAGGAAAGTTGAATTCCATCGAGTTCTCACATCTTGGATAGGCACTAGCTTCACGCTTGACGTCTGGAGATTATAGAATGTCTCCCGGCGCTGAGGACTTGCGTTCACATAGATTGCGAGATAGCGGACCTTATTTAAGGTATAAGATATCTCTCGCCCTTGGTGCTGCGCGTTCGCTTGGGCTAGTCCTGACTGCTTTTCTGTCCACTTTGTCACGGCAGAGTCATTTAATGGGACTGCCTTAATGCGATCAAGAAGCTGGTTGAGGCTAAGCTGAATAACATGAGCAAGGCATGGAATCTGGGTAATAATAACACCATCTGATAGAGCTTGTTGAAGAGAATCTACCAAGGTCTTATTATTAGACGCATTATCCGTTGTTAACCCAAACACTCGTGATTCAAGGTTATGCTCCATAAGAGTTTGAAGAACGACGCTACTTAGGTTCACACCAGTATGTGGCCCATAAAGCGGCTTAAACCCAAGTAGTACCTCGCGATAGACCCAATCAGCATCAATAAAATAGCCTGTGATTGCTATAAACGCCTGTGAGAATGGAGACGTCCAGCAGTCCAGTGCGATCGATATCTTTGAGCCAGCGGGTAGTGTTCGGAGGGCACGCTCTTGCCGGTCTTGAACAAGGCTCCTTAGTCGGCGACGGATTGTATCAGCAGAGGGCATTATTGGCAGTGATGGGGCGCAGCGAGCCCGAGAAATAAGCCGCTGAAACGTTGGATGCTCGATAAGATGAAATGGAAGCCGATTAAGTGTAAGGAACTGTAAGATATCTTCTTCCCAAGCTTCTTGCGAGAAAGGTATATTAGTAGAAGATTCTCTCTAATATTAGTACGTAAAACAAGTTAGCAAAGTAGACATAGCTAGAAGGAAGCTTTAGTAGCAAAACCCGTAAAAATATCAGAACATACACCATTCTTAAGAAATTCAGTTATCTCTGCTCTCTTCCCTCGCTCACTCTTTAAACACCCCGCTGTCTTAAGATGTTTCTGCATTGTTGATGTGCCATGATATTGTATCTTGCCTTTGTCTTTGGGTTGACAGTATAGGGGTGCTCAAGAATAGCTCCACAGCGTTGACACATGACCTTTGGCGCACCATCTACACTATGAGCAACCTGGTGATAATGGCCCCAAATCTCTGCATGTCGCGTCGAATCCCAATTAATCCTGCTCTTTCTCCCAAAATCAGTCTGAAGCCACCAGTCCACCCAGTCGTTATGCGCCATTCTATCGTAGAGAAGAAAGGCCTTCCTTCGGTCAGGTCCAACACGCGTAAAGAAAGAGGGGACTGCTAGAGGAATATTCGGTCGGAGAAAGTCTTGATCGGAGATATCGAGTGCGTATTGGCTGGTAGATGGAGTAGCTAGGAGGTTTGATGATGTTAGACAGCTAAGATTGTCTATCTCACCACCATAAAAGGAGGATGCGAAGTCAGAGTGCTGACTTTGCGACATGATTAATCAGCCTGGTAAATAACTAAGAAGGTAAGGAAGAAGATAGATACTCATGAAGTAATAATATTTCGGGATAATAAAAAGTAAATCGAACTTAAAAGTAGGGAGTAAAATAAGCAAATGCAATATGGAAAAGCAATGTATGAATATAATAGGGTTTTATTGGTTTATAAGATCCACCTTTCTATGGTCTAACCCAAAAACCCAGCAATAACCCAGCAATAACCCAGCAATAACCCAGCAATAACCCAGCAATAACCCAGTAATAACCCAGTAATAACCCAGATAGCCCAGTAATAACCCAAATAACCCAGTAATAACCCAAATAACCCAGTAATAACCCAAATAACCCAGAAAACACCCAATTCCCACCCCAACATCTCTTCCAGATCCTCAAAAAAATTTCGACCTACCTCGCTATAAGGAGCTCGACGTGGTAACTAACCTTTAATGAGGCAATCATTGAAGCGATCAATTATACTGCCGGGCGGTGAGCACACTGCCCTAGGTTATCGACCTCCGGCACCCTTTTTTGTAGAAATCAAGCAGGATCAGGATATTCGGAATCAAACTAGAAGCAAGGAAAAGAACAAGAGGACTGCTGATTTCGAGAATGAACGGGTGGCCAGGATGAGCTCCTTATAAACTTCATCCTGCTATCGAGAACTTTTCCTAATCTGCATCGCGGTGAGCTCCGTACAAAGTAGTATGATCAGTCTGAATAAACAAAGAAGAAGACAATGGAACAATGGAACAATAGCGAGGCACGGAAACAACGCATCAAAGAACTGCTTATTCCCGGAAGCGCTTGGAAGCTAAGAGAGCCGGCGAAGAACGAACGTCAGGGACAGCGAGAGCAAACCCTGACAGTAGTAAATATATATTTCTACAATCACTAGCCAGGATATCAAGCTTCCAAGTTCGGCTCCCCCAGCCTACTTAATCTTAACATTTTCATAGGTAATTAGTTATAAACTAGGTCTAGACTAAAGGAGTCTCAAGTTATTTTGTGGATTTTTAAGAGATTCATACCACGAACATATAGTGATAGTTGGTGTTACGGGCTAGTCCCGCCTAATGCTCACTATAAGGGCATGCTTGAATAGAAAACATAACATGAGAAGAGAAAGGACGGAAAAACAACAAGTTCATCATACGCATACAATCTTATATGGGCAAGGGAAATCGGGGTTTCCGATGGGCTTCCTTCTCCTGTTCGGATTCGCCGCCGTCGGATTCGCTGCCGTCGGATGCGCTGCCGTCGGATGTGCCGGTATCATTTTGTCTGTCGATTTGGCAAAGACTGTCGATTCGGCGAAGAGCACTGTTGTCAATATCCGTGAGGGCTTCGCCCGAACATGCTCATGAGGTCAGCTCATAACAGTTGGTATAACCTAGAACAGATGTAAAAAACAGTATGTTATTTTGATGACTGAGCAGCTTTATGATCAAAATTATGCAAAAAGTTGGGTCAAGTTGGGTCTTAATGGGCTTTATTGGGGCCCCAGCATTGGGTCCGGGTTGGGTCCGGGTTAGAGAAGCTCAACCCGGACCCAGGCTGGGTTGGGTTTTGGGTTGAGACCTTCGACCCAACTTGGGTTATGCGGAAGTCTAAGCTTGACTATCTAAAAAAATCTATATATCTAAAATAAATAGGTTTTCTTTTAATAAATTTTTAGCAACTTCTAATAATTTATATATTCTAAAAAATTTAAAATCAAATATCTCTTATTCTTTACTAATATTATAAGTATAGGGTTTTTTAGAATTTAGATCATAAATTCCAACTCTATTATTTTCTTTTAATTTGGAACCATCTGAATATAGAATAATATATTATTTTAATATATTATTCTTAGTCTATTCTTGAATCATATTGATATAGTTCTTTATTATAATTTCTTTATTTTCTTCTAAAAGATTTATTGATAGTAATTTATTAATATCTTTTTTTCTGTATTTATAATTAGATTTTCTAAAATTGCTCTAGTTAACAAAAGCAAATAAAGATACTAAGTAGTTAATTTGGCATTTATATTTTCTATATTTTATAGTTAGCTAGTAATCTAGATCAGAATCAGAATCAGAAATATTATTATTAATATTTCTTGTTCTTGTAATTCTTGGCGTTTTTGGGTCATCCCAATTATAATAATGCCTTATATTAGGTTTTTCTTTTTCCCCTGGATTTAGAATAAAGTCCATTGGCAACCGTTTTTTTATAATATGAGGTTTTTTTAAAGTATTAAATTAAGATAGATAATTAATTATTAACTAAAATAAATATTAATTGTAATTAACTTATTATCTTAGAGTTATATTTAAATAGATAAAAATATTATAATTAATAAAGTCTATATATTTCTATTTATTATTAATTAAATATATATTAATAAGTTAATCTAATAATAACTTAAAAAAATATATTAAATTTTTTAATATATAGATATAATAAGTTTAAGTATATTTTTATTTATATTTTTAAAATAAATATTATTTTTAATATTTTTATAATTTCATTTTTTTATTAATATAGTGATTTTTTATATTATATATTTTTTATTATATTTAATATAAATTATACTATAGTATAAATATTATTCTTATAATTATATTATAATATAATTCTTATATTATAATTATAAATTAATACTAATAATAATATTATATTTTATTTATATTATAAAAGATATAAAATAGTTATATATTTAATTATAATTTTAGATAAAATATATTATTTATTAGTTAATATTAATATATTTTATTATAATACTTTAATTAAAGCTATTAATATATAAAAAAATTAGATAAATTATTAAAATTGAATAGATTAAGGTTAAATTATATAAATTTAAATTTATTTTAATTTAATCTAACTTATTTAGGAATTAATTTAAACTAGTCTAGATTAGATTTAGATTTATAGATTAAATCTTAATCTACATTTAGAGTTTCTACGTTGGGCTAGATTTAGGAAAAACTTACATTTAAACCTGGTGGGTTAGAAGCCTACCCCCTAAAACCTAACCTAACCCGCCCCATTGCTATGTCTATTAGGTATTTTGGTTAGGCTGCTGCGTCAGAGCCTCGACAATACCGTTCTCACCTGGAGAGATCGAGAAAATCGATTCTAGCTATCTGGAACCTGGATAGTGAAGTGTAGACGGAGCTCGATCGGTTGTGTTGTCGAGCAAATTAGTTCTTTTCCAAGGCTAGGTGAGATCTTCATCAATGCTTCCAAAAAGTCCAGGGAAGCATATACTGGTTGGTGTGCGAATTTATATCTGGCTTCTGCAGGATATTCTTAATGCAGAATTAGTGCCACGTATAACCTCGCTTCGAAACAAGATAATCCAAACGGCTCCTGTGTTCCGCTGACTCGCTCAATAAAATCCCCGTACCTGAGACACAGCCGACGATGATCGAATTTCTCGAAGAAGTTGGTCCTGCACTACATGATATAGACGGGATTTTACTTCGATGTGGTTCCTGATTTTTATACTGCGGTAATTAGCCTTGACTTCAACTCTATCAATGGAACATGTAGCGTACCCCTCTTAAATTCGATAAGTCGGGACCACCATGCCTCGCCGATTTCTGAAGCCTTTTAAGATCTTCTACGGGACAGTTATGCAGGAAACCAGGGATTCGTTGGCAGATTCCTTCTTCCTTCCACCTCGCTAAGGTCGTCCGAGAAATCTTCCCTGAATTATTTTGTATCCTCCAGCTCCGCAAAGAAAAGATCTTGTTGGACTTAATATCGCGCGGACCAATTGGCCGCTTCTTTTGTACGTGGTGATCGGTGGCCTGGTGAGGACTTGTTTGGGAATACCGACGTTTGCGTGTAGTATAGCCATTCGTAGGTGCTTCTGCATCGGCGCAGGCAAAAGGTAGGATAGGCCTAGCTGAGGAAGGGGCTTCAATTTCTTCCCGGAGGGTCGCAGGTCGGATTTCAGCAGTCGTGTTAAGCTGGCTTTGGATATCTGACGAATCGCAGGAGCCTGGAGTAGGAAGGTCATCAAGGCGTTTTAACTCGTTCTGGAGTGTTATGTATTCTTCACGAACATCATCCGGAGTAAAGCCAGCGCGGCTCTCTTGAGCCTTATCCCCGTAACGTTGGGTTCTCCAAATGTTTTTCACGTGAGACCTGTGTATGGCGTCATCTAACTCGAGTTGAAATTTTGGATTTGGGGGAGGAACAGGCTCGGCGGATGAGGGACGTGAAAGAAGTGACTGAACATCTATGATTTTGAAGCTGTCCAATATTTCCTCCATGATAACTGAGGTTTTGGTAGAACTTCGTCTGTGTCTCTGGCAACAATTCGACTCTGGGGTTAGCCTAGCCTGTTATGACATAGCGCGCTTTCTAACAATTCGTCCACAAACGAAGCCATACTTGTCTAGGCTAGACCGCTGGGCAAAGAATGCCAAGACTACTATGGTAGGCCTCTGGTCTAGTTCAACGCCTTAATTGGCCAGCCAGACCTGAACCAAAGAATCCGAACGACCAATCAGGAGATTCATGATTAACGCTGGCGCTATGGTGTCAAGAAAAGCAGTGAGGGTGGACTCCATTGGATATAACGAAGCCGCACGAGTCGACCTTGGAAGAAGAACTAAAATCTAAAGCAGGAGCAACTATTATATAAATAAGTTCCCTCCCATACCGTAGTTATTTACAGGTAGGAAATAAAGTTTTTTCAGAGCTATGGATGGCCCATCACCAACTCCTACAGAGGGATATCCGCCCTTGGTTTTTGCAAAACTATACCCTAACAACAAACTTGCCTGCCAATGTTTTAGCGATGTCGTCGATGAGATCATTCTAGGAAACTTTACATCCCAAGGGCAGTTTCTAGAGTATGGAACTGAACAAGTCACCTTGGATAAGGCCATTGCTCATTCAACACCGAACGACAGCGGGCCTTCGGAGCAGGAAACTGAGACCGAAATTGACACCGAGGTTGAAGAAGGGTGCGATGCCAAGGTATGGACGGGAGCGTACATATTGTCCTTGGAAAGGCTCCCAGCCGTACCGGCTCTCGGCTGGCGCATTGGTCGGTTCGTGGAAAAAACAGTAAGGGAAGGTACACCTCGAGAGGTTGACCTCCTCCTCTGTCGACCTGACCAATGCCATGTGCGGGGAAATCATGCTCGGCTTGCATTTGATCTGAAGAGTGGTATACTTATGGTCCATTCTCGACATGGTCGCACCCGTGATGGGGTAACTCTGAATGGAGAAACCTTCAATCTTTCTAGCCGCGCTTTGCATGAAAGATCTTCAACCCTGAGGTTTGGGGACCTCGAATATATTTTCACTTATACTATCGCAGCCAACAGTACTGAGGAGCGGTATTTCCAAGCCGATAAGAACCATTATTTTAGCAACGTGCTTTCAAGTCGTCCACCGCTTGAGAGTACGTCCTCCACACCGTCGTCTGAAGATATTACCGTGGGAAAATGGAAGCTACATACAGAGCTTGGAAGGGGAGCTTGTGGTTCTGTATCTGCTGCATCACACTCGACGGGTAAAATTGTCGCATTCAAATCTTTATTACGCTATAACAAATCAAGTGCGCAAGCGGTCTCAAAGGAGATTGAAATGGCCAACACGATCACAGAACTATTGCGTGATGATGACCACCACATTATACGCCTAGTCCAGGTTATTTATCAACGAGGAGATCCAGAGTATGATCACAGAAGACCGGAGAATGTATGGATTCTTTATACACCTCTTGTGCAAGGAACGATTGGAGAGATGTTATCTCCGAAAAGGCATTCTATCAACCACCTGACGCGAATCCATGCCTTTCAGCAACTTCTTCTTGGTCTAAAATGGCTTCATTCGCATCGTCTCGTGCACCGAGACATCAAGGTCGTCAATATCGGAGTTTGCCTCAGCCCCCTACATGTTTCAATCCTTGATCTCGGGACGGTCTGCAAACTAGACGATAGTACTGATCTCATTGCACCCGCCCCAGGTCAGGTAGGAACCGTGCACTATCTTGCACCAGAAATGGAACTTGAAGCCTACGATGGACAGGTTGACATTTGGGCAAGTGGCATTGTTGGTTGTGAAATATTCCTTGGTCGCCATCCGTGGCCCTTGGCTGTAAATCCATGGCGCTCTGACAAAAATCCAAGACTTGATGACTCTAAAGCGCGTCACTCCCAGTTCCTGCAGTCTTTGAAACAGAACTCACAGAGCCAAAGGGACTTCATCGTGCTGTCTCTAATTGCAGATATGTTGCAATGGGACCCTAAAGCAAGACCATCATCTCAAAAGGCATTAGAACATCGGTGCTTTCTGGGTATTATGGATCACGAGCTACAGGACAATGTAAAACGACAGAAAATTGGATAATAACGAATAATCTCATAGCCCCAATTTCGCAAGAAACAAAGCTTGTCCACATTAAACTACACAATGCGCTGCTTTGGTTGCTAAGTACATGTAAAGGTCACTGGAAGTATATGTCTAAACACTTTGTTCGGTTGCTATGTAAAACATGACGATCTAACAGCCCAGCGTGGAATCGGCTAATGTCGCTATCCTACCTCTCTATTTATGAAAATGGAAGGATGTATAGAGTCAAAAGGCCAATATAACATGAGTCGTCATGAAGTATCTACAGGAGACATAGCTAAAAAGCACTCACAAACATAATATCTCATAGTAAGATTCCTACATTGTACCTGGGAAGCAAAAGTATACAACTGAACGTATCTCCTGATTATTTGATGTATATCGTCTGACTGTCACGCCAGGATATCCAGTTTCTCAATTGCCTACCTAGCGCGGACTTACTTAGAATTTATATATGCCATAGGTAGCTAGGTATGTATTCCTAATCCGTTACTTTTATGGTGTAGTCTTGATAACAGGAAGATGCCAAGCTGTTAGATGAGGTAATAGGCTTGCTCCTCATGGTACTTTTTACATTCTTCCATGCTGTGTGAGATGCAATTAAAAAAAACCGGGAGACCTACATAACTAATTGTTGTGAAAATCCAAGGGGTGGTGTTACCGCATACGATAGCGGCTTAAGCGACAAAATTCGTATTACGCTAGTAAATGATAACCCCACAGCCAATTTTTATATTCACGTAGGATTCTGATTGGCTAAATTACTGAGGGCCTAGTCCTAAAATAGATTTTCCCAATCTAGCAATCTCGCGAACTTCAAAATCTCTACAGCTTCTAAAGCGTACGCCAACGTGCGCCAACTAGGCCGTGCTTCCAGTTGGGAATCGTGTCAATATTGCATCAAAAAGCGTATGCCAACGTACGCCAACTAGGCCTGGATCTCAATACGGATTGGAGCCAATATTCGCATCAAAAAGCGCGCGCCAACGTACGCCAACGTACGCCAACTAGGCCTTGCTTCCAATTGGGAATCGTGCCAATATTCGCATCAAAAAGAGTACGCCAATATGCCAACTAGGCCTTGCTTCCAATTGGAAATCGTGCCAATATTCGCATCAAAAATCGTACGCCAACGTACGCCAACTAGGCCTGGATCTCAATACGGATTGGAGCCAATATTCGCATCAAAAAGCGCGCGCCAACGTACGCCAACGTACGCCAACTAGGCCTTGCTTCCAATTGGGAATCGTGCCAATATTCGCATCAAAAAGAGTACGCCAATATGCCAACTAGGCCTTGCTTCCAATTGGAAATCGTGCCAATATTCGCATCAAAAAGAGTACGCCAACGTGCCAACTAGACCTTGCTTCCAATTGGGAATCGTGCCAATATTCGCATCAAAAAGAGTACGCCAATATGCCAACTAGGCTCGGATTCGCAGCCAATATTCGCAGCAAAAAGCGTACGCTAATGTACATCAACTAGGCCTGGATCTCAATACTATACAGATTAGAGCCAAATTCGCGCCAGAAAGCATACACCAACATATACTAGCTCGGCACTGATTTTTATCAGAGTAAAAATAGGATCTAGACATGGATCTATATAGGGGTGTAAATATACGCTTATACTTACTCTTTAAGGCCTAGTTAGCGTACATTGGCGTACTCTTTTTAATGCGAATTGGAAGCAAGACCTAGTTGGCACATTAGCGTACTCTTTTTAATGCAAATATTGACACGATTCCCAACTAGAAGCACAGCCTAGTTGGCGCACATTGGCGAGGGTATTATATAATCAGTGTACCAGCCAATTATATTATACATTTCTGCCATACCTAAGTGAGCCTAATATCGTTCGGCCGATCGTAGTATTGCGTTTATAATGGGTAAGCGTGTGGTCAAAGGTAATTTTTGTAAAAATACAATTTTGTCGCTTAAGCCGCTATAGTATGCGGTAGGTGTGACACTTACACAATCCTAAACTCTAGGGCAGCTCTTTCGACGTAAAACTAAGCATACAGAAACAAAAGAAAAGGGAAGCCTCTGTACGAGAGCTCGCTACGGCTCTTTTATAGCGCGTAAGCTCCATAGCGGTGCCTAATTAGGAAGGCATGACAACAAAGGTATATCCCGTCGTAGGTCGTTAGGGCTTAGGGCTTAGCGAGGCAAAAGGCTGAGGTCATCTTGCAAGACGTGTAGCCGTCACAGGTGACTGGAGTAAGTCACCAGCAATTCAATCGGACACCTAGCCCTAACTATGTAATGGAGGGTTTTTACCACCTAGTACCAAAGAAAAGAAAGTCCGAATATACGGGGGAGAATCTGTGTAATATTCGTCTCTCTCCCTATCATTTCTATCTGAGATTTGTATCCCCTTTATATATGTGAATCCTATACAAATAATCGACTGCAATCCTTTCAGTCTGTGTGTCAGAGAATACTGAAATTAGGCCTGTATCAAGGCTTCAAATGTGCTTCAAATAACGTGTCAAATGGTGTTGCAAATATCGCATATTTGTGTTAAATAGATTCATGCGCTATATCCTTTTCCAGCATAGCGGTAAAACATGGTCGACACTATGTACATTATTGACACGGAGTACGCACTGAAGGATAGATTCTGCATCTCCTCAAAAACTTTGGGTCTGGGAGGATTGAGGTCCGTAAAGATATAAGGTGATTTTCGTCAGGGTCCTGTTGTCGCGAAAAGCTTTCGTCGGCTGTTTCCTTGCTAAGTACATTTGGTGTCCATTTAGCCTGTCTGTCATAATTATCAATGATGCCTGACAGTCTACGTTGATTGCTTCATGTCGCGGTGAGCGACGTACCGAGGTATTTTGTATGCTTCCGACTGCAGCGAGTCATCGATCGATGGACATGTAACTGCTTTTGATATGTTCTATCCTTTGTTACGCTAGTAAAAATGACCAGCCAGAAAATTTACTGCTGTAATACCTGGTAGAGGATGCATATCAATTTCGCGAGGAAATATTTAATCTTCCGCTCTAGCAGACTTATCAAATCCGTGTTTTTGTCCCTCGATATCGCGGAGATAGTTCTTTTCAGTAAATCACAGCACCAATGCTACTTTCAATTTATTGCCACGAACGATTTCATCCTTTCGTGCGATCATCTCGCACATGTCCCAATTCGCGCTTATATATCGTCCGTTAAGTCACATTTTCTTCTCGGCAGTCAACCAGACAATCGTATCTGCCGCCAACTGTGGTGTGTCCGAGAAGGTAGGAGGTTCTGAATGAGTTCGGTGTATACAGCGCCTGGATGAACGGCGAATGCAAGAACACCTTGGTCGGAATACTCAGCATTAGTGAAATCCATGAGACGTAGCATGGCCAGTTTACCAGTCTGGTAGGCTGATGCGCCGGGACGAGTCAAATGCGCACCTACTGAGTTGATGTTGACAATTGTCTTCTCGCCGCCCTGGAGTAGAATAGGGAGAAAAGCACGCGTCATCAGATATGTTCCCTTTACATTGACCTCCCACGTCCGCCACCAAGACTTGGACTCCGTGTCAGCCAATTGTTGCCATTTTTCAAGACACCTTGCATCGTTAACGAGGATGTCCAAACGACCGAATTGCCGCAGTATTTCCAATGATGCATCACGCACGCTTTCCTCCCTTGATATGTCCAGTCTGAGTTGCAGAACATGAGGTACAGGATGACCGGCTTTGGCCGCCTCTTCTGCAATTTGGTTCGCAACCTCATTTCGATCAGGCCGCGATCCAATCCCTATCGCGGAGGCACCAGCTTGGACAAATGCAATTGCAATTGCTCGGCCGATGCCTCTCGAAGCTCCAGAGACGAAGACGGCCCGGCCACATTGATCACAGTTGGCTGCAGTGATAGTCGGGTACGCATCGTGATAGATCTTGGCGGTGTATGCCGCACCTGCATTATACACATATAGTTAGGAAGATGGCTGGCTCTGGGGGACATTATAAGAGAATAGAAACTTTACCTGCACTTACAGGAAAAGCCACCTCCATCGGATAACGTAGAGAATTTTAACAGGTGAAACATATAGGTAACACTGTTGCAGGCCTGCAGCATTGTTGCTCGTGTCCGTCCATTTATAATTACTCGACAGCACAATGTATCGGTTATCTATCTTCTTGACCAATACTTTCAACCCTCGTCTCTTCGAACTTTCGGCCTAAAGTCAACCCGGAAACAGACAGGGTAGGAATCGCACGCCTCGGCTAATCTATTTCCATCAATCGATGCAGCCCAATTACTGGATTGACGACCATGTCATCAAACGTGACTACGTAGTAAAGCGCATGGAACGAATCAGAGACATCAGCGACCTGTAAATGATACAACATGCCACCTGATCTCTTCGGTCCAGTTTCATTCTCTTCAACAGTCGACGCTGAGCAAAATCACCACCTTGCCCTTCTTGTAACACTGCAACTTCAAGTTTTGATGTACTACACTCCTGCTCTTTCTCGCAGTAAATCGATACAGTATCCTGATTTAGTCATGGTCTGTCAAGACGACTCCTTTGGGCCTTTTGTATATACCACTAGCTGTAAACGCTTTGACTTCTCGTTCCTTTTTGAGAGTGGTATATTTGCCATTCTTCCCAACTCCTTATTTTTATTCATGTCATTTGCCCGACTGGTTGTCTTATATCGACGTCCACCGAAAGCCCGATGGACGCTTCGTCATTCCATCAGTTCTGTAAGTACAACATCCACGTCCACATCGACAAAGAGTGTTGTTTAGTAATCACTTCTAGGTGATCTTATTTGCTTATGTGTTATCAAAACTATCCATTGTCGTCCTTGACATTTTGATTCATGAAGCTCCTCAAGCACGTCTCACAATCACTGCTTTTTCGCTGGATTTTGCTTCAGCAATAGCCATTGGCCTGTTATCCTACAGTGAGCACATGAAAAGTGCACGACCTGCACCCTTGATCGGTACCTTCCTCTTGGTGACCTTGCTTTTAGATGGAGCTAGGGCTCGCACAGTATGGCTACTGCGAGTGTCATCAGTCCTGCCATCAATTTTCATCCTCTCATTGGCTCTGAAGCTCAGTTTACTAGCCCTAGACTCGCTTCCTAAGACTCGCTTTCTCCTATATCCTATGAAACGTCTTACGGAGGAAGAGACTGCCGGGGTGTTCAGTCTCACTTTCTTTGCGTGGCTCAATCCACTTATCATTAAAGGCTATCGACATTGTCTATTGATTGACGATCTATATCCGGTCAGCCGTGACTTATCTTCGGCATCGGTTGCATCGCAGCTAGAAACAACGTGGAATTATGGCGCTTGTCCGAAAAGGAAATCTTATGCGCTATTTATTGCCACAGGACGCGCTCTGTGGCTGCCGCTATCACTTCCGATTATTCCCAAACTTTTCTTGGTTGGCTTGAATCTGGCTCAACCATTACTGGTGGATATGGCCGTCAACTTCATTGAGAGCATAGACGAGAAGCCGACGGAATTTGGATATAGCCTCATCGGCGCCTTTGGTCTAACATATCTAGGAATAGCAGTAAGACCTTTGATTAACAGAAGGCATAATACCAGACTAAAGCCGAAAATAGGTTACAACGGCATGGTATAAATATCTCGCTGCAAAGGCCCTCGTCATGATCCGCGGCGCCCTCACAAGCCTAATATATAAAAGCATGCTCGACATGAAACATGGCGATGATGAGGTATCTGCATCCTTGAGTCTTTTAAGCGTGGATGTCGATCGAATTTGCACATCTTTACAGTGGGTGATAGGTGTTGCACCAGATGCAATTCAAGTTGGAGTCGCTATATGGCTTCTGGAAGCTCGTCTTGGAGCCATCTGCGTAGCTCCAATGTTCGCGGTTTTGGGTTTCCCCCCCCCCATTTTTCCTGTTCAATTTATCATGGAAGCTTTTTATTGGTTCCAATCTTAGGGTGTTTATAGCCTCTACCATTGCATCCCGGTATATAGGAATGTTCATCAGGCCCAGACAAAGACTGTGGATGGAGGCAATGCAGACTAGGATTAAAGCCACAGCAGACGTGCTTTCGTCGATCAAAGGTGTCCAGATGATGGGCTTAACTTCGAAGATTTCAAGCCAAGTACAACAACTGATAAAAAATGAGCTAGGAATTTCGAAAAGTTTCCGGAGAGTTCAGATTGCTAATATGGTTATGGGTAATACTGCTGTCTTTTCCGTTTCTACTCGGCTTCGCCCTATGACAACATGGCTGATGTTTCCATGCCTCAGGTAACTCCCCTCGCCTGATATCACCCATCATCACTTTCATCGGATACGGTATTATCGTTGCGCTGTCTGGAAATATACCCAAAGATACGGCCACAATATTCTCCGCGCTATCGCTTTTATCGATTCTTACTGAACCTGTAGACGAGCTCATCACTGTAATCCCCAACGTTGCCGCTGCTATGGACTGCTTCAGTCGAATCCAAGAATACATTATGCACGAGAAGCGAGTCGACTATAGGAGTCTACAACCTCATTATGATAGAAATCTTGATGGAGCCGAGAACAAGTCGACTTACCAGGAGAACAAAGGTACTATTGTGAAGCAGCCTGAAAACGATACGACCACGAATGGCGGCATAACAATACGTATAGCCAACGTAGAAGCCGGTTGGATTAGCAAAACACTCGCGCTGCGAAATATCAATTTTACTTTGAATCAATCAACCTTCAACATCGTCATTGGGGATGTGGGAAGCGGAAAATCCAGTCTCTTGAAGCTTCTTCTTGGGAAAATGCCCCTGATTGCTAACGGTTCAGTGTTTCTAGCAACGGATGAAATCACTTTCTGTAGCCAAATACCGTTTCTCAGAAACCAAAGCATCCGGGAAAATATTATTGCCTCAAGGGACTACGATGTTGAGTTATACAATAAATGCGTCCACGCCTGTGCCCTCGATGTGGACATCGAAAAAATGCCACACAAAGACAATACCATCGTGGGAAGCAAAGGTATCTTCTTGAGTGGTGGACAGAAGCAACGAATAGTAAGCTTCAGATTCCGCGGCTGTCGGATATTCGATTAAAATGATTGCAGGCTTTAGCGCGGGCTGCCTATTCTCGACGACGGATAGTATTGCTCGACGACGTCCTCTCAAGCTTGGACAACATTACGGCACGTCACTGTTTCAATCATCTGTTAGGTCCGAGTGGAATGTTTAGGGATCTTCATTCCATTGTCATTTTTGCGACAAACTCTGGTACCACTGCTTATCCTACAATCGAAATGGACCGATGCTAATGATAGGCACGTCATTAGTCAAATGGCTTCCACGCGCTGACACGATCATTGCACTCGGACCAAGCGGCATCATACAACAAATCGGCACGTACGAAGAACTTATGTCTAGTGCTGGCTATGTTCAGGATCTATTATCTAAATTGGGCGATGAGTCGACATTTCTCGAGCAAACCTCGGCGGAAGCAAGCTTTCAGCGCAAGCATCAAGAAAGTAGCGAAGAAGCCATGGAGCTTGCAGCAACACCACCGGTGACTAATAGTGCCTGTAAAAAGGGCTCCTCTATATCGTTCTACGTCTCCTCTATGGGCTGGTTCAGATTCTTGACTTTTGTATTATTGGTAGGCGTTGGGGTAATCACGAACGGAATGCAAAGTGGGTACCGTTTCTTCGATCAAGAAAATCTAGTTATTACTAATGAAAAATCATATATACAGCTCCATGGCTCAGCTGGTGGATTGATGCCAACAAGAGAGACCCAAACACGAATCTTGGGAAGTGGATGGGAGTGTACGCTACGTTCGGCATCCTCTCTTTGTGCTTTATCGGATTAGGAGCGGCGTAAGCGACTTCCACCTCTATTGCAAACGAAAGAATTACCAAACAGATCCTCACAATTGACTGCTTAGTTATCTTCTTATCATCGTCATCCCAATATCTGCGAACACATTACATCTGAGGGCATTGCAAAGTGTCATGCGGTAATGACTTCCTTGCTCAGCGATCATCTCTTATCGTACCTGGTTCTTTCGGTGTCTAACCATAAACAGGGCCCCGATCAGTTATCTAGAAAATAAAAGTATCGGAGCGGTTCTGAATCTGTAAGCTGCTCAGTTGGTCAACTAACCCACGTACTTCTCTAAGCATCACTTAGATTCAGTCAAGACATGACCCTGATCGACATGCCGGTCCCCATAGCACTCATCCTGGCTACTGCAAGTGAGTTGATTTTGAAATGATTGTTGTTGCATCTTCATTAACGATGATCGTTTCCTAGGCTTCGGTAACTCGATTACCGGCGCAGTGCTCACCTCCATCTCATCGGGTTACATGGCCGCCTCAATACCCATTCTCGTGGTCTGCCTCTATTTCCTGCAGAAGGTGTATTTAAAAACATCTCACCAGATACGTACGCTTGATCTTGAAGCAAAGGCGCCGCTACTTGAGCATTTCATGGAAACCATAGCAGGATTAATAACAATTCGTGCTCTTTCATGGACAGACCATCTTGTCTCCGAGGCATTTCAGCTACTTGACCGGTCTCAAAGGCCGTACTATTTACTGCTATGTATTCAACGGTGGCTTAATCTCGTGTTAAATTGTGTCGTTGTTGCGCTGTCGGTTCTTTTGATGGCAATAACAGTCACTTTGCGAGAACACACCAAACCGGGCCTCCTGGGTGTTGCACTGGTAGGTGTAGTGAACTTTGGACAGACGCTTTCATCTTTTATTTCGTACTAGACCTCACTCGAGACTTCCCTTACCGCAATTACTAGAATTAAGGACTTTATCCTTGAAACACCAGAGGACAGATCCTGCACACAACCAAGGGAAATAGGAAGAGAATGGCCCACAGAGACAAGCATCAAAATTCAGAATTTATCGGCATCTTACCAGTAAGTCCACGAAGCAGGAATAATTATTGCAGCGGGGCAAATTGTTAATTGTGCGACTCAACGACAGCAACAAGGGAAGGGAGATTCTGAGAGACATCAACATTACCATCCATCCTGGCAAACGTGTTGCGATTTGCGGACGCTCTGGATCTGGAAAGTCCACATTAATATCTGTTCTCCTGCGCATTCTCGAACCCAGCAAGGGCATCATTTTAATTGGCGATCAAGACATTTCGCAGTACACGCAACAGGCTATTTGCAACCATTTAACAGTGATGCCTCAAGACGCGTGGTTTCTCCCGCGTAGTTGCGGTAACTCCGTGCGCAACAATCTTGATCCACTACAGGAAATAAAGGACGACGCACAGATCTTCAACGTTCTTGATAAGACAGGGCTACGTGATCAAGTTGATAAGATCAGAGGTCTAGATGCGACACTAAATCCCGGTGATGGGGTACTTTCTGAGGGACAGAAGCAACTTTTTTGTCTCGCGCGTGCAATGCTGAAGAAAAGAGGAGGTATATTCATCATGGATGAGGCTTTAAGCAGGTTTAGTTCCCAGTTTCTTTTTTTCTTTTTCTTTTTTTCTTTTTCTTTTTTTGCTCCTCCATGATTTGTTGTTCTTTTTTAAAGGACTTGAAACTGACACCAGAGATCATTGATTATACAGTGTCGACTTCAAAACCGAGCTAAAGATGCTCTCTCTAATACAGACGGAGTTCCAACCCTGCACTATTCTTGCCATTGCTCATCGTTTAAGGCTCGTCCCGCAATTCTTCGATCAGGTAGTCGTGATGGACGAAGGTCGTATCGTTGAGTATGACGAACCAGCAAACCTTATGTCCGATCCTTCTTCTTTATTCAGACAAATGAAGGAGGCGGAGCAGACCAGTGATGACAGGATTAGAGTCATATAATTGCCATTTAAACAAACAATGATAATAAGTGCGATGTCCAAGATAGCCGTGGACGGCCGGCGAGTATTTGGTATGTCTATGAGACGCGGCGGTATACGTAGAGGTGCTCAGATGGGAAACCCAGTGCGAGAGTCTCACGGTTATATTGATGCGTACTAGCTGGCGGATACCGGTATGATCGTGAAATATGAATTAACCAGTTGAGAGGAATCTCAGCATCTCAATGTGTTTTCATGAATAGCGAACCTAATGTTTGAATACCTCGAGGTCAATATCGTCCCAGTGGGAAGGGGCAACGCTTGATCAAGAAAATGGGAACGGGGGTCGTGAAAGTAAAGTTGTCGATACGTATCATGATGTGGTCTTGGCGTTATAGTGTGTAATGGTGCGGCAAAAGCTAGCCAGACCCGGCTAGATCGTGGTTATTCTGTGTATGAGATTGCGTTTTTTTGTGTAAAATAACGGTCACATTTTCCATGGCGATTACGTACGGGGTTAGGGTTAACTGCCACTCAAGCTTTCTCTCAAACTATCAGTTTCACGCTGCAGTTGCAGGATGTGTCTACACAGTGTCAGTTTCATCTCATCCTAACGACATATTTATACCAACATATCTCAGACCGTCGGTTGTATCGGTAGCCCGGGGAACTCAACAGATTCGTGTTCCGGCCAAGCATGAGATTATAATCAAGGTCTACTACGTTTCCCTCAATTACCGTGTGGCTACCTCTCATTACCCCTTCCCCGTTAAGAACAATGCCGTTCCGTGCTCTGACGCTGCAGGTGTTGTTGTTGAGATTGATGAGCGACCGCGGGGTACCTTCGGTCAGCAGCCAGACTGGCTGAACGCGCATGGTGGCCCTGTTGACGGTGTTCTCCAAGAATATGTTGTAATTCCAGCCATTTTTGCCGTCAAATTGCTCGAGAATGCTCCTCAGAGTTTCTCTGAATGGTCTACTCTGGTCTGCACCGGTGTAACCGCATGGAACGCTCTCTATGGCCCCACACCCCTGAAGCTGGGCTAGAGAGTCCTATAACAAGGTATGAGGTTGTTAATTATTGCCTGAGATAGGAAGATGTTAATGAATAATTTTCGCTTCTAGGAACCAGTGGTGTCTCCATCACTGGGCTAATTTTTGCCAAAGCTGCCGGGGCCACCACCACCGTGACTTCATCTAGTGAAGAGAAACTGGACTTTGTCAAATCCACGTTTGGTGTTGACTACTGTGTAAACTACAAAACGCATCCTGAGTGGTCCAAGGAGGTCCTACGTCTCATCAATGGCGAGGGTGTGGATTATGTCCTCGAGAGCGGCGGATCAGGTACTATCGCCGAAAGCATAAATTGCTGAAGATGGGTGGCAATGTTTCAGTTATTGGTTTCCTGTCCCAGGCCAAGGTTATGCCTGATGTTGCAGCCTCGCCCTGTCAAAGGCTGCAATAGTTCGTGGAATTACTGTCGGATCTACTCAGCTCCTACAGGAGGTAGTTCGATTTGTTGGGCGCAAGGGTCTGCGTTTATTTGTTGATAAAGAATTCGACTACTTCGCTGAGGAAGTCGTGAAAGCCTCCGAGTATGTCCAGTCAGTGGCTCAAATTGGGAAGGTCTACATCAAAGTGTCTGTGTAGAGAGGAAATATTTCGCAAAAGATGGCATAGTGGCTCAACATGAAATGAGACATCTCTTACTTGATGCTAAATCATGAACTATGTGCCCACTGAGTACTTGAAAAGTAAAGGCCCTAATAGTAGAATGCGAGTCGGATTAGCTTCTACAAACATATTGACAGAAGGCCAATAATAGAGTAAATCTGATCTTAAGATCGAAGTTGTTCGTCAAATGATAGAAGCAATTCTCGTCATCCGTTGAAAATCTACCTCAAAAGGTTAAATCTATCGAGCATCTAGCCCGAGTCAGTTTAGTTGGTGTATAGCTGCCCTAGTAATTTCAAAAATATAGTAACGTGGGCAACCTAACAGTGGTACATAGAATGCAAAACATATTGTCCCCATAGAGCTGTTTATCTATATATAAAGCATTCACATACGTCCACGTATGTTGGTTGATTCGGTTTTAAATGTTTGCCTGTTCTCAAACTGAAGTGGGCCAGCAATACTGACTTTAGATAGTGAAAATTTTTATAAAAGACACTAGTGAAGCCCTGGTAGTAACCTCCAACTATGAAAGCGGTAGCAGTGAGCATGAAAATTAGAGTGAATTGTATTAGTCTACATTTCCTAACCACCCCATTGACCGGGAATGAACAGAGCGACTGGGTAGAGACTGTGGTACTAGTGAGCTGAACGATTCAAGACTGTAATGGCGAACTTGAATCCCGAGACTTGGCTTGGGGTTGGATCATTTAAAATACAGGGCATTGGTAATAGTTCAGATTCATCTAAGCGATGCACCTTCGAGCAGTCTCATTACCCACGAATTCTTTAAGATCTCCATCTGGTATGTTTCCAAGCGTATAAAGACCTCCAAATCCCCGTTTTGACGTCGTGGGAGCACAATCGGCCATCTCTTGTTCTTCAAGCTGGGTAATCGCACGGCGTCACAGTTGCCAATCTCGCAGCCCCAATCCAAATCGTAGATGCCCTCATCAGCCCATGACACAATCGAGGGACTGTTATTATGGGGTCCAAGCTCTATATTTCTCAAGTCCTTTTGTGCAGCCAAATATTGAACTACACTTCTCATGTTTTCTCCATCCACAAGGTTGATAGCTCTTCGTATGACCGCTGCCACTCTTGCCAGTGCTGACAGGAAGAGAACATTATCAGCAGCAGTAGCAATGTGTCTAAGATCGCTTTCCTTTGCTGTTGCCAAGGTGACACCAAAAGCAGCGCCAATATAATCTTTTGGTAGAGGAGGCCTATAACGACTGCGAAAATTGACCGGAATGCGTATTGAGCGCTCGCCTTTTTCGAAAGGCGTGGTACCTTGCCCAAATCTGGCGTGATATTGAAATTCTGCAAAGACTATGGCGCCCCATAATATTGCAGTCACAATGTCACCTTTTGAAACCCAGGTCGTTTCATGAGGGAGATAATGGGTAACCTCAGCTTTCAGACTTTGCAGTTTTTGTCTCTGAAAATTGAATATCAAACTTTCCATATCATCAGCACCTGAACCGTCTGGCTTTTGCCTCGTTTTTAAATCATTTCTGATATGTAAAAATGCAGGGCAACGGGCTGGAGGCTCAGTAGGCGTGAATAAAAGTCTCTCACGCTCCAACCAAATGTTCGCAAACTGAACAGATTCGGAGCTACCCGTCCGACAATGCGAAGCCCAAATCTTCAGCAAAGCGCCGAATCCCGTTATATCTGTGGTTGAGTGATGGACGCTAATACATAACAGGTGCCCATTTCGTACCAGTGATACGGTTGCTCTAAAAACCGGTAGTGGACCAATTCCCAACACATTGAGGTTGGCATGGAATACATCAAGTTTATCCAATGACAACGGAGAGAAGTGCGCCGACTTCAATGAACAATAGTCTGTAGTTGCGGAAAGATCTTTGATCTGGAACAAATCATTCAAAGATTGAGAAGCCTCGGCCAGCATAACAGAGCCCTTTGGCGATCGCGCTTCGACGATTTCACAGGCTAAGTATGGAACATCTACTAGTGTAGCGGCAAGTCCATCTTTCAGGATTTGAGGGACTTGCGGGCTGGACGTGGAGAAACACAGTATTTGAGAGATATATGATCGGGGCATCACCCAGTCAATAGGGGAAAGAAGCTCACTTCGTTTGGTTGTTGACATGTTTGATAGCTCCAGCGAGACTAGAATGTGACACAAAATAGATATTTTGGAGTAATGCGGATGAAATATAAAGTGGAGTGGATGAGAGGGGTTGCTTTCGCTTTCAATTTGCCCAACATTGAAGTACTCAATGACCACAATTGAGCGGGTCGTGACTAAGGATAGGTACAGCGTCCCTCATGTAATCCATTATGTGATAATATTAGTATTTCCGACACTGGTGTGTGTATCAGGAGTAATGTATGCCCGTTTCTCGACTATATACCAATAATGCATTTGAATCCTGGAATTCGGTACATTACTGCATCGTGTAATTCTACGTCCCATGTTACTATGTCGGCATTTCTCTCGGTGGTACTAGATCGAAGATGACCCTAAATAACCGGTAAAATTACCCGAATTGGTTTCCAGTAACCCCATACATCAATGCGTAAATGATGGAAATTATAGTGCAATTTCACGAGACAGGTCCATAATATCGATTGGATGTTGGTGGTCTTGTACATACCCGACGCCACCGACAGCTTTGTCTGTTTGGAAAAACAAGTTAAAACGGGGCAAGGACATTCTATGAAGCTAATAGGCAGGGACTTACAATATCCAGCGAGTCTGAGAACGTCATCTGGAAGCGTACGAGCAATCTCAATAGGTGTCGACAGGACTTCGTCCTGGTCCTGTCGGAAATAATCTCGTTGACTAAACAAGACAGAACACGTATTAGTAACTGACTCAAATTTGATTGCAAAGAAAAAGTGACTTACGCAAAGACAGCAAAAAGTGTCCTAAGTGCATCTGGATCTGTATTTTCGCATGTATTCTCACCTGCCCCGTGGTATGTAGCTGAAATCTATAAGCGGGCATATTGCAAAAAAGTCACACCGGATCACCTACATCCAAGGGTAAATAAAGCTGAACCGGGTTCCATTTCCGCATATGTGCATTCTTCTTTCTTTGGTGCCCGGTCTGTACCCCAAAGGTGACTCCCAGGAATGACAGCAGTGGCCTATTTACCGTTGTTAGAAGGGTCTATACTGGAGGAGATCTTTCTTTGGGATATGTACGCCATTCTTATATGTGCACCGGGACCCTGCAATTAAGCACCCTAGCATTGGGGTGAAGAAGGGGTTATTAGGATCGGGCCTAGTCTGGTATGCGATTTGATCCTGCTCTTGTATGTAAGCACCCTATGATGATTACGGTTCCAAGGGGGTTATGGGTTACGTACCCTATGCAGTGGCTGTGGCTTGGCTCCAGGTACCAAACGGAGTGCTGCAGTTGATGCGAGCATATAACCGCTTTTTTGTGGCACGAGAGTCTCTCCGGTATAGGAAGCAAATTCGTCACTAACAGGTCATTGTTTGGACTGTGAAATGATCTATCGTAGGTCTGGTTGACTTACTTCAAAAAGTGCCCCATGATATTTTTCCAGACTGGAAGACGCACAATCTTGGTTACTTGTTGCGGTATTATAGATAAAAGTGCCTTCACAAGATGTCAATGTCAATCCTAATTAGATTTATGAGACCTAACGCACATAGACACGCTGAGAACCTTCTGGAAAGAATTCTGACCCGAGTTCATCGTGAGTGGCTTTCGAATCGTAGATCTTGCGGCCCTTGAAATGAGGCTCGACTATAGATAGGTCAGCCTCTGCCAATCAACGGCGTAAATTTAGTTTCTCAGATCGCACTACCTACTAGCGTCATTGGTTTCCTTCAAAAGGTCAGGGGAAAGAAAATTTGAAATAATAACGGCGCCGTCCTTCTCAATTATCTTGATGATCCTATCAATAGGTGCACAAGCATCGATGGTGACAAGTGAGGGAGCCATGGTGAGTTAATATGATAGTCTACTGATGGATTATATGTCTTGAGCATCCTACCGAGGAGAGGAACGTACTTAAATATGTAATTGCCCCCTTCCCCCGGAAAATGCAACATCACCGGGCCGGTTTTTGTGTTGAGCAGACTTACAATGATGCCATTTGATTGTCTTACCTATCTGTCATGGGTGGGTCCAAGAAGTTAGCTATTCTTAGCGTGGTTGAAGTGGCCCATATCTCCTTGAAATCGGAATGTTTTCGTTTTCGTGTCCTTTAGTCCCATACATCTAAGAAATGGAGTTCATGAGAGCTACCTAGATAAAAGAAAACGTTGACCATCATTTGGCCGTAGAGAAAAATTTAAATTCATCAAAGTCACTATACTCGATTCTCACTTATCAACCTTCATCATAATTCTATTACCGGGTCAGTCTACTCGATCCAGTTTTTGAGCAAAACCGTGCCACGTGAGTCAGTTCGTGGAGGTGGGTGTATGATTTTATCCACTCTAAAGCTCGGACCCAAGAACGTACGGGGTAGAGTGCACCGAAGGCAGGTGAATGCGCTGCTTTCATAACAATAATGGAGATTAGCAGTATGGAGCTAAAAATCCCATTCCCCATAAATAGCTACGTAGCCAGATGGGGATCTTGCTCCACACTTGATAGTCAAACAGCGTTCCATGGATAAGTAACCGATAAGATCAGTTAATGTCATCTCAAAAAGTGACCTGTATAGGTGTGGGTGCTCACCTACACCAAAATGAGGTATCTCTCTAACAAGGACGCTCCACATCATTAACTTCAAAACACTTAGTACGTAGGGCGGACGACTTGTCGTCCTCTGGCCGGGCCGGTTGGCACTAGGTATGTTATCTATCTATCCAAGGCATATGATAGATCGTACTCCTGCTAGAAATATAGTTGCTCACTCTTCATCAATTTCACCTATCGGTAATGTCCATCTAGCAAGGTACAGTCTAACTGGTCTATGCATCTGCCCAGTGCGGTTAGAGTTCTACTTTCCTCGCTTTCATTAATCTGTCAATTCTCATACACCCCAAGTTAAAATGGAAGACAACAATCCAAAAGCTTCCGTCAAGCCTTTACGGCAGCGACCAAGTAGAATTGGCAGACACATTTGGCGTTGTTGAATTCAATGTTGTCCGCTGCCTCTTTCTTTGGCGATGATACTTCACTTCATATACTAATTGATCTAGACTACTTTGGACACGGGGCTTCCTTGCTCCAACCAGACTTTGGACGCATAATGCTCGACTCTCCGATTTTCTACCTAGGCAGTGTCTTTTGTTTTTATTAGATATATATATATATATATATATATATATATATATTGAGCAGTCCTGACTTCAAATGTTATATAGTCTTTATTCCATTAAATTTACGAGGGACTGGTCTTTGAACCCATTTGGCTAGTGAAGTACCACCAAAAAACAATTATATAATATAGATTCGAGGGAGAGATATAGTGAGGGAAGTAATAGTGAGAATCATACCCCTAAAAGGGAACAAAAAGGCTGACGACGTCTGGAAGGCGAGAGAGTATTAACAATCTTTAGAGATCAATATTGAATTGTACATTTGATTTACTGTAGTTTAATGAACCAAATGTTAATACTAGTCACAGTATTGGCAATTGATGATAGGATTCAGGTATGATCTGATACCCTCAACAATTGGAGTAATTATCAGAAAACAGGAATTTATCTACCAACGGAAGATCTTAGATATTGCCAAATCAAACACCAGGAACGGTAAAGTCAGGGAAGTTTGGCCAGTTACCCAGTTCTCCAGGATCTCCCCCAATCCGAACAAAGGAGCTTTTGGATGGGGTAGGCCCGTCAAGGATGAAAAGTTGAAACCAACCAGGAGGAGAAGTCCACTGGTCCGGAGGGGCAGTAATTGTGCATTGATTGCCTTGACAGGTAAACGCCGGAAAGATTGTACGATGGCCGAAGCTGTTTCCGTGGGTGCTTGAGATGAGGCCAATCAGGGATATCTTCAGATTTGCAACATTGCCGGCGGTAACTGTGATGGTGTAGGTGCCTCCGTATGCCCAGTCAGTTTCAGTGATTGTGTACGCTGGTCGTGGTGCACCAGATAGAAGGTACGGTGGGATGAAAACCTCCACTCTGTATTCTTCGGGATGGGTAGCATCCTCCGGGTCCGAGCCTGAGACTAATACCCTTCCATCAGGTAGGAGAATTGCCTCAGAGTGATATAGACGAGCGATGGTGGTATTCGCCATGACTGTCATACGCTGGTTGGCTGGCTTTGCCGGGTCATATAGGACAGCATTCAAATTTGGATCAGTGGCAAGACCGAAACCGGCGACACCCTGGTGAGCACCGTTCAAAATTAGAAACGTGCCATCTGGAAGTGGTGATATGCAAGTCATGACACGTTTAGAGGGCTGTTAAAATGGGTATTAGCAAAGATGTCCTGATTGCAAGGGAGGTTAAACTGACCATTCGTTCGATCGTCCAGTTCTGGCCCGGAACGTCGGGTTGAATGGAGACACAGTTGTCGATAGCATCTCCACCGTAAGGAGTCGAACCACCGCAGATGAGGACTCTCACAGGATCCGTGTATGGAGCATATTGAGGGAAGAACACCATGGTACCTTCCAGAGGATAAGTACGTCCGCCGAGATCGTTGTTTACTGCACCTGGCATGTTTGGTAGCGTCCTGATGGTCTGGAAGGTGGACTCATCCAACAAACGGGCCTCATTGTAATAAGCGGCCAATATCGTCTTGGAAGGCATCACTCCCATGAATGGGTATAGATTGTTGGGATCAGTACGTTCCAACCAATCCATGTAGAGCGTTGGCCCAACTCTCGGTAGGATTTCTAGAGTAGGTACCGGGGGCCCGTTGGATCCTGTCTCACCACCAACGATAAGGATGGAGCCATTCGCCATGATCATACCGGAAGGATACCAACGGCCATCTTGTAGAGAAAGTTCGGCCTGGTTTTCCTGCCAGTCATTGACGCTAAGTTCGCCCGGAGAGCCATCCGGCCAGTAAAGTCGGATACCTTCGGTAGACACTCCCGACCATCCACCAACAGTAAGCTGCCTTCCCGCCTTGTCAGGAAGAACAAGACCAGCGGAGCAGAAAATGTCGGTTTTAACGTGCATCGGTCGCCATGCATTACTAAAATCGTTCTCGTAAAATAGATCCAGCTCATAGGCACCAGTAGTGTTTGGCGGCCCGGTTCCCCATTTCTCCAAGAAAGTGACTTTGCCATTAATATTGACAGTGGTCATCAAAGGCACCACAACACCGCCGATCAGAAATTGGTAGAGACCAGCGTCATTTCCTGAAGCATATGTCCACTCATACAAAGGAGTGTCGCCCTCCCAAACATAGTAACTAAGCAGGTTTCCGGCACCACAATAGTGAATAGTATCACCAGTACAAAGAAGGTTACATTGAGAATCAGGGACGATTTGGACGTCAGGGCCAATGTCGAAGGTATCGCCGCAGACTAAAATGCGTTACAAACGATAGATCAGTTTCACTACATGGAATAGGGACTTACAGCACTGTTCACCATACTCCATACCGGCCGCCTGAAACCCGTACTCTTGACAACGAGAAAGACAAGTAGTCGCTGAGTTGTTGGTTGTGTATGTAGTCATATAAGGGAAGGTTCGTGTATTATTAACGTTGTCCCTAGAGAGTAGTAGCTTTAGTACCAGTTCCATCACAAGACTTAAAATATAGCAATACGTGGACATACTGAAGACAGCCTTTGTACACCCAAGAGCCAGGTAAGTCGGTAGTTTGGACTGTGGGCGGGGGTAGAACCGTGATTGTGGTGCTGGAATAGATGCTGAGAAGATTAGGTCCACCACAGATTTCATTGGTATTCCCGGCACAGGTCATGGCGCACTGCGAATCTGAGCTTGCCAACGAAGCATTGTTCCGTACATAGTCATCACAGAAGCATTGGTCAGAATATTCCATACCTGCCACGGTATAGCCCGAGGATAAACACAAGTTAATGCAGGATTCGATGGTCATCGTGGGATTATCATTTTCTTGGACAAGCATAGAACGCACCCCACCGATGTTGTCCACATAGCAACCCTGGTAGGTCCATCCACCTGGTAATGCAGTGGCACTCGTAGTGGCGCTAGTGGTAGTTGTTGATCGGACAGTTGTTGATGGGACAGTTGTACCCAGGACTCCGCTTGTTGTTGTGCTGACAACTGCCGTTGTAGATGTGACAATGGAAGCAGTCGTCGTTGATGTTGATGGTGAAGTGTACCGGTAAATGTTTAGACGATTAGGACCGCCACACTGTTCAGTTGCATTGCCATTACAAGTCATGGTACATTGTGCATAGCCATCAGTTGCAGTGGCTCCGCCATTGCGGATTGCGCTATCACAATAGCATTCAGCAGAGTACTCAACACCCGCTAGTATATACCCTGCAGCGAGACAGGCGGCTTCACAATTTTCGACGGTCATATTGACGGGTCCACCTTGAACAATTCCCTCGTTCTGAAGTACCCGGGCACCGACGGAGTCGCTGTAGCACCCCAGGGTAAGCCAACCAACAAATGGGGTAGTTATAGTTACGCTAGCGGACACAGTTGTGCTTGATATAGCCGAGACAGGCGCAGTCGTAGATGATGATGGAGGATCGGTGGTTGACGTACTGCTTGAAGTGACTGGATCTAAAGATGTCGTGGTAGCTGAGGCGGAGGTAGATACGGTCGTAGACGACGATGAGAGTACAGTGCTGGTCGATACAGTTGTGCTTGTAATTGGGGTAGTGACAGTCGTATATAAGGACGCAATAGTGATTGGTGGGGTGCTGGAAGAGACTGGACTTGAAGTTGTTGTGACGATAGATGAACCCAGCTGGTAGAGGTCCAGTCTGTTACTACCACCGCAAAATTCGCTCTTATTCCCAGAACAGGGATACGAACAATCAGTCACTGGTTGTTTGACACTATCCGCTGCCAGAGTGCCGCCACAGTAGCATTCATTGTAGTACTCCACACCGAAATAAGTTGCACCGTTGCAAAAAGTGGCACAGGCTTCTACTGTCATGTCGTTGCTATATACGTAGGCACCAGAAAGACTGCGAGCGGCGGCCGTGTCATTGTAGCAGCCCACGTACTGATAGCCCTGAATCGTAGCTCCCCCTGGAGTTACATAGTTGTTGTTCGTATAGACAGAGAGCCTATTTGGCCCACCACATGTTTCTGTACTATCGCCTCCACAAGGCATGGAGCAATCCGTCTCAGCAGCCTCTGTACTCGAGCTGCTCAGAGTAGTGCCGCAAAAACACTGCGTTGTATATTCAGTTCCAAAATACTGATAGCCACTGCAAAAGTTCGAACACTCTGAAAGTGTCATGTTGTTGTCACTATTGGTTGCGGCTGAGAAGGTTCTGGAGTTCACGTCATCGGTGTAGCAGCCAACATAGCTATACGCTACTGGGCCAGAACCAGTCAGTGCTGAGCAAGAGCCAGTTAGTGCGGTACTTTTGAAACTATCAGAGTATGTCCCGATAGAAACGCCGAATTTGGATGTAGTAATCTGGTCGGATGTGAGAGGATAGCTCCCGCTATACAAGCTGTAGGCGCCAATAGTTGCTGTCTTTGTCATTGTCACATTAGTAGTGGATAAACCTGGAACGACGCAGCAGGATCGAGGTGTTTTGACCTCTACAGAAAGGGTTGCAGATCCCGAAGTGGTTGTATTACGGACCTATAACGATTCATATGAGAGTCCATATCATCAAGTCTTGAAGATATTGGATATTCTTACCGCAGCAGTGATTGTCATCTTGTAATTTCCATTGCTGTCAGATGAATTGGATATGCAACTCTGAGGACTTTGGAACAAGATGTTGTCTTGAATCGGATACCCATCACCATTGTTGTTATAGGTCACTGTGTTACCACCAGCTGTCACCTGTACTGAGAATGCCGAAATTGAGGTCGTTGCCGACAATATTGCGGAAAAACTATAGAACTATTGATCGCTGTCATTAAGACTGACCATTTTAGAGCTAATGGGATACTTACGACAAAAGACTCATCAAAACCATTTGCTGTTCCAGCATATTGCGTGCTAATAACACAGGATCCGCAAGTGGAGGCACCGTTGCGGTCAACATATACGAGCTGAACGTTCGAAATGGTACCGCTGAGGTCGGTTGTTCGGACACGGATCTCACCAGTAAACTGAAGCTGAGTGCCACCTGGCTGTATGGTTAACTGCAGATTACTCGGTTTCACCTCATACGGAGTGATTGGGTCCGTGAGAAGTACTCCAGGCGGTACAACCTCGATCATTCGCTGAAGCATCACTTGGCAGCGGGATTGAAAGTATGTAGGATCGGCCATGAGACCGATTGTAGCGTTGTTGTCCGCGGTAAATACCGCTAGATCCGAGTCGAACGTATTCTTTATTGCCAACGGCCCAGCTAGCGGATCTGAGCTGTTTCCACCGATATATTCAGAGGCAATCTTCTCATCAAATATCGTCGTCGAATCGAAGTGCTGGTAATCATTTGGCACGGTCCCAGACTGTAGCACCTCGGGGAAATTACCGGCGTGGACACCACCGATAGTGTGACCGCAGGCTGTCAGGGCGATCATTTCCGACACATTGAACCCCATCCGTGCGAACTGCTGGATGAAAGTATACTGGGAATTTTGCGGTAAGGGAACTCCTATCGGCCCAGCTGCAGTGGCATCGATACGTCCTGTGCGAATCGGGATGATGGGACCGCCGCACACGCGGACGGATGCATACACGCCCAATGCAATGAGATCGGCCAGTGAGGCGCGAGAAGAAAAGAAGGGCGTGAAGGAGAGTAGAGTCGAATTGAATGCGGTACCAATGTTCTCGCCGCCATCTCCCCCCAACTCATACTGCAAAGATGCATCTAGTCCGCCGACCCCGGTGAAGACATTACCGGGAGCCATGTCGTGGAAAGCCGTGCGAAGCCATTCTGCTGAAGTAATTCTTGTCGGGCCCTGCGATGAGAATGAACATGGTGTGATATCCGCAGAAAAGGCTCGCGCCTGGTAACCAGTATTCAAGAACATGATATCTTCTAGCTCATCCACCGAAGAGGGCCATGTTGGCAGCCCTAAGACAGATCCCAGGATCGACCCGGCCGCCGTCAGGAAGAGTAGCCACTCAGCCATGATCTCGTTATCTGTAACTATAGACAACGACAACAATTGTTTTGTGGTGGCAACAAAGGAGGCTTTCTTCGCAGCAAAGTCATGCGGAGCCCTGGAGGGCTTGTTCGTCTAGATATATAAGGCAGGGCTGCCCCGCTTACATTGGACTTGCATATGTATCCATCACAAGATTTGTATCGCCTCCAATGCGACTTTTGAAATGCGGTAGGCCTAAGCGGGCCTCGTAAGAAGGGCGTAACTCCACATACATACAGATTGCCCCAAATACGCCATCTTGAGGTTCTGGAGTCGGCGTTGATTCGGTTTTCTGTTTTCCATTTGGTTTAGCAGGAGGTGCGAGCTAACTGACAATTTTCCATGGAGCTACAGACGTGGCATGTCAGCCGCATGACTGTGGGATTCCTAAGCGAGAGGCTCATTGATAATGCTAAAACCTAACGAATAAAAAACTTCAAATAACAAGCTTGCAATCAGGGATCTATCTCTCATGGTTGAAAAAAAAAGTTCATGTTGGGCTTATTAACCCTGTATCAGCGGCACTAGCCGATTCCGTGTATTGTCACTGTTTGGTAATGTTGGTAACAATACGTACATTACGGTAATATTACCATACGTTGGCATGAGATCCCGAGGTAAGTGAGACACAAGCCACATGGTCCTATATGCAGGACAGGTCACCGAAATGTGTATCAGTAGTCTAGGCTTGCAGATACAGGTTGTTGACGTGTCCAAGGCTGAATCAGGGCAGATAGCCATAATCGAGGTTATCAGGTCTAAAGTTACATATATTATCCAAAGTAAAAAGAAAACAGTACCTTGGTACAACCAAACCCTAATCTCAGAAGGAGATAAGCAAAAAGAGGATGTCTCTATTGTCTATATATTAGGTGTTTTATATATACTCGAGTAACTAAACTGTGCTTCTATCATAGCAATCATACCAAGAGGAAAGAAAGGTCCAAATCTCGTAGCCATCATAACCAAATACACCTAGTAGTTGAACACCATCAGGGATGGATTCAGCAGTAGCGGCAGAAGAGCATGCGATGCCAAAGTGACCGACATTGGAACAATCGCACCAACTTCCGTAATTGTCCAGCCGCTGGGTGCAAAACAGGCCAAGTAAATCATGGCAGGAAAGAATGGGAGCACCACAGCGTACATCCATTTGAAGCTCTTGAAGATCTTGGGGATCTCTTTGAAGAAGTTTGAATCATCCTTCTCCTTTGCCGTGGTGCCCCAAGACATGTTGATACCGAACATGTGGGATAGAATAGCTAGGCTGAGATGGAAAGAAAGTCCACCGAAGAAAATGGCGAACATGGGCATCCACATGAAATTCTCAGCGAGAGACGACAACAACGGCTTCTCTCCAAGGCGGTATCGAATGATGGCTAGGCAGACATTTCCCGCAGCGGAGAAAACCACCAACAAACTGAGAAAAACTATTGGAAAAAATTTCGGTTAGCTTCATATTTCGCTGCGTCTGGGCAGGTGGACTCTACCTTTCCACGACTCCATGTAGAACTTGTCCAAATAGCCTTCAAACCAACCAACGAGAAAGTAATTGAGTACAGTCAAGGGAAATCCAGAAGCCAAGGCATAGTAGGATGAAATGTACCCTAAAATGGTGATCTTGGAAGATAGCTGAAGGTTGGACCAGAGAAAAGTCATGAACAGCTTGGTCAGAGGACCCCGATAAAACCATGTATGAACAGGATTAAAGACCAGTTCATTGCATCCGTAGGCATATCTTGCAAGGACGTCAATCTTTATTACTAGTTCAAATTTGAATAAGTAACTTACTTTTCCCAGCGAGACAGCTCGTCATAGATCGTGAGCGAGACACCTTCCTTGAACTCGTCATTATGATAGCTGGCCAGGCGAATGATATTCCCTTGAATCTGGAGACGTAGTGCGATATCGAAGTCCTCTGATACATGGCTTTCAGACCAGAAACTCACATACCCGTCATCAGGTCGTCCGACGGATTGAACCGCTGCAACACTTGCATCAATATTTATTGTTTTCAGTAGGCCTGGTGCGAAATGCTTACCTTGCCATCGAAGAAAGGCGTTGTGACCAACAAAGGGGGCAGTTTCGCCACTCCCTACTGCAAACCGAATCGCCGAATAGATGAGATTGGTAAAATAAGTGATACCGTTCTCGAAATAATCTTGTGAAACTTGCATCACGCTGGTAGAATGCTGGATGATGGCGACTTCGGGGCTCAGAAACATCTCGGCAGCACCGTAGAGAAGACAATCGGCAGGCTGAATGATCGTCATTAGAAGCTCTATTGGATAACTTTAGGAATCTCAACTTACTATCCGAGTGTCCGAGTCGACGATCAGGATGAATTCGCCCACACGAATATCACCACCAGCTCCACGGATGCGAGGGTCGGACTGGATAACGTGATCGAAGGCCTCTCGATAGACCAGCTCTTCCTCCATAGGATCAACCATGTCGGACTTCTCCAATGTCGGGGCCATGCGCTGGATAAGTTCCATCTCGACTTTGTTGGAGACGTTTAATGCAAAATTCATATTTGAAGCTTTTTTGAATTTTCCTTTTCGAACGTAACCGTCCTCGTTGTTTTTGGGCCGAGCAACCCAGCCAATATTGTTATCATGATAGAAGTTGATCCGCTCATGCTGCTCCTCTTCGGAAAGCAAGGCAAAGCCATCGTCATTGATAAAGATGTTCGCGGTGCCTGTGGACTGAATTAGCTAATGATTACAACGAATGGAAGCATTCTCTAACCTCCATGTGACTCATAGTGGGATATTGCCGTTTTCAAGCTACTAATGGTAGGCTTGATAACACCTTCGAGCGACTCGGTATAGATGGGCATTTGAATGGTGACACGCGGCGGCGTGAAGCCGAGGGAATATGCCGTTTTCAAGTCCGGGGCAATCGGGGAATAAAACCGCGAATTACTTTTGAGCGTCTTGACTGGTCCGACAGCCTGGAAAATATCTGTAAAGATAACGATCATGAAAAATATACTGAACAAGAGGAAAAAGGGGATTGTCGCCGTTAGTGCAAATCGCATTGCGCCCCCATCAACCGAGTACTCCAAGAGCAGATTAGAAATGCCAAATCCCAGAAGAAGAATGACAAGAAGCATTCCGGCCATTCCGACAAAGATCGCGCTTGTAACTGCCAGTGGTCGTTCTAGTGACTCCTTCGGGCGCTTGACTTCCTCATTTATCATTCTTCTCGGAGAGGCATCGCGAGATGTACCAGAATCTTCGGCAGCGGCCGGCGAGTCTTTCGGCTCGAGGGCCAGATGATACAATGAATCATTCGGCGACGCCACGACCGATTCTCCCGGGGTCATTATGGGTATCGCCTGGAGATTGAATGTTGGGATGGGACTTCCCCAAATCTAGAATGGTCTAATTTAGAATAATGAAGACTCATAGCATTTTGTTTTCCCCACATACCAAAGACAACAGCTTGCCTTCAACATCGGCAGCGTGGTTCAGAATAGCATTCAAATCGTCATTCCAGACGAGAAGGAGGTGCTCTTCTCGAATCAATGCGGCATATTGATACTTCTTGACCATATTTGAATGGGATCCGACAATATCCGCATATGACTCAATGATCTGGACCTGATAGCCATTTGGAAGTATCAATTCGGTCTGTCCAGGCGCAAGTTGTGATGTAATGATGCTCGTGGTCTCGGTCATCATGGTGAAAGCGATCGTGGCATTAATCCTCTGAATTGCTGCTAGTAGCACAGGATTAGCGTCCTCAGGTTCGGACATATAGACACCCCTCGATCGGCGTAGGAAGACTCCAGTCGAACTATGTTGGGGATGCGTCGGCGGAGGAAGCCATTGGTACGCAGTCAATCGCACATGAAAGAACTTGATCATCTAGAATTTTGGTTATGTATACGTCGCTCCCTCACAATTCAGATTTTTGGCACTCACTGCTTTATACTTGGAAGCATCGTCAATGCTATTGTTGACATGTCGTCTATCAAAATAGCCCTGTCCACGACTTGATCGCCCCGGCTCCGACACGGGCAATGAGTCTCTCTGAGATGCGGTCTCTGTGGGCGTGCCATCACCCTTTGGTGTCTTGTGGCCTCTAAACGACCACCGGCTAGGGAACAATGGAGACATGATTATCAGCGCTGGCTGTGAGGGTAAGAAACAGGGAAGATTTCAGGAATCCATGGGTTCAGCCGCAGGTATAATATGGAAACAGAAGAAAATATGGAATCATATCTAGCAATGGAAACCCTTGTCGAATCCTGCCCCTTCGGCGCCAGCAAAATAACCCAACCTGCAGATACGTAGAATCATGGATAACGCTCGTCGTGGAGTCATCTTGCAGGAAAATCGCGACAGTCCGACGCCAGATTAGTTAGGGTCTCCATTGTCTCAATGACATGGATCAGTCTAATCAGCCTGTAATTAATCGCTTATCGAAAATAACAACCACTTCAATGTCGAGGCCCTGTGGACATACCCATTACGGACGCCATTCTGCACGCCACAGTTGGCATAGCAAAAGGTTTTCGTGATGCATGTCTCTGATTACAATACAAATCCCGGTTCGGAATTTCTGGTGTATTACCAGGCGTGCAAAGCCCAAAATGAAATCCTCATAACACGCCTTGTTGTTTCGTGTAAATGTTCAACTTGCGGCTTTCACGGACGAGGGGCAGCTACCTAGTGCAGATCTTGGTAGCCCTAGTAGGAAAATACTCAATGAGACTTTGAGAGCTAGGTAAAGTGGAGAAAGATTCCATACAAGTAGCCTGCAGGATTTGGACATGAAGTGAATCAACGCTAACTACGACATAGAGTACCGTATACGATTCCATTTGAAATGTACACCTTCATACACCACATCTTGGACAAGAAGCTAGTAATATTCTAGCACCTATCACCTTCAAATCGGTTTATCCGGAGCTAAAGTCCCGCCGCTATCGTACTATCAGTGGCAGGGACCACATCGATTAATCTAAGTTTTAATCTAAATTCTAATCTATCGAGTCATTGACTCATTGTCTTAGAATCGTAGATATGTAGCTGCATCCCAACATGCATGGACTGGTTTTTTTCAAGAACACGGCTAGGCACGCTCCGATTCCAGGCACGCTAGCACCAGTCTCCCTCCTATTAATAGCATTGAGCCTCTACTTAGAACTATCTCGAGTTGTCAGTCTAAATCTGCACGAAAGTTATGTTACAATGCAGCAATGCTGCAAGAGGTGCCCTTCTAAGCCTTTCTCGAACAAAAACACGCAGGCTAGAATCCAAGTTGTACGTCTTGTATTTGCCTTATATTAAGTCAAAAGCCGACACATGTATGGTGCGACCACGAAGACAAGATGAAACGAAATACCAAACCCAAACAAAATTTAAATAAAGGAATACGTCTTTTTCATTCTTCAATATTTTGTTTGATTGTTTTCATCTTTTCCCCCTTTCGTATGTCATCCAACATGGCCAATGCACGGATCGAGGCTTGTTGGTTACGCAATGAGCTTAACTGGACATGTTTCTGGCGCTCATGCAGACTCAAAGATAAGCCAGACTGTTGGTTTCCTGTAAGAAATAAGAACTTGAGTATGCATAAGCGATAGGCGAAGAGCTTCTGCCAGGGTATAACCCTTGTCTTGTCACTAATGCAGAGTCGGCATTAGCCATGGGTTAGCTAGTTAATAATTCACATTAGAATCTAGACACGTACGAAAGTCTCCGGTGAGTAAATCGCGGATAAAATTACCTTTTTTTGAGTCTTCCTAAGCTACTTGATAAGAAATTTAACTAAACGCTTGCATGCTTTAGGTTGGAGCCTAACCGAGGCGAGATATGACATTTTATGTATCCATGCATGTTTCCGTTCTGTATGGGCTCAATTGGTGGATTTCTCAAAATTTCCACATATGAGAGTAGATTCGAAAATCGAGCATAGCACATCGGGAATAATCTGAATATAGACACATGGCTATATCTAGTTGTATTTGTGATTTCCGAGTTTCAAAAGATACATGTATGGTAATACGTATATGCAGTGTACATGATACACATACGGTCCCGGCAGCGACCGCCTTAGCTTGTACAGGCATACCCTGGTTATGAAAAATGGTTGCCAGTGAACATCCTAGGCCAATCGATAGCCTCGTGGCCAAACCCTATCTGCCACAGATAACTAGTCCTCTGGGTACAGGGATCGAGATGGTCTAGATGGTTTGGACGTCCTCGGAGACTGCGCTATCCGATACGAATTAATAATGAGGGACAGGTCAATTCCAAGCCACGAAACCGGGATCTGGCCTGGGTGTGAAAAATTTCCATACTGGATGGAGTTTTGCAAGCTGCATCAGCCCCGTCTACCAGAATGCGCTAGACGAACAGCAGAACAAGTGAGCAACTTTACAGCTAGGGAGCTGACGAGGGCACAGTCAAGAGAGGCCAAAGAGTATTTGTTGTCGATTTATAGGATCTGGGCCTTATCGAATGCCTTATAACACTAACGCTCGAACTGACATGGGACTGCGATATATACGGAGCATGACCATATGACCTTCTTCTTTTATGTAGCAGAACAAGACCTGGTTTAAAAGAGCTGCAATGGATGCGCGTAACCCGTTCTCAGACAGCGCGGCACCCAGTGTTGTGGCTAGTGTTGAGTCAAGTGCTGCTCATGCTGCTCAAGGCAGTATTGACGAGCTACCTATTCGAGATTCGACCTACAGTCGTGCGCCAGTCAAACGGAGGTTCAAGAGCTATCTCTTAACTGGCGAGTACGAACGACCCTGGGTAGACGACAAGCGGTTGAAGAGAATCCGCGTAAATAATTATATCATCTGGGGATTTATTGTCGCAGGGTTGGCCGTGAGTGGTTATATAAATTATCACGCCACAACTCAAGTGCCCAGGCATAGTGTGAGTTGATTTCTGTTGAAACATATGATTTGTTAGCTAACGAGAATTAGTACTGTCTCATATTGGACGACGACTTCTCAACCTTGGATACAAATATTTGGAAGCGTGAAGTTCAGGTATATCCCCCGTGTCCTTGTCTACACCGTGATGATAATTGACTATTGCAGGTTGGTGGCTTCGGCAATGGTGAGTTTGAGTGGACCACAACCGATGACCGTAATGTTTTTGTAGACCAGGAAGGTCTTCACATCGTCCCAACCCTCACCACAGATACAACACCCATCACTGCGGCCGAAATCACCAATGGCTACACGCTGAATCTCACACAAGCGGGTGGCGATGGCTCTTGCACAGGAACAACCAATGAAGCATGTTCGGTACGCTCGAACAGCACGTTGGGAACTGTAATCAATCCAGTCCGTTCGGCGCGCTTGAACACCAACGGTAGCAAATCTATCACATACGGCCGAGTTGAAGTCGTTGCCAGACTCCCAGCTGGGGATTGGCTGTGGCCCGCAATTTGTGAGCATCTGATCCCATGCCGTTCTTCGTACGGAACAGAGACAGCTTACCTCGTTTTCGACAGGGATGATGCCTACCAATGATGTCTACGGAGCATGGCCAGCTAGCGGCGAGATTGATCTTTCGGAAAGTCGAGGCAACGATATATCCTATGCCAACGGCGGCCGAGATGTCATATCTAGTGCCATTCATTGGGGTTAGTCTCAGTGTCCTACGTAGTCTTATCCGGATGCTAATTCTTTTACCTTCTCCAGGTCCGAGCTCAGGCTTAGACGCATTCTGGCTCTCAACGCGCGGCAAGGCTCTGCGCCGAACAGATTTTACCAAGGGGTTTCATACTTTTGGCCTTGAATGGTCAGAAGATTACATGTTTACTTGGGTGGACAATCCACTGCAGCAAGTCATGTATTGGGCCTTCCCAAAGAACACAAACATGTTCCAACGCGGCCAATTCAATGGGCGGACAGCGAATAATTCCCTGGTGACCGACCCATGGTCGCATACTGGCCGACCTAACTCGCCTTTTGACCAGTCTTTTTACTTGATCCTGAATGTCGCGGTTGGGGGCACGAATGGATGGTTTGAAGACGGCATTGGGAATAAACCCTGGACAGATGCTGGCCATGGTGCCGCGGATTTCTACGCTAGTAAGTCCGCTCTACTCACACTTGTATCCATCGAGAACGTCCCTAACAGTATGCCTTTCTCACTTTTAGGTATGGATCAATGGTATCCAACTTGGGCCAACGGGTCCTCCCGTGGAATGACCGTGAAGTCGGTCAAGATGTGGCAGCAAGGTGCCTGTCCTTGAGCTCAGGGCATTAATTACGGCTTTGATGACTGTTTCGTTATGTATTTTTCTTTATAGGCGATATATTAGATGGTTCATATTCTCTTAGCGTCGTATAGCAACTCGAAGATGTGTTATCTTTGGACTTTCGGATTGGCAAATGTCGCACCTTAGAATGAGACAGATAACTGACAAAGGAGTTTGTAAATATCAACTGGTATTCTAGGCGTACTATCTCTAGAATTGCTACATAGGTAGTCTTAAAATGGGTATACTATTCTATATACTTCAATTTTATTCAGGTCCAAGGTTGCTGCGTTCCACGGTTGGCCTGGTTAGGGCGTGTAGGCGTGTCATATTCTAAACCCTGCCCCAGTGCCTAAACCCAGACATCTCATGATTCTCATCTAGTTGATCATTTCAATACCTACCTCCCACTGGATACATCATATATTCCATTTTCCGATTGACCCTGTTTTTTCTTTCTCTTTTCTTTTTTACTCCGAGAAAACCCAGGTTTGAAAACGCGTCCATCTAGCATTATCTGGTCTGGTGTATCGATAGCTCAATCTCTAATACCTCACTAGCTAAGGCGCTGAAGATACATGCAAGTTTGAAAAAACTCGGATTCTTTTGATGAGCTACATAGACTGCATTGTGATGTGTCCATTCAAATTATCTGCAGTGGAGAAATAGTCGCTTCGAGGGACAAGGATAGCGTGAAATCGACGTCGATTGCAGAACATTATTTTCTCCCGATTCGATCGACTTTGACATCGTGCTTCATGGAATATCCATGGCAATGCAATTCGAGATATCGCTTTCCGCAAATTCCAAGTCGGCGGTGGCCATCCGGAAGGTCTCTGGAACAATCCCTTTCGACTACATTGCAGAAAGGGGACCAGGAAATCAGGCCTAACGGTGCCCAAATGAAGGGGAGTTTATTACTGCCTATTCAGTACTTCATTTTATATGCTCAAGCCAAATCATATATGTTAAATCATCATAATGTGAAAGTTGTGCGATTTATCGGGCCTCGCCGGGCTCCGTCAACGGCAGCGACAGAAAAGAGATAAAAGCATGGAGTAGATAGTTCGTCCGTCCATATCAACTACTCCGAAAATATCAAAAGCGTGCCGCGGAATCCAACTCTTGCAATTATCACACGAGAAGAAAGACCATTGAAATGACCGATGCATTAACTCTTCATCCGGCTACAAAGCTGCTAGACGCTTTGTGTGCCTGTATCGAAAGAGACATTCATCCTCTCTCCGCGGCAGCTGTTGCCGCAGGTTCCAAACTCTTCGGCGCCGCAATCCTACTCAAATCAGACTTGAGCGTTGTGTACGCGGACACGAATCAGGAACGTGGGTCTCCTTTGTGGCATGGAGAAACCTGGACATTGAAGCAATTTTTCGAGATACCGGCAGATAAGCGGCCTGACGTGGAGGATTGCTTGTTTCTCACGACCCATGAACCATGTTCACTTTGCCTGTCGGCAATCGTGTGGAGTGGATTTGACAACTTCATTTACATGTACACGTATGAGGAGACGCACAATGTCTTTGAGTGTCATGGAGATCTGGATATTTTCAACAATGTTTTCAATGTGCGTGAAGACGAGGTCGCGAGACAGGCTAGTTCGGATGGAAGGCTGGGCCAGGTACGGCCGCATTATAAATTGCGAAGCAGCATGTTAGTGGCACTCAGTTTCGCCGAATTGATTGCAGCGGTCCCAGGTCAAGAAAGGGAGGAATACGTGGCTAAGGTGGACGCGGTTAAGAAAAGTTATGGCCGGCTTTCAGAGGCCTACCGAAGGAACATGAATGTGGATTAATACCTACAATCTTCATGTTTGCTGTTCCGCTACCGCTTGATCTATCATTTTTGGTGCATCTCACGCCAAAGCAATCGGAGACGAGCTTGGGCAGTCGACGATTACAACCAGCAAGTGAGAAGTCATTCTCTTCCCGTTCCAGACTTGAATGTCGGCTCATAGAGACTTTCAATTGACAACTTCATGACGAAGGTGAGAATTAGCTATCTTATGTGCTAATCGCAGGTTTTCAATTAATGAGAATCCGCTTCACAAAACCCTTTCTACAGTAACACGAACTCCTTGCGATCCTGGCTCAGGGACACCTACAAAGTAGTCCCTGGCGACACGGACATCCTCGGTGGTGGTTTTGTAGATTTTCATATCGAAGCGAGACAGCACGGTAGCAAGAGTCAAAAACAATTCTGCGTATGCGAGACTATTGAGATGTAGATTAAGGTAAGCACGCCATTTCAAAGTCTTCGTTCTGTAAGCGGGGTAAATACGTACTTGATGCCTACACATTGGCGACTGCCTCGGCCAAAAGAGACCATGTATCGGTCTAAGCGTGTATTATTTTCCTTGGCTTCAATCCAGCGCTCCGGTTTGAAATCGGCGGGTTCGGGGAAAACAGTCGGGTCCATGTGTACGAATAAGTTACATTGGCTCACTGGTGTCTAGACTCGGAATAGCTAAATTAGTATGAAAAAAGTGGCATGACGGAAGACACACCTCTGGAGGGATAGTCCATTCTTTATACTGGATGATGTCGTGAGATACTCGAGGTAATCGAGTAGTAACTCCATGCATGAGGCGCAGCGCTTCACTAATGACGGCATTCTGCATATAGCGATATCAGATCTATTTCCCCGAACTTAAGTAGAACTTCGAGGGACTTCGCTTACCATATAGGGGAGACGTTCAACTTCAGACAAGACCTCTTGGGCTGAATGAGGTGACTTCAAGTCTACCGTTGACAATTCCTGGCGCAGCTTTTCTAGCATCTGTTTATTCTGTAGCAGGTAGAATGTGACGATGGTCAAGGTCTTCGCAGTAGTCTCGCTTCCAGCACCAACCAAGGTTTGTGCCTCATCTTGAAGACGATCTGCACTCTTCTCCTCTGGAGGCAAGTCACTGTCCAATAGAGCCTGAAAAATTGTACCATGTGCCTTTGAGCCGGAGTGATTGTTACTGATAATAGTGTCAACTTGCTGACGCACCATCTTTTGCCATCTTAAGAGTAACGAAGCCTCGGGAGCAAGTTGGCTCATAATCTTTAAAGGCACACACTTCATGACGGAAAAGGCCCAAGGAAATTGTCGGATAAATGCGCCGCTAGCAGAGCCCCCAATGACCGTGTCTTTCCATTCAAGCTTGAAGTCTGGCTCCGCCAGATAATTGTAGCTCTCTCCAAAGGCATAGTGTGTAATTATGTCCATCGTCAGCGCCATATAGGCTGCGTCAAGCCTGACCACCTCTCCCGCCTTACAGGCCTCGGAAAACCGTTGACATAATCTTTCAACCTTGTCGCTGATCAGGGCCGAGGCGTTGTTGGAAATCGCGTTTTTCGAAAAGAAAGGATTCAATCCGGACCTTCTGAGGCGATGATGATCATGTGAAACGGTAGCGAAGGTCGATGTTGGTGCGCCAGCACCGATAGTCCAGCTGGCATATTTGTCCCGCTTTTTAGAAGCAGGTGCATATATTACTTCATAGAAGTCGGGGTCCTTGATGTGCAGTTCATCCGGTGTTATTCGTACGATTGGCCCTGTGCTCAACCATGTCAGCCCATTTTCCTGATCGCTCCCTTTTACTTCTGCATGCAACGTACCATATCTTTTGTGCAAGCTCTTAATCTTCCATATGAACTGTCCAGGTTTGATCACATCGTAATAGAACTCATACCATCGGGTTAATGCGGCCACCTTCGGTCCAGGGAAACGTGACAGGGGGTGGAAATATAACCGATAGATAGCACCGAATACCACATATGCCAGCCATATGACTGCAGACCAGAATATCGTCAACATGATTGTGGAATATTTACCAAGATCCAGCACCTTCTGCTTCCCCTTCCAAGCACAGATGGATACGACATGATTAAGAGAACAGAAGCGGAGAATTGGGAGGGGAGGGGAAGTCCACTTGGCTGGCAAAACCGACAGGGCTCGGATGGACGATAAGGAGACCCATACCTGCCAACCTGGCCACCGCCAGGCGCAAGACAAAACTGAATTAGGAACGTGGAAACATCCCCATTCCCTCCGTCCGCCAGTGACAGGATGAGTTAGGGTTAGGTGGAGTGAACAGAAGCCAAATCCTCCACCTCGGCCCGTGTCTGTTACAAGCGAGCCAATGATTATCAATACAATGATGCGGGTTTTTCCTTCCACTTCCCCGCGCGGACGCCATTGGATTTTTCGCGGGCTGACGAAACTCAGGTGTCCACTCCAGTTCCCGTTGATTCTCTGGCTGCAACTTACAATCCGCCCAGAACCGAAGTGAATACTCGCAAGAGAAGTCTTTTTTGACAGTATCAGCAAGCAACTTATACGTACGAATATCTCATACGACAATCATGGCCGACACTGATAGTCGAGTCAATGTCGCTCTGGAAATTGATGTAAGGTGTTTGCGGCAAGAGGATGAAAAGCCAAATTGACGCCGTTTGTAGTCCGAGAGCGACGACCTCGAGAGTATTGAAAGTGATCTGACCTCGCTGTCATCATCTGTCTTTAATTACGTTTATGAGAACGGTCGAACATATCATGCATATAAGTCTGGCTCTTATGTAAGTATGGACTGTTGGGGCTTATTGTGACGATGAAAAGTCGCTCTGATTCATTCATCGCCGACCGCAAGCTAGTTTCTGACAAGCTGCCTTATTTTTAGATACTCCCCAATGATGAAAAGGAACAAGACAGATTGGATCTTCTTAACCACGTTTTTCGACTATGTCTCAATGGCGACCTGTGTTTCTCTCAAAATGATCTCAACAATCCTCAAAAAATCCTCGATGTTGGCACGGGAACTGGTATCTGGGCAATTGAGAGTAAGTGCAGGTCCGCTTTTAAGCTAATTAAAATAGCCATTTAGCTGAAATATCTCCATTTTTTAGTGGCCGATGCCTACCCATCTGCAGAAATAACGGGGGTTGATCTGTCTCCAATCCAGCCTAAGTGGTCAGTATCACCTTTTTCAACCGGTGGTCCAGTCTCTGAGTAGCATCTAGGGTACCCCCCAATGTGCGATTTATCATCGACGACATCACCCAACCGTGGGACTTTCCGATTAATTCATTTGATTTCATACACGTACGATGCCTTGCCGGTAGTATAACGGACTGGCCTGAGTTTCTGGCACAGGCTTACAGGTACGCGAAAGACCGATCAAATCTTTATATGAGGCTTGGAGTAACGTCGGGAATATATCTACTTTGCAGGCATCTCAAACCCGGTGGAACGATTGAACTTTCTGAAGGTCGTACTCACATGGTTTGTGATGATGGCACTTATCCCGAAACATCATTTACGTATAAGTGGATTGTGAGATGCCTCAATCACCCAAAACGCACACCAGAATTTGCATTCTAACTCACGTTTCTAGGCCGAATTCAATCGAATATCAAACTCACTAGGCAGGGTCTTTGATAAATTTCCAGAATTTCAGGGGCTTCTCGACAAAGCTGGCTTCCATTCTGTCAGAGCACACGAGGAACCGTGCCCTATTGGGACGTGGCCAAAGAACCCAAGGTTGAAAGAGATCGGTCGTTACTTTCGTGTCCAATTCCTTGAGGGAGCAGTCGATAGTTATTCGCTAGCTCTCTTCACGCGATTTGGAGGTTGGTCGACATTAGAGACGGAAGTTCTGTTGGCACACGTTCGGGACGAGATCAAGTCCAATAAGATGCATGTGTACACGCATTGGTGAGTAGCTCTAAACCCCTGCATGATTCAAACAGTCTTCGTTAACATTGGATCAAGCTCTTTTGCTACTGCAACGAAGCCTCTCGAATAAAGGTCATTTTGGTAAATTGCATATCGGAATGGGCTTGTTATGGAGTTAAAACTTCTTGAAACTTCTTGAAAACTTAAGGGGCTAACCCTGTGCATCTGACTCTCTTCGGACCTCGGCTGGCTTTTGTTTTTGCTATTGCGATTTTACTTTTAGCGAGTAGTTATCCCTGATCTATGCTTTCGGTCATTCCCTTACAGACTGCATATGAGATGTGTTTCTTAAGATACAATACTTTTTTTTTTGATGCGGATGGTCCTCAGGTTGGATTTGCTACCCAAGCTCATGCGCACACGCGGACTGTGACGAGTTGGAGATGAGAACTGTAATTGATCACTCAGGATCGTTCGATATATAATTTCCGAGTGTGCCGAGGTCACTTGGACCAACTATATGTTGAATACTTGAGTGCACACCTCTATCCGTTTTTATTTTTCTCCCTTCCGGGCGAATCTTTAGCCCAAACCTATTGGCAGAAGATCCGACCGAGATATCCACTATATATGTACAGCATCGAGTATGACGATCAGAACTTCAGAAGGAAAGAGAGGCGACCCGGTTATAACGAACAGAGATAGAGTGAGCGGGTAGACCCATATCAACTGATCAATCAAAACATCCGGTGAGGAACAAATTATGGGGCCAGAAGGTGGCTTGGTCAGCCGACGAATCAAATCACATGATGGACTTGCTGTTTATAACGAACAATATATGGGGCAATTCAAGATACATACCTCAGCCCTAACCCTAGACAATGGCTGAAGTCCGTTTGCATAATTGCCCGTTATGAATCATAGCTTACTCGTAAGCCGATGGCTATCTGATTAGTTAGTGTGATTGATAGTCAAATCATCAGCTGTCCATAGGCCACTGCAGAATTGTTCATTATGAATCATACAGCATTCGAGCTTTTCATTGGTGTATCGCTGAAGAACGAGTGGCGAAGCAGCGGAAGGAATTGTCCAATCGTCAATAATGAACCCATACTGGTAACTAGTTGATAGGTATGAAATCGGACAACTGACTAACTACAGTATAAAAGTGATGGAAATCCCATCACTCCTATGCAAACTTACAGATCATAACTGAAAGAACATATCGACACCAGCGAACGATCGAATACTCACTGTACATAAACCACTCTAGCAGCAACCGCATCCAACCTACTATACTGATGCCACTCACGACTGCTACGACTTCATCCATAACAGCGCCAATGAGCCTACCACCAAGTCCGATAACATCCCCGGCATCCGCATCCTTCAACAAGTCAATTGACTCTCCTGTCACACCCGTGCAGCCTTTCACACCAGGGCAATGTCTATTATGCCCCATCTTTCTCCCAGCCTTCACTGATAGCGTGATGCACATGCAAAAATCACACGGACTATTTATCCCTGATCGACAACATCTAGCGGTCGACCTTGAGACACTGTTAGAATATCTGCACCTAGTTATTTTCGGGTATCGAGAATGTATACTATGCGGGACGAGTAAAGCGACCGTACAAGCTCTACAGCAGCATATGACCGGCAAAGGTCACTGCAAGTTTGATATATCAGAACAGGACTCAGAATTTGCAGAATTTTATGATTTTTTAGGGCCAAAAGAAGAGGTAGAGAGTCATGTTGAAGGTGATCGCCATGAAGGAAACATAGAGGAGACACCGACAAGCTCAATGCGAAAGCTCCTGGTGGCCGACAAAGACTCGATCCATTTACCGTCAGGCAGAATAATATCGAAAAAGTCGTCGGCCCAAGCGGAAAGATCATTATTATGTCGATTAAACCGTCGAAGAACCATGGCCTCACGAATACCATACTCTGCACCAGAGCCCGACGACGAGGAGGGACTCAATCAAGAGGAATTCAACTCTGATACAGACGACATAGCAACATTATCGCGAAGAGAAAAACGAGAAAAGGCAATGACGAAATACCAGCTGACGAATATGAGCACCGGTGACCGAAAGAGCTTGATGCACTTATCCGTGCCTCAGCAACGATCAATATTGGCAATGCAACATAAGCAAGCGAAAAAGGCGCAGAAAGAGGAACAACGAAGGCAGAGTCATATTGACCGAAAGGGGAACAAGAACTTGTATACATATTGGGCCACTGAAACGCCCGTCTATTTATGTGGTTAGATATTATGTTCAATTGTGTATATAGTGACTTGGAATATTCAGGCTAGCATAATTCTGTCATTGTGTAGTCCCTCACATGATCACCAAGCTGTCATATTCACCATAATGTGCTAGAAGGATTCATTGGTAATTCGGCATGTCTAGATGCGACTATTGGACCTATTTATTAGGACTATCGGGAGTGACCTGGATATCGCTGGCTTATCTACACTGTGATGGGATTGTACCAATTCGTTACAGAGGCCAAGAAATTTCTATAGTATATGCCACTTTCCGGTGGATGGCATTTGTCGAAGTATTTACACATCTATTGCCCTTGAAGAACTAACTGACGTTCATCTGGTTTTGTGTTACTGGAGCCTGCGTTCTGGTAGTGGCCATATGGCTAGCCAAGGAATCGAAGGGCCTTTCGTTAGAGCTGGTCAATTTGCTTTCTGCATCAGAAAATTTTAAGAATATAAATTCTGAGGATATGGTAATTAACGAGCATGCCAAGGGCGAGAGGACTTCAGCACGAGAGTCGAAGACTTTTTTGAGATACAATTGTCACCCGGATGCAGCCCTTGCATTAGTCCATGGGGTGAATCAAGAGGAAAATAACATACCATTCTGTCTTCACGCCTATACCTATGATAATGCAGGGGTCGGGTGTGGCAATACCTAACTTAGTAGTGCTTCATTCTGCTATTCTATCTCATATTTATCAAGTTCAGCAAGCTTGACATGCCTAATACTATATTGGAAAACGGTGCGAACATAACTACAAGAAGGTATGGGAATTGCGAAAGAAAACAAACATGCGACCATTTCTCCCATCATCCGGAATATTTAACGATACTGCCATCCCCGTAATGTCCCGGTTAATAAAAAAAACAATCTTGGAAGTCACCGTCTCCCTCCCCCCCAATAGCTCCGCTACGAGCAATAGGTTACATCAATAGCCCATCATGACTGCCACGAAGGAATGATACCTCAAAAGTTAGAGACTGGATTATCAAAGTGTGCATTGACAATCCTGCAACCTCTCACTCCTGGTGCCAACGTACGCTGAGCTCTAACCATCTCCGCTTCCAGCCAACGAGCGATCCAGAAAAATAAGACAGAGTAATGCTCTTGATACAAGCAAGAATGCTCTTCCAATGTAAGTAAGCAAAGCAACATCTAAATATTCTAAAAACCAGAATAGATACTGGATCTCAAACTTGATGATCCAAATCTGGCACCACTCGTGACCTGCCAGTAGCACCTTTGAGATCCGGCTCTTTTGACAGGCTGGGAACTAGATCCTCAGAGTCTACCTCCGATGACTCTGCATTGAACTTTCGTGCTGCCTCTTTTCTCGAGTCATGCCAGAGGAGAAATTGAACAACAGCGGTCAAAACGACTGTCAAGGAAGTCAGTCTTGGGGTTTCTTTTGCCAATCTTAGTTCTTGCCTCTAGGACAGAGTACTTACTCAATAAGATCTGCAGAATAATTGACCAAAGGTATCCTTTTTTCGCTGCAGGAAAATCCGTGGTTTTCCAAACAAAATTTGGGGCCTGGATTACTGTTAGCTAAGTGAAATGCCATCATGAAGAGGGCTATGATACTTACAACCGCCTGCACGACATAAGCAAGATCATTGGCCAACGCAACAGTGATAGCTCTTTTTTCTGTGTCAGCAGTACAGATTTCGTTGATCCACGTAAGGATAAGTGGACCAGCTCCTCCCTTTAAAATATGTAAGTAATGAATAACAAAGTACCTGGAACGGGAAAACTTACACCGATATTGCTGAGCCAAAACACGACCATGCGACCATGTATATTTTCATACAGTGGCATTTGACGCAGAAGAATGGAGAATAACAACTTTCCAAGGCAAAAAAGGTCAGCTCTCACAATATACTGCAGTCGTTATGACAAAAACCCACAGTTATGGCCGCGCCAATATAGATGAATGGCCAACGAGCCCCGCGACACAGTCCATCAGAGAGCCAACCCCAGATCAAAGCCATCACAATGAAGATACCAAGCGTTATATTTGGCACTTCCAGGTATTAGTATACAATGTGACCCAACTATTAGATAGAACTTAACTCACGATTGTTGATTTGCGGTATAGAGAAATGAGTTCCAGGCACAGGTGGCGGGTGGGTGTTGAAGCTCTTCAACCAATACCCCATGGCCTGCTGGGCAGCTCCATTATTCCATATGACATATATCATAGCTGGAAATTGTTAGAATAAGGGGGTTAGTATCGATATGGAAGAGAACGTCTTACGTAAGAGGTATGTATGCCAGCTTGTCAGTAACGCTTTCACCTTGGCCTTTGTCCAGGGCGCCTTTCCTGCTCGTCCAATGGACTTCATCCTCTGGAGTGAGATCTGTTGTTCTTCTTCGGTAATATACCACGTTTTTATTCCGCTGTGGGGAAGATTTGGAAAGAAAAAGTATCCGGCCACTGCCAGTGGAAATGTTATTATGCCATCGATGATGAAAAGCCATCTCCAACCTGCACGTCCGTATACCCCATCGAGATTTGTATACGCTGCCGACTGTAGAAACCCACTAAACAATTGGCCTATCGATCCAGCAATCCAAAAGATCATTGCCCGTTTGCCAATCTCGGAAGGCTTGTACCACGATCCTAGCATATAGTGTATACCAGGGTAGAAACCAGACCTATAAGGTCATTAGTTATCCCTCGGATCAAGAATATCTAGGAGAAAAGAACACATACTCGAAAATACCTACTAAAAAGCGCAGCGCATATAGAGCCTGGTATGATTTCACACTGGACATGCATATGACTGCCATGCCCCAACCGACTTCGAGCTATGAGATATACTGATGTTAATATTGGTAATTTCACCAAGTGTTACTATGTGTATGAGGAGACCTACGGAGGGAATTACCCAGCGGGGTGAAACTCGAGTCAATAGCAGATTGAATGGTACTTGACCGATAACGTAGCCAACGGTAAATATCGAAGTACTGGTGACCAGCTGATTTCCAAACATTTCCAAGTCCTCCTCCATACCGCTAAGATATGCATTTGTAACATTGTTCAAGTCGAGATACTTGAGAAAGTAGCCAATCTAATCAGGTCAGTTGCTGTCTATCTCCATACTGACTCACTCAATGCTTACCGATGAAAATGTCAGTACACACGCATCTAGCTTGAATAGAAGCCAACGTTCCTCTTTTGGGAGGTCAAATGTATCCCAAAGGTAGCTTTTCCAGGAAGACGTCGGCTTGACCGTGACATTCTCACTGGGATAGTTGGTTATTACAGTCTGGTCAGCCATGTTTTTAGCATGGCCAGAATCGGTCTCTGCTCAGAAAAGCAGAAATCCGATTTTTTATAAACATTTGATCACGATGTGTAGCGCCGTTGTTCGGTCGAAATCACGCAATTTCGTCGATTGATACACAAGCTGCTCTAATCAATTAAGGCTTGGCTCGGCCCGTGTAGTAAAGGGAGAATACGTTGTTTAAGGTGGGGAAGTTGTACTCGACTTGATAGAAAAAGAAGCTAATGCTGGTATTTGGAGCATTTGAACAGCTTTCGTGATCGTGGTTAGGGTATCGCGCAATATTCGAGTGATAGCCACCACAACATGACGCATACACACCACCTATAAAGGGCCTTTGATATTAGAGCACGATCCATACAGATGAAAGTATCCTTGTATTTGTCGTCGCGTCTCTCGGTTCGCTGATTAATTCCCTTGCTTTCCCTCTTCGCTAGTGATGAAGCAGGAAACAAAACCTAAAGAAAACTTAAGCATGTTGAAGACTTTTTCAAGCTTTCTAAATCAACTTATCAAGTAGTCCCATGTATATGTTGCGTTCTTGTGCTTTGTCCTGTGGGCACTTGTTATCATTTGCCATGTGGCACCCCAGGGTCGCGAAGTCCCGGATACTCTTCCCATCCCATACACTTTCTGCATTCTTACTTCGTATACCTAATGGATATGCTTCGGTGCCAAGGAACTGTATAGCTAGTACATGTACTGCACACTTGGATATAGTCTCTTTTGAACATGTAGTACAAATTTTGTCGCTGCGTCAGTTCTTCGGAATTGGAATTGCTGGACATCGGTATAGATATAAACCCAGGTAGTTTAAACTCCAAATAACCTTAGAATGCCTACATATAGTTTGGTGGACTTGTTTTTGCTTGATGGTCTCACGAGTCAAAAATTTACGCAATCTTGTCACAGTGGGTGAAAACAAGTCACACTAATGGTGCACTCAATTCTGTATCAACACAGTCTAGACCTACGCTACCCTGATAGGTTAACAAACCTCGAAACATTTCATTATATAAGGGACTCGGAGCAAGCCTTTGGGCTTTCGCACTTCCACGTGGATTAACCCCTACCCCTTAGTATTTCATATTTCAGAAGATTCGGAAGCCCAATCAGTCTTGCATTGTCTCATTCACATCCGTAGGCACGACATGTACCGTACTTCGCCATCCCCTTAGATGCCGTGATCGCTGATCCATGTCCAATGGGCTGAAGTCTTGACAGATATAAAGATGTGCTGTTTTCTGATTCTTCGCGCTCTAGCTGTCGAGTTCAATGCTTTTCATTTCTTGTGCTTGTTCAAATCAATTGAAATATGGCGGAGAAATCTGGACCTGACTTGGCTGTGGCCTATGGAGAAAAGTCGGAAACAGTTGTTTCAGCAGTAGACTCTGATATAGATTCACATGATAGCAAACAACAACTAACGCAGGGAACCTTTGATGCCACGGAGGGCCATAACTTCTACCGACCCATTGATAGCTATGAAGGGATCCACCGCTGGGACCCAGAGTTCAAGTGGACTCAGGAAGAAGAAAAGAAGATTATCCGAAAGGTTGGAAATAACCTGAATCTACAACTATTACATCTGACTCCTTCTCCGCCTGTAATAGATTGACATCCGCGTCTGGAGCTTTGCTTGTGTGACTTTCTTTGCCTTGCAGCTTGACCGGGGAAACATTAGCCAGGCCCTGTCAAGCACGCTCTTGAAAGATTTGAGGATGACTAGTAATGATTACAACTTGGGCCAGACGGTTTTTCTCGTTTGTTTCCTGTGCGCTGAGATGCCCTCCCAGTTAGTTTCTAAAAGAATCGGACCGGATCGCTGGATTCCCATCCAGATGGTTGCATGGAGCGTTCTCACAGCTTGCCAGGCTTTCTTGTCTGGACGAGGATCATATTTGGCTTGCCGGGCCTTGCTTGGACTACTGGAGGGTGGCTTGTAAATGCCCATACCATACCTATTTTCTTTACAAACACTAACCAATTTGATAGTATCCCAGATACCGTCCTTTTTCTTTCTTTTTTCTACAAGTCAAGTGAACTACCGAAGCGATTGACTGGTTTTTGGATTTCATACACGGTTGCCGGTATTATCGGATCATTTCTTGCCTTTGGCTTCTTACATATCAAGGATTCACATGGTGGAGGATCGTGGCGCTATCTTTTCGCCTATGAGGGTCTTATTACTGGGGTGATTGGTATCATCGCTGCATTTTGGATGCCTGCATCACCCGTGCAAACAAAGGGAGGATTCCGTGGGAAGAACGGATGGTTCACCGAGCATGAAGAGAAAATAATTGTGAATCGTATAATCAGGGATGACCCGAGTAAAGGTAGCATGCACAATCGCCAAGCAGTCACTCCACGACGTCTATGGGAATCATTGAAGGATTATCACATGTGGCCCATATTTTGTATTGGGTTGGTATGGCAAATTCCTATCATACCATCTACAAACTACCTTACACTTCAACTACGGAGTCTCGGATTCTCTACGTTCCAGACAAATCTTCTTGTCATTCCATCAGCCGTTGTTGCAATCATTACCATGATTTCCACCACGTGGATTGCAGAGCGAAGCAACCAGCGTTTCCTGGTTGGTGCTGCTGCAGAGTTATGGTATCTAGTCTTGGTGGTCGCGTTGGAGGTTCTTCCTGAAAGAAGCATGCCTTGGGCACGCTGGGCTATCTTGACTTTCCTCGTTGGAGGGCCCAGTATTCATCCCGTGCTGGTGGCCCTAACCTCACGAAATGCAGGGTCTGTACGGACTCGTACCGTTGCTTCTGCTTTGTATAACATGTCTGTTCAACTCAGTAGCATTGCAAGTGCCAATGTGAGTGTTGATCCAGCTCTTGTTTTAGATCCTGTTTCTCATAGTTATATCCTAGATCTACGTCGCTAGTGATGCACCATACTACAAACACGGCAATAAGGTTCTCATTGCAATGGCTGTAGTGAATTTCGGCCTTTTTATAACTGCAAAATTCTACTATAAGTGGTGCAGTAGGTATGTTTCGAAGACTGCATTTATTCAATTTTTTGCTAACGCAATTCTAGACGCAACGCAGCTAAATGGGAAGCTATGACGGATGAGCAAAAACAAAATTATCTTCGAGAACATCCCGTAATGACCAATAAACGGTATGATGCTTCAATCCAGCCAGTTTTATTCTTGACAGAACTAACTCGCACCATTCTTAGAATTGACTTTCGATTTGCCTATTAGAACGGCATTCGCGTCCGTGAGTGTGAACACCATGAAGTCCGGGAAATGAGTCAATGTGCATGTACGTGAAGTACTGCGGTTGGGATAGACAGCCTTGGGATACAGATCTACTGCAAGCCATTGAGCTCAAATAGTAACCTTGGAACACTTCCAAGGTTGTTCAATAGGTTGTCAACGAGTTTCCCTCTAATATTGGTGCATGTCAGTTTCTATGCCTATGCCTAGATAGTGATCAACATACAAAGAGAACACTCTCCCTTAAGTATTTCCTCAAATGTAAAATGTTGATCGAACTAAGTACATAAACAATTAGCCATGCAATCGACTTCAGCATTATGCGCGCGAAAAAAACTCAATTATTCTCAAAGGACTTTCTTTTCTTATACCCCAGACCGTTGGATTAACAAGAAAACTAGCTTATTGCACCAGCTTCGATGAAATGAGATTATCGACCTCTCACTACAATACTGTCGTTCTTAATGACATCTCTCGCGGTCCCGACTAATCAGTATGGAGAATTCAAGACGACAAAGGTTCTTTGAATCGTACGATTGCAACATGTCTAGTCATCCTGTTGTAATATGTCGTCAAACGGGCATTGGAGGTTCTGTATCGCGTGGTTCAATGGAGACTACTGATTTGATGCTAAACGTACTTCGAGTGCAATTTTTTTTTTCAAAACTGGTGCAAGAGATCAGAGATGGCACGAATATGACAGTCCTCATTGATTCTTTGTTTGTATTTGTTCTGAATCATGCCATTATTCTCCGCTTTGGGCCATAAACAGAGTTCTCTACTAGGGAAATGTGTAAATATTGGCCATATAAGAACGACTCTCTCCCTGTAACCTCCGGCGGTGCTCAGATATGAAGGTAGTGCAAAACAATCAAAGATTAAGAAAAACTACTGGAAATTTCATAAGTTCCTGGAATAAGCCTTTAAAATTATCATGGCTCCATCAGTCGACATCTCCCCACAACCAACGGTAGTCGATACTGCTGGCATTGACCGTTCTCTGAAAGGTCAAACAGGTTCACGTTACATTCGAGAGCCTTTGAAATACTCTGGTTCTCTGGACGAATACAAAAGCTTCGATGTCACGCCGGTCATAGGTCGGGAGTTCTCTGAGGTTCAGTTGACTGATATATTGAATGACGATCAGAAGCTTCGAGACCTTGCTATTACGGGTGAGCTATCTTCCTACGTTGTGAATTCAATCAATATGCTGATTACGTTCCAAAAGTATCTCGTCGTGGCGTTGTCTTTTTTCGAAACCAAGATCTAAATTCCGACCAGCAGAAGATCCTTGGACAGAAATTGGGTGAATTGACAGGGAAACCGGCTACTTCTAAGGTAAACAGAGCTCGTTTACCAGCCATTTCTTTTTTGTATCAGAAGCTGAACATGAGCTAGTTACACCGTCATGCCGTGAATAACAGCAAGCGAAACATAACGGTGAACGATGGGAAATTGGATGATGAGATTTCTGTCATCTCTTCAGATGTAAGGGCTGCTCTATAGTCGCAATTTGGGCTCTTTCGACATTAACGTACTTCAAGATTAGCCGCAAGTTTTATGGCGACCGTTTTGCAGGCCTTTCGCATCATTTGGCAAGTGAGGGCTGGCATGCGGAGTTAGTTCTTATGGTGTATAAAAAGCCTGCTGATTATTACTGGCTAAAATAATTCTAGCATCACCTTCGAAAATGTTCCATCCGATTATGCCATTCTCAAGATTACCGACTCTCCGGAGGACAACACGGGCGGTGATACTCTGTGGGCTTCTGGATATGAAGTTTATGATAGGTTGTCACCCCCCATTCAGAAGCTTGCAGATACCCTGAAGGCCGTTCATCACCAGGTACACTTCTTACGGAATACGGAAGAAAGTAGACACAAATAATTCTAACAACCTAGCAGCCAAGGTTCAATCAAATTGCAAAGGAACATGGCATCGATCTCATCGAAGGTAACCGTGGGGCACCGGAAAACACTGGCTATCAGTTCAAGGCTACTCAGTACGTTCTGCTCTTTAATAACTTTCTTCACTAATGACTTACCGCGCTATATAGCCCCCTTGTTCGTACCAACCCTGTGACCGGCTGGAAGAGTCTCTTTGGAGCAGCTCACCAGGTTGAGCACGGCTGGATCGAGGGTGTCAGTCCACGCGAAAGTGGGATATTGAAGCAATACTGTAAGTCTTTTCTTCCCTAACCATAGTGACATGTGAAGGGAAAAGCCGAGGAAATTAATACCCCGCGACTTGCTAGTCAATCAATTGATTGCCGAAAACCACGACCTTCAAGTGCGTTTTAAGTGGAACACCAATGATGTCGCCATTTGGGACAAGTAAGTTGTGAACCTTATGCTTGAGATATTCCATACATCCCGATGTCGTATTCGATAAAGTGCCAGCTGGCTAATAGCACGGCTGTCCAGCCGATCGGTTTTCCATACTGCAACGAAGTAAGTATAACATCCCCGCAGGCGCTTCTAAGTCGCTAATAAGATGATAATCAGCGACTACGAGGGCAAACGTCAAGGTAACAGAGTCGTTTCGTTGGGCGAAATCCCTTACTATGATCCTGCCTCTACGTCGAGACGGGAAGCTTTGGAAGCGGAGTCAAGAGCCATCTCAATGGTTCGCATTTTGTAGATTTTGTTGTCAGGTCCTGGTTCTCATTGGTACTTAAATAGCTTTTTCATCGAGGCTCTTTATTTGAATTGATGATTTCCTAAGTACGTATTTCGTAGGGCCATTTACCCTAATAACCCCAGGGTTTGTTAGTATTGTAGATTGACTTCTTGGAACGCCACTTGATTGATTGATGCCAATGCGGTAGTTGCGATACACGAAAGGTCCAGTTCAAGTGAGTTTTGACCCTGGAGAGATCCGTTGGTTGTAAACTTGTGATATGTATGAAGCTTTCGTGTAATCCAGTTTGTTCTAGGCGTCGAGGAGGAATCGAATTCCTAACTTACATGTACCTATTTTTCAGATACGGAATCAGTTTGCATACCCTAATACGAAGCATTGGGCAAAAGTCTTCGTTTTCATCCCGTTTAGCCGCGGCCCAGTCCCGGAAATTCCCACATAGGAAGTAAACTGCCTGATTTCGGGCTAATAAAGGGTCATTTAGTTATATGGCAGTCCCGTCGGCTCTAACCCAGTGAACCCGGAGAGCTACTTGTTGTTGGGGGATCCAAGTTTTTGGGCAAGCGAAGATATTAATCCGTACTCGATGAAGACTTACTATGAACTGTGATTTCTAAAAACTCTGCGCAATTCATGTTAAGTCGGTTTCGGCCTCATCTGCAGTCGTGTCGGACAATTCAAGCTATTGAAGGTTCGCCAAAACTACCGGATAGCGATCATTGATGTGACTAACTAATTGATCATATAGATAGAGGAAACGCACGCTACCAGTGATCATGTCAGTGGCTGCAGCGGAAGATAAATCACCAATTGCGGTCCTTCTCAAATTCTATGAGGCAGAGCGCCGTTACATGGCTGCAGGCGGAAAAGCTGGCGGTGCATCCTTCGACGAATTTGCCAGCACTTTATCAGAAAATGTAGTCCTACATCAGACCCCCGATCTCCATTGGGGCGGCGATTTTTATGGTATATCGGGGTATGCAGACTGGGCTGCGGCTATGAGCGACTGTTTCGAGACGGTGGATGTGCAGGATGCCCGATTTCTACAGGAGGGAGATATGGTAGTGGTAAACTGTATGCTTGAATCAAAGGCTCGTCGAACTGGTGAGGTTCTGCGACATCCTATGGTGTAGGTTGTCACGGTGGAGAATGGAAAAATTACAGATTTTCGACCATTTTATTGGCATCCCAGACTATGTATCCGCATATCATGGACGGTTCACTACATCCCAGAAGGAGAATTAATTTAGGCAAATATGAAGTCTCCTTTCTCTGAAATCGAACAAGCTACAATGTACTAGCACTCCAGTGCTCGGGTGCCGTGCCTCTAATATTTAGCACATCAAAAATTACATCCATCAAATTCTCTTGCTCAGAAGGCGAGCTAATATGGTCAATATTACTGTAGATTCTGCCAACGACAGATAAGCCACTGAAACAAGACAATTCCTTACCGCGTCGAAGACACGCATGCTCCAGCGATCACTGCTTTATCCTTTATACTGGGCGGGGGCATCGAATGTTCAAATGTTGTAGGATCAAACGCTAAGATATCCAAGGTCCTCTTGATACATATAAAACAGTGTACGCATACCTGGATGTGAATACATAATGCCTGTGACAGCACGCCCCGGGGAGTAAGGGAAGCCCGAGGTAGGAATAGGCTTGGAGGGAAGGGAGCCCGAAGCCCTAGCTTTCACAGGAGAATTGGGAATAGCTCCACTACTTCCTAACTGGGCAGCGGGTGTAGGCCGTAATAGAGCCTGCCTCCATGTATAGAGTGTAGTGCTGCGCTTCCCCGAAGGCCCAGAGAAGTAAACATCGAAGGAAACCAGAATGGCCCGACCTGCGTAAAATAACCCTAACCAATTACATGATATGACACCTATAGCTTGGTACCTCGGGTTGTTTTCTAACAGTCTCTGCAAACGGTTCATCGGTCATTGTAGTAGTTAACTGCTTTGATTGCTACGATTTAATAGGTCGTTGACCCTAACCCTAACCCTAACCCGGTTTAAGGAGTGTATGCTCGTAGGATATCATCATAATAGACATAGGCCTGCCCATTTGGTGGTTCCATGTTAGACCATGTTGATTGGGGCCACCAAGGGCCGGCACTCCAGAAAACGGCTCCTAGCCAGACGTCATTGTTGGCGACTAGATGGTCTAGCATTCCCGTTACGGCGTCTTGACAGACCGAGTTGGGGCCACCGGCATACTCTCCTAGAACACCAAGCTTTTTGTTCGCCTGCAACCAAGCAGTGGCACCTTCTACACGCTCGACACCAATTGTCGAGGAGACGCAGGCAGCATTTGTGCCAGATCCATCAGAGTCAAGGTATTGGTGCATTTCGTAGACAAGTAGGTTCTCAGGATCACTTAGATCTTTGAGTGAATCATTGGTCGTGTTCCAGGTCCATGCTCCGGTCCAGCTATTACCTTCGGCAAAGATATATTGCGTCGTGGCTCCGGCGCCACGAATACCATCAATTGCTGCCTGGTTCAGGTTAAAGACCAGGGTTTCATCCATGTCGTGGTACTCATTGTTTGTGTCAAAGATCTTGCGATTGTCAATCTCTACTGATAAACTTTGAAGCAAGAAGGCAAAGGGAGATGCACTTACGACTTTGGAATTGCTCTTGAAAGCTGTTGCCAAGTTAGACCAGAAGGCCTGGAAAGCGGTAGTGTCGGTGATAATGTTGCCATTGTACCTTCCATAATTGTGAGGATCAATAACAGCGTATGCTCCATTGGAAGTGATATAGTTGACGGCAACTGAGTAGTTGGTCAAATATGCGGTATCCAAAGCAGTGTCAATTGACCCTTGTGCCATTCGTTCCATGGCAAAGGGGATACGGAAAATATTGAAACCTTGACTGATAAATTCCTGCTCATCCCATTAGCGCTTTGTCTCACATCCAGGCAAGAAAACATACACCAATAGTTGCGGTATTGGCAAAGGTGAAATCGACACCCCAAGTACCCGGCATCGCAGTTCCGAACTCGGCACAGGATTCATCTACGCCGAACCATTTCAATTTTCCGGTACTCGTCGGTGAGCTCGTCGATGAGGTTGTAGTTTTTGAAGTCGTTGTGGTAGTAGAGGTCTTCGAAGACGTCGTGGTAGTCAGAGTGCTGGAAGCTGGTAGACATTGAGAGTACCAATCATTGAGATAGGTACATGTCCAACCAGACACGCAGGTCGTGGCACCAGTCCAGTTCTCACCACCACACTGGCCATATCCAGTCTGCTGGGCTTGAACGGAAGTGACCGCTAGTATAGCACTAGCTACAATTGTTGCTGTAGACCTCATGGCTGGTTAGGGCGTATTGTGTACGCGGGTCTGTTCAATATTCAGTAAACATGTCTACACAACTGGCTGACGAAATGGGGAGCTTTATAGTGCTCAAACATTAAACTCCATCCCTATAATATCTGCAGATGATGATGTGGATCACGGAATATCGCTCGAAACAAAAGCCCTAGCAGACGTCGTTTCATAGTTCCTATATCTGTAACCCTGACATGGGAGATTAACATAGCCATTTAGAGGTATTTGACGATCTTCAGGGCCTAAACTGGTGCTCCATGATTGGATATGTAAGATTAGTCTATTCTTCGTATTCGGAACATGGATTTAATTGAGCATGTGTTTGGTGGAAAATCATGATCGTCAATTCGTTTCTCCAATTCCCCGCGTTAACTATGTAACATCCGACAAACGCCACGAATCGTTCTATGAAACATGAAACAGATTATGAAGGTTTCCACTGGGCGAATTCCACTAGCTAATGTATTCATTACATCGATTCCATTTTATTCTATGGTCCTTAATGCACATGACGGTGTTCCAAAATGTACGTCGGGTTCAATATCTAATCTCACTGTAGCACCTGAGTTATTACGAACCGAGTTTCCGTTCATCAAATAAGGCTTAACCTACAGTATGGTATCCAATATACAATCTCATCATGATCACCTCCGACACCTCGGTGGTCTTCATACCACGTGTCTAAAGAGCCGCTGAATATTCCACCAACGAACAAATGATCAAGCCGACTTTCCGCGACGACAGTGATGCCTTTAATGTCATCTCATCTTCATTCTTCATAACAAGACTGTTCCACTACGCATAAGCCAGTCAACAAGCCCAGCGCTAGGATTCCGTCACTTCATATGCGCTACTGCAGCGGGCTTGACGAACTCTTCCTCGCAAGCTTGTTGTTTGGCTTGTCTGGGACTATCTTAATATGATTACGGCCAATTGCGGTCTTCAGCTTTCGGATTGCTTTTACCGGTCGCTTTCCATCTAGGTAGTTGCCCATATTCTTCATGAATCTTGTATCGTGGCCAGGAATTCTATAAATCCTATTTCATCATCGGAAAGCAAAAACCTTGCTCCACGTCACTGAACCCCAGACGCAATTGTCGGCCTAAAATTCCCAAGGCCAGGTAGATTTATCTTACTTCAAGTTATATTGTTTATCTATGATACCTAACTTGTTGCCCCCCGAGCTGTTGATGATCGCCACTAAATTCCTAGGTATAGTGCCGGTGTCCATCTTGATCATCTAGCTATCACTATATCCTAAAATCTTCAAGCTCGTTAGACAAAGCTTCATAGGAAAGACCACGAAGCGGTCATGCATTTCGTTTTTTGATGGTATAGTATTGAATGAGGGTTTCCTGGAAACCACTGCGGAACCTTACCACAACCCATGAAAGCTTTTCGAACGTCAGAATCCGATAGATATCTAGAGTTTCACTTCATCTGGAATTGGAGAACACTCTGATATTAAGAAACTCTGGCTCACAATAATCAGGAGCACTCCCATACTCACGTTGATTACGTTTAACCTTATAGCTTTAGCCCATGCCGTGAGGTGGGCGAAGGGTATCGAAAATATCGTCAAGGCCGACCCTTGTTAATGGTATTAGTGGGGCCTTGAGGGGGCTAAAGATCTCGTCCAGTGCACTATACTCCATAGTGCGCCTAAGATGCAGGAGTGGTTGAAGTTTGTTCGCCTAGAAGTGCATCACCCGCAGGAGAAGTTGACCATTTAATCAAAAACCTGTTAGAATAGGTGATTGAGAAAGAAAATTCAAATGAAATTCTAGTATTTTCTACATCTTGGTAGCAACTATTCTGTGATTTCTGCTATCGAATTCGTTCTACACTACGTACATCAGCTCTTGTTGACCACCGTCTACGTCCGTTCGACGAGTATCTCTGGCAAATATCTCACCCTCAGGGACCGCCCAATCATGAATCCACTTAAAACATTGAAGTGTCGACATCTTCACTTTGGTTAGAACCAAAATAGAAAAGATAGACAGATGCAGATAGGTCCGGCCAGCGGCCTCTAGATATGGATTCTTCCGCTGTCATCTCCCAGGTAAAAACGTCACCACAGTAGTGATCAAGACGATGTCTCTAACTCGGCCAGCCCTAGAACTTGAATTCCAACATGGTATCTTGGATATCGACATCTACAAACCAATTCCCTATCTTATTGTAATAATTCCCAGTATAATCTGGCAGCTGACGAGGAAGTTTGGCTGGAGAACGATCCTTATTAAGGTCAGCTTTTAACGGCATCTACATAGATTTGTATGCAGCTACACTTTCTTCTGCTAGTTTGATGTAGTCATTTTTGTGAGGATTATCCAGTATTTTTTCCAACAGAAGCCGTCCAATCCAGTAAACACAGTCATTATTGGCAAGAGAGTTCGTCAACACCACAATTGCAGTGTCCGTATCCGGCAAGATGTGTACCTAGGAGAAAAATCCTACAAGACTTCCGTTGTGATGAATGCCCTTTCCCACATTTGGCATTTCTGTAACAAGCATGGGGTTGATGCCAATTTGACCTAATGGGGCAGGAAGTTCACTCACGGCCCAGCCGATCCCATAGTACTGGTGGAATTTCGAACTTCTCTCTAGAGGTATATTTTCATAGAGACTGGAGGGGACATCTCTGAGCGGGGAACTAGGTGTAGACTTGGTGTTTGTTCTTGTCTCATGCTTCCAGGTTGTGAGAATGGCTTGATAATATATCAGAAGATCGTTCACGGTGCTAACAACTCCTACACTTCCGGCTACCAATGGTGGCGGCTCAACGTGCGATACAGAACCATCGAGGCGCTTAATATACCTAAGCAACGTTTTCACTATCGGGATACCGTTGCATTGTTGTACTTCTCATTCCCAGAGGCTCGAACAGACTCGATGTCAAAAATTGCTCCCATTTTTCCCTGTAACCTTTTCGATGGCCGCCGCCGCAATACAATATCCCCAGTTGCTATAAAGCCACTGAGAACGTAGTGGATATACGCACTCGGTATAAGAGAGTGTAGAAAAAAGTTCCTCTGGCCCAAGGAGTAAATCGGCTCCATCCTGTAACCACAATGCAGATTTCTGCGCCAGACCAGTTCGATGGGAGAGGTGGTCGAGGAGTGTTGCCTGCGATCTGATAGCCATGTCTTCGTGAGTATATCCAGGTACCTAGGTAAGAGTCGCTCAACTAGATCGTTCAAATCGTTGCTGACAAGAATGTTGATGGCTGCGCCCGTGAAAGACTTCGTTCATGATACAATATGATATAACGCATTCTCGTCCGTAGGGAGTTGTTTTGCAACATCGCGATACTCGAATCCAGTTGTGTAGACAACCTCATTCTCGTGAAGGACTCCAATAGAGGCTCCTGGGGTTACCGAGATTTCACATGTTCTTGCGATACAGGTTCGGTTTTCTGAAGTCGATCGATAATGCCTTCCATTTTGCTCATACCAGTTAATATTGGATAAAATGAATGTCATTATGCTTTAGTTGTGTTTTATGCCCCTTTTATATGTCCAGATTCTGAACAGGGACCTGAGTCATACTCGTCTGATGTTCGTTCATTCTATCTGAAACTCACACGCGTAAAAAGGGCTCTCGGCCATTTTGATACTTACAATAACCACGTTCCAATCAATCGCCTATTTATTTAACGACTTTATTAGCTTGTTATATAACTTTTGTATCTGCACAGCCCATAATCGTGATTCTTCGGTGTGATGTCTATCGGTGTTTAGGGTTATAGACGTGAATGCCCTCGCCGAGGCTAGAGTTTGAGATCAAGAAAACAAAGCATCCAACAAAATCATCATAATTGCCATATTAAAAATAAACAACTAGTCTATGTACAATCACTAAGAAAGGAGGCTGTGCTCTAGATGGGTAGCCGCACTGCCTAAAGACCCAAACTGTCAATGCCAGCCTTCACCGTCTCTTCCAAGCCAACCCAACTAGGTTGTCCGAAGAAGGACTTGAGCAATCCCTCTGCTCTCTTAGCAGGCACAACTTGACTCAGATCAGGGAGTTCGTTTTCCGGAGGGCTGGGAATCTTATCATTAGACGGCCTGAGTTTTTTCAAGATGTCAATGATGCCAACCCAGGTATGAGGGGCGGCAAAGGCGAAAAGACGCTCCGAGTTGACGTTGGGGTCGAGAAGTGCGATTGCATGGATACGTGCGACATCTTCAACGTTGACATAGTGTTCTACTCCATTCATTAGCGGATATTGAAAGACGATATAGGCGATTGTGAAGCCTTACGGGGAGGAAGCATCGAGAGAACGCTGGCATCGCCCTCCAACAATCCTGCAACCCATTTCATGGTCGAACCATTAATATTGGGGTGGAGAACTCTTCCTAACTGTAAGGAATTAGTATGAATTGAACAAAAGAGGCCAATTTTGGCCAAGTTCAAGAACTGGTGTTCCATTTCACTTACAACAAGGTTTGGAAGTACAGCATTAAAGGTAAAACCTGGCTTGTTCTCTTTGACCCAGTTCCATGCGGCCCTTTCGCCCTCAGTTTTTGAGGCGCCGTAGATAATAAATGGCTTTGCTTCGGCGGGAGTATTTTCATCCCACGCTGCTTTCACTGCTGCGTCGTTCCATGTATCTACGTAAAATGTCAGTGCCGATTTCATGTGATTTGGTGAAGCTCAGACTTGCCTTCTGTTACCACAATCTCCACACCAGGCTCGGTAACAAAAGCAGACGCTGACGATGAGGTCAAGACAACTCGCTTGACCGATGCTTTGTCGGCAGCTTTCAAGATTGCTTCTGTATACGCAATGACTTTGGTTATGACTACGTTAGGGTCGGCGCCGAGCGATACATCAGTTGCCTAGACTTTTTGTTAGCCACGGTCATTTGTACATCCTATTGAATTAAAAGATGAAATATAAATCTATACATACCAAATGGACAACACCGCTAACTCCGTCCAGAACCTTAAGCAAGGCTTCTTCACTGTCCAAATTCGGGACAATCACGGTCTCAAACTTGCCAGGGCCGTACTTGGACTCAAAGAGTTCAACAAGCCATGGCTTGTCTTCACGGACCGTGCCTCGGACGACGTATCCAAGAGATAGCAAGACGTCCACGACGTTCGATGCAATGTAGCCATTGGCTCCCGTAACCAAGATACGGTCACCGGGCTGGAGGGCTGTAGCAACTTTTGGAGTGGTCGACATTATAGAGATTTCGGCTGTGATGTATGGTTGAGAAACGACGGAATTGTATTTTCCAGTGGTTTGCTATTCGCGATGAGTTTTTGAAAGAGACTTGGTGGTTATGGACCGTTTGATTGATGGCAAGAAAAGAATTCCACACTGGACATGGGATTGACCCAGTTTAAGTACATTTTCATGTTCATTCGACTAGCGTGCCATAACTATCTAGTACGTACACTTTCTGCTACCAAAAGTCGTGATGTATAAGCCAAGTGTTTGGAAAGAGTTTGGAGAGATGATAAATAGTTCTCAGAGAGAGTAATCCCCCGTTAAAAAAATGTCGCTGCTTTTAGACATTGTCTGCAACGCTGGCTTTTGATTCGCTCAGACGGCGAGCCGTAAAAGGCTTAGCGCGTGCTTACTCATCCTTTTCTGTCCAGATTATATAAGCTGCTGAATTAAGTCTAGCGTCCCCTTACAGAATCATTTGTAATCTATATGATATCAGTTTGTACGTAACTACGTACTGCTTTCTGTAAGTACTAGGTATGCTGTGCCAACTCTATATCGTCACGATCAAGCCATTCTCGATACTTTGTAACCCGGACCTACAGCTGAGAATGATTCCATGGCATTCTTCGCTTGAGAGTTGTACGGCCGTTCTCTGCTCAAAAAGTCCACGGCCATTCTTCTGCCCGTCTCTCGGTCGTACCTTGGGCCGAGTCTCTCCTCATCCTCGGAGTCTATACTAGGTCTCCGTCTGAAGTACGAAGTGCGATTTTGCCGATATGGTGGCTCTCTAATGATCCGTGCCGATCTGCTTTCGGGTTCCATGCTGATCACCTCAGCTAGACGCTGCCTGTACTCAACGACGTCCATTTTCATGAGTTTGTCATGCAAGATGCTGAAATCGCCCTCTCTGGAGGCATCCGCAATGTTATTCCACTCTCGCACAAGGCCTTCCCGTGATCCGGCCTCCATGATCAAGGCTTTCTTGCTATGCTTCTGAATCGATCGGGCGAACTCTCTTTCTAATATTCTCGCTTCTTCCACTGAAGTAGCCGCGCGATCAGCAACATTGAGAATGTTTTTCAGTTTCATCGCTCGTTCCAGCTTGAGCATAGTGGTGACATCGGGGACTCGATATGACGGCCCACTTTTAGCCACCAGCGTCCGAGGGATACCAAAGGAGGAGAAGTGACAAGCCTTGACTGACATTGAGAGCCGTATGACGAATTCTGCCTTGCATTGAACGAGAATAAGAAGTCGAACGATTTCGGGCAATCCGCTCTGACTGCCCGGTTCCTCATACATTCGCCACGATGCATGCATCCTATCCTTGACGACGCCATGAATGATTCGTACACCCTTGAATGTGGACTTGCGAGATTTCGAGCCCTCCATGCTAATATTCACATTCGATGGTCCTCCCCCTCCAGCGGCTCCAACTGTGAGTGTCTGTCCTGATGATATTTCCTGTTCGGAAACTTCAACTCGATCCGCCTGTGGCATTATACTGTGAATATGAGGCGTGTTTCCAGTGTCCAAGACGGCAAGCTTAGCATCCACTTTGGCATAGCGTATTCGATTCTTGGTCGAAAATGGTTTCATAAAGTTCAATTTCAATTGGATTCCATGCATCTCCTGACCTTCGTGCATTAACAACCGGATTGCTTCCACTTTGGCGTCAAAGAACATGTCGTGATTATCGTAGTTAGCCAAGATAAAGCCGTCACCGTTATCACGACGCACCCCGTCCCAGTGGTCTTCGCTGAATTGGGCCAAGACCGAGTCGAGATCAGATTCTTTGGTCGCTTCGATCGGATCTTCCTCCATCTTATGACTTCCTTCAGTGCCGAGATCTCCGTTGGGAACGCTTTGGTCCCCATCAACAATTACCACATCTGGTCTGCGGCGAATATCATCTATGTCTGCTCCATATAGCAGTAATAGCTCTGGTAACCGCTTGGTACGACTCGCGACAGCTAGCTGCAGTGCCGTCCTTCCACTTGAGTCACGAATTTGCACATCCGCACCAGATTCAAGTAGCAGCTTAGTTACATCTCTGTAACCAGCCGAGCAGGCGCAGTGTAATGCCGTGTTTCCGTCGTAGTCGGTTGCGTCTATGTCTAAATCGTATCCGAGGAGCAACCTTGTCCCCTCTTCCCAATTCATAGAAACAGTGGAATGCAAGGGGGCCATGCCATTGGGTTGCTTCAGGTTGAGATCCGGGCCAAATGGCAACAGGGTTGCCAGTAATCCAAGGTTTCTTTGGTCAAGTGCAATATGAAGCGCCGTTTTTCCGCTGGCGTCCCGGACATTTATATCTCCCCCCTTGGACAGTAGCTCTTTTATTATGGTGTAATCCTCATGGCGGACTGCAAGGTGAAGAGGCGTATCCACAAGCACCGATCCGGCGTCTGATGGTTGGGAATCCCTCTCAACGACAATTTCTTCACCATCTGATGTAGAGCTATTCAACTCGTTATCATCCCTTCTTGGCCGAAATGCCTCCAATCATCGTCAGTAAACATTGTTCGTCACCACGGTGGAGATTTGGAATAGAGCTTGTTACCATTCTTTGGCGCCGTTCGGCACGACCATTCCGCGCCCTCACATTTGTATCGTTCGGCGAATCGGCTTCACTATGGCGGTTTTGTCTGCTGTCGGATAGGGAGGTCGCATCCATTGCAATTCTCTTCTATATCTTCTATATCATTGCTATGCCATCATTGAATGTTTGAATGTTTGATTGTTTTGATTCTGCCTGTGCCGCGCGCGGAAGGAGGAGCGCTCCACTATTTGGACGAACCCACTTTCAGCCGCACTCTGCAGCCAATTATATGTTGAGCCATAAACCCAAATTTAAAACACTTTCTATGATTGGCTATTTTGTCCCACTTTAAGTGTAGTGGGGCCATTTCTGGCAACCTGAGTGGCTGTTACTTTGCAAACGTATCCACTATGTCCTTCTTGGGCTTAGCGTGCCCTCACACCTCGATATGTACTTCGTTCTCCAGATATCAACACAGTCAAGCGATACATCCGTGTCTTGCATCACTCGGTCCTTTGTACTAGTCTGGTGATCCATTCAAGTCCTTACCGCCCCCAAAACCCATCTATCCCTCGGTCTATGCGGACAGATCGTGGCCAGCATCTGCAGATTGAGGGAATATCGGGGCAATTTCACGGTCATAGAGCACGTCGAAACTTTTCGCGAGACAGGAACACACATCATGTACCAATTTCTGCCCAACTTTGTGCAAGCTATCAAACAGTCTTTGTTAGAGTTCGAGACTGATAATGATGCGGTTCAAGTCTAGTATGCTTAACGTACCCAGCTAGGATGAGTATAGAATGGGTAGCTCCACTATACAATTGGACATCAACGTCAGCTCCGGATTTCTGTAGAAAGTCTCCATATCGAATAGCCTCTGGGGCGAGCAAGTCACACTCTGCAACTGCAAGAAATGTGCTGGGACTCTTTTGCAGCACTTCCATCGGTGCGAAGCATGGCGATGCGTCCCAATTCCGTGTTTCGTCGTCGGAGCGGAAATACATGTTTCGATACCAGGTCATACGTGAGGGAGTCAGCCACGGGGAATGCTTAGATGTCGCCCATACAGTATTAACGGTGGCCGTGTTATCGATCACTGGACAGATCAGTATTTGACAGACTATCTTTTCCGTGATCTCTGGATCCATAGCCGCCTTCATTGACACGCTTGACGCCAGTCCACCGCCTCTAGATACCAGTGCAGTTAGATATCTCCGTTCTGTCTCCATCCGCTTAATACTTTCGTGCTTACGCTGAGAGTCCCCCAACAGCTAATTTTGTTGTATTTATCGACAGTCTTGTTGCAGTGTCCGGTGTCAATACCCATTTCAATCCCGCAAAAGAGTCGTTGATGGCTATCGGATAACAATGTTCGGGTGCATGGCGGTAATTGACCGAAACGACGACGCAATTGAGGTCTATGGATGGATTTCTATGTGAGATCACTATAATTGAATCCACGAGGTATCGCGAACAACTTACATTTACAAATATGTCTAAGGAATCCATTTTCGCTGTTCAGCCCGCCAATCACCCAACCGCCGCCGTGATACTATCCAAGCTTAACGACTGTTCTCACGTTGTAACACAGGAAGATCCATAGGTAACGGCGATATACTGACATATACAAAGCAGGGCCACCCGCCATTAGGTGTCTCACTCTCGGGAGTAAATACTCGCACTTGATATTCATCAACATCGATGTCCATGACGCTGCCAACTTCCACTAGCTTTGGGCTCGCAAATCTAATGAGACTAGGTCGGAATCTTATGTCTGCACTCCATGGCTCTGACTCGCTCGGTGCACAGTACTGTAAAATATCATCGTGTAGCTTGACATATTCGGCGTCAAGTTTGTTGCGAATTGATTCGTGTATAGGCTGAAAAATTGTTTTCGCGGTTTCTGACATTGTGCCAACAGCTGGATATTAATATCGTCGCTTCGAGTCCCCGTAGTTCTTATCAATAAATGTGATTTTATTGGATTCTCTCAAAAACTACAGCTGTTTATCAAATGTCAATATCGCGCAGAGTACCCGAAGCAGGTCGATAAGACAAGCCGGCCAGCCAGCCGGCCGGCAGATAGGAAAGGCTCAACATTACCCTCTACCTCACTGTACGTACGTAAAACATTATGGAATTCTACCAAAAGTTGTGATACTTTTATCGAAGAAGGAAAGCTAAGAGGCTAACGTGCTTCACATTTCCTCTATAATGCCAAATCCTCTCTTTTAACCCTTGATATACATCAATATATCCCGACTCCTGAAGTGAAATCATCAAACCCTGGATGTGAGCAACTCGTTTGGTACGAAATCACTTTCAATTGTTCATCCTTTAACTTCTCTTCATCCCTTGTCAGACCCTTGTCACAGACAAAGACCATTAAAAATTAAGTTCTATGCTTAGAATACAGTGAAATCTATATCGTGTGGAATACGTAGATTCTGATGTTTATCGAGTATATGACATGGCTAAAGATATAACCTGGAACAGAATGAAGGTTGCGTTTGTGGGTATTGTAGCTATAGCTGATCATCATTTCCATCCCTTTTTCATCTCAGCGATAGCTTCCGACTCATTGATTACATCTGCAAATCTTGCATCCAGATCAAATAGAGTTGCCCTCTGTATTTCAACACTTCTGTCTCCACTGGCCTCGTCAACAACCATACACCGGAAGCCATGCCCGCATGCATCAACTGCCGTAGCCCTAACGCAACCACTTGTACTAACACCACAAAGAACGATAGTGTCCACTCCTAGGCTATTCAACTGGCCAAGTAGATTTGTTGCTAAGAAGCCGCTGGGGTTCTTCTTCAGCACGACGGTCTCGTTATCCCAGTCCGGAACCAAACCAGGCATCCATGCATCCATTCCACGCATGTCGCCTTCTTGCCATATAGAAATTCCAGGGGATTTTTTGTATTGTATTACTCCATCCACCATGTTTGGGTGGTTATAACGAACTTGACACCATATAATCGGTATATCGCTCTCGCGTGCGGCCGCCAATAATCGGATCATGCTATCTGGAGAAGATGCGCCGGAGGGGTTGGATAGTAGAGAGAGGGGCGATCCCTCTGCCCAATATGCGCGGCAAACATCGATAAGAACCAGGGCAGGTTTTATTCCCCAACCGATACGTTGGTGGTAGCCGGCTGCTTTGGAAGCATCGTAAAATGGGTGTGATTCCACAAGTGCTGTTGGCATGTTGACTTCTATACTATTAAAGCGGTCGTAAAGTGGGAAGAGGGCGGGATGAGAACGATAGTTGTATGGATAGAAAGGATTTGGCCGATGCCATTTATCATTTAGTTAATCATCTGCAATTAGAGATGGCGCATATCTGGTTGGATTGTGCCGGCCGGCATTTTCACGAACCGACTCAACATACGAACAATGACTGCTTTTTGGAATTTACTGTTCTTCGGTGATAAGAGAAAAAAGCATGCGAATATGCTAAATATTTTAGAAGTACCATTCAGAGACCATTAAGAATTACATTAATTTGTTATCGAAATAATGAACAATCAAACCCCATCTAGATTCAGACTCGGCCCGTCCATTTGATCTCCAAGGTTCGAAGAGGCAGATACAACATAATACCGAGAACAAGAGCAAATTCGAAAGCTAAATCTCCAGTGACCTTTGCAATTGGGCCCACGTACCAGACTTGATCCATTGACGGGACGACGAGTGCAAATGGGAGCACAAAAGAAGTGAGAGCTGCTAGACCCGGTGGCAACTCTCGAACGCTGTTCCAAATCCTGGGATCGAATGACGATGCCTTTCCTTTTCGGAAGACAAACCACTCCGTCAACAGAATGCCGGTAAACGCGGCACTCCAGTAGCCGATGATACCCAAGAAATCCTCGAGAGAGTCAAAGAATGATTCGGCAGCTTTGATGCCAACTCCGATATCAACAGCTGTGACAACAATCACAAAGATAATGCGAGGAACTTTTACGAATTTGGGCCAAATCAATTGAAAGCCGAGCGAGACAGAGTAAAACCCTGGTGCGATCTGCGCAATGACACTAAGAGCCAGAATGACGGCGATAAATTTGCCAAATCCGCCAAGTGGCTCCAGCATGGCTACCAAAATTCCTCCCACGGAGTCTCGGTCATTAGCATCCGACCAGCTTGGGATATTCGGTACAGCACCACCGATGGCTGCACCAACAATCATTAGAAGAATTGAAGGTAGACAAATGCCCATCCAGCAGTACGCGAAAATGCGCCATTTGGGCGCGTTTGGTCCTAGGTAGACTGCTGTATCTCCCACAGTGGTACTATACGGTAGCATATAGCCGGCAATCAAACTAATAAAGGTGATAATGGTCGGTCCATCAGAAGTAACTGCCGGCACTTGCTCCTTGAGCTTTGATCCGCCAGAACCGATGGTAATGACTATGGCAATGAATGCGGGAATCCAGGCCCATCGCTCGTAATGATGAATAGCTTGAAATCCTCCAAAAGCGGGAATCATAGAAAGGATAGCAACAATGACAATCCCAACTGTCTGACTGATTGTGTCTCCAGATACAGCAGCAAGAGTCTGCCCGGCAGTTACAAGGCAGATGATATTATATCCACAGAGTGTCATCATATTGAGTAAGGCGATTATGATGTTTGGGTACATGCCGAAGCTATACCGGGCCTGAATCATCTGACGCATCCCAGTCTGCGGGGAAATTGTTAAAATGTACGCTGGCGGAATGCACATTAACAGCGAAAAGAACAGTAGAAGAAGACTGGTATCCCGTAGGCTTATGCCGAAAGATAGTGTGCCTACCATGCCAGTGACGAGTCTATCAAATCGATTGGTAAGTAGACACTTCACCTAGATTATAGGGCGACAACTTACGGTAGTGGGCACAGCAGACTAGTGCACCATATGGTGAAGATCTTATTGAAGGCCGAGTCTGTACGTAGCTCGGGTGGAACTGGTTCCACTCCACGCAGTTCTACCCCAGACGAGAGAAGGAAGTTCACCGCGGTCTTTAGCGGTCCATGATTTTGACCATCCGACGATTCGCTTTCGCCGATCTGAATATCAGGCGCAATATTGACCGACGCCGGGGATTTTCCCCCTTTCTCAACATCGCTGGCAGTAGAGGAGGCCATTTTGTGTGGCAGAATTTGATGACCCGAGACACTGGGTAGGCATCCGAGAAGTGATGATCATGAATAGTAATGAAAGGAGGCGAAATAGAAGGACGTTTATATCATGGTGTGTTATCTGTTAAGCTGTCCGTGCTTAAGTCGGATCGTTGATCCAAAGAGTATGTCAGAAATCAATCCAATCCAAAGGTGAACTGGGCGAGTCATAATCATGCCTATCTAATATCACAAGTTGCCGGCTATCAGGGCTAGCAGGGCTAACAGATAAGGACTTGTGTCACCTACGCCACTTAGAATTTAGCAATTACGAAAGCCGTGCTCGCCGGGGTAATGGTCTGTCCTCTAATTTCATTTGTGGAGTCCCCGATAAGACAATCTAGGCGATAGACCCTCTACTTTCCTGAATCATGCACACTTTATGCTAGATGACAATGGTAGTCGGAGAATACGCCGAACTTACTTCTTGGATAACAACAATGGAATTCCTCATAGGAAAGACTTATGCTTTTGTAATGATACCCTCAAATGGTCGTCTATTATACATACCCAAGTCTATCTTGGTATTCGAACCTAGCTTATGGCGCCACTCGCTCGTGACTCGTAAAGTTATCCGGTCATGATTATGCGGGTCCTAGATTACTTATCCATGTGCCGCTACTCTAGGAATTATTGAATCACGCCAGTGTAATATTCCAATCTAGTCAGATTCATGGAAATCAGTATGTAATTGTTGACTTGAAATACAATTATTGAGGAGTCCCCAAAGGAGCGAGTCCCTGCTCCTCGAGCATCTTGTTGATGGCTGGAATGTGGTCAAGGAAAGGTCCCTTGACATTGTCCCAGAAAGCAACCCGTTGAGGTCGGATACAGTTGTGTCTTTCCATGGCGAACTGGGTGACTGAGAAATGGGAGCTTATGTGAAGCATGAATCCGAGACTATCTGTTCCAACTAAGACATTTTCCAGAGGTTCGGATGTTGCTTTCACCCATGCTTCGTAGGATTCTGCTGTGGTAATTAGAGTTGATTATTTGAAAGAGGAGCTTAGTAAGTACTCGCCTCCATGTGGCATATAACTATTCTCGAGTGTCAGACCACCAACGACCTGTTCCCTGGCACTACCGCCATATTTGCCTGATATAAGACCGCCAATTTCTGTTGCCATATTGCGATGGTAATACGGAGGACGGAAGGTGTTGGTACTAGTTTGCCATTTGGGTAGAAAGACTGCAAATTCTGTAAGGGATACCCCAGGTATCTTTGATCTAGCCATTAGGACGGTGTGAATGGTAGGATCGACCTGTTCTTTCAAAGTACTGTTGAACGAAACGAATTTCGAAAGTACGTATTTGAACGGGGCATAACTAATATTTCGATTAGTATACGCTAACGAACACTATAAAGAGATAACTCACTTTCCATGCCATGCCACTACATCAAATGGCGTCCAGGGCTGTTCATAGCTAAACAGCTTGCCCGTCAATTTGTGGATGATGGTCCATTTTGTCTCGTCGATATCGAAACTGGCTACCGGTGTCTCAAAGTCCCGAGGAAGCGCCATTCCATTGCTACCCAGTGGACCCAGCTCCGGCAATTCATAATGACTTCCGAAAATCTCCTGTATGTAACCTCTTGCTGTACTATCAGGCAAATCGACCTTCCATCGAATACCGGCTTGAATGACGCAAACTTGGCCAGGAGAAACCATCATTCGGCCGAGCTCGGTCTGGATATCCAGGGCACCCTCGGTTGGTATGATCAAAAAGTCACCGTCGTTGTTACAAAAAGCCTCGTTTCCCATACTCGCGTTTGCAGCGTACATGTGAATTGCTATTCCTTCTTTGTTTGTTGGGTCGCCGTGTCCACCCATTGTTTTGAGGCCAGTCAAGAATGTTGTTGTAGTTCCTGCCTCTGGAATATCCAGGGGACCCCAGGTGTAGCTGAGAGGTGTATATTTGATGGCTGAATTGGCGGGAGAGAAGCAGGCTTCAATATCGGCGTTCGCGGCCATAGGCTCTAGTGGCCGGTGTGCTACGGAGGGTCGTATCCGATACATCCATCTGTGTCACGTTCTCAGATACAAAATCGTATCTGATACTTGTAGAATATGCATAGACTTACACATGCTGTAAGGTCTGCCGCGATGATATAAATGATGTGCCATTCAATTGTTCTGAGTAAAGATCAAAGGCACATTTCTGTGGTACATTGCGTCCTCCTTCAGGTAAAGTACCCGGTCTGTTCTTAATATTAGCACGGCACGTCAAGAACACATCGCTCAGAAAGTGGACAAGATGTAGCCTACACTGCCTCAGACGCGAATCGATTTCCGAATCCTATCATGTACCGATAAGGATCGCTCGCAGTGGGTGGTGAGGTATAGCAATCGGTCGCTGACCTCCCATACGTGGATTTCACAGGAGCAGTCATTGGGATTGAGTCCTGGCTTGCTGGTGGCACGAACTCACCCATTATGATCCAATACCAGCGACCTATGCAAATGGGAGATCTGAAGGTATTTCTTGAGGAAACAAGAATGCCTAAAAGCCTGCAAATTCTCGGCGCTTCAAGATGTCATGATTAATGTTCTACTGGTACTTATCGGAGCCGGCTAGCTATCAGACGAATCCAATCATGCCAACGACTGTGCAGTACGCTTATGCTTACGACAACGGTCGCTGTATTGCCTGGCATTATCCGATCAGGCCCCTTATACCAGCGTTCTAGGGCCGGCAGGTTAAGGATGCCGGAAATGCCGGCCGGCACAGCTCTTATCTACACGAGATAAGGCCGACATGTCTGATGAATCTAACGAACACTGTGGGTGGACATGATCATGATATTGGCTAGCAAATTCCTGAGCTAATTCCTAGACATCGTAATTAACTAAGTATGTATGGTCTTGGCTTGACCAGGACTATCCAGAGTGAAGGTCGACAAAGCAGCTTCTCAGAGATGAATTCAGTCTAAGTCTCTCACTAACTTTGACTACATTGATCCAGTCTATTAAATGGTCAACCAAACAAATTGCATAGCATACTTATTCGTCTAAAGATCTTAGTTTTAGTACTATGTAACTTTTGGGTTGTTAGAAGCCCTAAGAAAGGACTTGATTATGTAACTGACCCTTATCCGGCCGGTTTATCCACGAGAAACGCCAAACTTCTCCCTGCACACTTTCATCCTGCCGGCCAAACGTGTCGTAAACAGCTTCATCATCGAAGAGGCATAGGCCGCATCGATTACACCCCACATAGTGTATAAATTTGGCCGTAATTCTTCTTCTAATGGATCAACAATTGCCGCCTGACAAACGGGGCAGCGATCAGGAGCACGTCAAATTGACGAGGGCTACAGTGGCTTGTAGGAGGTATGTACAGTCTTTATTCACGATATGCAAGAGTAGAGCTCATATAAACTCCAGATGTCGTCGCTTACGCACCAAATGCGTATATAATAATGGGAAACCGCCCTGTGAGGGATGCATTCGTTCCGGGTCCGACGTTGCTACTACATGGTACTATGCTTCGCAGTCCTATCGCGAAAAATAACAACTAACTTGTGCATTATAGCTACTTTCCAGCTAGAGGCCACAGTCGCCGGGATCGTGAAGTAAATCCCGCGTATTTACCATATCCACGTCGAACGAGACACTGACTCTGCATTTTCACTTAGTTTCGTGTCAATAAAAGCAGCAAAAGTGATCGTCAGTTGAGTTCTCCGAGCTCGACGCATGACAGCGTTACAATAGACAGTCATATATCCCCGAATGCGTAAGCTATTACCATCCCTACAACAGTAAAAGCTACTGGGTGAGATTCAAGCTGACCTATCAGCAGAGCTCAACAAGGAATACCCTCACCAATCCATTCAGCAGTAGGTAACACTGTGAGTCTATTAAGGGCAACGCGAAATGTTCTCCCACCCGCTAGAGAGGTGATTGAAGGGTGTAAAGTGTTTTGGACATCTTTCTTGCAGCTGGGGTTCTTTCCGAAGCGTCTATTCCTCGAGAAATTGTCTCAGGATATGGATTCCGTATCGCTGTTCGTTCTCTTGGGCATCTTGAGCAACTCTTGTCGCTTCACACCATGCCTTATCAAAAGGTATGGTAGCTGTCAGGCGGCAGGCGACTACTTTATTGGACATGCAACAAGTCTAGTGCTTGACGCGTTATATGAGCCCAGTCTCGAGAATATACAAGGCTTCTTCCTGTTGGCGCTTGCACAATGGGGCAGTGGTGATAAAGACAAGAGCTCGGTAGGTCTCACCAAATACATGAAACCAACTTTTACTCTAACCTACCTTCAAGATGAATATGGGCATTGCTGTTAGGAGTGAGTGATGACCTCAGAAGCTAAAATAGTTAAACTAATGAATGGAAGTGGCTGGCATCCTACGACTTCATCGAGAGGAAACTTACAATCTTCCCCCAGACGCGACAACTGATGAGATTGTCGACTCTGAGACAGCCAGGCGTACTTTTTGGGTGCTAGAGAGTAAGCTGTCCACGTCCAAACAAGTCTAAGGAAGTTGCCAATTCTCATGAATGATACCTTGCAGCCGAGGACAATCTTCATTCGAGTCACGCTTCTCCGGTTGCGTTCGGTGCAGATGATATCACAACATTGCTTCCATGCGAAGAATCCGATTTTGCATTTGGACGTATACCGTCGTCGCGAGCAGCTTTACCGGGCACCAAAGCCGCGAAGTTGTGGCCAGAACTTACATCTCTTCCATCACGCTCACTGTTCGCCACCCTCCTTCAAGCTCATAGTCTCTGGGGCAGTGTCGCGCGCAAAGCATGGCGAGCAGACTTTTGCTCCGAGGGCCCGCCTCCCTGGGATCAAAGTAGTACATATGCCAAGATGTGTCGAGCGTTGACCGAGTGGGAACGAGATACCCCGGCTAGCCATAGATGGAGTGTCTGGAACATGAGAGGGCATAGCGCGGAGCAGGTACATGCAGCTTATCTGAGTGTTGTTATGGTTACAAGGCTAAGCCACATTGTCATTCGGAGAATCTATTTGGAAGAGTAAGTGTTGGTTAATGACCTCTTCTAAGGACCACATATGATCTAACCGCAACATACAGGATGATTGCCAGTGTCACACAATCGGACAAAGACAGCGCACCGCAAGGATTTTGGACTACTATCTCGGATGAACTGTTTGAAAACGTTTTCGCCCTAAATGAACCGGTGGATACCTTTGTTTCGAATCGTAGTCCTCATGAAGGGTTCTCTGCGACTTTGGTGAGTATCACCTATGATATGATTCGTCTAATTTACTAATCCATTACAAGCTTTTTTCACTATACGTATGCGGCACTCTATATGTATATCTATTAAGAATGCCTGCTTGTAAGTCTCCTTGAATCCATACTTTCAATCGACCTACTTGCTAATAAGAACATAGTATGTCCACGACTAGCATCTCGAGCTCAGGTGAACCTTAATCGTGCTCTTGAGATTCTTGAAGATTTACAAAATGCGTGGCCGCTGGCATCAAGATGGTTAATGGTGCTAAGAAACTCGGCCACGTCAATTCCGACAAGGTCATCAACCGCTTCTTCTTCCAGTCCTCAGGGATGCCAACCTCAAGTAGTAAGTGGACAATAAATTTCCTAGATATTTTGACTTACACAATCCATAGAATTACGATATCCCTCATTCCGACATAGATCCCCCCGGTGAGACTGGGATTAAGAATAATTCAGGAGGTGGGAGTTTACAAATGCTTAGCGAAGCTGCAGTGTCCGCGGAGAGGAATAGTATTTTTCAAAATGGGCTTATTGGCCCGATAAACAAAGGGGGCAACATTTATACAGATCGGAACAGGGTCATGGACGAATTTCTCACATTTAACACGTCAGAAGGAGGGTCCGGCTTTCTTAGCCGACAGTCAGATATTTACACGGATAACGGAGCATCGTTTGATAAAGAGCTGACTGAGTTTCTGAATCAGCCAAGCTATGGGATGGTAGATATTTGGGTTCCTTCTGAGCAAGAAAGCTCCTGGATGTCTGCTGGTGAGACTTGATGTACAAGCCATCTGGGTGTGGTGCCGTTGAGTCGAAAATGCCGGCCGGACCGGCATCCTGTTATTATATACCCACCCCACTAGAAAGACTTGGGCAAACATGGCTATGCAACGAGATTTATTGTGTTAGAATTGTCATTAGTTGCTGATATAGTCCAGGCTACATGACTTCAAGTTGCTAAGCTATACATTTTGGATTGATCTTCCTCGGGAGTCGAGTATATAGCCCTGCTACAAATCACGATATCATCGCAGAAACAATGTCACCCCTTTCCGCCTCCGATTACCCAGCTTACGCTGCAAATATATCTAATAAGCAACAAGCCCCTCTCGGCTGGGGACAACGACCAGTATTGTTAATTCTCGATGTTAGCAAGGCATACTTTTCCGAGTCATCCCCAACGAATTTATTATCTTCGACCTGCGGAACGGGTGCTTCCGTACCCACCAATGTTTCACGGTTGGTCGATGCTGCGCGTGCTGGTGGATGTCCAGTTGTATGGGCACGCACAGTTTTTACAAATAGCAAGCTCCGCGATGCTGGAATATGGACTCAGAAAGTACCCGGGCAGTTACTGGAAGTATTCAGCAACAAGAATGAGAATGGTCTACATGGGTTTCTCGAAGGGATGACACCATGCGCGGAAAGTGGAGGTGATTCAAAGAGCACAGTGGCAGACTTGGTGATTGACAAGAAATTCGTGAGCGCATTCTTTGGGACGAATTTAGCAGGTCAATTGGCGATGATCGGTGCCGACACGGTTGTGCTGTGTGGTGCAAAAACTGGGGGAGAGATTCGACAGAGTATACTAGATGCCCAGGGTTTGGGATTCCGAGGGATTGTAAGTTATTTTTTATATCAATTCCATTTATTCCTGCGATTAACTCACATAATTATTACAGGTCGCAGCTGACGCGTGCGCGGACACATGCAAGGAAACTCATTTTGCGAATTTGTTTGATATACATGCTAAAATGGGTGACGTTCTCACCACGGATATGGCAATTGAAGGTCTAAACAAAGGCTGGGTATGGCTTAAATAATGTATACCTTGGTATGAATCAAAATTAATGAAATTTGTATTCAAAAGCTTCATGCGTGTAAATATCTGAACCTCGAAGCATACGTAGGCTACCTATGTAAGAGCATCTGCAGTGCTCTGATAGTCGAAAATATATATCCTTAACCACCGGCGCTTCCATAGTTTATTATTTTCGGAAGTGCGCTTAATAATTTTCTTTCTATTCACTTTCCATACGTACACTATGTCCTCGAAGAAGAATCCCCAGCCGTTATGGAGGTGTGTCAGCCTTAGGGTTATTCGGTAACTAGGGTAGTAGGCTTATCGTTATCTCCACTTAGAAGTGGGGCCATCACGTGTAGACACTGATTTGTCGCAACTAATCCAAATCAATCAAGTGGGGATTACTCTCCGCCTGCCGTTTCGAGCTTAGAGGCGGGGAAGACCGAGATAAGACGAAAGATAAGCTTATCATCCCTGATAAGCTATCTATTGGGAGCCTGGAATCCAAGGCAACCTGGCAACCGCCCGCTCCGGCCGGCAAATTCAGGCATCTCTCCACCTTTCTTATCAAGCTGATTCAAGCACAATCAGCTGTAGTCCACTCAATCCATCACTATTGGAAATGGAACACTTAATCAACAGACTTCGCGGAAGCATGTCTTCTCGCCTGGTCAATCTCGCGTCCTGGAGGACCGCAACACCATCATGGATATCCTCGCCCTCCCGGTATCCACACTGCTGCCGCTCAGCGGCTTGATACTTTTCCTTGCTATTTACCTCGTGCCAGCCGTGCTGGGAAAACGAAAATACCCTCTGCCGCCTGGTCCCCCAGGCGAGTTTATCTTGGGCCATTATCGCAAGATTCCATTTGTGGCCGCGTTCAAACAATACGCGCAATGGGGGAAGGAGTACAGTATGTCTGCGTGCGTGCCAGAAAAATGTTAAATCATAAGGCTGACGATGCTTTGTAGAATCCGACGTGCTTTACTTCGAGACCTTTGGTACGAAATGGATTGTGTTGAACAGTCTCAAGTCGGCGGTTGACTTGCTCGACAAACGGGGGTCAAACTACAGCGATCGACCTAAATTCATTCTCTTCGAGGAGTAAGCTTTTCTGTATATGTCTATCTTTTACCTCTGATATACTGACAAATTTTAAGAATGGGCTGGGCACCAACTCTTACGTGGTTACGATGGGGTCCTAAAATGCAGCAACACCGAAAAATCCTACAGCCGGCATTTAGCAAAGCGCAGGTCCGCCAGTATCAGGATAACCAGGAACGACAGGCTCTGATCTGTCTACGAAACATGCTAGATGATCAGGCAAACTACCTCAGTGCGATTCGTCGATTTGCCGTTGCGATTGTGTTGAATATTAGCTACGGTATTGACGTGGAATCACCAGATAGTCCCTGGATCAAGATCGCAGATGACGCAGCTGAAGCCATTAGCAATTCTGGTGCACCAGCAAGTAGCATCATTGATCGTTTTCCTGCGAGTAAGTTGAAACGGTATCTACCTAGATAATATCTTCTAATCATCTTGACAGCTCGTCATCTCCCTACTTGGCTTCCGTTCATGGAGCGTCTCCGCTACGCTCGCAAGTGGAAGTGGGCAATAGAAGCCATTACCAACATACCTTTTGCGTTGGCCCAAAGAGAAATGGTCAGTTGAGTAAAAATGTAAATGATAACGATTGTTGACATGCTAATACTCAATCTGTCAGGGCGAGAAAATTGACCGCAAATGCTTCTCACACGATCGCCTTCACGTTTACAATGCGAATGCCGAAAAAGGAAAACCGAACGAATTCACCATGGATGATATACGTGGCGCATCAGCTGCCATCTATATTGCAGGAAATGATACAGTATGTCCAAAAATGCCACTACATCTCATAGACACACAAGTAACAATAACAGACCGCCACAACAGTTCAACTATTCGTCCTCTATCTTATGCAAAACCCCGACGCACAAGCAAAGGCACAAGCCGAGCTTGACCGTGTTGTCGGCTCAGACCGTCTTCCTACCTGGGACGACATCCCGAATCTACCTTACCTAAATCTTATTCTTCAAGAGACTTATCGTATGAACCCGCTTTCTCCACTGGGAATTCCTCATGCATCTGTCAACGATGACGTGTACGAAGGAATGTTCATCCCTAAGGGAACCATTGTCTACCCGAACGTCTGGGGCATGCACCACGATGAATCGTTCTATTCGAAACCATTCAAATTTTGGCCGGAGAGATATTTACCCAAAGACCAAGGAGGCAACGGAGAGCCACATCCTGTGGGAAATTTTGGTTTTGGTCGCCGTGTTTGCATTGGCCGAGTACTGGCTGAGAACAGTCTGATGATTATATTAGCCAATATGGTCGCTACTATGGATATACACTATCCAAAGAGTCCGAATGGCGAGAGAATACCATTCGAGCCCGAGTGGTCGTACATAGGGCAAGCGTGAGTTTCTCCACGGCCCCATCATTATGAAATTACAATTGACTAACAGAGAATATACTAGACATCCGCTTTCATTTCCTGCCGACCTGATCCCTAGGTCCCCAAAGGCAGAACAATTGCTTAGGGCTGCTGTTGGGGTGGCCCGATAAAAGCCTATAGGCATGTTGATACCTTCGAGCGCGATTCAAGATTTTTTTGCGATAGATGAAATGGGACACGAGATAGTGTGCGTATGAAAGAAATTCCTTCTTATAATGAAGTTATTCGGGCATGATTCCAAATGGGCGTCGCTTCACCATATTGATTAGCAAGGTTAGCATTACTTTAAATGTGACATCTATCATGACTTTAGATACAGATTGATTTTCAAAATATCAGAATTTTCAGGTTAAATGACTGTCGGCAACTATAACATCCCTGGTTGAATGAATCTTAGTAGCGTAAGCTAGGAGATTTCAAGATGATGCACTCCGGCTTGCCTACACTTCTGCGCCCCAAGGCGCATTGGCTGGAAAGAATCTTTCACCTTTATTACCAGGTTGATCGGGGTCAAAGTCCAATCGATCGGGAATCTTCAGGCCCGCTGGTAAATGATACCGAACAAACCAGACAGAGACACCGTCACGATATAGCCAAGGATCCTCTGTTCGACGCTGCCATTCTTCCAATTTCCCACGTAGATCTTCCAGAACGGAAGCGTGGTCGGGATCTTTGACCAAGTTGTGCAATTCGTTAGGATCGTTTTCTAAATCGTATAATTCTTCGGGAGGCCGGAAGAAATAATCTCTCAGTTTGCGACCACCGATCAAAATATCTCCCTGGGATGAATCTATATTGCGGATATCCTCCCAAGACAGCGATCCGTACAGATCTGCCGCGAAGGGGAAGTCAAGACGCCATGCTAGGTTTCTGTGATACTTGTAGCGTCGATCTCTAATGAATCTGGTTGGCCAATAGTTGGTTACCTCATGAAAGGTATGCGAGCCAAATACTTGATCATAACCCGGAAGCAGCGAGCTATTACCGAGAAGCGAGATAAGTGAGCGGCCCAGGCGCTTTTTGTTCTCATCAATTACTCCTTTGTGACCCGCAAAGTCCAAGATAGTAGGAAGTATATCCACGTATGAAATCATATTTGGACTAACTGCTGCCGCTGTTGTAGGATGGCGGATAATCAATGGCAACCGTACTCCTGCATCGTAAAGAGTGGTCTTAGAATTCAGAAACGGCGGTCCATTATCGCTGAGGAAAATCACCAGTGTCGAGTCTGAGAGACCTGAGTCTGCCAGCGCCTCAAGAATGAAACCGACACCTTGATCCAGTCGATGGATTGAATTGTAGTATTCGCCAAACTCAAACCGCGACCCAGGAGTATCGTTGATGAATGGCGGAACTTCCACTTCATCCGGTTTGTATGTACCTTTTGTGATGCGACTGTCGTATTCTTGGTCATTTCCGAATCCTCCTCTCGTTCGGTCTCGGTGGGGGTCATGATATCCAACGGTAAGAAAAAACGGCCGCGTCTCTTTTTCAGATTGTTGGAAGAATGTTCTTGCTTGGTCGGCAATGACGGCAACATCGCGGGTATCGCTTTCCTGTCTTTCTTCCCAGGGGTACGCAGCTAGCGGTCCAACGTGTATTTTGCCCAGTATTCCAGTACGGTATCCAATTTGATTGAGCAGCTGAGGCGCGGTCTCAACGTGGTCAAAAGTCACGAAGTGATGACGGTGACTGGCGAGTCCATACTGTCCATTCTGGTGCGTGTGTTGGCCGGTATAAATCACGGAGCGACTGCCACTGCACGATGCTGTACTGGCAAAAGCATAGTCAAATCTTGTGCCTTCGGACGCAAGTTTATCGATGTTCGGTGTCTTGATTGACTTTGCTCCGTAGCAGCTCAATTGCTTGCCCAGGTCGTCTGCTATCAAAAGCAGGACGTTCTTTCTGTCCGCCATGATCAGAAAACTATTTTCTCTCAACTAAAACGATGGCTTTGCATGATAATAATATTTTGTAGACAATTGACATCGCGGGGTCACAGTCACGCAAGAGCCCCGCTAGGTGTCCCATCCCAAATAGGAAATCTAAGGTCAGCGGGCAAATTTCCCAACTAGGAACATTTGAAACTGACTAGATTTTCTCCGACGAGCTCGCCATCTCGGCCATGGATGATGCCTTCCCCTTGAATAATTGCGTGTTAGGGTTCTCGAGTCATGTCGCAAAGAACAATAATCATTCTCGGCTTAAAATTACCGCGTCGCTTAATAGCGGATAATTAATCAATGTTTCAAATGCCTCATTTTATTGTCTCTTAGGCTTATTCTTTCAGACGTTCGCACATTCGGCCCGGATGTCGCCATAAACTCGGGATTCAATCTTCGACTACTTGTGCCCTTGCCAAAAATTCTTATCGGAATACATGTACAACATGGAGAAGTATTACGCAGCTGATAGGACATAGGAAGATTGGAGTAAATTGATTGATATACTGGACTCATATGTCTAGATACTGCTCAACAAAGGCTAGATTCTGAATTGCCGCTAACCCGTACAATGCCGTGATATTAGAAGAGACCCAGCTCGCTTCGTCAATAGCCACAGGAACGTCACTGCCAGTGATATGCACTGGGGTCCAGGGCAATGATGTCGCGTACCCGTCTCCTTCGTAGAACTCCTTCCACGCACGTCGAGCAAGCTCTTTCTCACCCAGTTCACGAGCCACATACCCAGTCAAGCGAGAGTGGCCCTGGCGGAGTATTAGTTTGGGAAAGGAGACGCCATATCGATTAATCTGAGCACCGTTTTCTGCATTGTAATAAATGCAGTAGTCATGCCATTTGGATCGAAACTCTTCGAGTATTGTCTGCTCACTGGGGTCACGTAATGTCAGATCAAGTAGCTCTGCACACGTCTCAACAAGGCCAAACATGGCCGACAGATGAGCCACTTGCACATGTCCGGCATTGTGCGGATCGCTTGGAGGTGGGCTAATATTTCCACTTTGTATATTCAAGTGTGCCTGCCCCGTAACAAATCCTTTCTTTAGATGGACAATGCCTTTGATGGAATTGAACAATTTGTCCCGGTATAGCTCCCATTGCGGGCCCTTCCTCTCCCATTCCATCTGCCACGCCGCCGCCAGTGCAGACCAATCCGTACCCAATGAAATCAAAAAACCCTTTTCTGGGTCCGAAGTCACAGGGTCCGAAGTCACAGTACCTCGATCCTTGCGAACTTTCCTGTATGGATCAAGGAAAAAGTATGTTTTTTCTGCCTCTAGTGTCTCTCGTATAATTTCGCCAATTCTCTCATCACCCCCAGTGAGGTAATAGAAGAACTTCCGATATAAGACATTGGAGACTCGGCCTTGTTTACAGCTGTCGCTCCAGTGTTGAACTCCGTGTCTTTTTCCAAGACCTTTATACTTACCGAGATGATACATATCGACTTCAGAGGTGTGTCGAGTCAAACTTTCCGCGATTCGGTAAACATCTTGTCGTCTTGTGCAAAGAAAGTAAAGCCACAGCCATAAATCCGGAGACAACTCGGAATTGTCCCAGGCATATCCTCCAACGTCATATCGCCAGGTATGTCTATCTCCGTCGTAGGTGTGCATTATATCCCCATGGTCCCAGAAGCCGTACCATCGTCGTTGGGTTATCTGCTTCTGGTAGAAATTGAATAGAAATTCAAGGTTTTCCAGAATATCATTGACCTTTGGATTATGTTTCATTGTGACTTGAGACAACGTCGAGAATGGTGTCCAGTAGTCTCCGAAAGCCTTTGTGCCATGAATGTACTCCGAGTCGGCAATAAGGAGAGGCGGATTGCGCATTTCATTCACTATAGTAGAGAGTGCCGTCGTACTCGGTGTGCTATCGAAGGCATACAAATACAACTCATTTGTCCGGGCTATACCGTACGGTGTGCCCATACCTGGTTCCCAGTCTTCGTATGTTATCCGCATGGCATCCAATTGATCATCGTATGTCTCTTCACCCAGTCCGTCATGGTACGGACGCATGTCCATGGGCTCCGCTGCAGGACTGTACAACCATAAGGTAATTTCTCCAAGATCCGTATCCGCATTTCTGATATCCAGTTGCGTAGGGTATCTCTCCCAGAAAGATCGCATCCCAATGCCCAGACCTCCGCTCTTCGGTCCACCAAGATAGACGAGGCCGCTAGCTTTTGTTCCCCCTGGAATATTTACCCAGCTATGACCGGTTTTAGTTCTTTTTTTCATTGTATATCCGTCGGAAGAAAGTTGCTGTAAGGTGAAGTCGCTCCATTTTGGTACCCATCGTAAACCGGACCTGAAGTCGGTGTTCCATTGTTCCAGGGGTGGCGTTGGCTGGCCAGAAGTTTGCGCGACTCGTACATATTGACCGGGATCTTTCCATAGACCAGTGACATTCTGTACAGCTTCATGAAATATCCCGCCATGTTCACCGGCCAGTCTCGCGTGTCGGTTATAAGGTCACTCATCGTTCAACGGTACGTGAAATCGGATGCCGATACCGCGAATGAAATGTTCTTGTGGGTTTTGATCGTAAATTACGGTATGTACAGCTCGAATCGAGTCTGAATTTGCATAAAGGTAGAACCGTAGAATAAAGGGGAGAGATCCGGATGTTGAGAAAGGTGTTTGCTCCGAGGATGCTAGTTGCTGATGCTTTCCTTCAATACGTACTACCACTCTGACAGGGCCATCGCGTTCAATTTCAGCCTTATCGATTTTTCCTTTAAAATTGTGTTGAGTGATCCGATTATCAGGACCCTCATCATCAGTTGCCACAGACGATTGATATCGATAAATCAAATGTCCATTCCGGGCAACGGCCTTTCCAGTAGTTGAATGAACTATCTCCTTAATGATAGAATCACCTGTGGTTGAAAACGTTACTTTGATCTTCCCAGTGTCTACTTTCAAGTTATCCGATGCCGAATCTATCTTGATCGGTGATACAGTCTCATCATAGCTGGCGGAGCCTTCTATCGGAGCCGATGACGACGTGGAATCAACCGAAAGGCTAGTAGGGTACTTGGATATACCCGGTAGTGCGTGGCCGGTCCATTTGATCGAGCCATCTGGCCAGTAGGCAGTGTTCCAGGATTGCAAAGGTAGTCGCTGTCCATTCGGATCGAAACAAGCCAGACTACTGCAGTCCGAGAAGCATTGACCCTGTCCCCAAGGGACGGCAAACGTTGTACCCGTGTTGGGAGAAGGACTACCGCCTAGCCAGGTAAGTTTAGGCATGGCCTTCAATCACAATACCCGTGACGCGTCTCTTGATGATAGGAGGCTTGTAAGCCTTAACGTATGTATTTCAAATTAGAACAGGTAACAATCGCGATGTTATTGATGGCGTCAGAATCGGCTCGATGTATGAATTTATGAAAGTACACCGTTGTAGAATCTCATCAGATGATTTTAAGCACCACTCAGAAAGAGAATAGGTAACAATTATATCAGAAGCAATTAAGATATTTGCGCCGTCGGAATATCCCGACTAGGGCTTCAGTATCCAAGAACCCGGCGCGAGAAGATGACAAGCTAAATGAAGATACACTTTCAATATAAATCTTCCACCAATGTAAGACGCTGCGAGAGAATGTTTCGGCTAATAATTTCTTCCTATCGCACGAGCATATAAACTGCGGGGACTACGGTGTCCTGATATGCGACTTCTAATTGACTCAATATGGCATCGATTGATGCCATCCGCGCTTACATGACGAACTGAACTAGGTACCAACGTCCTAACTTGTTTGCTTTTTTTGACAATCAGGCCCACACACAAATCTTGTCTGATATTAGGTCTTTTTTATGGAAGAAAAATACTGGCTGAGTATTCTCTCGGGATATCTATCATTTAGATGTGTAGTCAGTATGCAAAGCAAACTTGTAGGTAAGCGCTCTAATCAAGTTTTGGAGTAGACTAGAGTATTGACCTATCTACCACGTGAATGACACCATGGACGACGAAAATCACGTACTGAGCTCTAATAGATTGCCCTAAAATATCGCCTCGTAGACTTTTCGATCCCTTTGAGTACTTAAATGCGGCCTGCCGAGCTCATGATAGAGTCCGAGTGGCTCAGTTTTGAGACTGCATTCCAAGTCCAACCCTCCAAACTTCCCAGAACACAAACGCAGCGGGATTGTGTCAAGTAATTTCCGCCATGGGGACTCCTGATATCAAAGTGGCGTCGTATTCCTCTTCAGAGGTCAAGGCGGCCCAAAGTCCGAACGTCAAAGGCCATCCGAGTGACCTTGCCGAGCCGGAAGAAATTCACGAGTATCAATCAGTACTCACCTCTCTATTCCAACGCAAGAAGAATGTCGATCCGGATGCTATTGCTACTACTCGCAGTGTGTTTGACGATCCGTTACTCCGGCAATACTACCAGCCTCATCCCCAATACGAGAACCTTCACCGGTTTGATATAGATGAAAGATGGACATATCGTGAAGAAGCTGCTGTGCGACGCAAGACCGATTTGACCATCTTAGTTTGGATACTCGTTATGTTTTTTGGCCTCAACTTGGACCGAGGAAACTTGGGGAACGCTGCAGCGGACAATTTGTTGAAGGATCTAAAAATCACCACCAATGACTACAACAATGCACAAAACATGTACCGTATTGGCTTTCTTATTGCCGAAATTCCGTCTCAAATGATTGGAAAACGATTGGGTCCCGATCGATGGATTCCAGTTCAGATCATTGCGTGGAGTCTGGCGTCTGGTGGTCAATTCTTCATGCAAAACCGGGCTGGCTTCTTTGCATGTCGGTTTTTCATTGGCTTGTTTATGGGTGGTTTTATTCCAGACGCCATTCTTTATCTGTCTTACTTCTACACCAAATCAGAAATGCCATTTCGACTCGCCTTGTTCTGGTTCACTGACTCTATGTCCGGTGTGATTGCGTCTTTCATCGCCTATGGTGTACTACACATGCGGGGTGTAGATGGCCGCGAGGGTTGGCGATGGCTCTTCCTAATCGAAGCTCTGATTACGATTGTTATTGGTTTTCTCAGCTTCCTCTTCTTGATACCTGGTCCGACACAAACAAAGACATGGTGGAACCCCAACGGATTCTTTACCGAAAGGGAAGAAAAGATTATAGTCAACCGCGTTTTACGCGACGATCCATCCAAAGGCGATATGCACAATCGTCAAGCATTATCCTTGAAGATGTTGTGGCAAAGTCTGAAGGACTATGACTTATGGCCTATTTACATCATTGGCATATTGTTTGAAATTCCAACGGCTCCGCCAAAATCGTATCTTACACTGTCTCTCCGCAACCTCAAGTTCACTACGTTTCAGACAACATTACTTTCGATCCCTGTCACGGTGTTTGCAGCTCTCAATCTCCTGATTGTGACATGGCTTACAGAGCGTTACCATCAGATCTCCATTATTGGTCTTCTCACCCAGATATGGTGTCTCCCACTTCTGATCATCTTGTTCAAATGTGCTGGAACGTTGTCAAATTGGGGCCTCTACGCAGTTACATTTGTGCTACTGGGCTGGCCTTCTCCCCATGCAGCACAAGTCGGTTGGTGTTCCCGTTTGAGTAATACTGTTCGAACAAGAGCAGTCAGCGCTGCCCTGTATAACATTACCATTCAATTGTCGGGAATTGCGTCCTCGAATATCTACCGCTCCGATGATAGCCCATTGTATCATCGAGGTAACAAACAGCTCATTGCTATCAATGTTGCCACCATTGTTGTATACGCTCTTGCCAAGGCGTACTACGAAGCTAGGAACCGGTGGAAGAAGGCACGATGGGAAAAGCTGAGCCCTGAAGAAAAGGCGAATTATCTAGAAACGACTACTGATTTGGGCAACAAACGTTTAGACTTTCTATTTGACACTTGAGGTTATCTACGTGTTTTGGATTCACTTCAAACGAGTGAAACTACTGAGAAAAAGTGAACTGATCCGGCCGATGCAACTGCGGTCCATCTGCAGTCGCCCGATTCTAGGTCAAGATTAGGGCAGTGCGAGGCTGAACAAGCTACAATGGGTATGGTTTGTATCTTCATCACAAGAAACAATATTCCAGCTTGTGTATCCCAATCATATTCATTCGTGTATCATGCGCATGGTGAATCACAGATATTGCTCAACCAGGTACTTCGATAAAATCTTGACTTGAGAAGGATGACTCTGCCCAGCATGCCACTGCGAAAGACAACGGACTTACGCGCAAGAAGATTTCTTTACAAGCATTCATAGTTGTTTCGTGCTTCCACAGTAGTTAATAGATTCGTATGTCTAGGCTATTTATGTAAGTGGTGTAAGACCATGAAACGGAAATTACATGAAGCTATAGACAGAAAATTGACCTAACCATTCAAACTATTCATGAACTATGGTGATAGAGTAAATATCCACCTTGCTATAGTCGTTGGTACCTTGATTGTAATCGCCGACTTTGAAGTAACTATCAGGATAACCAAGCTGACTGGTATCGAATGTCTGCTTAGTACCGCCGTTCAATGAAAATGACAAGACATCATTTGAGTATCCCAGCTCATAGGTAAACTTTGTTCCTTCAGGAATATTTCCGACCGGGTTGAAGTCTGTGTCTCCTCCAGTTGTAGTCTGCTCTACACCCATATAGATGTCGCCAGAGGGCTTGTAGTACAATTCCACCACGGGCTTCGAGTATTCAGCGGAGAAGACTTGTCCAATCACCGTTCCATAGTCTCCATCATCGGCTTCTGGAACAGTCAATTCCACGGTCATTGTGTTCGTGCCGCTTGCCGACCAGCTTGATGGATTTTCTTCACGCAACTCAGTGCGACAATGCTTGCTGCCCGAAGTTTTCGCGCAGCCCGTCGAACTTGGGGGTGCATTCATAACAAGATGATTGCTTGTCTCGTTCCAATAAAACCAGGTCGAATTCTGGTAACCGTCACAACCACTAAGCTCTGAGCCAGAGACAAAAAGAGGATCTCCACCGTCGGTGCTATATGGTAGCTGAAGTTGGAAGTTTGAAAGAATAGGCATGTAGTATCCAGGTGCGCAGGCCGCCCATGCCGTTACCGCATGCCCAGCGACGCATAATAATAGGCTTGTTTTGGATGGCATGTTCGAAAAGGAAAACTATTTCAATTTAATCTCGATTATTTTTATTGCCTGATCAAGGTGAGAATGTTATAAAAATGTACCTAAGTAGGTGACAATTGTTTACATTTATATCTTGCAAACATAGACCTAGCAATAGTTCATCTCGATATTCAACAGTACTCTAATACCAGTTTGGAAAATGGGGAAGCAAGCAAAGTATAAAGGCTGATCAACAATTCCCTTTTATGGCGTAGTTCGTGTCAATGTGACAGTTAGAGTGACATCGCGATGTGAAACATGGCTTGTCATGCCGAAAAAATGTTAGGGGCAGTTTCCTAAACCGGAAACATCTAGGGCGAGGTCTTCAAGATTTAAAGTAAAGATCATCAGTCGCTTTATATGAAACCGTTCGTTTCTCCGAATCTTTGCTGATGTTTATCTATCGATCGCAAGTGCCTAGACTTTATTCAATCAATAGACCGTCAGCGGTAGCGAATATTTAGCCACTGGGTAGTAACTAATCAACTGAATGACCATCATTTTGCCAAACAGCAAATATTATATTCTTTCTTCTCGGTGAGCATATCTCTCTCTTTTTGGTTACATCAACATTAAACAGGTCCTAATACTATTCGTATGAGTTAAGCAGAACGAGCACTTGAGGGGACATTTTGATGTACATTAGTTATATTGGGTTTCATGTTTTCATATTTTGCTTTCAAAACATCTCCTGTTTCATAAAAATGTGAGGCTCTACCAAATTTCTCCTATTGAGTTTCAGTCGTTTCGCCAAATAACAAATTTACCCAGATCGATTTATTTCGGTGTATAGATGCGACGGTCACGGATAGGGTTAGGGCTTTGTTGTTGTTGCCCTAACTGCGTACAGACAGTGGCTTCGTAAGTGTTGACAAAACTTTAATATGCATCAAATATATTTTTGGCTTGAATGAAATTTTCATACGATCAAAGTTCTCTTTTATCATCTACGAGCAGTCAAAAGAACATTCCATCTGGGATGCAACTCGCCTAAATTTCCCCAAAAGACAAAGTCCTCATCAACGCAGATATCTCGCGAGCTGATCATGATATAAAGTTCTGACAGCTTTCAGAATGACCTGAGTCAGGGGAATTCTACCTACACTGTACCTAGGTAAGACGGCGTAAGCACTATCCATAACAGACTTCGGAAAGATCTAGTTCGTAATACGCGTACAGTCCATATTTGAACATTTTACCCTTGTCAATCGTGATTCAGTATCTAGGGTTTACAACCTTTCGATTCATGTTCACAGAGCCTACCGCCATTGGTAGGTACAGAGGCCTGTTATCACAGAGAAACTCGCCCACAAGCTGAATAATATGGATCAAGAGTAAAGCAATGTATAATATGGAATACTTCACCTATTATGTTTTTTCATCGGTTCAGTTAATTCTTAAACTGAAGATCTACGTGGTAAAAAAGATGCCTACGAATCGAGCCACCTTACTAAACCAGGCATGGATGCCACCATTGAAGGAGAATTCTATCAATTGTCAAACGTGGAACAATTACATTTATCGATACTCAAGATTGGTAATAACTTAAGTCATTCAGGGTTAAACAAATTGTTATACAGAGTCTTTTAAGTAAAAGCTCGTTGGACTTTGGGGTACCACAGCGCTGAAACTTGTAAGAGACGCTGCACTGATGCGGTGCTAGCAGTGGTGAAGGCCTTATTTTTGGTTCCTGTAAGAGAAGAATCGTCTAGTTTCTCATGAGCCTTGACATTCAATAATAGTATACATATGCATAAATCTACGACCTTATGTACGTGTTGCTACCTAACCTATGATGTTCGTGTGGCTTATAATTCTTATGTTTATTTCATCTTATCTACTTGGATACATCTTCTCATTCTTGTTGTAAGCGGGTGTCTCTCACCTGTACGACCCATCTTCTGCACATATAACTAAAATTGTTTGTTTCTCTGATCTTCTTACACGGTACACAGGACCATCTGTATGATTCAGGTTGGGGTTCTAGGTTTTAGATATGGGCAAACTCTGATTCATGATTTACGCAGGAGAATACAAGCTGTGTCACGTAAGATACGGTAGAGCCTTGTATTCCATGACGACGCATATCAAGTAGAAGATGGCTGTTTCAGTTCAGTGTCGACCAAAGCCTTAAAAGCTACACTTTTCCTCCCTCTTATTTTTCTCGGGATTGTTTATTCATTGATGTCAACAAGTAGACTAGATCTCACTCCATTGACACTCTTGAAGCTCGTCACAGTTTGACAGACAACTCCACTATCCACCGTTCAAGATGAAGCTTATAACTATCGCTCTCGCCCTCCTCGCCGGATCTACATTTATAGCCGCCGCACCCATTGAAGAGACTACACCACTTGCAGAGACTATGACTACAGCTACTACCGAGCCTGAGCCTGAGCCTGAGGGTTGCCCAAATGGATGGGCCCTTTGTGGCGTGAGTTTAGTACTGACATCTTTATTTATCATATTGGAAGTTAATGCTCTGCATAGAGATGCAATGGAACTTCATGCAAAATTGCTGGTGTTAACTAGTAAGTCGAAGACATTGAACGAAAAGAAGAGGGATCTAGATTGTTTGTGATACTAATATTATTTTTTAGTCCCTGCGGCTACGGTACTGTATGTTGAAGTAGAAATAATTATCGCATTGGTATTTTATCTGATCTTGCACTGACTTCGTTTTGATATAGTCATGCACGAAACAAAGTGGTGGAGGAGATGGTGCTCTCTGTGGTACGAATGTGTGGCCCGGTGCTTGTTATTGTCCCGGTCATCACTAGATTCGGTACCCGACAATAATTCTTGATTACCGATGTCGATGGGTACCTTATGGTATCGAATATTGAGTAATTAGCCTGTATTCTCTTTGTGTATGAGATCCCGGATGTTTTTGCCTCGTGATTCCTCATCAATTCAGGTGGTTATTTTGAGCGCTTTTTTACCGAGATTCTCGACGTTGCTTGTCTACCGCTTTTCTGGCTTTCATTTGTCTAGAAGTTGAGCAGGTACCTTTGATCCTTGATATGACGGAGGTTCCAAAAGCTGTCTCCTTTAGTCGTGAAATGTCAAATGCAACATGATTTGGATCTCTACGAAGGATACCTGACTTATTACAGACGCCTAGCCAGCCTAGAGTTGACGTAAGCCGGTGACACGAATCAGGAGATATAGAGAGAAATCAGTCCCTAGTGGACCTGCTTAGATGCGTACATGCCACAGTCGGCGATAGGGTTAGGGCTTTATTCTTCTTGCCCTAACGGTCTACAGGCGATCCATTCGTAACGTAATTGATAAAATTGCCCTACACATTAGATCAACTCTTACTCGACGGAAAGTATTATACGTACGATCAAAAATCTCTTTTATCGACTGTAAGTTCTCTAACGAATACTCAGATTGCAATATTTCATTACTACCTAGGCCTCAGTACGACCTCGAAGCTCCAGAAGTTCTATCTTTCTTAAATTACCGTGCCTTTATCGAAAACAGGCGTACCGCTGCCAAGATCTAGGTATCTAGTAATAAAAGCACCTAAACCATGGATTATTTGAGCATTGTACAACAATACAGATGTATTGGTTTACTAGGTTCTTCATACGTGGTACAATAATCACGAACCCCAAGATCAAAAAGCTCCATGTAAGTGTGGGGTCAGTATAAGTAGGTACCTAACTAGTGCTTATTTGTGCTTATCCTGCTGCCTCGGCGTTTTCACTAGAGGCCTGATATGTATGACTCATTGGACCACGCTAGACAATAATTATTTACTGCGCGCGCCGGAGAGGAGGGAGCTCAAAAATTTTCTCGAAGGCAAGTACACCTGCTTTTCTTTTGCACTCTTGCTTCTCCAATTTATCACCTGTCGAGTGCCTCAATCGCCGCCTTGTTTCGCTGTGGACGGAACTGTTTACCCTTTCTCTGCCTTTGTCTTTTTTTCATTTAATTTCAGGCGCAATATTTCTCCGTGTCCCCGGAGACTGATTTGATGGCCAAGATGAGAACTCTGCTCCTCCTCGGGGGAATGACCCCTGATGTGACTGAGCTGTATTATAGGACTATCAACACTGTTGTGCGCACTCATCTAGGCGGTCGCTCCGCCGCCCCTCTTTTCATGTACAGTGCCAATCTAGAGGAGATGCTACAGTATGCTTCCAAAAAGGACTGGTCCGGCTTTCTTCCGTGTACAAGGATCCAATCAAAGCTCTGAGCTCCGGATCCCAACGAATTGATGGAATTGTCGTTTGCGCTATCCTCGCTCACAAAGTCACGAGTCAACTGATTACCGAGTCCAAAGTCCCTCTACTCCACATTGCCGATTGCCTTTCAGCGTACATCAAAAAGACTCACCCACATGTTACGCGCCTTGGTCTTCTCGGCCCAAAAGCCACAATGCTTGACTCTGAAGATCCGGATTTCTTTGTTGGACGCTTGCAGAGCTCTCAGCATGGCTTTGAAGTAATAATTCCTCAGGGCGACGATGACGTCGAGGAGGTCAACAGAGGAATGTTGGAGGAAGTTGCAAAAGGGCGAGCCTGTGTGACCGAACAAACAAAGGTTATGTTTGTCTCGCAGGCACACCGGTTGATCGAACGAGGGGCTCAAGCTATTGTACTTGGAAGCACTGACCTGGGTTTTGTCTTTCGGAAAGATTCTCTCCCTGAGGAGGTCCCTGTGATTGACCCGGCGGAAATTCATGCGAAGCAGGCTGCGGAGTGGATTTTACAGCTTGACTAGCTTTATACCTGTACTACATGTACATACATACCTTGCCTATGATAACGGACTAAATCTTAGGTCTGCATCGAGAGACCCGTTCAAACCCTAATCGGTCTTTCAATGTGCCAAATCGGATACTGTAACTGACCCTGGTACGCGTACATAAATCTTCCTTGTGGACAGAGAAACACTACCTAGGTAGACGTTCAAAATAGCACAATGGCTCATACCGGGTTTCCCTTTGAGTCCCATTGACTGCTGGACTTCGTGGGGCTGAAAAAACACAGTGGATAATACTCCCAACACCATGATGTCATTCCATGCCGTCCGTCTCGGTGGTTCGTCAGAATCAAAAATTGCCCAGTAAGACCAGCCTATTCACAGCCTCAACCCACCTTGGCGATGAATCGATTATTCAATGTTATGGATCTGTTGGTTTACGTACTTGGTTATCAATGGGTATATATAGCCGCATCCATGGACACATCCGGACATTGTTAACTAGATATTTTGCCTTACAAATTGTCCGCCACACAGGAATTTCCTCCGCTCGAAAATATCCTAATCCTAATCTTGTCTAATCAAAATGCCTTTGAACATCAGCGCACTCGCTCCTGGGCCGGCGGGTACAACAATGCTCGGAGAAAGAGGTGGCATTGAAGCAGCTGCGCAGCGAGGCCTTGAGCGTCAACAGCGCGAGAGAGAAGAGGCTGCACGAGAGGGCAAAGTCATGAACGACACAATGTCTGCCTCTGGGACGACGCTTTATTCTGAGAATACGAAGTCGGACGGAAGTGAACGAGATATCGACCTCGTCAAACCAAGCTCCAATCTGGACAGCAAGAAGACCCCCGAGCATGCTTCATCCCATACAAATAAACCTCGTCAAGGCGATGATGGGTCGTCCCAAAAGCATAGTGAAGGAAAATGGGAGAGATTCAAGAAACATTTCCAATAGTTCGACTATCTTTGTGTCTACTATATGAGGGCTCCGGCTGAAGTTTAGTCAATTTCTCTACATTTGCATGTGCAAACAGCACATATAGATTGTCATTAAGCGTTTCATCAGTGTTGGGTATTAACATAAATACATCATCTCAATCATTGCTCTCAGTTTCCCATGAATCATCGCTTGCAGCATACAAGCCATTCCGCACAGACTCGGTGTCATCCAAGGCGTGCTGCATGATCATATGGAGAAGCCCTGCCAATTGAGCCGACCCTGGACCGGCTGCCCCAATATACTCTTCGTATTCTTCATCTTCAAAGTCCGAGTCATGGAGTTCATCGTCATCGAACTCGGGTATTTTATACGGACATACTCGAAAATCTACTTTCGTTCCGTCGAACATATTTTGTAGACTAAGAAAACATTGTGATGGGGTTTGACCTGGTGGAATAACTTGTCCTGCAAGCTTAATGGGTTGGGTGATGTCTGCTGCAAGCACCAGAAATTCGGTGAACTGTGGGTACAGGCCATTCTTGCAATCACTTGCAATATACTGGACCATGTCTCGGACGGACGAGTTGCAGTTGGTGATATGAAATCTCTTTATTGACAAGGGCAACTGTGGGTGCGGTGGAAGAAGGTCATGTGCGATGAAAACGCTTTCGAGCACGCTAAAGTCGCGAAAGGAGCCTATTTTGGCTGGATTCGGCATATGTTCTTGAAGCTCCTCGATCCCCCATGGATGCCACGAGAATGCGAGATTAAAATGCTCCAGGGTATCCTTGTGTAAGAGGAGGGCTTCTTGGGCTTGCGCAGCGTTAAACTCTGGCGCAAACTTTTGATCCGACGATCGACGTTCTGTTGGGTCCAAGCTAAAGTTGTCATACGCAAACGCCTTTAATTTCTTGCACGCCTTTAAAAGTTTCTGAAGGGCAGGATAGTCAACAAGGCAATGATGAAATGATAAATGTTCCGTTGCCAGCACTCCAGGCGTCCAGGAATCCGGCAACGATGAATAGTCCAGGTCACCATACTCGAACGTTACGTCACTGAGTTTAGGAAGCCCGAGGAGCTTCTCGTAGAGAGCAATTTCGTAACCAGCAGCTTCGACATTAGCGTCGATCCATAGGAGATCAAGATTGGGCAAAAGTAGCGGGTTGCGGTTGAAGAGAAAGTTAATAGGCTCCATTGAGAGCTCAAGACCCGGTAGGTATAGTTGACGAAGATTAGGAGTCTTGTTAACAAGTAACGCTGCGAAGATGCTGAGATCGCGTTTTTTCATAAGCCGAATCCAGAAGCGCTCCTTGTCGTCGGGTAACTGAAACTGGCGAATGACGTTTTCGAAAAGCGAGAAGTCCTCATCATCGAGATTTATATCCATTAACCCTTCTGGCATGAGGCTCATGATGGAGATACATTGCACATGCTTTCCGAGTTTTTCGTTCTGATAGATGGCTCTAGCAAAGGAGACAATTTTTGACATATCGCCAGACATGCCATCCTCATCGAAATCGCGAAACAAAAGAGGCTGGGCAAGGTCACGGAAAAACCGCGAGACCAGGCATACATTTCGTAGATCTTTCAAATAATCAAAATCTTCATCTTCATCATCTTCATCGTCCTCGTCGTCTTCATCGTTCTTGCCGTTAGTTTCGGGATCGTCTTTGGGATCGTCCTTCCAGTTCGCTCGCGCCCTTTGGTCCTCTCTTTCTAGAGGATCATCTTCTGGATCATCTTCGAAATCGGCAACGTACTCCAGGATTTGGCCTAGCAGCTCCACTGGGAGATCTTGGATATGAATCATTGTCGGTGACTAGAATATTGCTTCGAGATAGAATTTGACGTTACTAAAAAGGCGGTCAGCGAGACACGTCGCGTTCGACGCGTTAAGTGCACTAGGCCGTATTAGGCCAAGATCGCTAAGATCTATTTTAACCCTAACCCTAAGGCCTAAAGCCCAAGAGCACATGTACAGTGAACGACGAAATAATGCGGGTTTGACTATCTATGCTAATCAAAAAAAAGGGCTGCGTTGATTACAATCTTGTTCTTCATTGCGTTGAGGCATTCCTGCCATTGCTCAATGTGGAATGCCTCGTTCACGATTCCCGTCACCTTTCCTGTGTCTATACTCATAGTCAATACTACTACTCTTTGACGATCATTCTGTTACCATTCAAGGGCAGGTAGGCACCCACCAAAATAGTTAATAGTAGCAGGGAACTTGCAGACCTGACTGAAAGAACCAATAACGTTGATCTCCTCCTGGAAGATTTGTTCAGCGATAAAAGGCAACGAGCATTATTTGAGTATATCCCCTACACCACAAGCTTTCCTCCTTTCTGCACGAAATTGATTGAATCTTCAAGGACTTCGGCGCTTCCAGTAGCCTCGACACCAACATCAAAACAGTACGGGTTCTTGCTTTTTATGTTCTCAAGCGTCGCTTTCGCTGCTTCTTTGTCGCGAAGAAGTTCGACATATTCATCTGCAGCGTTGAGTGATCGTGCAAGATCCATCTTGGGTCCACCAGGTGCAGCAATAACCGAGTGACTAGCGCCATGCAGGCGAAGCATTTGTGCTAACACGAGTCCAGTCGGTCCGGCACCGAAAAGAAGGACTTTTGGCCCCAGTTTAGGGGCAATCTTATCCATGCGATGAGCGGCACAAGAGGCTGGTTGAATCAAACTGGCATCGACGTCGGAAATGTTATGAGACTGAAACACTATGTGCGATGGGTATACAGCATATTCGACGAAACCGCCATCGACCATCACGCCTTGGGCGATGAAATGCTCACAAAACAGTTCGTCGCGCGACGGCAGTAATGGCATTTACCACAGAGCTCGGAGTTGTCTGCCACCACGCGATCACCGACTTTGAATCCTTTGACGCTGGAACCGAATGCTGCTACTACACGGACGGTTTCAAGGCCGGGCACAAAAGGAAACTATAAATTAGCTTATGAGCTTTGGTCAATCCACACTGGACATTTCTGGTCCAAATTATCATGTCAATGCTCGAGGAAAGCGGCTTAAAATTACCTATACTCCAAATTCTTCATCGTGGATGTGTAAATCAGCGCCACAAACGCCACTAGCCTTCACTTTGATCTATGGCTTCACTCTTGGAAAGACATTCCCTCGTATCGCCAAAGTGTACTTGCTGACCAAAACATCATCATCTTGAACAAGCGGCAGAGGTTTCTGAACAACGCTGAATTTTCTCGGCTCTGAATATTCTATTCATCCGAAAGGATTGGTCAGCACCAACGATTCTCTTCGCAATTCATTCGAGAGCTCGATGACAGGAGAAAATCGTTACCTAATGCCTTCATTTGCGAAGACAAATTGAAACAAGTCATCTTCGTTTATGTGATCGCTCTGAGATTGTTTCGATAGTGCTAACGCTCGAGAGTCAAAGACGAGATGTTTGTATGAAATATTTCATTGTTGAGGCTGGGCAGGTGTGATGGGAATATTTCTGGTAGAGGACACGCTGTGATCACAGAAAGCAGGTTATCGTTTCTCTATTCAATTCAAAATCAATGTTGAAAGATGGGAGAAGGTGAATCATGCCGCGTTCTCGCCGACCCTCGAGACGACAACCCTCGCGTCGTGTTTTGTGGACGTCCACTCGGTCAATCTCCGATCAGTCGGCTGCAGATAAAACCAAGCAAGGCAAAGCACATTTTGTCAGCTTAGATCGGTTGATTCTACCAACAACATATTCAAGCAATATATTATGACAGCGTTTGGGCGTTTGGAAAGATCTGGGCAGCGAAAGAATAAACAACTTTGAAGTGATGGGTTGCGGACTTTCCGCCGACGCGACGACGACGCGTCAACGCGCTAAGTTTATATTACATAAGCATTATGACTAAGCATGGAATCGTTCTCAACAGAATTTCGAATCAAGTCATAGGGAGAATTTCAAATTCAGAATCAGAGAAGAATAATTGCGCCAAGACAGCACGTTGCAGCTTTTCAATCCTTCGCCGAGAGTGGCTGCTGCCATGGAGCCAGAAGAAGTGGGCGTTGACATGGCGTGGAGTAGGTAAAAGAGGGACACGCTTGTACTCCATGCCCAGGTGGGCTCTTTTCCTTGAGTGCTTAAGTGAAATCAGTTTTTACTTCTTGATATTTAAGCTTCGAATACTCCTTCGAGTAATAAGGATGTTCGCGTACCTAGGCAGCTGATTTACGCGTAGATACGTAAATATCCCCAAGGTCGTGTTCCCGAGCTCGGAGAATGCAGTTGGACCTACATGTACCTATCAACAAGGTAAATTGGAGGAAACCTGTAAAAGAAATCAGCAATCTATGTTCGTATGGATACAATATATGGGATTTGTGGATTTCGATGTTTTGACTTATCAATTGGTGTCAACCTGGAACTGGTGAGGTCCATGTCTGATACCTAGGTATTCATCTGCAGAGTCTCGTCGTCAGATATATATATTTGAAGTGGGTTTGAGAGACCACCAGCTGCGAGCGTCGACATGCCAATTTAGGAGCCTTGGTGCTTCCTACTATTTAACTTAGAATTAATAGGGCTCAACTGAAGCATTACTAACACCGTAGGGACCTTTATATGAGTTCTGATGAGCCCTTTCAAGGGAAGCTATGGACATCTACGATCTTGTTGAATTGCTGTGGTTCCGAATAAACGTTACATTGTGTAATGGTATGACGGAAACTAGCTGAATATGGCTAGTGCGGGGGTCGATCTATGCGTAATTGATGTATTTTTTGTGTAATATAACGGTTACGATTCTGTTTGTCCTGTTATGTTCTAGAATTGCCGGATTTTTATGTTCGATGGGATGACTCATTTCTTTTCATGGTGACTGTACTGAAATCTATATGAAGTGACCGAAAAATGAAGAGATGGCTATTGAATGAGAGAATTCATCATTTTCAAGAAGATCCAAGCGAGAATAGCTCACTTTCGACTTGTACCTAGTACAACCGTTCGCGATGCAGGTTACAACGGGCGATCTCAACAACCCCAAGCTCCAATCACTCCTCACCTACCACTTCCAAGATCTTCAATCCAAATCAACCCCCGAGACAAGTTTTGTGCTAGATCTAAGCGCACTCCGAAAACCAAGCATCACCATCTATACTGTCTGGGAGGGCGATGAATTACTCGGTTGCGGTGCTATCAAGGAGCTGGACTCGACGCATGGAGAAGTCAAGTCTATGAGGACTGCGCCTGAGCACCTACGAAAGGGAGTCGCCAGGGTTCTTGTGCAGCATATGATCACGGAAGCCAAGCGGAGGGAGTATAATCGACTCAGTCTGGAAACTGGCACGGTGGCAGCGTTTGCGAACGCTAAACGATTGTATGAGGGGTGTGGCTTTGAACGATGCGAACCGTTTGCCGACTATGTCGCCCACGAAGATAATATGTTTATGACGATAAAACTATAGAGAGGGGGTTGGATATTTTGTGATACGTATAGAGTTATAGACAGGATTAGAAGCGGTGTGTTGCGCGTATTTGGATCTGAGAGTGTTTGCAACCCTAACCCTGAGACTCGGTGATGTCATATAAACAACGCGACGCGTCGTGGACGCGTTCTGCCGAGTCGCCGTCTCGGATTAATTATTCGCCAGACTGCTTTTGTTGTTACACATTTTATGTCTCTGAAGAGAATTGTCATTGATCTAGTTCCAATCCCAGATAGCCACAGAAGATGCCCTTGGGATCCCATCTCTCCCTGATGCATTTCAACTTTTCCTTCTGCTCATCGCCCCAGAATCGTGATTGTCGCGCCTGAAAGTCGAATTCGCCCGTATACGCACCGACCGAGTGTTGACCAACCTGTTTCATGATATCCGATACCCATGCTTGATTGCGTGCATCATCGTCCTCGTCTTCCCAGATACCATATAGCGCAAAATAATGGTCCGACTGCACACTCAAGGCCATAGGCGGCAAGTCACGGCGGCTGGTTGGAACCATGGAGTTGTAGAGAGCCAATGACCTTCTTGGGGGTAACGTTGAGAACGCAGACTTGAGAACGGACGCGACATCCGCATTGTTATTCAGAAATGAATTATCGGCACAATACCTGTACCCTTCCGGATACGCCTCCCTTTTGTAACGGAATTGCTCATCGAAGCTCGTCCCATCGCAAAATGAACGAACGGCTGCCCCGTCCGGGTGAGACTCATCCCCACGACGCAAGACTTCTGTAACGCTTTCTTCATTACCGCCGACGGCCAAGAGGGCAACTGTTATACAGGGCTCGTCGAATCCGGAGGGGTAGCTTCCGATCACGGCAATTTCGAGGCCCTCGTCGATGCCCGAGGGAATCTGCTGTCATTATTAGTGCGGGAAATAAGTGGTTGGCATTTAGGACACAATGAATCAGTCGAGTATCAACGTAGGAGGTAATTGTCTCTCACCTTCAATGCCCAGTCAAAAACAGCCTGATATTGACTTAGATTATAGATATAGAATGATGCCTTCATGACTTTCGGTAACGGTTTGGTTTGAAGGTGAAAACGTGTTACTAGCCCCGGAAATCCTGGACCGGCGCCTCGAGCTGCCCAGAGCAGGTCGCTATTCTGCTCAGAATCCGCATGAACAATTTCTCCAAAGCTCGTGACTGCATCAATAGCGATGACGTGTTCGCATGCCCAGCCCCAATTCTGCGTCGAACCAGCTTTCGGTTAGCAGTATGCTCCAATTGGCAAGGGACAGAAAACGGTTGGGTAGAAGGAGGAAGATATGCAGAGCGGAGGGCTAAGTTAAAGTGACCAACATTGGAATTCCATCCCATGCCACCGCAGAGCAAGTAGCCTCCAATTCCTACATCCGGACAATGTCCCACGGGGAAGATGCGGTCTCTGGTATGCAGATAATCGTATAACTCCTTGCCTGTCGTGCTTGGAGACGCGCTGACCACGCCGGTCTTTTCGTCAAAGCTGATTTGTGAAAACTCGCCGAGATCTACTAGGAAAGTATCATCGCGGAGACTCCATACTGGCCAACTATGTCCCCCGGCCCTGACGGAAACGGAGCGTTTTTGATCAATTGCTAGCTTGACAGCTTTAACAACGTCAGACTCTGTCTTTGCAGATACGATTGCACGTGGGTATCTTTTGGGCCGTTGGCAATTGAATATCTTCTTCACTCGAGCTTCTTCGTAGAGTGCCTCGTTTTCCTGTCCACGCCAGACAACGGACAGTGGCGGCTCGTATTCAGTCCAACGTTTGGAAAAGCTGAAAGTCGGCAGCCACATGCTAGAATGTATTGCGACCTATCTCTACAGTCTGCAATCAACAGTCAGACTATAAGATCTGTCAATCTCGGGTTCCTGGTCACCCACTAGGTGCGATTGTTATGTATATGTTTTGTTTGGAAGTCGGGATTGGATGACGTGGAAGGCGTTGACGCTAGTGCTGTTTTGGCTTAGCTTAAACTGGGAGCCGAATCGGAATGGTACGTAACTTGGTAATGTTCTTCTGGAGAATTACTAGCTTGTCTAATTCTCAGTCCGGATTGGTTGCTTCTCCCCGGGTCTACATTACAGTGAAACCGGGTTATAACGAATTTGGTTATAACGAACACTAACAAAAAATCACTATATACTGAATTTTGGGCCTTTAGGGAATTAAAGGTTACATAGTAAAATCGACGGATACAACGAATCTCTACTGAATAACGAATTTTCAGGAGGACTCCCATAGTGTTTTTTTACCTTTCGTTATAACCCGGTTTCACTGTACATTACTGGTACGTTGTTACCGACATCATACTCTGCAATAACGATGCTTAAAATACTAGTGCCACTGAGTGTACTTGCCTGTGCATCGCTTCCAGAAAGCATCTACATCCCGGGACCTCACAGCTATGAATGTAAGGCAAGACAACTATGGATAGACAATAAGCAAAAGTGTTAGCATCTCGCTTAGCTAGCGGATCTTTCTGATCATTATAGGTGACCAATCACTTCGACCAACACCAATTTCACCCTAAAACCAACCGAATGCAGCAATGAATATCAAAGATAATAGTCCGAAAGCGACTTGGGGTTTGATTGCTACAGCTGCCCCAGAAGGTACCGCCGTCGAACTTCCTGTATTTGATGCCGAGCTGACTACTGCTGAGCTGGATGCAGTTGCCTTACCACTGCAACCCCCAGTTTTGGTAGTAGTTGTAGCAGCCACATTCGTCGCATTATAAGGCGCCGCTGTGATCGTGTATGTCTTGTTGAGGAAAGTGACAGTCATTGTTTCGCCACCTGGAGGGCTGGTGAGTGATGATGCCCCAGGAGTGTTGCTCAGCGCTTGAGTCTGGTTTGGTGGGAGATTGTTGACATCCACGTATGTGCCGTTGCCAGCTGTGGGAATACCAAATTGGCCGTAGCAGACATCATATGTGAGGGCATCGCAAGAGCCATTGGCGGCAATGTTTGCCTGGCCCTCTTCAACTAAAATTGGGACACCGAGGATATCCTTCTCCGTGCCCGGACATATACCGTATGACCTATATAACCCCGGTTATTAGCTTCTGATACTGTTCTCATGTCTAGCACCTCTAAAATGGACCACATACGCGCTCACAGCGGCACTGTATACGCAACATTGACATTCATGTGATTGGGTCTGGTTGTTCATAGCCCAGCAGGTGTATAAAGTGTCATGGTTCAAGGTGGCGTTGATCAACGAGTTGCCCAAATTGCAAGAGCAGCTGTCAGGTGCATCGGCAGGTGCAGGATAAAAAGGTGCGCTTTGGATATGGTCTCGATTGATCGCGAGCAGGTACTCAGATGTGATATATTGATAGGCGCAAGTATACACCTAATCATGCCTGTTAGTATTGCATTAAACTCTTTCTCACTGAAGGTTTGACTAGCAGATACCTTATTCCAGCAGCTGCCATAGTAGCAGAGCATCTCATCAACGAGTGCCTGCACCTCACATGCGGTAACACTGGCGTTGGGTTGACTGGCACATTGAATAGCAGTGGTGTTGGCATTTGTGAGGCATGATGCAAATTCTATCGGGTCAACGCAACCCTCAGGATCAGGTGTTGTAATGTTCTGTGCTTGCACTTCGAGAGCAGATATGAGCACGGCAGCGCCGAACAGTAGTTTGCCACGCATCTCGAAACAAAACTCGGTCCAATTTTATAGGCAGGTTTTCCTTTTCACTTCGCTTCACACCACTATATATACGAAGATCCAAAGGATTTTGTTTTCTTTTCGTCGGCTGGCGCCTATAATCTTACTTTATTTAGAGCATGACGATGATTCAGCCTTCAAACGATTATTGATTAACTATCTCACATACGAACTAATATTTCCCCTTCAGCCCCAGTTAGGCCGACAAACATTTAAACTCTGCCCCCATAAATGAGAACAGAGTCAAATCGAGTAGACTGTACTCCGGACAAGGAACAGCAGATGTGGTTCGGGTTCCGCAGTGTTTCTTCATGCACTAGGGTACCTACTGAATTCTCGGGGTAATCAGTCTATATTAGAGAATTGGAAATACTGGTTATAGACCATGAGCTAGAGAAGCTTGTATTATCTACGCAATCTGAATTCTGTATATGACTCGCTAAATTCCTCTTAATAACTATCTCCCGTTTCACCGTGGGAATTGACTAGGGCTTGTTCTACGGAGTACCTGTCGGAAAATTACAACTTAGGGCCACGGCGCCTAGCGTAGGCAGGCTGATGCCCCTAACCCCTGCACTAAGAGAGCCTATTTTAGCTTGACGGGCCGGCATGCTCGGCGGACTTTCTAGTACTCCGCCTGCAGGAGGTGGATACGCTAAATATTGCGCTTTTCTATGCATGGACGCCTGCAAGAGATTTATGGGGAAGATGCAATATGGCCCAATCGATGAGTCGGTGACAGTTTCTTGAGAGTAATTCTCGCTTGAAAATTGAGTTGACTCTGATCTAGCTAATCCTTTAGGTACAATCATTTTATTCAGTCATTTGTATTATCTTCTCCGGTTTACTAGCTTGGTGACAGTAATGTGGTGAGCCTGATCTAGGCGGCTTTGGCCTGATCAAAGACCCCGTGAAGTGTATATTACAGAAAATCTAACCACAGGAATTTCGTCTCTATCGACGATGACTGAGCTTTGTTGTCATTATTCGATTCAAGACGTGACATATAGTCGTATAAAGGCTTTGAAGGAGACTAGACTATTTTCTATTTTAATATTCGATGAAAATATTCGTATAAGTCACAATGCAAGTCTAAAATACAGCACCAACTGTCTCCCCATATTTACCACTTCCCCCGGTCAAAGACGGCCATAGATATGAGGGGAGGCCAATCCACTACCAGCCACATCCATCGCTATCTCCTACGGGAACACTCTGGGGATTATGGAAAACATCATGTTCGTCATATTCCCTCTTGATTTGTTCCAAACGCGGAAGGTTGTCGGCCCAGTACAATTCAGGTCCGTTTGAAAGTAGAGGGTCGACATATCCTGCATAGGCGTAGAAAGTCTCGTTGGGGAATGCAGAGTAAATAACATCGTTGAAGCCATCCAGGAAGTCAATGGTAGTGTTAGAAACGGTGCCATTGGTAGCTGCATAGGCGAAAATCCAGTACAAAACGTCACGGTGAGGGAAAGCAGTAGCGTTGCTAGCAGTTTCAGCCATAGCACCAGAGACCAGTTGGACTTCCAGCTCATAGGTCAATGCATCATCCGGAGTTGTGGTGAGGTATTCGAACATTGAGTCGATGGTGTCGTCGGAAAGCAGGGCATCTGGCAAGACATCCAATGACTTGGCGTAGAAATAGGCTGGTCTTTCTGCAGTCTCCGATTCGGTAGCCCAGATAGCCACCATATCCAACCAGTTGGGGATGACAGTGACGTTGGCAACGGGGGTAATACTGAACGCTTGCTCAAGGCCAATGGCATTGAAATCCTCCAAGGAGCCAAAGAATGCACCTGTAACTTCAATAACGGTGGGAAGCCCAACCATCATGATATACAGCTCCCAAGACAAGCTAGAGTTGGAGATAAAAGTCTGGAAATCCCTGAAGACTTGTGCTTGGGCCGTGGCATTGAGACCTCTGAAAGCATATGTGTACGAAACACCCCCAGCAGGAGCAGCTTCGGTGCGGAAAACAAACTCAGTCACAACAAAAAAGCTGCCACCGGCTCCCTTCAAGGCCCAGAAGAGATCCGGATTCTGGGTTTCGGAGACAGTGACAATTCTACCGTCGGCAAGGACGACAGTGGCAGACACAACGTGATCGATAGTTGCTCCCCATTGACGAGATGTAGGTCCAACTCCACCGATGGTGGCGTGGCCTCCAATACCAACATCGGGGCATGATCCATGAGCAACAGCACGCTCTCCAGAGTTGTACAAAGCGGTCGTGACGCTACCCAATCGAGAACCGGCACCGACAGTGGCATATCCCGTCGAGTTGTCGTAAGAATATCCATCGAGGTTGGCAAGGTTAATCACAACTTCTCCACTTTCTCCACCCCAGCCTGCCGAATGCTTGTCAGTTCAAATGTCCTCCCGAATTTTGTTTTCACTATAGGCCAGCTGTTGAAAGTTATGTCTTACCGTAGTTTCCATAGCTGTGACCACCACTTTTTGCCTGCACCTTATAGTTCCCTTCGGCAGCGCATTTCACGATACCCGAAACCTCTTCCGTAGTACTTGGATATGTGACAGCTGCAGGTAAGATGGGTATGTTCAAGTTATAGATGGTGAGGCTACTGTTGTAGTTTGAGGAACTCGGGGTGACCACGGCAGATTGGTTGTAAGCGAGAGCTGCCAGGAGACAAGTTGAAAGTCTTGCGGCCATGTTGGACAAATCTATTGGTGCTTTGTCCCTTAGAATAGTTATAGCGGAAGGTTTCTAGAAGTGTGCCTGACCATATTAAACTGCCCGGATCGAGGACGGCAGGGTTTTGTATTTAAGGATTTCTCCAGGGCCTATGAAGAACTAATTACAAGCATCTGCATGCTGTCGAATTGCCTTCTTCAGTTAGCCTTTCAGTCATCCATACATTGGCCCGAAGCGACTAGAATTGTGTGACAAAAACGGACATAAACGGATCTCTTCGATTGCTCCGTGATGTTGCGGAATATCAAAAGCTGAGAGATGAATGCACATGTTGGCCCCTTCAAGCCTTATGAATTAGACTGGTTGGTCCTATGGCCGGTAGGGGCCAAAATGACTGCAATAAAACAAAAGCTCCTATCCCCAGATATTAAAGCTTGCAGGCGCTAATGTACCCGTGGGCTGGTGTTTAATTCTAGCCATGATTTAATTGCACAACTCCGTACTGCTAATGGCTATACTCGGTATAGTATCATTGCGCCACTAGAAAGATTCTCAGAGATCGCACAGCTTTATTTAGGCAAAGAAAGGCAGAGTGTTCGGATGGTTACCGGCGAGTTGGACGAAGGTACTCCGTCGAGGGCTTGCACTACGTAATAGCTTTTGATGAGGCTTGTTCAAGGGCTGCTTATGTCGGTTCGGAGTTTATTCTTCTTTTCCTGGCTGCATGAGTCTAACTGAATTCTCCAATTGTTTGCCCTCAAATAGCTTTCGTACGCGTATCCAATAATAAGTCCCCGCTTGTTATATACGAAGTACTTTTTTTTTTTTACAAGATTGGATTCATGAAGAGATGATCGGTCACCAATCTCACGTTCGATGAATTCCACTTTTGACATAACTAGGCCATAGCTATCGCGAAGAGTACTTAGGGTTATGTCAAATGATTAGGGCTTGCTTGAGGATTAGGGTTAATGTCTTGATAAAGTATATAGAACGTGTTAAGCTAAATCATGATACCAATAAAAAAGCAAAACAACTGAGGACTTCACTAGCTATATAGGTACTATCACTTGAAGCCGATGCTTCAACAAAAGTGCACTCAAGAGCTGAGTCGTTGTTTGTAATCCTCCGCTGTTTGCTGCAACATCTGGTCGATGTCGTAGTCCCAGATCTTATGTGATCTCCAAAAGACCTCGTCCTCACACTTTTTCTTGTCGCTACCAGTCGCCTCATACTGCCACTCATAGATTTCGCCTAGGATTCGACTGCTTTCGACGAGCCACTGAGATCGCTCCAGCCTGACAGCGTTGTAGGTTGCGAGCGCCGCCTTCAAAACTTCCGATCGAGACTTGTCTAGTGACTGGTTCAATCGAGCTCGCGCAAAGTCAATGACGGTAGCCAACACAGTGGCATCTTCAATGCCCGAACCGGCACCTGCACCGTGATGAGGGGAGGCTGCATGCGCAGCATCTCCGGCAATACAAATGCGGCCGTCGTAATATGTGGATGCTGGATGGTCGTATGTGTCGAATATAGCCCATTCATCCAAGTCTTCCGATAGTAGATCCATGATTGTCCGCACTGCACCTCCAAACTTCGAGAAACCTGCGATCGCATTTTTCTTTTCGGCGGGAGCAGATAGCTTGTCTGCATACGGCCATTCACCTGGGTCGGTCACAAAGGCTACAACATTCACTAATTTCCCTCCAGCCACCGGAAATGTCAGCGCATGCGCATCCGGACCGAGATGCATGAATCGAGTATTGACCTTGGACTCTCCAAGTGCCGGAAGAGCCTTTTCCATAGGAATTAGGCCGCGATAGGCTTTCTTATGAGTGTATGTAGGATATGACGCAGGGTTTTGTTCGCCCAAGATCAGTTGTCGAACGCGCGATCGTATACCGTCACAACCGATAACTAAGATTAAGATGCGTCAGCTGATGTACTTTCACGAGTTCATTATCACTATCATGCCAATATTCAAGGGTGTTGCTTACCTAAATCCGTCTCAGCGGTTGTACCATTATGAAATTTCAGTTGTATCGCCTCGTTGTCTCCTTGATCGATGATAGTCTCAAGATGTGCGCCGTAGGTCACACAATTCTCGGGAAGACGGTCAACAAGCTCTTTTAAAAAGTGTGCACGGTGGCAGCCCTCAAATCCACGTTCACCTAGATACATGTTGAACAGGAGATCTTCTTCGACCGTGTCTTTATCGCCATTAACGCCGCTGAAGCCGTCCACCCACTGAAACCAATCTGATGCATTGGGAGAAGCGACGCTTTTAAATGCCTGATGGATGCGTGGATCTAAAGCTTGCATTGCACGTTCGGCATTTGGAGTAAAACCAATCCCCGCGCCTATTTCGCGAAGACTTTGTGCTCGCTCGTAAATGTGGAAGTTAATGTTTCGTTTTTGTAAACCCAAAGCTAAGGTGAGCCCTGTGATCCCACCACCAATAATCGCAACTTCGATAGGCTTTACTGCCATTGTTGCTGATCCTTTGGTGAGAATTAAGACGATGGGCAATTTATCGAATGACTGGAGTGGACGGATCGCTAGATATTGAAGAGAAGGCTCAGGTGTAAAATGCGTCTTCTTCCTGGGGATCAACACCCGGCTTATAAGTATACGAGAAATTCGATACTTCTAGCTAGCTAGTCATCATGCAAGCCAAGAGGGGGCCTTCAGCTAATTGAATCGCTGCCCCTCGGCGTTGGACTATAGTTTCGGAGAGGAATGGCCCTAAAACGCAGCCAAATCATGTAGGGACACCAGCTATTGCTGTCACTAACGCTGGGGCATCATCTGACTCGGACCCTGTTATTCTGCAGCTTCGGTCTGCGAGTTAATGCCCGGTGATCAAGGACTTGCTGGTTGTTGGCCGTAGTCGTTTTAACTTTTTTTTAACGGATTATTTCTTTCAAGTTATTTTTGGACGCTTTATTGGCTATGCTTGATTCTTTGATTCAATAGACTGTTTTGTATGGTCTGCATGCAGACCATCTTTCCTACCTATATACATCCGAGAAACTTTACTTATAGAAGATATGCTCCATGTTTAAATTTCATGTTCATTCCGATCATAAACTCCATGAGAATCAATGGCATTGCAATCTATAGCGTCTGAAACATGAACAATGCCATCCTCTGCCCAAACTTATCCAATATATTCTACGCATGATGCCCACTCGGGGTCATCTCTCAGTGCTGCGATATCCGCCTCTCCGAGACAGACTAGTGCATCAACATCGCCTTGCAGTGTTTGCGGCATGACGTAGATAGTACTTGGAATGGGCGCGAAAGTAGGTCGGCGAGCGAGGGTTGGTTGTCCCAAAAGACCGAAATTTGCCTTGTAAAGAGGTACAGATGCCATGGATGAAGTACCCATATCGGTATCAGGGTTGAACTTACCCGCATAGGCGATGTTTCTCTTATCCCTTTGTCGCGAAACAAAAGTGGTAAAGCTTTGCACGAACTTGGCGTCTATCTCATTCAGAGTCTTGCGTAGCTCTGAAGCCACTGCTGCCAGTGGTAGGCTCGTCACTTGCCGGAACGAAAGCCAAGTGCTGGCATTGCTTACTGAGACGCCCATATAATCGAATGGAATTCCCATGGTTTTACGGATATCAACCGCTCTGGTAAATTTTGACGTATCATCTGGTGTTTGACGTCGACGCAACCGGACAGCCGTGATACGCTTCCAGAGAAAAGCGCAGAGTGCGTCATCACGCGAAATGAATGGCACCGTCAAATGAGCAGGATCGCTTGCTTCTGCCTTGATAGCATTCAGCTTCTCAGCGGAGAAGCGAAAAAAGCACCAAGTCAAAGGTGAAGGTGGTGGTGGTCTCACAGCTGGAGGAGGAGGTCTGATTAAGTGGCTGTGATCGAGCAATGGTTCTTCCGGACCCAAGAGTGGGATCACAGTTCTGCGGTCTAGATTCGCCGCTTCAATCGTGCTAGTTGGGATCTCCTGGCCTCGAAGAGCGGTTGCGATTACATTCAGCATTGCAAGAATACCACCGCCGTCGGACATGTTATGCTGGGCAGCCATATCCAAAATGAGACCGCCTTTCAAAAAACTGGCCTGGATGAGCAAAGCTGGCGCGGGGTCTGTCTCGGACTCATCGTAGCTGAGCGGGAATGCATTCTTGGGTCCGATTACTGCGCCATCTAACATAGATGCTGGTCCCTTTGCAGCCACAATTTCTGGATACGGGGCAAGAAGGTCGGTGCAGTCTTTCACACGGAGGATCGAGTTCGGAGGCGAGAATTCTTCACAAGGAACACTTTGAAAGATACCACTGCTATCCGGTCCGCTACCCACGTTGATAACCTTGCCACCTAACCATGGAATAGCCGTCGTGAGCTTAAGGGCTGCGGATTCCAATGCTTGAACTATCTCGTCACGGTTGCTGGAATCTTCCAACGGGAATCCAACCATGATGTGGTTGTATGCTTTTAATAGCGGCAATTGTCCGAGAACATCTTGAGTACGTGCCGGGTCATACATGGTTGTAGATCTCCGGGACTAGTCGATTTTTCCGTTGATTTGATAGCAACGTAGCGTTTCTTGAGTCTCCACAAGCTTGAATCTTTGATATAAATGCTGTTTGTCACTTGTAAAATAAGGTACCTGTGCCAACCGAATATTTCTAACCTGGAATCTCTCAATATTATCAAGATCTCTGGACTCCTCTTGAATATATGTCTTCTAAACTGACTACCTAGGGATGTAGGATGATGACTCCTACCCAGGTGTCATCCTGGGTGCACGTATGCATTCAGCTACAGATCCAAATACCTAACGTCTGGACAAGCAGTGCTCAAGCACCACGACTTTTACCAACATGTCTATCTTGCTGTGGGGAAAACTCCGAGGCAAAACTCCGATCCGGGTTAGCAACACAGCTAAACTGTTAAAGCACCACTGCCCTAGAGGCCCTGGGCTTAGCGGACCCGCCCCCTGTCACGATCGCCAGTCTAGCTACAAACTACGTAGGTACGCCTTAGCGGCTGCTACTAATCACTAGCCATTGACACAAGTGTGGCCGTATTTTCGGACCCCGGCCACGCCAACGGGGCTAGCTTGCTAGGACGAAACGTCATTTGTGCGGTATGTAGATTTGACTGTAGTCTCGGTGATTTACAAAATTTATCTCCGGAGTGGTTTTTGGAAATTAGACATCACAAAGATAGCACCAAATCGAATGCCTGTTGATGTTTATCTAGAACTCCAGGGAGGGCAGTACAATAAATATAAACAAGAGCATAGGGCTGCTCGCGCGCGAGGCTGTACATAAAATCTTCCAGCTTCCAGGATCAAGCAACCTTGGAAGATTTGAAAGCTTGGAAGCACATCGAGGCTTTGCAATCTGCAGAATTGGAAAATCACCTTGACTGACCGTTCGAGATGCCACCACCTCGCGGAACCCAAAATATACTGGAGGGTCCTGGTTAGTACAATATTGCTCAGGGATGTACTGTGAATTTTGAAGCTGATTCCACCTGAACGTATAGGTGACTACGATGTGACCTCAGTTGTTCACAGTGACTCCTACCCAGCGATTGACCCTCGTCAATTCGACTTCTCCGGAAAAGCCGTTTTCGTTACCGGAGGCTCGCGAGGCCTAGGCCGTGCGATGGTGCTTTCATTTGTTCGAGCGGGAGCTTCCTTTGTCGCCGCTGGCGCGCGATCAGATATGTCTCAGCTAGCCAAAGATGTAGCTGCCACCGCGGAATCCGCCACTCTAAAGCCTCCCAAGTTTTTGCCAGTGAATATAGACGTGGCTAATCCCAAGAGTGTTGAAAATGCCGCTGCGCTCATCGAAAGTGAATTTGGTCGAATTGATATTGTTATCAACAATGCAGGTCTGCTTGGCTCCCACGGAGGCATTGCTGTAACTGATCCTGAAGAGTGGTGGAACATCATGAGTGTGAACCTTCGAGGACCGTATCTCGTTGCTCGTTCATTCCTACCCATGCTAGCAAAAAGCCCAAACCCATATATCATCCAGGTTACGAGTGTGGCAGCGCACCTGTTGAACCCAACATTGACCGCTTATCAAACATCAAAAGCATCATTATTACGGTTTACCCAGCTCATTCATGCTGAGTATGGAAAGCAAGGTGTGACTGCATTTGCTATTCATCCAGGAAACTGTCCCACCGACATGATGGGTGGACCAGAGGGATTGCACGACTTTGAGAAACATAGTGAGTGACTTGATTCCACCAACCATGTGAAGCTTTGTCTCTAATTATTATCATAGTCTTTGTCGACTCGCCAGATCTAAGTGCCGACACCCTCGTATTCCTCACTTCAGAAAAGCGCGACTGGCTAGGTGGTCGCTACATCAACGTCACTTGGGACATGCCCGAACTTGTAGCGAAGAAGGACGAAATCGTGGAAGGAGACAAGCTCAAAAACAGATTCATATTTTGAATGGGTGGAATGTTATATACCAAGGCAAATCTATATTAGTCACTGCTCAACCCTATATACCTATCAAGGGATATCAATTTGTAGGTATGGATGGAGTATGCGCTAAATTCATATACATTGCATATGGAAACACAAATCGTTTTTTCAGAACACTGGAAATGGGCCGATTACCATGAGGTAGATATTCGGAAAAATATCAGTAATAAAAATTCCTATTTCACGGATATCCACTTTCTTCGATTAGATTAGCAGAACATTGGCCCGATCTCTAGACGTATTTAGTGTCTGCAAGCTTTATAGCAGCTGTCTTTCACAATTCCAATGGTGAGAGCCTCATGTGCTTCCTAGTCAATTGTACTGGAATACTAGTCTCCGTGGCCGGAAAATAAATAAGTACCTGCCATGCCAGGTCGAAAACTGCCCCGCCCCTTTTACATCCGATTTTCGCATATTTACACATTCGACTAGAGGGTGAAAATGTAATGTTGTTGATACGAGGGACCGCTGATATGTAGAGTAGTACCCAATCACTACACAAAGTACAACGAATTACCGCCCCAGCTGGAGCTGAGTCTTACATATATGGTGCTGGTGCTCACAAAGTCAATACAACCATCTCCGAGCAAAAACTCCGCCCGAACGTTCGTAATACAAGGCTGATGTTTAAGCTTAAATGATATCGTACTAGTGTAAGATTTGTATTCTAGAAGTTAGTTCGAAGACTTTTAGCGCCCATGTGTACATGTGTTTCTATGCGCAGTCGGAGGTATGTGGTACTCTTGCCGAGTGGAATGGGACAGTGCTCGCCTCCGGGCCGGTTCAATGGACTTGCTGATTTCGGCCCCTGGTCAAGATCGGGGGCTCGTATTGTACATGAAGAATAGTTGAAGGAGTGGGCCATAAGCTATGTGGTAGTAGCTGTCAGCTCGGTCGTATCGCGATCAAGTTGCCCTACTCCGTTCACATTCGTGGAGATAGGACCCGAAGTGGCCCGGAGTTTTTGGATATCTCTTCACTTAGTAGGCCGTCCAGGTAGACTAGCTGAGAGGCGCTTGCATGGTATGCCATTCTAAGACATCGAGATACAATGCTAGGGTTAATGGTGGCCTTTGTCAATTTATGTAAATAGAACCGCAATGAACTATATACATACTCCATATATCAAACATCTCTCGGCATGTTCAATTAGAGCTCAACCTCGAAGCTACTCATCGCATACCTTAGGTTTCCTTACTTTTTTCCTGCACCGTCTTTCATTCTTCGTGGTATTTTCATCACACTGTCTTCAGTTGATTCCATCCTTCATTTCCGGGTTTTCAGCAGATGATAGCGGTTCCTTGCAGTGAACGGTAACACTGTCCGCAAAAATGGTCAGCCGGATAGTCAATCCCTCCGAAGGGAACACTGTCCTTCTCTTCGGTCCCCAGGCATTGTCATTCAACCAAGAAGCCTTCCTCAAATTACGAGCAACGATTCTGGGCTCACCTGCTTATCAATGGGTGCTCGACGTCGTTGATGAGTTGCCTACCATATGGATTACACTACTCAAAAGCATCCCGAAACTTGAGGTGATTGATGGAGCAAAGGAATTGAAGAACCTGAGCGACTGGATCAGATCGGGAGAGATACGCGGCGATTCTTTCCCTCTTCCCAATATTCTCCTCAGCCCGCTTGTTGTCATTACCCAGTTGACGCAATATGCAAATTACACACAAGAACACCCGGAGCTACGGAAGTCGGATAACACAGAAACTCTGGGGTTTTGCACTGGTATTCTCAGTGCTCTTGCGGTATCCAGCAGCGCTGGTGAGGCCCAATTCGCAAAGTACGGTTCGGTTGCAGTGCGCCTTGCAATGGTTATCGGAGCTATTGTAGACGCACAAGACGCACCAAGCGAACGTGGTCCTTCGAAGTCACTGGCAACTGCCTGGAACTCCGCCAATGGCGAGGATGAACTAAAGCGTATCTTGGCCGAGTTTCCTGATGTAGGCATATGCCCTTTTCCCATATTGAAGTAAAATATTCTGACATGTATAGACATACATTTCGGTGAGCTATGATCAGCGCCGCGCAACTGTCACAACATCGAGCAAAACCATCGCGGCTTTACAGAAAGCACTCCGTGCTTCTGGTATCATTGCCAATGAGGTTGGTCTCGTTGGCCGCTTCCACAGTGACTCGCACAGGAACGAAATCGATTCCGTCATTCAGTTCACCAATACACAGCCGAAATTCCAATTTCCAGAGTTGTCCGAGCTACTTCTTCCGACGCGGTTTACCACCCGAGTCGAGGATCTAGCCAACGGCAAGCTTCACCATGCTGCTTTGCGTCAAATCTTGGTTGATAAATCGGAATGGCATCAGTTGTTTGAGTCTGTGCAAGAGACACGCTTGAGTGACAAGACTTCGCTCCTTCTTTCATTTGGCCCGGAACGACCAGTACCCCCTTCCATCATGCGCGTTCTTAGCTCTCAAGTTATTCATATTGCCGATGTGAGCGGAAAGTCTAGCCAACAGCCCGAGACTAATCCATATCTGATTGGCGATAATGATATCGCAGTCGTTGGGATGTCGCTCAAGGTCGCTGGCGCTGATGACGTTGAGGAGTTCTGGGAGCTTCTTCTCAAAGGGGAATCGCAACACCAGGAGGTCCCCAAAGAAAGATTCTCGTTCGAGACTGTCTTTCGAGATATTGATCCTAAGCGGAAGTGGTTTGGAAACTTCATTCGAGACCATGATGCATTCGATCATAAATTCTTCAAGAAGAGTCCACGGGAGATTGGATCAGCAGACCCCCAACAAAGGCATATGCTACAGTGTGCATACCAGGCCGTTGAACAATCTGGTTATTTCCGATCAAAGAGCATCGATAAAAAGATCGGATGCTATGTCGGTGTTTGTGCAGCAGATTATGAGAACAACATTGCTTGTCACGCCCCGAATGCCTTCTCAGCGACCGGAAACTTGAAGAGTTTCATCGCTGGTAAGATCAGTCATTATTTCGGGTGGACGGGCCCCGGATTGACTATTGACACGGCTTGCTCGTCGTCCGCTGTGGCCGTTCATCAGGCTTGCCGGGCAATTCTTAGCGGCGAATGCTCAGCAGCTTTGGCTGGCGGTACTAACATTATGACCAATCCACTTTGGTTTCAAAATTTAGCAGGAGCCTCCTTTCTCAGTCAAACTGGGCAGTGTAAACCCTTTGACGCCAAGGCAGATGGATACTGCCGTGGTGAGGGTATCGCAGCCGTGTTTCTCAAGAAGCTCTCTTCTGCTATTGAAGATGGGGACCAAATTTTGGCAACTATTGCAGGCTCTGCGGTTTACCAAAACCAGAACTGCACTCCGATCTTCGTTCCAAACGCACCTTCTCTCTCGGATCTCTTCCGTGATGTCGTTGGCCAAGCTCGCCTGGAGCCGAAGCAGATTACTGTTGTTGAAGCACATGGTACTGGCACACCGGTTGGTGATCCTGCTGAATACGAGAGTATTCACAATGTGCTCGGTGGAACAAATCGGACAACAGCCCTTCAATTGTCGTCTGTCAAGGGTTTGATTGGCCATACCGAATGTACATCGGGTCTGATCTCTCTCGTTAAGACCATCCTCATGATTCAAGAAGCCAGAATTCCCCCACAGGCCAGCTTCTCCACAATCAACCCTCACATACACCATAGCCCAGACCATCACATGGAAATACCAACAAAGGCTTTGACTTGGAACGAAAATTTCCGCGCTGCCTTGATCAACAACTACGGTGCTTCCGGCTCAAACGCTTCCATGGTGGTTGTGCAGGCTCCATTTACAGACAAGTCGGCACCAGCAGTGGAAGGATCCAAGTCTCCATTCTGGTTCACCGGTCCGGATGATCGCAGCTTGCGGGCTTATGCATCGCGATTTGTTAGATTTCTTCAATCTAAATCTGTTTCGTCGAAGAACTTGACCTTAGGCAACGTTTCCTTCAATGTTTCCCGCCAATCCAACCGAGTTCATGACAAGGGTTTAATCTTCAATGCTACTTCTCTACAGGAGTTGGAACAGAAATTGTCCTCCTTTGCTAGTGGCCAATTAGAGATTGCGTCTCAGTCAAAAGTTGCTCCTAGACCTGTTATTCTTTGCTTTGGAGGTCAAGTGTCTACCTTCGTGGGTCTCGATCAGCAACTTTATGAGAACGTGACCATCCTCCGCCAACACTTGAACCAGTGTGATGCAACCGTGACTAAGCTTGGACAGAGCAGTATCTTCCCAGGGGTCTTTCAGACAGCCCCCGTTGAAGATCCGGTACACTTGCAGACAATGCTCTTTGCCGTTCAGTACTCGTCCGCTAAAGCTTGGATCGAATCTGGCGTGGAGCCGGCAGCTGTCGTTGGTCACAGCTTCGGAGAATTGACTGCCCTTTGCATCTCAGGAGCACTTGGCCTCGAAGATACTATCAAGATGATAATTGGCCGCGCAAAGATTATCCGTGAAGAGTGGGGTTCTGAGAAGGGCGCGATGATGGCAGTGGAAGGTGACTTAGAACAAGTCCAGAACCTACTTTCCGAGTCGGTCGTTGAAGGAGAAAAAGCAGCAACCATCGCTTGCTACAACGGACCTCGTAGCTTCACACTTGCTGGGTCTGCGAAGGCAATCGAAGAAGTGGCCAAGAGTGCATCCACCGGTGCTTTCTCCTCGATGCGCACAAAGGTGTTGAATGTCACCAATGCCTTCCACTCTACTTTGGTAGAGCCATTAATGGATGAGCTGGACAAAGTAGGCAGTGGATTGACATTCTGTCAGCCCACTATTCGACTCGAGAGGGCTACTAAGACTGCCTCCAATGAATCCTTGACTTCCAAGTTCGTTGCAGAGCATATGCGTAACCCCGTCTATTTCAATCAAGCCGTGCAGAGGCTTGCTCAAGAATTTCCTTCCAGTATTTGGCTCGAGGCGGGATCCAACTCAACAATCACAAACATGGCCAGCCGTGCTTTAGGGTCTTCCGGAGAGTATCACTTCCAGGCTATCAACATCACGAATACTTCCAGTGGATTGACTAATCTCTCTGATGCAACTGTGAGCTTGTGGAAGAATGGCCTTGATATCTCCTTCTGGGCCCACAATTCCAAGCAAACGTACTCGTACGCGCCGTTGTTACTTCCCCCGTATCAATTTGAGAAGGCTCGCCATTGGATTGAGATGAAAAAGCCTCCCAAGGCTAGCGGAGAGCCTACTGTTGTTGAAGTGGTGAAGACAACTGTAGAGGAACTCCCGAAAACTCTTTTAACTTTCGTTGATTACCAAGATAGCCATCAGCGAGAGCCTTGCTTCCGTATCAATACCATGATACCGAAGTATGAAGAGTTAGTCACCGGTCACATCATCGCCAATACCGCAGCAATTTGTCCTGCCACCGTGGAAGTCGATCTGGCTATCGAGGGTCTTCGAACTCTATATCCAGGTGTAACCGACACCATGCAGCCTCAAATCCATTCGGTGGATAATCAGGCTCCAATCTGTATGGACCCGTCACGGTCTGTTTGGCTTGAGTATCAGGCCATTGATGACGCTGCCCACACCTGGAACTTCAAGATTTATAGCACGGGCACCGGAAAGGCTGCAACAACCACTCACGTTACTGGAAAGATTGTTTTCCGAGGTTTGGATGACCCCCAATTCCAAGCCGACTTTGGCAGATATGAACGTTTCGTCAGTCATGACCGTTGTGCAGCTTTACTCAAAGCGGACGACGCAGACGATGTTATCCAGGGTCGCAACATCTATAAGACATTTGGTGAAATTGTTGATTACGGCGAACAATATCGCGGGCTGCAGAAACTGGTTGGTAAAGGTACTGAATCCGCTGGTAGAGTCGTTATGAAGCCATCTGGTGAAACATGGCTGGATGCCCATTTGTCCGATGCTTTCAGTCAGGTTGGTGGAATATGGGTCAATTGTATGACGGATCGTGAGCCAACCGACATGTATATTGCAAATGGCTTCGAGCAATGGATTCGATCCCCCAAGGTGAAACCTAGCGCAGAGCGTCCTGCAACATGGGATGTGTTTGCTCTTCACCAAAAGCACGGTGACAAGGCCTATGTCACCGATATCTTTATCTTCAATGGCGTCAATGGTGAACTCGCCGAGGTCATTCTTGGCATCAATTATGCAAAGGTTGCAAAACTGTCAATGAGCAAGCTGCTTAGCCGCCTGACGGCTACCGGTAGTGGTGCTGGTTCTGCTGCTCCATCAGCCGCGGCCAAGGTGCAGCCTGGGATTGCGATGACTGCATCGACTTCAGCTACATCATCGAACGTTGCATCCATTCCTCCCGTGACAAAGACTAGGAAGGCCCCAAAAGCACCCAAAGCTCCCAAAGCTCCCAAGAAGAAGGTATCCTCTGGTCAACCGGACATCACCGGCAAGGTACAAGTAATGCTGGCAGAACTATCAGGACTTGAGCCGGAGGAAATCAAAGAAGACGTCGAGCTTGCAAATATTGGCATTGATTCTTTGATGGGCATGGAGCTTGCACGAGAAATTGAAAATATATTCAAATGCTCACTACCAGAAGATCAGCTTGTGGAGGTGACCACGTTCCAAGGGCTTTTGCAGTGTATTCGCACCAACCTGCCAGCATCTGCAGACGGAGTCGAAGAGGTTGAAGACGATGATGAGGACGAACAGGAAGACGACGATGACGATGACGAGTCTCTCGATGATGCGAGGGTATTCACGCCGTCCGATGCCGCTACTAGCGTTTCATCGACTAGCAAGGCAGATGTCATCGAGTTCCTTGTCGAGTTCTTGGGGATCGAGGAAAGTAGCGTCACTCGAAGCACGCTTCTTCGCGACCTTGGTGTTGACTCCTTGCTTTCGACCGAGTTGCGCGCTGATATCTCGTCCAAGTTCGGCGTCGACGTTCCCGAAGAGGTGATATTGGAGGATCTGTCGGTGGAAGAGTTTGACGTCCAAATCAACGGATCGTCTTCTTCGGCAGGTGCTGCCCCAGAGCCTGAGGCACCCAAGTCTGCTCCTTCCGTTTCGGGACCTGGGTCTGCGCCTTCCTCTTCCAGCGCGTCACGTGCCACAGGAGGCAACCTCCACCTTCCCGCTTCGACTCTTCTTGAAGCTTTCCACGAGACAAAGGTCCTGACTGACAAGTTCATCGAAGACTATCGCTGCGCCGGCTACATCGATACCGTTCTCCCCAAACAAGACCAGCTCTGTATCGCTCTGGCTGTTGAGGCCTTTGAACAACTCGGTGTGTCCCTCAAAGGAGCCAAGCCAGGACAGAAGTTGGAGCCTATCAAGTATCTGCCTCAACACAACCGCCTTGCCGAATACCTCTATATGATGCTGGAGAAAGGAGCTCGTTTGATAGATATCGATGCCAATGGTACAATTACACGTACTGCTGTGGCAACCCCTACCAAGTCGAGCAACGATATCTGCCAGCAGTTGATCAGAGATTACCCAGATCATAACTTTGCAAACAGACTCACGCAGTTCTGTGGTCTTCGCCTTGCAGACGTCTTGACCGGCAAGATGGACGGTATCAAGCTGATTTTCGGGTCACCTGAAGGACGCGAACTAGTGTCTGGCCTTTACGGTGATTCTCTTCTGAACAAGTTGGCCTACGAGCAGATGAAAGATTTCCTTCGACGCCTGATATCTAAATTGCCAAGGAATGAAGGCCCGTTGAAGATTCTGGAGATGGGAGCTGGCACTGGAGGCACCACCAAATGGATTGTGCCAATGCTAGCCGAGTTGAACTTTCCCATCGAGTATACTTACACCGACTTGGCACCATCTTTCGTGGCTGCCGCCCGCCAAAAATTCAAAGCCTACCCCTTTATGAAGTTCCGTGTCCACGACATTGAGAAACAACCTGCAGACGATTTACTTGGAACCCAGCACCTGATTCTCGCAAGCAATGCCGTTCATGCCACCCACAGTCTCACTGTGTCTACGCAAAACATTCGCAAGGCACTACGCCCTGACGGGTTCTTAATGATGCTTGAGATGACTGAAACTGTGTATTGGATTGATGTCATCTTTGGTCTTCTGGAAGGCTGGTGGCTCTTTGAGGACGGCCGTCGTCACGCGATTGCTCACCAATCACGATGGGAGAAAGACCTGAAGTCGGTAGGTTTTGGACATGTCGACTATACTGATGGACACCGTCCAGAAGTCAATATCCAGCGCATCTTTATCGCGCTGGCTTCCGGCCAGAGGTACGACCGAATCCCTATCCCTCCCAAGGCTGTCGCGAATGAAGCTCCGAAAACTGACATTGTGGCACGTGAAGCGGCCGTCAGTAAATACCTTCAGAAAGCAGTCAGCGGCTTCACTGCAGTTCCTATCTCCTCCCCTGCCCATCCAGTCATGTCAAATCAAGGCGTGCTTGTCACAGGAGCAACCGGCAGCGTCGGCTCGCATTTAGTTGCCCACTTGGCCAATTTACCCTCTGTCAAGACAGTCTTCTGTGTCAATCGAGTCAGCCGCTCAGATGCGTTAAAACGTCAGCAAGAAGCACTTCTATCTAAAGGGATCTCCATGACTCCTGAAGCACTTTCCAAGTTAGTTGTGATTGAAACGGATACGCACAAGCCTTTGCTCGGTCTCCAGCGTGGTGAATATGATCGTCTTGTCCGTGATGTGTCTCACATCATCCATAACGCTTGGCCAATGAGTGGCAAACGGGCTTTGATGGGCTTTGAGCAACAGTTTGTTGTCATGAGAAACCTCATTAATCTGGCCAACGAAGCTTCAGCAAGCGGTCCACGGAAAATAACCTTCCAGCTCATTTCTTCAATTTCCACCGTGGGTTACTATCCGATATGGAGTGGAGAGCGCAATGTACCTGAAATTCGTGTCGAAATGAACTCTGTGCTTGATAATGGATACAGCGATGCCAAACTCGTTTGTGAGCGAATGTTGGATGAGACCCTCCACAAACATCCTGACAGATTTAGACCTATGGCCGTTCGATTAGGTCAAGTTGCAGGATCTAGCACAAGTGGATACTGGAATCCAATGGAGCACTTTTCATTCCTTATCAAATCGTCACAAACGTTGAGGGCTTTCCCATCTCTCGAAGGTGAACTCTCTTGGACGCCGGTTGATGCGGTAGCTGGTACACTGAGTGACCTTATCTCTGGTGACCACAGGCCTTATCCAATTTATCACATTGACAATCCTGTCCGTCAGCAATGGCGGGATACAATCCCAGTACTAGCAGAGGCAATGGGCATTCCTTCAAGCAGCGTCATCCCCTTTAAAGACTGGGTGGGCATGGTGCGACGATTTCCGGGGTCTGAGGTAGACAATCCTGCGGTGAGACTGATTGATTTCTTGGATGATAACTTTTTGAGAATGTCTTGTGGTGGATTACTCCTTGATACTACGAAGAGTCGTGAACATTCTCCAACATTGGCAGCAGTTGGTCCAGTGACTGGAGATGTTGCACGTCGATATATAAAAGCATGGAGGGATATGGGATTTCTGCATTGAAACTTCTTAAAATCAAATCTTTCTTATGTTCTATCAACGAAGATTGTTCAAATGTTTTTGACATGTTTGTGTACCTAGGTAGACCGTTTGATTTTACTTTTGTATTTCTCTTTGTGGTGATTTACATCATTTTAGCAGATAGACTATTTCCTTGCCCATTGGTTATAAATCCGTTGTTAACTCCTTGAGCAATTACTTCTTGTGCTAAACCTGTATCGAGTAGCACTTGAGATTTTGATACTTATCATTTAATACTCAGCTGCTAACGGCCTGTATCTAAGCCTCCATAATTGACAGTCACAAGGACCTTCCGAAGCTCAACCTCGATCTCAGATCCTCTTTACTCTGATAGCTATCGATGCGCCTCCAAGCAAGTAAAGCCTTGCTATTGCAGGACACTTGAATACGAGTAATGATGAATCTCACTTGTCTCTGGAATGCTAATACTACAAACAAGGTATTCCCCACACGCGGTCATGCACTTCTTTAGCCTCTGTGAGTCTCGTATAGATCCGGACAAAGCAGGACAAATGAATCTTTAGTATGCAAATAGTATGCATGCTTATTGGCAACTCAAAAAGCACTTGCGTAAGAATTGGGGGCTATCGGATAGCTTCGTCCTCGATTATGAAGACACGTAGTTATGCGTAAGTAATGAAGTGAAACTAGAATATTTCATTGGTACGTATTGTAGGACTCTTCATTCAGGCGACGGAATGATATTTGTAAATACGACTAACCGTTCCACGGATGCTCGAAAAATGCCCTAGAAATAGTTAGATACCCTGAAGGACGATTTGGGGCCAAACTTTACTTCAATGTTGATGGCTCTAAAGTTGAAAACATGAAGTTATGCTTATATATCAACCCAAACTTGGCCCGATTAGCTTTAGTTGGTTCAAGAAACGACAAGAAGCTCCGGGTGCGGGAAGGATATACGTGAGATGAGTTCGGTGCCATCCAACCAGAGATGACTATTATTCAGTCTGTGGAGCAAAATGCTTTTTGAGAAGAAAGCAAGCAAGCTTAGGTAGTCATATACGTTTCCATTCGAGACGATTCAAATCTTCGGGGTTTCGTGCGGATTACCCAGCTCCGCGGCGATATGTATTGGGCTAATCACTAGACTATGCTCAAGGTTCTCCTAGCTTCGTGGGCTACCATGATTTGGCTGGTGCTGACACGTCTAGTGTTTTAGTCAAGCCACCGGTGCTGCTTAATTAGTATACTACTTTCTGAAGTACCCAATGGCGAGACGCCCGAGGCCCACAAACGATATGCTTCAAATGTTGTTGATCTCTAGTAAAAATCTCGTCAACATATATGTTGGACATAGGCAGAAAGCTCGTAGTACTCGTATTTAGAATTTTGTTTGACGCAGTTAGCTGAATTCGGCCCCGTGGATAGTGCACTACACTAAGAAGCCCTCGGTACGTGAGACTACGACGCTGATAGATTATTTTGTCTACACCCATGCTAACTCCCCGCTCACGTCGTCACATACGTCAACTTGAGCCACTGGGTTTCCTTACTTACAGCTCCTATCGCGTTTGCCGTCTTCAGAGGTGTACCTAGCTTAAACTATTGGGGTTCTAGTTATCAGAAAGCTGTGCATCCAGATGAGAATGAATATCATGGTCTGTGTATGCGAAACTCTGATTAAAGTGGGCTAATATCGATGACCAAGAAAGCTTGAATTGACTCTTACTTGACCGTAAAAGGTAAGTGATGGTTGTCACCTATCGCGTATGGTCGTTCGGAGAATTAAAAATCTACAGAATCTAGGTGACAGAGTACATTAGTTCCACACGGTATACAGTAGCTAAAGGCTGTGGAGGAGATGCTTGTATTAACCTACGCTGCGTTGAGGAAATGAAATATATCTAGTTATAACGTCGCACGAGACAATGACAACAATGGTCAAATCTTCGAACAAGTGAATTGAAACAAGATTCTAGTATTGGTATTCAATGTTTTATTGTTGTCAAGAAATAATAATAATAATGGAACTGATGGAAGCCATTTGAAACTGAAAGCATATATCCAGCCGTCTTGATAACGCCATCAATCCTTCTAGCCTTGACAATAACTTATATATGGGGCATAAAACGTAAAGAATCGTAATAGGGCGTGATATCAGCGGTTAATAATGTCTCATATTAGACATTACTAAAGCCTGCATTTTCCATCCGCCAATGAAAATCTATCTGTCTATCGTCTATTGTGTTTTGAAGGCTCCATCGAAACGAGTCCCGGTTGGGAGGTAACTTCAAATGACGAGGGATCGAAGGATAGTTGGGTACCATCCACGGAGTCGCAACCTAGCGTGATGGGGTTGCTGTTGGTTAAACATGGACTGGACTCGGAGTCCAGAATTAAAAGGAAGTTCCGAGCTAAATTATTGACGGATTGTAGACTTCGCAGGGCTTCCATGATTTCATGAAACTGCAAATCGAGGAAAGTGTTGGCAGCATCTTCTCGATGCAGCGTGAAAAATTCCGCGCAAATATAAAGACAGATTGGAGTAAATGGGTGTATCTATGTGAGTTAGTTTATGTGCTTTGAAAGCCTAGTATTAAAAGTAGACATACCTTAGCTTGAGTGAAGAGAGATAGAGCTCTGGTGATACTGACAATCTCACCAGCCGCCTTTGTAGCTCGTTGTTTATACTCCATCACATTAGCCGAGCTAGTTGGAGTCTGACAAGGCATCAATTCAATGATTTTATAAAGAAAGAGAATCGCAGTGTTAGCGACCATCTCAGTAAAAATAAGCATGGGATCAATGTGTTGAGACGCCGGAGGATATTTCATGGTCAACATTGTGATCCTCTGGGTCAGAATGTTATCAATCCAATGATGTCGGTCCCAGAAATCCTGAGATGTATGGCCGTAGACACGCTCAACGGAGGCACAGTGTTTGTGTAGCAACGCTCTCCCGCAGATAGTGGCAAGTATAATGCATTCAGCAAACGGCGACATAACCGTGGGGATTGTCGCGGTGATTTCCTCGGAGAGAAATCCCATTTGTACACGCTGCACACTTTGGAACTCGGTATCTCCGGCAGGCAGGCGAGTGAGAATCTGTAAAGACAAGTGTCAGTATAAAGACCGGGTACATGACAGAAGCTGTAAATTGGAGATATACCACTTGCTCATTCAGTGTCAGCGGCAATCCGTTCTGCACGCTGATGAATCGATCCAGTAAATATGCCATCCAAAAGGTCCGTCTCTTTTCCTCTAGCGTGATCCAGTCCTCTGTAGTTGACGGTGACAGTATTCCGCCAGTTCCATCTATTTCAAACAGCCGCATCAGTTGAACTAATCGAAAAGCACGACCTGCGCTAATCCAACCACGACGTGAATGACTTCTGGTAACCTCGTATAGTACAAGTAGAATCCAGGCTTGGACTTGTTCAATCTCAAGGCCGTCGATATCGCTATCTCTGGTATCAAGCACCTCCAGCATCTGTCGAGTCTCGGTGTATAGCATGTCGCAAATGCTCTGGAATTGCCTGGAGCACGAAGCTGCCAAGATCCACATGGTGTATTGCAGGCATGTTCGTGACATGGATTGTCCTGGTACCCTGGCCCAAGAGAAATATCGTCGTTGATGAAGCATTGGGGCGATAGGGTGAATTCTGTCAAAATATGTTTGATCACTATTCTTCATATTAGTCGTGCAAGTCCAATTATGATTAATGAAAAGCTGTTGCGTACAGTTCAGCTCGCATCCATTCTGGTATCCGAGATCCAGCAGTGTCAAGATTAGGTTGTGCAGGTGGTTGTTGACTTTGTTGCTCTGTGCTTCTATCCAGTTCAAGTGACGCTCTTTCTGAATTTTCCTCTGTTCGTTTGAAAGGCTCAGATGTTATCGAGTTAATTGTCTGTTCAGTTAGCCGGCTTTCCAGAGCGGCTATGTTCACTGCGTTAGCGGAGCTATTCATTTCGGAGATATCTCATGAAAAGCGGGATTGGGTTCATACCAACACGATTTTGAAGTGCTTTGAATTGACCTCTCTTCGGTCCCCGAGGTGGTCGGAGAGGGGTGATATGGCATTCTACCCCGGTTTCTGCACAGACGCCGCATCGCGGTTGTTGACGATCACAACGTAATTTTCTACGCCGACACTCTTCACAAGCTGATCCAGGTTGTTGTCGGGGACGTGGAACCGTCCCTTGGTCAGAGCCAGGCGAGGAAGACATTATGTAGCATAAGCCTTGTTTATGACGTGATTATTTAATGTTGCAATCCAATAGTTGCTGTAAAGTTTTCACTGCTTAGGTATGGCGCAGCCGATTGATCTCGTTCAGATAGGTGCCAGTGGGACTTTATAGAGTGCTGCAGGAAGCGAAGCTAGTAATGTTCCAGAAGCTGTTTACTCTGGCAGCCTGATGTACGGCTGAGCCGATCATTACCATAAGCTTTTAGCCTGGAACACGAACAATGTACTCATAACTTACTTCTTTTGGGGTCCTCGTGCATCCCACGTGGATGGGGTGAATGTTCATAGTCCTTGAGACGACTAGCAGGACTTTATCCACTTCATGAAGATTTGGTCCTCATATTACCTTTTGCACGCGGTACGGAAAATTACCACACTCGAAGGATCTAGCGGTATGTTTGTATATATGGCGCTAGCAAATTACAATATATTTCTATAGAATGTTGGTGCATAAGACTGAACCATTCGCCACATCCAGCTAGCTGGGAATGCAAGGGTCAAGGTGAAGATAGAGATCGGTAGCGCCGAGCTTGGGATACGAGCCAGCTATTCAACATGATATTACCAGCTTTATTTTAATCCTGTCTCAGAGTGATTCTTCAAGCTGATCACTGACTCCGTAATCCACCAACCGTATGATGGAGCACCGCCGGCCCCAGGGCTAATGCCGCATGACAACATAACCGATGTGCAGATTGCTTACAGAACAGCGGAGTCTGGGCCGTACGAGATAACTACATAGCTTGGTCTATAGTCAGAAGTCAGTATAGACACAAATGTTCCACGTGTGCCATTTGTATAACATTGAATATATATAACTAGGAATGTATATCAAGAGAGAACAATTTGACGTTTTCAAAGTGGCAATAGATACCTTAAGCTTATCCCGTAGTTTAAGCCACCTACTGTGCTTTAGACCCCTCAAAATACATTGTTACCCAATTTTGAGACAATAGAAAGCAGTGATTACATGCTAACGAAGCAACTACGCCTTACTAGGGCTCCACCGTTGGTTTCAATGGTCCAGCTGCTGGGTCGTTGGGCATATTGAAAATCTCTCAAAATCTCCGCGAATACGGATTTAAAACATGGCCTGTATACTCGAATAACTTTTGCTTTTTGAAAATAATGCAGGGTAGGGTATTGATCTGCATTCTCTTCACGAAGTCAAACTTAAATCATATTAGCTACAACTTAGATCACGATTGAAGATTCGGTGCATTTTGGGATAGTCAAAACTTAATCAAAAAGAAAATACGAAAGTTAAACAATCGGGTAAATTCGCTTATTCGAAATGAAAGTGTATGCGGGACCTATCTTGGATTTCATTGATACTTTAATTTACTACGAATTAGTTCGTGTAAATGTGCGCTCTTCAAAGAGCGACTATGCCCATTGGATGTACATAAATGATCGGGCTTAAAGGGGCTTACAAGGTAATAGTATAATCCTCTGCCAAGGTAGACCTATCATAATCGCCCTGAACTTGCATAACTTGACACGAAGTACGTACAAATAGATAGATCGAGGGGCCGTGGGCCAATTGAACATACTAACAACCGAGTGTTGATACTTGTTTCTCTGCATGTACTTCGTATAATCTGCTCAATTGCTTGACTGATGCGCTCATTCAATGACAATCAGAGTTGGATAAGATATAAACTTTGCAGGGGGTTCCAAAGGATCCGCCGGATGTCAGCTAGTTGGTTTGCTCTGCATACATGAACAGCCACGAGCAAAGTTTTCAGGCGCGTCAGGTATGTGCTGGAGGCTATCAGCTTGGAATACGAAGCCATCCAATTGAACGGCGAAAGGGTCTCCGGCACCCGATAACATATGATTGAACAAGAATTCCGCGCATAATCCGCCCAAGCTGAGGAGAAGATAGCCGTATCGACTAGGAATGAGCCTAACAAAACATTCAAGGCGGTACAGAGTTCCTCCAAATACCAATGAGAACTATATATATATTTATCTGCTATTGTTAGATAGATACGAGTGAAGTACGCGATATACGGTAACTTAATCTAAGTCCATTGTGTGGCGCCGTATCCACTGTACGTATTAGCGTCCGCAACTAAAATGCTTGAATCCGATACGTATTGAAAAGTGGGCTACGGATTCAGGTATTCGTAACCATACGAGACCGGTATGGTAATTTCCACACAACCTTGCTCCGTGCGGGCCGCCGGGATTTACATTCAGCCGAGTCAGCCCCGCCAAGCGCGGAGGAAAGAGCGGAGCATCGGATGAGACCTATGCGGTAGGTTAATTTCAATTACATTCCATGATACGATATTCAATACGAAATACACCACCAATGATTACAAGTTTTGCTATCTAAACGTAGGATGGCTTGCTTAGTATCATTAGACTCGTAATTAGATGCTGCGTGCTCATTGCTCTAACTAAAGTGCCAGCGATCGGTCAGTTAGCTAGTCACTTACCAACGGACGACCGCACGGCGCAAGGCATCACTTTTCTCCGTCTGAAAAAGTAGATACGGACCTTCAGCCCGGTTCTGGCCATTCGTAGTGGTGAGACCAGGGGCCGGAAGATCTAGACTGGGAAGCCTGACGTGCGACATAACGAACACGAATCAGGCCGAACCCAACTGCATTGGATGGCTCCATGTCGAACCCTGATCTTGTATATATTCATGTCGACACGCTGCCAAGAATCCATATTTAACAGCCTTTTGAGCTAATAATCAGCAAAAATCCGAACTCTTCCGCGCCATTGCTCGAGAAGATACGAGGTTCCGCGGCCACAAAGGCATGGTAGTGATACGAGCCAACACTCGATGAATATGTTAGAGGGGCTTGTACATTCCCGAGGTCATCCCGCCTGGTTATGACCTAATTGCAAAGGGGGCCAAAGAGCCAGGTCCGGCTGTAGGTATGCCTTTCAGCCCCATTATCATCAATGAATAACGATTAGCATTCCTATATCGACAGACGGATATGATGTCTACTAGTTATCGCCTGAGCTCATTCAGTACCCAGCACAAAGTTTAAAAGCGGCCTCTAATTGTTAACCATTAAGATTGCTAGCATAGGGCTTGCAGCTAACTTAATAATGTGCAGTAATTACTCAAAATGGGAAGCCATTCAAAGATCGTGTTGGCGAGACGAAGCTTCCTTTTCCCGTGTTATCTTCTTACCTGGTAAGTTGCGCCTAAATCATTAATGCTATCGAAAACGACAAATACTGGTGGCCTAGAGTTTGGTCTATTTCTAAGGTTGATTAGCGTTCAAGAGATACCTAAATAACTGCCCCCAATCTATACAAGAGTGAAATGAAAGAGTGATCAAAAGGACAAAAAGTTAGATACACGGTTTGAAACCGAGGTAATGGAAGTAGAAACAAATACACCAATATGCGCATGCAAAACATTGAAAGTTAAACCGCGACGGGTCCATTTACCAATTCGCCCAAAATAGGGCTTTGAGTCAACTCCAGCGCTTCCTGCAAGTAATCATCGTCAATGGAGAAGGGTCTTGCCATAACGTTTGGAATCCACTTCCCCACAATTCGGTCCAAGTGTATGTTCTCTTCTGGGATTCGTCGCTGTAGAATCTTTCTATACGAGGCCACAGATTGACGTAGGAAAGAAGAATGGAATGGAACATCAATTCCCGGAATGGGAATCGTGCCTTTACCACGCTTCAGTCGAATGGGGCTGGGTAGTTTGTGCGCTTCAACAAGGTTGACAGCTAGCCTTTGACCGATCGTTGTTGCAGAAAGATCGTCCTTGGTAGACATGATTTCGCCCACAAGATCTGCCCCGTGGGGGGCCGTAGCCAGGTAGCTTAGGACATTTTCAAGGGCATGCAGGTTTTGTAGCTGAAAGAAAAACAAATGTTGTCAGCACTGCAATTCAAACAATAAAATCATCTGGATCTGAGTCCAAACTTACTGTTCCCGCACAAACATATTGCTCATTTTCGACATTTAAGTTCACAATCTCGATCAGCTCGCCACTTTGTGTAGCAATCATGCGAACTATTTGCCGTAAGGAGCTCTCGCCGAAAACTAATGTCACAGTTAGAATTTTCGCACACCAATAGGGAGTATGACGCTTGGATGGCTCACATTTTCCTATACGCTGAGGATTGGCTGCCACCATGCCGTAGTTTGTCTCCCCATTTGAGTCTCGCTCCATGGCAAATTGTAGAGATAGGCCCCGATAGAATGCCAATTCCATCAGTTCCTTTGTAGTCATAAACCCAGAAAAGGCTAGCAAGGCTCCGTATTCGCCAAGCGAATGACCAGCGAAGAATGGATTCGAAGGGACTAATCCTCGACTCTTCATGTCTTCAAACATGATTTTTTCAACCAAAACAATGGCTGGCTGGGCGAAACTGGAGAAAAACAGCAATCCAGATGGACACGAGAATGTGTATGACAGAGATTCGCGTGTCAACCCAGGCAGCAAAGTCTTTCTAATTGTCCGACCGTCTGGTGTTGTGATCTCTGTCTCCATTGCAAGATAGTTTTCGCGTAGTTGTCGCCCACGTTTGCCTCCGAAATGAATGGTCATACTCTTCGGATTATTTGAAACGATATCAATGACGGACCATCCTGTGATTAGTAGTCAATATAAGTCCACGCTGTTATATTATTGTAGTCATTATACGTACCAAATCTTTCGAAGATATGAGCATCTATCTCATCCCAAATACGCCGAGCCACCTCACTGGTCTTATAAAGCTCCATACCCATACCAGGTAGTTGACTTCCCTGCCCTGTAAAGAAGAAGACAGATTGGGGCTGGTCAACTTCCGCTTCTGCTTCCAGGACTATGTTTTCAGTGTCTGCCTTCACAGCGGACACCTTGAATACAAGTCGGCCATCAACAGCTCCCACGTGCTTCAAGCGTACTACAAGTCGGTCCCCAGGAAGAACCATATCGGTAAAAGTAGCAGTAAACTTGCGTAGTCGGTGTCGTTCGCCATTCAAAGATAGATGTTCAACAGCGTTAACAGCAATGGCGGAAGTGAACATTCCTTGACTGATAGTGCCAGGAAGTTCAGCCCAGTGTGAGAATATGGATGCCATATGAATTGGATTGTAATCTCTGGAGACGCGTGTGTACATTTCGTTGCTGGTAGGCATCTGGACTTCCAGTGATGATACACCAGTCCAGCCGGGACTTGTGAGGTCGCTCTTTGCAGCGGCTGGTGTTCCCTTCCTCTGCAAGAAATCCATCACTGGGTTGCCGACGCATTCTCCATGTTCAAAGCTCACGCTGCCTATTTCCTGAATTTGTCCCAGGCTATTTCTCTGAAATATTTGCCCTGATACTTTCAGAGTATTGTACGTCGTCTTGTTTTTCCAGGTGACTTCCGAACGCAAGTCAAACAGTAAAGTCTTGCCAATCAGAGACAGAAATGGATCTTGGAGATGGAACCATTCGCGATCTTTTAGAACAGCTTCATCTTGCTCTGAAGTAACTTCAAAGATAATATCCGGCTCATCTGTCACCTTAAATGTAGATTGGTAGTCATCGAAAGTACCCTTGAACAGGAAAGTTGATGTGACCTTCAATACTGATTCGTTGGAGGAGAGAATGTGTCCTTCGACAGTCACATACTTGCCCGCGTCCTCAATGTAAATAGCCCTCACATTGGCTTTTGACCGAATCACGTCTCCCACGCGAAGAGACATATCTGTCACGTACTCAAATGAGTTCGACTGGTGAACAAGCCTCAAAAGATCTCCAGGAATAGCCTTCAGAACAACAGGTTTGGCGACAGCATCCCACGCAGCAACTATGCCGACACTGATTGGAAAGGTGTCAGATCCGCCGACAATGTTTTTTCCATGAGCATGTGTCCGACCGACTGTATTGGCCAGATTTTCAAGCATTTCCGCAGTGAGAGTCATCTCTGGGCCCCAGATTGTAGAGCGAACATCCTCTGTAGAAGCACTAACGTCTTGTCCGAACCATACCTTGCTATAAAAGGTTTTGATACGGTCATCACGGCTAGCTGTGACTTCGCTTATACTGTACGGTGTCATTGTTTGGTCGTATCGAAAAGCGAGTGGTAGGACGATTGGCTCCTTGCCGTGAAAGCTGGGAAAAGAAAGTTCCACAGAGATGTCTACGTCGTTTTGAGAGGAGATTCTCACGACGGACTTGCTCTTGGAGCTGTCTTCATTTTCGACGAATATGGTAATCAATGATGTTTCAGGGTCGACTTCCACGGTGCCTTTGGAGGCCCGCTGGATAAGACGATGAAATGGATTGATTTTGCGTTCGCGACCGCGTACAACGTACTCATCCATGAACAAGGAACGAATCCAGGGGTTGCCCATTCTCCCGAGGATAAGCACCGTGGATAGTAAAAGGTCTTCAACACCACCAGCAAGACTGTCAACAGGGGTAAGTGATACGTCCCTGCTATCAGATTCGGGAGTCGCTACAGACCAGCTCTCGGAAGAAAGGCTAGCACTTTCAGATTGTGTTATTAATCCGCCTGGGTAAAAATCATCCGCGACCTTTCTGATCAGCCCCTTATTAATATTGTCAAGGATCTCTTTAGCGGTCTCTTTATAAGTGTTGCAGTATTGAGCAGCAACAGGCCCATGCAGGATACAACACCGACCGGCATCCTGATCTGTGACAGCATCAACGTCTTCTGATTGCCACAAAGAGTCTTTCTTGAAGAATGTTTCAAAGTCCTCATCAATTGTGGGGATGAAGTTGACCGGTTTCTGTCCCCGCTTCTTGCACCGAAGGATGAAGTACTTTACATCTTCTGGGTTAAGTAATTCTGTGGAAGCAAGAGGGCAGCAGCGAGCGAATTCTTCGAGGAATTGCTGGGGGCTTTGTAAAGAAGCTGCCGTAATCTCAATATCGCCCTTTGCCGGAAGTCTTTCCAACGTACGAGCTGCAATATCCGTAACAAATTTCACGTAAGAAGGTGCAATCCAGCGGTTCTGATGAGCAACGTACATGAGAGATACCAGCCGGCGTAGGACCTCCATGTATGTCATTTCTGATATCTCTGCAGGGTCTCCTCTCGATTTCTGTCCAAACCATGGTTTAGCAAAATCTGCGTTTAGCCGTTTGATAATATACGACTTCTTTTTCAACAAAGTCTCAAGTTGACTTTTGCGTGGTAGGCTGAAAACTGTCTTGTCGAGCTCATGCCAGAAAAGAACACCTCTTGTGGCGATCTTATGAATAGGCTGGCCCATCTCCGAGATGACAGTAATAACACCTCCTGCAGCACCCTCGTAGGTCTTCTCCCATTCAGTCTCAGGAACCCCGGGAGCTTCGATGATCAACTTCTTAGCTGCAACAGACGTATGAGCTTCGCGAGCAGCCATCATGCGACTACCGAGAAGAATGCCATCAAATGGCATCCTAGGGTATCCAAAACGAGTGGCCCACGTTCCGGAGAGATAGGGATAGCTGTCTTCATAGCTACCAAACCCACTCCCAGCGACCAAAATAATGTTTGAACATTTGCGAATGCTGCTATATGTACGGAGGATCGGTGCATGAAAGTCTTCATAAGAGTGATGTCCACCTCCTCGACCACCAGTCCACTGTAGGATAATTGGGAATTGCGGTTGTGCTTTGGCAATCTCTATTACCTCACGGATAGACGATATTGAACCAGGCTTGAGAGAAATGTGTTTTAAGCCCAGGCTAGTAATATAATCAGTTATGATCTCTTGGGAGGGAACACCGGCACCAATTGTTAAGCCGTCGACGGCGACGCCCTCTTTAGCTAGTCGACGTAGCATGGCGATCTGCCATGTCATGGCATGTGGGCTAGAGTAAATCAGATTGCAAGTAATTCCCCTTCCAGCTGGAACACTATTCTTCACTCTCTCGATGGCGGCAGACATCTCCTCTGCATTGTAGTAGCCACCACTCGCAAGCTCAACATGGTATCCAGAGTTCATGATTGTAGATACAAAGTCCCACGGTACTGTTGTCGGCGTCATTCCCGCAACAAAGACAGGCGGGACTCCCAACAATCTACTGAGTCGGGTCTCCAATCGCACACCTCCAGAGGTAGGTTGTACGAGACGAGGCTGGAATTTCTCTCCCCAGCTTTCGACTTTGGTGGAGGTAGGAAGGAAAAATGGAGAAAATATGTCGAGCTTACTTCCAATGTCTGGGTCTCTAGTTTCGAAATCTGACCCGCTGATGATCCTTACGCCTTTGCCATCGACGAGTCTCATGACCAAGTCTGGTACGCCACCACTGCCAAATGTCAAAATGTGAGACGCGTTTGATGACTGAAGTCCTGCAGGCCAGTCACAAAGATCAGTGCAGATTGCATCAATGAGATTATCTAGCACGTTCGTTCCACGAGGTAGTTCGCGTAAGTCGCGGCCGTTTCGGTTGTCATGGACAGGTATTTCGAGAATTTCAGGGAATATCTTTGAGGAAGACAGATGGTCCTTTATTTTCTGAGCGGGTGTTGACAAATATTCGGTGTGAAATGGTACAGTTATTGGAAGGAACTGATGCTGGATTGTGGGTTTGCGCTTGCTGTGAGGTACGCGATTCTGATCGATTTCAGGATCTGCCTTGATTGTTCGAAGGTATGTGTCAAATGCTGCGAGAGATTTGGCGGGACCACCAATGACGAAATTATCCCTTGTGTTGATGAGAGCAACACCCACTTGACTCGTAGATGGAAGTGACTTATTTACTATGCCAAGGATTCGGTCGAGACGAGGTCTTTCTAGTCCAACGACACTCAGCATGCATGAGGGTTGACCAGAGCCGCCGCCAATACTATCTTCAATGACTGAAGGCGACAGAAACGATCTCGGGGAACCTTGATTGGATTCGAATCCGATCCAGAAAAGAGTCTCTACTGCCGTCAATGCAGCACCATAGAACGACTCCCATGAGTCAGAAATGGCTATAGCGACAGCTACGACAATCCCCTGAGAATGACCTGTGGCGCCCTGGAGCAAACTTCGAAGATCGCCAGGGGTCATGCCCAGGACCTTGCATGTCACACAGTAGTGTGCAAGACTCAAGAGACCGATAATTGGGCAACTGACTGTCACTCCAGAGACAAAGTCAGATCCCGGTACTTGATCGGGATCGCGTAGCCATGCTTGCAAGTCAAGATATCGACCACAATAATACTCGCGTGTCTGAGGTAATCGAGAAAGACGACTTAGTAGTGCCCCAGTAACGTCGATGAGGTCTTTTAAGAACGGTGTATATGTCAAATAAAGGTCAACAAGCTCTTTCACGCATGTCGCGTTCGCTGTGCCTTGTCCCCCAAAGACCACATATGGATTGATATGCCCGCTTTTCGCGACACTAAATAACGCACTCGATGCATTATTTGTGGGTTCGGATGTAACCAAGGAGACAGCTTTGTAATATGTACTGAGCAATTTGTTTCGTGTCGGCGGATCGATTTGTGAGGTTTGTAGAAGAGAATGTAATTCGAATTCGAAGAGGTATTTGTTCTCAAATCCCTGGAGGAATGACCGAGTGGAGGAAGACGCGCCGCTGTTCTCTAGGAGATGCTGAAGGAAACTCAACGCCAGTTCAATTTCTGAAGTAATATGTGGCCGTGAAGTAGAGGCTTCTGCCAGTAAAAACAAGTCTCTTTGATCCTTCAGTTGCTCCAAGTCTTCTCTGCTAACGAAGATTGTACTTTGAATATTTTCGAGGCGAAGAGAGAACTCTCCATCTGAAACACCAAGAAACTTCTCTGATGACGGTGTATCCATGGTTTCTTCCTAAGTGTTGAAGCTATTCGACAAGCAGTTTCGACCATGTGATTGTATGAATCAAATAATAATAACAAACGAATGTAGTTGGTATAAGGAAGAGAAGCAGATCAATATTAGCCTTCCAAAAAATGACAGTTACCCTAACATGCAAATTTCTTCCCTCAAAAATGCTTCAATACTCCTCCCTCCACGTGACATTAAGTTAGGGGCTGCGACTACCACGTTTCTCCGTCAGTAACACAAATACAGGCACCGACACATCGAGGTCACTGAGCTCTGTTCTAGGACCACTCGTATGCACAGCGACCCCTTCTACGTAATACTCCGTATATCGCTACTTATTTGGATTATCATTCAGCCAAAGGGGCTCAAAACACAAGCATCTACAGCCCGGCACATGGTTCGAAGAATGTTCCATTGCAGTTAGGGCTCGCGTGGCCCTGACAGCATCAGCCGCTGTTCACGAATATGTCCGACGGGCCGGAGTTCTATTGCCCTGAAGAATTACTCGTAAAAATCTCTGCTTTTGATGAGACATGTTGCTCAGCCCAGGGGCCGGGTCCGGAGTTTGTGTGGCCGGAGTTACTGCTGATCCGACCCCAAAGCCACCAGCAACAGCTGCCACGACACCCAAATATTTCCTAGAAGTATTCTAGAAGCAAGAGTGCATTGAATGCCTGGGTTATTAATGGGTCAGAAATAGATGGGGTCATGTATACAGGGTTAGTCTATCTGAATCTGTATCAAGCTCAATGATTGGCGATTCATGCTACAACCATATACCAATATGAGGGAAGACGAGATCTATCAAGTGTCTCTTAATAGTACCCATATGTTTTTATTTTGCATTACAGAAAATACTAATTCTTTTAATATTGAATTAGCCTTCATCACTATTTTTGTATTCGCTTTTAGATTGTGTTCATTTCTCGTTAGATTGCATGTCTATGAAATGCATGAAGCTTGACTAAAGCAAACTTCGGCTACCATCATCATGGCTGGCAGCAATCGAGACGTCCAAGTCATTACCAAAAAGCAAGCCAGAAGTTCTGGAGATAATAGAGCGATTGCACATACCCTGCTCATAGAGCTTCTATCGTGAGTAGACACATCTTGACTATGTGTGATAGCTCATCATAGACATGGAACTAACAGAATATGCAATGACAGATACCAGCTCTCCCTCCCCGTTCGATGGTAAGAGTTTCTGGAGTTTTATTTAAATCTTTCTATTAATGACGATGAGTACATTGTAGGATTGAAACGCAGAAACTGTTGTTCAATGCTCCTGAATCGGTCAGAAAATATGTCGAAATTGGTGCCAAAACAACATTGGCCACTATGGTCAAACGCATGGCAGACCGGCAACCGAGTACAGAGAAACTTTTCAAGTCTATGGAGTTCTATTCTTACAGTGACCAAAAGGCGGACTTATTTTACGAGTATAGCCCAGATGCAGAGATACAACCTCAATCATCAAAACAACCAGAACCCCAACAACTTACACCAACACCTATTGCTGCTGCCCTTAACACAAATATCGCCGCTCCCGCAGCCTCTGTGCCTATAAAACCTTCCATCCCACAATCGAGCAGCTCGTCGTCTCCCAAAAAGCCATCTGGGGCAATTCCAAACCTCTCCCCTACTCATATTGTCATAGCATTGACAGCTCAAAAGGTCAAGAAGGCCTTTGATGTTTTGCCGACACAGAAATCTATACAAGAATTGTCTGGCGGTATGTTGATTTATCCTGCACACTCAGACCTTATATCCTTCTCTAATTTGCGACAGAAGAAATGCTAATTTAACTGCAGGCAAATCAACCCTTCAAAATGAGCTAATGGGCGATCTGGGTGTGGAATTCAGTGCTGTCCCAAATGGGGGTGAATACATGCCGCTGGAAACACTCGGAGAGGCCCTTCAGCAAGGCTTCAATGGAAAGCCCGGAAAACAAATGTCGACACTCATATCGAAGTTTATATCGCGAAAGATGCCAGGTGGTTTCAATCAAGCGATGATGCAGAACTATGTCGAGACTTTCTGGGGTTTCAGCAAGGAGAATTCAATTATCCCTGTCTGCTTTGCGATTACTATGGAACCTCCAACGCGTCTTGAACATGCGGATAATGCCAAACAGTTTCTTGACGATGTTGTCAGTCGATTTGCATCGTTCGTTGGAATTTCGCTCTCCCCTCAGTCATCCGGTGATGGCAGTGAATCCGGTCAATCAGCCGTCATGGTCGATTCCACTGCTTTGGATAATCTACGACAAGAGCAGCGAGACTATCAAATGAAACAATATAAACTTCTTGCAAAGCATCTGCAAATGGAGGGCAAAGGTAGCGAGGAACTAGAGACCTTGGTGTCTTCAACAAAAGCTATGGAGGACAAACTTAGCCGGTGGGCCACCGAGTTCGATGATAATTTCTTTGACGGCATTGGTTCCCTTTTCGACCCCAAGAAAACCAGACAATATGACTCCTCATGGAATTGGATCCGAGAAGAGACTTTTCGGTTACTCAATCAGCTTGCGCTTGGCCAAATAGACTATAATGACCCGGCCCTTCAGCGGATCGCCCGTAAATGGGACATCAGCTGTGTGGAAATTGCAAGGGACTTCCTTCAAAGTATGGAGAAGGTGAAACCGGAACTCCCACTCAAATTGAAAGGATATCTTCGACTTGAATCACCTATCCTGGGCGTACAACCGGTTTACCGATATGCAGGAAGAACCATGATGCCTCTAACTTATGTTTCTTCAAGCACCGGTAATATCGAATATAAAGAACTACCACGAGAAATAACCGAATATGTCCCTTTCTTGAAGCGTGGTCGGATCAATATACATGGAGAGGCTGTTCCCTATGTGCATCTCAGAAGACGACAACCAGCGAATGGAGAATTTAGATACGACGGAGGGTTAACCAAGACGTTCATGGAAATGTTTGAGTTGGGAGTCAGCTCCGGGCTTACATATGCCACCAAAACGTTCCTGGTGACAGGTGCTGGACCAAAGTCCATCGGAGCCGGTGTCGTGGAAGGGCTGCTCAACGGTGGTGCCAAAGTTATCGTTACAACGAGCCGCGATATTTCCAAATCGGCAGACTTTTTTGCCAATATGTACCGAAAGCATGGAGCTCAGGGTTCGTCTCTGACTGTGATACCGTTCAACCAGGGTAGCCGGAAGGACTGTGAAGACTTGGTCGAGTATATCTACGGAGCCGATTCACCTGTTGGTGGCGATATTGATTACATTGTGCCCTTTGGCGCCATTCCGGAGAAAGATGATATTAGCAACTTGGAAAGTATGACCGAGCTTGCACATCGTGCAATGCTTACTAATATCATGCGAATTATTGGCTTGTTCTATAAGAATAAGAGGGACCGCCGCATTGATTCTAGACCGACAAACGTCGTTATCCCCTTGTCTTTCAATCAGGGTGGTTTTGGAGGTGACGGACTTTATCCGGAATCTAAACTCGGTCTAGAGACTCTATTCAATCGCTTCTACTCTGGAAACTGGCAGCAATACCTCACAATTACTGGTGCGGTAATTGGCTGGGTACGAGAAACCAGTCTATCCCAGGCTCTTAGCCTGGTCGGCTATGCAATTGAGCAGATACCGGATCTCAATGTCTGTACCTTTTCCAGGGCGGAGATGGCTTTCAATATCTTGACTTTGATGACACCCGCGGTTACGGAACTGGCAGAAGATCATCCGGTATACGCTGATTTAACTGGTGGTGCCAAGGAGATAACAAATATCAAAGACATTATGTCAGAGTCGAGGGCTAAGTTTACAAGCCAGAGCAACATTCGACGAGCACTTTTGGCGGAAAAGTCCAGAGAGTTGAACGTCCTGGCTGGTGGTGCATCATCTGTCAAATCAACCTCCACCTCCGTTCCCAAGACTCGACGTGCAAATTTGAACCTTCAATTCCCTCATTTGTCTAGTCATGCAGACTTGACAGCGGATATTGCCAGGCTAGAAGGGATGATTGATCTGTCACGTACGGCCGTTGTGGTTGGATATTCCGAACTCGGTCCATGGGGTAACGCCCGCACACGATGGGACGTTGAACATCTAGGTGACTTTACTCTAGAGACTTACGTGGAAATGGCATGGATTCTCGGTTTAGTAAAACATTATGAAGGCGAGATCAACGGGCAGGTGTATGTAGGCTGGGTTGACGCGAAGACCAAGGAGCCTGTTCGTGAAGACAACTTCAAACAGTTATACGGGGAACATATCAAGAAGCACTCTGGCATCCGGTTCATTGAGCCTGAACTGCTAGGTGGATATGACCCGGCTAGGAAGGAGTTCTTGCAAGAGATAGTGGTTGAGGAAGATCTTCCGTCCTTTGCAACATCCAAAGCCAGTGCAGATGCGTTCAAGCTTCGCTTGGGAAACAAAGTCTCAATTGAGCCTGTATCCGAGTCGGATGAGTGGCGAGTAACGGTACGGCAAGGAGCTCATTTCATGTTGCCAAAGTCAGTGCCATTTGATAGAGCAGTTGCGGGCCTTCTGCCAAGTGGATGGGATCCTATCCGATATGGTATTCCAGAGGACATTGTACAACAGGTCGACCCAGTCACATTGTATACACTTTGCTGTGTTTCCGAGGCTCTCCTATCTGCTGGTATCAAAGACCCTTACGAGGTCTACAACCATATTCATGTATCCGAGTTGGCCAACTGTATCGGTACCGGAGCCGGTGCCATGTTGGCTGGTCGTGGGCTCTACAGAGATCGATTTCTTGATCGTCAAGTTCAAAGTGACATTTTGTCAGAATCTTTCTTGAACACCACAGCTGCTTGGGTCAACATGTTGCTCTTTTCTGCGTCCGGGCCCATCAAGACACCCGTAGGTGCCTGCGCCACTGCCATCGAATCATTGGAAATGGGCTGTGAGGCTATCAAGACTGGCAAGTCGAAAGTTGCAATTGTAGGTGGATATGACGACTTTCAAGAAGAAGCATCCTATGAGTTTGCCATGATGAAAGCAACAGTTAGCAGTGAGGAAGAGCTAGCGAAGGGTCGCCGACCAGACGAGATGTCCCGACCTAGCACAACCACCCGTAGCGGCTTTGTCGAGTCTGCGGGCTGTGGTGTTCAAATCGTCATGAATGCAGAGCTTGCAATCAAGATGGGGCTTCCTATTTATGCTGTCGTTGCTTATTCACAAATCGCGGCCGACCAGAATGGACGTTCCATTCCTGCTCCTGGTCAAGGTATTCTCACGGCTGCCCGCGAAAGGTCTGATCGCCATGATTCCAAGTTACTTGATTTGGCCTACCGGCGAAAGCTCTTTGATGAAGATATTGCTGCAATTGATAAGTGGTGGCAAGACAAGAGTCAGACTCCGGGAATTTCCGAGTCGGACTTGAACGAAATCCAAGCTGCAGCACGTAGTAAGATCAAGCAGGCGCAGTACATATGGGGAAATGAAATCAGATCTCAAGATCCTCTCATCTCACCCATGCGAGCAGCCCTGGCAACATGGGGATTGACAGTTGACGATATTCAGGCAGCATCCATGCATGGAACATCAACCAAGGCTAACGACACAAACGAAGCGCAAGTCATCAATGAGCAAATGAAACACTTGGGTCGTCGTCCGGGGAATCCTTTGCTTGCAGTATGCCAGAAATCACTCACGGGACATCCCAAGGGCGCGGCCGGCGCATGGCAAATGAACGGTTGCATACAGATGCTACAAAACAGCATTATACCTGGAAACCGGAACGCCGACAACATTGAGATCAAACTCAAACAGAACAAATACATTGTTTACCCCAAGGAGGCTATTCGAGTACGAGAGGTAAAAGCCACGATGCTAACTTCGTTCGGATTTGGACAAAAGGGGGGGCTTGTTGTCGCTGTTGCTCCCAAGTTTCTCTATTCTGCTGTCGCAGCCGATACTTACGAAGAGTATCGTCTGAAAGTCAAGGAGAGACAGCGTGCGGCTAATATTTCTTTTATATCTGGTGTTATTGGAAACTCTTTGGTAAAGCTGAAGGATCATGCACCGTGGGGGAAATCAGATGAGACAATGCGTAAAGTGTTCCTTGATCCGGCCTCTACTCAATTCTAGACTTTTGTCTTTCATGAATTACTTTTGACTATTCTTGTTTTCTTGGTACTCAATTTCAGATTGTGTTTCTATTTGTGGCCATTAGAGACGTCAGGAGTCGTTTGGATAGATTTCTTCCCGTTTGTTTTTATTTTAGATTCGCTCGAATTCTTCCTTAGTTGTCAGATTAGATTTGCAATTTTACGCATCCAGTTTATGATTATCTTCAATTAGATTGCATAATCACTCGTTGATCGAAATCAGAACGTTGTCAAGTCGAATGATGCCGTAGACCTCGAAATCCATATCTGAAATGACTACACCTGTCTGTAGATTGCTATTTCCTAGCATTCATTACGGTAATATCATGGCTGCGATGAATAGATATTAAACAATCTATGGAGATTATTATTGCTACATATAGGTTGTTATCTATCAAATCAAGTTTTGCGATTTTCTAAACATGATATCAGAAAGATACCTGGATATCAATCTTGGAATCTATGGATATATATATCTTGACATCGGGAGGAAGTAACATCAATTGATGATATTATATACATGTATGAGGCACTGTGCAACTACAAATAAGCAGAGGTACTTGGAACCACCAAATAAGTGAAGGATAATAGATCGCAAGCTTTGAACTGCAACAATAACCACCTATGGTCTCAAAAATTGAACATCATTTGTTTCTATTTCATAGTTACAGTTCGACCAATCGGGGGACTCGGATGACGGGGAATCGGAGCTGAGGCGTTGTTCCGATTGGCCAATCTATATAGTTCTCGGAGTAATCGGATTTAACTCCGAAAAGAGGATAACGAAGACAAATATCGGGCTGGAAGGGATATGAGAAGACGATAGTATCAAGCGGTGGTAGAGGCAAGAGTATAGGATTTATACTGCAGTTACGTGAAGAGAAAATGGAGATAGGCTTTCGGCGCCAGGTAATTATTCTTGGTAGTTGACTCTCTAAATAACATCAAGCGTAGCATATGGAACGAACGATCAAAGCTCAGTGGATATCGATAATAAAACGTAACAATCCTTGGGAATATGTAGATCACAACAGTTGATTCAAACGACGGATAAAAACCAAATGCAAAGAGGGAAAAAAAAAGAGAGAGAGAGATCGAGGAGAAGTCAACAACTGTGACCGTTTTTAGAGCTTGACAACAATTTTACTGGCAGAAACACCCTTCTTTTGGACGTTGAAAGCCTCCTGGACATATTCGAGACCGGTGCCGACAACCTCAGGCTTAGGAGCAGGAGTGAAAGTACCCGCGGCAAGGGCCTTGGGGAGGTAGTCGACGAAAATACCTCGGCCAACTTCACTGTTGGTAATCATACCGGCATTGAGCATGTTGGACTTGATACCCTTGATCATACCCTTGACCTTGTATGAGATGATCCAGGAGACAAAGAATACAACGGTGCGGAGGAATATCAAATTGGTGGGTTCCTTCTGGGGAACAGGGAAAGTGGCCAGGGCGACAAATTTGTTGCCCTGGCAGTGATCGAGGATCTCCATGAGCTTCTCAGCTGCGCCTTGACCAATGGACAAAGCACCAGCGGCAGTTTTGCCCTTCATAGCTTTGATCATTTCCTGCGCGACGGAAGGGCTCTTGTAGTCAAAGACCTGACTAGCACCAAGGCGCTTGAGGTATTCGTGGTTCTTGGGGGAGGCAGTGGTGAAGACTTCGTAGCCAGCAGCAGCGGCGAGTTGGATAGCATTAACACCAACACTGGTGGAACCACCCCAAATCAAAACGGTCTTGCCGTTGAACGGCTTGGCGGGCTCCGAGGGCAAATCGAGGCCCAGTTCTGTCTTCTCAAAGAGACCAGCAGCAGCGGTAGCGATACCAAGGGGAATGACGGAGGCCTCTTCGTAAGAAACGTTATCGGGGATGTGAGAGACCATATCGGGGCGAAGAACGGTGTAGAGCTGAAAACCACCCTCGGCAGGATCATTGATTTTGGGGTCGCTTCCGCGGGTGAAACCGACGACACGGTCTCCGACCTTGAAGCGCTTGACGTCCTTGCCAACCTCAACCACCTCACCAGAAACGTCGGAACCGAGCACGAAAGGATAGGCAAGGTGAGTGAACATAATATCGCCTCGTGCTTGGATCAACCAGTCAATGGGGTTGATGGCGACGGCGTTGGTCCGGATGACGATCTTGTCGGCATCGGCGGGCTTATAGGGAGCATCGCGAACCTCGAGAGAAGGCGCCTTTTGGGCTGGTTGGTAGGCAGCGCGATTGGAAGGCATTTTGTCGATGTTGATGGATGAAGATGTTAAGGACGAGTAAGATGCGCGAGACGACAATTGAATCGAGTGAAGTGGTCGTGAGTACAAGCGAGGAATCCTTCGCCCAAGGATTGAAGCCAGTTTATAACTGAATATGACACTGAATGATCAATCTAAAGTGAGCTTTGTGAAGCAAGATATTAAGCGCATAAGTAGAGAATAACAGTAAGATACTACGGAACAAGCTGGAAAAAATGCTTCAAGTTTATAGTAGCTGGCCTGATCGGCGGCCCCAGCATGATACACACGTTAAGCATCGGTGACATAATCGATCGGGCGAATCAATTCCCAGCTGCTGGTCTTGTGGGAGGCAGTGATTGGCAGACGGACATGAATCGCCCCTTGAGCTCTCCAGCTTAAGCAGTTCACATAGAAGTTTGGCAGTGGGAGTGTTATGTTGTAGGGCAAATGAATGTCCCGACGCGGTCCAAAGAGTCCAACTGGCGTGCGGAGCATCGGAGCGGAGATTCTGGCATGTCCGCCCAGCCAGCACAGCGGAGTCTAGCGCAACAGATACTCCGTGCTCTTTGTTCTTTATAGTACTATATACTATGATAAGCTATCTGCGGATAGCTGCCTTTCAAGGGAGAATAATCGTACTAGGTCGATGACTTTGATGATGATGAATAAATGTTCATTATGATTTTTGTGCATTGAGGCAGCTCGAAGATCAACCTGGAACATAGTTGATCCGCGAGTGAGAGTCGGCGCTCGGAACAACATAATTGCGCGTCACGGGATTCAGCGTTAGGTAATCGTGTTTTGTGACAGTATTGTACTGCAAACAGCACGGAGTAACTGGTACAACAATACGTGTTATTTACAGCCAGCAACAAAGAAGTCGCGAGGGAAGTCACGACCAACCACCATCCACCGTCATCAACCATCATCAGACATCTCTGATCGAGTTGTGCGAGGGGAGACTTCTTCTCCTTCGTTATTTTAGACTTACTGAACACCGAACGGCGCTTCGCGTTATCAACTCTATGACGCTTATTCAATCATCTCTCCATTGCCCGCTCCCGACTTATCTCATGCACCGCCATTCGCGCTTACTGCTATTGTAATGGCTGACGGGCAGCCACCCCAACCACAGCCCATTGAGCAGCACCAGCCACGTCCGAGTCGACGCCGTGAAAAACCACAGTTATCATGCACTTTATGCAGACGAAGAAAGTATGTAGAGACGGCTTCTTCCCATTGCCTTGAATACTCATTGGTATCATGCGATTCCTCCTCATACCGCAACTGATTTAGATATTTATACTAGACATAAGCAAGACTGACATGAGATAGATTACGATGTGATAGAGGTGAGCCGTGTGGGACATGTGTCCGCCGCGGCCTGGCGTCGTCCTGCGCCTATGTCAGGTCCAATGGACAGGGCTCAGTTCCTACGACCACTCAACCGGTAGTCAGTAATATGACGGACCGCATCGCTCAATTGGAGAGACTGGTGACCTCCCTTGTTGATAACAACAAGACCGCCAGTGCTTCAGAGTTTGATAGAATGTCACCGCCAGTCATGTCGATGCTTCCACAATCCCCTGACAGAGCAGCGCCTGCAGATGCAGGGAACTTCCAATCCCCCCGCCATTGGGGACAGGTACAAGTTGCCAATCACGAAACAACCTACGTACCAGGCACTCACTGGACTGTCATTCTCGAAGAGGTAATGGTGAAACTGGAAAGGAAGATGCGGTAGAAGCAGTGGATGACTGACTCTCTGGCCACAGATTTCAGAGCTGAAGAACATGTTGTCTCATGAATATGAGCCTGGAAATCGCAACGCCTCCATTTCCTCTGCGTCCCAATCAGACTACAATGAGTCCGGTATTCTCTTCGGAGCTTATAGGCCTTCGAATAGGCAGGATATTCTGGCCGCTATTCCATCAAAGTCTGTTGTGGATAAAATGGTTGCGGGTTATTTCCTTGACCGGCCCATCGTTCCTAGTATGTGCACCCGACTGTAGTTTGAGCGCAAAAGCTAAATCGAGTAGTTGTCTTGCATGGTCCGACGTTCCTAGTTGAGGTTGGTGTGTGGCTTTTCATTTATTTGTCCGGTCTTAGTGCACTAACGATAACAGTATGAACGCTTCTGGCAAGATCCGCTAGAAACGCCAATGACATGGATTGGACTTCTGTTTGCAGTCATGTGCCTCGTTTTGTCCTATAGACCTGAAATGGTTCCAATGGTTCCAGATTGTGGGGACCTTGCTCGAGTATACAGGGAGAAGGTTGTACAATGCCTTCATATTGGAAAGTATACGAAAGGCACCCCATACAGTATTGAAGCATCGTTGCTATACTTGCACATTGAACTACTGAGAGGAGAAGACACACAAATTGAGCCTTGGATGATGCTGGGTGTCATTGTGCGACTCGCATATCGTATGGGTTATCATCGTGATCCTTCGCACTTTCCAAATATATCTCCATTTGATGGGGAAATGCGCCGCAGATTATGGTCTACAGTTGTTCGACTTGATATACAAATATCCGGGCAGGTGGGTTTACCTCGTATGGTCCGAGAAGAGCAAGGGGACACCGCGGAACCGCGGAATCTGCTCGACGAGGATTTGCACCAAAATATGCAGGAGCTACCTCCTCCTCGACCTGAAGCCGTTCAGACAGATATTCAATACAGTCTGTCAGAGAGCAAGATGCTTTCAATCCGCGGCAGAATTAATGATTGGACGGAGACTTTCACGAACCGGACAATAAATCTAGCCATCGCCGACGCCGACGTTTCTCGACTGGATAAGCGACTAGACGACACATACGCAATGCTGCCAGAACCCCTCCGTATGCGACCAATGGCAAGGTCTCTAGTTGACAATGCCGAAACGATCTTAAGACGTCTCCTCCTCTTCTTGCATATACAGGAGGCCAAATGTCTATTGCATTTTCGACATTCAACCCTGCTTTCGTCTCATTCTGATGATGGAGAAAGTCACGACCGACGCATGGCTGCACATTCGAAATATGTTGAGGCTGCGCTGCAAATCCTTCAATGTCAACGAACATTATACGATGAAACACAGCGTTCTGGCCGTCTATACAAGGATAGATGGAAGCTTACGCCATTGCTCAGGGCACCTTGCTTGTTGGCCACAGCTGTTCTGTGTTCTGAGATTGACTCTGGCAATAATAATCAATCTCACGATTCTTCTGTACAACAGCCATCCCAAGAAAATGGAGGAAACATGAACAGTCAAAATATTGAATTGAATGATTATACTCCTGAAAGGAGAGACGAGATTGTTCAGGCTTTGCATGAATCTTGCCTCGTCTGGACTCACCTGAGCGAAAAGTCACAAGAGGCTCAAAAAGCTGCGGAAGCCGTCCGCTCGGTCCTGAACAAAATGCATAATACGGACATGAATCTGTCGCCGGCTGTCGATACTGGGTCAATCCTGGATATGACCATGAGCAATTCCATGATGATTCCTAGCAATAATGTTGCAGGGAGCTCTACAGGAAGTATGAGACCTGTTATATTTTCCCCATTATCAAGCCGTCGATGAGTTAGCTAATTTCTTTCTCTTCAAGTGCTTCATCTTCTAGACCAGCAAACTAACGGTCATGGGTCCAACTTACCGCACACCACTACTCCTCACCTTTCCAATCACTTGGCACAACATTCGGGGCTAAGTGAAGAATCTCAGATGCAATATGACCCGCTATCACCGAGTCAAATGAATATGGTAAACATTCGCTCTTTTCGAGATATTACTTGTCACTGACAGCTCGTATCAGCATCCACAGAGACTGGACCAGATGGAAAGAATGGCCAAGTACTTTCCCAAAAGGTTTGCCTTTCCGTTATAAGTTAGTACTGGAAGATGCTTTGGCTCCAACAGGGCCTATCTTAACAACAAGGAACCTTGTAGTACAATACGAGAATCAAGATTTCAGATCGTCGAGTAGAATGGTGTCAATGCCACACATGTCAGCCCTAGTCAACTAGCACCACTGTCAACTCTATCCGCGCAACTTTCTGGAACGAATGGAAACACATGTCCGTGCGAGAATGATGACATTATCGTCAGCGTAAATTTGGGCGTTACAATAAGCTCATTCATGCTCCGTATGGTAAGGGGCTTAACTTTTAAGGGCTAAATGATGACCGCGCTCGGACCTGCCATAGTACAGAGTACGGTAATCTTCAAGTTAAGAGCGTACGGATTAATTACGCGCGTATTATACGAAGCGCACTACGTAAGTGGAACAAGCCACTGTGGAGATCTCGGGGAGTCGGTCGGATACGTGGCCGAGACAGTCCCACGTAACGTACTGTATGTATTGTAAATATGGTTATCATTACAGTACGCTGTTGCTCCGTCTTATTTCCCCGATGCTCCGCGCCCTGTCTCCGCGTAGTCCGTGCACCATGAAGGAGATCAAGATGCGCCGATCGTTTTGACTAGTCACGCCACTATGTCAAGGCTGACCGCAGTCATACGTACTTTAGCTTGGACGCATTATTCATAGCGGGAGACTCGGAGGGATTAACTACTGATCATTGACTACGTGCGACTCGCACGAAGATAAGTAGTCTACTGACTTAGATCACGGCCATAGTACGATATGGGGATGGCAATAGGTATCAGCAATTACAGGCAGCCGCAATTCGCACATGGAGAATCTGAATAATCAGAGTTCGCGTATGTTGCACAGAACCTTCAGCTAGGAAGGTATGTGTTAGATGTTGGTTGTTGGTTACGTGACTCGGTCTGCCTTGCGTGCTGCATCATCCTTCAGCTTGTACGCAGTACATACATGAATCCCGTATCAACTAGCCTGGGGCTGTGTTCTGGCGCTCCAATGAAATTCTTTCGTATTGTATGCATTTTATGCATAATGTGCATTTAACTGTTGCGCACTTTGACCAATAACAATCAAATGCAAGCCTGGACTAAAACGTTCGTCGAGAACTGGCATACGCCTTGTCGCTAATGAATCTCCCGTTTCGGCTGACCGAATGGCGAGCTTGGTTAGGGCTAGAGATAGAGATAACGCTAAAAAGCTTGTATATTTGCCCGCCATTACTCCGTATTCGTGAAGAATACGGCAGCCCCTCTAAGCTTCATGGATTTTGACACGTTTTATTCCTCACTGGTTCGTTAATGTGGATTATTCGCCAGGCAATATGTTGGAACGTCAAGGGTATTAGCGGTTCCGCCTGCCTCCGGACAGGGCTAGTTGTCGAAATAGCCCCGAAAGACTACGCGTCCAAATATATGCAACGGCCAATCATCATGAACAGTTGGTTGTTAGTGTGTTAGATTAATGGTATTCTCGATAGATTTGTCTTACCTATATGCACTTCTGAAAGTGAGAATTGACTCGCTTATGTTTTACTTGAACAAATGTTTACAACAATTAACCAGCCTCTGAAGCCATGTGTATCTGCGTAAAGAACTAGTACGGATGCCGGCTTCTCACATTCTACCTCTTTTAGCATAGACCAAAACACGATGAAACAAAAGTTCTTAGGAAGAATGGCCCAGGAATATGAAACGTGATATTTGTCTCCTTTCTAGTAAAATGTTATAGGAATCGAACATATGTTGTTCCTCTTGTGATATGTATCTTGGCTACATCTCCATCATTCTCTGTTCGTGAAAAATCGCAATCTAATAAAACCGGATCCATACTCCATTCATTCTAATAGCAGCCCAAGGATATATAGCAAAAGCGAATGCAAAGTCTAATAATCTATAAAATCGACGTAACGACGACGCTCGGCAGCTACCCTGGAACTATGCTATGACAGTCCGAGGCCTGAAAACGGGTGTAGGCTCAAGCGCTTGAGCTTGTATGATGGTTTCCACGTCAAACTGCTTTGTCAATACACCTGTCTCGTAGGCAACATCCCAAATGTTCCGTACTAATGCGAGGACATCCTTGGTTTTGATAGGAACTCGATGATTGCCCTCCCATTCCATGAGTTTGGCGGTACATTCCTCACAGTATTGTGTTAGAAGTTTGCGGTGCTCATTCAATCCAACGTCAAGTGTGCCATGAACATGAATGGTGGGCAGATACAAAATATGCTCTGTGCTACCTCGAAGGAATTCATCCGGTAACGCAGTCATCGAAGCTTCAGATGCATCGACAAGGGCAGGAGTCATCAACAGACGATGATCGAGAGAAACCAAGGGTCCTCGGCCAGCAAGTATAACCGCAAAATGCCAGTTTGATCCAGCGCGATGTAAACCGAGTCTTTCTGCTCGAACTTGCTGACGGAACAACAGACTGGCACAAATCTTTGCTCCCTGGCTGAAGCCAAGAAGACCAACCCATTCGCCGCGTCCTCCGAGACGATCATCTTCGTCCATAGCTGCCTTTAGACTACTGTCAATAGCCTTGACAGCATCATCAGGATGGATTCTGGGATGCGACTCTTTTGATCTTAGCCATCGTTTGAAAGGACCGAACTCTTTATAGACTGAAGTCACGTCTGGACCAGCGTCTGAAGAGAATGGTGCCTCAGCAAAGACGAGTCGAAATGTGGTTGAAAGATATCGTTTAACAATGCGACATTGTGCACGGAATATCCTCGCATTTGTTCCACCACCGTGGAGGCAGAGAATCCTCGGCAGATCAAGGGTTTGGTCTACCACACGGCTGCTTTGTTCGATAATCATGATGTCGGTATGAATGTGCGGTCACAAGAAAAAGGGGAAGAAGAAGAAGAAGCACAGAAGTGAGAGGTTCTGCTTCTATCACTTTCAGTATCAAGATGCAGATTGCTAAAAAATGATCGCTCAACAGAATCGGAGGAAGGATTGTATCAACTACTGTCGTCGAGCTTGAATAACAACAATCACCGTGGCATCACCCTGACTTGATGTGAAGGCAAAATGAGAGAAAGTCCGGAAAAGTGACCATGTCTCCCTCAGTTAGTGACTCGTCGCGCTTTGTTGTGTCAGAATGATATGGGCCATGTTGCGCTGGCCCGGCCCCTCTCAGAGGAATCCGGAAGATAGGCATCGGACTGGGGACCTTCTCACTAGAACAGCCACAACAAGGCATCTAGACCTTAGGAAGCGAGACTAGTTTGATAGTGGCTTCAAATAATCTTTTAGCCTCCATTCATCCGTTTGCGAGGATACGAAGTTTATCGAATGCTGGACGCCCTTGTGGCCTCCACGTGTTGATGAGCCACTCATGTTTTCTTCCGATATACGGACTACCATAATGACTCACTGTGATATCGTATCGTGATGACACATGGAGTTTGCCAAGTGTGGCTATTGCTTGCCTCGGACATTTATACTGTTCCATGGCTTCTGGAAAGTTAGGGCTAATCTTCAGGGCCACCCCTGAACTTAGTGTTCGAGCCCTGCAGCCCATAGTAGAAGGTTTCTGGAAGTTAAAAGCCCTGTCGATCCTTCAAGCTGACCCGGCTGGTCAGTCTATCGGGTTATCGGACTTTCTATTCAGGTCTGGCTAGTTATTAAGTTATTTATCTACACCATGCACAAGTTGTCGCTGCCTGAGGCACCCAAATGCCAAGACATCAAGCCCTAATTCCTGCATTCGACTGAAGAGATTAATTTACATAGTGAATTATAATTATCATAAAGTGCTTAATTTTAAATTGTTATGTCACATGTTTCTCGTCCATCTTGTTACCTTCATCTGTGTTTGTTACTTTTCCTACATGTCAATGGGGGCGTTATAGAGGGGCGAGAAGTCCGAGCAAAACTCCGACTGGCAGAGCACGAGAAACTTGAACCACATTTTCATTGCGAGGTCAGCTCAGAGTCAGCTCAGATGATAGGCGATTGCTGTCTGTAATTCTGACTTCCTACCCAATTTGAATGCTCTGAAAGCTGCCCCAATGAATGACTGTAGACGCAACCTATCATATTCATTGCTGGTCAGAAAACGGGAATGTTCGAGTTGCGTGAAAAGTTAATTCAATTCAAACATTTGGCCCTTACATTTCGTTATGTAGAAAGATATTGTTATTTTACATGTACAGCTGTAAGATTGTTATATGAAATAAATCAATAGACGTATTAGATAAACATCGCTAATTCACTAGAACCTTGAAAGCGTTCCCCTCATTTCCAAGCTGTTCTTGAACATTATTCCTCGTTGTTATGCTACCTTGAAACAATTTGTGCTCCGATCCAATAATCAAAATCAAAATCCCAAGGAAAACCAAATACTGCAATCATGAGTAACGGAGTTGCACCAAAGACCAAATTCCCCATTGTCCTCGGCGCCGGACTGTACGGAAGCTATGATCGATTTGAAGGAGCTCGAGTGAAGACAGTTGAGGATGCAAAAGTTCTCTTCGATACTTTTCAAGCACACGGCCATACCGACGTTGATACTTCACGAATCTACTCTGCTGGGTCATCCGAAGAGTATCTGGCAGCAGCCGACTGGAAAGGACGAGGACTCAATGTTCGCGACAAACTGTACCCAACCAAGGGAAAGCCATTGGGTCATCTCGGACCGGCATACAGTCTTGAACCCGCGGATGTGCGTAAAGGATTGATGGACTGCCTTGAAGCTTTGAAGACAGACAAACTCGATCTTTTCATCCTTTACGCACCTGATCGCAAGACACCATTGGAAGACACGTTGGGCGAGGTGAACAAACTGCACCAGGAGGGGTATTTCAGCCGGCTGGGAATTGCCAACTACATGTCCTGGGAAGTTGCAAAGATTTGTGAGCTCTGTGACCGAAATGGATGGATCAAGCCCGTCATCTACCAAAGTCTCTACAACGTCCTCTCCCGCGCAATTGAGCCAGAATTGATTCCATGCCTGCGCGCGTATGGATTGGCCTTGCACACTGGTCAACCCCTCGCTGGTGGTTTCCTCACTTCCCGATACACACGCGATTTTCCACTCACCGAGCACGAGGCTGGTTCTCGGTTTGACCCGAAATGCTTCCATGGCAAGCATCACAGATTCCGTTACTGGAATGACACCAACTTCGACGCACTTGACATGATTCGTGAGGTGGCCAAGAAACACAATCTAACCGAAGTTCAGTGTGCCATGCGCTGGTTGAGTCATCACAGTATGTTGAATAAAGATTGTGGCGATGCTATCATTATCTGTGGTGTGACACCGGAACAGTTGAAGGAGGATTTGGCGGCTTTGGAAGAAGGGCCCTTGCCAGAAGAGGTCGTTCAGGTTTTGAATGCGGCGTATCTCGAGGTTCGCGGTCTTGTGGGACCATATAACCATTAAACAACAGTTGATCTCGAGTGTTCATGTATTCATCGAAAGTTAGATTTCTGAATAGCCGGACGATGCCTTTGTCATAGACAACCAGCGATATGATACACAATTTTGCTCTTCCAAATAACCAGCATGTTTCTTTCTCAAGACTAAGTATATGGCATAAAGGGCGGCATTGAAAAAAAATGAGCAAGACCAGGAGGGAAAAAATGGGAAGAGGCCGAGAAATTGAAGTGCGGGAGTATTTCTGTAAAATTCCTGGAAATGCACGAATTATATATCTCTGGTTTGACTATTCTCCAAAAATAGTATATCCTGTATCAGATATAAAAGATCAATCCTGAACATATAAGTGTTAAGTCCATTTGCGAAGCTTGATATGTACTCATAAACTGAAAGATAGTTATACCCCAATACACGCCTGTAATGCTTGCTACATACATCAATTATTCTCTAAACTGATTCATCGTAAGCGAAATATAAACCCAATGTTACTTTCCTAAAAAGTGCAATTTTTACGACGTATAAAAGTCATAATACAAGTGATATAAACAGCAAATGGACGAGAAGAGCCAACCCAGACCTAAACATCAATCTTGGGTCTATCCGAGATACCGGGTGCAGGTGGTTTTGCGCCTCCGGCTCCCCCAGGAGCGCCTGGAGGCCCTTGTTTCTTCCGAATATCTTTCCAGCCCATGCCCCAACAAGTCAGAAAAGCAGCGCACGAGGCTCCTATTGCGAGATAGAAGACATGGTCGATACTTATAGCGTAAGCCCTCAAAACAGCTTGCAGGTCCGGCGCTGGGACAACAGATCGAAATGCAGTCGCTCCGGCTTGGATTACTGCTTCGACGTTGATATCCGGGGCTTGTTGCGGGATGATGGTTCGGAGACTGTTGTTGAAGATGACGTCTGCGAAACTGAGGAATGTCGCTGAGAAGAAGGACTGGCAAAACATAATCATTGCCATGGCGGTTGGAACTTGTTGTAACTTTAAGGTGTTTTGTACAGCAATAATGGGCTGCACCAGTTGTGTTAGTCTGTCTATGTACAAAATTAATGAGTTTGAGATTATGAAGTTACCATTTGTAGACCAATACCACGACCCACACCCAAGATAATCTGATATCCAATCCATCTTCCAGTGCTAGTAGTTGTTGAGAAGGTTGAAATAAGTCCATTGCCTATAGCGGCGAGAGAAGCACCGAGGACGCTTAGGGGTAGATAATAACCAATCCTTCCCACTACAACAAGCTTGTTAGCAATGGCGCAGATTGTCGAGAGTAGAAATGTACATACACAGCTGTCCAGATAAAATAGCAGAGATCATTTGACTGATGATACTCGGCAGAATGTCGACACCACTAATCATCGGACTCGCATTTTTGATAGCCTGGAAATAGATCGGCAGGTAGTAAGAACCGCAAATCAATAGAGATGCAAGAAATCCGTAAGTGACACAGCTAGCCCATACTGTGCGAATTGTAAGGATAGAGTATGGGATCATAGCTTTGTCGCCGACGTGGTATTCCCAGACCATAAAGATGATGAAAGTAACACCCGCACCAACGAACAGCCCAATGATGGTAGCCGAGTTCCAAGGGTATGTGCTACCACCGTATTGTAAAGCTAGTAAAAACATGATAGCGGCAGGGGCAAAGAGCGTAAATCCGATCAAGTCGAGATTCCCTAGAACAGTGGTGACACTCTTCAAACCTTTGGGCTTGGGAATTTGTTCGGGAATATTGAGAAAGACTAGGAGAACCGCGACCAATCCCCCAACAGGCAGGTTGATATAGAAGCCTACAAGAAATATCACATGAGATTCTCGTTCCTTCGGTTGATTATCAAAGCGAGGTCATTCACTTACACCACCGCCATGAGACATACGATGTCAAGGCACCCCCAACCAGCGGACCAGCAACCATACCTAATTGTGAAACTATCGAGTGTCAATCCAGGCCCCCTTATACCATAGAACGTGCAATACTCACTTCCCATAAGAAACCCCATAAGAGCTAAAATTTGTCAGAAGCCATAATGTAGCAGAACTGAAGTCATTAACATACCTGGTCTCCTAGGCATCGGCACTGATCCTGCAACAATAGTAAAAGCTCCATTTTGTATACCCGATCCTCCCATACCAGCAACTGCACGGCCGATAATCAACATGTTAGACGAGGTTGCAACGGCACAAATAAGCGATCCGACTTCGAAAACGAAGAAAAACGATAGGAACGTCCACTGTTACTGATCAATACTGTGGGCTTTCTGTAGACGATTGGCAGGATTGGGGTCATTATACTTTTGTGTTAAATGTTGAGTAGAATCGGCCTGTTAGTGGCTGTAGCGATGCACTGTCAAGATACAACCCTCGTTAGCAATGTTGATAAAAGGGAAGTTTTGAAATAACCCACCTTGCCAATTGATATGCGCTACCATACCAACCCACGTCATTCAGCGAGTGAAACTATAATAATCTTGTTAGACAACACGCCATACTTTCGAACTCCCAGCACATACTTCACTAGTAATTCGAGGTGTGGCCTAAAAGCAAAGTCAGCTCCGAAAACGAGACCATTAGCATCCAACCCATCTTACCGTCGAAATAATAGATGTGTCGAGTAACATCAAAAACGCCACCAACGTTATACCAGTCATCATAAATATCAACTTCGGCCCTTCAACCCATTCATGGTTCTGTGGCGGTCCTCCCGGTGGCCCTCCTGGTGGTTTTGGTTGTTGCTCTTGTGTTGAAGGAAGCGACGCCGACTCTGCGGAATTCGAGCCATCTTCGAGCTCAATGTCGTCAAAACGTGAAGGATCTAATTTCAAATTACTTGGTTCGTCGCCAAAGTCTATCACCAATGTGGTTGAGGAGGGTCTCTGACTTGTTGGACGAGATGACATTTTGTTCAATGTTGTCTTCTTTTTTCACCCCAGAATATGTAGTCCGAACTGAGGGATCGCAACGAGATAATCGGGAGGCTAATGTATATATTAGCCCAGAATCATTTAGAACGATGACGAATGCGCGTCAGTCACACGAATAGAAACCAGGTTTTGTGAAGATCTTGAAAGGAAAAAAAAGTAAAGCATCAGATTCGCAGATCGGTAGACGGCATACCAAGTCACCCTGAGTAGCGTAGTTACTGCTGAATAAGGTCAATTGTGCGGGTTTTGGCTTTCGAAACTGCAGTTTTATCCCTATAGACTGCCAAGCTGCATAATGATACATTTCGAATAGTCCGAGGTGAAAAGGGCAAATTTTTAAAAAGGCGTTCAGTCAAGGCTAGGGCTAATTCTTTAGCTGAGATCGGGAGGCAACGGGCTAGAGCTTATTATTTTACGAACTCGTGGTCAGTAGACCCTGCCAGAAATTGATACGACTAGAATCGGATTAGTACTAGATGGATGTATAATTCTAGAATAATTCTCTTGCATGCAGTAATAATGCTCACTAAGTGTACAGACTAGAAAAATCGTGTATTGTCGAGACTCGACTTATTCCGTACTCCGTATTGAGCGGAGATACTCTGCCATGTCCGATTTTCCGCCCCTAGTCAAGGTTTCCAGCAGGGGTCAGCAGCTTATCTATGATGTTTATGTCTGATTGTGTTTCTTTCGCAGGACTACCGCTGGAGGGATCTTGGGGCTTTTTAATACGCCTTCGACACTGCAGCGGGATTGCCGAACGAGTCACCAGCCAGCAGGGCAAAGCGATATTGCGTGTGAAGACCATCTATTCTTATTGGCTGAGCAGACCTAGCATAGTCAAATCTAATGTTTAAAATGAGAGTCATTCGATTTGCTTATTCTCATGCACAAGTTTATGCTTGCATATAGTCAGACAGTATTCGGCTAGTCCAAGACGATTCAAATCGGGACCTTGTATACGCATGACCATCGCGAGTGCACATTTGTATATCCTCATCTTAGACAGTCGTAATCAATGTGCATACACAGAATATTCAATCGGTGAGTCGGCAGTCATTTTCGCCGGTGTGTAGATAATGAGGCGATTGGGTGATCCCTAAATGATTTTATCTTCCGTATCGAAGAAAAGCCTATTTGACGATCGTTTCTAGGAAATATTGATACACGTGGAATTGCCACATGGGATTGCTCCGGGCGACCGATTACAGGCTACAATCGATGGACGAAAATGAACTTCTCTTCCTTTTCATGAGATGCTCAGCGATAATATACTGATTTGTCTGTGTTCAACAGGGAGGAGGTCTGGCATGTATCCTCGTACTCAAAGATGGCGGTTGCTATTTTATAGCCAACTTGTAATACTTCTAGATATCCTTTTTTTGTGGTTAATTATTACACAAATATGCGAATGCATACGCGCGGAATTCTATTCAAAACCTAGTTTGGTAGAGCAAAATCAAATGCATTCTAGTATTTAACAAGCAGCATGCCATCCTGCGTATAGAAATCACCATATAGCTACTAGTTCATGACCATACCCAATCGACATCATAAAACTCATCGCTCTATACATACTGTCGTTTTGACATCTCACAAAATTAATGACCCTCGACCAAACATCGCATTCCCCTCGGAGTAGCCATAAAGTACATCAATGGATTCATCTCCTCCAACGTCATGCCGTCGCGAGTCGACATGTGAGCGTTGGGGAACTTTTTGAAGAAGAGAGCAGCGCCCATGCGGATTTCAATTTTGGCGAGATGCATGCCAATGCAAACTGTATCATACTCGTTAGTTCATAATTCTCAAATTTGTTATTTCTTCTTGAGAATGCCTCCAGGGCGAAATTGCGGAAATTACTAGAATAGGAAATATTTGGACTCACCCCGAGATCCACCACCGAACGGCAGGAAGGCATCTTTCATTTCACGATTAGGGTTGAACCAGCGCTCAGGCTGGAATCTATATTTCCACTGATTAGTTACTTTCTTCAAGCACAATTTGAATGACATACTTCTCTGGGTTCGGGAACGCATATTCATTTCTGTGCAAGCTATAAGCCTGACTCGAAACGATAGTACCACCCGGAATGTTATGACCAGACAATTCAGCTCCTTGAGCAGGAACCACACGAGGCAACGGAGAAGGCGTGGCAGGATACAACCGGAGGGTCTCATTCAGAACAGCATTCAAATACGGCAAATCCTGCACATCCTTGTGCTGCAAATTATCCGGTAAGCCGGCAACTTCAGCGACTAATTTCTTCTGAACCTCAGGGTTGATGCAGACGCCGAAAATGAGGTATGTGAGCGTGACAGCGGTTGTATCGCTACCAGCTGCAATGTAACCAACAGCTTCACGGACGATTTCTTGATCGGTCAAACCTTCCTTGCCGTCGCGTCCTGGATTGTAGAGTTTGGTGAAGAGTGTTGGTTTGGGGTCGATGGGGTTCTGGTCAATGATTCCTTTGTAGCGTTTGATAGATTGGTCGGCGTAGTTGCGGATACGTGCGCCGGCTTCTGTAGCCTTTTTGAAGACCGGCAATGGGAGGAACTTGGACATGACTTCGATGAAGGGGAAGATTGATCGGAGAGCCATCAAGCGGGAGACATTTTGAAGGTCGGTAATGTATTGCGTTTTCTGTTCCCCGTCAGTGTATTCTTTCTTGATGCTCGGGATAGAGAATGTACCTTTCCAAGCTCCAACATACGGAACGATTCACCAAAAGACAACTCCCCAATAACATCCGTAGCCATAAAAGTCCACCACTTGAAAATATCCGCTGCACCAGTCTTTTCAATCTCCTCCTCAATTCGCGCAATAGTCATGTAGATCCTTTGGTTAATAATAGGCTCCATCTTCAGCAGGTTCTGCTCGGAAATTGGTCCAGACAACAATCTACGACGCTCAGCGTGGAATTTCGGGTTTGTCGTGCTGAACAACGTCTCAGAACCCTGGTATCCAAGTTTGCGATACCAGTTGGACTTGAGATATCCAGCGCCGACTTTGTGGATTTCCCGTGCAGCGCTGACGTCGGAGAAGTCGAGTTCATTGGGGCCAATGCGGACGACGGGGCCTGCATTCAATTAGTTTTGTATATCGAGACTTTTTATGTGGATTTGATGGTACCATAGATTTGATGTAAGTTCTGAATCCAGCGTGGCCGGGTTCCCTTGATGAGTTGATATTGCGCATACCAGCCGGTCCATTTAGTGATCTCGGGCCCTGGAATCCGAGCAATGGGGTTTGTGTATGTCAAATAAATTGTACGCTATTTGATAAGAAGAAGTGTAAGTTTTTGACTTCAATAAAAACCCTCTTTTCAGGTATTGATATGCATACAGGGTTAGGGTTAATGGGCAAGCTTACCAGAATATAGAGGCCGATTAGACTACCCAACACAGCCAGCGTGGGTGCCAGACCCAACGATAGAAGCGCCATACCTAGGTAACGATGATGGCTTTTCTCTATGTCTATTTGCAAGAAGAGACAGGCAATAGGACAGAATCTCTCGTGAAATCTTACAGCATGAAAATTGCGACAGCTCTGCTTGTTTTAAACAAAGTGTGATATCCATTTAAGAGTCAAATCAGCAATTTGACTACTTGTAGACAATAGTCTGTTATGTAACATGCGTATGCAATTTTAATGAAGACTATTCGGTCAGAGTGACTGCTCCAAGGTCCAGTCACTGCATTTTGTATGTGTGTGCAAATTACTCCGAACCGAACGGACCATCCGCCTGCATGTCCTTTGGCGGCTGATTGGATGGAGGGCGGTAGTCGGCATAACGGCGTTTTTCACTGCGATTGATTTTCGTAGATGATATGACTTTGATGTGGATGGGGCCGTAACAAAGAAAGCTAAGGGCAGAGTTGTCCTATGACTGTTGCACATAATATATAGAGGGGCCGGACTGACATCGGAAAAAGAGCTTGTGTATGGAGATCCAATCAGATGAAATATCATACGATTAGTACAAATACATACAGTTTTCATTGATAGCCTATTGTCGGTCGGAGTTTCTAGGCCTGGTTTGGTGCTTGCTATCGAATGACTCTACATATTCCACCCACGACCATTGCCCTTGGACGTTGGGGCTGCAAATGTATAAATGATTCGCAGTAATTGCAGAACCCAAGCCCAGCGCCAATGTGAATGATGAAAAGTATATAGCGTATGTCTGTCGTCGTAAGTCAACATTTCATATCTACCTTTACATGATCGAAAACGTAGCAGCGATTCAGGAGACCTAAACAGTTAGAAGTACCAGCACAGAGACTGAATTCGACAACAAGAAGGTACTACAGACAAACAGAAATGGCTACCACCTGGACCGAGACAGCACCAGGAGTGTATGAAGCCAGCTTGGATGGTGCAGAAACCGTGTACCGCAAAACCGCAACAGTGTTTGCTCCGCTCAAACGCGAGCACTGGAGGCTACACACAATTTGCCGCTTCAACTTTGGTCCTAGCTACAATGGACCAGCCGATAAAGAGACTGCTCTGCGTCAGGCATGGAAAGCACTTCGATATGAATTTCCAGGCATGATCGTGGCACCACAAGACGGATTCAAGAAGATATATAAGACTCCCACCGCTGAGTCCACACAGAAATGGCTAGATGAGACATTCTTTGTAGAAACGAAGAGGACAGCAGACGAAATCATCGCTGAAGCCGTGCCTCTCCAGGAAGTGCCAAGTCTGTACTATCTCCCGGCCACATCGGAGATTCTATTCTTCATCTCCCACTGGCGCATTGATGCGATGGGATCATGGATGGTCACCGACCGGTTGTTCCACCATCTCGCCAATCCGTCCAAAGAGAAGCTACCGGATGTACCGCCTGCCAATGAGATTGAGAGAATTTCACCAAGCTTGGAGGATGCAGCAGGATCCCCTAAGGTGTCGACACCGGAGATGGATAAGGTGGCTGCCGACCACATTGCTGCACACCACCGAAACGCCATCCAAATGGGTGGTATGCCCTACAAGGGCGACGCCACGACTCTTCCCGCAAGTCCGAAGCGGGAGGCTCTGGTCTTCACGGCGGAAAGCACTCAAAAGGCAGTCGCTGCATGCAAAGCCCGCGGCATTACTGTGACTGCTGCTATTCACGCCGCCCTAGCGGAAACCGTGTTTGCCATGGGTTTGCCCGAGTCGCGAGAAAACGATTATGTCACTGTCATGCCAGTCAACTTGCGTAATTATCTCAACGCGCCTTACAATGGGGATGGACATGCGCTGCAGACCTATGCCGGCAGTATCACGCCTCGAGTCCCTCGACACGCTACCTTTGCTGAGCGAACATCGTACTTGGTCGAGTATTATAAGACGCGATATGATCCAAAGCTCATTGAGTGTCTGCGGCCCATCTACAAGTACCATGCCGAAGCCCTCTTCAAGCCACGACCGCCACCGGCAGCAGCATCGGATAGCGCACCAGGAACGGCGCCTGCAACCAATGGGAACACGCGTCCTCCTTCCGGTCCTCCCAGCGGTATTTCCATCAACAGTCTCGGTGTGGTAGAAAAGTATTTCGCTGGAAAGTACGGCGATTCGGTCGATGTCGAGACATTTACGTTTGGCGTCAGTATGATTACGCGTCAGACCATGTTGTATGTGTGGACGTGGAAGGGCGAATTGACTTTGTCGAGCGAATACAACGCGGCGTTCCACGATCCGGAGGAGGTACGAGAGGTGATGTTGTCGATCAAACGCGTGCTAGAGAAAGAGTTGAACATCAGCCTGGATGAGGAAATAGATTGAACGGAGAGAAATAATGGTAGATTCATTGCTGTATACATAGTTCACCTGTTCATTGGTGTTCATTGCTGTAGTTAGAGATCGGAACAGTGTTGCCAAGCAAGCTCCATATTGATTTGTTTTCAAGAAGTTGACATTATTGCCTAGCGAGGTTAGTAGGTTGAAGGCCTCAGGCAACTACCGATGTCGATGACGCCACGATCCAATGAAAGAGGGCAATCGCCCGGAAATAGACTAGCGCGAGTAATATGCAGTGGATTAGTCACCTCATAAATCTAGGCCTGGCCAATGAGCTAATCCGCGATAAGCATTAGTCATGGTGGACGCCTCAGGCTCTAATGCATTAGTAATTGGCTGGGACCAGACCGGCCGGATCCAATTTTCCCCGCACGCCGACGGAGCCAGTCTTTGCGGGGTGATCCGTCCCACCAGAATCATCGTAGAACGAAGAACATCAGTATTGATGAGTGTTTCAGAGCAGCTTCATGTTGTACATTACTACATCCTCAATTAGTATAAAAAGTATTTCAGCAATTTGTACGAGACAGAGTGTAGTACATGTATGTGAGATAACAGATATATATCTTTGCATTGTCCGTCTTATCATGGAAATCCCCCTGCCCATCCATGGAGGAATTCCAAATGGAGAGAAATCATGCAATACGTGGTGCCAATCACCCAACCCAATTGGCTCGATTCACGTGCGGAGTCGCCAATGCATCAGGTGATTTGCGCGTTGAATGAAGCAAGAGCGGACTCCATGTCTGTTTGTCTCGCCGGGTGGCTGCTACTGCTCCCACCTTCCTTCCTTCCCCTCTCCCCCACCTGCCGAATGGTCAGCTTCTGCTACCTATTTAACTCCCAATTCCTCGTCAATTCTTCCATCCTCGCTTGATTCCATCCACGCCTTGTGCATATCCATACTCCTATCCTCGTTTTGAGTGAAGTATCCTCTATTGAAGAAACAGAAGATGGCTGAGAGCAAGTGTCCCGCTCACCAGCGTGTCTTGGGGTCCAATGCCGCTGGTGCTGGTACCAACAACCGCGACTGGTGGCCAGACCGCTTGAAGCTCAACATCCTCCGTCAACACAACCCCGTCTCCAACCCTCTCGGCGAGGAATTCGACTATGCCGCCGCATTCAATAGCCTCGACTATTATGCCCTCAAGAAGGACATCCAAGATTTGATGACTGATTCCCAAGACTGGTGGCCTGCCGACTTTGGCCACTATGGCGGTCTCTTCATTCGTATGGCCTGGCACAGTGCAGGTACCTACCGAGTCTTCGACGGTCGAGGTGGTGGTGGCCAGGGCCAACAACGTTTCGCTCCCCTCAACAGCTGGCCAGACAATGTCAGTCTCGACAAGGCCCGTCGTTTGTTGTGGCCCATCAAGCAGAAATACGGCAACAAGATCTCATGGGCTGATCTTCTATTACTCACTGGTAACGTCGCCCTCGAGTCCATGGGCTTTAAGACCTTCGGTTTCGCTGGTGGCCGTGCCGATACATGGGAAGTGGACGAGGCAGCCAACTGGGGAGGCGAGACAACCTGGTTGGGCAACGATGTTCGGTATTCCGCTGGCAATGAAGGTCTTGACGCTAAGGGTGTCGTCTCTGGCGACGAACATGGTTCCAAGGACATCCACAACCGCGACTTGGCCAAGCCACTTGCTGCTGCCCACATGGGTTTGATCTACGTCAACCCGGAAGGTCCTGATGGAAACCCCGACCCTATCGCCGCTGCCAGAGATATCCGTACCACCTTTGGTCGTATGGCCATGAACGATGAAGAGACCGTTGCCCTCATTGCTGGCGGTCACACCTTCGGTAAGACACACGGTGCTGGTCCATCCGACAAGGTTGGTCCCGAACCCGAGGCTGCCGACATTAGCCAACAGGGTCTCGGTTGGAGCAACAGTCACGGATCCGGCAAGGGTCCTGATACCACAACCAGCGGTATCGAAGTCATCTGGACCAAGACTCCTACGAAATGGAGCAACCAATTTTTCGAATACCTGTTCCGCTATGACTGGGAACTCACCAAGAGTCCTGCCGGTGCCAACCAGTGGGTCGCGAAAGATGCTGAAGCTATTATCCCCGATGCATATGACCCATCCAAGAAGCACAAGCCACGGATGCTTACGACCGATCTTTCCCTTCGCTTTGACCCAGCCTACGAGAAGATCTCTCGTCGCTTCTTGGAGCACCCTGACCAGTTCGCTGATGCCTTTGCTCGTGCCTGGTTCAAGTTGCTTCACCGTGACCTTGGCCCACGAGCCCTCTATCTCGGTCCCGAGGTGCCTGCAGAGGTTCTTGTCTGGCAAGACCCTGTTCCTGCCGTCGACCATCCCCTCATTAACAATGAAGACGTTTCGGCTTTGAAGCAACACATCATCGCCACAGGTGTCAAACCATCTAGCTTGATCTCCACTGCCTGGGCTTCGGCTTCTACCTTCAGAGGCAGTGACAAGCGCGGTGGTGCCAACGGTGCTCGCATCCGTCTCTCTCCTCAACGCGAATGGGCAGTCAACAACCAGCCCTGGTTGTCAGAGACTCTTTCTGTGCTGGAAACTGTGCAGAAACAGTTCAATGACTCCCAGTCTGGCGGCAAGAAGGTCTCTATTGCAGACTTGATTGTTCTCGCTGGTGGCGCAGCTGTCGAGAAGGCTGCTCACGACGCTGGATTCGCCATCACAGTGCCTTTCACACCCGGTCGCACAGATGCTTCTCAGGAACAGACTGATGTCCAATCCTTCAATGATATGGAGCCCATTGCCGATGGTTTCCGCAACTACGGCTCATCCACCTCTCGCGTCCGCGCTGAGGAGTGGCTTGTTGACAAGGCACAGCTCTTGACTCTCACTGCACCTGAACTGACTGCTCTAGTTGGTGGTCTCCGTGTTCTCAACACCAACTACGACGGATCCGCTCATGGTGTCTTCACCCAGCGACCTGGCCAGTTGACAAACGACTTCTTTGTCAACCTCTTGGACATGAACACCGCCTGGAAATCCGCTGATAGCGTCGACCTCTACGAGGGCACCGACCGCAAGACTGGCGCCAAGAAGTGGACTGCCACCCGTAACGATCTCGTCTTTGGATCTAATGCTGAATTGCGTGCCGTTGCTGAGGTGTACGGTAGCTCCGATAGCCAGGAGAAGTTCGTCAAGGACTTTGTGGCTGCTTGGGACAAGGTGATGAACTTGGACCGATTTGACTTGAAGCAGAAGCAGTTCGCTCCCGGTCACCGTCTTTAGATGACTAGTTCATAGTTAATTGAGTCTCCAGTCTGTTTGCTTGGAGTTCCGTGAAAACTATACAAAGAATTTGATGAAATTATGCAAGTCATGAACAAATTGTCGTTTTGATGGTCCATATTCGTGCTAGTTGAATGTACTTAAGCAGAACGTCAAACAATATGAGAAGATATTTAAATCAAGTGTCAATAAATAACCGTTGTATAGTATTGTCGAAGATGTTTTGTGAACTAATTCTTCGAGGTTTGTTGTTCCCCGCTCGGACTTTGATAATGATTACGTCGCTGTCGGAGTGCTCGGTTAGGGCTTAGGGCTAGGGCACATTTATTCAAAATAGTGTCCCGTACGATACTATGAAGATCGGAAATGCAAAGTCCTTGGTAAAATACAAGTTGGTTTGTAGATACACATAAGAAATAGAAAAGGAATGGAAGCCGTCGATCTGGGCACTCATCAAACATACCAACCAACGGGTCATTTATCATGTCGTCTTAGGATTTGAGGTCAGAAGCCGCAGAGTAGTGTCGAAAATAGTCTGCCATCCCAAGGGTTGTATCCAATTTTTGCCTTTTGTGACTGGCTGCAACGTGCTAGATAGAGACTCTACCTCCTGCTGGGATAAGTCGTCGGGGTCCTCTTTGAAAAATGCTGTTCCGCCAAATAACGTCGGGTGTTTGGAGACTAGTTTTTCGCCTTCAAACACGCTGATGTATCCTTTTTGCTCCATTGCCTGGACGAGAGAGGTAATTTTGGTCTTTCCTGCCCCGTTGATGATTGCATCAACTTTCGGTATATTCGAGATTCTTTCACCATTCTTATCGATAACTCCAAGTGAGAACTTCCCATCGCGATAGAAAGTCCCCTCTTTGACAAGCCTTCCTTTAACTTTGTGCCAGCTGCACTTCACCTTCTCCTCCCGTAGGTTGTCTTCGAGTTCTGTCACACGAAGACTACGGAAGGGAACCGAGACTTGGTAATAGTGTCCACGGTAACCTAGCATTGCCGCAAGTAACATGATCCCCTGAATCATAGAATTATCCCCACTCACAAAAAGGGATGCATTTTCGCCCGCCTTGATCAGCTTGCCGATTTCTTTCTTGAATACTTCGTCATTTTCGAGAGTCGCGGTCCAATCATGCGTAATTCGAGATGACAAGTCCTTGAGATCATCCCGTAGAAATATTGACGAATCTCGCACCAACCCATTCTCAGGAGCTTTCTTGTCCAGTATATCTGTGATATGTTCGCATTTCTGTTTGATCGGTTTACTCCTTTCCGGTTTGCCGAAGGAGATATGCTGGTTATGTGTATGGACAAGAAGGTTGCATTCGATCGCTTCATCTTTCTTTTCAAGCAAGTTGACAACCTTGACCTTATCGATCCTTCCTTCGTTATCGAACATCAGCTCTGAAATGTAGCCTGGAATCCATTCATACTTCAGTCTCTTCCCATCCTCTTCATGAAGCTGTACTATCTTGAGAGGGACAGCAGGAGCCTTCTCCTCGGGGGTGACCCACACAACTTGAAGATTGTCTCGCTCTACCTTCTTTAAAAAGTCTGACGCAGAGGTGATAGCACTCGGCCCACCGCCAATGAGGGCAAGGCTTGGGGAATTTCCTTCAGATTTCTCGCGAATTATCTTAATGGCTTTTGTTGCTTCGGCACTGTCCGGCAGGTAATCCCAAACAAACCCATCAACGCCGGCAAGGCCATCCAATCCCATCCTCTGGAGATTCACTTGGGAACCACTGGCCATAAATACTGGCTTCCTTGCCTCAAGCCAGGCCTGCATCATCTCGATGGTTACTTCTTTGTGTAAAATTTGCAACACACCAGCCTTTTCCAGGAGATCGATCATAGTCTCTTTGACCGCAATCACTTCCAGTTTTGATATCCTCTTCGAGTTATCGAGCGAATCATACTTTTCTGCTTTATCGCTCCAAGGTTGGATCCTTGCATCACTTCTAATCTCCTCAATAAATGCACGTTTTTCTATCAAGCGTTGATAGCTAGCATCATCTTGAATCTCTTTGAGGACGGGAGGAAGTCTTGCAAGCTGCGCTTCAGTGAACTTTGGCATCAAAGCGGATTCCGTGTTCGCATCGCCAAACTTAAAAATCTCATCAGTGACAGTATTTCCTATTTGCCCCCGTCCGACTTTACTCTTATCCATCTCATATGCGACCACTTTTGCTCCAGCGGCTACCAGAGCTGTGACATCTTGGGGAAAGTACCATCCGGCGCCGACAACGAAAACTGTGGACGCATCGCTTTGTGGTGCTTCGATCTTGCGTCTGGGAAAGTTGCTGGGTAATTCGTAGATAGGTGGCAGACTCCGCTGGGGCATTTTTTTGATCTCCTCTACCTCAGCATCGAGCGAAGGTATTCCCGTTGATCTTCGTGTTTGTTTCTGCTCCATGTTGAGCAGATATAGCAGGATCTATTGCGACTTTTGAGACAAGTAAAAGAGAGCAGTTGGAGATGTGCAATTTCGAGGTAGGTTTTCTAGGTATTCAGGAAATATTATTTGAATAATTGAAGGAACGTCCAGGGCTTACGATATTTTCGACTCATATTTATAGGCGCTCCATCGTCAAAGGTGGGCGTCACAGTTATCTGACTCAAAACCAAAATCTCTGAGTCAACACTGACTCTAAATATTCGTCTGGAGTCCTCCACATGTGCAAATAAGTTAGGATTCGTAGTCGATTTGATACTTACCCTACCAATCCATGTCCGCTTCTTGTACCCTCGTCAGAAAGGTTTCGGCATCACTTATCTGCTTGTCTACTTATGTTTTGATAGAAGATGCTGCCTCTGGATCTGTAAAAGGTCTTGTGATTAGTCTCATGTTCTAGAAAAATCCTATCCACTCTCTGCATCTCTTCTCATCTGATGTTGGGGAAAACAACAACCTCAGACGAAGCTTAGTGCAGGATTTCCCATGGTCTCTCTCACACTGTATATCTAGATGTCTTGTAGCTATCAGATGTAGTATCACAGGATTATTATTGTGTGAAATTTGAGTTACTTGTGATAAAGAGTGACATGGATATACTCCTAGGACCTCACTATACCAAACAATGCATTGCCCTAGACTACCCAGGCAAATCACACCAACGTCAGCCAGCCCAGGCATAGATATGTTCACGCCACAAAAGATATTCGGCGGATTTTACCGATCGAAAGTATTTCTTTGAACCCTTTGCCTCGCCCCTGAGTATAAAAAGAGGTTTGAGAAGGCTGCAACTCCATCTCCTAAAAACATTTCATCAACGTCGCTATCTTGCCCGCTTATTTCTCAAGATCGATTTCTCCAAGAGTCTATGGACAAGCATCTTCTTCAACCATCTTTAAACCCCTGAATACCGGAGAGAGCAAGATGGTCCAAGCAAACGAGATCGTTTCTCTTGTCTTGCTGTTTGCCCTCTTTGTTGCAACTGCTCTTCTGGCACGCAACCGCGTTGAAGTCCTTATTTCCAAACGACAACCGCAAACCAAGCGTTACGACAATCCTTACGCCATCCGTGCCCTTATTGCGGCAAAACAGCTTTCTGAATGGGGACCAAATAAGCTCGAAGGGCTTGAGGCTAGAAGCTTATCAAATGAACACTTACGACGCATGTTTGGTATTGAGAATGCGTTTACAACTGTCGACAAGCAGTACGCCAACGAGTTTGTTAGAAGGTCCAAATATTTGATCAACATTTCGGCCCATGATTGGCATACTATTGGTCATGCCTCAGAAGATCTTATCCAGCGTTGGGAAAAGGAAGCTCGGAAAGGGCGCCAAAATTATAATCTTGAGATCAAACTCCAACCTCTGATCCAAGCGGTGACCCTATGCGCCGTGTTAAAGACATTCTTTTTCATACATAACGAAAACTGGCTGGAAAATGTTCCGTTAAAGGTATTTACGAGACTGGCAAGGGTTATTAATGAGACATGGATGATGTCGAAATCCAAGGATCCTATTGTTGACTTCAAAGATAACGGAGCTTTACGAAATGCACTCAAAGATGTCCTCCCACTATCAAATGTATCGGATCCACGCGAGAACGCACTAAACTTCATTTTGCCCGGCTTTGAGACAATGTGGCGAGCCGTTCTGCGAGGTTTTGTTGAGGTTGCATACAAGACAGGACAAGACCACCGAACCTGGAGGACCGCGCTCATTGTATATTCTCAAGATCCGAAAAAAGAGAACTTTCATAAAACATATACGCCAGACGGTGTGTCTGCGGGTCATCTGGTCAAAGAAACACTCCGATTGTATCCACCCACAAAGCGTGTCTACCGCGAATGGCAGAGTGGAAATCACGCACCACCAACGACACTTGCTGCCGACATACAAGCGTGTCATCACTCGACAAACGTATGGGGAGCCACCGCTAAAGAATTCGACCCTTTACGTTGGAAAAAGGCAACGAAAGAGCAAGAGGCAGCTTTCCTAGCCTTCGGCTCGAAACCTTTTGAATGCCCTGCAAAGCCGACGTTCGGACCCCGGCTTGTAGGTCTTCTGATTGGAATTCTGCTAGAAGAATTTCCCGATGGTTGCAAACTGGTTTCACCAACTGGAGAAATGGAATTTGGTTCGGAGCTTCTCGGCAACGACAGGTCGGGCTGGGAAGATGTTTGTTTACTTGTTCCCCTTACTAATATGGGTTGTGATTCTCGGTCTTTCGTCGATGGTTTAATGCCAAGTGACTGAGAGCCTCTTTTCCTTATGGCGTTCTATGACCGAATTCATGTACATTATTATTGATAATCAAAATCCACAGGCCAATTTACCATGTTGGAAAGTATAGTTGTTGCAACAGTACTGTGTACGATTTGAACACGATGGGAACGCTGATGAAAGTCAGTAGTAAATCACAGAAATATTTATGAGGTCGATTTAAACAGCTCTTATGCATCGAAAATTATGTCCTTGACATCAAAAAGAAGCTTAAAATTAAGCTCATATCAAAAGCTTATTTCAAACTCAGCGAAGGTTAAACCAACAACCATTACAAAGATGTATGTAGATGCCGTAGCAATAGAGAATTAATGGCAGTCAAACATCAATACAAAGGTTGTTTGTACTAATTTTAAACTGTGATACCCAAGTCTTCGGCAACAAGGGTAGCAGCCTTCTCTCCGATAGCTAGAGCAGTCGCGTAGGTATTCGCACCGACATTTTCAGGGCAGATCGAAAGGTCTGTCAAATGACAAGTCAGTTAAACCCGTAGAGGATACAGGGTGAAAAGCAGTATCTAGGAAATTCTAAGTAAAGCGAACGTACCGACAACCTTCAACCCTTCAACACCGTAAACGTTGAGTCTTTCGTCCACAACGCCACCATTCTCCCGTTTCTTCATGGAACAGGTGCTGATACTGTGCCAGGTAGTCCCAACCGATTGGCGAATATAATCCCTGATAATATTATCATCCTCGGGAGTATACTCAATGGGCACCGGGAATCCCTTTTCTGCAGAAACGTTGTCTACATACTTGTAGGAGGCCTTCGACCCGGAAGGAAATTTAGGATGTGTGATTTCAAGAGGTCCGCGATAGTGAGACAAGCGTCGCGCAATTTCTCGCTGTATTTTGTAACCATACAGCATCTGCTCAACATCCGCTGGGTCGGAGAGGTAGCCTGGGTTAAATTCCGGTGCTTCAAATGGGGAGGTAGATTTAATGTGAATCGAGCCTCGAGAATAGGGGTAAGCGGTGTAAGGTATACAAGTAAAGTATTGCCCGCTTTCGACAGTTGAATGATCACCAAGGTAGCCTGCAACGGTACCGAACAGCATCATAGGCCTCTCCGGACGGTCTTTGAAATCTCTGTCATAAAGCTCTTTGAATGAAGGCACAAAAGATTTTATCTGCTCTTCCGATGGCCGGAGTTTTCCGAAGCAATCTAGACCATTCCAACCAAGGATGTACCGCTCTGGGGTGGTAAGTTTTTGCTTGTATGCATTCTCAATACTGAGTCGCCCACTGAGCAGTCCGTCTAGGGATTGTTGTTCTGTTGCGGCGGATTTGTAAGTGTACAAGACCAGATTGTGATCTTGATAGTTGCACCCAACCCCGGGTAGATTGCTGACTACGGGAATACCCAGTTGAGAAAGTAGAGTCGAGCTTCCCACACCTGAGCGCTCGAGGATTTGTGGTGACCCCAGTGCCCCTGCAGCTAGGATAACTTGTTTGCGAGCATAAACAACTTGTGGCTCAGAGCTTTTGCCGGGAAAATATTCCACCCCGTTTGCACGATTGGAGTCCTTCTCAAAGAGGATCCGTCCAACCTTTACTTCTGTGGCAACTCGTAGGCCTGTATCTTTCGCATCTAGAATGGGATATAGAAACCCATGGGGTACATTTTGACGCAGCCCGTTATTCTTGTCGACCCAACTGTTCCATTTCTTGTTGAGACTGGTGTTAGTCTTTGATAAGCAGAATTCATCGCGGGCCAACTCACTCCGACGGCATTTGATGTGGTGAAATCTTGAACATCCGCTACCCGGTCAATACCAACGGCCTCACAAGCCTGGAAAAAGTCTTGTAGGAACTCTTCGTGCACATTTGAGCCCGGTGAGACACTCAACTCTCCACCATAACCGTGTATAGAAGTGTCAACATCGGGATCGGTATCTTGGAAGTTTTCAAACTAATGTAATAAACGTTAGAATAAATTCATGGCAAATTGTATGAGAGCACCGGTGGAAAAAAAAGCATAACACACCTTCTTAAAGAACGTGATCATCTCTTTACCTGACCAGCCTTCAGTCTTCCAATCGTCAAAGTCGATCTCCTGCGGACGAACGTAAACAAGGAAATTGATCGAGCTGCCTCCACCTAGACATCCTCCTGTTGGAACAATAGCCTGTCTTCCGTTTAAATATTTAGATGGTTCGGCGGTGTAGAATGTAGCTGTTTTGGATTCAGGTAAAATATTTGTGATGAAAAGTGCCGGATTGACGATTTGAGGGTTGTCACGAACATCGGGTCCGTGTTCGAGTACGAGGATTGATAGAGTAGGGTCCGCTTTGGCTAGCCTTGAGGCTACGACAATGCCAGTCGTCCCCCCTGCTAAGAATTAGGATTGCTAACATATTGAATACAGGCGCAAAGGAAAACGTACCACCGGCAACCACTATGTCGACTTCTCTTGGGATCTGGCTGCTGGTTGACATGGTCCTAATATCAAGTGAAGATCTTCCAATGATGTATAGTATATGATTCAAGAAACAGATTGGTATCGCCCGGAAACTATGGCTGTAATTGGTATGACTATGTAGCTCGTGAAGAAGCCTTATATAAGTGAAATTCAATGGTCACAGCCATATGTAACCCATGTCTGACAGCCCATATTTCACAGAGTTGACATACATGGATCCCAGTAACTTACTGCTTCCCTTAAGCATTGAACCCCCTCCATGAAGTTATGGGAAGATTGTACCCTGGATACGGTAGGTAGTACTTGGGAGGACCGGGATTAGCGCTTTTCTGTATCATCTGAGACTTCGTGTTTTAAGATCATTGGCCGATTGGGGAGCTATTATGTATTGACTAGCCGGGATCAAGCCATTTTCGATGAGGGGAAACAAGTGCTGCCGAGCATGGGATGGCCGGACAAATCGCGCTTACTGTCGACCTAGGTGCCAAGGCTCAAGCTGCAGGTAGCAAACATGAAGGGTCTAGACGTTGTGTTAGCGGGGTTCATATGGTAGTATCCTGGTACTTTAATTCAACCCCAAGAAGATACAGATCGAATCTGATCAATATATTGCGGGTTCGATCGATCTGATATTGCTATTGAGCTCTAACGGTAACAGTAGGTAGGGAAGGGAAGGAGAAAGTCAACCCGTGGACAGGGGTCTCCTGGTTGAATCGAATTACCGCAGAATAACTCGCAGCTGAGGGGCATTGTTTCGAAGATTTCAGGCTCATAATATGTACCCCCCTTGACAGTCTCTGCCGAGCTATTATGCTCGCATAACTTTCTGGAAGAGGGGCACCCTACTTGTCCAGCTTCGGCATCGCTTGCCAAAGATATACATGGGTATTGCCATAAGACAAATGAAAACATGAATACCACCAATGATGGAAAATACTTCCCGCGGACCCTGGGAAGAAATCCACGATGCCACGAAATAATTCATGCCGAAAGAATAGATGTTCCTCAAGTTGATTGATGCAAAGGCTTCTGGCGCCTTGTCTCGATGGCAATCGGTCAGATATCCGTACACGGCAATGGTCATGAATCCGACGCTGAAATATTGCAGACCGTAAAAGAAGACCGGACCGATCCATGGGTCCTCGTTTTGCAAGGAAATGCCGAAGCCGAAAAATGACATGCCACCAAGGATAAGTGGAACAATAATGATAACAAGGCGGAATTCTGGTTCATACACACCACCATTCTTTCGGCTCATATAGGTGATAATCTTGTCAGCTGCAGGGCCAGAAATGAACGCACCAACAATTGCTCCGATCAGAGGTGAGATTGAAACCAAACCAACTCCTGAGACCGAAAAGTTGTATGGGGGAGTCATGAACAACTCTGCGAGCATACTTCCCACAACAATAAGCCAAGAAGAAGTCAATCCGTATGCGACAAATGAGAAGATGACTTGTGGAAAGATCAGCATCATGAGAGGCCTGGCAAGAACTTTGAAAAACGAATCGTCACAAACGCGACCGTGAAAGATCTTCAAGTCGTGCCAATAGCTGTGTTTGCCTTCGACAATATCAGTCGAGGATGCGCTCGTCTCGATATCTTCAACATTGGTTGCCTCCGTTTTGCTGTCGTCGATAGCTTGGGTTATCCTATCTTCTGTTCCCAAGTCAACATCGAAACTCGAGGGTCGGCGGTAGGCGGTCTCAGGGCAGAAGAAGAATAGAACTATGATCCATACACCGTACATGATGGCGCAGATTCCATAAGTCCAGTTCCAACCGAGGTCTTGAATGATGTATCCTGAGATAATCGTTCCACCGCCGACACCAACTGAGAGGCATAGGCCCCATGCCGCTAGACGGACACCGCGCTGGTGCACGAAATACATATCAGCGATGGTCGACGTTACTAGCCTGCGTTACGCCATGGATGTCAGCTATGTTTGTTAAATTACCAAGGGGAAGGGAGTAGTACACTTCAAAAGGTGACATTCCAATGCATCCCACTAGACGCGCTGCCAGGAGAGACTTGTACGAGTTTGCGAAATATCCCCAGGTGCTGCTAATGAACAACAACAGATTGCCCAGTAGGAAAATGGGTCTTCGGCCCCAAACAACGGCCATTGACTGTGTGATGAAGCACGAGAATGCGATAACAAATAGACCCCATCCAAGCCCACCATTAAGGGCATTATAGGACATGTTGAATTGTTCGGCCATTAAGGTATAACCAGGTGCAATCATAGGGCCCTTAATAACATACAGAGTCAGATCATGCCACGTAGAAGTAAATTAATCGCACGAAATGCAATAGGGAAGTCTTACCCACGCACCCACAACTGCCGTATCTATGCAAATCAAGAAGAGCATAAAGTCCTTCTTCCATAATGGCCAGTTGAGGGGATCATTGGGACTGTTTGATGGTTGAGGAACGAGCAAGATATCCGAGCTGCCCTTTGCATGTCGTAGCGGCGATGTATTGATACCTTGAACATCGGTCAATAGTGCTGTGCCAGGAACATGTTCTAGATGGCTATCGTCTAGTACACCGAGACCCATTGTGAAGTTTTAGCTGGTAATTCAGACTCTGACATGAGTGCGAAGAAGCTATCGGGCGAGTCTACGAAATGTAGTAAAGACAATGGGTAGGGATACAATAATATACTGACATACCATTGCTCCACGTTATAGATCGTCCTTTGCTGAGACACAGAAGGATATTGGAGATTCCGGGGTAATCTGGGGTGAGAGACCCATTGTGGGGCATCACACGTAGCAGACTGCAGACTCGAAAATATCCCATCACGAACGGAATCATTGATAGAGGGAGTCCCATGGTAGTGTTGAAGTCAATAGGAATCAGAGTTCCTCGAGAACCCCACATGACCTTTAGTTCTTGCTGGGAAAAGTACCTAAAGAGCATGGGGAGCTGGGGCTTGTAGGTGTTCCAGCTCGGGAAAACTGGTTCTACCGGGGTTGCCCATATGTGATGCAGTAGTTCCATCGAGGTAAGGATCCATTATAGCTAGAAGGAAATTAAGAGCTCGCACGGTAGTTCTACGGTAGTTGACCTAACTCTCAATACTTAGTTATATCTGGGGCTGGATCGGAATAGATATCCTCCAAGTCCCCTTGATTATTGTGGATATCATTCGTGCGTATCAAAAAATATCAATCAATCAGGCCGAAAGATGCTTTCCCGAGAATTAAGTTGATCGGTTCCTGGATGGAACTATGCCATCTCTCTTCTAGGACACTCAGAATCGACAGCATTAACTTTGCCGCCCCTCCTTCAAAATACCAGTAATGCTCCATTTTCTTGAGGATTATGCAGTAGTATGCCATAAGTATCAGAGCCCCGGGATGGCGGTCATAAAGAAGTGCCATAAACTCGGACTCTACCCGCATAGGCCATAATCCCAGAATTTTCCAGGTAGTAACCCAGGAGTCGTTTTGCTGCCGTTCCATTGTGGCAAAGCACCGCGCCAGCAAAAGAGATGCATCGCTATATATTCGTACTTCGTCTTTTGACCAGGAAAAACCTTTTAGAGCGATATTGGAAAAGAGTGTCCAGTATGGGATATCATTGCCATCGTAGATGTCCGACTCCCAGGCAGCGGTCAAAGCGGCAAGAGGCCCATTCTCGAGCATATCCCACACATCGCAAAGCATCGCACAACCATCACGAAGAAAAACAAGCCATAGCGGCACTATGGAGTGCTCGTCGGCGCAATTGGCACCGTTTGCGACAAACAAAAGAGAGTCGGATGAAGTGGCGGAAGAGGTGGCAAATGTGTAGACGACTAATAGATAGGAATATGTCATGATCGCGTCGCAGTTATCGCTGGTCGGGTTATCAATCGCTCCTCGGAAGGCTGGGAGAGCAGAGTCCTGGTGTGAACAAGCTCTCAAGATGAGTTCTTGACGTTGCGGGGAATTCATATGGATCATGTATTGAGCCGTGCAAGCCAGGAGCCCATGTAGTAGGAATTTATTACTATATGCGAGGTCTGGAACAATATCTTCCCAAATATGTTCGGTTTCATCGTCGTTTGCAAAGCTCTTGTAAGTGGCAGCCAAATATTGAATTAATATCCAACAGTCCATAGAGTCGAGACTGTACTTTTGCTGAATTTTGCGGACGTACTGCAACTTAAATTGGGGTATCGTCTCGTCTAGATTGTTGGAAACGATGGGCTGTGAAACCTTTGAGGGAGTGATTTGGAACGTGGCCGAGCGAGATCTGGAATCTTTACTGAAGTACTTGAGCATATTACCTCGAAAGAACGTCTGGACTGATGTAGGAGTCCAATCGCGGCCCGGTATGCCCTTGCGACCATGCTCTGCAGGCCAGTGAGTCTCCATGCGCTTTCTTGAGACACATAGATACTCGCAGCCAGCTGAATGGCATTGCCATCCTTTCTCAACTGGCAGGTAAGGTACTGGGAAGTCTTGTGGCAAAGGAGGGTGCACTTCTTCTGGATCCTTTAGGCGTAAAGTATCCTTATATGTAACGAGTGCCCGGCGCTTGTCACTAGCTAGATGATGGATATCCTTGAGATGACGGACTACAGCCGTTGGCTGCACGGCATAACGGCAGGAGGTACAGATTAGCACCTGGTGAGCCTCCGAATAATGGAACAGCTCGGTCGAGGACATATCCTTTTATTCTGATGTGAAAAGATGGATTAAAGATCAGTTACCAGCAGCTGATAAAAGGGTAGGGTATCATTGTAAATCATGGAAAGTTGAAACATCTAAGAAGAATGCTCGGAGTTGATGGGGTTTGTGGTGATGCCTGGATGCCTAGATGCCTGAATTTACGGGCGGAGGAAATATTCACCGTGTGCGAGCGTAGTATCACGTGCTGTTTCGGGATAGATCACGTGGGATTTGATCAGGTGCTTACTCTAGCCCTAATCAGCCTAGGTATCCTTTTCATTGAGGAGTAGCCCTAACCCTAACGCACCTGATATTACGAGACGATTTATTCAATGATCATGACTTCCTTCTTAATTGACATTGATCTGCAGCGAAATGAGAGCTATATAGCCAGCATACCCGGGTGAGTCTCATTTTGAACCCCGGGAAACGGTTGATTTTCGCCCAGCCCATCAAGACCGAAGCCAGAAAATAGGGCATCGTAATTGTCATCCCGTAAAGCAAAGTCGGGATTCAACAACTGGTCAATCGCATCTAAATTTATATCCCCTTCATTGGACCAGGTAGCTGAGACGTCTTCGAGTCCACCAGGTTCATAACCATTTGAGTGAGATGTAGAAGGCGTAGTGTTTTCGAAATTCCGAGGAGACGTGTAAGGCTTGATCACGTTATTATATCGTGGATATACGGGAGGCTTCTTTGCTTTCGTTTTGTTTTTGCTATTTGTATGGTGCACAGCTTTCAATATGGTTTGAGCACGTTCGAATAACCGATACATCACCCCCGCACTCCAATATGTGTCGCTGATATTTGCAAGGAACAACATGCACAGCTGCAGTTTGTTGGTTGCCAGGCCACTTTGAAGAGAGTTATTCGAGCGACAGTCATGCAAATGTATTTGCATAGTTGGAATCAGCGCCGTTATTCTGTAAACAACGTGTTATCATCCTAAAACTTAACTCTTCGATTGAAGATCATGTCTTACATCATTGGCTTGACCACGTTTAAAACGTTGAGTTGTATTATATTTTCCAATGTCATATTTGTCGCCGATGCTGCAGCTCGAGCGCGTTGTTTTGCGGTTTCTCGCCATGAAACATTGTCTTCTAATGCAGGATCATAATCTATATTAAGAACATATGGCCGATACAAGACAACCACCGTGCCCCTATATTAAGCGTTAGTATTGTCCAAAACCATTCTCAAATAAAGAGCACTTTTAGTTTCATGCCAATCATGATCAAAAAAATTGAGAAAGGACATAGAGATCGCTTACTGGTAAAATAGATCCAGATGATATTTGTGGATAAGAACAAGATCATCTGTGGACGCTTGTGGCAATTCCATCTTACCAACTTTGTGTAAATCGCTCGCTATTTTCTCAATTTCCTGTGTGGAGGGCTTCGGGCCTCTGACACGATAATAAATCCGTAGAATCTGCCCGAGATGGAAGCTGGTCTTCATGAGACCTATCCATGTCTCGGCTAACAGATCCGATTGATTTGGAACAAACGCATTGCGAATTTCCGGATCTATGGAGTGTAGTTCATGAAAGATATCTTCGGCACATGGCATTGGAACATCACAGTCTTCATCATGGATTCGCATAGGGCGACCTTTAGCAAGCGAGAGCCAGCGGTCACGAATCACACACGACCACCAGATTCGAGAAACAAGAGCTCGCGACTCGATAGGTATTATATTGTGTGTGAATTGAGGGTCACGGTGGAAGCCGATGCTTTGGGCGAGAGAGATAGCGATACCAACCCAGTACCAGGCTCCAGTATGGTCTTGAGGATCGGTATACCAAAAGCTCAAGAGAAGCACGCATTGTATTAGTATCAGCTTGTCTGTGCCCCTGTCCAAATCATATAGACACTAATTTGCAATTGTGATAATCAGTCGAAGGTTCTGAGAATGTTACAATCGATGCGACCTACTTTCGCTCGTGTATACATGACTTCTTTCATTGCTTTCCTCGATGAGAAGCATGTTTTCTGTAGAGTTTCTTCATCCAAAAACTAGAAACGAGGTCAGCCGTTGGGAATGACATTTTATCTGGCTAATATGGAATTGTTCTTACATTGGCAGACGCCAGACACATACTCCACATAAGTAAAGGATTGATGTTCGCGAACCCATTGTAATAATACTCATCCAGGAACTCCTTCGCATTAAGGACGGGGATCAGGAAATGCACATGGCGGAAATAGCACCGGATGATTTCATCAGGTACATCCTTCGGCAGGGTCACAAAGCCCCCATTGGCCCGAATCAGTTCTAGTTCATGTGGCTTATGCGCCTCGGTTTTGGGTAATCGCGGAGCTGGAGGAGGCTGGGCATCTTGAGGAGTGCCAGGATGGCATAGCTCGTAGACAGAGTAACGCGGACCACGTTGGTCACCTACGAGGAAACGTTAATCAGACATTTTGTGAACTATTGCGACTAGTTAAGGTATACCGATATAGGAGGTTGGACTATCATCCGGCAAGAATTCTTCTTGGTGAACCGGTTCAAGTAGGTCATCGCGAGTATCGTCGGGTGTATTTGATTCTGCGATATTGAGCGGAGCAGTAGTACGCGGGCGGCGTGGTCTCAGCCCTTGTTAGCATGGTGGACAAATGTTCATCTTTCTTTTGTGTATTTTACCGATGTTTCTTCCGTGGTAGTACTTCACAGACACCACTCTCATACTGGCAATTCGAACAGGGGGAGCCTGTTTGCGACACGTCGCAGCGTACCTTGCGGCGATGACACACCTGGCATGCAACTTTGGAGCGTAATCGCTGAGCCCTTCTCGAGCTAACACTCGTGGCAGAGCTGCCAGCTTGGGACGCACTTCTATCCATCCGGGATAACTCTGGCGTTATTCGCATCCCACTCTCTTTGCCGCGGTAAAAGAGGAACCGGGAATCTGGGGCGGATCATGGCAATTTAAGCTAAATGCGTGGAGAAAAACAACCCCGCGTTTTTTGTCGGCGAACTCGGCTAATTCGGCACTTTTGTGCAGGCTTTTCATTCTCCTTATAGGCGAGCCAAAGCTACTACTACTTACATAGATCTTACAGTGTTGAATTATACCTAATTCTGCACTCCGTACTTCATACACCGCACTACAACAGCTGCCGCTATCATATTCTAGCAGCTCTGACGATATGGTACGGTTGATTCGGCAAAAACCCGGCGACGTTTTAGCGTGGACAACATGCGGTCTTTTAATGCCATCAAAAGCCTATCGATGCCTACTTACTGAATAGGCAGTACATATATGAGGGTGGAAATTCATGGATAGCTCCCTGAGGTTCAAATGCCTAGATCTTTCCTGGAACCAAATTCAACTCTCGGATAAATCACGATAAGTCACCATGGTCGTAAATGATCGCGTTGAGAACCTTCATCTCCAGGGTGGACTAGCCAAGGACACCATTCTACCCGTAGTCGAAACAGTTGAGAATATGGGCCATGAAAAGGCACCCAGGATCTTCACTCATGCAGAAGAACGCAAACTCGTTCGAAAGCTGGATCTCTGGTAGGCTTATCTCTGAACCCCCGTATATTATCCTGACTGACGTATCACCGATGGCCAAAGGATCGTTCCGCTCATGATGGTTACATATATGCTTCAAAGCTATGACAAAGGGATCTTGAGTGCAGCAACTCAGTTCGAACTCAATACCGACCTAGGCTTGACTACAGTGATCGGACACGAGGCGAATGGGACACCGATTACCAATAATAAAAAGTACTCCAATGCTTCTATGATCTTTTATGTTGGCTATGTTATTGGAACATATCCAATGTCGTACCTAGCTCAGCATTTCTCCATTTCACGGGTCATTTCTGCCGCTACCTTTTTCTGGGGTATTGTGGTTATGTCGACAGCGGGTTGTACAAATTACGGCGGTATTATTGTCAACCGTCTTGTTCTGGGCATTTTGGAATCCGCAGTGGCTCCAACTTTCACTGTTCTGGTGACTTTTTGGTGGACAAGAGAAGAACAGGGTCTACGAACTGGTCTTTGGTACTGTTGCGTGGGAGTCGCCACTGCTATATCGCCTCTCATCAACTATGGCCTAGGGCAGATACATGGACCTCTGGCCTCGTGGAAGCCTATGTTTCTTATTCTAGGCGCTATCACAACGCTGTGGTCGATAGTCCTATTCCTTGGACTTCCCGACAGCCCCATGGAGACCAAAGGTTTAACCGATGCCGAGAGAGAGCTTGCCATTCAGCGCTTGGAACGCAATCAAGCTGGTACTATAACGCATAACTTGAATAGAGGGCAGTTTCTCGAAGCATTCCGCGATTACAAAATGTATAGCTGCACTCTACTCATCCTCCTTACCGGAGTTCCTTCTGGCGCCATCGGCACGTTCGGAACAATTGTGATCAACGGTTTCGGGTTCAGTCATTTTGAATCTCTTGCTCTTACGTGTCCGATTGGAGCTATCACGGCTTTGAGTATTCTTCTAGTCAGCTATGTGAGCAGAAAATTCACAAATACCAGGTATCTTTGCATCGGAATGTGTGATATAATTTCAATTGCTGGAACCTTGATCTGCTGGCTGGGTCCTCGAGACAACAGAGGATTGTTGTTTGCCGGAATTTTTCTTATTGCAGTGCAGGTCGCATCAGGTGGATTGGCTGTCTCTTTGGCTGCCTCCAACATTGCTGGACATACCAGTAAGCTCTAAATTTTCTTACTTATTCCACTGCCTGCTAAGAGACTGGTCTAATTTAAAATACGTCATACAGAAAAAGCAACCACAAGTGCATCTACCTTCGTCGGTTACTGTATTGGCAACATCATCGGTCCCTTAATCTTCGGGGCTTCTCCAGGTCCTCTTTACCGCGCCGGTTTTATTGGTAGTTTCGTTTGCCTGTGTTTAGTGATGGTAGTAGCAAGTAGCACTTACTTTCTTTTGAGGATGGAAAACGCCCGTCGGAACAGAATCAGCGATGGTCATGGCAGCCACCATTCTCTCGATAAGGACTTGACCGATATCGAGAACAAACAATTCCGATATGTTTTATAGTTACGCATTTAATTCATTACATATCTATAACCAATGATATCTATTGCACTCGTTTGAAGCCGTGTTATCCAATACATTTGAGGTCTGCGAGGTTCTCTTTGGCCGTGGTGAATGCCAGGGTATCAAACATCGACGTATATGGGCTAATACAATACATCGAAACGGCCTTTCCGCACAACTGAAAGGGGGCGAGCAGTGACAAAGTCAGGCATGGGTCATCATCCACTTTCCCATAGGCGAACTTCGGTAAATTCGGCATGAACCCTCCTCAACTACTATACCGGTATACGCAAAATCTTGAATAGCATTGCATTTATATTACCGTATAATAGTAGATTATGTACCCTGCATTAATTAATCAATATCTCCGCATTGGTGTCGAATTGGTCGGGGCGCCATGTGGTTGAAACAGTGAGAATTAGATATGGGAAGTTTTTGACAGTTCGTTCAACGGTTGAATCGAAGCCGCAGACGATTTTTCGATAATCGTCAGAAAATGTAATTTAGCATTGTGCAATTCAAAACTGCTTATTGAAATGCCGATAAGCCTCTACATGATGGGAAATATTCTTTCATTAGCATCCGCTTAGAGTTAACACATAGTACGTAAGTATGTGTCAAGCAAGGAGCTCGTGACGTTTCCCGTCCACATCCATGGATGTATAAATACCGAAGAACGCAGAGTCTCCATGAACCTTGGAACTGTTTCTGCTGAATGTTCCATTCTACTCTCAAGCGTTTTTGATGGAGAGAATTTTGTAATACTTGTCTTAATTCTTTTTATACCTAGACTCCTCCACAATCCGTCATTCCGCATGCGAATCATGGTTGGCTTTGTGAAAGTGACTCTCTGGATGCTCGCACTGACAGCATCAGTATACTCAAGTCCAGTCAACTCTCAAACGAACGGTTGTGGAAAGAATCTACCATTTGGACAAACGAAAGGAAGCACTTCTAACGTCACAATAACCAGCAGTGGATTGGAACGTAGCTACCTTATATTCATTCCATCCAACTACTCTACGCACGCGGAGACTCCAATCATTTTCTCGTACCATGGAGGAGATAGGACGGCAGAAGATCAATTGGAACTTGATGAATTGACCAACCCTGAATTCAATACACACGCATTGGTAGTCTATCCCCAAGGAATCAACGTAAGTAGTTTACGTCCTAGTTATCGCGTAATCGACTAAGTTAACGACTCCAGGAAAAATGGCAAGGTGTTCCAAACGATACAACAAACGATATTCAATTTACCACGGACATTTTAAATCAAGTCGAAAGCCGTTACTGCATCGACCAAAGCCGTGTTTGGACTACCGGGAAATCCGATGGTGCTGGATTCTGCAATATATTAGCTTGTGATCCTGAGCTTTCCGTTCGCTTCTCAGTCTTTGCCCCCGTCTCCGGGGCGTACTACATTAATAGTACAACTTGCGATCCTAATACAATTCCAATACCGTGCTCCCCGGGGAGAACGGATATACCTTTACTCGCGTTCCATGGAGGCAACGACACCACAATCGCATACGCCGGCGGAGCACGAAAAAAAGAGTGCTTGCCATCTTTACCACACTTTATCCAGGAATGGGCAGCAAGAGACGGCCTACCTGCTCGCAATATTACAAAACCTCTGGCCAATAATACAGTTGTGTACAGCTTCGGCAATGGTCTAGTTGAGCTTGTGTACGATTCTGTGATTGGGCATGACTGGCCAAGTACAGTTCCCAACTCGGATAACTCGATGCCCGGCCATCATCCAGCATCATTTAATGCGACTCCGATTATTATGGACTTTTTTGAAGCTCATTCCGTCAGAGGAATTGGTGCCAACCACTAGTGATACAGCGATTGTCTAGGGATATGAAGTCGCGTTATTAACTACTACACTCAGTAATGCTTTGATTTTCGCTTCCTATTTGTGACTATTATTGTATCTATTTCACAGATGAGCCAAATGCTTAGGCTTGAATCCAGTCGTTGTATAAAATCAAAGCGAATAGAACACAATCCATGAATTACTTGAGTTTCCGAAAAGAACCCGTTAAACTCGTTTTTCTTTTCGGGAATTGACAAAACAAATTTTAACCGTGAACAGACATAAATCGTATTTGTTAAATTCCTGTCTAATGTCACAGAAAAACTTAATTGAAGTGATTATATTCGAAATTGTACCGAAGTGCCGGTCCTTGATACCGCGGCAATTTCGGCAATTAGGCTAGGGTTTTGCACCACAAAGATAATTGCCGAGAGCATCATCAAGCTTCTTAATAATAATTCAATATAGAAATTCCTCGCATCGTAAAATGAAAAAGCCACAGAAGGTTCAACCCAAGATCAGGAAGGAAGAGAATAAGGCTACCACGAAATGGAGCCGCGTTTCTCTCTACCACCTGACACGCCATTATCGAGCAAAACGGAGATAGTCATAGGGGGAGTCCGTGCCTATGTTTATGGATTAGAGGAGCTGAAGTGCGACGTTGATGACAACATTGCTATTTTATATCTCGCACATAATAGGACTCGGTCGTATAAAGTCACAGAAGGCGTTGCCCATGAAGTCTTACATCGTTACAGAACGGATGGGAGGCGGAAGAAGGCTTGGCTCATTGCTGTGACTATGAATATGAGGAACCACGGGGATAGGGAGGTAAATATAGATTCTACTTATTCCATCTTGTCGAGCTGGGATGTTGATCAATATTCCTCCTTAGATTTCTCCTCAGGCAAACCGAACATGGGCTGAGGGGAATGAGAATCATGGGTCAGTAATGCATTGGGAGACCATGATACTCACTCAACATTGCTGAACTTGTACGCTCTTAGACTCGACCTCCTTTCTATGATTGAGGGATCTGCACAAGACTTCAAATTAATCATGGACTTCATGCCGGCCTACCTACCACATTGTGCACGTATATACAACATAATGGCCGGAATTTCTCTGGGTGGTCATACTGCATGGCATATTGCATCTCTAGCTCCAGGTCGATTCCATGGCTTTGCAATGGTAGTGGGCTCGCCAAATTTGATGTCGTTGCTTCTCAGTCGCCTGGGCATTCAGACTGATCTGTCCGATATTGACACACTAGAATACAAGCAACTTCACGAATTGATGACTCCTCAGCAACGGCGCATGTGGCCGCGCACTCTCGACAAACTCGTTCGTGATGGAGACCGGGTGGTAATCGAGAGCTTCCCAACCGATGTGCCGATATTGTTGTGTAATGGGAAGTACGACAAGTTGGTGCCGGCAAAGTACACAGAAGAGTGGGTAGCCAAGAGGAAACATTCGAAAAATATCAAGTTATTTGTACAGGATAACACGGGTCACAGTTGCACGAAAGAGATGGTTGCGATGCTAGCGGTATGGCTGAGCGATATGTTCCGCCTTCAAGACGGTGCTGCACGACTTTGAAAACGTTCGCTAGATTTGATGGCAAGGAAACAATGCTATAATTACTGCCAAATTGGAGAACACTTCATGGAGATAGTTCGGGTTTGTCGCATAGATATAGAAGGTTCTTCACTGGATCATTATATTATCATAGGAGAGTCGCTACGGGGAATCGACACCGATATAGGCATTTAAAGCACTATCATATGCACTCGCACAAGTATTTAATGAGTTTTGCACCTACTATATTCAATTCCGATCTATTTCACCTCTCACTCAAGGACAATATGTATACCCTAACCCTAAAGCTATACGAACGCTAACCGGAACGGGACCGTCGCTGCTTTCAGGCCAATCAGGTTGATACCTTTATAATCAGGTATCCATCAGGCATCCACAAAGGATCCACCAGCGGACTGCGCTAACCGGAACGGCACCGACTGCTTTTAACTTGGGTTTTAACATCAACATCCATCGTCGCCTCCGAATTATTCTTCAAACTGCACCTGTTTTGCACAATCAGGCAACTGAGATTGTGAAGATGTCTCTGATTGGTGTAGATCTATTATTCGGGCCAATCAATTGCCCCTTTGAAATGAAATCGAGAGAACCGGCTAGAAAGATGTTGCAACATAAATATCGAGCCAGCCCTCCCCATGACAATGAGGCAGATTATTTTCTCTCGTCACATTGCCCAAGCTTGGAACAAAAACATCTTCCTCTTATTTGAGCACTGATACTTGCACAGTCAGACTTTAAACTGTGTGTCAGAAATATGTCCAATAGATTCCATCGAAGCGTTCTCGTCACAGGCGGAACCGCCAATCTCGGATATCAATGCACGATTAACCTTGCTCGAAAGTACCCCGACTATCAAATCGTTATAGCATCGCGATCCGATCCCAACTCTTCCGCCGAGAGCATCAATCGTTTACTCGGGCAGAAGAACGTCAAGTTCCTGCCGCTGGATTTGTCTAGCCTTGCTCAAGTACGGTCCTTTGCCGCTGAGTGGGAAGCAAATCAGTTCCCTCCCATCTATTCTCTTGTCTTCAATGCTGCACTCCAGTTTCCCGGAGATGTGCAGTATACCGGCGATGGATTTGAAAAGACCTTTGCCATTAGTCATATTGGCCATGCTCTTCTTTTCTGCCTTCTGCGTCCTCACCTAGCCGACACGGCTAGAGTGGTCATTGTCAGCAGTGGAACCCATGACCCAGCCCAAAAGTCTGGCCTACCAGATGCCTATTACTCGTCTGCTGAAGAGATAGCCCATCCCAAGGGAGATGCCTTAAAGAACAACGGTCGTCAGCGTTACGCTACAACCAAATTGACCAACGTACTGTACAGCTATGCCCTCCACCGACGCTTCGAAGCCATCAATAAGAAGACAGGAAAGCATTGGACGGTTGCTGCGTTTGACCCAGGTCTTATGCCCGGCACTGGACTCGCACGAGATGCCACCGGATTCGAAAAATTCCTATGGCTGAAAGTACTGCCCAAGATCATGCCGCTCCTACGCCTCCTGTTCTCGCCAAACGTCCATACCGCGGAATACTCTGGGCGGATGTTAGCTCGATTAGTGACTGGCTCGGATGAAGAGATTGGCAGTGGCAAGTACTATGAAGAAAACAGGCAGATCAAGTCTAGTGACGCGAGTTACGACCAAGACAAACAGGAGGATTTGTGGAAGTGGACCGTCAAGACGTTGGCAAAGAATGACTCGGAGATATCTCTGTTTGATTTGAAGGACTTGTTGTGATTTTGGTTTGTCGTTTAGATTCTTTTTTCTCTTTTGTATCAACAGCATAGTTAATTGAATAAATGCGGACTTAGTCGCGGCAATTACTTCGCCGTCTTACAATATCCAGTAAGCACGGAATTAACAAGCTACATCCGAGTAATCAAAAGAACGCCACGAATAGTGGCATGACTTCCGAGTCATCCTCTACTCCTAAATATCATAAAGTAGCAATTTATATCTGATATGTCTTCAAGCTGACAACGTGAAGGCCAACCTCCTACAGGAGCGCTCAACGCTAGCCTGATCGGGAAAGGAAATCCGAAACGGTCTTATCAGATCAAGATTAGCGTTGCGCGATTCATAACTTCAAAAGCTTCAGCACACAATAAGTCCACGAAATTTGAATCTGATATCATCCCTAGCCGGTTTTATGCCAATGTCGACCGAAGTTTTCGTCCGACAAGATGGAATTCGAAATTATAAATACGGCCTTCCACCCCCTCGAGTCGTCTCTGATTTCTATTCTATCCATCAATCCGATTGCATCTATCTCTGATTTTGAGTGTTGTCTTGTCTAAGACGATCAGCTATTTCACACATCCCCAGACTCAAAACTTATACATATCTTCCCAGATACATCCACTCTCATCCATTCAAAATGCCTTCCAACCACGCCGCCTGGATCACCGAAGCCAAAAAGGTCCCCTTGGAGGTCAAAGAAGCTCCTCTCTGGACCCCTAAGGAGAACGAAGTTCTCATCAAGAACCACGCCATTGCCATCAACCCTGTTGACGGCAGTGTGCAACAATTCGCTTACCTCCCACTCGAATACCCATCCATCCTCGGCAGCGATGTCGCGGGTGAAGTAGTCGCTGTTGGGCCAAACGTCACTCGTTGGAAGGAAGGTGACCGCCTCATTGGCCATGGCCTGGTTCTCTGGGATCTGAAGCCCGAGGGTGCGGCGTTCCAGAATTATACCATTGTGACTACCAACATGGCATCTGAGATTCCGGCGAATGTCGCCTTTGAGGATGCGGTTGTGCTTCCTTTGTGTCTCTCGACTGCTTCAACGGGCCTTTTCCATGAGAATTATCTCGGTCTGAAGTTACCTACGTTCCCTGTGCAGAAGGCCAATGGCAAGACTTTGGTTATTTGGGGTGGCGCTTCCTGTGTCGGAAGTAATGGTATCCAGCTCGCCAAAGCTGCGGGCTACGAGGTGATTACCACCGCATCACCCAAAAATTTCGATTACGTCAAGAGCCTGGGTGCGGATGTAGTGCTTGACTACAATTCCGCGACTGTCACCGAGGACATTCTCAGTGCCCTGAAGGGCAAGACTCTGGCCGGTGTCCTGGACTGCATCGGCTTCTCCGCAACGCCCCACTGTCTCGAAATCGCCCAAAAATCTGAAGGGAACAAATTCGTGGCTACCACAAAGCCCCGTTTCCCAACTCCGCCCGAAGGCGTTGAGGTTAAGCATATTCGTGGTGATCTTCTCGTTACGAATTCGTTGGGAAAGTCAATCTACGAGGATTTTCTGCCCAAGGCGTTGGAGGCAGGTTCGTATGTGGTGGCGCCAAAGCCGACTGTGATTGGAAAGGGGTTGGAGCATATTCAGGCCGGTATCGATGCGATTATGAAAGGCGTTTCTGCGACTAAGATTGTTGTTACTTTGTAACTGTTATGGACATTAACCTGGTCTTCGATTTGAATATCAAGATATAGCTACCTTGTTTCTTGATTTCACATGCATTGATAGTATTAAACGAGTAGACCAACTAGAAGAATCATACAACTACCAGAAAGATACTCAAAATCTATGTTTGGAGCCTGTAAAGTAGATTAGCAGATTGGGCAATCTGCACGGAACCATAGGATTATGTTAAACTTACCTGAGCCAAAATTGAAGCCTGCCCGATTCCCATATTCTCTGCTATCCACTGCAAGCACCTTTTCAAATATTCTTGTGTATGAGAATTGACAATATCGAGATGCGAAGTTATGGATATCGAATGCATAAGCAACAATCCACCAACTGCTCTTCCAGGATGCTGTATCGAAGTTGATGTATGTACCTCGCGCGAGAAACTATGTAGATCCTCCACTAGATGGAAAGGAATGGAGGCAAGCATTCCCTCGATTAGGGAAGCCGCGACTTCATTTTCAGCGTCCGGACTTCTGCCATCGTTTAGTGCATTTGATAATTTCAGAATCAAATCAACCAGAAACAAGCGACTCGCTCGATAGACATTCCAAACAGCAGATGTGTAGAGGTCAAAGTAAGTGTCCACCTTCCCTGGCCAGAGACCTACGTGACAGCGAGATAGATCGTGATTGTCCTCGATATGGAAAACTGTGCTTGGGTGAAATGATTTTTCTCTAGTCTGCTCCCAAGTGGAGAAAGCACGATCCAGTTCCAGTGCTTCATTTTGTAGTTGATATAGTGTGTCGCCGAAGAAAGCAGGAGATCCTTCAAGGACGGTATTTGAACGTTTCCAGAGCGAGCCGAGCGAAAGGAGAAGATCGTCTAATCTCCTAGCGTATCTTGATAAGCCCGGTGCCGTAAAAATAGCATCAATATGGTTCTATAAAATATTTAGCTTCTGATTGACATTGGTAAGAATATAAAATACCTTGGCTCGTTTGTGTGATAGTGCGGGATGGCCACGATGCACCGCTTCGATAAGGTGAAATGGAGAATTTTGTATTCCAAGCAGAGCAGCAACACCCCTAGCGTGCGCATTGTGATAGCCTGAGTGCACTTCGTTTCCAGCTATAATCTAGTTTCAAAATTAGTTACAAGCATGGTGAAAGATAGATGAGAGAATTACCTCGTAAAGACCTAAAAGCATTGCTACATATAAAGAGTCTTCACGTTCAATAGACCCAGGATCATGCATTGCGACGGCGAATCGCGATAAGACACCTTGATATAGCACCGCCGCCCGATGAGACAAGACGGGACGATTGAGGCTGACTCCGTAACTCGCATATGCCACAGCTTGGCATGCTATCTTTAGCATAGAGTCCGGTACAACATCGTAAAATTTCTGTTCAAGACCCCTAAGAAAACCAGGTGATATCCCGGTATTCGACGAGGGAATGCAGTAGTCATGAAAGAATGCTTGTAGCGCAAATTGATCGGCCTTTTCAACCTTGACTTCCTTGGGACAGACATCAGGCGGAAGAGTCGACATGCCGGGAAGAAGTTCTCTCTTCGGTAAAGTGCATTTCCTTGCTATTGGTCTTTCTAGCACCGAGCCGTGGAGTCGTTGCTGTTTACTGCCATATTGACGAATCTGATAGTCTTGGGCGGTTTGTTCATAGCCGCCACATGTTCGTTTTGAATTACGACATCGCAGGCAGGACTATGTTCACAAGTCAGCTGAGTCTGGAATAATATCACATATGACGGGCTATAGGTAACAGCTTGATGTCTGGTATGTGCAGGCATTGGATAGCTAGGATACATACCGGACGAGTCTCATCGCACTATAAGGATTAATGATTGGATCAGTTAGCTGCTGAAATTATAATGCCAATTCGAAGAATCGGAGCGTGCACGGCCAAGCAAACCTTCTTTCGACGTCTCTTGCATGTCAGACAGGCCTTGGACGGCCCTAGGTTGACCATTTTTGTCTAATTGAGTCACCGGGGTTTACAGAGCGATCATATAATTGAACTCATCGGCCCAGACTAGTCGAGAATCAGTCACTACGAGCAACGAGGAGAACAGTTCAGAGAAGGGCGGACAGTATGCGAAGAAAAGGGGCGTACCTCCACGAGGCCGTTGCAGGATTTGTTGTCGATTGTGAAATGATCGATCTTTGTCCTCGATGGTTGTTCAGACTAGAAAATCGGAGCAGGAAAGATGGACTTACCTGCGACCTTGCCTGAATCGGTTAGGGTTGGCACTCTGGTGCGCGGCGGAAGCTGCCAAATGAGGCTAGCGTTGCGCAAAATTGAGGATTCCATTTGCGGTAATTTCAGCCGCATCTCCAGATATATCCGAGCAGCATCCTGACCCTTTGATGCCTTTGTTTTGGATTCAGATAAGGTATATCTATATTAAGTCATTTTGTTTAATATTTGACTAATAAGCAATATGATTTGCCCCGAAAATGTGTAATCGTCTTCACAATTTTGCTTTTGGTCTCTCAATTCCAAACTTCAATTGCGAGACCTTATGAGCCTCCTCAGAAAGCCGCAACATCTCTGCATCTGACCGTTTGCTGCGATAGTTTTTCCAAAATTCTTCTTCCTCCATCCACTTCGAAAACCATTTCTGAATCCAGTCAGAGGCAACAGTCGCACTCCAATCGACATCCTCCAGTACAAGTGTATGGGATCCCTTTTCCAAAACAACTTTGGCAACCATTCCTTCCTTGACACCTCCACTGCCACCGACTCCGGTTCCAGTAGCATTTAGTTTTGAGTCTTGCGCCTCGGGTGGTGAAAGGTAGCTTTTCCCACTGTATACCCACAACACACCTGGGCGGACATGAGGCAGATTTTGTGAGGTGATGTAGCACTCCGGTCTAGAGAATATGGCATTCCGCTCCCAACCAAACTCCCAGTCAGGCAGCAGAAGCCTATCCAGCCCAGCGGACTCGGGCTCGAGATTTGGTATACTATAGCTCCAAGCCTCTTGATGCTTGGATGTTGTTAAAGTGACAGCAGTTTCGGGGACGCTAGGATCAGTGTTGGGATTGTACAACCGAGTGGGTACTGGTCGAAGTCCGAAGCGAAGGTATCGATCAACTACACGAGGGTCCCATTTACGGAGCGCTTTGCGTAGAGATTCCTGGCCTTCCTGTCTTGACGGCCATACGTCTCTTTTGACGGCAGCGAATTTTGCGGGGTTGGGTCCTGGAGGCACTCTGTCGAGAATCACCGGTTCGTATAGAACCAGTGTGGATAGCAGCCGTGGATGAAGAAGGGATAGATGTATGCTGTATTCACACGTTAGTTTAAATTCTTGATCCTAACGCGGTATTGTAGCCATAACACGGCAGGACCACTAACAGTTGAGCACATCCCATGCTATGACCAACACCAATAATTGGTCGAGGCATTTCTTCCCGAAAGTGGTTGGTCATGTGCAGTAGATCCCGAGAATGGTCAAACCAGTTTGCTAGGTACTCCATCAGTCTAGGCTTCGGTTTACAGATGGTTAAAGAGCATACTCGTATCGCCTTGAATATCCTCATTCAAGATGCCGCTCGCACCTTGATTCGAAACGTCGGCCACCCATATCCCACGCAGAGGGATCGAATTCTTTTTCAGCTTCGCATATAAATCCTCCCACAATGGTTCGTATAGTTCCTTCTTTGTAGTTAGTACTTTATGCTGAACCAGTTCCTTTTCTCGGGTACAAAGAGCAAGGAAGATACAGACCTTCGGGAATCCCGTCCCGTGAGTCCCAATGATCGTGATTGCATCTTTCGGAACGGGGTCAAGCCGATCCTTGGGAATATATTGCTTGACAGCAAGCTGTATCGAAGTCTCTTGAGGGCCGTTGATGCTATGAACATACTCGCGAATGTGCTGGCCCGGAAGGATGTGCTCCACAGTATTAAATACTGACCCCATTTTATTTGCTGGCTGTGTATCGGCAGTCGGTCGTATCAAACTATGGTGCTTGCTTGATAAAAGATGTAACAGATGTTAACGCTATCTGCCTGTTAGACAACTTTTGCCTCGGAGGGAAAAAAACAAAAAGGCGGAGTGAAAAGAGAACTTGAGGTTGATGGTGGCTTTCTAATTAGGCTGTCACTGACTCTCTGCAATGTGCATCGAGTTTCGATTGTACTACGTACGTACGTAAGACTTAGCAAGTGCAAACTTGCAATCGTGCACGCTGTTTGAAATCCCTCCTCCAACAACTCCCCAACTTCATCTTCCCTGGATTGTTGGGCTCCATAAGGCTATGACTATTAAGCACTGGAGGCATCCACTTCGGCCCATTGCGGGACATCCGAAGCAACGGTTCGGCACACTGCGGCTGAGATCTGACCCACTCTTTCAATTAATTAGCGTGCGCTTTGATGCCCGCGTTCAGAGGAGCTGAAATCAACTCCGCCCGGAGTACATAGAGGTACGGAGGTCTCATTTAGACAAAATATGTTATTTGAACTCGTCATCACTACCCTACATACTATAACCATACTCAGCAATAATGTCAATAAAACAATCAACAACAGTTGTCCCGGTTTCATTAATGTAACCCTCAAGTGCTGGAGGTGAGCATGCTATCGAATATATATTGCGGCCAACGACATATAAAAAACACGATGGCACTGGTCAACTTTCATCTCAACTTTTCAACCTTGGAATCTTGGAACCTTGGAAATAGAAAGAGAATCATGACTCCCCAATCATGGCATCAACCGCATCCTTTACACAAGTCCGCAAGTCCTTGTATTTCATACCCAGCATGCGCTTTGACTTGCTCACATCATAGCCGTAGTAGTTCTCCGGAAAATCGTCCGGAAGCTCTGGAAGCGGAAGTTTGTCTTGTAATTCCGGATATAATTCGCGAATAATATCCGCAATCCGTTTGTTACTGAAGAACCCTCCTACAAGCATGAAACGCTGGCCGCTCGCTTCCGGGAGCTCCATGGCACGGATATGAGCCTCTGCGACATCACGTACGTCAACAAAGAGGTACATCCGTCCCGTTGGTGTGATTCCTTCCCGATTGTTGCCAAGTACAATATCACGAATACGATGGTTGCTAGTGTTGAGAGCGTCGAGACCGGGGAGGTGTCTAGGCGGAGGCCCAAAGACGAGACATGGGTTGATGCTGACTAGGTCAAAAGAGGGCTTTTCTTTCCCGATAAAGTCAAAGGCGGCTCGCTCGGCATAGATCTGTTACAACCATTGTCAGAGTTTCCTTTATGTCTATTCTAGTTTGCCGGGAACACATACCTTGCTAGCACGATATGTACCCGTGCCGGAGAGAGCTTGCTCCCACGTAGTCTCACCATATATCTCCTCACTATACACTTCAGGGTGGTTAGGGGGATTCATGATTGTCGCCGTGCTAGACAACAGCACCACCCGCTTCACGCTTGTTGGCGCATATTTCTTGACCGAAAGCAGAATTCCCGTTGTTCCTTTGACGGCCGGATCGATGAAGTCTCTGACGGGGTTCTCGAAGTTGAAATGATATGGAGACGCGGTGTGAATAACGTAGTCGATCGAAGAGTTTCTTTTTATGGCCTGTCTTTATTAGCTTTTTTTTCCCTTGCATGTTCCCAACAGGACCGTCAAACCTCATCGAATGCGTTCTCTTTAGCGATATCTTCTACGACCTCATATGAAACGTTTCCTCTTAGTTCCTCAGGCAACGCGGAAATGATACCGTCTCCTTTTGCGGCAGATCGGACGGAAACAATTACTTGATACCTAATCAGGCATTGTTTTATTAGCGAAACTCGCGATACTCCATCTTCGTCAAAGTGTGATCTAGGTACCCGCTGGATAGAAGTTGATCGAGAATATGAGATGCGATGAAGCCACTTCCGCCTGTTTATTGTTAGCCCGTTTGACCGATTGTCAAAAGATTGTCAGACATCTGTTAGGAACTCTACTTACCAGTCAGGAATACCTTCCCTTTGGGAGTAGTAGAGCCCATTGTCAATTTTGATGCAGTTCAGCTGGTCTTGAGAACCAAGTGAATAATGTAATTACTTTCTGTTGATAGGGTCGTAAATTGAACGCCTGGAAAAATGCGAGTTTCCTATCGCAAGTAAACGATATTGATGTACAGAAACCCACTGTCATCGGGAATGTCGCAGTCGGGGTTGCACAAACTGGATCGACAAACTGACTGGTTCCCGAATACAGCTTAAAGATATCGTATGCTGAGAGTTTTGGAGGCAAAGACTTGTTTTATTGGTTCAGGGTTAAGAGTATACGCCACTAATACTCATTTTTCTTTGCTAAATTCTTGAGAATGTGCCCTGACTGGAATCTTGACTGGATTAGGACATGGATGGGTTTTCGGATATCGGGCATGGCAAACTCCGATGACAAACTCCGCCTCGTAGAGCGAACAGATCAGTCTATTGGCCATTTGCAGTGGAAAATCCTTATTACTAATCTGGATTAAAAGAATATACTGTGATTGGCATCAGTATGAAGTAGGGAGAACAGGGTCCTTTATTGGGTGACTCTGCTATGTCTGAAAACATCACCGCTGAAAAAGAGCGTTAAGCAACCAATACAAATTCACTTGTGGTATTTGTTTCGCATATTATTCGATTCCATGATTCTAGGAAATTCCATTGGATTTGACTCGCTCATTATGTATAGAATAATAATTAATGCGTTGGATGCAAAAATCGTCAAAGGCTCAATCATTAAATTATTTGTTCAATCTGATTATGATATAGAAAGAAACCATCAGACTAGCATACATATATGTTCAAAAGTCACAATGCTATATATTATTGGACACAGACACATAGTCCACAAGTTCTCTAACCGTCAGGTGTAGACCAAAGTCCCAGTCGCCAAACTGGAGGCTAAAAGCATCTTCAAAAGACTCCTTCAGTTCAATGACCGAGAGCGAGTCAATTCCAATGTCTTGTAAGCTAACTTCGTCTTTAAGGTTGCTCACAGACTCTCCCGAATTTTCTGTAATGAGCTCCAGGATTCGTTGTCTGATTCTCAGCTTGGACTGGGGGTCTCCTGCCGTGATTGGAGAGTTCACTGCTCTGGGAGAGGGGGGACTGTCGAGTTCGATTTCGTGGACATGATCAATGTGCACAGATTTATGAGTTGCCATCGAATCATGTGAGAACATCTTGTTGTAGAGATCTGCAATCTGCGAAAGGTCTTGTGTCGGTGAAATCTCGTTACCGAGTTGAGCACGTAGCTGATTCACAAACTCGAGTTTTGACAGTGAATCCAGACCCAGAGTACCTAGGTTACCATCATTTTTGGTCATGGCCGACTTCCAAGTAGAGGGCCGTCTTGAAACACTATCTTGTGCCACAAGAGTCTGCTCATCGAACTCAACGGCCGTACTGACTCTTAGACCATGTCTGTTGGCGGAGGGTTTTGTATGGCCATTCATATGAAATTGAGCTGTAGGGGATGGCGGTGCAGAGATTCCTCTCCTAATACTATTATTACCGACCGGCGACTTGGGAGGACTGGTCATTCCAATGCCTTCCAACACTTTCTCAAGTTTGGAGATAGGGAAACGACTGAATTGGACACCCGAACCCGTAAAAATCAGTTTGCCGTCCTTGGTGAAGACGAACATATCGCCAGCAACATGTCCTTCGCCGCGCGTAGTAGCCATAGCGTAGACTTTCCACGTGTCGTGTTGAGGGTCAGAAAAGTCACAGTCTTGCATAATAATGCTGTCAATGCCGGTTGCAATAAAAACTTCATCGACGGGACAAGTTTCACTGCTGTTGATCAGAAGACCAACGACTTGTATGAAGGTATCCAAGGTCACGGTGTCGCAAACACCAACCGCTGTACTTTCGCTTGAGCTTACGGACACCTTAGGGCGACATACTTCAGCGACTGCATGGCGGTTGTTCAGAATGGTAATTTCTGAGATACCACGCAAGGATTCGGCGTAGTTAACAACCCTGGAGAAGAGTGTGTATGCTCGACCCGCCATAAGTCTCTCAGACTGAGGATGAACGAGGATTTCATTCATCCGGTCTGCAAGCATTCGCTCGTAAAGCTGGAAGTCGATGTGAGAGGTAACACTAAATCTTCCCTTGGCGTGGGTAGTCGGTCTACCCTTGGAGTCCTTGGCTGTGCTGCGAACTGTAAAGTTCCAGGCTAGGTATTCCCCATCACCTTCCATAAGTAGTGATACATCACGGTTGTAGTTGATACCTAGCGCTCCCTGGAAAGACAGATTCTGGAAGGACAGAGATTTGACAGAAACACTAGGCTCAACCATCTGTGCCGCCATGACAACACATTCCATGTACATTGATGCCGGGCATAGCGGCTGGTCACGAACAGCGTGAGCAGAAACGATATCTGTAAACCGACTGGTCTCACTATGAATGGCAAATTCAAGTGATGACCAGGATTCCGAATCACGGCTACGGGCTGTGACCAGTTTCAAGGCTGGAGTCTGAGGTTGACTGGCAACTGTGCCGACCGCACTAGCTGAGCGAAGCTTCTCATCGAATGTTTTGCGCTCTTCAGTTACCGGATCCATGTATTGCAGCCAGTGTCGAGTACGCTGGAATTGGTATGGAGGAAGCCAAATGTGTCTGAAAGCATTGGACTTGATTCCATCCGGCGGATGAGAGTAGAATCCATCAAAACAGGATACGGAGATTCCTTCTTGCCACAGTGTCAGGGTCGCTTGCGATATAACATCAATTGGACGAGCAATGTCTTTGGCCTTGAGGCCAAGGAAGGTATGCTGAGATGGATTCTGAGTGGCCCTCTTTACCATAGGAATAATCGGCGAATCGCTACCAGCTTCAAGCCATATACAAGGACCTAGACGTTCCTCTAGCCTTGACACTGCACTTCCAAAGTATACAGGGGTTCGAGTATGTTGTACGATTCGGCTGGGTTCTACCACCTGCTCGCCCTCATTGATAGGCTTCTCTGTGCACGTCTCAAGTGAGATTGAAGGCGTGTTGAATTGAAGCTTTTGCGCTACTTGGTCGAGGTCTTGAAGAATCGGTTCGGTAAAAACAGAATGGAAGCCATGGCTCGTCTTGACTCGGGTAGAACGAGTCCCTTTGAACCGGTTGTCGGTAGCAATGAATCGTTCAACTTGGCCAATGTTCTTCTCAGTTCCGACCAGTACGTGACTTTTTTGACCATTGTAGCAAGCAATCTCAATGCTTTCGTTGACAGCAGCAATAATCTGTCGTGTCGTCTCGAGACTTGCCTCGATGGCGAGCATGGTTCCTCGTTCCGGGCCCCATTTTGTCTGCATTAGAGAAGCTCGTGCAGCGACTAAGTTGAGAGCATCCTCGAGAGACAGAATTTCAGTGACGGCCATTGCTGTCAGTTCGCCGAAGCTATGACCGACCGCAGCCTTTACTTCCAGACCAGCGTCGAGCCAGCATTTGGCACATGCATACTGTACTGCGAAGGTTCCACATTGCAGAGCAACTACATCGTCCACGGGATCAGTAGCAAATACTGCGGGTAAAATTGCAGAATAGCCCAATCTCATTACGGTGTTGTTGCACAAATCAATGTAGTGTCGGAGTCGTGGGAAGTTGACGTACCACGATGGATCGAGTCCAATCGTTTGCTTGCTTTGGCCCGAGAAAGCCAGGACCACGGATTTGGTAGAGGTCGGTACTTCAAACCCTTCCTCAACTTTGTCCAACGACTTCGCGAGCGATTCGAGGTCATTTGCTAATCCAGTCCACTGCACCTTGTGATGTTTGCGGCGGTGATATAGAGTATAAGCAATATCGGTAACGCGTAGCTGATTATTCCGAACGTATGAAGCAAGCTTAGCGGCGTTGGCCTTCAGGCTAATATTGTTCGCCGCACTCAGCAGGATTGGATACTGCAGATGACTAGATTCATTGATCGTTGTATCCGTGGGCGATACACTAGACATGTCTGTAATTGCTGGAGCCTCGCCACAAATCAAAGCGGAGTTACTACCGGCAGCCCCGTAGCTGTTCACGCATGCAGCCCTAAATGAGACATTCCAGTCCTGAAGTTCTGTAGGGATACGTAGGTAGTCCGGTTCGAGAGCAGGAATCTTCGGATTCAGTGACTTGAAACCAGCAAGAGGAGGAATCTTTCCATGCTTGAGCATAGCGAGAACTTTCATCAAACTACCGATTCCAGCGGCAGTTTCACCGTGTCCGACATTTGCTTTCAAGGACCCCATATTCACAAATTCGCTTCTGTCTGGACCGCCGAAAACCTCACGGACACTGGATATTTCTATTGGATCACCAACTTGAGTCCCGGTACCATGTGCCTCGACATAGGAAACTTGTCCAGACTTGAGGCCAGACTGGTTGAGAACATTCTTGAATAGACTAATCTGAGCGCGATAGTAGGGAACGGTAATTGCTGGAGAGAGGCCCCCCTGGTTGGTACCAACTCCCATAATAACGCCGAGAACATTGTTCCCATCAGCAACCGCTTGACGCAAAGACTTCAAAGCCACTAGACCAACTCCGTCTGCACGGCAATAACCATCCGCAGTCTCATCAAATGGCTTGCATTGGCCTGTGGTGCTCAAAAATCCTGCCTTGCCAAGATCAAGGTAGTTGTTGACGCCGGTGATGATATTGACGCCGCCAGCGAGGGCCATTGGGCATTCACCGGACTGGATAGCTTTGCAGGCGCGGTTAACAGCGACAAGTGATGCGGAGCATGCTGTATCGATTACTTCAGATGGACCACTCCAACCAAAGTGATAACTAATGCGCCCACTTTGAAAGGCTCGGATGGTTCCAGTGGCGGTATAGGCGGTTGGGTTATAAGAACTGGTGTTTTCCATGTACTCGGTATAACTTGCGCCAATAAAGCAACCGACGTTGTCAAAATCATCTCGTCGATGAGTCCGCAAATATCCACTAGCATCCAGAGCTTCATAGGCAGTCTCGAGAAGTAAACGCTGCTGTGGGTCCATGTACATGGCTTCACGAGGGCTGACGCCAAAGAAGTTGCTATCAAAGGATTCAACATCATCAAGGAAGTTGCCGTAAAGCTCACGCTTAGCTGCTTGTTTGGCGTCTGGTCCGACCGAACCGCGAGATATTGTCGATAAGTCGAATCTTGATGGCCGTAACTTTTCCACTCTTGACGCTCCGGTACTGATAATATCCCAGAGCTCATCTATGGAATTGGCTCCAGGCAGTCGGCAACCAGCACCGACGATGGCAATGGCATTTTCAGGATACTGATCTAGTGTCCGCCCATCTCTTGGAATTTCAAGTTTCTCGACAAAGTTTACAACATCCAGCTTCGAAATACGTAGTTGTTTTTCCTCGAATGGCGTCGTGGGAACACAATTCTTCCTTCCGGTGCCAAACAGAGCGAATGTGTGTTCCTTGTCGGTTCTGCTGATCTTGTCGAGATCTTCGGCCATTCCATTGAGGAGATTATACCATTCACACTTATTTGCTAGGGTATTTTCCAGGACCTCGATAGATAGTGAAATGGTTGTATCTGCAGTCTTCAATTCCTTCCCGCTTTTGTTTGACCGTAAGGAGGTTTGTAAAGAAGCTGTAGTAGGAAGCATAAACAAATCCGGGTGCTGTTGGCAAAGGCTGCTGAATTCTTTACACAATTCCTCGTTTTCGGGATTGTGGACTTTTCCTCGAAGATGTAACTTTGTGGCTTTGATGCCTTGGCTCTCGGCATAGGATCGAAGTTCTTCAACAACAGTTACAGGCCCAACGATACTTATCGTCTCTGGGTCTGTTATAGCTGATATATAAGTCTGTTTTTAAATAAAATATTGTTAGTATGCCAGAGTAAGAGGCATAGTGAATGAGTAACTTACTCCTGGGAATTTGGACACTATCTCCTCCGCCTGCCCCGAATATTTTGTCCGTAGCACAACCGTTGTCGGACCAGGAACATTCTCATCATCCCCCAACTCTGCATAAGCACCTATGGCGAGAGCCAGTCTCAATGCAATACTCGCATTTTTGGTAACTTCCTCTTCATTGCAGGACGCCGCTATTGCTGCTGCAGGCAATAACCCGCCACAATAGCCTTGAGCGCCACCTATTCTAATTTCTTCGACAAATTGTGTATGATTGATTTGTCGAGTTTCGAGGTATTGAAAATATTGAACGATTTGCATGATTGTCAACAGTGGCAGAGAGATCATCCCAGACATCGTTTCCGTCCATTGCATCTCGGTTGATGTTGATGGTGATTCTGTTGCAGCGATCCAGTCATGAAAGTGTTGTATATATCGAGGACCTTGTGTCATTGCTGCAATATCTGGGTTGGCTTTTGCGAGAACGTCCCATGTTGTGGAGAGGGAGTCAAGTATGGCAGTTCGAAATGGTTGAAGAGTAGAATTGCTACGTAGATAACGACGAATGAGGTCTAGATAGCTCGGTTTCGGTGGTTTATTTTGTGGGCAGAAGAATGCTGCCGAGGGCCTCGTGTCTGAGGACATATTATCCATATTGATGGCTGATGACAATTTCACGCAGAAGAACAATCGTGGTGTATTGGTCAATCTGATTTGACGTGTAGAAAGAAGTAAGGAATGAAAAAGATATGAGAAAGTGTTTAAACCCCTACGGAAGTAGGTACTGAATTGACGAGAAAGGAATGATTGTCCTGGCCACCTTGTAAGACGGTGGAAGTGCCAGTGCCTGCTATACTCAGGGCTTCATGTAAATTTCTACAGGTCTATCGGGTCAAGATCTGGTATATAAGCGATCACTTTTGTCTATCAGGAAAGCCCTAAATATGATATCGCATCATCCGAAACCCTAACCGCTATCAACAAAACACCAAGTCTGAAAACAAACAACTCTCCACCAGTGGAACATACGAACTACAATGTGGAAACTCCGACAGTCATAGAGTATCCATTGATAGACCTCATGTCTTACCCCTTTTCTGAATCAAAGGCAAGTCCAATGCAAAGAAGGTTCCTGCTGTGTGTCGATAAGTCCGAGATCATCGGTCGTAATGAGCCCAATATTAACTCCGCAAGCATAATTGAGATTCTTCAGGTCGTGATAGACTGTAATGTCAGTCCATTTTTAGACGGTTTAAGAGAACGATAGGCCTCTATGAATCCTCGAAAAATAAAAACTGTCGCCGAAAGATTATTTGTGGGTATGGGTTCATTCTAAACATGGTGTCTTTAGGCGGTGGCCTCCGAAAACCGGATTCACGGTTGAACTGGCAAGGTAGAGATAGGGCTCTTCGTACCTTACGGAGTTACTTTGAGTAAAAGCTTGTTTGTTGAGAAGTAGGAGCAGTACCTGCAGTCTGCATGACTGAAGAATTGGTCGAGTTTGTACCTAAGTGCCCGACCACATATCCAAAACGTTATGTCTCGATTCAAGCTTGTGAATTTCGTTCACGTTATGTTTCCGACAGGCCAGCGCATTAAAAAGATATTTCTAAACTTACAGTGGAGGGAGTGCCAGTTTGCCCCCGGGATTCATGGATGGTACCTTTTATCTCCGTATATTCGAGCTCAGCAAGTAACTACAAACAAAAATTCGGACCGATAGTGAGTATATTCCAAAGACTTGCTATATGTGATGTTATCGATAATATTATGTTCACATGCCAGTTTGGTACAGATCACTCTGAACCCAGTAATTCATGTTCCAATACCTCCACTACGCTATTAAGCATCTTTTGCACCTCCTCCGCATCCTGATACGCTTCGTTATAGACAAAACTTAGATCCAGTTGTCCTCTGAATTCCCAGAAGAAAAGATACGGCTGAGGTGTCAATGTCTCGACTCCAAGTCCCAGTCTTAAAACCTCTAGTGGACCATGTTCGGTATCGAAGACAGACTTCACCATATCATCTACTCCTGTCACAAAGGACATGTCAATGTAGCTTGGCGGCGGATTTGGCGGTGGTAGGCCCTTTTGAAGACCACCCAGGGCCATAATGGCAAACTGGCGGCGCGATTCGATAAATTCAGGCGTGACTCCATTATCGTATTCACGTTGGTATTTCTCAGCAATTGTGAGGAAATCATCGCTGGCTGTAACCTTGAAGACATAGCCACCAGTGTAGAGGCCGGCGGCAACTGACGGATTGTCGGTAAACGGACTGATCAAATGGGGTCGCAAGCTTAAACGTATTGCGCTGGCATATTCCTGCTCATTTCCTGTACTGGAGCTTGAAGATTTCGCGTACTGGAAATTGACTTTTGCTAGAGCAGCATGTACAGCCGAGTACATATCGAATGGGCGTTCGATTGTGGCCTGCTTGATTGCCTGGGTTGTTTCCGTACTGAGCTGCATTCGCACGGATCGTGTACCGCCGGGTCTTGTTGTAGGTTCGCCTTTGTATGATATCCCAACACTGTCTTTAACGTATGTGTGGGTACTGGCATACTTGATAGCGCTGGCTGTTATTTCTGGTGTTGCAGTTTCAGGCAAGTCCAAGGCGCTTTCCACACTGGGTACGAGACGAGTGACTTCTTCACCCCAGGAAATTGTGGGTAGGCCGTCGTTGTCGATAACCGCTTTTACCGCGCCAAAAAATGCATTTAGTAGGTGAAAGGCTCCATAGCCATCCGTGCGCCAGTGAGAAGTATGTAGTACGATTTCCCATGTATCAGGCAGAAAATGCAAAGTCATGAATTGACTTGGTTTTATTTCGGCAATCACATCGTCTGAGCCTTTTCCGTCAACAACAAGATAAGTCTTTTGTAGCCAGTTTTCCAAATCCTCCTCACTTAGTATCATATACTCGAAGCTATCGCTTTCTGCGGCGGGAGTTGATGCTATGCTAGGATGACGGAAACGCAAAAGCTTCCACGCATCGCGAAGGGTTGTCGCAGCCCATTCTGTTGCTGGTCGATTGTCGCATGGCTTGAAAGCTGCGGTTGATGTCACTGACCATTGTTCACGGCCAGCGGGATGAGCGCGGTCACCGATGAATTTGATAAGACGCTCGTTTTCACCCAGAGGACGTTGGTAACGATTACTCTCGATCTCGACCCAGGACATTTTGATCAATCAAATTGTGTCGTATGTAGATTAGCAAGTCTTTGTTTATTGTGGAGTCTAGGAGTAATAGTATCTAATACTGCAAATTATGGAGGCTGAATGATTTTGTCTTTATTGCTTTCTACTCTCATTACATACACAGCCAGCTCGAATCCCGACGCACCATTCGCTCACCGAATGGCAGTTAGCCTTTTGAGAACTCTCATTTCTTCTGTGTTTACCTAGGTACAATAATTCGTTAGTCAGTTCACAATTTTATTGAGAGTCGTGTTGGTGACAGCGCTATTCCGGATATATGTTTTTGGCTGGGCGGACTTTTGTTTACTCCATCATCGACGACGAAATCAATTGATATCGACAGCAGAATCTTCCTCATATCTTGTACTCTCTGTAGAGTGTTGAGAAAACTAAGCAAATATAATAATCCTAAATCTACAATCCAGAACAAGCTTCTCTTCGCGTACTCTTGGCTAAAGTCTTCTGTCCACCCGCCTTTCTTGCATTAGGGCTACAGCCGTCACGTGTCTTCTCGGGAAAAGAAACATATTTCCCCATTGCCGATTCACCTCCGTGGATACCAGTTAAATGTTCAATTTTGCCTATGATATAACTACGTAATTTTCAAGAAGTTAGTAGAATATTTGAGGCTTATGTCCGAGATTTCCTATAGCGCCACAATTCCTCAAATTTTAGGCCGTTTACCGTGGCTGCTTCATTTCACCATGGTTCGCAGGACGGACAGGTTCATCATCGTTGACGTTATGTGAAGATCTTCAGGGCTGAGTCCCATTTTAGCTTGTATAAGTCATAGCTTCAATTGAGTCCAATAGTTTCGTCGATCGTTTTCGATTTGGCTTTCGTTGTTGTGGGCCCCAGAGTCTAGCCATGCTTTGTTACACAGGCTGTTCAGTGTTCTCAACAATAATAACTAGACTAGAGAATATGTTGGGCAGTTACGATGATTTTGCCCGGTAGGGAGTAGAGTATTGCGAATGACAAGCCACAACTTGGTGGTACCTCCCCAGTTTGATGTAATTATATGGTAGGGTCCGATGGCTATTGACACTGAAGTTGGATCTCCTTTGCGATGCGGTAAATGTGCTTCTCGCGGCTTGCAATAGAAGCCTGAATGCGTATTGTAAGCCATTTCTGAAATACTTGAGCTGCCGGTGCTCTAATTACAGTGCATTGGGTGAGATTGCAAAGGCAAGAGGCCAAAAAAGGAAAGGTGGTTGGGTTAATCGACAATTTGCGACGGTTATTTGACTGAAATTCACCAGAATACGGGGCTAACTTTTTGCACTACGAAAATAACACATTCTAATTGGCTCTCTTGTCGATTTTTGCTTGCAAATTGCGTCGGTGGAGCCGGAGTTTAGAGGGCTCGGGAATTTCCATATCCGGAGACATCTTTTCCCGTTCGGGCGCGAATTTCGAAATAATTGGTGGCCATTGAATCGATTGATCCATCAATAGTGGAGGAGATACAGGGCTGTAAGTGGATGGTGCCTTTTCTATATTCTTCCTTCTCTTTGGCTATTGTGCCTGCCTGCCTTTTCCCGAGTCCGATTTGACAAACGTTGTCCTGCCTATTCGGGAAATATGACACTGTTTGCCATTCGCCCAGCTCCAATTTCTTTGTTATCTGCAGTCATTGTCGTTTGCAGTCTCGTACTTATTTATTACCCCTCATTCACCTCTTTCACCCATGAACATATCTTCCAACAGACCACTTCAACCAAAAATCCATTGCTCAAGCATTATCGCCAATTCTACAACACCTCTTGCCTAACCAGATATTCACAATCCCCAATCCACAACAACATGGCACCTACCAACAAAGCCGCATGGACTACTGCCGAGAAGGCCTACCCCCTTGAGGTCAAAGAAGCCGAGTACACTCAGCCTGTTGACAACGAGATTGTCGTCAAAGTGCACGCCATCGCATTGAACCCAGTTGATTTTGCTCGCCAAGCCATGGGCTCCAAGCTCTTCCCCTGGACCAAATACCCCACCGTCTTTGGCACTGACGTTGCTGGAGAAGTAGTCGAAGTTGGCTCGCAAGCTGCTGGCAGCTACAAAGTCGGTGACCGAGTTGTTGGTCTCGGTAACGGTTTGGAGAGCAACCGTCCTTCTGATGGCGCTTTTCAAGAATACGTTGTTCTCCGTGGAGATTTGACTGCACACATTCCCGACAACGTGCCTTACGAGAAAGCTGCTGTTATCCCTCTCGGCATTGCAACTGCAGCCAGCGGTCTTTTCACTGATGACCAGCTGAAGCTGGACCTTCCCACCTCACCTGCTAAGCCAACCAAGGACGAATGGGTCTTGCTTTGGAGTGGTGCATCTAGCGTTGGCAGCAACGCTATTCAACTGGCAGTCGCAGCCGGATATCACGTCATCACGACTTGCTCACCAAAGAACTTCGATTTCGTCAAGAGTCTTGGAGCCGATTACGCCTTCGACTACAACAGCCCCACTGTCGTGTCTGATATCGTCGAGACCTTCAAGGGAAAGAAGAGCGCTGGCGCCTATGCAATTGGTTTCGTTGCTGCTAAGCCCGTTATTGAAATCATGAGCCAGATCACTGACGGCAGCAAGTATGTTGCTGCATCCAACATGCCACCATCAGACCTGCCAGAAGGTGTCACCTCCAAGATGGTTTTCGGCAGTGCTTTGAAGAACTCCCCTCTCGGCGCTCACATCTTTAACGAGTTTGTGACTAAGGGTCTCGTGAATGGAAACTACAAGACTGCCCCTGAACCCAAGATTGTTGGCCAAGGTTTGGAGAGCATCCAACAAGGACTTGATACCCTCAAGGCTGGTGGTTTGTCGGCTACCAAGCTTGTTGTTACTTTGTAATTTTTGTTTCCTACTAGCGAATGTTTATCTTCACTGCGAAAAACTGGCGAAAATCATCTGTTGATGACTCCACGTCAGAGCGGAACGTTGAAACGGCCTATTCGGGAGACTGTTTGACGGAAAAGTCATATTGCTCTCTTGAGTTCCTAAATGTATTTAAAAAGCTTACCTTGAACGACAAATAGACGATCAGCTTCATGTTATTTCAATTGTATTATGAACTTGTAGCTACGATAATCCCATACGATATTCTCATGCCCAGTATACTCCATAGGCATCCTTCTATAATAGATCTCACTAGTATCTAACAGAATGCGAATAGTGGGTAACCACCAGAAAATCTTCTGTAATACGGATACCTCTAAATTATAATCCTTCTGAGTGAGAAATTGGCAGATACTAGACTACGAGACTGAATATTATCATGCTTTAAGCAACTTCACATATATCGTATCACACAAATCATCATATTCTCGAGGACACGGATTGATTGAAATACATTCCCATGTCAATCATGAAGCTAAATACATGTTTCCAACACCAAGTTAAGCTCTTCCTCCAACTTCTGCTGAATCCGAAGAAGTACCTTGTCAGGGGCGTCGGAATCATAGTATGCTTTGTTGTAGTTGATAGAAAAGTTGAGCTGCCCACGGAATGTCCATGGGTATAACATCATCTGCCGAGTCAGAACACTGACGCCGAACCGGAAATCGGTCACCTCAATAAAGGGAGGAGCGTCAGATGTACTGTCCTGATCACTGCCATAGTACTTCGCCTTGATGAACTGATCGACAACTCCGAGATTACTGTGCGTTATACCACTGGGAGGATTGGGCGGAGGTCCAGCAGGCCGCGGTGGGGGTGAAAGGAGGGCTTGTGAAGCCCCACGATACAGTTCCCGTAAGGCGCGAGACATCTTATCAGTATGCCAAGTCTTGAATAAGTTTGTAAGGGCGGTAGTCTGTTCTTCGAAGCTGGCATTCTTTGACACCTCGGGCGCTATACCAGTGACATACGTACGACATGCATGCGATTCCGTGTTGTAGGGCTTTTGTAGGTATGGTCTGAAACTCACTGCCATGACTGTAACGTACTCGTCGACATCTTTCGCAGAGGTCAACTCAAACGCCGCTGTTGCGAGAGCTGCATGGATGGCCGCTGCCACAGTAATTTTGCGTGCTCGGCATGCATCAACAAGAGCCTTTGTGCTTTCGGCAGTGAATGTGGTTACTTGCACAGCGGTTTGACTTGGGAGTGTCGTCCGGTCTCCATTGTAAGGCACTCCAATGGTTTTCAGAGTCTTCTCGCGGAATTTACTCATTTCTCTTGCGGTCTCCTCAATCTCCGGGTTGCTGATCATCGGCGCGCCAGCTGCATCCTCAATGCTAGGCGAGATTTTGGCCAAATCTTTTTCGACAGTCCAATCTTCCGGCACGATACCCGAAGCCTTCGCTGAAACCAACTGGAATAGTCGGTTAAGCAACATACAGGTACCGAGCCCGTCACAACGCCAATGTGAAACCAGTAACACGACCTGTGATGTTGCAGGGAGCCAAATCAATTCTGGCAAGTCGTGCAGCTTGTAATCCGCAAGTATCTCCTCCACGGTCAAAAGAGGGTCGACGCGGAACGTCTTCTGAGCCCAGTCATCAACGGCATCTTGGGCACTAAACATCCCTCCATCACTGACACCAGGGTAAACGGCTTCATAGCCGTCAGGGATGAGAGTCAAAGCGGGGAACTCCAATCGCAGTGCTTTCCACCCATTACGAAGTGAAACGATCACCTCCTCTGAAGTAAGATCCGCACCGAATTTGATTTGACACACTGTGTAAAGACCCCAGTGCTCATGTCCTGTCGCACGAAAGATAGTGGATGTAAATCGGTAGATTTTCTCCGCGCCACCTAACTCTTTACGCCATGTGCTGTCTGGACTTTCTTTCCACTCCATGATGACTTTTAAGCTAGCAAACAACCACAATACTGAGTATCTGGCAGGTGTGGGTTTTACCCCAAGTGAGGTATAAACTGCACATATATCAGAATAACCCCAAACCCGGCCCGAAGTCGGTGAATTCCCACCCCTTCGATACCCGACTGGGAATATCATATGAAACTCAACTAACCCCATAGGGAAGTGATAATAGATGGGCTGTGAAGTAAAAGTAAATTACGCTTTGAACGCCATAATAGAAAGTCCGTAATCGTCTTACGCTCGGTCTCCGCAATGATAAATTCTGTACCGAATCCGCAGCTGGGGGGAAATATGCAAGCAATACAGCTTAATACGGCGACGATTTATATTTATGATAATATACCTAACTGCACTACGTCCCAACTTACAATAAAAAGTCTTAACTTTACGTTATTAACGCAGGTGCAAATTGTTGGCTACTGATGCATACCACGAAGAGTTAAGCTCCGACAATATTGTCTCGGATAGTCAGATTTCCCAATTCGCAGGAAAAAATTACATTAATTAGATATATCTCAATAACTAATGCATAAATCACATTAAACAGGAAAGGTATAGTGAGATCAACCAATATACTCGGCCCACTTCCTCCATTCCTCATCCTTCTCCGTTAGCGTAGTAATCTCATCTTCAGGTAGACACACCCACACATCACAATCACCACTGGGATTACCGGGGAAGAATACTAGAAGCCCAGGAAATGCAACGCCAGGCTTTGGTCTTCTGACAAATTCTGGCTCACCTAAGATGCCGAAATTAGGAAACATTATCTTGCCGAGCCCGCGTACACTGGAGCAGCCAACGTCAGTCTCTGGATTGAACTGCCCGCCGTATGTGATTGTCGATTTATCAGGTGTGTTTGCGATGAAGGTAGCAAAGCTTCGAATGTGATAGGCTGTATTCTTGGCGTTGAGATGTTTGCGTAGATGCGATGCGATACGTGACAGAGACCAGGTAGTGAGCTGCTCGAAAGTAAGGAAAGTCGAAACATTATGAATCACATCGCCCATGTAATCCTTTGAGATTTTTAAAGCTGCACGACCATCTACAGCCCGAGCAAAACGCGATTTTGTCTGAGGACTGAATTTATGGGCTCGTGCGAGAGTAAAATGCTTCCAGCATAGCGCGCTTAATGCATCGTCGGTGGAAATAAAAGGTACATCGGGATCTAGGTCTTGGCTCGCTATGTCCTTTAGTATATCGAGTTTCTCTGCACTAAACCGTAAGACATGATATTTTGCAGCACTTGGATTCGACGCAACTAGAGGAGCAGCAGAGGTGATTGGCGGCCGAATGTGACTGCTATGGTCTAGCATTGGCTCGTTAGGACCCAGCAAGGGAAAGAGATTCCTTCTATCTCGGTTTGCTTGCTCCAACAATTCAATTGGAATTTGTTCTCCACGCATAGCCATTGCAATCATCTTAATCGAGCCGAAGTGTCCGCCTGCGTCAGCGGTGTTGTGGTGAATCAAGAAGTCGATGACCAACCCGCCTTTAATGAAGGTGGCATTAAGACGGAGCACTCGCGAGGGCTCCTTTTCAGAGTCTTCAAACCGTACAGGAAAGCCAGGTACTGACGTGAATTTGTCGGAATCCAACATTGAAATAGGCGCTTTACGCATCTTCAGATCTTTGTATGACGGGCAAGTCTCATCATTGGTCAAGTCCCTGACGTCTATCTCATATAGTGGTGAATCACAGTTAGCCAGTTTGTAAAGCCCGGAGCTGGTTTCTGATCTGCCCTCATTGATCACTTTGGCACCCATCCAGGGTACCGCTTTTCGAACACTGGCAATTGCCCTCGAGAGATCGTTTAGCACTGCTTCACGGGGTACATTCTCAGACAGTGGAAAGAGGTAAAGAATGTGTGCATAGACTTGAAGCATTGGAAGCTGGCCGAGAACATCTTGATAACGGTCTAGGTCTTGCCAGTCTGGGTATTTCTCGTTGGTCGCCGGTGGTGTGGAACGGCCACTTTCGAGGGAAACTTCCTTCTGCGATGGAGATTCTTGACGTCGCCGCGAAAAACTGAATTTATTAAAAGGGAAGTAAAGTTTCGCAGATACTAGTATCTTTGAAATCGCAGAGACAAACAAACCGGGTAGCCAAGACAGGAAGGACGCCATGGTAAGGAACGACGATTGATATCACGAAATACAGCGTCAAGTTTTGACTTCTTCAATTATGTCAAACCATAGGATGAAGCTGGGAATATAGAACGTATTCGACTATTAAGCTATGTTCGAATTGGCTTTTTGTCTATCTCCGAAGCAATACGAGACCCATCTACGGCTTCATCGATTCTAGATCTATGCTAAGGTGGAAATTGCCGATTTTCGCAATCTGTTATTAAGATAAACCGCGTCCGAATAGATAAATATTCACTTTATCTTTGCGGTCCTGGTATCTGTGTGGCTAGTAGAGAAGTATCTTATGATAATCATCAAACGGAGTTTTACTTGTTCGACGGACCGGCCATTTGTTTAGGGCTTTTGATCGGAGTTTCCTCGCAGCGATTCCTACACATTGTACGAATGAGTAAATACCATTGGACACAATTAGAATAAGATTTGGGAATATCGTTGGCGTACCTTACATCTGAAATTGGTGTAAGTGTCCCACTGACTATCAATCATAGATTCGGTATCGAACGGCAATTGTTCCGATATACATCAGTTTCATATATAGCCAAGGTTGAGCTGATAGTAGATAGAAGGTAATAAAAGCACAAATCTCCGTCAAGTAAAATTATCAACTTCATCACTGCACACTCTCAACAGTGCGGCGCGTTCGTTTCGTCTGTTTGCATTTGTCTCTATATGACTTACTGTTTCGTATCTAAACACCTGCCAAGTTAGGCCGATTGAGCACAATACACTAATGCTATCCAACATGCGGTCCTTAGCAGAAGAAGGCAACAGACTACTTGTCTTTGGGCCACAGGCTCTTTCTGCCAATGCCAACGACTTTCGCGCATTGCAGTCTACGGTGAAGCAGCACACATGGATTGCGGCTACGATCAAGGATCTCCCTAATATTTGGGACGACTTTGTGAAAGCGTTTCCCAAATACAACGTGATTCCCGGGGAAGCCTTACTACAAAATCTAATCAAATGGGTTGATACTGGAGACATTGATTTGGGCGACAATAACCGCCTCACGAACATCATTCTGAGTCCTCTTGTCATCATCACACACATCACCGAATACCTCAAGTATCTCGATATCGACGCACAAAGACCTAACCAGGCATCGTCAACCGAAACTTTAGGCTTCTGCATAGGATTCTTGAGCGCATTGGCAGTGTCAGTCAGCAAAGAGAGCAACGATATCGAGAGATATGGAGCGACCGCAATCCGCTTAGCAATGATCATTGGTGGAATTGTGGATACCCAAGATGCTCTAGATATTCAGGGGCCATCCAAGTCTTTGGCAACTGCTTGGAACTCCCCACAAGCAGCCGAAGAGCTCAAGCAAATACTTGGCCGTTTTCCGGAGGTGAGGATTTCGACTCTTATAGATAAGGAATAACTGCTAACATTTCGAAGGCATATGTCTCGGTGTCATATGACGACCAGCGTGCGACAGTGACTACAGCCTCTAAAACGGTGGCTACCTTACAAGCGCAACTCCGAAGTGCTGGAATTGTGGCAAATGAGATTGGTTTATTCGGACGTTTCCATAACGAGTGGTACGCAGAGGATGTTGACAAGATCATTGATTTTGTATCGTCGCGGCCAGGACTTGTACTTCCAGATGCCACTGATCTTATTTACCGAACTCGATCCAACTCAGGTACCGGCCTAATAATAAGCGGAAAGCTTCATGCCCATGCCGTGAAGACCATTCTTGTGCAGCACTCCAATTGGTATCGAACTTTCAAGTCCCTTCACGATTCCCAGATGAAAGATCTTAAAACAGCTGTGGTTGCTTTCGGTCCTGAGCCCTGTGTTCCGCCATCAATTCTCCGCGAGATCAAACAAAATGTCATTCATGCATCGGAACTTCAAACGACGCCACCTTCTACGTCGCTACCTCAGCAAGTCAAGGATGATGATATTGCTGTTGTCGGTATGTCGCTCAAAACTGCAGGAGCTGACGATACCGATGAGTTCTGGAACTTGTTATGTGCGGGACAGTCACAGCACAGAGAGGTGCCACGCAATCGGATCAAATTCGACAATGAATGGCGCGAAGTCGACCCCAAGAGGAAATATTTCGGCAACTTTCTCAATGATCACGACGTTTTCGACCAGAAATTTTTCAAAAAGAGTGCCAGAGAAGCTGCTTCGACTGATCCCCAACAAAGAGTACTGCTTCACGTAGCCTATCAGGCTTTGGAACAGGCTGGATATTTCAACTCGCCAGATCAGGACAAGAAGATTGGCTGCTTTATAGGAGAATGTGCCAACGACTACGCGGACAATGTCGCATGCCATCAGCCCAATGCCTTTTCCGCCACCGGTAACTTGAAAAGCTTCATTGCCGGAAAAGTGAGCCACTACTTTGGTTGGACAGGTACCGGTTTAACACTCGATACTGCCTGCTCCTCATCTTTAGTGGCGGTCCATCTCGCCTGTAAGGCAATCCTTAGTGGTGAGTGCAATGCTGCACTAGCGGGTGGCGTCAACATGATGAACAGCGCTCTATGGTTCCAAAACCTTGCTGCGGCATCGTTTCTCAGCCCTACCGGACAATGTAAGCCTTTTGATGCCAAAGCCGACGGCTATTGTCGAGGAGAGGCCGTGGGTGTGGTCTTCTTGAAGAGAATGTCTGCAGCCATTGCCAACGGCGACCAGATCATTGGTACTATATCCAGCACAGGAGTGTCCCAAAATCAGAATTGTACTCCTATCTTTGTACCAAATGCTCCTTCGCTTTCATCATTGTTCCAGAATGTGATCGAAGACGCGCAGGTAGATCCCCAAAAAATCTCTGTCGTGGAGGCTCACGGCACTGGAACTCAGGTGGGCGACCCAGCAGAGTACGACAGTATCCGCAAGGTTCTCGGGGGTGCTCACTTGCGCTCCAAACCACTCGCGTTTGGATCTGTTAAAGGTCTTGTTGGTCATACGGAGGCAACGTCTGGTCTCGTTTCATTGATCAAGATCCTACTCATGATCCAGAATAAGACTATTCCGCCACAAGCAAGTTACGAGTCACTAAACCCGCATCTGAACGCCACGGCCGATGATAAGATGGAGATAATTACGAAAAAGACCACTTGGGAAGAGGATTACAAAGCGGCACTCATCAACAATTACGGAGCATCCGGGTCCAACGCATCTGCTGTCGTCACTGAGCCACCTCGCCTTCACAAGTCAACTACCGTTGCAAAGTCATTCCCTGTCGTCGATTATCCCTTTCATATCTTTGGAAAAGACGACCGAGCAATCCGTGAATACTGTGCGAAGCTTGCAAAATCACTGGAACTCAAGGGTGTTGACAACGTGTCAATTGCAAATTTGTCATTCAATATCTGCCGACAGTCCAACCCAACTTTGGATCGTGCATTGGTGTTTACTAGTCGGTCAGTAAAACAGCTGCTTGAGAAGCTGAATTCGTTCCAGACTGGCGACACCAATGTCGCTGCCACTGTGGTGCAACCAAAGTCTCGACCAGTCGTTCTTTGCTTCGGAGGCCAGATTTCCACTTATGTCGGCCTCAGTAAGGAGGTATATGAGAATGTGAGAGTGCTTGCTACTTACCTCGACCAGTGCGACTACGTCTGTCGATCGTTAGGTTGCGAAAGCATCTTCCCTGGTATCTTTCAAAGAAGCCCCATTGAAGACACCGTCAAGCTTCAAACAATGCTCTTCTCGATTCAATATGCTTGCGGCAAGAGTTGGATCGATTCTGGAATTCAGCCTGTTGCTGTGGTGGGACACAGTTTTGGCGAATTAACCTCCCTCTGCATCTCTGGTGTTCTCTCTTTAGAAGACGCCCTGAAAATGATTGTCGGTCGTGCAACTATCATTAGAGAGAGCTGGGGCAGTGAGAAGGGAGCCATGATGGCAATTGAAGCAGACCAAAATGAAGTTGAACAACTTCTTGCTGAAACGGTTGCACCATGTGAAGAAGCTGGTCAGCGATCACCGACAATTGCCTGTCTCAATGGACCTCGCAGCTTTACTATTGCTGGGTCATCTCGGGCTATCGACATTGCTGGTGAGACTATCTCTAAGAATCCAGCCTACTCGAGGTTCAGGTTCAAGAAGCTCAATGTCACAAACGCGTTCCATTCCACCTTGGTTGAACCCTTGATGCCTGACTTGGAGAAGGTTGGACAAACTTTGCAATTCAATGAACCTTCAATCCACCTCGAAAGGGCAACGGAATTTTACTCCTCGGAACGATTAGCTCCTAAATACGTCGCTGACCACATGCGCAACCCGGTGTTCTTCAACCATGCCATCCAAAGGCTTTCCAAGAAGTATCCCGATGCAATCTTCGTGGAAGCCGGGTCCAACTCAACAATCACCAACATGGCAAGTCGCGCCCTTGGGTCGCCAGCTGCATCCCACTTCCAACCAGTCAATATTACCACGGACAATGGATTCCAACTGTTGGTTGATTCTACAGCGTCGCTATGGAAAGAGGGCCTCATGGTGCCATTTTGGGCCCATAGCAGGTTACAGACTTATGAGTATAGCCCAATGTTTCTCCCTGCATATCAATTTGAAAAGTCCCGCCACTGGATGGACCCAATTCCCCCACCTACATCTTCCAAGCATGCCGTAGATGGACAGTCGGACGAACCGAAGGGATTGTGGAGTTTTGTCGACTACAAGGATGAGAAGAAGCGCGCTGCAAGATTCCGCATCAACACGGAAACTGACAAGTACAAAGAGTTTGTGTCTGGTCACATTATCGCACAAACCGCTCCAATTTGCCCTGCCACGGTTGAGGTCGACATTGCAGTTGAAGCACTCATCAGTCTGTATTCTGATTTCACTACCTCGGGCTTGCAGCCTAGAATTTGCAATGTTGACAATCAGTCGCCTATCTGCATTGACTCCTCGCGCTCAGTTTGGTTGGATGTTGAGTCACAAGAGTCCACCCCTAACAATTGGTCATGGAAAATTGTTAGTACTAGTGAATCATCCAAGGCCAGCACAGTTCACGTTACCGGTCAGATAATTTTTGTTTCTACCGATAACTCCGAATGGCAATTGGAGTTCTCTAGATACGAGCGACTAATTGGCCACCAACGCTGCGTCAGTCTCTTGAACAGCGATGATGCGGATGATATCATCCAAGGCCGCAACATCTACCGCTCATTTGGCGAGGTTGTTGACTATTCTGCTCCTTACCGTGGCTTACAAAAGCTAGTTGGAAAGAGAACTGAATCTGCCGGTCGTGTTGTCAAGAAGTACACTGGAGAGTCCTGGCTTGATGCATTGCTTTCAGATGCTTTCAGCCAAGTCGGCGGAATCTGGGTTAATTGCATGACAAACAAGGACCCCGGCGACATGTATATTGCAACCGGTTTTGAGAAGTGGATGCGCAGTCCAGGCGTGACTGCTGATTACAAGCGACCAGAGACTTGGGACGTCTTTGCCTATCATCAAGAACTTCCTTCTGAGCATTCATATCTTACCGACATTTTCATCTTCGACGCAACGAATGGCAAGCTGACCGAAGTCATCCTTGGTGTCAACTACCACAAAGTTGCCAAAGCAACTATGAGCAAGATTCTTGCACGGCTTTCTGGATTACCGACAACTTCATCTTCGTCAAGTGCGAAGTCCAGTCCTGCTGCTGTTGAGGAACCTTCAGCAACTGGGAACGGTCCTTCAGGCGGTAGCAGCAAACCAAAGAAAGTCAAGTCGGGTGCAGGTCCAGACGTTATTAATAAGACCAAGGCTCTTCTTGCGGAAATCTCTGGCATGGGAGTTGAAGAGATCTCTAACGACGCGCAACTTGCTGACATTGGTATCGATTCTCTGATGGGTATGGAGCTAGCGCGTGAACTCGAGGGAATGTTCAAGTGTACACTACCAAGCGACGAACTGATGAACGTGACTGATTTCGCCGGGTTGGTGCAAATCATCAAAAGCACATTAGGCGTTAGTGACGACGAGGACGGCTCCGATCAAGAAGGATCCGAAACCAGTTCAAGCGAGTCTTCTACCACATTTACTCCGTCAACCACTGCCACCACTTCTGTGTCTGATGCCGAAGACAGTGGAAATGAGAAACCTGTTGGCAAGGAACATTCCAGTTCCTACAGTGGAGACCTTCAGCTACCCTCGAGCACAATAATTGAGGCTTTCGAAGAGTCCAGGAAGCTCACTGATGACTTTATTGTCAACTACAGGTGTGCTGGATACATGGAAACTGTCCTTCCTAGACAAACACAACTGTGCGTCGCACTTACTGTTGAAGCCTTTGAGCAGCTTGGTTGCCCCATTCGTTCAGCAAAAGCGGGTGACACATTGATACGCATTCCACACGACCCCCAACATCAACGTCTCACCAATTATTTGTACAAGATGCTGGAAGAAGAAGCTCGACTCATTGATATCAACGGCTCAAGGATCACTCGCACAGCAATTGCACCTCCGTCCAAGTCCAGCGATGCCATTCTTGAACAACTCCTGCGGGACTTCCCAGATCATGAGTGGGCCAACAAATTGACACACTTTGCCGGTAGCAGATTAGCAGATGTGCTGAAGGGAGGATGTGACGGTATCAAGCTCATCTTTGGAAGCGACGAGGGAAGACGACTTGTTACCGGGCTGTATGGTGACTCTCTGTTGAATAAACTAGCAAACGTACAGATGCAGGATATTGTTGCCAGAGTTGCTTCCAAGATGCCCAAGGACCAAGGCCCACTCAAGATCCTCGAACTTGGCGCTGGTACCGGTGGCACAACAAAGGGAATGGTTGCGTTGCTTGCAAAACTAGGTGTGCCTGTTGAATACACGTTCACCGACCTTTCAGGCTCATTCGTGGCTGCTGCCCGCAAAACCTTCAAGGAGTACCCGTTCATGAAATACAAAGTTCACGATATCGAGAAGCCTCCACCAGCGGACCTTGTCGGGACCCAACACATCATTATCGCCAGCAATGCAATGCACGCAACCCACAATCTCGAAATATCCACAGCCAATGTACGAAAAGCTCTTCGTCCGGATGGCTTCCTGATGATGCTTGAAATGACATCGCCAGTCTTTTGGGTCGATCTGGTTTTCGGACTGTTTGAGGGTTGGTGGCTCTTTGATGATGGTCGTGAGCATGCCATTGCACATCAGACAGTTTGGGAACGTATCATGCGCGCTGCAGGATATGGCCACATTGACTGGACCGACGGCAATAGTCCGGAGCTTGAAATTCAGCGTGTCATCATAGCTCTCGCATCTGGTCCTCAATATGACAGGCAAGCAGTCGCTCCCCCGCCACAACCAGAGATCCAACTTCAGCCTGCTGCCGGTCGCAAGGCTGCAGTTGATGAATACATCCGCAAGTATACGGAAGGTTTCAGTCTCGGTGAACCCGTCAAGGGAGCAGCTTCCCCTAGCACTTATGAGCAATGCGTTTTGATTACTGGCGCCACAGGAAGTTTAGGCTCTCATCTACTGGCACATGTTGCAGCTCTACCCAACGTCAAAACAGTCGTTTGTCTCAACAGACGTAGCGGCAGTGACGCAAACTCTCGTCAACAGAAGGCGCTGGAAGAAAGGGGAATTTTGATTGATGCCGCATCTCAGTCCAAGCTTCAAGTATTCCAAGCAACCACATCAAAACCACTGCTTGGATTGGAAAAGAGTGACTATGAGGAGCTTCTTGGAAAGGTCACTCATATTGTCCACAACGCGTGGCCAATGACTGGCAAGCGCCCATTGGCTGGATTGGAATCTCAATTCCAAGTGATGCGCAATCTAATTGATTTTGCGCGTGACATCTCAGCACGACGACCAGAGGGCTCGAAGGTTACCTTGCAACTCATTTCCTCCATTGCAGTTGTTGGACATTACCCTCTTTGGAGTGGTAACGTGGAGGTACCGGAAGAGAGAATGACACTCGAATCAGTGCTTCCAAACGGTTACGGTGACGCCAAATTTGTTTGTGAACGGATGCTTGATGAGACTTTGCACAGATATCCTGAACGGTTCCGTGTTATGTCGGTGCGTCCTGGACAAATCGCCGGCTCAAAGGTCACCGGCTATTGGAATGCAATGGAGCATCTATCATTCTTGTTCAAGTCATCGCAGACCCTCAAAGTTCTGCCAGACTTTGAAGGTGACTTGTGCTGGACACCAGTCGACGATGTCGCTGGCACATGCAGCGACTTACTAATTTCTGATCGCCAACCGTATCCCGTCTATCATATTGACAATCCTGTGCGCCAGCCGTGGAAGGAAATGATCCCTCTTCTGGCGGAACTACTGGACATTCCTCGCAATAATATTGTTCCTTTCAAGGAATGGGTACGTCGAGTGCGCACATTCCCGGGATCGGTCGAGTGGGACAATCCAGCTGCTTTGCTTATTGACTTTTTGGATGATAACTTCCTTCGTATGTCATGTGGCGGTCTGCTCTTGGGCACTGTTAAGAGTTGCGAGCATTCGCCGACTCTTGCTGCTGTCGGGCCGGTGAGCGTCGAAGTGACCAAGAAGTACATTCAGTCCTGGAAGAACTCGGGTTTCTTGCATAAATAGAGGAAGCTTCCACCTCGACGGTTGCGATGGATGTATCTAGTTTGGCCATGGAAGAGGTTTTACTCACACGCTATTAATCACGATTTCTAGTTTTTATCATTTTATTTCATTCATTTGTTAACTTTTTGTTTGCTCGTTCTGATTGTTATCATTGTTATTGCCTGTACTATACGTATGTAGTCAAGGTTGCTATGTGGGAGTACATGTCATCAGTTCACCTAGTTGTCTTGTGATCAATGCGCCATGATTTAGAGAGCTGCCTTGGATAGAATAACGCTAATAGTATCAATCAATATTCTTTTTATTATGAATACCAAAGCCTTTAAGCAATTTAATAAAATTACAACACTTCCGGCTGTAAGATAGACTGACATCTCCAGTACGCCGAGTTGTTGCTTTTTTACCAATTTAGGAAGGTATTACCAAATGTGGTAGGTGACGGAGTGCGGGGAAAGCCTCAAGACCATATCCTGCACAATGCTAGAAAGCCACAGCAGTTTTGTTATTAGATATCAACTATTTTTCTTACATCAATCATAATTTTCTCCATTGACTTTGGTGTGAGACGAGACCGCAATCGAAACGTTTGGCTGCATTCGTCGTGGTATGCCTCGTTTCGTTCTTTTTACTAGTCAACCATCTACCTTGCTACTTTTTTTATGGAGAAATATTGGCTATCTGGGCTTTAATTATTAACGTATCCACGTTTGTGTATACCTATGTATCTTCGCGGTGATTAGAAACACAGAAATACTACAAGCAGGATAACAAACCACGCCTCGTATCCACATTTATTCAGTCATGGTCCTTTTTATAATGGCGAAACTTTGCCTATATGTACTGAATTTTGAGTAATGAAATGGAGTAGTTAGAAAATGCGACAGTCCTTGGGTTCACGCAGCACAAACCTCGGTTTGGATTATTCCAGCCAATGTCGGAGTTTTGACGACGGAGTTTCTGGCCCTAAGAACACCAAAGATTGGAGCCAGGTATTGTGACAATCAACATAAGGTTTTTTATTCGAAAATCTAATTGTCAGACGGAGCTATAGTATTAGTTAATGATAACATAATGTTCTACAATCGGAGATGAGAAAAGAACATGTAGCGACATCGGACTGTGGAAATTTTTTGTAGTAGATTATTACAGCGTACTGGTGATATCGGAAGAAATAGCTAAATTTTATGATCACATATCAACAGAAGTTCTGCGAGGGACTTTGCAAAATCTTGAACCTTTTACAATATCACCAGTATCAGTTAAAGCCAATGTTGTCGGTAGCGGACTCAGGACCATAAGTTCAAAGAACCAAGAAACTCGGCGCATCTTGATACCTTCCTAAACAATCACGTTATTTCATTGACACTCCTTACAACCTTCATGCACAATGCCAAGCTGTGACCTTGACCTCGATCTTCCTCGCATTCTTTGCCTCCACGGCGGCGGTACCAACGCCCGAATATTTCGATCGCAATGTCGCGTGCTCTCGACCCATCTCAAAGGAAAATTCAGATTAGTGTTTGCGGAAGCACCTTTGCAATGCAATGCTGGTCCTGATGTTCTGTCCGTGTACAAAGAATGGGGCCCTTTCAAATCATGGATTCCGTCGGCACTGGGCTGCCCGGAAGTTGATAATCATACTGCCACTGAGCTATTCAAAGAAGCGTTGGACAGAGCCATGGATGAGGACGACGATCTGGGAGCAACTGGTCCATGGGTTGGGTTGTTGGGGTTTAGTCAGGGGGCCAAGATGTGTGCGAGTCTACTGTATCTTCAACAGTTGCGGCAGATGCATAAATTGAATTTGAACAGAAGGCTTGATTTTCGATTCGGCATTCTTCTAGCGGGTCGCGCACCACTAGTCGCACTCGATATGAATCTTGCCTCTATATATGCACCAGATGATATTGAAAGCCAGGAGAAAGACTTTCCGGCAATGCTTGTTGATCCCAACGGACAGCCAGTCGTTGGAACCAAATCTTGGCTCAGGCGCAGCAGCTATATCAACCAATCTGATATTCGTCTGCGGTTTCCAACAACGCATGTACATGGAATGCGAGATCCAGGCCTTCCGTTGCATCGAAAACTATTTGAAGAATGTTGTCAAAAAGAAAGCACGCGACTGATGGAGTGGGATGGAGACCATCGCGTCCCTATCAAGACAAAAGACGTTACAGAGCTGGTACAGCATATAACAGCCATGGCTTTAGAGGCTGGTGTTGAGTTTTGATAGAGCAAAGACTCATTTTATATGAATTGCATTGTTTTGTGGTTGCTATTAGATGATTACATGGTTTTGATGATGACGATGAATCCTCGATCCAGAGGCAGTTTCTCTTCGACAACGTACTCGCAATTTGTAGTGCTACGTAGTTCAACCTTTACGTAGGTTTGAAAACAGATTTGTTGGCTTTTTCCTGTCTTGTCATGTTCCACCCAGTATGTCTATCATACAATATCTGCATAATCAGTCGTACCGTCCATATCATGGGTAACACAGCGTTTGAAGTTGTTAACCACTCACCATCGCGTCTCAACAACTTTAATAACCATGTCTTTGCGATCTGCTCAGAGCTACGACTTTCTGCAACTTGCGATTTCAGACCAGACTAGGTTACCATCAGATCGGATCAAAAGATTCCTCAGATCGATCGCAACAACCTTTGTACGAATGCATCTACACAGTCAGTGACAAGAGAGTCCAGATGAGGGTATGACGATCATTTACCGTTTTTTTTATCGCAGCTAGGTCTTCCACAGAACTATTGAATTTGCCCAGCCAACTATTGCATCGCGTTACGTGGAAGTATTCTAAAACCAGCACGAATCGGATAAGCACGTACAATGCATGTGTGTCGATCCAATTCTTTTTTGACTCTTCTCAGCATAAAATGATTAATAAGATATTGGAGTAAAACAGGTCTCGGTGGCCACGGAACGTTTTCTGGTTGCGCGGTAAAATGTTAAAATTTGAAGTCCGAATCCCGGACAATGTTTTTCTTTCTTTTTCTTTGAGTCTGAAGAACCTTCCTCATTTGGCGTGTGTATATTGGTTACTGTGCTTATTTATTCCGAGTCTTTGTACGTTATTTGATGTCATGATCTTCCGATGGAGTATTTTGCTTTTTTGTTCCCCTATTCTAGCCTAAGATTTTCTTCCATACTAGATCTGCGGTATTTCCTCAAAAATTTGATTAGTTTTGTCTATTTTCGAAGATACGGATGAACGTCCAGGTACACTTTTCAAATTAGTCAGTCAAATGCAGAAGTGATTGAAACAAAGAATTAACGGCCCTTCCTCGTGGACGAGAGACAAATCCTGCATTATGACTTCTCCTGAGAAGCTACCAGACATTGAGCCAACCCCGACCAGCATCAGAACGAATAATTCAGACTACATTTCAACCGTCGCAGATACACATTCAGGATCAGACCTAAAATCCGACCCAGAAAAAGCACCATCGACACCCGAGCGAGATGCAGAGGCAGGAAACAAATCAGAGGAGCCACGCCCTATAACTGTTCCACGATTGAAACGACGCGGTCTCTTTGGTCAGCTTACATTGGTTCCTGAGGTTGAGAATCCGAGGGCATATTCGCGCTCGACGAAATGGGTTTTGACGTGTACTGTCTCATTGGCGACGCTTATTGCGCCTATGGGGACGTCGATTTTTTACCGTACGTAACCACTTCTGAATTAATGCCAGATCCTAGTGACTAATTTCGATAACAGCTGCCCTCCGTGAGGTCGAGAGAGATTTACACACCAATGCAACCGTCACCAATCTATCTTTGGCATTCTACCTACTTGCAATGGCAATCTTCCCATTGTGGTGGTCAAACTGGGCAGAGGCGTTCGGACGACGCACGATCTACCTCATATCTTTCGCACTCGGAGTAGTCTTCGCCGTGCTAGCCGCAATCTCCAACTCAATTGGCATGCTCATCGCTGTCAGACTTTTAAGCGGTGGCTCATCAGCTTCCGTCCAGGCTGTCGGTGTCGCATCGATATCCGATCTGTGGGAACCGCGAGAGCGAGGACGTGCCATGGGTATTTTCTTTCTTGGGCCGCAATTGGGTCCGTTTCTGGCACCTATTATCGGTGGTGCTTTGGCGGATAGATGGGGATGGAGAAGCACGATGTGGTTTGTCGTGATATTGGCGGCGGCTATGCTTCTCATGTTGTTCATTATTCTTCCAGAAACATCGTTGAGAAGGGAGACGACATGGCGCGCTCACGTCAATGAGAAGATCGGCCATCGGAATGTGTTCATGAGAACGATTCTACTGCTGAGAATTTTACTGATAGACCCATTTTCCGCCCTTCTGGTACTACGATACCCAGCAATGTTTCTACCCATGTTCTACATCGGAGTCGTCACGATCTATTTCTACATCCTCAACATCAGCATTCAAAACACATTCGCCAGCCCGCCTTACAACTTCAGCACCTTGATTGTGGGATTGTTGTACATTCCGTCATCGTTGGGGTATATTGGCGGTAGTGTCATTGGCGGTCGATGGATGGATTATGTGATGCAGCGTGAAGCTAGAAAGGCGAATCGGTTCGATGAGAATGGAAAGCCTAGGGTCTATCCAGAAGAGCGAATGAAGGAGAATACTTGGGTTGGAGCTTTGCTTCCTGTTGCTGCGTTGTTGTGGTATGGGTGGACGGCGGAACATGGCGTATACTGGCTCTGTCCGGTAAGTCATCTCACTCTTTGTAAGCTTTTGTCCTACTAATTTGATAACAGATCATTGCGAACTTCTTCACCGGCTTTGGAATGATCGTCATCATCAGCGTCAGCATCACCATGATCAGTGAATTCATGCCCGGTGATCCTCGGGGTCTGGCTGCATCTGTCTTTATACGTAATGTTCTCGGGTGCGTGGGCACTGTCGTGGCAGCACCAATGCTTAGTTCATTGGGGAATGGATGGACCTTTACTCTTTGGGCATTAGTGGCACTGGTAAGTGCGTCAGTGATTGTTGCGATTACAAGATATGGTCCGCGATGGAGGGAGTCTATGGTTGCTTCCGGTGCAGTGGCAGCTTTTTAAACAGCATTTGATTTTTATCGGGCGTTATGACATGTTTTTATTGATGCATAAACGCATCTCTCTATTAGTAATAATGAAGCATGAGGAATTGCCTTTTGATATTTGTATGGGCGACTTACTCTCTATAGGACTTGAGGTCCCCCCGATGTGTACTTAGCAAACGAAATACACACTTTATTGACCGCTCCCCAGGTACGATTCAGAAGATAAGCACTAAACTGACAACGAGAAAAAGATGTCGAGATGGCAAATCTCCCTATCCCGCTTACGTAGATACTTGAATCAATCCCTTCTCTCGATGCCAGCTTAACTGCATATCAACTATACCATTCTAACATTGCCACAACAACTTCCAAACATCTTCTAACACTCTATAATAAAACGAAACCAAAACAGCACTATGAAACCATCCCACCACAGTAGATCAAATATCCAATCCCCATACCTTCGATGGTAAGTTACAAATCCAGACCAAGCGCATCAGCAGATTGCCGGTTCATATTGGATATATATATTGTTACACACCCGCTTGTGTCTGTCATGTTTTGCATGACATCCATCCGACGATTTTGAAAAGCCAACAGAGCTAGTCGAAACCGAATCTTCTTGAGATGGGATCAGAAGCAATCATGACGAGGTCACGAATCTAGAGCCGGAATGAGTTGATCTTCTTCTAGTGGGTATGAAGTTGCTTACCTCTCATCCGTTGAGCTTCTTTAATGCAAGGTCGGCGATTGCCCCTTGCTGCGCCCCTGCTGCAATCGCCAGCTTCCGTCGTTGCCGTTGAGAGCTCCTTACGATGCTCAGGAGGAAGCTGCTTCACCTTCAAGTGTATCAAGATCGCGTCGTCAAATTCCGCAAGCCGATGGATGGTCTACCCAACGGGTCAATTTCAAAGATGCGTAAAAAGAATTCCGGAATCGTTCTTACTAAACCACTGTCTCTACTTCCATTCCGCCCTACTCGGAGAGTGTTATAAATGGTTATTATAGTAATTCAATGCTGTGCGTAATATAAATGTATTTGATCATTCATATCTGTCAATGACAAAAGAAACTCTAATTAACAGATGAACTATGCTTTCAGCAAGGCAAGTGTTCAAGAGAGCATCATGAACGACGGGAAAGTTGTAGCTTGGTAGACATTGGCATGATGTTGAGAACCAAACCTATTAACCTTCCAAATACCCACTTTCGAGAATTTCACGCACCGTGAGGCGAGCATTCGGATCCGGGTTTAGCACCCCGACTAAGAACTGGATATCCTCACCTGAAACACCCTTTTCAACCATGTTATTTGCCCACATATATGCTTCTTCTGGTTGAGATGCAGGTAACAGCTCGGCGCATTGGCGGTCCTCAGCATAGAATGGCACAGAGGACAAGTCAAAGTCAATTGCTAGTTGATGGCGGATGGCCTTTTCCTTTTCTGAGAGGGTTCCGGTGCTGATTGAATCATACATCCCAGGTAAACTGAAATCAACTTGAGCCTGGAGCAACTGAGCCAACTATTTTCATACAAGTTAGCGTGTAAAATTCATGTGAAGAATACACAATACTCAGATACACTAACGATTATCCCCCAGGACCAGACGTCGGTGCTCTGGTTCCATGCTTTATTGAAGTGAACCTCAGGGCTCCGATAAGTAAGGGAGGTAATTTCTCCCCTAGATGGCTTGGTAACTGTAGCGGTCAGAAGTACTCATAAGGAAATAGCAAAACACATCACGTACTAGAGCCACAGTCGGCCAGTCTAACGATAAGATCGCAGACATTCTCATTTGGCTTGCTATGATCAAACCCCCCAAGTGCAACATTCTCCATCTTTAAATCTGAAGGAAACCGTGCTTAGCTTTAGTATTCCTCCTTTAGCACATTTTTAGGGCCTTGATCCTACCGGTATAAACCAAGCCTTTCATATGTACCGTGAAGATGCCCAGAAGAATGCCTTTCATGACCCATTTAATTTCCTTCGTAGTGAATGGCCTCGTATTTCGAGCATCCCAGAGCGAATCTGTGAATGCTTCAAGGACCATCATTGGCCCACCAGGCTGTGAATCGGGGATATAATCAACAAGTTGTCGAATCATTGGATCGTTCGCAAAAAGCCTTTGCATCTCCAACTCGTGCCTGAAGGCAGCGAGAGCATCGTTATCGTCTCCAGGGGGTCGTTTGATAATGTATTCAACATTTTGAGAATCATCTAGCGCAAGCCATACGTTGGGACTTTTGAGACGTATTTGACTTCCGAGAGGACGGACAAGCTGGTAACGTGTTCCGCGTTCTCCGTGACAGATCAATCCTGTGGATACCATGCTAGAACGAGCTGCAGAGGAAAATTCAGAGCGGAATTTGATCGTAGGCATCCGATAAGGCTTTGACTCTCTCCAGGTTTGAATTCGTAGAGGAAAACGAAGGAATCGTGAAAGTAATGCCTTCATCTCGACGCGTATGGTTATATTAAGCTCAGCTGAAATGCTTCGCGCCCTGTAGTGTTCGAATTAGCCTGACGGAACTGCGTATTCCGGCGACATTCACCTTCCAACTTGGACAAATACAACGTTGGAATGCTTCCATCGCGATATCTATTTGTCTGAGATTCATTCATGGAATTAGTGATGACTTCAACTTTTTGTAGTTGCCGTTTATGGTATTGTTGAATATTTGCGAGTCAGGTTTAGGGTAGGAATAGGGTCTTGCTGAAGCTTTCTTTGAATATTGTTGAGGTCTATGAATCATCACAGATCACAAAATGATTGCGCTACAAGGTTTTCGGAAGCATGAGTACACAGTGAAATATCGACTCAATCTGAATAATATAGTATTGATGTAAGTAAATGCATATGGTTACATACTAATAGACAAAATCCCGAAATGAGAAACCAACGCTCCGGAAACAATCATAAACAATGCCCAAATGTCAAGAATGAAAAATTGTACACAATTTGAGAGTTGAGATCAAATGCTAATGCTAATGCTAAGAGTGAAGAGCATGCTCGATCAAATCAATCCCAAAATTCTGATGCCAATGTGCAATCAACCTGTGTAGTAATCAATCTGACACCGAGTCGCCCGCGGAATAAGACATGAGAAGGTCTGGAAACAAATGCAAATTGTGTGGTCGTGGTTGGAAATATGTAATAGCATCATTCAAAAGTCGAGTTTGGGTCATCGAGAGAGAGGATTGTATGAATAATGCACCCATGTACTAGAAGGGTTATGCATACGGCTTTTCGCCGTCGGGTTTATTTGTTTGACGATTCTGATCCGAATTGCTCCTTGGAACTACCGCCTTGCACACAATGAATCCCTTCTCAGATTCAGGACGAGGACGCGCACTATCGCCATGGTATATTTCACATTCGAAACGGAGGAATTTGTCACCGTTCTGCCAGATCGTGATGATATCGCCAGTGTAGATTTTGCCATAAATCCAGGTTTTGTTGTAGTCGTCCACTATCTTATCGCGACGAAGTTCAACGCCGTTTACCCAGATGCGGTTGCTTGTCTTTGTCGACAGGATTGTCATGACATCTGGGACTTCTCGCCAGTCGACTCCTTCGGCAATCAGTAATTCGAGACCTGGGCTCCAAAACGTCACTTCGAGCGCGTATGCTGGAATGCGGGTATCCATGGGATCAGGATAAACGTAAGTTGCCAAAGAACCACGACCCCAGCTGGTCAAGCGGCCTTCCAATCGTAAACTGATTTCACAAATGGACCCAGGAACAGTCACCAATTTACCGAGCAAAGGTCGAGGTTTTAGAAAATTGGATAGTGTTAGACTCTGAGGAATTTCGCTAGGGATCGTTCTAGTCTCCATTTGTGGACGGTCGGAGTAGTCGCCGTCTGTCGTTGGGGGAAATTCGTCGACTATTTCGCGCCCAGTGCGAGCATCAATCGTAACAGCAAGCTCGTCTTGCTTGTCATCATCAGCGTCGCTCGACGAGCCTTGGAAAGAGTCACTTCGCGGCATCGAGCTTTCGCTGGCGGTATCGGGAAGTGGAAGTTCGATACGACGATGAAAAGGTAAAGCTTTGGGTGTGGCTTCGGTTGCGGAGTGTTTGTTCTGTGCTGGGTCTGCACTTTCCTGATTAGCGGGCGTCACCTCTCGTACAGAACGGCTCTGGGGCGTGCCAGGCTTGTCATCTGCAACTTGAGGATCATTTGAAGAGGTATCGTTGGGTAATATGTCGAGCTGTCCCACTAGGCTATCAGCTCCTAGGAGACTAGGCGCGGAGGTAGTGAAATCGGGTACGGGAAACGAGTACACTCCAGCAGAGAGATTGTCTGAATCCACCTCCATCGACTCACCAGAAGATTGATCGCTTTTAACATCAAAGTTGCGAGCACCTAGGCTGCCAAAAATGCCGGAGCTGCGCAAAGCAGATGACGTGACTTCACCAAAAAGTCGATTCGCCGTTGCAGCTTGCAGATTTGTCGGGACTTCCAAGCTGTCTATTGGTGGAAGTGAGGGATAATGAATGGAAGTTTCCCCATCCAGACGCGGCCGTTTCATTATTGTCTCTTCGGAATCACCGCCAATCACAATTTCATCGTAATCGCCGCGGTCAATGATGGACAACCGCGAAGCATCTAGTTCTTCTTCAACGTCTTCGGTAATTATGCCGAGCTGCTCATCCTCCAATGGTAAATCTTCCGAGTCGGAGTACTCATCAAGATCAGGCACATTTGCGATCCAGGGGTGTTTGAACAGTTCCCTTTCGGTGGGACGCTCCTGTGGGTCTGTACGTAAAAGTCGTGAAACAAAGTCTATCGCGTCCTCGGAAACTCCCTCCCCACGCAGGAGATCGTATTCGACGTCTGTTGTCATGATAGTACGAAGCATGTGAGCTCCCCTGTCGTCTCCACGACCGGTATATGGCGGTGAGCCGCAGAGAAGATGAAAAAGCACCGCTCCAAGTGACCACATATCAACAGATTGATCGTATGGAGAAGTTCGTGGAGGTCTAAATGAAACATCAGCTGAGCAGTCAGACTAACAATGAAGAAGAAAACATACGGATCACCAAGGCGACGGCGCTTTCTAGCCACGCCCTGTCTATAGCTGTCATACTCGGGGTAGACTTCCGGCGCACAATACAGCAAAGTACCACAGAATGTTTTCAGGAAGGTCTCTTCTTGAACAACCTTTGAAAGACCAAAGTCAGACAATTTCACTCTGAGAGGATCAACAGACGATATGAGGATATTATCCGGCTTGATGTCTCGATGTGTGATCTTGCGCTTGTGCAGGTATTGCAAAGCGTGTAAAAGCTGTCGAGCAATGCTTTTCACCATGTCTTCGGCGATCCTTCCATTGCTAGCCAGGTATGCGGACAATTCGCCTCCCGCAATGTACTCCATGATAATATAAATCCAACGTTCGTGTTCATGGTGATCAATATATTGGACAATGTTGGGCTGGCAAGAGTCAGCACAGGATGCGTCTCGAGGGTAATATTACTTACGTGGCGAAGATCTTTCATAATCTTCATTTCATTGTCCACCTTCTGGTCAAGGATTCCATTCTTCATGAAACGGCGTTTGTCGAGTTCTTTAGCTGCATACACAATGCCATCTTGCTTTGTTGCTAGTTTGTACACAGTTGCAAAAGCACCCTTCCCGATCTGCCCGGTGACATTGTAGATCGCACCGCCGGTCCAATGCATACCGTAAGGATTTCCCAACGTCCACTGAAGAGCTGTCTGTGGCGGTGGAGCACGAGCCTGCAAATTCTTGACTTTTGCATTATGTCGTCCAACTCGTTCCAAATACGCCATCAGGTTTTGGGTGTACTGTACATTAAAGCCATCTCGGGAGGGAATGCGCACGACAAAACGCACTTCCTTGTTATGCTTGTTGTCGGATGCGACAATAATGACAGAGCCGTTGACGAGCATACGAGTGGTTTGGGTGTTACGCTTCCACAAGCGGGTATCATCAACTACCGTACCATTTGTTGACAGGTCTTGTAGCATCAGGATGCCATCCTCGTTCACAAATATGCGAAAATGGACATTGGAGATGTGTTTTGATGCCACCTCCGGGCTCAGAAGCACGTCACATTTCGCTGGGTTGCGTCCAAAAACGAAACCCATAGACAAGTCATGGACCGAGGATGACATACGGATAGCTATGTCACGAGAAGATGAGTCTATCGAGTCGAACTGGAAGTCATCGCGTTGAAGGATGTGCTGATATCCCTTTGGCTGGCGTGACGTAGCATCAACAGCTTCATGAGCTGGGTGAGAGCCGGGGTGCAGAATACAAATAATATCTGACACATCTTGGTCTTGTAACCCAGAGTTATGCGAGCCGATACGACGAGGGTCGGAATACGGCTGAGTCGACTCTTGAGTAGGGTTCACCTCCATGGTGCCAGATGGTTGACGAGTTTATTGAGGAGGAGAATTAAGAAAGAGAAATCCAAAGCAGCGTAGATTTTAAATACTCGTAGGTGAGGGCGGTGGAGAGTCAGGTGAGTCGGAGCGAGGCCGGATTTGTATTCGTCGTGGCCTGGCCAGCAGAACCATTGACACGCTACCCCTCGTTGTGTAATTGTATTACTGTCCAAAAAGAGACTCCGATGACCTCGACCTCGTTCTCACTGGTGGGTTGTCCAAAGCGCACCTGCGGTATCATCGATTGCTTCCCACCTTGCTATCCAGAAAATGAAGCCTTTCCCAGTGTTTGTGTTGAACAATTATTCTGCTCTTGCTTGCGTCTGATGCTTCTCAACTAATCATTTGTAGCATGATAGTTAGGACGGTTCTGTCAAAAGATGTGACGGAGTGTAGTTTAGCTCATGGGCTTGGTAATCTGGTATGCACTTGTAATCACATTAGAACCTGGTCAAAGAAAATTCTGCAGAACAAAGCATTGTAAGACAAACATGGACGGAAAAGACCGATATCCTCTTATCTCGCCCAACTTCCCTGCCAGGCGTCCACGAAAGTAATCGTCCCGACCCGGAGACTGTTTCTCTGGAGATGACCGAAGGCGGGGAGGGATGTGGGTGTCTGGCAGGGTCGCTGTCATCAGCGTCGTCGTCGTTGTCCAAGGAATGCGCGGAGACGAAGAGGGAAAGGCGGTAATTGTCGTGGATGTGAAGAAGAGACGAAGCTCAGCCTCTTGACTGGCTAGCTTTGGTCAATTTGTAGTTCGGATTGGCCTGTAGCAAGATAAATATTGGCGCTGTTATTGTTTATCCGTTCCGAGCGGTCCAGGCATCAGTACTCGGAGCCTCAGGCTTTTATTAAGGCTGCGGAAGATTAGTGGGGCCTTCACTAAGCCATTGTGCGCTGTTATTGGCTGCCCCTGGCTTCAACCCTCCAACCGGCGGCTCTGGTCCGCTGGGTCGGGTGGGGCTGGATTCGCGGAAAGTGCCTCTTACCTCTTTCGTCTTAGTGCGTTATTGGTGCTACATGACTCGACAAAGTCGTACAGACTCGCTGGACTCCCTTCTTGCTTGGAACGAGTCTTCAGATCTCATAGGCAACCTGCAAATGATCTATACGTTCATTCTGACTATGTCCATGTATATTCGCTACACCTACCTCGTGCCGTACGGCTTGCTGGTGTCGGCACTATGTTCAAACTTTCCACTTAGAGCTACCTGAAATGCCTCATCGAGACGTCGGAGAGCTTCCTCAGAGACCTCTGCTATTTATCAGCATATGGCGTTTTTGTTTTCTTAGTACTGGGCAAGGAGACTTACGGTAATGGACGATCAATCTGTTTCCAAGAAGCTGCAAACCCTTCTCCTTTCCTATTTCTGCCAGGTCGTTCATACCTAACCCAGACGCAGCAAGGTCCAGCCATACCATATTCGTCTCCACGGGATTCTCGAGTTTTCCGCCCTTGGATGTCCACATTTCCGCAACACGTTTAGCATTGACGTGTGTATTCTTGAGCTTACCACCCTCACCATTGGGATCAGGTCCGAATGTTTCTTCCACGGCAACTCTGGCCGCGGCTGATATGACACCAGCCTGGCGAGTGCCTCCACCAATTGACTTACGGAACCATCTGGCTCGTTCAATGAACTCTTTCGAGCCGACTATGATACTACCGATGGGTGCTCCAAGACCTTTGGAGAAGCAGAGACTAACACTGTCAAACAGGCTGGTATACGCGTCCAAGCTGCCTGCGCCGGATACAACTGCTTCCCACAATCTAGCTCCGTCGAGATGTACCTTGACATTGTTGGAGTGCGCCCATTCGACGATTCGCTTCACTTCTTCTAGCGGCATTACCATCCCGTCGAGAGTATTCTCAAGGCTGATCAACTTGGTGGGGCAATAGTGGATGTTCGTCGGAGCGACAAATTTGGCCTGAAGATCCTCGAGTGTGAGGTACCTGCCATTGGCTGGTACAATGCCTTGGACTGTGGCTCCCGTCCACATACTGACACCTCCGGCCTCGTATTGAAGGATGTGGGAACGGTGATCGCACAGGACGGAGTATGGAGGCTGAGATAGATGTGTACGGATGGCCACTTGATTGCCCATTGTGCCCGACATGACTAGGAGAGCTGCTTCGTGCTTTGTGCGGTCCGCGATATATTGTTGCAACGAGTTGGTGGTTGGGTCTTCGTTGAAGACGTCGTCGAGAAGAGAGGCTTGTGTGATCGCTTCGAGCATGGACACGGTGGGCTTGGTCATTGTGTCGCCTAATCGCACACTTTAGTTTCTATGACGGGGTGATTGCGATGACCATACTCACTTCTCAAGTCAAACTCGGCAGCCCCCAGACCCTGCCAGGTATTCGGCTTGTCATTTCCACCGGCAGACTGCATATCCGTAGAGCCCATTGTAAAATTGCGCAAGTGAATTGGCTTTGCAATAACCGAGCCGAGTACAGAACGATGTAAGCGTCGACCGAGTACCAATGCGTTCCTCATAGTATACGGGGATGTCTCCGCGGGGAGGAAGAGTCAAAGCTTATCGCAAAGCCGACTGAAGAACAAGCTTATCTCTGCCGGGCTTGGCACGCGTCTGTCTTTACCGCCTTCGGACGGGCCGCGCGAGGTGTACCTAAACGGCCATCCGAACTAATTAATGACTCGACGATCTTTTGAATTCCTTGTTTCTTCACGTATGCTGTTTGCAACCCCTCTTTGATCGTGGACAAGGTGCACACAATCGAAGTGTCCTTTGTACTCGCCGTCCTGCCTGAATGGCGACTTTCCTCAGTTGACACGCAAACCGTCCACAGCCAACATGACCCTCTCGCATCTCAGTCGCCCATCGATCCTCTGCCAGTGCTTTCGCTGCTCCAGCTCCGTGGCAGCATGCGAAAATGAGTGGGCCAGATTATCCGACACATATTCGACGGTGACGGGATGGCTGAGCATCGATATGAACCGGATCAATATCTCTTCTGAGAAGAAGCAGATTCCTCAGTCATCCGAGCTGGAGTTTGTCCGGGGTCGCGTGGTTCAGGATATTATTTGCAGGCTATGTCACCAGAAACTTGGGGGACTTGTACATCTTGAGACAGAGTCAGTACTTCCTTCCAATGAAGGGTTATGGTCTCGAGCTAATCCGAGCAGTGCAAAAGTGTTCTGGAAACTATCCAAAATGTCTTTTCGAGAAATCATCTCAATGCGCGAGTCCAATCCACTATTCGTCGAAGGCTCCCTGTCCTGGCTTTTGGCGCCTGTCGAACAAACCATCACCCCGAATGAATCCGCAAGCAACGTGTCCCTATCTGCGAGTCGGTCAGAAGCAGTACTCAGCCAGACATTATACAACCAGGGAGCAAGTCTTAATAAGATATCGAACACCGTGGAGGAATTACACGATACCATGTCCGATCTTAAAAAGTCATTTCGAGCATTACAGTTAGAATTAAACACTACACCCTCGGCGCGGAACTCGGAATATCACGGAGACGAGGCTATGGATATGCTCAGGACAGTCTTGAAGGAACTACAACACAAGTCTGACGAGATAGAGAAACTGAAATTGGAGAATGAGTCGTTGAAGCTAAAGGCCAAGTATTGGCAGGGTCGACCGATTGGTGGTGCTCCAACGACACTGCTTGTGCTTGAAGATGCTATGCCTGAAGTGCAGAGTCCGGGCTTTTTGAATGATAGTGGGAAGAGAGGGTTGATGGGTGGGAGTACTCAACTACAGATCACACATTCGTTTGACGAGGAGATGGAGCACACAGCAAGCAGTGAGGTTGAATATGGGACTGCACCGGTGAAAGTACCCCTAAAACCAGCCGCCGAAATACTGCCCGAAGCACAACGACTCCTACAACGCGAAGGTCTGGAGGCTAGAACTGGTTCACGACGTCGAAGAGAATCCGGTGAACCAGCCACCAAGCGACCAAGGCTCGCATTGACCGAAGACCCAGAAAGTTCCGAGAGCAACGTGGACGTTGAATCAAACCCGCCACCCAAGAAAAGAGGCAGACCTAGTGGCCGAAAGTCTCTACAGGCAACGACGAAAACTCCACAAACGCCATCAGTGTTAAACCCGGCAGCTAGCACAAATGCAGACGCAGACACAGAAATTCCCACCACAGATGACAGACCAGCAGACGCTCCCGTTAATACTGATACACAACCCAGACGAAAATCGCGAAAAGGAAGAGGAAGGTCGAGGACAGTGACATCACGCTCCACCTCCCAACCAGCTTCACGACCACCCTCACTATCACCGCGAGTAACCCGCGGCGGCGCGAAACTCAACGACGAAGATGCAACCACTACAAAACCTACCGAAAAGCCGAGTCTAGAGAATGAACTACCGAATCGGTCAGCCGGGTTCGAGATTGCAGTGAATGTAGCGGAATTAACGCCTGAGAGTGTGGTGAATGAAGATGAGCTTTTTGCGCGTATACAGCAGAAAGAGAACCAGTCGGGAAAGAAGACTAGTGAGGCAAACGAGCAACGACAAGCCAAAGTCGCTGCTAGAGAGATGATCGTCAAAGCTGCCATGGAGCGGGAGGAGGCTATGGCTGACGGTTAGATACTACACTACTATAGTACAATCGAAAGAAAGGAAATGAAATCATCCAAATCCGGAGCGAGTCGCTCCTTGTATATTCCTAAAATACATTCCCACTGTTATGAGGACGTAGATGTAGAGCACTATTTAACACACATAAATCCACACCCCTCCCTCGCCCTCTCACAGGCCCTTTTGAGCATCTGCTCCTCTCTATCGGTCCACTGAACACTCAGCTCATCCCACTTCTTCTTGGCGTTGTTGTACTCGTCGCGATACGTTTTGTGCATTGCGTGGAGACGGGATACTTCCCTTGGGTCACCGGTGCCCGAATAAACGATGAAGAGGGTGCATGCTGGCAAGGAGTCGTAGATGCGTTTTATGTTGTGGACTGTTGCGGCGACTGTTGATGCTAGTGATTCTGTGGTTGTTGTTGTCGATGAGATAGGGACAATCTCTTCCCCGGGAGGCAAGATAGCAGTCGAGACATTCGCATTATTCGGATCAGGTCGCCGATTACACCACCCCCTAGCAACTTCGAGTTCTCGCAGACGCGCCCATGCGAAATCAACACCGTCAGCGGGGATAGTCATGTTCGCCTCTTCGCCACCGCGCACGGCAAGCTTGACGCCCTCGACGACTTGATCATCATTATCACAACCAATGGCAACAGTAGCCTGCGCACCAAACCCTCTCTCCGGACTGCCCCAATCAATAATCGCTCCCGTTCGTCCCTGCGGTTTGCCGGTTTTGACGGCTCGTCCCAAACGACGGAATATGCTTTCCGTGTTGGAGTCGGATGTGCCCCATCGTTCACCCTTTTCGCATTTTTGTTTCACCAATTCCAAAACGGCGCGGGCGTCTTCGATGGAGTCGTGGCCTGTTTGGCCCTTTTGGATTTCTTTGCCGAGATATTTCTGACATAGCCATTTTAGGGCACTTTTTAGAGGCGGGCCGCGGGGGTGAGGGTATATGATGGCCGTGTCGATGATGAAGGGGTGTGTGAGCTTGAGAGCTGTCAGGTCGGAGTTCAAGGAGTGTCCAACTAGGACGGTGCGTGGTGTGAGTAATTCCAAAAGTTCTTTTTGAATATCTGCAAGTGTAGTCGTGACGGGGTCGAGCATTTCTTTTGTAATTCCAGAAAATTGTGTCAAGTAGTTGATAATTGGTAGGTCAGGTTTGACAAGTTTATCCAAAACGACCTCACCATCCCAATTCACCAAACTGATTCGAGTAAGCTCTGACTTGCCGCCTTCGGTGAGACACATTTCGCAGTCTAGAGCAAGCACTTCGCGGCCAGCTGTTATGCTTCCTTCTTGTACTTCGGATTCGGGAGGTTCGCCATCAGCTAATGACTCAACATGCGTATCTACCCAACCGTGTTCCGCTGTCGTGCCTGCGCGTTCTCGTATCCTCTGTTCTGCCGCTTTCTCAAGCTCGGTCTTGAAGTATACCGGATGCAAAACATAATCGTTCTCACGTAATTCTATTTTAGGCGTAATAAACGCAGTAATCGGTGTGCGTTTCGACACGAAATGCTTTTCGTTCCTCGGAGGTCGCGGGCCTTTCATCTTGGCCTCTTGTTGCGTCTTTGGTAGTTGTGATAGCAGTATAGCTTGTAGTGGAGAATGAACTTTGTTGTATTTCGTGTCGCCGGGTGCTTTGACCGGCCAGATGTGAGGGAACATGTCGGCTAACTCTTGAAGTGGTTCGGGCAAGTTTTCCCGACTGAGGCTCTGGGGGTTAAATCGATGAGATCTGTCCGGCAAGGGCAAGCCCTTTTTCCATCGCTCAAATTCCTCGTCGTGTGGGTCTTTTTCGTCTTCCTTTTTATCTGCAGTTTCGTTTGTGACTTCCGCCTTGTCATCCAGAAATATCGACCCGTTGAACATTCCAATTTCCAGTCCAGGCACCATAAGAACGACCACCTTTCTCACATGTCCAGAATGTTTCATCGAGATCCATTGCGGCGCAATTCCATCCGCAAAACAATACAGTAGCAGGCTCTGCAAATCTGCAATGCGAATCGAAGACTGCAGCCTGCCCTCGACATATGTCAAGGTGGGATATTTCGTCTTTTCCCCATTCTCGCCCCTTCGTCGCTTTTTATGAGATGTACCGGTCTTTCCAGTTCCCTCTTTTGTGATCGAGTCTTCGTCTTCGACTGTAGATGCCGGCGACGCTGAGTCTCGTAATCGTGACAATGTCTGGCCAATTCCGAGCCCGCTGGAGGGGGCCATTACCGGATCGGCGTAGTCATCGGGATCGCGTTTTCGCTTTGCGCCATGAGGCATGGTCGCGAAGCTGTGGGGGAATGAGAGTTGTGAGAGCGAAGTAAACGCTCTATCTGTCTGGAGAGGACGTGCGGAGTTGGAGTTGTAGCTTAAGCAATTTCAAAATTTAGGCAGGCCGCTGAAAGATCTACGGCATGTGATTGGTGCATTTGGTATCAGGTGGGGCATTCGTCGATAGCTGCAGGATTAACATTATTCCGGTATTGTCCCCTCTGTGTACTGTATTATGACTGAAATATTACAATACACGCCGCTTTAAAGGCGTCCAGTCATACACAGCCAATCCATCTTATAAGATTGATAAGCCACTCATTTTCTCTCCGGCGCAATACAGTCGGACTCATCACGGACTATTACATTCACCTTTTAGTAATGCATATATTATTAGAAATGAGTAATCACAAATGTAATACTAACATTGTCTAGTCTTCGTTGTCAGCACTGTTCACTACCTAAGCAAGTTACTTGTAGATGATGGCGTCAACGCCGTAATAAATCTTTTCCGGAGCCGAGCGCTTTTTCTGTCACTGGGGGTCCTTGGTCTTCCTCATTGCTTCTTCTACAGACTTCTATATCTCCATTTTTCTTCCTCTCATTGTTTTCTGTAGTAGGCTACACACGACAATCAACTCGAAGAGTTCTTAATCGGCAGCCTCGCCTCACAGATCGGTATTGCCTTAGGTGACCCCGCCATTATCCTCGCCTCCCCCATTTTATATCGAATACTACGGCAAAATGTCGACCCTCCAGGAAATCACCTCGGAATCCGAATTCGCTCAACACCTCACCTCCCTCCCCCCTTCGGCCCTTCTAGTCCTCTCATTCCACACACCCTGGGCCGCACCATGCACTCAAATGCGTACAATCCTCAACACCCTCGCCGGAGGATACCCAGTCACATCGCCACCCACAATCTCCTTCGTTAGCGTAAACGCCGAAGAGCTTCCCGATATCTCAGAAGAATACGATGTCACTGCCGTCCCATTCCTGGTGCTCATTCGCGACAAGAAGGTCCTCGAGTCGATAAGTGGAAGCGACGCAGTCAAGGTTCGCGATGCGATTGAGCGTCATGCCGGTCAGGCCGCTTCATCCGTTCCAGGATCAAAATCGACCATCCCCCCGGTTTTGAATGCAACTCCTCGCGAACCGGCTGTTTCAGGCGCAGCTACAGACATCCCCGCTGCATCTGGCGCTGCGCCAGCTTCCGCCGCACCATCCGTTGCCGCCGCAGCAGTTGCCCCAGCCGCCTCCGCCGAAGAAACCAAAGAAGCCCTTTTCGCACGTCTCGCTGAACTCGTCAAAGCCGCTCCCGTCATGCTTTTCATGAAGGGCACTCCTAGCGCACCTGAATGCGGATTCAGCCGTCAGCTTGTGGGAATACTGCGCGAGAATGGAGTCAAGTATGGATTTTTCAATATTTTGGCGGACGAGGATGTGCGTCAGGGTTTGAAGGAGTTTGCGGATTGGCCTACGTTCCCTCAGTTGTGGGTTCAGGGTGAGCTTGTTGGGGGGTTGGATATTGTAAGTCTTTCCTTCTCTTCTTTTCGATTCTCGGTCAGCTGGCTAATAAGATTGTTGTCATGCAGGTCAAAGAGGAACTCAGCTCAGACCCCGATTTCTTGAAGGCTTATGCTGTTCAGCGGCCTACCGCTACGGCTTAGATAGATATTGCTTGAAAGATATAAAAGATAGTATACCCCGACAATCCGTTTCTAGTTGTACAATGAGATGAATGAATAAAATGCTTCAAGTTTTATATTGCCAGGTTGTTATGCACTATGTACAATGATCCCCCTGTGCTCACTACGACTCCTTGTCAAACTCCCCAGCATTCCTCCTCAAAGTAAACATCTTACTATGAACCGCATCCTCATCCACATACGCACCAGCGAGCCACCTCTCTCCGCTCGTCGTATCAAACGCGCGCCTTGCATGCAGCACCCGTCTATTCTCAAAAATCACACACTGACCAGGCTCTAGTTTGAGCTCAAAAATGCGCTCGGTGTCCTCGATTCGCTGCTCAAACTCGCGGATAGCGGAGAGGTATTCTTTCATCTTTTCGGACCATTCGGGACTTTCTGTCTGAGTGATGTGGTATGGTCCCTGGAAGGGAGGGGAGTAGTTGACGTGGGTCAGTGTTCTGTCGTCGGGAGAGGTGGTGTTGTCGGGTACTTCGAGAACAGGTCTCGTAGTCCGATAGTAATTCTCCTTATGGTCGTAGTGATACGGGACTTTATGAGATGCCAACGTCTCCCACGACTTCCGGTCTAAATCCCTGGCCGCGCCAAAGGCGTCTACAAATAGGGATTCGCCGCCTTTGCATGAGTTTTTGAGACAGTGCAACAATTGGAAACCCGGTGGGTTGTGGACATATAACAGATCCATGTGGAATCCTAGATTGAGGTTTGTATATGCCACGTTCTTTGCTTTGGGGTCATTGCGTACATCCCATGTTGAGCCGTAAAAGGTGTTTCGTAGTGGGCCCATTCGTGTCGCTATATTCGAGACCATTTCGCGCGAGTCCGGGATATTGTTTACAAACAACAGACCATACAAGGTTAATTTGTTGAGCGCTTCTCGGAATAGGTCGTCATTTGTCATCCAATCGTTGTAATGAATCCAGGGTTGATCTCGTTCCATTTCTTTTCGGTCCCAGAATATTTGACGTTTGCCGGTTCCCACGGCTTTATGGTGGAAGTATGCTGCTGGGTGGGTGATTTCGTCTGCTGTGAGTCGAGTCACATGTGTTTTGTCGTCGTAGCCTGGGATGTCCTTGTTCCATGATATTTCCAGAACTTCCTTTCCCTCTGATGATGCGTCCTTGACCCATTGTATGTTGCGGGGAGCTATATCCTTAGGGATATCACCCGTCCGGAAAGAGCGCTGTTTGGTCTGCGGATCAACGCAGCGGGGGCATTGACAAGCATCGCGCAGTTGGATATAGTGAACGTCGAGATTCCGGTCAAGCGATTGATTCAAAGTAGTTGCTGGGAGTTTTATGGTAGTTTTGTCTTGATCGATATGCTTTACGAGCCCTTTGTGGTCGTCGTTTGTGGCCGAACTAAATTGCCGAGGTTGTGAATATCCTCTGATTCCCGTCGTCCAGGTTGGAATTGATCTTTTTGCTGAGGGAATGACAGCCCGTGTTACTGTGGTAGAGGCCCATGATCGGCCGATACATACTTGAGGACGAAACATGGTTGCGATCACTCAATCACTCCCGGTTGTAGGAACAGCTCTTTGTGAGTGTTGACCCCTCGGTCATGAGAGATGGAGAAATGGGGAAATGCGGAGAAAGATAAGCGGTACTGATAAGGGTTAGGGTGTACGATTGCAATCCTAATCAAGGAGGGCCAGACTCAATGAATGCCCTCTCCCTCCTCGCTTGCACAGCTTTCCAGCTTGTGTCGTACCGTTTGGTCACGTTGATTTGACCAACATGTTGCATCAGAGGAACGGTATAAGCAGGAGCCATATCCGGATATGCCCAATTTCCTATTCAGGCCACAACTTAGGGCAAGGGCTTAGGGCAACCTTCTCATCCCTGTAACGTGACGTCACTTCCTTTCTGACGGTCCAACTTGATCAAAGAGCATTATGATCACGCTTTTCCAATGTAAATTAACCTTTCTTCGATATTTCATGTCTATTCTCTTATCTTCCTACTGTACAGCTCTACGATGAATGGGCGGGGATTCGTAAATCCGAGCCGACCGGAAAGCCAGGCTGAAATGACTTCCTCCTCTCGAGTTTCATCTTAACGACGTACATCAATCAACCTCAGTATATCATCTCCAGATCACTTATACAAATCAATTTTAATATCAACTCTGTGGATGCGAAATCATCACGGTTCAATTACTCAAGATTCCACACGTTGAGAGCATCTGATCGAGCGTTGTTGTATAAATATATCGCGCTTCGATCAAACGCGACATAAAAATGGGTGAAATCGGCGAGCATTACAGAGATCTAAGAGAGTATCGCAAGAGAAAACGCGACGCTCAAATCGCCAAATCCAATAAAAAAGCAAAACGAAATGACGAACGACCTCGTCGCCGCTGCTGGGACTGGATGGTCACGACTGGCAACTGCCACTATGCCAAAAACAGATCATCCTTCAAAGAGTACCGACGAGTCGGAAAATTAGTTCCAAACGGTATTATCGAAGGGATCACGACATTCATCGCTGGTGTTGGAACGGTTGAGTTGAAAGTGCAGACTTCTCGTGAAGAAGGGTCGCCTGTACGAATTTTGGTGTTGGAGGATGTGCTTCATGTCCCGGAGGCGAATTGTAATGGATTCTCTGTCGCGGTGTATCATACTATCCATGGCGGATCGACAAGGCTTGGGCGCGAACCCTCGGGTAGTGATGAAGAGTATCAGCCTCTTTGGTGCAGTCAAGAGTTCAAGGGGTTGAACAAGCTCGTATTGGCGGGTAACCCACAGGGAGAGTCGTATTTGGGAGATGGTGTCAAGATGCTCAGTATGTATATCGGAGATCAAGATCTTGAGGACATTGTAGGTCCAAGAGCGGAACGTGATATCAGCGACGAAGAATGCGGAGACTGGGAAAGGACAACCAACGAAAGGGCTGGTGGCGAGGCAAAGGGGAAAAGACCAATGAATGAAGAGAGAACTCCCTCTCATCTCCGCTGCTATGACTGGATGATTGTGAGTGGCAGCTGCCACTATGCCAAAGATCGGGAATCTTTTAATAGATATCGCCCTGTCAACAAATCAGTCAATGGTGGCAGCACTTTCATCGCCGGGGTTGGCGACGTGGAATTGCAAGTCAAAAGCAGTCCCAAGGGAGGCTCCCCGGTTAAAACTCTGAAGCTGGAAAATGTGCTCCATATCCCGGATGCTTGCTGCAATGGATTCAACATCAATAGGTGGTTGATGCAAGGCGGGTCGGGTCAGATGCGCCCGGACGGAACGAGAGGTTTCAATGAACACGGTAATCCCTTCTGGTACGCCAAGGATTACAAGGGTTTGGAAAGGGTGGTGTTGGCTGGGAATCCGCAGGGAACATCGTATGTGCCAGATGGGCCCAAGGCGCTCAGCATGTATATTAACCCGGAAGACCTTCAGGAAGTCATTTCTGACGGATCGCAACATTCCGACGAAGTTGTTATATCTCTGCCTACTGTTTTCCTCTCCGCTTAATTGGCGTTTGTTATAAACCTTGGAATATGAAGTCCCTAGTCATATCACAATTATATTCAATTAAAGGATTCTGTTGAATGGTCTTTGCATCACTGTTCTCAGTCTTCATCCCATTCCTCATTCCATGCAGGGCATCCGTCATCTTCAGGCTCGGGACTCGCCATAGAGCTAGTAGCTAATGACGATGACACGGTAGCGGTCAAAGCGATTGTTGTTGTGGGAGAAACCGCTGTAGAAGATGGAGTGATTGAAGAAGGGGGAGACACGGCAGAGGAAGATGGCACAACCCGCCGCAGAAGACGAACTGATTGCAGATGTTTGAATGGGCGGAGGAAGATGACTGAGGAAAGATCGACCATAGGTAGGGGCGTGTATACATCTATAAGGAGCATTGTCCTCGCTACTCCGCCGGTGACGGCTGCATCTGTACACTACCCTTCATAAACGTGCCCACTAGCTCTAAACGCTCCGGGGGTACATGCAGGTGAGGGGACGACTGAGAGAGTTGTGCAGAGCGTTCTTGTGGCAAGGATCCGGGTGGGTTGGTTGATGATATCGGCGACGGTGCTGGCATATGTTGACACTGGACGTGACAGTCACAACCGATGCGCTGGATGAAGAGGATGCTGGAATTGCAAGTATTGATGGAATCCAAGCAGGAAGCGATTAAGGAGTATCTCATCTTAAGGTATAGTTGAATAACGAAGGTGTAAAAAGAATGACTAGGCAAAAATTGAACAAGGGAAGAACAGAAACGACGCCAAATTGAGCACAAATTATTTTTGTATAGAAGAGAGAGAGGGGGCAAATTCTATGTTGAAGATGGAATTTAGGTAGCCCTAAGCTGAAAAAATTAGCGACAAAACTGGCCATTCGGCTTTTTCTCCCATTTTGCGGACTGCGTCGTCATCGTCCCCATGAAGAACCAAGAAATATCCATGGGTGCCATTGACCTAAAAACAAGGCCCCGTTATGGGGTTAGCAATTTAGTGGTCTTATATAGTCTTTCACCCCGCAATATCATCGTTTCGTTCTTCACAGTGTTGCAATAAGGGTAAATTGATTCTGAGACTATTCATTGTTGGTGTCATTACACAGGCAGTTCCGGGCTTGCTAGCTCAGGTACAGACTATAAGAGGTCTTGTTTCATAAGTGGGAATCTACTGTCGACGGAGCTTTCAAGGTTTAGTGATAATATTTTTGACATAAACTTTTGAGCTTTGGGTACTCTGTGAGCCTGCCTATTGCCCCTAAAAGAGCGATGACGGCTCGGAGAGAAATCCCTCAGCGGAGGTAATATGGTACACATACATCTTCCTCAGTAATGGAAGGCGAAGAGCGGCCCAAGATACACTTCACTCGTAGAAGCAAAAAGCAACCCTCAAAATCCACAGCCGTTTGGTAACGTCTTCCAATATCACTCCGATCTCTGCCGCTTGATCGGACGTGAACCGACCCAGACAACCTCTGTAGATGAAGTGTCACGTAATTCCCTGCCCTGAAATTGCTCAAAAATGCCACGGACGCCTCTGGCAACTATTTTCGCTACCATGGGAGGAACAGCATGTGAGAAATAATGATATGATCCTTTAGGTCCGTCATAAAAGACAAAATCGTCTGGAAATCCAAAAATGCGAGCCATTTCTCTGACTGTGAGTAAATCATTGCGGACTGGTTGGGAGTAATGATCAGATATAGTGTTCATGAAAATACAATTGAGTTGTTCGAAACTTACTTGGATGGAGAAAAGATGGATTGCGAAACAATGGGATCTTGAGCGCCATTGTCGAGCTCATTTCAATGGGCTGGGTGACGACAGGTATTGCTGGATTGTGAGTGTCATGATTGTAGATCGTCTCGTTTTCAGTGAAGGGCACTTTGCATTTGAAGCTGCATTGACCCTCACGGTTTGGATGATTTCTCCGTGGATTTTGAAATGCAAGGCCGCTGATGATATCCCCAATGGTTGTCTGCATCATTTCCGACTGGTCCCAAACCCAAAGAGGGGCTGCACAAACAGGTGAGGCCAAAATGACGAGGAAGGTCTTCTCAACTAAAATCCCATAAGTCGGTAACTGCACCTTCTGAATATGGACGGAGTATCGCTTTCCAAGAAGTGAGTAAACGGTCTGCATGAAGACTGGTAGGACGTCGGCATGAAGGGCTGCTTCCGGCAATACGCAAACCAAAAAGTCAAAGGGGTTGTGAGCTGATTCAAAATTGCTCAGGATGTGCTGCACTGTCTGTAATGCTTGCAGAATATGATTGAACACGGGCTTAGTGTCTTCATCCTTCTTGATGTCGTCGGATCCACGCTGTGAATGAGATGATCCGATAATAGCCACCTTCGCCGTTCCAGGTTTCAGCCAGCTGGGTTGTGCTAGTTGCCCGTTGGTGATTTGCGCAAGCACATCATTTTGCGTCCCGTCGTACACCTCCGCCGATGAGTATCTGGTCTAAGACCCATAAGACACATATTAGCTCGAGCAATGAAGAAGAAATGCGCTTTGAGTAACTCACCTTCCAAGTCATGTCATGCACGGTACTAAACCCAACGCCAGCAGTAACATCAAAACCCTCTTGTGAGAATCCTTCCGCAAGCCCAAGAACAGACGGCGAAAAGTCAATGATCACAGGCTTGGTTAGTGGAGAATAACGAGGAACCTTCCAACGTTCCTGGTATCTGAGGAGATTTGACCCTAGCGGTGTGATACAGGCGGGTTGGTTACCGACTTTGCTACGAATAGCGAATCGGCAATAAAAGCCACTGGCGTCAGGATCTGTAAAAAAAAAAGGTTATTTCAGCAACTCCATTCGTTGGGGAGGAAGCGGACAGAGCAATAATCATACCTGCAGGAGCATGAGCTACGGACCGCACAGGCTCTGCATCAGGTGCCAGCTCGAACTCAAGGTTTCTAACTTCGATTATTTGACTCGTAGGAATCAACTCAGCATCCTGGAGTTCTCCCATGGTGTCGAAGTCGGTAAAATGAAGAAGCAGCTCTTTCCTGTTGATAAGACCAAATAGTTGTGTTGCCGAGGAGTTTAGATGAAACGACTCTAGAAACGAGTAGCGCGAGACCAATAAGTAGACCTGAGTCTTTTCGTCTTCATGTTGTTTGTAAAGAATGCGATGTATGAATGCAACGGATTCGGTTGTCTCTCCTGTTGCCATTTCTGGGCGCCATTTGATCTGTACATACTCGTTGATCGTGAAGGCATAGCCATTCAAATCTGGGGATTCAAAACGTCCAACGTGGGGTAGATCAAGTGCCTAAAAAATTCGAAACTTAGTATATACAAATAGTTGAAATTAGGAGATTTTGAAAAGAACTTGCACGTATATCTCGTGAGGAGAAGAGCGCATCATAGGTAGACTGTGTATCTTCCTTTTCCAAATTCAACCATCTCGTTTCTTGTTCCTGTTCCCATTGAGCATGAAGATTTGTGATCGTAGTTTGACTGTGTTGGCGATGTCGTTCTCCCTGTTCCTCGCTCTCATCGTTATGTTGTGATGTATCATGGAGTAGGTCTTCGGGCGAAATGACTTGACTCTCTCCGTGATTCTGTATGGGTTGTGTAGACATTGTAGGTTTCTCAGTAAGAGGTTGGACTGCTTCCGGCGGCATTCCATAGAATGAAAGTTCTTCCTCTTTGGCTACCATAGGAAAATACCGTTCATGTGGATCTAACTCAGAGAAGACGGCTCGTCGAGCTAGATGAGAAACCATTGCACGGCGACATCCACACCTCTCATCAATTTCATTCAAGTTCATTCCGGTCCCATTTGTCATAGCTGTGTCATCGTCCCCGACTTCGTATCAGGCATTAGCAAATCCTACCGAGGAATAAATGACTGGGGAGGGAATAGACTTACCCCGGTGGAGAGGGGTATGCAAATGTTCTGTTCTCATTTGAGAGCATGTTCCTTCTCGATGAAGTGTCACAGAATAGGCACCGTTATTCAGAACCCTTCGAACTCGTTCACTTTCATTATCTGCCCACGAAACAACCAACCCCCGTGGCTCATCTGAGGGTTGAACTGAAATCTCGCGAGGCATCTGTTGGAGATTCTCTCGTAATTGGATCCGCATAGACTTGGTGAACCTCAAAGTAGCATCCAGGTTGCAACCAAATGTTTCAACGATTTCGATGACTGCCAAATCGCATAGTTCCTCAATAACATGGTCACACAAGAAGATAGAGTCGAGTAGTTGTATGTCATGCAACATGGATGCTCGACAAGGTGTTGTTTCGTGTACTCGGCTGAAGTTGAGCCATTTCTCATGTACCTTCAGGAGCTGCTTTTCTTTGTCAAATAACATCTCAACCTCTGTTTCTGCACCGGTAACATATTCCACTTGAACTCGTTTGGTTCTGGCATGGAGTGCCAAGCAAGCACTTAAGCCACGCTGGATGTTGATAGAGAATAGCGTTGATGGTTCATTAGATGCGGACGAGTTCCTGAACAAGTGGTTTTGCTCTTCGCGCGGTTTCCGAATAAAACCATATTTGGAGAGAATTCTCCATAGCTTGTTTGACAATGGAGCTGGCTGTCGCTTGAGACTTTTTTTGATAATATCAATGTCGGGGTTGGTTTCTTCTCTATCGTAATAGAACTTGCCGACTCCCTGGCTCTTCAGTCGTTCCCAGATCGCTAGTGCGGTTTTTCGCGATATGAGACGCTCTGCGTGGTTAACATCAACGCAATCATGATGTTCTTGGAGGAGGCTGATATATCGCTGTAGGACCTTGTCGCCGCGAGTATCTATTGCATGTTCCCAAATATGCATCAACGTTTGCGATTCCTCATCTTCATTTTTCAATCGCTCTCGGTCCCGGTTGATTTGGCCACGAAGCAGGTTATAGCCAGCGTGCTGTGTCTTGATAGTAGATCCACCACTTGGTAGCAAAAGGCCCTTGAGATACATCTTGCCTGCGTAATTTTTATCCAAGATAAGATCCCCCTGTAGTGTTTCAATAATATCGGTACGGTCTTTTGGACGTTCGACATCCAAGGAGACCTTAAGCCAAGTTCTGAATTCCTCCTCGGAAATTGCTTTTCCATCTCTCCCTTTATCAATGAGGATGGAGACATCAGTTGCTGGATCAGCTTTCACGTCCCCTGGAATTTTATGCACAGCATCTAGCTGAGTGGGCGGGACTGGGGTCAGTTTGCAGAAAAAAATTGACTTTGTACGTCCTCGAAAACCAAAAGTCCAGTTGTACTTTGATGATGTAATTCGTAACCGACGTTCCTCTCGACGTAGCACCAAAGCAGCAAGCTTGAGACCTTCACCATGTGTTCCTGCCATGGTATTATTACCACGCTTTGTGCTGCTACCCAGTTCGAGATTACGACGCTCCAACTTTGCCTGGAAATTCGTAATTTCCACACTGCCTTCTTTTCGCTTGAACCAAATGTACCCGAGCAACTCCCTGGATAATGAGTCCAAACTAAATGGACGATAGACGAGGATTTGAATTCCATCTGTCAATTCTACCACCTCTGTCTTGAATGAGTGTTGGCTGAGGTTGAATGTGATAATTATTGCGTCCTTCCTGTATATTAATTACCGTCAGCAATTTCTAAGCTGATACCGAAAAAAGTGGAAATCCGCACCAATTCTGATACAGTTCCCTAAAGGCATCCTGCTGTGACCAGCTGGGAACATAGTTCCTGGTAAGTCCCAACGTATGAGTCGTTGGTTTGAGTTCATCACGATCACTACCATCATCTTGTCGCAAAATCATCGACGATGGTGGATTGTAAATAAATCTTGGAGCCATATTCCTTGTAGTAGCCACAGATCCAGGAGTTGATCGAGATGCTGGGAGTGCGAACCCTCGGAAATGTGGCCCAGTCTTAATTCTAGGTGGACGAAAATACAAAGACAATTGAAGGGCAGAGCTTGTACTCCAAGGTCGACAGCATCTGAAATTTCGGTTCGTAAAGAGAGCCAGCCCAGCTTTGTTTGACAAAGTAGTCAAACCTAGAAACGATGGTGGAATGAAGTGAGCAGTTGTCAAGGATCGAATAAGTTGTTTTCTCAAAAGGTATTTGAGTCGTCGTCTCCGGCAAGGTCAAGAGATGATTAGGCCCTTCCAAAAGAAACGAAGATATGTAAAGTCGAGAAGAGGTTAAGGAGAGTAAAGAAGGTAAAGAGAGCGAATGAGATGAAAAGACTGAAGAGATTAAAGAAGAGAGAGAAGCTGAAGAAGGAGGGACACGTAGAGACGAGGGGTTCTCATCAGTCAGAAGTTCTTCACTTTGTTTGTCGACGAAGTCAAACATCCTAATTAGGAAGGAGGCTACCTGATCGGGAAGCTGGCACGTGATTGGCTGGCAGCTACGTAATCTCCGATGGAGCTAAGCAAGATAAGCAAGAAAATAATCTCATCCAGAGTTACTTTCTCCTCACTTCACCATCCTTCAACATTCTCCTGTTTTTCTTTGTTATTCACTCGCTTAGCACCGTCTTATATTTAATTATAATTGTTTGCGCTTGACCGACTGCAACTGGATGTATGTCTCCCGGCGGCGAACGACTCAAAGATGAAGGCACGCGGACGCAGGTCGTCATCGCCGGAGGTATAGCCGGACTTGTCTCGAGGTACTCCATTCTCTTCTACAATCACCTTAACCTCCTCAAACACAATGCTAACAAGGTTGGACATTGCAGGTTTTGCGTCGCCCCGCTCGACGTCGTCAAAATCCGTCTTCAGCTTCAAATCCACTCCCTCTCCGATCCAACATCACACTATGGCATCAAGGGGCCAGTCTACAAAGGCACACTTCGGACGATGCAGGCCATCGTCAGGGAAGAAGGGATAGCTGTACGCCCACCCAACAACTCCTAGTAAACAATTCCAGTCTGATAAAATGACAGGGCCTATGGAAAGGCAACATCTCCGCCGAACTCCTCTACGTCTGCTACGGCGGCCTCCAATTCGCAACCTACCGCACAACAACCCAATTACTCGCAGAACTACCCACCCGACTACCGCCCACAGCCGAATCGTTTGTGTCTGGTGCTGTGGCCGGCGGTCTCGCGACGGCGACTACATACCCTCTCGACCTGCTACGTACCCGCTTCGCAGCGCAAGGGAACGAGAAGATCTACGCTTCGATTATAGACTCAATTCGCGATATAAACCGTACAGAAGGGCCGAGGGGCTTCTTTCGTGGTTGTTCTGCTGCTGTAGCGCAGATAGTGCCGTATATGGGTCTCTTCTTCGCGACGTATGAGACGCTTCGATTACCGCTGGGAGAAATGTCGTCTTTATTACCATTCGGATCTAGCGATGCCGCGGCGGGTGTGCTAGCAAGCGTGATTGCGAAAACAGGCGTGTTCCCACTCGATCTCGTACGGAAAAGACTACAAGTCCAAGGCCCGCATCGGGCGCGATATGTGCATACGAATATTCCAGAGTATAATGGTGTCGTGAGGACGATACTCGTGATACTCAAAACGCAAGGAGTGAGGGGATTGTATCGTGGGTTGACGGTTAGTTTGATCAAGGCTGCGCCTGCGAGTGCGATTACGATGTGGACGTATGAGAGGGCTTTGAATCTTATGCGTGCGAGGGAGTAGATTCTTTTAATGGGTTGGGTAGATTTTTTCGGTGTTGTTTATAGATGGTCGGATAGATTTGTGCTGGGTAGATGGCGTCGGTGGAGTTGGGTGTACGATATTATTCCTACTATTTTTAATTTTTACACTCATAGCACGTTTTGGAATATAAAAGAATGGATTATTGGTTGGGAATCATATTTCCTTCTCATTGAAATCTTTGCTCCAATGATCGAAAGATATCACGCTAATAAAGACAGGATTTGTCCCAAGAAACTCGTAAAGCAGGGGGATATGTGCGACACCGTGATCTGTTCAATCTAATACAATAGACGGACAGAAGGTGGAAGGATAATTATCTGACAGAAACAAAAGAACCACGAGCTGCCGGCTTAGTATTCGGCATCGCCCTCAACGTCCTCCTCAATACCGTCGCTAGCAACCTCCTCGTAATCCTTCTCGAGGGCAGCCAAGTCCTCACGGGCCTCGGAGAATTCACCTTCCTCCATACCCTCACCAACGTACCAGTGGACGAAAGCACGCTTGGAGTACATGAGGTCGAACTTGTGGTCGAGACGGTTCCAGGCCTCGGCAATGGCGGTGGTGTTGGACAACATGCTGACGGAGCGGTCGACGGGGGCCAACTCGCCGCCAGGAACACGCATGGGCTTCTGGTAGTTGATTCCGAGCTTGAAGCCAGTGGGGCACCATTCAACGAGGTTGAAGGAAGCCTTGGCCTTGACGGAGGCAATGGCTTGGCTACAGTCACGGGGAACGACGTCACCGCGGTAAAGAAGAGCGACAGCCATGTACTTTCCGTTGCGGGGATCGCAGACAACCATCTGGTTGTTGGGCTCAAAGCACTGGAAGGTGAGGTCGCTAACCTTGAAGCTCTCGTGAGAGCTGCGGTTGGCAGAGACCACGGGGGCGTAGGAGATAAGAGGGTAGTGGATACGAGGGTAAGGCACCAGGTTGGTCTGGAACTCGTTCAAATCAACGTTAAGGGCACCGTCGAAGCGGAGAGAGGAGGTGATGGAGCTGACGACCTGGGCGATCAGGCGGTTCAAGTGCTCGTAGCTGGGACGGGGGATATCCAAGTTACGACGGCAAATGTCGTAGACAGCTTCGTTGTCGACCAAGAAAGTGCAGTCGGAGTTCTCAATAGTGCTGTGGGTGGAGAGAACGGCGTTGTAGGGCTCGACGACGGCAGTCGAGACACGGGGAGATGGGTAGACGGAGAACTCGAGCTTGCACTTCTTGGCGTAGTCAGTAGCAAGACGTTCGAGAAGAAGGGCACCGAAACCGGATCCAGTACCACCGCCGAAAGAGTGGAAGATCAAGAAACCCTGGAGGGAGGAGCAGTTGTCTGTATATTATGAGTAACTATTCTCCAACTGGTTGGGGGGCGTACGTACCGGTAATGCGGCGAATGCGGTCAACGACATTGTCGACCAATTCCTTTCCAATGGTGTAGTGACCACGAGCGTCTATTCTCTATTAATCACATTATCCAGACAGTTCATGATTTCGACATACAGTTATTGGCGGCATCCTCCTTGCCACTGATCAACATCTCAGGGTGGAAAAGAGAACGGTAGTCACCGGTGCGGATTTCGTCGATGGGCTTAGTTACAAGTTAGCTGTTAATCCTTATCACCAACAATTTCAAGCAACGTACAGAAGGGTCCAAGTCGACAAAGATGGAGCGAGGAACATATTTGCCGCCGCTGGTCTCAGTGAAGAAAGTATCGTAGGCACCGGCATCGCCAGCATTCTCGGCAGCCTCTGCATCAATTGTTCCATCGGGCTTGAGACCGTGCTCAAGGAGATAACTGTATGTGTGGCATAGTTGTTAGATCTCATTCAGCAATTCGAAGTCGTCGATGGCGCGACGGAGGAGAATGGCGGTGAGGACGTACAGCTCCCAAGCACTGTTACCCAGCTGGGTACCAGCCTGGCCGATGTGAAGATGGCAAATCTAGGTAACACGAGTTAGTTATAAGCTTCGAATAATTGTTATCGAAGTAGCAAAATATGAAATCTATAAGTGGTGGCCTCGTGTTGACTCCATCCTCAATATTTGGATGGTTCAGGGGACGGGGATAGTGGGGGAGTAAACAAAGGCTCGCAACACAACATAAACAAACAGTAGACTTACCTCACCACGCATTGTGACTGATGGAAGATAGATGGAGATACAAAAGAGAAGACAAGACCCAAAGTAACCTGTACACGAGCAGGACAAGCAACAGGAGACAAAAAGAGAGGTTGAAGTGTCGACTGAGTCGTGGAGGAGTCGCTGGAGGAAAGAGTCCGTGCTGGGTCGATCGACTAGACCAAATACAACAGCCAATCAGCGTGCTCAGGGACGGAGCTTGTCGCACTAGCTCCCTTTTGGGTATAGAGTGGACACCAATTGGCCAATCATATTCGCGATCGCGTTTCCCCTGGCCTGAGGCCCCACCAGGCATCCGTCGGCCTCAGGCTCCGGTTTACTCTATTTTCTTGATGCTCTGATTATTGATATTTCTATACTCAACTTCTGTTATGCGTGATTATTTGTTCTAGGTACAAGATAAATGCACGATTAGTCCAGAGTTGAATCACCAACACTATCCGGCTCAAGCAGCAACATCCTCCAAATGATCCGCATCAGCCTTCGTACCCAATGTCTGCATGACAAGTCCATTTCCACCAGCATTGCCAACAACTTCAGCCCCAATCAAAACCTGTCTCCTCGCTTGTCCTAGAGTCATTTTACTGTCTTGACCCTCCGAATTCACCTCAAAGAGACGATCAATTTGCTCAAAGATAGCTTGGATGTCTCAACGCAAAACAGCCACAGAACAGGCAACATGGCAATATCGAAGAAACCAAACATCAGGTAAAACCTCCACGATAAGTTGGATATTCCCAGTGGCGTGACCAGAACAACAACATAGACGAATATCCAGTTCGTGGCCGTTGATATGGACGTACCGACATTCCGCATGGCCTGCGAATTGATTTCGGCGGGGTACAACCACGGAATCGACAGGAACGAAATGCCAAAAAAGAAATTGTACACAAAAATGAACACGATCGTGAAAATGGACATGGAATAGCTTCCAACCCGAATACCGATTGCAATCATAAAGAATGCAATACTCTGCCCGGCAGACCAGCCAGCAACAAATTCTTTCGTCCAAACGAGTCAATAACCAACATAGAAGTGGGAGCCCATATCATTAACGCATGGCTATAAACCGCGGGAATGGTCAAGGCAAGGCGATCGGAAAGACCGACGGATTTTGTGAGTACGACTAGTAGATAGTTTGCGATGATGTTGACGCCACAGGCTTGCTGCATGAGCGCAATTCCGGCTCCCAGAAGGATTCGTCGCAGATTTTGTTGAGGGTCATTATGGAGAATGTTGGACATGGCGGCATTCTCGCTTTCGATTTCATGGACCACGGTTGCGAAGAGAATCTTACAGATTCGGTGACTTCCGGCTCATTGTCGTCTTTGGACATGAGTCGAGCAAGGATCCGTTTTGATTCTTCGTTGCGGGCTCGAAGAACGACGCATCGGGGCTACTCCGGCATGACAATGGTAAGGACGAATGTGACCATGGAATAAAATGACTGAAAGGCCAGTGGGAACCTCCATGACACCGAATTATTTGGCAAATAGGTAAACCCATAATTCATCCAGCTCGTCACAGCTATACCGAAGTTTATTCAACACCAACTCCATGATGACTAATCGACCACGATGATGCTGTTTACATTTCTCGACCGCCATAGCGGAATCGCTGTGGTATTGAGACCGGTCCCAAACCTGCCCACGATTCTACCTACAATCATATGAGGTAGAACACTCGCAGTGGCCTGAAGAATACCCCCAACAGTCAAAAACGTGCATCCGATCATGTAGCCTTGTGTCGTCCGATTCTGTCCCCGACGAACCGTGACAGTATAGCGCCAAAGATGGCACCTAGGTAATAGGTAGGTGTGATCTGGCCCTGGATGGTAGCATCGGGGTCATCGAACGTTTTGAGAAAGTTTTCATTGGTAAAAATTCCTCCAAAGACGCCTTGATCGTAGCCAAATAGGAAGAAGCCGGCATCACAGGCAATTGTGATGCCTGGTGTGGGGGCGTTGCCTTGGAGATTTGAGAATAATCCCCTGATAGAGACTATGAATGGTTTAAAATGTACAATTATACAAGGTACCTAGGTAGGCAAGATTGGCTGTTCGCTCGACTGAGTGGGACAGAGATGGTCGTTTTTCTTTACGAGTGAGCCGTTGAACGTGGTTGGGGGAGTTGCTAGTCCGCCGAATGCGTTGGCTATTTTTTGATATCAGCAATATAGAAGGAAACATGACTCCTTCGCTATCGTCTATGGATCGTACGCCCTACTCCCATGCCGGGGATTCAATGTCTCACGTGTCTGGATCTGAGTATGTCAATTGAGCTACATTCAACCGTCAAATGAAAGACGCATGTATTATAGAAATTCCTGAAAATATCAAACTGGCATTCTTGGTAAACTTTTAAATTAAAAATTCAATCTGCTAGATAGCCAATCTCGTGTCCGCCAAATCATCCGAAGGTCATATGTGCCCCGTTTGCCCTTTTCGCTGAGCCCAATCTCCCGAAAGCCGCAATATCAATCTTGAAAATCATCTAGGTAGTGACATGCCTCGTTTATTCCAATCTAGTTCAAGCCCCGAAAAAATAAAAATGTTGACTGATGAGTCATCAAGCAGAACACATAGCACTTTCCGCGTCTTGCAACTTCCTGTACATCCAGCTTGGAGAGCCAACCGGCTTCAGGCCCTTCTTCTTTGTAGCTTGTGTAATCCCTTCAACAGTGACGCCTCTTCCCCAGTGCACTTCGTACGCAACAAGTCGAGCCTTGCAGAAAACAGCCCACTCCCATTCAGCCAGGGCCTCGGTATATGGCATGATATTTTTTTTGAAGGTTAACATTGCGGCGTGGACCGCTTGGGAGTACTCGGCCCATTTCTCGGAGGCCATGGCCCTGATTTTTGACTCCGGATAAAATAGAGCAGCAACATCGTCAAATTCGACCGATTCACCGAAGCAATCTCGAAGGTCGAAACCAGAAGGAGTTGCGAAGGCAGAGATTAGGCGTCTTGAAACCATGTTCCCTATAGAATTATACTGTTCCTCTTCCGTTACCACACCAACAGTGAACTCCCTTATGTATTCCAATTTGCTGATATCAAGCTCTGGCTCGGTTGGTGGTAGAGGAAGGGTGAAAGGTAGATCGTCGAGAAAAAAGCGAAGATCTTCTTTCAAGAAGTGGAATGATCGAACGACGTCAGTCCAATTCCCGAATGGGAGGGCAACTCCAATTTTCAATGAGTTCTCGGACTCGTTGCTTTCAATGGTATCGGTAGAGGTTGAGAACTGTTCATTGCTTCCCTGTATAGCAGGGGCGTTGAAAAACGCGTCTTTGAGCTTACGTAGACCACGACGAAACCGTCTGACGACAATCTCAACTTGTGCCGCATCGCAGTTGTCACAGAGTTCCTGGTATGTAATTCGGTTGTGGAAGATTTCGGCCATAAGTTCATCACTCTTATGCAATGACTTGATAATGCGAGTACGCAACTCGCCCTCCTCACCAAGACCATTTGGAAGACAGAGAAACCCGAAGTCGACGTCGTCCCAGCTGTCTTCATGTTCAAGGATGTACTTGATCACTTCTCGATAATCATGCGGGCGCGCTTTCTTAACGTCCTCGTAACAGATGGCCCAGCCAACGACTATTTCTGCCGCCTCTTCGATGCTTTCGATGGATGGTAGGCGTTGCTTGTCAATAACCTCCTCCATAATTGTAACGTACGGCTTGAACTGTATCAGGTTCCACGTTAGTAATGCAAAAATGGTGCTATTTTCGATTTGACATACCTTGGTTTCGGTAGGAAATAGCTTGTTTCAATACAGTACGTATATGAAGCAGGTTGAAAAGTAGAGTAGTGACGAGATGCGAAAGGGGCAAGAGTGGTGAGGTAAGCAAAATAAGAGGGCGAATAAGCGGGAGAATTGGGAGAAGAGTAAGAGGATTGATGAGATTGGGAAGAGTAATGAGAGAATTGAGAGGAGTGCGAGAATTAAGAAGAGGAAGAAAAGTAAAGACAAAGTGAGATAAGCTCGAGGATTGAGAAGGGTTGAGATAATGGGGGGGGAGTGAGAAGAGTACTCAGGTACTGAAGAATTAAGGAAGTGAGAAGAGAGTGAGTATGAAGAGAGTCGGGGGGTTGGGAACAGTGAGAAGAATGAGAAAACCAAAAGACAAAGGGATATGCAAGTCACGGAAAAGTGAAAGAACTAAGAAGTGAGAGAGAAGAGACAGAAATGTTGAGATATTGAGCCAATTATAGGGATCCTCGAGCTGCTGTCGAGGAAGTGTGATGATTGAGGAATCAGTTAATGATCAAAGCCAGAGCGTAGAGGATGATATTGGTTTGTCTAAGGGGTTAAAGATTTTCTAATCTCCGCTGAAGACCCTAAATTCAAAAATAGAGATCCCCAACCATTCACGTTCCAATTATGAAAGACTACTTGTAGAGTGAACTGTATGATAGAATCGAAGCCTACCATACGGCGACTTCAAGTGAAGAAGGCCTTCGAATAGCTTCTCAACAACAAATGCATCTATCAATAACTTTCTAACAATCAATGTATTACTTCCAATGCCGGAAAATATTGTTCAAGTATAGTTCTGATCAACAATAATTTGTGATAGCCAATTGTCGTAACACCTCCTCATCTCTCGATACCAGTCATGAATCTCATCATTTGCCATTTCGGGGCGAGAACGGAGCCAGCCATTCAGGATACCGTCGCAACGATAAATCAGCTGGGCCCCAGCATATAAGTAACGCTCCTGTTTCCAGTGTTTGTGGTATTCCCAGGTTCGCTTTGATATTTAGAGTGTCACGGATAGCTGCCAGGGCATTGCAGTAATTCTCAAGATAATCTGGATAGCCGATGCTGTAAAAATTTCGAAATCCCTGAATAGCTCCAAAAAAAGCAACATCTGGTGCGCTCATTTTGAGCTGTTTACAGATCTCTGCATCGAGTGCTATGTTTAGAGTAGAGAGAAGTGTAGGTTCGGAAGTCGTAGAGTCGATGGATGAAAAGCGCCATAATTGTAACTTCCGTAGCTCGACGGTATTGGAAGCTGTTTAACTGTCCGTGAAGTTGGCGATGGGACTCCTCGAACCTTTAAAAGGAATTCTCAAGGCTGTTAACGGACGTTCTCAACTGATGATGTGACTCCTCAAGGCTTTAGTCGAGTCCCTAAGCTGTTTATTTGACTCCTCAAGGCTAGTAATGGACTTGCGCAACTGTTTATGTGACTCGAGGCTGACAACCAAATTCTTTAACTGACAATAATTAAAGCAGGCAGCAATATACAACATCTTTTAACTAATTGCACTTTCGAACATATAAAGGACCTAGATACTGCCCAGGTGCTCAGTGCTTCATTTGACGCACCATTCCTGTGTAGCGTCAAAAAGCTGGCCATTTACTGCACTCTTTCCTTTTTGAGCACTGCCACTCGGCAATTCCGGCACCAACTGGAGGAACGATGAATCATCCATCAATAGAGAAGCGTCAAATGCAGGCAGTAAAGATGAAAGCATCTCTAACGAGGTCTTCTGACCAGCCTCGGAAGCGCGAGAAAGCACCACGGTTCCACAGAAAAAGCAATCGAAGTTGTCGGCTTCCGCTTTGGTAATTGCTACTATAGCACCCCGAGTTGGGGAATAGATTCTAGATCCATTCGATTGCTCTTGATATTCCAGCGGCCATTTCTCGATGATGATCCCGATCTTAGTAGCATTGAATTCACATAGTATATCAGTCCAATACTTCGGTGGTCTCTCGTCACGGAGCCAGAAACAGCTGGACACCTCGAGGGTAATCGCTTTATCTTCGTCTCTGAAAGTGAATTCGGGCAGCCGATAACCCTCGACAGATTTGATAGGGAGATTAGTAGCAGAGACAGTTATGCCAGAGAGACGAATATGCCATCCCGCACTATCAACGGGTGCAAGAGGATTGTCGGCTGGAATAGCTTCGGGTTCTGCTCTGTAGAAATACTTGCGTAACGCCCAGCCAATCGGGGGTTCTCGCGCGCCGATTCGAGGTTCCAAGAAGAAAAGCGCCTTCTCGGGGAACAGTCCTTGGCCCATTATAAACTCCTCTCTTCTCTTTTGCAGGTCCTTGGTGGCGGTTATTCTGTGTAATGCTGTCTGGTCTGTTAAAAGGAGAGTGGCTAGGCAATATGGCTCATCTATATCCCTGCTAGTTGTTCTCCACTGGGCTAGAGCATATATTTCGCGAATCCGTTGCTCCTTCGACATCTCGCGGAAAGCACGAACCCGAGCGTATGGCTTGATAGCCTGCGCTCGGAGCCTTTGGAGGAGTGAAAATCGGTTTTCATGGCCTTCATATGGCGGTACTTGAGAGTCAATATTGACAGCCCCATCTTGGAACTGAAAATAGATCTTGTTGGCAAGCACCCCTTCCTGAAGGGTCCACAATCTTCTGAACCAGCCAGTAGTGCTGGCCCTCATTAGGACTTCCTCGGAAGAAGCGTGGCAAGAGTGATATTCAAGCTCTGCGTTGAGCACAAGAATTACCTGTGCTCGCGTGTAGATCTTAGCCATACTTCTAATAGCCGTCTTTCTGACATGGTAAAGATCATCCCTCACAGGAATACAGAGAGTATCCATCCAGAAGTGGAGATTACCAGAGTCCAAGTCCGCCGCTCTACTCTCTAGATTGAGGCTGTTGATTCTACTCTGTAGCCGTGTAAGTTGGCAAGTCGGTAATGCACATCTCCGCGGATTACCAAGGCCGTCAGCGTAGACATGCGATATCGCAACGTAGCTGGCATCATAGTCACTGCTCTGCGTCTCCAAATGAGCTGCGCCTGAGTCGTCCACAGATATAGAAATCAGAGGCAGTCGACCTGCTTGGATGACTTCTTCCAGCCAATTCTGATCCACTTCGATAGCACCACAATCTCTTTGGCAGCCTGTCACATGTGCCTGCTCGTAATCATTGTCACGAACGTTGAGTGCTGCACAAGTGAACCGTCCCATAAAAGAAGACTTGCAGCCAGAGTGGTCTCTGATGATACTCCTCGTTCCGAGGAGATATGCGTAGTAGAGCTCTAGAATGGATGTTGATCCAAGTCCGCCCATTTTGAGAAGTTCAATGTCGCTTGAACACCAACCTTGATCTTGCAGCAAAGTTTCGATAAATTCAACGGGAATCCCGGTGACGAACTCGCCAATATTCAACGGCGAGGGGTCGTCATCCTTTCGAAATATATGCATGGTAGCAAGAAAGAGAGTGGCATGGAGGACTGAAAGCGATAATTGAACCTCTTGTGGAAGAGGTGAAGGAGCTTCACTCGCTGGACTTTGTGTGGCTACTTGGAAGTAAATGTCGACTTCTCTAAAAAGCTGTATAATGCAGCGGAATCTCTCTTCTTTCGCAGTGTCAGAGAGACTATTAATCTCATCTTGCCAATTGTCAATATACTTTTGCAAAGTCTTTGTAGTTATAAACTTCTGGCCGTCAATTTCTTGCATGAAATCACTCGTCAACACTTTCGTCTTCAGGATTTCCGACATAAATCCGACGAAGAGCCATGCCTGCAAGAAAGAGGCTGCTCTCAAAGGATCTTCAACCCCATTCTGTCTGAAATTTCGTTGAATTATGTCGGAAGGATCCCAACCCTGTCTCTCAGGAAAGGAATAAAAATTTTTACCGTCATACTCATACACATATTCCTCGCCAAAGAGGTAGGGGACGCGTATATGCTCACGCACTGGGCGCTGAAGGTTTGGGATGTGGTCCATGAGCGTGCGGGGTTTATCAAATATCAATCTAGTTAGGGGTGATGCCAGATTACCTAGCTATCAGTGAGGACTCCAACGATCAATTTCAATATAACGTATATAGTGATATGAAACAGTAGGCATGGTATGGAGGATTTGTCACCGGAAGGTGAATAAGACAAGGAGCGCTCGCTGGGAACAGCCGACGTAACGGCAGATAATCTAGTTGATAGTGAGAGTACGAGGGGCAAGTGACAGATGAACTCGGACTAAATGAGACGGGGTCTATTGTCCAAGGTGCCCAGGTGGACTCTGACTATGGCAGCAAATCGGTCATTTGACTACGCAACAGGCTAATTCGCATAGAGAAAGGACCGGTTCAACAGGCGAACATGTGATCCAGTACTGTGATCATGATATCTTCTAGACTTTTTGCAGACGTATTTCTCACCCATATCTGTGTCAGCTGTTTTTGTTGAGGCATTATTGTATCGTCGGACTGACTAGATCATCGCTACAAGTACTTCTGGTCTTGTTTTCGGTAGTTTCGTGAATTCCAGCTTTGCCCTAGACTTCAACTACAACTCGATGAACATACGAATATCCTCATGTGAAGTCAACGTTCTAAACTCTGAATACTACAGAAATAACAGTAAATAGAGTATGATAGAAACGAATGCATAATGTAAAGACATAGAATAAGCACAATCAAAATGGGAAGGCACCAGAAAAGTTTCCATATGAAGCCAACCACAGGGAGTGAACGAACTCGTGAATCCCATATGGTCTACAATTTCACCCATATTGCTATCTACGAGCCCAAACCTGCACGAGCATAGAGCGCTTGGATAAGGTCCCCAGGTTGCGGGATAAACGAACCTAAACAACATGGACATTTTGCCTCACGTGCATTACCAGTAAAACCCGAGACTAACGAGATGCTTTGGCAGAGCGGGCACGTTGCCTCGAGTTCAAGCAGACTTGGAAACTGAGCTGTATAAGTGCGGAGTCTCTCGTCCGCTCTTTTGTCGTATGCCGCTCTCTCGCTTGGAGTTAGGTCGCTCTCATACCAGAAAACATCATAGAAGCACACGGGAGCTAGCCTATCCCGCTTGTTCATCTCGAGTACTGCGGGACTCTGCACACGAAAACTCCCATTGGTGCCCCAGTTACTGCCCCAGGAGTTGAGAAATGATAAAGAACGAGGGTCACAGGCGTATAAGACAACGGCGTGTCCGCCACCATCAGAGCCCTGGAGGTACTGTCGCATGTCTGCCTCGGTGAGCATTGATCGGCGTGAGTTTGGTTGCTCGAAATGGTCGCAGAACTTCGTCCAGCCTTCCTCTGAGAGGCGAAATGTGGTAAGTACAGGACGACGGTGCAATACTGCCTGTCGAGCCCCTGTTTCGTCCACAGCTCGATAGCGTAGGCGATACCATTTCACTGCTGTTTATAGTACCTCTTCGCTGGCACGTCCGTGTTCACCAGGGGGGAATTGGTGTATAATTCTATTTCGTATTTCTGTTATAGTGGGGCAGGGTTCATTGCGCTCTATGCGCAACAGAGCAATGTGAATAACGGCAGCGATGGCGTGCGCATAGCAAGTTGCGGAGTCATACTGGTTTAATGGGTTATTGCAAGTAACAATATGACTATCATTGATGTACTCGTCAAGACTTAGTCGGCCTATGATGTCCAAAAGAGCATCCGTTGACCCACGATGCGCCGAGACGAGCAACGAGCAGAATTCATCGACAGCGGATCTAGTACAAACGGAGACGTACAAGGCAATCTCCCCAGAGGACGGAACCTGCCAACCAACCGACATCAACACCGGGATAGGGTGGTTGTTAGTAGATACTTTTGACGCTATGTTGAAAAGGGTTTGTTGACCCCTATTCCAAGATTCGTCCCGTTGATCGTATAGAAGTCGTTGAGCAATCTCTTGATTGCTCGTTAGGTACACACCTGCCACGACTACATCTTCTGAATGTAGATCAGAAGCGATTTGACTCGAATCACCATCAGTTCCGAGGCCATCTGACATCAGAACGAGCACTCTCTGGTCGAAATCGGGGTGTGCACGAAACGTAGATAAGGATCGGTTCAAAGCATCGCGCATTGGGGTATCGCCGTATATAAACTCTTCAATAGACCCCGATAAGCATCCACGAGCTCCCATGCAACGGCGCTGAAGCTCGTGCAGCAATCGTACCACATCACCCACTGGCCGAGGTATGAGGTCCACAAAATCTTCAAACCACTCCCTGCAAATCTGGCGCGCGAGTTGGAGACCCTCCGAAGAGTCTACTTCATGGTCCTCGTATATATCGGCACCTATCTTTGCGCTGCCTCCCAGACCAAGAGCACTTAGGAGACCTGCAACTAATGTACCACCCGTCACCAACCCACCCACGAACAAGCTTGCGCCGATCCCGACCGCCGCCCAATTCTTCGTCTTATGCAAGTTCCGAGTCTCATCTGCACTTGGTATTGCGTCAATGAACTCAGATATCCGCTCCGGATGTCGACGAAGGCACCCGTACACAATACGTGCCACGTTATCCGTAAGTTTTGTTCGGATGTACTCCGTTATGTGCGCCAGGTGGTTCTCATTCGCGAGCTCGATGAGTAAATCATGACCGCTGCGATCGTCGCCGTCGATGTCTCCGATGAGGGTTTCGGCAATACCGCAGAGGTCCACGGTTGGAGGATACCCGGCCTTGCGATCAAGACCAAACGCGCCCACAAACATTTTGGCGTTGGAGCCACCTTGTTGCTCCTTGCGGGCAATATTGAGGGCTGCACTGAGCACAACATTGAAGCGATCGATTGCACGCCCATCGGATTGATGTGTCTCGTCGAAAACTTCCCGCATGGAACCCGAGACATCGAGTAGACAGCCGACCAGCTTAGATGGTTCCTGGTTCGCCATTAGGACACTGCTAGTTCCAGCTAATTAGATTGAGTTTGTTATGCTTGTATTGACTTCAAAATAGTTATCAAGGTGAGGCTCTGACATGCCCCGCATTAAGAACTGGTCCTGGTCGCAAGGCTGGCGCATCTGCGCATGGTAGACATCCTAGCCGTGCATATAATGACTATTGGTCAACCGGCTAAGGAAATGCAGTATATGAATCAACCCTGAACGGGGGTTGGATGGCTAAAGCCAGACGAATTTTGTGGTGTAGCTCAGGGTTTGATTTTCTCGTCTTCGATACGATTATACTCTGAATTGGGCTTGGTGAAAGAAATACTGGGAGAGATTCGAAATTGGTAATTCCAAAACTCAATACTTCTCGGTAATTAACCAAATATATAAAATATCTTTTCAACAAGTTTAATAGTTCACCTGGGCAGTAAGTATCAAAGGCTTTTGGGCTTTCCGATTGGATGTAGATTTTGTCTCGATATTTTAGCTATTTTTTGATATCTAGCAGATATAGTACACAATGCAGGCAGAAATCACCTGGGCACCATCTGTTGGCGCTGTCAAGAGTTTCCAGACAAGTAATGTTAAGAAAAATGCAGAATTTATCCTACGAACTGACAACACCATACCAGCAAAGACCCAAAACAGCCCCAATCACAATCGCCGCAGGAGGCGGCACACCAAACCACGCACTCTCAGTGTACGTAACAGTCGCAATCACCACCCACCAGGGGTCCAAGGCCAGACTTTGGCCACTTGTTGACTCCGGGGTCAGATATCCGATATTCCACAAACGATAAACAGCCGTAAACACCAACCCAACAGCGGTGGCGTTGAGGCCAAGCAAGAGATCAATAACCCATTTGTACTTGCGCAAAACCCGCCAGAAGCTCTGCACGGCAACCGCCAACGTAAGCCCGGGGATGAAGATTCCCAAAAATCCCAGAATTGCGCCTAGAACAGTTGGATAGGGTGACGCTCGTAGTGAAAGTGCTCCGAGATAGACGGCAAAGTTGAAATTTGGGCCAGGCCAGGCTTGAATCATGGCGAGACCAAGCAAAAAGTCTCGACCGGAGACCCAGCCGGGTCCTACGACGTAAGAGCGAAGGAGAGGAATGACGACTGGTCCTCCGCCGAAGATGATTGTACCAGCGAGATACATGTTGGCGAAGAGGTCGAGAGTGATGTCGGGTGATGCTTTTACACCGCGGCCGACGAGAACGCCGATAAATGAGGCTATATCTCTGTTAATATTCTTTTCTCATTGATCAGTGATAGGATGATTACTTACCAAAGAACACCACCGTAATAACGATGCCCACGCGAACTTTGATAGCATGGCTCTGGTGTATGTCTGGTTGAACCTGTTGCGTTTCCTGTGCCGGCTGCGAGTTCTGTGGCGGCTTTGATCCTGGAACTGGCGTCGCCGTGGCACTCACATTCCTCCTTTGGATACTGCTAGTTTCAGTCGTCTCGGTTCTTTCTTCTAGAGAAATACTATTTTCAACAGAAGCTTCCTCAACCTGCGATTCCGTATTCGACTTTCTCCGCTTAAGCTTGCTCTTGAGTTTTCCGATACTCTGCAACATCCATCCATACCAAATAATGGATGCAATACCGCCGATCACCATGAGAACTGGGAAATACCATAGCGCATTATAGCACATGCCGGCGCAAGCACCAAAGACGACCAGAATACGAGAGAATTTGTCCTTGATGGCTTTGTCGGCTAGTTGAACAGCTGCAAGGGCAATAATGCCAACTGTGGAGGCGTTCATGCCGGAGAGAAGGCCATAGACTGGTCCAGGAAGGACTTCATTGATGTGTTGGACGCCGAGAGCAAGTGCGTACATGGTAATAGCACCCGGAAGACTATACTTGGGATCAGCAGTATTCTTAATTATTGCGTTGATATTCTTACCTCCAGATTAAGAACGTTACTACGGCAGGAATGAAGCCAGCGTGCAGCAATGCGAGGCAAAACAGCATTTTCGTGCTTCCCGGCCCCGGAAGTGCTTGACATATCGCAAACAACTCTTGGTACTATTATCGCTCCGTTAGCACCGATAGAATTATCAAAACCGGTTAAATATTCAAGGGAGATTGAAGAAAAAGCTCACCGTCTGTTCATCAACCCATTTCTCTCCAATTGTTCCTTCAACAAACCGCTTATGGAAAATACCAAAATGGACTGGGGGACCTCCGAAAGCTGTAAAGCCGAGGTCCCAGGTGCGCAGAAAGACGTCTAAAAGGCGACCGAGTAGACTATCAGTTTCAGTCCTCGCAGTCCGTCTTGATTGATGACGACGGATCAGAGACTTCAACCCGGACAGATTCTTCGTAATCGATGTTGAATGCATCTTGTCTACTCAATCCTCCGATACATACAAGAGAGGATGTAGAAAGGAGAATTCAACAAGCTACAAAATACCCGATGATTTTCTTTTCTTTTTGTCGTCGATTTAGGGTTGTCAAGCTGTAGCCAATGATTATTCGAGAATATGTCACGCCTTATTTTGGCTGCTGTCTGTGCGTATGTCGGTTTTTGGTTTTATCTTACCTACCCTAGCTAACCCTAAATTTAAAACACTATTTCTAGATGTGACCAGAACCTTTTATATGATCTAAAGCCTATATACAGTTATGCCTTCCTGAAATTCACTTCTAGTCACCAGCGTCCGTCGCTCCATGCTATTTTAAAGACAGAGAACGTAGGAAAGCCTCATGAATCGGGATCTGTTCCGTACAGCCAAAAGCCAAGGAACTATTACTCATAATGATTAATCGCGATGAATCTGACGCCATCGCGCTGCTTGTCGATTGGACGCAAGTCTTAGAGCACTTGTAATACCTATTAATATATTTTTTTTTAAAAAAAAATGGCTTTTGTCGCTGCTAGGGAAGCTTGCCATGGAGCGATAGTAGATTGTTAGGGTTACGCATGAACACTACAACTACTGGATGGACCTGCGTCCATACATTATCAAAGGCATATATGATTTATTAAGTGGAATAATGGATATAAAAGCAACAGATTCAATAGATGATCTGTATGGAATAATGTGTAGGAACATTGAAGGGAGGGAACTGTGTACCCCCCAAGCATTGGATGTCATAGTACTGCAAATTACTGTACTAGTTAATGTCGAGAAGCTGGAAGTATATTTTTAGAATTCAAAGTTGTGAACGAACGACTTTTTGATATATCGAGACAAAGTCTGTGAGCAATGAAAGAGAATGGAAGCGACGTCATCGCAAAATCTTCTTTCTAATTCTCAGTTTGGTTACTATACTCGTAATTTGAAACTATTCTCCAGGGCTAGATTGGCCAAAATTAGCACAGTCAATTTCACACCAGTTTACGTGGATACAAACATACCAGTAATGCCAACTAAAGAAATCATAACTCATGTGTCGACAATTTCTAGACCAAACACAATCGTTGCGCCAATCAGTATGTCCAAGTATTCTTTTAACGGTCACAGTTATAGGCTGTGTGCAATAGTAACCACTCTGGCTACTGTAAGCATCGGAGTGGCAGTCTCCACACTCGCCATTGTTGAAGGTAAACAGATTTTTGTGTGGGCATACAAATATGGGCTCTGCCTCTTTCTCAATCCGCCGTTGAGTCCGATACTGGGGGGCCTGATATTGGGTGACATGATACTCAGAGACATAGTCAGTGTTGGCCATAAAGAATCCGTGGCCGCAGAGGGTCAAATTTATCTTGATCGAAGTTGTCGCAACCAATTCTCCGTCCACGAATGTATCTATTGAACAACTATGCTGGAGTGATGCTTCTCCATGCTCATCAACAATCAGCGTTAGAGGTTTCTTCAAATTAAACCCTTCTGATGGGTATTGGAGTGCTCTGATGACCTTGTCTCGTTCGCGAAAAGTTAGCCAGAAACACGGACATAGATCCACTATCCCAGTATTGAATCCACAGTTTCTTTTCCACGGGGGTTTTGAGAGGTTATATTCCGGAAATTCTCGCCGGGGATGTAGCTTCTCGCATCCATCACCGCACAATGCCCAGCGAGAATCTTCGAGTCGAATCAGAAGTTGATTGCGTGGTACTTCCCGCTGGTCCACATACGGCCGTAGTGCTTTGATCGCTTGGATCTTGTGAAATGTTGGGAATTCAAAAGCCTCTTCTTTTGTGGCTTCGGCGAATAATCCATAGTATCGCTTGCAGCTAAGGGCAAAGCATGCTTTGTCGACCAGGGAAAGATAGTCGTAGATTATGACGAGAACGTCTGCGTGGAGGAGATAGATCGCAGGGTCCATCTTCAATTCGAATGGGACTTTAGAGAAGAATAGGAACGAGTATAGTAGCAAAGCCAGGTATGGCAATTTATGGTAGAGCGCGATGAGCCCCTGGACTTGGTGACGAACATGTAATTTTTGATCTAGACATTAACAAGGCTGGGAAAATGGATTCTAGCTGGGATGAGTATGGCAAGATTAATATTTTCCTAGGGAGATTGTTGCCTTGCCTCAATCGGTAGGCAGCGACTTCCTTTTAATCCCAATATCTCCTAAGAACTTTGGAACACTTCCCTATCCTGCCTAGAATCAATTCCTGGGGTTGCCTAATTCCAATGTACGAAAAAGTGCATAATCTCTCATGAACACCATGGGAAGAGATACTAGAAGATCATGTTCTGGCTTCCTTTGCTGTATTCTATCCATTGAATCGCAAGTACAGGGGGGAAAAACTCTCGTTCTGGGAATGCTGGCCCTCAAAAGACTAAAACTTCATAAAATTCGTGAAACTCGCGGGCTTTCCCTCCTGAGATTTTTTCACCACATTTGATTATGAGATAGCTGGGATAAAGAGCTTGCCTCGCAACAATTTCTGAGCCCAGAAGAAGGTGATGATCAGAATCTCAACGAATGAAAACACTAGACTGCCCCCAAAAACCAAACTATGGTAGGTCCAGGCATTGCTTGGATTCAGATCAGCTACCTGGCAGACAATAGCCCAAGGAAGGACATAAAAAATGTTAGAGATTAGAGACTGTCCTAGATACCAAGATGGCTGAGTCGCGAGCAATATCGTCGCAAGTTGGGTGAAAACAGCGTATAAAAGATAACACCTTTCAAGGTATTAGCAGGTCCTGTAGCCACAATCGATCAGAGACTTACCAGTCAATTGTCTGCCACATATGTGCCGCAATTTCCGCCGCCTTCTTAGAGTCACTAAGGAAGAATGCGAATGGCTCGCATCCAAATAGGGCCATGAATATGCAAAGAGGTACCTCGATAGCAATGGCAATTATTGCAGATAGAATGGCTGGTCGGATGATCACTGTGAAAAATCAGCTTCCTGTATATGATAAGAACTTCGCTGGAGCTGGCATTCATACTGATGAGCTTCTTCCGTTTCGTGACCCCGTGATGCGCACCTTGCGACTCGGCCCAATAATGTCCTACAAAGGCGAGTGAGGTGGCCTCCAGAGCTTGCACAGGTACCATCACAAGTCCCCATCGAATAGTGGTGAAAACACCCCATGCGGTGGCGTAATCTGCTGACATGGAGACAATTCCTGCCACAAGCCATAGATATAGCGCATTACGGATGGCTGATTCCAGAAAGGTGATAGATCCAGGTTTCAAGAGGGTCAAGAATGCGGAGAAAGTGGGAGTTTCACCCTTCCAGTGCCAAAAACGTCCATCTGCGGTCTGAACAGCGGTCCCGAAGAAGTATACTAGTCCAACTAAAGCAGCAACCATATCACAGCTCAAACGTATCGCAGCCTGCATATTGATATTGGGAGCCCAGTGGCCGACATGGAATTTCGAAATGATGAGAAAATCTAGAATGATATTCACAATAACCTTGATGGAACTGATCAGGAGGGGAACGTCTGGCTTGTCCAGAGCTCTCGTGGCGTTAGAGACAGCAACTTCAATAGCAGAGCTGAGGGCGGAAAAAGCGCCGATTCGAACATATGTAATGCTCGCTTGCTGAACGTCGGAAGGAACGAAAGTTGATGTAAATGCGGTCGCAGCACTTGTCAACACGATACTCATGACGAGCCCTAATACAGCCTGGAAGACTATCAATGTATGTGCAAGGCCCAAGCGAGACTCATACGTGCGCGTATTTTTGTCAGCGATGGTCACCCATACTGCGCGGGGCAGACCTTCGTTGAGGACCTCAGCGACAGTCCCTATGTATGTGTAAACATCAGTGGTAACTACCAACGATGAGTCGATATCGGCGATCCAGATCTTGACCAAAGTACTGTAAAGTGCAGGTAGCACAAAAGCGCCGGCATTGAAAAGAAGAGCTCCTAGATAGCTTGATTTTCATTAGCTGGGAGATAAAGGCTCGCAGGGGTGTATAGTGCTGTGCTACCTTGTTCTGTGCCACCATTTCTCGCCAACGGCCCATTGCAAGATGCAAAGAGCTTCTCTAGGGTTATCATCGATCGTTTCTTCAACGACACTGCTTACCGTATCTGGAGCCATTTCTGATAGTATAGTACAATGTGCCCTATGAGGAATGTCGAAGATGGTAAGATAGAAATGACAAAAGGTATCGACATGATTTCCCCGCTTCTCGGCCAAGCAATTAGACAGGTCAACTGCATACCGTAGCATAGAATCAGAACTCAGATCCCCAGCACATTCTTTCTCTGACGGGATTCTCCGTCTGCCTGTAGACGGCGGTGCCATATCCGGCTAGGTAGCGCCACTAGGTGAGGGCATACCCTACCTAGGTATCCTTCGCCTACCTAGATACGTAAGCCCATGCCAGAGGAGAGTTAGCTTGGACACACACACACAATACAGATACCCTGCCTGGAGTGATCCATGGATATAATATTTGAAACTATTCATCAAGCAGTTGCTGATTTCAATCATGCGTGTTTTAAGATACATGATATCAGCATTCCAAGGAGCAAAGCGCGAAATATATGAGATTACTATGACTTTGCTTTAAAAAGACCCAGCACTGATCGACCAGGTCGCTGGGCCATATCTGCTAGGTATAGCTTCCTATGTTAATGAGGATAAAACACAAGTTATAGAATCTTGAAGAACTAAAAGAGAATTAATTTCTTTTCGCGGACAAATGCTCAATTAATAGTAATCAGATGTCAACCAACGCTTGTCGATGAGGTTCTTCCTAAGTAAAACTAGACCCTAACTATGTAACGAATGGATTGTAAGAGTCCAACTAATGCATTTCCACTTCGCCGCCATTCAGATACGCCACAAGAGCCCGAACGGTTTTGACTAGATCGTCCCTCGTGGAACACGACGCAAATACAAAACGATCGGGGCGGAGAATGGTGTATCTGAGCCCCTTCAACTCTTTCCTCAAACGACAAGGATCGTAGTATTTTGGTTCTGGTCGTCCCTTGCACAGCTCGGATTTGGCAAACTCTTCTCCAGTAGCGATTCTGTATGTTGGGTAGCAGGGCTCGTTTTTGACGTATGAAGATAGTGGATCGGTGTCAGATTCGGTTATGCATGTAATGTCACTTTCGTAGATATGGCCCTGAGATATTGTCTCGATGTCGGAGACATCCTTGCCGGCAATAGCCATTTCAGCCGGGGCTTTCAGATAGACAAGAAGCTGGAATAATCCTTTCTTTCCGCCGAAGATCACGTCGTCAGTGAAATAGACCTTGTTATCTGGCGTAATAGATTTGCAATAAACCTGCGGCACACATAATCCTCCATTCAAGGATGGTATAAACGGCATTCCATTCGAGTACTGATACCGAATCAGACCCTCGTGACGCTGGCCCTGACGCAGCTTGTCACGCCACGAGGGAATAAATTGCATGAACCACAGTGACCAGTTTCGAATAAATATCTTGATTGGGTTACTTTCCGTCACGAATTCGCCGTTTATGATTGTGACTGCCAGTGATTTCTCAAGTTGCTGTTTTCGTTCAAGGTACCAGGCTTTGAAGAAATTGTCGTGAGGTAGTGTTACGCCTTGTGTGGATGCTTTGCAGAGAACGGCCAAACGCCAGGCGAGGGAGGAGGCGTCTCGGAATCCGGAAGCGATTCCTTGTCCGCCAACTGATATCTCACTTGTTAGCAGAAATCTTCTTCGAATTGGTTGCATGGGGTTACTCACATGGTGGAAATACATGGGCGGAGTCTCCGCAGAGAACAACACGACCTTCAGACCATTTATTGCAGCTTCTAGCAGAGAAAACAAACGGCCTCGATCGCAAGACGTGGATGCAGTCCTCTGGATACTGCACATCATTCGGTAGACTGTCCATTCTCTTGTAAGCAGCAAGCAACGATAATTTCACTCCTGGATGAGGATAACGTATACATACCCATAACGACTACCAGGATGCGTAATGTAAGGAAAAATAATCTTTTTCATCATCTCCGGTTTCGCCATCTCCAGTCCATCCTCATCCTTTTGAACGACGAATTCGAATCGCCAAAGTCGATCGGCAAAGGGTCCAAATCGTCCACAGACAGCAGGTCGCTTGGGATTACACAGGAAGCGAAAATTGACCGGAAAGAAAAGATCGTATACCTGTTCAGGCGTGTATCCAAGAGACCATAAGGAGAAATCCGGATGGGTCTCTTTGTTGGGAAGTGAAATGTGCCAGTTCAGAGCAACCCAGGTTTCTTCATAGAAGGAGCTATCAAAGATAACTAGTTAGCAAGATATAGATTTCCAAAGTCCGATGGACTTACTTATGCGCCCGCTCCATCTGGATACCCTTTGGCTCAAGATATTTCTTGCGAGTATAGCCCGTTTTACCATCCGCACCAACGAAGAATTTTGACCGTATACGACGAGTGTTGCCTTCTGAGTCGGTATATTCGCAATACGTCCATTCTTGGGATTCTGATAGGTGAGTCACGCTACACCCAGATCGCAGTTGACTAAGTCCATTTGCTGCCATCTTATCACGAAGATACTTTTCTAGCACCGGCTGCTTGTGACAGATAAATCCGACGTGGCCTGTGCCGCCCTCCGTCTGTTCAATCGAGAGTTATACGCTGTTCATGCAATTGTGATTCAGGGAAGAAAGGTAGACTTACGGTACTGTAGTCCATCTCCAAAAATGGCTTCCTACTTAGATCCGGCTTCGTGCCATCAACGAATTTGAAGATATTCATACCTTCCGTATCGCGTAAGCAAAACACAACTACCCACAATGTTGAAATGATGATTCACTTACTAGTTCCAATTTCTGTGTAGATGCCATCATAAATACCCAATCCTTGCAAAAATCGGATTCCATCTTCATCTAGGGCAATGCCTCGTGGGTCTGTGGTTATATCGGCCTCCTTTTCTAGTACCACGTTTTTGATGGACATTTGACCGAGATAAGCAGATAACATTGCACCAGTTGGTCCACATCCGCAGATTACTACATCTGTAGTTTCGTACTCTTCCGAGTCTGCCATGGTCAAAGGCTGTGAAGCTAGGTGACGACAGTAGAGAGGTTGAGACGATGTCTTATTTTGTTGCTCTGTCATCCGCAAATATGATTTTTCTTTGGAAAACAACACTTTTCTAGAAGATCACCGGTTAAGCTGATTAATATGCGAACATGAAGTGGCACTAGACAGGGGCATATATGCAATGACCAGTCAATCACTGACGAGAATCATGCTGCCTGTAAATCCGGCGCCGAGAACCAGTAGATGCCACAACTCTGTGTTGGGCGGGCCTCGATGGGGAAACAAAACTTCGTATTCATAACAAGGCATAGCTCCCTCCAATTCTTAGCATTTCATCCATGTTGTGTATCTAGTCTGTGTGGCCCAACATGGTGCAGATGAAGACGTCCCACATTCCTGCGGGACGTCTCTATCCCGTAAATCCGAAGGGGGATCATATCGAACCGACATATCCGACCCCGCAAAATGTCCTGCTAGTTTAGGGGAGTCCAGTCCGAATCGGTACAATGCTGTCATGTTCGATATATAAGTGGTGCAGCGATATCATGTCGTGTCTTTTGCTTACTACCATGCAATCAACGTAAACCATTGCACCCGGCAATATGGTATGGAAGTCTGGCCTTCTTTGTGTGTGACCATACTCATCTCTCAAATAGGCGACATCCAAGGTGCAACCCAATCACGGCGCATCTATACCAGACTCAATTGCAGTCGGCGATGGGAAAGAAGCTTTGGCCGAATGGCAGAAGCGATGCGGCATCAAGAAAGAGGATCAGATCCGACTCGTCAAACTGAGCCACATGAGATACCAGCATCCAGATCTTGAGAAGATCACCACCTTCCTACTTGGTAAATTGTTATCTAAGTTTCTTCAATATGTCTGGTATATTAATTGTCGGGGTTTACAGATTTCGGAATGGAGGTAGCTCAGAAAACTGAGGATCAGATCTGGTTTCGTGGATATGGCAGCGATCAATACGTGTACTACGCCCGCAAGGGACCAAAACAGTTTCTCGGAGCTTCATTCCAAGTAGAGACCTATCAAGACTTAGAGAAGTGAGGACAGCCACATGTTTCATCGAATTTTCTAACTTGAGACATTTCTTAGAGCCGCGCAGCTACCTACAGCCGGGAAAATACAAGAGATGAAGGATGCTCCAGGGGGTGGATACATTCTTACCTTCACTGACCCTGAGAATGTCCCTGTCAATCTTATATTCGACCAGTCACCCGCAGAGCCTAAAGGATATCCCGAGAAACTCATAATCAACCACGAAAATGATAAGCCACGGGCTCTCAAGTTCCAACGGTTTGATCCTGGTCCGGCGGCGGTGCATAAGGTATTTATCTCGAACCCAAGTATATCTATCTACCAATAACTAATTTTCGATATAGCTGGGTCATTTCGGTCTATGCGTCCAAAAGTTCCAAGAGATGGTCGACTTCTACACCACTAACTTCAATCTCGCCCCGACCGATTTTCTCTACGTCGAAAAAGAAGGCGAGAAACAAAATGTCGCCATGTTTGCACACATTGACCGTGGCCAGGACCTAGTTGACCATCACACCTTCTTCCTCAGCGCAAATCCTACCACGCATGTTCATCACTGTTCCTTCGAAGTCCATGATTACGACACACAGCACCTGGGCCATCAGTGGCTCGCAAAGCAAGGTTACAAGTCTGTCTGGGGCGTGGGAAGGCACATTCTCGGGTCACAGATTTTTGATTATTGGTGGGATACGACGGGTAATATGATTGAGCATTATGCGGATGGTGATTTGGTTAATGAGAATACGCCTATTGGGTATGGGCCGGCAGGGAATGAGTCGTTGGCTGTTTGGGGTCCGGAGGTTCCTTCTTCGTTTTTGAATTGATTTGAAATGTCATTAGTCTATGTATTAATTTATTTATTGGCAGTTCTCCAAAGATTCTCAATTCCGTAAATATTTAGATACACTGGGCCTATCGAAGTTCCTCTCCATCACAATGTTTGGAGTAATTCATAAGTCGATCTATTGATAATCCGGCCAAATTCACCCTTGTAAAACTATTCTTATATCCATGATATACCAGAAGTCCCAACCGCTGAATCATTTACAGTAGAATTATTTCCCCGATATTGTTCAAAGAGCAACGTTTCCGAACCAATTACACATGGATACCCGATTTTTTTTTTTTTTTCAACATATGACTAAAATATCACTTAAAGTGTTCTATTTAGGCCAAGAATTCAACTTCTACAAATTCTCATAGCGGACCTTATTTACCAACGTCCCAATCTGATCAATCTTGACTGAAATCTCGTCACCATCCCTGAGCACGACTCTTGGTTGACGGAAATAGCCAATTCCTGCAGGCGTACCGGTCAAGAAAATCGTTCCGGCCTCGAGAGTTGTTCCCTGTGAGAGGTAGGAGATTTGCTTCCTAATGTTGAAAATCATATTGCTTGTATGACCATCTTGAACTGTGGTTCCGTTGTGGATGGCTTTGATGGATAGGGTCTGGGGGTCACTAATGACTGACGGAGCGACGAGAACAGGACCTGGCAATTCACCTATTAGTCTGTATACATAATTAACAAATAGTGGCAGACTAACCAATAGGACAACTTCCATCAAGACCCTTGGAAAACGACCACTGAGCCGTAAGCATCTGCAGCGTGCGGGCTGACACATCATTCGACGCTGTGTAACCAAGCACATAATCCAACGCATCTTCTTCACTGATATTCTTGCCCGTTCTGCCAATCACGACGCATAGCTCGGCTTCGTAATCACTTGTGTCGTCCTGCGCGCATTTCGGGATGTTGATTGCGGCGGGGTAGGGTCCGGTGAGGGCTGTTCTGGGCTTTGTGAAGAGGATCGGGACTTTAGGGATTGGCATGCTTGCTTCCTATGAAAAAAAAAAATGAGTATGAATTGAATCTATGCTGCAGGCGATGCCATTCACCTCCGCATGATCCGTGTAATTCAACCCTAAGCATCTAATATAGTTGCACTGATCCCTCGAAACCGGAGAGAGGAGCTGCACAAATATCAGTTGAGTGATTCATGAGCAACTTCAATGTTTCGAAGACTAAGCACATACCTGCTTGACATGCAAGATCTCTTTGGTCACCTTGCCGTCGAAGATCGTTCCGTCAATCAGGTACACGGCAATCTCCTTGCCTTCAGCGATGTCTAGACCAACATCTCGACTAGTATCAACAAGCTGGCCGAGATGTTCCTGGCTATCTTCAACAGCAATGAAGCGAACTAGATGTGTCCACGAAGGCATGATAAAAGTATGGTCACAAAGCACCTGGAAGAATCCCAGAAGAAAAATAAAAATAGATTTGTTGATTGCATGAAAATCGGCAGTACACAATACTTATGGAGATTCCCATCAGCTTTTCATAACGATCTATATCCGCAACTGTAAGTCCGATAGTTAGTCTGAAGCTTAATACAGTGGGATACAGCGGGACGGTTCAAATTCCAATTCCATGCTGGGGATAGTACTACGGGAAAACAGAATAGCCCTAAGGGTTAAGTTTTTTTAATGCATAGATCAGGAAGAAATCACAAGCGTCCCGCTACAGCCGGCGGGACATGTATAACCCTAATTCGAGAGTGCCACAATCAACGTATCCATTTGGGGTAGTTGTCGCGACATTCCCCAGTTGATTGAATCGTAACTTTCCTCAATATAAGTTATGTCGATATTAGATTAACGTGTAATCAGTCAGTTCAATGGGCAAGTGTCTGATGTGCTGTTCTTGTGCAGCTTGCACCGATATTTATAGTATCAGAGCCAGTAGCGCAGCGACCTCGGGAAAATCACTTAACAGTATTCTAAGCTACATCTGAGTTGACCAAAGTAGCAACTAAATTGATTTCTCCAAATCTATGATTAAATCATCATGGTTATGATCACTATTCAAGGACGATTCGCACATGGAGTTGGGTCATAGAGATACAACGACGCCGTGTCATTTCTAGTGAAACCTGGATATAAGGAATAGGGGTTGTACTATATCTAAGCAAATATGCGATTTGTTTGCTTATAAAATGCGCTTTGTTAAAGGGAGGTCTTACCGTTTACTCCAATTGGACGTGTGGGGCCCCGCACTTTCCTCAAGCTCATCCCCAACTCCAACCTCAACTCTTCCGTTATTTGCCAAAAATCAGGCAAGATGATATCAAAATCAAAGAAATATGGTCAATAGACGAGGATCTAGAAAGGAGCGAATCTGCCCTTGGTGCTCGCAATCATTCACCAAGGATGAGCATCTCGCGAGGCATATTCGGAGCCATACGAAGGAGAAACCCTTTTCCTGCACGACGTGTAGGAAATCTTTTACGCGACAGTACGTTTATATTCTCTGCTAACACTTTGATTCTTACTGAGAAGAAACCAGTGACTCCCTTCTGCGACATTCCAGATCGCATCTAGAAGACCAACAACAAGCGCGTCATTCACCCCATTCGCCTCAGGATGATTTGTCATCTAGAACGGCAGACACAGTCTCAGCTCTACTCAATCCCGCTATTGAAGCAGATAACTCCAGGATTTTCGAGTCAGCTGCTGCCATAACGACACCGTCATTCACTCAATCATCACCATCGACCCATGGACATCAGGCCAGTCATTCCCTTCCCTATGAATATGACTCGGCGCTGGGCGTGGGAGGGATATCCAACTGGTCTGCGCCAAGTCTCGCACAGCCGATTAATCATAACAATCAATTCTCGCTTCTCGCCGATAATCTGAACAGACCGGAAGCAGCTAGCATCAACATGACCAATTCTTGGATGTTCAGTCCCAGTCATCAGTTCCCTGGGTGGCTGGTCGATGAGGAGTTTGACCTTAGTGCTCTCTGTGCGAACATACCGCCTTCTGGAACTTCTTTTTCAATGGACTGGTCCGGTCAAGGGTTCTTCGCTAGTGATAGACTTCAGATGAACGACAGCAGCGACGCCAACATCATTATTGAAGCTCCCTCGGAGATTATCAGTGAATCGAAAGAAGAGAAAGTCAAACGGTCTTGGTTTACGTATCTAGGTCCCGAGCGGAGTGGTCATGTTACTCCGGACGGAACCAATGAGCCTACAAGTGTCGATGAACGATATAGGGAAGATCTATCTCGCGAGCTTCAGCAGCGACGGATAACCTATGAGCCACTTCCATCTACCGATTTTCTGGTATCGACCACTCAGAGCTATTGAACAAGACCTTGCAGCTGACTATTACAGAATCTATGCATACAAATGTATTTTACGAGATTTCATCCGATATTTCCGATTGTCCATGCACCCACATTTCGGCCATCTGCAAAGCGGTCTCTGCTGTTGATTTCAATATGCTCTGTGGGAAGTCTGTTTCTGGGATCACCGTATGCCGTGGCACAGGGGAACAGATTGTTTGAACGGCTGAACAAGGCTATTCTTGCGTCGGTATGTCAGTCTTTCTTGTATTAGTGTTTCAGCATATGCTAATAGTAATCCTTTGCAGTGGGAAATGTACTTTGTTCGAGGTGCACCAGAAGCGCTGGCAATGACTCAAGCAGCTTTGTTGGGGCAGACATTTGCCATGCTTTCGGGGGTAAGAATGCACTCCTTGCAGAAAATCGTACAAAGGTTGATTGATTATATGACAGAATCCGAGACACATCGTCTTGTTTCAAACATTTCACGGGACGCTTATTGCGGTAAGTCTAGATCAAGAATTACATTTCAACAGCAGCTACTTATCAGAAACAGTGGGCGCGAAGACAGAATATGTTCAATCAAGACATGGAGGCTATATATCCTAAAGATATGCAAACGGATAACGAAGTATCGTGGAGGCGATGGATATACGGCGAGGAGAAACGACGGTACGTTTTGAAATCGCAACTATATATTCACGAGCGTCAATTGATATCTAACAGGGTCGCTGTTGGTCTTCGCATACATGATTCAGAGTCCGCAGAACTATTCATGACCGAACCGTTTCTACGCTGTTCGGCGGCGGCATCGGCAATTGCGTCTGATGAGCTGTGGACTGCACCGACTTCTACTGCTTGGGCACACGCTTTAGATGAGCGTAGGCATCAACAGCTGGCCAATTCAGAATACAGCCCACTTTCCATCGATCAAACAGGTGGAGATGTAACCGCACCAGCTGCATACCCAACATTCGCACTCTACGCTTTTCTAGAAGGGAAGACGAGCCAAATCATGGAGCGAGTATCATTACAAGAATCTCTGAAACGAATATCGCAGGAGGCCACGCCAGCGCTGATTACTGTTTACAACAACCGCTTTCGTCAACACTCACAGTCAGATGACTTCAGTCTAAAGGCACTCTGGCATTCAATCTTCATAATCCTGTATTGCAACATGAACAAACTTGAGTGCGCCATTGGACGGGAAGGATATAAAAAGGCGCAAGACCACCTAGAGTATGCAATTACATGGGCGTCTTCCCTAGACGGCCATCGATGCGCCATTCATGCAGCTTTGATTCTACGACATCTACAACGCATTCCAATCGGACAAGAACCTGGTATACATGTACCGCGATTGATTTACCGGTCTGCTTTGGTGTGGTATGCCTATACACGATTTGGTCGAGATGACAGCTCTACGTCTTCTACTGATGGGCTCAACTTCCCTGAGCTTAATGGCACTGGTATTGACGCTACGCGAGTACTGTTCGCCGCCAATGGATTCAAGAGGAGTCGACCCACAACGTCGGAGTCGAGTACATTGTTCCATCTGATTGATCTTTTAGCGCGACTCGGTCATTGGGGGATTAGCCAAAAGATGGCGTCGCTGTTTTCGGTTTTGGTGCATGATCACGATGTCTGAAGCTAAGCAGGATTTCGGTGTGTTATTTACCCCGTGTTTTGTGAAATCCGGGGAAGATTATATTTCCCCGCTCACGGATGGGACGTCCCGCGGCGGGAAGCGAAGGAGTTGGAATGTACCTGGTTCAACGGTTTCCAGGCTTCTACCTTCAAAAAATATCCAATATCGATACTTTCAACAAGGTAGTCGCGTTTCTTGCTTATTCAACATGCCCTTCGAAGAACGTATCGACACCCATGCTCACCTCCTACCACCGTTCTATCGCCAAGCGTGCATTGATGCTGGGCATGGGAAACCAGACGGCATGCCGGAGCTGCCGGTAAGCATTCCACCTGTTCAATACATGGAATAAATTCAGAGCTGATTATCATAGAAATGGGACATTGAAACTCACCTCGGCCTCATGCAGAAATTAAACATCTCCAAATCAATCTTGTCAATCAGCTCACCCGGTACACACCTCATTCTTGGAGACCACAAAGCCGCGCGTGAACTCACCCGTTCTTGTAACGACTACATGTCTGACTTGGTCTCTCAATACCCATCAAAACTAGGTTTCTGGGCATCCGTACCTCTTCCAGACGTCGAGGGAAGTTTGGAGGAAATCGCACGCGCATTTAACAAACTCAATGCAAACGGCATTGCCCTCGAAACAAATCACCATGGCATATATCTCGGCGACCCAAAATTCGACTCCATCTTCGAAGAATTGAATAAAAGACACGCAAAAGTGTTTATCCATCCGACCACACCATGCGTCCTTCAAGGAAGCCATGACCACACGGAAACAGTAGTGGCAGCGACTCCATTAACCCAATTCCCTAATCCGATGTTTGAATTCCTTTTCGACACTGCGCGCGCACTTATCAATCTTTTCGTGTCGGGAACAGTAGCGCGCTGTCCAAATATTACGTTCATAATCCCGCATGCCGGCGGCGCAGTGCTGCCTCTAATCGAACGCTTTACTTCCTTTGGTCGCCTTATCGGCGCAGACCAGAGTCTCACCTCGCAGGCTATAAAAGACACTTTTGCACGACAATTCTATTTTGATCTTGCCGGTTTCCCGTTTCCAGATCAGATTAAGGAGTTATTGTTATATGTGAAGACAGATAGATTGTTGTATGGAAGTGATTATCCGTTTACGCCTGAAATAGCTGTGCTGGGACTGGCGAACGTGATGGCGAAAGAAATGAAGGCGATATGGGAGGATGAGAAGGAAAGAGAAATGATATTATCAGGGAATGCGAGGAGATTATTACCTTCTTAGTCTACATAATTAGACCGAGTCAGCTTAAGCATGTATATAACCCTAATAACCCTAATGCAGGTATGAACCACGAGATCTGTGCGAAATGGACGGGATACTTGACAGGGATATCCGAGCGGCCTCAGCCACTACACACGTACTACACAGCATTGACCCTTGACAAGGACAAATTGGATGTTTCACATAGAGTGGATATCAACTTATCAAGTGTAACTCACGTCGATCTCGTTAAAGCAGATAAACGATTGGAAGCGTAATTGTATAGTTATCTGCATCCATGCGTAAGTTGGATACGTAGTGTGGTGTGTTGCGATAGGACCTCGGAGGGAGAACACCCCTCCTCATAGTAGGCTCATAGTACGGAGTACGTGGATAAGTGATGGGTTTGCATAAATGACAACTCAGTGCGTGCGGGGTTTTGGGGTGCTAGGTACGTACAGTGATCTGCTGTAGACAAGTCAAGATCGAAGTTCATCGAACCTATAACCTGCGGAGTATTAGGGCTTCAGTGGTCCGTAGCAAGAAGTACATACGTATCCTCCGAGGCTAGATAGACAACGACGTCATCTACCTCCCTATCCAAAGATGAAAGACTAGCAGCTACTAAAAATGCAAGGAAGTGGACGGAAGCCCACGGAAACACAGACAAGCCCAGATCATGGCAGACAAGGACAAGCGAGTCATTCGATAGAAAATAAAATCAAAAGTCGCAAACGAAAAGGGGAAGCGTCAGCGACAAGGAGCATGAAATGAAAATTTTAGGTGTGGCGGCAGGACCGAGCGGTTATTGGCCGTGTACCTATTCATAGCAGCAGATACCGCGGTGTAATAGTGGTGGCTGATATAGCTGTCAATCATAATACGCATACGGATTACTCCGTAGGAAGTGCATGGGATGAAACGGTCAGATAAAGAATATGTAGCAACAATCATCAACAAGATGAAATTATGGTAAGTAGATAGAAGACTAAAAATCGGACGGTGACGAATGTAAACGCACAGCTCTGATTGGACGAGGGTTGTGTCGCCACGTGATTGGCCATCTTCTGCCTCAGGCACGATGACGCAGCGGATCGACTGCCAAGAAACGCCAAGAGGAGCCGTCGTCGGAGTTTTTCTTCCTTTTTTTCCCTTTCCATCTTCTGTCCTTGGAGATAGAGATGGCGTTGATTGAGGGTATTGACTGGCAGTCGTCATTGAAGACGTTTGACGATGAACCTACCAGCCACTATCCGTAAGTCCAGACTGACATCAATCCATTATCCGGTGGTTCGCTCGGGATCTAACTGGGGCGGACGCGAAACATCTTCTGGCCAGGGCCTCCAGCACTCCTTCAGTGGATGCGCTGGGACAGTGGACACACCCTAAAACTCTGGTGAGTGGTGGCCATTAAGTCTAAAGTTCAAGCCTATCAGTGATTAGCACTCGCTACAGTGGGGATGTGGGCTCTCTCATCGGCTCTAGAAGATCTGGACTCCCGACTGTCGCATTGACGTTGCCTCCGCAGATTTACAGATGTGAGCTCTTTTCTTTCTCTTCTTCTACCTTTCTTGCACTCATTTTCTTTTTTCGTTTTTTACTCCGTCATTTCTATATATATTTCTTTTGTTACATATTCCGATCATCTGGCGACCAGCACCTCGAAACGGAGGCGGTTCTTTCCACTTCTACGACACTCACTACACCACATTCGTTTACCTCATCCACACTCCTACTGTACATTGTACATAACACAATAGCAAGAGAAATACATAATTCACCTGGTCGTCGACCAGCATTCGACCGCCACAATGTCCACCCCCATACACGAGATCGACGAGCCGAGATATTCGACCGCCACCACTCGTTTCCCTGATATCGACGAAGACGAGGACGAATACCGTGGTAGAGATAATTTAAGGCTGGATACACTGAATGTGACTTCATCAAACACACGAACCGAACCGTCGCCATCGGCTGCCCGTGAGCAGGCTCTACGACTAGACGATGACCTGGCTGTCCTGCACGCAGAGCGAGTAGTCTCAAACTCACAGCGAAGCGAAGAACACAACAGTGAAGGAACGTCACTACGTCAACTCCGTTCGCGAACTGAACATGTGGATGAATTTGATGTTGCTACGAATCCGCTGCATGAGACGGCAGCTATGTACAATGCACCGGAGGATCCTCATACCAATATCGCGAAAATATTGAAGAGGATTCATAGCTCGAGTTTTCTCGTTCGTTATTTCTTCTACATTACGCCTTTGACGCTGATTTTGTTGATTCCGCTATTACTGGGCGCCTTGGTTTTCAAGTCAGCCAATGTTGGAGGCGTGAAGTTGTTGTGGTTTTCCGTATGGTTGGAGATTTTCTGGTTGACTCTTTGGGCGGGCAGAGTATGTTGTCTCCCTTATAACCTCATGGTATTATACTAACGATGTAGATTACTGCAAAATGCTTCCCTCCCGTTTTCGGCATCGTCTCATCCATCTTTACCAACAACCAGAAAAAATATCGTGATCTTGCCAGAGAGTTGGAACTGCCCTTGACACTCTTTTTCTGGTGGTTGGGAGTAGAGATCTCGTTCCTGCCAACCATGATTAACCATCATGTCGATGGCAACAGATCAGTCAAAGAATGGGAGAGCACGATGAACAAGGTTATTGTGTCTATATTTGTTGGCGCCATTCTCAACTTGATTGAAAAGATCATCATGCAGTTGATTGCCATCAGCTTCCATACTCGTACATACGCAGATCGAATTGAAATCAACAAGTTCCAGATCTCGAACCTCACCAAACTATACGCTTACTCCCGGGAGAGGATTTCTGAAAAGGACGAGGATTTTGAAGAACATGGCAGCGGGACACAATCCGGTACCAAGACGCCTTTGAACGTTGCCGGGACGGCTCTGAAAGTTGGCAAGAAGACATTGAACAAGGTTGGGGATATGGCAGGCGTCGTTGCGGGCGACTTTACCGGCAAAAAGATCAACAAAAGCAGCCACCCGCACCAAGTTGTGCTTACTTTGCTTAGTACGAACACTGGCGGTCAGGTATTGGCACGACGATTGTATCGTACTTTTGTCCGTGATGGATTTGACACTATCTTTTCTGGAGATTTGAAATCTGCTTTTGACAATAACGAGGAGGCGGAGGCTGCATTTACCATGTTCGACAAGGATATGAATGGAGATATCTCTATGGAGGAGCTGGAAGCTGTCTGTGTTGAGATTGGTCGTGAGAGAAAATCTATCACTGCGTCGTTGAAAGATTTGGACTCCGTCGTGTCAAGACTCGATGCAGTGCTCTTCTTTATCGTCTGTGTCGTCACGCTTTTGGTCTTTTTGTCGCTGATTTCGACCTCTGCTGCTGGTGTGTTGACATCGGCCGGTTCGACTATTCTAGCCCTGTCTTGGTTGTTCTCTGCCACCGCTCAAGAATTCTTGCAGTCCGTCATTTTCGTCTTTGTGAAGCACCCATTTGATGTTGGCGACCGAGTGACTATCTACGGCAACACAGGAGACACCATGAAAGGAGACGACTACTTTGTCAAGGAGATTTCTCTGCTTTACACCGAGTTCAAGAAGATGCAGGGTCACGTCGTGCAAGCACCAAACAGTTATCTCAACACTTTGTTCATCCTGAACCAGCGTCGTTCCGGAGGTCTTGCGGAGGCCGTACCTGTTGTCATCAAATACGGAACGACCATCGAACAAATGGAAGCACTACGACAGCGATTGCTAGAGTTTGTACGCACGGAAAAACGCGAGTACCAGCCGAGCATCATTACAGAACTAAGAGAAGTCACTGAAGCTTTTTCGCTCACTCTTAACGTCGTCTTCTTCTACAAATCCAACTGGCAAAACGAAGGTCTCCGTCTCACAAGACGTAACAAGTTTATTTGCATGTTGATGTTATCTATGCAAGAAATCGGCATTGAAGGACCTCGTATGAACCTCCAGGGTGCTCACGTCGACTATCCCTTCCACGTCAACCACCACGGACAACCACCTAGCTACGCTGCCTCCACCAGACCCAGTCCAAGCCAACAACAACCGAACGAGACCATCCTCGAAGAACGCGATCCCAACCTCCCCGAAAACTCCGCATACACCTCCAGCAGCGCCGCCCCCATCCGTCCTCAACACTCCATCCTTCGCAAAGGCTCCATGACAGCCGCGGCCCGCGCACGCGGAGAATCCCTAAGCCGGCCCGGTCGACGCGTCGATTTCTCCCTCGGCACAACCGCCTTATCCGCCAACGATCTCATGGGAGACGTCTTTGAAGACCGAACTCCCTCGCGGCTCGAAGAAGTCGTTCGCAACGCCAATCGTGAGGCGATGGAGCGCCGGATCCGAGACGATGCCGCGGCTTCGCATGAGAGTCTTTCGTCTGCGTCGCGGGCTGCTGCTGCTGCTGCGGATCGTCAGTCGAGAGCATCGATGGAGTCGAGGAGTTCGTTTGCTGCTGGACGGCCGAGCCAGTCATCTTCTATGAGTCGGGGTGGTGGTGGGTTTCTATCAAGACTCGGTTCGCATCACAGTCGTGTGAGAAGTACCGATAGCGATGATTTGATGGAGCAGGGGTTGAAGAATCAATAGTCTTCTCCCTTTATTCGTGTTGTTGATCGTTGTCCGAGGCGATGTGGCTTGTCTCATGATGACGTTACTGCATATCCTCCTCATACCCTTTGTTCCTTTAATTTGTGTCAACATTAGCGTTTCTTTATAGATATAGATCGTTGGTTTGCCTTTTCTTCGGGACATTTGTTAATATTGTCCACACAAAATGATATTTTTCTTCTATTACGAGACTCATCAAGTATCAGTCCTCTATTGAAATCATTTTATTTTCAATACTGTCAACAACACTGGAGGGGAATTACGACGGAACGAACATCCCGCCAACAACATTCATCGATATTTGGTGATGGATGATGGATCGTGGAGATAACTTCCGAACCATACATTCCCTCACATTGTTGATTAGGCGGGGAAAGGCAGTTGCAGTCCACAAATTCGGGTCATGATAAACGGCCTAAATAATGGCCCTGGTTTTAAAAAAGATCAGTAGGATATCATGTTTCGTTATTTGTACTACGAAGACAAACATTCTGACTGGCGGTCGATCCTAGGTATGCTGGTAACGCGTCTCAAAAAAGCGTGAGCTGATCGAATATTTGACATTTGATATTACCAAGCGAATCAGAAGCTCGAAAATGCCATCCTTGGATCATAGCTTAGTCCTATAGTTTTGTCTGTCCATTGTAATGGGTAATGGCCATATTTTGAATCCCCATAGTTAATACAAAAGACTTCGGGCATACCTAGGGCAACGTGCACCAAGCCCTAAGGCGGCCGAAGCAGTTACAGAACAAAGTATCAATTGATGAAGCGCCCAACGATCTAGGTTGATGATATGTAATCCAGTTAAATAATCACACGCAATGCCTCGTGGATAAATCAGTTGCTCATTGATTCGTTTTTAAGGTCCCATCAGATAAACTGGTGATATCCAAGCACTGAGCTACATGGATTGCAAATAAGAACGAATCATTGCACAAACCACATTATGTCCTCTGCCAATGTCTCGCCTGTTATTGTGAAGTTGATTTCTTCAGATGTCGAGGAGATAAGTTTTATCCTGGCGCAACACTCATGTCTCAATTTCAGTCCATCGTCGGGTCTTCGACTTCCTAGTGTGGCTGGACCCCATACATCGGCCTCTTTTGTTAGTATCTTGGACACAAGGATATATTGAAGTCCCTCATTCCACTTGCCAAAATCTTCGTCGCCTTCGGGAAGTAACTCAACCTGATAGAGATAGTTTTGGCTACCTGAACTTGATAATAACACCATTCGACTCCCTTCAGCCCCAGCAAACGAAGAATCAAGCTTGAAGCCAGGATACTCAACAGCAAGTGCCACAGACGACCCATCAATCCTACATATTCTCCCAAACCGAGTATCGTCACGAGCCGTATCCATCCCCAACGTAAAATCATCGTTCCTCCCCGCCATCAACGACTTTGGCGCCCATCGATATCCATCCCGCTGCAAACGCGGAAGATGGTTGAATATGATTCCCGCTTTAAATCGACCAATATCTTGCAGAAAAGCTTCCATGCGCAGATCCGCCAGGCTGACTTTCTGGGACAAGTCGTCGGTCGGTCGTTCTGGGTCCAGGAACGGAGTAGGATCCATACCAAGAATCGTCGCTGCGCAGAGGACTTCATCTGATGCGCGGGTCGTCCTTCGATGCGAAAGACTACCCATTAACGGGAGAAATGCGGCATGAGGTAGATTGAGATCTGTTTCTCCGAGCCTCACTCTGGCAACTGCGCCTTTTAGAAGTGTGTAGTACGACGTGACGTTACCTCTTGCGATATCCACAAAGGGGTATAATGACCATGACGGCGGTGGTTCTTTGTGTATTCAGCTATTTGCTGTTCCATGGTCTCGGCGTGTATCGATGCATCTTGGAAGCGGAAAAGGAGCTGTCGAGCTCAAAAGCCTTCTTGAAACGTCCAAAGTCTTCGAACCCAGCCAGACTCGTATAGAGCCATGGATTGATCTGCGAGCGGTGCTGAGACTGAGATTTTCTGTATTCCTGCGTCGAGGACGAGTACTGCGGCGGCTTGTTGGTAGATGTTTCGCATAGCGACAATGCACTTTTTGCGAAAGATGTCGTGCTCTTTACGAACAGGGACGCAGAGCGTATCCATCCAAAAGGGGACATGGCCGGGTTTCCCATTCGGTCCGAAGCCATAGACTTCATCCACGAGACGCTGGATTCGTGATAGTTGACAGGCTGGAAGGGAGTTTTGGTGTTCGTTACCGAGGCCGTCGGCCCAACTGCGATGTCGTGAATAAGTAAATAATTTCTTTCGAATGTTAGTTAGGGTATGCTGGGGTTTCTTACACATGAGAGATTGCTACATATATCGGAACCCTTTCCGGAATGACGGGCGTACCATCTGCTCTAATCTCGACAGATGGAACATGGCCTGGGGTTGATTTGTATTCCTGTAGGTGCAGCGGTTTGCCATCTGTCTCGGTCCAGACAACCAACGGGGTACCGCCATTGCTGATAATGTCAAGCATCTTATCCATTGACGGTTCATGATGCTCACACTAAGAATCATCCGTGACATGTCTAGTCCTATAGACATCTCGATTGAGACCCTTTGACACACATCTAAGCTCTGTACATTGCGCGTGATCTTCCGTGTGTCTTTGCGGATTTGCCCCCAGGTAATAGAGACCATCTATGCTGAAATCCGCCACGGTCGTGTCGATCAGTGAAGGGCACCAATTCGCACTTCGCAGACGGTCTGTTAGGGGTGTATCGACGTTCCAGCTGAGCGTTGAACCTCCTCGCACACGGTAAATGTCTTCGATAGCCTCGCTGAATGTGAATCCGAGGGCGGCAATGGACAGCGCAATTGTATCGTCAACTGGCCAGCTTTTGACTACTAGTTTATCTTGGTGTTATCTCTTATTCCGCACATGTGTTTGCAATAGCAATATCCACTAGGTTGCCATATGTACGACCCAGAGTAAGATATTACACATGAACCGACAGTTGCCTATGCTAAACATCCTGGATGATCACAACTGTCACGCTACGGTCCCGACGATCCCATCCCTTACCCTGAGGATCGTTTTGAATCATCGTGTACGGCCTGCACTCATTCTATGAATATGAATAGTCAGTTCTCTTCAGTAGTCTCGGAACCGGAATAGCGATAATCCGTGTGTACTGCCTCAGGCACAAAGATCTACATAATCCAGTTCGCCTTTAGTCATTTGTGTCCTCCGTTCTAAAACCTAACCAAAAATGTTGCAGGCATTAAAGGGCGTCACATCAACACGACTCAGCTATCATCAGTGGTTTTTTCTGTTTCTCTTTTCTTTTCTTTTCTTTTTGCCCTTACCCTAAACTCCTCATTTTAATATGGTGGCATCCGCAGCGTCTGGTCCTCTATACAGAACACCTTACCCCATTACATTTGGAGATAATTCGATGCCCATTCTTGGACTTGGAAGGTTTGGTTGTGTCTTCAAGTCCAGCGAAGATCGTGTCGTTAAAAAGCCCAAGACATATCCTAAGGTGGACGATCCTGACATCGCCTGTATCAATGAAGCGAACGTGATATGCTTCAGGAATGAGACAAATGTCTACAAACGCTTGGGACGACACAAGGGAATCCTTCAATACTTTCGGATTTCTGAATACTCGATAGAGCTTGCCTTTGCCAATCAAGGCGATCTGTTTACATATATGCGAGAGAATCCTAGGCCGGCAGAAGCTGTTAGATTGGAGTGGATTCGGTCGCTAGCGGATACTTTCGCGTACGTCCATTCTTGCAGGGTTGTCGTCGAGGATATTGGCTTGAAGAACATACTTGTTCACAACAATTGTCTCAAGCTTGTTGACTTTGGCAATTCGTTTCTGTTACCGATGGACACGGATATGGAGCAATTTTGCGTCGAAGATATCACTCCCGATCTTGAGATATTCCACCTCGGCTGTGTGTTTTACTCAATTGTGATATGGTCTGAGTTTGAATATAACTGCTTTGAGCACAACCGCCTGCCAAAATCGGACCAACTTCCAAATACAGACGGTATCCTCGGCGAAGTTATAATCACAAAGTGCTGGACGGGTGGCTATGTTAGCATGGAAGATTTGAGACAAGAGGTCGAAGCTCTACTAGGTTCATAGATTACTCCTTTGAGGACCCTGAATCTTTTTTGCGGCTCTAATAGTCTATACAAAACGATATGACTTCACACGAATCGGTGCTGCATACTATTCCAGTCTCCTTGATAGAGTGTTCCCTACCATTATATAACATGCAGAGTATAATCGACAAACAGCATTTATTACAAAAGCCTATGCTCCGACAGTAACTCTCTGAGTAGTCTACATTCCCAAACTTGATGCCGGCCCACTCGCACCATTATCACCATCACGATTCGTTGGTCCAGGCTTTTTCTGGTTTCGGCAAGTAGGACATTTCACTATTCGATTGCGCGAGGAGGGCTTATGCACATTCTCAGCATTGGGGCACAATGCTGGAGGACGCCGTGCTTGTGCAGTCAGACAGAGCCACTCTCGGGCAACTGGAGGCTCTATGGTCGTGTGCCCGCAAGCTCAAGTACACGGTGACGGATGCTCAATTCTACATGTGCACCTAACGGCTGTATTTGTAGAGGCCTGGTTCAAGGCTGTCAGATAAGAACGCTCCTACAAAACTGACTGGAAGAAGCCACCTACCATTGTACAGTCCAGAGATAAAAAGTAATAAGGTTGGGTTTAGAGTGAGAGGAAGTGACGGACAAGTATGCCTAAATAACTTGAAAGGTGGCTGGTTTTTGAAAGAAAGATTGTATCAGTCTTGGTATCTTTCAGGCACTCATGCAATCTTGCTCAAAGGTAAGTGATAGGCCACATATTTATACTTATTTTTGTTGTCTGCGGCTTTCCGCCAAATCTAGTCCCTTGAGCGGCCTCGTGGTGATGGGCATCAGCAATTGGATGCTTATGGCGTCCCAGCACAAAGTATACGAAGTATTTCATGGTGTCCGGGAAAGGAAAAATTCAAGCACGTGCGAATATATGTCTGCGTCGGACTGCTCCTACCAAGAACTCCTTGACGCGCTGACCGAATATGGCACCCTGGGTGAGCATGGCCCTAGCGTCGAAAAACGACGTACGGATATGGACATGCTGTTTCATGTGTATCGAACTTCGCCGCGGACACATACTGCATGGCTAGCAGACAGCACGCGGAGTCTGCTACATCCTGGTGCTTTGCGGAAAACCGTTGATATTGTCCATTTTGAATGGCATGGTCAAACCGGAGACGTAGAATATTGTCCTTGAGCTACGAGATAATCCTGACGCGTGTAATTAAGCCGATGGTGCTATACATCTATATACCTATCAATACGTATTGTCAAGATTGCTTGATACAGAGGACGTTCTATGGCAGTGTCCCCTCCTTTACAGGGGCGTCACTACAATCGATATTAGGGTTATATTCTGTTCTAGGGTTAGGGCTTGAAAGTTGGTCGACAATCTGAAATATCTTCACACCTCCGACTCCATAACACTATAGTCCATTTATTCGGCTTCTTGGGTTCCTCTTTCGCAGACCGTTAGTACTGGTCATCTAAAACAGTTATCATGAAGCAATGCTCCAGAGAACGAGTCCACATTCAATGTTGCCCGGGTGATGCGGCATGAATAGGTAAACACAAGAAATGAGACTGCCTTGCATGTATCTTCATACCACTAAAGCTGGAACCTTCAATGTTCTATTACCTAGAGCATGTATCCTACGGGACATCAATGCATCGATTGACTTAAGTACTCAACATTTCAAATCTCCACAAAATGCCTCGCAATTTATTCCTCATCGTGTACAAATCGCCCCTCTTATCGGCGGGGTTGAGGATAAATATGTCGCCGATGATGATACGGATCTAAGGGACGGTGGAGAGAGAGATAAATCTCCTCGAGATCGCATTGAGGAGGTCGCGCTTGAAATTCCAGCTCCTGGTCCGAGCATGAACTCTGCGTCCAGGGATGCTGTATGGTTTTCCATGTTTTCTGCCTGGGATCAAGTTGTCTAATGCTAGATAGGCTCCGACTAAGCGAACTCAATTGAGGAACTGTCAGCATTGGCTCACGGACTTTGTTGCACAACTAGTGGAGAGAAATATTTTACCTGCAAGTGCTAATTCTGTGGTGGAGGGCGCACCGAAAAATTAGTCGTCAAGTCTGCATGGATCTTGGTTAAGTATCCTCGGCGCAATGACTAGTAATGGTGATAGTTATTCTACTGTAACATCATCTTCTCTTCCTCATACTAGTCCCTACTAGTGTCATGCAAGTTGGTTTCGTAACAAACATATGCAGTCATTGCAGTGGATATAGGAGGCTAAGCTTTCAGAGCCCCTCTTACGGGCAAGGCTGGGTAGTCCATAATAGGAAGGTGGAGTTTCCTAAAGCATTGATGGAAATATCCCTAGATAAGTAAGACAAGCAAAGATACCTAGTGGTTATGCCACGCAAATGGAAAGCAGGGCATATCATTAGATCAAATAATTCGCTCATCACTTGACAAGTTGGCATGCAGTCCGAGCAGACCAGAAAATGACACGGTCTGGGCGGGATCTGGAGTGCTTGGTTCATTTCCCTTATTCAAAAATAAGGACCTGTATGTGTCATCTCTATGGACACGCGAACTCTTGGGTAGGAGATTTGGGATCAGAGATGTGTTATCTCCAGAATATAACTAGCAGACCCGTGGCGAGGATTCACATTCGCAGTGCGCTAGGCAGGATATCCTATAGTAAGGGTACGGAGTACCATCAATTGATAAGTCTAGTCAACTGACGTTTGGCTCCAAATATGCTACTTTGATTCGGCGACAGAATTGACATTAATCGCGTTATCAACACCCTGGGAATTACTAGATAACGAAATTGTAAGATCCCACAAATCAAAATCAACAACACAGTTGCTGGGATAAGAAGTGGTTGCTCCCCCATGCTCAAGGTAACATCGCGCGTAATCTGTATATCGGTTTATAAATGCCCTATTGTTTGTTTTAAAAATTGAATAAGAATATTCACAACCATGCGTGCGCCTTTTAAGTAAATTTATACATATATAATACTATACATACATATATCCATCAGTCTTTGCCCTTCTCTTGCCTGTTTTCCTTGAACCTTTCCATTTCTTTTACCTAGGTATACTTGTTTGCTCTTTGCTTTGTGTATTGGTGTATCGTCTCTCCCCATAAACTTCGTCCATAATGTCTATGCTACCTGGTCCCATTGGTATCACAGCCCCTACTGAGCAGGTCCGAGAGACGGGTGCTTCACCTGATGAAATCCGCAAATATGAACGCGATGGCTCTCACCCCGGAGTGCGCCAACGTGAATGGGGGTTGAATGCACGTCTCGCCACAGACGTGACATTTGAAGAATACACCTACTGGGCCAAGGTTGAACGTGAGATGGAAGAGGAGGAGTACGCGCGCTTCAGGAGTGTGGCCGCTACAGGTTTCATGGGAACCATTAAGAACTATTTCACCACCAACCCTTATGAGGATGCCAAGGTCCACGAATCGCGTGAGATTCAGGGCAATAGTGATTCCACTGACCAGTCCGAGAAGAAGTCAGGTGTCCCCGTCCAGGGCGACGATAGCGGCATCAGCCCTATTGCGCCTGCCGGTACGCACGAGCTGGACGCCGAGTGGCGAACGGCCGCAAGAGCCCTGCGTACTGCTGGTTGGGGAACAATCTTCTACTTGATCACCACCGATATTCTAGGCTGGTCTCAGACGCCGTACGTCTTCACAAACACCGGCTACGGGCTGGGTGCCGGTATTTTCATCCTCATGGGTTTCGCTGCCTTCGCATCTGGAATCATGATCTGGCGTACCTTTATAGGCCTAGACTCGTCACGATTCCCTATTTTGAGCTTTGGCGACCCTTTTCATCGTCTCTTCGGCCCCCGTGCGCGTCATTTCATCAACTTCTTGCAATCTCTGCAGATGTTCCTCAGTGTTGCCGTCGTTCTTCTCGGTAACATGGGAATCATTGCCCAGCTCGGAGGAAACATCAATCTCTGCCTGATTGTTGCCGGTGTGATCTCGCTTGTTGTCAGTATGATCAGTGGTTATCTGCGATCCCTGAAGCACCTTGGCTGGTTCTGCAATCTAGCGGTGTGGGTCAACATTGTTTCTTTCTTTATTATGTGAGTGAGATTCGCTATCTCATAGTATCTACATTATTTGATGTAGTAAGGACATTAACTGGAGGTTGTTTAGTATTGGTGCGGCAGCCCAGTATCCGCCCGATCCTACTGCTCAAGTCAACAACGGTATCTTGAATAAAACCTGGGCCGATCCTGCTACAATGGCGCCGGTCAAAACATTCGTTGGAACCCCTCCTGCCGAGTACCAGCCAGCCAATACAGATCTTTTTGCCGCCAAGTTCAGCGGCATCAACACCATGGTTTGTAAGTTTGGTCCCAATCCGTCGAAAGCCGTAATTCCACTTGCTTACCGGCCTGGTAAGATGCGTACTCCGGAGCTGTCATGTTCATCGCCTTCTTGGCTGAGATGCGCCGACCCATGGACTTCTGGAAGGGGATGCTCGTCGCCCAGCTCTTCATCACCGTTGTCTATGTCTTTTTCGGTGTTATTGTAAGTTTTTGATTGTTTCTTGCAGTGATAGCCGCAGGGTTGATCGACATGTGAAATCAGATCTACCACTTCTACGGACAGTACGCCTACAGTAATGTCAACCAGACCGTCAACCCAAAGAGACTTCAAGTGGTTAGTAACGTTCTTGCGTTAGTCACCGGTTGGCTTGCCATCTGTAAGTACTTCCGTAACGCCTTGGAGTTCTGCATAAAATTGGCTGACGGAACATCTCCAGTCCTCTATTTCAACGTTGGCATGAAGACTGTATACTTAGAAGTCGGCCAGGAAATCTTTGGACTGCCCCCAATTACAACAAATAGCGGCAAGGTTCTGTGGTGGAGTCTCGGACCAGTTTACTGGATTCTCGCTTTTGTGATAATGATGTCTGTTCCCCAGTTCCCCGCCTTTACCAACTTCGTGGGTGGTCTATTCAGCCTGAACTTTACATACTCCTTCTCCGGAATGATGTATCTGGGGTATTTGATCAAGGACGGTGCCAGACTGCCCGGCGAAGGATTTGACCCTGTCACTGGCGAGACTACCCGTCTCGATGGTGGATACAAAAGATATTTTCGCGGGTTTATTAAGTCATGGAAGCTGGCCATTCCCATCCTCATTTTCACTGGCTGTGGTCTCGCAACTTCTGGTATGGGGACATGGGCCGCTGTTTTGGGTTTGGAAGCTGTTTTTGGTCCCAATGGTTCGGTTGTCACTTCCTGGACCTGCACCAACCCTTACTATAACGGTTAAACTTAGGTATTCCTTCCTACCTCCTACACAGCCCCCATTACTCCTGTACCATAAAGGGTAATATCCCGTGGATACATTTGAAGACTACGGGACAATTGGGACATGGTTTTTTTTTCTTTCTCTTTTTTTCTTTTTGATATCAGACACTACTTCTCTTTTTTTGGAAGTGCGCGTTTGTTTTTTTGTGAGAGGGCATTGGTAACGTTTGGGTTGTGGTTGACGTTTGAACAAATCTTCTAGTAATTTCCTGATCGGGTATATGTTTCCTAATTGGGCAGGCAGAGACTTCCTGTCAGAAATCGCCTCCAAACCAAGAAAGATCGTAGATTGCGACCATGAACTGCTAAGAAAATAAACTATCAAATTACTCTCGATCCTGATCAGTCCTCTCCATGATCAAAACCGGATGTCTACCCTTGACTTTGAGTGTTTCCCCGCCTACTTCGAGAGTCATTTTCCATTCCAACTCGTATGTTCGTTTGATGTTATAAGTGATGAACGTCGGAACATCAATTCCATCTTGGCCATGTTGCATATTCAGATCAAGTATTTCCCCCAAGTCCAATGGGGTCATGTCCTCGTCAATCGGTAATGTCAACGGATAAGCATCTGATGATAGGCCCTTGGCCAACAAGGGGGTTCTAGACGGAATCATTTGAATATCGGTCTGATTGACGTTCTTCGACTTCACATAATCCGCCAATATGATCTTCGTCGTAGAGTGATCTTCACGCACAACCGGAACTGGCCCCAACGCGCCCGAAGCAATACCCATCATACTCGATGTCGATCGGATAGCAATAGTCAATTTTTCTATGTTGATGGTGTGACGAACTTTGGCTATGCAATCGCTCGAATCCATCCATTGCGGTATTGCTCGCATCTCGAATGGAATCTGGTACGGACTGTCCCTTTGAAGGACGGACGGTACGCTGATTTCGAGACAGAATGTGAGACGAGGAGATTGGGATACTCTTAACACTTTGCTGACTTTGTGCCCAATGGAAGGTTGTGGGTTGTATAAGCCACTGTGATTCAGAAGAGGAGAAGTAATGCTATAAGACTGTCGAGAATGTAGCTTGATGTCGAAATCGGTTATCGGGAAAGGCGATGATTCGCAACGGAGTTGTATCGGCAGCCGGGCTATGATGGGTTTTGGGGAGCTGGGAGTCGTCATGATTGCCTCTAGGTAGTATTCAACTATGGCAGAGCCACGACGTGAAGCAGCAATACCGCTGTCGCCGAGCTCAAATGAAGGGGGAAGAGCATGCTGCTCTGCTAACAGCAATGGCAGGTATGATGCCCTCCCCAGTGGATGCGATTTCAGAGAACTTGTATCAGGGTGCCTAGGAATATCAATCGCAAAGCGCCATTTGTTTTTGTCGGGGTCAGATGCCGTTGGTATATGTAATGCACCATTAAACAGCTCCTCTCGAACCCCAGTTTGCCCGAACAGCTCTACGCTGCCGCGGCACTGATAGGAGTCACGGCTGAAGAGTTTGGTATTGCATTTGCCGTGGAGGGTGATGCTGATGCTTGTTTCGGTATTGACCCAACGCGAGGTGCGAGATACGTGGCCGGTGATCGTTTGGCCTGGGAGGAATGAATGGGGTGAGTCCAAGTGGATTGAGAGATCGGACGTGTTGCAGGTTTCTGCCTTCGTCATTGTTTTGCTTGGTTTGTAATTTACCTAGGTCGGTGAAGATATTGACAGACCAGAAATTGACAAATCCTGAAGAGCAGGGGGTAGATGGGCTTAAATATACCTAGGAAGCCCGCAACAGACGATTTCACATCCTCGGAGTTCGACTACAAGGAATCGGTGTATATACCTAGCTAAATACTCTATTGAAGGCCATCATCCCTCTGGTCTTCGATGTACGTAATGCAAACTCGCGTTAGGGCAGTGATATATACCTCAAAGGACCCATCACTTGATGCCTGCTGACCCAGCGCGTCGGTATAGGTAGACTCATTGCAATAAATATCTCAAGTAGTAGCCTATTGGTAGCGAATAAATATCTCGCGCGATTTTAGAGTATGGGCATTCCGGGTTAGGGCATCGTCTAGCATGTCGGAATAGAGATTCAGTGAGTCGGAAGACTCGGAATACGAGCTCGTGGCCAATTGAAGCTGTTTAGATGCCGGAATTGGTGGGGCGTTACCTACCTATAGAGATTAAACATGCTCCACGTCGGGATAAAGACAGAGCTAATCAGAGATGAGTAGGGCAACAGGTGTATACGGTACATGCTGTGCGCATAAAGCATTCCATTTACTATTCATGAGGATGTGTTTCGTCCAATCAAGCGGTGAGTTTTTCAACGCATTGCAGAGGCTTTCCAGAGACATCCTGTTTCAACTGTCATGAGAATCGCACAAATGCTGGTCATCTCGATGACCAGAACAGTTCTCTCTAAGTCTTCTCACTAAAGCCATGCTGCTATTTACATCAGTAAGAGAAAGGGTATCTAGTTTGTGACTTTGTAATCTAAACGGCCCGGTCATGCTATCTTCAGATTAATGCACTGCGTGCTGCGAAGTCTATGCTACAAACCCCAGTCTTGATTATCCATGTTCTCTAGCCACTGTCTGAATTCATGATCCGGACCAGAAATGGCTGCACCTACATCGTACCCAAGGTCACCCATAAGCGCATAGCTCTCTGGTAGATGCGTGCTCTGTGCGCTCTGCGTGTGCTGGAAAATATCAGTAGCAGTATTTGTATCCGTATCAACCCGCCGCGTTTGCATCGGCGAAGACTGGTAATGTCGCTCCGAAGCCCTCGGAGGACTCAAAATCTTATCAAGAATCAGAGATATCACTTTTTGACCTTTCTCGCAAAGACTTCTGTCACCAAATAATGGATCCAAGTCACTAAGCTTGTCTGCGAAGATGGATAAATCCTGAATTGTTCTGCTTCGAGGCAGAAGCGGCGCGTCTGGGTAGACTGGAAGCTGTTCCTGCTTCAGAAGTTCCACCGCCAGTATGACTGCGCTGCGGATTCCATGTACCGCTAGGAAATATATGAATGATGTTTCTGCGGACATTTCGAAGCGCTTGTATGCTCGTAGCACGTCACTTAGAATTGCCCGCGCTGTTCGTATTAGATCTGCCGGACCGGCGCCGGCTTTGCGCACAAGTAAGCGGTGCAGTAAAAGTAAATTCGACTGCGAGATTTGGCGAAAGACATTTCGAAGGTGCAATTGAAAGATCTCATGGGTATCCAGCCCAAAGAGACTTTCTTTCAAGCTCGACAGGTAGTGCGGCAGAGTTGCCCAATGTTCCTCGGTTTTTCTTTGGATATCGACTGCCTTTTGCCGCACCTCATCCGGAGTGTAATTGCCTATCGACAGCTCTAGAATCTCCTCTCTTCTTGCCACAAAGCCTGTGGAAGCCCGTATCCAAGAGATATGGCGGATCTCTCCATCTCTATTGTACCCGTGATCATCCAGTCGAGCAATGGCAACAGCCAACTCCTGTGGATCTTCAGAAAAAAGCTGCGACTCCGTCAGATCTAGTGGCGGATCCAAATTCATATAACGATGCGAGAGTCGTGGCGGACGGCCCAAAAAAGTGGCTATACTGATTTCCATTCCGTAGATCATCGATCGAAGTCGTTTTCGCAGTTCAGCAAGGAAAAAGGGAAGTTTGTCGTCGGCTTTTATTTCCTGGTGAAGGCCCATTGCGACGAGGGCACTGTTCACTTCGGCGCCGATACGGTATGCTGCGTAGGATGCTTCTCCCTTGGTGAATTCAGTGATGTTGTAATGCTCCAGTAGGGCGCAAAGGAATGCGTCATCCAAAGCATCGCATTCTCGGCAGAAACCGATGCACACTCTTGAAAGTTCCAGCATTTGATCCATTAATAATTGACGATCCACGTTGTAGTCTTTGAAAAATGGATCAGAGGATTTGGTTACCATTACATATGTGCCTACATAATTGGCGATCATAGCGATTGTGGCCCAGCGTATGTTTTCGCCTGTGGCAGATCGTATCCATTGCCTTGCTGTGGTGCTACCATCAAAGATCAACGGTTTGGCCGTGTTTCGACACAGTAATTCGCATAGCTGCCGTATCTGCTCAGGTTTCTGACTTAACAGCGTCTCGCCATGACAAGACCACAGCCCTGAGAGCCATTGTCTTATTATAAATTCGCCGCAGTGAGTATGAATGCATTCGATGGACTCGAAAAACAAATCAATACCACGGTCTATCATCGCCCTGTTTTGCAAAAACGACAGGGCCCGACAGCCGCTGGCGAGTCTTTCGTTCATGATGGGTTTGCTTTGGACAGCTGCAGCTTTATCCAGACCGCTAGAGCACACGCCAAGCTGCATCAAGTCTTCTGTCATGATTGAAACGTGTGAGGTAAACCCCTGGAAACCGTGCCTCTCCGTCGAGGTCTCATGGTGGTTGGCAAAGGGCGGGGCTGATCCTGCACGATGTAGTACAAAACTACTCCTGTGGTTGTTTTCCAAAGTGTTGACATCTTCGGAAGCACCGCCTATGTGAGGTTGCTCGTTTGGGCTCGGGGCAGTATTGCTTAGTGCTGGAGATGGCAAAACTTTTGCTGTCGCCGTATCTATAGTTTCCTGTGGGTTCTGTGGGTTCTGTGGGTTCTGTTGAGCGTTTCTTGTCAGGGAGACAGCGAGACAGAGGCAAATATAGCTTCATGCCCACGGCACGATGAGGATTGCTTACGCGTGTAAGAGGATTCGGGTGATAGTAGCATTCATCAACACGCCGTCTTTTTATACATCTACTACAAGGGAGGCTGTGATTGCACGCAACTTTCGACTTTCGGCATGGCTCGCAGGACGGCACCTTGCGATTCCGTCGGTATTTATGTATCGGGGATTGGTTTGCGTGCTGCATCTGTATCGCCTGCCTGGTATCCATTTGACGAGATCAACGAGAGACTATGAATAACTTCGATAACTGGACAAGTTATGCCAGAGATGGTCAAAGCGAATCTCGGAATACGATGGTCGGAGTGACAAAGAGGCCTAATCCCGAATAAGGAAAGTGGTTTTTCAGTCCACGTTCCATCTGGACCGCACCCTAACCCTTGCTCCGCCCAGCTCCCTCTCTTCACATTTTTACCACCATCAAGAGCGCCATGACTTTCTCGAAAGACCTCTTGCCTCTCATGCTATCATCGAGGGCCATCTTTTCCGCGGGAATTTCCTCTTGCAGACATCGAGCATATTTTACCCTAGCAGCCCCGAAACTTTCTACCCCTAAAACCACCATACCAAAGACCATGACAAGCACACTGTCAAATCTCTCGGCAGTCTCCAGGGAGTACGTGGGCAAGTCTGGTCGGACATACAAGATCGAAAAGGTGCTTCAGGAAGAAGAAGAATTTCCTCCACGTCGCGTTTACCTTGCCACGTGAGTCTGTAGTATCCCTGTCATGGTAACCTGCTTATTGTTTTTCACAGCGCCAACAACCACAAGTTTATATTGAAGCATATCCACGAGGTTAACTATGATGACCTCCAAGATATTAATAATAAGCTACGTGATGGGGGAGACCACCTGCGTCTCGCCCAAGACACTGTTCCTGAGCAGTCAATGTTCGTTTTCGAATACTTCACAGATCATCTCCTTCACCTTGCTCAGAAGGACCTGCCGACTGAAACAAGGAAAAAGATTCTCAAAGATGCGCTTCAAGGGATTGCAGAGCTTCATGACCATGATATTGTCCACACAGGTGACTTATATCCGTTTCTTGGATTGGGTGCAAGTCGTCGCTAAGTTTCATGTTCTGTGGCAGACATCAAGGCAGACAACATTTTCATCGACTGGAAAAGTGGCCAAGATGGAATCACTATCAACCGAGTTCAGCTTGGGGACCTCGAGGATGCCGCATATATCCCTCCTGGATCGCATATGATCGGAAAACAAGCAGGTAACTGGATGTGGAGGAGTCCCGAAGCCCACGCCAGCGGTCCTGTGAATAAGCCGTCTGATATTTTCTCCTTCGCTCTTGTTGTAAGTCTATACCCTATTTACACCGAAAGAGCGCTTGGGATTGCTCACTCATCATTATAGTGCATTTACGCAATGCACCGGCGCGTCATTTTCGCCGTGGGCGATGACGAATTGGAAGATGGTGTGGACCGTCTAGCGATTGTCATTGAGCGCCAAATCTCCTATTTTGCAGACCTAGACGGATTAGATGGGTTCTTTAAATATCTCGGCGACAACCCCTGGGTACGCATTTTTGAGGTCACGAGGGATGGCTTTAACAAGGAAAACCCACGCAGGCCTTTTACACTGTGGGAAGGTGCGGACGAAGATTTTAAAAGTCTTATTTCTGCCATGACGAATTTCGATCCTGAAAAAAGAATCACTGCTCGCGAGGCGTTGAAACATAAGTGGTTTGAAGGTGTTTGAAATTTAATTCTGCAGCATCGTCCTGAATACATCCTAAGTCCGAGAAGGTTCCCCAGTTCGGGCCTGAAAACATTCCGTTTTCTTTTTTAGTATGACTACTAACTACGTACTCTCTGACCCTCCTAAATGTCACGGATTCCGGGCGCGCACCGCATGGCTCCTCATACATACCGTTGAGCCAGAAAGATCAAGACGTTGTCCTCACACATATAAATCATGGGATAGACGGAACACGAGAATTCTAAGAACGGGGCGCGTCATACGTAATAAGTACTGGAGCAAGTATGAGCTACGCCTTTAGGGCTAGCTAAGCTAAGACTGGGTACTAGTAACTACGTACTCCAATCGCCGACTCACCCTTCACCGCCTGATGCACAATATAGCACAGATTGTTTTGACCAGATCCTCCTCATCTTTAACATGCAACAAGGCCATCGATCGATATGGCTCCAATTGATCTGGCACTCGAACACCTACAATCCCTGGATCCAGAAGAAAAGATCAACTACACCCAAATCGCCAAAAAGTTCGGCGTCGACCGCTCAACGCTGTCAAGACGACACCGCCAAGTCAACGGCTCAAAGGAAGACCAATACTACGCGCAAGCCCTGTTGAATAAAGAAAAATCAGCGGTTTTGGTCAAATTGGTGAATGAGCTTGCGAAAATTGGGGTTCCGGTTAAAAATGCGAAGCTGGCGGAGTTGGCGAAGGCGATGACGGGGAAGGAGCCGGGGAAGAATTGGGCTTCGCGGTGGGTGAAGCTGCATTCGGATCAGCTGATTCCTGTACAGCAACGAGAAGAAGACGAAGAGGAAGACGAGAAAAGAATTGAAGCTCTCAGAGAAGAAATTGAGCAACTGAAAATAAAGCGCGAGACGTTGGAAGCTGAGATTGCGCGTTTGAAAGATGAAGAATCTGAAAGCAACGAAGACGAGGAATAATTACTGCACTCTCGATACTGGCATCAGCAGCGCATGGACATTGGGATTATTTCCGTCGCATTCAACTTTTGGGGATGTCTGGTTCTCTTCTTCCCTACTCAGATGAAATTGCCAGTCTCATTCAACAAGGGTCCGACTATAATGTCACATATTGATATCCACTCGGACATTTTCATCATGGATTATTGAGCGACTAAGAAGTTTTGTTAGGAATTATACTGGGAATGCAGACAGAGATGTCAATCTCTTTAACCTTTCCGGTACCTTCGAGGAATAAAATACTTGTCCGTGCTGGTATGAAACCAAGTCTTAGGGTTAGTGCTCAGCACAAAGGCATTGTCGGCTCTTGCCTTGTACAGTTGAAACATCCGAGCAAACATTTAGACAAATTCAGTCGGATTGGAAGGAGCTACCCCAATGGTACGTGCCGACTTGTCCTAGTTTGCGGCTCTTTCCTCAGAAAAGCAGTCGCAACATGTCGCCCAGCATGTATATAGAGGAGCAACATTGAACTCATCCACTCAATCCATCTCAATCATACAAACCAAACAATCTGATATCAATCTTCCGGATATCAATCATCTAAACAATTTATCTCTATCTACAATCGGAAAAAATCCAAAAATGACCTACCTCCGAGACGACATCAGCCTAGTCGAAGGCTTCATCCACAGCCTCCAAAAGACAATCCAACAACATGGCGACCCGGACGAAACCGACCACTTACGCGCCGAAGCCCACGTCGACGATTTCATCGCTGCCATGAAATGGGTAAAATACCTCCAGCGCCGCGCCGAGAATCTATCCGAGCAGGCGCGCGACGAAGGCTGGAAGCGATTCATCGACAACATCAACGGCGTATTGCATCACGTCGTGCGCTTGGCATACGACAAATACCCCGAGGGATTGATTCTGGCGAAGATGTATCCGCGCAAGCGGGGTGGGAGTGTCTGGGATCCGTCGGGGGGTACAGATCCAGAGTTGTTTGGTCCCTTTGAGGATGATACTCTAAATCAGGACTGGACGTGGGCTCTCAAGGCGGCGGGAGAGTTGGAGTTGGTTGCGAAGCTGCTGTTTAAGCACTGTGAGGAGGTTACGGGCATGATGCATGCGGATTTTATGGCTACAGATGTGGCGAAGGCGTTAGAGGGGTTGTCGTTGTAGGCGTTGAAGCTTGCACATTCTTTCAAATAGCTCGGTGCGTCTGAGTCAGCCATGTATATAATACACTGAATGAATGTATACTATATTTCCATCCATTTTCTAGAAGGTCGTGATGTGGAAAATGAAATGAGGCAATTGGCCACTCGGCCGGATTGGGCGATGGCTGAGTCATACCGGTACATCAATTTTTCTTCGGCCGAGATCAACATTTTGTATATAAAAGAATTCTATCTACATCTATATTCCGTATAAATTAGATCTAAAATCAAAGAAATAACCTTCAAAGCTGGCAGTCGTATAAGCGTTGTGTCAGTATGGCCGCATGCAAGACCAATGAACCTACCATCGCCGTCTCAAAGCATGACATCGGCTGGAGACGAGTGATTCGAAACTTTACTCCATCGTACGTATTCCTCTCTATACACACATGCTCGAAATAGTCAGGGTTCTGATGGCAATAGATGGTTCTCCGTCAACATGGGCACAGGCATAGCATCCATCCTGCTCAACACCCTCCCCTACAACGGAGCATGGCTTTACTACCTCTCCATCATCGTCTTCGCGCTCAACGTCTTGCTGTTTAGTTTATTCTGCATTCTGACTGCGTTACGATATATGTTGTATCCCAAGATCTTTACAGCTATGATTCGGCATCCGGTGCAGTCGATGTTTCTGGGTACATTCCCCATGGGGTTTGCGACGATTATTAACATGTTTGTTTTGGTGTGTGTGCCTGCTTGGGGAGGAGAGTGGACGAGACGGTTTGCATGGGGATTGTGGATTTTCGATGCCATTGTTTCGGTCGTTGTGGCGTTGACGTTACCTGCTCTTTTGTTCGTGCTATAACCAACCCCCATCTGTCTCCAACGAGAAAAACCTGCTGACATTGAGGTATATAGGATGATGCACATGCAAAAACTAGACCTCTCCTCCATGACAGCCGTCTGGCTTTTGCCGATTGTCAGCCCCATCGTGGCCGCTGCCTCGGGTGCCGTTGTCGCCGACGTCCTGGTCGACATTAGCCCGCAACATGCCCTCTGGACGGTGGTCGTGAGTTATGTGCTTTGGGGCATTGGTGTGCCCATGGCCATGATGGTGACGACCATTTATTTGCAGCGGTTGTCGCTGCACAAGTTGCCTCCCAAGGCGGTTATTGTGAGTGTGTTTTTGCCCCTGGGGCCGTTAGGGCAGGGTGGTTATGCGTAAGCTTCCTTCTTCTCTACAACACGATATTGGGTTGAACTGACGGTGGGATGTATAGAATCCAAAAATTAGGCCTCCTCATGCCAACCCTATTATCAAAAACGCACAATCATTCCCTCCCCGCTAGTGCAGGCGACATCTTCTCCGCCCTCGGATTCCTGACTGCATTGATCCTCTGGGGTTTCGGGCTAAGCTGGCTCTTTTTCGCACTTACATCAATCGCGTATACACGCAAATTCCCATTCAATATTGGTTGGTGGGGGTTTACCTTTCCTCTCGGCGTGTTTGCGATGAGTACATGCCAGATTGGACGGGAGTTGGGGTCGAGGTTTTTCCTTGTTTTGGGGACTGTAAGTTTTTTGTTCACTTTTCTACTGCCAAAAGTTTTGTAAATGTTGAGACTGATTATGGGAGTAGATATTTTCCGGCGCTGTGGTCCTGCTCTGGATTCTGGTCCTATCGCGTACGGTGATGGGTGCTGTAGAAGGCAAGGTGTTTCATGCGCCTTGTCTGGCTGATTTGGATGTTCCGAGGAGAGAGGATCATGTCGCATAGTCTTATTATCTGCTGATATAGCCATACTTAATGAAATTTCATCTGAAGAAAGCCGTTCTATACCTCTGTTCAACTAATGGAGAGGCCCGCACATAACCCTAACTCCAACCATAGAGACGAAATCCGACCCATCGATCAATCGGATTGCACAAAACACATCCGCGAATTCCAAGGCTTTTATTTGATGGTTGCAGGCTTGCAGCAAATCACAGAAGCCCTCTACTTAAAAGTGATAGTTAGGCTAATTGGTCGATGTTGGCTGATGGTTTCTACATACGGTTAACCACTGAGTCACTAACGAGCAGATAGACTAGTGGGCTGGGGTAGGACTACATCACGCATTATTCGCAGACGGCATTTCATGCCGTTTCTCTTTGGTTTTGCTTTTTCCTGATTTCTCCCACTTTTTAGTCTGATCCGATATGTTAGTTGTTGAATTCCAATGTTCTGGCTTGATTTCTTTTCGGACGGAAAAGGACGGCTGGCTTCGGCAGTTGTGCATCTGTCGAACTCCGAACGATAGTCAAAGAACTTGTCTTCTCTCTCTGAATCTTCTAGAAAACAAATCTAAAAATATAGGAAAGTCACTTACGTTGGTTGAACTAGTTAGTATGTTTACTGTAGATTCATGTATGGCCAAATTTGGGGGCATACGTAGCAGTAGAGTATCCATGGTTTGCAGCCATGTCAACCCCGGAATCGCCAATGGATAAAAATTCCTAGCTGGAAATCTTCCCCTCGTTCTGCTGGAAACTCTATGTAAGTACTAGTAGTGTAAGCAGAAGGCAAGGCTGGTGGTACGGATATGCGGGGTTGAAGGGCTTGGAATGCTGATCCAGAGAATGGGAGATACCTCATTCTGCAATGATTCTTGTTTCTGGAATCCTCTCGCTTGAGTGAAGTCTGCAGAATATTCTTCCCTCCTAGGAAAGGCTCATCCACATCCAGCACGCAGACCATACTACCTGGATGGTGGCTGCATCTCCATCGTAAAAAATAAATTAACACGGCAGACTCAGCTAGACTAGAGAGTCATGACTCCATCCCATGTACATGGGGCGACATGTATGGGCGGGTCTAGCCTATCGCCGTCTCGCAGGAGTATTCTGGAGGAAGACTGGTCTGAATCGCAGCCATTGGATGGCATCGCAAATATGCTTTTGCCTATGCTTGGAAGAGGGAATATATTTTAGTCGCGTCAGTCCGGTGGTGAGTCTAAGTGGTTGGTCAGCGTTGGTGGTGCGGTCATGCTGCATTGCATCCATGTACGACTATCTTAATTCTTCAATTAATTAGTCGTCGGGATTGTTGGAGTATGTATCAGGAGCGACTTATTAATTGTATTCGATGTATTGACAACTCACCGCTTTGATGGGGTGCTGTCAAGCTTTACGCATGACATGCAAATGCTAGGTAGACGCTGTGCGCCGTCAAATATTGAAGTGATCACATGGCTGGGTTGCCTCTGAGGCGACGTTCCAGACAAATGGTCCGGTAAGAGGCAAGGGGTGGGTGTATATTGTGTTCTGGACGAGTCATTCAATGATTCAATAGATGAAACATTGAAACGATAAAGAAAGAAGACACTCGATACACGTAGACTGCCTGAGAATCCAGGCAGCAGCAGCGTCACGCTCTTCCCTTCTGAGTTCCCGCCCGTCGCGACTCGGCGTGTGCCTTCCCGTAGCGTTGCTTATCCTGCGACAACCACAACTTCTTTCTTTGGCTATTTTATTTGACTCCTACACTACTACGTCTCTGCTTTATTCCAACATTGAATCCTTGACAATCTCTCTCGACATCAATTCTACCCTTCCTACAACTACCGTACTCTCTCTCTATCTCGCTCCACTATCGATCGACCCGCGACTTATCTGCGTTCCCCACCGCGCTGCGACAACCACTTTACATACACCAGGTGACTGCCTGCCAACTTCGTCCTCGTTCGTCCGTCAATCCGCGATTATTCTATTTCTACGCCTATCGAATAAAACAATCTCATTGCTATCCCGTTCGGAGGGCGTGTTGCCCTCTACCACAAACCCTGCAGTCGGATAATTGCACCCCAACTGCATTGACGCTCGTGTTCCCCGCCATGGATTATTGATCTCACGGGCGAGGCCACAGCTGCTCACGGGTAGCCGATCTGCCTGGCAGTCGGTCCGGCTTTGCTTGGTACCCTGCTTCGGCTTGACAATTTATCAACAAAGGAATAGAAGGAAAAAGGACGAGTCGTAAAGGATATAGCCGTGTCAACCCGTTGGTATTCCACCGGGAAAGACGACACCATGGCAGGAAACAATACAAACGCGTCTCAATTCCTCGCTCCACCGATAGTGGCTGCGTTGAGAGAAGAGGCACGAACACCGGGCCATCACCGGGTGGCAATGGATCGTTCCTATAGCGAAGACATGCGAGCTGAGCGCGAAGATTTACGGGAAGCTGCGGAAGAAACGTTGAATGTGATTTTGGATTTGGGGTTGGACGGTCATATCAAATGGGTCAGCCCGTCTTGGAGACAGGTTATTGGTACTGATCCGGAGTCCGTCGAGGGCAAGGTTATTTCAGAGGTCCTTTGGTCCAACAAGTCTTGTTTTCAAGATGCAATCAAGTCAATGAAGGAAGATGACTCGAGAAGTCGATTTATACGATTTTCAGTTGTTATGGGACCAGACTCGATGCTTAAATCTTCGATCAAGGAATCGTCGTCTACGATCAAAGATGACGATAACCGCGAGGTCGAGCCAAACAAACAAACCACCGACGATGGACAGGACGATCAGCCAACCGATGTCAAGGAGAACGAAGAAGATATACTCGAGATGGAAGCACAGGGCATTATGATCTACGACCGTTCAGGCGACGGTGAAGGACACGTAAGTCATGATTTTGAACCATTGCTACATATTGGAGAGACTGACTTATGTCACAGACAATGTGGATGCTACGACCGTCGACATCGCCGAAAGAAGTCACCATCGATCTACCCCCGCTTCTGGTTGAATCCCTTGGCGTCGGAGCAGAAGTGCTTGCAAATCATCTAACGGTTTTGGCTGAACGAGCTGCCGACGCCAACGCCGACAAATCTGTTACACCCACTCCAGTACTGTGTCGAATCTGCGAACGCCAAATTACTCCCTGGTGGTTTGAGAAACACTCCGAGCTATGTCTCCAAGAACATACCGCAGAGATGGAGGTCCAGCTTGCCCAAGAAAACCTCAATGAGCATCGACATGCAATTGTCAAAGTTCTCGACGCTTTGGAAGCTCGTCAAGGACGTCCTTTTTCTACTGAGGTCCAACCGCCGCCCCCGCAGCCAGAATATAAAGGACTAGCTATTGGGCCATCTCCGTCGCCATCACTACCGGGCTCTACTCCGGGCTCCTCACCTGCCACGCCTCCACGATCAAGGGACCCTTCAACATCCGGTTTGGGCCATGGACGGGGTCGCTCTTTTGCCGTACGGCGACCTCTCGCTCGCATTGTCGAATTGATTCTGGATCTTTGCGACACTGCGTTGGAAATCAGTACTCCCGCATTAAAAGAAACACGAACAGACAGTATAGAGGATCTTCGAACGTTATCTCCACAGTCGGAATCTCGCATCTCGCAAGTACTACAGTGGCAGTCCCCCAGCAGCAACACATTAGAGCAGGAACAAGGCCTTGCTGCTTTGTCCGCCGATACAGAACAGGTCGCCAAAGCCAAGGTCGATGCAGTCGTTCGTCATCGACGAATTGTTGAATATGCCGAGCGAATCCGGGTTGAGTACGCGGTTATGGTGGAAGAATGTATAGAAGCTGCACTTACCAAGGCAGAGCGCATTGCGGCCGGCGATCTTTCAGACTCTTCATCGACTTCTGGCTCATATGAGTCAGAAGGTGACCAAGCGAAGAATACTGAGCAGATCAGCGAGGAAGAACAACCGACAGCTCAAATCGCTGAATCAAGTGCTCCTTTGTCTCAAGATCGATCTTCTGACACCGTCATGCGTGAACATTCAGATCCATCTTCAAACTCCCAGTCACCCCGACGCGGTTCATCCGTTGCGGTTTCTACTCGTTCAGCGAGTCCGTTGGAATGTCCGACTCCTCGTTCTCATAAGAGCATCAGCGGCGTTTTAGGTACATCTCAACCTCTTAAGCGAGGATCACTTCTGGCCGAAAGTGACGTGGGCGATAATAGCGATAGCAGCAGCGTGCCTTCATCCTCTTTGATCGCCGCCGCCAGAGGGACTGAATCTCCTTCGTCCGAGAAGAGCTTGTCGCACTCTCGGAGTGAAAGAAGCAGAAAGCGCAAGAGCTTGATTCTACCAAACTTGTCAAGTTCGCCACGTCGCCAGGCATCACCGGGTCGTGTACAAGGACCTGGATCTCCATTACGACTGTCGAAACCGCGTCTACCCAGTGGCGAGAGTATGCCTTCTCCTAGCATTTCTCCGTTACTGACGACGAACGAGTTGACCGCTCAAGGGCTACCGCCACATCACCATTTGCACACTCATTATCATCATCGACGACAATCTTCCACCGCTTCTTCAGATCCTAGAGCACCAATCTCACCACATTTGAGCTCTATGAGTCAACCGCAACCTCGTCCTGCGCCACCATCAATCAAGGATTTTGAAATCATCAAGCCCATCAGCAAAGGCGCTTTTGGAAGTGTGTATCTTTCGAAAAAGAAGGCTACTGGAGAATATTTCGCCATCAAGGTACTGAAGAAGGCAGACATGGTTGCTAAGAATCAAGTTACCAATGTCAAAGCGGAACGAGCAATCATGATGTGGCAGGGTGAGAGTGACTTTGTTGCCAAGCTGTATTGGACCTTCTCCAGCAAGGATTACCTCTACCTCGTAATGGAATATTTGAATGGAGGAGACTGTGCCTCGTTGGTTAAAATTCTGCAAGGTCTACCTGAAGACTGGGCTAAGAAGTACATTGCGGAAGTGGTTCTAGGTGTTGAGCATCTACATAACCGAGGCATTGTACACCGAGATTTGAAACCAGACAACCTTCTCATCGACCAGCGCGGTCATCTCAAACTTACCGATTTTGGTTTATCTAGAATGGGACTGGTAGGTCGTCAAAAACGTGTGCTAAAAAGCCCCAACGAATCCGCGCCAGACTTGTTGAAACAAGGGCCATTTCCTCGAGCTATGTCGCTGGCTTCGTCTCGCTCTGCATCTTTTGATTTTCAAGGAGGACACTCTCCCAGTTCTACTCCGATCATGGCGCCTGATACTGCCGGAAGCTACAATCAGCCTTCGTACTTTAGTTTGAGTCAAATACCCCCGCCTCGTGAAAGCCTAGGACGCGCATCAGGTTATCGCAGTGATAGCGGTGGAAGTGATACTTTGAACGCCATGTTTCGAACGTTTTCGCTCGGCGAAGGTGCAGAGACTCCCGCGCCCCTGCCACCTCTATCTCAGGCTGTGACCGAAGACGAAGCACCTAGTGAAGGAGGCGAGTCTCCACATCTAGTACCATTGAGCCAGACCGTGAGCGCGACATCCTCTTTAGCAGTACACAACACACCACCTTCACAGTCTATGCTGCCACCTCCAATGGCCTTGTTTGATCCTGAAGATCACAATCGAAGATTCGTCGGTACTCCTGATTATTTGGCGCCTGAGACAATCAATGGCGTTGGCCAAGATGAGATGAGCGATTGGTGGTCACTTGGTTGTATTCTGTTCGAGTTTATTTTCGGATATCCACCATTTAACGCAGCGACACCAGATGAGGTATTTGAGAACATTTTGCATCGGCGAATTAACTGGCCCGACGAAGCCCAGCAATTGGCGTCTCCTGAGGCCATTGACTTGATGAACAAACTGATGACAATCAACCCGGAACGACGACTGGGCGCTAATATTGAAGAGAAGTTTCCTAATGGAGGTGCTGAGATTCGTAGTCACCCTTGGTTTGCTGACGTCAACTGGGACACATTGCTTGAAGACAAGGCGGAGTTTGTTCCCAACCCAGAGAATCCAGAAGACACCGAATATTTCGATTCTCGCGGCGCAACTCTACAGTCATTCGAAGAACTTGAAGATGCTCAGTCTCAGTCTCCTCAATACCCAATGACGGCCGGAGAGTATCCCGATCGGCCGCATGATGCGTTGTCTAAAGTTCGGTCGCAAGTCAACTCGATGAAACGAGGACTGATGCCGCTGCATATTCCGCCACACGTCCGAGATACACGAAGCCGTCGTTTGAGTGAGCCTGTATTGGCCGACGACTTTGGCAACTTCAATTTCAAGAACCTTCCTATGCTGGAACGAGCAAACAAAGACGTCATTCAGAGACTGCGACAGGAAGCCATGCAAGCTCAACAGAGGCAGATTCCATCGACAACAGCATCCCCCAGCGTTCCTAGCTCGACGCCATCTCTAGAAGGTAGCCCACTACTTCCCATGCCGTTGCAACGCACTCTCTCACAGACCAAAGGAAACCGCCCAGCATCTCCATCTGGATTAAGTCAGACAGGATCATCTCCGAATCGGCCTTCGCAGCCTTCTTCTCCGTTACTTGTTCAATTCAGCACTGGTCAGAATCACGAGCGTAGAAAGACTTCTGGGTCCTCTTCGGCGCAGTCGCAGCAATCGGTTGGTTCATTATCTGATAAGTTTGAGGTCCCACGTCTAACACCTAGTGCCAAGCTTGCTTCTTCTGCGCCGACATCGAATAAACCCGGACGGTTGACGACTCATTCCCCAGAGAAGATTTCATCCGGACCTCCCCAGTCAGGCGTCACACGTACTAGATCTCAGACGATCGGATCCCAGGACAGCGAAGGACATTCAGTTTCGTCAAAAGAGCCATTTGTCCCAACCCATCACAAGCGCCGTAGTCAGTTGTTCGATATTTCTCCGTCCTCTTCTGATAATGAAGATCCCCGGACCAAAGCATTGTTGAAGGTACAGCGACGGCGGCAGAGCTCTCGACGACTCTCCCAGATTAATTTGCTTGACGGACCCGTCTTCCGCCCTCTTGATGTCTTGATATGCGAAGATCACCCTGTGTCTAGGCTAGTTATGGAACGACTCTTTGAAAAGTTACGCTGCCGCACGATTACAGCCGTCAATGGCTCTGAGGCGATCCGTTATGCATTGAGCGAAGTGCAATTTGATATTATTATGACCGAAGTCAAACTCCCTCAAATCAACGGAGCAGATGTAGCTCGCATGATACGTGAGACGCGAAGTGCCAACCGACATACACCTATCATTGCGGTTACCGGTTATCTAAAAGACCTCCCAGAGACTCATCATTTCAACGCTTTGATCGAAAAGCCTCCGACGTTGAACAAACTGACCGAAGCAATGTGCAAATTCTGCCAATGGAAGCCTCCACCAAAAGACTACGTCCCGACACATTCCCTGATGATACCTCCGCCTCTACCGCGTGCTCTCAGTCATGCGGAAGACAGTCCCAGCTCGATCTCTTCTGGCTTCCACCCAGTACCTTCGAGTTCATATAGAGGCTCCAGCCGAGCAGATTCTGTGGGCAGTAGCTATTTTGGCGACATGGAGTCAACCAAGCCAGAGGAAATTCCGGTCGTTATCAGCCGTCATACAGATAGCTGGGGAGATGCGTCGGAGGGACTTGGGATATCAGAAGGAGCGGCAGCAGTCGAACCTAAAATCAACACAAATGTTCCAGGCACATTGAATCTGCCTCCTTTGCAGCATGCTCTTTCGGCGCCGCCTATGTCCAATCCCCCAAGCCTGGTTGCCCCACGCAAACAACGATCCACAGAAGCAATTCGTGCTAAGCGGGAGTCTTTGGAGAAACGTCGTTATGAAGGTGCTGAATCTGGAGACGATGAGGATGAAGAGCTAGGAAATTTACAAGCTCGCCATCGTGCTCCACATACTTCCAAAGGACCTCGTTCCAGTTCGAAACTGGGCACGGAGATGATGCGAACCAACAGTCGTGGTAGTGTCGTCAGCGGCAGCGAGGAAATTCTAGCGAAAGAGAAAGCTGCGGAGTCTGAAGCCGGGGGTGTTGATGACTTGGGAGAACAACTCGGTGCGTTTGACATGTCTCTAGATGAAGTGTCTTCTCCGGAAAGAAGGTCATCAAAGCCAGAGTCGCCACGTTCATCTCGATCACCGGATACCCTGAGACGCCCGGCGCTAGAACCCCTTCACGAGTATCCTACTCAAATTCGGTCTCCGGGTAGCTCTGAGCTTCATGTGCAACCTCTGACGGGAGGACTTTCAACGCCGTCCAAGGAGGGCATTACGAAGGGGGATGATATATCACCCAGTCAAACAGCAGTTACGTCTGGAGAGCCTACGGACTCTTCAGACATAGATCCTGATGCCACACCGCGACCAGCTCCTACTCCGGCCATGTCAGAACTTGATGACGCCACACCGCGCCCAGGCAAAGGTCGTCACGAAGAGAATCAACGCTCAGAGGGACAAACTAGTCATACTCATCTTCGAGATGTTCTTCACTGGAGAAGACGATAGCCTCAACCAACCCTTTTTTCTAACATCAGCCGTGCCCGAAACAACCAAAGCGAAGACTTTGCTCGGCGAATCAGCGATGTTATTGTTCTTTTATGCCACGTTACGAATCTTTCATTTCCCATCTGCAACAAACTCAACTTTCAGATTGATTTCTCGCTTGCGTCATTTACAGCCTGGAGTTTTTCCTTTTCTCTTTCTGTCTCAAAAATCGATCATGCCATGAAAAGGCAACCTTATCAACTGTACTACGTACTATCGTGTTTTCCTAGAATTTCATCTTCCCAGGCCATATGCTGCGTCTGAACTGGGCCACTTTACTTCTTTTCTTTTCTATGTTTTCATTCGATTATCATGTGCATATTTACATCACCTCGAGGGGCTTGTTTCACCTCGTTTTCTTAACTTATGATTCATGAATGGTATTACTACTTGATCCTACATAATACTCTATCTAAGTAATTATCAGATAGTGATTTCTCCGTTCACTCTATTCTACAGTATCTATCAAAGAAAAAGAAGTTGTATACATACATACACGAAAGACGCATTATTACATGAATTAAAATAAAATCTAACCCTCTCGAAACAAGAACTACACCTCCAACTTCAGGAGGGGGGATGATTAATTCCCCTTCTTCCCCTCGGGATAATAATTCGCAACCCAAAAACTGACCGTCCTCGCAATCGCCTCTTCCAGCCCAATGACAGGCGTATACCCCAATCTATCCTTCGCTTTCCGGCATGAATAGAACCGCGTCATGCACGAATACCGCACGATTTTGCGTGTTAGTTTTGGCTGTTTTCCGAGTAAACCGTAGATGGTTTCCATTATACCACCGATTACGCTCAGCGCACCCTCAGGAAGGGCCCAGACGGTGTGAGGTTCAATAGGGCGGTCGAGGAGTCTCCACATTGCGCGCGGAAAGTCCCAGAAGTACATTGGTGCGTCGTTTGTGATTATGAACGTCTCGCCGTCGACGCGTTCGTAGTCTAGTGGTGCGTCGGCGCCGGCGTCGAATCTCGCTGCTGTCGCGAGTAATTTGTGTGCTGCCAGTAAATGGGCGTAGGCGACGTTGCCGACGTAGGTGAAGTCGAAGAGGTTGTTGTTTTCGCCGAGTTGGAGTTTGAGGGCTGTGTTGGAACCTAGGTAGCCGAGTTCGAGCATTTTGAAGGAGAGTAAGGTGTCTTTTTCGCCGGTTATGCCGGCTGGACGTAAGGTGCAGGTTAGCATGTTGGAAGGGGTGGGGTTGTTGGCTTTTAGGACGAGTTCTTCTGCTAATCCCTATGATTGTCTATCAGCTTAGATCTTCAGAAGAGGGTTGGGGAGATAAGGGGACCTTTGTTTCAGAGTAGTATTCCAATTGAGCCTTTCCGCGGACGTATGGCCAGTCCTCATTGACATTAATCAAATCACTCTTCGTATCGTGCACCACGGACGCAGAACTCGTATACACAAAAGCGCGACATTTTTTACCCCAGTCTCCATGCGCACCGCTCGCGACTTCGATCAATGTTCGGGTTCCGTCTACGTTGACTTTGTGCAGCATCTCATCTGTAGAGCCCAGCGGTGCCGGGGCGGCGGTGTGAATTACGACATCGGGTTGTACTTTTCGAAAAACGTCGAGCATGCTCGAGACAGATGTCAAGTCTCCTTCATGGTACTTCGCACCCGGTAATCTGTTATTCGTCGTGCGCAAGTCGACAATGTGCACTTTTGTGTTTTTATAATCCGGATAACGCCCCTTGAGGCCTGGGTATTCGAAGCGAGAGTCGTTCTCGATTCGAGGCAAGGCAACGCTGGGGTCGGTTTCGGAGGGGAAAGAGAGGAGTTGGTTGACGATGTTCCAGCCTAGGAAGCCGCAGCCGCCGACGACGAGGACGGTGCCTAGTTCGAGGGTGGGCGGGGTGGTCATTGTGCGGTCTCTGACGGGTGGAGATTTATTCTGAGAGGAAGAAATGATTGTATGCTTGTTCCTTGTTCCAATGGGTGATGGGTGAAGTGGAATCAACATTGAATTGATCTGACGTCGAGACTGAGCTGAGATCAGCTCCAAAATATTGAGCCTTAAAGGGGAAGCAGGGCGTGTTCCGATTGGCGGGATGTTTGATTATGTAAGGATTCGATGTTTTAGCTCCAAATGCAGTAAAGTGCAGGAAACAGTGCTTCATTCCTTCGAATCTATACAATTAAAATGATAAATGTGGATTTAGTCTGTAGACAGTTTATTGTTTTACTTGGAATGTCTAAGCAGATCATTCAAGTTTCTGGGTGAATTAAACAATAAGGTGATCGAAAATATCAATGCATGCTCCTGAAGGTATATATATTTGACAGACCTCCTCCACATTACCAGAGCTTCAGCACTTGAGATGTTAGAATTATAAAGTACTATCCTCAACAGACCGCCGCAATGCTCGATAATACTTCTTCCTCTCGTTAGGAGTACCCCAAAACAACTTCGTGGCCTCCAAGTTCACCGTAGTCCTGGGATCAAACGGCGGAGACTCTTCCTCAATCGTCCGCACAATCGTCTGAATGTGGTGCTTCATTTCTCCAGAACGATCAGTATGATAACACAGCATCCCATCTTTCGAAACATGATGATGAAAGATGGGAGTCTTAAAGAAAACTCGAGGCTGTTCCTGTGGGAACCGTGGACTCAGATGAATCTTGATGTTAAACACGCCGCCATCGAGATGCGTGCCGGGACGACCAAAGTAAGTTGCATCCCAAGTGAATGGGTTGCCATCAACCAGGGACAGATCCAGAGAAAAGTACTTTCGCTCGTTGAAGTCTTCCAGGATTTGCTGGTACTGAAGCGACAGATTGCTGGCAATACCCAAGTCGTCTTTCTTGGCCTTGAGCCCTTCATCAGTCCACTGCATTGTCTCCTTCATGAGTTGGTCTTTGACTGTTATTAGACGACTTTTGAGATCTGCATAATCGAATTGTCCTCTCATCTGGTTGCCGTTCATTTCGAAAGGCATCTCCCCAAAGAGTTGGTTTGGTACGACCTTTTCAGACTCCACGTCGATCGTGTGCATGTACGATTCGTAGTACCACAGAAAACGTCGTTTGCGAAGGTCATCAAATGACTGGTAGCTTTCTCGTTCTTCTTCATCTTCCTCCATTGCGACATCACCTTCAGAGGTTTTGGTGTTTTCCGAAGCTGGAATGCTCTTGCCACCCTGGGCGATATTTAGGGACTCCTCGAGTGGTTGAAGCACAGCGAGGCGGAGTGTTTCATGTTTAATCTAGGAAACATAATTAGATCGAGAGATTTGATGCCGGCTGAAGAATACCTTCGCAATATAATCGGCTATATCTCGTTGTTTTTCAGGATCATCGGTGGGTGCTTCATATCCAGGCTCGTTTTCATAAGGATTCGAGGACATCAAACTCTGAATTGAGACCAAAACAGATTCTAAACCTTGTGCTGATGACCATTCCTCTCCCTTTTCTCCTTGCCATGTTCTGTGGCTGTTAGTATGTGTGGATGTCCTTAATCAGTAAACATACCCGAGGATAGACCTGTAGACAAGTAAGTATGATATAGATAAGGATGATCAGGTAAACGCACAAGCAGACTTTCCCATTGGCATAGATGTTAGGAGCGAATCGACACCGACCAGAGTTGGTCGTCAGCGCCGTTACTTTCGGAGGGTTGGCGGGATAGTCTTGGATGACAGAGTAAGCACAATGTGATGGGAAGTAGAACATGCTCGTACCTTCTGGGAATTTGACGGAGAACTTTTCATGGCAGGGCGTTATCATACATGGTACATCGCAGTTCGTGAAGAGGAGGTACTGACCTCGAAGAAGCCAAACTCATATGGCGTGCCTGGAGGGCCTACGATCAACGCTTTTACGTTGCGAATATCCGAATCATCATATGTAATAGCCAAGGCTATAAATACAGTTAGCAGTTTGATCGAGTTGCTGGGGATCGGGCACCTACACAAGTCTTTCCCCTTTTGAAGATCTGAAAGTTCCTATACCCCCGCAATTTGGTTCAGTAACAGTCATAAAAGTCAAGTGGTACTCGGAGAACATACGCGGGTAATGCGGAGAATAGACTGATGCGACATGGTCGCAGTACTCTAATGATGCCGAAAATGCCCGTGAATGAAGTTCAAGGCAGTGGTGAGGAAGATGACTGAAAAGGGAAGCTGCCACCGACATCCAAAAGGAAGGTGCAAAGGCTGCCCCAGGCACCCATCTAGTCGCCAATTGAGCCAATCTACTCTGTTAACACAAACTACCTTCACAAACATGATGATGATAGGTGAATGTTGGGTGACTCTACTTTAGATAGTACTTAATATGAGAATGGATGATTTTCTTTATTCCTTGTCCAGGCTCTTTGGATAGGCAGTCTAAGCATAGTATCACTAAAATAGAATACTATCTAGTCTGGACTTTTCATGCTCTCCTAGGAGACCATCTGATATATAGTGATACTACCCTTATGATTATTATTTAAGATGGCTGTTCTCTGTTCCGCTTTGAACATCTAAGGATGCCCCACCATGATTGTGAAAGAGAGTCCGGAGTAAGAAAGCAGAGATCCGGAGCCCTAGCTTCACATGCACTTGTTGATTAGTTTAGTATAGAACTGATCCGGACCGGTCCATCCAGATAATACTAGATGGTGTTCTTAAAAAAGATCCATTCTCAACAGCACAAGCAACAATAGGCGAGACACAATGGATAGAGTTTTCAGCCTCACTTTAGATTGACTGAATCTGTTGATACCAAGAATGCTAGACTCGCCAGTATGTTGTCCTCATCGTGGCGAAGCAATCCTTCTCTGCTTTCGATATGATGATTGAGTTCTCGATAACGAAGATCAGTACAGCGCACTGTCGCAAAACATGATTTGTTGACCCTGTTTGATGACGTGTAAAAATATCCGAGAATAGCTTCCCACTAGTGAAGCTTGGGCTTGAACGATCTCATCCTTGTTTCATCGTTCCTCGCAGCATAGCCTCAACAGTCAAGGCATCCGAGTGATAACAATAGCATGTACGGAGTAGTCGATATGCTCGATAATACGTATCTAGAGTAACGAATGGAAGAATTGGCGGGGGAGGGCCAAAGCGGTGGGCACTCACGTGACCGCTCCCGGTTGGTGGCTGGTGATTTGTTGCTTGCTTAGACTGAACTTAGGGGCATAACAACAATCAATCAACTCCGACTGACTGACTGACTGGCAGACTTGCTCTGATCATCTACGTTCCTTTACACCAACCCAATATCAGATGCATGTCTTTGATTTATTCTCTACAATTCTATACTAGACATCTCTGCTGCTGCGCACCAGAACGACCCCTGGGGATGCCCTCAGGACGACCAGCCATTGTTTCCCAAAAGTGCTCCGCCGCTATTGTTGTGTCTCACCTCCAATTCCACCGTGCCTGAGTCTGGCCCCCCTCGGCTCCCCGCATCTCTACGGAGTAAAAGTGTGAGTATTCTTAAGAGAGCTTCTGTCGAATCCTTTCGACTCTCGTTCTGACAATTCGCACGTCTTATAGCGACCGTGATTCCTGTGTTGTGCCCTGCCTCCTCTTGGCGCCGATCACCCGCGGACCGTATGCTCGTCGCTCGTGTGTACATGGCCTGACCTTGACCAATTTCAACCTTTCAAAAAAGGAGGAACAGACGAAACGAGAGCAAATCTTGAATTTACACCGTGCAATTGTTTATGGCTTAAAAGTCCTCAACTCGTTGCTGACTGCGGCCCTCTTTCGTGTTCGACGACCCCTTGTTCGGCGGTCAGGTTATGAAACCGCACGGTCGACGATAGAACACAAGCATAACAACGGTCTCTACCCGCGCTGCATCTAAATTATTACAAACAGACAGCTCACACGATCATCATGCCCGATCGAACTTTACCCGACATTCTCATGCCGGGCAATGGCGGCTCTGCAAGTCCTCGTCCTTGGGGAAATGGCGCAGGATCGAACTCACAAAACAACTCACCCATATCTCCCATCGAAGGACACCTTCCGTTCGAACGAGCCCCTCCAGGCGGTACTCCATTAGCGAATGCCGCTCCAGCGCCACCTGCACCCCCAGCACCCACATATCAACCAGACAACCGTGTCGGACGGAATCCTGTAGAGCCCGAGGGACAGGAGTCTGATGAACAACGTGATGTCGCAGCACCAAGGGAGAGGTCTCGACCGAATCGACGCACCTGCAAGAAGTGTGGTGAACCTCTTACGGGACAATTCGTGCGCGCTTTGAATGGGACGTTCCATTTGGAATGCTTCAAATGTCATGTATGTCTTTTCCTGCTGATTGGTTTGGAGAATATTCATCTACGAATTCCTTGCTAATGATTTATAGGACTGCGGAAAAGTCGTTGCTTCCAAGTTCTTCCCCGTCGACGCCGAAGACGGTAGCGGACAATACCCATTGTGTGAGACTGATTATTTCAGAAGACTCAATCTCCTCTGCCATGAGTGTGGTGGTGCTCTCAGAGGCTCCTACATCACGGCCCTCGATCGCAAATACCATATCGAACATTTCACCTGCTCCGTCTGTCCGACTGTCTTTGGTGCTCAAGACTCCTACTACGAACATGAGGGCAATGTATACTGTCACTATCACTATTCAACCCGATTCGCTCAAAAATGCAACGGGTGTCATACGGCAATCCTTAAACAGTTTGTTGAAATCTTCCGCAACGGCCAGAACCAACATTGGCACCCGGAGTGCTACATGATTCACAAATTCTGGAATGTGCGACTGGCACCGGCCGGTCAACTTCTTGACAATTCGACATTGGATAGTGAAGCAACAGAAGCCGATCGTGAAAAAATCCGCAAACGCGAAGAACAGATGGAAGAAAAGGTCTACAAAATTTGGAGTATTCTGTCGACATTTGAGGAATCTTCAGCTGCTTGCATATCTGAAATGCTTCTCCATGTCAGCAATGGGGCATATGTTGATGGAGTTTTGGTCGCTAAAAGTTTCATTTCACATGTTGAGATTCTTTTTGCAGCTATCGATATGTTGGCGGCCTTGTTGAAGGAGCAGGGATTGAAAGGTATGTATTCGATGTATCGCCAGAAGTAAAGCAACTAACATGGTTATAGATCTATCATACGCGCGCGAGGCAAAGCTGCTATGCAAGAAAATCGTCGCTTTCTTTTCTCTTCTATCAAAGACACAAGAGACTGGAGTGAGGAAGCTTGGCGTCACACAAGAACTTCTCTCCCTGGTTACTGGTCTCGCCCATTATCTCAAACTTCTTATTCGCATTGGCTTGCAAGGAGCTTTGAAGCTCGAACGAGAGAAAGACACAGTTCAAGGCCTTTTTGGATTTTTGAACCATCTTGAGCGCAGCCTGCAAGGTCTCAAACTCTCTGAAGAGGGACCTACAGATCTCATGGCTGGAGTCACTGCTCTGGCAGATCAATACTCTGATTGCTGTACGGCATGTCAAGAGCCTATTGACGATGCGTGCATCATACTTGATGAGAAGAGATGGCACACCAAGCCTCCTCACCTCATTTGCAGCCATTGCCAGAAGGATCTTACCGTGGATCTTTCCGAGGCCGTGTGGAGTGAAAAAGATCAACGTCCCTTTTGCGATAATTGTGCTTTTAATCTAGGACGAGCACCGGATGCTCGAGCCGGATTCAAGAACGTTACCAAGCTTGTCCAATACGTATTCTTATTGCAAGTCGCTCTTGCCAGGCTACTCTCCGTATTACGATCAAGTGGCACCCTTCCACACAGTACAGGTAATGAATCCAACCCATCCCCATAAAGGTCAACAGCTCATTTTCGGCAGACGATCCTAATCTCAACGACTACGATGCAAATGAAGGTATTCACGTGGAACCCGGCGCTGGATTGACAGCTGCCAACCATAGGGCAGCGAGTACTCGCTCTCGTTCTTTTACGGGTGCTTCCAAGAATGAAGAATCGTCATCTCTAGAGCAGACCGTTGGTGAGATGCGTCGACTGAGGTCTATTCGCAATGAGAGAACTTTATCTACCACTTACAAGAAAGCCCGAGCATCGAGAATTATTGACGGTCCTCAAGGAAGTAGTGTGCGCCCGGGATCTTCAGGTGGTGATGGAATTGATCCTAGAAATCCTGGTTTCCAAATTATTGAAGAGAAAGATTCGAATGGGGAACCGGTGAATGAGTTGCATTTCGGTGCTCAAGATGCACTGACCTTGGACGATATTCCTCGCATTGTAGCAGCGGAACAAGCCAAAGAGCAGCGACCCAATGCGTCAAAATATGCTGGTACTAATCTCGTCGGAGCAGACGATTATCAAGCTAGGATTGTTCAAGGTCATCGACGAGAAGTGTCTGGCGGTCAAGACCAGATTCCTATTGATTCTACAGGAATGAAGGCGAAGAAATATTTCTCAGAATTGTCAGCTCTTGAATACTTTATTGTCAGACACGTTGCTGTGCTTTCCATGGAGCCGCTTTTGGAAGGTCACTTCAACCTGGAGGAACTGCTGTCATTGATCGAGTCACGCAAGCCTACTGTTTGGAATTTGTTTGGACGCGCATTCAACAAAGAGGGCAAAAAGGTCGGCAAGAAGAAGGGCATATTCGGCGTCAGTCTAAATATCCTTGTTGAAAAAGAGGGTGCCGAATCTACACATGGCGTTGGCCCAGGCGCCTTGCGAATTCCTGTCCTTATCGATGATGCTGTGTCTGCAATGCGACAGATGGATATGTCGGTGGAGGGAGTCTTCCGAAAGAACGGCAACATTCGTCGCTTGAAGGAGCTTGCTGAATTGATCGACAATAAATACGAACAAGTCGATCTCAACCGGGAGAGTCCAGTCCAGGTGGCTGCTCTGGTGAAGAAGTTCCTTCGTGAGATGCCAGATCCCCTTTTGACATTCAAACTCCATCGTCTTTTTGTTATTTCACAGAGTAAGTTCATGCCTAAATGATTGTAAAGTGTTGATTACTGACGTTAGCAGAAATTGCGGATCCCGAAAAACGAAAGCGTATTTTACATTTGTCCTGCTGCTTACTACCGAAAGCTCATCGGGATACTATGGAGGTTCTGTTCGCTTTCCTCAGCTGGGCTGCTTCGTTCTCTCATGTCGACGAAGAGTCGGGTAGTAAGATGGACATTCACAACTTGGCTACTGTCATGACACCGAATATTCTATACCCAAATACGAAGACCGCTAGCATGGACGAGAGTTTCTTAGCTATCGAGGCAGTTGCTTCATTAATTGCATACAACGATGTTATGTGCGAGGTACGTATGATGCGTCGTCTTTCACGGGCAAAACTGACATCAATAGGTTCCCGAGGACCTTCAATCGATTCTCAATGACACTAGCTTCTTCAAGGACAGTGCCGACATCACTACCAAGGAGATTCTCAAACGATATGGTGACTTTGGAAAGGGTGTTGTCGCTCAACGAGTGACACCAAATATTGAAAGCAGCTCCGGATCGACCCGCGGCAACAACACACCCGTCACTGCTCGCATTGAGACCGACCCTTCACAAGCAACAGCATGGCAGATGCAAAGTTCTGTACGACATGTTCAAGCGCCAGGAGGGCCGGCTTATACAGCAATGCCTACCAATCATCATGAGAATGGCGCGCCAGAACAATACCGCGCTCGAAGTGCTAGTGCTGGCAGTCAGAGACAAGCTATGCCACAGTCTGATGCAGAACCACTTCCATATCGTCCTCATCCTGGTACTGGCCCAATGGGCGTGGCTGGTTAGGTCAACTGCTCCGTTTATACCACACTTTTTGTTTCTTTCATTTCATTTCTTTTTATTGCACGGGTGCAACATTTTACGAACAGCCAGCTATTTGCTGACAGTGGGTGCTTGCTAAGGAAGAAGGCGTTGATTCGTATTACTTCGTGACGAGGCCATTGCATTGGTGAGCCAGCATGACAGGCGTGAGATTTTTTTTTTTCCAACTTTCTGTGCTGTTCTTCAAAAGAAGGTATTTTGCAAGCCAACACATTTGATTTTTTTTTTTCCCTTCTATAATATTCTCCTTGGAACGGGTCTGGTAGAGGCATTCCTGACAACTTTTGTTTTTCTCTTTGAAAGATGATTATATTCAGTTTCGACATTGAACTCCTGCATCACTGTTTATCGGGTGCTTTATATTCCGTTTTGCGTTTTGTTTGTCTGATGATTCCCAATAAGAGGCTACTTTACTTTTTATAGGAATCTGAATCCTCTTCAATTCGACCACCCCCTTTTCCTCTACTAATCTAGCAATCACTGATCAAAAACATCAACAATCCCCCTCCACTCCGGCAACTTCCCAATCCCAGTCGGCTGCTTAATAAATTTAGCATTCTGCCACGACCTCATCGTCTCAAGACAATGCTCTCGCCCAAACCCAGAGTCCTTGTTCCCACCAAACGGCGTCCCCAACACGGCACGATTATAGTTGTTTACAAACACCATACCGACATCAACTTTGCGGGAAACCCGAAAGCATAGCTCGCTGTCACGGCTGAATATGCAGCACGTTAATCCGAAGCGGGACTCGTTTACGATGCGAATGGCGTCGTCTTCCGTGTCGAAGGCGGATATGGTCACGATGGGACCGAACATTTCGTCCTGGGCTATTTTCATGTCGGTCGTTACATCTGTGATCAACGTTGGCGGGACGAAGAATCCATTTTTGAGCTTCGGGTCAGTTGGGAGCTCGGCTTGAGCGACAATCTTTGCCCCGGGCGTCTGTTTCGCGATATCGATGTATTTCATACTATTGTCTTGCTGCGCTTTTGTGACTTGAGGACCAACATGAGTCGCCGGATCCATTCCATCGCCTACTTTCAGTCTCCTCACTCCCTCCGCTAATCTCGCGCAGAACACGTCATAGACACCCCTCTGCACCAGCAGTCGTGAGGTAGCCGTACACGCTTCCCCCTTGTTAAAAAACCCACCATCCAGCGCGGTGCGAATCGCGTGCTCGATATCCGCATCGTCGAAGACGATGAATGCGTTTTTGCCGCCTAATTCCAGAACGACGGGGATTGGTTTGAGGGCTGCTGTGGACGCGACTTTGCGGCCTGCTAAGGTGCTACCGGTGAACGAGACCATTTTCACGAGTGGATGCGCGACTAGTGCTTGGGGCACTTCTGGGCCCCAGGCAGGCAAGACCTGCACCACACCCGGCGGGAGGATGGTGTTGATAATCTCAACAATTTTTATGACTGTCAACGGGGCTTGTTCCGACGGTTTCAAGATCATGGTATTCCCCGCCGCCAAAGCAGGCGCCAATTTCCCCGCGGTATGGATTGGTGGCCAATTGAATGGGATGATAGCTGCTGTTACCCCCTTTGGTTCGTAGAATGTCGTTGTGTACGTTGATCCCTGATCGATTGCTTCGCTGGGGAGTTTATCGAGGATGCTGGCGAAGTACCTGAAACAGGCTGATAGAAACCCTACGTCGAATTGAAGGGCGTCGTGGTAGGGTTTTCCGTTTTCGAGGGTTAGGATTTCGGCGATTGAGGGGGCGTGGTTGTCGAGGGTGGAGGCGCATTGAAACAACAAGATGCTGCGTTGGAGAGGGGGCAGCCAGCGCCAGGATGTTTGGAAGGCATCTTCGGCGGCGAGGACGGCGGTGTCGACGGTTGAGAGGCTCGCAGGAATAAGAGATGTGATGGTTGAGCCTGTTGCTGGGTTGTGGATTGGGAATGCAGCGCTTTCACCTAGGGAGGTGTCTGATAGAGGCAGGGTGAGGGTGGATGGGTATGAGGGTGCCATCTTTATTGATCGATAGATAGATGTTCAAGTCCGTGTATTTACTGAATTCTGATACTATGGTTCTTTCCCTACTTATACATACATTTCATCTCATTAATGTCACTATTGTTGGTTGCATACATGCATTCAAAGTCAAGCCGGATATTTGCATAAACCCGGTCTTGTTGGCCGTTATATCGGTTTTAGTGCACAGAACCGCTGTCAATCTCCGTCTCACTACTACATACTCGGATTATCGGTGGTATAAGCAATGTGATATTCCTCCGCATGAATGATCGATGCTGTCAGCTGGTTGGGTGGTTGATATAGAAATGCACTTGAGTGATTGGTCGTTTGGATCAACTACGCAGCTTAAATGATCCTTCGGATATACGAGTATCACGATAGTTGCAACGAACTAGATGAGATGAAGAAAACACAATGCATTGCTAACTAGAATCCCGGATTATATAAGCCTATAACACCTGGCGCCGTATAAACAAAACCAAACAATAGTCCAAACAGACTTTACCCAATGCTAAACACCATGTCTAGAACTTATACCAAGCTCTCCTGAAAACCGACCTCCCCCCAATTTATTATGGTATAGTGTTGTAAGCTCATACTTGTGCGCGCTTGCGGAGAACTCTGCCAGTACTGGCATCTGCACCGGCCTTCCTGGCTGCCACAGCTGTTCGCTTGGCCGCCGCAGCAGCAGTAGGACCTTGGCTACGATTCAATGTCGCCCGTTTCGCGGCCGCACTTGACGTCGTCGCAGTGGCTCGCTGAGTACCTCGGGTAGGTTTGACAATCGTTGTACTGGCAGACACACTGGATGATGTAGTGCTGGTGCTAATATTCCGATTGTGTTGTCGCGATGTGTTTCCTGGTGATTTGGGGATGGCTGAGCTGGCTGGCTTTACTGCTGTTCGCTTTGTCTGGGTTGTCGTTTTGGTTCTTCGCACGCTTGGCGCGGGAGACGCTACCTTTGATTCGGCCCGTGTCGCGCGCGCGCGAGCATCCTCAATCATTGCCTTGAGAGGACTGGCGGGTTTCAATGGCGAGGTCGGTCGTGACATATACGATGCCTTTGTGGGAGACGTGATGAGCGGCGATTGCTTGTATGTACGCGAGTTTGATGATTTGGGAGAGAGAACTTTTGTTTCTGCGTCTCGTAGTACTTGGGAGACAGATCGCGGCTGCCCAGAGGCAGCTGGATTACCACGTTTCTTCGGGTTGTCAAGAGGAATATGCGCCTCAGGTACTGGTGCATTCTCCTTATCCGAGTAGCTACCAACGTTGCTTGTCTTTTTAGGGCGACGAGAGGGAGAGTTTGTCGCGCTGAGTGATGGATACTCGACTCCTTTTTGCTTTTTGGTCGCAACTGGACTTTTGATAGTTTGTGTAGGGACGGCTGATTTCTTTGGGGATTGTAGTTGAGGGGCAGAGCTGTATTTCTCGAGGAGTGCGCCCATGAGGGATTTTCGTAACGCGACGGGAATGCGGTTTACTCGTCGTTCAATGCGTGATCGAAGATCTTGAGCTTGCATTGCATATTGGGCGCGTAAGCGGCGGGCTCGCTCTGTGACTGTAGACGGTCAGTATACTAACGGGGGATGCACATAATCTGTGGGAGACAATAGAGACGCACTTTCTAATTGTAGATTGTCAATTAATGCCTGTTTCTGGTGCTGTGTAAACTTCAATTTCTTGCGAGCCGGACTGTTGGAAGGCGTTGTGACCTTGTCATGGTCGAAAGCATCACGCGCTGGCTCGGGGGTCTTGCGCTTCCTCGACGCGGAAGCAGACATTTTGTATCCTTCGAGAAAATAAATCGACTGGAAAGTTGAGGTAGTTGTTGCGGTGAGGGATGGTGTGTATTTTGAGCGAAATTGAGTGTAATAACGTTGTGGTGGTGGTGGTTGTAAGTGGTAAGTCGCGTGTAGAGAGTACTGTGGGCGCGTCTGAGGAGAACAAAGTGGATGATGTAGAGGAGAGACTCTAAGAGAGAGAGTAAACAAAGAGATTGGAGAGTGGAGGGCTAGTCCGAAAACGGACTAGCGGGGGTCGACTTGGCGGGAGCTTCATCATTGCTCGGCCAGCTTAGTTACCGCCTTCCTCTGTCTGACCAACTCCCATCCATCACGAGAGCTTGTTTTAACACACTATCCACCCTACATTGTCTATCTGCATCTCCAAGTCGACTAGAAATTGTCCTATCATCATCTACATCTTCCCAGATACCACTTTCATCTATCTCAAAGCTACAGACGAGCTCCAAGCTCACCACCGTCAAGATGGTTTTGGAAGCAACGATGGTTATGTTAGTTCTCTCTATCAAGGATCTTTTCTAATTCATGCTGACTTTCACAGTGTCGATAATAGTGAACCCAGCAGAAACGGCGATTACACGTAAGCTCCCGAACGCTATCTCAAGCTATCTCACCGACCCTGCTAATCCTCCAGTGCCACACGATGGCAAGCACAGATCGATGCCGTAGGCGTCATTGTCTCCGCAAAGATTCGAGCAAATCCACAGTCCGCGGTCGGTCTTATGAGCATGGGCGGTAATGGACCAGAGGTGCTCTCGACATTTACGGACGACTTTGGCAAGATCTTATCAGGACTGGCCCGGACCAAGATTCATGGAAAGTCACATCTCGCATCGAGTATACAAGTTGCCGGCGTACGTTCACAATACCTACGGATTCGGACCTATACTGACTGGCAGTTGATTAGCTCGCCTTGAAGCATCGCTCGGAAAAAGCCCAACGGCAACGAATAATCGTCTTCTCATGCGCCCCCGTAACCGAGGACGAGAAATCACTCATCAAACTCGCCAAGAGAATGAAGAAGAACAACGTATCTATCGATGTCGTGGCATTCGGAGACTTGGATTCAGACACTACAAAGAAACTAGAGGCATTCGTCGAAAACGTCAAGGGAGGCGACGGTTCACACTTGGCCATTATCCCGCCCGGCCCGAATCTACTCAGTGAGGAGCTACAGGTTACGCCAATCATGGGCGGCGAGCCTGGCGCAGGTGTTGGCGGTGGAGATGAAGGAGAAGGATTCGGATTTGAAGACGCCGCGGAGAACGATCCCGAGCTCGCTTTTGCTTTGCGGTTGTCACTGGAGGAGGAGAAGAACAGACAGGAGAAGGAAAGACGAGAACGGGAGGAGCAGGAAGGGAAATCTGCGTTGGAGAATATTCCCGAAGAAACCAAGGACGGCGGGGAGTCGTCCAAGGATAATGATAAGATGGACACTGCATGATTCCGCTGCACTTAGAACGAGTGAGCGTTTAGTCAAGCACGCTGTAATCTTAGATAGTACAATTCCATCAAGCGACATGCCAAAGTTTCACTCTTATTCAGACTACACAGTATAATCATTATGCCCTCCCCCGTAACCACGTCCCCAAATGCCGATCAAACGCCTCACATCTGACCGGCATCTCCAACTGATAAAACGGATTCTTCATGACATAATCTGCATACAACTCATACACCTTTTTCATCACGGCGTCGATATTTGTCATCAATGGGTCGGTGAATAGCAAGAACTTCGTGCCTGTCTGCGTCTGGAAACACGTAAGACGGAAGCGGTCTGTTTCGAGGACTTCGATGCCGGTCTTTGGTTGGCCTGGTTCGGGGAGCGTCCAGGACGAGGATGCGGAGGGTGTGGTGGGTGTTGAGGAGGAGGTTTGGGGGTTGGGGGTGGTGGTTGGTATTCGGGGGGTTATGGAGCGGGTGATGGCGTGGACGCTGTAGACCGTCAATCAATCAGTAATTAGATATCGTATGGACACTGCATTTATGGATGAAGGAGACGCACCCGTGAAATGTTCCTGCGAGGACTAGGTAATCGTTTGTAGAGAGCTTTTGCAGGCCAGCCTGGAATTCGCGTTGGTAGATGAGGCCGCCGGCCTTGTTTATGATGATGAGCGAGAAGACGGCCCTAGAGACGGTGGTTAGCGATGTGCAAGGTGAATTGATGTTTTCAAGAGGAGTCTAGTGAGACGTACATGGCTGCGTTGACAGATTGTCTATCTCAAGGAGAAGGAGGCTGTTATTGCCCCCGCGGCATCATCTGGTGTCCGCTCCTTCCTGCCGCTGTTGTTCGTGTTGCCGTTCTGACCAAAGAAGCCCAGGTTTATTTCAACCTCGTTTCTGTTTCTCTCTCCGAATTTTCCTCTTGTATACTTGTTGTTCTGTTCCTGGGACGATTTGCACACAGCTGTTCTCTATCCCATCTCAATCTATCTCCGCATCTCCACCGTACCTAGAGCGAAGGCTGTGATGAGCGGAACATTACTTGGCGCCCACCGACCAATGGCCTACAACTACGCCGCTTTATGTCAACACTGGTAGGAATCAACTGAAAGTCTCCTCTACATTATCTAAGAGATCGTTGATATATTTCTGAACTCTCGACTATACACTCACAACTGTGCTTTATCCGAATGCTTGGTCCGAGAAATCTTGAAGTGGTGCGCAATATACTCACTCCTTGCCCTCCTCGCGACAAGAAGGCAACACCTCCAGCTCTGCCTCATCATCAAACGCATATAAGAAAGGAATCGCCTCACCCGTGTTATTGTGCTCGGCAGACTGGAAATACCCATTGGCGATATGCTGCATGAAATCGGCAATGTTGACGATGGGAGGGGGGCGATCCAGATTCCATTCTTGTTGAGCACTTCCAAGCCTCTGACTTGACCTTCACATAGCACAGTGAAGCATGAGAAAGCAGTATGCGCTGCGATACCAGGTACCTCTCCACCGCTGACTTCCTGCGTCGGATAGTGCAGGGGCCGCACATAACCAGCAGGGAAGGTACACATGCGATTGAAATCGTGTTCTTCCATCCCCAGTGCCAGGGTAAAAGTCCGGGTTACTTCCTTTGAGAACCACTGCAAGTGGTTGTAATACTTGGTTACAGCGGTATGGGAACGCTCATTATTTGGTGGCTAATTGTTCACGGACTTCCCTGTGAGCGCTGGGAATAGAAGCCCCTGCGCTAGATCGGTCTTGTCTAGACCCATGGGAAAGGACTCCTTCATATCGCCGCTAGTCTTTGAGTCGAGTTTTGTCTCGAAAAGAGATTCAAACCCACGAAATTCGACTTTCTTATGGATATGGGCTTTCATCCTTTCCTCGTTGGGTTGGTTGAGGAATTCCTTGATAGCGGCGAAGATCTCATCGATGACATCTTGGGGCAGGTCGTGATTCTGCGCATAGAAGTATCCAACCTCGACACAGGCATTGGCCACGTTATCTGCGACTGCTTTGCACGCTTCAACGGACGGGGAGGTGAGGTTGGTGACATCCACTAGAGGTATTTCCTCAAAGGTTTGGTAGGCTTTGGTACCCTGAGGACAGAACAACGACCAGAAATTCCTCCTTGATGCTAGTAAAGATACTAAACAATGCAGTGTTAGTTAAAGGCCAAGTCATTTGAGTAGATTTCATTTATTTACCTCCTCCGCTGTCTCTGTTTCTGTCGCCGTTTTACGTCAATGGCCAGCATCTCAAACTTCTAGACGCTTTGTCATATTTCCCAGGTATCTGCTTTATAATCCTAAGCTAACAGATCACAGGCCCATCTATACGACAAGAAAGCATGATCCTGTACATTCCATATGATGATCAAGCTCCCCCAAGGCAAGCAACAATAATAAGCTTTGCTTAGCCTGCGACGAATGCCGGCAGGCAAGAGTCAAGTGTCCCGGCGGAAATCCGTGTAGACGGTGTATGAATAATGATGGATACTGCCACTATAGTGTCTCGAAGCGAAGTTGACGGATCAAGGTTATACATAATAAGAAGCGACAGGACAGCAACAATCACAGTAACAAGAATATCTTGTCCCCACTTACAATGGTTGACAGTGGTCAGAAGAATCCCGCCGACTATGAGAAGAGTATCCCGAAAGCCACATTAGAGAAGAATAAAACGACACCAATGGACCAATCTATGATATTGGACGACTTTACGCTCATAAATGCCATGGATTCCTCAAGCAGTAATGCAGGACTGGCATCTGATTCCTCACTGGGTGACCTGTTCCCTGGTACTTTTGACAGTTTAGACTCCGGCAGCTTTTTCTGTAGCGTGAGTCCTTCTTTGATCTATTTGTATCATGGCTGATATGTATTCTAGGCAAATTTAAATGGCTCTGCTATCTCTATAGATCCCCATTTCTCTAGGCCACTATATGCTTCTAGGCTTTCGTTCAGTGGACAAACTCTCGGAGAATCATCTCCTAATTTTAGATGTAATTATATCCTTACAAGCCTGCCTGATAATGATATTAATGCCAACTCTTCCCAGTCGGCTCCTCTCTTCTCACCAAGAAAAATTACTCCTCCACACCTGCTCCTGCTTCAAAACCAAACTCCTCTGCATCTCCCATCTATGCGGCCCAACGGGCGATGAGCAGAACAGACTCGATACCGTCTTAGAGACAACCCGACACATCAGCGAGCAAATGGTCCAGCTTCTATCCTGCAGCTCCTGCCTCAAGGGCTCACACAGCTTCATCCTCACCACCATGCTTCTCCAGGCGCCTAGTATGCCTATTCTGCCACTTAGAGAAAAACAACTCCACACTCATCAAAACCGCAAAGATTAAAATAGGGAATTTCCAGCTTGAGGAAGAGGAATAACAGCAGCACAAGAAGCTTTTTGATTACGACAGCGGCGAAAAAGGTGGATGTTATGGTGAATAGTTTTTATGAAACTGTTCAGCAGGCTGAGCTTTTGCATCAGGGGCAACGGAGTGAGGAGATGACGGAGATGGGGCGGTCGAATTTGAATTGGTTATGGATGCTATTCAGAAGATTAGACGGCGTCTCAAAGGTATTATTGGTGAATCGGGTACTGAGGGATGGTGACGATGAGGAGTGGGTGGTCCTATGCTCTATATGCTCTATATGCTCTATGTGGTTTATATGTTTTATACAGGTTTTCATTTCAATGTATCCATGGATATATCCACGTCCGGATCAAGAGCTTCACCTGAACCCTATGCATCTGGAAACAGGCGGCTCAAGTTGGCCCGAAGTTATTCACATAGGAACAATCGCCTCAATCTCAGACATTTTTGGGTCATCGGTTGAAGTTTTCACACGATTTTCCAGAAAAATCACTTGCACTTGCATTACGAGGTTGGTAGACCTCGTTCACCGTATCAGTCAGTTCGTAAAAGTGCACAGATACGATCCCTGTCTAGTTGGCACACTGTGCCAACTAGACAGGGATCGTGCTTCGGCCTAATAGATCAGATGAAGCCGCGGATTGTTCTCTTGATCTGGTGGTTTCCGGTCAGATTTCATTCTATCCATATGGCAATTGACACCTAGGTATTGATAGTGCCGCCGTGGATGAAACTCGATTGAACATTTTCGCTTCGAAGATTATTTGACGGACGGTCTGACAAGGAGTCTGCATGAGATTAAATGCTGGACATCAGCCGAAGAGATACCTCGATCATAATGTATATTCCTCTTTGCTATGCCCCGTTCTTTCGCCATGCATGGCTAGGCTGATAGACCGGCATTGTGTCAAACAATGTATAAGGCAGACTCATTATATCCTAACCGGAAATTAATTGTATGGCTAAATTATATGAGAAGGGTTTTGTTTCTAGGATTTCAGTATTTGAAGTGACCTTGGTACGGGTTATGCCTCATACCTACCTAGGTAGGTACACGAAAGACCCCGGATATACCTCAAATCAACCTTGGGACGGGCTAATTTGGAATTTGATGTATTTTAGGGGCTTACACGCCGTGATTTAGGCTTGGGCTAGGCGCTACATGTCCCATGGTCGGCAGATATTCTTACCCAGGATTGAAAATTTACCCAGGAACACCCCAGGTACTCACAGACCACTCAAAAAGGAACCCGTTTATTGTGGATCACCATGAGTATTTACAAGAAGTTGATTGCCTCTCTTTCACACTGCGACAGCATATGCATAATGCGACGAGCCGATAGAACATGCAACGGCTTACGAAACAAGTGGACACTGGAGGATCTCGGTCTCTCAACAGGTGCATTGCATATTCTCTCATTTGCGTCATGATAAACTTCAACCAAAAAGAAAATGATCAAATGATCAGAAAAATCAACTTAACTCCCCGGTTATCTACGGCTGGCATGATCAGCTTTTGAGGCGGATGGCTGGCATTCAACCCACCAATGCATCTCTAAGCCACTGACAAACTCACTAAAAGCACGAACTAACTATTACGGAAACTACTAGACTACTAACTGTTAGCTGTCACTCTGCAACCCTGATTGCCCAGGTGAATCTTGGGCAACTCCAGGGCAAAACTGGCGTTACGCCTCGCGGAGCTCATCTGCATCATTCATACCCGGGTGAAAGATCTACAATATGTGCGTCCAATAGATGAGCCCCTGTATCGCCCCAAAGATGGAACCGCTATCATTCTATTTGTTGTAAGAGATCTAGACTGTTGTTTAGTGTTTGCGTGATAACAATTGAATAAAATGACTCAACTGCGGATACCGATTATGGTTATATCGACCGACTGACAGTTGGATGATATCTTAAACCTTGATTAAATCGCGCCAGCGTCGTCAGCTCCGGGATCTGTGAACCTTGATTATCGTTTCATCCAATGCACAATTGGACGAACACATCGGGCGGACATACGTCTTCGTTATAGCGTAACCCAACCAAACGGCCGCGCAAATCCGGATCGAGTGAAGGAGCCTCATAACTTCAAAGACCCATGTCAAAAGAACGGGAACTCTATCAGAACTTAGAAGGGTGTCCGTGATCCTCGCAGATCTGACATTATTGGCTCATTCTTCACCAGAGCTGATGTTGTCCCTGGCCCGGTTTGACACCTGGCGGCCCTGTCAACTTGTCAAGAGCAGACCTAGGGCAAACACGTAATCTAGAACGTGGGCGACAGGCATGTCTCTCATTTTACTACAGTAGGTATCTCGATTCTCCACTACGGTTCTTAACACAGTCATTTGAATTCATGGCTCGGAAAAGAGGTACACTTCAATCAGGAAACGGTTCAAAAAAAGCAAAGAGTTAACCTTTAACAGCACACTCTATGCAGGGGGTTGTGTCACTTTTCAGTGCTCGACGAGCACTGCTCGTTGATGATTGCTCAGCTCCGAAACTGTAAAAATGAACGTTATTTCCGGAAAAAGCGCCTATTTCATCGCCGGATTGACAATCTAGAGCCGATGTGCGCATCGACAAGATGATGAACATCGAAAATAGACAATAACAAAAGAAAGGAAGCAAAAGTAAACTTTGAATCGCTAGTTCTTGCTAGTGACGCCTTCAAATGTTCACTGTTCTCTGCATCTAGAGATTCGATGGCCCAATTTGGAAATCGGCCGCGAGGGTGATAGATTAGTGGCTGCGCCAGTCAAAACTTACAGGGGTGATCTAGACGACATTATTGGGGCCGAATGGAGAGTCCACTCAGGTGATGGAGAGTTGACCTCCCGCTAGCACCTCAGTGTGGCACGGCTGCAGCGATTCCGCGTCACAAGTCTTCACGGAGTATGTACGTAGAAAGGTATGAAATGTGTGTACGATGCTATTCGAGACGGGCTTTCTTGGGAGGGTACTGCCGCGTACCTGAGCACTAAGTTAGTAACTGACTTATCAATTGGGGTTACGTACGTTCGATGCATGGACCACAAGCTGAAAACATCCCTCCATGGTGGCATGGTTTTTGCAACTTTTGGGAGACAGGGTCAGTTATCTCGTGGTGATCTCGATGGGGCCCCCGCAACTAAGCCCGGGGAACGATCTAGGTGTGTTAGTCTGACACTTACTGGCCTAGTTTACGTAGCCATCATCCGGCTTAGGCAGGCTTGTCGCGCTCCACAGGAATTGGCATTTGACTTTGATATTCTGGCAGTGGCACACATGGCCAATCGGCGTCCACCTGATTACATCTTGCTAACACATGGCGGTGGCTTCTTATCTCCTTAGAGACCTAGACTACATCCTTGTTCACTCAAAGACCGGTACCGACATGGCCGGACTTCAACCTAGTGTCATTAGATGTCGCAAGATGAGCCCTGATTAGGGCCATCATTGGGAACACAATGTGAACCGTGAACACTGACTTTATTGGTGATAGCGTGCTGGCAACAACATGCACCTACGTCTCAAGTCTGTCTAGACTCACAGCCACCTGAGATTGAGAGTGAAATGATGATTGTGGCACAGACCGTCTCCCTCTTCCACGAACTAACTCTCCGACAGCCACGGAGTATACTTACTAGAGTGACTAGACTCACTAGATTGCGTACGTCCTTAGTCTTCTCACGTCAGAGCCACACACCCAACTGCAAGCGCCGGTCAAGGCAGAGTTCCGACTATGTAGCCAATCATCTTGTTTACTAACCTACGGGTTGGTTAACTGGGTTTAACTTGGCCTAAATCCGCCAGTGCTATGATTGACATTGGCGCTAATATTCTAGCATAAAGACTATTACACGCTACGTCGTAGCCAAATACTCAGATTGACTATGACAAGACCCTTGAAGGAACCCGGGTGAAGGTGAGATGGCAACCGTCCCGAATCATTTGCCCTTTTCCAACAGACAGGGGTCTAAGTTAGGACTTGTTTCTGCTCGTTCGACTTGGCAAAAAAAGCAAAAATAAGACAAACCACGTTTTGCGTATGTTCTTAGAGGTCGTCGGATTACGGAATAGGTTGATTTCCTGCTGATCATCCACGTTCACCATTCCAAAAATGTTTCCGAAGTTTCTGTGGCTTGAGGCCGGCTGTATGAATTAGAGTAATGCAGGCTCCTTTGCGGCATATGAAGGACTGTGCATCAAGGGGGGTGATTCGTGTCTGTAGGACAACCACAATGCGGAAACTCCCTGAGTTTCCCTCTAGAATAATATGCTTGTGTCACCAATTGACCAAGTTTCTCTCCACTTGTGTGTTCTCTGCCAATGATCAAGCGAAGTCATATGCAGGCACGGCCTAAGACCAAAAGAAAATCACCAATTGAGGGACAGATAGAACGAGCGCCGCAAGTTGTAACCCATGCTAGACTAGCGTCTTGCTAGGGTCATGTCGGGCTCTACAAGAGGCCGAACTGATACCGGTAACCAGCAGTCAAGGATTTCATGCGGCTCAAATGGTTGGTTGTGGATTCGCTATCAAGCACCCTGGATCATACTTCCCATTGACAGTGCAATAGGCAATTGATAAACCAACAACTTAGGCGAAGGGGGCTAACTGCATGCAAAAGACCAAGCTTCGACGTGATTTGTCAAGCTTGTTTTTGAGCGGTACTGATTAACTTAGTATCGAGGATTTAGATGCATATCTTATTTTATGAAGTGCGAGCTAGATCATGGAGGCTAAAGGTTATACGTACTATATAAGCTCAGCTGGTCACTCGCACCAGCTGAGTTTGGATGACGAACAATGAAAAATTTTGTTCTCATGTCCTCTCAAGCTGAATCCATCTCATTGATTGTCTACTTTGCTTGCACATACGAACCCACTCTACCTGGGTAGATTCTACATACGCCGCCATGACTTGGGACTCGTCCTCTCCACTTTTTCCAGGAAATGATATCGATAGTAGAATGATGCTATCATCACCTTTGGATGCAATCCATCTGGGTTCCCCGCCCTTGGATCTGGAACGACAGCAATACTTTTATCATCCGCTTGGCAACTTGGATCATCGAAGACTGCGTTTGGAGCAGGAACTCGGCCCTCTTGAGAAATTTGCCAGAGGATCCTTTTCTTCTTATTCATCTTCATACCCGGATATACAGGAAATCCATGATACGTACCATCATCCACTCTCCCGGGGCTTTGGAAAGGACGATACCTCTTCTGCCTATATTGGAAGTTACTACACTGGGGCATTTGAATATCCGTCGCCGTTGTCTCATGGAGTAGCCTCCCTGTCCGGGACTGATGACCGTTCCCCAAGTCCGGTCAATGTGCCATTTGCGTATTCCATGGATACTAGTCCGGGTTTTCCGCGATGGGGTGGTGGTGATGCCGCGGAGTATGGGTCTGTTATTCCACAAGAAGTTCTCCATGGTAAGTTTTTATGAAACAATGACGATGTTAGAAGCCGAGGCACTGATGGCACTGTTGCAGATGTAGAAGCCAAGTATCCGGAGCCAGTTACCCCAGTGGAGCAGAAGGTGTCACAGATATACCCTTGTGCGAGCGTCGACCAAATACAAGACGAAGCTCTCAACGATCTTGCAATAAACGACGACGTGGACGCCGACGGCGAACCTGATGCAATGTGTATTGACCGCGAGGCATCGAAACCAGTCTTGACTAACCAGAGAGCTTCGAAAAGGATGCCACCCAAAACGAAGAAGGGTCTCCGTGATGCTGGCAGTCGGAAATGCGCTACCGTTGCAACACCATCACCAACATCGGTCCCCAAGTCGCCCATCCGCAAACGACCTGCTGCATCACGCAAATCCAGCCAAACCTCCACCAGAAACACCAAGGCCCGCGCAGCCAAGGAGACTACAACATCATCCTCATCCGCTGCCGCCGACCGCGACCGCGAAAAGACGTACAGCTGCAGTTTCAAACAATACGGATGCGAAAGCACATTCAGCACCAAGAACGAATGGAAGCGCCATTTCGCCTCGCAACATCTCAAACTCGAATACTACCGCTGTGACCTCAAGGGCTGCGACGCCGCCTCCAAGGGGCCGAATGATTTCAACCGCAAGGATCTATTTACTCAACACCTTCGTCGGATGCATGCCCCCTGGATTGGACAAAAGACTGATCCGACAACAGCGGAAAAGGCGGAATTCGAGGCTACGCTTGACGAACATGCGCGTCGATGCGTGAGACTGTTACGTGCTCCTCCTGCGAAAACGAGTTGTGCTAAATGCAACAATATCGTCTTCACGGACTGGTCAAAACGTATGGAACATATGAGTCAGCATTATGAGCATGATCCACAGTTTGAGGAAGCGAGGGACCCGGAGCTAGAGCGCTGGGCTTTTGAGGAGAAGATCTTGTGTCGGAGAGACTCGTCATCGAGTGAGCTTGTGTTGGCTGATTTGGTTCATAAGCGTCGCTAGACTTGCTCTCGTCGGGTAGTTGTTGTTGTAATGTTGTTTTGATATACAGTAGGTAGCGGTTTGCTTGGATATGGATACCCCTCTCATTCGCATGGATATGGATATGGATACACCGGTTTAATGACTTGATGAATGTGCGATGGATACAATTGTAGGAACAGGCTGGCTTTGTTTTTTATGTTATTGTCACTTGTTTATCTATGATGTGTTGTTTTTGTTATATTACTAATGTATAGATCGTTTCGGGTTTGGGGTCTGTTTGTACAAGAATGATAATATGATCTACACAGTGATGCCTTGGTTTCATGAGTTGCGAATATTTGATGCATGAGATGTACATGACCGTGTTAAGTATTGTCTTTTGCTGTTGGAAATATGCATTATGAGCTTGTGTTCGTACAAGTAGTCAAGCAGTTCGAGTGGGCATTGATAAAGCTAACAACGTGCAATCTTCAAAAAACTACTCACGTAATTTTTAAGCCCTAGTTGCCATTTTAATGCTGCTGACGAGTAATACGGTCAATTCTAAATTCCAACTAGCATCATAGGAAGATGACTTTGTGGTAACATTTCTGGATATAACTTCTAATGTTACCTACCCGCCCAGAGAGGCAGAGTGTAACGATCAACGCATAAACAGAACGTTATTAGAATGCTGTCCAGGAAATTCTGTCCTCATGATTTTTGCTTAGCATATCTTTTCTCAACATGTCATGCCATACAGCCCCCACGTTCGTCAGCGCTGACCTCCCACTGATCCGATGGCGTTCAAACTGTTGTCATCTGTCATGCCCCACGAACCTATACAACTAACCTTGGAACGCTTGACAGGGAAAATGTTTCAAGATCTGTGATATGGGTATGTGACAGATGAAACGTGAACTTCGGCCTTTATCCCTGTGTCTTTACTTCTACGGGGGTTGATACCTAAGTATATTTATACCTCTTTACGTATTGCTACAAGCATAACGTTTCATTTAGCCCCGCCGTTCAAGGATCACGGGTCATCATGGCTATAACAGTGTACTTTCATGCGAGAACGATGGAAATCTTTGGATCTAGGCCGTTTTATTCCAGGTTTGTGGTCAGATCTAGCATATTGGCCAATTATCGAATCGGATCGGTGGCTATACCGATATTCAACCCGATGACAAACGTCTGGAGGATTTCTGGCATGTCGAGACCGAGATTCGAAAACATAATCTGACCGAGTATTATCTACTCATAATAGTGTCGATTCTCATGTTTCGTTTCGACACTACTGAAAAACAAGCCTGCCTAAAAACGTCCCAGGGAGCATCTTCTATTAGAGACTTGCCAGAAACCATGAATCAAGATCATAGCATACACCAAAAGACCAACCCAAAAGTGCATCTAACAGTCCCAGAACAGGCAGTATGTCTCATCGACGACGAATCCCCCATCGACAGATACGGACCTTCGTTGAGAGGTGATTCCAGCCAAGATCTCAGATTGCTAAGGCGATCGTCATGTTATTCAAGAAACACGGATGGAGATTCTCTTCATGATTTTGAAGACTCCAAAGGACAGGAGCAGGGTATATACGATAACATTGAGGGTATTTCACGGCCAGCGCCGGCTCGGCTATCTGTTCCTAGTGGTCGGTATATGACCCGACATGGCAATGAGAGCAGATTGATAGTTCAGGGTTTGAGTGATCCGTACCGTAGTGGGATCAGCTCAGTTTCTGGTCAATATCAACCCGAAATGGCTGGACGAGGAGGAGGTAGCAATCCAGAGTTGACTTTACAACCTGTATATCCACTACGAATAACAAAAACACCAAGTCCACTTCCATCCCCTCGGACACAGAACTGGCGATTCGAACAGAGTACTACCGACTTACCCAGACCCAATCCACGATTTGCAAGACTGTCCGTACCGCCGATTAGACCCGAACGATGGAGTGCAGTTAGTCCCTCGTTCAGAACGCCGACTAGTCTTGTCAGTCCTTGGAAGATACCACCCAGTATTGTCATCAGCAGCACATCACGATTAGGTCAATACTCAATTGACTCAAACCATCCTTATGGCAGTTCAAAGAAACAAGAATATCCCCCAAAGAAGGATATAGGCTTGATCGTACTTGCGGTTGTACTGGCGACATTCTGCACGACCCTGGTATGTATACCTACTCCCCAAAAGCGAGACGATGGCTGACATGGAACAGGATAGAGTAATAATCTCAACCGCAATTCCCACAATAACATCACAATTCAATACCATCGAGGACATAGGATGGTACACAACCTCCTACCTTCTAACTGCCTGCTCATCGTATCTCGTCTATACCAAATTATACCGCTTCTACACCGCAAAATGGATCTATATCTCCGCTCTTCTTATCTTTGAGCTGGGATCACTTGTGTCAGGTGTTGCGGAGGCGTCAGCAACACTCATTTTCGGTCGTGCGTTGGCTGGATTGGGTGCTTCGGGGGTTTTGGTGGGGAGTGTGTTGATGATGGGGCAGTGTGTGCGGTTGCGTGAAGTATCGGGTTACTTTGTTGTGTTTTCTGGTGTTGTGTTGGTTGTTGGGCCGGTGTAAGTGCTCCTCGCTCTTGGTACATAATTAAAAGGTACTGACTGATGTGACAAGACTCGGCGGCGTCCTGACGCAATGTGCATCCTGGCGGTGGTGCTTCTTTATCAACTTGCCTTTTGCACTTGCTTCATGCATTTTGTTGCTTATTTCAAGCTGGAATGCTCCCCAGACCACGACGGCCCAGACAAAGTTCAAGGAGAAACTGCCATTTCTAGACCTTGAAGGCACGTTCCTTTTCCTCCCGAGTATCCTTTGCTTATTACTCGCCGTACAATGGGGAGGCGTCAAATACCCCTGGAGCTCAGCCAGTATCATTGTCTTGTTTGCGGTTTTCGTTGTGACAATAATAGGATTTATTCTTGTACAGAGGTACAAGAGTGAGTCTGCGAGTATCCCACCACGGATATTCATGAATCGCAACGTGTATGGCGGAATGATCGCCTCGTTTTGTATGGGTGGTAGTATTGCCGTCATGGTGTATTATGTATGTTTTCCCCTGCACTGCTTATAGGTAGACTTTTGCTGACTTGATAGCTACCGATATGGTTCCAAGTCACCAAGGACGCCTCGCCTTCGAAGTCAGGAGCAATGCTGCTACCCCTTGTACTGAGTATGGCCGTTACATTGCTTGCTAGCGGTAGTCTGATGGACATAGTCAGATACTACACACCTTTTCTCATTTTTGCATCCGTCATGATGTCCATCGGCAGCGGCCTGCTCACGACTTTGCAAGCCAATGCTACGACATCGGCATGGATCGGATACCAGATCCTATTTGGTGTTGGTGCAGGCAGCGGCATATATCAGACCATGATAGCAATCCAGTCGTCATTCCAGAAGTCTCGAGATATCGCCACAGGTACCGCGATGATGATATTCGCGCAAATACTCGGCGCTGCTGTTGCTGTCGGCATGGCGCAAAGTGTGTTTGCGAATAAACTAGTCAATGGCAACCAAGTAGCGGAACTAAAAGGTGCTAGTGTGCATGTTTTTCTTCATACTGGAGCTACGGATATCAGGAAGGTGTTGTCGGGGGAGAGCCTTGAGTCGGTGCTGAGGTTGTATACTCATGCTATTGATCAAGCGTTTTATGTGAGTGTGGGATTGGCTGCAGTATCGGTCATAGGCGTGTTGGCAATGGAATGGAATCGTGTACGGGGTAGGAGAGGTCCATTAGCTTTCTTTTGATAGATTAATGCACATCTGGGCACTTCCGACCTACCTAGGTAGTATTGGCGTTCTTTTGTGATGGATATATCGATTCGAATATTGAAAAGTTGATGCCTCTGACGTCTCAAAAGAATATCAGGATGTTGTGCGGCCGCAACAGGCACGGATCTACGTATCAATTACCTAGGTACCACTTGCACTTGATAGAAAGTAGACCAGGCATGTCAGGCAATATTTCGACATTGTTTGCTACTTGTACAATGACTAGTCAGCAGTACGCTCGCCTGCATTATGACTGTTGACAATTGGAATTCACAAATAAGGATCATTGGGCCGAAAAGGGGCTCGTTAGTAGGGAATTCATTCTTACATGTATTCCTTATAGAATTTATATAGATTTTGCATGGTGCACTTGAAGTTTTGTGTCGTGTGCTTCAATGGTCCTGATTGGGTAGTTGAGGGCGTGGTTGTGTGGAGGTATCGTGTTCCTTATAATATGCATACAAGACCACTTGGGCCAATGATGCTCATTTCTGTGCGTGACAACAAATAGAGATATGTAGTCCGACTGGTCTGTCCGCAGCTTAGGCTGCGCCTCCATGATTTGCCCTTGGTTGGTATATCCATGGATAACTAGAAGTATTAAAGTTCTTCTACCTAGGTACATGCTGTTTGGTGTAAATAAAAATATAAGCTAGCTATTGACGTCTTCGACAATTAGCTAGAATTCGTGTACCCACTTAAAGCCACAGATGGTTCATCTCTCAATTGAAGCAATCATTGCTGCGGTGACATTGTGTGTTATGTGTGTGCCCGGAGTGTGGTACCTTCTCCGTCGATGTTATGCCTACTTCACTACTTATGGTATGTTGTTCTCTTGCTCTATGGTTATATAGCAGCATCTAACCCTAATACGTTATATCACAGCAAATAAGGATACCTCCGACATGGCTTTGCGTCCAAGGCACCCGAGCAACAACAATGTATTCCGTACAAGATCTTTCCACGAGGGCTTTGGTCTTCCGGTCTTTGAACCAATTCCGACATATATTCAGGCAAACCCTGTCATAATAAATGTATGACCTTGAATAATTATTCCTACTTCTTACTTCCCCTTTATTATGCCCTCCTGAAAAGATATATGCACTCGTCCCAAACACTGGCAGCTGACTATCAACTCTGGATTGTAAAGATTCATCCGATATACACCCCGGCACAGATACCACGAACTCGTCAACGGTAGATTGGCCGAAATTATGCAACAGAAATTTGTGTCAGGCAAAGGCTTCTGTGGGAGCTGCCAACAATCAAAATAGACCATAACGTGGCGCAACTCTGCGCCATTATGCACAACCAAGCGCATTTGTAGGGTTAGGACTGGATACATGTATAGGTGGGCAAGGCTGAGCTTGAGATATGTATAATTGTACACCTAGGCAGTTTCCGAGAACATCTTTTAAGATTAAACTTTCTACCTCCACAAATGTTTCTTTGCCGCTTTCCTTTCTTGTCTTGGCCACCCATTCGTCAGCATTAGACACCGCACCCTCTAAAGCCAACCGATTTCCTAATACAGACATATGAAACTTTTGAGTAACTAACAGTAACGCTGTCCATTCAACGTCATTGTCTGTTTAAGAAAAATGTGTGCTTAGGCCGGGTTTATGCAGGGTGAATACCTATATTTGTGCTTAATGATTTTTTTTATGTAACTATATGGAATGCTTTCCCTCGGCGTCCTCGGAAGGCGGATTTTGTCTGAGACTGGACGTGTCATGACCAGATCAGATAGCCTGGATCGACGAGAGTGGACAAGGTAGAGGCAGAAGTATCGGAACATTCGAACCGTTCTTTTACGCTTTTGTTTTAGAGCGTCTAAGGGACATTGCTGGCTTCTGTACCCGTGGACAGATGTCCACATACAGGTTTTCAAGGAGGAAGCAAAATGGCACTTTGTCAAAGTGATCGTTTATGCGGTTGATGATATACAATTCATATATATACAAGTGGAAAAATCACTGGGAAGTTAGACCTCTTAAATTAGCTATGTTAGTATTATACATCTAGGTACCTATATTTGCTGTTCATATGTACCGAAGTACAACCTATGTAAAGCTATTTCCCGGTGGATTGATGCAATAATATGTTTATGCTATATCAGCCAAGTCGAGATCCGGACTACGTATATCATACCGAAACCGATTTGAGCTCATGATCAATAAATGAATCAGAGTGTCTGCTCCAATATTCATCAGGAATCATTGGCGGGAGAAATATAGATTTTCCGGGAAGTTTTGGAGTTGATCTACCTAGGTAGCTCTTCTTATTGTCGAGCATGTCGGGGTACAAGACAATTTGGCATTAATCCGGCCAAGGTATTCACGGATTACGGGGAAAAAAGTTGATATAATGCGGGGGATACTTCTATTTCTCCGCTCGAAGAAAAAAGCTTGTCGTTTGAAAATGGAATCGAGAAACTTGGGTAGATATGAAGTAGTGGCTTATCCAGGTACATGTACTTCCATGACTTGGCGGCTAGAATCTTTGAAAGTCTAATATTGAGACTTTGGAAATCACATATAAATAATCTCTTGAGCCACGATGCTAATTCTTTCATCATCAGCCTGGCTTTTCGGCCTATCAACAGCTTTGACGTTCTCGATTCCAGCAACTCCCCCAGCAAATGCTAGTAATCAACTGTCCGCTGCTCCGATAGGTGTCTCGTGAGGACTTCATCCTTCATTGCGCCCCTGGATGATCAATCCACTGCCTATGCCGCATACACAATCTATCAAGGCGACACTCCTGTCAAAGTCCTTTTGTACAACTCGGGCTACTATATCAGCGGGACGCGGCCTAGTCAAGGCTTTACTTTGACTGGTTTGTCCGGATCAACTGTGATGACCAAGCTCTTGACAGCACCCTATGCGACTTCTCGGGTAGATTATGGCAAGAATCCGACTGTTGCGGGTCAGACTTTTGCGAATGGGACGTGCGTTATTCAGGGTACTGTGCAGGAACAGACTGTGGCCGTGTCAGGGGGTCAGGCGTCGTTTACTGTTGGAGCACCTGAAGCTTTGCTGTGTATCTGTGGGTATCGCGAATAGATGAACGGCTTTTGCATATCCGGCAAAAACAGTACCCTATCCGTGGTAGGGGTAGGAGAATCAATGTATAAATGAGATGAATTTATGATCATGACTCGGTAGTGAGATATTGCAATAATTGTGCCTCAAACGATGGGAGTACGTCGGTGTCCTCGGAATGCGTACGTATACTGTTGTCTCTGACTGGACGATCATCGAGCGATGGATCAGATAAACGAGCAGGAAAGAGTGGATTGCACGTGACTTGGGGATGCATTGAGAGATGCTTACCGTTTACGAGAAATACGGCTGTACGACGTAGAAAAAGTAATGCGATTGGTGGGACAGTTACACTGCATTTACCGGTTCGGGCATGACGACGTGTATTTCTGATACAGTAGGATACAGTCTCCGTTACACATTCGCAAGCAGATTGTCCGTAAAGTAGAAGAATTACTGTAAGTAAATTACAGATCCATCAGACGATGTGACTCGACAACTAACCATATACGGACTAGGGCTTCCAGCACAGACCTCAGGATGCATGTTATTGTTCTACTTTAATACGCCACTCTGCTCTCTGATTGGTTCAGCTGAGCTCGGCAACGTAACATTTTATACAAACTAGGCCTAATGGGGAACATTTTAACGGCTACCGTACAACATGGCCTCTAATTGGCTGATCGTACTCGGTACGGGACATTTTCCTCTTTAGTTTTTGTTAGGGACCCTGCTCCTTCCCCAATCTCCAACCAAGCGAACTGTCCCAAGTCACAGTCGCAGTTGCAGTCGCAATGCTGGAGAGATTTTACTCCATACGGCATAGCATGACCAATATGAGATTGTTGCTACGATACATCCTACCAATCGCACCTACTAGCTGTGAAATGCGGCTAACTGTTCCACGTCCATGGAATTATTCCCGAGCTTCCATCCACAGTTCTTTCTGTTTGTTGTGTATTGGCGACAGATCTGGGCCTCGGATACACCGGTTCCGAGATGCTGATCGTGATTTGTGTCACGAGAAATTTTGTTTTGTGAGCGTCGTATAATTCATATATCACTCATACACCTTCACGTTGCATTCACTGTGTTTTTGTTGATAGACCTGGAGGACGATCACATGTCGGCTGAGCTGTAAAGCTAGAGAAGGAAGTCGCCATCTTCGGTACCTACACCTGCCGCTTCTGAGATACAGTCTATCAACACTATCGATTCTCAGTCAATGGCACAGACACCCGCCCCCGGGGGTGCGGGCGCCATTGCCGCAACTCAAGATCTGACGCGACGAGTCGAATCTGAGGTGAACGAAAAGGTCCAAAGCCATGGAGGAGGGGAATTGAGCGAATCAACAGACCAAGGATCCCTTGACGAAATGAAAGAACAAGAACGAGACGAAATCACCTACCTGGCACGCCAAATATCGCAAATTTCGCGCCGAAGTAGTCTACCGTCTGGAGAGCCTACCAATTCATTTCTCGATACTACGACCGATCCCGAGTTGGATCCCAATTCGGAAAGCTTCAATCAGAAGAAATGGGTCAAGAATTTGTTGCATATTACCTCGCGCGATCCCGAGACGTATCCTCGTCGAACGGCTGGTGTGACGTTCCGGAATTTGAATGCGTATGGGTTTGGAACGGCGGCGGATTATCAGGCTGATGTGTTTAATACCTGGTTGAAAGCGTTTGGCTATATGAGGGGGTGGTTGGGGTTGCGCAAGAAGAGGCGCATTGATATCTTGCGGGATTTTGAGGGTTTGGTGAAGAGTGGTGAGATGTTGGTTGTTCTGGGTCGTCCTGGAAGGTATATCTAGCTCCGTCCTTCTTTTTAATAAGCAAGCTGACAGAATCATAGTGGCTGCTCTACATTGCTGCGTACATTGTGTGGAGATACACACGGCCTTTGGCTCGATGAAGGAACCGACATCCAATACGAAGGAGTCTCATACGAAGAAATGCACAGTCGCTTCCGTGGAGAAGTCATCTACCAAGGCGAGCAGGAGATTCACTTTCCCCAAATGACAGCTGGAGACACTCTACTCTTCGCCGCTCGAGCTCGCGCCCCTGCCAATCGACTTCCCGGCGTGAGCAGAGAACAATACGCTGTCCACATGCGCGACGTGGTCATGGCCATCTTGGGTCTGTCGCATACTAAAAACACTCGAGTCGGAAATGAGTATATCCGTGGTGTTTCCGGTGGTGAGCGTAAGCGTGTCAGTATTGCCGAGACGACTCTGTGCGGTAGTCCTTTGCAGTGCTGGGATAACAGTACACGTGGTTTGGATAGTGCGACTGCTCTTGAGTTTGTTCGTACTCTGCGGACGTCGACAAAGTATTCCGGCTCCACCGCTATCGTGGCTATCTACCAGGCTGGTCAAGCTATTTATGACGTGAGTTTTTATGATAATTTTGTAGAATTGAAGGATGCTAATTGTTATAGATATTTGACAAAGCTATTGTCCTGTATGAAGGTCGCCAAATATACTTCGGTCGCGCTGACGATGCCAAACGTTTCTTTATCGATATGGGCTTCCATTGCCCCCCACGACAGACAACCGCCGATTTCTTGACTTCCCTCACCAGTCCTGCAGAACGTGAAGTGCGTCCTGGATTCGAAGGTCGCGTACCCAACTCACCCGACGAGTTTGCTGCTCGCTGGCGCGAGAGTCCCGAGAGGCAAGCTCTTATCGCTGAAATGGAAGCCTTCCAAGCCGCCCACCCATTAGGAGGCGAAAAATACAAAGAATTTACAGAGTCTCGCAAGAAAGAAAAAGCCAAAGGAACCCGCGCCTCTTCACCTTACACTTTGACATACCCCATGCAAGTGAAGCTTTGCTTCTGGCGTGGTACGAAACGGTTACAAGGTGACATGAGCAATACTTTGGCCGCTGTCATTGGCAACATCATCATGTCATTGATTGTTTCTAGTATGTTTTACAATCTTCCGCAAGATACAAACAGTTTCTACCAACGGTCTTCCTTGATGTTCTTCGCTATCCTCATGAATGCGTTCGCGAGTGTTCTCGAGATCCAAACTCTGTGGGACCAGCGACCTATTGTTGAAAAACACAAGAAATACGCTCTTTATCATCCGTCTGCAGAAGGTCTCAGTTCCATGCTGGTCGATCTACCCGCCAAAATCGTCAGCGCTGTTGTCTTCAACTTGATTCTGTACTTCATGACAGGTCTTCGTCGTACAGCGGGGGCATTTTTTACATTCTTCCTCTTTTCCTTCACGACAACCCTGACCATGTCGAATCTATTCCGACTGATTGGATCTCTTTCCCGAACGCAAGCACAGGCCATGGTACCCGCAGGTATCTTCATGCTCGCCCTCATGATTTACACAGGCTTCACAATCCCTATCAGTAGCATGCATCCCTGGTTCCGCTGGATCAACTACATCAATCCAATCGCCTACGCATTCGAAAGTTTAATGGTCAACGAATTTGCTGATCGAAAATGGGGCTGCTCCAGCTTCGTCCCCGCGGGACCGACGTACAACAACCTACCCGCTCAATCCTTCATTTGCCAGGCAAACGGTGCGGTTACCGGACAGAACTTTGTTCAAGGAAATGCTTATCTGGCAGCTACCTATCAATACTCTCGGAGCCATCTGTGGCGCAACTTTGGTATCTTGGCTGGATTCTTCTTTTTCCTTCTCGGACTGCTCGTTATCGCTAGTGAGCTTGTGACTGCCAAACCGTCTAAAGGTGAAATCCTGGTCTTTCCACGTGGTAAAATTCCTGCTTTTGCCAAAGAGAAGGGAGCAATCGAAGACGCGGAAGCACCAGCTCAGGATACCAGGACAACCGTCGAGAAGGATGGCCATGACGAGGCTGCGGCTATTGTTCGACAAACCTCTATTTTCCACTGGCAGGATGTATGCTACGACATCAAGATCAAAGGCGAACCTCGAAGAATTCTGGATCACGTCGATGGATGGGTAAAGCCAGGCACGCTGACGGCGCTTATGGGAGTGACTGGTGCCGGAAAGACTAGCTTACTAGATGTCCTGGCAAATCGTGTTACTATCGGTGTCGTCACTGGCCAGATGCTGGTTGATGGTCGTCCACGCGATTCTTCTTTTCAGCGAAAGACAGGATACGTACAGCAACAGGATCTCCATCTTGAGACTTCAACTGTTAGAGAAGCGTTGCGGTTCAGTGCTCTTCTTCGTCAACCGGCGTCGGTTTCCAAGGAAGAGAAATACGCATACGTTGAAGAGGTTATTAAGATGTTGGGTATGGATGAATACGCGGAAGCCGTCGTCGGTGTTTTAGGCGAAGGTCTCAACGTCGAGCAACGCAAGAGATTGACAATCGGTGTCGAAATTGCCGCCAAACCTGATTTGTTGCTCTTTTTCGACGAGCCGACCTCGGGTTTGGATTCTCAGACGGCCTGGAGTATCTGTCAATTGATGCGCAAACTCGCAAATCACGGTCAAGCTATCTTGTGTACCATTCATCAGCCTTCTGCCATCCTGATGCAGGAGTTTGACCGTCTACTATTTCTCGCGAAAGGAGGCCGAACAATATACTTCGGCGACTTGGGCGATAACATGAGCGAATTGATAAACTACTTTGAGCGAAACGGTTCATCCAAGTGTCCCCCATCCGCGAACCCTGCTGAATGGATGTTGGAAGTTATTGGTGCAGCACCTGGCTCAAAAGCGGATAAAGACTGGACTGAAGCGTGGAAGACAAGCACGGAGCGGGCTGCTGTTCGTGAAGAGCTTGCTATCATGAAGTCGGATCTATTGGCTAAAGAGCGCCCTGGGAATACTACGGGCTGGGCGGAGTTTGCTATGCCTATCTGGTACCAGTTCTTTGTCATTGTTCATCGTAATTTCCAGCAGTTTTGGCGCACGCCAGGTTATATCTATGCCAAGATGACTATGAGTGTCATTCCGGTCAGTACCCCCTCTTGCTATTTTATTTTTATCTAACAGCGGTATTATACAGACACTATTCATCGGATTCTCCTTCTGGCGAGCCGGAACATCGATCCAAGGCCTCGAAAACCAAACATTCGCCATCTTCATGTTTCTTACCATGTTCCCTAACCTGAGTCAACAAATGATGCCATATTTTGCACTTCAGCGGTCACTGTACGAGGTGCGCGAACGGCCTAGTAAAGCATACTCATGGATCGCATTCATCCTGGCCTCAATCGTCGTCGAAATCCCCTGGAATTTGTTCATGGCCGTCCCCGCGTTCTTTGTATGGTATTATCCTATCGGATTATATCAGAATGCGGAGCCAACAGATACCGTGGTATCGAGAGGCGGAACGATGTTCTTGATCATTTTGCTGTTTATGCTATTCACCTCCACGTTCACGATGATGGTTGTTGCGGGTATCAACGACGCAGCTACCGCAGGACAGATTTCGCAGTTGATGTTTTCGTTGTGTTTGGTGTTTTGCGGGTATGTTCCCCCTCCCCTCCTACCTTCTCCCCTTTTTCAAAGGCGAGCAATGCTAACAAATGGAATGAAGTGTCCTCGTCACCCCCGGCGCCCTCCCCGGCTTCTGGATCTTCATGTACCGCGTCTCCCCATTCACATACATGGTCAGCGCCGTCTTATCCGTCGGCCTAGCCCAAACAGACGTAAAATGCTCCTCCATCGAACTCTTGGCGCTTTCCCCACCCACCCTCGGCGAAACATGCGAATCCTTTTTATCTAATTACACATCCTACGCCGGCGGCCGAATCATCAATCCTGACGCAACGACAAACTGCCAATTCTGCTCTATAGCCACGACGGATGACTTCCTAGCGGCGGAGAGTATCTATTTCAGTGATCGGTGGAGGGATATTGGGATTTTGTTTGGGTATTGTGCGTTTAATGTGGCGGCGGCGATTGGGTTGTATTGGCTGGCGAGGGTGCCGAAGGGGAATAGAGTGAAGGAAGTCCCTGGAGGGGAGGGTGGGAATGATGTTGCCATTGTGAAGACGAGAAGTCAGAAGGAGGAGGTTAGTAAGGAGGTTAAATAAATCTCCTCGTTCGTTGTGGAGGTTTTATTTATTCTTTTCTGTTCTTTTGTTTTGTGGATTTATGTATATATACCTTCACGTTTAATTTCTTATTTTCGGAGGAGGATTGTGGTGGCTCTGGTTGCTTATATTCTTCGTTCATACTTGTCTTATGTATTTATTAGAGTACCTTTTAACTTAGAATACATATTTTATTACATCAAGGAAATTCCAGGCTTCAGACCTTGGCCGGGATGACAGATTCCACTGCCTAAGTAACCATATAGCTTTCCTGTGTAAGTACCTAACCACTGCAGACAATCTTGAGTTCCCATCTAACTAGGTTGATATGCAAAATAGCTACATCTGGAGCAGGGGACATGACGCTGACAGCATGTGAATTTTACAACTTCCAGTCGCTGAGTTATAGCAGTATCATTAACCAGACAAAGCCCTAACTTCAGTGTTCGCCCACTGAGATCGATGAATGACACTCCTCATACCTCAATAAAATGGATTAGATTAATCAAGGTTCAAATGTAGTCGACAGACTATGAACATGTCCTCCACAAGTCAACCATTCAAAATCCTCCAACCATCATAGATAGCTTCATAATACTTCCTTCCATCAATTGATACCATGCGAGCCTGCATAGTTACTTAGAAAGACAACGTCTGCCCAGCACTCCCCACAACAGCAGCCTTAACACTGGCCGAACCCAACAACTCATAACTATACGGCACAGACGTCAACGTCCCCGCCAACGCCTCATTACTTCCACTTCCAAAATCATTATCCGTCGCAACTGCATACCCAGCATCCGTCGAATAAAGCGGCTTGCTTGACCCCACAAACACATTGGATTGCACAAGCACCTGTGCGCCGTCGCGGGTATTGATGCCGTCGCTGACTTGGTCAAAGTAGCTGTTGTATATGTGGCCCGTGCCGAAACGGATGGATGGGGTGCGAGAGTTGATGTTGTACCAGTAATTGTTGTTTTGGGTTATGCGTAAGTGGCCGGTGTCCTGCGCGCCGTTGTTGTCGGAGTGCCCGATTAGGGAGGCTTTCCAGTGGTCGTGGATGTAGCTGTTGGAGACTGTTATGAAGTCTGCGGCGTGGGTGAGCTGCTTTTTGTTAGTTATTTGCCAGTCTGATATGGAGTTACATGTAGGGGTGGTTAGGGCTTACGTCGAGGAGGCCGTCGTAGTAGTCCTTGTCGTGGTCGCGGTCAGAGGAGACGTCGACGTGGTCGATCCAGACGTTGTTGGAGTATTCTACCTCAATTCAGTTGGGGAGCCAAAATGGGAGGTCTGGGGGTTGACATACGGACACCAATGGCATCTCCATTGGCAGCAAGGACCTTGGAAATACCCAAGTTCCGAATCACAACGTTTGAAGCTTCCTTGACCAGACTAAATGACATATCAGTTAGACCATTGAAATATAGCAGGGGGAGAGGAGCGTACATTCCAAAGTTGACCAGTTTGGCACTCGAGTCCTTGCCAATAATGCTGGTGTTGTTCCCAGGTCTGATCTGATCAGCCGTTTGGGTAATCGTGCCAGACACGAAGATGACCTTTTTGGCATCGCCGGTCACGGCGGTTGAGAGAGCTGCGTAGCTGGAGACGGTGATTGTGGTACCGCCAGCACCACCGGTTGTGCCTCCGTTGAGGCTTGCGTAGCCTGTAGCTGCCTATCGTTCTATTAGCTAGAGTCTCTATTCTGAAGGGAGGGGAAGGGATGTAAGACGCACATCGCTGACGGATGCTCTCTTGACAAGTTGTTCAGCCGGTGCAGCCAAAGCATAGCTGCTGGCGAGGGCGAGAGCTGTGATGAAGGCCTTCATGATGAAGATGTTATCTGTTTTCCAACGTTCTGTTTCTGTTCTTGATCTCTTCTGCGTTGCTGATGGGAGATGGGCTGACTTCATGGATCATCAAGACCTTTATATACTTTTCTCGTTCATACATATCTTCAATTCATGATGTTTACGTCCTCGAAAGAAATAATGATGATCATATTGGTGGACCCATTTTCTCCATCTCCTATAATTCCACAAATCGTCGACAACGAGCGTCGTTTTGGTCAGCTTGAAACATTCTCAGTGTATTGCAGGACTTTGCTTGGCAAATATAGACACTGTTTCTATAGTCTCGGCTTGTTGTATGTAAGAGAAGTGATGAACTCAGTGTACAATATGGTGCGATTGTGTCAGACTCAACACCACCCACACCTGGATATGAGGCAATATCAAACAGATCGTGGCTCAGACGAACAGAAGCTGGTATTGAGAGACGATTTGAATTGTGGAATCACTCAGAATATCAACATTCAACCACATAAAGATCTTCATCAACATCGTGTCAAACTCTGGGGTAAGCTTGGCAATTGCTTGGTCCTGTCTTGGCTCGCGTTTCAACTGGAGGAGCATGAAGTAAACAATCTGTTTAATTGACAGATCGCGCCTCAAGAGTTTATATTATATCTACACCTCGATATCGATATATGATCGAAGTCCCATCCTGTAATGGGCACGAAAATAATCTAGACTGGTGGAAGAACTCCTCTCCGTCTACAAGTTGGGGAATGAGGCTGAATGAATTATTCGTACAAATGGTCACATGGGATTGCGAGCTACGATGGTCATTGGTATGTGGTGATGATCCGATATTCCCCTTCTGATCTGCAAGTGCTTGGATATAGATTGCATGCGATCCTCGGCACTTTAGGGAGGACACGGATATGACTGAACATAATCTAGGATTATTGGGAATTATCTCTTCATCGTACAAAAAGTATTGCGGGAGACTCGGCATCATCGCCTCATGTTTGACCACAATGCAGACATTTTGCGCTCTCGAGTTGATCGAAGATGATGGCAACGTGACTGATGAGGTACTTCCTCGAATGGAAGTCCTCTGCCTACATTGGAAACGAGGCCAACAAGGTAGGGCCTGACCATGTTCATAAAAATGTTGTGCAACCAACGCCAAGTACTACTTTCAATGCTTGATTTGTACCCTCGAGTCAGGCTGCGTCACACCAAATCACACGGATCTAACGATGTTTTGAACTATCCATGGATATGTCGTTGTACTTATAAATAAGCTAGAAAAAGGGAGATAGTCATGATAAGTTATTACGAGTTATACGTAGATGAAAACCTTAGAATCATCCGAGGCTCCCGAGGTCAGGATATATCTTTGCTTGTAAGAAGCCGATTACCAGACTAGCAACACTGACTTCCCTTGTTATCAGCGTGTGATTTCACCTGGATAAGCCGAGAGTATTTTAAATTCGTCTTAAACAAGGATGGAAGGGTAGTAGCTACGCAAAATGTGCGGGATTATGATAGCTAGTTACGAGGAAGGCACCTTTGCATCTCTCTAGTAGTACGAGATATAATGAGGGAGAGCACACTGCATCGCCATACTAAAGTCTAGGCCGTCAAGAGGATCATCACAGATAAAATCTGGTCAAGGATCCAGATTGAGTACGATGTCTCTAGGAAAATATTGGTAAATAACCTTGCAAGTTTTCCACCAACACAATCAGGTTTCTTCGTGCTCCTTGGTACAAACTTCGTATGTTTTTGAAATCTAGATTATCATATTCTAGTACTGCTGCAAGTCAATGGATCAAGATCAGATCCAGAATTCTTTCCGTCAAAGCCAATACCTAAATTGGAATGTACATCCATCGATATCCCCCTCGGCATCCTCCGAGTGGCTGGAAAAGAGCTAGTTGATAAGCCAGACACCTTACGATTGACAATGTTATGATGCAATAGCAGGTCAAGAGCAACCGAAGCAACACCCTAAAGAGTAATAACGACCAAACAGGAAACAGAACAATCACCGGAGATATGTATGTTATGCAGTGGATATATCTGTGATAGACAGGAGGAGGATAGGAAAGGCAACTACATGCGAGCTATCAAGCACGACTGGGAACCGAGATGCAACGAATGGGTGTCTGTCAATGTAAGTCGAGCGCATATATGCAGTGCTCGGATATGTCCTATGCGCATCGTGATGCATAGGAAATGGACTCAAGTACGTACTATGTTACTGGCTATCTGTCAGTCGACTATCATGTCAGATTAGCTTTGCTTCGTATGGACGCCCTAGGATAATCTTGGATGCAGGCAACCCTATGTAGTTGACATGGCGGAAATTAGGGCTATCCCCTTGAACAAGACTTGCCACTTTATCGACCTGTACCACGACACCTACGCAATCTGATGGATGGGGTTTCCTAAACGTGCAAGTACTTCTACGATCGTGGCCCACCAGGTGTTCTTATAAACAAGGCGAACTTCTCATCTGGTAGTGTGACTTGTGTTGACGAAATCGATACTTGATTCTATGGCTATGTGCGACACTATTACAAGATTTACTACAAGTATACGTACACTATGGGCCCGGATATTGACCGATCAAACACAGTGGATAATGCTGAGTCCGAGATCTAGGTGGAATCTGACCGAACACGAATGCCCATTACTAATTGTCATGGATCGGAAATATCCTTTACGTATATACGTGGACAAAAACTGAATGATGGGCATAGTTTACCATGGGTTTCGAGGGATATATGTATATTTTTCTTTTGATGTAGTCCCAGGATAAAATAACTATGACCTATTACCAGACCCCTGTCCCTGCAAGTTACACGCCCAAGGACAACTTTGTGACTGTTGAGAATTGCATGAGATCCAGCACTTTGGTGCCGCCAAGTCACACAGGTGATCTACAACGGGCTCTTGAAGATCTGCGGCTCTCTTTGCCATTGTTTTCATGTAGTTAGGTACTAAGCGCTTGCTATTTACTATATATGTTTTTGTCAGGTACTTACCGCTTGCTCAAGTCGATCCGTATAGCCACTACGTATTTGTACAGCTTCAAAGCGGGGCCTATAAGAGGAAAGATTCGATTGAGTCAATAAATTTTCGGCATAAATTCGAAGAGCAAGCCCCACGCCATTCATGCAGGCAGACCAAGTCTGAACAGGGATGCGTGTTCAGTCGATTCGGCATGTTCGGGGCTCTGCCTTATCTGGACGCATATTGGGTGATCTTTGCATGAAGAAAATGTAAGCTGCGATCCAATCATATTTCTGTATTCAACTATTTTTTGTTAGTTTCTTGCACGACGAATAGAAATCCCGTATTCATTGTCCCATGCCTTCTCCTCGCTGATATCCATTACTTCTCTAGCTACCTGGTCAAATATAAAATATTATTATGGAACTCCGTGAGTATATAAGCTTAAATAGTGGTCTGGCTGGCTGAAAGCCCACACCTTGGCGATCTGGGTGGCTTAAAATGTGCTCAATGCTCAGTGCTCATCAGGTAAATACCAGATTTAGGGCAACAGCTGATCAGCTGATGATGGGTATTACAATGCCATTGTGTACCAAAGTATTTCACAACGAGGCAACATGACAAATGCTAATCAATTTCTGTCAAGTTCTGTATTATCTACATATGTAATGCAAATGACAACGGTTCTGTCTCACCAGTTCATGCCAGCAAGGTGCCTTTGCTTCGAGGTCTCGAGTAGATAAAGTATAGGTATACGAGTGCTGGATACGCATGTATTGTGGCGTAATGCATGCGAAGTAGATCATGACTAGGTGGTACTTTACTATATAGCATTGAAGACTAATCCGTTAGGTACAGCTTCATCGACGATTTCCGTGGTTGTGGTTTCTTCAGGTCAATAGACCAGACCTAGACCGCCACCAGGATAGTCACACGTGTTGATTATATTAATACCATGTGCAGCGCGATCTGTCTTATATTAGCTTGTACTAAATCAATAGTATGACATATTAAATAAACCGCCAACTTCTTCAGCATCGAGAAAGTCCCAACAAGGCGCCCTAAGCAATAGTAGATCGATCACTAAACTAGCTGCCGGCGCCAGCACGGTTGGCTCCGCTCCGGGGGTCCAGCACCTAATCGATCTAGGGCCTAGATGGATACCAGCAGAGAGAGAAAGGCGGCTGGACATCACACTAGCAAGCTTTTGAGCAATAATGAGGGAATAACCTTTGCCCAATCTGGTCACTGTGGGAGCGCCGGGGCTAAAATGATCGACGTAATGGTGTCTCCGAATTGACCGGATCGTCGTCCATTAGTATGCTGTGGAAGAGAAGTCCATCTGATTCGACAGCTATTGCTGCCGCTGCTGGAGCTCAGCTTCAAGATGCAGGAATGCTGTTGTCTAGTTTAAATCCTGGTCCCAACTACATGGTCTTGGTGGCGTTTGGGCTGAGAGTTACATGAATCACTTGCACGAATGGACATGAATTTGGCCTTCCCGCAGCTGACTTTAACCATGATCATAGAATCAAACTTTAATCTCTGGTTTCTTATCATATTTCCCTGTATCTAACCTGAAGAATGAATCATAAAGCTTACAGAAGCGCGAATTATAGGCCCAATCCGTGCGCTCCAAAACGAACACCGGAAAAAGCAAAAGTGGACTGCGTCAACAATAACCCACCAAAACTGTGTCGATCCTTTTCAGGAACGAGCTTTAGATCTGTAAACTAAAGATCTGAAGTCGAACGTCACTTTCAGTAAGTCTACATGTTTTTCCAATCAACAAAAGTTGTTTAATAATCAGTCACTATGAAAAACATGGCATAGAACTCGATATACTCGATCAGCACCTCAAATAAATCGAGAAATCGGTCTCCGGTCTTCGGATGGTTCTCTGGACTCTTTTCCCGTGTAACCACGTCATCTGCATGAAGGAGGGCCCATGCCTGTAACTATCATGGCGATCAGGACGTGCCTAAGCGGTGGCTGTCGTGTTGCAATGTGCTGCTACACGGCGGTTCACGCAGGACAGGGGTATCTGTGGTAGAACATGTAGCCATGATGCAGCTGATATGAACGCGCGACATGATACAATTGTTATCAATCAGTATATATGTAGATGCATAATATGGTCGAGGACATTTTGAGTAGCCACATACGTACGAAGCCATGTATCTGTCAGTGTGGATATGCGGTCAATTATTAAAGTCGGAGGACTCCAGCAGCCTTCAGCAAGCCATGTCAGGTTTCGACCAGCCTATCTATGCTAAGCGGAAAAATGGGGAAATATCGGACTGACATAGGACATCCAATGTATATTTGTTTCTGTTCGTGATTATTTTCCCAATTTATCTCCGCTGGTTGACCGTCCCTTTTCTTTTTCTGTCTCGATTTCAAGTTTACTCCAATGAAGTCCATTGACTGGATCGGAAATGATTTTCTCCACTATTACGATCATCAGAAGATGCAGTGTCCCCATTCTCGGGAAGAGCGAGGACCACATATTTGGTGCTCTTTTCTGATAGTTGGACATCTAGCTGCCGGAAGGGCTATTTCCCATCATGATCTGCAGATTTGCCATACGAGGTAATTTGACTGCATGGTGGGCTTGAAGGAAGCTTTTAAGTATACGTATATGTCGGGAAATATCTACATTCTCTTTGTAGATTTCAACTTTGTATCACAAAGTATAGAGTTATCAAAAGAAAAAGTGCTTTGTTCTTCTGTTTGCAATTTGTTTAGCAGCGTAAAGCTGTCTACTTGTCTTGCGTCTTTGGGTAGATATACCTGTTTTATAAGTACTTAAAGGTACTTTCATCTCATTGGAATGATTGAAACTCGCACCATTAGCTTGCAAATGCCAATGCCTGCCCTTATGTCTGAAGAAAAGACTGCTACCAACACTTCTACTACCTCAAGACAACGTCCTGGGTCAGCATGCGAGGAGTGTCGACGGAGAAAACTACGATGCGATAGACAGCCACAATGTGGTAACTGTGTCGAAGCCGGTGTCGTGTGCACCACTACGACTGTCCGGCCTGCTAGAGGACCAAAGAAAGGTCATCTCAAAGCATTGAAAGGCAGAATAGGTAAACCTTCCTACTTAAGCTGTTTTGATACAATGTTGACAGGTATTTGTAGCAACACTTGAGCGATGTATTATGGAACAACAAGGTGGTATATCACTGCCACTCAGCGATGGGTCACTGTCACCAGAAAACACACAGCCATGCAGTCCCGATGGAGAAAATATGGACAAATCACTTGAAAGACGCACATCGATCGCATCTATAACATCGACAATCCAAGTTCCATATGCCATTCCAGAGCTTGTCAAAGCCGATTTGTATGTCCCCAACTCCATTTAATCTGTACAAATCATACAAAGATCGTGGTCAATCAATGCTAATGTCATATTAGGGATCAATTATATTTCGAAAGGGTCCACCCACTCATTCCTGTGCTACAACGAGCTCGGTACTTTACGTGGGCCAAGAGTCCATCAAAATCAGACTCACGGATCGCTTTGCAATATGCAATGTGGACACTGGCAGCTTCATTATCCACTCACTGCCAAAGCATCCGCGACTCTCTATATGCTCACACCAAAAGGACGCTTGAGGTCATCGAGTCCAAGGATAATGAAATGGACTTCTTCGACATAGAGCAAGCCCAAGCATGGCTGCTACTTGCAATATATCAGTTTATGCGGAGTACTTATCGAAAAGGTTGGCTAAGCGCTGGACGTTTGTTCCGACTCATTCAGATGATGCGGCTATACGAGACTGATAGTCCCAATGAGTTAGCCGCCCAACTCATTGAACCGGACTGGGTGGAGGTGGAAGAGAAACGACGAACCTTCTGGATGGCATACACGCTGGACAGGTTCGCTAATATCCGCAAAGGATGGCCCATCACATTAACGGAGCATGTCTTGACTCGCCTCCCCATGCCGGAAGCCGAATTTCAGAGCGGGCAGCCTATAAATATGGGATTTCTCTCGGACTCGCTCGCCGGTAACGACTTTATTACTACACCGCAATCATCGTTTTCGGAATGTATTATCCTTGCTACTATATGCGGTCGCAGCTTGTCTCACCGACACCTGTCCATGGTAGACGGGGTGTATGGAAGCAATCCACAAGAGTTCTGGAGTCGACATGAATGGATTGACTCTGCCCTTGCAACGAGAATTTCCATGCTATCCTTGACTTACCCATTTCAGTCAGAGCAAATGGATCCAATGCTTTTGTTTACTAAGATGATAGCCCAAACAACCATAATATGCCTCCACAAGATAATCGAGTCCGCAACATGGGACTCCCCAGAATACAACAGTCTCATTCTGGAATATGAGCAGCGGTCCCGAATGGCAGCAAAAGAGACAGTTGAACTGGCCAAGGAACTGACACATTTGAGTTATTTCAAGGTTTGTTTCACAACTACATGAAGTCATTCATGGAAATGAAGTTAACATACTTACAGGTTCACCCCTTCACACCGATCCCACTCTGCATCTGCGCCGAATTCTTGAACTCCAGAGATCGTGACATCGATCCATCCGTCAACGCACAACTACAGGAAATACTCAATGCACTGCAATACCTGAAGAATGTCAACACTCTCGCAAGCGAGAACCCCACACTCCCTTTTTGGATTGATCTGAACATGGATAGTTTTGGTGTTGATGCTGCCGTCAAAGTTTAGAACGTTTGTTATGGTTTTACGGTCTTTTAATTATATAGGTCTGGTCGTCCGCGAGGGCTAGGGAAAGGCGATGAGGGATATTAATACCTATTTGTTTTTTATTTGTTGATGATATAGTGTAATGTGAGATATTTTCAGTCTATGGGCAGCCGTAAGAGTATTGATATACTGGCATAATTCAATCTTCCGAACGCCACCTCTCCATTGACTTGCCCCTACTAACCGACGAGGAGAGTGTTCCATCGTTTCTCTGGAACTCATAGATACTATGTCGATCTCTTTAGCTTCTATCAGAGTACATGTTTTGATAGTAGCATTGTCAGTGTTTAATTTAGACAAAGTACCCTTTGTTCTACCACATTTTTGTCCGCATCTAGAATGGTTGGAGGATGTCACTTCTGTATATACTCCGCACTTCGTCCTTTCATCCTTCGATTCTCCGGACTCTGTAGTCGTTGAGACTATGCAATGTCATATTGCAGCAGAAACATATTCAGAAAATACTTTGACTGGTAAAAAGCAAGTTTTTCTATCATCAATCGATTTCAAATGTTCGACTGATCTCCAGATTGTCCGGACATCAGTGGATATATAGCTATATATTCGTTGGCTTTCTCCAAGAAGTACGGATGGTTCAAGAAACCTTCACGTTAAAATAACATCATGAGTTACACAATACTTGTCTCATTTATTGAACAGATCCATGCTCAAGTTATCACAGTTAATTCAAGACAATAGAGTAAAACTAAATATATAGTGAATAAGCGTCATTTTATCCATTCATCGTTGTATCCCGTGATAGGTAAAGCCCTAAGCTAATGCTCTCTGGGTAAGTATGACTATTCTCGGGGGGTATCGTTCCCCTATATCTTTTGGTTGTGGCGTGCTGACTCTGATAAGATTGCAGAACGAGCATCAAAATTGCGGAATCATACGCAAACCAACAAGACACTCCAAGGCCTCTATGATTGACTCATTTGTGTCAACAAATCCAAAATAACCAAGCTTCCTTAATTTGGTTACACTGCTCGGGAAGTAGGTACGTTAGAGAATGAGACCGTAAAATGAAATGGTCTGGTCTGGGGAATGCGCCACTCACCTGTACACAGCGGGATAGGGAATCAAAAGAAGGACATCAATAAACCCAAAAATTCGGTCTGGGTCTCTTAGTTCCTTGTCTCGTAGGTCATTGTCTTTGGCAATTTTCCTCCAAGCCTCTGCAACCTCGGGACGCTTCGCCCATTCGGTTAAGGTGAATTTGGCCTGAGCCTTGCTAGGCGGCCCGTATCCACGGGGTGGAGGGTCATAAGACGCGAATGGCACATCGTGATACTGCGCACTTGCACTCTCACTCAAGTCCGGTCCAGTCCAGGGCAATCCAAACCGATCAGCGAGCTGGGGCCAGAAACGTTCCCAGGTAAACGGAGCGCCATCAATTGCGTTGAAGCTCTGATTCTCAGCCGCTTCAGTCAAAACCGCCCACTCCGCCAGGTAGCAGTTTGTTGCAGCACTAGACAGGTTTTGCACGTTCGTCCAGGATGTAAACCCCGCTGGATACTCCAGAGGCTGGTTTAGGTATTTCTGGACAGTAGCATAGATTCCCAATGCAAAGCAAAGGTCCATGGATGCATCGGTGACTGCTCCGGGAATGAACGCAGGACGAGTTGTGTTCCATCCAATATTATGCTTTTGCGCAAAATCCTTCAAATAATCTTCTTGAGTATAGTAGAAGTTTGGTTCCAAAAGTACTCGTGGGTCTGATTCTTCTAGAGGAAGCTTTGCAGGGCCTAAATGTAGGCCATAGTACTTTGCACCCAATTGTAAAAGGATGCGCTTCGGAATTGAATTGTTCAACGCCTGGGCTTCTAAGAAATTCACCAGTAGCTGTTCTGTGTAACGAATGTTAGATAAAGCTGCTTGCAGACAACTGTGGACTTTGCAAAGAGAAACTCACTGTTGACACGAACGAGATCCTCCACGGCGCTCCAGATACTTCCGCCCTCTTTCGGTGGCGGCTGAATGTAGGCAAAGAAGAAAATATAGTCCGCTTTCACGTCATGCAGTCTAAGCTGCTCGGCAATTTTCTCAGGAGAATCCAAGAAGTCCACAGAAATATGCTTGACGTGCGCCGGCCAATTTTTATTCGGAGGTCTGCGAGAGAGAGCATAGATCTTTGTCCAGCGTTCGGGTGACTCGCATAGAACTTGGAGCTGCGATCATAAGAGTATGAAGTTAACATTGGCGCAGTGGTTTTGGGGTTTATTAGAACGGCTCACCATATAGTCTCCAGAAATGCCATTAGCACCAGCTACGATGGCAGTGAGGCCCTTTAGCTCCGCTGGGAATTCTGGGAGGCCATGATAGATGGACCGGGATTGAATGGAAAGAGACATGCTTAGAGAACCCGTGATAGTCAGATATACTCAATTGAAATTGATTTGATTTTCATTGTTACAGAAAAAATATCGTCCTTGGGCGGACATGTTGCCCATAAATATATCTATGAATGTAGAGGAAGAAAGACCCTTATTGCACCGGGGAAATTTAGACCAATTGACCATGCAATAAATCCGATTGGCCGCGCGCATCCACCGGGATCAAGGAACTTTAATGAGAGAGACCCCCTCTTCTCCAGATTAATACTATTATAATCGCTCCACTCGAAAACGCGGGGGTGAGTAGGCAAGAGTGTGGAGTAGTGGCTGGAAGTTTGTGCTCTCTACCTAAGTACAAAGTTCCAGATGTCGCCTTCGCCACTCGCCGGCATTCCACGGGACTGCCAAACTCTGCGATCCCTCCGGTTCACCACAGGAAGCATCCATGGCTTTCACATCTGTCACGGTCTGAGGGCTCTGATTGCCCATTCTCGCCCACAGTCCTCGTTAGCCCTCAACTCGCCCGAGCGTCCTGGCGTCTTGTTGGCCGCATTCCACAGGGCGGTTTCGTCTCATACAACTATTACAAGCCTGAAGAGATAGACTTCACATACACACTTATTTGTCAGCTCTCGATCGAGCCGAGGTGTTCGTTTTTCGGCAACATCCCAAAGTTCAGATATGTCAACCTCTCTTTGAAAGTAATAAGGAAATATTTTTGTATATCCACGTTACAGTCATTACGACTCAATTTCTGGGACTACTGTGGTCTTTATGATTAAGCCGGTGGCCAATTTTGATCTATATGTGTCTATATCTGGAATGTGACGATGTCAATCTCATGTATTCGGACTAACTAGCACGATATACAGAAGTGCATATCTACCGACAATATCAGGCATGGGAAAGCAAGAAGAAGAAAAACAGATATCCGCAATCCTAGGTGCAAATATATGCCCTTTGTGAGAGCCTCTAGCCGTATTAGACACCGTTGAGGTTATTCTCCGTATGGCTAGGGGCTTGTGTCCCCCGGGCCTATCCAACTGTCACATTCAAGTCAAAGTAGCCGTGCCTTTAACCAATTTTTCAATGCCCTAACTTGATGAGTCTCATGTGTATCACCAAACATTGGCCAGATGATAGGGGCAATATGGCATTCCCTTTCTCCAATCACGAAAGTTGTGTCCGTATTTGATTTCTTAGAATTCATAAGTCTCCTTTTTTTTTGTGTTGATAGTCGGGGACTGAAGCTCATACCTGAAAATTAGAGACCCAAGCTGTAATTGGGTCCAGAAGGATTTCATCTTCTCCAGCGAGAACTAGCGTGTGTTGAACTTTTGCGTCCTTCCACCATTCTTCCGGTGCACGAACTGCTTCGATGTAATAATTTGTTGGGTTCACATCGAGATAAATCCTAGACCACAGCGCTGCAGCATCAGTTGCTTCAATGTCCTTGTGCTCATTACGCCGCACGCTGGGCCAATTGTGATCAAAGGAAACCCAAGGTGATATAAGGGCAATTGCTTTGAGGGGCTCTTGTACTATCAGTTTAGGCACACCTGTGGCCGGATGCGTCATGTGAGACAAGATTGCTAAGCAGAGGTTTCCGCCCGCAGAGTCACCTGCAAGTATGACTTCTGATGGATGTCGCCCGAGATCGTGTAGGATGTAGTTCAAGGTTTCCACGGCTTCACAGAATTGTGTCGGATAAGTCGCGTGAGGCGTCAATGTGTAGGTGGAATAGAACCAAGCAAGTTCGATCCCATTTTCATGCAGACTCCTCTGTAGTTCCAGACAAAGATCTATATGTGATTTTGTTCCGTCCATCGCAAACCCTCCTCCTATCGAAATACGTCAGAATATGATCTTCAATCACAGATCAATACTACTTACCATGGAAAAATATTCCAACATATTTAGCACGTGGGCTTCCGATCCAAAAACCCTTCACACCCTTGTCGGTTGAAACGAATTTCGGCTCAAGCCGGCTGTTTTTACAGTACTTCAGGTATCTCTGATCTGACGACTCGAAAAGATACCTAGTAAATATCAGCCTCAAGTACTTTCACCGGGTTATTTTTCAGGATTAATATACTGCAGCTGAAGCGGGGTATATCTGGTCATTAGCTGTTTGAATCAGTCACCCTTTCTGCATTTTGATCAAACAAATCCATGGATGGGTATTTCTGACCTTCTTAACTGCGGCTTGTATAATGTGGTGATGAAAGGTATCTGCGCCAGATTTACCACGAAAAGCGCCCGAAATAATAGAATAAACGACCGCCGAAACTAGGTGTCATCGTCAACTGAAGATACCTAGGTAGACACAGATGTCCTTCTGACGGGAATTCCATACCCATGGAGAAGATACCAAGCACCGCATCAATCTTGCCAAATAGCGTCAAGATCTGTCTTGGTTCACGGGAGGCCATATTTGCGGGTTACTGTCGGTTTTATTATCGTTGATTTGGCGGAAAAGAGCAATACTTGTGCTTTTAATCCATCGAATTATCTGCCGGTTATGAAAGTGACGTCTTTCATTTTTGTTGAGAGATGTATATCCGTAGTAGCTGAGGATTAGGTTTAATCATCATCCGCCGGAGCGAACCCGCCGGAACGACAACTTTGGCTAAGCAAACCATCAGAGAGGGGGGTGAAATCTGCGGGGTCATCGTGTCGCTCCCACTTATGTAGTCCTGTTTTAGTAGTATGTCAACTGGGTTGCTCGTTCTTCCACTCCTTAGTTCTCTCTATCTATTTGCCAATTCATTTGACCAGGCGTCTATCATCTATCATCAATTCATAAACCAGCCGCAACTTTGTCGCCTCAATATCCGGTCCTATCCTTTTTCTGTGATGGCATTCTTAAGATGGTCATTATTCCTTACTAGTCCTAGAATAAACTTATATGTTAATGTATCACTAGAATAGGCATCCTAACTCTTGCCAATTTTACTACAGAACAAAGTTCTATGCACCCGCGGCAACTGAGTTATCGCCTTTGACGACTGCCAAAACGAATCATGAGAAGATAGAGTCAGTTATAGAAAGACTGTAGACTGCCAAATATATCATCTAACTGTTCCGAAACAAAACCCGAATGAGGGTCCAGTGGCAACAGCGAACTCGGTAACAGGCTCTGATCTGATAGCTCATTCCTTGCTGTTTCTGTGTCAAGTGTATGGTGGTAAGATTGAAGTAGTTCAGGTATATCCACACTAAACTCTCGGTGAAGATCCGGTTGATATAGTGTAGTAGTGTTGGATTGCGAAACTTCTTTTGGACCTTCCAGAGAGACGTCCTTGGTCGCCGACATTTCCGATTCTAAGAGCGGCGGCTCCGCCTCATCCCAGTGATACCCAGTCACCGAGGTACTATCCAAAGCTCCTAGTGTTTCTCGCTGGACGGCTATTTTCAATAGCTCGGTAAGTAACTTGTCAGTTTGTCTTGCAATGCGGTTATGCTGGGCCATGGCTCGACTGGCACGTATAATCCTCACAACTCCAGCTTTTGCCTCCTGGGCAGTATTGGTGAATGGCTGACTGGTAGGAATGATGCACAAGATCACACCTGCCATGAAGAGGTAGTGGAAGACTATAGAAACCACAAAATGCTTGTCAAACTTGTGAACGGGAAAGGATGATATACGAAGAGCTGCACAGATAACAGCATCCAATGATTTTTGCATCGAATCAATCACGGAGCCGGAGAAACGTATTGGCTTCACTTGACATTTTAGTAATGGCCTATGGGTGAGGATGATGGCGCCATCGTATAGCAATTGCAGCATGGCGGCTTGGAGAAGAATTATTTCGGCATGCTCTTGGATATCTGGGGGCCGATTCTGCAGGGAGTACTCCAGTTGCGCCCATCGGTCTGCCGAGCTCCAACACTCAAAATTGTACAGAGAAGGAAGTTCTTGATGCCACTGAGCTAGCGAAGCCTCTACCTCTTTTATCGCTTGTGCAATTGCTACCAAGTCATCATTCGTGTTCGGCTGACTTGGCCGGAGAAGCCGGAAGCGATTTAAGGCTTGTCGAATAATGTAATAGAGCCTGAATTTCATCTGATGGAAGGTCACTTTGGAGGTAATATCGCTGCATTCACCAAACCCCGTAAAGTCTAGTAGCACAGGAGGGATGGTAAGATCATCAGTGTCTTCAAGCTCATGTAGGTCTGCAAATGCGGCATCGACGGAGGCCGGTCTTCCGTAGATCATTGTAACGAAACTGTCACCAACTGTGATATGGTTCCAACATCGGTAGCGGATTTGGGCCGCAATCCGGTCTTGACTAGCTGGAGCTTTGGTATGCAACGCGAGAGCGTAGGCTGCTCTTACAGCCATTCCTGATGTGCTCCAAGCCAGACCTGGCGAACTGTGGAACATGTGAAAACAAGAGAGCAGAATGCAGACCTGTACCGCTTCAATGCGGGGGTTGGCTAGGAGGTCGATCAGATGAAAACGCACCTCACTAACCAAGTCTAGTAGTAATTGGCGATGGTTGATGTGATGAATGCGAAACGTATTGTGTCCATGCCAAGTACTGTCCTGCAACACTGACTGGAGGCCTAGGGCCGCAACAATTAGAACAGTGACTACGTCGGATAGATCCCGCCGCCGCCAAGTCGGTTGACAGTACACCTTGTATGTCTTGTTCCAGAACGAGGGTTCGTGGAAAAGAAGGATGTACCAGTGGAAGCGGCTGAAGTACGCCTCGATCAAGAGGGGCATAATCGGCTCAGGTGGCAATTCCAGATCTTTCAAGCGCCAAGGAGTACTACTCTCCAAAGTGATAGGCTCTATATCACCAGGGACTTCACCAAATACACTGCGGGCAAATTCCAAGCTGGACATATTGACGCCGAAGTGCTGGCTCTCTGTTGGTGCCACCCCGTTGTCCAGTACCGGGCTGAGAGTTGTGCCGATGAGGACGTGTCTTTTATGGCCATCGTACGTAGGCTGACGTGGGATAACATCTGTGGTAGATAGCAGAGGTCTAGGAGCACGGTTGCTTAGGCCTTCATAATTCGTACGATTTCGACGCCTTGTAGTCTTATCTTGAAGTAGGGTCCGGCTCGTCTCGCATTCGGTATTGGAGTGTACGCAAAGGGTGCATGGCCTATGTTTGTCACACTAGATGGAGTAAGTGATCGGAACATGCATATAGGATCCTTTGCAATCTCGGCATGATGCACATCTTACCTTCAACTTTTGTCGCCGGCAGCGGTCACAGGCTCGAGTCACCCGAGGTCGGGAAGCCATAGGTACGTCTGCCACCAGTCGTAAATGATAAAAAGGACCTAGTACAAGGCGACTTTCTAACTGAAGAGGAAGCAAGAGTAACGTAGAGATGGAGCTAGCGAGACATTGAAGAAAGACGAAACCAGCAAAAGAAACGAACTATTATCAAGCAACTTCTCCGCACCCCACACTAAATCTATTAATAATCCCGATATTGTTTTGCGGGGTCCGGGCAACAACAGACTTTGGCCAGAAACTTACTTCCTCGTACATCCGGCACGGCGGAGGATATAGCTGGCGCCTACTCTCCCCGGATCAAGAACAATACTTGACGTCAAAGCGTCACACCTGGTCCCCATCTTGCTTATTTCTTGGTGTTTACGCTCTTTATTCCTTGAGTGGTAATTGTATTTTTGGTGTATCTATACTGTACTATTTTGACAGCACTTTGACATCACTTCAAAATTACAAAAGTGGATTGCGAAATTGAGCTGAAAGGTTGAACGTAAACAAAAAGTGTGTCTAAAGATCCTCCTAGCACTACTACTACTCGATACCGGTTGAAGGGGTAGAGTAATCATGAAGTCGGTTGATACCATAGAGATTATTGAGGATTTAGTTGTACGCGAATGTGCGTTATCGACGTTTGGGGGAGAAAACAAGAACACCGTTTGTTGAACGGTCGAATGGTCAGCTGGCATTACCTCCGCAGATCACTTGAAGTAATATAGCTTCGAAGTATTATGGATTTTGAATATAGAAGGGAAGACTTTCCGAGATATGAATATAGAGGCGCACCGTCCATCCCAAGCCACCTGTTGACCCTACCCAAGTTGAAGACCGTAGACTACACTGAGATTGCAAACACAGACAGACTCGGAAATAATCCTCACTACTAAGTGTGTATTGCTTGTCTATACTATCGTCACTGGCCTGGCATTTAAGATCACGTGACGCGTCATGCCCTAACATCAGGTCGCGAGTAGTCTACCCAGAGATGATGTACTAAACGCGACGACTTATTTCACGCGCTCTGTAATTCGCATTCCGAATCGCCTAATTATTACCCCTACATTGCTATGCCTGGAATCACTACCATCACTAGCATGCTCCTGATTCTCTCAGCACATCTGATACCTGTTATGCAATGTACGGATGCTACAAGGAAGTGCGTAGACGCATAAGACGATAATGATATTCAAGGTACCTCACTGGCAGTGCTGGGAAGTCTAGCTGAGGAGTCTAAGCGGTTAGACCGTGGGTAGACTGACTAGATACAATAATACGTGGCATGTCATATCCGGTTGCATAGCAGATAGACCTTCAAAGAAAGTTGTCCCTAGCGGACCAGCGCACGTACAGAAGGAATGACAGAAAACGACAGAAAATCTGCATAATATGTGAAGACATGACTGGGCATCGAAAGGCATGACAGAAAAGTAAAGCCGGTAGGTCTCCCTCACTAAATTAAATATCGCTATCAATAATGGGCGACGTATCTTCAACCGAGACCAGTTCCGTCTCAGACTAGAGGTCTGATACCTCTTCGCAGAAAGAAGGGAGCTCTTTTTTTTTTGTATGAAGCTTCTTCTACTTGCCCGAGATAGACCTATTGGCGTTGGATAGAGACCCGCATAGCTTCACGCCAGGTGATATATACATCCATAAGACGTCTCGATCTCTACCATGCAACATCTATACAATGCTGTACGCGGTGTCATTCCAAATTTCCTTTCCGAAGATTGCGTCTCCTAATCGGTCAACATACTCTTTCCCTTTCGCTCCTTTGGATCTAGCTTGAAGAGGCATTTGCGACCGTGAAATGAAAGGCGCTTCCGAAGACTTCGGTGAATCTCCACTTGTAGTAGTTCCGAGTTAGAGCTTGTTGACTCCAGATCCTCCAGATAGTTTGGTGAAATATCGAAAGCTAAATCTGGCTGGGCTGCAGCACGCCAATTCGTCTTATAGCCAGTCAATGCTTTCCGCTTTCTTATCACCAGTAGCGGAGTGTTGGTTGCCTCCAGTCCGTCATGAACGCGCTTCAGTGGTGTATGCCGCTTGATTAGGGTGGGTTTCCATTAGAAATCCATCCGAACACATTGGGAAAGTCGCAAGATTGGTGGCTCTGTTGTTGGCTGCTTTCTCGACATCCGATCAGAGCTCCTTGTATCGCTTGTTCTGTTTGTGTGCCTCGAAGTCATGTCTTGTTTTTCGCCCAAGCTGTTCCCAACCCTCCTTGTAAGGTGAAACCTCCAATTTTGACGTCATCTTCCCACTTGGGCTGTACCAGAGCGACTGGCAGCGCCATCGTGAGGAAAATATGAGGAGTTGGTGGACAAAGGCGCTGGATCTGCCTATTTTCCTCTGTCTCTTCCTTGTAATTCTCAATATTCGCTGTAGATAGGTACACCCCAGTTATTAAATACGACTAATTTATGACCATCACCGCAAGGGTTTAACAGCATGGGGAGTGCACCAAAGATTGATAGTTGAAGAGCTCCAAGAACAAATTCAGTCTCGAGGGGCGCTCCTTTGTTCTTTCCCTTTTAGGAACGCCGCCCGGGCGTTTGTTTGCCCCTCTCCCCCTCCTTCCTTCTCTTTCTCCTCCTCTTTTTTCTCTTCCTCTTCCTCTTCTTCTCCTCCATCCTCTCTGCTGTCTTCATCATTCTCTTCTTCTTTCCATCACGACCAACTGGACCAAAAAGCATGTGGCACATACTACATTATGTTTATCAGTATCTTGATATATTTATTATCAATGGGTCTATCCAAGGTATAGTGATTGCCCCGTATGCTTTATCAAACATCACAATCCACCTGACACCATGGCAACAGACTTCCAACGACCTGAGGCCCCTGCGTCTGCCTCTCGATCTGCCTCTCGATCTGCCTCTCGATCTGCCTCGAAACCTGGTTCTCAACCGGCTGTTCGACGACGATCTGGTCCTCGTGCCATGTCATCCCCTAACAACAACCAGTCTGTCAATTCAAGCGCCTTTTACGAATTGACAAAGCTTGAACTTAGGCGAGCCACTGATAACGCATGTTGGGTATGCTACACATCTGAGGGTGTAGACACCGCCCATGTGGTTGCACAAGCAGATGCTCAGGTAGATAGACATCATTTTCTCTACTTGATGATAATATACACTGACAAACTATGGTATAGGTTCCGATTTGGAAAGACGCTGCGCTATACGATTATGCAATAGTGACACGATTTCTTCTTGAGTAGCAATCGCGCCCAGCAGGCTGTCAGAAATCTATCTAAACACATTGCCGAAGTCAACGAAACCTTCAAGATCAAACCCCCACAAATGGAAGTCCGCCATGGAAGTTCCGGGTGCGTGGTTTTGATTACGATCACATTGTTCCAGACTTCTCCATTCAATTCACCACTGAGGATCGAGACGCCATTCTACGCGATATCTCCAATATATATCAGCTAGAGACACCTCTTAAACTGGAAGATTTTCATCGACATGGTTTGATGGCTATTCCTGGCTTGTTTGAGGGGTGGACAGAGGTCTCTGAAGACGAAAACTCAATCACTAAGTGGGCAGTGGAAGAGATGAAGATGATACAACATCATCCCAAAACTGAGCACGGTGGAAATTACGACGCGGTTATGGGCTTCGCTTAATATGGTCTTTTCCAACAAGTTGCTCAAGTCGACCCAGTCCTATTCATACTACTACAATGCTTCCGCCATGAGGGTGAGGGTAACAAGATTGGCCAATGGTTAAGTCTGCAGTACATATACACGAAATGCCTTGGAGGAGATGGACGAGAGTGACAAATAGTTTGTCCAGTTGGAAATCATGTCACCCATGATGGGAGTATTAAACCCGATGCTGGACTTTATACTGGTCAGAAGGAACGCCACGCCACGTTACTCTTCCCCAGATTATATGGGGTCCTGCTAGTAATAGCTGCTACTATCAGTAAGTTCTTAGCTCTATCGTCCATTCTCTATCGTCCAAGATGTCTCTAACCTGACTATAGATGAAGGACCGGCTAGTCCATCGGGATATCACATATTCTCACTGAATCCAACTCGTCAAACCTCTTACAGTCAGAATTTGTCACAGTTCAAAATCAGTGACCATACGTTTACCAACATCCAAGCCTTTGGGGATTTTGTCGATGATCTCCCCAATCGCATCCCGAACGACCAAGTGCCAGTCACATACTTATCTCTAGGCGAAGAGGTTGTGGCGTTCCAACAACAAGTGGAAGACTTCGGAAATGACTTTGTTTCTGAGTATAAACTGATCGAGCTGTGGCGAATCCTGGTATCACCCAACCATTCCTGGTAAAGGGCACTGCATACGAAGAGACATGGAACACGCTCATGAAAATTCGAGACAAACAGCGAGAGAAACGTATTAAAGATGTCGATAAGCGACGGGAGCAAATCAGGAAGCAATGGGGAGATGTGGCTAGTTATCTTTTTGCTCAGACTATGGCGCTGCAGTACACGGGGAAACTGAATTCGCTCTGCATTTTACACCCGGAGTGGAAAAACGCCAAAGAGTACACATTAACCACGTCCTACTCCAGCGACGAATCAATTTCAAGACTGGACAGCGTTATGGACTCCATCCTGGTGTTGCGGATATACAGTAGACCCTGGCTATAACGAACAGAAGGCCCCCTTATCACTATATGTTGGGATACCAACTAGACCAAAAAGCAGCGCGCATACTAGATGATCTAGTATGGTAAGATATAGCTAGCAACGAGGATCACATAGGATGCAGAGTGAGGGAGGGACAAATGTCTCAACACTATATTAGTATCAGTTTAGATATGATTCATATGAATATGGTGAATGCCCTAAATTGTTATTGATTAGATAGTTTATTACACTAGAGTGCTCCCCATTGTCATATAAATCAGAATCTCTAGATATCAGACTCGGATGTTGTAAGGTGCAGCGAATTCTCTTGTCAACCTACGTTTCAGAACCCTGAGCTGGACAGAGCAAGCTGTCTACCAAGAGAAGTCAGAGCGGCCAATCATCCCAAACAAAGTTTGTTGGTGATACCAACTAGACCAAAAAGCAGCGCGCATACTAGATGATCTAGTATGGTAAGATATAGCTAGCAACGAGGACCACATGGGATGCAGAGTGAGGAGTGGGATAACGTCCCAACAAAGTTTGATGGCGCTGGTTGTATCCCTAAGCCCCGGCGTTTCTCGCGGTTGCGCTGCCGCCTCTCAAGTAACCTCTGTTTGACACTGTTCATGGGCGAATCAGCCAAATTGGTTTCTGCAAACCAGGTCTCAACGTCGCTGGCGCTTTGATGGAGGAGGCTTTCCGGAGGTGGGCAATCAGCGGTATAATCGACACCAGGAAGGCGCTCTTGAATCAGACCATATCTGTTGAATGTAGAGATGGATGTCATGCCTAATTTCAGCGTCTGTGAGATCGATTTGAGTGACTTGTGGGGGTTGTGCACTGCCGTTTTTGACTGCATGGGCTAGGGCTAACGCACGCTCTACAGTAGAACCTGGCTATAACGAACATCCCAAAACTGCATGTAACTCTGAAGAGCTGGTAAATCCCCACCCAATAAAATCCCTAGCTCACTTAGCACCGACTAATCCTCAAAACTTCTCCAGAGCCCGATGGCTTCCGCGAGTGGGGAGATGCCGCTCAGGCGGTCATAGACGAAGGGGGGTCGACTTTCTGCGAATTTCTCACCATAGGTAGACTGTTGCATCAGGCATGAGGATGGACGATGATCAGTGGTATTCTGCAATTAAACGCCGTTTCTCCACAGTTGCCTCGTCTGAAGAATAGTCACACACCCGCAGAAGATGTGGCTGCAAGGCGTATCGCCTACCTCGAGACGAGGTAGCCTCAGTGCTTCTCAGTAAGCGAACAGCTCCTTGCGGAATCGGTGAGTTTTTGACATGATACCTATCTGTGCATAGGATTTTCTCAAGAATTTCTTGGTCCAAACCCGCGCCTCGTTGCTCCCGACCCTCGAATCCCGGTTCGGCGATATTTGCGTCATATTCCTCCATGAATTCCCGTAGATCTCGCGGGTCTACTGTGCATATAAGGATATAGTCATAGGATTTGATGTTCTCTGTCCAGATAGGCACAATAGCCCGTAGGGCCTTCTCTTCCATAGTTCTTTGCGGCTTGCTTGGAAAGTGAAACTAGGTACTATCCTCGAAAGCATATATGGTGGAATTGGCCCATGACACAAAGAATATTTCCATTTCTTGTCTCGGCTGTAGCAAGACATTCAGAAAGAAAGAAAATTGGGTGCGACTCCACCACCTGCTGGACTAGGCCGTACTGCTGTGACCTGCACTGGTGATCTCTGATCTTCCCCACTACATATTTGGGGGACTCGAGACGATCATGATTTGAAAGCGGTAGTTATGGGTTGTGTCTAACAGAGAGGGTTTGGTAGCCCGTTTTCCCCCTGCTTCCGATTCCTCTCAAACAAACATGCAAAGTATGTGAAAGATGAATTCATGAATACACTGTCAGGGCTAGGAAGCAATACATACTAAAAATAAACGTAGTAAAGTATGAATTGTTCACAGCGAGTAGATCAGTTGTATCTATAGAGCAAGTTAGCTTATTGGCACCTATCCACAGTCTCGGTTGTGTTCAATAAATAGGTATGGGTCTAAGTATCGCTTTTGTTCACACTTGTCACTGGCCATTGCCAAATATTTAATTTTTCCAAAGCTGGAATACATGATGATGGCTTAAGATCCATGTGGTTGAAATGAGGGTATGGATATGATGGTAGAGATTGGATAGGGCGATATAATTGAAATCACCTCGGACATACATTGCTGTAAATGTGTGCAAGCAGGATAACTTACCATGTAGCCGATAGCTAGAGATTAGAATCGACCGAATCAAGCGTATTATACGCATCTATCTGGCCAGTAACATTTAGCTACCCGAGTTAAGAGATCAATAAATCTAAGGCATGCATTTCAGACTAGACTAAGAACCCTTTGCTAGGTCAAAACTCAGCTAAATTTGATTCGAAAACAATGACCATCCAAGCCTTTTAAGAGGTGAGAAAATCCATTTCCAACCCACAGAAACAACTTCTAGAAGTACCGAGATGTTGGGATTTCGGCTGGAGGATGGCTGGGGCAATGTCCATTTTGGAATCTCTTGATGCAGTCCAAGCAAAGGCCGATTCCGTGAGATTCAATCCATCTCATTTGCTCCTGTAGTATCTCCTTCAAGCTTTTCCCAGCGCGGAACCAGCAAGACTTGTAATGATGACAAGCAACATTTGGGAGCCCATCGACTCTTTGAATAATATCCGTGATGAATACCCATTGAATATCCGCAGGCATTAGATTAGCGTTGAAAAGCTGTTCTGAGAACGATGCCGCTTTTTTAGCCCTCACATTGGGATTGTTCTGACAGGTGCACTTTTTGAGTCTGGAGAAGGGTCTTTCGAAACTAAGTTTAATCTGCTTTTTGAGAAACTTGTGTTTTGCTTCGAATTCCCCGGCAAGATCGGCATTGACAAGAGGATGTTGCATCATGAGGTACCAAGTAAGGCGATCCTTTTTCTTGTGTCCTCGCCATCGGAATTGTCTCAGAATTCGCAATGACAATGTTTTGAAAGTTTCCGGGTAGTCAAAAATGTAAGAAGCCAATAGAAGCGTGCAAGCTTCTTGTCTGTCGATTGATCCGTAGTAGACGTAACTTTTCTCCATCCACGGCTCGACCTCGGGTTTCAACGCTTCGGCGCATTGATATTTGTCGCAAAGAACTGCGAATTTGAGTAAGGTCTGCCCGCTAGGAGCCGATTTAATCAAATCATGTCGCCCATAAATAATTTTGCATAGCAATAGGACTGCATCAATGTCATCATCAGGTAAACTGACATGATGTACCTGACGTCCTCGAAATGGGGTTTTGATGCCTTCTCTGAAAGCTCCTCCGAGCATTGCTGCAAAGACTGGAGACGCCCAAGAGAGACCCTCGCTTGTTACCAGTAGCTTGTAGTCACCGATTTGAATAAGGACGTCTCCATCCTGTTGAAACATGAAAACTTGGTCCAGTGCTTGTCTGGGTGGTACTGGGCGCATCTCCGATGATGCGCCTAGGTCTTGGGCAAATATGTCGACCCTTGGGGACGTGTACAGAAACTGTCCAAATATAGACATTGTGGCGCGTGAATCGAGCAGATTCTGATTGATATCAGAAGAAGAAAAAGAAGATGCTCCACTGTGAGTCTTAGCTTGTGATGAGAGTTGACATGAGAGATAAATGACAGTAGCTGCTGAATTGAGGAGACTTACCTATGCGAAAGTACTCTCTGCTAGGAGATAAGAGTATGGTTGTGTAGTTTTTGGTTCTCAAGTAAAGAAAAAGTGAGACTTTTCTAGACTGTTGATAAGTGGCAGGGATAACTCGCTCTGTTTGAAAGATTCCAATGGAAGTAGGAAGATTGAGGTTCTGGTGAGGATTGAGCTGATAAAATTCTTTTCAGTTGAGTTGGAGTAATGGCTCATATTCTTCAAGACTATGTTGCTGACTTTGTTTCGTCTTGGGTCTGGTGTAAGGCGAGTGAGTAAGATCCTGACTCTTGAAAAAGGTTGATTTCATACCTGCTCATGGAGTGAAGATAAAGAGCAAATAAAGATCTCGCATTCTCACATTGGAGAACCTTGTGTAGTGAGTATCTAGATGCAATATCTCTCCAATCTCTTATAAAATATCTATGTATTATCAATTGATGAAGGTTAAAAATTAATGTCGACAGTACCTAGGTAGAACTAGAAAGAGATGTTAAGCATGATCAACAGAGCTTCGAAGGTCGCTTTACATCCACAACCCTTAAGTGGTCGATGGAGTTGTAGGTAAGAAATATGCTCCAACGAGTTAGTGTGTGTGATGGCTCTTATTCTTCTCTCCTGGTCTGCTAGACTACTTTGCTATGCTAGCATTAGCTGGAGTCCCATCACAAAGAATGAGGCTCTCGAATGAGATTACTTCTATGAGTCTTTTTGGATGAAGCACCTAGGCACAAATAAAGATCCTACAGTACAAACTAAAAAATTGATTGTAACATATGTCAGAATACTAGTTTCCTGTGATTGTCTTTCACTATGCACTATTAAGAAATTGGCAGTAAACATTATTCAAAGAGCTCAGTCTTGGTTTGGGTTTTTCATAAGACTATAAGCCCAAATAAACGCCATCTGCTAATTTAGTAACTGGCCTGCTAGAAAGCTTTGCATGATACAAAAAAATTGTTTGTCATTCGAGAACCATCCAATCCACAATCTACACCACCGAGCAACACCAGAAGATCCAGCTCCCAGCCCTAGCCCTCGTCACCAAAACACCTACAACTTATGTACAAGATATCAACCTCAGTTCCCCGTAAACGTAACAGTCAGCGCCGCCTGACCCGTCGCCTTCTTATCCAGCGCAATATTGTTGTTAAGTTTCGTCGTCTCAGCATTAATCTTAGCCTGATTATTCGCACCCTGCGCCTGCTGAATCTGTAGTGCCTGGACCTCAGCAAAAAGCTTCAAAACCTTGTTCTTGATCTTTCCGTTTTGGAGAGCAGTCTTGGTGGCGCTGTCAGTCGCGGCGCTGATGGCTGGGTTGAAAGCTTGTGTTTCTGCGTCTTCGGCTGTTACGCGCTCTGCTTGGAGGGTCGCGAGGTCGGCAGACGAAACAGTGGCGAGGTCAGCGGGGACTGGGAATTTGGCGGTTGCTTCGGCTAGGGCGTTGCCTGCTGTGCCGTTGCTGTTCGATGTCAGAAAACCTATCAATACTGTTGGTGGTTATGAGGGATGTACCTGATGGTAAGTTCGGCGAATGTCCGCGCAGTAGCTCTCTTTCCAAGAGTGGGCAGCGCCAGTGCAGAAGGCAAAGCCAAAGAGAGAAGGGCCATGGACATGAAACGCATTGTGATTGATTGAATGTTTTAACTTTGAACGGAAGTTCGTTGAATGATTGGTTTCGTAAGAAAAGGTTGAAAAGAGCGAATTGAATAGAAACGAGACCGGCTCGATGATGATGAATGTGGTTTGGAAGAGTGTGTGAATGATGACAGAAAAAATCGATCGATGAATGGCAGGAACGACCTGATTTATATACCAGACACGCTTGGCATTTGACGCCATAGCATTTGTACGGAAAAACTTAGCGATCCCCAAATCAGAGGCATTTGGTATCAGGTACATGCCACCGTACACATTTCCCAGCCTACGGGCTTGTACCTCTGCCTCAAATTGGCGCCGGAGTACTATAGATGACGCGAGACAGGCGGAATTACCAGACTGACACATAGTAACAGAAGTTATCGTTCTATACGCTATATAATTTAACTTATAAGCCTCGATATTATTGAAGCATGTTTGAATAAACCAATTTTCCGACTGTTGCTCATAGGCGGATAATTAGGTAGGTAGGGCAACATCTGAGACGGGCGGTGTTAGGGCTTGGGGTTATGCGCCAACTTTGAGACGGGTGTGAGACGAACGGTTCTTGGTTGTTATAGTGGGCTTGGTATTGATTATCGTTATTATCATAATATCATGACAATTGATATAGCAGATGGAGACATTTTCTGGCTACTCAATATTGGATATTGTGGTATGGACCAATACGGGAATTCGATGACGGCCAAGCAGTGGCTGTCTGCTACAAGACGCCATACAAAGAGTATATTCATAATTTAGCACGACACTTCATGAATGTCTGCTCGTTTAGCATCACTCCAAATCTCTCTATACCTTCTCCCATGAACCCTCTCATCCCACAAAAATGTATCAAACACATCCACAAAATCGCTCCATTCGCTAATCCGCATTTGCGAAGCTGTCTCGTCAATATAAGCCAAGTACCAATCCATCAGTGGTTCTGCAACGACGCTAATCACAGAGGCAGCGACAAATAAAGACCATAGTTTGAATTGCAGAGGTATTGAGATGTCGCTGTTGCCGGCGGTAAGCCAAATATCGCGAAACCTGGCGATCAGCACGTCGCATATGGGTAAGCGAGGTGGGCTTTCGTTGACCATATTCTCCGAATAGAGAATCAGGACTAATTTGCACAATTCGTGTGCCGTATTTGGATATTTCGGTGTTGAGAGAAGTGTGTATTGTGTTCGCGTGACTAGAAATCGGATTCGGGCTGCGTCAGCTTGGCCGTTATTCTTGTTCGTCATGAGTGAGGACGTTAGGCGTGTCGCTTCTTCGAGTGCGGTAATATGCTGTTTTATGTCGTCATCCAGAGTGAACATCGCATCAAGAGTATCGAAGCCGGTGGTGGTCTGTTTGCTGTCGATGGTCGCTTGAGCAGGAGAAGGTAAGTAGTGGCGAGAAAAGAAGGGTACTCCAACGGTGTCAATTGATCCACACAGGTCAGCACTAGAATATTGTTCAGCAACGAAAATAAAGAAATGGCCTGGTATGCATCGTACCGAAAGACCTTCGTCATAACCATCGGTTTCGACTCCAAACTCCCCAATCCACCCCTCATATCAACCAACCTCTTCAACCCCCTCATATGAATCTGCCAATTCTCGAACGAGCCCCTCGTTTTCTATTATCATCAGTATGTAATTAGACGATTAAGCAAAAAAGAAGCATACCTCCACAAAAGCCAAGGTCGCAATAACCGCAATCGTCTCATCCGACACCGCCCGCATCGTCGCAATTCGAATCTTCATAATCGACAATGCTTTTTGCATATGTCGCAACGCAATAGGACGCTCTTCGAAATGCATGCATCGCGTGTTATGGGAGTCGGCGCATCCGATGAGAAGGTGCAAAAAGGCGTCGTCATAAAAGGCTAAGGGTATCCAGTAATCCGTCATAGGGTTAAGCGACGTGAGACTTTCTATAGTGTAGAAGCTTTTCCAGACTGTGGTCATATCTGCCTCATCGTGTTAGGGAGACTTCGAATTGAGGTCAACGTGGTGAGGGGGTTTACAGTATTTCAATAAATCAAACATATACGGCTCGAAATTTACCGGAAATGCATCGAATGGATCCGCCCGACCAATCTCACGAACAAGCTTTATGTTATTATTACTATTGGTTTCAGTCGCTCGTCGGCGTTTGCGATGCATATAATTCGCCATGACGCGTTTTCGAATCGTAATGCGCGTTTCGTCGCTGATGCTGCTGGCATTGTCGCCAGTCATGTGGACGAAGTGGAATTCATTTTTCGTCTCGGTACGGAGGTCTTTGGACGGCGATATCTTCTTTGCTTGATAAAATTGTCAGCATGCGTTGGAAAGGCGGAGTGTAAAGACATACGTACATCCTACTGGTCGCCCTCTCCTCCTCGGCGCTTTCACTTTGACGGGACCATTGTCATAGCGGAAAACGCATGGCTCGTGCGTCGATGACGACGAAGCGGAAAGCGGAAAGACAATCTCACTTGGAGCTGCTAAACAATTAGATGCCATCATGTTGCATCTCGAAATGATGGAATGAGAAAGAAGAGCAAAAGAGAAGAGAAGAAGAGAAATGATGCAATTCGCGACGCTTATCGTTATCGCCGAAATGTCCGGCTCCTGCCCCACCGTAGCCACTGCGCTAGCCCCGATACGGAAAGAGGTTTGGAGACAATTTGGCCCAAAGAGGAAATAGTTGTTAGAATGAAGATTTTGATGAATACGATTGATATTGCTCAATAGCGGATAATATATTAAATGGGGGACTTGAACAGAAAGACTTATCTGTGCTAACTCTTCGTAGAAAGAGGTACATCGAAGAAAATCATCCAAACAAGGAAACTGTGGACCGTTAATCCCGAGATGTGCATCACGCCTTAATGAGGGTGCATTAGTAACTGTATATCGACGAATTTTAATCTCGTTTTGCATTTGACGAAGAGCATAAATAGAGCCAAGATTCCCAGTATTCGAAGTTGGTTCAGTTCTTTCTACATCGACATTGGCATCTAGAACCTTGAAAAAATACGTGTGCTCTAGTGCTAGATCAGCAAAATGTCATTCTACGCCCCCCTCACAGACGGTGAAACAATCGCCTCCGACCTCTCCACCAACATCAAAGACAAAGCCATCCTCATCACAGGCGTTTCCCCCGGCGGCCTCGGTGCCGAATTCGCACTCACAATCTCCAAACATTCCCCGGCCCTGATCATCCTCGCGGGGCGTGACACTACCAAAGCGCAACAAACCGCATCCAGTATCGCCCAAGTCGCGCCTTCAGTGGCAACCCGTATACTCAAACTCGATCTCGCATCTCAGAAACAGGTCAGAGAGGCCGCGAAAGAAGTACAGGGGTATACCGAGTCGATCGATGTGCTGGTTAATAATGCGGGTATAATGGCCAAGTCACCCTACAGCCAAACTCCGGAGGGTATTGAGGCTCAGTTCGGCGCCAATCATATTGGGCATTTTTTGTTTACCAATTTGATTATGAGTAAATTGATTAGCCTCGAAGGAAGTGGAAGTGGTAGGACGGCGAGGGTGGTTAATGTTGCGAGTGATGGGTATCGGTTGGGGCCGGTGAGATTCGATGATTGGAATTTTGACGTATTTACCCCTTCTTCTTTGGTTTTTACCTTGAGTATAGAAGGAATACTGATGATATTATAGAACGGCGCAACATATAACCCCTGGCGTGCATATGGACAATCAAAAACCGCGAATATGCTATTCTCCAGATCCCTAGCCACGAAACTCGCAAAGAAGGGGTTGATATCTGTTAGCCTGCATCCCGGTGTCATTCTTGATACAAGTCTCGGAGGTCATTTGGATGCCGATGGATTTCAGGGACTGCGTATGTTCTCACGAATTTTATGCCTATTCGGGAACTAAAAGCTGACGAAGTATATAGTCCAGGTAGATCGCGAAATGGGAAACAGCAAATACTGGGGCCCGTTCCAGCGACGGACGCCTAATCAGGGTGTTTCTACGCATGTGTTTGCTTCGTTTCATGATTCCATTACTTTGACCAGTAAGCTCTCCCCCCAAGTACATCAATATTTCTCGTCGATCTAATGCGAGTTTAGGCAACAACGGACTGTATTTGGAAGACAACCGAGTCTTTCAACCGGAAGAAGTGCTCAGCTGGGGACGAGATGATGTCGACGCTGAGAAGTTGTGGAAGTTGAGCGAGGAGCTTGTCGGGGAGAAGTTTTCTTATTGATCTTTCTCACGCATTTCAGGTTAATCTAAGTTGCTATTTAGAGCGTTGAAACATATTGCGAACATACATCTATGATCTCTAACATTTATCTACGATACTTTTTCCGCATAATACTAGACAATCCGATGCCCATCGACATAACCGAACGAAATGCCATTGCATTACTTCTTCCCCAATCTCCGCTCCGTATTCACTCCAGTTTTTCGGCTCAGCGATTGTGAGCCTTGCGGTGAGCGCCCGGAATCCACCCCGGGAGCGATTCGTGACAAGGAGATTTGGTTGATGGGATACAAAATAAACATAATCTTGTGTGAAATGCGTTAGAGGTATGATACCGCCGGTCTGCACCAACAATTTCCAGCACTTCATACCCACAGAAATCCACCAAATCATTACAAATTCTGATGATTTGAGGGAGACTTTCGAAAGGAGGCATACTGCTCATCGTACCGTTTTGCCATATGAAGACCGCGCTGCTCTGCTACGACTATCCTCATAAACTTACGATCGTGATACCAATTTTTTTTTGTTGTTGTCTGTTGTTTGGGAAAAAGGAGTTATTTGCGACCGAGGAATGTCTAATCTCATGCAACAGGTATAAAATCGCCGTGACAGTTTCAGGGCTCGCAATTTCTTCATACGTTGCTAGAAAGGGGCCAAAATAGCGGAACTGTCACTTTAAACCCTCGATATTGTATTCTTCACAGGCAGAGCCATACAGAACTACGCGGACCAGGACAGGTTGAAGCCACCCCCAAGTATATAGCATTAACGAGAGTAAATGTTGCGTCTCCATGAAAGGCTTCCATACTTACCACTGTTCTAAACATTGCCGTGTTGTACGCCGTTGCCATGATTACTTGGGACTTGAATTCCGGATGGTCTTTACCAGTTTAAATAAAGGATTGGAGAGCAAAGATATGACAAGGACAAAAATACCAAACAACCCAAGTCCGTTAAAACCTAAGGTGGAAAAATAGATTCAACGAAGAAAAAAAAGAAAGTTCACTCTGACAAGAGTGGGATTCGAACCCACTAGATGATTATCAGCATGTGTTATTGCTGTGGAAATGACTGGAAGTACTAACCGCCCTTTCGGAATGCGATTCGCCAATATACGTTGGAGGACGTACATAGCCTGAACACACCGCCTTAGACTTTTATGGCGTTAGCTTGATGAAAAGAGCAATGAGGAGGAAAGTGAGAAATTACCCGCTCGGCCATCTTGCCTTGATGATGGGGTTAGTAATGAATTTGCGACTATTGAACAAGAGCCGGATGATTGGACGATATTTGGATTATTTGATTTGGACAAGAGAACCCGCGAATATAGACGGTATATAGAAGATTGTTGATTGATTGAACACATTCTTTGACGACAATAGCACTTGCGCTCTTGGCTTGAATGCCCTGCGCCTTCTCTTCCGAGATTTCTTCATAAGCGGAGAGGAACGCGGTATCTATGTCAATCACTGTTCTGCGTCACAGAATCCTCATAAAGCCCAGCAGGCTTTAGTGGCAGGTGATACAGATAAAAACCCCTTGGGAACGATTGTTGATAATCCACTCGTCTTCGAGGAATTTGAGAGCTTAGTTGCTGGTGATGATGAGACCGGGGACCTAGCAATTGAAGAATTATCTGAGATATCGAAATGCACGGAAGCACAGCAGCATCTTTTTGACAAGAACTAAGAGCCTCTTCTGGCTGAAATCTTACCAGCCTCGAAACAGAAAACTGAAAGAACCAGTAAGGCGTAAAGATACCAAGCTCATCGGTAAAGAACTACTTGGAGATGGCAACTAGTACCTTGGGATAAAAAGCGAAAAAACGTTTATCACATTCGACATTGGCTATTCAGCCATGCCAAGGGAGATGAATAAAATTGTCAAATTGCTTCGTATAAATCGCATATAGAATTGAGAATGTAGGACAGGCAGTACATCAGTTACCGTAGTAACAAAAAAAGAAGAGAAGAAGAAGATCTTGACAAGAGTGGGATTCGAACCCACTAGATGATTATCAGCATATGTTTTTGCTGAGGAATGGATGATTGGAAGTACTAACCGCCCTTTCGGACCAGCGAGAGAAGTTAACCCTTTAGAAGAATCTGATTGGTTATCCAAACCTTAAGCTGGCGCCTTAGACTGTTTAGGTTAGCTTGGTGAACATCGGGATGAAAAGATCAGATGAAAACGTACCCGCTCGGCCATCTTGCCATGTTGATGTATTGATCGAGCAAAAAAAGCATCAAGTTCTGCTAGACTGTGCTGTGTAGCAAGGACCTTGCCCCCAGAAACCCTAATGAGATTGAAGCACACTGTTCTCCAGACTCCATGCATGAATCTAGGCAATCCCCATCTACTCCATATGACCTAGCTACCTAGGTATTCCTAGAAATCGACCGACTCAAGAGGCATCCTGATACTCCGTAGAGACTCCCGAAAAGAAGTATACTGCCCGTCGTACCGCTTCGCCATATGGAAACCATGCTGCTCCGCCACAATTGTGTTCATAAGATTGTGGAGGTCATGCCTTTCCGGACTCGCTGGAATCAGATAGTCGTGCGCAACGTGCAGCGGCATCACGAAGCGAAGAGTACCGTACATTCCTGTGTCAGGGCATATAGAGCGTTGCGCCAGATGTAGAATCTCACTTGCCAGGACGTGTCTTTGCTGCGTACGTATGTCCATGTCCATGATTGGGGCATCGTTCGAAAAGCTTGTGGCTGGTGGAGAGAGGATCAATGTAGGTCGCCATGGCACATTGAGGTTGTAACATAGGTCTTCCAGTAGAAGCAGGACCATATGATGGAACGCAATTGCAGAGGCGTTAAGGGGGCTATATATAGAAGAGGAGTCGTTGCTTGCGTTCCCACCCGAAAACGAAGTGCGGCGCCAGGTTTGAAGCGCCAGCATAGTCTGCAGCAGGGTTATGGATAATGAAGCTAATTCTGTACCGGACATTTGCCCGTCGGTGAAACGATCCGAGCCGTATAGAAGCCCGGGAACATCGACCACGATGTTCAGCAGAGTATCAAATACGTCCCGGGATTCAGCCTCGTTGAGTTGAATGACGTTTCTCCAGGCTGGCTGGGCAAGGAAGCAGGGCTGATGAAGGGTTCCCGCGCTAATAATCTATGCGTGTACTGGTCAGCAATCTGGGTCTCCAGGACACCTCAGTAGAAGCATATACTAACTATTGTGTAACGGAATGCTAGCAAGATGCCTCTGTTGATTCCTGTTTGATAGTGGCCTGGGCCGTGCATCTCAATCTGTGGTGAAACAAGTAGAGGTTGGGAGGAGGACAGATAACAGAAAGAGCATGATCCACTTACCATCCGAGAGATCCCCTTGTAATGCTCGATCCAAGACCTAGGCTCGGTGACAATAATGTTCTCATAAAGACAAAGACACATTACGCTCATCAGGACATCTGATCCAACCCTAGGATAGGCTCCTATTCCGGCGTTTACGGCGTTCAATGCATGATCATAGGCTTCCCTGGCTTGCACACATGCACGAGGACCTCCCCGTCTCATCAGGTAATAACTCCCGGTTAGTGCCTTCATGCACTTGTATTGCATAGAATCGACAGACAAGGGTCTATCCAAGAACCTACACAGGAGGCTAGGGAGGCCCGAGCTAGGTGAACAGGTGGCATTGCCGGCAAGGCGGAGCAGAAAGTACTGCCGAGAACTCGAAACCGGGTCAGGATTCAGCGTTGAAATCGAGTCGTGTCTCGTCTGCCGAGCCATTCGCACTAGGGCATGGCTTCTGTTTTGATCTTCCATAGATGAACCCTTGCTCTTTCTCGACGAGGGTCTTGAATGCTTTCTGCCCGGCTCGACAGAAATCCACCCGTCTGGTGGGAGATAGCCTTTACATTCGAGGCCGCGATTGGTGCAAGTGACACAAAGCGGTTTCGTATTGTCTTGAATGATGTCAGCAGGAGACCGGCGCTTCACAGGAATGAACCAGAGGGGCAGACGGGGTTTCGAATGTATGACGCCAAAGAACAGGGTCTCTCAGGAGGTTGGACCAGAGAAATCTACTTACGTACCACACTTCACCCTTCGATATCTACACGTTTCGCACATCCTAACGCGGTGTCCGCCTGCTAGTCGAGATGGTACGGACTGCATGACTTCCAAAGTTGGTCAAGCGAGGCTGTGTCTCTATTTTGTGGATTATCGAAAGCTAACGTCGATTTAGCTATGTTCTGGATCATGAGCCACGGAAAGCCGTAGCAAGGACAGTCTGATTGCCTTATCCGGCGAGCCTGGTAATATTGGTCAATATCTAATATTACTATTTGTTTAACTCTGAAGAGTAATTGAAGCCGAGGATGGTGAGCTAGGTGTAGAGGCCATGAATATGCTCAGACAGACAGATATCAGAGGTGTAGTTTGCGCTAGAAGGGAGCGGGGAATCGATAGGACGATCTATATTTGCTTATTCTATTAGACACCCTTGCTCTCATGGAAAACCATACCGTAACCAATCAGATTAGTCACTCGCCCTATTAGGGCAATATAACAGTTGATCCAATGCAAGTGGCCAGCGCCAATAGGAAACATAGGGAACCCTATTTATGTTGGTCTACTCTTCTCTTTTTGTCGTTTCCAAAATCTGCAATGTGACTTATTCACAGCGTCCTCCGTCGCCAGAATTTGGCGTGACCACGAAGCTCCCGAGGTCGGCATCGGGCGTGGTATATAGAGACGTTCTCGCAATGGCCTACCTAGCCATCGACCCACGGAGGAAAATAATTTTACACATTGCAAAGTCGGCGTTGACAGCCCTTGCCTTTCCAAAAATCACTGATTCAAAGCGGATACAATCTCCAAACTCGTCGCGTTTCATACATCCCCACCATGTCTCTCTCTAGAATGATAATCCCTGGCAACGAGGATGAATTCAACCTCTTGAGATACCTCACCGGCAGCGAGAATTTCTTCACCGTAATGGAAACGATCGCAATCGCAGCTCTCTTCTGCCATCACGCGGAGCACCTCAACTTCTTCATACCCTCTTCCTCGATATGAAAACTCGAGAATACATGATCAAGAATATATATCTATCAGGGCAGGGTTTGAAAATTGGACGTTTGGCGCTATTATGGGATTACTGGCAGCTTTCCAGCTCTTACTCTATATCATATTTAGCCTATTAATAGACTTATGAACGCTAAAATGGTAAGCACCGTATTAGCATTTATTTGCCAACACCAATGTCGCGAAATATCGCAAAATTCCGGAATGCGCTTCAAGTACGTACGCCTCATACGCCAACGAAAAAAAGAAAACGGCCTCAGCCAATCACTTTACCGGCACAAATTACCAGCCACCCGAAACCAATTAAGTATTGGCTCTGTGCATGGCATACCCTGGTGTCCTCCAATCAACTAGATGCTCTACACCATTTGCGCAAGTACATTGGCATCCGCCCTACCCGCCTACGAGTTTACTCATATTGTTGTTCCAGCCGACAAATGAAGGTGAATCCCTTCTCTTTTCATGTAGCTAGCTGGAAGGCTGCTTGACTAATGCAGAATGCAGACCACGGAGAATTCAGTTGCTGCCTAGATCATCGGTGTAAATTGATACATATCATTTGCATAAATGCTGGTACACTATGTGGCATAATGAGTGATGCGTTGAGATTGCACGACTATCCCAAGCGAGTGAGCAATTTCTGGCTAACGCAAACGAGTATAAATACGTGGTCCATCACCTACGTTGAGCAAGAATGAACCATGAACATATTTATTTTCCAGTCTATTACAGGTTTGCAAGAACTACTCTGAAACCAAACTGTCCCTACTTTCTGATAATGTCGAGTGCCAAGAAAGATGAGGCTCGTAAAGAGGTCAATGAAGCCATCATCAACACTTCGTCTAGCGACATCAATCGAATGTTAGACGCCGCTAAATCCTCCAGAGAGAAACGCGAGCAGAGCAAACGTGAGAGGGAGGCCCGCGAGGCGGCAATACGCGAACGCGAAAACACTGTAAGTGAACGCATTTCCTCCTATGAAAATTAATACTGACAGAGTGGGGGCAAGGGCGCCCGAAAATAACTATGCAAGGCCTTACATGATAGAAGCAGCTCGACTGAATGCGCATTCTGGTTGACTACGTTCTCTTGACATAGAGGATGTTGAGTCTCATTGGTCAGTGTTGGATATCTCGTGGATAATCATGTATACAAAGGCACTGTCAATACCACCTCCCTATCCCATCTTTTCAATAAAGTTATAAAGTTATTATGTCAATGTACAGACAGTAAGAAATACAATTAAATCCACTAGAGCCACATTTGGGCAGGTTGATTCTAGCTCAAAATAACCCACCAATCATTGTCAGGTTGAGCACACCGCCTACGATGAGCGTGTAACTAGCAACTGGCTTTGTCCATCCCTTTCTCTATTTTGCACTCCGTTTTGTGAAGCAACTATGGAGTATAACGAATGCCTCGACCTCGCTCACCAAGTGCAAAGACACGTTTGGTTCCAAAATCTCTCAACATTGCGTGAGAGCGGCAAACTCAGTGACTGGGTTTCAAAGTTTCACCCTGATCAAGTTCGCTGTCAGATAGATGGTACAACGAAACTCATCAATGGCGGCTATAATACAGGGCAGAAATTCATTTTTGAGGATGGATCCATCTGGTTTCTTCGGCTAGTTCAAAAAGGCTCTGTCTGTGATGAGTTGGCCGATGAAAAAGTCGCAATGGAGGTCGAAACTCTCACTTATATCAAAGAGAATACCGACATACCAGTTCCAACTATTCGGGGATGGGGTTTGGCTGCGGACAATCCTTTTGATTTAGGCCCCTTTATCATCTTAGACTTCATCGCCGGTATCAGTCTTGAGAGCGTACTCAAGGAGAGACCTGACAGGAGACTAATGAAAGACGATATCGACGATAGAGATATTGAGTACATATATAAGCAATTTGCGCGGATATTGCTTCAACTTTTCCAATTAAACTTTCATCACATTGGAAGTCTCCCAACACCGGTTACACGTTTTCAGGTACCAATTCGTCCGCTTAGTTGGAAGGCCCATGACATCTTGCAGATGGGTGGAGTTGATACCTTTGGTGGGTGAAATACTTATTATCGTTTGTTGACATTAATTGACGTGTGTAGGTGATCGATCCCAGGGATTCGTATCAACAACCGAATTTTTTCAGTACATCGTTGGCCAGGATTGGGAACAACTTCTTAAGCAGCCAAATTCTGTATGTGGTGAATTTGACGGCAAGCAAAAGCTGCAAGCATTTAGTGCTTTGCGCACCCTGCTGCCCGAATTCATACATAAAGACTACGATAAAGGGCCGTTCAAATTGGTCTGTGAAGATTTCGGTCTTGCAAATTTGATTGTGAGGAGCCGTCATGACTTGACCATCATCGGAGTTGTAGATCTAGAGTGGTCATACGCTGGTCCAGCCCAGCTTGCTGCATCCCCATGGTGGCTACTTCAGTCCCGTCTGACCCTTTACGATCTGGAGCTTGAGGAGGAGGAGGCAAAGAAATCGGTGACAATCCTCGACAGGTATCTCAAATACCTGGATATTTTCATCCGTGTCTTGAAACAGGAAGAAAGAGGCCTCACAACAAGCCAAAGTACCCTCTCTACGTTAATGGAATGGTCTAGGGAGTCAGGCGCTATGTGGCTTCACATGCTTTTGCATACTGGATTCAACTACGTCAGCAGCATTCCTTTCGTAAAATTGAGGGAGCATATAGGTCTCAACAAGTGGCAGAGAATCCAAGACGAAGCGTTGGATCACGAGACACTGAAATCTCTAGTGGGAACTAAGATTGTCCAGCTGGAGTGCTATGATGATATGCTTGACAAAATAAAGCTTGTGCATGACATGTTCAGCCGTGGTGAGCTGAATGCGCAAGCAACTTTAGATGCTGTTTTCTCATTATGTATGGAGACTGAGTAGTAAAAATTTAGATCGATGAAATAATCGCAAAGATCGTCTGTAGCTTTTGATCTAAGAAGAAAAGGGGAATATGGCCCTATATATTCCCCGCTACTGTAATGCAGGAGGCGGAGCGTATGTGGGCCAACCAGCTACAGAGTGACAGCCGTTCTTTGGGGAGCCAGGGATTGACTTTGGAGCAGGCACATGAGTATCTGCAGAGCAGACTGGAGTATTGGGAGGAGGATATCCGACAATATGAGAACGCACGAAGCACATGATGTACCAAGGACTGATTTGCCGAATAATGTGAGATATATTACAACCAGACAGCTTACAACACCATTCATTCCATAGCCTTACAGCCTATATAAACCAGTTGACGAGCTCAGAAACTCTACCAAGTCAAGAAATAATCTTATACCGTAAAATATTCATTAAATAATCATGATTATCTCTCATTCATTGCTAAACTAGAGACATCTGATTGTCTGAGTTATGAGAAGTTATATTAACTTTCTCTAAATGGTATGATTGTCAAACATACAATCCCTGCTCCCAGAGGAGCTTTTAACACTTGTGCAACTTCAGTCATCAAACGAATGAGTGCCTATCTCTTAGACACACTGAGCGTAGTAAGGGTTAGCGGTTGTGCAAGCGTAGGGTGCAACACAGCTCGTTGGACCGGAGTAACCGCTACCTCCACACTGACCCCAATGTGTCTGACCAGCTCCAGATACTGGGCTGGTAGTAGTGGTGGTAAGGGTAGTGGAAGTGGTGTGGCTACCAGCGGAAGTGGAATAACCGGCGGCAACGATATTGGCTTGAACGGAATTCTCAGTTGAGTCAGAAGGGTACCCAGAAGTCATCACACCCTCGTAAAACGTGCCCTGAGCACCGTTACTGTTGTCACCACCCGTGCCGAGGATGATGGCGCCTTCTTTGTGCATCGGATTGTAGCCTGATGGGCGTATGCCACTGTAGTATGTCGAGAGAGAACCAGATTGGGCATTACCACCACGGATTGCCCAATTGTTTGGCTCACCTTTTACAATTGCAGTGACAAATCGCCAACTGATGGATGCATCGTTGGTATTTTGTTTGGCGTTATAACCGGAGAAGAGACCATTCTCCAAATCAGCCATAATCCAAGGGCCTGATCCAGAACCAGTACCCCAGACATTACAGTCACCAAAGTAGATAGCCTCCATATGACCAGCGCCTGTATCAGTACCACTGGTTTCAGCGTTACCGTAGTCGAAGCAACAGCCGCCGTTGTAGTGCGTGCCGTCAAAGATGGCGTACATTCCCTCGGGTTGATCGCCAGTGGCTATGCCAGTGGTCTTATCGTTACGGTAGCCATCACCAGGCGCAATAAACACACCGTACGCCTTTTGTCCGTTCAGATAGATTGGGGCGGCGGTCGCGCTGGATAAATTATCTGAACCATTTGGTCCAGGTCCACTCCAGCCACCTTTCGGAGCTTGAGTGAGATGATTCCCCTTTCCAGATTGGTCGTAGATAATAGATATGAGGCAAGTTGTTCCTGAACAGAAGGAGTCTTGCGCAGCAGCATTTGCAACGCCGCCGGCTGCCAAAGGGGAGATGTCACGCTTGCTGCTATCAGAACTCCGTGTCACTTGGTAGAGCGGGCCAGTATAAGCATCGTAGAGTGCACGAGTGGTACTGTGCGCAGCAACGCATGGCGTGCCACCTGAAGAGTAGATGTCACAAGGGCCGGCGGCAACGAGAGAACTCGTAGCAACAAGGCCCAAGGCAAGTATGCCGACTCCTTTGAAACTATGTTTGGACGTCATGTTGAATTGTTTTGTGAGACTATACAGGTATTACTTGCGTTTTGAAGCAACGTTGTTTGAGTTGGTATCGACTCAGCCGCTAGCCATCGAAGCAGGCTTTATATTGCTTCGAAAGCACACTATGAAGGAGTGATGCCTTCACTTAGATTCGGATAATTCAAATACATCCTTTTAACCGACAGTTCGACTATATTGTATTGTGATGTAACGTATATGCGGTCATACTATCCTAGAATGGAAGAGGGGTATGGTGCTTGATCGGCGGCAAGATGTAAATTTTTTGGAGGTTTTCACGATGCAGTAGACCGCTCAAAAATACGAGGCAAGTAATCAAGCATTTGGGCGGATGTCTGTTAACGATATTGGGGCGTTGTCCACCGATATCAAGAGCGATAATCCGCACTTGTCTCAAATTTCTACCATCAATGAACAACCGTGAAATCAGGCGGGTCGAACGAACTAGGCAATCACTTACAGCTGCTATCTACGATGGCATTGCTCTTGAGCTCGATGCTTGGATGGAGTACATCGCCTTGGACACCTGACGACTCGGTAAATTTGGTAAATAGGCGAGATCAGAATACGGATATTTTTCTTCAGAACACAATTGCATGAAACGACGAGAACGAAGACCACTTTGCGGCTGTTTTATATTATTTCCGAAGTGCAGATCTCCCAATTGCGGGGTTTAAGTGCAGTTGCTGATTGATGGGGATACTCCTGATCCCTTACAAGGTTGCAAAGCTTGTTCGATATGATGTTGATTTCGTATGTTGTGAGTATATACTGGGGTCGATATGGGGTGAGCTAATCTCTACCTTTAATGCGGGGATATATGAGGTTGGCATAGGGATGTGTTGGATTCCACTGTACTAAAAAGATGCGCTTACTTTCTAGTACAGAAAGAACCGCTTACATTCCAGCAGGATGTTGGCGTCGTGCACATATGCTTGACCTTGATCAGCTGATTGAGATTCTTACTGTACTACTAATAGACAAATATGGATAAGCTTCTTATGGCTTTGTGTTAATGAGTTTACCAATCTTAAATTACGGAACTAGATTTACTGGCCAAGCAGGCTATTTGATAGTGGCTAGCTAAGTAATTATCTGTTGTTCGATTACTGTTCCCCTGGTAAAACTATCTATAAACCATGGGCTTATTTTTTTCAAGTTGTATCACTTCCTACCAGGCTGGGTATATGATCTTAAGCAGGACCGTTCTGGAAGGCCAAGATGAAGCCCTACTTTCTTGAGCTGGCATAAGTTCTGATTCGATTCCAGGAAACCTACTCTAACCTTTATTTTAGCTTGGATACATTTCTTAAAGTAATTAATCGAAACCTAGTCTTGCAATTGTAAGGAATGCTCGCATAATCGCTCGAGTCTCTACATAGGCTTTGGACCCCGTTGATGGGCTCGCTGGCCTTATTGGACAATCTCAGAAATGACCAGTCTATCCCCATTTGACATTTAATTATGTGTGTCCGGAGAACTCCAAATTTACTCTATCTGGCAAGACCAATTGGCGAGTCCGCCTTTTTTTTTTTTTTTTTTTTTTTTCTTTTCTTTTTTTTTTTTTTAATGCTATGATACAACATCTTCGCTGTCCATATTGTACACTTGTATGAGGATAATTTGGAATGAATGTATGCTACCTAGGTACCACTGGTGGCGTGCTATATCATAAAGATGAGCATATGAAACCTCCCTTCTCGACACTGCATTTTCATGGAAAATAAAACATCCTCCAATCTGTAATCATTTGCGTCTATCTTGCAATTTGAGTCGACCAACAAGACTTCCCCACAGCTTGTATTGATGTAGATGTTGATCTCACCACTGGCTCACTCCCCGGCCGTGGCCGGAGAATGACACTCTGATGTGGCACGGCGGCGACTTGTTGTTGCGGTGTAAGCTGACCCTGTTGGAGTTTCTTTTTTTTTTTTTGAGCTGCGTCAGCCTGCGATTGCGCTTGCATGACCAGAAATTGTTGCTGCAGCAGTGTATGCGAGTCCTATTGGGTTTTGTGATTAGCCGCGAGAGCCTCGAGAAGCTTTTGTCGCTGCAGCGGTGTAAGTGGTGTAAGCCCGGCCGGTTGGTTTTTTGTTGAAGCTGCAGTAGCCGCCTGAACCTGTTGTTGCTGCTGCGGTGTAAGTTGGCCTGGTTGCTGGTTTGCCCGAGCCGCAGCGACCTGCGCCCGCATGGTCAGTAGTTTCTGCTGCTCCTTCCGCTTCCGTAGTATATCCGGAGACATAGGCATACGGTAAGTATGTTGGCTGTTTGTCTGAGCTGCGGCAGGCTTCGCTTGCAAGGCCGGAAATTGTTCTTGCTCCTGCGGTGTAAGCCGGCCCTGTTGGCTATATGCATCAGCCTCGAGAGCTTGCGCTTGAGCTTTCATAGCTTGTTGTATAGACCAAGACGTACGCATGTGGTGTCTCCGTTGTTCGTCGGAAATTGTGTTAAAGCTGTTTCGGGTGCTTATCTCACTGGCATCGTCTGTGAAGGTGGCGATTGGTCTCATTGTAATTTCGGGAGTGCTTGGATGTTCTCCAAACATCTCATCCCAATCGATATAATCCAATGGCCGTACACCGGAGTTCGCATCAAATCCCCCCTTAATATCATCCACACATTCAACCTTACGAATTCTTTTCCTGCCTCGGGCAGCAGCATGACACTTGGATTCATGGCTTTTCAAAGCCCGTGCCGAAACAAAAGGAGGATACTGACAGCCAGAAAATGGGCACTTTAGACGAAGGGCATGGGTAGCTTCGTGTTCCAGCCGTAAAGTCTCGCTTTCAAAGCCAGCCGTAGCTCGGGGGCAAGAAGACAGGCGACAGGTAAAGACGGATGTGCGATACTCTCGCTGAAAGCTCTCCAGGTCTTCCTTTGATATACCCGGGAAGTCAGATAGAGAAAGGATATACCGGACAGTCCTCTGATAGTTGGCAAGGGCGTCTTCAAGTTCCCGAATTGGCCCTAAGTCGGCGGACGGAGACACTAGAAATTGCTGTTAGTGAATTTGTGCAATTTAATGAGGCGCGTAGGCGATTGGAAAAATATCTACCTTCTTTCCCAGCTACACCGCCAAGCATCTTCTTGCTTCGCGCTTGCAGAGCAATTTTAGCTTGTTTTTGGAGTCCTGGGTATTCTTTGAGGAAGTCAAGGCGGTTGTCTGACACTGCCAATTCGCCTGTCTCCTTTGAAGAAAGTGATAGCCCTCCCAACGTTTCTAACGCATTAGAAAGGTTCCGAAGTGCGGTTGTGAGATCGAAAAGCTGGTGTTGAGAGTTTCCCGAGGAACATATATCCAAAACATAGTCAATCCAATATTGGTTGGCGTAGATATGAAAGCCGTGCAATCCCTTCAGAACCCTCGTCATACGATCCTGATGAGAATACCCAACATTGAATACCTCCAAACCGGACAGAAGACAGGCTGTCGATGCGAGAGCGTGTTCGTAAATCGCCGTGTCTCGAGAAATGAGCAATTTGCTCCCGGGCATTTGTAAATAACTAAAAACACCATTAGTGTCTTTTCCTGAATTTATGATCCTCTTTCAAAATAACCATACTCTTTTACCGAAACGTGAATAAATGTTAGAGTGGAGTCGGGCCGTTCCTCAATGAGAGGCATGCCCATGTCAAAGATGTACAAGGGGACAGGTTCGTTGTTCAAAGGATTGCCAGTACCGAATGACAATGCTGACCGTAATTCGAATTTTCGAAGTGGACGTTCCGCGAATGCTATCCAGCCAAATATGCTTCTCATGCGGCCGACTGACCGACTATCAAAATTGGACATAATTTGGACCAAGACTCTCTCGTAACTAGGTACAATTCGTTAAATAGACGCAGCAAAGACGCGAGTCGGGGAACTTACAACTCAGCTAACTTGCGTGGTAATGTATTAATAGCGTCCCATATTTCTTGACTGCTGTAAAACATGTTGTGTGTAATATAGTCAAGAACCAGTCGAGCCCAGAGGAACATACCTATAGCTCGGTCAGTAGTGAGTTCTTGTAGGTGAGCATGATACGTACCATCTGCCTTTTTAGCAATGCTTTCCCCGATATCTATGAAATGTCGGTCTTTAAGAGCAAGTTGCGAGAAACGATAAGACTGAGCTTTTAATCGCTGTTCGGCATATGTGCAGATTGCACGTTCCAGGCTCTCCTTCTCATCGCCTAATACGACTGATGGCCTTTTTCGAAGTCCGTTTTCTAGACATTGCGAACGTCGAGATGAGAACAGAACCTTGAAAGTCGCACGGTCTAATGACTGTGGCTTCAGAATACCATTCATTAGGCTGATAAGTCGTCTCTGTCTGTCCGCTTCCATTTCATCTAGGCCGTCGATGATCATATGAATACTCTGCTGTCGACCAAGATCTTCTGCTAACACTGTTATTGCAGTCTGCAGTAGATGCTCCAGAACACTTATGCTGACTGGCTTTCTTCCAATCACATATCCCTCATATATATGAGCAGCCAAGTCGTTACTCGCACGGACTAGTTGCAGAACCAGTGACTTGAGAATTTCATCGTACTGGGTTGAAGAGGCATACGAATATGTGCAAAAGTGACATGCCACAAAAGACTTGTGTGAGGCATTCAAAAAGGTAACGAGCTGGCCAGAGATGATACTCTTACCGGTACCAGGGTTTCCTCGGAGCCAAATACAGGTTATATCTGACTGGTCAGCCCGAAGCCAGTTTGATAATTTTGGATTATCCAATACCCACGAACATGTTCCAGGGTGGTTTGATCCTTCGGTTGAAATTCTGTCAAAGATTAGTAATTGATCCATTTCGTTACTCTTGACCCAGCTACAGATAGCTTCAAGTTGGCGGGCGGTTTGCTCTTGTTCAGCTTTTTGGACTTTGGCAAGGCTTTCTTGTCTCCAATCCTCTAAGGCTCTTCTCATGTTTTTTGCCTCAGCAATATCGTAGGCATTGGCCTCCTTGTCAATTTGCTGTTCATGTCTTGCTAGGTCTTCCAAAATATTGTCAAACCTTTGTTGAAAGCGACCCCAGGACGTTAGAAAGAGAACACGCCATGCTTATTCGACATATCAGTAGGCGATTGCTCCCATTCACAGCTCGGGTAGCTTACCACTGCGTCGCACGAGCTTATATGCTGCTTTGTGGAATCGGAGTATATCGGCGTAAAAGACCGCGAGAGTTTGCTGAAATTCAGTATTCTGACGAAACGTCTCGCTAAGAACCTTGAATCTTGTCAACGATTCTGCGATGCGGGAATATGCCTTGACAATCTGTTCGAAAGCATCCACGTAGTCCGAAGAGATCTGGAAAAAGCCGGGATGGATTGTGTAAGCAGGGAACATGCACAGAGAAACAAAGCCGCCAATCTCACTTACTTTGAGGATTATTTTAATAGGGGCCCATATCCATGGCAGATAAGGAGTGCCGTTGCAAAGGACTTCGATAGTCTGCGCGTAGTAACCCAACCCGGAGAACAGGGGCATGAGACGGCGCATATTGCGCAAGGACTGCCGTGCTGCAAGTTGATTTTCAATCTCTAGCGCTGCCTTTTGCACATTCTCAAGAGTGGTGACTTCAAAATCTTTCGAATCGGCTGGTGACACTGCCTTCTCTAGATCTTCAAATGCCTCCCGCACAATTCTTTGAGCGACAGCCAATCCTGGATCTCTTCTTCGAAGCGGCATGATGGGCGACAGCACCTACTCGAGCATAACAGCGAGGAGGTTTAAGATGCTGTTAAAAGAAAGGAGAAGATAAAACACTTGGGCAATTGGAGATGCGATAATTGCTGGGTTAAGGCTGAGAAGGTGTCATCAGCCTTGGGCGGCGGTGTGCATGCAGGCAGGTGCGACCTGGCAATCACGAGACTGGAAGGAGCGACCAAGCAATCTCCGACCGACAACTGCCAGCCTCGTAACTTCATCACCTCACATTACTTGCGAATAGAACGAAAGTCGGTATTTCTTGTCACACTATGGACACTGGATTCTCACGCGGCTCTTCTAAAAGACGACGCCTAGACGATTCAATTGATAAGCTGCTGCACCCAACATCTATCACGGCGCCAAACCCTGACTCAATATTCGACCCTCAGCATGTGCCTCAAGAGTATATCCTTGATACCGTCCAAGCACGGGATCCATGGACAGGTGCAGTTTATCCGAATCAGCAGAACAATGGTTGTCCCGGTCAGTATCATCAAGAACTGCCATCGCACTGGAATGACTTTGATGTCTCTTTGTCAGTTGATAGACTCGGTATCAACCCTGGGGCCTCTTATAATCACGAATTGGGTACCCGAGGATCAGTCCTTCTATTTGAATCATCTCAGTATCATTTAGGCAGCGAAGAAATTCATCTTTCGACTCCAAACCCACCAAACGCAGACCACCAAGGAGGTGACAACAGATCGGATGTTGGATATGATACTGTGATCTGTTTTGGCATGGTCAGTATCTTAGATCCTACCTACTATGATGAAATATGCATGGTGCTCACTCTTTAGAGAAACAGATTGCAGGAATTCCTGGAGAATGTGAGGTGTCAGCCCGTCGTGACCAGACACCACTTCCTGCTCGAATCGCAGTCGAGTTGAAGACGGCCCGAGAATTCTCATGTCCATCCGTTGCTAACATGAGAGGAACTGTCTCGACTGAGCACGGGCAATTACTTCAAGCGATATTAGATGAGATGGCCATCAGAACTCAAGCGACTTGCGTATTGGATGACCGGAACAATGGATCAAGAAAGTCCGCTAGACTTCTACCTCAACTGATTCCTTGCTCGCTTTCCATCAATCTCTATGGACCCAAGGAGCTATTTGAAGAAATTGGAACATTCTTCCAAGATTACGATATTTATCTACAAGACCCGGTAGATTGCGACCTAAATGTAAGGTATTGCAACCCTCATCGTCTCTCATCGACCGATCCCTCACTATGCCCAATGACCTATGACTTGAAAATGAACATTCTGGAGGCTTTTGAAACCCAACCTACATCTCGTCACTCGGAGCTGCTTGACGCCCTTGACCCGCAAGAAGACCTCCCCGAGGCTGCACAACCTGTAGCAATACGAACGCAGCTAGAAAGGTATTTCGAACTGAGATGGTTGAATGAATCTGCTTCTAATTTTTCTTTCAAGGCATCAAAAGCAAGCTCTAACCTTCATGCTCCGAAGAGAGCAAGGATGGAATTTCGATTCTACCCGGGGAGACCTCTGGGGTTGGAAAAAAGCTAGCCAGGGTCGATTGTACGTTGTCCCTATTTCTACTTTGAACATACGTCAAGTACCTAGATATTCTACTCTAGTCGCAATACTGACATATTAGGGGAAAGGTTTATTAATATGATCTCCGGTGACCACCAGCTTGATGAGCCCAAGCAATTTTTTGGTGGCATCATTGCAGATCCTATGGGGCTTGGAAAGACTCTTACCATGATCGCTCTCGTTGCAGCAACGGTGCGAGAACATCATCATGCAGGAAGTTTTGGGAGCTTGGACAGCAGTGAAGCTAACAACCCTACGTTGATCGTAGTGCCACCACCGTGTATGTTTTCCATCGTACCCATCCGTATTCAGGAACCATTTCTAATGACAGTATTAGTGTTGGATACTTGGGAAGAACAGCTATCCCAGTAAGTATGACCAAACCAGTATTTGTTATCTGATTTACAGGACTTGCTAAGCGCATTTTGAACAAATCAGGCATGTTGTGCCAGGGAGTTTAGCATGGTCCCGACACCATGGCAAGAGCCGTATACTGCACATATTTGGACTGGAAAATCTCGGCCTGATTTTGACTACATACCATACGATATCGGCTGAATGGAAAAATGGAAAGCCGGCAGATCAATCTATTCTATTCTCTACTCAATGGAAGCGGCTAATTCTTGACGAAGGCAAGTACTGTACCTAAGATTTTTCTAATGAACCTAACCAGATCCTTACCTTCCGATAGCACACTTCATCCGCAATAGCAGTTCGCAAATGGCCAAGGCAATTTGCGCCGTTCCGGCGGCCGCGCGATGGGCAGTGACCGGCACACCTATCCAAAACCGCCTTGGAGACCTAGCTGCACTTTTCAAATTTCTTGATGTTTATCCTTACGGCGACATTCGACGTTTTGATACAGACATTACTAATTTGTGGAAGTCTGGTGAATCCAAACAAGCAGTAGAGAGACTCAAAAGACTATCGAGATGCCTCATTCTCCGAAGGCCTAAAACCACGATCAATCTACCTACGAGAAAGGATGTCCGCTGTCCGGTCAACTTTACACCGGACGAAAGAGTACTTTATGACCATGTCAAACACCAGGCTATTGCACATTTTGCCCAGGCCTCGACGAATTTTGGCCGAGAAGAGACGTCACAATCCATAACATTTCTCAACGTCATCCAACAAATCAATACACTACGCATTATTTGTAACCTAGGGCTCCATTATGGTTCCCGTCACAATACTAAGGCCCCAGAATATGAAATTAATTCGCCCGAAGCTGCCGATTGGGCCAGCATAGCGCAACAGGCGTTTAACTTTCAATGCGAAATCACATCCATCACTTGCCAACGTTGCAAATCCTCGCTCGATATTACGGAAAGAGTGTTCAATGGATCTGGAGATCAGGTTGTAGAAAGTCCTCTTTTCTCTCAATGCTTGATGTTTATTTGTCCAGAGTGTCTACAACACTCACATGACAATACGTTGTCTTGTGGGCACGAGCCGCCACATCCATTTGCTCCAGTTTCATTGAATGCTTCTGTCCTAGAAGACAGCGTACTCACCGCAGCCCATTCTGCTGTTGGCAGCTATACGGCCTCAACTGGGCTCCCTTCCAAGGTTACCTCCTTGTTGACACAATTAAGGGCTCAGCCATCAGGTGTGAAAAGGTCGGTCAAAGGAGAAGTCTGATGCCCTAAATCTAACTAACCTCATGTCTGTGCCAGTGTTGTTTTCTCCACATGGAGAATGTCCTTGGATGTCGTCGAGGCAGGTCTGAATCAGGCGCAGATTCCATGTCTTCGATTTGATGGCAAAGTCCCACAGAAGGAGAGAAAAAGCGTGATCGACAGATTTAAACACGACCCGTCTATCCCAGTTTTGCTTTTGACTTTGTCATGCGGTGCTGTTGGGTGAGTTTTATGATCGGAACTAGACTATCTTTTGCTATATTATGGGCTCCTGGACTAAGTCAATACAAGGTTAACTCTAACCGAAGCCTCATATGCATATCTCATGGAACCACATTGGTAATTTGGAGTCTTCCCATCCACATCCTACCTGTGTATCAATATATCTGACTCGTTGATCTTAGGAACCCTACGGTCGAGGAACAGGCACTCGCTCGCATCCACCGGCTCGGCCAGAAGAAGGAAGTGACAACAGTTCGGTTTTACATCAAGGACACCTTTGAAGAGGTCAGTCAATTTTATGCGTTTCAAAAAGAGAATGAGAAGCTGATGACTTTTGAAGCGTGTGATGGAACTTCAGCGATCAAAAGACGAGTTGGCCGGCACGCTTTTCTCATCTGATGGCGCACAATCTGGAAATGCTACGCGTTTGGAGGTGAGTGTCCCAAATGGAATAATCGATTCAAATAAATATAATAACTGGCCATCCTCTTTCAGCGTCTTTGCGGTCTTTTATAGTTGACTTTGAAGATTGTGTTTAATATTTAGGTGATTTACTACGATCTCTATGTTGGTATATTCTTGTTCTCTTCTTCGACAGTCACCCAAGACACAGTGATGAAAATTCGACTGGATATGATGATGAAGCAGCAATCGGGGATACCTATAAATATCCATGGATGTACAAAACCCCAAATCTCGGCACAAAAATGGCAACGTGGTGGAATCAGGACTATTGAGGCGACGCTGAAGAGTCCTAGCCGGGGTGAAGGAAAAGGGGCCCAGTGACTTGGAATGGAAAAAGTTTCACCTCAAACTGTTTCCTTTGTAAGTTAAAGAAAGTAGCAAGATTCTAGATACGCTACCAATCAATTTATCGCGCCTGCTCCATAAAGATATGTAACGTACTTTCCAAACCATGTACTGGAGGAACTCTAAGACTAGTTTGCACCAGTCTTAAGCTAATTGCCGAAACATCACCCAAAACTGCAGGTAACGAACGCCCTGAAAGATAAAGAAACCTTGGAAAGGCAAAAATTTGCCAAGATGGTCCGAATACTCCTCGTGGCGCGCATTACCATACAAAGAAACCGAAAGAAACCCACGGGTCTATCCGCAGTAGCGTAGGCTTAGGGCTTCACGATAGCTCAATAATTGCGGACAAAGAGAAAGGGAACTAGGCTTGAAATCTATATATCACTGGTAGATACCCGTTTATGACTTGAGTAACCAGTAGGCAGGAATGTGTAGTAACATGATGGACTGGCAGAATTTCAAGAGCTCGTCTGCGCTGAAATCAGCACTGGACAACGTTCATCTATCATGGCCTAGGATCATTCTTGCCGCAGTGCTTATCGTGGCGATTCTGCACATCCTACGAGTGATATATCAGCCTGGCCTGCGGACGATACCGGGCCATTGGCTTGCTTCATTTTCGCGACTGTACAAGATCTTTCTCGTGTACGATGGTCGCTGTCCTGAAAAGGAGCGGGCGATGCACAAGAAGTACGGCCCTGTTGTGCGAACAGGACCACACCATGTCTCTTTCTCGGATCCTGCTGTTATTCCGTCTATCTATGGGATTGCGCCAAACTTTGTCAAGGTATGTTCGATGCGACTGCTATATGCGGACCCGCGCTCACTTCTCAATCAGAGCGATTTCTATATCCCCTTTGGCGCTCGACACGAAGGAAAGTTCTTCAACACTATCTTCTCTACGCGAGATATGGCATTTCACAAACATTTAAAATCCCATGTGTCGCAAATCTTCTCTCTCGGTTCGATTCGCACTCTCGAGCCTATGGTGGATGAGTGCTCTGACATCTTCATGAGGACGATGCACCAGTTGGCCGGTGAGAAAGTTGACCTAGGGGAATGGCTGCATTGGTTTGAATACCTCCATTTTCATTCTGTCAAGATCATAAGCTAATCATTTCATACAGGTATGCATTCGATGTCATTGGAGCTATCACATTCAACAAGAGATTCGGCTTCATGGAGCAGCGAGAAGATATCGGACACATGATTGCTGTTATTGACAAGGTGCTCATGTACGGCACAGTAATCGGGCAAATCCCCTATTTACATGCCTACCTGCTAGGAAATGACTATGTGCCGGCATTGATTGCGAAGCTGGCGCCTAATATTCCCAATCCGATTGTCTCCATCATTGAGGTTCGAAGCCGTTCCAATACCGCATTAAGCACCACTGATTTTTGAAATGTAGTTCGCCAAAGCTGAATTGATCCGCTACGATCAATCTAATAATGTCTCCGAACGAGGAGATTTTCTGGCCTGGATTAGAAGGGAGATGGCAAAGGGTAAAGATATCAGCGAGGACGACATGGTGAACCATTTGGCCAACAACCTGTAAGAAGTTCCGCAAGCCTGCTCTGGAAAGAACATAGTTACCTAACCCCTATTAGGCTCGCAGGAGGCGACACAACGGCCATCTCCCTCCGCGCAATTATCTACTTCCTCATTAAGAACTCCCATGCCTACCGCAAAGTCATGGCAGAAATTGATGCAGCTGATGCTGCCGGCCAGCTCTCCAAGTTTATTACTTATGGCGAGTCCCTGGAGCTAAAATATCTGTAGGTCTAATCCGTCCTCTATCAAGAAAGGATCTCTCCATTTCATATGTAGCCACGACTAACAACATACAGACAAGCCGCAATGCGCGAAGCAATGCGTCTCCACCCCGGCGTTTCCATGCCTCTTGAGCGGGTTGTTCCCTCAACCGGCGCAACTATCTGCGACGTAACCCTACCAGCAGGAACAGTCGTCGGCGTAAATCCAGCCGTAGTGCACTACGACACAGACATCTACGGCTCCGACGCAGCAGATTTCCGTCCAGAGCGCTGGCTCGAGAGCTCAGAGGAGCAGTTAAAAGCGATGAATCGATCTTTTTTCGCGGTTCGCTGCCCCCCATCAACCCTTTGATTGAGGTTAAATGCTGATATAGCTTTATGGATAGTTCGGACATGGCTCCCGCGCGTGTATTGGAAGGAACATTTCAATCATGGAGTTGGGTAAACTGGTACCGCAGTTGTTGAGGGAGTTTGAGATTGAGTGGGCTTCTGAGGAGCCTACTTGGAAGGTATTTACCTATTTCTTTGCGAGGCAGGAAGGGATGATTGTGCGGCTGAAGCCGAGGAGGGCGAAGATGGAGGAATGAATAGACATGGCCTCGGGGATGGGCTAGGATTTTGCTTAGGACTTTGGTTTATTTATGATGAGGAGTTTCTTTTATCTGGGAGATTAGATGTTTATACTTACTTTCATGTATCTTATTGAGGTTATACAGGTACATACTAGAACATATGCAACCAGCGGCAGCATTTATCGAGGTACCATTCAGCTATTTTGTAGAGCCCAGTCGATGCCGGGGGCAGTTCTTGTAAGATTTCATGTTGAATGCATCATATATATCAATAGATTTCAGGATCCTAGCTCAACCCATGTCCAAGGGCGATAGGAGATATGTAGTCGACACCGATTGTTTTTAATGTAGTGATCGGAAAATTGAAAGATTGTTTTTGTTGTATAACCCAGAAAGTGTCGTTGTAAACCAATCCATGTTCGTAACCATCAGCTTATGCACAAACTTCTCATTGATTTAGTTTTTGCTCTCGGATATTTTGAGATTGAAAAGATGGATTGTTAATTTAATCATTTTAATCTCTAATTTTTTATGGGGTTGGCTGCTAAGCTAGAGACTAGCTCCAACGTTTTAGTGAGAAGGCTTCCCCTGCAATCTCCAATTCAATTCCGCAAACAGCTGTGTAACCGCCTGCGACATTGTCACACTCCACATTCTTCAGCTTTGATTGCAGTGTCATATCTGTGATCAATCATATTTCTCTGTTGATATCTGTGTGGTGGAGTCTAATTGCATCCGGTGGTCCAGAGTCAGCCTCCGCCACGAGGTCGAGCCTTACATACAGCCACACCCAGAAAATCATCAACCTTACCTCAACCACTTCCAACTCAACCTCAACAACATCCAACCTGGATCCTCCTCCGTCAATCATCACAACCTCCCACCACCGCCGACGCTCGTCCACCTCAGTCCCTCCCCTCCGCCTCGTCAAAGAATCACAACCACAACAACAACAACCACGCGATCCATCCTGGGGCCAGGGTAGCACCTCCGGTCTCCCCGCCGGTCCCAACTCCGTGCGCCCTACAACCCTCACGCCAATCCCCGGCACGCCTGCAAACCCACTGCCATCGCCCATGACACTCTCGCGATCTCCCTCCCCCCTTCCTGGAGGCGGATGGTCAAGTCCCGGCCTGACGCCCGGCAGCGGCGCCACGAGTCCGCGCTATCCTACGACAGGACACGGCTCGTTGAGTCCGGGAGCAATATCATGGGCGAGCGCAAAAGCGAAAAGCGACGAGGTGAGGAGCTATCCGTCGTTTTCGACGAGGAATTCGGGATTCTTTTCGAGGCAGAAACGTAAGATTTCGGCGAGTTTGCCGCGGTTTTCGTTGTCGAGAGATTTTAGAGAACAGGAAAAACTGGGAAGAGGACGGTCGTCGGGTTCGTCGACAGGATGGAGGTCGAGAGATAACAGCCTCAAGGGGAGGGTGGTTTCGTTTGTGGCAAATGCGATGCGGAGGAGGAGGTTTAGACTGTTGTTTTCGTTGTTATTGGGATTGGTGTTTTATTTGAATTTTTGGTCTGGTATGTCGCTCTGTGCATTCTCCATTGGGAGCAGCTTATTCTGACTGATTGTTGCAATAGTCCTCGTCGAAGCGTATCGAGGCTCTGCATTAGGCAACGGAAGAAAAATCGTCATCATCACAGCGTCAAACGTCGAGGGCGGCGTCATGGAATGGAAAGGAGCACGCGAATGGGCAATTGAGCGAGTCAGTTTATGGAACAAGAGAAAATACGCCAAGAAATGGGGATACGAGATTGAAGTTGTTAATATGGTGGCCAAAAAGCGATATGCGCATGAATGGAGAGAAAGTTGGGAGAAGGTTGATTTGATCAGAGATGCGATGAAGAAATATCCAAACGCGGAATGGTAGGTCGTTTCCCCTGGTCTTCATGTCCAAGTGCTAATTTTACAGGTTCTGGTGGCTTGATCTCAACACCTTCATCATGGAATACTCCTACTCCCTCGAAAACCACATCTTCAAACACCTCGGCGACTACACCTACCGCGACATCAACTACTACAACCCCTTGAATATCACCCACCCTCTAACTGACATCTACCTCGACCCAATCTCCCAGTCCGTCGCCGGCGACGAAGATCCTTCTTCTATAAACCTCGTCCTGCCCCAAGACTGCGGCGGCTTCAATCTCGGTTCCTTCTTCATCCGCCGCTCCGACTGGACCGACCGTTTACTGGATGTTTGGTGGGACCCCGTACTCTACGAACAGAAACACATGGACTGGGAACACAAGGAGCAAGACTCTCTCGAATATCTATATGCGAACCAACCCTGGATCAGGCCCAGTACAGCCTTTGTACCGCAACGGCGCGTAAACTCCTTTCCGCCGGGAGCATGCGGCGACGGCACGGATCTGGGGATTCATTACCAAGAAAAACATCGCGATTTCTTGGTGAATATGGCGGGCTGTAATTGGGGTAGGGATTGTTGGGCGGAAATATACGGCTATAGAGAGTTGAGTAATTGGTTAAATCGGACGTGGTGGGAGAAATTCAAAGATTCGATTACGGATGTTTGGAGGAAATGGAGGGGTATGAAGACGTTGTATGAGGAACATCACGAATGGGTTCAATGATTTTTTTTTCAGTTGCTTTATATTCTCTTCTTATGATTTATTTATATTTTTTTTTTTTGGAAGCTATTGGATTCCAGCTACCTAATATCGTCATTCTTCTTCTTCTTTACTTTGAAGTCACTTGTACCGTTAACGATGAGTAACGACTCTTCTTATCCTTCATTAATCTTCTATAATATGACTGACCTGGAATGAGAACAACGTTCGTGATGAGGGGCATTCCAGTCGCCGACGTGTAAGTAAGCCACCTCACTCTCAGCCAGCCCTCCACGTGATATACTTTCAGCCCTGCCCGTCACATTTATATTAATTTCAAACCCCTAACATATACCTAATCTCTAGGCAGAGGCCGCAGAGCAGCTGGCGCGGGGTCAGATACGAGCTTGGGTTGAATCCGAGATACATACATAACTAGTGCTTACTCCCCGCCAACCGTGGTGGAAAAAGAAAACATTTGAAGAGAAGTAAAACCTCCCTCCTCCCGTCTTGTTGGCAACTGGGAAGAAGCATAGATCAGCATGGCAGAACATCTCTTCTACCCCGATTCACCCCCAAATCCTCTTCGGATAGAGTACGATGGTCCATTATACGACGGCGGGGAATGGGACACATTCCCTTCTCGCTATGGCTGGAAAACGGACACGGGAGCCGACAAATTCCATTTACGGGCTCTACCGGCTGAAATGAAGATTGGGATAGAGTGCTGGCTCTATTTTGGTGTGTTGGATTATGTTTTTGCGGGGAAGGTTGAGCAGGCTGATTTCCTGCTTCGTGACGATGAGAATGGGGGTGGGGATGGTGGGAAGCAGTATGTCACGACGAGGGAGTTGTATAAATACGTCGAGAATGCGAAGGAGTGGAAGAAGAATAAAACTGGCGAACGGGTTGTGGTTATCGTGCAGAAAGTGTGCGAGCAACTTTCGAAATACAGTTCTGTCCTTAGGGAGGATATGACACTCGCCATTAGGTTGTTGTGCCATGCCCTCTGGAACATCGCCGTAAAACGGGACGGGCCACAGACCAAATCCGCGCATGTGCAGATCTGGCTTTTGACCAAAGACTACGAAGCTGGCCTCCTGCTCAAAAACGGGTGGTGTCCGTGGGAAGTTCAAAAGTCGCGCATGACTGGTGGAGGGGTCGATACTCCCACCTATTTATTGCAGTTAGTGCGCAAGAAGCCTGAATGGGATAAGAAGACGCATGACAAGTGCAAGAAGACGGAGTGCGTAGCCAACAATGTTGATGAGAGTGATTATGTTACTAGACATGTCGTGGAGGGTTGTACCTGTGCGCATCAACAGGCTGATATTGACCAACTTCATGCAATCCTCAAAGATGGCGGTGTTCCATTGGTAAGTATTTCGCCAACTGGCGAGGTCGATGAAGAGGGGAAACCAAGTTTCAAGGTTGAGATTGTGCGCAAAAAGAGTGGAAGGCAGTATGCGGCGATCTCGCATGTGTGGTCTGATGGATTGGGGAATACGGATGGGAATACGCTGCCGGCTTGTCAGATTCAGTTTTTGTATGAGAGGGCGAGGGTTCTAGTTACGGATAAGGAGTATGTGCCCAAGTATACGGGAGGTCCGTTTGGAGGGATACATACCGGTGCAGCGAAGCTCATGCATTTCGCGAGTAATCAAGCTCGAAAGGATGAGTCAGTGTTGTTGTGGATTGATACATTGTGTATTCCACATCAACGGGATGTGCGCAGTTTGGCGATTCAGCGGATTAAAGAGGTCTATCTAGACGGTTAGTCCTTCCATTCCCAATTGATCGGTTTACATGGCTCAACGAAGTGGGTTTAGCATATCGAACAATGATCCTCGACTCCGAAATGCGCCAAGTCGACTCCAGCTCTACAACACACATCCAACTCCTCCTCCGCGTCCTCTACTGCTCAGGCTGGATCCGTCGTCTCTGGACTCTTCAAGAAGGTCTCGCCGCCAAAAGCAGGCTGTACGTCATGTTCGCCGACAAAGCAATCAACATCTCCACCATCGCCGACGATATCCTCACCAAGACCGAAAAGGGGAAGATCCCACTGTTTCAAGAAAATGTGGCATTCTATGGGATGGCGTTGTGGTTTTCGTTCTTTACGCATACGATTGATTACGGCTCGAAATTTGAGCGTGCAGTGGACATTTTTACAAGCCCGTTCGTTAAGAGTGGGTTGACGAAGGATAATTTACTGGCGTGGAATTGGTATAATGTCGCGATGCGGGCCACGACTAAAGCCGGTGATCGGCCCATTATTCTCGCTGGTGTGCTGAATCTGGATGTTAAAGAGATTCTGGAAGTGAAGGGTGGATCTGATGAGCGCATGCGCAAGTTTTATAGCATGTTGGACGAGTTTCCGCACGATATTATCTTCCAGGAAGGTCCTAGGTTTGAAGAAGAGGGGATGCGGTGGGCGGTTAAAGTGTGTCAATATATGGACGAGCCGCGATATCTCGGCCATGGAGCTGGAAAAATTACGCCGAGAGGACTACAGATTTCGGCTTTGTCGTCGTGGTTGTTCCCTTCGCAGCTGGGGTTTGATCTTAGTAAGATAGATTTTGATGAAGGGCAGCGGGCGTGGGAGGCATGGCTTGCAGAGCATGAGCTTGAATCGGTGGAGTCACCGAATCTGTGTGTCTTCAAGCCCAAGTTCGAGGTTGAGTGGAAGCCTGATGCAAATCATGGGATTATTTTGATGGAGTCAAAGAATTCAAGGCCTGGAGGGCTTGCGATGTGTGCGTTGGTGGAGTTACAGTCGACAGAGGAGAATGAGATTCATTTTGCGAAGTATCTCGGTGTTGGGACCGTGAAAGGGATGTCGAGTTGGACGAATTTGCCGGAGAATGGGGTTTTGTTGCCTTTTGGATGGGATGCGTTGCAGAAACGGGAATGGGTTGTTGGTTAAGTCAACTGTCAAGGGCTTTTCTGAAATCCTGATTAACTGCGGGAAAGAATTTTAAATGCTCTTGGTATTAACAAACTGTATCGCGTGCTAGTGATCTATCGTACCTATATCTTACTCCGCTTTGTATGATTACCTAGGCGATGTTCTTCGGTGACAACATCCCAAGCTTCAAGCTTACTACTCCTGCCATTGAGGGCTATCTATCTCCTTTGCCTCTGCCAATCCAAGTTGAGCTTTCCCGTGAAGCGTCCGGACCAGATACTCACAATCTGATCGTATTGAACCATTTCGTCGGGGTCAGAAAGGTCCATTCCGTGTGGCTCGTCAGGTAATAGATGTTGGAATAACCTTCGTGCATCATCGAGAAGCATTGTAGATTCTCCAGTGTCGTTTCGATGTGCTAGCACTCGACTAAGGCAATAGAGCACACGCGGTATTCGACTTTCATGATACTCAGTTCGAATTTGTAGACATCTCTGGAGCATAGACCTGTCAATCGACAGTCAATATTTGGAACTTCTCTTTTACCTCCTCTTTGACTGGGAGAATTTAACTTACTCTGCGCTCTCCCACATGCCGAGGCTAAAATAAATCATGCCAACAGCATAGTAGCTATCAATAGTGTGTTCATGAAAATGTCCCAGGAAGTCAATTCGAGCGCTGAGAATATCGAGGTTCTTGTCTAGAGCCTCCTGCCTGCTACCAATATTGAATAGTACGCAGGCGTGCATAAAGCGCATGAGCAGCCCTACCATAGTCGTTGGGCCATGAAGGCCCCATCGTTCTATCAATGCGACTGCTTCATTGGCCCAATTCAAGGCCATGTCACCATCACCGTTAACGAGGGCAATCAAAGCACGATTCATGTTCGTTTCCGCGAAATTGGGAAGCCATAGTAATAGGCAGTTTCCCGGCAACTGACCTGTGATGTCTATCGTTTTCCGCAAAAGAGATTCTGCTTCTGTATAGTCATCACAATGCATGTATGCACATGCGAGGTCATTATATGCTGTAGCAATCTGCAGCTGTGCTGCTTCACGCGACCCTGTGTTATCACCATGACGCATCCTATCCAATTGTTCAAGTCGAAGTCGCACAACTTCCTTGTGGTGTATCACTCCTTGTGCACGTTTTGTGATGCCAGAACTGAGCTCGAGAGATGCACGAAGGGACAACACCTGGATTTGCTCTTGATCCATTATATCGGGCGCAAGAGTCTTCGAAAAGACATCTCGGGCTGTCTCCAATATTTCAATGCCAACTTCTTTGAGGTTGCATGTATACATAAACTTTACAAGGTCAGACAAAAGTTGTCCGAATTCGATGGGGGGATCAATCGCAATTTTCCGCCTCAAAGCCTCTTTGTATGCCGCATGCAGGCTCAATAGATGTATAAAATACTTCGCATAAGAGGTCTGCCTGTAATTCGTGGGACTCGCTCCTGGGTCTTGACGGGGAAACGCTGTGCGTATCAGGAGTGTTGCTCTTGTGAACGCCTCGTTATATTTGACAAAGTCCCCCAACAGCTTACCTTGAATGTAACTTTTGACATCGGGAGGAATGTATAAATAGTTTTCTTGTCCTTGGTTATGCCTCTTGTTCACGAGGTATCTGCGGTATATATTCTGTTGCAGAAGTCTCACTCTGACAATTTTGGAAAGAATCAACAATGGGTTCAATGATATGGATATGGGGGGGGGGGGGGGGATAAAATAAACAGAGTACTGACCGTGCTGGGTTCGTGGTACTAAGGAACTCCAAAGAAGGGTAATTATGGACCCTAAAAACCATACTTTCTTGAATGTGGTCTGGGTCCATGAATGACAAACAATCTAAGAGACTCTTTGCTTTCGGGGCTAAATCCTGCAAAGCAATCTCCAATGTGTCTTTAATAGGCCTTGCATAGCCTGCTGTAAATGGGCCGTGCGAATGGCACCAGTCGGCAAAAAATGTAGAGGAAGGGTGACCAAAATCTGCAATAAAATCAGACAATGCACATTTAGACGTACTGATAAAACCAGCAGCTACTGCAATGGCAATCGGTAGTCCACCAAGAATTGTTGATATCATCTGTGCATCTTCAATCTTATCATCCACGCCAATTTCTGCCAAACGCTCTGGTGGATTGAGATAGTGCAAAAGTAAGCCAGCACCTTCCCTCACATCCAGTGGATGTACTTGGATTCGAGATGGCCACATGTCTTTCACTTCAGTACACTGGGTAGTGATGATTATAGATCCAGATGTGCCCTCAGGCAGATAGGCATGCAAAGCATCCTTTGATATGACATTATCGAATACAAGGAGCCACGGTTGCACTGTTCATTGCTCTATGTCAGACTGGTGGATGCTAATTTCAGGAAATTGGAATCATACCTGACTTGCTCAGCCTTGTGCGAGTGACTCCAATGCTCAACTGCTGATCTGACTGGGACCCAATTCCATCACTCAACTCGGTGGCAATGGAGGAGAAAGCACGAGCCATTTCTGCCGGATCTTCTGCTTGTATCCAGAATATGTGCTCATATTCATGCCAGTATTGGTAGGTATACTCATTTGCAATTTGCGTCTTTCCGGCTCCTCCTACACCGTGCAGCACGCAGACCTTTGTTCTCTTTCCGCTACCATCTTGAGTGTAAGGTTTGACATGTTGGTGTAGATCTATGATCAATCCCTTACGACCGAAAAAATAGGGATTTCTAGGCCCCCTTCCCCGTGGCTCCGTGTGAGATTCTTGAGGAACAATAGGAAGACGGAGTAAGGTGGATGTCGAGTCACCTGCTGTCACCTCTCTTTCTGCTTCTGCTATTGATGTATTTGTGGTGGCATTGCCGATATATTTACGCAGATAGTGCACTAATGTTTGATAACCCTCATCCTCAATGCTGGAAAATCGCTGCAGGTTCTGATGATTTGTTTCGAAGCCGAAACAGTCAGCATTCTCAATCCTGGCGGAGTCTTTGCTAACGACCTGAAATAAAGGGATGCCAAAGACACGCATTAACTCTGCCTCGAAAAAGCAGACAACCATTTGCTTCACCGGATAGGTTTGTATGAACGACTCGTGAATTCGCTGGTTAACGCTAGAACCTGGTTGGATGGCCTTTAATAATGTGTCGTTAGACCCTCGCCACCGATTCAACAGTGCCAGGAACTGTCCAAGCGCAGTCATAGATGACCCTTGATGGGGTGTACCCAAAAAGACAAACCCTTTGGCATCCTCTGCTATCTGTCGACGCCAATCGTTCACATCCGACCTAAGGGCATTATATAGGGCCTGATAGTGAATCAGTATGTACGATATTTTATTTTAACGTTTTCTCACGAAAGTCTTGAGAAGTTCCGACAGAACAAACAGTTATCTCACCTGTTTTATCACAATGCCACCGAAACTATGGCCGATAAAGATGATAGGCCGACGACGAACCTGTAGTTATCGTCAGTGAATGAAAGACGAGAAGATCGTAAGTCTAATTACATCCGCCCCCCGTTTTCTATCAAGTGCACAAAGTAGATCATTTCCATGGTCTTCGAGCGACTTAAGGGTAGCGTTTTTCATCCAGCCACTGTTATGATTAAATACCATAATTCGCGCTCGTAGATTCTCCTTTGGAAGGAAATCTTGAAGCCACATTGGACCAAACATGACCTTCTGGCCTTCTTGAAGCTTATAATTCCATGTTGTTTCCGGGGTGGAACCGAGTCCGTGGACAGCCACGATACTAATGCAAGGAGTCAGAGTCTTAGGTGAATTGCAGCTATAATTCCTGATACATACTCCGCATCGCATTGTTCCGTTTCGTCATGAATAACATGTAGACGGTCCTGTGTTTTGCGTATAGCCGTGGTACGGTGAGTCCTATACCAAATGAGGGTACTGATCATGATAGCCAGCACAAAAGGCTTCGCCAAAGAATCGAAGACCATTTTTTCGATTTTCCCGGAAGGAGTCACATATGGAGTGATGCCGGCAATTTGCTACAGCGTATTGATAATAATATCTCGAACGACTCCGTTAACGACGATAGTTAAGCCATGAAACATTGCTATGCCACCAAGCCTCAAAACAAAACTTGAAGGAAGAAGGAAACCAGATGGAGGAAATAAGCGAACAAAAATACAAAGACAAGGCTTCAGCCTCTTGTTATATGCAGCATAACACCCCGCACGCATTTCCGCTAATGAGATTGCTAGACTCAGCGCCGTGGCTATGGCCATTCGAGGCTGTGTCCATTCAATCATATGTAATTTCTCCTACATAGGAACACTTACCGGGCTAATAATAGGCTCGAGAGTTAGCTGTAATCATAACTGCCCAAAATATGAGGCCAGTTAGGTATATATCAATGTTTTGCCGTGTCTGACTTCCCTTTCTTTACCTAGAGACCTATCCCGTACTATCTGCATAACATTATTTCCACCGCTACATGTATCAAATTCTTTGAATATTTCATCATGAGTGATTCGATTCCATTTGATGAAAAATCTCAGTTGTGCGCCAGTCTTGTTACTTCAGAAAATGACGGGATATCGAAAGCGGTGGGCAAGCATTGCAAGTCGACATTGCCTGGTCAGGCACGAGTTTCCTTAAAGGATCCTGATATTGATCAATATTTTCAGAGAGATCTACTTACGCCAGATCTGAACAAATTGTCACCATACTTGTGGTTGGTTGCAACGCAAAACGGCAGCCATATTTCATCTTTGACGCATCAGATCGTACGTGGGCGCACAATTGTCATCACCGAGAATCCAGAACTACACTTAGTTTGGCTGGCTGATAGGGTGTTCATCAAGCCTATACCTAAGTACCTCTTGTCCTTCGCATTTTGGAGATACTATCTAGATCCGCTATCCAGAACATCACCTATACAACTGGAGCTACGAAAGGCCATTGCAAAGGCTGCCAAAGGGTTTCTCAGGTCGTATGCGTATTTGATACGCAGCAAGTCCGACTTTCGTCTTGCTCGCGGTGATCATGACTCTAGCAAGCGACTTATTCCAAGTAGAATCAAATTCCCTCAATTCATTTCATTTATTTCGGGCTTCGAAAGGCTGAAAGACGACGATGTGACCCCACGCTATGCATTCGGCGAGCTTCGTCTTTCACGGCTCAACCTATGGTCAAAGATTGTCCTCCGAAGATTCTACTTTCACAAATCTTTTGGACAGTATAGCCCATATTTTGTGCGCTTATATGCTCCTATTGCAATTATATTTGCCTTTTTTAGCGTGGCGCTCAATGCGATGCAAGTTGTGTTGACGGCAGGGTCGCTTTCGATTTCACAGCCGCCGTGGGAACCATTTATCGTGATGTGCCAAGGGTTTTCAATATTTGCACTCTTCTCAGTTGGGTTGTCATCTTTAAGTTTTTTATGTTTGTTTTTTGGACTTTTATTACGAGAGCTCGTGTTCGCCTCAATAAATTTGGTGAAGAAGCACAGGGAGAGAGGGACGAGCCTTGTCTAAAGTTAGTATTATCAGGTATGTCAGTATCAGTAATGCATGCTGAGTCCTAGTATTTCAGTGTATAATATAAATATATGCAATGCTTTATTGGGAACCTAGTATACGCACTATGATATCTCAGGGGCATTATGGTCCGAATTCAGGCGAGGTAGTGTTAACCCGGGCGATTATTGATTGCCCTTTTCTGGTGGCTTTCAAGTTTCAGGCTGACATTGCTAGTCATGCAGCCTCAATACGCCTCGACGCGTCTGACTACATAGGCTAGCTATATCTAAGATGAATGAAATACATGTAAAGGAGGCTTTGTTGGCGGTGGTTGATTGGTGTGACTCATATACAGATTATAATGTTTCAATGTTTATTAAGTTATTTAGTGCCTCGGTGCCTTTCACGTGTCTTTAGCCTGATTCATCATCGATGATAATCAATAATTATCAGATAGGCAACCTATGTATAGTGCAAGTATCTTTGTATCCCTAAATGGTTATGTTTACAGGTTGGGGCTAAATAGTTATCTCGAGTACACCACGGACGACCGTTGATTACATAGCTGCCCCCTAGATACGTAATTTAAGTCCAATTTTGAAGTCATGAAAGACTGTGGTACCTTATTTGGTACCCCTAGAAGTTTTTGACACAATCTAGCTAAAAGATACTTTTAGGTTGGAAGAGGCGGATCCTGACAACGGGAAAGATCGTGAGAAGTCAACTGCAGGATTGATCTGAGCGATATGATAACAACTGGATACACCTAAAAGTAACTTGTGATGATATATATGCCATTCAGACTACTCGGAGTTCAAGGGTTTGCTGTGGTCGAATCGCCCTCGGAAGTTTTGGCGGACTCAAGTCACATTAGATACAATGGATTGGTATATTGGTTGAAGAAGGCATGTTGAATTGGCGGACACCCATCGTTAGCATCCTCCCGGAGCTCGACACCATCGACAAGACTGTTACCGATCAATTGACTATCATAGACCTGTTGACCCATCAGACGGGCCTTGAAAAGTCGAACAATTGGTGGTTCGGCTCTGACGGGTTCTATTGATAGACAAAAGCCAGACAATCCGCTCATTCAATGCACTAAAGCAAATCAATCCATTCCGCACAGGCTTTGAGTACAGCAATTGGGGTTATACCTTGATCGGGGAGGTGTTCGAGCGTTTGAGTGGTTTGTCGTATGGTGATTTCCTACGATCTCGTATTTTTGATCCTCTGAAAATGGAACGTACCACGACGAAGCACACGTTCCAAACCGCAGAGAACTTCGCGAGGCCATACGCAGCTCTAGATGACAAGTCAGTGTACGAGCTTCCACCACCTCCAGTTCAGGATGACACTATTATGGTAGGTGCACAGGGTATTCAAAGCTCTGTGAATGATCTATTGAAGTATGCAATTGCTCTTCAAGCCGCTCGCAGAGGCTATGGGACACCTTTGAAGAACACACCAAAGCAATTTGCTGGTCATATATTCAGGGGCAACCCGTTAATCGACAAGTCTTACGGTCGGGGTTTAATGCGCACAATGCTACCTGGCACGATTGGTGGTGGCAGTAATGCCATGTATACCGTACTCCCAACTATCACTCCGGGTCCGAGTTGCGATGCTCGACTGGTGGCATTTCATGGGGGCAGTCAAGCAGGCTACACCTCTTTTCTCACTATGCTACCAGAAGCGGATATCAGCATTGTAGTTTTGACCAATTCGATTGGTCTTGCAGACCCGGCCAGCTGGATTAATGAGCTTCTAGTGGAGACTCTTATAGATAGTGTGCATCAGACGGATTTCATACAACTCGCAACCGACGCGGCAGCAAATGCAATTGCTAGTATATCGAAAATGGAGAAGAGCTTGGAAGAGTCGCGAGACCCTAATCCAAATACTACTCACTCATTTGGTGAATTTGTGGGACGTTATAAGAACGCCGCCCACGATTTTGTGTTGGACATTAGAAACAAGAACGACGATGGAGATACGTTGCAAGTTGCTTTTCAGGGCCTGGACTCGCAATTGTGGGATTTGTGTCATTACCAGCACGAAACTTTCCTATGGCTCCCGTCTCGGGATGAAATAGTCAAACGAGCACAATTTCCATATGCTGGGAAAGATGTCTATACTTTGATTTTTCAATCCGATGCTCAGGGAAAGGTGGAAGGGCTCCTATGGCCTCATGAACCGGGACTCCCCATCAAGGATCAATTTTCCCACAAGATCGAGGAGATCAAAGAATCTTTGAATGATTTACAGAAGCCTCTCAAGGCAGTGTAAGTTAATTTGCGTTCCTCTATAATGATGAACTTGTCTGTTCTTACCTATTAAAAGCATTTGAAATTTAAAAACTATGTGCTACCATCACTTTCAATTTCTCGGGCTTAGATTGTTACTCAAGGAAACAAGCTGTCTGGTCTATTAACGGCGAGCGCCAAAATCCCGATATGATCACGCTGAACACATTACTCCATCTTGTTTCAGACCAAAGTCCCAGTCTTAATCAAGATCCAGAGCTACAGTTAAATCGGGATCTCAGGGACCGTGAACAAACCACAATACCTGTCATATCTTACAAGATCGAGGGACAGGCCGCACTTCTTAATCACTGGGAGGACTCTCACTACTTTACTGCTGCATTCCCAACTCTTTTTCCAGCAGGTATCGGAGGACATCTGGACCAACGTCCCGTCCCTATAACGCTGGCCTCTTACGCAAACTGGGCATTAAGTCGCCACAGCAGAAGGTACGGCAATGTTATCCAACACATATAGATGACGGACTGATAGACCTAGATTTGCCTGCCATAAGACGTTCATATACCTGCTCTACGATGTCAAACGACTTCGAGATTCTTGCCTCGGGAATGCCATTCTCACGAAACGATCCCACTGGAAATCAGTGGCAGACGATATTAATACCTTGACAGAGACGCAACTACGAAATGCCGCTGAATCCCTGTCTGCTGGACACCTTATTGAAGATCCAATTGTCTAGCGCCTAATGCGTAATATTAATGCGATAGGCATGACAGTTCCTGGCTCATTCCTGCAGAAACTACAAATGCGATCTCAAATCCGTGGTATAGAAGGCATGCCTATTTTTTTGGCTGACTCTTAATCCTTCTGACCTCCAGAGTCCTTTAGTTCTTGTGCTCGCAGGAACGCCGACATCGATCATATTGTAATTGGCGGGTTTTCGGCTGGTGGCCATTCAGCTGCATCTTTGACGAGAATAATAACAACGTAGCCTTCACAATAGCAGTTGTCGTCGCAGCCCAATATCTGCGGCCAGGTTCCGATACTCGCATGCTGGTATATGCTGATTGTTACGAACCTCAGATGCGTCAGATAAAAGAACAGAGTCTATCATCACTATGCAGCGCGCAACTTACGGAAACGAGGCCGCTTGTTCAAATGTCACGTTGGACGGCTTCGGCCAATCTCTGCCTGAAATAGTATCGGTGACGGCGTATGTCATTACGTACGTGGGTGATTTGTAGGGGTGATTCTTTTCGTTCTTTTTTAATTCTTCCGGTGCTGAATATCAATATATCTGGCTGCGTCTGGCAAGCCGACCTGAACCGTCTTTCATCTATCCCTATGGATCGAATACCTATAAAAAGGATGTCTGTCCCCGACTGACACTGGACAGATATATTCCATCTGGGATTTCATACAATCTTGTGAATATGTCTTTCGGGTCTGGTATAAGTGCCGCTGGAATTTTTGCCTCGATACTCTGGGGTGTAAGTATGATCATTGTTTTGCACTCCTATAATTACATACGTAGAGTGACCGACTAAGCATGAATTCAACAGCTTGTGATATACTCCCCGTTGCTTGATTCTATCACAAGATGGGAGAGCTAACAGATCCTCAAATGACCATGTTTCCTGGTCAAACAAGGCTTGGACCTGCTCTGGGACTGCCTTGAGGAACTTTTCAAACCAGGTATCAAAATCCAAGTTACGAAGCATATGCCAGTATCCAGGATGTAGTGCTTGTGATTCTGGGTCACTCGGGACTTCGGTCTGCGCGAAAAACTGCAGATGCACCATGGTTTCACAAAGTAAATAGGCAAAACGGCGTTCACGATTTATAGAAGAACTGAAGACCGGCAGTTCGACATGCACATCGTCCTCTTCGAGAGGAACTTCTGTCTGGTTGTCGAGGCCATCTTCACTTTCAACGCCATCTTGGTATCCGACATCGTCCTCGTATTCGGAGCCGGAGTCGAAGTACTCGTCGCCGCTATAGGGTTTCTCGAAATCGGACTCGAGATATTCTTGCTCTGTTGGAAGCAAGTCGGTCGATTCATCAACCGCATCTTCAGAGACAGGAGCATTGAAGGGACGTTTGTATGGTCCCAGGTTGTTGAACGTACTGGTATGCTCTGTTAGAATCCACTAGATTATAATAATGTGTTTACTTTAGAAGACCACTCACATTTCAACATCTTCCTGCCATGCTTCTGAATCTGGGATCTCGGGCAGGCTAGTGGTGTCTTCCTCGTCCGAGGGTTCGGAACCCAGATATCCGTCTCGCTCAGCTCTCATAGTCGAGGCATGAAAGGCAGGAGGAGGGGCGGCCGAAGCTTGGGCATTGCTGTCAACATTGGCAGCAGGGTGAAGAAGGGCCGCGGGAAAGAAGAAATCGACGATGCGGCGTTTCTGGGGTACAATGGAAGGAGCCATTGTATCGATATCAAGTTGTTGATATAAAATAGCTGATTGAAATAAAGAATTGAAAAAGAGTTTTGAAAAGAGTTTGCAAAGAGCTTCTGTAATCTAGTAAAGTGTCGATTCTGGAACGATGCTATCGTAGATGGAGAGCAAGAAAAGAAGAGAAAGGAGGTTTCTGCGTCCATTCTAGGAAGGAGGCAGGTGGGCAGCCGGGCGTCGTGACCTTCGCACCTTCCTTGAGGACCAAGACCAAGACCGCACCTCGTCGAGTTCCTTCGCCGGAGACAAGCATTGTAACTACTGTATCTCTCTACAATTACCCATACTACAAGCTTCTCTGTATACATGATAGTCTTTACTGAAAAAGAAGAGCCGAAAAGAGCCCAAATTCATGATAGCTGCTTGATATCCGGTCTCATGTGTCATTTCCTAATTGAGCAATCAGCTGCTTCATCAGGTACATGTGATACCTAGACGCGCCTGGCACGTTTCTGCACTTCATCGCGCGTTTCATTTGCCTGCTTGCTCGACAGCGAACCAGGTGGCTTCTTCATTGCGTGATAGATTGCCTAATTAAAAGAGCCTCATGCAGCATCGCGTCTCGGGGTCCAATGACGCCGTTCTCGGAGCATGTTCAAGAGGTTATGAGCTACGACATACCTACTAGACATTGCTTGAAGTCAAGAGGTTTTACTACTCACTGGAGCATGCCAATTTCGATGTCACTCCAATCCGTAGACTTTGTTTGTATGATCACTTGAGAATAGCTTCTTGTATGATAGCCCTGTGAACAGCCAGCAGCAGTTGACTGCGAAGAGCCTGCGAGAAGATGCCCCTTTTAATTGGTCAATTCGAGGTTGTGGGGCTGCAGTATAGAGTGATTTATATCCTAATTATCATTGGGCAGTGGCACACCATCGGATCTCTATCGGATATAAGGTTCCGAACGTTTAATTGGTCAATGTAATCTCACCATATTCGAATATTAGTTATATATTCGTATCGTCGTGCTTCTTTTTCTCCTTCCCTTCTCCAGCCATCATCATCATCAACATCATCAACATCATCAACAACAATGGGTAAGTAATATTATATGATACTGTTGTGAATAGATTCAGGATCAATACTAATTGGATTTATAGCTACCGAACTTCCCCCTTCCGAGCTTTGTATGTATTCTATGCTTATATACTTCAATCAATCATGGATGATACTCATATAACGTTTGAAGCAAACATCACCACTGAGCAATGGGTTATGCTGAATGCCCAGGCGGCTGAGGCCGCAAAGAATCCGCTCCCAGCGGATAGTGAATTCGGCGATGTAAGTATACACACGAACATGTGATTGTGTAATGAACAAATGAACTGCATCTGACAATCATTGCTAGCCGTCTGACAAGATGGATATCGAAACTGCCTCGGTGGCGGGCAAAGCCACCAATGCTGTATGTCTCCGAAGGAATACCGGCATCATTGATGAATCGAGTCTAACAACTGATATGCTAGTCATCCGAAATGATGAATGCTAAAGACGCCCTGGCAACGGGCCAAGTTGCCAATGCTGTGAGTACATGTATGTTATCTAATGAGATGAGTCTAATAATTTCTTCTAGGAGTCGGCCGCTGTGAAGACCAGCACCAGTGAACAGTTGGCGAACGTAAGTTTATTCATTTAATGATGATAATATGTACTAACTGCGATATAGTATAAACGCTTTGTTGATGAAGCAAAGAGACTTGGGGAGGAGATTGGGGTCGAAAGACCCCATAAAAAGCAGTACAAGGGGCCCGAGACTCTAGAGAGCATGGGCTACAAGGTCCAAGTCCGGCAGCGGCTGGACGGTTTCGTCGATGAGTGGAAACACCATCGCGAAACAAAGTTGAAACCCCTCAACCGCGAGTTGGAGGTGGAGGAGAAGGAGGTTGCGGAGTTGAGGAGGGAGCTTGAGAAGAAGGAGAAGGCGCTGAAGAAGAAGCGTCAGGTGAAGGAGAAGTTGAAGAAGGAGCTGGATGCAATCCAGCGAAAAATCGATGATACTCGCCGCCATTATAATGGCATTCCCTGATTGATTAAATATATTAGTACCTAGTTTTTTCCAGACTTTGCTCTCGCAAATCGAATTTCATACGAATATGATCTGCGAGGACCTAGGTAGAATTCATTCCTTGCCGAAGTACACAGGAAATGGTGCACTGACCCGAACTGTCGCAGCGTTATGTACAAGACTGCCTGCTCGTCAGCTGGAGTCGGTCTTCATGAGGCCTTAGAGGCTATCCGCCAAGGAAAGATCTCGTCGGCTGTCGTGGCCGGCTCTAACCTGATATTGGCCCCTGGATTGACTGTGTCGATGAGTTTACTCATGGCTCTTTCGCCGGAGGGTTCATCGAAATCCTTTGACGCCGCCGCAGATGGATATGCTCGAGGTGAGGCAGTCACTGCGCTCTATATAAAACGGTTGGACGAGGCTATCCGCGATGGGAATCCTATTAGGGCAGTCATTCGTTCCTCAGCGGCTACCGCAGACGGAAGATCCCGAGGTGGAATGGCAAATCCGAACCCAGATGCCCACGAAGCTGTTATTAGGCAAGCGTACGCTTCTGCTGGTCTCGAGATGTCGCATACAGCCATGGTTGAAGCTCATGGCACAGGCACGCCGGTCGGAGATCCGATCGAAGTGGAAGCTATTGCACGCTGCTTTGGGAAAGATGGGGTGTATCTGGGAGCGGTAGGTTGAACCGGCCCCTCCATTCAGAAAGGGGGCTCATTTCCAATGAACTTCAGGTCAAGCCGAATCTAGGACATAGTGAAGGAGCGGCAGCAATTACGAATGTTATGAAAGCAGTGCTTTCCCTTGAACATCAAATGATAATTCCTAATATCAAGTTCAGCAATCCAAACCCAGCAAGTAGGTTGTACCCTATAAATGGTTGAAACTCTGCTGACGAGTACAGTCCCATGGGAGACAGCAAAATTGGTTGTTCCGGTGGAAGCTTGTAATTGGCCAGAGGGACGAGCTGAACGTGTAAGTGTCGGCTCGTATGGAATAGGTGGTTCAAATGTCCATGTAAGTCTGGGAGATTGTAGTTCCGCTTAAAGCTCTGAGGCTTAATTATGTCATGAAGTTCATCATCGATTCCGCTGCCTCATTCAATCTGGCGGCCCCCAAGTCTATCCCACCAGCCATACAGGAACCGAAGCGAAATCCCACAGTCTTATTATTATCAGCGGGTCGACCGGAAGCTCTTAAGGCTATAGCCAAACAATACTCGGATTATCTCTCTGGACACCCCGAGAAGTTAAGCGATATTGCCTACACCTTGGCGGAGAGAAGAGAGCACCTGAAATACAGAGGTTTCTGTATTACCAATGGCACAGTGCCGTTGACTGAGCCTATTGCTGTTACATTTCAAGAAGTCAAGCAAGTTGCCTTTGTCTTCACTGGCCAAGGCGCCCAATGGTAATATCCCTCTCGAGTAATAAGGAAACATGCTGACGAGATCAAGGGTGCACATGGGACGACAATTACTTGTCGACTGTCCTGCGTTCTTAACAGACATACAATCAATGGACAAGATCCTTGGGGGCCTGAATGACCACGCCCCCTCCTGGTCGATCGAGGGTGAGTATTAAAGCCTTCAAAATCTTCAGCTCACTGCCATGGTACTTCTGATGTTAATTTGAGATACTAGATACTCTTTTTTCGTGCGATGACAGGACAACACTAGCTCGAGCAGAATTTTCACAGCCACTGTGCACAGCTATTCAGATTGCAGTTGTCAATCTGCTAGCTTCGTGGGGTGTAACTCCGTCCGCTGTAGTTGGGCACTCAAGTGGTGAGATTGCTGCGGCATATGCTGCTGGCGTTTTATCAAAAGAGAGCGCTCTGATTGCTGCCTACTACCGCGGGTTTGTTTGCAAAAATGCTACGAAGACAGGAGGCATGGCAGCGATTGGCCTTGGAAAGGACGAAGTTTTCTCATTCCTAATCCCTGGCGTACAAATTGCGTGTGAAAACAGTGGCTCTAGTGTTACCTTGTCTGGTGACTTGGACGGTCTGGAGAAGGTCATGGGTGCGATTAAGAGCCAACATGAGCAGGCTTTTATGCGGAAGCTTGAAGTCGAAATGGCCTATCACTCCCGTAAGACCACCCAGTTCTAAACTATTCGTCAATTTACAATATTACCCCTAATGAGTATGCTAACTGGTGTACCAGACCACATGAAGATTGTAGGATCTGAATACCGAAAACTCATATCTGAGCATATATCGCCACGTTCCCCTACAGTTCCTTTTTATTCCAGCGTTTACGGCGGCAAAGTCCTATCGGAAGCGTCCGATTTCGAATCATTTTACTGGCAAGAGAACTTGGAAAAGCCCGTCCTGTTCCATACTGCAGTTAAGGCACTATTGCAGGAGTCAACTCGTATGGTGCATGTAGAAATTGGGCCACACTATGCGCTACGTGGACCTCTACGTCAAATTTATCAGGAGATAGCCGTCTCCGTGCAGCACATACCCACTCTATCCCGAGGCGAGGACGACACAGAGGCGCTGTTGTCTACGATCGGTCATCTCTATACAGCGGGAGTTTCTGTTACGATTCCTATAGACAAGGGCCAAGTTCCTCGTGTGTTGACGGATCTTCCTGCGTACCCATGGCACTACGAGCGAGCATACTGGTCAGAGACGCGCGCAATGAAGAACTGGAGATTCCGCAAGCATGCACCGCACGACCTTCTGGGCACTCGGACTATTGACTCGACCGAACTCAGTCCAACCTGGCGTAATGAGATCAGTCTCGGCGATGTCCCCTGGTTGAAAGACCACTGCGTGGGCAACGACATAGTGTTTCCAGCTGCGGGATACATTGCTATGGCCGGTGAGGCAGCTTTCCAGCTTGGTGACCTTACAAATTCCCGAGACTACACAGTCAAAGAGGTGGAACTACGTCAAGCCTTGGTCCTTCAGACGGAGACATCCAAGGAAATGATCACAACCCTACGTCCACAAAGATTAACGGCATCTCTAGATAGTGACTGGTATGAGTTTGATATAGTTTCTTATGACGGATCAGCATGGAATAAACACTGTTGCGGGTTGGTCCGCCGTGGGCGTGCATCAAAACCATCACAAGAATCGATGACGATCCCAGAGTGTCTGCCGAGGAAAGTGTCAGAGAGCCGTTGATACACAACCATGAGTCGTGTTGGATTAAACTATGGGCCTCGCTTTACAGGAATGAAAAACATTACTTCTGGTGTCACAGAGCGAAGCGCAGTGCTAGACATCACAGATCACCCAGGTGACCGACGAGAGTCGTCATATGCTCTCCATCCAACCACGCTGGATATCATGCTTCAATCTTGGACCGTGGCAGCCTTCCGGGGCGTTTATGGAGCCTTTAACAGATCCTTTCTACCAACTTTTATTAAAGAGCTGTACGTTGGTGTCGGATCGGGGCAGACCATTCATGTCAAGACAACGACTTCAGCACATAATGCTGCGGCGGGCCGGGATCACGCCGAGGGACAGTCATACGGAATTGGAGAAAATGGGGGAAATGTCTTCAACCTAAAAGGCTTCCGAGGAACTCCACTCCCATCCGAAGAGGATGATCCGGAGCTGACCGCTCTCCAACTACAATGGAAACCGGATTTCTCCTTCCTCGATGCAGCTAAACTCACTCGTCCCACGTATGACTTCCGTGATCAAACAGCACTCGTAGAGGAGCTTTATGTACTATGCGCCGTGGAGTCCAGCCAAAGCCTTCAAGGTGTTGGGTCTACTCAACCCCATTTCGAGAAATACCGAAAATGGATGGAATCACAAATCGCCCGCTTTCAGTTACCTGAATATCCCCTCGTAGATACAGTGCAGATTGTGGAAATGACGGCGGAAGACCGCAGAAGACAGATTCCCGAAGTGCTCGAGCAGTGCAAGGCAGCTGGTGTCGGCGCTATGGCTGAAGCCGTGTGGCGAACGTATGATCAGCTAGTCAACGTGTTCCAAGGAAAGACAGATTTCCTAGACCTCCTGATTCATGATGGCACATTAGCAGGCATATATGACTGGATGAACAATATCTGGGATGTTAGCGAGTTCTTCCAGCTGCTCGGGCATACGCAACCTCAAATGCGTATCCTCGAGATTGGCGCAGGTACAGGAGGTCTCACGGCGAAGATCCTCAAAGAGCTCCAATCTGAGTTTGGTGAGCGACTGTATTTCCAGTATACATTTACTGATGTTTCTTCTGGATTCTTTGTGACTGCGCAGGAGCGTTTCAAAGAATACGATGGGATTGAGTATAAAGTCCTTGATATCTCAAAGGACCCAGTCGCTCAGGGGTTCAATGCCGGAGAGTATGATCTTATTATAGCATCAAATGTAAGTTCACCTGATCGTTCTCAGTGAGGAGATGGCTCATGAACTGTACTACCTTAGGTTCTCCATGCAACGCCTGTCTTGCACGAGACGTTAAGCAATGTTCGAACACTGTTAAGCGATCAGGGTCGATTATTTCTACAAGAGCTCTCTCCGAGTATGTCGATCCCAAAGGATACTTGCACCAAACAGAGACTGACCTTGTTGTGTAGTAACAAGTAGCATGGTCTACATAATGGGTTTATTCGTAGGTTGGTGGCTGGGAGAAGCAGATGGCCGAGCAGAAGCCCCTTATTTACCCGCAGAAGAGTGGGACAAGAGACTCCGTGCAGCCGGCTTCAATGGCTGCGAATCGGTTACATTTGATAACCAACGGCCGTACAATGTCAATGCAAATATTGTTTCCAGACCGGCGGTGGATTTTGAGCATCCCAAAGAGTTGACTTTGCTCTCAGGGTCATCTCGCATCCACCCACTGGCGAAACAGATAGAGGAGCTGCTCCAAGAAAAGGGATACCGCATCCAGCATTGCCAATGGGGCGATGAGAAAATCCCTACTTCGGATCAAGACCTTATCTCTTTCGTCGATCTCGACCGGCCACTACTCCATGATCCTGAGGAAGAGGACTGGAACCGTTTCATAAAAACCATCGATGAACTCCAACAAGCCACCGTGCTGTGGCTCACAAACGCAGCCCAAGTCAACTGTAACGACCCACACTCAGCTCTCATCTTGGGAATGGCGAGAACTATTAGATCAGAACTAGCCATGTTCTTGGCAACTATGGAGTTGGAGAATTGGGAGCAGCCAGGGACTGCCAAAGTTGTTGTTGATGTGGTTCGGAAACTCCAGCAGAGCAAGGACGACATGACGACCAGCTTGGATCCAGATTTCGAGTATGCCTGGGTGAATGGTGAGGTGCATATTGGGCGTTTTCACTGGTACACTGTGCCGAACGCCTTGCGGAAGACTGCACCATCGCCGCCGGACACGAAGGCACTGATGATCCACAAACGCGGTCTGCTCCAGACTCTGCATTGGTCTGGTCAGCCTCTTCCTGCCCTCGCGGACGACGAAGTACAAGTTGATGTCAAGGCTGTCGGTCTCAACTTTACAGACGTTCTAATCGCCATGGGTGTGGTGCACGGTGTTGACGCTCTTGGCAATGGCTTCGATACGTTCGGACTTGAGGGTGCAGGATACGTTAGTAAGATTGGGGCTGGTATCAATCACCTCCAAGTTGGTGATCGTGTTATGATCCTCGGGACCAACTCGACAGGGCTGGCCACTCAAGTGGTGCGTCCTAGTCGATTCACGCTGCGAATTCCTAACAACCTGAGCTTCGAGGACGCCGCCACGATGCCGTCGGTCTACGTCACTGTTCTGTTGGGCCTTGTGGATAAGGCGCAGCTCGAGAAAGGCCAGTCGCTTCTCATCCATGCTGCAGCAGGCGGCATAGGTATCGCTGCTATTCATGTTGCACGATGGATTGGAGCTGAAATTTACTGCACCGTGGGATCTGATGAAAAGGCCAAGTTCCTCGTTGACGAACTCGGCGTTCCGCGCGATCGCATATTTCACTCAAGAGACACCAGCTTCTACGATGATCTCATGGCGGCCACTGACGGTGTCGGCGTCGACTGCGTGCTAAACTCTGTCTCAGGGGAACTGCTACATGCCACGTGGGAGTGTGTCGCTTCGAACGGGTGTATGGTTGAGATAGGCAAACGCGACATGATCGGCCGCGCTCAGCTTGCACTTGATAAGTTCGAGGACAACAGGACGTTCTTCGGAATCGACGTATCTCGGCATGTCGCGCTCAAAAGGGCAACGGGAGGTAGACTCATGGAATTGATGCTAGATCTATATGTCAAGGGGCACATCAAACCCATTCATCCGACGACCGTCTTTAATGCTACGGAGGTCGAAGATGCCTTCAGGTACATGCAGCAGGGCACACATGTAGGAAAAATTGTGGTCACACTCCCGGAGAAGAACGAGACTCTTCCCTGGTCTCCAGCCATTCCCAAACCACGCTTCCGTGGCGATAGGTCTTACTTGCTTATTGGCGGCATGGGAGGCCTTGGGCGAGCCATTGCCGTGTGGATGGCAACCCATGGTGCTAAACATATTATCTTCCTATCCCGGTCGGCTGGTAAGGGAGAAGATGATGCTGAGTTTATTACAGAGTTGGAATTGATAGGATGCAAAGTGCAGACGTTTTCAGGTGACGTATGTGATCACAATCTGGTCAATCAAATAGTAGCAACTGCCGCCATGCCGATTGCTGGGGTGATGCAAATGGCCATGATTCTGCGTGATATTGGTGTTCTCGATATGGACGTTGCAACTTACCAAGCAGTTCTGAGACCAAGGGTCCAAGGCACGTGGATTCTGCACAATGCGCTGTTAGGACAGCCCCTGGATTTCTTTGTACTCTTCTCGTCAGTTTGCGGTATGGTCGGATACTACGGCCAGGCCAACTATGCCGCATCGAACACCTTTCTCGACAGCTTCGTACAGTACCGCCACAACAACGGGCTGGTGGCTTCTGTCATGGATATAGGAGCTGTAGACGATGTAGGATATATTAGTCGCACGCCCGCCGCCAAGGAGACGATGCTGGCCATGTCGGGCCGCCTTATTTCAGAGCAAGATTTCCTTGAGGCGCTGCAGCTCACTATCGCTCAGTCAGTGGTGCCACCTATCGTGGGAAAGAACCTGGTAGGTACAAAGGGCATCTACTTCCATAACCCAAGTCAGATAACCCAAGCCCTGGAGTGCCGGCTACCTATAATGGACCCACAAAACAACATCATCTGGAAACGTGACCCTCGGATGGCTATATACCGTAACATTGAGACGGTGGCAGCAGAGGGCGCTACGGCAACAAGTGGCATGAAATCGTTCCTGGCTTCGATGGCTGAGAACCCAAAGCAACTTGGACAACCTGATGCGGCCGAGTTCCTCGCTGTCCAGATCAGGGATCGCGTAGCAAAATTCCTGATGCGCAGAGACGATGAGGAGCCACTAGATCAGGGGCTTACGCTATCAGCTGCTGGGGTTGACTCGTTGGTAGCTATCGAATTGAGGAACTGGTGGAAACAAAACCTGGGTGTCGATGTGTCGGTATTGGAGCTCATGAACGGTGGTAGCATACAACGGTTGGGAGAACTGGCGGCCAAACGACTGAAGGAGCGATTAGAAATCTGAGATATGCTTCTATTGGTCGCTCCATAACTTACTCTCTGCCAGTATTGCAATTATCAGGTCAAATATCATGCGATGTCATAGACGGAACTACACTCCAAGCTGTTAGTGGTTGAGTAGCCCGATATGGTCAAATAATTTCCTGTCATTAAATAGGGAAATGATCATTTAATACGTTTAATGCCTACCGTAATCAAGCTTCGTAAATCGATAGCGTTATCATTAACGATGTGCCAAGCATCGTTTAAAACAATTGGTTAAGTTCCTATAAAAGAGTAGGATCCCTATGGCAGGATCAACAATTCGACTATTTTCTCCAACTGTATTTCCTGCTCTCTATTCAATGTAATCCGCACTCTGCAGCTTAGTCAAGCACTATGTCTCGCTTTGCACCATTTAAACGCATCGACCTCCCATATCGTATCATCAATGGAGTTCCTCTCGAGGCCACGATTCTAATCCCGCTCAGAATCTTTAACTCACCAAGTGCCCGTCTCAGAAAGCATTCAGTTATGGTTCGCTGGCATGGTGGTGGTTTCATCGTCGGGCATAGAATGTACGAGCCGTGGTTCGCACAATGGTTGCTGGACTTGGCCCTCGACCAGGAAGCCATCGTCATTAGTCCAGACTACAGGCTAATGCCCGAGTCCAGCGGAAAGGAAATTCTCAGTGACGTTGCCCATTTCTGGAGATGGATGCAGAAAGATCTGTCGCAGTACATGGTGCAAAATAATCTACCGCGTCCAGATGTTACCAGTGTGTTATGCTGTGGCGAGAGTTCCGGTGGCTTCATTTTTGTGTATTGCGCGTTGCATTTGAATGCCATGTTGGAACAGAATGATATACAGACCTTGACCAATGATCAGACGCCACGGCTCCAGAGTACAAGATTCCGCGCCCACGAGTCTTCATGGGTAGAAGGCCTCCAGCACCGCGGCAGGCGTTGGCCAAGATTCGCGCGTATATCCGTGGTATCCCTCCGGGGAGTATCCGAACTGGTTGTGAGCCCACCGCCGATATGTGGGAACTTTTATTATGTATTGCACAGCAGGCCTTGCTTCCTCGGTTGTTCGGAACGGGTGGAGGATTAGGAACGTCGAGCCTCGAAAGCCTTATGGAAACGTTGGAAAAAGGGGATAGAGAAATGGTCCCTGTATGGATCGTGCATGGGGAAAATGACACCATGGTATGATTAGATCTCCTACATTTACGTTTCAAGGACAAGTTGCGCTTGTTAACATGACGAGATGTTTTAGTGTCCGTCTATTTGCTCCTCTAGCTTCGCCCATCGCCTGGAAGAAAGTCACCCTGATGTACCATTGAAATTGACTATTTTTCCAGGGGAACATCTCTTCGATGTGAATACGACTAGGGACGAGAACTGGGTTCAGGACGGCGTGTCTTTCTTGAAAGCACATTGGCCTTGATAAAGCGGGTTGACAGTTTTATACCGTCCTTCACGCCTGATACCTGATTTTTCCCCATACATAATCTAGTTAATTGTAAGAAGGGTTTACGAGAGCGCTGTATTACGATAGAAAGACTCAATGGACACCCGATAAGTATTCTGCGTACGATCCTGTCTGCGCCGTTCATTCATACGTATTCGTTGGCACGACATTGTGAATCCGCCACAGAATCTCCGCCCCGTCATATTGGGAGTAACCATCATTTGTAAATAGGCAATTACTTAATGGATTGATAATGGCCAGAATACGCATTATTTCCACCTCTGATGCCTGGACTCGTCGTGCGATTGCTTCAAGCGTTTTGGCCGTGACCGTCGTATTCTTCCTGAGTTTGTTTCATATCATTAATCAGTTATTGAAAACCGCCAAGTCCTGTGCATAGACAAACTTACACAATGTTAGCCACCTTGACCGAGCAAAGTAACAAAATACCAAAACCTAGCACATCAACTAGAACCGACCAGCGCTTGCCGTACTTCTTTCGATTGTGAAACTTGGCTCGTAGATCCGATCGCCGACGATGATCCAGGGTTTTCCAGTCCTCATGGATACTTTCCAGAATAGCGTCGATAATTAGTGTTGCATTACCGCGTCCAATCGTGGATGCTGTGCTCGTCTGATTCGAGTCGTTCTTCCATGACTCGAAGATCTTGGTGTACTCCATATGCAGTCTTATCAAGGCCATACGGTGCTTAATAGCATCGTCGCCCATTTGGACATCTAGCTGGCATACGGAAGAATACGCTCGTTCCAAGTCTTTGTATCGTAGGGCAATCTTTGTGGAGAGAGATGAAATAGATGGACACGTCTTTTCGTGCCATAAGCCTTCCCTCGTCCAGCGGGGAAGTTCCGATTCAAGCAGCGCCAGGTAATCATCATTTAGCAGTTTCCGAGACAATGAGACTATCAGTGTGTCGGAAGAATTCGGTTGTCGAGAAGGCGCTTTCCCACTACCGCCATCTAAAGATTGTGGCAAGAATATGTCCCCGGAAAACGCAGGTAAAGCCGTATTTTTTCCAGTGGCCTTGGCTGGAATTGAAACATTACGAGAACGATGAGGATGCGATATTGCATCAAGAGTTTGCGTGGGATCTAATGTAGTGGAGCTATTTGAGTACAGTATGTTTGACGTGAACAGGTTAAACTGTTGGTCGATCTGGGGGAAAGTCGGCGGAATACCCAACGGACCGTTTTCATCGATGGGCAGCGATATCTGACTCGCGAAGATCGAACTCGGACCAGAACTCATATTATCATTCCCTGAATAACTCCTTTAGCTTTGTGGAACACTGACGAGGGTAGTGTACAAACATACAATGCAGGGAATCTCCTATTGCAGCCTGTCGAGTTAGACTATGGGAAGCTGGAAAGATATTGTCCAAATCGTCGATGGTAAAATCCGGCCGAAATAGGACATCGTCGTCCTCCAACTCCCAGGCTTCACTTCCACCGAAGTGAGTCGCCCCGGACAGACAATAAGTCTCAAGCATCGAGTCTCGCAGATTGACCTCACTTTGAATCACCAAAACTCGACTATTATCTCCTCCTCTTGTCTGAAGATCAATCCCGAATGGTCCGATGGATTCGATCTGCTGCTGGTTAAGGAATGATTCGAGAACACGCAGAAATTCAGGTATACTGGCTTTCTCAATGGGAGTGGTCTCTGCGCTTAACATGATGAGGAGGTCCAGAAAAGAACAGAAAAGAGACAAGAGCAAATACAGTAACCAGTACTACCAAGTTATCTAGCGACAATTCGTGATTGTATACACATCTACAACTACTTGAATTCCTCCAAAACTTTCTGGTTACAGATACACGCAGCGATGTATCCACACCTAGTTATTGATCTTTCATTCCCCGCCTTCCAAGCCCGCACCTAGGTCGGACGGTCGACGATGGCAGCATTGGCAGGCAAAGATCTCGTATACGGATTTAGATTGATGTTGGAGCTGAGTTGTTTCGGCGCTTTAGATGCATATTTTTTCTACGTAGTACTACGGCGCTAATCCCTTAGGATTAATACATTCTACACCGACGATAACAGATCAATAACCGAGTCCGGATTTATGAACGGTGGTGTCGTATGATACCTATCGCAGATAGCAATATGTAGGGGCCGATATGTAGTCGATTTAAAATGATCAACATACCTCAGCTTCTTTCTTGACATGTCATTTGAAGACGGTCTCCGCTAATACTCCGTACGATGGGCAATATTGTGGAATTTGTGGCACTGTGCATTAGTATATACCCCATAAGACCCTGTCCCAAATAGTAACTTATACTACTACGGTTGACCCCCAAATAATATGGATGCTTTACCGGATGTTAAATAGAAATACCAACCAAACAAGTCTCGGGAATCTAAAGAGTATCAACAATAATTCATTGGCTGAAAAAATGCGGTATCATAACACGGTCCCTGTATAACAGTAAAATATAAAACGTACGATGGAAATTACCAGGGTCAACCATAGTACGTGGTGTTTGAAATTGCGGCGCTGTCCAGTGTGCACTGCTATTTCTTCGGTGGATAAATGCACCGTAGAGACCTCGTATATGCAGGGTTCAAGTTAGTAGCTAGACCCACCAGCTTTGTTGATCCTTGCCGTTTGATTAATTCATTCACTTTAGGCTGATGCAGATCTAGATGCACATGGACTATTATTGACCTCAGGCGTCTAGATTACGACGGATGATGTGTTGTTATCTAGTTAATTAATGTTGTATCTTCGAATGCTTCTATACCCTCATTATTGAGACAAGACTAGTTCTAAGCAAGCCTGTCAGGTTTCAGTCCGTGTGCTTGGTAGGATGCAACTAGGAGGCAACTAACTAGAGGTTGATCAGGGATTTGCCCAGGGTACCACCACAGCCAGATGCTGATTGGACTGGCGTATAGATAAGCGTCAGATGTTTTCGGCGCTCTGGGCTTCGTAAGCACCTTCATTCAATATTTTATCATTCTGGGTGTATATCCGTAACCATAAGCACTGCAGTGATACGTAAGCACCCTTCCTTACCCTGGAACACCTTTAAAGTCAAATTGCGGCCTTTTCCGAGATTGGCACTATAATTAGTAGACCTCGAAAGCGGGGTAAATCGATTAATTCGTATACATAGTAGTTCTGTATTTTATATTAAGTTGTTTGGGGGCTAAATTCGTTTAACCCGTAAATGCGTGTTTGGGGTTAGATAACTATGTTACCTCCGAGCCGTAACGCGGTGTAACTTGACCCTTGCTAGCTCTGTTATCTAACTGCAGATAATTGGCCAGTTACCGTACGATTACAAAAAACCCCAGTTCATACCCCAACCGGGGCCAATTCGTACGCCAGTTCGTAGTATCTTCGTACAACTTTTTGTGGTGTACTGCAGCAGAGCATAAGCTTTAGTTCCAACGGGGTTAGGGTTAGGGTTCGGGTTGGAAAATTTTTGTAGGCGCAGTATTTATATAACTAAGCACCAGATTTAACTATATTACGTAACTAGAGTAAATTTGATTAGGATTAGGGTTATACGTGGTCACGTTACTACTTTTTTTGACCAATCGGATGATTCGGACCAGATCTTAAGGACCAATCAGATAAAAGTGGAGACTCCCGAATCAACCCGGTAAACTTACGGTCTCCTAAATTACAGCCAGTATTGGTAAGTTTCGAAAAGGTGAGGAGCACGCTCAACTACTAGCCCTAACCCTAACTTGACTCAGGCTCTCCTGACAAGGATGTGAATCGTTTTCCTACGCACACCTTCCTCAACCTCCCTACTAACTAAACCATCAATTCGTTTTATCTTACGCATTTCTAATCTACCACATCGACGCTCTGCTTCGCAATTAACAATGGGGTCACCGAAGGAAGTCGAGATTGGTGATTCACCGCGAGATCCTAATTTGGTTGGTTTCCACTACTTCATGACTCTATCAATTGATTTACTCAACCTTAACATCGAGGTTCGATCTAACTTATGCGTTCCCATCTTAAAAGGTGACCTGGGATGGCCCCAACGATCCAGAAAACCCAAAAAACTGGCCTGCTCGTCGCAAATGGGGCGTCTTCGTCCCCATGTCGCTGTTCAATCTCTTGAGCTCCATGTCTTCGGCCACAGTCGCACCAGCCTTGGCTGCGATTGCCATGGACCTCAAAATCGAGTCCGAATCAATAGAGATCATGTGTCTGTCGGTTTATCTGATCGGGAGCGCAATCATTCCGCTCATCAGTGCGCCGCTTTCTGAAATGTATGGCAGGGTCGTCATCCTATCTTCCGCTAATATTTTCTATCTCATCTTCAATGCTGTGTGCGGTAAAGCCAAAACACAGAACGAGCTCATTGCTTTTCGCTTCCTAGCAGGAGTAGGCGGTGCTGGTCCTTATGGGGTAATTTTCTTGTTTCCGTCCTCTGAGTTCAAATTGATAATAATGTCTGACTTTCTTCTAGATCGGAGGCGGCATGAATAGCGACTTATTTCCACCCCAGGACCGATGGAAAGCAATGGCCGTATTTACTCTTGCTCCTTTAATAGGCACGGCCATCGGCCCTATCATCGGGGGATTCCTAACCCAGTACGTATCATGGCACTGGTGTTTCTACGTGGTCTCAATATTCGGCGCCGCTGTCCAACTTGTCGCATTCTTCCTCCTCCGGGAAACGTACGGGCCTGTCCTTCTCAAGCGAAAGTGCGCTCGACTACGCAAGGAAACGGGTAATCAGAACCTCTATACCGAGTACGACGAGATGTCCTCCCTGACCCTAATCCATAAGAATCTTATTCGACCATTTCGTCTGCTAGCTACTCAGCCAATTGTTCAGGCGCTAAGTCTGTACCTAGCTTATCTAAACGGCATTCTGTATCTGATGGTTGCCACCTTTCCGTCGGTCTGGACGAACATCTATCATGAATCTGTATCAATCGGGTCACTAAACTACCTTTCGCTCACACTCGGAATGGCCATCGCAACGCAACTAGGCACACGCCTAGCCGACCGCGCGTACAAACGGCTCTGCGCGAAGAATGGTGGTGTAGCACGCCCTGAGTTCCGACTCCCAGTCCTCGTTGTGGGATCTAGCATCGTCCCGATTGGGCTTCTGTGGTATGGATGGAGTGCCCGGCCGAGCATTCACTGGATTATGCCGTAAGCATCTCTTCAATTCCCTGCCCTTAATATGACAAGTCCCGCTAACAACAGAACCAGAAACATCGGCGCCGCGATATACGGCGGCTCTACCGTTGTGCAACTAATATGCGTCCAGGGCTATCTGATCGATACGTACCAGCTCTTTGCCGCTAGCGCTGTTGCTGCAGTCATGGTTCTGCGGAGTATTCTGGGCTTTGGGCTGCCATTGGTAGCTCCAAGTTTGTAAGTCTCTTTCTACCGTTCTTGTTTTCCGAGGTACTTCAGTGATGGACGTTAACAATATCTGAACAGATATAACAACCTTGGCTTTGCCTGGGGCAATAGTCTGCTCGCTTTCGTCGCAATCTTCATAGGAATTCCGTCCCCATTGCTCTTGTGGTTTTATGGGGAGTGGCTACGGCAGAAGAGTACGTATGCGAGGAATACATGATCACATTTTCTGTGGTTAATGGCGACATTGGAGCAAGGACCGTTGAGAGCTGTTAATCTGGAGTCGCGCTACCCAGCTACCTAAGTGTGTACAAACAAATGCGATTAATTTGAGTTATGGATCATGGTCTTACTAACTTTGTTAGACCGCTAAAAGTAACTGAACTTAAGCTTTCGTAATAGTAGTCTTTGTTTAAAAGCTTTACAGGGCTGGTTTAAATTGCTACCTACTGGATAGCCGGATTACAAAGTATGGAGTCGTTGTCCAACTAACTTATATGTGGCTGTGAACCTTCTCCATTTCTCTCCTCCATGTCTCGCAGTGGTGATCTGCTGCTATGTAATTATCTTTCTGGCTGGAAGCACTCCCTTGATGGTTGTTATTGCATTCAGCGGCATAGTGTCACATAGCGCATTGTTCACACATAGTTCGATTGCTACACCACGCTGCTTGATGTCCATACTATTAGAAAGACTGTGATTGGATGATTTGCTTCATGACGAGGGCCTCGATTTTACATTTATAGTCATCACAACTACATCCGCACGAGAAGTAAGCGATACTCCATCAAGGGCGGAATCGGCAGCACTGCCTTGAGGTCACCACCCCCATAATACCATACCATCACCGGCTTGCCCGGCACGGCACTCGATGCATTGGAGGGAAGGAATTGTGTATATATATATGTATATATATTCCGATATAGACAATCCTCCCGAGGTCGCTGTCCCGCCAAGGATTGGTTTAAACATTGACTTGGTGAACTGGATCATAAATTGAGCACTGAGACTATAGGCATTTCCATCGAAATACCCATATTGCAGACACGCAGGGCTACACTTAGTAGAATTCACATATGACGTTGAATTCAGCACTACCGCATTCTTGAAACGAAAATTCCCCCTTGGTGGTTCAGCAAAAGGTATATGCCTGCAAACCGGAAGGTCATGTGATCGCGCAAGCCCTCATACGTTGTCCCGTTGTAGCATGCATTCACTCTCGAGAAGACAGAGAAATCTCCATCAACCTTGTCAACAAGAGGTGCACTGTTCGTGCATAGATATGCAAGACTCGTTTCTGACCAACACGCCTTAGTACCTCGCCGGGCCCTACGAAGCAAGTCTATTCAACTTTATCCTTGCCAACATCATCAACAACACAGTCCACAATTCCATATTATCGCTGATGGCTTGGATCAAAAACGGCATCACGCCCGATTATATGATTTCGACTTGGTTTATGAACAATTCTGATCCAACCATGGTCAGCTCAATACGTATCCGCAGCAGGCCTTTTATAGTGGAGTGGGAAATGTGACCGAGGAAGGTAATCGGGAGTGTTAGGACCTCTATCAGGTGAGTGTTTTGATGAGGACTTCTCAATTTCTTATCTTAGTACGTATCTCAGACTACTTGCTGTGTATAATATTACGCTATTATGAATAGTGGTTTAATAAATTTACTTATTAATGACTCGTTAAAGCGGCACTTGAACTCCACAGAAGCCTTTTGCATTAGTAATATGTTGCCGTTCAAGAGTTCATCAGCAGCGATTGATGCATTTAAATATACCTAGGTAGGTAGGCATGCCACTTCAAAATGGAATATCACTTTTCCTATCCATCCTAAAGCCTTCGATTATAGTTTAATACTCGTCATAAACAGTTCATTTCTCGTTACCTCTTCGAACAATATGTCCGTGACTCCAAAAAATCTATATGCCCTTCAACCCGGTGCGCGCATCCTCGTTACAGGCGCCAATGGCTATATCGGGTCGCACGTTGTCGACGTTCTATTATCTCTGGGCTACCTTGTTCGAGGTACCGTACGCGCAGAAAAGCCGTGGCTTAATGAATTATTCGACTCGAAGTACGGTCCTGGTCAATTCGAGACCGTAGTCGTTCCTGAACTGAATGATAAGGAAGCTCTAATTAGGGTCTTGAGGGATGTTAGTGGTATCGCGCATGTGGTACGTACAATGATTCATCGGTATCCCTCTGCCAGAGCATCTGTCATTCTCGGCTTCAACTTTGTTAAAACATCTTACTAAAGACACACAGGCGACAGACGTCTCATTTGACCCTGATGCCAAAAAGGTCATCCCTAACGTCGTCTCGGCCACGGAGGCTGTCCTGCAGGCTGCAGCAGAATCGTCAGTGAAGAGAGTGGTTCTCACCTCGTCATCCTCAGCGGCATTACTGCCACAGCCTGGCGTGGATGGCATAGTCGTGACGGAGGGTAGGTCCACGGGCGATAATATAATCTGCATTCGTTGTTGCTATGATCTAGACTGACAATGTAGGTAGATACCTGGAATGATGCTGCCGTTAAAGCAGCATGGGATGAAAATACCCCTGCAGATGTAAAGCCGTTCGTTGTCTACGCAGCTTCTAAGACGGAGGGTGAACGCGCAGCTTGGAGATGGATAAAAGAGAATAAGCCGGATTTCACCTTCAACTCAGTGCTTCCCAACTTTGCCGTAAGTAGACTATCTTGTTCTCACTTCCATTCGTCGCTTCTTTCAGACTTGGCTGACTCGTTTTACCATCTTTCGATGTCTATATAGATTGGAAAGATCCTTCATCCCGAAATAGCCGGCTCAACTATGAAATGGACTGCCGAGTTATTGCAAGGAAAAGATGGCGTTATAAAATTTCTCCCTCCTCGTATGTGAATTGCCACCCATTGAATGCTCGTGTTGATTCTAAAATTTGATCTGCAAAATAGAATGGCACGTCAACGTTGGAGATATCGCCCGTATCCATGCCATTGCCTTACTCGACCCAAATGTCAAATCCGAGCGTCTCTTCGCATTTGCTGCTCCCTTCACATGGACTGGAGTAATTGACATTCTCCGAAAACTTCGTCCGTCCAATAAAACTATCGTGAATCCACCGGAGGATGAACTACCCGATCTAAGTGACATTGTGCCTGCTAAGAGGGCGGAAAGTTTGCTGAGGTCTTTCTTCGGGCAGTCTGGCTGGATTGGGCTGGAGCAATCATTAAAGGAAGGGATTGATAGCGTCAACTTTTAGACCTGTCTACTCAGCGTTAACGGCATGATCTAGGAATGATTTTAATAGATAGCTCATTGAAAGCCTACTAGATACCACGTGTTCGTGCGACTTATTTTGAAGTAATAACACACTATGGCTTCGTTCTGATTTACTGTATCGATTGCACTGTGATCTCGACCCATTTTCTCAAGGAACAGTTCATTTTCTAGAAGTAACTTCACTATTGTTAGATATAGGCTCTCCTATATCATTTACTCTTGTGGTTCCTTTGATTGAATACATGCGAAATCAGATATAGCTTAAATTACCATCAAGCTACCCTCGGTGATGAACAACTCTATGAACACTATAACCCTACCCTAATCATAGTGGGATATTAGACCAAGCCACATGGGCGCCTAAGTAGCACTTCTTGCATCGACGAGGCCGAGGCGCTTCTAGATCAACCCGTGGACGAAGAACGTGACTACTGTACAGACTAATGTCACTAAATGATGCGCCGTCGCGGATATATAAGACAACGATTTCTCCCAGTCGGCCAGCAGGCACCCTTCCTTAAAATCACAATCAACGACAATGTCGCTCGACTCACTCCCCACGGAGATAATCCTCAACATCGCCTCTTTCTTCTCCCCGTGGTTAGACCCACTGAATTCATTGCTTCAAACAAATAAACGATTCCATTCAATTCTAGAGCGGACTTTGTACACGGAAGACGTGCAACACCACCGATCTTCGAGCGTCTACTGGGCCGCCGGCCGAGGAAATCTTGCCGTACTACGCAAAGCGATAAACCTAGGAAAAGCGCGCATCCCAACTCGCGGAGACTACGCTTCTGTGCGTGACGATGGGAGTGGAAGACGAACACACATGTCGCACAACAACAATGGGTTCCTTTACGGAAGACCTATTCCGCGACTGCAATGGGATATTGATAGGGATCATCCTATTTGTCTGGCGACTCGCAATGGACATGAGCATCTGGTCGGGTTCCTGCTCAATGAGGTCGGGTGTAGTCCACATATTCGAGATTGGCAAGATTTTTGTTTATTATCACTCGCTATTATGGGCGGCTTGAGTGAGGAGATGATCGGGACCTTTTTGCATCTGGGTGTCCATCAGTATATTAGAGGTATGAATGGTTACTGCCCACTTCAAATTGCCGCATTCAAAGGCGATCGGAATGTGGTGGAATTTTTGCTGGCGAGTACCCCACCGAACTATGTTGAGGAACAGATTCAAGACTCGTTTCAGTGTGCCTTGCTGGCAAAGCAAATACCGGTGGCTCTACTGTTGCTAGACCATGGAGGCGTGAACTTGAATTGTCGTCTGAATCGATGGGCGGAGGATCGAAAAACCTACATGACAACCCCGTTAGGATGGGCGGTATTCCACGAGGATCTCGATCTCGCCAAAAAGTTTCTCGATAAAGGTGCCGATACGGATTTTACTTTGTCCACGGGACAACGAGTGGCCATAGAGCGGCGGGTTCTTTTCGACGCTGTAGAGAGGAATCAGGTAGAAATGGTGGAGTTTCTAGTGAAGCAAACCACTAATCGTGTCGCGTGTACGAAAGCGTTATCGTTGGCTGTTGAGCGTGCCTTATCCAGTCATGACCCTACCTCTGCGGAAAATAAGGTGGTAAAAACACTGCTGAAGAATGGAGTCAACTGCAACTTTGAAGAAGACGACATTCGATCGCCGCCTCCTATTCCCCAACCTCGAGGTCCAGGAGTCATTGCGTGTAGTTATCCGATGAAGATCAGCCCCAAGCAAAATGGCGAGTTCATACCACCCATAGTCCATGCAGCCCAGGCCGGAAACCTGAGACTGGTACAGATTCTGCTTTCTTACGGCGCAGATGTCAATACCAGCTACCGACAACTGCGAGACACAAAGTCAAAGTTCTGCTGTGGGAGGATCCTGGATCTGGCCAAGGATCTGGGGCACCAGCAGATTGCGGATTTCTTGTTGAAATGTGGCGCACAGCCAGATCTGGGACGTCCTCCATATAAAGACTCCATGACATGTAGTGGTAGTATGCCTTGTCCTGTGTTTCAGGAAAGGATGACAGCACTGTGGAGGGAGAGGCATCCGTCTAAAACGTCATCTGTTGGTTCAGAACGAATGAGTGGGCAGGGGTCACAAATAGATTAGTACATTCTGAGTCAATCCCATCGTCGTGAAGTTTCATTATGATTTTTCCAAAATCGCGAGCATTGTATCGAGGTTGTAGCAGTAAAGTTTGAAGGGAAGCGGCTCACCTTAAATAAAGCTCGCTCGAATTCTGCCACCGCTTTTTACCATTGACCAATCACAACAACCTCCGCGCCAAGCACTTTCTGTCTCGGTCATTCAACGACGACCTCCATCAACACCTCCAATTCCTCCATCGTCGCCAATTCAACTCATACCACGGTCAATTCCGCCAAAAGTACGCCTACCTTTCATACCACCAAATTGCCACACTAACCCCGCAGAAGAAATAGCAAAATGCCAACCCCCGAATCCGCCGCCTTCCTGGCCAAAAAGCCCACCGTCCCCCCAACCTACGAAGGCGTCGACTTTGATGACAACGTCGCAATCCACAATGCGCGCGACGCAATTATCCGTGAGCAATGGGTGCGGAGTATGATGGCACGACTTGTGGGTGAGGAGTTGGGAAAGTGTTATGCGCGGGAGGGCGTGAATCATTTTGAGAAGTGTGGGAAGTTGAGAGGTTGGTCTACTCCCTCTTTCTAAGAGTTTGAGCTTGGAGTCTGGATTATTTTGGAGTTGGAAGGTGCTAATGCCTTTGGGGGGGTGGATAGAGCGATACTTGGAATTGCTCAAAGACCGCAAGATTAAGGGTTATTTGTTTGAGGAGAAGAATTATTTCAGCAAGAGCTCATAAGCGGAAACGACGAGGGGATTCACGACCGGATCAATGGGCGATTATTCTTCCACACATCCACACCAAGTTTCTACGTTAGAGAGTTGAATTCTGTCCGGAAGGGAAGTCAGAAGGGCCACTACGTTATGGACGCTATAGACGAGTGTTTTAAGGGTTATTGAGGGAGTCTCATAGTGTATTATTGTACATATCTACTACAACAAGTTTATTTCTTTCTTTCTCCTATATTTCCTAGATTTCATATATCTGGTCTAAATATGTTCCGAAATATCAACCATCAGACCTGCGGGGTATCGTCAAACATTCTCAGCGTCACTTTTATCCAGAACCCAACCACTCAGTAATAATCGCTGTCAGTCGTTGCAGATCTCGACCCAGGAAAGCCTCCGGGAAGACCCTTGTCAGTTCCTGGCGTGGCTTCATCTTCACTATCGTCTTCTAGCGCCAATGCAGACAACGACTGGTCTATCTCATCTGGCGGCGCACGCATACGGATGAGTTCGCTCTCTTCTAATGAAGGAGGCTTATACGCTGCTGGGGCAGAATGTATATCCCTTCCAGAGGGAAGATTGGATAGCAGTGGCTCTGAGGGCGGGATGGGTTGCGTATTTATCTATACGATTATCAGTAATGACCTCCTTGAGCAAACAGAAAGAAAATGGACTCACAGTATTGTTCATCTTAACCCACTTCCCCTCCAACATCTCAATAACCCGTCCCTCCTCTTCCCAACCCGCATCATCACCACGACCCAACTCATCGCCATGCACGACCCCTGAGCTCCCGGAGTTACTACTACTCTTCTCCAGCCGTCTTTCGTCGCGACGATCAGACCACCCTTTCTTCAATTTCGAGAATGCGCCTGATTTGCCACCCGCAGACTGACCCTCCGGTATCAGCGCTCTTTTGATCCCCAATGCCCCTTTACCTGCCCTCATCCAGGCGATCGCTTCACCAACTTTACCGCTCAATTCTGCATCAACGCCAAAGAACCGACAGGCCTTTGCCCGGGAGACTTTTATTACGTTCTGGACGTATTTGACGAGATCTTCGTCAATTTTAGCTGCCGTCGTACCCCCATTTCTACTTGCGCCAACAGAGCCCAGACCGCTGAGAGCTTGCTCAGCGTGCTCGGCACTTCGAACGCAAAGCCTTGCGAGAATCAATGCTCGCACTTTGGGGATCTCAGGCGCGTGGACCATCCACTCTTTATCATTCGGATTGCGCGCCTGAATACACGCGAAAGTGTACGCATCATCTTTCAAGACCGCTAGAAGCGTCGCTTCAGCCAACGCCAACGATGCAAGCGCCGTCTGCACCGTTGTATTCAATTGCGGCACATTATTATTATTCTCCTGCTGCGTCGTCGCAATTTCGTCGGATATCGTAAACGACCGCGCAAGCAATGTATGCGCCGAACCAGCCTGCAGCAACAACTTCGTCGCATTCTGCATCGCGAGCGCTTTCTGATCCGCCGTCGGCGTTGTGGACGCATACAACACCCTTAGGACCGTCACCCGCGCCATATTCGAGAGCACATACCCCAACGTCCCAACCACAAAGGCAATCTCAAAATCTATCCCGCGGCCTCGGAGGCGATTGTTCCCACTATTCCCGGTGCCCGTCGCAGCGGCAGATTTGAGTATTGACGACAGCGACGATACCAGCACGGGTCGCCATTCAACACTTATCTCTTCCTTGAGCGTGATATCAATATTCTCTTCCTCGCTCGCACCGATGCCGGCGGGCCTGACACATCGTCCGCTCAGACCATCGTTTATCGCGAATAAGTACGGGATATACTCGTTCAACGCATTGAGGACGACCTGTAAATTATTCTCTCGTTCTCGCGCGGACAGACGTTTGTGTGTTTTGAGTGCGATGCGGAGGGCGTGGCGGGCGGTGGAGGCGGTTTGAGGGAGGGAGGGGTGGGTGGAGGAGTAGATGTAGTTTTGGAATGAGAGGTGGGATGTTGTGGGGAGGTTGAAGTTGTATACCATTATAATTGCGGGAATATATATAGTTGAATAGATAGAAGTACCTAGGTATAGATTGGGGGTAAAGAAGTCGTGTCGTGAAGATTGAAGATTAAGGTGTGAGGGGAATGTTTTGGTGATGTCACGGATGATTTATTCAACAATGGGCGGAGACTTGGCAATATGTCATTCTACAAATACTGAACGGTATCATGAAGCTATAAGACGACTTTTGTAGATGAAGTTGGGTTGATTGATTATACTAAAGTAGCTCCACTGCAAGCAACTTCAAGTAGTGCTACGTGCTGTAGTAGATTCTTTTACTTCTGTATAAAGTCTCACGAAAACATGAGCAGGCCGAACCATGTTTTCAGTTCACTGCGAGCTTGATATTGGGATGAACCATGTAGTCTTTCGCGGTGCAAATTAGCGGATTGGCTGGTTGATTGTTGATTTCGTGGAGCAATTATTGTGTCGTTTTCGATGCCCACTCTACTTAATACAGAGGGAGTGGTGACCGATTGAATCAAGTCGTATTGATTCGTGGATGTGCGTCACGGGTCGTCGAGTACACGTGGGCTCGATATCGACCGTGTTTCAGATTTCGTGTGTTGGAGGACGACTGTTCTGTGGCCAAAGCGTGTTGATCTTCTCGACAGGGTGGTTTGGATGTTGGTTTATAGCTCGGTGTTGCATAATCACTCCCCACTCGACAAACTGCTCGGAGCGCTGCTGATAGCCGACGACGACGAATCATCAAATGGTTCCCTCGTCTTAACCTGCGAAGCCCATTCCCCAATACTCGTGGCGGACCCTCCCTCAATAACGATAGGATGCTCCTCCGCATCCTTACCCAACACCGTACCCGCATACCTCGATTCTTCACCCGTCTTGCTATGTTTCTTCTTCAATGCCGTCAAGTAATCCTCCTTTTCCAGCATATCGGCATCCACAACGTCGCCTTCGGTAGGTATGTATCCCGCTATTCGTCGAATTTCGCGGTTAACGGGGCCTGTGAACCATGATATGAAAGCCTCCAAACCACGAAGGTCTTCTTCGCCGCGCCAGTCTTCTTCAAAGTCTTTGATTTGTGGTCGTAGAGCGCCTGCGTCTTGGAGTGCGAGTTGGATGTCTTGAAGAGTTGGGACTGGGTCGTCTGGATGGCTGTTTGCGGCGTGTTCGGCGGCGGATGAGCCGAGAAGTAACAAATAGCGGATTGTGAGGTCTGCTAAAGTATCGAGAACTGAAGGTCGTGATGAATGGTAGCCTGCTGCGCGGAGGATTTGGATGATGGGAGGACGCAGGAGCGCATTGTGAAGGTTGTGAGGGCCGGACATGGTGGCGCTGAGATGAAAGTGAGTTGACAATAATGATGTGAGATAGATGTAAATAGATAAATCAGGGAGCTTCCCTCTCCCAATAAATTATCGCAAGACCATGATCAATGTGTTGGTGAGTTGACAGTGAGCGATCGAAAGCGAAGGATTCACTTTAGCTGGCTGATTGACGGGAAAGACAAGCCTAGAGCTCGGGCCGCCAAATTCCCCGGCCTTAGCTTGCCTTGCTCAACCAACTTCATCCACAACTCATGCCTCCTCTTCAACCTCGACCACTAGTCCAGTGACATGGGTTGATGACAAGACAAGATGTCAGAACCTACAAAACCAAAACTGAAAATCTCCTTTGCAGCAAAAAAGTCTGAACCACCACCAGAAGAGGCACCAAAACCCCCGCCTCCTCAAAAAAAGCTTACACTTAAATTCGCTCCCAAAGCATCAGAAGAACCTGCCCCTGCCGCTGTCGACGCAGCTGCAACAAAACCAAAGAAAAAACGACCTGCGAAACCCAAAACAGACGCAGGACCGTCAAAGAAACGACGCAACGATGCAGGATCTGGCGACGACTCGGATGCTGCGCCAGCCCCTCCAGTCCAAGCACCACCAACGGGCATCAAACGCATCAAACTCTTGAACACCGCGAAAGAATCCGCCGTAAAATCGATCAAAATCAAAAACAAACGCAAAGTAGCAATTCGTCCATTGGGTGTTGGATATGATTCGGAAGCGTCTGATCTAGAAGTGGATCCTCATATTGAGGAGGACTTTATCCTGCGCATGGTACCAGGTGATGACTGCGAGTATATTCGGCAAGCTATTAATGAGCGAACTCTCGATCGATCGCAGATTGGAATCAAACCGCTTACTCGCGAGGGGAGACGGGCGATTGTTAGGGTTCGCGACAGACAATATGCGGCTACACTCGTGGATCTTCCGTGTATCATAGAAGGAATGAAGAGCTGGGATAAACGCATGTTTTTCAAGTCAGTGGATATCACGCAGATGCTGCTGGTTTTGGGTCCGGTGCAGAATGAGCAGGAAGCGCTGGAGTATCCTCTGCCGAAAGATGTTGAGGTGTTGGATGACAAGACTTATCAATACGCACATGGTATTACGCCACCGATGAAATACGTGAGGAAGAGACGATTTCGCAAGCGAGTCAGTGCGCGTACTATTGAGCAAGCAGAGAAGGAGGTCGCAAATCTGTTAGCGCAGGATGAAGCTGCTATACGGGCACCTAGATTTGAGCTTGTTGATGCTACTTCTCTGTCTCGCGCTGAGGGAGTTGTTGACTACGAGGATGAATATGATGACGAGCAAGATGCCTATGGCGAGGCTGATTACGACATGCAAGACGAAGAAGACGGCCAGGCCGATCTGTTTGAAGACGAACTTGCCGCAGATCTGGAGGCAGCGCTGGCTGCAGGTGCCGACGAGACACAAGACATGGCAGAGACGCCAGCTGCACTGGCACCAGAAGAATCCGCCACTCCATCGGGTCCAAAGCCAGGTGAAGAGTCGTCTGGTGACGAAAGCGAGGAAAGTGACCGTGATGCTGACGGTGAAGCCGACGGAGAGGATGAAGAGGACATGGATGAAGAAGCGCTTGAACGACGTCGCGAGATCCAGGAACAGCGCGAAATGATTACCGAGTTGGAGGGGTTGATTGCGCAAGAAACTGCCAAATACGAGATGCAGACGAACAAGATTCTCAAGCAGAAGATCGGAAGACGTGTGCAGCAGTTGAAGCAGGACCTGGCGTTGAAAAAGGCATCTATTGGAGAGACCGAGGGAGAAGCTGCTTAATCTTTTATCCTGACTATGTTTACTGTTTGATACCCTGCATGTTTACGGACCGGAGCACATCACAATGGAGGCGTTAATCTCTTTAGCATCTATCTATAATACATCATCATTTTCAAAAATATTATACAGCAGCGTGCCCCGTCGCATCCCTAACGGCCCCCTTAACATCCACCTCCCGATCCGTCCTCAACTTCTCCTGGCGCACCTGCCTCCTTTCTGCATCCACCCCTCCACCAACTTTATCTTCTTTGTCCGCATCCCCATAATAAGCCGGACTCTTCGCCCCAACTTCCTCCCGTCTCCCCAGCCCCAACATCCGATCATGCTCCGCCCTTTTTCGGTCCATCTGCGCAGCCGTATCCTGCTCAAAACCAGGCGTACTTGTCCCCACAGCACCGGCATGAACACCCGGCTGAACACGCTGATGCGGCGCAGTCTCGGAATGATTATCCTCCACGGCATGCGCAATATCGCCTTCGCGGGGTTGTTGCTCTATGCCATACTCTAGATCGACATGGCCGCGTTTCCCTTCGGGCTTGGTTTCTTGCTCGTGTTTTTGGCGCAGTTGGGCTAGTTTTTCGTCGGAAGATGGGTTTGAGTCGGCCGTGCGGTGGATTGGTTTTTGGGGTGGTTCGCCGTATTCGTGGGCGCGAACTGAGGAGCCTGTGCCTGAGGTTGCGTACATGAGGCTTGAGTCTGGTGCGGAGGGTTGGTTGGGTTGACCGCGTTGTTCTTGCGGGTTGCGGGAGATGGGGTTGGAGGGTTGGGTGTAGGCCGTTTCTTTGGAGGGTTGGGGGGTGTCGGTTTGGGAGGTTGTGTCCATTTTGTTGGTTTCGAGTGTGTTGTTTTTGATTTAATTGATCTGGTAGGTGTATGTTCTGGAGTTTGTAGGAGTTGTTGCATCGCGAGAGAATCTACCGTGTATGTTAAATGTTGGTGATAGTTATACGGCCGATGATATGGCAATGACGTCAACCTGGGGCTGTAGTGTGTGCAGCGTAATTGGCCGATTGAGACATCCTCAACATCTTCTTCTGGCCCGTCTTTACTGCTCTAAACAAATATCTCGAACTCCAATTACCTATGCTTGAATAACCCCTTGAGACTGTACCATGAAGCTATTCAGCAATGAAAAACGCATCTGATAAGCGGATATCAACGGCTATCCGTATCACTAATCGTATCAGCCGTCACATGCCTCGGCTGAAATCCAGCCTGTGACAAGCTGACAGCCTAGCTATTTAATTCTCCAGCTACAACTACCACGATGACAACCATACCATGAACCAATAACTCATTCATTCTAATATCCAGCAGAATAAGATACTAAAATGTCGAAACAACTCTTCTCGATCCCCATCGCCTCCACTAACGGCAGCTTCACCTGCACCATTCCCTCCGACGCGCCCGAAAACAGCACCATCTACCTCCTCACATTCACATCTCCAGCCGATAATCGACTCATCCCTGAATTCCTCGACTCGTTTTTGTTGGCGCTCGATATTCTGGAACACAATTATCCAAAGGGTGTACTGATTACGACCAGCGGAATCCAGAAATTCTTCAGTAATGGGCTAGACCTCGAGTCGGCGCTTTCGTCGCCGGGGTTTTTTGAGAGGCATTTGTATCCATTGTTTAGGCGGTTGTTGACGTACGTCTTTCCCCTTCAATTCGTTTCAACTATCTGTAGAGAGCTCAGTGAGAAAGCTAATGGACGTGACACTGGTAGATATCCCATGCCAACAATCGCACTAATAAACGGCCACGCCTTCGCAGGCGGCTTCATGCTCTCCATGTACCACGACTACCGCATCCAGAACCCCAAGCGCGGATTCCTGTGTCTCAACGAAATCGCCCTCGGCATCCCGCTCGCACCACCCATGCGCTCTATATTCATGCACAAAATCCAAGATGGAGCCATAATTCGCTCTATGATCCTTGAAGGGAAACGATTCACGGCACAGGAAGCGTTAGAGGGTAAGATTGTGGATGGATTGGGAGAATTACCAGACGCAATAGAGTTTGTGCAGAAGAGAGGGTTGTTGAAGATTGGTGCTTCGCCGAGTTTTGTGGCGTTGAAGGAGAGGTTGTGGGCTGGGGTGTTGGATTCGATTGATAATCTCAAGGGGTGGGATGAGGCCGATGAGGAGAGGGCGAAGAGGTCTGTTGCTGCGGCGGAGGAGGGGAAGGGGAGGGTGCTGAAGTGGGAGGGTAAGTCGAAACTGTGATTGTTTAGATAACAACACTGGGAATTATATGTAAATAGATCATCCTTTTGATTGCTCTTGTCTAAAATATAGTACATTGGGTGAGCCTGGTCTAAGAGTTGTCCGTCATAGGATGGCGCGAGATGGTCGTTGGTTTTTGTTCTCTAAGAACATACGCTGGACGTAGCTGGTTGCATCTATCTTGACCAGGTAATGCCGCCATGCATAGCGTTGAAGAGCCACTGGTCATCCATCTCAGTCATCACTCCGACATGGCATCGCCATGGAGTCACGTGTTATGTTTTCCTTCCTCCATAGTTATGTCTGTCAAGTCTTCCGCTCCCTCTTCCCCCTCCCCCCCTTCGCCGGACTCTCAATCCTATCCGTCAACGGCCTATACGGCGCCGCAACAAAATGCTCCGGCGCTCTTTGATTCGAATCCTGCCGCGGCACGCCTGCAAACGGTCTATTCCGCTGCTCTTCATGCATTTTGTCCAACGGTTCGCCGACAATGTGATACTTGGCCCAGTTGATTGGTGGCATGCGCACCACGTTTTGCGGTTTGGGGATTTTGCCAAACTTGTTTTTTGACTGTTGTTCCTCTTCTTCTTCTGATTCGTCTCCGTCGTCGTCGTCTTTCATGGTAATATCCGTATCGATGAATTGGTTATCTTGTTGACTGAGGTTGCCAGCTAATAATTCCCGCGAGAAACCCTCTGGATCAGCCGCTGCAGCTCGTTTCAGCTCATCTAACGCTTTTATATCGTTCAACGCCTTTTGTTTCTGGAACTGAAGTAACGAAATCGCGGACCGGAGGGCTATGACGTCCGCGTTATCGCTTTCTGATATCGGAATGGGGCTCGGCTCTGGTCTTATCGGGCTCGGCGGTGGGTACGGAGGTGGTTGTTGCTGCTGCTGAGGTTGTTGTTGCGGTTGTTGCGGCGGCGGCATTATCGCCTGTGGGTTGACTGGTTCATTATATCTGGCCGGATTTGAAGTCACATTAGAAGTGTTATTGGGTTTCGTCACAGTCATCGCTGTCGCTGTCGCAGCTGGCTCCTCTATCGCAGGCGGTGGTACTATCGTTGCTCCACCAGGGATCGGGGCGAGATGCGCCAACACGGGAGTGACGGGCGAATAAGGCGGTCGTTCCGGTGTGCCTTGGCGTTCGGGAGTAGGGTTTTGAGGGGTGTTATCGCTCGCGCTGCGATCTGACGGATTATCGTTATTATCCATCGTATAGATCTGGGTATTATGGTGTGGGTGTGAGGATGCGAGAGAAAGAGTGATGGTTGCCTCCCCGCCGGAGATTAGGTATCTGATGGGCCGACGAGCTGATTACATAAGCTGATCGATAAGCACATAACCCGTACTTGCAAGCTACAGCATGCTGTGTCAACTAACCTAACACTATATCTGGCTACAGTCCAGCTATAGTTATCCAAGATGGAAGTGCCCCTGAAAGTCTGTGTTCTATTCTTACCCAGTTGTTAAATGCCGCTTCCACGGCTAGCGTGTCGATATTAGTCGAGTCGCCCACTTCATCTTCCCAATTCCTATCGTGTTGACATTTGGACGCGCTTATAATGATACGCCAGCATCTGTGGGCAAGGCGTTGTCCAACTCCATGTTCTTTGCGATGCCATTTCCCTCGCAATCTCGCTCGGTTCTCTATTTATCCTTCACCGGTACGTTCTCGGATGATACGTGGTTATGGTGACGCAGCCTTTCATAATCACAGGATGAGTCCGTTTCCTATAATTCAAGCACATCTTCAAGATTACTCACACGGCATAGAACTCGACCCGCATCATTATACAAGCGGGCGGTGGCTTCGCAACGACCAGAAGGAGAGAGAGATGCGTTACATTGAATTTGATTTCGATGCGCTTTGCGTGAGGATTCTTGAGCTATGTCCGGGGGCCGCGTCAATTTCAGACTGCGAAAAAATAGAAGGAGGATTCAACCGTGTTTTCATCTTTACCTTGGACAATTCTGAACGCATCGTGGCACGGCTACCATTTACCTTGGCTGGACCATCGCAAATCACAACTTCTTCTGAAGTTGCTACAATAAAATATTGTGAGCTAGAACTATATCCTCTTAGGATATACTGAGTGATGACTGATCCACGCACAGTACAGGCTAAAACCAGTATCCCGATCCCCACTATCCTTGACTGGGATAACGAGCCCTCAAATTCGATTGGAAGTGAATATATCATCATGGAGCATGCCGAAGGTGTTCAGCTACACAAAAAATGGCCAGAGATGACTGGTGATCAACGAGTACGGTGCATAGATCAGATCTACCGGAAAGTGAAAGAGATGGTGGACTTGGAATTCTCCGCTTTTGGGAGTATTAATTTCGAAGGGAGACTTCAACCGTGCTTCCAAAAACAACCTTTAGGCGGTGGCTTTTGTGTCGGACCACATTGCGGATCCAGATATTGGGATTGCAATGCTAGCGAACCAAAGTACTATCATAACACGCGGCCTAATCAGGGACCATGTAGGTTGTCCAGGACAATCATTGCTTTAGTGACGTTGCTTACATTACCCAGGGACTGCTCTTGATCAATATTGTGATGGCCTTGTTGATGCTGGTGTTTGCAGGATCCCGCCTAAATATTTTTCAGCACATAAATGGGCCTCTTATCATGGTTCGGTTCAAACACACTTGGAGCTCCTCGAGTACAGCCGGTCTGTACTTAAGGAAATGTGTGCAGACTCTCGGATCCAAGCGGCTGCAACGCCAACGTTGTTCCATCCCGATCTACACAAACGAAATATCTTTGTGTCGGAAACCGACTCGTCAAAAATAACAGGCATCATTGATTGGCAGTCAGCTAGCGTCGAACCCGCGTTCTGGTATGCGGATGAAGTACCGGATTTTGCCGTTCCTGATGATTCGGAAAATGATCTCTCCGCGAAGGCTTTTGATGCTTGCTCTCGCTTTTTCACTCCGAAACTAGCGGGCCCTAGGTTAATGGATGAGAATCTCTTCCGGCCGTTTCTCTACAGCTACAGAACATGGAAAGACGGAGCTGTTGCCCTACGCCATGAACTGATTGAGACTACCCGAAGGTGGAACGAACTAGGTTTTGCTGGCTCCAGTCCCCATATACTACTTCCTTCGCCAGATGAGCTAGTGAAGCATGAACGAGAGTACAAGCTGTTTGTAGCAGCGCAGGAATTGAAGCATGACCTCTCGAATCTGCTTGATACCGCGATGGATGGATGGGTCCCTTTAGATAAATGGGAAGCGACCAAATTAGCCCATGCAGAGATATTTCATGGCATGTTGGCTGCGGTGTTGGCAAATAAGGACCCTGATCCTGAAGAGCCAGTGACGGACGAAGCGGTTCTTAGATCAATCTGGCCATTTGACCTTACGTCTTGATTAGCAGTTGGGTTTGGACCACGGCAAACAATCATTCCCGAACTCCGACTGCGGTATTGCATCAATTTGTAGGTACAGGTTAGCAATGTAAGTCGTCTTAAGGAGTGGACCCAGTTGTCCTTTGGCAATGGACTCAAGGCTCTCACCTTACAGATCGATATCAACATACTGTTCGGTCGCCGCACGGTGTCTGTTTGTCAGTCATCAAAATCTCGAATTTGGGTAAGTAGCATGTCTATCCCAGGCTGCTTCAAGAACTGTTCTCCACTAGTATGTTGTATCCTGGTGTCACAGTTTCACGAGAGCTGTACTACGGCGGGTGCCTACGCCTCTATATTTCGGTAGGAATGTCATATCAAATACGCATTTTTAATTATCTTGTTTTATGTTATTCCCCCCAGAATCTGTCAAGTAACTTCGAGATTCAAGCTTCTTTCAGAAAAAGGAACAAGACTGGAATTGTAAGAACGATATCTACCGACGCAAAGTCACCTCCGTCCATCCGGCTACTACTGATCAATTCCAACCAATAACCCCCTTCCCCAGAATACTCATCTCACTCACATCTCGACTTGACAAGAGTAAAGTTGCCTGTCTCCCCACAATCCCAAACTCGGAAACTCTAAAGTCAAGTTTGTATGGAAGATAGAACTCTATTCGTCCCGTGCTGTGCTGCGGGCTGAGTTCAAAGGAATATAGTGGTTTGCTGTTCTGGAGATCTGTTGGGGTCATGAGGTCTCCGTATTTCCTTATAAAGAGAGGTAAGTAAACGCACAAGAGAATCGGGATTTGGTTTCCAACTTACTCGATTCGCATGGTGAAAGTTGTTATGTTTTTGAGCGTATGGAGAGAGGTGTGATCTGATGTGCTCAGTGTAGCATGGGTCTGGTGAGGGTTCTCGGTGTTGCTGAAGGATAGCACAAGCTCGGGCGAAGTCGATGTTTTGACGTCTTGATAGGGAGATATAGCTGCAATCAGGCCGCCTCGACTGGCTCGGGGATTCATGTCACCACACATGATTATTTATTGCTGGTATGCTGGTTGAACTCCGGGGTACTATGTAGACTCTCAAGTTGAGGATGAAAACGAATGTTGTGATATGTTTCGTGAGATTCGGCTCGGTGCACTCTACCTTGGTAATATGAGGAAAGAAGAATAGTCATTGCTGAATATAATAGACCCTGGGTGCCAAAGCCCATTGCTGCTCAAATCTGCTCAAATTGGGGCTTGTCTTGCTCAGGTGGAACACAGGGTACCCATCAAGCTCAAGACCATTGATTACACATTGTATCCAATTGGAGTACTTTCAATTTAATCCCATACTACATGGTTTGCTGGCACCTAGGAGATCTGTGCATACCAGGGTCCGTTTACAGGTAGTATTGTGAACAGGACTTGATACACTCCCGCCAGGTACCCATATCTTGTACCTACTTGTGGAGGAGTTGAATAGATTTGCACGCGTCGAAAACTGCCAACTAATCACTACTCTAAATAACAACTTCTTAAATCCTGCTTTAGCCTTGTACTGTATATCTTATATGGGAAATACTGCTGCCTCATAGCTTAAAGGAGACTTCCCCCTGAATACCCCGAGAAAATCTCTCTTCAATAACTTTCCAGTTTATAATCTTCCAAATCTCTGTGACATATCCAGCCTTGTTATTGAGATACTAGACCGCAAAGTTGTCATATCAGCCCTCTTCCTAAAATCCGTTCAAGGGACATATCGGAAAACTACTGACCTGCAAATAATACGCATGCTCCCACATATCCACCCCAAAAAGCGGCACAACACTCTCATCAGGGGTAACCACCGAATCCTGATCTTTAGTCGTCACGATTTCCAGACTCCTAGTCTTCTTCTCTGCCGGACCCTGTTTCACGATGAGCCATCCCCAACCGCTGCCCTGGATACCGAGGAGCGTCTGCTTAAAGTCATCAATGAATCTATCAACGCTGCCCCATTTGGCTTCAATTGCGGCTTTGATGTTCGGAGCAACGGCGTCGATGTTTGTTTCTGCTGAGCCTGCAGGGGCGAGATTGCGCCAGAATAGGGAGTGGTTTATGTGACCTCCGCCGTTGAATTTGATTTTCTGTTGAAGGGCGAGTAAAGTGGGAATGTCGTTGGAGGTGGTGGCGGCTTGTTGGGCTGAGAGGGCGGCGTTTAGGTTGTTGATGTAGGTTTGGTGATGTTTTTGGTGATGGAGGGTCATTATCTCGGTAGATATGACTGGCTCAAGAGCCTTGGTTTTGTATTAGCTGAAGCTCATGGGATGTAGAGTGTTTTGCGATGAACTTACATCGTAGGCATAAGGTAAGGGAGGTAGTGTGTACATCTTGGGAAGTGCTGGCTGTCTGATTTCAGTTAGATTGTTGTTGTTTTAAGCAGAGAAGGAACGAGAACTCGAAGAAAGATTCTAGACGAGGTCAAACCCGGGGGTGTCTCTTATACGTATCCCCCAGTTCAGGCGAGAGATAACCACCAAGGTACATACCTAATTGCGAGTAGTTGCCCCTCCAAGTCATTCCGACCTTGATTGTCTCTTTTCTATATTAGTAATCTTCCATACTTAATAGATCTAGTAACACCTATTGGAGCACATTATTAAGCCGTAAAATTCATGTATAGACAGTGGAGTCTGGAGATGCGCGGGTTTGAGCACTAAAAGCCCTAGCCCTAACCCTACGTGCGAGGTACTTTCGCCTTCTCTGTGCCAATCACCATATATTTCATTATCCACCATTGACAAAAATACATTCATAATAGATAATGTCTTTTGCAGTATTTTAAGACCTCTTGGCGCGATAAAACTTGGCAATCCTATGAAGCCTTCTTTAGCACCACGGCCCTCGTCATGGATTTAGATAGATTGGAAACAAACCTTGACAACCCCTCCTCTAATATCTCCCTTTCAACTGAGAATATGACACGAAACCAGCCTGCAGTCTCATTATGATAAGCATGTCCGGATGACATCTCCACTCCGATTCTTTGAAGCTGCTGGGACAAATCTAGCTCTGCGGCCCATTCACCTTGAGTATCGACGATTTCAGGGTTCAAGCACTTGGACAAGTCGATCCAGAGGAAGAAACCTGCGTTACTAGAAAATGGAATAAGCATCAGCCCGTTCTCGTTCTGGGGGTGAGGATCTGTGGGAAAGACCTACCAGCCTCGTGCATAAGGGATCGCTGCCCCGTCTAAGATTTGTACCGCAAAATCCCGCTGCGAACGAAGTAGTTCGCGGCTTTCCTGAAGGAAGCTGTCTATAAATTCATGATCCTCAAGGATAGCGGTGGCAATGCTGCAGGATATTTCTGAAGGCCAGTGAAAGCGACTGAAAGCACAAGTTAGATACTTGCCGCAAAACAAGGAAAGTCACACAGTCAAAATAGTTCGGCTCACCTGATTGAAAGAGCAGCTTGCATAAACTTCTCATTATGGCTAATCAAACAACCCAGTCTCAATCCTGCCGCCGCGAAATCCTTCGACATCCCGTACAACACATGAATTAGGGCTGGATGCACGCCCAAAGGGGCCGGGTCAATTGACAGAATCGAGACAAATCCACTAGGAGAATCTTCTTCATAAACCGATAATGCATATATTTCGTCGCTGATGAGGTGGAGTTGATATTTCTGACAGAAACGCATCAACGCCTCCAGGGTCTCACGCGGATAACATCGACCGAGTGGATTGTGTGGGTTACAGATCAGAACAGCCTTGATTGAGACGCCTTTTTCGCGCGCTTGTAGAAATGTCTTTTCGTACTGGCCCACAGCCTGTACACTGAATGGATCATCCCCGCGAAAGGGGGCGTAGATTAGTCGGCAACCGGAAGGAACTTGGAGATCTCCATTGAAAGAGCCATAGATGGGCTGGCCCAGCAATATTCCGTCGCCGGGATCGGTCAGACACATGGCATATATTGCGTTCAGACTCGTTACGCCGCTAGTAAAGAGAATGTGATCTGCTGTGATCGAAGTAGCCGGGCGGAAATAGGTAGTAATCAGCTTAGCCATGGCTTCGCGAAGACGCTTGGGGCCGAAGGGGCCTTCATTATATGTCAAACTGGTGTTGTCGAAATGTGGCAATGCCTGTTTTCTTCATCTTAGTAGGACTTTGTACTAATATTTGTTGCTCAAGGTTTCACCTTTGTCCGAATGTATTCAAGGAGGACGTCTTGCATCAGAAACTAGGATCTTGTTAGTCGATAAATGCATGCCCAAGACGTATTCTGGAATATGAAGCTGTTCGTATTGTTAGCTTACATTCTCAGCATTGCCAAAAGACACGATGCCCTCCTTGGTGCCTTTGTTGTATGGCTCCCTTGGCCGGAGATAGCCATCAGCTAAACCGGCCTTGACATACGTTTCACCGCGGCTTGAGAGCATGTTGCAATACTCGATATGGGGGTTGCTGAAGATGGAATATCTTTCTAGACCCGCTCCTTGACTCTGAATTTAGACGGATTAAAGAGGAAGCAAGAACCTGCCTCAATAAATACCGTCAAACTTGGTGTGGTGTAATGGCTATGATGTCGAATTAATTCAATCATTTCAGGGCAGTGCAATTCTCACCATGACTAGCCATACTACGTATGTAAAGATAATGAGAAGGATGCGACGTCAAAGTGGGTTTTTCATCTGGATCCAACATATTCGAGTGCATCAAGCCACTCACAATAGGGCTGTTAAATGGCTGGCCAGCTAGTGCGCCTTCTATCTACATGTAATGGCTATAAAATCCCCCACTCCTGGGCTCTTCAGTGGATTTTTAGAGCACGTTATCAGTCTTTGACACCTATTGAGCAAAATTCTATGAGCACCTCGACGCCTGCTCTTCTAGTATGTATTTACTTACTATCTATAATATAATTAATATTAGTATTCTTCTTATTCTATAGAATCTATACGTTATGTACGTATCTGTAATAGCCCTTGTCAACAGTTGTCGGATAATTGTCAGATAATCCGGATTTCAAACGAGGCCGAAAGATCCGACATTCGATCTTACAGGTCTAAAAAGGCACCGTAGGGCATATATCTGGGCACCTAGATTTCAGCCCAATGTTCACCCCTCATGATAGCTCATAAATCACCCCGCAAAAGATGTTTATAAAGACCTAGCTTTGAAACCTGATGGAGAGATAGAGAACTGAATACACACAATCTTGCTAGTCACTTCTTTTCTTCTCATCCTAATAAAACACTCTTCAGGATTAACCTGGAATAAACCGACTAATCTGAAAGAAAGACGTCTCCCACCTTTACTGTACTTAGAAAAGAAAAACAAAGAACGACAACACGGATCAAGGATTTCATGCTTTTGCATGCATAATTTGATGCGTTGAGATATACCGCTGAAGATTGTTACGTACAATCCAACAGGTATAGTAGCATATCTACTCCGTATTTATTTTATAATTGCGATAGCCATTACAAAACCTTGTAGCTGCGACTCTGCGATGGATATTCTGCCCTATATGCCAGCTGGCTGCTCTGCATTCTAAAGCCTTTTTTTAAGAAAAGAAGAAGAAAAAAAGAGAGATAAAGAGAAAATTGGTACTTCATTTTCCAATCGGAATATCGAACCCCAGCTATGTCTCATCCATTTAAATTTACAGCATCCACCCGATTCTGAGTACATCAGATGCGTTGCGCAGACACTCTGGGCCCTCATGTTCCGGAGGACATTGGAGACTGAATTCTGTTTGAAGACAATAGATTCTGTCTCCCTCTGGGGTCTTGGCGTCAAATTTGACGCTCCATTGTCCCTGTACAAAGGAGCCACGAACCATCAGTTTTGGCCTGCTTCAAACGACAGTCATCAAATAATACATACCGGAGCGACCAGCCAGTCTGCAAACCAAGTTGCGTAATCAATAAATACAGGCCCTTTACTTGGGGGGCATGCTTTTTCTGGTTCGTTCGAATCAGGAGGCTGGTGCATCTTCTCGAGATAGTCACAGATGTGAAAAGTGCCATTAAGCGCGCCAAATTCTCCAGTGTTTGCGGTCACATTGATCTGATATTCGACGGTTGAGGAACCCGAGATGTCACGGGTCAAGTTGCCTGCATATTATATACCTCAGTCAGACAAATTATTCAAGCGGATTTAAGAAACAGGGTAGTAATAATCACCCCAAATATAAACGTCTTCTTCTTCATTACTGGACACTCCAGCCAGATCAGAAATCACATCCAAGCAGACGGTCAAATCATTGTAAAGACATACAGAATAGGCATCTGGGGACGGTTGATAATACGCTCGATGGCTAGAATATCGCTTTTCCGAGACTCTGGGCATAATGTAACAATAGAATCGCCGGGTATGCCTCCATTTTCCAGTGTCAAAGGATGTTGTCGGTCTCGCTCGACTGCTCTGCCTAATGCAGTGGTGCATAGCACAGAGATGACCCAGAGTAGCATGGTGGAAGGTAAGAATTGGGCGCAGTATGTGGTTAGAAACAAAGGGAGCTAGAGTGCAGGAAAATTGGACGAGAGCAGAGATAGATGTAAGATCATATGGCTGGTTAATGTATAGGGGTCGGAGACCAAATCTACTCTGTGCTCCAGACCCTGACTGAGGCTGAGTCCCCGGGGCTACGTCATTGCGCAGTGACTGACTCGCGTTAGAACTTATTAGCAGGCCCCGTTCCCCATTTGGGTAGAATATTAGAATACAAGCTGTACGAGAGTATAATGCAGTCTCTTTCTCTATACAGAGCCCTGCAATGTCAGGTTGACCCTAAAAAAGTCCTTCCCTGTCGTGATTAGTCTGCTGTCAAGACTCACGGATAGGGACATTTAAATTTCTTAGCGAAGTATTTCCGAAACTGCTGACTGTCATTGAGTGACATGGACCCCAAAAAGCTGCACTGTTCCTAGTTTTATTCACACTGTGGGAGCTAGGTGCATGCAGCAGATATTTTTATTCTTCATGTCGTGCGTAGGCTGACTGTGTGGGAATATAATCTCTTCTATCACAATGAGTGCAGCGATCCTAAATACGTACAGTCTTCTTTCATCACAATCAATCTATCGAGTAGTAACCAATAAACTTGATTAACCCAATGTTGGCCCCTAAGTACATTGATGAGCTATGAAGGTCAAGCAAACCGAACATTAGTGGCAGATAGTCAGTATTCCGCCATGTCTCGGCTGTCATCGCTGAGCCGCAAGAGATAAATTGTTGTCCGCTGTGCTGAATGATCCTGGGAATTTGACGAGGCTCGTAAAGAAGGGATGTCTTGTATCGAGTCATATGTACCCAATACAGAGAGAAGCACGGCTCTCGTCCTGCCTACTAAATAGTCGCCGAATACAACCACATCGAATCAGCATGTTTCAGGAATGGAAGGCAGATTCTGTCTTGTTGATTTTCATTTTCTTTTCATCGTAGCATCTAATCATAAATTTAAGTAACTTCCACCAGGCCAGTAACAATGTAAAAAAAGCAGGACGATACCTTGCAAATACACGCTCGTTTACATTTAACTCATAACTTCCATTTACCTTATCATGAGACTTCTTACCTTTTTCTTATTTGCAGCACCTCTCCTCGCCCACCCTACAGTGAGTGCTGATGAGAAGGCACAGCTCCAGGAAAGGGCACCTTCTTTCGAATGGACTGCATGGGGCGACTCATATGCCTCTGGTGTTGGCTCTGGAAGCTACACTTATGGACGCCGGTGTCTACGCTATGACCAAGCTTACCCCGTTTTGATCGAAGATGACCCAGACAACCTGCTATCTGGATCAGGAGGCACGTTTAACAACGTCGTCTGCTCCGGGGCTAAAGCTGAAGAGGTAGAGGAATACCAGTTCTATACGGAAGATCAAGGCTCCGGTCAACCCAACTGGCAATTCTATCCAAGGCCAAGCAGTGGCAAACCCACGATGGGCACACTCAGTGTCGGCGGAGATGACATTGACTTTCCAGGCATTTTGAATAATTGCATCATGGATGGATTTCCGTGAGTTGAACAGGCCAAGTTCCCTCCTCCCCCTTCCTTGGGAACGGTTATCTGAAAGACTAACACTGACACCTCTCTAAGATGGCCTTTGAGTTCAGGTTTCACACAGCGTACTTGCGACGAGCAGAGGGATCTATCATGGTCCTTGATTTGTCAAGACGGGGACAAAAGCACGCCAAGCATTGATTTGATATCCAAGATCGATTCAGTGATCAAAAAGATCGTCCAATATGGCCAGAGTGCAAGCGGTAGTAGCTTTCGACTTTACGTGACTGGTTATGGTAGATTTTTCAACGATCAAGACACCGGCTGCGATACTGTGACCTTTGCGAGAACAGCAAACCCTAACCCTGATGGCCAGCAGCACACTTTGTTGACTACGGACTTGCGTTCCGACTTCAACGCGATGAGTCTGACGTTGAATGCTGCGATTCAACAGGCCGTTAACCAAAATAGTGGAAGCAATGTTAAGTATATGGACATCGACGGCTTGATGGGAACAGGACACCGCTTCTGCGAGCCAGGTATCCAGGAACCAGACCAGAACAACCCTAACCTGTGGTTCTGGCACTATCCTTACAACCAGAATGACGATTCGACGAACCCCACCATCGCATATTTGAACAGCGTTGAGCAGGACAACGTCAACACCCTCGCCTGGAATCAAAGTTCGACACTTTGGACAGACTATCTCGCTGATTTCTGGACAAAGGTTGACTATGACCAGCTGAATCGGACAGTAGTTGACAACGTGACTGCCCAGTTAGATATTTGGCCAGATGTCATTGGCTCCCGCGCGAAGGTGTTTCATCCACAAGTGGCTTTTCATCAGGCCATATACAAAGCAATCGTAACACAGTATATTTCAGACACTAAGCCCTCCTATGCCAAAGGCACATGTTGCTTCCATCTCGATGAGTGGGAAAACTGCAACCCGGAATCAGATGATTTGTATGCAAATATAACCCTTCTCGATAACAACAAAAATGTCATATACCAGACGCCAGGGTCAGATTTCCAAAATGGCGATCTGGGTGACCCAATCAACGTTGGCAACGGTACGACTGTACAAGGCCCTCTCCCCTACTCACTCGCCATCACTGGGGAACATGAGCATGATTATATTCAGTTTACCTATGGAAGTCTGAGCTGGCAAAGCAAAGAACCGAATGGAGGAGCACAATGTACTGTCGGCGGTTGGAATCCTCGTGACGGACCCGAGTGTGAGATTATCGACTACGCCGCAGCGGAGAACCAGATGGATTGCTGTTTCCCATGTTAGACACACTATCGCAGATTGTGTATTAAGAAGCAGTTACTCCAAGTTGAGGTGCTTTCTGGATCACAGAAGTTGGAGGATTTGAGATTAGGGCAGGCGATCTAGAGTTCTAGATGTGGAATGCTGATTTTACTCTTTTCTATTGAGGTATAGGACTCTTGTCTAGGCCTGGAGCTGAAGGGAAGTCAGAGCTGGGATTTGAAGATATATTGAAATGTACTATAGAATTAAAAACCCTAGTAAATTGAAGATACAGTCATATGAGGGAGGCAGATACTGGGTGTAAGAACAAGTCGCAAAGTTAGCTATAGATATATCAACTACTCTGCTTCCCACGTATCTAGAGTCTTTCCTCTGGGTTGATTAATGGCCGGCGCTCATCAGTAAATTTGATCGTGCCATCAAACCCTATTCTACCACTATAGAGGAGTAGAATCACACCTTGGCCAATCGCAAAGATAGCATTGTTGACACAGGCCCATCCCACCCAAGGGTACCATTCCAGCAATATGGCCGGCTTTGATCCGAGCTGCCACATATTAGGGGGAAGAATCAATCTGAACGGCCATGAGATGGCAAGAAGGAGAAATGTGAAGAAATGAAGACCAAGTGTCCAGTTGCTTAGGGCATTTGGATGACCTGCAGATGGCATGACATGAGCCTGGTAGAAGAAGGCGACAACGGCCATGAGCGTAAAGAGAGGGTTGATGACAGTTGCATTGATGTTGCGTATAATATTGAAGGCCACATCTTGCGGGCGACCTCCTGCAACAACAGAGAGGATAAACGAGAGCAGATGTAAGATCCACAGCGATACTGCCACCTTTTTAGAAAGGACGCTAGATGCAGGACCAGGCCTCGTGGTTGAAGTGGGCAGATAGATGATCAGTGCAAAGCTGTTGAAATTTTTTGTTTAGTCTACAAGAAAGAGACAATTATTGATCGCCTTCAACATACAGAAATAGTGAACAAATCCACTGGATAAGAATCTGGGAGAGGTTGAGCCAATCCCGCGTAGAAGGTGGTGTGCTGATAGGAACACCGTATTCCATGAGCGGTGCAGATTTGAAGAGATAGTACATGGTAGCCATTTGAACCTGGGCCACCAGTGTCATGGTAAGGATGCTGGCAATTGAGAGGCCGGCCGATGAGCCCACAGTGAGCAGGCACTGATATTGGGGGATGTAAGAAATAATCGTCACTACAATAAGCGACACACTAAGAAGATTGGAGGGAGCCATGGTGCAGCAAAAACATGAGAAATAAGGTGTATGTATAGCAAATATGTAAGAGATCAAATAGATGATGGAAGAAAAAGAGTATCCTCACTATATACTATGACATTGGAATAGGCAGTCATGTTACAGTCTTTCTTGGAATCTTTTGGTACTAGTCCGAACGGGGTTAAGCTCTGGTAGGACCGTGCAATCTGACTGTCACGTGGAGCGTGTCACGTGACTAAGCTGATGCCTGAGGCAGCATTTAGTTGCTATATAATCCGCAACCGCCGGTAATTGGCAGCCACCAATTCATTGTGTCTCCATTTGCGTCAAGCGCCGAATTTCTGTTGGGGGAGGGAATCCGAATCCTATAGATACACCAGCCAGGGAGAAGGAATTTACGACATCTGGAAGGATATACTTGTCAACGACATATTTAGAGCCGCCTCTGTGTTAAGATAACAATATTCCCTTTTTAGGAACTCTTTTGGGAAAAATTCCGCAGAGTACTCCGGAGTGCTCCCGTAAGTTGGAAGCAGGCTTTGGCCGTGGCAAGGGCATATAAGATGGAGGCGCAAGAGGGAAATTTCACATCGTTGATAATATATCGTCACACCCTCACCACCTTTGAGAGCCATATTAATCCGTTTGACACAGGCTCTGAACCCTTTTCCGAATAACTTCACCTGGGCAAAAGACTGCCCCGTCTCGCGTCAACTGTCTACCACCAGTGGTCCTCCTGGTAGGCCTCTTTCTTTCTGTTAAAGGGAGCCGTCGAAGGAGCAAATTCTCCAGCCAGATCGCAATGGGGACGCCAGCGCTTGTGATAGTGCGCTTTCGCAGGCGTTACTACATTCGCTATCAATCGTACGACGGTTACATCGAGGGTCTCGGCCGCAAAATTGTCGCGATGATCCCCACCGACCCCGAGGAATACCATAGTACGCCGTGAAGAACAATCTGTGCCTTACACTGTAGTATGCTAACGATTTGCAGAATGGCTTGAGTCGATGCGAGCCGAGTATGCGGCCAAGGAAAGCGCCCTCGAAAAACATGTCTACGAGATCCGCGACGGCGTCGAACCCGACTATTCGCAGTTTGACGAGTTCGAAATGCTTCCTTCCGAGCTCCCGCGGCTGGGTGACAATGCTGGGTACTTTTACATCATTAACCTCGACCAGGAAGTCCTCACCATGAATCACAGCATACACTGGAAGCTGGGGAATATCCCGCGCCAGGACGAACTCTGGCTTCGCGCCATCGCAGACAGCATCTATCGGTACAAGCCCACTATCTCACTCGACGTTTGCCCTGAAGAGCATATGGCATCGCCGGCTTTGGAGTTTCCCGAAGGGAACTGGGTGATCCGATATGACTTCCGCCTCGTAGCCCCGAGGACTAACATCGCGGAGGCGCGAAAGGCGTTTCTCACACATGTTCTGGCCAATATCCTTATTCAATATAAGGACGAGATTATTAGATATGGGAGCGAGTGGAGCCCGGACTCGTTTCCCTTTCGTGAGTTGACTTATGCTCTCGTCTCAATCGCCTCTGGCCAGGCTAAATTCCATTCTTTTCCCGCTCAGCTGTGTAACCCTCGAAATTGCGAATACTGGAACTGTAAGTTAAACCACTTGCCCAAGTCGCCTGGATGGCTTAACGAAGAGTGGACTGGCGACAGCGCTCCGTTGCTGGAGTTTGGCTCCATGTCCCATCGACCGGGCGAGCCTCCGGGGGCGTCGCCCACGGAAACGATATACTGGCTCGAGGACGTGCTTGTCAGCCTTGCACTAGTGATTGACGGTGAGGCCATCACGAAGGCCGTTACTTGGGGTATCGAGCAGGGACGCACTAACTTTCAGATCGTTGTCCTATCGCTCTTCAAAGTGGCCTTTGCGGAGGTCTCCTTTGGTGATGACGCGGAGCCATTCGTTGAAGTCAGCAATGCTGTCGATCTCTCGCCTCTGCTTGCAGAGTATTGTGTGAGCACACATCCGCGTACGCGACCAGAGCGGAAGCCTGGGATGAAGATCCAGCCTCAGCATGGTGAGCTCATCATGCGGTCGAACTGCACAGGGACAATACGAAGACTACGACGCCAGTTTCCCGGGCTCGCGGCGCTCGTCAACTTCTTCGAAGTCGCTGCGAGTCGCCGTGCAGCATCCAAATCGGCAGGTATTCTCCCGCCGGAGCTGTACGACCGGATTTTAGACTTTGTCGACTATGATACGTGGAAGACCTGCTTGCTCGTATCGACAGTGATTCGTTCCTGCTGCCTCCGCAAGTACAGGCTTGACAATCGGATGAGGATTGTCGCAGGCCCGTTTGTGAGGCTGCACAGGTATCGCAAAAAGGAGCGTCTGATGTCCTTCGACTTCGAAAACATGCAAACGGGCAAGATCTTTCCGATGATGCAGGATCCGCGCTGTTTTAGCACGGAAGAATGTAACTGGATGCCTGTTATCGGCAGCGACCGAAAAGCGCTTATGGTGGACGTGGCCATCCAGTTTGAGCCGGCGGAGGATCTGCCAGTGGAGGCCGACAGCGATGGTGAAGGTGCGTGAAGTCTTCTGGCATACGACATTGGTATAGGCTTGAGTCAGTCCAGAGGTCAAATGACGGTGGGTTCCGATCTTGCTAGATTTATAGAACGCCATACTGGGTGTAATGCGACAATGATACCTGCGGAATATTTGCCTCGCACACGGGGAGGCCTGGATCCAGTTCATACTCACAGAGTGCTTAAGATGTCCTCTCCAGTATCCAGAACACTGGTGTATTAGATAAATTTACAATTACTCGAGAATGAACACAACCGTTTAAGTTGAATCGGATTATTTCTACGCAGCAGCGCCTAGGCGCCTCTGTTCATCAGTCCCGTAGGAGTTATGTTGGTGATACCAACTAGACCAAAAAGCAGCGCGCGTACAAGATGATCTAGTATGGTAAGATATAGATAGCAACGAGGATCACATGGAATACAGAGCGAGGGAGTGGGCAATGCTCCAACAAGTTATGCTGCGCAAAATCGAAAAGGATCATATCCAAATCGTGGGAAGGAGATCTATTCGGGAGGGAATCAGGCTGTATATGCTCGAGGATTTCACTGCGGCCCTCACGAGGGGTATGTATGTACCCCTAGGTTTTATGCGGTGGAAGGCGACAACTTGCCTGCCATTGTTCTTCAGCAATATCCCGTTGCCGTCCCGCTCAAAGTATGCCAGGGGCTTCTGCTTGTTCCTCTGCACGTCTATAAACTTTGATGCTTCAACTCGCGAGCGTAAAACGCGCAATGGGAGATGCACCGGCCATCGAGACAGTGTCCGTTTCTCGAGGAAAGCCATCGATCCTTCTGGTATATCCGAGGCACCATTGAAGTAGGTCAATCCTGGATCCAGGAGCCATGACAGAAAAGACATCTCGCTCTCGAAACGGCTTGAACTTCCACGCTTGAAGCTTCGATAAATTCAGCTCGAAGCTTTCCTCGTCTAGACCGATCGAAACCCAGCGCGAGTCTCTTGAGTCTCTTCCCTCCGTCGAAAAGACTTGCAGACTCTTTTCAGTGTATGGCTGGAAGCCTTGCACCTTGTATTTGTTCAAATGCAGCGATGGTATTTACCATAAACGCAAGAAGATAGATTGTATTCGAATCTATAGACTACCTACATCGGCATCATGAACAAATAGACCCTACCAGCGATTCCCGATTCCGAATCATTCACTTACCTTGTCTCCGGTCCAGTACCTAGCTAAAATCGACTAGGCACACTTTGCAGACTACTAAAGCTTCGATCATCTAATCTTACGATGTGTGCTTAGATTAAGACGAGATCGAGCTCGATCCTCGGAATTCTTGTTCTTTTGGAACGAATCAGCCCTAGATGCCTGAAATGACAGGCAACCAAAAACCGAGAAATCTCCGAAAGCCGACAAATGCTTCACCGCCTTCAAATGTCATGCCAAAAAAGATTCTAAACAAAAATATTTTCAGCAAAACGAATTGAATTGACTCAACCGATTGCATTTTCAATTCAGTATGAAGCGCAAAACAGAAGAGACGCATCAATCAAATGGCCGCCACGAAGCCAAAAAACGAGTGCTCTCCGACGACGCAGTGATTTCGCGCTTTCGCGAAGGTCTGTTTGATACGGCAGAACTGGAGAGCTATACAAAGAGCTATGCTACCTCAGGACCGTGAGTTGTCTTTCTCTGAAATTGACGTATTACATAGTGTCTGATATATAATGCGTTCAGTTACAAACATGGGGTTATATCTCCCCTGATTGCGCCAGACCTCCTCCGCTCCGTGCGCAACGAAATCGAACAGAACCTGTCCTTCACCGAGAAGGAAACCGACATCTACAAGATCTTCCAGTCGGGCGATTTGGCGAATCTTGATGGTCTAGACGATGCCTCACTCAAACTCCTACCGTCCTTGCTGCAATTGCGCGATGCTCTATACTCTGCGAAATTCCGCTCATACCTATCCTCGTTGACCGGGTCCGGCCCACTGAGCGGCCAGAAAACGGATATGGCTATCAATGTTTATACGGAAGGTTGTCATTTGCTTTGCCATGACGATGTGATTGGTAGTCGGCGTTTGAGCTATATTCTCTACTTGACGGACCCCGACACGCCGTGGCAGGCTGAATGGGGCGGTGCGTTGCGTTTGTACCCTACAACAACAGTCAAGGATGAGAATGGCGAGGATATCAAGATCCCTAGTCCGGATTTTACGTTATCGATCCCACCGGCTTTCAATCAACTAAGCTTCTTTACCGTTCAGCCTGGGGAGAGTTTCCATGATGTCGAAGAAGTATATCACCCATCGGAACAAGATAAAGGGAAACAGAAACGGGTGCGGATGGCGATTAGTGGGTGGTTTCACATTCCACAAGAAGGCGAGGAAGGGTATGAGGCTGGTTTGGAAGAGAGGTTGGCGGAACGAAGTAGTTTGTCGCAACTACAGGGCAGAAGTGGTGATGCCTATGATCAACCACAGCCGCAACCCGTTGATTGGGACGCGGAACCAGTTGCATCGGATAAAGGCAAGGGTAAAGGAAAAGGCAAACAAGCCGCACAGACCGAAGAAGGAGAAGAACTTACAGAGGCTGATTTGGACTTTTTGTTGAAATTCCTGGCGCCTTCGTATTTGACTCCTGATATTGCTGAGGAACTTTCAGAGGCGTTCTTGAATGACTCTTCGCTGAGTCTAGAGAAGGTCCTGTCCGAAAAGTTTGCGACGAGGGTACGAGAATATATTGAAGAGCAGGAGAAGAAGGAGTTACCCAGCTCGTCGGATGAGATTGAATCAAGCACAAGCTGGAAAGTGGCTCGTCCGCCTCATAAACACCGATATCTATTCCAGCAACCGCAGGATAGCAGCGATTCCGAGGCCAATCCCGTTGAGGAATTGCTTACCAAATACTTGCCATCGCAACCATTCCGGAAATGGCTTGCTCTGGTCACGGGTGCAGAGCGCCTCACGGATCATAACATGTTAGTCCGCAGATTTCGTCGCGGTCAAGATTACACATTAGCCAATAGTTACGAAGGTGACGAGCCACGATTGGAATTTACGCTCGGTCTTACGCCAAGCTCTGGTTGGGAGAAGGCGGATGACGACGAGAATGAGGATGATGAGGAAGAAGAAGAGAACGGAAAGGACAATGACACCAAAATGAAAGATACAAACGAATCAGATAGCAAGGAGAAGGAAGAACCTTCTGTAGGCGGTTACGAGATTTACATGGCTGGTGATGACGAGGAGGCAGGCGATGCAGCTATCTATAAAGCGGCTCATGGCGATGATGATGGGATTCTGTTCAGTATGGCTGCGGGCTGGAACCGTATGAGCATTGTTTTGAGGGATAGTGGCACGCTCAAGTTTGTCAAGTATGTAAGTGCTGCTGCACAGGGCGATCGATGGGATATCACTGGCGAGGTCGGTGTTGTTTTTGGTGATGATGAGGAGGAGGAGATGGGTGGAGATGAAGATGAAGACGAAGAGTAGACTCGTGTCTTCATGAATTCGGCTCTTGTTCTATATCACGACCTTCTACTTCAATTGAAATTGTACAAAGACTTGTCCAGAGACTGAGCTGGTTGTAGTAACCTTATTCTTAGAGATGCCGAATATCTTCGTACACACTACAATGATTCAGCTCTCATACAGAATCCTCCAAGCAATTCCAAACACTCGACAAGGCTGAGCTAAGCGAGCAGAACGAGTATGAGCTTATGTACCCTAGCTCCGTGCCGTGCCACATGGAATCCTACGCTACTATATCCAAAACTGACCTAGAGAGTAAGATCGATCATTCCTAGTCATGCGTTAGGAAGATTTAGTCTGGTCTAGATTATTGCATCCCCGCTATCTGAGCGTTCTTAAAATCTCACGATGGGGCAGCTGACCTCCCGAAGCCCTAGATTGCTGACAGCCAAGATGCAAGCCCACTCAGTATAAATTAAACCTGAAGCTGAAAAAGCAAATTTTGAGCGATGAATTAAGTTCGTACAGGTCCTACAGTAATCTTTTTTTCCATGCGCACTATTTATAGGCTGATAAGTCTTGTGGCTATGGGCTCTTACAGGTACATTCATGCAGCCTTCCGACATCATATAGAGACGGTGTGTTACATACACCCCGGACCCTGGGGCCATTTTCCAATCTGTGATGTTGGTGTTGTTACCGGGAATATTTTAAAAGTGTAACAAAAGAGTAGAGGTTCAAGCACAGAATTTGAGAAAAAGGCCAATTAATAACGACATCGTATCACTAGGTGCAGCTTTAGAGCCAACATAACCCAAAATAGGTTCCACACCAAGGCGGAGTCAGACTCTTTGGAGACATATCCCTGCATTGGAATTGAACTAAATATGAGCCGGACTGCAATTTTCGTTTGTGGAGGGCTCACGGTACAAGGCTGCGAGTCTCACGATATGCATTGCACATGCACGACTTATTGGTAACGTCGTTCATCTGCGGCTGACGGGAATAGTCGCATTAATTTACTGTCCGGAAGGATTGCGAACTGCTTATAATGAGGAGGTTGCCGGTTTCCCAGACTTGTAAGCCTTGCAGCTGCTAATTGCGAAATTTGATCCCTTGTCCACAAAATGGCCTCCGTTTGGACGACTCTACTGCTATGGCTCGCTACATTGAGTGTCCTCGTTGTTGCTCGGGTGCCAGCAAATGCGGCACTGCGAACTCGTAACAGCCCCGGAACGAGCGATGCAGATACTCTAGATACCGTGGGGAGAGCTCTACAGCTTGCCAGACTTCAATCCCGGGATAGCAAGTACTCTATGAACAGGACGTCTCTTGCAAAGAGCTGGGTAGGCGCTACTCTGTTTAAGTATGGTGGAGAGTAAGTGCAATCACTTCTTCCGTTGACTCACGAGCTCATCTTTTTGATAGAAGCAGCAACGAAACTACCGTCAATTCACACAATATATCCTCAGAAATCAGCGCCGGCATCGAAATCATCTGTACAACCTGTTATGTCAAAGGTTCTGTTACAGGCGACCTGACTCTTACCGGCGATTTCAACTTCACAGAAGCAGTAGACGGCGTGAAGAACGAATTGAAAAACGTCACCGACACAGCACTTGACCAGTTTGAGGCGTACATTGAAGAAGTAGCCCAGGATATCGGCCAGGACATCATCACTTTCAATTCTACCAATCTGCCCGCCTGGCCGACACTAGATGTTGAGTTAGATCTGGATAATGTCGCCGGTTTGCCGGGTGCTTCGATACACTTTGAGTTTGATAATTTGGAATTGTATCTGGAGCTTGATATCAAGTTATCGGCTGGAGCGACGTATACGTTGAATCTGTATACATCTGAGACTCCAGAGGGAATTAGTGTTCCAGGCGTCACGATTGGGGCTGTGTTTAGTGTTGATTTGATCCTCATTGCCGATGCGGAGATTGATATTGGAAGTGGGATTCATATCAAGCTCGATGATGGACTTGCCTTTGATCTGGAAATGTTCAATAGCAACGTGTCAACCGTTACAATGTAAGTTCTTCCCTTTTTGGACGCGTTGTATCCCTTTTCTCACGCATTGTCACAGTCCCGGTGGTGCTTATGAATTTCTCCCCGTCACAATCTCAGGAGAAGGATCCATCCGGGCCCTTTTGAGCCTCAAAGCAAGTCTCGGTGTCGAAGTCAACACCCCCGACACCTCCGCATACGCCTTTGAATTCAACGCCGGTATCGAGACTGACGTATTTGCCTACGTTGCGGATTTCCTACTGCAAGTCAACGGTTCCACGGCTGCTACTGATAACGGTGACTGCGAGTTAGCTGCCGTCGCGGAGTATACCTTCGCCGTAGGCGCAGCAGCTGGCGCGACGCTCGCAATTGATAAGTCGTATTCGTGGGGTCCGTCGCCTAATACGACTATACCTGTGTGGTATACGACGCTGGCTAGTCTGTGTGTGGCGACGAAGACGGTAACGTCGACTGCCGCTCCGGTGATTACTGCTCGCGCAGAATTGGGTCGACGAGATGACTCATCCTTGACTACGACGACGTCGACAACAACATACCAGATCGTCAATTGCGTATCGTCAGGGTTGATAAACTGTCCTATCAATCTCCAGAATACGACAACCTATTCAGCTGTCGTAACCTCTGTCCTTGCGGTGGAATCAGGCTCGACGGTGACTTTACCAACGAACGGCGTTTCGGCTCTCGTGACAGGTATACCATTTGGCTCGAAATCGCGGAGATTGGATGCGATATCAGGAACGCCGACGTCGTATGTTCCTCCGCCTCCGCCGACTAGTACATCACCCACGGCATCTGCTACATCGACAGGGAATACAGCAGGGAATGGAGGTAGTAGCAGTGGGAAGACCAGTGGGCCTAATGATAAGCTCATCATTGGACTCAGTGTGGGTTTGGGAGTTCCTTTCCTGGCGGTTATACTGGCGGGACTTTGGTAAGATTATCCCTTTATGTGTTCATTCCTTTCTGCTTCTATCCTCACTAACTGTTTTCAGGTACTTTATCCGTCATCATAGGAAGTACTCCGAGGTTGCTCAAAAGGACAACGTAGCACAGAGTCCGGATCCAAGAGAGCAATCCCCCGTCTCCCCTGGGATCACGCAGAAAGCTCCTTTGGTAGCTGTCGAACAGTCAGATTGATACATTCAATTATATTTAGGAGGTCATTGGGCATAATGAATGATGCTAGCACCATTTTTATAGATTTCGTTTACTTCGTAGTTTGATCTTACGGCCTAATAGTCTAATACAATTCTCTTGATCATTCTGCATAATTCTCTACAAGACCGGAATAGAAACAAGACATCCCATACATGATAACAAACTTTATGGAATAAGGCTTGCTGACATGAATCATGTAGAACGTGCAATATAGTACAATATACCAGCCCTAGAGGATTAACCGCATGCTCCTCAGGTGCCCAGGTGTACAACAAATCAAAATCAAAAGCATAATATACATCACTGATCCTCCGGCCCCATAGACTTCCTCCCCGCACTTTCCACATTCCGTCTCTTCTTCTCCGCCGGTTCTCTCGGGTCATTCTTAATCATCGAATCCGTCTCCGTCTTTTCCTCTCCCTCATGCGCCTCGCTGGTGGGACCCCTTCCCGACGACACTGGAGATGCCACAGATCTTGTGTCGGCAGTATCAGAGGACCGAGCCTCTTTACCGCGGGAGATGTTGATGGATTGCGATTCGTGGTTGCTGGATTGAGGGTTTGTGACGTTGGAGGAGACGCCGGGGGAGGCTTGTTTGGTTGCTACGCCGCGGTATTGGTATTGATATCTTGGGGCTGTGAAGGGTATTAGCGTTTATGGTAGAGGATAGATAGCAGAGTAGATGACTTACCAGGTAGTCTGCTGCTTTGACTCAAGCGCCACCCGTTTCTCAATCGTACCGTGAATACACCCATGGTTGCGTTAATCGATGTATGCTGAGCAATGAAATAAATATTTACAAAACAGATTGAAAGGAAGAAAATTATTCGACACGAAATTCTATTCTACATCCATGGATGTATATATAGAGAATCAGTGGAGCAGGTTCTCACAGCGCCATGAATCTTTGACTATGACTTCATATTGCCGTCAATCGATGAGATGACAACCCTAACCCTTACTCATATTCCGCTTCATTATTTCTTGCATTTGGATATATCATGAACTGCTTTTGAGTTAGTCATTATTTCATGACAAAATAGGGAAGAAGTTGCAGAAGTTGAGCCATGTTCGTCCTCGATCGGGTCTTTGTATATCACCGGATAGGATTAGGGCTAGGGTCAAGACTACGCAGAACGACCAACATCTAGGTGGCCAAATATTTATCCAAAGGCAGGGCATAAAGCAGACTTTAAAAGGCAGACTTTAATCTGTCTACTATACATCCTGGTCAATAGACTAATTAACTGCAGTATAGCCTGGACTCATCCTTTGTTTTCATCACGATGCTGTGCTCTGTGAAATTTCTAGATTGATTGAGTCTTAGGCACCAGCAGCACATAGGAGACTTTGTTTAAAGTTCTTTCTCTTGATTTATTTAAATGTGAAGACCTGTTTGGGATAGTAAATAAGCCATAGCAATATGACCACTACATCAAGTCTTCTTACCAGTGGTCCTTTCATTAGGGCTTTGATATACGCTGCCCTACCTTTGTATCTAGATCCAGAGGCACCTCAGCATCGTGAATCAATTGGCGTTTGGATAGAGTTCTTGTGCATAGTAGTCATTGTCCTTAGTTTCTTTAGCTGTATGTTTTGATGATACTAATCTGTATGCAGTCCTGTCTGGTTATAAGGAGACTCTACAGCCCTAGATTGATTTTTATGATTTTGACCTTCTTCATCTTTGCTTCCTACCCTGCAGTAACCTGCTGTTGACGGTAATTCCCTTCCCATCTTTGTCTCCAGCACCGCGTCCCACGTGTACTTAGCTCGGTTTTCGAAGATATCTTCTCCCACACAGAGATTTCATGGTTTCATCTTCGCTATCAAGAAAGTACATTACTTGCTACGAATTCCTGAGCCTGACATAGTACTGATTGAGCCTTCATAGAATTTGACAAGACGCAGCGTGAAAGACGGCCGCTTGAGAACGCGTACCTCGAACACATCCTCAGACAGACGGTGCAGCATCTACACTATGAGTCGACCACTGGAACCATATATCCAAGAGATCAACCAGCATGGCCATTACCTTGCTCAAAGCACGGCACCAAAGACACCACAGCTTCGGCCAGACAGAGTGAACCGGATTTTGTTCTACCCTGGCTGCTTCAATCCTCCCCATATAGGACACGCTGCCTTGCTTCACCATGTGTTCTCGAACGCCGGCGAAGATTTGAATGTCATTGCTGCTATTGTCATGCCCCTGGACGACGACAAAATTGAGAAAAAACTGAAAAGTAAAGGGGGTGGCAATCAACTCAACTTAACGAAAAGTGAGCGCGTCATGCTTTGGAATGGTCATGAGCCATCTGGCTATTTCTGGGTATTTGCGGCCCCCGAATGTTATTGGGATGATTTCTGGGCGCAACTTATCAGTAACATCCAACGCGATGGATTTGAAGTGAAACTGTGCGCTCTTTGTGGTCCGGAATATGTCGAGGGTCTAGAAGACAACATAGTCTTTAACTATGACTGGGGTTGTGTTGAGGTTTTCTTCAGTGATATCAGCAGAGACAGCACGATCATGCCACCTGCGCAGACGGTACCGAGACAATTGCAGCGACACACTACCTGGGCACGAAGGATAATTCCAGCAGCAGCCAGTACTGCGCGTGCTAAGGTTATCTGGACTTCCTATCCATGGAGATGGCCTCCATTCTACACAATCCGATTCATCCCCAAGCCAAAGAATCATCGTGTACCACGGACGAGCTCTACAAAGATCCGCGAATCTCTCCTATATACGCGGAAGCTCCGTTCGGATGAGTTGAAGGGCTATGTACGGAGTGTGGCATTGCGACCTGATCTATTAGCTGGGATTATCTTCGGGTCTTCGCCCTAGTTCTGTCAGTACAGAGATGGCATTCAATAAGCTATTTTCAGTATTACTACACGATATCAAGTATTGAAATGTATTTTCAGGCTTTAATATAGTGCTTTTCTACATTACATCCTATAAAAATAATACAAAAATCAAATAGGCCGGCTGATACGAGGTTCTAATATGTTATGATGGCTTGCGGATAATACGCAATTCCACCATGGACTTCGAACCTGGTTCTATGTGAATTATTGTGAACCTCTCAAACTAGTACCAAACGATGAGCATGGATATGACCCCAGGGCTCCTGTCAAACCATCATGGACGCCGGGCTGAAGTACCATAACATCCCTCAACCGTATGGCAAATATCAGAATCGCTCAAGTCAGATCTGAGTAGTGTTTTTCGACTGATTTTGGATTCTGATCCCAAACAATTCGGTCAGGCTCATTTATTCTACCTTCCATAGATAAATCTTATACCCCATGGTTTTCAAATAATAGGTCTAATATATCGTTCAAGTAGTTGTTTCTAGTCCTTACCTATTTGTTCAGTATCCTAATGGTCAACTACAACGCTATCATTTCACAGACGCATTCGGTCACATTGCTTGTCATATATAATCCGATAAATGTTACCAACACGGACTTGTACCATCATACTCGTCTCTCCGTCCAGTACATAGGATATGATTATTGATCTTCAAAATGACAAAACCTCTGTATGCCTAGTTAGTCGAGATGGGTAACCGCCTAACGCAGAAGAAACTCGTGTGTGGTATGCGGAAATTACCTAGATGCTTGTCCGGAAAGGTAATGCGCAGTAAAAGCTCTCCTAGGATACAAAAAGCAAAGTACATGCAAAGAACTAGTTGATTTAGCTCTTCTAACACGCCTCTGAATGCCAACGGCTCCCCTTTACGTCTCTCCCGAAGAGCTAACTACTGCCTTCCCACCATATACTGTGCAACCGATCATATTCGGATATTTTGGCTTGGATTTCTTCTTTCGGATAAGCCGTACCATGAAGATGAGATTTTTCCCACAGATCAAAAATATCTGTGCAAATTTGCTCCATGGCCAGAAGCTCCTCTGTGTTGTGCATACTGTATAGGTAATAACCCATAAAGTTGAGCTCGCATCGTACGTCGATGAACTTAATAACCTCCTTAGGGGCTATAGGAATAAGGGAGATGGCTTTACTGAAAGGCAAGCCATATACTACCTCGAATCCTTCTTTCGCCGGCGGTAGTAGGTGTCTGTTGTACTCTGGTACCCAGGCCAGAGCTTCTAGATCTTGCTCAATGCTTGCATGGCAAGTGCGAGCATCCCACTTCTGTCGTTCTTCCCTGTCATGATCATAATGGATACTTTGGTTCATTAGATCAATAATACGATCACGATAGCTGTCCGCGATCAATCTATCAGTGACCCGGTCCATGTCTTCTATCACCCGGTCCATGTCTTCTATCACCCGGTCCATGTCTTCTATCACCCGGTCCATGTCTTCCATCCTCTGGGATAAACTGAAGCCTCCTTGGTGACCAACCGTTCTTCGGTCTTCTGACACGGTCAAGTATTTTATTGAATGATTGCTCGTGCTTAATCTTTTTGAGCAAGGCTAGTGATACAGATAGGAACTACTGTATTTATAATATTCAATGCTTCGAATGTGTTTTTGTCTCGTCACTAAAACTTAATCTTGCCAGGGGTTTGTCTCAGTGTGCCTGCTCCTGTGGCCGCAGTCCTGGCACTGATATCTTTCAAATCGAGTGTCATTTGTTCTTTGTCATTTTCTTTTTAGTTTAAGAGTAAGAAGGTTTTTGTATGAGAAAGTCCGGTTTGATGGTTTCGAAGTGCTTCAGAGACAAACTTGCTTTTTGATTGGAATCATCTAGCAACAAGAATGACTTGGAGCTGCTTATAGACGCAGGCAGCAACTACATTCATCTCTTCATTTGGGCATTCTGGAAATTCCTTTGTTATTGAAGCATAGGTAGTACGAGAATTTTCTCAACAGTGATTTGAAAAGCTGAATCTCTTTGTAAAGCTGGTTCTTTACTATCACCCAGGAAGAATGCTATTCACATTGTTAGGAGTCGAGTATCCTCTATTCCTTTATACAATGCAGCAGCTACAGTTTTATCAGACATTCTTTTGTGACCAAAAAGCCTTTGACAAAGCACCAAGTCATCGACTTAGTATTGCTTAGGGTTTGAGAAAGCTCTTTCTTTTGATAATGCCCTTTAGACCCCGTCTACAAGAATGACATAGATAAAGAGGTGTATTATTAATATATTGGTTTTTCCACTAAATTTACATCATTATAGATCCTTTGTAATAGGCAGCTACAAGTGTATACAGTGTCATATGCCTACAATTCTATGATCTTAATGCTACAGGTGAAAAAACTACACTTGTATGATAACTCGGTAAACTCGACCTGTCAACTCCATGCGACTACCACAAGGCATGCTCAAACCTAGAACCTTGGAACATTGGGGAATCAAGGATATACTTTTAGTTAGCCGGTCCCTCTAGAGTATGTGGCTGCCATGGTTTCCTTTTCCCGGCGGATTTTTTAAAGACGTTCAGTTTCATCGCAGATCAATATATAGTTTTGTTTCTATCCGGTAACACTACCTAGGTAGCCATCAGTAGTCTTATCAGATTAGTAGTTAAATCTCATCCATGGTAACGGGAAGAAGTGTGTCCATTTTGATGCAGGGTTACTACTTCGGACTTTGTGCTGATATTATTACTATGGCTTCCAGGAAAATCGTGTCATCCACGATTGTCTCTCCTCATCGCCTACCTTTAAAAGGCATGCCGTTATTCCTACGAGCGCTGTTGCTTGCTACCTCGACCTAATCTACCAATGTATCATGAAGTATCGCGGGCATGTTCCGTTCCCCTTCAGCAGTAAATAGATTCTCTCATTAAGTTACAGAAGGTATATTCGGCCCCAAATCCATCCCACAAATCCCACGGACTACGTATCCAACTCGGCCCCGGAAGGCACCAAGGTCCATGCAAAAACGGCAATAATCTTCAGTGGCGCTTGTAAGTTTGCCATGTGGCAGTTCATACGCCCAAGTTCCTAGTTCTTAACTGCTGAGTAAGATGATACATAGATGACTGGAAGAATTCCCTCTAATCACCATTGGCGGGTTACTTAGGGCTACGCCCTCAGAGGACCAAGGACCCGAAAGATTCTCCGAGGAAAGAGGGGGAGTTCGTCCGGTTCATAGATAGTTAACTACTTATCATCTAACTACTATGTAGTTGAGATAACTGACTCAGTGTTGTGCTAACGATAAAAAACGGACATGGACAAAGAACGGACAATGGAGAATGGGGAATACTATCTACGGTAGAGCACGGCGAACGGACGGAGATGTCATGATAGTCCGGTGTCAATAGTGGATTGCATCTAGATCAAGTACATACATACATCCCCTAAGCTTACGAATTACACTAGTTAAAGAAAAAAAATGTGATTGAATCGCATATACTAGACCAGACTCTCTACCTAACTAAGGCGTATGTGCTGCGGTTCTGGCTTCAACATCCGTCCGAGTCAGCGGGGGAAACTATCAAAGGGCGGACATCTAGACAGGCAAGAACGCCTAGCCTAGGCCACCACATTTCGGCCATTTGAAAAGGAGGTACAAAGTCCGAGGAAATATCAATATCAATCACGGATCTATTTCTTATCAAAGCGGCTTTGAGTTTGAGCTTTAAATACCTATTGCTTCCGCAGAAAATCGGGTTGCGCCATGTGGCTTGAACCATGGACTTTAGCTGCGCACTACATATATAACTACGTACTCCGTGTAGTGGGATGTATCATAATCCAAATCAACACCCGCAACTTGTACTAAAACTGGGTGGGCGCGAGTCATGTACATCTGCTTCATTGGATGGCAGGATCTCAATTCATACATGAGTTGAGATACAGTCAGAGTCAGTGCAATCTCTACCTACCCCGTAAGCGCATCAAACGAGATGATTGATTGATTATCTCTAAGGTTGGTAGCTAGAAGCTGGTTATATGATCAGGTACATAGATCCCTACCCCCTACCCAAAGGACCTAGAAAGATAACTAGGTAAGCGAGGCGATATCAGATCAGTCCAGGCAGTATTCAAACTTGACGTGGTTCGGAAGGTATTTTTGATTGATTTACTGTGCAGATTTCAATTTTGGTTGACAGGGAGAGAGTGTTGTGCCAGGTGGTCATGTTTGAAATGATTTGCGATAACTGCGTTTTAAGCGAATTGTTAGTGAGCTGAGTATGGCACCGGTAGGTAAATAACATTTAACTTATTTATTGAATCGATCTGACCCTGACAGCTCGGCAAGTTCATATATACTACAACTACATGTATCGAGGGAAAGGTAGTTAGGTAAGTACATACTGTCCCCTGAGTTCCTACCTAGGTAGGTCACCTACCAAAATAAACGAATATATACCCATCTAGGCAGGTAAATCTAGACCTTTCTCATGCCCTAATATCGTTCCACAAACACTCTGACCATTTCACACCTACTTATATTGCGTGTCATACATGCTCTGCGCAACGTTACACGTACACAGACCATACTCATCTTCCGTCCAATACGGAAGACGTAAGCAATATACTACTGTTAGGTGAATGACAGTACTAGGTATCCGTGTATGACAACAAGAATGACGGGGGTAAGTGCGTTACGTTACGTGAACTCGGCATATACATGGATAATGGATCAATGCGATATGATGAGTATGAAGAAGTTCTTACGTACGGACACCGAGTATGGATAGCTGGTGGATGCATGTGCACCGATGGAGGACCAGACTGGAGGCAATTCCAGGATCGATGTATATGTACGTGTATGTATATATGTACATGTCGATCCCATCATGTACCTAAACTTGGAGGGAATGCTGATCTGGTACTGATTTACGTTGCTGTTGACAGTCTTGGCAACGTTCTCTTCACCTTTCGTCAACTGTGAATGTACTGGTATTACCCGGTTCATATACAAACCCGTCCTAGGTACCCAGGTATCGAATCCAAGTGACAATGATCTGTCCGTACATACCTAGGTACCCGATCCAGACCCCAGCGATTCAAACAACGCAAAATTGAAGCTTTGACACTGACATCAAACAGAATTGTTCAGGGTCGGAGAATATACGATGAGCGAGCAGACTGATCGGGACCTCTCTTCTAGGTTGAGTACCTAGGAGGTAATTTTCATGCATGTTGGATTGTTGGGTATTGTCGGTTAATTAGCTATCATTATCGTAGAGAGGATGATACATTCATATTAAAAAGATTTGTTTATGCATAGATTGATGAATCGAGAATCGTGTGCCATCCACCCATACCGTAACCCTAATCAAACTGGCGAGATAATTCTGCAATCCCATTCATGGACAAACTCACCACCTGCACCCTGCCAGTGTAGTTAACTATTACCAGTAGTGTAGACAGATTACAAAACCGAACCCTTTATTTATCCATCTAGTGAGCACCCGTACGGAGTAAGCATATTAGAATAAAATACAGCCCGACGCATGACCCCAGCAGGGATTACACCCAACAACTCGCATACCTAGCTACCTAGCTACCTAGTTAATGCGATGCGATGCAGTGTAGCCATCACATAAATATTCAGCGCGCGTGTGTGTCCGACCGACTCTCCCTTTGTCCTCGTCGCACGAAGCCAGATTATCAGATTCCTGATGCTTACTGCTACCACACTTCGTAGTTCGCATAAATTTTGGTCTTGTCTCACCTACCTAGGTACCCGAGCAGGTAGGTCGAGCTCGGACTTTACATGACATGACAGAAAAATAAACCATGAAAGAGGGACGGAGGATATACCCCATATTTCAACGTTGAGTTTACATACATACGTACCTAGGTATGTACCGGTATGGATCGAGGGTTGGTATGTGCTCTTATTCCGAGAATGTACCTCGACAGTGTCCACGGGTACGTGGAATCATGGTAACTAACTATCGCCACACTCATACAATCCGTGAGCATTGATCAGCATGCAAACATTTCATGCTTGTCGTGGTGTCGGTCAAGTAACGTTGTACATTGTACGTACATAGTGTTTTGGGCGGGTGATTGGCTGATGAGCGACAGGAAACAGGATCCTGGCCAGTTACATTCCGGTGTTGGGGTCGAGTCACATTCCGGTGTATGGGGGCGTTGTTCTGTTGACTGAGTGAGTGAGTATAACCTTGAAGTTAGTTGTTGATCATGCGATGAACCTTGGAATACATAGAATGGGTCGAGGTATAATGGTATATATTGATAGAGGTTGTACATGGACGTAACGTGGGTAAGGAAGGTACGTATATACTTCTCCTACTATGTACGGAGTACTTAAAATAAATAATGCAACGGAAGTGTAGATCATGTCTATTATCCAAGAGGTTGCTATCATGACAAGATGCAAACCAGCACAACATACCTAGGTACCTCCACCGGTCACTATTCTTCAAAGTAACCTTACCTCCATAACCAGTAACCTACCCAGTCAATAACAACCCAACTATCAACCGACACTTTGATAAGGATTACTAACGCAACAATCCTGTCAGCTACGTAGTTATCTGTCCATGCAATCAATATAAGCATGCCATTGCCAATTCGAGCACGCAAGACGACAATCATACTCGATCGAGAAAAGGGATCCAAGCCTGTTTGGGAATACCTTCTGCGAAGAGACAGAAGGAGGGGCAGAATGATCTGCAGACTAGAGAGGTCTAATGTAGGGCTAAGGTGTTTGCCATGTGTTGGTCACATCGCATAGTACGTGGGCAGTGGGGGTTGCCCGCTGTGACTGCTATGAGTATGACCGATAAACACAGTAACTACCTTGCTGGAGATAGAAAGAAGATAAACATCGATAATTGACTCGACACGCGACCAGCAAGGCACATGGATGTTCACCCGGTACTACGTACTGAGTACTCTGTGTATGTAGTAAGGAATGCAGAATGCAATGATGTGATGGATGGATGGATGGACGCCAGGTGGCTCTTAGCCTTAGCTTGATCAACCACATGCATCCCCAGCACGCACGAAGGAATGTCAATTATCCATGAGCCCTTGAAAGCGACAACCTGATTGGCTTATCGCGAAAACAACTGAATAATCGGCCTGCCTAAACTGTTTCCTACCAAGTCAAATGGATTATGCGGCTGGACTTGCATTACTCGTCTGTTCTTACCCTACTCATTATTAGGAGACTCTAAGAGTCTAAACCACAATAGAAAAAGCAGTGCTTGGCACTGTTAGCAGAGTGCGCTGCAAAATGATAGGTTCCTTGCGTGCCGAGCAAAGGACAGGCTAGACAGGATCTCCGAGGAACTCCTTGGCCCTCTCTCCCAACTAGGATTCTTCTGAAATGCCACGTGAAATACTCCGTGTGCCGCGATAGTTCATGGTTAGTGAATAGTGACTTAAGTTAGCAAGGTGACATATGTTGTATTAATTGTTGTCTGTCTATCCGACTCTATCGGCAGGTGGATAACCCTTGATTATGTACGTCGATGCTGGTATATTTACTCCGAGGTTATACTCTTAGAGTCTTGGTGAGAGAGCTGCAAGGAATGGGACTTCCGTTTGCATACGCTGTACGGGTATAGAGTAGGTACCAAGTACCAGGTACCTCCTTGCTGTACCTTCTTCAGCACTCTGACGATACGCTGAGGGTTGAGTAACCCTCCACGACTGTCACTCTAGTGACTCTACCGTGGTTGACTGTTTGTATCATGTATTTTCATACATCTACTGAGTACGTCTGACTGTTGAGCGTAAATGTACGTACGTATTGAGACAGGAGTTTAATACACTCCGTGGTCCGTCCCAGTCTGGGCTGGTCAGTGGTCACCCCGGAATGGGCCTCGTGGTTCCTCAATCCGATTCTAGTTAGTTGTATTTGGTTCTGGCTGCTGATTGGCTTATAACATACACTAGTGCACATCATTTCGTAATTTACAGCTGATTCAATTCCGCAAATATTGGACATTGACCCGAACCGGTTAGCGTGACTTGGGCCATGTGTTTTTTTGAGTTTTCCTAAAATTTCGCCCACTTTGAGGGTGCAAACAGTCAAACACTGTGAAGAGTCAACACGAGAGTCTTGTTTTGTTGAAGTGAGATCAGAAGGAAGACTGAGATAGTGAATATATAGAGTATACAATGGCATCAAGTACTCTTGTCGGTAGACAGATACGTATATGAATGACAAGTAAGGAATCTTCAGCTTAAGTAATGGTCATACTTCGACTAGCCGACCCACACGAACCAAGGCTGCAAAAACGTGGGCGAGGTTAAGATGGAGAGTAATGGCCCAAATCGGTTACCCTGCCTGCTCACACTCTGAACTTAGAAACTTGGACAGGTCACTTTGTCTTCTTTTCTTTACTTGAGTCCTTACTCGACGTGCATCTCTGTTCTCGCCAGTCCATCCATCCAGTGTTTCCTCTGATCTCGTGATTGTCAAGTCAGAGCAACAAGGAGACACGACTCAGACAACCATCCCGACCGGACTATCGACTATCGACTACGACAACGACAACGACTATTGACTGAGTGTTGACTACAATCGATTATCACGCCTTGTGCAGGTCAATAGTCCGCCGACAAGCACAACACAAGCACTATATAGCGAGCATAATAACTGACAGTCGCACCTTTTCATTCCGACTTACTCGCTCACTCTCGCTCCTTCCTTTTTCTCCCCGATCGACCACCTCAACCTCTTCTTTCTTTCTTTTTCTCGTTTCTTTTTCGCGACAAGCCTCGTTTTACTACGTCACGTTGCAACCCGACATTTTACTATATACCGATCTGATATTCGCACACTAGCCATTCGACTCGTCCAGCCTTGTTGGATCAGTCTATTCGCACGCGTGGTCCGATAGATTCAGGTACGACTCTGCCTATTCTGCCCTCCTTGATCCTTTTCCAGCTTTTTGGACTAAATATATTGCAACATCGTGCTAATTATTCACAGGCTACCTAGTACCTACAGCAAGGGGATTCCCTTGATCTGCAACTTGGCGCCTGTCTTTTCCGCCCACGAACCGCCACTGACAATCCATCCCTTCTTTCTCGTCAGACCAACCCGTGGTCTTGGTTATTCGACGCCTCCTGACGCATTCCAATCCTCTCGCGTGGTTTATTTAAACGTCCCCGGTGCTTCACGTGTTGACTGTCGACACATTGATGGCATTGTTTGGACTCGACTCGGCTCAGTGAACAAATTTACGTCAACGAACTACCAGGACATGATATAGGAAGGATTGTCTGACAGCAACACGATGGAATCGTCTATTGCGCATCGTCCCTGGGAGGATGTCAAACCGGGTCTGCACACGCCCCCGGTCGTGACCTCGTCGCAGACTCTGCCTTCAATCTCTACATTAACAGCCAGCATGAGTGGAAGTATTCCGCCGGCTGAAAAATCACCAGCAAGCTCTATGAACACGCTCGAGCGGGACTCGGGCAACTGGTCTATGCCTCAAAGCACAAGTACGTTTGCCGCAGGCTGTACTCGGAGAGGGCGTACTGACTTGACAGGATCATCTACATACTCGCAAACAACGAATGGAACCGGCACGTATCATTCAATGTCGTTTTTAAACTCATCGCAACCTTCGCCAAACCGTCATTCGGGCATTTCCGACCGATCGCCTCTCGCACACGACTCTTCCAACACCCCTTCTCCAGCTGGCGCCAATCCTCCGTTTACACAAGCGCCGTCTTCTACTCTACCGTCGATTAATCAAAACTTTGATGCGCCATCACACCGAAACAGTATCATTGAGTTGCCGGAATCTCGACGAAGCAGCGTGGACAGCCGTATGAATCAAGGGATCAGTGCATTAGCTATCAACCCTGCATCGCCATACCACAGCACCAACGCATCGCAATCGTCGATAGTATCAGGCCTGCAGCGAGAGCGTGGTATCTCAAACGACTACACCAATGCTAATGGGATGCGAGGACCTCGATACGGTGCTCAACCGTTGTCACCATTAGGACCCCGGGCAGGCGATCAGCGATTTCCTCCCGGCCGTACTGCACCTGCTATCTCGTCTAACCCGCGATCTGAAATTTACAATGCCGAAGCCCCTACGGCGGGTATGGCATACGCCTTTCCCGATCCGGATGTCGCACGTTCCAGTTCTAGTATGACCTCACAAGACCACTCGTTGACGCCGCAGGGTTCCTTTTCGCGCAAGGGGAGTGTGGCGGAATCGCTCAATAGTAGTGTGTTTTCTGTGGATGGCCGACTACCCCGCGGGCAGCAAGGTTTGTTTGTCGTCTTGTCTCATTGGTCGATACTAATAGTCTGCAGAATTGCCCCAGAACGTACATCACCACTCGCTGCAGCACAAGCAAGTCCGGGGGCTTATGGGAGAGTCGGAATCGCCTAATAGTGCTACCCCGTATAGCCGTACTCCTGAGCTGCGGGTCACGCATAAACTGGCAGAACGCAAGCGACGAAGCGAGATGAAGGATTGCTTTGAGATGCTGCGGATGCGATTGCCTCAAAGCCAGAACAACAAGTCTAGCAAGTGGGAGACCCTAACTAGAGGTGTGTTGATATTACTCCCTGTTGAATATTCTTTCTGACATGTATAAAGCCATCGAGTACATATCGTCGCTGGAAAAACAAGTGTCGACTTCACGACGGGAGAATAACGATCTTCAGCGCGAAGTACAAGAACTACGGGCGCAGTTGAACTCGCAACAAGTGAACGGCCAATCCCGACAGCAAAACATGTTTGATCCTCATTCAATGGCCTCGTCGTCAAATGGCTCGCCGACTACGTCGTACCCCACGTATGCATCCGGGATGGCAGTCGAGCAGCCTCGGACTCTCCCGCCACTTATCAATGGTTCGGTCGCAGCCATGCAAGGGGTCCAATATACCGAGGAACGACGGTAACTACGAGCAAGGGTTATCCTCAATCATGACATCATAACATCATAACATCATAAAATCATTTCAACATCTACCTTTTTCTTCTAGGATTTGACTGGAGGCTGGCATATAAGGTATATCTGTATTTGGACCGGAGTTGTGGGAGATTCTGCTTGGCTATCAAAGGTTTGGAACGGAACGTGTACAAAAAGAACCAAAATCATGGGCGGGTGCGTTGCGAGTCAACATTGTATGATGGAGTTTTGTTTCTGCTTGTTCCTGATATCCTACGGTTTGCTCTTTGGATAGCAATGAATCGTGAATACGTGGTAGTATTCGCATAAACTTGCGCGTTCTACTGTTGAAGACATCGTATGTTGTTTCATCTTGGTATGGATCTGTGGCATGACAGGGTATACTGAAGTATAAATACACACACTCGTAATCTGTCTCACCTCACCATCAGGTAGAGTTATCCAAGCCCATGAGTTATTTCCTAACATTTAAATAGAAACATTAACCGCCCTGACTATATTGGCATATTCACTAACCACGAATAGACTAGCCCGGAGATCATACATTTTGCAGTGATGTTATTGGCTGTACGGAAAGTGGACCCAGCGGCTAAAGATGTCTCTATCAATTGCGGCGATGATCGAGAACCACTCGTTTGTCCTTTGGCATTGGGGATGAAACGCTTTCTTTCGTGAGTCTTTGCGTTGGGGAGTTGGCGGGTGAGTCATTTTGTATGGAAGGATGGATGACTCTATGGGATGAGAGTGGGTAGGACAAGCAGGACCAATGGCGTCGACGACAGCACCTCTGGATAGAGGGAGATGTTACGCCTTCCATCGCATGTTTCTTGGTGTTTGAGTGCTGGAGAGAGTCTAGCCCTGAAGATCATCTTCTCAGTCCTTGACGTGTGGGTTAAGGGAGGTGTTGCTATAATTGTGCATGGCTAGTGTGGTGGTTCTATTGGTTGTTGGGTCTGAGATCTGTAACTCTCTAGGTAGGCTGCCAGGTAGGTAAGAGGTTGATATTTTGCCTATGGCCAGATCTGGAGCGGTCTTTTTGTTCTTCTTTACTTTCTCTTCTATGTCTCTGTATCTTGGATTCTGGGTTTGGGTTGTTTATTTTCCGTTGCATTGCATTTTTGCATCTGCGTTTCCTTCCTCCTCTACTGCATACATACTCGAAAAGCATCTTATTCTTTTTACCTTTTCATACTGATAGACAATAGATTGTTTCGTTGACAAAGCCTGGTGCTTTGTTTGTTTGTTGCTGTCTGATTGTTTGTCAGACATTGTCATAATTCTATTGTTTGGCTATTGTCGTCTCATCTCATCTCATCATCTTCTATTGACTCCTATTGACATCACACGCTGTGACTCTTACCACCCACCCGCCTACCGATCGATCGATACAGTCTGGCAATAGCTTCTCTCGCCTCAGAAGAGTAAGCAAGCAAGCAGCGAGAAGGATAGGGTTACGAATGGTATCTATCTACCTATCTTCTCTTCTCTCTTTTTACTCTTTTCGTCTTTCTTCTTCTTTATTTTTGTTTTGAGAAATCACGACGTCACGACAGAAATCTAACGAGATGGCTTTCTTCCCACAAGGCAATAAGAATTATCGACCACGAGGCAGGAATCCAATGAACCTCACCATCGACACCTCTGGCGACACACTTGCCGGCGCCAACAACAACAACAACAAGAACAAAAGCAGTAACGACCTGCAACCACCGCAACCACCGCAACAGAACAGATTCCCGCTTAACTCGCCTATTACAGCTGAGATTCCCAGTCCAGAGCATTCCAGCGGCAGCGAAACGGGCTCAAAGCCAAAACCGAAGCTCGTCAACGCTGGTATTATTGGCAGCGGCGGTATTACCGGGGAGGGGCTGGATTTACATGCTGATTCGGCGCTGTCAAAAACACAGTTTGAGCGTACGCTGCGTGAGAGGTTAGAGTTGGGAAGTAACACGACACGGGATATGGCTTCTTCTTCTTCTTCTACTCAACAACAACAACAACAGCAGAGGCCGGCGGGACTGCAGTTAATGACTGAATTTGGGAGGGATGATGTTCAGAGTGAAAAGGGGACGTTTCTAGATCTGAGTGATTTGAAATCTATCGCCAACGCAAGAGAAAAGGAGAGGTTGAGGGAGTATAATTCGTCGTCGCAGTCGTTGCAGCAGCCTGTTCAGGAGAGGGCGGAGGAGTTGTCGCCGTCGGATAGACCGATTATGATTGGTTTGACGGTGCCGTTTGATGAGTCGACGCCTCGTTCAACTGCAGCAGCAGCAGCAGGGGAGACGATTGATAGCGCTTCATCGCGCACACCCGCTACGCCCTCGATAGTGGTTACACCTGCACGAGAACATCCACCATGGCACACAGACATGCACATGGATATGAGCACCAGCCCAGAAATGCTTCACAGACCTCGCGCGGCATCAAGTATCTATTCACAACCTTCGCCAAAACCAATGCATGACGAGGACGCGCCGCCTGTACCTGCTATTCCCGCTTTTCATTCCGTCGCCTCTTTTCAACGTGCTATTTACGATCAACGGCCCGTGTCGGCGGGTACAGAGTTTGAGGGCGAAGAGCAGGTTTTGTCCACAGAGAAGGAGTCGTCCCCAACCACGACGAGAAAGAATATGAAGAAGAAACTCCTGCACAAACTGAGCGTGAACACCTCCAACGCAAACAGACCTGAGTCTCAGGGGTGGTGGACATATCTCCTTTCCCCATTACTCAGTCGCTCGAATACAGTTAATAGTCGACGCACGGCTCTGAGTCCTCAGCAACACCAGCAACGATCCGCTCGTTCGCCGTTGTCGGCTGTATCGTTTAGTAAGGCTTTGTCACCTCCTCAGCCGACAACCGCGACAGAAGAAGGAGAGAGCTCGCACTGGTGGGACGACGAAAAGATAGCCATTCCGCCTGAAAAATCGCATTTTTCGCCTGATACACCGGAAGATATGACCCGACATGTTCAACCCATTGGATGGGATATGCCGTTTCTCAATGAACACGTCACCACCATAAACCCAAACACAACCAAAGCACTGCCCGAAGGTGACAAAGCGGAAAAAACTCGAAGCGTCTTCCAAATCGGCGATCAGATGGTGCCAGACTATGAATTTCACGGTTCACGGGCAGAGTATTACCAAGCTAGCGCGCATGATCTACACGATAAGGAGAATCCGTATTTCGAGTGTATCAATCACGTCTGCTCGATGACTTCTGCGAAACGGAGGGCGGAGATTGAGGCTGCTGAGAAAGAAGCAGAAGAAAAATTGATGGCGGAAGCGGAGAATCAGAAGGGAGGAGGACTTGCGGTGTTTTTGTTTGATTCGTCAAGAGACGCGAATAATCCGTTTATTGCGTTTTTGGAGGCAAGGGGAGATGCGAAGGAGGTTGGCGTTGATGGGGATGAGAAAGCTAAAGAAGCAGGGGGAGAGGGTGGTGAGAGGAGAGAGATTGAGGGTGAGGAGGTGGAAAAGACGGGATTGAGTAATGCGAGAGAGTTGCTGTCGTTCGATAGCAGTGACGAAGATGAGGATGCGCCGGCTGATCTAGAGAAAGGGCATACAACCTCAAGAAGGTTGAGTCATTCTCCTGATTTGGGACCAACTTCGAGATCTGTTGCGTCGTTTTCTCCTCCACCGCGTTCGCGTTATGAGCCATCTGTGTCGCTGCCGCCGCCTGTTGAGGAGAGAGGTTTCTCTCCACCGCCACCTGCACCTCCGTCTGTGAGCTATTCAAGGGGAATGAGTCCACCGCCAGCTCCGGCTCCAGTGTCTGCACCAGCTTCTACATATGCTCCTTCCGCTCCAGCGCCAGCACCAGTTCCAGCTCTGGTGCAAATACCGATGATGCCACCACCTCAACCTCGCGCCTTTTCTCCAGAACCAGTGCCAATGCCAATGCCGCCTCCACCCCAACCTCGTGCTTTCTCGCCTGAACCAGTACCTATGCCAATGCATCCACCACCTCAGCCTCGCGAATTCTCGCCGGAACCGGTAGCGATGCCAATGCCTCCTCCGGCACCAGTTCCAGCACCAGCACCAGCACCTCCTCCGCCTCGAGAAACTGTTCCCATGCCAATGCCAGTGTCTCGATCGCCGCCTGTGGATGAGCGAACACAAGTTGCGATGCCTCCGCCATCAAATGAAGCAACTCGTGGAATACCAGGTTACCAGTGGGAGCCGGCTCCGGTTCCGCGAGCAATGTCTCCTAGACCGACGAGAGTTGCTTCACCGCCAATGCCACCATCAGCGCCAATGTCTCAAGCAAGGGAAGTTGAAGACTCAGCTGCGAGACCGGGACTAGAATCAGAGCGAAACACAGAATCTGCACCAATTTCTCGACCAGCACCGTCGTTCAGTCGACCAGGTCCGTTCTCAGCACCGAGACGCGTCCCTCAACCACCCGCTCCTGCTACATCACAGCAGACTGCCTCAGACGCTCCTGCCGATGACTCAGACGCCGAGTCTGTGTTGCCACCATATTCACGCAACGCTCCCCGTCAACCCGGTCTTCCTACCTACAGTGCACGCGATCAACCCGACCAACGTGATCGAGTCCCAGTCGCATCAGGACCAGTCTCCCCTGGTCTGCAACAAGCGATGACAAGTCGTGGCGGCATACCCATGTCTGACGTCAGCCAAAGCACTCGCGACACGGACTTCAACGACGCAGGCTCAATATCTCGACCCAGCGAACCAAGAACAATCATCAACGTCCACCACTACTACAACGGCGAACACCCACGTGACGCACCTGAACCACCTCACCCAGGAAATCAGTTCGTCTCTGAAGCTGATCTCCAATCTCGCGACGAAAATGAAGCTCGACGCCAACGGCTCGAAAAGGAAGACAAAATCGCTAAAAAGGTCGGTGGTTTCTGGCGTGGAAGAGGCTGTATTCCTGAAAAGGGATGTTTCGGCCGTGATGGTCGCGCCGGACGTAACCGCAGACGTTGGTATGTGGCTACCATCGCGTTTTGCATATTGGTTATTGTGCTATCGATCTCACTGGCTACGACGCTCACGCGCAAAGGGGATAGGATGTCTGTGGAATCGGAGTGGTTGAATATCACTGGTTTCCCGCCTATCCCTACTGGAATCATGACTGTCGCTGGACCAGCACCAGCCGTGGAAAGAAGTAGTTGCATTGCGCCAACTTCGCTCTGGAGTTGCGCTCTACCACCTGAGCAACAATCCAGCAACGCAGGAGGATATGCACCTGACGCACCTAATTTCAGGATTGAGATTCGCTTCCGCAATGATTCTTCGCTATTGCCGAATAGCACCGCAAGCAATTCAACGACGAAAAGGTCTTGGGGAGGGATTTTCCGAAGAGATGACTGGACTGCGTCACCGTCTCCGCCGAGATTGATAGATCAGACTTTTCTGGGGAATACGACGGATAATATTACCACACCGTTTCAAGGGGAGGATACGCCGTTTTATATTACGTTTTTGTCGCCGGTTGATGTGGCGAATGCGTCGGCGCAGTATGTCAAGAGGGATGTTATGTCGAGTACGGCGACGGCGACGGCGACTGGGACGGGGACTGGGTTTACTACTACCGTCACTCATCCGAGTGCGACGGGGACTGCGACTACTCACAGTGCAACTGGCACAGGAACTGGTACAGCCGTCAACACAGGTACAAAGACAAGCATCAAGACAGCAACCGGCACGAGCACCTCAACCAGCACCTCAACCCCCGAAATCGATGTAGGAAAGCTCATCCCCGCCCCCGATCTAGCATCCGACGGCACCGCAGCAGCAGCAACCCTCTACCCCTTACCCGTCCAACAACCCATCAAACTCTACAACCGCGGCCTACCCACCGAACACTACGGTTTCTTCACCTACTTCGACAAGAGCATATTCCTTGCCTCGGACGCATCTATCACCGGCGGCAGCACAGACACCGACTCTCGAGACGCAAATGGCGGAAGCACATCGACAGAGGCAAGTGTGCGCTGCACATGGTCCCAGACACGCTTCCTAGTACAGATCTGGACTCAGCCACAGAATGTGACGCACATGAGTCTCAGCTCTATTTCGAATACGACTGCTACTTCTTCTTCCTCATCCACAGCGTCAGCAGCATCATCAACCGCGACATCTAAACCTTCAAGCGGGTCTGTAGCAACCTCCTCAGCAAACAACTTCACCTCTCCCGGCTCATTCCCCTACCCCATAACAATCACAATAGACCGCCACGGCGGCATCGCCACCGAAAAAGTAGCATACTGCTACGGCCTCGAACACCACAACTCTACCGCCTCATCTAGCTCGCTGGCGACAGGACCGTATTACAACCTCACAAACCCAAAACTACAAGCCGAACAACGCGATTCCGGAGGATCGATTGTGCAAGCTTCGCCGGATTATTTTGTTCTCGCGGCGGCGCTTGCGCAGGGCGTGACGGCTGATGAGGAGAGTCCCGTTGATGGGGGGACAGGGGGTTGTATGTGTGAGTGGAGGAATTGGGTTGAGAGTCATTAATTGTACTTGAGCATAAAATTTCATTTGTTTCTTTCATTTGTTTTGTATTCAAGGGGGTGCATTTTAGGGCGTTTTGACTTGTTTGTTAAGGGGAGAGGTGCATTGCGTTGCGGTTGCATAGGTGCGCTTTGCATGTTGTCGCAACCTTGGAAGTTGCTAAAATACAGTAACACAGGTGTACGCTGTAAAATTGTATGTGTGAAGATGTTCGATTATTTAAAAGTGCTCCTAAGCTAGAGGATCATAAAATATCTATCTTTTCTAATTATTAGCACTGACTACGCACTAAAATACTAAATATATATTTACTTCTTATTAGCTAGATACTACTAGATTTCTAATATTATTATTTTCTTAATAAAGCTAACTTTTTATATATTATTAAGTTTACAATATATTTTTTTAGCTATACTAAAAATAGATTAATCTAAGATAACTAAATAGTATAAATAATTTTAAAAATTTAATATTAATTATTTTTTTATATTTAAGTTATTTAGATTTCCTAATATTAAAGTAAAATATTAAAGTAAAAATATTTTTAAAAATTTTTTTTTTAAATCTTTATATATTTTTATTAGTTAAACTAAAATATTATTTATTTAAATTCTATTTTTTTTATTCTAATATTAGAAGTTAAGCATTTTTTATTTTTATTTATAAAATAAAGATATTAGTATTTAATAAATAATAATAATTTTTTATATTTTATAAATCTAGATCTCTATAATAAATTAAGCTTAGAAATATAAAAGATAAAATTATTTTTATTTTTTATATAATTTTAAATATTTAGCTTTTTAATTAGTATATTTAAATTTATTTTAATTACTTTATCTTTTTACTTTTTAAGTAAATATAAAATATTATTTATACTAATTTATTTTAAAAAATTCTTAAAATTATATTTTCTTAATATTTTTATAAATCTATTAATAATTATTTTTTTATTTTTAATATATTTTATTTAAATTTTTTCTTCTTATATTTTTACTAAAGCTAGTAATTATAAATATTAATATATTAAAATTTATTTTTAATAAAAGTAATCTTCTTATTTATAAAAAAAAAATTTATTTATTATTATATTTTAAATAAAGCTTATAATTATTTAATTTAATATTTAACTTTTAAATAATTTGTCAGAAGATTAGAAACGTCACAGCCAATAGATTGGACTAATCCCTACGGAAGCTAATGCACAAAGGAACAAAGATTATCCATAACCTTAGGGTTAGGGTATCAGAGAAATTAGAGACATTCTATGATAGCTCTGACAGATGCATTAAAGAATAACGAGACATTCTATAATGGCTATGACGATGATGGAATATATAAGGACGCTTATTTATTATGTATCTAGTTTTATTCTATTATCTTTGATTAACTATGATAACTTGAGTATACATTCTTCTATTGAATAGGATATTCAGTTTGCCTTACTTTCTTAAAGACTTTACGCTTATACAGCCTTTCGTACATCAGAATATATTAACTTCTTCCGTTAATATAACTATCTTAGTTATACTCTGACGGTATTCGACCGAAGTTTCCGACATAATTATTATATAAATTTTCTTTTTTTAATAGTTTAATTAAGAATTAATAATTCTATTTTTATAGTAGATATTATTATTATATTTTATTTATTTACTTATTACTCTATTATATTATTAAATAATATTATAATATAAGCTTATAAGCTTTTTTAATTAATTAAATTATTTATAAAAGAAGTATTATTAATAATTTTAAAATTATTATTATTTTTAAGTTAAAAAGTTAAATATATATAATTTTCTAAATAAAAAAATATTTAGTCTGTGACAGCCCTTGACAATACGGCACCGTTCTGCCTCCGGCCTAGCGCCGCACCCCGGAAGAGATGAAGCTATCCGTATGTAGGGCTGTAACCCTACACGGTGCCAGGAAAGACCTCTACAAGGAGCGGTGCTAGGATGGGTAAGGCGTTGCACATAGAGAAGATAAATATCTTTATAGAGAGGTGGGGACCTCTTTTTCTTTCTTCTTTTCTTCTTTATGCTTGATATTGCTTATAGGTACTATGTATCTAGATAGCTTCTATAGCTTAAATCAAGGTTATTGGCAACTGTTATATAATATCAAGTATCACTATCTTTTTTTTTATCTTTTATATATTAGTACAATAGACCTTTTTAATATCTAGCTCTAATTAAGAGACCTTCTTTTTTCCCTTCTTTTTACTCTAGTATATTTATATAGTAGACTACTCTAATATTATATTTAAGCTAGGAATTATCTCTCTTTATTCTTTTATTATTATCTTTTTTTCTTTCTCTTTTTAATTTTTACTAAAGTAATAGTAAAAGAACTAGGTTAGAATAGTACTGGGAAGGCACTAGGCATAGACATATTAAAAAACTCTAAATAGAAGTATACAGAGCAATAAACTACTCTAAAGTTTAATAAAGCTCTAGGAAAAGAGTTTAGCTTAGTTATAACTTAAGGAAATAGCTTACTAAGTTTCTTTATATTCTAAAAGCTCTATAAGAATCATTCTAAGAAGCTTTTTAAGTATATATATTACTAGATTAAGAATTTTTAGTAAGTAGTCTCTAAGGCCTAGGAATATATCTATAATAATAGATCTATAGATAATAATAATAAAGAGATCTTATTATTATAAGAATAAATTAATCATCTTAAACAGTAGATAAAGAATTAGTAGAATGCTATATAAGAGCTTATAATTAAGTATAATAATATACAAGTTTATATATAGAAGTTAGCTTGATAAAGTCCTAGCTTAATACTCCTAGTTAACTAGAAGAAATCAATCAAGCTTCCTAATAGGAAGAGATTTAGTAATAGTAAAGACCTAAAGTTTGCTTCTTAGCTTATTAATATTAAGAATAAGTTAGAGTCTAATACTAATTATTATCTAACTTTCTTAGCTTATATATAGTATATAAAAAATATATATAAAAAAGAGATAGCAGACTACTTAGTATCTTACTTTTAGAAAGATTTACTAGAATATTACTAAGATATAGATAATATTATTAAACACCTTAAGATAATTTACTAGAATATAAATAAGACTTCTAGAGTAAAGTATAAGTTATACTAATTATATATAAATAATATAAAGTTCTAGGACTTCTTGTTAAAATTTGTGCTTAAGACTTAAGAATTAGAATTTACTTCATTCTTATAGAAAGATAAACTATATAAATGCTTATCTTTAGATATATAGAAATTACTACTTAAAGAGAGTTATAATGCCAATATATCCTACCAAGAATTTATCTAAGAATATTACTAGACCGTGAATTAACTCGAAGTTATCGCCAAAAATGAGAAACATGCCCCAAAGAACTATAGTAATAAAGGGAATAACTATGATAGTGTTAGAAAGAATATTAAAAAGAATAAGAATAGCACCAAGATAGATAGGCTAAAGAATAGCAAGAATAAAGCTAAGATCCTATAAGTGGAGAAGAAGTAGTTTATAGTAGAAGATAAATACTTTAAGTATAAGATACTAGAATATATAATAAATTAATATCTATTTAATAAAAAAGACACCCTAGATCTTAAAGCTTTAGAAGTAATAAAAGAAGTAGCTAAAAAGAGTAATAATAATAATATAGATTTAGAAAATAATAATATCTAGGAGAAGACTCTTTTTTAGGCAAGATCTATATTACTAATACTTTAGACTTTTTATAATTAATTAGAAATAATAGAGATAGCCTAATTATATTTATATAGCTAATTAAAAATAGATTATTAATTTATCTTAAAGTATTAATAAATATAGAAGTAAATAGATTTATTTTTTTAGATATTTTCCTTACTAAGAAGCTTATATAATATTTTTATTATTATATTAAATCTTTAAAACAGCTATTCTAGGTAAAAGGATTTAATAGTAAGACTAAGAAGATGGTCATATATATTATAAAATTAATATTAGTAGTAGACAAATATGTTATATATAATCTATTATTCCTTATTATATAATTAAATAAGTATAATATGATTTTTAGAAGAATATAGTTAGTTAAGTATAGAGTATTAGTTAACTATATTTATTAATAACTGCTCTAGCTAGAAAAGATCTCTTTAAAGAAGAAAATATAAGTGAAGTAATTTATATTATTACTAAAAAAGCTATTATTATAAGACTATAAGATAGAGCTTTAATATTAAAAGGATATAAATTACTGAGACTAGTTGTTTAAAGCTAGTATTAAGACTATAGAGTAGATCCTAATTATAATAAGCAAGAAATAAGAATAGGCTATATAAATTATATACTATAGCTTTTATTACTAATAATATAAGTATAAATTTAACTAAATAAAAAAGGAGCTTAGTAGGGCAATAGAATGATTAAATTCTTTAAAAAGAGCAAAGCCTATAATTAAAAAGATAAAGTGAGTATAATTCTAAGATTAATACTCTAATATAGATATTATAATGATTAATATAGTAAGCTATTTTTAAAATATAAAGAATAAGAAGACTAAGATCTTCTTAACTAGTATTAATAAGATTAATAAAGCTATTAAGAATAAGCTCAGTCTAAATAAGGTAAAAGAGAAAGAGAAGATAAAATAATATTTTTTAGAATAGTATTATAAATTTGCTAATATTTTCTTTAAAATTAAATTTGACTAGCTTCTAGAGTAAAAGGAATATAACTATAAAATTAAATTAGATAAGGAAGTTAAGCTTAATTATTATTCTTTATATTATATAATTATTAAGGAGCTCTAGGCTACTAAAAACTATATTATAGAGAATCTAGAGAAAGGTTTTATTATATCTAGTAGTATATTATATATATTACTAATTCTTATAGCTAAGAAGCCTAGCAGAGGTCTCTATTTTTATATAGATTATTAATATCTTAATTTAATTATAAGAAAGGACTGTTACTTATTGCTATTAATTAATAAAATATTTAAATAAATTAGTAAGGTAAAGATCTTTATAAAACTTAATATATAATAAGGCTTCTATTAAATCTATATATATAAGGATTCTTCTAATCTAATAATATTTTATTACTAATATAGAATCTTTAAATATAAGGTTATACTATTTAAATTAATTAATAGTCTAGCAACTTTTCAAAGACTAATAAATAATATCTTTATTAATTACCTTAATTAGTTTCTAATTATATTTATTAATAATCTACTAATTTATAGCAAGAATATTATCAAGTATAAAATTCATATTTATATAATACTTTAATAGCTTTAGAATATAGAGCTATAGGCTAATATTAAAAAATATAAGTTTTATATAATAATAATAAAATACCTTAGCTTTATTATTATACCTAAGGATATTAAGATAAATCTTAAAAAAATTAAAGCAATACTCTCTTAAAAGATATTAATAATAGTATAAGAAATATAATTGTTTCTAAATTTTTATAACTTTTACTAGAAGTTTATAAAAGAGTATAATAAAATTATAAAATTATTATACTAGCTTACTCAGTAGGATATATCCTTTATATAGATAAAATAGTGCTAAGAAGCTTTTAATCACTTAAAAAAAATATTAGTATTAGCACCTATTTTAGTTTATTATAACCTAAACTAATTAATATATATAGAGACTAATATATTAGATTTAATAATAACTACAATGCTCTCTTAGCTTTATAAGAATAGTGAATAGTACTTTATAAAATACTACTTATTTATAATAATAGATTCTAAGCATAATTATAATATCTATAATAAAGAGATATTAGTGATTATTAAAATCTTTAAAAAATAGAGACTAGAGCTACTAGGACTATAGTAAAAGAAGTATTTTAAAATGTTATTAAATTACCAAGCTTTAGAGTATTTTATAATAACTAAGATTCTAACAGCTAGGCAGATATAATAGTATAAATTACTATATAGATTTTACTTTGTGCTATAATATTAATCTAGAAAAGTAAATGTGCTAACAGATACACTTATATAATAAAAAGATAATAGAGCTAAGAATCTTAATTACTATAATCTAATAATATTACTATAAGAGGTTTTTAATAACTAGATTATAATAGAATTAGCATTCCTAGACCTGAATAGCGCTATTATAAATAGTAATATTATTAAATAAGTACTCAATACGAATGAGAGAGCGGCCATGATAGAGAATACCTATAAGAAAATAGACTAGAAAGATTCAAAGTAGCATATTAAAGAAGAAAGATTATTATATTAAAGCCATTTATATATCTCTAATAAGAAGAATCTTTATATATAGTTATTAAATAAGTTATACTAACTATCTTCTATAGCATACTCTAAATAAGATAAGATAAAGAAGCTATTCTAAAAATATTTTTATTAGAAATTATAGAATAAGGACATTAAAAGCTATATTAATAATTATAAGACTTATAGAAGAACTAATACTTGAAGAGATTAGATATCTAGATTATTATAACTACTATCTATTCTAAATTAATCGTGGCAGTATCTATTAATAGATTTTATAAAATTTCTAAAGAATTATTATAGCTATAATATAATATTTATAATAGTTAACTATCTTAGTAAGCAATTAATCTCTATATCTTATAAAAAAGATTCAGTAATAGTAAAGAAGATAGCTAGATTATAGATCTAGTATATCTTTCTATAGATAAAATTATCTAATAGTATTATTTTAGATTATAAAGAGTAGTTCATATTAGAATTCTAGAATAAAGTATATCAAATATTATAGATTAAAATCAAATTATTAATAGTAAGATATGCATAGATAGACAATTAGATAAAGATTATAAATTAATATCTTTAGTAATATTTACAGCCTTATATCAACTTTATAATAGATAATTAGTTAGAATATTTACTTATTATTAACTTTATAGTATTAGCTTTACCCCAAGCCTCAGTAAGCATATTGCTATTTATAATTAAAAGAGAATATTAACCTTAAATATTATTTAATTAAATTACTCTAATACTATTATAGAAGCTAACTCTTAATAAGAAGAATATATAAACATAGACTAAAAGATTATAAGAAGTATAAAAATTTATAAAAGAGAATATAAAGTAAGCTTAAAAATAATAAATAAAATAGATTAATAAGAAATATTAACTAGTAAACTTCTCTATAAGAGATATAGTATATATAATAAATAAAAAATAGAATATAGACTATCTAAATAAGAAATTAAAATACTAGTAGAAAGAGCTATTCTCTATAATAAAGAAAATTAGTTATATCTTTAAGTTTAAATTACTAGATAGCTTATATATTTATTCAATATTCTTACTAAAGAAGCTATATTTAATATTCTTAATAGAACTATTACTAGAATAGCTGCTAGATAAAGAGCTAGAGTTAAAGATAAATAGATAATTAGAATAAAAAGTTAAATAGATTATAATATTAAGAATATAATAAAAGAAGTTATACTATTAGATAAGCTAGCTAAATTATAATCTAGACTTAGAATAGTACCCTATTAGTTATTTAAAGAATATACTAATAGTACTAAAGATATATTATAATATAAATTTAAAGGTTAATAGACCGCCTAAGCTACTAGATATCTAGCTTAAAGCTATAAAGGAGGATTAGTTTGTAAAAGACACTATTAAGAATAATATAGCTATAAGAAAGTGCTTATAGGCAAATGCCTTTAAAAGAAGAAAGTAATATAATAGCTCTTAATAATATAATATTATTCTATCTCTAGCCTAGCGCTATACCCTAGAAGAGATAAAGCTATCTATATATAGAGCTATAACCCTACACAGTACTAGGAAAGGCCTCTGTAAGGAGTAGTGCTAGGATAGATAAGGTATTACATATAGAGAAGATAAATATCTTTGTGGAGAGGTGAGAACCTCTTTTTCTTTCTCCTTTTCTTCTTCATGCTTGATATTGCTTGTAGGCACTGCGCACCTAGATAGCTTCCATAGCTCGAATCAAGGTTATTGGCAACCGTCACATAGTCTATAATATTTTAGTATTTTAATAAAAAATTTATAAGGAATCTAATAAATTAAAATATAATAAAAAAAATATTAATTTATATACTAATAATAATATATATAAATAATTTTATTTTATATTAATATCTATATATATTTTTTTTTATAGTAAGTCCTTTAAATAACTTTAATTTTAACTTTTTTATAGATATATTATATAGTTAATTTAACTCTATAAATTATAAGATTTTTTTAAAATATATTATTTAACTAAGTTAAATAAATTTTTTTTTATAATTATATAAAATTTTAATATTTAAAAATTATTATAAATCTTTTTTTCTATTATAATATATTTTTTTTATAAAATATTTATTATCTTCTTTACTTTAATAGCTTAAAGCTTATAATAAATAATAATAATATTATTAATATAAAAAAATAAGAAAATATTATTTTAAATTATATAATAAAGTTTATAAAGAATAGTTTTAAATTTTAATTTTTTAAATAATCTAATTAACATTTTCTATTATAATAAAAAAGAATTTTATAATCTATATAAAATTTTATTAAATTTATAAATTATCTCTAGTTTCTTATATTCTAAAGATATTCTTATAAATATTAAATCTAATAGTTTTATATATATAAATATATTTACTATATTATATTATTTTATTTTTAAATTAAATCTTATAGTAATTACTATAAAGATATAAAAAGAATATATAATAAAAATTATAATATATATATTTTTATAATTAAGTTTATATTATTAATTTTCTTATATAATAAATCTTATTTTATACTTATTAAACTTTTTATACTTATTAAATTTATATATATAAATCTATATATAATCTAAAATTTATTAATTATTAGCTCTAATTATAAGTATTTTATTTTAAAATTATATAAAGCTATAACTTTTAATATAATTTTTTTTTAGCTTTTTAAAAGAGCTTACTAAAAAAATATTTTTCTAAATTATTATATTATTTTAAAGATAAAAAGAGATTCTTTTAATATAATATTTTAATATTTTAATTAAATTTAATAATATAATTTATATATATTCTAACTTTAGAATTAAGCTTATTTTATAATTTCTAAAAGCTAGTTTTTAAATATATTATCTATCTTATTAAAGAATAGTTAATTATTTTTTTATTAATTATATTAATAGATTTATTTATAATACTAATATTAAATATTATTTTTTATAATAATAAAAAATTAATAAGATATTTTTCTTAGCTAAAAAATTAACTTTTTTAAAATTATATTATAGTATTTATAAAAGTTATTAAAGAAGTATTTAATAATATTAAATAAGCTTTAATATCTTTTAATATTTTATTATTTTTATTATTTTCTAAAGAATTATTTATTATTATAAATAATATTTTTTATTTATTTATAGATATTCTCTATTTAAAAAAATCTTTAGAGTTAATAATTTTTTTATTATAATTATTAAAGCTTTTAAGAATAATTTTAAAATTTATATTTATTCTAATATCTTTATTTTTTTAATATAAAATTATTATATAGCTTATTACTTATTATTTTATTAAAAAATATAAATTTTATATTAATAATTTCTTCTTTATCTAATTTTTTAAATTAAAATATAGAATCTTTCTATATTTAAATAGATTTAATAATTTTATTAATTATTAAATTATAATTTTCTTTTATATTAATCTAATTTAAGAGATTAATAATCTTTTTAATTATAATTATTATTAATTTATTATATAATATTTTAATCTTTCTATTAAAAATATTATGTCGGAAACTTCGGTTGATACCGTCGGAGTATAACTAGGATAGTTATATTAACGGAAGAAGTTAATATATTCTAATATATAAAAGACTATATGAGTGTAAAGTCTTAAAGAAATAGAGTAAACTGAATATTCTATTCAATAGAAGAATATATACTTAAGTTATTATAGTTAATTAAAGATAATAGAATAAAATTAATTATATAGTAAATAAGTATTCTTATATATTTTATTATTAATAAAGCTATTAGAGCCTTACTTTATTTAGTTTATTATTTTAAATAAAACTAAGCTTTATTTATTTTATTATTCTAATCCTTAGATTATAAATAATCTTATATTCTATCTTATATTAGTTTTTATATATAGACTTTTAATTTATTAGCTATAATTTTTTAAATTCTCTAATAATCTTTTTTTTAAAGGCTGGCATCTTAATAGTTTAATAAATAGTTAGTGTTTTTTATCTATAGTATAGATATTTCTTTTTTTAAAAATACTTATATTATAGTAATAAGCTAATTATATTATTAAAATAAAATATTAATAAATATAATCTTTGTAAATAGGTTAAATAATTTAGAGTTATTCTTATAATTTTCTATCTACGTTACTCTTAATAAGATAAAAAGTGCATAAAATCTAAAATCTTAAAGTATTATAGCAAGTATATTTATAATAATTAATATAAGTATATTAAAATAGCTTTATCTAATCTTATATAAAAGAAGTTGCTTATAATATAATAAAAATTAAATAAGAATTATAAGATAATACTAGCTAAGCTTCTTTATTTTAAAAAATAATAAAAACTTCTTTAAAAGCATATCAGTTAATTTATTTAAATAGATATAAAAAATATTAAAGAGTTAAAAAGATTAAAAAAAAGAAAAAATAAAAGATAATAAAAAAATAAATAAAATAAGAGATAATATATAAAAAATAAAAATTAATTATATTAATATTTAATTCTAATAATTCTAATAGCTTAATTTTAAATAATTTTTTTTAATTTATTTTTTTCTACTCTAAATTAATTATTATTTAATATTTTTAAATCTTATTATAGTAATTTAAATTTATAATAGATTCTTATAAATTATTTTCTGATAAGTATTTTTTTTATTTAATTAAATAATAGATCTAACTATTTTCTTATTTATAATCTAAAATCTTTTTTATTTTATATTTTTTATTATCTGCTTTATTATTTTTATTTTTTAGGTTTTTTATTGATTCTAATAGTGATATATAAAATATTAGATATATATATATTCTTATTAATAGCTAGAATTAATAGTTATTATTTTTAAATTTTTTTATAATTTTAAATAGTCTATATTTAACTATATTAAATTTGTTACTTAATTATTTTATTTTAATATTAAAATTTTTTAATCCTAATATTTATTATAGAAGGTAAACTCTTTTTTTTTTATAAAATTAATATATTTTTATATTTTATATTATAATACTACTTTATTTTTTATTTTACCTATTAAATATTTTTAAATATTATTATATATATCTATTATATATATACTATCTATAATATTGCTTTATTAGAGCTTTTATCTATTAATATAGAAGTCTATAATATTTATAGATATCTCTCTAAATTAATAAAGTGTGGTATTTCTTTTATTAAAATACTTTTTATATTATTTAATATAAATTATATTAATAGTAGTATCTTTACTTAATTATTTTAGTTCTAATTTAAATAGTGTTGTAAATATTATTTAATAAACTATATTATTTTTTTAGTTGATCTATTTATTTATTAGTGATTTGCAGTTAATAGTTTATATTTAATTTTATATGCTTTAGTAATTGTCTGTTAGTATTTTAATCTAAATAGTTTATCTTAATCTGAGATAATCTTAATTAATAATCTAGTTTAATTAAATACTTCTTATAGTATAAATATTATATATTATTTTACTATTAAATTCTTTAATATTGATTGTATGATGATATATTTTATTAATTTATTAATAATAATAATTATGTTAGTGTATTAAATTCTAGTAATTAGATTTTTTAATTCTAGTAATCCTTGTATAAAGTTGATTATAATATATTTCTATAGCTTATTTGATATTTTTAGTAGTTATATTTTTTTATAAGATTAATAATTAATTGGCTTATTTCTGTTATAACTATTATATTAATTAATATATTCTATAACTTGTCTTTTTATGTTTAGGAAATAGTATTGTTGTTATATTTTTTTATAGTTTTATTAATTTCTTAATATTCTTGTAGTAGTAGATTATAATATGTTCTAATAATTTCTATAATTATTATTCTTAAAATAAATATAGATTTATTTTATATAATTAATCTTTTTTATAGTATTACTTCTTTATTTTTTAGTACTATTATAAGTGTTTTATTTTTACTAATGGCATCTATTATTTGCTAATGAAATTCTAAGTTAATAATAGTAATTATAGTAGTGAGTATTATTTTAGTATTATATTATATACTATCTTTATCTTCTTTTAGAATATTAGTTTTTGATTGTTTAAGATCTATAATATAGTCTAGTTTTTTACTAAAAATATTTATAATAATATTTTCTTTTCTCTTAATATGTTCTATTTAAAATTTGAACTTTGATAAGTATTTAATTTATTATATTTATTATCTAACTAATTTTATTATTATTATAAAATATTTAAGATTATAATAATTATTTTTTATAATTATTTTTTTTTTAATTTTTTATAGATAATATCTTTATTACTTAAATACTTTAACTATTGCAAGTAGTTCTTTATTATAAATATTATAGTTTCTTTCTGCTATGATGAATTTTCTTAAAAAGAAAATAATAGATCTCTATTTTTTTTTATTATTTAATTATTTAAGAATAATTCTTAATATATACTTTGATGTATTTAGTTATATTAAGTTCTATCTATCTAGATTATATAGTATAAGTATTAATACTTTTTTAATTAATTTTTTAATATTATTAAATAACTTTTTTTTTTTTTTTTTTTATTTATTTAAATTTAAGATTTTTCTTAAGTAGCTTAGTCATAGGTTAGATGATTTTAAAATAATTTTAAAGATATTATTTAATATATTTACTTGCTCTTAAAAATTTTTAAATATTTTTAATATATATTAGTATTAGTTAATTTAATATTATATTTATTTTTTTTAACTGAATTTTTAATTCTTCTAATATATAAATTATTCTTAAATAATTGACTATAGTTATATTAAATTTATATTTTTTAATTTTAAGGATTAATTCTACTTTTATTAGCTTGGTTATCACTGCTTGTATATAATTATTATATTTTTTAATATTTTTAGAGTAGATAATGATATTATTAAAGTATATTATAATAAACTTATTAAGAAATCTAATTAACACATGCGTTATAAATCTTATAAATTCTATAGATAATCTTTTTAAACCTATTAATGCGATTACTTATTTAAATAATCCTATATCTATAAGAAATATTGTTTTTTAAATATCTTCTTTAGCAGTTTTAAGGTTGTAATAACTCTATTAGATATTAAAAACTGTTATAATTTTTGTTTCTTATAAAAGATTTATTTTTTATTTCTAATATAATATCTTATTCATATTATTAATTATTCTATTATTTAATATTTAGTAATTAATAATTAGTTATTTTATTCTATTCTTCTTTAGTATAAATATTAGTCTATTTAAGGCTGGTCCTCGTTCTTTATATATATATTCTATAGCTAAGAATTCTCTGATAAACTTGTTTTCTAATTCTAGTTGATCTTATGATTTATGCTATTACTTGATTGAAGATAATGTAAATCCTAGTTTTAATAATATTTATATTTTATATTTTTTTTTATAATTTAGTAATCGATATTCTTTCTTTATAAATAGTTTAATAAAGTTATAATATTTCTTAGATAGCTTTATAAGTACTTTTTTTAATTCTTAATTATAAATTTTTTTTAGTTTTAGTTATATTGTTAATTTAGATTATTTTTATATTATTTTTTCTCTCTTTGTAGATTGCTTTTATAATATTTTATTTATTTATTTTTTAATAGGCTATATTATCTTTTATATCTCTTATTTACTTAAGTTAATATCTCTTTTTAGTTTTACTTATAGAAGATTATTTTCTAATTCTTCTTATAAGCTTATAAGTTCTTTATATTCTTTTAATTTAATTTGTAAGATTTAATTGTTAATAAAAACTGTTCTAGTTATCTAATTAATAACTAGGTTTTATTTTTGTAATTATAGCATCTCTAGTACTATGTTGTATCTGGTTATTGCTGTAATATTGAATAAGATTGTCATAATATATAGTTTTAATAATATAAGAACTAGTTCTGTTTTTTTTTATATTCTTTTATGATTAGTTTTCTATTAATATTAATAATCTTAGTCTATTAGTTTATTTTATAGTATTAGAGTTATAATTTATCTGCTATATTAAGATTTATATAATTTTTAGTAGCTTTTAAATCTAAAAGTATTTATAGCTTTATTTTCTTGATTTCTATTAAGATAATAATTGTTTAATATTTTAGATTAATTATTATTGTAATTAAGTGCTTTTTTTAGTATTAATCTATGTAACTTTATACTGCTTAGATGTGTTCTTCTAAAGGGTTTATAAAAAATTTATTATAATAAAATTGATAGAATACTGTATAATATTCTTATTTAGGTAAGTCTAAATATACTAGATGTTTATTTTCCTTATACACATACTAGCATTCTAGGTTTTTTTAAGGATATGTAAATTTTGTATATAAAATAATACCTAGTATTTTTAAAAATTATTAGTTGATTTTCTTGCTAAGGTAGTAAAATTTATATCTATTGTTATAGTATATTATCTAATATACTTTATTATATATATATCCTTCTAAATTGGGATAGTGTATATAAATATAATTTGGTATATATCTTAATTGTCCACTGTATAGTTGATGTCTATTTAATTTAGATATTTTCTTGTAAATAGTCGCTAGGATTTTGTTGCTTTGTCCATATATTAGGTAGTTTTGGTATATCTAATTGTGATATTTTTTATATTCTTTTATATGTTCTTTCTAAATATATTGAGATTCTTTCCAGTAAATTGCTTTTATAAGTATATAATTATATAGGTTATCTCTTTGGCTCTTTATTTTTTTTTTAATAATCTATATAATTTTATAATTATAGTTACTCTTATAGGTTTTTTTATTATACGTTTTGTTCTGAGCATAATTGCTTTAATTAGTGTATTTTTATTAGGTTTATTCTTATCTTATTTCTATAAGTTATTTTTTAATCTTCTTATAAAAGTCTAGATGGGGTTTTTTTTAGTCTTAATACTTGGCTGATTAATTTATTATCTTTTTATCACTATCTTATAATGCCAATTAAGTATAAAATGACTTAATTAGTAAGGAATCTTTATAGTTAATACTTTTACTGCTATTTTCTAGTTCTTCTTTATCTGGTTCGTAATCTCTGAGATAACTATCTTTAGGTGATTAATTTTATATCTTATAGCTCTACTTATTTTTTAAAAGTATGTAATAAGTATTCTTATATATGGCTATAAGTGCTTAGATTTTTATGTTATTAATATTTCTTATAGTGCTTTTTATTTGTATTATTATAATTTTTTTTTTGATCTATACTAATCTTTTTTATTTATTGTCTTTTTAGTATTTTTTGGTTTATAGGTGTGTTTAATACTTGTTATATTTATTTCTATAATTTTTTCTATTTTTTAGCTTGCTACTATATTCTTTGCTTATATTATTCTAATAATTCTTTATTAATTTCTAAGTATTTATCGGTACTGCTCTCTTCTAGGGTGTATATATGGATAGCTGCTATAATTTGTTGTTATAATTTTTAATTAGCTAATCTAGAATTTTTTTTTAACTTGTGATATTTATTTATAAAATGTTCTAGTATTCTATAGTTAAAATAGACTTTCTTTTTAATTAGTTTTTTTTTTCTTTTTTAGTTAGTGTAGTATTTATTTATATAATAATATTATTATTTTAGTTTTTAATTCTCTTTTAGGATGTGTTAGCTTGCTATTTTAGTTAATGTTAATAATTTCTTTATTTTATATATTATGTGTGTAATACTATATTAATCTATAATACTATTTTTATTATTTTCTTGAATGTATTAGGTTATAGTATAATTTATGAAATATAGTTTTTTATATTATTTTTTAAATTGTTATAGAACTAGTCTTATAATCTCTAATTATTTTATTTAAGATATCCTGATATTTGAAGAAATTTTATAATATAGTCTTTTATAGACCTATACTATTTGATATTCTTAATCTAATAGATTGTATTAAGTTCTTTATTAATAGTTCTAAATAGCTGGTAAAGTTTTTTTTTAAAATAGGTAAAGTTACTGAATATAAAAGTAATTTTAAATTTAAATTAATTATTATTAGTGGCTTTAATTTAATTAATAATATAAGGTATAAACTATCTTATTACTTCTTTAGTAAGGAAGTTAGATGTTATAAAAATCTTATCTTATTTAGATATAATTTAGTTAGTATTATTGCTAAAATAAATATATAGCTAAGTTAAAAATATCTTAAAGGTTTCTTATTTTTCTAAGAATAGTTTAATCTTGCTAATCTTAATAATTAAATGGTTAATATGCTAGGCTTTTAACTTAATAATATATTATTCTAATGTTATAATAGCCTTTGTTATCTAAACTAGGATTAGTCTAAAATTATTATTATTTATTATTATTATTTTTTTACTGAAAGTTGATAGAGTTAGGGCGGCTAGATAAGTCTATACTTATAGAGAGATTAATTACTATTAACTAGTTATAATAATTGCTAGTTAAGACTTCTCTTTTATAATAAGGGTTTTTGATTGTTAGAAACTTTGGTTGATATTATTAGAATATAACTAGGATAGTTATATTAATAAAAGAAGTTAATATATTCTGATGTATAAAAGGCTATATAAGTATAAAGTCTTAAAAAAATAGGGCAAACTGAATATTCTATTTGATAGAAGAATATATATTTAAGTTATTATAATTAATCAAAGATAATAGAATAAAATTAATTATATAGTAAATAAATATCTTTATATATTTTATTATTAATAGAGCTATTAGAGCCTTGCTTTATTTAGTTTATTATTTTAAATAGAGCTGAGCTCTGTTTGCTCTGTTACCTTAACCCTTAGATTATGGATAATCTTATGTTCTATTTTGCATTAGTTTCCGTGCATGGGCTTTTGATTCATTGGCTATAGTTTCTCGGATTCTCTGACATATTATTCTTATTAAAAAAATATTTTAAATATTAATAATTTTTTTTATTACTAGATTCTATACTCTATAAATATTTATAAAGTTATATTTAATAAAATATTTTATCTAAACTTTAAATTTATATTTTAAAAGCTTCTATTTATTTTTTATATATAATATTATTAAAGTAAAGGCTTTTAAGCTATATATATAAAAATAATTTTATTTTAATTTCTTATTAGATATTACTTTTCTATTCTAATAGACTAAAAAGATATAAAAAATTTTATATAATAATTTTTAATTTAAATTATATATTAATATTTAATTATAAAAATAAATTATTATTCTATTTATCTTTAGTTATATATTATAAAGAAATTTTATATTAATATATATAATATAATCTTTTATTTTTATTATATTTTTTAAATATTTAATAGCTTTATTAAGTACTTAAATATATAATAATAAAAACTTAATAATAATAAAATTTTCTTATAGCTATTTCTTAACTTTTTTATATTTTAAAAAGATTATATTATTACATTTTATAATTTTTAATTTAATATTATATTACTTTTCTAGATATTTAAATAAATTTTTTAAGTATACTAGAATAATTTTTTCTTATATATTAATTATAATATAATCTTATATAAATTAAAAAAAGTAATTAATAATAAATATAAAATTAATAAAATTTTTAATTATATTTTTCTTAAAATTATAAAAATTTAATATTAATTACTCTTTTAAAACTTCTAATAGATTATAAAATATTTTTTATATAATATAATAAATCTTTTTTTAATTATATCTATTATATTTATAAATTTATATTTATTTATTTTTTTTAATACCTTTCTATTTTATAAGTTTAGTAATTTTTATATCTTAAAAAACTCTAGCTAGATACTTTAATATTTAAAAACTAGAATAATTTAATTATAAATATTATTTTTTAATTAAATTATATAATATAGCTTTTTTAATATATAAATTATAATTCTTTATTATTATTATTCATTATTATTCTTCCATTTTAGAGACCTTTTTCCAGTCATAGACTATGCAAGGTCTGCCATTTCCTAATTGGGAAATGGACTTGGGCTAGCTAGGTTAGATATATAAATAGAAATAGGCAAATTTTAAGGAAAATAATAAGAGGCTCCCTGCAGGATAGTATAATATATAAAATTAGATAGGAAAATAAAATAAATATAGTTATTAGTTAAGAAGTAATAATAATAATTATTTTTCTTCTAATAAGATCTATTTCCTAGTAATAATCTTAGTTGTTTTTTAGATATTTAATTAATATTAGAATGCCTAGTTTAGAATATAAGAAATATAAATTTCTTTTTTCTATAGTAAGCTCCCTAATAGTTTGTTATCTAATATCATTATATTTAGAACATTTTAAAATTAAATAATATAGTATTTGTTTTAAATTAGTATTATATTTATTATAAATATTATTCTTGTATTGCTGATTAAATCTTTTTAAATAGGATAAAAAATATCTATGTCTTATTTTTAATTATTGTATTAAAGACTATAATAATTTGTTAATTTTTAATAGATTTACTTTCTATTTAAAATTAATATTATTATATTTTTTATATAGAGATTCTTTCTATTTTTTTCTTTTGATTTATTCTAATCTAATTTCTATTCTAATAAGGATCTTTCTTTTAGTAATTATTTGATATAATTAAGAGAAATTCTAATATTATTTAATTCTAGATTTTTAGCTACAAATTTAGCAGTTTTATTTATTTATTTATTTTTATAAATATTTATATGCCCTGGAGACCACTGAAAATTTATTCTAATATTTTAGTTTTTAATACTTTTTGCTATTTTATATATTTCTTTATATATAAAGTGTTTTCTTATTAATAGATCTATTTTTAGGCCTTTTAATATAGACTAACTGTTAGAAAAGATCTATATATCTAGAATAAATAGATTTTCTCTTAATAAATATTAAGCAATTTCTAATAATTTATAAAGCCTAAAAAATTTAGAATTATAAATTTCTTATTCTTTACTAATATTATATATATAGGATTTCTTAGAATTTAGATTATAAATTCCAACCCTATTATTTTCTTTTAATTTTGAGCTATTAGAATAAAGAATAATATATTATTCTAATATATTATTTTTACTCTATTCTTAGATCATAATATTGTAGTTTTTTATTACAATTTCTTTAGTTTCTTTTAGAATATTAATAGATATTATTTTATTAATATCTTTTTTTCTATATTTATATTTAGATTTCTGAAATTTGCTCTAGTTAATAAAAGAAAATAATGATACTAAATAATCTATTTAGTATCTATATTTTCTATATTTTTTATTTATAATAGGTTAAAATTCTAGGTTAGAATTAAAATCAGAAATAAAATTAAGAATATTATTATTATTCCTTACTCTTATATTTTATAGTGTTTTTTAGTTATTCTAATTATAATAATATTTTAGATTAGGTTTTTCCTTTTCCTCTAGATTTAAAATAAAGTCAATTAAGAGTCTATTTTTAATAATATAAAATTTCTTAAACTATAAGATTCTTAATATATATAACCTATATATCTTATTAAATCTAATTTCTAGAGGTGGCAAAGAAGCTTCTAATTCTATAATTTTATATAAAGAGATTTTAAAAACTCTTAATATTTTTCTTAAAGCTTTATTCTGTAATATTTAATATTTATATAAAAAATCAGTTTAATTTCTCTATTAAATAGAAACTCTATAATCTACAATTAATATTATATAAGCTATATATAACTATCTTATTACTTAAAAAGTTAGGCCTTTTTCTATATTAGAAAGTCTTTCTATTTAGTGAAAAACCCTAATTGCTTTTATAACCTAATTTTTAATATATTCTTTAAAATTTAATTTATAATTAAGAATAATTTCTAACCATTTAATATTAAATTTTAATTTAATTTTATTTCTATTAATTTTAACCTAAAGATTTTAGTTTTCTAGATTGATATTCCTAGTTAATAAAAAATAAATTAATTCTATTTTTTCCCTATTAAATTGAATATTATTTTGCTCTTTTTTTTAGATTAAATAGATAGCAATTTTTTCTAATATTTTACAATTATCCTCTATTTTCTTAGAACTTATTTTAATACTAATATTATTAATATAACTAGGAAATCTAGCCTTCTCTAAATATATCTTTAATTTATAATCTATATTATTTAAATCTTTAAAGATAAATAATATAGTAATATAAATTAGAAATATAATAAATGAGAAAAATAACCCTTAAAAAGCTTTTATAATAATAGAAGTATTATTATTTTAATTATTATTAAATTTTAATTTAATCTCCCTATCTAAAAAAAATAATATAATCTAGTTTATAAAGTACCTAGGAAGATCTAAATAAACATATATTTTTATTAATTAGTTTCTAGAAATATAATTAAAAGTACCTTTTATATCTAAAAATAATATAGAAGTATTATTTTTATTTTCCTTTTTAATTTAGATATTATTTACTAAAGATAAAACTATATTAATTAATAATTTATTTATTCTACCTCTAATTTAATTAAAATATAATAAATTATACTTTAGATTTTTTATAATAAAGGCTAATCTTTTTACTTATATCCTTTTAAATATTTTTCCTAAACAATTTAATAGAGAAATAATTCTATAAGATTTAGAATTTAATTCTATTCTATTTAATTTTTTTAATATAATCTCTAAGGCTTTTTTCTAGCTTTTAAAATAATAACCCTTCTTTATTAATACTTTATAAATAATATTAAATCTTTCTTTAATATTATTATATGCATATTATAAAATAATAAAAGATAAATTATTTAGTTCTAAAGCTTTATTTTTTATTAATTAGAAAATTAAATTTTTTATTTTATTATTCTTAGATTTAGGCTATTTATATTTTTCTAAATATAGAATATTTAGATCTATTTCTTTAGAAATAGGAGGTTCTTTAAATAATATTTTAAAAAAAGTATTATATTTTTATAGAAAAGAAATAGTTTCTTTTTTTATATTATTCTCTTTATATAATAATATAAATAGTCTATTTAAAAACCTTTTTTTTATATAGAAAAAAGTTTTAAATATTTCTTTATTTTTAATATTTTTTAAAAATTTATTCTACATTTATTATTTTATATTTTTTATTTCTTAGAAATATATATTTCTTTTAGTAATATAAAATTTATATAATTATTTATTATTTTTATTATAATACTATACTCTTTTAATTTTATTAAAATCTTTTTTTAAATTAGCTAAATCTTTATTCTATTAAGCTTTAGATTTAGAATATATTTTTTTTTTTAATATACTCTTTTTTATAGCTTTAATAATAATTTCTTATAAAATTTAAGTTTAATTTTTAAGTTTTTCTTCTAAATCTAAATCTAAATTTAATAAACTATATTATTTATTATATTTATTAATTTCTTTTAAGAACTTTTTCTAATTAGCTTTTCTAAAATTATAAGGTAGATTAATAATAGAATTTAATACTATATTTTTTATATTTTTATAAGAATAAAATAATATTTTATAATTAAATTTAAAGGATATTTCTAGATTTATTTTCTATATAAAATAATTTTTATTATTATTTAAATTATGAGAATAGAATATTAAATCTAAAATAAAGCTAATAGAACTTTTTTTATTTTATATAAAAATATTTAAAGTATTTAAAAGTTTAAATTTATATTTTTTTAGCTATTTAACTAATTCTTTAGCTCTTTTTAGATCTTTATTTTTATTCTATTAAGAATAATAGGTATTAAAATCTTTAGTAATTATAATATTTCTTTTTAATTTTATTTTAATTAATTCTCTTTCAATAGTATATAGAGAATTTTTTAATATTTTATTATTTTCTTTATCTCTTTCCTTTTTATTATAAATATTAAATAATTAAATATTTTTATTCTTAATTAATATATTTATAATCTAAAGGTCTAGAGAATTATATATTAATTTAAAATTAAATATTAATATTTTTAAGTAAAATATTATAACCCTTAGTCTAATATAATTTAATAGTAAAATTATATTATATATAAAATAAAAAATAGTACTATTATTTAAAATATAAAATTTTTAAAATATTATAAAATCTATATTTCTTTTAAAACCTAATTCTAAATAAGTAATTATATAATCTAAGTTTTTTCCTATATTATTTTATAAGAATATTATATCTATTAAAAATTAGTGTTTATAGGAGTTATATATTCTTTTTTTAGATTAATCTTTTATTATTCTAGGTATATATGGTTATTAGCTATATAAGATTATTTATAATTTACATATTTTATTACTATATATTTATAAGGTTTTTTTATATAATAAAATATATAGAAATAAGCATTAGAATTATAGTTTCCTAAGTATATTTTATATATATAATTATTTTTATATTTAAATTTAATATAACTATATTTCTAGCATTTATTATATTATATATTTTTAAAAGTAAATTTTTTAATATTATAGATCTCTCCTACAATAAATATTTTTTTTATTAAATTATCTACTAAGTTAGGGTTAGATATATAAATAATAATAAAAGAATAATTTTTATATAATCTAGTTTCTTTTTATAAAAGCTATAATAAAGTTTTTAATAATTTAATATTATTATAATTTTTAATTTCTTTTTTAAAGATTTAACTCCTTCTTCAGTTTAAAAAAACTTTATAAGAACTTTATAAATTATTAATTTAATCTATTCTTTATTATATTAAAGTTTATTAAAAGGAATAATATTTTCTTATATTATTTTATTATCTACTAAAAATTTAGCTAAAAAATTATTTATTATTATTAATATAATAGAGGTATTTAATTATAACTTAATAATAGATTTTATAATAGGTTTTTTAATATTCTTTTCTTAAAAGGCTCTATTTATTTCATTTTTAATTATAAATAAGCTAAATCTTTTACTTTTAATAAATTCTTTAAATATCTAGAGAATTAACCTTTTTTTTTATTTAGCTTTATATTAGTTCTTATTTTCTGTATCCTTAGAAGAGAATAAAACCTTATTATTATTATTAATTTAACTCTATTACTTTTTATTATTTAAAGAATTATTAATAGTACTTTTATTATTATTTTTAGTCTTATTTTTTTGATTTTTCTTTTTAGATTTAACTTCTTGAAACCTATTATTATTATTATTAATAATAATAATATTATTAATATTTTTATTAATGTTATAGATAGAATCTTCTAATATTCTTAGAGTTAGTATAACTACCCTAGGACTTAAAGAATATTTAATATTTTTAATAAGAATAATAATAAGGTTATTATTACTAAAAATATTTCTACTTATATTATTAATTTTAGTAGATAATTTATATATTTTTAAATTTATATTATTAATAGTTAATTCCTTAGCAAATAATTTACTAATTCTTAAATTTATATTATTTAAAAGTGTTTCTTTAGGGCTTAATATTTCTAGGTTTTTAATTTTGATTATTAAAAAGTCTAATCTAGTAATATATTTATATATATCTAGTTTTAATAATTTACTATTTTCTATATCTATAATATTAAATATTAGGGCTCTAGCTTATTAAACTTTATTTATTTTCTTATTTATTAAATTATTTTTATATTGAGCTACTTTTTCTTAAAGAAAAATATTTATATCTAATTAAGAAAAAATAAATAAGAAGTTAAAAAAAATAATCTTTTTATTTTTTATTTTTTTTTCTTATGTGGTGCTTATTTTGAAGATATTATAATAGGAAAAGATAAATAATATAAAATTATTAAAAATAGAATAGTGACCTATATAAATATATATAGAATATATTTATATTTATATTTTTATTTATTTTTTCTTCTCTTTCTATATAAGAATGGGAATTATAGTGTTATGGGCTGACCCCATATTGTCGTTCGGGACTGAGCCCTCACGAAGTCTATGCCAAGGCCCGAAGTACTTACCGCCTATGGGAGGCAGAACTCAACAAGGATTTGAAGCTATTCCCAGATCCCAATAGCGCAACGCTAGGCCCTAGACGGGTATTATCAATTTAGTGAATGAACACTAGCGTTCCCCCTTTTTTCATATAAGATGCCTGCTGTTGCGGAACTTCCTACTTTCTTCCTTTTTTCTTTCTTTCCTCATGTATTTAGTATATTCGAATATGAACATATAGCTGTTTCATAAGGCGGGACTGGCCCGTAACATTATACTAAATACATCCTTTTGAACGACTGATCTATAGAACCCTGAATCGAACGATGGATGACGAAGGAATCGAACAGCAGCCGCAGCATGGCGAACAGTTGACCCCGAACGAGATGCTCATGCAGATGCACCACATGATGAACGCCATGAACGCTAGTGTCAACGTTGTGCAGAACAACTTGACCCATATCAATGACCGTATTGCCCTCCTTGAACGTCTCCAGCAGCAACAACAGCAGCAACAACAGCAGCCCCAACCGCCCCCGTACCAACAGCCTGCACCGGGTCTTGCTCCTGCTGGTACGCCAGCCCCCCAACCTGAACCTGCTGCCACACCCGCCGCTGCCTATGCCAATTCCCAACCCATACAGCCCATCTTCCAGCGTCCTCGTCACACGCACCGTGACCCCGAGCTGTATGATAATACCGACAGATCCAAGTTCTTGCCCTTCTTCGTTGGCCTCAGGGCCAAGCTCCGAATTGACTCAGCCGCCATTGGATCCCCTTTCAACCGAATCTGGTACGCCTATGAGTGTCTTCGTGACGACGCACGTTCGAAAGTGTTCCCATGGATGCAGTTATACGCACAGGACGAGCTCGTACCTGAGGAGTCCCTCGAAGCCTTCCTCTCACACCTCAGCGACCTCTTCGAAGACGAACATGCGGAGGAGAAGGCGAACCTCGAACTCAACCAACACTTCCAGAAGAGCTCTTCCTTCCGCGACTTTATCGCCGAATTCGATCGACTACTACTGCTCGCGGGTGGCGCCAACTGGAGCGACAGTGTTAAGATCTCCAAAGTCCGATCTGCCATCAACCAACCTCTCCGGAAAGAACTCATTGGCAAGACCCTCTCGCGTAATTATGAGCAATTCCGCACCCAACTCAATAAGGTCGCTGATGACCTAGAGGAGTACAACCGAATCGAGAGTCGGCGACGCCGACCCGCCAGCCAGCAACCTGCTGGAGCAAGACGAGGCAACCCTTATCCTCCAGCTGTCCCTGCTGCTGCCCCAGCCCGCGATCCTAACGCCATGGAATGGACGTCCAACCCAGCATACGTCAACGCTGTCAGAACCCCGTTCCTCTGTTACAACTGCGGCCTGCCAGATCACATGTCTCGCAACTGCACCAACCCCTATAATCCAAATGCCCCGAGGCCACCTCCCCGTACTGCCGCAAGATCCTCTGCCAACGCCACTCCTGCGAACCGTACCCGAGTGAACGGTGTCACCTTCGAACCGACTCAACAGGCACAAGGACATGTGGAACCCGAAGAATCAGAACAGGAAAACTAGCCGCTCTCGAGGACAGTCGCCCCCGGGAGCATGATGAGTGGAGAAAATTTCAAGAGCAACTAGCACCTGTCAATGACACGCCTTTCGAAGTGGAGGCCTTGTTAGATAATGACGTTCATGTACAAGCCTTAGCTGATAGTGGGTGCCTCACTTATGGACTAATCAAAAAGTCTTTTGCTCTCAAGAATAATCTCACACGACGCGCTATAACACCGATGCCGTTAGCCAGCTACGATGGCGTCAATGGACAAGAAACGGATGAAATTGTGGTTACAATGATGGACGTCGGTGGTCACCGACAGAAGAAGATATGCTTATATGTAGTACCGAAGATGGAATACGACATGATCCTGGGATTGCAATGGATGCGAGCCGAAGGAGTGATATTTGATGCGAAGAAAGAACTTCTCACTTTTGCCGATGGAGTGCAAGTGAGCAATATGAACCTGCGGGATGTCCGCACCCAAATGAAGAACAACACCTATGAGATCTCAGCAAATGCTTTACAGATATTGAGAAAAAGAGACCGACGGAAGAAGAAGCAACAACTGGAAATTTTTGCCGCCAGCCTGGCTGATATAGACAAAGCCCTGTCACCCAAGAAACGAACCGATCCTCACGCTGCGTTGCCGGAACAATACCGTGAGTTCCTAGATGTATTTGACCCGAATGAAGCCGACAAGTTACCACACCACCGATCCGGAGTTGATCACTCTATCGAATTAATTGAACAAGATAAGGACGGTAAGAAGCCAGAGGTCCCATGGGGCCCATTATACAACATGTCAAGGGAAGAGCTCCTTGTACTACGGAAGACGTTGCATGACTTATTGTCAAAGGGGTTTATACGCGTCAGCAAGTCACCAGCCGCCGCACCAGTACTATTCGTGAAGAAGCCTGGAGGTGGGCTACGCTTCTGCGTTGACTATCGCGCCCTGAACGCCATCACGAAGAAGGACCGATACCCGCTGCCCCTAATCCATGAGACTCTCCAGAGGATCTCTAAAGCGAAGTGGTTCACCAAGTTCGACGTTCCTGCCGCGTTCCACAAGATTCGTATTGCTGAGGGAGATGAATGGATGACTGCGTTTCGCACTCGATTTGGGCTCTTCGAGTGGCTGGTAACACCCTTTGGGCTAGCCAATGCTCCTAGTACGTTCCAACGGTATATTAACTGGACGTTACGAGACTTCCTTGACGACTTTGTTTCCGCCTATATCGACGACATCTTGGTGTTCACTGACGGCACGTTGGCTGAACACCGAAGACATGTTAAACGTGTTTTGCAACGCCTTCGAGAGGCAGGGCTCCAAGTCGACATTGACAAATCCGAGTTTGAAGTCCAAAGCACCAAATACTTAGGATTCATCATCGAAGCAGGGAAAGGTGTTCGAATGGACCCCGCCAAGATTGCTGCTATCAAGGAATGGCAAGCACCATCAACTGTACGCGAGGTCCGCCAGTTCTTAGGGTTCGCCAATTTCTACCGCCAGTTCATCAAAGCGTATGCCGAGCTCACAGCACCGCTCACGGACCTGACTCAGAAGGGACGACCATTTGTATGGTCCAAAGCTGCGGATGAGGCTTTTGAATTCCTGAAGCAAGCTTTCATAACTGAACCCGCGCTTGTCCCCTTCGACCCGGCCCGTGACACAGTGGTTGAAACTGATGCATCTGGATACGCCACTGGAGGAACTCTTTCGCAGTATGATGACCGAGGGGTACTGCGCACCTGCGCATACCATTCTCGGAAGCTCAAACCGGCCGAGTGCAACTATGAGATCCACGACAAAGAATTGCTTGCGATTATAGACTGTCTTCGACAGTGGGAAGCTGAGCTGGTCTCAGTAGAGCGGAAGTTTACCATCGTGACAGACCACAAGAATCTGCGGTACTTTAACACTATACGACGCCTCAATGAGCGACAATCTCGGTGGCAACTAACCCTCTCGCGCTTTAACTTTGAACTTCGCTATCGACCTGGGTCCCAAGCCTTTCGCCCTGATGCACTTTCCCGGAGAGCACAAGACATGCCGAAGGACTATAATGACGATCGATTGGCCTACCGAGACCGCGTGCTGCTTCCCCCAGCCCAGACCGTCCGAACGAACGCTATAGCTGCCAGTGACCATCCAGCAGACCCCGCTGCGGAGATTGAGCAACTATGGCAGATAGCCGAGGAACAGGATGAATCATACCAACGGATCAAGGATGCAGTGAAGCAGGGGTTGAGACGCTTCCCCGGGACCTAGGGCTGAAGGTGACTATCGCCGAATGCACAGTTAGCGAAGACGACAGGCTCTGGCACGGGAATCGGAGGTGGGTGCCGTTTTATGAACCCCTCCGCACCAAGATCATGCAGGTCTCCCATGACTCTGCATTGTCGGGTCATCCAGGCCGCAACGGGACATGCGCAATCGTGGGCCGTAGTTTCTTTTGGCCGGGCTTCAGCGACGATATTCGACGATTCACCAATAACTGCGATAAGTGCAAGGCAAATACAATTTGGAGAGATAGGAGACAAGGATTGTTGAAGCCTTTACCAATTCCCTATAAAAAGTGGCGCGAGATCAGTATGGACTTTGTGGTGGAGCTACCAGACTCTGGTGGTTATAAGAACCTCATGGTTATTGTCGACCGACTGTCAAAGGGCGTGATATTGACTCCGCTGAAGGACCTGCGAGCCGAAACAGTGGCAGGGAAATTCCTCAAGTATTTCGTCCCCCGACATGGCTTCCCAACAGGCATCGTATCGGATCGTGGTACACAATTTGTGGGTGAGATCTGGGGATATATTTGTCGAAGCGCTGGTGTCGTAAGACGACTGTCAACAACCGCTCATCCGCAGACCGACGGACAGACCGAGCGTATGAATGCCGTTGTGGAGGACTACCTCCGGAAGTATTGTTCGCACCTCCAAGGGGATTGGAAGGACCTACTCGGCGCTGCTGAGTTAGCGATAAACAACCGGGATGCTTCATCGACAGGTGTCAGCCCTTTCTTCCTCGAACACGGCTACCATCTAGAGGTTATTGACCTTCGTGCTGCAGAGCACGAACCCACGAACCAGCTGAAGGAAAGAGAGATCGCGAAGACTATCATTGACAAGCTCGCTGGAGCGTTAGAATTGGCACAAGCAGAGCTCGCTGCCGCTCAGCAGCGTATGGAGACAGCTGCGAACCGCACCCGCGAACCCGCGTATAACTACCAACCAGGTGACAAGGTCTGGCTGGATCTGCGCAATGTGCGGTCCCTGAGGCCGTCAAAGAAACTTGACCATCGGCATGCCAAGTATACCGTCCTAGAGAAGATTGGCACGCACGCTTACCGGCTTAATGTGCAAGGGATTCATGACGTGTTCCATACAGTCCTGCTTCGTCCCGCTCACACAGATCCGTTCCCTTCGCAGGATACGACGGATTACCAACCTCCAGGAATCCTGGTCGACGGCCATATCGAGTTCGGGATCGACAGCATCGTGGGTGAGCGTATCCACGGCCGAGGCAAGGAGCTGCAATATCTAGTGAAGTGGACGGGTTATGAGGGTCTGTACTGGGAGCCCGCAATCAACTTTGTCGACACCGAAGCGCTTGACGTCTGGGAAGCCTCGAAGGGGGGCTAATGTTATGGGCTGACCCCATATTGTCGTTCGGGACTGAGCCCTCACGAAGTCTATGCCAAGGCCCGAAGTACTTACCGCCTATGGGAGGCAGAACTCAACAAGGATTTGAAGCTATTCCCAGATCCCAATAGCGCAACGCTAGGCCCTAGACGGGTATTATCAATTTAGTGAATGAACACTAGCGTTCCCCCTTTTTTCATATAAGATGCCTGCTGTTGCGGAACTTCCTACTTTCTTCCTTTTTTTCTTTCTTTCCTCATGTATTTAGTATATTCGAATATGAACATATAGCTGTTTCATAAGGCGGGACTGGCCCGTAACATATAGGCAATAGAGAGTAGTATAATAAATAAAAAAAAAAGGAATAAAGAATAAAATATTTATTCTTTTAATAAGAAATAAATAAATAATAATTTTTATAGAGAATTACTAAACTACTAAGTAATTTTTTATATAAAATTCTTTAAATCTCTTTTTTTATTATATAATAAAAGAGCAAATAAATAAAAGAAAATAAAGAAAATTAGATAATAGTAGATACTAGATTTCTATTTTATATATTATTAAAAATAGGAAAAATTTTGTTTTTTTAATTATTTATAAAATCTTATAAATAATTTTTACTAAAAATAGGCCCCTTTTAATTCTAGATTATTATTTTAAAACACCTAAACTTCTTAATATTATATTACTTTTAAATAATATAATAAAAGGCTAGAATATCTTTTAGTGTATTATTAGTATATAAAATATTATTTATTACTTATCCTAATATTAACTAGTATATTTTAAGGTAATAAAATTAAGTAATAAATAAATCTTATTTTATTAATTATTTAATAAAATAGACTGTAGGGACTATTATAATAAAAAAATATAAAATATTTTTTTTAAAAAGTTTTTTAGTATCTATAAGAGCTGCTTAAAGCTAGAGGGTTTAGTATTTAAGAGCTATCTAAAGATTTAATAAAAAGATATTTATAAAGTACTTAATAATATAAAGATCTAGTACTAAAAAGCTGCCTAAAGCAAGTTAAGACTAGTACTTAAAAACTGCTTAGTAATAAAAGATAATTAAGTTTATAGACACTAATAGTGGCTAGTTATTTTAATATAGCTAGGAACTATTAGAGAGATGGCCTAAGCATTTATAGAAGTATAAACATAAAAAAATTTTTTAAAGAAAAATAGGCGTTTTTGATAACAGATTTCTCGATTATTTTAATATAAAATAGGGTGCGCAGTAAGAATTATATTGTATACAATGCAGCGAGTAAATTGATATGAAAATTGGGTTGGGTTACCACCCAATGGGTGGGTTGGTTCGGGACGAATTATTTTTTTTTCTTATAATTCTTTATATAAGAGGCTATTCCTACTTTTATTATATTATTTTTATTTTAAATATATTTTAAATATTTATTATTAAACTTTTATTAATTTTTTATAAATAGTTTAATATTATATTTTAATTCTATTAATATTTAAACTTTAAAAGCATATATAATAATACTATATTTATTATAAATTCTTTATAGTAAATAATATTATATAATTATAACTATTACTTTCTTTTTTTCAAATTTATAATATATATATTAATTTTTTTATATTTTTTAATCTTAATTTTATCTTTTTTAATTTATAAAAAATCTTTATATATTATTTTTTAATAATTTATAAAGTAGCTATAGTTATTAAATATATATATTATAATTCTAGAATTAAAAATTATAGAAAATTTAAAAATATATTTTAATATTATAATTAATATAGCTATAAATTTAATCTAAAAAATAATTATTTTATAATAATTAATTTTATAATTTAATTATTTTTTTTTTTAATATGCTTATCTAATAATTTTAATTTAATATATTTTTTTTAAGTTTTTTAATTTTTTTAATAAATTTTATATTATTCTTTAACTATTTCTTATAATATTTTTAAATTTTAAAATATAATATCTACTCTTCTAATATTAAATATTAAAAAATATAGAAGTATTTCTATAAATTATTATAATATATTTTTTTATATCTTATATATAATAGAAATTAAGAAGTAATTAAAATTAATAATTTTTTATATTTTAAGCTATTCTTTTTTTTTAATATTTTTAAAATTTTTTTATTTTAATATTTATTTTTTTTTTAATTATTATTATTTTTTTTATTTTTCTTTTAGTTATTTTAACTATTATATATTAAAAATATATTTTATTATACTATACTATATTTTATAGTATTAAGTATTATATTAATATATTCTTTAAACTATTTTACTATTTTTTTATAATCTAATAAATTATCTTAAATCTATTTTAAAAAAATTAATTTTATTATTTAAATCTATTCTAGAGTAAATTTTTTAATTATATTAAAGAATTTTTCTATCTAATTTATTAGATTTTATATAAAAGTTTTTTTATAAATTTTTATTTTTTATATAGCTTTTTCTTATTTAAAGATTTAAATTTCTAGATTTCTTAATCATAAATTTATTATAATAAGTATATTATTATAAAATTTCTTATTTTTATAAATAATAATATATTTATTATAATTAAGTTATATTTTAAGATTTTTATACTTTTTAAGAGATTGTCAGAGAATCTAAAAAACCTCAGCCAATGAATCAAGAACCTATATATAGAAACTAATGCAAGATGGAATAAAAGATTATCTATAACCTTAGAATTAGAATAATAGAGCAAATAGAGCTTAGCTCTAATTAAGTAATAAGCTAAACAGAGCGAGGCTCTAATAGCTATATTAATAATAGAATATATAAAAATATTTATTTACTATTTATTTAGCTTTATTCTATTGTCTTAATTAACTATAATAACTTAAGTATACATTCTTCTATTAAATAGGATATTTAGTTTGCTCTACTTTTTTAAGACTTTACGCTCATATAGCTGTTTATATATTAGAATATATTAACTTCTTCTGTTAATATAACTATTCTAGTTATACTTTGATAGTATTTAACCAAAGTTTCTAACAATCAAAAACCCTTATTACGAAAAAGAAGTCTTAACCAGTAATTATTATAGCTAGTTAATAACTAGTAATAATTCCATCAATCTCTAATAAAAAAATAATAATAGTAATAAATAGTAATAGCTTAGACCTAGAATTAATTTTAATCTAAATAGTAAAAGCTATCATAATATTAAAATAGCATATTATTAAGCTAGAAACCTAGTGTATTAGTTATTTAATTATTAAAATAAAAAAAATTAAACTATTCTTAAGAGAATAAAAAATCCTTAAAATATTCTTAGCTCAACTATATATTTATTTCAATAATAATACTAATAGAATTATATCTAAGTAAAATAAAGTTCTTATAATATTAAGCTTCTTTATTAAAGAAGTAATAAGATAGTTTATATCTTATATTATTAACTGAATTAAAGCCTCTAACAATAATTAGCTTAAATCTAAAACTACTTTTATATTTAGTAGTTTTACCTATTTTAAAAAAAGCTTTATTAGTTATTTAGAACTATTAATAAAGAATTTAATATAATCTATTAGATTAAAAATATTAAGTAGTATAGATCTATAGAAGATTATATCTTAAGATTTCTTTAAGTATTAGAATATCTTAAATAGAATAATCAAAAATTATAAGATCAGTTCTATAATAATCTAAAAGATAATATAAAAGACTATATTTTATAAATTATATTATAACCTAATATATTTAAGAAAATAATAAAAGCAGCATCATAGATTAATATAATATTATATATATGATATATAGAATAAGAAAATTATTAATATTAATTAAAATAACTAGCTAATATATTCTAGAGAAAAACTAAAGACTAAGATAATAATATTATTATATAAATAAATACTATACTAATGAAAAAAGAAAAGAAAAAACTAATTAAAAAAAAAAAATCTATTTTAACTATAAAATACTAGAACATTTCGTAAATAAATATTAAAAGCTAAAGAAAGTCTAAGGAATAATTAATTATAAATAATAATAATAAATTATAACAGCTATCTATATATATATCCTAGATAAGGATAGTATTAAAAAAGATTTAAAAACTAATAATAAATTATTAAAAGAATATAAGAAAGAATAAATTCAGCATTAAATATAATAAAAATAAAAACTTATAAATAAAGAAATTAGAAAAGATATATAAGAAGCACTTATAATATCTATAAATCTATAAAAAAATAAATAAAAAGAGCTAGTATAAGAACTATAAAAATAATAAATAGTATAAAAAAAGATTAATATCTTAAAAAACTTAGAAAAATTTCTAAAAAAATAAATACTACTAAATAAAAAAAAAATTAAGAAAGCACTAAAAAAGAGTATTAATATATAAAATATATTTATCTAAGTATTTATAAATATATATAAAAATACTTATCACATAGTCCTAAGAAATAATTAGAGCTATAAAATATAAAAAAAATTATTTAAGAATAGTTATTTTAGAGATTATAAACTAGATAAAGAAGAATTAGAAAATAATAATAAAAATATTAATTATAAAGATTTCTTATTAATTAAGTTATTTTATATTTAATTAACATTATAAAAAAATAATAAAAAGGTAATAAGTTAGCTATTTATATATCAAGATTAATAGAAACTCTATCTAAATCTCTATAAAAGTATTAAGAAGCAGCTAATAGAATTAAAAAAAAATATAATAAGCTAGAACTAAGCTATATTTAGAAGAATAATTATATATATAAAAATATATATAATAAGGAAATATACAAAAGCAACTATAACTATAATAATATATAGCTTACTAAAGAAGAAATTAAAAAATTATAAAATTAGAAAGATAATCTATATAATTATATACTTATAAAAACAATTTACTAGAAAGAATTTTAATATACTTAAAAAGAATATATAGATATATATAAAAAATATTATAAATAGATATATTAAAACTACATAATATATAGATATATTAATAAGATTCTAGCAACAATTTATAAATAAATCTTAAACTTAAATAGATATTAATTATATAGTAGATAATTAGAACATATATTAAATTATATTTATATATATTACCTTAATTTAGAAGAATATATATATAATAAAATATATTAAATAATCTATTATAATAATAAATATAAATTCCACCACCTTAGCAAGAAAATTAATTAATAATTTTTAAAAATACTAAGCATTACAGTATATATAAAATATATATACCTCTAAAAAAACCTAAAATACTAATATATATATAAAAAAAGTAAATATCCAGCACATTTAGATTTGCTTAAAGAAAAATGTTAAGTAGTATTCTATTAATATTATTATAATAAACTCTTTAAAAACCATCTAAAAGAATATATTCGAGTAGTATAAAGCTATATAGATTAATATTAAAAAAAATATCTAATTATAATAATAATTAATCTAAAATACTAAATAATTATTATACTTATAGAAGTTAATAATATTAAATTATAAATCCTACTCGACTTAGGAGCAATAGGCAATTATATAAATCTTAAAATTATAAATAAGCTACAGATTAAATAATATAAAATAACATAATAGATTAGTATTATAGGAATAAATAAAAAATCTATAATATAAAAATACTAAATAAAGATAGAGCTAATACTACTAAAATTAGAACTATATATTATAATAATTTTATTTAATATTATAGAGATGACTAGATATAATATAATACTAGGAATATTATAATTATAAGAATAAAATCCAGTTATTAATTAAATAACTAGAATAGTTTCAATCAATAATAGAATTCTATAAACTAAGTTAGAAGGATATGAAGAAATTATAAACTTATAAAAAAAATTAGGGAATAATCTTCTATAAATAGAGTTAAAAATAAATAATAACTTAGATGAATAAGAGATATAGAAGATAATATAATCTACTAAGAAATAAATAAATAAAATACTATAAAAATAACTTATAAGACAACAATCTAATATAGACATCTTTCTCCCCAAACCAACCCACCCATTGGGTGGTAACCCAACCCAATTTTCACATCAATTTATTCGCCGCATCGCGTACAATACAATTCTCGCTGCGCACCCTATTTCACACTAAAACAATCGAGAAATCTATTATTAAAAATACTTGTTTTCCCTTAGAAAAGATTTTTTGTATTTGCGCTCTTACAAGCATTTAGGCCACCCCTTTAATAATTTCTAGCCATATTAAAATAACTAGCTACTATTAACATCTAAAAACTTAGCTATTCTTTATTATTAAATAGCCTCTAAGCACTAGTTCTAATCTACTTTAAGCAGCCTTTTAACACTAAATCCTTATAATATTAAATATTCTATAAATGTCCTTTTACTAATTCTTTAGATAACTTTTTAAATATTAAATCTTTTAGCTCTAAGTAGCTCTTATAAGCACTAAAAAGCTATTTAAAAAAAAATACTTTATATTTTTTTGCTATAACAGTCTCTACAGTCTATTTTATTAAGTAATTAATAAAATAGGATTTATTTATTGTTTAATTTTACTGCTTTGAGATGTACTAGTTAATATTAGAATAGATAATAAATAATATTTTATATATTAGTAGTATATTAAAGAATATTCTAGTCTCTTATTATATTATTTGAAAATAATATAATATTAAGAAGTTTGAGTATTTTAAAATAATAATCTAGAATTAAAAGGGGCCTATTTTTAATAAGAATTATTTATAAGGCTTTATAAATAATTAAAAGAGTAAAATTTTTTCTATTTTTAATAATATATAAAATAGGAATCTAATATTTATTATTATTTAATTTTTTTTATTTTCTTTTATTTATTTATTTGCCCTTTTATTATATAATAAAAGGAGAGGTTTAGAGAATTCTATATAAAAAATTACTTATTAGTTTAATAATTCTTTATAAAAATTATTACTTATTTATTTTTTATTAAAAGAATAAATATTTTATTTTTATTTTTTTCTTTTCTTATTTATTATATAACTCTCTATTACTTACAATTCCCATTTTTATACAGAAAGAGGAGGAAAATAAATAAAATATATATATATAAATAGATTTTTTATATATTTATATAAATTATTATTTTACCTTTATTAACTTTATCTTATTTATTTTATTACTTTAAAAATATTTTCAAAATAAGTACTATATAAGAAGAAAAAATAGAAGATAAAAAAATTATTTTTTTTAACTCCTTATTTATTTTTCTTTAATTAGATATAGATATTTTTTTTTAAGAAAAAGCAGCTCAATATAAAAATAATTTAATAAATAAAAAAATAAATAAAATTTAATAAGCTAGAGCTCTAATATTTAATATTATAGATATAGAAAATAGTAAACTACTAAGACTAGATATATATAATTATATTATTAGATTAGACTTTCTAATAACTAAAATTTAAAATCTAGAAATATTAAGTCCTAAAGAAATACTTCTAAATAATATAAATTTAAGAATTAGTGAGTTATCCGCCAAGGAATTAATTATTAATAATATAAATTTAAAAATATATAAATTATCTATCAAAATTGATAATATGAGTAGAAATATTTTTAATAATAATAATCTTATTATTTTTACTAAAAATATTAAATACCCCCAAGTCTTAGAGTAGTTATATTAACTCTAGGAACCTTAGAAGACTCTATTTATAATAATAATAAAAATAGTAATAATAATATTATTAATAATAATAAGTTTCAAGAAGTTAAATCTAAGAAGAAAAATTAAAAAAAATAAGAATAAAAATAATAATAAAAATACTATTATTAATTCTTTAAATAATAATAAATAACAGAATTAAATTAATAGTAATAATAAAGTTTTATTCTCTTCTAAAGATACTGAAAATAAAAACTAATATAAAGCTAAATAAAAAGAAAAAAGTTAATCCTTTAAATATCTAAGAAATTTATTAAAGATGAAAACTTTAGTTTATTTATATTAAGAAATAAAATTAATAAAGTTTTTTAAGAAAAAAATATTATAAAATTTATTATAAAATCTATTACTAAATTAAGATTAAATACTTTTATTATTCTAATAATAATAGATGATTTTTTAGCTAAATTTTTAGTAGTTAATAAAATAATATAAAAAAATATTATTCCTTTTAATAAATTCTAATATAATAAAAAATAAATTAAATTAATAGTTTATAAAGTCTCTATAAAGCTCTTTTAAACTAAGGAAAAAATTAAATTATTAAAAAAAAAGTTAAAAATTATAATAATATTAAATTATTAAAAACTTTATTATAGCTCTTTTAAAAAGAAACTAGATTATATAAAAATTATTCTTTTATTATTATTTATATATTTAACCCTAATCTAGTAGATATTTTAATAAAAAGAAAAATATTTATTATAGAAAAGATCTATAATATAGAGAAATTTAGTCCTAAAAATATATAATATAATAAATATCAAAAATATAAGCATATTAAATTTAAATGTAAAAATAATTATATATATATTATTTATATAGCAAATCATAACTTTAATACTTATTTTTATATATATTACTATTTAAAAAAGTATTATAAATATATACTAATAAAATATATAAATTATAAAGCATTTTATATAGCTAATAACTGTATATACTTAAAATAGCAAAGGATTAACCTAAAAAAAATATATATAATATCTATAAATACTAATTTTTAATAGATATAATATTCTTATAAAATAATATAGAAAAAGATTTAGATTATATAATTACCTATTTAGAATTAAGTCTTAAAAGAAATATAGATTTTATATTATTTTAAAAATTTTATATTTTAAATAGCAGCACTATTTTTTATCCTATATATAATATTATTTTACCATTAAATTATATTAGACTAAGAATTATAATATTTTACTTAAAATATCAATATTTAACTTTAAATTAATATATAATTCTCTAGATCTTTAAATTATAAATATATTAATTAAGAATAAAAATATTTAATTATTTAATATTTATAATAAAAAAAAAAAAAGATAAAGAAGATAATAAAATATTAAAAAACTTTCTATATACTATTAAAAAAGAATTAATTAAGATAAAATTAGAAAAAAATATTATAATTACTAAAGATTTTAATACCTATTATCCTTAATAGAATAAAAATAAAGATCTAAAAAGAGTTAAAGAATTAGTTAAATAGCTAAAAAAATATAAATTTAAATTTTTAAATATTTTAGATATTTCTATATAAAATAGAAAAAGTTCTACTAGTTTAGTATTAGATTTAGTATTCTATTCTTATAATTTAAATAATAATAAAAACTATTTTATATAGAAAATAGATCTAGAAATATTCTCTAGATTTAATTATAAAATATTATTTTATTCTTATAAAAATATAGAGAATATAGCATTAAATCTTATTAGTAATTTATCTTATAATTTTAGAAAAACTAATTAAAAAAAATTCTTAAAAAAATTAATAAATATAATAAATAATATAATTTATTAAATTTAGATCTAGGACTAGAAGAAGAATTTAAAAATTAAATTTAAATTCTATAAGAAATAATTATTAAAACTATAAAAAAAAATATATTAAAAAAAAAATATATTCTAAATCTAAAGCTTAATAGAATAAAGATCTAGCTAATTTAAAAAAAGATTTTAGAAAAATAAAAAAACTATAGTATTTTAATAAAGAAAATAAAAAAATATATAATTCTTATATTATTAAAAAAAATATATATTTTTAAAAAATAAAAAATACTAAACAGCAAATATAGAATAAATTTTTAAAAAATATTAAAAATAAAGAAATATTTAAAGCTTTTTTTTATATATAAAAAAAAATTTTTTAAATAGACTGCTCATATTATTATATAAAAAAAATAATATAGAAAAAAAGCTATTTTTTTTCTATAAAAATATAATACCTTTTTTAAAATATTATTTAAAGAATCTTTTATTTCTAAGAAAATAGATCTAAATATTCTATATTTAGAAAAATATAAATAGCTTAAATCTAAAAAATATAAAATAAAAGAATCTATTTTTTAGCTATTAAAAAATAAAGCTTTAAAACTAGATAATTTATCTTTTATTATCTTATAATATACTTATAATAATATTAAAGAAAGATTTAATATTATTTATAAAGTATTAATAAAAAAGAGTTATTACTTTAAATATTAAAAAAAGCTTCTAGAGTTATATTAAAAAAATTAAATAGAATAAAATCTAATTCTAAATCTTATAGGATTATTTCTCTATTAAATTATTTAGGAAAAGTATCTAAAAGAATATAAGCTAAAAGATTAATTTTTATTATAGAAAATCTAGAATATAATTTATTATATTTTAATTAAATTAGTAATAGAATTAATAAATTATTAATTAATATAGTTTTATCCTTAGTAAATAATATATAAATTAAAAAAAAAAAAAAAAATATTTCTATATTATTTCTAGATATAAAAAGCACTTTTGATTATATTTTTAGAAATTAATTAATAAAAATATATATTTATTTAAGTCTTCTTAGATATCTAATTAATTAGATTATATCTTTTTTTTTAGATAAAGAAATTAAATTAAAATTTAATAATAATTAAAATAATAATACTTCTATTATAATTAAAGCTTTTTAGAGATTACTTTTTTTATTTATTATTTTTCTAATCTATATTACTATATTATTTATTTTTAAGGATTTAAATAATATAGAATATAAATTAAAAATATATTTAGAAAAGGCTGGATTCTCTAATTATATTAATAATATTAGCATCAAAATAAGCTTAAAAAAAATAAAGAATAATTATAAAATATTAAAAAAAATTACTACCTTTTTAATCTAAAAAGGAGAACAGAATAATATTTAGTTTAATAAAGACAAAATAAAATTAATTTATTTTCTTTTAACTAGGAAAATTGACCTAGAAAATCTAAATTTTTAGATTAGAATTAATAGAAATAAGATTAAGCTAAAATTCAATATTAAATAATTAAAAATTATTCTCAATTATAAATTAAATTTTAAAGAATATATTATAAATTAGATTATAAAAATAACTAGGGTTTTCTACTAAATAAAAAAATTTTTTAATATAGAAAGAGATCTAACATTTTAAGTAATAAGATAATTATATATAATATATATAATATTAATTGTAGATTATAGGGTCCTTATTTAGTAGAAAAATCAAGCTAATTTCTTATATAAATATTAAATATTACAGAATAAAGCTCTAAGAAAAATACTAGAGGTTTTTAAAACCTTTTTATATAAAGTTATAGAATTAGAAGCTTCTTTATCACCTCTAGAAATTAGATTTAATAAAATATATTAATCTTATATATTAAGAATCTTACAATTTAAGATATCTTATATTATTAAAAATAGATTGCCAATTAACTTTATTTTAAATCCAGGAGAAAAGAAAAAACTTAATCTAAGATACTATTATAATTAAAATGAATTAAAAACACCAAGGAACATAAGAATAAGAAATAATATTAATAATAATAATATTAATAATATTTCTAATTCTAATCCTAATCCTGAATTTCAGTCTATTATAAAAAAAAAATATAGAAAATATAAGTGTTAAATAGACTATTTAATTTTATTATTTTCTTTTATTAATTAGAGCAAATTTTAGAAATCTAAATATAAATATAGAAAAAAAGATATTAATAAATTAATATCTATTAATATTCTAGAAGAAACTAAGGAAATTATAATAAAAAACTATAATAATATGATCCAAGAATGGACTAGAAATAATATATTAGAATAATATATTATTCTATATTTAGATGGCTCTAAATTAAAAGAAAATAATAGGGTTAGAATTTATAATTTAAATTCTAAAAAACCCTATGTCTACAATATTGGCAAAGAACAAGAAATATTTAATTTTGAATTTTTTGGAATCTATAAATCATTAGAAATCGCTAAAAATTTATTAAAAGAAAATCTATTTATTTTAGATATATAGATCTTTTCAGACAGCCAAGCTATATTAAAAGGCCTAAAAACAGGCCTATAAATAAGAAAACATTTTATATATTAAGAGATATATAAAATAGCTAAGAATATTAAAAGTTAAAATATTTAAATAAATATTTAATAGTCCCTAGGGTATATGAATATTTTTAGAAATAAACAGGCAGATAAAATTGCCAAATTTGTAGCTAAAAATCTAGAATCTAATAATATTAATATTTCTATTAGTTATATTAGATAATTACTAAAAGAAAGATCTTTATTAAAATAGGAATTAGATTGGAATAAATTAAAAAAAAAGAAATAAAAAGAATCCCTATATAAAAAGTATAATAATATTAATTTTAAATAGAAAGCAAATCTATTAAAAATTAATAAATTATTATAGTCTTTAATACAATAATTAAAAATAGGATATAGATATTTTTTATCTTATTTAAAAAGATTTAATTAGCAATATAAGAATAATATTTGTAATAAATATAATTTTAACTTAGAACAAACATCATATTATTTAATCTTAGAATGCTCTAAATATAATAATATTAGAAAATAAACTATTAGAGAGCTTACTATAGAAAAAAGAAATTTATATTTCTTCTATTCTAAACTAGGCATCTCAATATTAATTAAATATCTAAAAAAAACTAAGATTTGTCGGAAACTTCGGTCGAACACCGTCAGAGTATAACTAGGATAGTTATATTAACGGAAAAAGTTAATATATTCTAATATATAAAAGGCTATATAAATGTAAAGTCTTAAGAAAGTAAAATAAATTAAATATCTTATTTAATAGAAGAATGTATATTTAAATTATTATAATTAATTAAAAATAATAAAATAAAATTAATTATATAGTAAATAAATATTTTTATATATTTTATTATTAATAAAGCTATTAGAGCTTTATTTTATTTAATTTATTATTTAAATAGAGCTAAGCTTTATTTATTTTATTATTTTAATTTTTAAGTTATAAATAATTTTTTATTTTATTTTATATTAGTTTTTATATATAAATTATTAATTTATTAATTATAATTTTTTAAATTTTTTAATAATCTTTTTCTTTAAAAGCTAGCATTTTAATAATTTAATAAATAATTAATATTTTTTATTTATAGTTTAAATATTTCCTTTTTTTTAAAATATTTATATTATAGTAATAAGCTAACTATATTATTAAAATAAAATATTAATAAATATAATTTTTATAAATAAATTAAATAATCTAGAATTATTTTTATAATTTTTTATCTATATTATTTTTAATAAGATAAAAAGTGCATAAAATTTAAAATTTTAAAATATTATAATAAATATATTTATAATAATTAATATAAATATATTAAAATAACTTTATTTAATCTAATATAGAAGAAGTTATTTATAATATAATAAAAATTAAATAAAAATTATAAAATAATTTTAATTAAATTTTTTATTTTAAAAAATAGTAAAAGTTTTTTTAAAAATATATTAATTAATTTATTTAAATAAATATAAAGAATATTAAAGAGTTAAAAAAACTAAAAAAAATAAAAAATAAAAAATAATAAATAAATAAATAAAATAAAAAATAATATATAAAAAATAAAAGTTAATTATATTAATATTTAATTCTAATAATTTTAATAATTTAATTTTAAATAATTTTTTCTAGCTTATTTCTTTTTCTATTTTAAATTAATTATTATTTAATATTCTTAAATTTTATTATAGTAATTTAAATTTATAATAAATTTTTATAAATTATTTTTTAATAAGTATTTTTTTTATTTAATTAAATAATAGATTTAATTATTTTTTTATTTATAATCTAAAATCTTTTTTATTTTATATTCTTTATTATTTACTTTATTATTTTTATTTTTTAGATTTTTTATTAGTTTTAATAATAATATATAAAATATTAAGTATATATATATTTTTATTAATAGTTAGAATTAATAATTATTATTTTTAAATTTTTTTATAATTTTAAATAATTTATATTTAATTATATTAAATTTATTACTTAATTATTTTATTTTAATATTAAAATTTTTTAATTTTAATATTTATTATAAAAGATAAATTTTTTCTTTTTTTATAAAATTAATATATTCTTATATTTTATATTATAATATTATTTTATTTTTTATTCTACTTATTAAATATCTTTAGATATTATAATATATATTTATTATATATATACTATTTATAATATTATATTATTAAAATTTTTATTTATTAATATAAAAGTCTATAATATTTATAAATATTTTTTTAGATTAATAAAATATAATATTTCTTCTATTAAGATACTTTTTATATTATTTAGTATAAATTATATTAATAATAATATTTTTATTTAATTATCTTAGTTTTAATCTAAATAATATTATAAATATTATTTAATTATTTATATTATTTTTTTAATTAGTCTATCTATTTATTAGTAATTTATAATTAATAATTTATATTTAATTCTATATATTTTAATAATTATTTATTAATATTTTAATCTAAATAGCTTATCTTAATTTAAAATAATCTTAATTAATAATCTAATTTAATTAAATATTTTTTATAGTATAAGTATTATATATTATTTTATTATTAGATTTCTTAATACTAGTTATATAATAATATATCTTATTAATCTATTAATTATAATGATTATATTAGTGTATTATATTCTTATAATAAGATTTTTTAATTTTAATAATCTTTATATAAAATTAATTATAATAATTTTTTATAGTTTATTTAGTATTTTTAATAGTTATATTTTTCTATAAAGTTAATAATTAATTAGCTTATTTCTATTATAATTATTATATTAATTAATATATTCTATAATTTATCTTCTTATATTTAAAAAATAATATTATTATTATATTTTTTTTATAGTTTTATTAATTTCTTAATATTCTTATAATAATAGATTATAATATATTCTAATAATTTTTATAATTATTATTTTTAAAATAAATATAAATCTATTCTATATAATTAATTCTTTTTATAATATTATTTTCTTATTTTTTAATATTATTATAAGTATTTTATCTTTACTAGTAATATCTATGATTTATTAATAAAATTCTAAATTAATAATAATAATTATAATAATAAGTATTATTTTAGTATTATATTATATATTATTTTTATTTTTTTTTAAAATATTAATTTTTAGCTATTTAAGATTTATAATATAATCTAATCTTCTATTAAAAATATTTATAATAATATTTTCTTTTTCTTTAATATATTTAATCTAAAATTTAAATTTTAATAAATATTTAGCTTATTATATTTATTATTTAATTAATTTCTTTATTATTATAAAATATTTAAGATTATAATAGTTATTTTTTATAATTATTTTTTTTTTAACTTTTTATAGATAGTATTTTTATTATTTAAATATTTTAATTATTATAAATAGTTCTTTATTATAAATATTATAGTTTTTTTTTACTATAGTAAATTTTCTTAAAAAAAAAATAATAGATTTTTATTTTTTTTATTATTTAATTATTTAAGAATAATTCTTAATATATATTTTAATATATTTAATTATATTAAATTTTATTTATTTAGATTATATAATATAAATATTAATACTTTCTTAATTAGTTTTTTAATATTATTAAATAACTTTTCTCTTTTTTTTATTTATTTAAATTTAAGATCTTTTTTAAGTAGTTTAATTATAGATTAAATAATCTTAGAGTAATTCTAAAAATATTATTTAATATATTTACTAGCTTCTAAAAATCTTTAAATATTCTTAATATATATTAATATTAATTAATTTAATATTATATCTATTTTTTTTAGTTAAATCTTTAATTCTTTTAATATATAAATTATTTTTAAATAGTTAACTATAGTTATATTAAATTTATATTTTTTAATTTTAAAAGTTAATCTTGCTTTTATTAATTTAATTATTACTATTTATACATAACTATTATATTTTTTAATATTTTTAGAGTAAATAATAATATTATTAAAATATACTATAATAAACTTATTAAAAAACTTAATTAATATATATATTATAAATTCTACAAATTCTATAGGCAATCTTTTTAAATTTATTAATATAATTATCTATTTAAATAATTCTATATTTATAAGAAATATTATTTTTTAGATATCTTTTTTAGCAGTTCTAAGATTATAATAATCTTATTAGATATTAAAAATTATTATAATTTTTATTTTTTATAATAGATCTTTTTTCTATTCTTAATATAGTATTTTATTTATATTATTAATTATTCTATTATTTAGTACTTTATAATTAATAATTATTTATTCTATTCTATTCTTTTTTAGTATAAATATTAATCTATTTAAAACTAATTCTTATTCTTTATATATATATTCTATAGCTAGGAATTTTTAGATAAACTTATTTTTTAATTTTAATTAATTTTATAATTTATATTATTGCTTAACTAAAGGTAGTATAAATTTTAATTTTAATAATATTTATATTTTATATTCTTTTTTATAATTTAATAATTAGTATTTTTTTTTATAAATAATTTAATAAAGTTATAATATTTTTTAGATAGTTTTATAAATACCTTTTTTAATTCTTATTTATAAATTTTTTTAATTTTAATTATATTATTAGTTTAGATCGCTTCTAAGTTATTTTATTAAATTATATTTATTTTATTTCTATAAGTTATTTTTACTATATTTTATTTATTTATTTTTTAATAAGCTATATTATCTTCTATATTTTTTATTTATTTAAGCTAATATTTCTCTTTAACTTTATTTATAAAAGATTATTCTCTAATTCTTTTTATAAATTTATAAATTCTTTATATTCTCCTAACTTAGTCTATAAGATTCTATTATTAATAAAAATTATTCTAATTATTTAATTAATAATTAGATTTTACTTTTATAACTATAGCATTCCTAGTATTATATTATATCTAGTTATTACTATAATATTAAATAAAATTATTATAATATATAATTTTAATAATATAAGAACTAATTTTATTTTCTTTTTATATCTTTCTATAATTAGTTCTCTATTAATTCTAATAATTTTAATCTATTAATTAGTTTTATAATATTAAAGTTATAGCTTATCTATTATATTAAGGCTTATATAATTTCTAGTAGCTTTTAAATCTAAAAATATTTATAGCTTTATTTTCTTGATTTCTACTAAGATAATAATTATTTAATATTTTAGATTAATTATTACTATAATTAAATACTTTTATTAGTATTAATTTATATAGCTTTATACTATTTAGATATATTCTTCTAAGGGATTTATAAAAAGTCTATTATAATAAAATTAATAGAATACTATATAATATTCTTACTTAAGTAAATCTAAATATACTAAATATCTACTTTTCTTATATATATACTAGTATTCTAAGTTTTTTTAAGGATATATAAACTTTATATATAAAATAATGCCTAGTATTTTTAAAAACTATTAGTTAATTTTCTTACTAAAATAGTAGAATTTATATCTATTATTATAATATATTATCTAATATATTTTATTGTATATATATCTTTCTAAGTTAGGATAGTATATATAAATATAATTTAATATATATCTTAATTATCTATTATATAATTAGTATCTATTTAATTTAGATATTTTCTTATAAATAGTTATTAGGATTTTATTATTATATTTATATATTAAGTAGTTTTAATATATTTATTTATAATATTTTTTATATCTTTCTATATATTCTTTTTAAGTATATTAAGATTTTTCTTAGTAAATTATTTTTGTAGATATATAATTATATAGATTATCTTTTTAATTCTATAATTTCTTTATTTCTTTTTTAGTAATCTATATAATTCTATAACTATAGTTACTTTTATAAGTTTTTTTATTATATATTTTATTTTAAGTATAATTACTTTTATTAATATATTCTTATTAGATTTATCCTTATTTTATTTTTATAAGTTATTTTTTAATCTTTTTATAAAAGTTTAAATAGGGTTTCTTTTAATCTTAATACTTAGCTAGCTAATTTATTACTTTTTTATTATAATTTAATTAATAAAGAATTTTTATAGTTAATATTCTTATTATTATTTTTTAATTCTTCTTTATCTAGTTTATAATCTTTAGGATAATTATTCTTAGGTGATTAGTTCTATATCTTATAGCTTTATTTATTTTTTAAAAGTATATAATAAGTATTCTTATATATAGCTATAGATACTTAGATTTTTATATTATTAATATTTTTTATAGTATTTTTTATCTTTATTATTATTCTTTATTATTAGATTTTTTTTTATAATTTTCTCTATTTTTTAGTTTATTACTATATTTTTTATTTATATTATTTTAGTAATTCTTTATTAGTTTTTAAGTATTTATTAATACTACTCTTTTCTAAGATATATATATAAATAGCTACTATAATTTATTATTATAATTTTTAATTAGCTAATTTAGAGTTCTTTTTTAACTTATAATATTTATTTATAAAATATTCTAGTATTTTATAGTTAAAATAGACTTTTTTTAAATTAACTTATCTTTTTTTTATAAGGGTTATATTTATTTATATAATAATATTACTATCTTAATTATATTATTTTTAATATAATTCTTATAGTTTTTTTTTATTTATTTTAAATATTCTATTATACTTTCTTTATATTTAGAATTCTTATTTCTTTCATTTAATTTTAAATAGTTTATTATTAATCTTAACTATAATTTTAATAAATTTATTAAATTTATTTAGGCAATCTATTTTAATAAATTTAAACTAAATTTTTTTTTAAGTATATTCTTAAATAGTTTAATAAGAATATTATTATTATAAATTAATAATACTATAATCTATTTAAATCTTATTATAAGTTACTAAGCTAATCTAGTTTAGTATAAAAAATATAATTATTTTTTAATATTTTTAATCTTATTAATGTTTCTAAATACTTTAATTAATTTAATCTTAAAGTTCTTATAACTTATAAAGATTATTTTTATTAAGTTATTCTAATTGTTCTTATTATTAGTAGTATAATAGTTATTAAATATTAGTTATATCTATTTAGCTGCTTTTTTAGTAAGATATAATATAATAAAAATAATTTTATATTTTTTATCTTAGATTTTATTTTTATTAATATATATTTCTATATTAATGAGAAATATCTTAAGCTTTAATTAAATTCTATTAAAGGTTATAGGCTTTAGTATTTTTATTTTAAATTTTTTATTAATATTAATAATATTAATAAAGATTTTTATTATTTAAGCTTTAAGCTATTTAATATAATTAATTTAATTTTTATTTAATTTTTTAAGTGTCTAGATATAGTTATTAAATTAATTAATATAATCTTCTAGTTATTTAAGCTATTTTATTAAATTATATTTTTCTTTTTCTTTTATTTTATATTAAGGTTGCTTTATCTTAGTAGAGATTAAAGAAAGTCTAGATATATTAAATATTATAATTTAATTATTCTTGTATAAGACTTTTCTTTTATAATAAGAGTCTTTAATTATTAAAAACTTTAGTTAAATATTATTAGAGTATAATTAGGATAGTTATATTAATAGAAAAAGTTAATATATTCTAATATATAAAAAGCTATATAAGTATAAAGTCTTAAGGAAATAAAATAAACTAAATATCTTATTTAATAGAAAAATATATACTTAAGTTATTATAATTAATTAAAGATAATAGAATAAAATTAATTATATAGTGAATAAGTATTCTTATATATTCTATTATTAATAAAGCTATTAGAGCCTTGCTCTATTTAGCTTATTATTTAAATAGAGCTAAGCTCTATTCGCTCTATTACTCTAACCCTTAGGTTACAGATAATCTTTTATTCCATCTTGTATTAGTTTCCGTGCATGGGTTCTTGATTCATTGGCTGTAGTTTCTCGGATTCTCTGACAAGATTGTTACTAGAAAATAGATCTTATTAGAAGAAGAATAACTACTATTATTACTTCTTAATCAATAACTCATATTCATTTTATTTTTCTATTTGATTTTATATATCTTTACTAGCCTACAAGGGGTCTCTTATTATTTTCTTAAAATTTGCCTATTTTTATTCATGTATTTAATCTAGTTAGCCCAAGTCCATTCCCCAATTAGGAAATGGCAGACCTTGCATAGTCTATGACTGGGAAAAGGTCTCTAAAATGGAAGCATAATAATAATAATAATAACTTATAAGAAATGAAGAAGAAATAATATAGAAATAATCTATATAAATATAATTAAAGCTAAAAGAAATTTATAAATAAAAATTAAAAAAGATATTTATAAAATTATCTAAAAAGTATTATAACTTTATTAAACTATTTATAAAAAAAGAATACTAGTTACTAAATTATAAAAAAGAATATAAAGTAAGGATATTATTAAAACTAGAATTTATATCATCTTTAATCAAACAATAGTATAAATTATAAGACTAGCTAGAAATAGAAAATAAGTTTATTTAAAAATTTATAACAGTAAGATATATATATAAAAAATAAGAATTAACCTTAAATAGACTAATATTTATACTAAAAAAAATAGAATAGAATAAATAATTATTAATTACTAAGTATTAAATAATAGAATAATTAATAATATAAATAAAATATTATATTAAGAATAGAAAAGAGATCTATTATAAAAAATAAAAATTATAATAATCTTTAATATTTAATAGAGTTATTATAATCTAAAAATTGCTAAAAAAGATATTTAAAAAATAATATTTCTTATAGATATAGGATTATTTAAATAAATAATTATATTAATAAATTTAAAAAAATTATCTATTAAATTTATAAGATTTATAATATATATATTAATTAAATTTCTTAATAAGTTTGTTATAGTATATTTTAATAATATTATTATCTATTTTAAAAATATTAAAGAATATAATAATTATATATAAATAATAATAACTAAGTTAATAAAAATAAGATTAATCCTTAAAATTAAAAAATATAAATTTAATATAACTATAATTAATTATTTAAGAATAATTTATATACTAGAAGAATTAAAGATCTAATTAAAAAAAATAAATATTATATTAAATTAATTAATATTAATATATATTAAAAATATTTAAGAATTCTTAAAAACTAGTAAATATATTAAATAATATCTTTAAAATTATTTTAAGATTGCCCAATCTATGACTAAATTATTTAAAAAAAATCTTAAATTTAAATAGATAGAAGAAAGAGAGAAGTTATTTAATAATATTAAAAAACTAATTAAGAAAATATTAATATTTATATTATATAATCTAAATAGATAGAACTTAATATAATTAAATATATTAAAATATATATTAAGAATTATTTTTAAATAATTAAATAATAAAAAAAAATAAAAATTTATTATTTTTTTCTTAAAAAAATTTACTATAGTAAAAAAAAACTATAATATTTATAATAAAAAACTACTTATAATAGTTAAAATATTTAAGCAATAAAGATACTATTTATAAAAAATTAAAAAAAAAATAATTATAAAAAATAATTATTATAATTTTAAATATTTTATAATAATAAAAGAATTAGTTAGATAATAAATATAATAAATTAAATATTTATTAAAATTTAAATTTCAAATTGAATATATTAAAAAAAAAAAATATTATTATAGATATTTTTAATAGAAGATTAGACTATATTATAGATTTTGAATAACTAAAAATTAACATTCTAAAAGAAGACAAAGATAATATATAATATAATATTAAAATAATATTTATTGCTATAATTATTATTAATAAAATAGAATTATATTAGCAAATAATATAAGTAATAAAATAAGATAAAAATATTATAACTATATTATAGAATAAAAAAATAATGCTATAAAATAATTTAATATTATAGAATAGATTAATATTAATATTAGTAAATATAATTATAAAAATTATTAAAATATATTATAATCTATTATTATAAAAATATTAAGAAATTAATTAAACTATAAAGAAGATATAACAAATTTATTATTTTTTAAAAATAAAATAACTTATAATAGAATATATTAGAAAATATAATAATTATAATAAAAATAAATTAATTAATTATTAACCTTATAAAAAGATATAATTATTAGAAATATTAAATAAACTATAAAAAATTATTATAATTAATTTTATATAAAGATTATTAAAATTAAAAAATCTTATTATAAGAATATAATACACTAATATAATTATTATAGTTAATAGATTAATAAGATATATTATTATATAACTAGTATTAAGAAATCTAATAATAAAATAATATATAATACTTATACTATAAAAAATATTTAATTAAATTAAATTACTAATTAAGATTATTTTAGATTAAGATAAGCTATTTAGATTAAAATATTAATAAATAATTATTAAAATATATAGAATTAAATATAAATTATTAATTATAAATTACTAATAAATAGATAGACTAATTAAAAAAATAATATAAATAATTAAATAATATTTATAATATTATTTAGATTAAAACTAAGATAATTAAATAAAAATATTATTATTAATATAATTTATACTAAATAATATAAAAAGTATCTTAATAGAAGAAATATTATATTTTATTAATCTAAAAAAATATTTATAAATATTATAGACTTTTATATTAATAAATAAAAACTTTAATAAAATAATATTATAAATAGTATATATATAATAGATATATACTATAATATTTAAAAATATTTAATAGATAAAATAAAAAATAAAATAATATTATAATATAAAATATAAGAATATATTAATTTTATAAAAAAAAAAAAATTTATTTTTTATAATAAATATTAAGCTTAAAAACTTTTAATATTAAAATAAAATAATTAAATAATAAATTTAATATAATTAAATATAGATTTTTTAAAATTATAAAAAAATTTAAAAATAATAATTATTAACTCTAGCTATTAATAAAAATATATATATATTTAATATTTTATATATTATTATTAAAACCAATAAAAAATCTAAAAAATAAAAATAATAAAGTAGATAATAAAAAATATAAAATAAAAAAAATTTTAGATTATAAATAAAAAAATAATTAAATCTACTATTTAATTAGATAAAAAAAATATTTATTAAAAAATAATTTATAAAAATCTATTATAAATTTAAATTATTATAATAAGATTTAAGAATATTAAATAATAATTAATTTAAAATAAAAAAAAAAATAAGCTAAAAAAAATTATTTAAAATTAAATTATTAAAATTATTAAAATTAAATATTAATATAATTAATTTTTATTTTTTATATATTATCTTTTATTTTATTTATTTATTTATTATTTTTTATTTTTTATTTTTTTTTAATTTTTCTAACTCTTTAATATTTTTTATATTTATTTAAATAAATTAATTAATATATTTTTAAAAAAGTTTTTATTATTTTTTAAAATAAAAAAACTTAATTAATATTATTTTATAATTCTTATTTAATTTTTATTATACTATAAGTAATTTCTTCTATATAAGATTAGATAAAATTATTTTAATATATTTATATTAACTATTATAAATATATTTATTATAATATTTTAAAATTTTAGACTTTATATATTTTTTATTTTATTAAAAATAATAAAAATAGAAAATTATAAAAATAATTTTAAATTATTTAATCTATTTATAAAAATTATATTTATTAATATTTTATTTTAATAATATAGTTAGCTTATTATTATAAATATAAATATTTTAAAAAAAAAAAAAAATAAAAATATTTATATTATAAATAAAAAATATAAATTATTTATTAAATTATTAAAATACTAGCTTTTAAAGGAAAGAATTATTAAAGAATTTAAAAAATTTTAATTAATAAATTAAAAATCTATATATAGAAATTAATATAAAATAAAATAAAAAATTATTTATAATTTTAAAATTAAAATAATAAAATAAATAAAGCTTAGCTCTAATTAAATAATAAATTAAATAAAGTAAGATTTTAATAGCTATATTAATAATAAAATATATAAAAATATTTATTTATTATTTATTTAGCTTTATTCTATTATCTTTAATTAATTATAATAACTTAAGTATATATTCTTTTATTAAATAGAATATTTAGTTTACTCTACTTTCTTAAGACTTTACACTTATATAGCTTTTTATATATCAGAATATATTAACTTCTTCTATTAATATAACTATCCTAGTTATACTCTGACAGTATTTAACTGAAGTTTCTGACAGAGATCTAAATATATTTTAAAAAAATAAAATTTTATATAATTATTTTATTATTTTCTTTATATAATTATTTAATTTTTAAAGATTATATTACTATTCTTTATATATAATATTTAATATTAAATAATAAATTATATTTTTCTTTTATTATATTCTTATTATAATAAATCTTTTTATAATCTTAGTCTTTAATCTTTAAGTAATTATATTTTTATTAAATATAAATTCTTTTTCTTAGATTTTTTTAATATAATTAATTATTTATAAAGCTATTCTTTTCTTTTTATATAATTAATAAAACTATAATAATATATTTTATTAAAAAGACTTATTTTTAATCTTTTTAGTTTTTAAAGATTAATAAATACTTAGTTTAATTCTATTAAAATATTTTAATATTAATAATTAATTATTTAATTAATTATATATTAGACTTTTAATTATTATAATCTTAGAAGTTATTAAAATATAGTAATATAAATATATACTATAAAATTATATATATAAAGATATTTAATTATTTAAAAATACTTCTAATCTAAGAAATTATAAGATATCTATTTTTTCTAGTTATTAGCGTAGACTATATATTAAGATATTAAATATATATTTACTTCTCATTGGCTAGATATTACTAGATTTTTAGTATTACTATTTTTTTAATAAAGCTAGCTCTCTATATATTACCAAGCTTACAATACATGTTAATATAGGGATGTATTTTATTATAAACTTAGTAATATATAAAGAGCTAGCTTTATTAAGAAGATAATAATACTAGAAATCTGACAGTATCTAGTTAATAAGAAGTAAATATATATTTAGTGTTTTAATATATAGTCTATACTAATAGTTAGAAAAAATAGATATTTTATAATCCTCTAGCTTAGAAGTATTTTTAAATAATTAAATATCTTTATATATATACTTTTATAGTGTATATTTATATTATTATATTTTAATAATTTCTAAGATTATAATAATTAAGAGTCTAATATATAATTAATTAAATAATTAATTATTAATAATAAAATATTTTAATAAAATTAAATTAAGCATTTACTTATTCCTAAAAATTAAAAAAACTAGAAGTAGATTTTTCTTAATAAAATATATTATTATAGCTTTATCAATTATATTAAAAAAAAATAATTTTATAAAAAATTAATTATACTAAAGAAGCTTAAAAAAGAGGAATTTATATTTAATAAAAATATAATTATTTAGAAATTAAAAACTAAGATTATAAAAAGATTTATTATAATAAGAATATAATAAAAAAAAATATAATTTATTATTTAATACTAAATACTATATATAAAAAATAGTAATATAATCTTTAAAAATTTAATAGCTATATAAAAAAAATAATAAAATAATTATATAAAGTCTTATTTTTTAAAATATATTTAAATCTCTTAAAAAGTATAAAAATCTTAAAATATAATTTAATTATAATAAATATACTATTACTTATAAAAATAAGAAGTTTTATAATAATATATTTATTATAATAAACTTATAACTAAGAAATCTAGAAACTTAGATTTTTAAATAAAAAAAATTATATAAAAAGTAAAAACTTATAAAAAAATCTTTATATAGAATTTAATAAATTAAATAAAGAAATTTTTTAATATAATTAAAGAATTTATTTTAAAATAGATTTAAATAATAGAGTTAATCTTTTTAAAGTAGATTTAAAATAGCTTATTAAATTATAAAAAAATAATAAAATAGTTTAGAGAATATATTAATATAATATCTAATATTATAAAATATAGTATAATATAATAAAATATATTTCTAATATATAATGATTAAAATAATTAAAAGAAAAATAAAAAGAATAATAATAATTAAAAAAAAATAAATATTAAAATAAGAAAACTTTAAAAATATTAAAAAAAAAAAAAATTTAAAATATAAAAAATTATTAACTTTAATTACTTTTTAATTTCTATTATATATAAAATATAAGAGAATATATTATAATAATTTATAAAAATATTTTTATATTTTTTAATATTTAATATTAAAAAAGTAGATATTATATTTTAAAATTTAGAAATATTATAAGAAATAATTAAAAAATAATATAAAATTTATTAAAAAAATTAAGAAGCTTAAAAAAAATATATTAAATTAAAATTATTAGATAAATATATTAAAAAAGAAAAATAATTAGATTATAAAATTAATTATTATAAAATAATTATTTTCTAGATTAAATTTATAACTATATTAATTATAATATTAAAATATATTTTTAAATTCTTTATAATTCTTAATTCTAGAGCTATAATATATATATTTAATAATTATAACTATTTTATAAATTATTAAAAAGTAATATATAGAGATTTTTTATAGATTAAAAAAGATAAAATTAAGATTAAAAAATATAAAAAAATTAATATATATATTATAAATTTAAAAAAAAGAAAATAATAATTATAATTATATAATATTACTATATATATTCTTAAAGTCTAGATATTAGTAGAATTAGAATATAATATTAAATTATTTATAAAGAGCTAATAGAAGCCTAGTAATAAATATTTAAAATATATTTAAATAATATATTTTTAAATATATATTAAATAAAGATAATATAATAAAAATAAAAATAGCCTTTTATATAAAAAATTATAATTTATATATTAGAAAAGCTACACTATATAGATTAATTAAAAAATAATATTTATAGTTAGATTATTTTAATTTTTAAGTATTAAAATATTTAATTAAAGCTTCTTAAAATATAAAAATTATTAGATTTATAAAATAAAAAAACATTAAAAAGAGTAAATAAATATAAATTTATAAATATAATAAATATAATTAAAGAAAAGCTTATTATATTATATAAAAAATATTTTATAATTTATTAAAAGCTTTAGGAGAGTAATTAGTATTAGATTTTTATAATTTTAAAAAAAATATAATTAAAGATTTTATTAATATTATATTTATTATTAATTATTTTTTTTAATTTATATAGAATTATATTATAACTAATATATATAAAAAAACTATTCTACTATATTTAAAAAATCTATTTAAATATTTAGAAAAGCAGTATAATATTAAACTAAAAATTATAAAATATAATAATATAATCTTTTTAAAATATAAAAAAGTTAAAAAATAGCTATAAAAAGATTTTATTATTATTAAATTTTTATTATTATATATTTAAGTATTTAATAGAGCTATTAAATACTTAAAAAATATAATAAAAATAAAAAATTATATTATATATATTAATATAAAATTCTCTTATAATATATAACTAAAGATAAATAAAATAATAATTTATCTTTATAATTAAATATTAATATATAATTTAAATTAGAAATTATTATATAAAATTTTTTATATCTTTTTAATCTATTAACATAGAAAAATAATATTTAATAAAAAGCTAGAATAAGGTTACTTTTATATATATAATTTAAAAGCTTTTACTTTAATAATATTATATATAAAAAATAAGTAAAAGCTTTTAAAATATAAATTTAGAATTTAAATAAGATATTTTATTAAATATAATTTTATAAATATCTATAAAATATAGAATCTAATAATAAAAAAAATTATTAATATTTAAGATATTTTTTTTAATAAAGATAGTATTTTTAATAGAAAAATTAAAATATTATATAATAAGTTAATAATAATTATAATTAATAAAATTACTAATCTCTTAAAATAGATTAGTATAAAAGAAAATTATAATTTAATAATTAATAGAATTATTAAGCTTATTTAAATATAAAAAAACTCTATATTTTAATTTAAAAAATTAAATAAAAAAGAAATTATTAATATAAAGCTTATATTTTTTAATAAAATAATAAATAATAAATTATATAATAATTCTATATTAAAAGATAAAGATATTAGAATAGATATAAATTTTAGAATTATTCTTAAAGACTCTAATAATCATAATAAAAAAATTATTAACTTTAAAAACTTTTCTAAATAGAAAATACTTATAAATAAATAAAAGATATTATTTATAATAATAAATAACTTTTAAAAAAATAATAAAAATAATAAAATTTTAAAAGATATTAAAGTTTATTTAATATTATTAAATATTTCTTTAATAGTTTTTATAAATACTATAATATAATCTTAGAAAGATTAATCCTCTAGTTAAAAAAAATATTTTATTAATTTTTTATTATTATAAGAAATAGTATTTAATACTAATATTATAAATAAATCTATTAATATAGTTAATAAAAGAGTAATTAACTATTCTTTAATAAAATAAATAATATATTTAAAAATTAGCTTTTAAGAATTATAAAATAAGCCTAGCTCTAAAGCTAAAATATATATAAATTATATTATTAAATTTAATTAAAATATTAAAATATTATATTAAAAAAATCTTTCTTTACTTTTAAAATAATATAATAATCTAGAAAAATATCTTTTTAATAAATTTTTTAAAAAACTAAAAAAGATTATATTAAAAGCTATAGCCTTATATAATTTTAGAGTAAAATACTTATAGCTAAAGCTAATAGTTAATAAATTTTAGATTATATATAGATTTATATATATAAATTTAATAAATATAAAAGACTTAATAAATATAAAATAAAATTTATTATATAAAGAGATTAATAATATAGATTTAATTATAGAAATATATATATTATAATTCTTATTATATATTTTTTTTATATTTTTATAGTAATTACTATAAGATTTAATTTAAAAATAAAATAATATAATATAGTAAATATATTTATATATATAAAACTATTAGATTTAATATTTATAAAAATACCTCTAGAATATAAAAAATTAAAAATAATTTATAAGCTTAATAAAGCTTTATATAGATTATAGAATTTTTTTTTATTATAATAAAAAATACTAATTAGATTATTTAAAAAATTAAAATTTAAAATTATTTTCTATAAGTTTTATTATATAATTTAAAATAATATCTTTTTATTTTTTTATATTAATAATATTATTATTATTTACTATAAGCCTTAAGCTACTAAAATAAAAAAAATAATAAATATTTTATAAAAAAAATATACTATAATAAAAAAAAAATTTATAATAATTTTTAAATATTAAAATTTTATATAATTATAAAAGAAAGCTTATTTAACTTAATTAAATAATATATTTTAAAAAATCTTATAATTTATAAAGTTAAATTAACTATATAATATATCTATAAAGAAGTTAGAATTAAAGCTATTTAAAAGACTTATTATAAAAAAGAATATATATAGATATTAATATAAAATAAGATTATTTATATATACTATTATTAATATATAAATTAATATTTTCTTTATTATATTCTAATTTATTAGATTTTTTATAAATTTTTTATTAAAGTACTAAGATGCTATAGATTAAATATTTTTTTATTTAAAAAATTATATATATCTAATTCTCTAGTTTAGAAGTAATAATAATTTTAAAATTATTAATAATATTTCTTTTATAGATAATATAATTAATTAGAAAAGCTTATAAATTTATATTATAATATTATTTAATAATATAATAGAGTAATAAATAAATAAATAAAATATAATAATAATATTAATTATAAAAATAGAATTATTAGTTTTTAGTTAAATTATAAAGAAAGAAAAATTTATATAATAATTATTTAAAAAATTAAATATTAAATTAAATAATTATAAATTTTATTTAAAATATAATAATAAATAAATTTTTTTTTTATAAATAAGAAGATTACTTTTATTAAAAATAAATTTTAATATATTAATATTTATAATTATTAGTTTTAGTAAAAATATAAAAAAGAAAAAATTTAAATAAAATATATTAAAAATAAAAAAATAATTATTAATAGGCTTATAAAGATACTAAAAAAATATAATTTTAAAAATTTTTTAAAGTAAATTAATATAAATAATATTTTACACTTATTTAGAGAGTAAAAAGATAAAATAATTAAAATAGATTTAAATATATTAATTAAAAAATTAAATATTTAAAGCTATATAAAAAATAAAAATAATTTTATTTTTTATATTTTTAAATTTAATCTATTATAAAGATCTAAATTTATAAAATATAAAAAACTATTATTATTTATTAAATATTAATATTTTTATTCTATAAATAAGAATAAAAGATGCTTAATTTTTAAGAATAAAATATAAAAAATAAAATTTAAATAAATAATATTTTAATTTAACTAATAAAAACATATAAAAATTTAAAAAAAAAATTTTTTAAAAATATTTCTACTTTAATACTCTATTTTAATATTAGGAAATCTAAATAATTTAAATATAAAGAAATAATTAATATTAAATTTTTAAAACTATTTATATTATTTAGTTATCTTAAGTTAGCCTATTTTTAATATAATTAAAAAGATATATTATAAGCTTAGTAATATATAGAGAGTTAGTTTTATTAAGAAAATAATAATATTAGAAATCTAATAGTATCTAGCTAATAAGAAGTAAATATATATTTAGTATTTTAATATGTAGTCTACGTTAATAGCTAGAAAAGATAGATATCTTATAATCCCCTGGCTCAGAAGCAGTTTTAAATAATCAAACATCTTTACACATACAATTTTATAGTGTACACCTGTGTTACCGTATTTTAGCAACTTCCAAGGTTGCAACATATTTTGCTAGTTGCTTCGCTACGATAGTTATTGTTTCTTTTAAAAGCTCGAAAATGTATGTATGTATTACCAATACTACCGAAATTACCGGGCGGGGTCAGCCTCAGAAGGTCCATGTTTTATATTACGTACTGTCCGGAGTACGTATGTAATGATACAGTACGGTACTGTCAAGACGTGTACGGTATAAATTCTTGGCCCTCAAATTTGTGTGTTTTGACACTAACCGAGTTTGCATTAGTCCAGCCGGAGCCCGATACGTACAATCAAACATGCACCTAATTCAGGCTTCGAAAACAGTGCGCGTCTAGTAGTTATCTTCCTGTTGGACGCGGCATTACTTTCAAGACCAGCTTTTTCTAACATGTCTTTCGCTCGGCTATCACGATCCCGAATCTCCTCGCTCTTTAGACAACAAAATCCGCCACGATACATGATGTCGTCCACATCGCAGGTCAACAAAGAGCCTCTCAGCCTAGGCACGATGCTTAAGAGTGACTCTGGACAAACCTACAAGGTTGAAGAAGTCCTTGCAGATAGGAGGAAGCCTCTTTTATGTGTATACCGAGCAAGGTAAGTTGATTTAATATTCTACATAGAACCTCAACTTTACTAACCTTATGTCGCAAAAGCTCCGAAGGAAAGAATTACATTATAAAGGACATGATCCAGGGAGAATACGAGTACCAACTAAAACTGCAAAAGTCACTGTCTGCTTCCCCAAACGTGCGAGCGGTGGTCGATACCATCCGAGAACGTGAAGTTTTCATCTATCCATTTCTGTCGGTAGATTTACTTCGTTTGAGCCAGAAAAAACTGCCCAAAGAGGCCAGGAGACACATTCTTCGAGACGCTTTGCGTGGCCTTGTTGATATGCATGACAAGAACGTCTTGCACAATGGGAAGTTTCGGGTGTTTCCCAAGGGACATGGTTATACCGTACGATGCTGACTGTCAATAGATATCAAACCTAATAATATCCTTGTGGAGTACGAGGAAAGTCCTGGGGCTGGAATAGCTATCAAAAATGTACAAATATCAGATCTCGAGGATACTGTTATCGTACCACCAGGGAAATGGCTGACAGGCCCGCTTTGTGGCAACCCATTATGGAGGAGCCCTGAGAGTTGGTGTCGATCTCGGCAAAACCAGGCATCGGACGTGTTCTCTTTTGGGATTATGGTATGATTTTCTTCTACTGACATGCCGCTTAATTGCTGATTCTTTATGGAAGATGATATATGTGATGGTTAATGAAATGGTCTTCCGCGTCAGCAACGAGGAAATGAACTCGGTAGAGTCGTGGCGCTACATACTGGGTCGGCATATATCTTATTTCGCGGATGAAGATGGTCTCAATGGGCTCCTCGAACATATAGGCACAGAAAATCCATTCTATGAGCGCTTGATCGATCTCGCCAACAGCTTCGGTCCCGGGAATCCTCGACAACCGTTTCAGAGTTGGAGCTATGTGGAGCCGGAGCTGAGGGACCTCGTGGGCAAGATGACTAGTCTAGACCCGACGAAGAGGATATCTGCGAGAGAGGCGCTCCAGCATCGATGGTTCAGCGAGTCGTGATTGGAAATTTACAGTGTTAAACTGGCCGGCCTTACTCCGTATTGAATGCATATTTCCATTCTATCTCATGGCGATGGAGAATATATTTCATTTTATGCTATCGACGCTAATAATTTAGACATCTTCTCAACAAATTGCCCATTTTCCGAACCAGGCCACCCCCTTCCGAAAACGGAAATGTTCCTATTAGTGATGTTCCGCATGTTACCCTGGATGATCAAGTTTTATTTTGAGGGCTGCATATGGTAGTAATTTTATGGGTCGACTACATTATTCTTAGTCAAATAACTCTGTTTCATCAATTAAGCTCCTCTCTGATTTATACAGCTTATTTAACTAATAATATAACTAATATTTATCTTTCCTTTATATAGCTAGATCAGAAAATAAGTATAAATAATAATACTAATTTCTTTTTTAAATAATTATATAAACTTTATACTTAGATATTAAAGATAGAATAAAGCTTATAATACTCTTTTAGATCCTAGTTTAGACGATAAGTATTAGAAATATTAAATAATTCTAAAATATAATAGATTAATAGACTATCTAGGTAATAACTAAATAATAAAGATTTCTTATTATGTGATACATATATAGTAAAGTATAATATAATAATTCAATCTGATAGTCAAAGCCAAAAAGACATAAACTGAAATGAAGAGAAAGTGGAATTGTGATTAGTATCAAAACGTACCAATAAAGCCGTGGGGATCATGCAGAGACTCTTACTGACTCATAGAAATGTACATCCCGAGTTAGGTTCCGGGTCAGGGATTGGCATATCGGGGAAATCATCCCCGTCGTTGAAGAAATCCATGCCCTCGAACGAAGGGTCGTATTCGAAGTCAGAATCAAAGTCAGGCGAGGAACCACTTCGGGACCCCGAGGACGCGTACGTTCTGGCCGCCTTTATAATGAGCTCGACCCAAGGCTTGGCATCTTGCCATGTAAAGCCGGTCCAGAAGCTCGAAGATGACCCCGTCTCTCCCGTCCTAGATTGGCCACTGTCCGTACCTTGTGCGCCTCGTTGGTCAGAGGAGCCTGCTTCGCCATCGCTATGGGTGCTAGCAGATGCGTGCCCATATTTGAGCCATCGCCCAGCCTGTGTTGTGTCAATAGTAGCACCATTTGCAATCTCGACGTATATCTGGAGTTTCAAGTTCGTCGGATCCCGGTAATGAGTTGCGATATAATTACGAGCCAGCGTTCGTCGTTCGTCGGCCGCCCTCTCAAAATGGAGTGTTCTATACTTCCCACCTTTCTGAATAAGCCCATGGTGGTAGAAACTGGCTCCATTTTTGATCAAAGGATTTAGCAACCCATCCTCCCATTTGGCAATCCGCGCTAGTTTCTCCTCAATACCGTCCGCGTCTAGGCCATCCCACATCGTGGTGACAATCGTGACGTTAGGCATGTATTCAAGGCCGCAGAACAGAGAAAGCCATTTCAAAATCTTTTCCGCTTCAGGTGTAATGCGATTTCCTTGAAAGGAATTCACGTATAGAACACCACGGAATTGAACATAGCTTTGAACTACGGACATGGCCGTCATGAGCCTGTAAAATATGTCCCAGTCGTCGAAGTCACGTGTATTGAATCCAGGCATGTCAAGGAACAGACATCGTTTCCCACTTATGACCGTAGGCACGAGTGCTGTTGTTCGGGTACCTAATGATTGTTAGCGTTAGGTCAAGTCTGTGCAGGAAGGGCTATTCTCACCAGATTCAAGAGTTGATCCAATATATACCTCTTCACCAGTAATTGACTTGATATAAGAGGACTTTCCAACACCTCCATCACCACAGACAATGTAAAGATCTGCCCCAGCACTATTGGGACCTTGAGTAAGTTCGAGTTCTCATCTGTACCTTGTGTGTTACATCCAATAATACGTACTATTTCCTTAAGAAACTTGCTCCGGCATCTGTTAGTTTGTTACAGACAGCATCAGAGAAAATCTCCCATCCGTTTTGAAATGGCTTGAGGGATTCGTTGAAGACACCCATAATGAATTGAGTTATTGATTGAGTAGAAAGATGAAGGAAGAAAATGAAAAGTATTGTGCTTTATTGTGTTTGATATTTGCAATTCTGTGCTCATGGAGAAAAACATTTTGGAAGTAAGGGAAAGTTGACCCTTTTTATAACTTTCTTTGCCTTCAACATATCTCTCGACAGCTTTGAAGTTGTGAAGCGATATACTGAAGTATCCTAAATTTCATATAGCATTTCATCGATAAACCACAAGTTTGGCCAATAGTAGCAAAGGTAGAAACAAACTAGACTAAAATGTGTTTAGGTCCATATGTATGCGAACAAAAGTGCACATTAGTTCTTGAGTATTTGGATTTGGCCTGGGCAAGAGGTAGCGAGGCTGAATTTCTCCAACCAAAGATCATAGATAGGCTATCATCACGGGGTGTGCCACTCCATCGAGCTAGAATCTTGTGCATACTATCCCGCTCGATGCTTGTATAGACCGTGCATGTCATGCATTGCTCAGTTGTCCATCCATCAGTGGAAGCATTTTCCTTTTGTCTGGTTTGGTGGAGGCGATGTAAGAACACCACGTATATCCCTGTCGTTGGGCAAACATGCACTGTAGCCAATACGAGTTGGTGTATTTGCTTTTTCTTCATGTTAGCTTCCCTCTCACTTTAGTAATAGATCATGTCGTGAAATAAATAGAGGTAACAAACTGCGGGGCACCAAGGCTGAATCCAGGAGACCATTCATCTCATCCTCTTTCCAAGGTTCACTCTTAATACATCGCAACGATCGGGCTTTATTAGTATATTTTAATACTAATCATGATTCCACTTTCTCTTCATTTCAGTTTATGTCTTTTTGGCTTTAACTATCAGATTAAATTATTATATTATACTTTACTATATATATATTATATAATAAAAAATCTTTATTATTTAGTTATTACCTAGATAGTCTATTAATCTATTATATTTTAAAATTATTTAATATTTTTAATATTTATTATCTAAACTAGGACTTAAAAGAGTATTATAAATTTTATTCTATCTTTAATATCTAAGTATAAAGTCTATATAATCACTTAAAAAAGAAATTAGTATTATTATCTATATTTATTTTCTAATCTAGCTATATAAAAGAAAGATAGATATTAGTTATGCTATTAGTTAAATAGATTATATAAATTAGAGAGGAGCTTAATTAATAAAATAGAGTTATTTGACTAAGAATAATATAGTCAACCCATAAAATTACTACCATAAATGACGGAATCAGACCTGACAAGGCAATGGAAGGGTTTCATCCGAGAGAGCCGTTTGGAGGTAATCCGACTTTACCAAATCGAGGGCTGGGAGTCGGAAAAAGTCAAAACTACCCTTGAGACAGATTACCCAGGTTCAAGCCCTCTCGTATCGTAAGTACTTAAATCGAGATATCAATCATTGAGTTGTACTTGACGAATTATTAGAATGCGAACATGGAAACACCTGTTAGAGGGTCTGGGCATTCGCAAAAATCTTTGTAGAGGGGAAGTCATATTCATCAAGGATTTCCTTGGGCCAGGTCCGGTGACTTTCAAATGCTTAATTTTCGCCGACGATGTCCTATTGAATGTCAAAGATATCAAAAAGTATTTGCGGAGGAGTAATGGTTCTGCTCTAAAAATGAACAAAGGGAGTTGCAGGACAATCGCATTCCTGCCCTTGCCTCGTACTATCAAAAAGCTCGAGGAGCCACATGTCTTCAAAAACTTTCGACGACTTATGTTCTATACACGGGCCCATTTTGAAAAGTCTTTTGAGCAAGGGGTATGGAAAGTCGACCAACGCGGCCTATATAACAGAAGTCCGGAATACAGAGCTGAGCTAACGAAGCTCAGCTATATGCACAATATGGTGGTTGACGCATTGCACAGATTCGACGAAGGAGATAGTCAAACTGGCTGGGCCTTAATACGCAATGCGTCCGCATCTAACAGAGAGATCGTGAAGAGTAGACACCACCGCCAATTTTCCGATATCCTCGCCATACTGCTCCTTGTTCGGCGGAAAACGTATATTGCGGAAAAGGACAAATCAGCAATTGAGGAATCATTGAGGGGAAACCTTCATGATTTTGCAACAAATGAATTAAAATCTAATGACCCACAGAGGGCTATGTTCGAATCACTGCCAACTTTGGTTCTGGATTTGGACGGCGATTTGTATCTCGCTTACGATTTCTATTGTCGATACCTGTGGGGATTGAAGACGGGACATGATCAGATGAAATCCTTCTATTCTTACAATCAGGCAAGCTTCCCACGAGCTGACTCGGGAAAATTCTTCGATTTATTCAAAGGAAAGAAACCGGAGGAAATCATACTTGATCTTCAACGGATTGATGAAGATTTAGGCCGTCACAGCCACGAAACTTTCAGTTTGTGGCACATGGCAGCGCATTGGTTCCGCAATAACGAAATGTTTGCAGACATGGATTTTCTTCTACAACTGCTGCGTGATCGCGTGGATGAACTTGGGGATGATTACGACTACAGCCAGGACCGACAATTGAACTTTGATTGCATGATGAGCTTCTCTTTACTAGGAGATGCTCTAGAGAATCGAGGATTCATATTGAACGCTATGGATGCTTTCCACAACGCGGTCAAGATACGAAGTCGGATTGTCCCAAGCGATAAGTGGGACCCGGGGAAAGCGGGTGCATTACGGAGGCTGAGGTCGATCGCAATAAGGATTGAAGACCTTTGGACGGAAAGCGATTGCAGTCAACAGTTGGATCGGATGTATGCGTCTCAGAAAAAGCGAGACGCGGAGGAATCACGCCTTATAATTGCCGTTAATGACAGACGTTAGTTAGTGACCAACGAAGCAATTAAAGTACTCCTATGTCTGTTCTAGCGTGTAGTATCGGGAGATAGCGGTTTGGAATAAGGGCGCGTTAGGGTATCGTTCCGAATCAGGATACTTCTTTCCGAAAACGGAAATATTGTCGTTTTTACCCAATCCGGTGGGTCATACGTTTTTGATGTTTATAAATACCATGCTGTATTTTTCTACCCAATAGCCTGCTACTGATTTGGGCAGACTAGTAGTAGGCGGTCTCCTATTAAGATACCGTACTGAGTATGACATGATTTGTATTACTGCAACAATACATAACTAGTATTTCGAGACTCTTGCTGTCAAGCGTCAACCATATTCGACCCTGCCTCAAGCCACCAATTCTTCGTTCGCATCATATTATCCCGTATTTCGAAGCGCATTATTAATTGACAGGGAAATGCCTTTTTGCCACAACAGAGCCCTCACCATTAATCTCAACGGCGGTGAAATGCGTACGATTGTCGGATTCGCTTTCATGGGGAGTCTCTCTTCATTGCCGACTGTTAGTTAGGATCACACCATACCGAGGAGTTCCTGTGGGAAGGAAAAACATACTGAAGAGCAAGCATATCGGTGTCCTCCTTGAGCGAGGGTAACTGTTTTTCTGCAGTCTCTTTGAATTTCTTCTGGATTTGTGGGCTGAGATGTGTTCGTTTCCAGACATCGGTTTGATCCACGTAGCCCACCTTCACTGTACGGGCACCGTGGTTAAGTACAGCAATGAGTTTCGTAGACACGACCTTGGCGTTGGAAGCCATATCAAATTGATGACGTGGGATGAGAAGGCGGAGATATTATTAGAATGTTTGTCCTCAAATAATTCCTGAGAAATATCGAAGGCATGTTGACTGCTTTTTGTACCTCGAGACCATTTTAGAAGGTGGGCATTTCGATGGTCTCCCACACTCGCACATGTGTTGGCGCTTAGCATAATGATCCTATTTTAAGATTATATGCACTGGAGCAAGACATCTCGGCGGTTAGGTATACAGGACGAGGGTGGATTAGCATCCAATCAACCAGTGGCATAGCATTCCTGTGATACAAGGGGCTTTTATTCGTAGCGATTAGATGTTATTGCCTAGCTCTCACCAACGAGGATTTTCAAACTGTGACTGGTGCAGTATTCACTCACTGAAAAGGTTAAACACCCAAACGACTACAGTCGATGATTATTCACTCGTATTCAGCCTAACTAGTCTCCTATCCATGACTCTATTGGCTGACAGGAATAACAAGTGGGTATATGGGGGTTAGATTTAGCGCTTTGTAACTGCTACTTACATCGCTTTACTATAGTTAGCGGGTATTAATTATTATGTACGTATATACTATAAACTATGGCCTCCAGACATACACTGATGCTAAAACCTTGCCATCTTCATGATTACTTAAGAGTCGGATGTACCAAAGCAATGCGGATAACTTGATTAAAACAACTAGATCACCTTGCTAAGAGAGTTAAAGGTTAATAAACATTAATGATAATATAATTCTCAAAAGATGAACTTCCTTCGCCGTAGTTATGTATGTTTTCGAAAAGTCTCCGACAAAATGCATCACCATTAATAACGCCGAACCACCGTAAATGACTGATCAAATGCTCCGTACTTCTCGCACCTCTTTCCCACATTTTCAACTTGTAAATAAACAGAATTAATAAGCCCTAAACCACCAACTCCGATCAAAACAGTGTGATCGTGGATGATCTACACCAAGGCAGCGAAAGCTCCGATAACACCAAGCGCCGCACCCAAGAACGTAGCCTCTTGCGCATCAATCCTCGCAGCCGGATTTCCTGGGACATATGTAAGAACGCCCCCTTCTCCCTCTCCTTCTCCTCCAGATCCTGATCCAGAGCCGGAACCGCCGTGCCCACCACCGCCGCCGGCACTCTTGCTAGGCTTCACGGCCGAAGAACTCTTCGACGGCGCAGCGGACGTCTTGCTGGGGACTGCTTTGCTGCTGCTTTTGCTGCTGGTGCTGTTGGTTGGGATGGGTGTTGTGACTGCTGCGTGGCTGGAGGTTGAGTGGCTTGCGCTGGAGCTCAAGTGGTTGGAGTATTGTTGATGGTCGCCTCCGGAGGTGGCGAGGGCGCCAGTGGTGGCTAGGGCGAGGAAGGTGAGGGCTGGGAGGGTAAAATGCATGTTTCAAGTTTTGAGGTTGCTTCAGGCGAGGTTTGTCTCTTTGGAAAAGTGTAGAGATAGTTAGCAGAAAAGGTGTAGTATGGGCCTCGATATTGATAGAGAGAGCTTTGAAGGAAGGGAAAAACCTTGCACAACATGAGGCTAGCTGAAGGCTTTAAATATTGCAAATCTAGGAGTCTCGTAGAGATCAAATTACCTGTTATTCTCGATCTAACCTCGTGGTACACCAATCACTGTTCTCCATGTCTTGATCGATCTGAATGCGGATCGTATGGGGTAGCAATCTGTGGAGGTAGGTTATTTCCATTACTTGAATTTAATCCATGAGAGTTCCTGCCAGAATACTAACTATACCCTAACTGGTCACACACAACCTCAAAAGCAGCAAAATACCTTTCGTTCTCATCGACATCACGTGATCCGCGTGCCCTCTTTCCGGAAATGGACATTCTCTGTATGGCTAGACGTCATAGGAGAGAGCTTCAGGAACGATGTAATGCTGTACCTTTTTGTAAATTTTGAAGAGTTACATTGACATTCAAAGACCTGGCCTGGAACGTGGGCTAAACTCGTTCCAGCGAGTGTAGCTAGGTACCAGTTTCTATGTTTAGAATCTGTGCCTGAATGCGAGTTGTTTGACGCATATCTGTGCTTTTCAAGGTTTATATTCGTTGAGTCTTAGTATATTCTGAGCCAACATAGTTTTCGATTACATTAATTTGGGGTCACTGCTGTCGAGGGTGACGTTTGTACGCCAAACTCGGTCAACGATACATAACATTCCTGCGCGAAATAGACGGCAGTTGGTAAGTATCCCATTATCCGAGGACCCTTCTTCGAGCAAAAGTATGTTAGAAAATAATTTTACTTTGATGTGCAATGCATGTCAAAGTTTCAGCCTTGGGCAGGAAAACGACCGTGCTGTAAGGGTTCAGAAAAGTTTCCGAAAACAGCAATGGCACCGTTATCGGTTGTTGTCTTGACGCACGTTATGTCTTGTTACTCGCGTATCAAGTAAACATATTTTATTAAACCATTGTATACTTACTTAATCCTCGTATAGAAAATATAAGGAAGGCCAACTCGAAATCATAATGCGCTTGTGACTACATATGATGTTCGTATCATTCACGACGCCATTGAACATGCATCTCCGGATGAAATTCCACACAATTTCAGTACATCAATGCCGTTTAGATGTTTAGCCGCCAACTGCGCCTTAAAATTCTGTTATCAAACAGGTCCAAGCTTCTTTAAGCATCAAGAGCTCTCGGGCGGATTCACCTTTCTTTTTTCGCTTTTCTTTGCTTTTCAGGGAGATCATTGGTCACGTACCTACCACACGGAAAGCGGCGATAGGGACGAGGTGATCTGCCAGGAGAGTAGCAGTGTACCTGGTTACTGGAACGGTGTTGGCGATTATCTATTCTACTTAGTATGTGAATAACAAATGATCGGAGCTTAAATTATCATTCAGATCTTTGAACCATAAGCTGTAGCTCGTACCCCTTAAGAAACGCCGGCATTTAAAAATCCAAACTTTCTTCTAATCACCTGAATCAGACACACCAGAAAAGAGCAAAATCAGCCTCAACATCATTAAACGGCTCTACTTCACTCCGACGTTTCTGATAAGTTCCATAAATAATGATCCCAATTGAAGCGTGACCGAGTGGGATGGGCCCATAGCAAAAATCGACATCCCTCGGAGATCAAAAAAACATGGCATCGCACTAACTGGGGGTCAAGATTACATGAATCGCAGAACTACCAATTATTCCGAGGATCAATCTCTTAATACTACTATTATATCTCCAGTTTCACAATTAAGGAGGAGCCTCGAATGACTCGCGATACACAAAATTCATCTCTGCTAGTACGTACGAATCAGCCGGCCCGTAGAAGCGAGGGCCATTTCCTTATCAGTGCCACAACTGACTTCTTATTCTAGGATCTCCGGATTCTACTATTTCTACATCATCCCGAATAAATGCTTGATTGTGGCTCATGTCAGCTCGTGGGGACATCTGCTGTTGTTATTTCCAGGCACTTGACCAGATCGGGCATCTGTTAGTGTGAGGATGTTCGATTTTGTGGTGTTCCGCGGAGATCACCATCGAGACTATAATTTAGGGCTAGGGTATTTGTTGCAGTTCTCAGGGTCAGAGAGATAAGGATTGCAACACCATCGGAAATCCTCGTATGAAAGTTCGCCTTGCCGAATGATAAGAGGAAAAAGAAAATATACTGGATACATAGCTATGATACAACAAACCCCTTTCTTTTTCATCTTGTTACTTATACGTAGTGTCGATCGATGGTATATGATGACTTTGAATCTCGACATGGAGAATGGATGATCAATGATATCTTTATTTCTCTTTGCATACGCTATACCTAGGTATATTTTAGCCTACCTAGGTAGGTAACTACCAGCAGCAACAATGACAGCCCTATCTGCACCAGACTCAGTGAGAGGGGAGAATATTGTGTCGATTGTTATACTGGTTGTCTCCATTTTGTCTGCCCTCGGAGCAGCATGGATGATACTGAGCTTCACTGTTGGCTATTCTCTCATGTGCGAATTATTGTACTCTCGAAGAATACTTGACTGATATTTGAATGTATTCTAGCTCATCCCGTCTCTACGGACATTTCGACATCAGTTAACCCTAGGTTTGTAATTCATTCTACCGCACTCCTTGGAGAGCGTCAATTCTAAACTGTTGATAGGCCTCGGTATAAGCGATTTTGCGATGGCTTTGAATTTCATGCTGTCGGCATGTATGAATCTTTCCGGCAGAAAGATTTGGCTGGAGCCGCAGAAGGGATTCTGTTCCTTTAATGGCTTCATGACGCAAGTTTTTGTGATACAAAGTACGTATTGCATCGTCTTGAATTTGCACCACTGTCTCCTGAAATTAAAAGGATGCTAATTCGTTATGGTATCATCTAGCCGACTACTGGGTTCTCAACATCGCAATCTGCACATACAGCATCCTCGCAAATCACAAACGTCTTTACGGGTGGCTACAAGACCACCCTCTTGTTGTTTGTCTGTGGCCTTGGGTGTTGTCGATTATATGGGCCATACTTGGTCTTGTGTTGGCCGGTTACCAAAACATTGGAGGCTGTGAGTCGTCCCCTCCACCTGACATCTTATTGACCTCTTGCTAACATCAATGGCTGAATGATAGTCTGCTGGTTCGCCAGCGACCGTACTCGTTTACTCGTTAATTTCATTCCCAGATGGATTATAATATTCATCATCATCGCTCTCTACCTCCGCCTCACGTATATCCTCCTCCGAATCCAGAAACAATTGGAAAGCACAGAAGAAGACACAACGATTATATTGTCGGGACATCACCGGATGAGCCGTCACATCGATTTGCAGCAGAAAGATCCGCAAACAAATTCGTATCCGCATATTTCGGACTCGCGATCAGCAACGGCGAATGTCCAGCGCAGTGGACCGACTTCGAAATTGAAGAAGGTACGTACTAGAATAATGGGCCACCTACCGGTTGGAAGCCCGAGCTAACATGTATGACTTTCACAAGGTGGCCGTACGAATGATGATGTATCCCGTCCTCTACATGCTGATTTGGACTATTCCAACCGCCATCCGAATCTACCAAGGAACATCTGGCCACTCAACTCCACTGGGTATCAACTGCGTGGACAAGGTATGATCTCGTTCCTTTGAATAACGTAAGATTTATCAGCAAGACTAACGGTTGTGGGATCAACAGGCGTGTATTGTTATCCAAGGTCTAGCAGATTCAATCATATATGGTAAGCATTCTCACCTTCTGACACGTAAAACATGTTGCTGACGATTGCAGGTCTCAACGAGCGAACTTGGAATGAGTGGATGAAATGGATTTTTCCACGAAGGAGCAGGATAAACTCATAGATCACTCCTTGTTTGTTATAATATACATAGTATTACTTATACTCAATATAGACTTTAAGTCGCATAATATTGAAAACACAACTGCCATATTGCATCCTAAATGGACTGTAATTCAACATAGACGCCATCATAGAAGTCGATTCCAAGGCAGAGTAATTTATGATAATGGAAGTTCATATCATGAAGAATATTAAAGAAGTATTGCCTGTTTCTTCATCTCGATCAGTAACACTTTGATCACTTCCGGTATCTGAATGCTCATATGGTCAATGATGAGAATATTGTTCATGGGTCAGGGAAGATTTACTTACATCACAGTAGTATCTTTGCGCAACGGTCTCCAATCGGATGCACGCCGTCGCCACTCGTTGTAAATCATGAGCTCGCGCATCCACTCAATGCGATACTGTTCAGTCTTCACGGCAAAATAGTATGGCTTGGTCGCCATCGAGTCTTTGGTGCCATTGCTAGGCCCAATGCCACGAATAGAAAAAAAGAACAACCGATAAAAATCGTCCGGAGGCAGGCCGCACTTTTTCGATAAAGGTCCAAAAGGTGGTGCAACAGCCACTACACTAGGGTTTTCTAGTTTCAAGATTTCCAGGGTTGTGCCCTTCCTAGCAGATTCCTGATTCTCAAACACGACGAGCGAATGATAAGAATATTGGAGCGAGTAGTATCCCCATTCACTGGTTCCGGTATCGACATCGATTTTCATCAACCTTCCTGCCAATGGTGAGGGTGGACGCCCTGTCTGTGGAGATCGAAAAATGTCGTCTACCATGCATTGAACCAGAACAGTGAGAACCGAATGATGTCCATTCTTGGATGCCCAAAGAGCTGGAGTTATACCGTTTATATCGCGTGATTCAACGATCGCGCCTTCCCAGAGCAGCATTTTGACCACATCTTTATGTCCATTTCCTGCCGCCCATGAGAGGGCTGTACGCTTGTTGTCATCAGTTACTTCGGTATCGACATTCAGGAATTCTTTCCCGACAAATCTCTGAACCATGTCAATTTCACCACGCATTGAGGCCTTCAACAGAAGGAGTGCGTCGTTGACAATCTCCGCTGAGACTTTGGCCCCTTGACAGACTAAAAAGTACGCCAATTCGTAGTGCCTTCCTTTGAAAGCCCAGTTGATGGGTTTCTTGCCACTGCTGTCTTGCGATTCGAGATTAGCCCCGATGAGGCAAAGAAACCTTACTACATGAAAATGACCATTTTTGGCTGCTTGTAAAAGAGGCGTCCGATGATGGTGATCTGTGGCCTCAATATCCGCCTTATCATCTAGCAGAACTTGTAGAACGTCCACATGGCCGTGACTTGCAGCAAGCCAAAGTGGTGTGCACCCCGAACTCGACCGTAAATCGAGTTTACTCCCATACGGGTTAATCAATTTTTTGACAATCGGGACATGTCCTTTGGCAGCAGCATAATGCATGGCTGTGTACCCTTGCACATCAGTCAGATGGATATCACAAATTTTCATCAAGAAATCGAGGATTGCTACGTGCCCGAGTTTGCAGGCAAGGTGTAGAGCAGGAAGACCGTCATCAGGCAGTGGTAGATTACAAACAAGTTGCAATTCACGCTTGTAAGACGATATCACTCGGAGGAGAGGTTTATGCTGCTCCTTGACCGCCCATCCAAACATTGAATGTATACGGGATAACAGTGAGCGACCACTAGGCATCCAGGGATGAAAGTTCCACGTCTCATTGAAACTTGTTGTAAGTCGTTGAAACCTAGGCCAGACAGGCGACTGTTCTGATATTGCTCTCGTATGCAGAGCCCAGTTCTTTATGGCATAGTTGAGAAATTTATACTTCATCTCATTTGGCATTGGAGATGTGCGTATCACGTCGAGTGGCATACGAATTTTGTTACCCGTAGAACGTTTGTTGAACTTGAGCCCCAACAATTGCTGGGCTATAGACAAGGGTCCTGGAACCTTGACTGATACTGTCCTGTCTTGCCATCGGTCAAGCTGCAAAGAGAAGTCCGAAAAGGATAGATAGGCGATACAGAATTCGCCACATTGTAGGTCTCCCATGGTCGGATTCGAAGGATAACCATGCAGGAGTCCAGAGGCTTTTTCTAAGTACTGTTTCACTGAAGAGTGGGCAAAGTGAATGCTATAATCGGTAGGATTCATCGTAATAAGGTTCGCACAAGAACCGAGGACAAAGTCAATTCGTGGAAGCTGTTCGTCATTCCATTTTGTATCGTGTGGACCGAACGCCACCGCTTCCCTTAGCTCTCCAATATGCAAAGGTCTATTTGCGAAGCTAACCCATGTTAGAGCTTGAATGGTGCGGGCATCATGAATATTTATCCGATCAATACAGCGTCGATAGGTTTCCTCTAAGTCCTTCGGCAGCGACTCAAGGGCAGTGCGTATCTCCTTATCCGTGAAGCACGTATCCCAAATGATCTCTATCTGAAGATATACCCATAAAAACCTAATGCCGTCAGAAGGCAACGGGGAACGTGAAAAGGAGTTTTTGTGAACATACATGCTTGACGATTCCGTCAGTAAGATATGTTTCATCTCATTTAACAGCTTCGTATCATCCGTGAGCCTTCTCAGTATCATTTTGTCGGCTATGCTTACATTGATATAGAGCTCTATATCGCGCATCACATTTGACGATGTTGGGATAGTCTGTATGCCAGGGATGAAAGTCGAAATGTCTATGAAGCCCGGCATTTGTTCCCTGCTGATTAGTAGAATTTTTGATCCGTAGGACGCACGATCACCGCAGAACACGGACTTAATACATTTTAGCAGACATCTTGCCTGCTCTGGCTCCACAAGCTCGAGACCGTCAAGGACATAAATCGTGTTCGGAGCGTGAGGAAACAATTGTGTAAATAGTTCCTCCATGTCTTCAAAGTCAGGCTTTGCTTGCTTGGTTCCAAAGAATTTAGCCAGTTGTCGACGTATTCCTTGTGGAATGCGTTTTGATTTCGTTAACAGATGGACACAAATCTGTTTAATGAAACTGGAAATAATTGCAATCGCTTGGTGCTCGTCATGATTTTCACCACAATAAAAAAACACTGTCAATGTACCATGCTCAGCCAGACATTTTGCCATTTCCACCACTGTTGTTCTGTCTCATGTAACGTTAGAAATTGGTCTTTCAGATCAGTGGAATGATCTTACGCTATTATTGTCTTCCCCGAGCCAACTGCGAATGCAGGAATCAGTACGACACAAATGAATACCGAGAACAAAGCTTACTTTTACCAGTACACCATAGCCAAGGATTTTGCTTTTTCTCCAACCACTCTAAAAATGTCGGATGATCTGTGAACCATTGTGTGGTACCCGCAAGTCTTTTCCGAGAGAGCCTCTGATGAACTCTTTCATGATCGTAGCTGGATATACGTTCGAGCATTGACTCAATATCTCCGTCCTGATCCCAGCCTCGAACAAATGGTTCCGCTACTCTTCTTTGTAGACTGTGATAGTAGGGGTTCACTAAAGGAACTATCAGAGTTTTCATTCAGTAATTGTTTTACCCACAACTCACACGTTATGATGGAATTTGCAACAGGCATCTGGCGTGACCAGCTAGGATGTATCAGATAAAGGAGTTCCTTTGCGTATGCGGCCGCTGTCGCCGCGGCGTATTTTTGCCAATGTTTATTCTTATGTGAGTCTGCATAATCACAAATCCCTCGAATTACCAGGCATGGAAAGTTGTCCATCAATCCTGATGCCTCCATCTCGAAGCATAGAACTCCAAGTTCCTTTGCCAAGGCATCTCGGGTCGGCGCATGCTTCATCACTTGGTTACCAGAGGCAATCAAGCCATAATGTACAACTGGATTGTGGTTGGCTCGAGAAGATCGTTGAACAATCATGCTTCTATCGCAACAATCACAAGAATCCTCAGGATCACTGGTACAGTCAGCCGCAAAACGCGTCAAATACCCAGATTAAAAGTTTAAGGTCATCAATCATACCCATGATCGTATGCCGAATCGAATAAAATATCTTGTTCTCTTCCACAATACGTGAACATGCCACTCGAAGATGGGATTTTCTTTGACGCTTCGGCCAAATGAAACAATATTCGACGAGACCCTAGTATGTATTGGGCCTCCATCTTGGAAACTGCAGTAAGGAGAATTGGTGGTGGTTTGTTCAGCATTCCGATTCTCTGGAATCTGCCTTCGGATACCGTTTTACCATAATCATACTGGATCACACCCCCAAAGTCTCTCGTTGGCTTGCTCACTACTACATCTCCTAGCCGGATATCAGCCTCTTTGCTAGGGACTCCTCCACCAATCCCAACCATAAGGCTATAGAGGATTGACTTGAATGTATGCTGAATCTGTGACGCTACTATTGATGCGGAAATTGTACCGTAGACCCCGAATGGCAGACATGCTATGACTATGTTGTGGTTGTTGATTCTGCCGAGAGTGTATGTGTTTTGATCTTTGGGATGTGTGGCCAGTCCTTCATATTTCTCATCCAGCATGGCTTCAGCGGCGGCCATCTCCAACGGCAGTGCACAGATCCATGCCACTGTGAAATCATCATGGGAGATATTTTGAGCGGCGGCTGCCATATCGGTGGAGTTTCTTTTGTGATCTCAGACCCATGGCATATGGCTATCGCCGAGAAGACGGGTATTCTCCGTGAGCCGAGCGATTCAAGATTGAAGCGAAGATGGGCAGAGAAACCGGGATTCTACTACTGAGAGTCGTGAACGCCATAGGTAATAGCCACTAGCAAGAATAAAGATAATCGCTCAGGCCCCGCGCCAACACGAGGCTGGCTTCAACAAGGCTGAGGCTGTGCACGTTTGAGACCTTCCAGGCAGTTAGACGTAGAAAGCAGTCATCACTGCAGAGTCTGACAGCGGAAAGTGATATCTAACGGGAGCTTCAGTTTGGTCGTGAAGAGCATAGGTAGAGTTCATGGATAAAACAAAATTCAAAGATCGAGTCGATGGTTATTGTTTTTTGGGAAGGTGCGAGTTCGCGGCCTGGGGTTTCAGGCTACAATACCGCACTAACAGTAAATTACAATTCCGTATGGTACTGTAATATCATTTGACAGCCCCTTATCTCCGCCTCCACCATCGAACCTCCAACTTTAGAGCAAGACAACGACCATCCCGGCACGGTGCACCCTCGATCGCTACCGGGTCTTAGAACCTGAGTACTGTCATCATCATGCCTTCGAGGCAAGAACTTCGGGACCACGATCTGCTTTCACCGTCTGCGTACGACGACGATGTCACCTCTCCGCGATCGCTTTCGGAGCAAGACTCCGACTCCGAAGACGATGAGTTTCTGCGCGCGAACCGGTCGTCGAAGGAACTTGCCAGGCATGACAAAACTGTATTAGAGGAGGAGGAGGAAATGGAAAAGCTGCTTGTGAGAAGTGGCCCAGCTGACGGGCTGCGACGCATCTTTAGCCCAACATCTGGGCCCGTACGTATAGGAAAACGGGATCGCAGTCGGCGGCGAGAAAGGAAAAGGAGCATACAGGGGAGACCACACCAGGAGGGAGATCTCATGTTCGAAATGGAAGAAGGATTTCGGGATTTTTCAGATGATGACAGTATTGATTCATTCAATCTGGATGAGAAGGACGTGGATGATTGGCAGGACAAGCCGGTAAGTCAAGTCAATAGAAGCCCGACTTATCATCTCAGCTAATTCTGAACGTCCACAATATAGCCAAAACGCGGCCTATGTGTGCGGCTCACACTGGTATTTTCTGCCATCGTCGTTCTCTTCCTGATACTTCTACTCGGCGCATACAAAGCTTCCAAGGATACACACACCACGAAGCAGATTCGTCCCGATTTACTTTCCAACGGGACAGCTCTCTTCGCTCCGACGACTATCGTCGTTTCTCTCGACGGATTTCGTGCCGACTTTTTGAATCGCGGACTGTCGCCCACTCTAAGCAAATTCATCGCAGAAGGTGTTTCGCCGAGGTATATGATTCCAAGCTTCCCTAGCGTGACGTTTCCGAATCACTTCACGCTTGTTACTGGTCTATATCCCGAGAGCCATGGAATGGTGGCGAATGATTTCTATGATCCAAACCTCGAGGAATATTTTACTGTCACACCAGGGGTTAGCGATGACGCAAAGTGGTGGACAGCAGAGCCTATCTGGGCAACGGCTGAGAAACAAGGCATCCGTACTGCCATTCACATGTGGCCAGGCTCAGAGGCACATATTGGTAACATGGATCCTAGCTTCTATGATAAGTTCAACGGTTCCGAGGTTCTTTCTCGGAAAGTTGATCGCGTTATGGAATTTCTGGACTTTCCAGGCGAAGAAAGTGATGATGGCGTCGAGAAACTTAGACCACAATTCATTGCTACATACGTTCCAAACGTTGATACTGCTGGTCATCTTTACGGCCCGAACAGCACCGAGATCCGATCCGTTATTACCTATGCAGATGAGATGCTTGCAGGCATTTTGGACGGGCTAGAAGCTCGAAACTTGACTAACATAGTCAATATCGTAGTCGTCTCTGACCATGGAATGGCTACAACTTCTACGTCACGAACTATCCAGTTGGATGATTTGATTGATATAGATTTGGTGGAATATATAGATGGTTGGCCTTTACGAGGTATACGACCAAAGACACCTGAAGGGTTGGAAGTCTTGAAGGCGCAGTTGGCAGAAAAGGCCAAGGAATTTTCCGACGGAATAGAGGTTTATACCAAGGATACAATGCCAGAGAGATGGCATTTTACTAATAATGACCGAATCGCACCATTGTGGGTCATACCTAAGGCTGGTTGGGCGGTCGTGGAAAGGCCCGATTTTGATGTGCAAGAAGCACTTGAAAATGATTTTGTTTACCGACCTAGAGGTATCCACGGATATGATAATTATCATCCCTTGATGCGAGCGATTTTCGTCGCTCGAGGGCCTGCTTTTCCCCATCCACCAAATAGTCGAGTTGAAGAGTTCGGTAAGTCTACTATTCCTGTTGCTGTCTCTGCGAATTACTAACAATAAGCACAGAAAACGTCAATGTCTACAACCTCATCTGCGATTCTATTGGAATCAAACCTTTACCCAACAACGGCACATTGCATCTGCCTTTCACCACTATCGGTTTGCATAGTGACGACGACGCCCCGAGTCTCGATACACCAGCAGATCCTCCACAGACAGCGTCGACCATGAATCCGCCCCCGTCTCCGTCGACTACCAGCATGTCTCCCACATCCGCGGTAACTCCTCCATCGCAGGAAGCCCCAGCGGAGTCTCCAGCAAATCCCGACGAGGAAGGGGACAATGACGTTGAGGACGATGATGAAACTTCGTCACTTCAGTCATTTTATGACGGGGTCAAGGATACTTTGAGCTCGATCAAAGACTGGTTTGGCCAGTTATTCTCTGCGGAAAAAGACAACCACCCAGCTTCATAGACTCGCATTTTTCTCACAGCATGGTGTACGGCGTCATTTTTGTTCTTGATTATACAGAATTGTGTTGCAAGTCATATTTGTCTGAATATTTTGTGTGATACATATATTTGTTCAATAGCAAGATACCCAATTCCGAGTCAAGTAAGCAGTCCTCACTGTCCTTGATCCGTTTATTCTCACCGTATTGGTATTCTCTAGACACGTAGAATCCTATTGTCTGAGATTATATTTTATATACCTACATAGGTCATCTAGATATCGTTTCTGGGCGAGTGTCTCGGAATACTATAGATCTCTGTGTATTTATTTACGTGGTTCCAAAGAAGTAAAGTGCCTGGTGCCTGTTCTAAGAAACATGATCGCAAGATTTGAAGTGTTTTATCTACATACGTATGTAGTGGCTAATCGCTTCATTTTTCCAGAGCTTGCACTTCAATAATCGACTCCCGATCCCCATTCTCCCAAATCTTCACAATCTCCAGCCCAGCCGCACCCATCAGCTCCTCTATTTCGCGCTTCGTTCGCTGCCTGCTATGCTGCAGCAACCACATTTGCATGTCAAGCTCAGCGGTAAGACGGCCTGCATCAACCTCTGGCACAAGCATTCCAGATACTAGCAGACGCGAATAGCCTGGCTTCATGGCCTCCGCCAGATTTCTCAGAATGATCCGGCACTCAGCGTCTTCCCAGTTATGCAGCACCGCCAGCAGCAAATAAAGTCTCGCACCCTTGATAGGTTGCGGGCGGAAAAAATCATGCGCCATAGCCTTAAAGACTCGCTTCTCTCCCATAATGGGCTCAACAGTTTCAGGTAAATCTTGCAGAATGAGATTCCCATTGAACTCAGGGTTACTCTCAAGAAAGCTCTCGAGATCATGGCCACGACTTCCACCAACATCAACAATAGTAGTCGCAGATACGTCGCCTGTTGATGATAGCTCCGACATGACCGGGTAAACATGATGCCAGCGTCGTTGCTTATCCTTTTTACGTGCTTCCATGTAAGCATCGAAATCTGCTTTGCGGTCTTTGTTCTCGCGCAGATAGTCGTACATGTCCTTTCCGTAGGTATATGAGTATGCGGATTTGGGGGCCCCTTTGGCGGTAGTTTCATTCGGGTATTTGGAGAAATATTCTGCGATATTCGTTGTGATTGCGCAGGCAGGTATGGAGCTTTTTGAGGATATTAGTCAAGACAGATAAGACTATATTAGAAATGATATTACATACCAGACCCTAAAACCCCCGATTTGACCCTTGCTCGCCACCACAGACGTCTTGTCGTTTGCACGGTATAGCTGGAATCCAATTTCATCACACACTCCGATGGCAGTGAGGAGGCGTAGCACACGGACTAAAAGTTATCAGCCGACTTTTCAACTTCTTTCCCATTTAAGGGGGACTCTTACCAATATGAAGCTTTGGACGGCTTGTCAATTCAGCCAATTGGTCTGCAGTAGTCTCATCGCCACGGCTCGACAACGCCTGCAGTATACCACCTTCGACAGCAATCATAAGGGCGCACATATCCAACGGCTAGTTTTCGAATTAGTTCATGTGAATCAATTGTAACCGGGCTAACAAATAATCCAAAATAAAAGCAACCGAACCTGATATCTGAGGCGCTCGGCAAAGACTTCTGGAGACTCGCTGCGATGTTGCAAATTTTGGCATAGCTTAATAATCTCGCTCGAGCTCTTTGCTTTCCCTTGAGCATAGTTTTCAACAGCATCTTGAATTTTGGCGGCAAGGCTCCGGAGCTCGTCCTTGCGAGTATCTTGGGGAATCGTCATTGTCACTAAACTGATATTTGCGATTTTCAAACAAACGAGGTATACCTTTTAGGTAATTTACTCTTGGAAAGAGGTGGGAAATAACGTGCTATTCCCTTCTTCTACGACGGACGTAGATCGTAACTATGCCCTTGCCATATGTATCTGCATAGCGCGCCTCGATGTCGACGCTTTCCCGCTCAACCCCGGAACCTACCTAGGTACATTGAGAGGACTTGGAACCGGACGAATCGGGAATCGGGAATGGCTTCAATGGAGGTGATCTCCCGGGATTCAGTACTCAATTGGAGATCATCAAAGCCCGCGGTTTCTACGGAGTAACTATTTTTGAGTTCTTTAAACCACTTCAAAACCCTGTGGCGGGAGACATGGGAACCGAAGCTGCCCCCCATACGGAGTACAATTTGTTTTGAACATGTTTTATTGTCATATTATAGTAAAGTTATCCTTGACAGCCCATTGTTATATCAGAGATTCGGATTAGGTTGTGGTGAAGACTTGTTTCTGATATACAAGACAGTTAGGGCATTATTGTTTGTAGGTAAATCGAAAATACGTCAAAATGTCTCTACCTAGGTACTTCTACATTAACTGTAACAATACAATAGTCTCACAAAATGATGTTCCTGCACTCTTTAGTAACTACAAGTATAACTCGGGGAATATTAAGTCGTAATGTAGTTGGTCAGGCATTAACATGTACACATCCTGTTCCTAGAAAAAAACCTTAGAAAGACAGGCATTCTGTGGTCTTCTATCGTTACAACATCATCCCATTCACATCCACTGGTATTCCTCTGAGCTCATACCCTTCATTCTGCGCCCGTGCCCACTGCTCCTTTACAACCCTGAGCCGATCATCATTCCTTGGAATAAACCGTGCAGAAAATGGGTTTGGAAAAGTAACTCCACCCTCTGTGTACGCATCGTCGCTTGTGTCGAGAACCTTCTCGGCTCCATTCACAAGTGGTGGTCGAATTTCATATGTCCACAGGATCCCAGCAAGCGCAATATACAACGAATTTTCGGCCAGTCTTGCCCCTGGACATGTCCTCCTTCCGGTGCTGAAGGTAAAATGGTCGCGTTTGGCGGGATCGCTCATGGCAGCGTATTCGGAGCTATACAGACTATGATTCAAGTAGCGTTCCGGCATGAACTCAAATGGCTTTTCATATCGTGAAGGATCATAATGTAGGAAGGATGTATTGGTAATCAGCACTGTTCCTTTTGGTATGATATGGCCCTTGTAAACAAGATCCTGTTCCGCGAAGTGACGAACACCCGGAGCGATGAGGGGATTTATCCGCATCATTTCTTTCACGCAAGCTCGAATGTATGGAAGACCGTCAATATCCTCGAACGTTGGAAGACGACCAGGTCCGACTACCTTCATTAGTTCCTCGTGAGCTTTGTCCTGGACAGATTGATTAGCGGCTAGATGAAGCACGAGACTGTTCAACGTAGCAGCTGTCGTCTCAAACCCTGCTTCTACAAGGCCTGTCGTGAGCCAGACCAATTTCTCTTCGGTCAGCCCCTGCGCATACCATGACTCTTTCTTCTCATAGATTTCTCGAGCATAACAGTGCGGCGCTTTTCCGGCTGTGACTTGTTCTCCCAACTGTTTCCACAGCCCCATTTTTATATCCCGTACTTGGTTTGCGGCATTTTCTGCATCCTTCAGACCGGGCCATAACCACTTTGGTAACATAGCCAAAAGAGGCACCTCGTCAACAATGAACGCTCCCGGTCGTGATGTCCTTCGTAGAATTGCCTGTGTTTGGATGGCTTTTTGTGCCGCGGGATCATCCAGAGTTTTCACTCTAGTCCCGAACGTATTCGTCATGATGATACTCAGCGCATATCTTCGCATATGTTGATAAAAGCTTCGTTGATTTTCGTTATCTGTGCCCAAGTCAAATAGTAATTGTTTTGCCTCAAATTCTTGACTAGGAATAAAATTCGATGTCGCTGGTACAGTGGTCATCTGGCGGACTGCTGTTCGGAGAGCACGCCATTGGTTTCCATACGGCATAGTAGGCATGCGATTTCCTCCTGTTACAATATCATGACTCATAGGCGAGGGAGCTTTGGAGGAGGTGTGAACTGCTTGCTTTTCGAGGATCTCGCGAACGGCTTCTGGGGTGTTGATAACTACCCAGTTGTACCATCCAACACGAATCTTAAAGACATCGCCGTATTCCAGCGCCCATTTGCGAAAGACTGCTGCTGGCTTTGGGGGCAGCTGGAAGCCGATTCCGATGAAAGGGTAGCCTTTGGGACCAGGGATAGAGTCGAGTCGTCTGTCTCGGCGAATCCATCTGAAAATGACTGTGGTGACAGTGAATAAGAGAATCAAACAGAGACCCTGGTGGTCTTGACATAATGTGAGTAGTTTGTCCATTCTATAACAGTTGTGTATCCGACATCAGATTCTGGCTTGTTCAGATTCCTGCTGGATAAAAGATGATATCCCATTTCTGTAAGGGCAGACGGCCCGGAGTTAACCGGCTTAATCTCAGAGTCCTTGTAGCTTATTTATTGGTATTTACGGTATATTTATGTTGATCATACTCACTACGTCAAATTGTTCCAGGCTTTGATTCCCGAGCGTCACTGTGTGAGATTTCGGGTCCCGGGCCTATGCCTTGCATAGAAACACTGGATGGGGTATGAATACATAGGCTAAGTTACTGCAAATACTACGACTCGTACTTGATGCAAGACGAAAATCATCTGCTATGTTATACAAAATCGCAATATATTCCTAATTCAATTCTACCTTGATATTGATTGTGACACACTTTGTCTATTTCAGCTCCACGCAAGAGAAATGACCAAGGCAGACCCCAAAGCTCGCACAAACTATGACAACACTGACTGGAAAAAATATCAACAAGGTCGACCCCCTTACCCTCAGTCATTTACGGAACTAGTCTACGATTACCATCGTCGTCACCCATCCGCAGGACGGGAGCGTCTCGTTGACATTGGTGCTGGATCCGGCATTGCTGCCACAAACTTTATGGCGGATTTCAAGATTATTCACAATTCGGATCCCAGTCCATGGAATGAACAACAAGCTCGCGAGTTCCTTTCAACTTACGCAAAGGAGCACGGCCTGAGTCCCGAGTTAGAATTCTCCCAGTCGACTGGAGAAGAAGCCTACAAACGTGTAGGCGAGTCAGCCGCAGACCTTGTGATCGTCGCAACAGCTGCGCACTTTATGGATCCCGATGGATTAGTTGAATGCGCGGCGAAAATCCTCCGTCCAGGAGGAACTCTGGCTGTGTATAGTTACTGGATTCCCAGTTTTCCCGATCGATCGGAGCACTTCAATGAAGTCTTCGCCAAAACTTTCGATAATCTGGTCCTGAAAGCTCTGGAAGTGGGCAACGATGCAAATCGTGCTAAGTTTCTTGAAGTCGTCAAACGCCGGATGACCGGTGCGGGTTGTTTGGATTCTTTGCCGTTGCCCGCCGAACACTTTGAAGACACCACACGCATCTACATCAATGCTGGACAGGGCGAGGTCCCATACAAAGATCTGTATCAGAGATTGGCCACCCCAGGTAAGCAGGTGGGCGGCGTTTCGAGGGTGAGCGAGAACGATGAGATCATTCGGTATAAAACGGGCGAAGATACTCAGGCGGAGGGATGGGCATTTGACGCAGGCAAGGAATGGTTTCCGATCTTCTTCAACTCCATGCGAGCCGCCAATAGCCAGATGACGCAGGAGGAAGCGAGGGATGCGTATCAAGAGTGGGAACAGATATTTGACGACGAGTGTCCAAACGGGACGGTGAGGGTTTATTGGCCGTTTTATGTGGCGTTAGCCAGGAAGAAATAGTAGCTTTGCGATAGGTCGTCTTTACTTCCAAACATCAGTCAAACAGCCGAGAAATGGACAGATTCTTGTTGTTGAACAGCTCATACTAAGCTATCTTACTTTGAAACCCCTTAGTTATGAGAAATGCGATTCGTCTTTTAACACAATTGTCTTTGAAATATGGCGGCGGAGAAATAGAAACAATATTAGGATAAGTTTGAGGAAGTGTTAGCTGTTAAATTCTACTATTAACACATACGTATAATGTCATATAGAAATTACTCTCTCGAAAAGGCGTCCCTACTTAGCCTAGCGTCCCTTCAGGTTGTGCAAGATCGTTGGCTCTAATGTTACAACATCTGGAAGGTAGGTAGGGCTACCCTTGCTCCCTATGCTATGCTTCATGACACGGAATATAGCTCAACCAACATTAACTTGAAGGAGTTTGCAGGATTTCGAGGTTTTCGACTGTTGTTTATTCAAAGACTGTCGAAACCTAGCGACCCCATTTACCTATGCGCACACACGTACATTCACGTATCCAGCGCGCCCGGCGGTGGAATAGCGCATATTCTGCGATGCTCAAAGCAACGCTCCGGAACGCTTTATCCACATCCTCAGATGCTGGGAATCGCATTGACTCTCTAAGGAATACGCTCTCTTTGTGGAATGCCTTCTTTTGCATGTAGAGCCATGGTCGGAGGCTCCTACACAAAGATCACTATGGGCTATCTTCTGTTAATTAGTTAGTCGTAGAAATCAGTCATCAAAGGAATTCAACTATGTTATTGATCCAGGCTCAACATTTGTAGCCTAGTGGGATTAGCCTTGCACCAATCCTAGCTTCGTGTTCTGGGACCGTGCTAAACCAACAAAGGCCTTGTTCAAATGTTGAATTCCCAGTGGGAAGGGTAAGAAAGACCAGAAGAATGAATTGCCATCTTTCCTTATGTCGAAATGTCCAGGTACACAAACAAACTCAAACAGCTCTTCTTTATCCATTTGTTGGCTTTGCTATAGCCGGCTTATGTTTTGCATTTCTTTGGGCTTTGACGTTCCTTTCGATGCAAACAAGAGATCATTCAAAAGCTGTAAAAAAAGATGTTGATCTTTGAACCACAATGTCTCCTAAGTGAACCCAGTCTTAGCAAAATCAATTTAAACATTCTATCATGACCAGATATCCTCTCTCTCTCTCTCTCTATAAACGTGGCATTGGTACATCCTGGCAGTTTTCCCATTTGATTTCATAACTGTTTACACTGCGTTGCTTGCTCCTCAATTACCGACGTCTTCTTCCACATTGATATCTACATTCCTTAGTAGACGAGACACCAGCATTCGCGACAATGACCGGCTCGAGCAGACCTGAAACGGCACGGAGGGCCAACAAGAAGGCCAACAATGGGCAATTTCTCGCTGAGATCGACTCAAAACCTAAGTCTGAGGAAGGGGGACTTGTGAGTTTGGCATTTTCTTTTTGTGTTTCCTCGAATTTTGAAGAAAGAATAAAAAGCTAACAGGCTATAAACGAATGAACAGTACGATGCTATTTACTATAAGAAGGATGCCATCTCCCGCAAGAGAGTTAGAGTCACAGCCGACGTCGAGCAATACTTTTGTAACGAAATCACAAAAACACCAACAAGCGAAATCTGGAAAATGGAGAACAAAAAGCGGCGGATCGGGAACGACCAGGGTTTATCGTTGATGGAGAAACTTGATAAACAACTGGAACGGATGCCCATAATTGAGAAGCAACTGGAACGGATACCCAGACTGGAGAAGCAACTGGCGGAACAGTCCAAGGAACTGGCACGGATGCCCAGACTGGAGAAGCAACTGGCGAAGCAGGAGGAATTGGCTCGGACTCGGAACAGGGCGCACTGGCAAGTTCGCATTGTTGAGCTAGAGAGACTCATTACAACACCCAACGCCAAAACCCGCTTTGATCGAAATGCGAATGTCCATGGTGCAGACTTCTTCCACGACTATGAAGCCTTGCAGAATACAGATTGGTCCAATAATCTCGCTCAATTTAATGCCGCATCGCAAGGATTCTTTAAGGCCTATGGGTTCCAGTGGGAGTCTCTCAGTTATGATGAGCTTTGCAATGCACCAAAACAGCTGATTGATATGTTGAATATGAGAGGGGATGTAACCTTTTGCAGATGGTTCTCAGGACATAAAAGAAAGGGACGTCAGATACAATGGAAGTGCGATGAAGCTAGGCGCAAATGGGAAGCATCCATCAAGGCAAATGGAGCATCATATCCAGAGGATGCAGTGAGGACTGACTATGAGCAAGTCCGGAAGCCCTATAATAGCGTGAGAGCCCATGAAATGCCCCGACAGTAATCTCTTTCCTTTTCTGTCTGTCTTTTTGCTATGTCATTTTTGCTTTTGTCTTTATGGGTGATAGTGTGTCTGAACTAGGAGTTTGAGATAGATTTATGTTGGAATTGTACTTAAAGAAGCTCAGCCTTGTGATTTAAAATAAGCTAGGAAGAGGGATGTAATACAATAAGATCTTGTAAAGACCCATTATAGAAAACAGCTTTTACATGTAATAGGCGCAGTTCGGTACAATTCGAGTTATTCAATCACTATCATGCGCAATTTTTGTTTGACGAAAACTGTCACACTCTACAGGACGACAATTAGTGACAGCACACGTCATTGATACAAGCCTAGCTTCTCTGTTGGATGGGTGAAATTGATTATGAGGAAGAAAGGCGAGTCGCAGGAATAGAAGATTAATGGTTATTCGATCAAATTCCTCGCCCAAAAGAAGAGATCCGTGGAAACAAGAAAAAGCAGGACATATAGCTACGTGACTCGGATACAGTCATTGTCGTGACACTTGCTAGACTTAAGAACCTGGAGGAACTTGACTTGGGTCACGGTATTTGGACGAAATCGTTTGATCTCCTATCTAAAGAAACTCAAAAAAGTGAGGCTCAACATCCATGATAGAGCTGATTCCACCCCTCATGGAGGGATATGTCGATTGTGCCAAATACTGCAGCCCTCCGGCACCAACATCTATTTAGAACGAACAAGTACGTAGGTATCTAGTTCATCAGGATCCCAGATGACTCTAGGACTTATCAATGTCTATATATATACCTAGCTGTATGTCGTCTGCCTAGATACCTAACAGAATGGAACTTCAATTTAAAACAATTCCAGATGTCCATTTTTAAATAACAGTGTAAATCAATGTTGAACGCTCTTTGAACTCAATTCTTGATATGAACAATCTAAGCACCACTGGCTACTTTCCGATCAGGAACGTACTGCCAGGCTGTGTCAATGCCACCGTAAAATACCCACCGCTTCATGTTGTTCACGACCATATCTCCTCCTTGACCTACATCCTGCATGATTTTGACTCGAACATCATCCGGCATATTATGTCCACCAGGTTGAAAAACATCCTCGGTTGAGTCTACAGCCATATGGGCGATTTTCAAAAATTCGGCCTTTGAGATTGGAAAACCATCCGCCGTATCGCCCAGCTGCTCCGAGCTATACAGAGCACGTATCAATTTGACCACATGCCCCTCATCATTGTATATGTTGGCGCGATGAAAGAGCTCAGGCCAACCTTGTTCGGGGTGATTCGGAACGTAGTCGATAATTCGTTGAGGATATAAGGTTGGACATCTCGCACCAGCATACATCACCACATCCCATCTCGCTTTGGCTTCTAGCAATCGGGCCTTTTCCTCATTGGTCAACCATTCCAGCGCGAGAATAGCTGGATAGAAGACGGAAAGGGTGGCGCAGTGTAGAGTGACAAAGTCTAGCATTTCTCGTTTTGGAGGGCGTTGAGCGGCCCCTAGCATGTAAGCGGAGGTATGCATCATATCGCGTAATTTAGCTTGTAGGTCTTCCTCTGTTGGCTTTACTTGGAACTGGCTGACATAGGATGCGAGATGTTCACCAGTTACACGCGCGAGTAGTCCTTCTTTGATCTTGTTGAAGGGATCAGTGGACTTCACCGCGGTGGAGATTTCGGGATCATTACGAAGATCATCAATTATCTCTAAAAGAGTTTTTGATGGGATATTATTGTTGGACTTGAGAGATATCTCTGCCGACCCAAGGACTGTCTTCGGCCAATTTTCGTGGACACAGGCCGCTGCGAGGGCTTCTGCGACGAGACTGGGTTGATTGAACTCGAGGGCGCACCCGAGGTGGATGATGGGATGAACCAGATCTGGATGTCGTTAATGTTAAAATTCAATTTGGAACAATATTTTCAAGTATAAATTACCTGCATACATCCGATAAAAGATATCGTTTGCTCGCTCATCACCCTTGAACAAGTACTCGCGGAGAACTGCCGGCACACCTTTCCTATCAATTTCGTCTTCAAAGAATCTCATGAAGTCCGAATAGTAATCATCGCTTCCGAGACATTTACTGAAAACTTCCGGGTCTCTCAAGTCAGGAGACTCTGCAAACTGACGTTTGGGCTTCTCAATAGGGATTTGATAGCGGATGTTGTATTGATACAAATTCTCTATCTCTTCGGGACTCGCCCCGAGGGCCCAGAGGCCGAGAAGATGATGCACGATGTGGTCTAGAAAACGTCAGCCATAATTCTATAAGATCTTGGTGTGACGCACTATGAAAGCCTGCATTGAACCGTGTGTGGTACAGTGTATGGTTGATTGTGAGGAGTTCTGAGACTTTCTTCGCGCTTTCTTCGGTTAACCCCTCAGCATGGGTATATCCTTTCGTGCCATTAGTGGTCAACTGGATGGTTGTAGTAGCAGTCTTAACATTATTGATAGCCATGTTGCGTGTAGTTTATGTACAACATCCAAGTGTTTCACTTGTCACAAATGCCATATATGTGGAAGTTCGTCTTAAATTGACCACTGGCTTGACTCGAGTCACTCAGTACATTCCACAGCGTCATAGTCCAAGCCGATCCTACAGAGAGTCTGTTCACCACTCAAAACACTCAAGCCTTATGCTGCGCAATCCGTAAGTCATGTTGAGCGTGCAATGCATCGGGAATCGTTCGGGACCCGGAGAATCCCGCTAAGAAACCCGCAATACCCGCCATCTGATAATGTCCATGTTTACATGGGCAACTACCAAAAGTACAGAAGCATAGTTTTTGTTTTTGGCCTCCAAGATTGATCACCATACAATAGAAGAATCCTTATCGGTATAGGCATAGCGTGATATATCCCGGGCTTTCTGTTTGTTTGAATTCCATTTCGAAGTGCCGTGGACTATTTGCATCTAATTGCTATCTATAAAATCATTTTAAGACTTTCTTCCCAGAGTGTACGTTAGCAATCTTTATAGAGGTTGGGGGAAAAAATGTAAAGCCAATGATACTGGATATGATAGACAATGTCACAAAGTTCTGAACAATAAACGTAACCCTAAGCCACGTATCGCAGCTGTCCAGGGGTACTCGATAGTTGCACTGGGCTGGGCTCGTGGTAAATTTAGCATTGAAAATTTGTATTATATGGTTGATCTGGTATTAACAGAAGAAATGCGTCCTGTAGTGAGAGCGGGACTCGCCAATATAGTTTTTGAAGGAACCATACTTTTCTCCCCTGTAACTAGGTATAACCCTAGCACATTTAAGACATCTGTCTGTGGCCAGTGTATACCCATAGAATGGAATCTGCACGGATAGATTCAAACAAGCCCCGTCTCTCGAATGAGCCGGATTGACTAAGCGATGTCCCGCCTATTCAGGCCAGGAATGCTGCTCAATATCGGGGAGTCAGTCCATTGCCCGGAGTGCAGTATTGGCAATCCCTGTGTGTAATTCCCATGCTAGCCTTAATGAACATGGACAAAACCAGCAAGTCACACTGATATTACATCATGGCCGCCCCCATGTTACTATCGCTTTCCGGTACCATTCGGCTATCACGTATTTCTAAACTGAGATCAAGCTGGACGGATTTAGATTCTCCGGTTTGCTCGGTTGACGGGACAATTTTAGGATGATCTCCCTAAAATATTGTTGTTGCACTCGGGACACAGTAGATGATTCTTGTAGGACGATTTGTTTGCGATAGACATAAGGACCGGCGCGTATATACAAGTTGCTCGACGCAAGTCACTTATTGCAGTCTCAAGTTCGACCTGTAAGAGTAGCGTTCATATTAAAGCCAAGATAGCTCAAAGACCAAAACCGTCCACTATCTTGTGCCATAATTTTTGAATGCAATCATACGCTGCAATATGACAGACCAATTGCCTTTATTCATCTTTGGAGACCAAACATTCGATGTTCAACCACATTTGAAGGATCTACTAGCCAAACGAGACAATCCAGTGATCTTAGACTTTGTGACGAAGTCCTACAATGCTATTCGAAATGAAATGTACAAGCTTCCAGAGCAGGTCAGAGATGATCTGGCTCGGTTCACTTGTGTTGATGATTTAGTCTTTTGGAATCAGATTGGGCGGCGATGTATTCCTCTGGACATGGCTGTTACATGTATGTATCAGTTGGGAACATTCATCGGGTATGTATAACAAGAAGAATTCGATGTGGCTATATACTTGGCAATGCTAACGTAAGGATACAGTCAAGCAGATAACGAGTTCTACAATTCATCCAAATGTCGTGTTCTCGGACTCTGTACTGGAGCATTGCCAGCAGCCGCTGTCAGTTGCAGCCACAGCACGGTGGACCTTGTTCCACTTGGTGTTGAGGCAGTCATTGCGGCGTTCCGAACAGGAATGGTTGTGACTGATGCCGCGAAGAGAATTTCACCATGGGGTGAGGACAGTCAGAGCTGGTCAATGATTGTTCCAGGAACCGCATCGATAGAAGCTGTTGAACGATTTGGCGCAGATGTTGTAAGTGCCCTTTGATCATCTACTAGCAGACATTGAGAACATCAACCAATCATGTAATCTAAAGATTCTGCCACTGAGGCCCTACGTCAGTGCGTACGCGCCAAACGGCATAACAATCAGCGGCCCCCCTGATTCTCTCACAAAATTTACTCAGTCTGAAGCCTTTAGCGACTTCAGACACGCGAGTATCCCGATTTACGCGCCTTACCATGCGCCCCATCTGTATTCAGACATGGATATCAGCCATATTGTTGACGGTCTTGCTATTGAAAACCCAAAACAAATCTTTTCTCTCTTCTCTGGTACGGGAAGCAGCATCGAAAAAGGTGATTTTGCTACTGTTTTGGAGGCTGCAGTCCGCCAGGTTATTCTAGAACCGATACAATGGTCTGCTGTCTTGGACAAATTGCAAATTTGGATCAAGAATGCGAATCCTACCTCCTTTCATGTTATCCCCATTGGGACGACCGCCCATCAGTTGATATACACCACACTCAATCAAACACCATTACGAACATTAATCCCTACAAGACCGACTCAGGCTCAATCACTCCATGTCAACTCACAAAACGAGTCTTCGAACCCGCAAAGACCAAGTCTCGCGATTATCAGCATGTCTGGAAGGTTTCCTGGTGCAAAGAACAATGAGGCGTTCTGGGATCTTCTCTACCAGGGGTTAGATGTACACAAGGAAGTTCCCGCTTTACGCTGGGATGTGAAGACACATGTTGACCCAACCGGAACCAAGAAGAACACAAGTGCGACACCGTTTGGTTGCTGGCTTGACGACCCGGCGGAGTTCGACGCTCGCTTTTTCAACATCTCACCCAGAGAAGCACCACAAATCGACCCCGCGCAACGACTCGCCCTAATGACTGCATATGAGGCTATAGAGCAAGCTGGATTGGTTCCAGATGCAACCCCTTCAACCCGACGAGATCGTGTCGGTGTATTTTACGGGATCACAAGCAACGACTGGCTGGAAACGAATAGCGCTCAAGATATTGACACATATTTCATTCCTGGAGGAAACCGGGCATTCGTCCCAGGTCGAATAAATTACTGTTTTAAATTCAGTGGCCCGAGTTATGCAATCGATACAGCCTGTTCGTCCAGTCTTGCGGCTATTCATAATGCTTGCAATTCTCTGTGGCAGGGAGATATCGACACAGCCATCGCAGGTGGGACAAATGTTCTTACAAATCCAGACTGTACTACCGGTTTGGACAGAGGACATTTCCTTTCGCACACAGGAAACTGTAAAACTTTTGACGATGGGGCGGATGGATACTGTCGCGGCGAAGGCATTGGAACAATCATTATTAAACGTTTGGATGACGCGATTAATGATAATGATCCTATCTTAGGCTTGATCCGGGGAGTCTATACAAACCATTCATCCGAGTCAGAATCGATCACAAGGCCTCATATCGGTGCGCAACGGATGATCTTCAAGAAGATCCTCAACCAGGCCGCTGTCGACCCTTATTCCGTGGGCTACATTGAAATGCATGGAACTGGAACACAGGCAGGAGATGCTACTGAGATGTCCAGTGTCTTGAATACTTTCGCACCGCCTCTGAACGAAGTCAAAAAAGGTCGAACTGACGACGAAACCGTTTACTTGGGATCTGTAAAGGCAAATATAGGACACGGAGAGGCTGCCTCAGGTGTTTCTAGCGTCATCAAGGTGCTAATGATGATGCAGAAGAATACTATCGTCCCACATTGTGGTATCAAAACCAAAATCAATCATAAGTTCCCAACGGATCTGGCAGAACGGAATGTCAAGATTGCTTTGCAACCAACCGCTTGGAAGAGGAGCTCAGATCCAACAAAGCCCCGACGGGTATTCATCAATAATTTCAGTGCTGCCGGTGGAAATACAGCCCTATTGTTGGAGGATGCACCACTTACGCCCGATGCCTCACTTAATGCACCCGCCGATTTACGCGGTAAACATGTAATTGCTGTTTCTGCCAAGAACGGTGTATCTCTGCAAGGCAATATCAAATCGTTATTGGCCTTTCTGGAACAGAACCCCGATGTTTCCCTTGGTCAACTGTCATACACTACTACGGCGAGGCGAATGCATCACCAGCACCGCGTCATCCTTGCGGGCACAACTGTTGAAGAAATTCGCAGCCAAGGCGAGACTGCCCTTAGGGATCAATTAGGAATGACCAGACCCAAAAGCGCGTTAAAGGTTGTCTTCACTTTTACTGGTCAAGGTGCCCAATATCCTGGAATGGGTAAAACTATTTATGACAGCTTCTCCACTTTCCGCAATGAACTTCATCGCCTAGACCATATTGCAAAGGGTCTAGGTTTTGCATCCTTCCTACCAGTAATCCTGTCCGAAGAGCAGGATGTTGGAATCTTCACACCAACTGCTGTACAGCTAGCTAGCGTGTGTATGCAGATTGCTCTCAGCAAACTCTGGTCATCGTGGAACGTCCACGCGGTTGCCGTGGTCGGACACAGTTTGGGCGAATACGCAGCTTTAAACGTGGCTGGTGTCTTGTCTGACATAGACACTGTCTATCTCGTTGGGTGCAGGGCTAATCTCCTCGAAAAGAAATGCACGAGGGATACCCATGCCATGCTCGTGGTTAGGGGCTCTGTTGATGACATTTCCAAGATTCTTCAAGACAAAGAATACGAGATTGCCTGTATCAATTCCCCTACTGAGACTGTCTTGGCCGGGCCAAATGAAGGCATTGAAGCACTAAAAGAAATACTCTCAGATGCTGGGCTCAAATCGACATCTCTGAAAGTACCATATGCTTTCCACTCTTCGCAGGTAGAGCCAATACTCGAAGATTTTAAGAAACTGTCCGCTAGAGTGACTTTTGCAGAGGCCAAGATTCCTGTGATCTGCCCCTTGGACGGCAACATCGTTCATGGCATCCATGAGTTCGGCCCAGAATATCTTGCCCGTCACTCTCGTGAGCCTGTGAATATGTTCAAAGCTCTTCTTGCAGCAAATCGTGAGAAGATTCTTGTTGCCGAAACCGCCACCTTGGAGATTGGCCCTCATCCCGCAATCTCCGGTATGGTTAAGGCCGTTCTTGGCCCTCAAATAGCATGCCTGACATCCCACCAGCGTGGCCGCCCCATATGGAACGTTTTATCATCTTCTTTGAAGACAGTGTACGAAGCAGGAATGGATATCTGCTGGCTGAAATACCACGCGGACTTCAAGTCCTCGCACAAGGTTCTAGCATTACCAGCGTATAGTTGGGACCTTAAAGAGTACTGGATACGGTACGTCAATGATTGGTCATTACGCAAGGGTGATCCTCCATTGGTCATTGATAGTAGACCAAAACTCGAGAGTACTACCATTCATCGAGTGGTTGAGGAATCGGGTGATTCGCAAAGAAAGCATATGATCGTGGAAGCCAATATCGCACGCGAGGATCTCAGCCCGCTTGTCCAGGGTCATGAGGTTGATGGTATCCCGCTCTGTACTCCATCTGTGTACGCGGATATTGCATTGACTCTGGGCTCATATCACATTGAGTGCAATCGTCCCGACAAGAAAACTGATTTACTCGTGGATATATCGGATATGACAATCTCCAAGGCTCTGATTTTGCGGGCCGGTGCGACGAAGCAGTTACTCCAGGCTCATGCCGATATTGACTGGTCAACTATGTCTGCCGTTCTCAAGTTCATGACATTTGACGTAAGTATTTGTTCTGTTTTTTAGCGAGTATACCCAACTAACCCTATGAATTTATAGAACAAGGAGAAACTTCAAGAGCATTCCCGCTGTGTACTCCGTTTCAAGGATAGGTCTCTACAAACAAGTCTTCAAGCAAACGCAGCCAAGGTTAAACAAAAAATGCAAGCTCTCCGTGAAGGGGTCGCAGCAGGAACCGCAGCTCGGTATAACCGTGCGATGGCCTACCGTGCAATCAGACCCTTGGCGCGATTCCACGACGACTATAAGGGAGTCGATGAGATTATCCTCGACAGTGATACTTATGAAGTGACGAGTCATCTCAGCTTCGGAGATATCAAACGTAGCGGAGATTTCCATACTCATCCCGCTATCATCGATTCACTAACGCAGTCTTGTGGCTTTGCGATGAATTGTAATGATAAGACAGATTTGGACGTGGATGTTTTCATGAACCATGGCTGGGGTTCATTCCAATTATATGAGCCAATACAAGCAGATGGAACTTACACAACGTACTCACGTATGGAAAAGGGCAAGGACGGGTTATGGCATGGTGATGTGGTTCTTTTTGATGGTGATCGCGTTGTCGGCTTCTTTGGGCAGATTGCAGTAAGTATCGCCTTTACATGCCCGAGAATACTCTGATTAAGTCTTTCTCCAGATTCAAGGTGTTCCACGTCGTGTCCTCAAGGTCATTCTATCCATTGAAAGTGGGAACAAATCGCAGAAGAAACAAACTACAAGCGTGGCTGCTGCTCCCACATCGAATGCAAAAGCTCTTCCCGCTGCGCCTACATCACAGACAAAATCTCTCCATCCGCTTAATGTTACTCAAACATCCGGGTCTGGAGAACTGTTTAAAGCACTGGCCATTATCGCAGATGAGAGTGGACTTGCGATTGCTGACTTGACAGACGATACTGCCTTTGCCGATGTAGGCATTGACTCTCTGCTAGGACTTACCATCACAGCTCGATTCAAGGAGGAACTCGACATGGACGTCGACTTTGACGTTCTCTTCAACGAGTATCGCACAATTGGCGATATGAAGCGTGCTCTCGGAGGAGGAGATGTTTCAAGTACAACGAGTCATTCGACGCCGACATCTGAATCCTTAGGAACGGCGACCCCCACGAGCAGCACTTCCGTTGCCACGCCAGAATTTGATTTCAACCAAGCTCTCATCGTTATCTCAGAGGAGAGTGGTGTTGCCATGAGCGACTTGACGGATGATACCAATTTTGCAGAGTCTGGTGTTGACTCACTACTGTCTCTAGTTATCGTCAGCCGGTTCCGTGACGAACTTGATCTTGATATCCAGCAAGAAAGCTTGTTTCTGGAATGTCCTACGGTGGGCGATTTGAAGAAACTACTGCTTGGGGATTCTGCTGTAACGATCGAGACATCTCAGCAATTGTCCGTGACGAAGAATCAAGCCCAGACACTAGCTGAAGACACTGCGGCAAGGGACAGGAAATTGCAACTCGAGATCAAAAACGCAGCTCATGCGATGCGGAGAAAGGCTGTTGATGAGTACGTCGAGAAGTACACATCTGGATTCTCACCCCCCAGCTCGTCACCATCGTCTTCGATTCCCAGTAACAATGAAAAGGTGGTTCTGGTCACAGGCGGAACTGGAAGCCTCGGAGGTCATCTGGTTTACCACCTGGTTCAGCTTCCAGACGTCAAGAAAGTTATTTGCCTGAATCGGGCGAACAAAGAGGATGCATTCACACGACAAAAGAAGGCCATGCGGGCGAAGGGAATTCGTTTCCCTGACGCACTCAAACCAAAACTCCTCATATACCAGACCGACACCTCAGAACCCTTGTTCGGTTTGACGAAGGATGAATATAGCGGATTGGTGGAGTCGGTAACCCACCTCATTCACAATGCATGGCCCATGAGTGCAAAGCGAACACTAGAGGGCTTCGAACCGCAGTTTCAAGTCATGCGAAATTTAATCCAACTCGCATCAGATGTTGCATCCAACCGTCCGGAGAGTTTTAAGTTCAGCTTCCAGATGGTCTCCTCCATTGGTGTTGTTGGCCGATACAATCTCGAAGCCCAAGAAGCCGCCACCCAGAATTATGAAGGGGAACAAAAGATTGTCGTACCAGAGGATAGAGTCGACATCGACGCTGTCCTTCCCAACGGCTACGGAGAAGCGAAATGGGGCTGTGAACGAATGCTAGATGCGACTTTACATAAATATCCTAACCGTTTCCGCGCCATGGTCGTTCGACTAGGTCAAATCGCCGGGTCCAAGACAAGCGGATACTGGAATCCCATGGAACATTTTGGCTTCTTGATCAAATCATCGCAAACACTTAACGCCTTGCCAGATGTACCGGGCAAAGTGTACTGGACTCCTGTGAACGATGTTGCAGATTCTTTGATAGATCTTGTGCTTGCTGATAATACTCCCTATCCTGTCTATCACATTGACAATCCGGTGGGTCAGTCATGGAGCCAAGTGAGCACCATCATCGCGGATGCGTTGAATATTCCGCATCTCATTCCGTTCAGGGAATGGTTGAACCGCGTCCGAACGGCACCGTCGAGGAATAATCCAGCCTCAACCCTCGTGGACTTTTTGGAAGATAACTATCTGAGAATGTCGTGTGGTGGGCTGATTCTGGATGTCAAACAGACTCTGGAGCATTCCAAGACGTTGGCTGCCCTGGGACCTGTGAGCGAAGAGGTCGTGAGGAAGTATATTCATATTTGGAAGGAGATCAAGTTCTTGAATTAGATGCAGTCTTTATTCTGGCTGGCTGATACTTTACAGAACACGGATGTAATGCCCATCAATTATCAAATTGCCAAATTTCTCTTTTATCAATCATGTGTACTCGAACATTCAATTAATTCTAATAACAAATCAAGTGAACGATCATCAGAATACAATGGCTTAATAAATCTATTAACAAACACCCATACTACTCCATCATAATAGGAATAGAAGCTATACAACATGGTTAAAGCGTACAACTAAACATTGAAACCAAACATGAGTTGGGAACAACTTTAGCAGAAGCCGCTCAAATAAGCTCCATTCATGTGTTTAGCTTCCTTAATTGCGACCTCATTATATTCACTATTCTTGAATGCTCAGCCCTCAACCACGAATCCAGACTTCGGCACAGATTGTCGACGGGACCACCGAACGTAGACTCGTCGTCGTCGAGGAGATGTTGAGCACCACCAAACTCACGAGAAGTGAATTGGTCAATGAGACGCTCAGTTCTTCTCATTTCACCCAGCACTAATTGGATGTTCACTGCTGTTTGTACGCGTTGGTCATCAACGTTGAATACGCCAACGGCCATCTTTGCTGGTGTCACAGTAAAATTGTTGCTCGATTGTGCCATTGTCGATGAAGTGGTTTTTGTACTGCCACTCGTAGTACTATTCGCGGCTGTTGTTGTACCGGACCATGCGGTAGAAGGTCCAGTTCCCCAGGATGTAGAGATCAGTTCCGGTGAGGACCTAATTGGCGACAGATATTGGGATGACGGATCCAGAGTCATCGTTATAGGATTCCATAAACCGCCGCCCTGCGTACAGGCAGCCGCTTGCTGATACAAAGTCAGGATACGGCAGATGATTGATGCATGGAGCAACGTGAGATGGGAAGACCTTGCGCACGAGCAATCCAAGAGGCCGCTAAGACGCTCACTTGTCTCGCGATTGATACGGAGCACATGATCGAAGGGCACCCAATTTGCATTCTCCCCTTTTGTGTTTTCTGATGAAGTAGCTGAGTTACCGTTGCTGATTCTAAGTAGTGATAGCGTGCGAAGGATTTCGTAGGCATCCATATAGCAGTGATGCCCTGTCATTCCTGCAGGCAGGCTCAAGTCTCTGTCGGATTGTGGATTCTTATCGGCTTCGGTTTGGATTGTAATCGGTTGCGTCGTTGAAGCACTCGTTGATGAGTAATCTCCTAGCTCAGGCGATTCTTGTGTGTAAGTGAGTCCGGTCTGAAAGTCAAATGGGATAAGATTATTGCTATAATCATCTTCAACGGGCTTTGTGTTAAAATCGAAAGAAGTGATATTCATTAAAGATGACCCGTCCAAGTAACTACCGATCAAGGCGTCAGTGTTGCCATCCGCCATGTCAAATGATGTAGGTATGTCTGTGAGGTCTGATAGTAAGCCGAGATCCATCATGATAGCATCACTATCACCCTTGACGTTGTTGTCGTTGTTGCTGTTGCTGCTGCTATTGTTACTGTCGCGCTTATCTGTGTCTGTAGCGTCAGATTGTCTGGCTGATGTCCCCTGTGTTACGCTTGTACGCCTTCCTCGTCCAGGCGCCTTTCCCATTCTCCGCGATACGCCATAGACACATGGTAAGCCGTAGGAGACGCAACGACCACATTCTGGCTGGGCACGGTCACATCTCAACTTGGCCATACCACAGCCGTCACAGCTAGATCGTAATTTCGGCTGTCGTTTGGATATCGAAGACTGGTCAGGCATGACTTCGATGTAAAACTATATTCTTTTGGACTTTGAACTAAAACCTATTGGGGGCAAGGTAAAGTAAAAGGGAGATGCTAGAGACCCTCATCTTTGTTTCTCGTTGGCACCTACATACTGGCAAAACTCTTTCTAGGCCGTTCCGGACCGGAATATTGGAAACAAAGCTGGTCGTAATAATTATCACGATCGATCGAGCTTGTCATCTCCTTCGGAGTAACTATACAAGTATTTGTCGCCGACTCGCCGAGGCAAGGAAATGGATCATGACACAGCGATTGGCGGGGAGGTACTGCATACTGATAACCAAAGTAATGGGGTACGCGTCATATGCTCTTGGGTACTCGTTTATCTTCTGTAATTGGTAGGCGGATCATCCTATACGAGCCCAATATCTTGTGGCACAGCACTTCTGGATTGTCTTACCCGAATCGGTTGGTACCTGTGGTAGAACGGTGGTCTATGATAAGCAGTTCTATCAAATCATATTAATTAGAATGTAACCTATAACACATATTAAAGCATAATCAGGTCGAATAAATTACATAGATTAATGCAGTACGTGACTGCATGCAACCCCATGACTCGATTCCCAGCCCCACGGTCGTCCAACAACAGTTTTCTCCATCCAGGACCTCACCACAAGCCCTGAAACATTGACGCGCAAATATAGTCCGCATGCACGCAAGCTATCATACATGTGTGACTCGAAAAGCAAAAGCTGCCTAAGCTGCTGAAGCTGCCTCAGTCTCAGTCTCAGGCTTAGGAGCTGGGGGTTTCACGCTCTGCCACTTGACGCCAACTACACCTAAGGTAGCCAAGCAGGTCATAATCAGCCCGATGAGGAAAGCCCTGGTCAAAGCATTGTTATACGCAACTTGGACCTGATGGACAATACTAGGATCGTGGATCAGGTTCGTGATCTCGGTGGCGCCCGCATTGACAATCTGCTGGACATCAATGCCAGCGATGCCCGTCAGCCCTGCGGCGAGGTGATTGGTAAATTGATTTTGCGCCACACTGACGAAGAGCGAGCCACCAAACATCTGGAAGAACTGCATGATACAGGTACCAATTGGCACGTCGGCCATAGGTAGGACAGCCTGTGCTACAATGATAGATTGTTGCATGCCCATGCCAATTCCGGCACCGAAAAGAATCTGATATCCGATCCACTTGCCTGTCGATGTATCGACCGTCCAAGTAGTCAACAAGCCGGCACCGATAGAACCAATCACAACCAAGCCATACATGAAGGGGTTATAGTAGCCCCAGGTGGAGACGATAAACCCTGCCGTGAGACTAGCAATGACCACAGCGATCATCATCGGCAATGTATTAATACCCGAGTGTGTAGCCGATGTACCACGGATTGCTTGGAACCATAGAGGGATGTAGTAGACCATGATAAAGAACGAAGCGCCAACACACAGGGCGTAAAGTGCTCCACAGGCGATGCTTCGCTGCTTAGCGATACGAGGCGGGATAGTAGCATTATCGCCAGCCCAGAACTGCACGGCAATAAATGCAAGGAGGAGAACGCCAAAGACGGTAAATAGTGCAATGATTCGGCCATTGCTCCAAGGGTATGTTGTACCACCCCACTGCAGGGCGATGAGCAGACAGATAATGCTGGGCGTGAAAAGTATAGTACCAATAGGATCGAAACGCAGAATACTCTCGATCCACGTCCTCTTTGGCTGTGGCATGGGAGGTGGTGCCTTGTAAAAGAAGAATATGGCAACAGCCGTCACGCCGCCAATGGGAAGATTGATGTAGAAGCACCATCGCCAGGTAACATGGTCGGTGAAAACGCCTCCAAGCAACGGCCCGACGACACTGGCAATTCCATAGACAGATGTGATCAAACTGGTAAATAGGGGGCGCTTCTGGACCGGAGTGCTAAAGGCGAGGATGATCAATGAGCCGGAAAAGAGCCCAGCCGAGCCCAAACCCGCAATGGCACGACCAACGATAAGTGCAATGGAGTTTGGAGCAACTCCACAGATGAGCGAGCCGAGTTCGAAAAGGAAAAGGCTGAGCATGAAAATCCACTTGATATTGAAGACCACGTAGAGGCGTCCGAAGAAAAGTTGGAAGGCGGAGAGTGTCATCAGATAAGCGGATCCATACCAGCCAATATCGGAAAGAGCGTGAAAGTCGTCGGTGATGCGTGGGATAGCTGTTGCGATGATGGTGTTGTCAAGGGCGACACAGAGCACGGCCAGCTCCAGCCCGATGAAAATAAAGAACAGCTTCAATCCGGTTGGATATTCTGGAGCAGGATTGGTATCGCTTGAATCTTGGGCAGTCGCGTCGTCAGCTGCCTTGAGCTCATCTGAGGCCGGGCTCTCGTTGTTGAGGTCTGGTGACGGCTTCTCATCGTGACCATTCTCTGGCGGTGCCTGGTCAGACACCGCGGTAGACATGGTGCTCTTGTCGGTAGAGTAGTATTAGATGCACGTCGCGTTTTTTGGAGTTATCGCGATACGTTGGAGGATAGCAAAAGGCAATCGAGCAGTGATGCGAAGGAAAATGGGGAGAGAAACGCGCTATAACAGAGCATAATAAGGACAAGCTTGGTTGGGCTCGGAGATAGTAGATTCTTATCTCCACTTTGTGTAGTTTATACTGACTGCTGTAGTTCGTTTGTCAGAAGCGTCACTACGTATGTCAATTGGGCTATTCAGTTGATCTAAGAAAAGGGGCTTTCTGTAAACGTTAACCGCTAACTCCGATCAGATTACTAAGTTTTTATCGCTTAAACTGTGCAGCACATTTTCGGATCCCGGCTGGCAAAAAATATGGAGAACTAGAGACAAGCCTATAAGCACTAAAAGAACGCCAAATGATCCTTTAAAAATCTCTCCACTTTGATCCCCTCGATCAACAAAAAGAGCATCAAAGAAATCATTGGATCTATCGATTCGTTGATGATTTTATTCATTTCCCTAATTCCTATTTCCTATATCCATTCGCCTATTTCCTAATTCTTATTTCTTTTTCCCACGATTTGGTGCCCAGCCGGGCGGAGTTAAGCCCGGGGTTATGAATTTCCCATCGATCATGTCCAATAAGAGTAAACACTCTGGCAAATTCTTTGTATTCCTAATTGGGTCGAGTATTCGCTGATCCGGGACATAATTTAGTACGCGGCTCTACCATTTGTTATCCCGTCCTATGAAATTTTTCGCATCGTAATGTCATCCCCTTCTATCTACAGTGTACTCTCTTCGGGATGTTCAGACGTGTACATTAATGACAAATACGTACTCTTGACAGAATATCCCTGGTATTACAATATAGTGGCAGTATTCAGCATATCATATTCAGTCAACACTCGCTTTTGTGTCAAGTTTCAGGACTTGTCACAAAGTTGTCAGCCTTGCATCTCTACGACGAAATCGTGGCTTTGGCTTTGGTTGATTGCCTAATATGGTTAGTGTCTGATCATGCATAAGGTTCGCGCTAGTGGGCCGCATTTGCGCCACTCCGTCCCGATCAACTTTAGAAAGTGGGGGGCATCTTTGTTTCACGAGTGATCGCCGATACTAACTTTACCTAGGTACGTAGTACTAAATATATTTGGTCTCAAAGTGATCGATCTATTTCGAGGTCTATCTAACTATAAATCTATTACCTTAATACAATCGATGATCATCTGACCTCCACAATTCGAAGTCTCTGATGCGTACGGAGTATATACGTATATATATATTTCTGTTTAGACCTATTTATGATACGAGACGCGTTCCATCTAAGTATTGAAAGAAGGATCGAGCTCAAAAACCATTTTACCATATGTGCTTTCCAAGATCCTATACCTAGGTATCTAGGTACACAAAGAAAAGATCAACTACCTACCATTGACCAAATGAGCAGCTAAGTTCGATTCGCTAAGCCACTGATAGTTCGAGTACCGACATGGCACTACCGAACGGCTGTACAACGTTGACCAGCTGCAATTTGGTATCACCAACAGCAGCGGCATCAAACAACTCCTTCCATTCGTCCAAGTCTCTTTCCTTACTATTGAAAGCCTGCATCATTGTTAAATCTCGAGCGCGCACGATTCTTTCCACAGAGACAGGAACGGATCCGGGCTTTGGGAGCACAGTATCCATAATGAGAAGCCGAGATTTGGTCTTGTCCATTGCTTTGACGATATGTTTGAGAATTAAAACGGCTTCATGGTCAGGCCAGTCGTGTAGTATCATACGGAGGAGGTAGACGTTCGCACCATGTAGCGGTTGTGGGGTCGTAATGTCATGTGCTTGAAAAGTGATACGCGACGCAATATCTGCTGGTAGGGACTCTGCGGCTTTGCGTCCATGCTCCGCGTTTTCTGGAAGATCTTGCACGGTAAATGTGAGATGGGGGTATGCGTTAGCCAACGCGATCGCAGAAGTGCCGGTTGATCCTCCCATCTAATATTAACGTTAATATTAGCTATGGCGCGTCTTTCCAGATATATGAGAAGAACGACTTACATCGACAACCGAGGCACCAATAGGAAGACTTTCCCATTCATATCCATTCAATAGATGTTTGATATCAACAGCCTCACTGCTCCTCACATTCCGCATATACTGCGCAAAATCTTTCATCAAGTCTTGATTTCGGGAAAGATACTCGAAGAACGTCAAGTCCGTATTGTGAGCCAAATTGAATGCCGTCTCGTATGTACGCGTACTGCCTGCACCCCATTTCTTGTGCGCAGGCGCCATTTGTAGAGCGAGCGGCGCTGAATTGGAAGACATGTAAGACGCATAAGCGTGGATGTCTTCATTGCGCGCTAGTAAGGCTGACGTCGCAGAGTGAGCGACACTTTTTCCATCTTCTTGCTCACGAAACAAAAAGCTCGTCATGGCCATGCGAATGATACTTTTGAGTCTTTGCTCGGGCAATTTAGCGGCTGCCGCGAGATCGGCATAGCTAATTGTAGTATCGAGAGGGACAAGGTGAAAAATATCAAATTGGCATAACCAGCGCAAACATGAGATGTATTGAAACTAGCTTCCATGTCAGCCTGAAAATTTTTCTATCAGAGCGGAGAGACGCAATCTTACGCCTGTAGCGAGATGCGGGAGAAACTCGCTGGGTCCGATGGCCAGTTGCAGAATCTCTAAAGACTTCGCGATGAGGTTTTCGCGTGCTTCTTGAATGCTTTGAGGGGAGCCTTTTGGCAGAACGGTACTCGGGCCATCACTGCGGAATGAAGGCTGAGGCAAATTTTGAGAGGCTAAGTACTGGCTCACAATCCTGGCGTTATCTGTGATTGAACCGCTGAGTTCCTCTAAAGGAAATTCTGGTTTTGACATGTCGCTTATTTTTTTTAAACTATTGTACTTTGGATACTACTATATGAATTACTTGTCATTCACCAGGTAAAGACCTTTTTGAACAGTCATTGAAACAATTCCCGTGGCTAGTCTATCGTCTGTATTGGGGTGCATGGCTTATGCCAACTCCATGTTTCCCAGCTGCACTGGGGAGAAGGAGTTTTGTATCCCGGTTGAATCCCCGGGATCCCAATCGGGGTTTCATCAAGGTTACATCTAAAGTCTGTATGGGAAGCCTAGATGCAGTGCAAAGACTGGACAGTTACAACCCGGAGATAGCAGTGTTAACACCGTTACAGAGATATTTCTTTGTTTATTCGATCCGGATAATGTTCAATCTTCGGACCCTAACTTCCTGCGAGTCGGATGGGTCGAGCATGTGGTAAAGATCACCCTTAGGGTTGCCCAAATCGCGTCAAATGCATATCAATTTTTATCGGGATACATTCGCAAGACAACTAAACATAGAATTGAGGTCGATGTACATATCCTTTATGATACACCTAAAGTGATCTTACCAGATCATTTATATTTTTCGTGGTCAGTTACATACAACCTTGGAATAGTAAGGCACGCACTTAGATGGGTGTCGAATTGTCCGAGAAACCTTTTTCAACTTGGGAGAAACTCCATGGACCATGAAAAGCATCCTCCACGACGACGAGATCAGATGACCTATATCATAAGTTGACGTCTAGACAGAACGATGTCACGACAAAGGGCGATTTGGAGTCAAGCCCAAAGACTGCCCAGATGCGAAGCCGGCATTTTGTGAATCCACTGCACATCAAAATGCTGGACAATACTTCACCTAGAATTTTTTGAAGTAAGCACAGACTATGGTACAAGCCAATGAACGGATCTGGATCTCGTAGTTACATCCCTGACGCCTATATATAGAAAGTGACGCTTATAAGGCTAGACACAGCGACTTGCTTTGGCCATCGAGGTCAAGACGGGGGAAGCTTTAAATTTGAGAATAAGACCACATCAGATCAAAAAGCTAGTCAAATGTTAGATAGCCGAATAGAAATTATATCGAAATGACCTGTATTGTCAATTTTTCGAATCCGATTATTTAGCATCTCCATAATAATGTAGACTACGATTTCGAAAGCGTACTAATTGGACAAGAAGAATCCTGCAGTACAAAGATACATGTGATAGTCATGTTTCAATCATGGTATCAAATCTAGCCTTCCAGTCGATTCCCTTATCAGGCGACGTTGCGAGTGGGAAACTGTGCCAATCCTTATGCCACTCCCCAGTTATTTCAGGCCAGACTCGGTAAAAAATCTCCAATAACCAAGGAGGAAAATAGTAATGGGGCATGGGTGTTATTTGGTCTTGATCCTCACAAGAAATCAAAACTTGAAGCCTTCCGTCATCTCCACGAATCCGCTTCACAATGTGGTCGCGGCCTATGTAGCCCAGTAGAACAATGAGGTCACCTCCCTGAACCCTACTGCTGAGGGTGTGGCTAAAGCGGACTTGGACCTCCATATATTCCAGTCGCCCACCTCCCGGATTTCTGGCATGAAAAATTTCGTTGGCAAGTTCTCGATCTAAGGCGCTGTAAATCAAAGTGTCTCTGACTTGGCCGTATCTAGGTATGAAGTTGGCATTTGTTCTGCCCGTTTGCACATATTGTTGATCAAGATCACTGAAAGTGGGGTCATTTCGTGGCTCAAATATAATATCAGGGTCGTCCTCATCCACACGCCATCCGTCATTGTGGCTCACAATATGGTTTGTGGGTTCCAGCCAAAGAGATAGACGCCGTAGATTTGGAAAGGAGCCAAGAGCTCGATAATGTGTGACTTCGAGGCTGTCGCCTCTGGTGCGATTCATATCTATTGTGAGGTCTTCCAGCAAATGACAAACTTCTGCAAGGCCTTGTATATCTTGTAACGGTATACTTCCATCGACAGTCGGTGTTATTAGGAGTTGGCGTAAACGCGAACCAAATTTCTCTGAGATCAAGCCAGAGCATATTTCCGGATCCCATCCAAATAGCTCAAGACGGGTCAGAGGAGGCAGGTTCAGTAAGAAATGATTAGCAGCGATTTTGAAATCGCGGGGGTCGTGGCGATTTGGGCTATACAAGTTGATTTCAAGTTCCTGGAGTGACGGAAATCGGCACGAGGCTAGATATTCCATAGTTTCCACTTCCAATGAGAATGATAAACGAAGAATCTTCAATTTTGAAAGGTTGATGGATTCGATCCATCCTTCAAATTCCTCTGGGTCCACGCCGAAATAAGAGAGGCCGAAACTTTCTAGCGAACCACCAGAGTCACTGTGTGTACTGCTTCCGTGGCAATTTCTTCTAAAGTGATTCCAATCATCGCGTGTCTGTAAATTTTCGTCGTCGTCGTCGTCGATTCTATGAGGTTGATGATATACATAAAAATCCTTTAGGTTTGGTGTGAGACCTCTAATGAGAGCCTGTAAAGCTTCGTATTGATATGTAACCACCCCGCATGAGTCATATCCATCTCTGTCCTCATATTGGCTAATAACGCCACGAAGACACGGCGAGGTCGATAAACGAAACTCGTAATCATGTGTGCCATCCGCATCCAGACTCCACAAGGAAAAGTCAGTCAAATATAGCGCGCACTGAGGCTTGTAGTGATGAATGCTCTCGAGAAGGCTCGGTGGAAATTGGTTGAAACTGTTATAGAAGACCGAGTCCAGGACTGGTAGGTGCTCGATGAATGTAGCCAAAGATTTCCAGAGATGATCTTGTTTGTAGAGATATTCGAGGCCTAATGAATCTCTTCGCGGCCGCCCCGCATATATTCTCTTTCGCTCATTGAAAACGTCCAAATTACTACCATTGTATTGAGCATTGGACATTTTGGGCCGATGCCATTCTTCCTGCTGTTGAGTCTGGGTTGATGGCGGGTCGCTAATGACTAGACGAGTGACACGTCCGTGACCATCCACTCGTTTAAGTAGCTTGGAATATCCCTGAACATCCTTTTCAAGTTTTGCAAAGTCGGTTGAGAATGCCAAGGTCCGATAGGAGATGGCAACAACGGTAGAATAGCAGTGCTTGCTGGCATACGCTAAGTCAAGCACACTGCGGGGTTCGATGAGGTCAAGCCATTCGCCGATGAGCAGTAAAATCTCGGACGGCAACTGATCCAACATAGTGTAGTAGCATTCGTACCGTTTTCCTTCCTTTCAAAGAATATTAAAGCCCAAAAGCGCGAACCTTTGCGTACTCAACGAGTTGACAAGATTTTCTCGTGGGAGAAAGATTGCATGCCGTGGGGCTGGAGGGCCATCACCAGCCGATCAAATCGCGTTGTTGGAACCTTCTTTTAACCTCGCCTTTGTCAGTGATTATCCTGATTCTCTCTACACTATTCGCTACATATTCGTCTTCTACCTAATTACCGTACCAAGGCATTATTCATTTGAAGTCCAACAGTCTACGCAGATGGAGTTTGTTGTGAAAGTGAGAAAATTCGAAAATAATCTGCTCCCTTGGCCGAAATAAACCACCCAGCGATTCATCCATTCCATCGATTGAAAAACAGCATGTCTACAAACACATCCCAGGCAGCCTTTGCCTACGAAGAACCAACTATCGCCACGATTCTCAATCAAGCTGGTTTGCTTCTAGTGCTGAACGTCGTCAATGTCTGCCTCGACAAGCTTCTCTATTGCGGGCTGATCGGTCAGCTATTCATCGGCATTCTCTGGGGTTCGCCGGGAGCGAAATGGATCAGTACCGATCTAGAACATGTCGTTCAGCAATTAGGATATCTTGGCCTGATCATGCTTGTTTATGAGGGTAAGATCTATCCTTTCTGCTATATCTTAGTTTCTTGTTAAGTTCTGACGTCACACAGGTGGTTTGTCAATGTCAATCAAAGCATTAAAAGCCAACATCTTTGTGTCAATTGCGGTTGCACTGACAGGTATTTTGACCCCGATTGCTCTATCATTTGTGTTGAAAGAGCTTGTGTCGGCAAGTTCTCTCCAGGCCTTTGCTGCCGGTGCTGCCCTCAGCGCGACGAGTCTTGGCACTACATTCACTATCCTGTCCACCACCAACTTGATCTCTACGCGACTTGGGACAGTGACTACATGCGCGGCAATGCTTGATGATGTCGTTGGTCTAGTAATGGTACAAGTTATTGCAAATCTGGGTGGAACCAACACTTCATTCGATCCTATTACTGTCATCCGGCCCGTGTTCGTGTCCATTGGTTTTGGTGTTGGGGTATTTGTTTCGTGCTCCTTTTGCCTGAAGCCAATTCTCAAGGTTATTTTGACGAAAGGAAACAAAACGCCAGGATTCATAAGGACTGCCCAGTTTGCTTTCCTGGCTCACACAGTCATACTCGTGGGGATGGTTGCTGGAGCTACATATGCCGGTACATCAAGTCTGTTTGCTGCCTACCTCAGTGGGATGATTGTGAAATGGTTCGATGAATTCTCTGCAGAGTTCAAAACGCAACATACCAAGGCAAGGTCTGATTCGCCTCAATCTAGCGTGGATCGCAATCAAGCTGCATCTCAAGAACAAATCTCCCAAGCAGAGGTCCATCCAAGCGAGCTTATTTCATCAAGCGCATCGGCGACTGTGCAAGAGAACCATGACAAGACCCATGAAATAACCACAGGTGAAACGATCTATGAGAAATACTATAAAAGTCCAGTTGACCGTATCTTGGTTCCTTTCTTTTTTGTGAGTACAAAATAATATTTCTACTTCTGAGCGAAAGAATCTAACAGTGATCCTCAGGCATCTATTGGTTTTGCAATACCTATCACCCAAATGTTTAGAGGAAATATAGTCTGGCGAGGCATAGTGTATTCCACTTTGATGGTTCTTGGAAAAATGGTTACCGGTCTATGGCTCATACGGTTTTCAGCCAACCCTGTCGGTGGCTTGGTCAGAATCTCAAAAAAAGCCTTCTCTTACATCACTTTGGCGTGTACTGGGAACCGAGGGGAATCAAAAGAGCAGGTGACTTCGGTTTCTGAAAAGACCACTCGTCGGAAGAGTAACGCAGTTGGCGATTCAAGACATGCCAATGCTGCAAGCTCATCTGAGGAGCAGGTAAGGGCGATGACTCGTGATATGACCACAGAGCAAGTAACAGCTTCACCACCACGGAATGCTTCGACGCCCAGCTCCAGTAGCCGAGTTTCCCTACCGCCAAAACCGAAATCTCTCTACCCTCCGGCAATCCTCGGACTAGCAATGATTGCCCGAGGCGAAATCGGATATTTGATTGCATCACTTGCTCAGAGCCAGGGAATTTTCAACGGTGGTACCGCGGACGGTTCTTCAGATATCTACTTGGTTATAATCTGGGCCATATCCGTCTGTACCTTGGTCGGCCCGATTGCTGTTGGTACTTTGACTAGGCGAGTGAAGAAGCTGCAAGCAATCAGAGTCAATGCCGGTGGAGAGGACCCCCTTGGTGTTTGGGGTATCTGAGCTGGACGAGGGAAAGGGCAAGCAGTCTATTAGGTATATTCTATCTATCAGTCTATATGACTGTAGGGTAATTATAACATGTATCTCCAACAATTGTATATACACAGAATCAACACCATGACTTTACTAAGTCATCCAAAGCCACAAGGCATATACAAGAATCTCCCCCCAAACCACGTCGACTACTCAACAAAAGGACTTCCTCCACTGACATCCATGTGAGCGGCATACATGCACCTCACGGAATTCCCATTACACCAACCATGAAACAGCATATTCCCGTCATTCAAAACCGTCGCACCACCCGGGCCATACAACTGATCATTGGACGCCAATACCGAAACACCATTCTTGCTATACGGCCCGGCGATACTCGAAGCAGTCGCAACACGCACATCATATTTGACATCCGTAAAACAATGCGTCGAATAAAACAGTAAATACGTCCCATCACGCGCCCTCACCAACGACGGCGCTTCAACCAACGGACCATCCGACGCATCCCTATCAATCAACTGCACAGCATCACCAACAGGCGTAACCCCATCCTCCGACACACGCTGCAACATAATCGGCGTCGCAGCCATAGGTTCAATGCTATTGTTACAATCCCCGCCATGACCAACGCTGTTTCCGTCGATTTTGTACAGGATGTAGCGCGTGCCGTCCGAGTCTTGGAAACTGTTGGCGTCGATTGCGCCGCCTTGCTCGAGTGGGCAGGCGAGTGGGTTGTTGGTGGAGGTTGGAATGTAGGGACCCGCTGGGTTGGTGCTGTCGGCTATTGCGACGCCGATGCAGTGGCGGTTGGGGTTGGAGGAGACGATGGCGGAGTAGTACATTACGTATTTTCCGTCAGACTGTAATTATCAGTTAGATAATTCTTGTTTTGGTTGAACGTGAGAGAAGAGAGGCATAAATTAGCGTACCCTTTTGAATACATCAGGAGCCCAGTGGTCCGGCTCAGTCTCCCATCCCGACAACGTAGGCAGCGCCTCAACATCCAACAAACTCCACGACACAAAATCGGTCGAATGAGCTACCTGGATTCTTTTCCCATTTCCATTGGTGCCAAAGGCGTACCATGAGCCGTCCGTATGCTGCACAAAAGCCGGGTCCGGGAAATCCGTGTTTAGGGCAAGCGTGATACTGGTTGACCCATCGAATGAGATTCTTTTGTTGAGAGATTGCTCTGGAAGAGATTGTAGAGGGGAAGAGTAAGCGGTAGGTAAAAGACTGAGTCCTCCCAGGATTGCCACTGAGAGTGAAGGGCTGAAGAGCATGATATATGTGTAGATGCTAGGAGACAATCAAACAATATATAGATGGAAGAAAACAAAAAAGAAATAAAGTTCAAGAACGACTCTAAAAAATGGAAAGAAAGTACGTCACGAGTAATCGATGACTGGAATGAATGACTTCAGAATTGAAGAGTGCGACGTTTGTGCGTAGTTGAACAGGTATATAAGCAATCCCTTCTTAATCCCTCCAGAGGACTACATGTCTGCATACGGAACAGCATCACTGAGTTTCTAACACTCGCATTCAGGTCCTTGGAGACCGCTACTACGACTGAACTCCGCTCTGCCTGGCATAAACCGATAAGGAGCCAACCTTGCGTCTACCGGCTCGTGGGCAGACGCGGATAGGCACAACTGACATAAGGAGGACGTAAACCCAGTTACCGGATAGAGTAAGGATAAGAAGAAGGGTTCCAGGATTTGAGTGTCGAAAACATCTATTCATCATATAGGATTTTCAAGGATTGAACAAGGGCTCTTGGTGCGTGATACAACGCTATCGAGATACATAGTTCTTAGGTACATGTGGAATACTAGGAAAATCTCGGGTTTAAGCGGGATACGAGGTCATCGTGGAGATTCAATGAGCTACTATTTGAGTTATGTGTGGGATAATTACAAATTGGCCATTTCTTTCACTGAGAACAGAAAACAAGTGTTATGTTCTCGGGTGTGAGTCGGCACGCCCTAACAAAATCTGCGGTAAATCGTGGTATATCCGATGAGCGCGTGGAAATCTAAAAGAAGTAACCTTAGATCCGATTTAAAAGCCGTGAGATTTTGTATTTGAGGTTCGCCGCAAACGTCGACATGTGGTTGTATCTCCGTCGATGCGATCCCGCGGAATCGATTTGATGTAGTATCGAGTGTTGAATCCATGGTTGATACGGAGGAGAGTAGGGATCGTTCAGGTACCGGGACTAACCCATACTTTGCAGCAAGGATGGCTCGGATATTTGCCTTATCGATTTATACGTAGCTTGACGATTCTGATAACTATCATGATGAAGGGACCGAGAAGATGGTTCGCATAAATAGACTGAATATACGGAGCTCAGTCACGTTTAAATTATCTAGTCACACAACATCCTTAATTCTTGAAAAATGCTCAAATCAATGTATCAGACGTCATTACGATCTTATTTCCCGTACCCTCCTCAAAGCGTCTCACCATGCCTTTAAAACCTCTGACGCGAACCTATAACCCATATCGACGCAAGGGAGGAATATAAGGATTCGCGTACCAGGGTCGATCGAGTCATCCAAGTTGTATATCGCAATCTCTGCCAACACTCTTTCCTTCTCGTCAGGAACACCATCCATTGATCAGACCGTTCAACAGTCTTTATCATCCAGCTTCTAAACCTTCTGGAGGGATTGTTGTAGTTCCTAGTACATGATTGGTCTATCTCAAGATACTGCATCCGTCGCTCCGTCAACAACAGTCCGGCCCCACTTTTGCCGATGGAATCGCGATCTTTCCGTTGAATGAGATGGGTAGCATTGACTCTATTTTTGTGTGAGGATATTTGAAATAGAGGTGTTCTTAAAGTTTTGAATTGAGGTCTAGACACTGGAAATTTCTCGGACTTTGATTATGTGCACCAGAATTGATATGTGTTGGTTCGGGTAAGTTGAAAGAAAAACAGCCGGCAATAGCCCTAGCCCTAGCCCTAGCCCTAGCCCTAGCCCTAGCCCTAAGATCAAGCTTTATACGGATTATGAATACGTACGTACTCTGGACTTTTCACTTTCAAAAAGATGGCTATTTTCCAAACAACAGTTCATAATGAATTCGTATTCAATGCATCGATAAGTCGCTCGCTATGCGGATTTTAAAATGTCAAAAAAACAGAACTATCTCTCCTTCCTATCCCTCTTCTTCTCCCTAATCCCCTGCACCCACAGCTCGGCATCCTCAATAGCATGCATAGGATTCTTCTTATGCAGCAACAAATGACCCTGAATCTCAGCAGGCGTAAACTCTCCAGCGGGGATCGCGTCGGCGAATCTCTCAGCCATAACTTCGATTTCGTCTTTGGTGTGGGTGTCAAAGGATAGTGTTGGTAGTTTTGTAGGGGATGATATGGATATGGATGGGGATGGGGAGTGTTTGGGTGATGGTTGAGGTGTACCCTTGCGTGTGGGTGGTGAGGAGGAGGATGATTTGGGCATTTCGCAGTCCAAGGGCGCATAGATGGCCATGAAGAGGTTTTTGATGGTGTCGCGGTCAGAGTAGCCGAATGCGATGCTTAGATCAACTCGGCCGGGGCGCAATAAGGCGGGATCGAGTTTTTCAATGTGGTTCGTGGTCATTACCAGTATCCGGCCTTCGCTGGAGGCCACGCCGTCGATGATGTTGAGCAGAGCGGAAAGAGAGATGCCCTGGTTTGTGGTGGTGGTGTCGGTATCCGTTTTGGGGACTTCAGTCGAGCCTTCGGCTTGAGGAGTATCGCCCTCGGCATTCGAGTTGTCGTCACCTGCAGGCTTTGTCGTCCTTTCAGCTGTAGAATCAGTGGTTTTTTCACCACGCTTGTTGGCAACACCCGCCGCATCAACATCCTCCAACAGTACAATGCATCGTCGCGGCAGACTCTGAAACAACGACGCCAACGCCTCTTCGTTGAGTGTCTTCGAGTTCAAACTAATAAGATAAATCTTGAGATGCATCGCACCAGCAGCCGCAAAGCAAAGACTCGATTTTCCCGTTCCAGGAGGTCCATAGAACATATACCCCCTTCGATACGGAATACCGCGGTTGGAATACCACCTCCTTGTCCTGGGGTGCAAGTACTCCTTAATATCCGCAATAAACGCATGTTTCTGCACATCGTCCAGAACCACCGTCGACAGGGGTCTGGGAGGTCGCGCCATACATCTCGTCCAATCATAATCAGCGCCCGAATCCCTCTGCGCTCTGTAGATGATCGTCTTGTCGCCGTCACGATCAACGTACATCTTCTGCGCCTCGAGCAGCAGTTGCCTAAGCACCTCTGGATTACGGCCGTAACAACTAACATATAGCTTCTCAGCGGGCATACCCCATCCATAATTCCTCTTCTCAAGCTGTTCACGTCGAAGCTTGATGCGATAACCCCGGAATCGGAACCAATGAATTCCCTCGGCGGGCGTGATGCGTAGAGGCTTGATTTTGTCCTTGTTCACGCGACGTGACCAGTAAGAATCAAAATCGTTGGAAGCATCGGCAAACTCCTTCTCATCATCACCCTCGTCGTCAGTATCATCGCCGGACATGTCGTCATCCGAATAATACGAGTTTGCGCGTGTCTTAGTACTAGCCACGGCACGTGTAGTTTTGCGTGAGAACCCCTGCCGTGAAACCCAGTACATAAGATAATTAAAAATCTCGTCGTCCATGCGCACTTCAATGGTAGATGTGAAGTAGCTCTGGAAATTCTCGATGATGGTTTCGACGCGGAGACGGACGGTTGCTACTACTGTCGCAAGTATGAAAACCAATGAGAGATATGCGCTGATGTCGAGTTGCAGGTATTTGGAGAAGAAGACGGAGATTATCGAGAAGCCGGGGAAGAAGGTTTCTAGTACGGGGAGGGTGGATAGTGGTGTTGGAGATGTTTGCGCTGTGGTCGCATTTTGGGGTTGGAGGAGGGACGCCATTTTGTTGAATTGCTCAGTAAATATTTCTTTAGGGTTGTAGTTAATAATGATAGTGTCTTGTCGTCAATAAGTACCGACAGAATAGACAGAATAAAGAGCGACACCACGAGCACTGCCCAGGCTGGGTGAGAATGAGAATGATGTTGAAATTAAAATCTCAAAACCAGGCCCGACCAGCTCTACTTATACATTTTCAGCCTCATGCAAACTATATTAAAAGGAAGCACTCGTTGTTCAGCCTCAGCAGTAGCTTGCTGCATTGTTGCCTGAAACTTATTAATTAAGCCCTAAACGAGCGATGGGTCGGGGTCTGAATTCGGAATATCCTGTACCTACATGACTGATTGTCGTTTAAAACCTCACATCGGCGCGATAAACGAGTGGACACAAACATTAATGACGTATTTGGACTTTACGCACTGAAAGAAATGTTCTTATCAAAGTCATATTATTGAATTTGTGGCGAGTATCGTGGCACAGAGCAGCTGAGAAGGATGAGACAATGCATATCCAACCAACCAACATAATGTGGATATCCGTCGCACAGCCATCTACCTATGATTCCTCCCGGAGTCGCAGTCGGGGAATGATTTGGAAATAGGCTGTTGAGAAACGTTACGCTAATTAACTCTATTCAACCTTGTAAATCATTGTCTAGGTCTTTTAGTTCAGTGGTCGAGCATTGTTGAATAGTTTGTATGTAAGTATCATCCAACGTTAGGGCTAGAACTGGCCGTTAGTTAGGTAGAGTCAGCCCTAACCAGTGACCACCCTGGCCGGTCTGAAGATTTGCAGCCTCAGCCTCACGCGGGGATGACTTGCGATGAGTCATGATTGATGTTGTTTTCTAGCATCGGGGTTTGCATGTGATCATACATAATAAAATTTTTGATGAAATATCTTACACGTATCAACCAATCGAGTCTAGTGTGTTCAGCAAGATTATCTAGGATGTGTGTTCCTAACTTCCTAGACAGGCGATGCCTGCTTTAAGAGCGCCGCGTAATTGCTTCCCCTACAATACTAGAGTGCCTCCTGTACAGTTATTAATTAATTCTAAGTACTTAGGGGAAGCGCTATTATAATCCTAATCCTGCTTCCGGAGACTTATTTTAAGTAGCTTTAATTCCGGTTTACCTCTAACTATTGCTACCATGTATTTGAAATGTCTAACCATTGGAGATATTTTAATAAATGAACGCTCCAAGCTACCTAGGTACCGAATGTTGTATTGGAATCTTATCGTACTCGATGCCCCTATTCCAGCACAGGTAAGAGTTTCTGCCTGGCAGCACAATCTTCCCCGTTTCGAAGGATAGGTTATGGTTTGTGTCTTCATACGTGAAAATTTTCTGTAAACAACTCAAATTTCTGGAATTGGCAGTGGTGGCGGAGTCCCCAGTGTCGCAGGGTCAAACGCCGGTTCATCATTCTCATCATTCTCTTCTGGACTTTTCGCGAACATATTAGCTTTATTGCAGCCCTTCAACATTGAACTGCTTCAACCTACAATGTCCATCTAAGACTTGCCGCCCTTGCATAAAGCACCATTCTCATATTCCACTTCTCATCCTCCGTCAACCCCAACAACGACTCCACAGAATCTATAAGCGGTTTCTCATAATCCTCATCATAAGGATTCAAACACGACAGAGTCGCGACTTCATAAAACCGCGGAAAGAAGCCGGCATGGCCCCAGTCAAGTAGATATATTGATTTTCCGTCTTCGCTGAGTATCATGTTTCGACGACAGAGGTCCATGTGACATAGAACGAGTGGATAGGGGCTTAGATCGACGATTCGTCCATATTTCTCAGGATTATGCGTCGATTGATCCATTCGTTCAAGTCTGTTAGTGATGCGAAAGGCTTGCGCACACCGTCGTCGCCCCAGAGGTATCCCCTAGGGCCTCGGTCATGGCTGATCGGACCTGGTCCTTGTTCTGGGGGTGCTTGTATTTGTCCGAGATATTCGACAATTTTCGCAACACGCGATACAATATTGTGTTCTTTGACATCTAAATCCGCCAAAGTCTGGCCGGGGATATACTCCATAAACAGATACCCCCTCCCCTCATCATCCTGCACAAAACGATGAACCCTCGGAACGCGAACGATCTCCTTATTTAAGTGATTGTACGCAAATTCCTGCATGGCTGCTTCAGCAGCAGTCACCGTCCATCCCCATTTCGCAACAATATTGTCGGTGACTTTGACGATTATTGCGCCAACGATACCGGCAACCAACGCACCTTCCTCTCCTTTCTCGTTACAAAAATCGATAAGGGTTGCTTCGGGGGCTGTTCTGACGTTCAATTCCATTTCTTTTAATTGTGACTTGAGTAAGTGAGTGTCGTTTTGTAGGAGAAATCGAGGGAGGTGTGAGAAGGAAGTTCGACTTTGCGACGTCCATGCATGGTTGTTATGGAAATGTGGCACGGCTAAAACAGGAGAATGCCTTGTACAGCCTAGTTCATACAGCGTTACGAGCTCACTGAAGTAGTATTCAAACAACCCTAATTAGATAATTATAAAGAACAAGTGATTCTATGTCATTATCATTAATCAACTGATGACTGATTGACCCATGTCTATATCCCTAGCAAACGCCATAACGCCATGTCCGTACCGTGAACCAGTATACTCCGTATATACCCATGTAAACGCCTAGTAACCAGTAATAACCCTGTACAAAATATCAATGCGATATGCATTTATAATTCAAGAACCCATTGCTCGTAAGCCTGTCCTCTCATCTTCCCTGTTCGATCGTCATAAAGTTTAGGCTCGAAATCGGAGACTTCGCCGTATTTGCGTATTAGATATCGCCAGTAACACGCCTCGGCCGCCGGGGTGAGGTATCTATCGCGGAAAGTTGCGACGGAATTATTGGCGATACGTTCCGCGATTTGTGGGTTGTCAAGTAGATATTCCACTTTCGATTCTAGGTTTGAAAAGTCTCGCGCGACCTCAATGTAGTTTGCCTCAGGGCCGGAAGAGATAAAAGCTGAATGGTGGGCTTCGCGCCAGATGAGAGGATGTGTAATAAAGACCGAATGGCAGTTGAGTAGGTATTTGCCCCGACCGGAGAATGAGCGTCCTTCGGTATGAGCCAAAAACATGTAGCGACAATGATCCTCGATCGGAACAACATTTTCCTCCACACTCTTCTTGTTGCCCCAGTCCACCACTCGAACGGAAGCCCAGAATTTGTTCTTCGTAGCGTCGATCAACCCATTCCGCAGATCGACTGCCGTATTTAGACTGCCTCTCCAGAGGAGTTGTTTCTTCTTCGACTGGAAATTCTCAAACTCGGCATCAACAGCCGCAATGCGACGGCGCGTTTCACGGTACGGCGCAATATCGACTTCAGGCCAGGCCCAATATCCAAAATCGGGCATCAGCCATATATTGCTATCGTCGATATCCTCCTCGTCAATATCGGCGGTGTCGCGTTTGGAGTACGACCACACTGGGCCGCCTGCTAGTTTGAGATCATCCCAGACAAAGTCGTCGGCGGAGAAATGGAATTCGATCGAAGGAAGCGACTCACGGTCGGGCATGGCGACTAACGCACGGTGGAGGGAGTGGAGTGTTGATTTTGCCCGCGAGGCAGTGTACATCATGTCGCCGTATTCGATGATGTATAGCTATAAGAGTCAGTCAATGAATCGCCAAACATTCGAGGACAACCTACCTCTCCTTGATATATCATCGCTCTCGCCATACCCTGTCCCAGGTGTTTTCTTGAATCGATCTCCTTGAATGTAATAGGGTTGTTGGTCTCTTTCCGTTGCGCAACACTCTTATCAATCTCGATAAACATCTTTGGAAACGCAGCCAGACATTGCTCCGAGTTTAGCGCATAATTATTCGCATCGCGACTAGGATTAAACTGCCATTCTCCATCACTGACTCCAGTCGTTCCATGTTGTAAGCGCTCCGTTGCTGATTCGCCCGGCGCATAACACTCCTTTTCAAAGTATCGGCTCGGTCGGAAAAGCTGTAGTTGTAAAGCGTAGCTTTGGTTCTCGAACTGTACCGCAAGTAAACATGCCGATAATAACAGTGCTACAGCGCAGCCTAGAGGAACGAGTATTCGTGGGCGAAGGATATTCAGAACTCGTGGTGAGGTGGTAGTCCAGGCCGGTTTGGATTGTTGTTGTTTTGCCATTTTTTCTGTTGTTGTTGTTTGTTTTGCCTGGCCCCACATTGGCTGTGGCTGTTTTGAAGATGGCAGTTATTCAGGAATGTGTCATTTTGATATTGCAGAAGAAGTAGAAGAGACGAATATAATCAGATTGCAAATACTCCGAACTTCTGAAGATGTCTGACAGAAGAAAGAGAGCTGTCCAAAGGAAGAGAGAGAGAAAGAAAGAAAGGAGAAGGAGTGGACAGGAACGCTGGAAGAGGAAGCTCCGTTGCGACCCACCAACTGCGTCATTAGCCCTGAGTACTTTGGAGTGACCTGTACTTTGCTCGTCTGACTGCAGATCTTGGAAGTACACACCAAGTACTCTAGACTCTGCACTGCGTCAGACAGGATTTCTCCTGTGTGACTGAACATCTTCATCGACTCTGGACACTGGACGCTCATCACAATGATCACTGCACATCAAGTCCACTTTTCATCTTGTGACGACTCCACTGCGGCAGAGTTCTTATCTTCCAACTCGACAGCCAACGCTTGACCCAAGCGCACAGTCCTCGATTGCGTATCTCCTTTTACGTACCTCCCTCCACGGAGTCCACAGTCCACAGTCCACAGTCCACAGTCCACACTGTCCATAGGATTTTCTTCTTGACAAAATGCTCAATCACTTCTCCTCCTCCACCTCCCCGCTCTGTTTGTCGCCTCGGCCACGACCGTCGGCGGTGTGATCCCGTTCTTTGACCCGGAATACGCCTAGAATTCGGCCTGCCTCAACGGGTTCGGGCCGAACAACTGCCATCGCCTTGATTCTGTCATTTGCATAGGAAATTAGTAGACCACAATTCTGTTCTCACTATTTTAGGAGCATATTAGGACTGGTAGATGGCTAACTCTGTCTTTGCGAAAGAGGACGGTCTGGGAAAGCTATTTTTCGTGCTGGGGGCGGATTGGTGATTGCAACTTGGGGGTTGTTGGGTTGACGTCTTGAGCATATATACACTGATAAGCCCATATAACTTATTTTTTTGAATAGGTATTATGTATAGGAAATCTAGAATTTAAATTGAACCTAGTATTGACCGTAGCTCCTCATCAAATTCCATCTTTTGTAGCCTGAGTTTCTAGGGTTAATTAGGGTTTGACTGATAGCCAGATTGTCGATTAGGGCTGTTAGTGTCATTAGCCCTAAATTATCCCTCCAGGTCACTGCCATATCCTATCTCCCGGTATATATTATCCCCCAGATTGCATAAACTATACAATTAACGCCACAGCAGCAATTGGAACTCCGACCCTAAGCATGATGCCAGGGACATCGGTTGCCTTCACACCACTCCCGGCCGGGGTTATTGTTGGAATAGAAGTTGTCGTTGTGGATGCAGCCGTCAAGCTAGGATGCGTCGAAGTAGCGGGTAATTTAGGTTTGACTGTGGCTGTCGTAGAAGTCGTAGAGAAGCTTGTTGAATAGCTCACTGACACAGCCGTGGTATCAACCCAGGCAAACATCATGACATCGCCGACGCCATCAGGCCCAACTTCAATATTTCCATTCGCGGTTTGCCCAGAGCCAGAAATAGGGATTCTGCTTATCTGTATCAGCTTGCGTATTGCTACTGTTAGAAGGAAAGGGAGCGTACGAGCCAAAGTCATTCCCCCAGTCATCTATAAGAGAACCAGACTTTAAACTCCCCGACGCAATGGTATAATTCACATTAAACGTCCCCTCAAAGTCATACGGAACATCAAACGGGATAATCATCGCAACACTACCATCGGTTTTGTTCCCATAGACTAACGAATCAACGAACACCACTTCACTATCATTCTTCAGCACAGCTCCCGTCCCCGTCCTACCTAGGAGCATCGTTTTATCTTCTTCGAGCGACCTTTTCTTATCATTCGTAATCTTCGAGCAATCAATTCCCTTAACCTTGACCCGGATTTGATCATTCTTCGATTTTCCGTCTACTGCCCAGCGCCACCGACTTCCAATCGCACTATTGATACTCTGCGGAACACAAACGATAGATGCAAGTGCACCGCCCTCCGCGGATGCAGCTGGAGGCCACTCTTCGCATGACCATCGTATGCGATCACCGTTCGGTAACGTCTCTCCAAAGATTCTTGCACAGGGGCTTCCGGCGCAACCCGCCGCTCGACGATTCGCAGCCGCAGCCGCGTTCTGATTCTTACCGTTGTACGTCAGAAGAATTTCGTTAGGTCGATCTGGGTTAAAACCGGGCCATTGCATATTCCCTCTACACATATTCTCGAATATCTCATCTTCGCCGGGGTAATCATTTAAATCAAGATAAAGTGTATCAAGACACGTGGTCCCCGGAGAACAGAAATGATCATCGGACCCATCATCGTTTTTCTCAGAACCAATACAGCACGTTGCGCCTGCCTCGCAGTAATACTCAGGTCCGCAGCAGGTTGCGTCCTTTGGCGCACAACCATTTCCAGAACAGCATTGTTCGTCAGTGCTGTCGCATTGGTATTGAGTACCGCAGCAAGATTTACCGGCGTCGGCACAGCCGGATTGGCAGCATGTTTGGGCGTCTTCGCAGCAGCCTGAGCCGCCGCTGCAGCATTGGTAGCCTTCGTCACATGCTGTGGAACCGCAGCAGAGGCCGCCTGAAGGGGCGCAGTGGGTGCTGTAGTTATAATTAGGACCTCTTCTTTTGTCATATACTCAGGTATATTGAAAAAAAAAGTAACATACCCCCCATCACAACAAGACCCTCCCGTCTCGCAACTGTGTAGTCCATCCGAACAGCAGACATCGTACGCTGCCGTTGTACAATGTATTCCATCGGGGCACTTAAGGAGTTACAGTCATAAATATCATTTCATCTTTCCAATCGTCAAATAATACTTACAGGCAAAGGAGTCGCCGGCGGACACTCAAACTCCTGTCGACGATTGACCACCAGCACGTCATCTCTCGAATACAGCGAAAAGACTTCCGAAATATCTATGCTGCTATTCCTGGCTTGCGAAGAAGCAAAGTCATTCTTCACTCCGGATAAACGCAGTCGGCCCGAAAGAGGGGCGGATGCTGAGGCCAAGAAAGGAAATAGTGAAGCGCAAGCTGCGCTTCGAATGATACTTCGGAGAGCCCTCATTATCTGAAAGAGGTAGATTAATATTGCGTCCTTGGTCTCACACAAACGGGACATACCTTGAGTTGCGATAATTGGGACGTGATGTTCATTTAAAATCTTACTATTAGTTACCTAAATAATACTGTTGATCATTAGGTGAGGCTCTCCCCCTCCCAACCCTAAACACCAAAGATTAGCACCAAAATTAAGTCCTAATACTAGCTAAAAGTCTATCACAAAGACTCAGCCTACGGTGGCTTAGAGCCGAGGCTTTTACTGGTGCGAGAAGCCGTCCTGACCGTCCTGCGCGTTATATCAACCTTGAATACGAGGATAGTCTCTTGGCTTTGGAGTCATGGCTCTACATTTGAAGCTCCCTCTTGAGGCTTAGAGGGTGTTGTTGTTTACACACGGACCGCTGTGGTTACATTCATGATAGGAGGGGTAGAACATTCATCCGCTGATGTGCAAGATCATAGTGTTTAGAGAACATATACATGTCAAAGCGTGAGAAAGCTATCAACTAGTCGATAGCCTAGTGAAGATAAAGTTGAGGCTGTGAGACTGGTGCTGTGGGGTAAAGTAATCCTGTCGATACCCCGGAATTTTTAGATTTAATCTCATGCATACGTACATTCGTTTTCCATTTCCTCAAGGCTTCGTTAGACAAACAAAGACGCATTCCTCTGAACAAACTCTTTCCACGAAACCGGCTTCTCCTCAAGAAGGGCCAGCGACGGCTCCAGACTTTCACCACCATAGTAACCCTCTGCTTCCATCACCTGTAGATTCTCAATCGTGCCCTGGGTGAGTTCCGGGGCCAAAAAGGATGTAAACTCTTCTGGCGCAATCTTCACAGCTGCTGTTTTGATTCCGACTGTCTCTGCAATTTCCGCAACAATTTGGTTGGGAGTATAGTAACCCTCTGCGACGAGGACTCGTTGTCCAACCGTGGCCGGGAATTTCTTGATCACCGCTTTGACGAATTTACCTGGATATAATCGTTAGGCTGTGCCTGGATTCAACTGTCTTCGGATCACTTACCAGTATCCTCATTAACATCAAGAACTGGCACCTTCGCCTTATCCGGATCAACGGGCCACTCAAGCGTCAAAACATCCCCCCTTTTCTTCAACGCCTCCAAAAAATTCGTCATAAAGAATCCCGCCAACATAAACGTCGCCGGCACACCACTTCCTCGAATATAATCCTCAATCTCGGCTTTACTATCGAAATAAGCCACGTTGGAAAGTCGTCCGCCCGTCAACTCAGAAAGACCCCGAAGAGATGAGAAGATGAGATGTTGGACTCCAGCTTCCTTGCAGACGTCTGTCACGGCTTTGCCTTGGTTTACTTCTGTGGCTTTGTTGGTGGTTTCCCAGAAATTGGTTATTAGGAAGACTGTGTGGGAGCCTTGGATGGCGTTGCGGAGTTGAGTTGGAGATGATAAGTCCGCCTAGATAATACCTGTTAAGTATATGGCGCAGTGAGACATTTAAGAAGGGGAGATAAAACGTACGGCGACCATTTCGACGCCCTGTGAGGCAAGTTTCTTTGCGGACTCTTTGGTGACATCGCGCGTGATACCGCGGATTTTGTATTCTTTGCGGAGAACGGGGTCGGCGAGGATGGCCTGGATGACGGAGCCGCCTTGATTGCCCGTGGCACCAAATACTGTGATGAGTTTGGACATTTTTATTAGTTACTATGATAAAGGGGTGAGATCCTATGTAGTATGATCGATCAAGTTGTGCAGAATGCGATAGAGAATTCAGAATTTGATTATTTCAGAACGACGAAACCTACTCCACGCAGCCGGATTCTTATATCTTATATACCTTTACTTACGGAACTTCCGCTAACTATGGTACCTAGGAAATAAGTATTCGCTCCCTTGTAAGTTGTGCGGGTATTGCGGGTATGGGGGATGCGAACATGATCACATCATCATATGCATACAAACCACCCATTCTGCGTATGAGAAACTGCTGTGGCGTTAGTAAGCGTACAAGCAAACAAGCCGAACACCAAAAAAACAATATAGCCATAATCAAAATCAATTATTCAGCTGATTGAATAATAAGGCGGGTGTTGCGGTCGGTTGTGATGGAACTTTCTGGTTGTGCTTACAGATTCATCCCTGTGTTCTGAGAGGGAAGAGAGATGACAAATGCCTATTTCGATTAATCTTCTCCAATAGGCATCGATATCTCATCTGGGCAGGTTTCAATGACGATGTTGAAGCTGTTCTTACTACGTATTTGCAGTCGATTCGTTAGGGTTGTTTCGTGATTGTATAACTAACCCTAGGTAACCCTCCGACTAAGATTGGTGTTGAGCCAAGCCCTAACCCACATCAACATCTTAACAGACATATCAGCGTTGATGGTAGATTATGAAGAACTCGATTGCAGTATTTCTATTGGGATAGCGGGTCTGATGCTCGGGGTTGATGTCATGTGTGTGCTAGGGATTTACCGCTTCATTGAAGCCAGTGCCCATGACGAATAGAAATCTAGCGAAACTGAATATTTGTGTAAAGAAGGGGGATGTAGTCGGGAACCTTACGGAGTCCAATTTCGTGGATTTTAATATGTTTGGCTATATATAAGTCAGAATCATCACGAATGTGTATAAACAAAATTCAAATGTTACTGTAGAAGAAGGCTTCCACTTCGCTAATGCTGTTCAAGAGATGCAGTCGGTCTCCAATCAGTCTGATACTTTAACTATGTATTGTTGACCAGTTGCTTAGACCTCCATGATCGGGGCAAGAGACTGCCATAGCCAACATTTCTCTACTTGGCTGTCCGTGATGTCTACCATTGCAGTATTATTGGTCTGCAACCGAATCTGACTACCGTTTCCATCGCCCCATGGTTCCCATGTCGGTGCCCCATCTGCTTTGAAGGAGTTCGGATTCAGGTTCCGTACAAAGCTCACCCAGTATCCCATGGTAATGGGTACAATGGGTGCATTGACATTGTATAAAGACCCGACGGTCCATCCTGTTTGTCCTGGTCCAAAAACGGCCTGTACCTCAAAGGTATGGAAGACTCCAACTCCAGCAGCTGTATTACCGGCGTCAATTACATTAAACCAATAACCCCATACGCGTTCCGGATCCCAGAACTGGGCTATGGAGCGTGCCATAATACTTGATGGGCAGGTAAAGGTAGCGTCGCCATACACAGCCGAAGAACTGGGGAAGTATGCGTTATGCTCAGGCAAGGGGTCCATTTTTGGGTAAAACTGATTGATGGTGTCTAGTTCAAAGTCTGTAAGATGTGGGTAATTGCTGCGGAGGAAGGCAGAGACTTCGGCAGCACTTGAGGCATTATTCGCGAACCATGAGCCCTCATTTGTAGTATGGCCGAGGAGTATTGGTACATCTGCAAAACGTCCCTCTTCGAAGAGGGTATAGAGCTGGTCGGGAATGAAGTCGCCGTCAATGACAGGGAGCCAGTAGAAAAGTGGAAATGGGTCTGTGGGTTGTGTTCCAGGAAACACAGTTCCATAGCTTTGTGCCTGGAGAGCCGAAGCGTTCATCTCTCGAATACAACTTAGAGACGAACAGTTGGTCATATTGAGTAACCTACTGTATTGCCATTCCATATCTTCCACAGTTCGTAGCGTGGGCCAAAATGGACTTTCAAGTATCGCTCCAATAAGGTGCCGATGCTGGTCTTTGCCTCCATATGCTGTCAAATGATGTGATACGGATCCTCCGCCTGCTGATGAACCGCTGATAACAACGTGATCTGGATCGCCACCAAACTAAGAACATGGAGACCGGTTAGTTGCTTGTAAACCCTGTGCTCGGAAGTTTCATTTGGATTCACACACCTTGCTAACATGTTCTTCCACCCAGCTAGGTAGAAACCGTTGGTCCAAAAGCCCAACATTCAAGTTCCCGTCCTTCCTGACCTCGTCACTGGCAAGGAATCCGAGCACGCCGACGCGGTAATTAAAATTAATCTGGACGATATTGCCACCCGAATAACTAACGACTTCTGTGCCGTTGTAGTTGGGGTTTCCCATGGCTGCGTATCCACCACCCTGGATGTATACCCAGACTGGGAGTTTGGAATCCGACGTTGCATTGGAAGGCTTGAACACGTTGACATATAGACAGTCTTCGTCGTAGCCCGCACCTAATGGCTGGCCTGTACCGACACACAACGGGCCGAACTAATGATAGGGAACGCATATTAGTCTCAATTTTCATGCTGTATTACGCAGTAGGGCTTGATTTTCCACCCACCTGAGATGCGTCTTGTACTCCAGTCACTGGTTCGGGCTGCTGTGGGGACCTAAACCTGAGATCTCCCCATGGAGCCTGGGCATACCGCATGCCCAAGAACTGATCAACTCCTGCTGGGAGTCGGGTTCCACGATACAATGCGTACCCGAGATCGACCATCGGAGTGTCGGCCTCTGTATCGCTGCTTGATCTAACGACAACACCGCTGGCTATCGTCGCCAGACAGAGAAGCTGCGTGACGGACTTCAGTAACGGCATTGTGACCATTTGAAGGAAAAGAGGTTGTACCCGAGATTCGTATACTATCACTTCACCAGTCAACCTCTTTCAAGAAAGTCGTGGACAGGCTCGCGATCTAGCCTGCGTATTTATATCGAAGGGACCAAGATTGGTAATGCATCTACCTAGGTGATCCTGCGAAACCAAAGATTCCCTACTGCATAATAATTATCCGGAATTCTCTTCTAATGTTGTATTCTCCTGGCTTTAGGCATAAAGTACAGAGCTTGCATCCTTTTCATCTCATTAAGCCTATGTGCTGAAGGTGATCAACCGAAAAATGCGAAACCCTAATACCAGAGTACATGCACACCATAAATGATCATATATCACTCACTAAGAGCTTTGGGATTTGCAGGAGCCATGGTGGCGCTTGGGTTCCGTATGACCGATCCATTTCTTCAGGGATACACACGCAATTTAAGATCCCAGTTTTCATTTCTCATCTCGCAATTATACTGCGGAATACCTATTAGGCATGTAGTAACTATCAGCCCGAGTGGAGTGCTCAGATGAGGGAGGGGCGGAATTCAGGGGACCCCGCCGCTACTCGTATAGTCTATTCATATGTTTTAAGGAAATTTCCCGACGAGAGTTGATCGACATCAGACGTACATAGTCCATTGGGCACATGCCCTGTGGAAGTGCAGACGAAGAGACAATACTGACAAGCATGTCCGACTATAAATATGGCCGCTTCCATCATCAAAGTCAAGGCTACCATCTGTGTGACAAGTATTCACGATGCAGTATAAATCTCCTTTTGCCCTTTGCTCCTTCATTTTCTTGGGCCTCAGTGCCCAGGTTTACTCTGACTCCAGTACGTACTACTGGAAGCACTTCTCGACCTCGGGCACCATCTACCCCTGGTATTCAAATGACAATTCTTGGGGAGTGTCCGCCACTGAAGGCACGGGTTTTGCAGTTATGGTCACTGGAGAAGACTGGGGCACTTGGTCCCCAGTCCACACTCTGCCAAAGCAACTGAACGATGTCAGTCAGTCGCATAATACCTGGATCTCTCAGACCGCCAGCCCCGAACCAGGTTACGGATATGATGCCTGGTAAGAGCGTGTCACCTGTGACAACTGATTGCATCCTGGGATTAATAATTTATGTTTAGCTATGATATCTTTATCGATCCGGTTTACGCACCTACTGATCGTAATTCTATCAACGAGGTCATGATCTGGTTTGGCTATCAAGCCCCAAACGCACCTTTATCTGACCATTATGACGCAAATGGTCATCCGGTCCCGGTGCAGACCAACGTGAATCTAGGAGGTAGAGCATGGGATGTATATCTATATACGTGAGTTTGGGATAGGAAACTTTCCTTCCTTAAATTTCTCTCAACCTCAGCCTAAGCTAATTACAATACGTTGCGCGCAGCTGGTCCACTGGAGGCCATACCATGAGCTATCTCGACCGGGCCAATTCAGGCTGGTTTTCGGGAAGTCTTTGGCCTTTCTTTGATCATGGCATTAACAACGGCTGGTACACCGGTGATCAGTATTTGAATAGCGTTATGGGTGGCTGGGAATTCGGGAAGGGCAATTATACAGCATTATCCTGGGGGGCTGTTGGCTTTTGAGTCTTTGCTATAGGGTGGATTCTGAGAGTATCAGCGATGATGTGCGACATCGCTCGATCAATGGAGAAGACGGACGAACGACAAACAACAATGTAAACGAACAGTTTGGCGAATTTCATAACCAATGGTCTAGCAACTTTCCTAATATTATCCGGGACACCGTAATATGTTCGATTAGAGCACCAGCGTAGTCACGTAGGTAGTCACTTCGTATCAATTGACAAGCACCCTGTATACGCGCTGGCGCTAAAGTAGGTTATCATGGTGCTGCGGAGTACAAGTAGAGACCCTCATTGGATGGCAATCGACGTACCTGATCTACCTTGTAGACTGGCTGAGCGGCCTTGACCATGTGCTATTGGCTGAACATATCCGAATTCCGCATAATATGAGCTTTTGCCGTAAGTCTATTGACTGAACACGTTGAATGCCGCCACTCGCGGGGATTTGGCCATACTCTGTATATTGAATGCCGACGCATGTGTGGCCAACCGTTTCCGAAACCGAACTGTGAAAGAAAAGTTTGGAGTTCCCATAAAATCTAATGTTCATCTGGAGTACCAGCGGGTTTTTTCTGTTTCCATTGGTTTAGGTAGTAGGTAGCTGTACCTATTCCGCCGCTATATCCAGTACGCTACCGTGCTTACACAGTAAACCAAGAAGTTAAACAGAAGGCCCGAGGGGGTGATAAGTATATCCAGCTGTCGTCAGCGTGTGGCGTGTTCGATTGGTTCTGGAGATCACGCCTCAACGGTGCCACGAAGTACAAGTCATCTTCCAGAAGCTTGATGGGATTGAGGGAAAAGAAATCAAAGGGAATTGAGTCATTGAAGGCCGACGACCAGTAGGCGGTTTGCATGATCCGCACCGACAACTTTCCGGCCTTGGAGTCAATCGAGAGGACCAAGTGAAAAGCTTGAATGATTTTTGGAACCGAAAATTCCCACTTGTAGCAAATTTCCCAACTCTCATGGATAATTGGATATCCTAGCCCTACCCTTCTAATGCCCTTGATCTAGAGGACAGTGGTCCAAAGATAGGAGCTTCTGGGTTGGTTTTTGTTTTCTCTCTCTGCCATATCTCTCTGCGTCACGTTCTATTCTCTTCCTACCAAACTTCATCTTGTTATTAGCATACTAAAAAATGCTGCGAGAATACGGCGCCTCAACCGACTCCTTGCAAAGCCAGGCAAAGTCAATGCTTCCGCAAACCCCTAATGGCCAAACCGGTAAATTGAACAGAGACAACTAGCTTTCATACCGAGAACTGAGATTACGCTGCTAACAATTGCACTTTGGTTACAGGCGTCAGTGTGGATGACACAACCTTCGCTCTACATGGGAAAAATGTGTCCTATCGATTTTATGTAGACAGCAACGGCGATATTTTGTCCACTCATTTTGGAGGTCGAATTGACGGTGTGCTCCCCGATGACCCCATCCCAATTGTCACCGGTTGGTCCGGTATGCCAGATCGTGTGCGTCGCGAATTCCCTGACCAGGGTCGAGGAGACTTTCGCAGTCCTGCAATACGAGTTTGTTATGCCAATACCCATTCCATATTAGCCCTGAAATACCAATCTCATGAAGTGATCAAAGGAAAACCGGCATTACCAGGACATCCAGCCACCTTTGGTAGCGAGAAAGATGTCACAACCCTAGTGGTTCATCTGTATGATGATCACAGTAACGTGGTTGTGGACATGTTATATTCTGTTTTCCCGGATTTTGACGCAATTGTGCGGAGTGTTTCCGTAACGAATAAGGGCACCGAAAAAATTACGGTTGAAGAGCTAGCAAGTTTCAGCGTAGATATGCCCTATGATGATTATGATATGATTAGCCTCAGGGGTGACTGGGCGAGAGAAACGCAACGACAGAGACGACGAGTTGACTATGGGATACAAGGGTATGTTGATGCATTATAATACCTGACGGGAATCATTTTTGAGGTTTTATGTGTACCATCTACTAATCTCTACTTTGCTTGATAGGTTCAAAAGCAGCACGGGGTTTTCGTCCCATTTTTACAATCCCTTTTTTGCACTCGTGTCGACGTCTACCACCGAATCACAGGGTGAGGCGTGGGGCTTTTCCCTTGTGTATTCTGGTTCATTTGCTGTCACTGTTGAGAAGGGTGGCCAGGGCTTTACTCGGGCCCAGATAGGGCTCAACCCTAACCAGCTGTCATGGCCGTTGCGGCCTAACGAAACCCTTACTTCTCCGGAGTGTGTCTCGGTTTACTCAAAACATGGCCTTGGGGGCGTGTCTCGCTCTTTACACAGTCTCTACCGCAATCATCTTATGAAAAGCCGATTCGCGACTAGTATCCGGCCCGTTCTTTTGAACAGCTGGGAATCTCTATATTACAATCTCGATCAGAGTAAAATATATCAAATGGCTCTGGAATCAGCCGCATTAGGGGTCAAACTTTTTGTGCTCGATGACGGCTGGTTCGGTGACAAACACCCTCGACTATCAGATACAGCCGGACTTGGTGACTGGATTCCCAATCCAATGCGGTTTCCGAATGGACTTGCCCCCCTTATCAAAAACATCACGGCCTTAAAGCCAAAGAACTCATCAACCAATATGCGTTTTGGGCTCTGGATTGAACCGGAGATGGTCAACCCAAAATCAAGTCTTTGTGAGGAACACCCTGAATGGATCCTACACGCTGGTCAATATCCTCGAACAGAGCAGCGGAACCAGCTTATTTTGAACCTTGGTCTACCCGAAGTTCAGGACCATATTATCAATTCAGTCTCTGACCTTCTGCTCAGTGCAGACATTACCTACATTAAATGGGACCACAACCGATGTATACACGAGGCACCATCTCCCTCCAGTCACCATTCATACATGCTAGGCCTATACCGAGTCTTTGAGGAGCTTACTTCACGATTCCCTAATGTCTTGTGGGAGGGATGTGCCTCTGGTGGTGGAAGATGCGACCCAGGCGTTCTACAATACTTCCCTCAGGTTTGGACATCCGATAATACCGATGCATTAGATCGAATTTTCATCCAGTTTGGTGCCTCAATTGTGTATCCCGCGAGTGCAATGAGTGGCCACATTTCCGCTGTTCCCAACCATCAAACGGGACGTACTATTCCTTTGACTTTCCGCGATCATGTTGCCATGATGTGTGGCTCATTTGGCTTCGAATTGAATCCCGCAGAGCTTCTACCACACGAAAAGTCTGCGTTACCTGAAATCATAGCGCTGTCAGAGAAGATTAATCCAATTGTGGTAACCGGAAATCTATGGCGGCTTAGTCTCCCGGAGGAATCAAATTGGCCAGCAATGATGTTTGTGTCCCAGGACGGCTCGCAGGCGGTACTATTTTACTTTCAAATAAGATCGCTCGTCAATCATGCCTTCCCACGCTTGAAATTGCAGGGACTATATGCTCATTCAACGTATTTTGTGGATGGAGAGGGCCCGTTCTCAAGTCAAACTTTAATGAATCTAGGACTGCAATATTCATTTGAAAGCGATTATGGCAGTAGGGTTATTTTCTTGGAGGAGCAGCATGCGTCTTAAGAGGCAACATGGGGAAGACCTTTGTGGATTGACTAGTTACCTATCATGAACGGCGCCCAATGTTCGGCATATCTGGGAGTCAACGAGTCGCGGCAGAAACATCTACTCGATGAACACCATAGTTTTGCGCAACTTAGAGCCAAAACTTCTCTGCATCCCAATTCATTCTACGCCATGGATGTATGCCACTTGCACCCAGCAAGATTGCCAAGCGATACGGGGATGTAAGGATTTCTCCCATGGACATGGCGAGTGCCATTTATTATGGATAGGTGTTGGGATGTTACCGTGCAAAATTGGCCTGTGGCAGCGGTTTCCTTGTTGGAGATTTTCTAGGGTAATTTCTATGCGACATATCTGTAATCCTCAAATGCTTGTGCGGGGTTTAGATACGTAGTTACGAGACGTGGCAATAACCATTTCCTAATCTAGGATAGTTATAGTGCGTGTATCCCAATCAGGAGCATCACCGACGGGGCTTCATTCGTAAAGTTTTTGCCAATGAATAAAGGCGAAAGAGCATTGAATCGTCTTCGGCCCCCCCCGCCCCCCAAATTTCAATGTCATCGGCTTGGGTGACTCGATAGTTGTTCCATCGATATCCTACTGGCAGCCACTAATACAATGAGACAAGCAAGTGCATGTGCTGAATGTCGGTAAGCGCTGACACCCATTATTAAGATGTGGAGAAGGTTTACCTAGTATGTAGTGCTTGGCTAAGCCCTGAGCAGGAGACGCAAAAGAAAATGCATAACTTCCTTCCAAAGCCATTTCTGCGACTACTGTGTTCGATATAACAAGTCATGTAGTCTGGTGCTTCTTACAGCATCTTCACCCACATCTGATACCTATAATGCGTCTTGCACACGCAAGGATTGCCAGCAGGTCGTTTCAGATCACTCAAGTACAGCTTCCTCTCTCCCAGTTCCTACAAATGATCTGTCCTCCGATGCCCCGGGTCCAGTTCAAGGGGCAGATACAATACCCGATATTGAATTGCAGGTGGAGCTGGTAGGCCTATATTTCGATTATATTCATGACCAATTCCATTCCATTTTCCATCCTCCAACCATGACCGAGCTTGTCAGACGAGGCAAAGCTCCTACAATATTGGTTCTCGGAATGATGGCACTCTCTGCAAGGTGAGTAGTTTATTGAGTCGTCTCCGTGGTCACTTAGAAAGCGTTGGACTGATATTATTAATTATGAAATCAAAGATTTTCCAACAACGAGGTCTTTTACAACATCCCAGCTAAAGAAAGAGGGCTAGTCTATGTAAGACATGCTGAAAAACTGTTGAATCTTCATGACATTTCCGTCACTACAATACAGTCAGCCTTGCTTCTGGGAGCATTTTGGACGGGGGAAGGGAACCCTTCCTTGGAGTCTGTGTTTGTCAGTATTGCCGTTCAAATGGCATCATTGATTGATCTTGCATCATACCCGGCGGCTTCGCCGATCGAGAAGGAAACAAATATACGAAGTATGTATCCTTTATTCTATGTGGAATAATGACCAGATTAATTGATTCCTGTTAGTTTGGTGGAGTTTACGGATGGTTGACGTGTGGGCTTCGAACGGCGTTGGTCTTCCACCGAGGCTCAGTAAGATGAAACCACCACCGCTGCCTGGTGATGATGTGGCCTTCAATAAAGACAACAACTGCGTGATGGATTTGAGCTCTAAAACATCCATCCCCGGTTCCTCGCTTCTTTCAGAAATGGTGAAATTGAATTGCATATTCGCGGAGATATATGAGTTACATGAAGATACAATCAAAGGACAAATGGGTGGCGCATTCATAGAGACGCGTGTCACCAGTCTTGGGCTCCAGTTGGATGAGTGGTATGCAGCATTACCAGATCACATGCGAGACACACCAGAAAACCTCGCTCGGTTTGCATCAGTTGGTTTGGGACGTCTCTTCGTCGCCGTATATTGCGGCTACTACCACTATGGTCAATTGCTGTATTATCAATTCCTGCATGCCAGAAATCAGGATGAATTCTTTTCAACTGCCGCCGCTTATGCTGTTCGATGCAATGCATACTCTGCGGGTCTCTGCGAAATCATTTATGCAGCACACTCTACTCCTAGGTGTGAAGTCTTGTACAACATGGTAGGACATGTTCTTGTGGTTGCATCCACCGTCCAGATCCATGCACTCTTAAATTCCAATTCCGAAGAAGAGATTGCCACCACTAGACGTCGCCTGGAACGAAATTTTGAGATTATGTTGCGTTTGGACAACCTGTGGCCCACTCTCGCCATGTGTCTATTACGACTCCGAATATTTCATACGGCTTGTCGTAAGAGCATGAAAGAAACATTTCTCATGGACCGCTGGATGCTTCGCTTCCTACGTGACTTTGGCAGGGCAGTCGATGAAAGAACTGATATGACCTCGGAGGAGATCCCATTTACGCTGACTGGAATTGGACTTACATCTGATGAGAACAATATTTGATAAGGAGGAGAGACTGACTCGATGTTAAACATACTGTGATGGTGCTAATTATATCAATCCTTGCGTTTGTCTAGTCTCAATACAGAGTATGGATGTAAAATAGTTTATTCGTCTCTAATTGGCACATTCTAACGATGACTGTCGATATAATTGTCACATTACATGAAGCGAGGGACAGGATGAAGTTGGAAATGACATAATCGATCCGGTCCTATTTGGCAGAGAGTCTGAAAAGACGAGCGCATACAGGAGAGGGAACACGAACTGACAAAGCACCATTAGTTGAATCCCATTGTGTGTGTGCCTCAAACTTCTCCGGATATAAAAGCTTGACTTCAACATGCCGTCCTTTGAGTGCAGGAATGGGCAGGGAGAGTGTGTTTGACCCAGATCTGCGCCATACACTAAGATACCTGACTCCGCTCTTTGCGGTAATGCCCAGTGCCACCCAATCGTCGTGCCATTTTGGCAGACCTAAAGGCCAGAATGGGACACCGGCAGTGAGATCAGAACGGAGCTGCTTGTATACAGCCATACCACTCACGACGAGCTCTAATTGCTGAGAGCTTAGGAGGTCGATCCTACCACTCAGATGAACACGGCCCAGTAGACTGTTGACAACCGTCATCGCGTTCTTCTCGTCATCCCATTCAGGTTGCGGGTATGCCCAGCTGGCGCTCTGTTCCGGTGTGACTGCTGTCGGCGCGGAGGCTGCAATAGCAGAATAACGTACCGGATCTTGCTGGTCGCTGGTTGACTGTAGTGAGTGAACTGCCAAAAGGGCGTAGTCCATACGTTGACCACCACTGGAACAGCTCTCGATGACTAGGTTCGGCATGCGGTCGTACAACTTGCCAACCCACTCGAGATATGCCCGGTTATGCCCCAGTTGTCCATCAGCGGGACTGAAAGAGTTTACGTCCGTACCCTGAACGACTTCAATATTGTAGTCGAATTTGAAATATCCGACACCATACTGGACGAGGTTGTCGATCACCTTGTCCATACGTTTAATGACCGCAGGGTGCCGATAATCCAGCTGGTACCGGCCCTTCTCAACGATTCGTCGGCCGTTCTCCTGGAAGAAGGCATCCATAGGAAGCATATCTGCAACGACGCTTCGCACACCAATTACCTCTGGCTCAATCCAGAGCCCGGGGGTCATTCCTTTGATCTTAATCATATCGAGTAGGAATTTCAATCCTCTAGGGAACCGTTTGGTGGATGGTTCCCACAGACCGACGTCGTCCCACCAGCCATTGTCATCGGCATACCAGCCGCAGTCAATAACGAAGAACTTCGCACCCGCTTTCACAGCAGGGTCAATGAGAGCCATGACCTTCTCCTCAGTAGGATCGCCCATGAGACAATTCATGTAGTCGTTAAAAATTATACCGAGCTCCTCGTTATCCTTGTGCGGTCTCCGGATACATCGGCGGTACTCAGTCAAGGCAGCGAAGGCGTTGTCCGGATCGGCTAACACATGACAGAGCGCTACCGGTACGGTGGTGAACGAATGACCCGGAGGCAGGCGGTGCTTCCAGCCGTGATCTTTGTTTGTTGGGCCACCTAGAGCTAGATAGACGTTCTCTTGAAAATCTCCGAGTTCCCAGCGCCATGACCCGTTGCTCTCAATCTGCCACAGCCAGCATTCACTACAATCGTTCTTCTTCAGCAATCCAAGCGGGAGATAGGTTCCTGTTGAAAATGTTCCACGATTTGAAACGGAGTGATGTGCTAATGACGCCTCATGTTCAGGCAGCTCGGAAAGGCCGATATCGTCCAATCCGACACTGGGAAGGGACTCATCCCGCCACTGCGCTTCTCTGAACCATGTATTGGTTGGGGTGGACAAGGTGTAGTCTAGCCAACAGCTAATCGGCTTCTCACATAGAGCACCCACAATGAGCGATGACAGTTGGGTGACCACGATGTCTTCCTGAGACTCATTGCGAATGGTCACCGTCGAGCGGATTACAGGGATTCCAGAATATACCGACATGTGAGAGGTAACGGAGATCTGCGATATCTCGTCATAGGCAGTGACATCGAGGCACTTTAGCAAACCATGACTGTGCTCCTGATGGTTTTGATATTTCAGCCTGCTCGACACGTAACTGCCAATGAGCGCCTTGGCCGACTTATGAACTGGGTTTCCCTCGCCCTTCAGTCGTACACCAAACAGAGGAACCGCACCTTGCTTGGGATTCAGGGGATCCTGTTCTACCACTGATGCATCACGAGGAAGAATATTTACAATACGAACAATTTCGTCGCTTCCAACGGCCAGCTGAACAGTGAGAGTGTCCGTGTGCCAGACGATAATTTTTGGCTGAGACATGGTTTTCGACACTGAGCAAAGGAACCTACAGAGCAATCTTCTAAAAGCTATTGCGACCATCTGCCTTGCTATTTAATCCCATGCCGTTGGGTTGCGCTGGGAATGAAAAGCAGTTCCTCTTAACGCAGAGCTGTTGTTAGAAAAGAAGCCGAAGCCTTTGGACAGTTTTGGTAAATCACCGGGCGGAGCTGACCGCAGTTGGGTGACCCAATATCCCAGATAGCGGAGTACATAGAAACGGCGGGCTTTGTAACTGCTGATAGGACACTTGAAAGTCGTCAAATAACTACCGCCGACATAACTACGGGAATCAATTAACCCTTTTAGCCGGGTCATGTGCCATAACTGGCACTGCAATACTCCAAGTCGACCTCCAATAAGCACAAAAAGGATAATGCGGAGGTGCGAAACATGGGGATGAGGAAGATCAGTCCGGAGATGTATGGAGTCTATGGATGAGTGCAATTCCGCCCTTTCCCATTATTAGCGGCGGTTTTCAGCAAAACTGGTTGGCTGAACTTTAGCAGTAGCTATTTATTTCCGAACTTTTCTTGTACTGTGAATTCGCCAAAGCTTAAGTTAGCTTGAAAGCATAACCCCGGATGAGTGTAAAATTGGCAAATTGAATCCCGGTTTGTGACAATCCTTGCACTCCCAAGTGGACCTCTACAAGCTGTAGCTAAAGCTGCGGATATTTGGAGCTGATTGTTTCATTTGCTCGGCTCTTACCCGTGGTTATCAGCCTGAATGCAATACGAGATTCACTCCGCCATGTGTGTTGGGATGTCAGTTCTCCGCACGATTCCACAATCCACATGGAACCCTGAAGATCACATGGAGCAGCATTTTTCGGTCCACTGGAAGGCTATATGGAATAAAAGGGTGGAAGTTCCCATCAAAAGGAACATTCCAACCCATGAGGAAATAACGAGTTGAAGTTACTCCCTCTACCCCTAGAATCAATCAACTATACGGAATCGTGTCCAAGCTGAAGACTTTGGAAATCATCGACTCAGTCAATAGCGCTTGATATGGCGACGGGCGCAAACGATATTGAGACCACTCTTGAAAAGTCGGCCCTCCATCATGTCGAGGATGCGCTGGGCGTCGGCGCAGTCGTCGAGGCGATGAGAGCCACTGATGAGGAACATGAGCAAACTCTCTGGCAAGCCATTCGAGCCAACCGCAAGGCCGTCGCATGGTCCGTCTTGATTTCAATGTCCGTTATCATGGAGGGATACGATACTATCCTAATGGGCAATTTCTTTGCCTTTCCCACATTCCAGCAAAAATATGGCCAGTTCTATGGGGGTTCCGTCGGTTGGCAGGTATCAGCTCCTTGGCAAACTGGGCTCAACATGGCGAGCACAATCGGTTGTATTTTCGGTGAGTTGCGAAATCTTTCGGTAGGTTGTGGTTAGTGCGCTGACAGTCATTTCCCAGGTGGTCTGCTTAACGGCTATATTGCCAGTAAGTACGGGTATCGCAAAGTCATGATCATCGCGCTCGGATTCTTGACCGCTTTTATTTTCATCGTCTTCTTTGCCAACTCTGCCGCCGTTCTGCTCGTGGGCGAGCTCCTCTGTGGCCTGTCTTGGGGTGTGTTCGCCACAGTTGGACCTGCATACGCTTCAGAGGTTTGCCCGACCAACTTGCGTGGATACCTCACCATCTATGTCAACATGTGCTGGGCCATCGGCCAAATGATTGCCTCTGGCGTCCTTTATGGGCTGTTGAAGCGGACCGACGAATGGGGCTATCGCATCCCCTTTGCGCTGCAATGGATCTGGCCTGTGCCTTTGATGGTTATCTGCTTCCTGGCTCCAGAGAGTCCCTGGTTCCTGGTGCGCAATGACCGTCTCGAGGAGGCTAAGAATAGTATCCGTCGCCTGGGAGGCGACAAGACTGAAGAACAAATCAATGGCCAACTAGCGATGATGGTTCACACGGCCAAGATCGAGTCCGAAATCGAAGCTGGGACTGCTTCAGGGGTGTTGATTTACGCCGCACCGAAATCTGCTGCGTGGCCTTTGCCGGTCAGATTCTATCCGGAAGCACATTTGCCTACTCCCCAACGTACTTCTTTGAACAGGCCGGTATGGATAGCAACAAGGCATTCCAGCTGGGAGTGGGTTGCACCGGAGTGGCCTTTTGCGGAGTTGTGTTGTCTTGGTTCCTCATCACCTACTTTGGCCGGCGTACCCTGTATGTTTGGGGCCAGGGCATCCTTTGTACTACCCTCTTCATTATTGGTATCATCAATTCAGCCTCACATACTTCCGGCGCCATGTGGGCACAAGCCGGTTTCTGCTTCCTTTGGTTGTTCGTTTTTGCCCTGACTATTGGTCCTATCACCTATTCCCTGATTGCGGAAACTTCGTCAGTGCGGCTGAGACCATTGACCGTTTGCCTGGCGCGTACAACCTACCAGTTAGTGAATGTTGTCTCGCAGGTACTGGAACCATACTTCATGAACCCCACTGCCTGGAACGCATCTGGCAAGACAGGGTTTTTCTGGGGCGGCACGGCACTCTGTGTCTTCATCTGGGCATACTTCCGTCTTCCTGAGCCCAAGGGACGTACTTACGCTGAGCTTGACATCCTCTTTGCAACCAAAACTCCAGCCCGCAAATTTGCTACTACTCACGTGGATCCATACGCCGTGGGTGCGTCGGTCTCGCAGGAAGGTCTTGTCCGGAATCAAACAACACAAGAGGTGAAGAAATGAAACAGATAGCGCAAAAAAGGAGGGGAAAAATCAAGTTGATATGTGACTGCTGCCATTGTGTTCCTTTGGGTAGCTCCTCGTTTGCCTCTTTAGTCAAGAATTATTACATATTTCGTCTGAGTGCCCAATGATTCGGTCTCGATTAAATAAAATATGTCAAATCATAGCAGAATTTAGTCCCAGACCTTCGAGAATCTCTGGTATCTTATTACTCTAATTATTAATTGATTAAGCGAGCACTAGGTCCGGCGAACAGTTCAGCTCATGTACAGCAGATTGAATACCTCTGGGAATTTACCTTTTGTACTCTGATTGTCAGAACGTGTCCTCCATCCGGCATCATATAGCTTTGGCCATTCAGCTTCCTCAACGAGATGGCAGATGGAATCATGGTTGAACCAGGTACTTGGAGGTGCTGGCGGGCTTCCCACATTCCTACTTCGTTGTCCGTCTAGAAATGGGTCCCGCGAACTTGGTTTATATATTCCAAGGTTGGCCATACTGAATATTTTGTACAGATATACCTACCTAGGTAGGTATAATTTATCCATGGACATCTATCTATATATAGCGCTCCTTCGCTCACTTAGGCTTCTTCAGATTCCTAAGCGTGATTGACCACTGTTTCTTGAATACTACGTTTCTTACGTCCTTTACGCACGATTCGCACCTTTCTCATTTCTTCTCTATAATAACCCTTTACAGCTTGGTGCAGATTTATATAGGGGCTCATACCTAGGTATGGGATATGTCAATTACGGCAAATACCGCAGCCTCAGGCACCAACCTCTGGCTTTCTCGCTGCGCTCAAGTATTGATTCTGATTGGCTTACATGGTCACGGGCACTAGTGGATTAGCTTGTCTTGGCGTCCCCTGCACTCTAAGAATCCTCGTCAGTGGGCGAGACAATAAGATCTATCATCTAACTCAACGCGATGTCGACGTCGAACAACAAACAATCAAGAAAAGTCCCTATCAACACCACCAAATATTAATCCTAGTGGTGTTATCTATGATTCGGAGTCATTGCTTTCGATCCTAGCTTCGGGATCGCCGTGTAGAAAGGATGTCGATCCTACGCATGTGGAGAAACGCCATTCACAAGTCACCCTCAAGACAAAATCGCAAAATCTCATGTACCACACTACCTTTGGAAACGCCTATAGAAGAGGAGACATTACGATACTACAAGCCCGAGCATTATTATCCGGTCAAAATTGGTGACGTATACAAGAAAAGATACCAAATAACCGGTAAAATTGGCTATGGAGCTTATTCCACCAGTTGGTTGTGCCACGACTTGCAGTACGTGTTTTCTCCAAGTCATGCTAGGCTTTTTATTAATCGAGTTTGGGATATCTAGAAACCATAAATATAGGATATTGAAGGTGTCTACTACCTTGCCGGATTTTCCTACGGCAACTGATCGCGAGCTCAAAGTTTACCAGCATCTGGCAGCTGTACATTCTTCACATCCGGGCCGTGTGTTGATTCGCGAGCTTTACGACTCATTTGATATCCAAGGGCCGTTTGGAAAACATAATTGCTTGGTACTACAACCTATGCACATGACAATTCTTGAGATGATGGGACTCAATCCAAAGCCATTTGATCTTCCCTTGCTTAAGATGACTGTCAAGCGACTCTTATTAGCTCTCGACTTTTTACACACAGCCGAGGTAGTCCACACTGGTACATAAGTTTTCCCTTGCATGCGCACGAACTATCTTTCTAAGTGGATTTAGATTTGAAAACCGACAACCTTATGCTCAGTCTGGAGGACAATGCTATGCTAGCGGATTTTGCGGCAGCTGAAATAGCGAACCCAAGTCCGAGAAAGAAGATCGATGAATTACGGATTATCTACCAGAGTCGAAGATTTCGCCGTCCTGCGGAAGGTAAGAGCTACGGACTACCAATTCTGTGTGACTTTGGTGAAGCTCGAATTGGCAAGATACATACATCTGGCCCATTCGTTCAACCTCACATTTACCGTGCCCCTGAAGTAATATTTGAGATGCCCTGGGGAAGTTCTATTGATATATGGAACTTGGCATGCTTGGTAAGTCCAGCCCTCAACCCGTCTCAGTATTGTAATACCTCGCTGATCGGTTCATAGATATGGGACCTCTTTGAAGGCGAGCACCTGTTCAAGCAAATATTCGATAAAACAGGCAGTCATGATCCATTTAAACATCTGGCGCTTATGGTTGCCTTAATTGGGCCACCATCACCAAAATTTGTGAAACGTAGTGAGACGACAGAGCAATGTTTCGATGCTACCGGTAAGCAAGATCGATTCGCAACTTGAATTTCCTCGACGGATGCTAACCTATATAATAGGCGCTTGGATCGCTCATCACGATGCAGCTATACCATCAGTGTCGTTTGAAAGTCTAGAAAAGCGACTCAATGGACAAGAAAAGGAATCCTTCCTTCGATTTCTGAGGTCAATGCTCAAATGGCTACCAGAGGAACGCAATACAGCAAGACAACTTCTCGAGGATCCATGGCTAGTCGATTGATGGGACTAAGTCCTCCTGTGCATCATCACGAAGTCACTGCGCACTGGGTTGGGGGTTTATTCCTCGAATGAAGACCTGGGCCGATTCGTCGTCTGGCGCCGAAATTGAATTGAGTGACGGTGCCCATCCGTGCAGCACACAATTCAATGGTGAAGTGTGATCATAGGTGAAGTCTATAAGAGCTCGAGCTTATCGTTACCCCATCAAACGGTTATGCATATGGCTCTCGTTGATGATTGCTTAGTTACTACTACCAGTTCCAGCATCCGTTGCGTGGTTTTGTCGATGCAAGTACCATACATTTAAGTGACGTTTTGAAACAGGCAAAACAAGATTCTCAGAGCCGATACGAGGTCAAGCGATAGTGGTAGTATTGTGTGACGACCATTACGGCTTAACAGCCTCATACAATACTTGGAGAGATGCCGTTCGCAGCGTCGAATATCTGGAACCTTTATTCCTATACCCTAATCACGAACCAACGAAACTATCTGCCGAGCAAATCAGTGTGGCTATTACATATCCTTGTTTGACTAAAATTCCAGCCCTGATAAGAAGTTTTTCTTATGGATCCAAATTCGCATCTGTTTCCCTCTCAGATGGAAGATGAATGCAATTCCATAAACAACCATATTTAAACAGGCAACGGTGACAAATACTACGATAGTGCCGTTGGAAGCAATCCAATCGTTGATGCACCAGGTCCAGATCCATGCCACGGTGGACTTGAGACAGGATACTGTAACCATGAGCTCGGCGGATAACTACAATTAGACGTCAGTATGGACAAAATGATTGAAATAGTTCGGGGTAAATCGTCGTACCTCTTTGTGACAATCCAAGGCATAACTCATGCTCAAAGTTGCGCCCATCTGCGCACCACCAGACAATACCGCGAAGCCAATGATAGGGCCCGACCAGTGTGTCTTGTAGTGGTAAGTCACACCCGATATGACAGCTCCAATCATTGTAAGAGCAGCTGCAACGATGCAGGTTGGTAAACGCATCTCAGGCTCACGGATACCATCGTTGCGGATGGTGAAGTATGTAGCGACTCGATCCGCAATGGGTCCGCAGAGATAGGTACCGATGAGAGAACCTATGAATGGCGATAGAAAGATAAGTCCTTGGGGACCAGAAGAGAAATTGTATGGCCTAGTCGTGTTAGCAGAAGTTAAATTCATGTTTCCTCAGTGACGGAGGAAGAAGCAATAAAGCGCAGATCGCTTAACTCACTCAACACCAAAGAGCTGTGCTACCGTAGCACCCAATATCAAATTCCAGCTGAGGGACATCCCATACAGCGCACTAGCCCATAGCACAGTTGGAAACGCCATGAGAACGAACGGCCGCAAGAAGATTTTGAATAAGTTGAGCTGAGACTCCGTCGTACTGCAATAAGCGAGCTCTTGAACGAATGTCTTCGGCTTTGGGCTCCTAGACCGCTCTTCCTCAATTATATCTTCACGTAACTTGACCGCTACATTCTCACGATGCTCGCATCCCGCGGACTTTTTATCATCTCTAACTGCTGAATCATCATCAAGCGCAACCAAGACAGGCCTGTATCCAGTAAACTTTGTTTCTGGCATGAAGAAGAACATGGTAATCATGTTCACGCCAATACAGATTGCAACGATAAAGAAGGCCCATCGCATACTGAGGCTTTGAATAACGTATGCGGATACCAGAGGACCGATCTCATTACCTCCGAGAACACTGAGGCCGTAGATGGATATTTTCTCTCCTCGCTCGTGTAGGAAGAATATATCAGCAACAGTGCTGGGAACTATCGCCTCAATAGGAGCTTCCCAGAGGCCGAGAAAAGCACGAGCCAGGACGAAAACGGGGTATGTCTTTTCGGAGGCGATGGCGAGCCAGACGCAGGCGATACCCATGAGGAGATTGCTTGTTAGGTATACCGGGCGTCGGCCGAATTTGACAGCAAGAGGCCTGAGTATTATAAGGTTAGTATCATCGTTAAATATTGTTCCGGTTGAGAAGTGTACAGACATCCATAATAGTGTTCCGAACCCTTGACATATCAAAGTCGCTCCGTTACTGTACGTAATGTCTGCCAATGGTCGTTTGAAACTGCTGGACAACTGAAGCATGCCTTCGAATATCCATCATTAGTTAACCTTCTCAGCGCCACTAGGTGGTATACAAGGGTCCTACCTCCAGCCATCATCGGACCCGTCATAGCACCGTTGAAGGCGTAGAAGAGCCCATTCGCAAATGTTAGCCACTTCTTCCACAGGGGCCATCGTAGAGGATCATTTGGGTCGGTGAGAGAAGGCTGAGGGACGAGCAGGATTTGGGCATTGCCGTGCGTCACATGTTGATAATCTTCGTATTTCTCTTTTCCCTGGTCGATGAGGATTTCTGTGCCTGGAGCGGCTTCGTGAGGTCGAATTTGGTCGTCCATGGTTGTGTGCTGTTCGAAGAGCAGGTTATACGCAGGGGAAACTCCGATTAGGCCGTAGCCTCTTTTTATTGCTCATTATAACTGCTGAAATGCTGGATGGATATACGTAGGCGTTTGAGGATTGGTCACCCAGATTTACGTGTTCCCACTTCTCCACTCCCCACCCTATAAGTTCCCACTTCCCCGGATGACCCGAGGTTCTCCCACTTCCCCGGGAAAGTGTTTTACACGTACAGTAGACCAGCATCTAAATCGGATATGTAGAGATTTATATGGGAATGGAGAGCACTCTGGTATACTAACCTATCTAATCATAACGATTCGGAGCACTCTTTATATTCATATGAATAGTTTCTAACCTGATATCAATATAATGACAAGGGGGGCTCCTGTTCGTTTCGTTATAGCCAGGCTCTACTGTATTTGTATCGTGAAAGCGTTCTTTGAGTGAACGTGTCTGTCAATCCTTACTAAGAATGAATCTACCAACATGCCATGCTGATCGAGGTTGTATTCTGGCAGGACGTTCGTAACAGCACGTACGCACGTCATATAGAAGGATTATTTGTACGATGCTGCGAGAACAATATTTGTCACGAAGCGTCTTTGGCGACAGCACTGGACGCAACCTGGAATTAACAAATGGTATTGATTAATGATAGATATTAGTCTAAAAACAGTATCTGTAAAACATTAAATCATCCGAACACATGAATCTAGCAAGCACAACTAACCTTCTCATGGCGAATGGGTATCCTCAAATCAATAGTGAGAGCGAAACAAAATGACTACCTCCTTCACATTGATAGCCGCCAGCTACCCTGTGCCACGGATATCCAGCTACACACACCCCCATCTCCTGCAGTTTCCTCTGTATGGCTTCTTCATCCAATCCGGAATCCGGGTTATCCTCAACATCTGTATGTTCGCGGTTATTTGCTTCCTTTTTGCGAATGTTCTGCTTTTGGGTCATGGGGGTCCAGCTTCAGCCGGAGGTTTAATCGAATATTCAATTTGACCAGGTTCACGGTGGTCTGACCGCGATATCGATTCCTCTTGTCCGGCAAACGAGTTGTCCTGACGCCTGTCAATCAACTCACGTACGTACACGCATATGGTTGTGTACGAGACCTGGAGCCGTTGCGTTTTCATATCGGTGGTCATCCCTCGACTAGCCTTTGAGGTACTCAAGCTCTTCCGAATAATCGCTCGCGTCAACTCTTTGATGTCTGTAGCATTTGCCCAGCCGGGAAGCTTCTGCAGCATATACAAATCTGCCATCAAGGTCCTGTACTCACTACTTGTCGAGTCTTGTAGGACGTCACCTTCAACATAACCACCACGGGATTCCAACTCCCGAACAAGCAGCGTAATGCAGCTCTCTGGCGACAAACTCTTGAACCGTATTTCCTCCGAAAACAGCTGGCGCAAGGAAGGGCGGAAGGTCATCAAACCGTCGATCTCTGTGGGTGTTCCAGTTATGATGGTCACAATTTTGCCAATGTGGCTAGGGTGAGAGATGAATTGTGAAATCTCGTCAAGAGCCTCCTTTCCGAAGTTGCTATTTTTTAAAGAATTCACTTTGTTGATAACCAAAAGTTTTCCGAGTGCTTTTTGTAACATTTTTCTTGTCTTTGGTGCTGTACGTCCGACGTACTCGCCAATAAGCTCGGTGGACGTGCATTCAATAACCGTTGCTGTTGACAAGAATCCCATATTGTAGTAGATCTGTGCTAGAGAAGATGCTGCGGTACTAATTCCAGTGCCTACGGCATGTCAGTAGTTGACAGTGAAAATGCCAACGAAATCGAGGTAATCGCTATATTCAAGGAGAAAGTTTCGCACTTGCCTGAGGGTCCCTTGAAGAGAAAATTTGTAGGTACCAAATCTCGTGGATTGAGACCGATCTTCTTTGCTCCGAGATAGGAGTCATGGTAAGTAGATATTGTTCTAATGATCTCATCGTCCAACTTCCCAGCCAGCATCTCGTGACAATTGATGTCTCGGCGCCCAAATTCTGGATCAAAGTCTTGAGGAAGGAAGGCCTCGTCCAATTCATCTAAGAGTCTCGCCTCGTCCCTATCAACGGCTTCAGCTTGCCGTTTCTCGTAGTTCATCTTCGCGATGGACAAACACATTTCAACCTCACTCGCATTCCCAAAGTCGGGACGCGTCAGAGCTCTTTCGAGCATATCGTTTGCGACTTGCAGGGCCTCTGGAGAACATTTTATCCCTTGATTTTCCATTTTAAGAACTAAAATCTCTTCAAGCTAGGAAAGACTAAAGTCTTCAAAACGGACCGGTCGTTCGGCCTGGAAGCGTCGGGAGAGGCCAGGGTTCATATTCTGCAGCATTTTCTGGATCCTGTCTTCGTATCCGATCAGAATAACGCATCGATCCTCACCTGGATTGCCATGTACATTGGCGACAATTGTGTCGATGACTGCTTCCTTGTATGAGCCATTGTCTTTGTCGCGACCTCCTGCATCAAGCATATATGCTTCATCAATAACCAGGACTTGTCCCTCAGTGGAATCAATTATCTTTTGCGTTTTCTCTTCGGATTCTCCGAGAGAGGAACCGATAAAATCGGCAGGTGATTTAATAACAACTATTAGTAATGACTCGTCAGTAACGCTCGGCGAGGACCACGACCTCCTAATATTCATGACGAATGGAGAGAACTTACCATCTCCTTTACTCAAAAGCCCAAGATCAACTAGTATCCGTCCGTATAGCGAGGCAACAGTGGTTTTTCCAGTTCCAGGATTTCCAACAAAGAGTTGATTCAGCGGAAGATTCCGGGGTTGTGTTTCGTTAATCTCCCGAATATAATTCCGCTTGATGAGAGATATCATCCTTTTTATTGAACTTTTCACAGCATCAAGTCCTATCATCTTTTGAAGCTCAATCCAGGCCTGACTGTTCTCGAATATTGTTGTGGGATCTGGGCCAATGATATCTTTCTTGGTCAAGGTCTTGCACCGACGTTGGCGAGTTTCAGGTGAAAGCTTTTGCAATCTTCGTGCCTGTCGGGTAAAAATCTGAGATACAAGGTTCTCAACAGCTCTAGCATTGCCACAGGCCCTGCTTGAAGAATTAGAAGCAAGTCGGCGGATGGCGATACGCATCCACCTTCCACCAAAACCTCCTTGGACTTGAACGTCTTTGAGCTGGGTCTTGATGTTGTCTGTAAGGATGGTCCAAAGTTCGGACTCCGTGAAATTGGGAAAGTTGAATGTCCAAGGGATTCGACTAGCAAGTCCAGGATTATGTTCGAGGAATGATTCCATCTCTTCTTTGTACCCAGCAAAAATGACAACCAATCTGTCCATATGGCTTTCCATCCCCCCCAGTAACAAATCCAGAATCTGTTTTCCCGCCTGGTCATTGACTAGTTGATATGCTTCATCCACCAACATGACTCCGCCACCATTGACTATAAGACTTTCAACCATCTTCACCGTCTTACGAGGTCCATCTATCATTAACTCGACACCAGAAGTTTCTTTAATGTCTATACATCTTACAACGCCAATTTCTATCAGAAACTTGGTGTAAATGCGGGCAACGGTGGTTTTCCCTTGCAGATTTGTAAGTCATGGTCCTCCCATCAAACAGAAGTAGGCAATCTTACCAGTACCAGGACCGCCTTGAAGCACCACATGGTACCTTTCCTTTGATAACCTTCCTTGTCGGCGGCTAATATCAGTTTTAAATTTAATATCCAGAAACTGTTGCTTTATCTCCTCCAAGCCTTTATACTTCATCAACTCGTCAATCTGAGGACTCCACTCGCCGAAGCCTTTCTGTCGTTTCCATTGGGCTTCTGCTTTTGAGGGTCGGTGACCGAATGGATATCGTGGTTCGAAATTGGACTCCTGCATCTCTTCCATCAACATGATGCCAGAACTTTCTTGGGATGTATTAGAGCCATCTGACTCATTTCCTGAATCATGGTCGTCTAGCTCGCTATTTGGAGTTGGCGCCCGGCTATTTCTAAATGCCGATGAAACCGTCATTTTGGAATTTTTAGGTATTCAGTAAAACTTTTGTAATGCACAGTCCAAGTTGTAGTAAGAGTATAAGGTATGAGAAGTTGAATGCGAACTAGTGGACAAGAGAAGAAGGAGGTGGAAAGAGCACAGGGAAGACCTACTTTTTAAAAGCGTAGGCGCCATAGTAGCTTTTCAAGGAACGATGGATCATATGGAGAAATCTGAATAGGGAAACCCTGACGGCCGTCACTAATAAGTTATGTTGGGAAGATACTAAGCACAGATGGGCGTCCGGCGAACATTGACATCTACTGAGAACCTCGGACAATGAATACAAATCATCATCTACATAATACACCGAATTCACAAAGTCAGCATGTCATTAGGTCTACACCATCTCTAATTCATCCTACAAGGGCAGTCGCTGAAACTCTGTCTTAGCAATACAGGACGTAGGCAGTTACTGCTCTACCGCTGAGCCTGAAACTCGGGCTGTTGCCTGAGGATACATCTATGTAACGACCCATGGTTAACAAAAATAGCTAGCTACAGGCAGAATATCCATCCCATCGAAATATATACAGAAGATATCCGCCAAGACAATCCAAAGAGGGAAGCCTATGGTCTTTTCAGAGAGAAGCTAGCACCGGACAATACCCTAATCGCTAAGCCCTGCCTCGGCAATTTCTAAACCTCCAAGCGAACTATTTATTATTGTTAGCTATCATTAATAGCAAAAAAATACATCTGCCTATACACAATTGACGCAGTAATTAGCGATGATGTTTGCTTTGTTTGCACTTTTTAAGCGTTAGGTCAGGTAACCCCTCTCCATCTCATCCCCTCAATCTTCAGAGACTCAAACCCTCCTCTCGTTCAACCATGCAGTCGCAGCCTCTATACACATTGGGACCATTTTGGTCTAGCGAACTCAACAAAGACTCTCAACTGAACATTTTCGTCTCTGATAAGCACTTTCAAATTGAATTAAAAGCTTCTAACTTTGAGACGTCGCCGACATTACTGGCGGAGTATCTCCGACATCTCGAACGTCTAGAGCCTAACTATTTGCCCGATTCGGATGAAGAATTTGAAGATCCTCTCGAGGATCTGGCCGACTGGGCTTTAGAATGCTTCCGGCCGATATTTGAAGAGATACCGCCATTGAACTCAACCGGGAATTACACCCTCCACGATTGTCTATTTCCAGATGTTCTCCATTACTCACTATGTGCCGATGAAACCAAACTATTGCCCGGATTCCTAGACAAAATTGGCAGCGAGCGGTTGATGGGAGCCCTCCTTCCAGAGTCTCAAGAATTGGACTATTCCTCATTTCTAACATACCGGCCTGATGAGATCCAAGTTCCAGTACCGTATGGGGGTAGTGCCTTGCCAGCAGTTCCCCGCAAAGTATACATCAAAGGGCGACAAGTTGCATTCTTCAAATCCGTAAATGCTGGCGACGTAAACAGCACTTTCAGAGAACTCAGAGCATACGCGAGGATAAAGTCATTATCTCAGCCCATCAACACATGCGAGCTTTATGGAATCGTTCAAATCCCCTCTTCTGGTCGTATTGTCGGTCTTCTGCTATCGAACATAGAGTCCGACGTTAGGACTCTGCTTTGCGCTGGGAAAGACCCAAAATATGCCTCGATGAGGCAGAAATGGATGGGTCAAATCACTCACTCCGTCGAGGAACTGCATGTTCATGGTATTGTATGGGGAGATGCAAAGCCCGATAATGTCCTAATAGATGTGCAAGATGATGCATATCTGATTGATTTTGGCGGCGGATACACGAGGGGCTGGGTGGATAAAGAGTTGGCGAATTCGACCGAAGGCGATCTCCAGGGTCTGCGTCGAATATCTGAATTTCTTTTCGGTTGAATGGGCACTTCCCCACCAGATCATTAAAGAGTGGGAAGGCAAACTTCCCCGACATCCGCAGAAATGGTGGAGTCGGGAGCATATTTCCCCAGATTCCCCACGCAGCACAGATCTCTTATACTTCAACCTTTCTCGATTCTCATTACACCAGATCCTATCTTGTAAACGAACAAAGTTTCGTGTCTGGTCTACTATACACTTCACCAAACCCAGAAATTCAAACCAAAATGCCAGAACAACTAATATCCCGCAACATCGACCCCTACCACAACGACCCCTCCAAACTCCACCTCGGCTACCGCGAACCAGACTACAAGAAACCATGGGCAAAATACTTCAATCCAAACGTCGCTCTTATCAGCGATGAAGTGCAGAAGGGTCTGATCTGTAGTCCATGGGCAAATCCGCTCGGTGCGAACCCACCCACTACCCAAGTCCGACTGTAGGTAGGATCAAGGATCTAATCTGAAGTGTGGCAGGTTATGGCCCCTCAGAAGCGCATGATCGACTTCTGAGGCCGGGGTATGAGACGATCGAGAATGGGTTTGTGGCTACGAATGAAGGGACGACGATGATTGCTGTGAGGACTGATATGGGAGATGGTGAGACACCCCAACTACCCACGTAACTAGTGTCAGGTTACGGGGCTGATCCGGATGAGATACGTCCAGTCACCGGCGAAATGTACGATTGGTGGTTCTCATGGCATTTAACTGACAGCTCGAGGTAACCACCCCAAGCCCACATGCACCATTCCTGTTAAATACCGTCTGGAAGTTAAGATATGAATAGATATAAACTCTGGCACCCCCACGCCCATCAATACGCCTGGCGCAACCCCGACGAGCTCGACATCACACACAAAAGTTCCTACGCGGAGCGCTACATCGGCACCTTCTCATTCATAAACGAGTATTTGGGTAATCACTGCACTGATCTCACAGTCGCATTCATCGACCCCAAGGAGTTGGGGATCGAGAAAGACAAATGGGCCGAGATGGGGGTTGAGACGATGGTTTGTGCGAGGATTGGGACGCCTGGTACGTATAAACCAAATAGGTCTAGCAGATAAAGGAGGCTTGGGCTGATGAGGTGCAGGGCAGGGACATATCACGGAGAACTTCGATGGGAAGTCGTACCTCATTCACCAAATACGGCGTGGGCAGGATGGAAAGAGGGAGTTGAGGTCGAGGTTTTGGTTGCCGGCTCCTGAGGGGGTGGCGAGGGATTTGATGGTTCATTGTGGGATGGAGATGAGTCGTAAGTCTTCGCCCCCTTCACACGTTTTCTGGAAGGAGTAGAGGTTGTGGATGGCGCTGATGCATGTCATTGGATATAGATCTCGCAACGTTTCTACCAGCGCTATTCGACGAGTTCAAGGATACACTATGATCATCGTAAAGTCCAATGAAAGAGAAGTCAATTATAAACAATCGCAACTTGTATATATCTATATTTATCTCGATGGTGGGGGGTATCTTGATACAAAGTCGAAGAACGAAAGCAGAGAGAATGTACATAATCGCGGGAAATAGGAAGCGAATGAGAAACATTGACAGGGAGTTATCCGAAGGAAGGGGTAAAATAGGTATATGTCAAGACGACCAACGGCAAAGGGTGGTTGGGTTCGAAAATACAGAAGATCGTCCACGGAAGTGAGGACGGGTCGGATCAAGGGACGAATATATATGTACCAGCTGTAGAGAACAGGGGTATCGAAAATCGAGGTTCGGGTCAAGGTGAAAGTCATTCATGAAACGTCGTGATCGAACAGACAAGATAACGCAACGCAAAGCGAAAATTCGTAAAAGCACAATACAGTGAGACATCACCGCCCATTCGTTGGCGCATTATTACTAAAATAACTCTGATCAATCTTCAAAATCCACTCCACCTTCTGCGCCTCCGTCCTCGCCGCAAACAAGAACGTATTCTGCGGTCCATAGATAGCAAAAATGTTTGATCGTCCAACATTACTGTTACCCCGCGACGACGAAAATCCATTCGACCCTTCAAACAGACGCGCAAAATCTGGGTCGTGATCAACGCGCGCGTGACGGAGGTTGATGGTGTTTATTTCGTCGCCGTCGGGGACGGAGTAGACATGCAGATAGGACCCACGAAGCTCAATGAATCGTCGGATCCAGCGCGTGCTGTTGTCGTCGTCTGGCATCATGAGATAACTCGCTTTTGCGATTGTGGCGTTTTTGCTTAGTGTTTGCACGTTGGCGACGTAGCGGGGTGTTGAGGCGTGCTCTGAGGCGGAGGCGCTATCAGACTCGAGGATGGAGGGTACTTTGGAGACGTTTCCGTTGGTGGGCTGTTCGGTGTTGGTGTTTACAAGGATTATTTCTGTGGGGTCTTTGCGCGTTGACCATAGATTGAGGTAGCGTTGGACGAGCTTCGTTTGTCGTTCAGATAGTTCTTGGTTTCGTAAGGGTGTTGACCGACCGCTTCCTTTGGCTGGTGAGTGTACAAGACTGGCCGTTCCCAAAGCGCCGCGAGCAGCTTCTAATTCAGCTGCGCGCTGTCTTCGCTTGCGAGAAGCAATAAAGTCGCGAACTAAGGAAACTTTGCGTGGAGACCAGCTTGTGAGCAGTTCCTCCCCCTTGACGTAGTCGTTTTGAGTGTTCATGCGCCAGAGATCTGCAGCCCGTTTTGCGGAGACGGGGCGAATGACAACTGAGAACATGCCGACGGTGGAATGCACCACTCGGGTGGAACTCCAAATATGTCTGAGAATTGACTGAGGGCGGACATAGTTGCGTCCAAGAACCACAAGTGTTTGATCTAATTCAAAGACGATAGGCTCTTGCACACGCGAAGATACCAAGTCCCAGCGCAACGAAACTTGAACACGATACTTCTCAGCCGTAGTGCGATCCATGAGAAGCGAACCATGAAGACTAGAGTCCCATTGTCCGATAATTGTCACATTCGAAGTTCCATCTGCATTATCCTTGATCATCGGCTCCTGCACCAACCGAAGCGGGACATCGGGAGTTTTGAAATCTTGATCAGGTATCTTGCCCCATGGATCCAGTAACCGGACCGACCCAACCCGCAGATTCGTAACGTCTTCCCAGGGGAAATTCTCCGTAGAACTGTGGGTCAGATGAATAGCAACTCGTCGTTGCAAACCCTGATGCAGTTGATATGTGCCAGCATCCATGCTACTATTCTGCACCACCTCGACAGGCAAGTATTCACCGCTTTCCGCAAGTTCCAGAATTTGGATCCGAGCAAAGACATCGTGGCGTTCTTCAGTGAAAAATTCCGTCTCGGCAATTCTGGGTGTCTTGCGTTTTGAAGGTGCTGGCTTCTCAGACGAATCACGCATATCGTCCCAACTAAGTAACTTATCCAAGTGCATTGACGTCACCTTGGCATATATGCAGACCTTCAACGAAGCAGTGCGTGGACTCGACAGTGGCAAACTCATACTGTGCACACTCTCAAATCGAACGGGATTCTCGTCAAAGTCGCTGATCATTTGCGTAGTTGTAGCCCCTCCTTCTTCAGATACGCCGGGTACAAAAAGCTGAGCATGGACCTCTGTACCCTCGCGTTCGGCAAACCCAGCCATGTCCCGCATGACGACGTTGAACTTGAGCGTAGAAGAAGGACCCTGTGCCGAGGATGGCTCAAGGGAAAGTCGAAGGATACCAATAACGCTTTGTGTATAGGGAGAAACTACCTCCACAGAGAAATCTTGGACACGCATCTCAAAGACAGCAGTCAATGGTATGTCTGCATCACCGACCAGTGAAAAATACGCTGGACAGGTCTCGGAAAACGGGTTCTCGAGTTTGAAATGTTTAATGTAATCCGGGCGGTCGATATACTGGTGCATCTGACGCATTGCTTGGATCCGCTTTTGAAGTTTCTCGATTGACCAGAGATGGATGACGCAGTGTTTGAAATCGATAACGCGGACACAAACACATGGCTTTTTGACTGTATCGAGCGCGTCATCGTCTTCACCAGATATACCGTTGAGAACGAGGTCGTACGAAGATACCATGTTGTGCCCTTCATCAATAATAGCGAATTGAAAAACGACATTCTTATCCATTATCTGACTCATCACTTGGGCCTCTTTTAACAGCGAAGCATGCTGGAGAATCGATTCGGCCATGCGGACATAGTTTCGTTTCGACCAGAGCCGAACAACAGATTTAGCGATTTCAATCTCCTTATCGTCCAATTTGGCGAATCCATTTTCGTAGATTCTCGGAACGGGGTGGCCCATTTCTTTGATATGAGTTTCATATTGCTCTTTCTGTTGTTTGAGCTGTTTTTCGAATTCAACCTTGGCTGACTGCAGAGCCTCTTCCATACGAGTTCTTTCTTGTCGTAGTTCCTCCACGTCAACATGAGACGCGTCTGCCTTGAGCTTCTCCTGAAATTCGCCCTTTTGTTTATCAAGCTGACGTTGCATGTCGTCTCGCGCTGCTTGTAATGATGAATCCCCTTCCTCTTCATCAATCTGCCGAGGAGTTCCGGGCATCGTGATCGCCGTATCAAGAGAGAAGTTATCAATGGTCCCGTTCGACATATACTTATCGCGTACAGGAAACGAACTGAGCGAGTCTGTATCCTCTTCATTTTCCAGCAAACCACGACGGACTGCACGAGCCTTTTGCACATCATCAAATAGCGCATCCAGCTCGTCGTCATTGAGATCAGAAATCTTTTGATCAGGCCCGAGGATCGCACTAGCGGCTTCTCGGCGAGCATAGAACCAGTCTGCATCTCTTCCATTTCGGTTGGGTATTGGGGAGTCCGTTCGACCGACCTCGCCGTCAATTTCTGACCCGGTCTTGCTAATCGTACGGTCATGGGTTCTCGCCGGAGCAGGAGACCCTAGCTGGCTGGTCGTGACTGAATGTCGCAGCAAGCTCTGTTCCACCCTTTCAGCACGGGCTTCCTCTGGGTGATTGAATCGGAAGATATGAAAATCACCAAGAATGATACGACATCCACTTCGGAGACGAGTTGGTTTCTCAATGCGTAGACCGTTGACCATGATCGCAGCTCCTTCGCTTGGTATCAGCGTTACTACGTTGTCCACATTCCGAAAGATACAATGTTGTTGCTGAATTTTGGACCCGTTTAGTCGAATTTCCGCTCCGTTGTCCTGATCAACATTGCCCACTCGAGTTTCACCTGGTTTGATGTTATAGACAAGACATTCTGTCAAAAGTGGATCGTCGCTCAAATTGACCAAGTGAGGCATTTTCTTTGGTGTACTGAGTCCCACGAATCCCTTTTCGATACTGATACCCAATTCTTCCAACGCAGCTTCTCGCTCTTTTTGAATCTCCTCTGTTTTTGCCAGCTTCTCCTCCCATGTTTGATTCAGATCCTTGTATAGCTTTTCACTCTGGTTCAGTTGTTCAACAATCTCGGCCTTGCTGACCTTCTTGATGGTACCGTCAGGCTGGGCGATGGAAACAATTTGTTGATCCAAAGGCGTATCAGGCGGGTACGATTCCTCCATCGGAGCGCCACCTGTTAATGCACCACCTGCACCACCACCAAGTTTGCTTCGCAATTGGGCCAATTCCTCTTTCAATTCGCGAATCATACGAGCATTCGGGTCTTCGTTAACAACAGCATGATTCTTAATACGTTTCGCCGAATCTGCATATCGCAATGTACTTAGTGTCTCGTCAAAGTTGATATCTGCGGGAGAAATGGCAGCAATCATGGCAGTCATTGAGTTTCCTCCGAGAGAATCCTTCAACAGCCACGTCAACACGGAATCACGATATGGTACCAGTGCCCCTTTCTTGCCTTTACCGGACGACAAATCGGCAAGAGCAGCAATGACACGACCCAACGTCGAAAGTGATCGATTGATTTCCGCACCTTCCTTCAGTCGAGCACCCGTTGCTCCTGTAGAAGTCGCTCGCTCGGAACCAGCCAAATCGACCAAACTAATTTTCGCGACCTTTTCTGTATCCATAGTGGTTTCCGCATCGTGTCGTTTCTGAGTCAAGGTAAGGGTAAACACAGCGTGCGATCGACTGGATGTTTCGTTCATGTTGGTCGCAGCAACCGTCCTAGCTTTGTTACCCTCGTCCATCAAATTGTCAATCTCCGCGAATGATCGCACTACCAATTTCGCCAAATCCTCCACATACGGACCGGTCGACGGATGCTCTCGCACTTTCAAATTCCCCTTCGTCGCTGGGTTGAGCAAATCGCGAACGCGCTCGTTATAAATCTCCAAATATGACACTTCCACCGTACACGTCAAATTCTTATCTTCCTGTAACGTCGCAATCCGCTTAAACATATCCTGACAAATCTTCGGAATAACACCATGCTCCTTGCCATAGCCCATCATCGAATACGATTTTCCGGAACCCGTCTGACCGTACGCAAAAATACAATTGTTGTAACCCTGAAAGGCATTGTCGAGAAGCGGGACACCCAGATCGCTGAATAGATCTTCTTGTCCGGCGTAGTTTGGTGATGCTTTGTCAAAGGACCAGTATGATCTGTCGAATGCGAAGGACTTGGGACCGTCGCCCGTACCTTTCATGCCACCTTTGGATATTTTCTCGGAGGCGCCAGGAGGGGGTATGAGGACGGTCTGGTTTCCTTTCATTTGCACGATACATTTTGCGCCGCGGTCGATTTCTAACCACCGCCATCGTTAGTTTTGTTATTAGTCTAGGAATAAATTATCGGGGGGAGGAACAAACGTGCCTCGACTGTTAAACGGCCGCACTCGCACCACTACCTTGATATTTCCACCACCGGCTGGAGCCATTTTGACTGCTTATGTGTCTTCCATGCACTGGACTATCCGACGTAGAAATTCTCGAGACTCGGTGTCTCTCCCGGAAGCCGGGCGTTGCGTAGGATATTTCAACACAATATGGCCGTCGAGTCGCGACCGCGACCACAGATAGTTGTGACCTTCGATCTAGTTGTAGTAATCGTTCAGAGTATCGGTTGTCGTATGTGTATCAAGTCAGGCCGAGCTCTCTCCTTACTCCGCGGTGTCAACACGGAAGCGTCATGCGGAATGGACAAAATTCCCGTCGCGTCGTGTGACGTGAGCGTTGGGCGATCGATAGCGGACGTCGGCGTCGGTTGAATGTCACTATGAGAAGCACGTCTCGTTGCAGCAACGAGGAAGTAGTTGTATTTGTAGGCAATGTTGTTGTCTAATGAATATTGTTTGGTTGCCTTCTCAGGAACGGTGTAAATCGAGCCACACAGACCACGGCCAAAAGGGGTTTAGCGGCATCTGATCCCCGTGCATTTCCATGTGGGTCTCTGCCACACTTTCCTTCTTCTCTTCTTCTTCTTCTTCTTCACTACATTTGTACCGACTGGGATAGATGGAGAACACCTTACCTGTAGGAGAAATAGACTGGAGCTAGTATCCAGCTACTAAGGTACGTCCTGGGCCTAAAAGACGCAAGACTCGGCATTTCTCACGAGTGACGGAATATATATCTAGTGTCTGCATACACCCCAGGTAAGTGTTGCTGAAGATGATCATGGATTCTAACGAAATCAAGCATTAATGCTACAGCAGCTATATGTTCATGATTAATTAATTGACATAGGAAATAATACAAAATTATCTTCACAACATTATACACCGAAAGCGTCCATGACCGTTCTACATGTATCAGCAAACATCAATCCGTCAAGAGAAAGCCTCATCAATGGCTACGACTAAGACCCAATCGTCCCTTACTCGTTGCTAAAACACCTCTATTAGCCTCCAGAAGTGGATTCACCCACTGTTGCTGCTCTTTTTCTTCCGACCTGACCGGGAATGAAGTGCCCCCTATTACGCGTTCCGTTAGCAATGGACAACAATCCGAGCAGACCCAACCTGGGAGAAGAAGGACATACCGATCAAAATAGGCTGCGAATTAACATAAATATTCTCATGGTTTCTTCGGTCTGCCTTGTAAATCTCATGGAAAATCACCATATGCGGATGTTGCTTGACAGTGCGGTTCCACCAGTCCCAACCTTCACGATGAACGGGACTCTCGGCAAAGGCGTGGAGACCCTCCGTATTTCGCCAGTAGCTAACAGTCATGATTTCGTTGGATGTTTGGCCTTGACTACCGATATACGAGCTGATGCCCAGGAAGCCGTATTGTTCGCGACCATCGGGGTTGTCGAGGGATTTCACCATGGCCATGAAGTGGTCTGCTGTATCTTTGAAGCCGGGGGCTAGCATTCGTAGGGGACTGTCGTCCACGTTAGTCGGATGATTTTTTGCCAGTTGAGAGATTACCTAGGTAGGAAAATTACTGGTTTGATTTGAACCCCAAAAGCAAAACCACAACACCTCCTTGACCTGGCTCCGTGGGCATGTTCCCATTTATATCAGGTATCTGAACAGTCGATTTTCCGGGAATCACTCTTGCCATTGCGGGATTGGGGATGATGCCATAGATTTGCAGGGCTGTTTTGCAGACGCTATAGGCTAAAAGTGCGAATAGGCATGCGGCGAGATAGTGTGCACTTTTCGGTAGAAGAATTGATACCAGCGCATATGCGGAGGCTCCCATGATCATCCATGTTTTGAGTGTGAATTGATCACGCATTATCTGAATTGGCAGATGTAAGTACATTTTCGTCTCTTGTGTTGGAGAATGGGGTTGTGTGACGTACTACGTCGCCAGTTCCTCCTCCTGATGCCAATAATGACTTTGGCATTGCCTTGAAAGGTTCAAAGACGGGTTTGAAAGACATTTTGATATACAATTCTTTTTTTTTGTTCTTGATTGGAGTTGACCGAGTTGATTCGCGATGGTATTTGTTTATATCTTACTTGAGCTTGATGTTTGATGGTGTATAGAATTCGACTCTGAGTAACTGCGATTGCGCCCGGTTTATATACAAATTGATGTGACATTTCGTGCTCGTACGAGCGCAACAACAGATATCGCAATTGACCCGAAAGTCAGCACTCAGTCATGGTTGGCCTTATTTTTGAGGTTAAGATTGGTCCTGATTGGAGCTTCTTTGTTGCGGACGTAAGATTCGGCTGCAATGGAGCCGATTTGGCCGGACTCCGAGCCAATCATATTCCTGGGCTCGGGGTCTCGGAGAGTCAAGAACTATCAGAGCTGGTCGAGACAGCGAGGATGATATGCTGTAGCCTGGAGATGTAGCACGGGGGATTAATGAATGTGGCCGGCATCTATTTTCAGATACCGCAACAAGCACAATATCTTTGTTGCAAGTCAAATATTGTAGAACGTGGTCAATTCGGAACATTGTTCTTCCGCAATCCGGCGACGGAGTTAAGATGTCCAGGCACCAAGGCCACCAGGCTGCAAGGCATGCAAGTCATCTCGGCCCAACGTTCGTCCTTCACGACGTCATGGCTCACATTTAAGCTTAAGTTAAGCGAGACCTATATTTGTTTTTCCTTCGATCATACTACATTCATAATATTTATACGAAAAATAATGATAATCATGCATGTTTCGTTCATATTGAAATTATTAACGGTGCTGAATCTTGGCTGAGTGTTGGTGAAGATAAGATTAGGGTTAGGGCTATCTCGTCTATCCCCATTGCTTTCATCTGTCAATGATCATCTCAGATATATGTACTACTTTTCTCGATCTATGAGAAGACTATCATCCGTCCATCAGCTAATTCTCCACAGCTTGCCTAACTACGTACACGAATCTTGGAGAGGACTGAAAACGACTCTCGTCATCAGCCTAGGTCTCTAGTCAGCTGCACGAGTGAGTTGGCACGGCTCAGATATTAACGAGTTTCTTATATGTGGGTATACATTCAATATACAAACCTAAACAGCGACTCGAGGACTTGGGCTAGAGGAATACAAGTTTTTATCTCTTTATTTTATACCTACCTAGGTAGCTAGTGTATGGGGCAGGTAGATGACAACGTTCTTGGTGAGTTGTTCGACCCACTGTACACGACATTGCAAGTTTCTAGCAAAGAAGTATAAATAGAGGCACCGCCACCATGGCAGTTGTGTAGCAAGAAACATTTCTTTTGCTCTCCACTTCCTTGAGTTGTCTGACCCGGGTAGATACTTGTCCTCGGATAATATGGACCCAGTCGAGTTACACTGTATACAATGGCGATTGGTTATCAGGCATTTACTTAAACTAGGACTATATTGCAACTATGGTATAGACGTAGAGTGTGCGTTATCAGCGGCTGTGTGCATTGAGAGTTGGTCATATGACATGACATGAAAGTCGAGGAAACGCTGGTGCCTCGATAGCTGCACATTACAACAAGGCAAAATTGCTGCAGATAAGCATATGTGTAGCAAGCTGAATGCCTTGGACTCAGCTGATGCAGGTACTTGAAGCGATGGCAATGAGACGAGCACGTTCAGGGCATTCAGAATGACAGGAGTAGCCCCGGGTGGATCATTCCCTGATTGTTGAGCAGCCAGTAAAGATTGATGAGTACTGTTTTAGCCACTTAGATTGGTTCTCATGGTCGAAAAACTGTTACTATCGACGATAACCCGTGTGTACCCTCCTATCAGAACCGAGAAACAACGTATATCGCTCTCATTGGACTCTAGATATGGGGCTGGCTGTGCTTCCAGCTTCAAAACGAAGGACGTAATGGCATGTTCGCGTAAACGTTTTTCAAGATAAATGACCGTTTTGTGACAGCACGACGAAAAACGTAATGATACCATGTAAAACGATCGCGTATCATACAGATACAGAGAAACCGTCATGATGGTATGTCGTAAAACGTGACTAGCTCGTGACAATTCAGTCAATACAGCGACAATGGAACTGAGAAATGGGTACAGGTGAGCACGCTAGTTTTTACCATTTCTCAAGTCAAACCCTTGAGATACCATTGATATGCCGTCTCATTGGGCGTCCAGCCCTGTCGAGTGATGGCCATTGAAAAGGAGAGCCTGCCGCACTGGGTATCCCCGATTGGTGACTTCAATATCACATTCAATAGATGTCACAGATCCCACTTCACAATATCACATTGTAGTATCCGATTGGAGGTCACGGTAGGACCGTACTCCGGAGTTTACTTGTTTCATGAAACTCTTCTTGCCATCCTCCTCGTGTCAACTTGCTCGGCATATGGATGCTACATCGCTGCCTCAGAAGTGTGATTTGCCTCGACGGTCTCGGCCAATAGTCTTTTCAAGAACAGACCCAAAAAGTACGAGCAGTATCGAAGAGGACGGTGTATTCCAACGCGTCATGTCATGTCTCCACTCGTATCAGGTAATTACCCTCTGCGTCTGTAATATTGATGCTCAAAATGAGGTGTAAGAGACCGTACAGACGACGCCCAAGAATTAATACAATGCAATAGTGTCCCTTAATCGAGCACTAACCCCGAATAGATAGCAAAGGCTTCATGTCCCGTGATACATTGACATCAGGTTGGCCTGGATTGTCCATGGTCCTTTGATTCGTCAGTGAGATGGTGATCACTGATGCCTGTTGACTGTGACGACACCAAATGAACAGCGAATTGACGTAAACCTGTTTGGACAAGTCACGTTCTGGCAATTCTTGGTCCCCGTCTCATTCCAATACTGAATCTTCTCCGACCCAGCAATCACCGTTCACACAATTTTCACAAACTCATCGATTTCATCAGCTTCATACTGCGAGATCACAGGCCCAGGCTGCAGCAGCGGCGATTTTGAAGAAGAGAGCTCGAACCACTCCATTGCAGATTCAGCCTCCCACAAGCCACGACGGACAGTCACCGCAGCAGTACCCTCGCACTGAGCCCAACCCTTTGTCATGGCTTCATATACGTTGGTTCTGCACTCAACAACCAAATGGGTCCGTCGAACGCTCTCGGTTAATATCCACCGTCTCCATGATCCACGGAGGGTATCGTATTCCTTGCCAAAATCGGTTTCTGCCGCCGTCTGAAGGGAGTTTTGTGCTCCGCTGTAATTTTCGCAGTCTGCCGTATCTCAACTACCTACTGTCGCATGGTCGGAAGCTGTTTTTCGGCGGAGGCGCGTCCGCGTATCGAGCCCTCGAATAGTCGTATGGACAGGCATACAAAAAATGCCTGGACACACGCCAGATGTGCTACTATACCAGGTGCATCCCTGGTTGGAGGTGGAGTCTGGCGAATGAGAACATTGCACCGCTCCTCAGCAATCTGCAGTATCACATCTTCCACCGCAGAGGTCCTACTAATATAACTCGCAAAAGTTGTGAAAACATCCCGAACACACGAAGGCACGCCCGTACCGTACAATGGTCGGTTAATGAAGCTACTGTGCCCCTTTTTGACCTAAGATTGCAGCGTTTCATCCACAGACCGGACGAAAGAGTGCAGCGCGAACTCGATGTCGACTACACGGTCCGCTTCTTTTAGAAGGCGCTTCACGACCCAGGCCTCATCTTCTATGAACCATTCGGAGCCGATAGGCTAGTTGCAAATGCCGAAGTGGTAAAATCGATGGAGGGGTTCGGACTCCTCGTGTCCGTTAACGCGAGATCCGGTATGTTAGTGACCCCTAGTCCATTCCATAGGTCAAAGCCAAAGCTGTTCGGTAAGTCATAAATTTCTGGACAACCGATTGCTGCTGCTATTCCCAAAGATGACTGTTGTCATACACTACATGCTGATCTTTTCGGGTTTCTTGACTAGCAGATAAACGCAGTCCACATCTCGGTCCAAACACCTCTGACACTCGGGAAGTTGTTTGTCGCATTTTCGCTTAGATACTGCGCATGTCATGCAGGCTTTAGGCGCAAGCTGGTCTGCATTGTGCTGTTTACTGTCGATACCTTGAATCACTACGCTATAGTCAGTCATCTTACGCGTGATGCGACGCCAAATTGTTTTTTGTCGAGTAAGCGCTATGCCAGATGGGGATGTTTCAGCTAACAGTTTCAATTTTGGATTGTATATTAACCCTAACCCTACTCGTTCTTCCCCATCCATACATATACCTAGGCATAGCAAGATCTAGAATAGAGCTTCGAAGGACAGCCAGGAGCGTGTCTTTCTCGACCTACTTTGGCATCTTTGCACTAGATTGTCGGTACATAATGAAGCAAACTAGGCCAACGATTCTCTATTAGATAGCGCTTCGACCAGATATATAAAGCATGGGTTATGACGGAAGGAAACAGGGGTTGGTGCAGAGGATCGATATATACATCTGTCCTGGCCAACACCATACAGAAGTACATTGATGTAGAAAAAAAGAATTCATTGGCTTAACGACAAGGAGTTCCATTTCAGAGACGAAAGCATTTGCCCTAGGGCAACAATACCGAAGCCCTAATTCAGGAGCCGTCGCCGGCACCCCCCAAAATCTTCGACTCACTGTCTAGTTTCGCCCAAATACTTTTTAAGATATAGAACGGTTATTCGCGCCGTCTAATTGATACTCTTTCGTGAAATTTGAAGATGCAGAGGCCTCCGCAGTAATAGATTGGCCCTCAAAGGGGTACTTTCAGGAGTATTACGTACAGTCAGAACCTGGGGCATCCTGATACATTCTTATTCGCCTGTGTGACCACCTCTATCGCTATATACCATATGAGGGACTGTTCTCGCCGACGCACTCCTCCAGAGGAAAGATTAATAGCAACAGGAGTGCCGCACTATGCAAGCTAAGTATATCACAGCGACGCCAGAAACGAGCAATGGATTAATCTAGCATGCATTGCATGGATGTTGACTGACCATCATACGCCTCGCGGATTTCGGATCTCTGTTACAAGCTCGGCAGCAATCCATACTATGGTGAGTGGTGTCGTGTCAAAATAGTTACTCCCGAGGTCCAAGGTGGACGGGCAAGAATACAAGAAATTGCGTGCCACACACCAACCTGGAACTCCACAATATCCAATATAGGTATATTTATATTACCGGAGTAGTGGCCACGACTAGGATACAAGCCGCGTAGCCGTTAAATAAAATAATCAATTAGGCAATAGATTAATGGTTAGCTTTCACCTGGGAGATAACTTGAGCAATTTAGCCAATCCGAAACAAAGAGTTAATGACCAACATCACGTCCCTAGCAAACAGCTAGACCATCGTAGAAATATAAGTAAAAAAGGCCTCCTTTCCTCTCACCCAGGAAAAAGGTTGCAAGTCGTGGATCCGAGAGTAGTAACAACATCGGCGTTGGTTTGACAGCGTTTAAGCGTCGATCACCTTCTCGGTGACGATACCATCGCCTCGAACCAAGACCTTGTCGACGTGAAGAGAGGCCTTGACAGGGTTGGGCTGGTTGTAGACCCACTCGAGTTCTTCTAGGGTACGGCCTTGAGACTCGACACTGTTTCGGAGAGAAGAAGTGTTAGAGGGTTGATGGGATACTAGAATGGAGAGGGGCAGGAAAGGAAATACTCACCAGAAGAAATACCACAGGACAGTTTCGATAAAGTCCCAGCCGACGAAAATCCATACGTAGTTGTACTGGATATTTTGGAGCGCGATAGGTCCAGCGTACAAGTTGATGAATCCAAAGATGTTGACAACCAAGCCGTACATAGCAAGACCTTTGGCGCGAAGACGAGTGTCAAGAGCCTCGGCTGGAACAACACCTTGTAGCGGTGTATACGTGAATGAGTTTGCCGTGTTGAAAAGGAAGAAGAAGGCAAGAGCGCCCTGTGCGAGACGAGGATTGGTAATAACATTGTTGACTGTCGCTTTAGAAAGGGCATTCTGCAGAGCTGCGTTGATACATAGCAAGATAGCGCCGACAAAGGTACCCCAGACAAGCACCTTTCGGCGCGGCATGCGGTCAGTGAGAGACATAGCGGTCAGAGCTCCGGTGGCGGACACAACCTGGTTGACGACTGTGAAGCCGAGTTGTTGGAAACTAGAGGTGTAGCCCAGGATGTTGAAGATAGAGGTGTTGTAGTAACCGAGACCGTTGCCTGAGAACTGACCGAAGATACCCATCATGATAGCCTGCAATGTACGCCAGCGGCTGTTATGGGTGGAGAAGAGCGGGCGCCAGTCCCAGATACCCTTGTTGTACATGGCGTCCTGGCGAAGATTCTCCTTGATTTCTTCCACTTCCAACATGACCAAACGAGCGTGGCGGTCACCGTTACCGTGGTATTTGGCCAAGATCTCAATAGCTTTCTCGGTCTCATCCTTGGCCATCAGATGACGGGGTGACTCAGGCATGAAAAAGACAGAGGCAATGACAACGAGGCAGGTGAAGCATTGAAGGATCAGGGGGATTCTCCACGAGTAATCACTGTTGATATACTGACAGCCATAGGTAATGAAAGCTGCAGGAATAGAGCCACCGAACCAGCCACAGTTGTAGAAACCCACTGCACGGCCACGCCAGTGTGGTGGAGCAATCTCGACTGCGTAGGCTGGGGCGGAGACGGTCATGAACATGATTCCTCCACCAAGGACAAACCGACCGACGATGAATTGGGCCACGGTGTTGGCAGTCGAAGTGAGGATAGCGCCAACGATGATGATGACAGCGCCGGTGAACATGCCCACACGACGGCCAAATTTGTCACTGACATATGGCGCGAAGGGGAAAGCTGCGATGGAACCACTATTTTCATTCTTTATGAGAACATGACTCTCTCTGGGGATTTCTATTCGCTGGTAAAACTTACATGCTGTACAAGGCACTGAGAAGCGAGGTCTTCTGACCGACAAGTCCCGAGTCAAACTTGGCCTTGAAAAAAGGCATGGCTAGGATGGAGCTCATGAGAGAGCCGTCGTAGCCATTGGCGCAGGAGCAACAGAAACAGACCGCGATGAAGCCTACGAGAAAGCACGATTTAGCACATCTCCTTCAATTAATTGTATCGGGTAAGCAACACTCACAGTAGAGCTGGATAGATTCTTTACTCCATTGCTCAATGGGAGTTTCCTTGATAGCGGCAAACAACTCGGCCTACGATGAAGTGATTTCAGTTGGGTGATCTTTTCCATATTGTGCAGACATGACTTACGTTGTAGACCTCCTTTGCTTGCACGTCATCGCTCACCACGGCCGTCGTTGCCACCTGGTTCGGCTCAACATGGACAGCCTCGACGCCGTGTTCCTCCGGTTTCGACATTGTTTGGAACTGGACGATTTTGTCTTCGCCAAGATCAATGCTTCTTGTAGCGTTGCTCCGGTCGGGCGCGATCTCGGAATGGGCAAAGCACAGGATTCTGTGTAGGAGCTTAGTGAAGCAAGGGAAGTATCACGGTGCAGCGAAGTGTTCTCATATTTATATTTCACTACAGCGCGCCAGCGGTTTCATTCAGTTCGAATTGAAATAATATTGCTTTCCCCGCAAACCATCTCCAGATACCTTAAGCTGTCCAGGAGTGGTCGCGTTCCTAGAGCTCGTGTTGGATGCATACAGCTGTCGCGGAATGTCGGCTTGTCGACTGATGAATCCCCTACCTTAAATTGCGCCTCAATAAGTGGCTCCGAGTCATGGCGGCTGTAGACGCACCCACTCTCCAACACTTAAAAAGGTTCTGGAACCATTGGGGCCCCGGGGATTGGATCAATAGATGAATCGATCCCCTAGTTGCGGGGATTTGCTTAATCGACCGCGATTGCTATAAAAACCTGAACGGCGAACCGATGGCGATATGATTATTATGTCCAGTCTTCGACTTGGACTCGGTGAGTCGGTATGCATCCCCAGATTGCCACTTTAATAGTTTGTTCACTTAATTTATTTCCTGGTGGAACAATTCCACCGCGCTTCCCCATCGACCAATAGCTAGGGTCATTCAACGGGGCCCCGTGTTGACTAAGACCTAAGCGACTAGGTAGTTAAGTCATAAGATAGATACAAACGTGGTCTGGTGTTTGCTCAGTGGTCAGTGCTCACATCCCCAGCCAGCTCATTTTCTAATTCCTTTTCTCCCCAGACTCAGTTATCTTATGTTAGCTGTTGGCTACCTAATCATAGTATCAAGAAAACTATTGGATCAGGATTCAGCTCGCGTCAAAATATACTTTCCAACAGGCATAACGCCTTCAGTGACTGCAATTTCGGAGCAGGTAAAGTGTAAAAGACCTCGGTCGTTATCCCGATCATCCGTCAGGATAAGCGAGTGGCGGCGATTCTCAGTCACTTTTGGAGCTCCTTTCGGGATATTATCTGAGAGGACTAGTCCTCTTTCTGCTAACTGGCCTTAATAGCAGTCATGTTATAGTTTTGCGCGGAGGATTGCAAATTTGCAGGTCATGCCAACACGGTTTTACCCAATCAAATCACTCCTAGCTATAATCACTGAGCATTATTGCCAGGAGAACACAAATCAATACTGCCCAGGTGTGATTTGACTCGTCCTTGGTAAGAAAATTTTATCTTCCAGCTCGAGGGTGGAGGCCTGGCATCCTGATCACTCGTCACTGGAATCATTGTTTTCCCTGTTTTGCTTCCTTGGACCTTGGTAAAACCTGCATATGCCTACGAAGTACTTTGCTACAACAATAAAGTAGCGTCCCTCAGATTTGGTGTTGTGACGGGCATGGGATAGGGTTGCAACTAACAACCGAGGTCAAATGCTGTAGGGTTATCTTCTACCCTAACCCTGGATCATTACGTGGTCCCTTTATCAGTCCTGCCAGTTGCTTGATCTGGTTAATCAACGTCCGTTTCGTCTGTGGTACTGTGTTCTGTTCATATGAGCGTATACCGGATGGAGAGCCTTGGATTAAGCCATGCTTTGCAGAGTGCTTTTTCATCAGATGACGAGTCGGATCGATTATCCACCAGGAAACAAGACTGGCATATCTTGATGAGAACAATGGGAAATGGAAGAAATGAAGATAGGTGCCCGTTTTCTCATTCTTTGTTCTTTGAAGTCATTAAGCTGTTCTGACTCGTGACTTGCTGACTGTTATTGTATGAACCCGGTGCTGTTTGACGCAAAAGGTACCTAGGTAATGTTGGAGTCAATTTGAAAAAAGGAAAGAAAGAAACCGTGCGCATATTAGATGACCTAGCAGGTAGGTATCATATATATATAAGAATGGCCACGTAGTGCGTGGCCAAAGAAAGGGGCGGTAGTTTTGACAGGTATGTAGGCAAACTTTTTGATCTTCGAAGTATATGATTGTTGTTTGAAGTTAATTAGAGGTAAATTCTGGGAGATGTCCTAGCTATTTATGCTTGAGATCCTGGTACACGTCTACTGTATGCAAACATGACAAACTGATAAGCACTTCCTGTTAGCCTAAAAGTAATTGGCTCTTTTATCCTGATATCGGATGGAGCGGCTGATTTCGCTAAACATTGTTACGATTCAGAATGTCAACAAATACTTCAAAACTTAGAGAATTGTTCAGGTATGGAAATGAAGCCCAAATAGGGTCCTTACCCCTGTCTACGAAATGAGCTACGTACCTTGAGAAGACTCTCTATTCATTCCCGGTGTTCACGGATATGTGAAAATAGCCGCCCATGAGCGATAATTGTATGATCTTTCGATCAATCCATGTGTCTGAGGTGGCTAAACATACTGGATGCGGATTGAAAGATATAAAGTTTGGAGATCATAGCCGAGACGCACAGGTACTATGCACCCCACAAGATGGGAGACGCTGAAAATGGAATCCAGAGCCGCCAGATTCTCAATCCAGCCTGCGAAAAAGAAGCACCAGCACTGGGACACGGGAAGGATGTGGATACTATGCAAAAAAATACGGGATATGGGGAACCCCAGACATTGAAAGTGAATAGCTTCGACCAGTATAAATTCAAGCTGAAAAATCCACTTATGGATGCAGATCAATATCCCTGCGGATAGCTCGTTTGCAGTTTACTTTGATCCTCTTTACAACAGCAAAAACAAGACCAGCAGCAATGGACGCTGAGAAAGAGTCGGCATTCCACGCAGAGCATGAGACCGAGAACCAGCTCGCTCATCTAGCCAACCAGGAGGACCATGAAACCGGCAAGATACAAGCCATCAAGAAGAACCCTTGGGTTTTTGCCTGGTGTCTCTATGCTGTATGGACAGTCATCCTAGTCAGCTTTGAGAATCAGGCGTCAGGAAACATCCTCGGAATTCCGGAATTTCGAAAGGACTTTGGATCATTTTTTGGTGGCTCGTATGTTTTGTCTGCGGAATGGCAGTCGGCCTTTAGCGGTGCTCCAGTTGCATCGTGAGTATTCTTATTGTTAGACTACTAGCAATATACTCGATCTGACTCTGATCACTAGGCAAATCGTGGGTGCTCTGATCTGCGGCCAATTGTCGGACTTGATTGGCCGGAAGAAAACCGTCATCATCGCTTTAGCCGTCTCGCTTGCTGCTATCAGCATGGAGTTTGTTGCTACGACCAATGCGTTATTCTTCGGTGGCAAGTTTCTGAATGGATTTGCTGTCGGCACACTACAAGCTGTGACAGGAACTTATGTGGGAGAGGTAAGAGCGCACCTGGGTATTGTCAAATAGTATTCTTTGGTATACTGACCGGCGATAGATCGTTCCTCTTCCCCTCCGTGGCTTGATGACATGTTTGATTGCCCTCTCCTACACGCTCGGACCATTCTGCGTCGCCTTGATTGTCAACAGCACTGGAACTTATACCAACCGCTGGGCCTATCGAGCAGTATTTTGCTCTCAGTATGGATTTGCTGCCATCTCAGCTATCTTTGTGTGGTTCATGCCTGAGTAAGTGCACTCAACCAAATATTGAGAAACTCGGAGTATAGACTCAAACAGAGACAACAATTAGGTCCCCCTGGTGGCTAGTCAGCAAGGGAAAAGAAGACCAAGCATTACACAGTCTGCATCGCCTCGGATATAGTGCTTCATCGGGCGAAGACGCCAAACGTCTTTCAAATATCAAAGTCACCTTGGAAGAGATCCGCCATGAGACTGAAGGCGTAACCTACCTCGAGTGCTTCCGAGCATCGAATCTTTGACGAACAATTATTTCTATTGCACCTCTTTCAGTACAACAGTTTACGGGTATCGTCTTCGCTGCGTCCTACTCGACTTACTACGCCGAGCTTGCCGGGTATAGTACCGACGCAGCATTTAAGCTTCAAATTGTGCAGCAGGTTCTGTCCATGATTGGAAATGTGATCTCTTGGTACTTGATTGATAAGGTCGGCCGTCGCGGGTTGACTGTATACGGCACTGCGGGACTGACAGTCATTCTCTGGGTGATGGGTGGTCTAGCTGTTGGCGGCTCTCCAGGAGAGCTCAAGGGTACCGTGGCCATGGTTCTTCTCTACTGCTTCTTCTACAGCGTGACTATCGGCGCCACAGCATACACTGTCTTGACAGAGGTTTCTACCGCCCGTCTACGCGTCAAGACAATTGCCCTTGGTCTTGCGCTTCAATCTTGCTTTGGTCTCATGTGGAGCTTCGTCTTGCCTTACCTGTTCAACCCCGACAAGGCTAATCTCGGTGGAAAAGTTGGTTTCATCTTCGGCGGCTTGTCCTTCCCCTGTATTGCCTTCCTATGGTGGTTCCAGCCGGAGACCAAGGGCCGATCATATGAGGAATTGGACGAAATGTTCACCAAGCGTATTCCTGCTCGTGAGTTTGCGAGTTATCATCCGGACGTTCAGAGAAGAGGCGAGCAGGTAAAGGCCGAGATTTATCAGTCTTAGGATTTGATGGGATAAGGCTCGACTAGGGACCTACTTAAGGGTGGCTTTGTGAGTGGAGGAATTGGAGAGCAACATTGCAACTTGTACAAACACTACTTGGCTACTTTGAGAACGACTTTGGGGGGTGGAGTGTGTACCAAATAATCAGATTTTAATATAGTCATAATGATATGATCGTGTAGAAAATGGAAGACTGTGTAGGGTACTTGGATTTGTGCAGAGTCATATAGAGCAGTGACAGTACCTAACTCGCCATGTTACGATCTGTAGGTACTCAGTAATATCCATGACCACTTTTCTCAGTTCTGTTTGAAGTCAAATAATTATTTCGCGTCAAAAAATACAAATCGTGTCCCTTTTACCTGAGACGTACTCCGTAGACACCTTGATTATCAGGCATCAACCTCTCTTCCCCGGCTTTTCCCCGCTTAACTCAACCTTTTTCCATCCTGCTTCACTTTTCAATCAACAACTCTCTCTGACTGGATCCTTAATCCATTTTCCTAATCCCATCATCAGATTTCCAACACATGTAACCATGTCCTACTCCGAACCCGCCTCAAAAAGGCGACGGATCACAGAGTCAAATTCCCTACAGATGCATCCGCAACAACTCCCAGTCTACAGCCCCGAATCAGCAGAGGCTTTCCACTCTCCTCTCAGCAGCAGCAATAGCAGGTATTACCAAGATGGCTTTTCGCATAATCCGGGCTACATTGCCTCTCAGGAAGAGTTGCGGAGTATGCTCATTATGACTGCTCAATCTGCGGCGCCGAGTCGGCGGGGGAGTCCCGTGAATGGTGAGGAGATTGAGTCGGGAGAGACTCTGCCGCAGTCTGGAAGTGGCGCAGGTAGTAGATGGAGTGCAAGAACTCATATTAGTCCGCAAGGTCAGACAACGGAATGTGAGCATGGGCGCGAGGGACGTCGTCATTCCTATCAGAGGGCGACAGATGTATCAGTGCTAGACTCGGCGACAGGGAAAGGGCAAGAACAGGGACAAGGGCAGACCATGTCCGGATGGAATCGTCGGCGAATTCAATACCTGAAAAATTATGTCGCCGAAGTTGCTCCTTGGGTATGTCACTTGAATTTCGCTTCATCTTTTCTTCTCTATGATATCTAACAGACAACATGTAGCTAGACATGTTCGATTCCCAAGCTACATTCGGCATTCAACTGCCCGCTCTCGCCCGCAATTTCCCAGCACTACTCTATGCCATTCTCGCCATTTCTGCTCGCCAAATGGAGCGAAAAGAAGGCATGCCGGACTCCTTTGAAAGCTTGGAGCTGTACCAGGAGGCAATTCGTCTTCTAAGCCCGCTCCTACAGAACCGCGATCCAAAAGTGATTGGCGCATGTGTGCTTCTGTGTTGTCTGGAGATGATGTCTGCTCGTGCGCAAGATTGGCGGCGTCATTTAGAGGGTTGTGCGGCACTTTTTAATGCTTTTAGCATTAATGGGTTTAGTCAAGGGTTGTTACAGGCTATTTTCTGGTGTTATGCACGGATGGGTTAGTTGTCTTCTTTTTATTCCATGATTTTGCTTCGGTATAATGAAAGCTAATTGACTAGATCTTTGTGGTGCTCTCATGTCGGACGGCACGCAGAGTACACTACTCCAACCATCAAAATGGCTTCCAGCAAATACTCGCGAGGAGGATGTTACTCGCATGTTTCAAGATGCCAAGTCCCCCGACATGTACGCAAACTATGCAGTATACCTGTGCGCAAAAGCATGCGAACTCGTGTCACTCCGCACCAAGTTTCTTGAACTGGGAGAGGACAATGGTTGCACAGGAGAAATTTACCATCAACGCTGGTTAGAGCTATGGGAAGAGCTGCAAAACTGGCTTGCTTGCCGACCCAGAGAGATACTGCCGGTGCAGACTGTTAACTCCAAGCCGTTTCCGCATATTCTCTTCGTCCACTGGGCAGCTATCTCTTCTAATCAGCTATATCACACAGCGTGTGTGCTTATGCTGAACATGATGCCGAAAGGGGTCAAGCTTCGAGCAAACCCAGAGGTTACTACTCCCTTGTGGCATGCACGACGCATCTGTGGCATTTCCGTGACGAATCCGCATGCCGGTTGCCTGAATAATGCCATTCAACCATTGTGGATTGCTGGAAGACTGTTCAGTCATCAATCCGAACATGCGCGGATCATTAGTCTGATTCGCAATATTGAAGCTGCCACAGGATGGGGCGCCTGCTGGAGGATTCGAGACTTGGAGATTGCCTGGGGTTACAAGGCGCATCGAATGAATCACCCCGAGAAACAAGATGAGGAGTCGCTCACAACTGATTGAGTCGATTGCGCAAAGTATTTCAAACCGCGTTTAACAAACTCCATTTTTCCTGTAACTCAGTCACATACTCTCGAATGTCCCATCCTGTTAAGCTTTGGATGCGATTCAGACCATGAATAATATCTTGCTGCTGAGACTCATGAGTCATCCGCTTGGCAGCAAAGAGAAACGACGCCAGCAAGCAAGGATCCCAGCACTCGCGACGATCGTTATTCAGAGATATACTGCAGATAAATTGTGCATGCCACAACGGCGACAGCACAAACGGAGGGAGATAATTCAATCGCACTGTACGTGGCTTGTCCAGTAGCAGCAACAACATGGCCGTATGGTAAAGCTGATTACCGAAAATACCAGCTCCATTAGTGAATAAAATCGTTGGAAAACACGAGTCGTGTTCCACTAAAGAAGATGCTAACTCCATAATAGGTCGAAATTCTTCCGGTCGTTGTTTACGCCAACGCTCGAGCTCGTTTATAAGGAGTTTCCAGCTGTCGACGCGATTGGAGCCAGATAGAGAAGTACCTTCTCCTCCGCCGTCTTTGGAAACCAACTGCATGGCTTGTCCAAGTATCATTAGCGGTCGGTGAGCGAAATTGGATAGACGCCATGTAAGTCTTGCCAATGAATCCGTCGTCTCCGGGAAGATATCAAGAGGGTCCCAGGGAAGGGAAAGCGGCAGGGGGAACCGCATCGTGTTGTCATTTGCTAGTGCACTGCTAAGCTCTGGATTATAATCAGTTTTGATGCTCTCGTTGCCTAGCTAGCTTAGTTGGGACATACCAAGTCGCAGAAATAACCAATATATCGCAGATGTTGGATTCGAAGTAGCAGCATCCATAACCAGTGAGCTAACAAGACCCATGTCTAGTGGTATGCTATCCATGGACCATGCGCGAGACAAATTGGAGACGAAGGCGTGAACCCGCCGGAGGATCGTTGTAAGTGCAGTAGTCATAAGCGAATGCTCGCCATCACCGCTATCATCGTAGTCAATTTCTAAAAAGAACGGATTTAACGAGGAGGAGGACCGGAATTGCTCTGCCGACGAGCGCCCATCCAAGTTCTTGTTACGCAGCGAGGCTTCAGACAATAAGAGAAGGGCACGCAGAATCTGCTCTGAGTCCATGGCATATTGAAATGCCGCAATGCCGAATGATTGGTACATGTCACATAGATCGAGCTGTTTATAAGTGTTAGTAAGGATATCAAACAGCAATACAGAGAGACGATGAAAGGAAGAGCCTACCCAAGGTGCAACTTCATATCGATAATGGCGGAGTAGTTCCGTGGTCCTTTCAGTAGCAGCCGGCTGGGTGATTGTCACGTTTGCATACGGATTATCATCAATCCTTGTTAGTGGCGTAGAATCAGATGCCCTCCGATCGTGATGAAAACCTATGTCTGACCTCGCACCCAAGGCTGGCGTCACGTCTTCGCTCGATATCAACGCAAGTAAACCTCGAGCGGCAAATGCGTCTTTGTCGCTTACTAAGACCGGGCTGATGACTTCAGGGTCAGAGTGTCCTTCTCTCGCAAGTATTGGGAACGTGTCATGCCGCAAGTGATCATCATAGTGATGATAAGGTGGATTGGTAGGCTGATCCTGCGGAGAGTAGAATGAAAGCCTCGGATCAAGATCAAGACCTGGACTTTCAGTTTCGCAATCGGCCCAATGTGCAAACGATGGATCACCGTGAGAGGTATGTTCGTCTTGTTGAAGTGTTGTTGTGATAGCACTGGTAGTTGGAGGTGGCACGGAGACTGGGCGTGATTCGGCGAGTCCTGGCACATCGGTGGGAGTCAAGGGTTCGTCGTCCTCCCAGGAAGAGCTCTCATTCAGGATACTTTGAGGATCTTCAGATACAAACTAGTCTCGAGAGTTAGAGACAAGCTTCTTGCATCAAACATCAATCTTCGTCATACTTTGATAGTGGAGTAAGCCCGCGGCACCTCTGGCGTAGAGACAGTGATGGCATTCTTAGTAAGAAAAGTCAATTGAGACCCGTACTGGCATTGGAAGCCCTTGTCAATGCAGTTTCGGCATCGGGGCTTTCCTTCGTCGCCTATTGTAAACTGTTAGTTGATAAATCTCGGCATTGTATTTTCGCCAGTGCCGGAAGAGATGAAAAAGAACAGACGAACATTTGCGACGACGGACTCTGCACCGAAGACAGCCAGTACGGCATCGAGTACGCCGAGGCGGGCCAGGTGTCTCAGGTTCCCCCATTGAGCGACTGAAAAGTTCAATCACGCATAGCACCTCTCGATAATGATCATGTTTGATAAATAAAGAAGATGAAGCTGTCCCCAGCGCTTAAACATGTGGGGATAAAGTCACTAATCCCAAGTGGGCTTAGCTACGCACTGTTGTGGGGAAGGTGGGATGACATTCCCAATTAGGAAGCCATAGCCACCGCTTGCTCTATTAGCCCTAACCTTCTCCTTCGGGATTATGTATTTGGCTTCACATTTTTTATTTACCTTCTCCTGCCCAGATACCTAAGCCCATTTCAGAGGGTGTCTTTATATTTTTGGCGGTCATTCTTTCAAGTCATTTTTATCGCCAGGATATTCACTTGGGAACACAATGGCTAAGACTACCGTTACCCTTGCTTCCGGCCATGATATGCCTCTGGTAGGCTTCGGTTTATGGAAAGTTCCCAAGGCCACCGCTGCTGAGACTGTCTACAACGTAAGTATCCTCCAGCTGACTGGCAATAAACTTCTCAAAGTCGATACTAACGTCAATGTCTAGGCTATTAAGGCTGGTTACCGCCTCTTCGACGGCGCCTACGACTATCAAAACGAAAAAGAAGCCGGAGAAGGGATTCGTCGCGCCATTTCCGAGGGCCTCGTCACTCGTGAAGAGATATTCATCACTACAAAACTATGGAATAACTACCATCGTCGCGAACATGCCTTGGACATGGCCGGGAAACAAAATGAGGCCTGGGGTCTCGGATATATTGACCTTTTCCTCATCCATTTCCCCTGCGCGCTGAAATATATTGATCCGGAAGTCCGCCGTTATCCTGCTTGGTGGATGGACGATAACGGAACAGTCGAGCAAGACCGTGTCCCTATCCGGGAAACTTGGGAGGCCCTGGAAGAACTCGTCGACAGTGGCATGGCACGCAGCATCGGTGTCTCCAACTTCCAGACGCAATCTCTGTACGACATCCAGACATATAACCGTTACCCTATATCCTCTCTGCAGATTGAACACCACCCTTACCTCGTACAGCCGGATCTGATCAAAATGGCCCAGGAGGCCAGCATCGTTGTGACGGCTTATTCCTCATTCGGCCCTCAGTCGTTCTTGGAATTGCCTCCAGCATTCTCCAAGAGAGCCAACGATATTCCTCTTCTTTTTGATGCGGAGCCCATCAAGGCTCTTTCAGCTAAGTATAATGTAACTCCTGCTCAGATCCTTTTGCGCTGGGCTACACAACGGTAAGCTTTCAGAACTTTACTATTTTAAATGGGGAGTGCATTCAAAATACTAACCTACGTAGTAACATCGCTGTTATTCCAAAATCAAACAATCCTTCTCGCCTCGCTCAGAATCTTGACGTCCTTGGTTTTGATCTTGAAGAGTCTGAGATTGAGTCTATCTCGAACCTCGACAAGGGTCTTCGTTTCAATGATCCCGGCTTTTACCTACCCAACCATCCTCTTCGTATCTTCGGTTAAAATTCAAGGTTTTCATATTATGGCGTCATTCAAGACGGGTAGTTGTGAATATATAGATATTAGACGAAGACGTATAAATGTCAGCTAAAAAGGTAAAGCGAGCAGATAAAACAACGTGACCATTTTTGTTCTACAAAATATATTACATAGGTACAATGATAAATTTACCTCAATGATGATAAAGAGAATCTCCTCCAATAATCTGCCTGTGTTCTATCCCTGAAGATAGCAAGCAATTAAGCATACTATGTTGAGTGGTTCTTTTCCCGATGGTGAATATGTGTTTCCAGGCCAGGGGATGTGCATGCTATCGATCATTCAGACCTTGACACGGAGCACGAGTCCGGCCTTCATGATTCGGACACATATCATAATCAATCCAGCCGCACACCCTACCACACCCCCATAAACCCAGAGGCCAGTCCAATTCAGCGGTTCGGTACCCCCGAGAATAGCACCAGCACTCGGTCCACCGATCAACAAACCGAGTCCACCAATTGCAAAACCCTGCCCAATACGCGTACCGATCATGGCCTTGTTCTCCGTAAGCATTCGAAAGCATACAGGCGGCAACGCGACGACCACGCCACTAAAGAAGCCGGTGACGATTGCCTCGACAATCATTCCTGCTTCGTTGTGCACACCGAGCATGCACAGCACTGTAACTCCCAGTATCAAAGTCATTGGTGCCATGGTATTGAATACACCAATGCGGTCCGATAGAGCATTCGGCGCAATTCGTCCCAGGACTGATCCGGCGTTGAAGATGGCCACCATGTAGAAGGCCAGGGACGTATCAGTGTAGCCGCGTTCTTGCGGGTAATAGGAGATGTAGAAGATTAGTACTGCGTTGCCGATGAAAAGAATAAGCACGCTCAGCGTAAACACGATGAATGGCCCATCAGTGAATGCGGACCAATCTATCACCGCGCGTGGCTTTGGCATACGCACCCGCATCCGCATCACGGCGAGTGGAATTATGAATGTTGCGAGGGCGATGAACCCGATGCTCCGCACAGCCCATGGGAAGCCGACTTGTCCAATAAGCCGATATAACACGATAGGGTATATTATGCCGCCGAGCGAAGAGCCGGATGACGCAATACCGACAGCGAGACCAATGCGTGTGCTGAACCAAGTTGGGATGAGAGACACGGTGGGCGTAAAAAGCAGGCCGCATCCGATACCAATGCAGAAGGCTTGTGCCAGTAATGCCTGCCAGTACTCGGTGCAAAGTGAAAGCATCATAAGACCAAAAACGACCATGAAGCTACCGGTGATAAGGAGTAGACGAAGATAGCCTCTATCGTATATGGGTCCTGCAATAAGCCCCGTAAGTTGAAGCAGGAAGGATTGGATAGAGCCGATCCAGGATATATTTGATGAGGAGGCATGAAACAGTACTCCTGACTCGTAGTAGGTTTGGAAGACCGCGAATGTATTGATCATACCCCATGTATTGAAGAACAGTACGAAGCCTGCGGCGACCTGGAGCCATGCAAGGGTTCCGCCATTAGGAGGCGGTGGTGGTCCGTTCGTGGGAGGCGAGGGAGTGTCGTCCTTCTCGAGGTTCGATTCCTTCTTTGTGCCGGTCTCATTGGTAGTATCTGTAATACTCGATTGGTTGGGTGTCCTATCTTCTTCAGGGACATCTACGACGCCTTGAGAAGCCATATCAAGACTGGGGAGAGACCTGACAACGACGGAGAAAAAAACGTGCGTAGATGGAAGACGACTGGTAAATGAAGCCCCAATACCAATTTATCTTGCGTAGCACTGCACAACAAACGAAGTCTTGGTATTCCATGACACGCTCTATTGCGAGAATATCGCAGCTTAAGTAGAACGAGCGTAAAAAGGGGGTCTTATTTGGGGTACTAAATATTCCCGGATTACAAAAACCTGTAGACGGTTTTCTTTTCCGCCGAAATTGGCGAAACAAACCTTGTGACATGATATCATCAAATGTTTTTCACTTGTCGTATCAAAAGCTGATTCATAGGCGAGCGTTAGACGTGAGGGTTACTAGGGTTAACCCAGTTCGCCCGTGACGGCGGAATAAACTATCTTAGATTACTAATCCTTACAACCTGAATTCCTCGAATCTCTCACATTTATGATTTCCGCCGTCTCGGAGATCGATCGCTTCATAATATTCTGATTCATTATCCAGCCCACATATGTATCCTTCCATGACGGTCAGCCATGTTCAACCCGTCAAGCGAAAAGCCGGCTACGGCAGTCCGCACCTCAGACACATCAGGCAAACGGCGGAGAATTCGCAAAGGGACGCGATCTTGCTGGGAGTGTAAGCGACGGAAAATCAGATGCATATTTGCATCATCGGAAGATGCGACTTGCCTGAACTGCCAGCGCCGACATGTACCTTGTGTCAGTCAGGAGGTCCCGGAAGATTTGTCTTTAGCAAAAAAGAGCAATTGGCATCTCGGCGAACGCATTGCAAAGGTCGAAGACTTGATACAAGATATCCTTGTCAGCAAAAATGTTGATTCTTCAAATCACCCTGAAACAGAGACACTGCCACAAGGTAGGGGTAGGCCTTCAAGTTCAGAGGCTTCAACGGCTCGTTCAAATGATGGATCGCCCTCACTATTTCTCGCCCCACCCACGCCTATAGAGGTAAGTAAGCTGATTATGCATTACCATGTGGATTTATATGGCTGATTCTTTTAGACTCTTACGACATCTTCTCCGAACCCAACAGTTTCCGTACCTAACTCGCAAGGTCCATCGAGACAATCCGAGTCTGAGGTCACAGTCCTTCATCACCTGCTTGCGGCTTTCCCAACACCATGGGATGCCAATATACTGCTCAAAGCGAGTGCTAAAACGTCACTATATACCAATATCGTCAACTTTCAACCGCATAGCAAGTGGACACCGGAGACACTTGCTAGACCGTACCCTATGACTGAGCTGCCCGGTCCCAACACTCACCCGATAGTAGTGGCCAGGTTTATGCTCATGTTTGCAATCACTTTACAGAGTCCGACTGGTGAAAAGTTGCATGGTCTTTCTGAGCCGAACAGCGTCATCATGCGTCGCTTGATGATGACTGTCACAACATGGGTAACCACCAATCAAGAATTGCACGGGACTGTCGAGAGTCTGATTTGTATCATGTTAGAAGGTATATTTGAGATAAATTGTGGCAGCCTTCGACGAGCGTGGGGAGTTTACCGCAGGGCAATGACAGTAGCCCAGTTGATGGGCCTTCACCGATCGCCAATACCACCATTGAAACGCATCGACCCGGGAAATGATGCTGACCCGGAGTTTATGTGGTTTCGGATTGTGTATATGGACCGCTATCTCAGCTTGTTGCTCGGCCTACCTCAGGCTTCATCCGATAAGAGTATGGGAGACATGTCTGCTTTGCAGGATGAACCACCCCTAGGCAAATTCGAGCGACAACTTACAGCCGTTGCATCCCGTATCTTGGAACGTAATGAAAGTACCTTTTCCACCAGTACAATTATGACGACACAATCCATCGACGCCGAGCTGTTGAAAATATCTAAAATTATGCCGGCAAGCTTTTGGCGCCCAGCTAACTTTTATGGGCTCACACCAGGGTCGCCGGAAACCCTGTTGGAGATATTACGCCTAGCAGTGCAGGTCTACTACTATGGCATATTGATTCAGCTGCATTTACCGTATATGATGCACGGAATCAGCGATAATAGCAAGCACGAGTACTCCAAGATCACCTGCGTCAATGCTAGTCGGGAGATCTTGATACGCTTCATTGCGCATCGAATCTTTAACCCCATGTCATCCTGCTCACGACCTGTGGACTTTTTCGCTCTCCTAGCAGCAATGACCCTTCTTCTTGCTCACATTGACGCTCATCATCATCAAGAAGCGACCAACTTCCTAGCTCACCAGCGCTTGAGTGACCGGGCCTTGTTGGATCAAACCTTGGAGAGAATGGAGGTAATCAGCAATCTGAACAAAGACGCAATAACCGATAAGAGTGCTAAGCTTCTTCGACGCTTACTTGATATTGAGGCGGATGCAGCTGAGGGGAGCAGGTACAGTGCCAGAAGTGTGACCGGAAATGGCGAGGATGTAGAGGGTGGAAGCATTGAGAAGGAAGGCGAAGAGATTCGCTTGAGTATACCGTATCTCGGAATCGTCAAGATTGCGCGCGATTGTCCAGTCTCTCGAGTTCCGGTTGAAAACACGATATCTCGGCCGCATCAGGCTCCGCATAGAGAGCCAATAGTTGCCAAATCCAACAATGCCGAGTATGTACCGAATGTGTCGACTATAGATGAAAAACGGCCGACCCGCCATGCGAATGATATGCCGCAGATTCCGGCACTCCCACCATCTAAATGGCCAGATCACCAGTTACAGGGACCCGGCTATGATGAGCAATCCATGCTAGAATACCTTTGCCCTGACCCTAACCAAGACGAGATGATTCTGCAACCAGATGCGGAAGTTCCTACAATCGCTGCCGATATCGATGAATGGACATTCCAAGGGGTCGATATGGCTTTCTTCGACAGCTTAATGCGGGGGACTTCTTTTGTGGATTCTGCGGAGTCGGAACAGGGAATTGGTGGATGAAGAGGAGTTAACAGCATTCTCAAAGCGGTAATCATAAGCACCTCTCAATGATTTTGCAACCCCACTGTTCACAGGCACCATCTAGAAATTCCAATCAGATGACTGGTATTTGCACAGTCTTCAAGAGTCCAGATATCCTTGCACATGTATGTATATGTAACTCATGTAAAATTTGTGATAAGACTTTGCCCAATCATAGATTGCCACACTGTAGGATCATTGATTCCCCAGAACTTCCTTGAAGTTTTTCTTAATTTTCATTTCTTTCATTTTTCCAACCTTCATTTTCTTGTTAGATTTTGCTGTTCTATATAGATTTTATATTTGTTGTAATATTTTCCTCCATCAGCTACAATGTCGCCCAGCATTCTGGAGCCGGCTCCCTGCTCTCTCACCGACCACATTGGAAAGACTTCTCAAAAATCGAAACCGGATGAGGCGGAGATCATACAGACTCCTCTCCCAAACCCCTCGTTACAAGTCACTGCGGACCACAATCTAAAGCAAGTTGAAGCTCCGGTTTATGCACCTCAGAAGGGCGAAGTTCTTCTGCATATCAAAGCTACTGGTATTTGCGGGTAAGTGCACCACTGCTAAACCCGACCAGGTTTTGTGAAATGACTAATGATGAGAATATTAGTTCTGACATACACTTCTGGAAGACTGGCCGTATAGGATCTCTTGTGGTTGAGGGAGATTGTATCTTGGGTCATGAAGCTGCTGGTGTGGTCCTACAAGTCGGTGAAGGTGTCACTAATTTGAAACCTGGTATGACAACTTTGCAGGCAAAAATTCAAAACAAGTAATTATTGACTGGAATCTAGGTGACCGTGTCGCCATGGAACCCGGTGTCCCCTGTAGTGACTGCTTCCTTTGCTCCGACGGCCGCTATAACCTTTGCGAAGAAGTTCAATTCGCAGGTGTATATCCTTACCACGGCTCCTTACAACGGTACAAGATTCATCCAGCTCGATGGCTACACAAACTACCAGATAATGTCTCCTACGCCGAAGGTGCTCTACTCGAACCCCTCTCCGTCGCTATGCACGGTATCCGCATGGCTGGCTTGACCCTAGGCCGCGGCGCCGTCATCTGTGGTGCTGGGCCCGTGGGACTATTAACTCTAGCGGCTGCTAGGGCTTCCGGCGCCCATCCAATAGTTATCACTGACCTCGAGCCCAGTCGATTGAAATTCGCCAACGAGTTTATCCCCAGTGTCATCACATATCAAGTCAATCGAGATCTCGACGCTGAAGGAAACGCAAAGGCCATCAGAGCCTTATTCGGCAAAGAGGACGAATATTTCGCTCCAGAGACTGTACTGGAGTGTACCGGCGTTGAAAGCAGCATTTGTATCGCGGCATATACCGCTCGCCGTGGTGGCACTGTCATGGTTATCGGTGTCGGAAAATCGATCATGAATAATCTGCCATTCATGCATTTGTCCTTGGCGGAGATTCAGTTGAAATTTATTAATCGTTATCGTGATACGTGGGCGCCGGCCATCCAGTGTCTGGACGGTGGCATCTTGAAGGATTTGACAAAACTGGTGTCGCATACTTTCCCGTTAGAAAAGGCGAGAGACGCAATGGAGTTGTGTTCTGATACTCGCAATGGAAGTATCAAGGTATTGGTTGTGGATGAGATTGATGCTACTCTTTCTTGATATTCATTTTTTTTTTTTCTGGAAATTGAATAACGTCCTTGAATACGTCGAATGACTATCGGCGCTTTTTTGAAGTGAAGCCATACTCCATGCAATCTATGGATGCATATATCATTTTCGGCCTAATTGAGCAGTTTTGCTAGTCTCTCTTAATTAAAATATTGATACGGCACTACTTCATGACGCCACACCTAATTAATTAACAATATGATTCTTGTTTATAGCTCTATTCTCAGAAATGCCTCTTCTCGATCTTATGTAGGGTTAGGGTTGCAATCCGTGGTGGTTAAGCCTGCCTGTTCTGGACGAGCGATATCCCCGCCTCATCCCACAGTGGCACAGATTACCCTTAGTAAAATGGCAATGTCTGCCGGAAAATGGCCGGTAAATATACTTCAACCTCATGTTCACGAGTAGCCAATCTTTCGATCAACTTCAAATAAATAAATCAAGGTGCAACGAAGTTGACGTGCTGATCCCTCTTATAACCTCTTTTACTGCATAACCTGATTAGACTCATCCAGTCATCAAGCACAATGGCGCTGTCTCGAGACCGACTCTTAACCTTTCCTTTGAAACCGCGTGTATTCATCTTGAGTGACATTTCAAACGAGCCAGACGATGCAGAATCACTTGTACGGTATCTGCTCTACTCCAATCAATTTCAGACGGAGGGACTCGTGGCTTGTACATCAACATGGATGAAGAACAAGGTCTGTCCGCAAGATATGCACAAGATTGTGGATGGTTATGAAAAAGTCGTCGAAAATCTCAATGCCCATGCGCATCCGAACGATCCGTATCCGACTGCTGAATATTTGCGATCTTTGATAAAGAAGGGAGCTGAGGTAGGTGTCTTGTTAGAATTTCTCTCGTGTAGCTTGTGATGAAAGCCGAGGACTAATCATATAGCAGACCTATGGTATGTCAGCGGTAGGCGACGATATTCCCCTCAGCGAAGGTGGACAATTACTCTTGGAGCGCATCGAAGCGCCATCAGAACAACCATTATGGATTCTATGCTGGGGAGGTACCAATACACTTGCCTCCGTCTTGCTCAGAATCGAGAACACACATTCAGCCTCGGAAGCCGCACAGCTACGACCGAAACTACGCGTCTATGCCATCTCCGACCAGGATGACACAGGAGTGTGGATTCGCAACAAGTACCCTGATATTTTTTATATCTGTTCTGTTCATGGCTGGAGTCAATACGGCCTGGCAGCGTGGTCTGGTATTTCTGGTGAACGATGGTATGGATTCGACCACGGTGGTCCAGATCCATCAAAGATCACCAAGGAATGGATTCGAGAGAACATACAGATTGGCCCACTAGGATCCGTGTATCCTGACTTTATGTTCATTCCAGAAGGAGACACACCGACATTCCTATATCTCATCCAAAACGGCCTGGGGGTACCTGAGCATCCTGAGTATGGATCCTGGGGCGGCCGCTACAATCGTACAGATACCAGTGGCGAAGGGCTCATTAATGGACACTTTAGCGATGTAGCTGACGACGTCATTGGCCTTGACGGCCGGAGACACAAGTCAAACCAAGCTACCGTCTGGCGATGGCGGAATGCTTTCCAGAACGACTTCGCCGCTCGTATGAAGTGGACACTTTCCCCTGACTTGGGTAGCGCGAACCACAATCCCGTAGTCAGTATCAACGGTAGCACGGGAACACACCCATTACAATTTGAATTGGAGGCCGGCTCAACATTCCAGCTTGACGCATCTGCCACGTACGACCCAGATCAAAAGGACACGCTTACCTTCAAGTGGTACCAATACCTTGACCCCAGCGCAACACAATGGTCCGCAGAGCACGAAGTGGGAAAGCTCGTCATTCGTCCGCTGAACGAGGCTGGTAACATTGTCGAGGTGACACTACCCCCGCCGGAAAAGTGCTGTGTTGAGCTCATTAGTCGAGAACCGGTACTGAAAGGCCAGCTTTTGCATCTTATCTTGGAAGTTGAAGACAACGGTTCCCCGTCACTGGTCAGTTACCGTCGCATTATTATCCAGACAACGAACGAGAAATTGGTAGGTGGAGGTGGCGGGGCAGATTCTATTGCTGATGCTATGAAGGACATTGTGTAAACTCGAATAGCGTCGATGTTACAAAAAACCTGGCCGACGTGGTGCAGATATTCTTATAAGATTACCACTTCTGGTAGAATTATAGAATACACACGTACTAGTACAACCGGGTGGCAGCAGCTACCTAGGTACAAATAACTTCAATGACATCTTAACAGGTCGTGTAGTGGTCGAAACCCAGTGAGATTAGGAGCTTTTCAGCGTGGTAAATATCGCTTGTGTATCCTTGAGGATATTTGTGCTACATGTAAGACTACCTAGATACTAATAAGGGTTGTCTCCTAAGAAGATCGCCCGGGGAATGGACGGACGTTGAGGACTTCGTGTCAACCCCAGTGACATCTGGATTGGTGCCATACTATGTAGAGTGTTAATGCTCAAAGGTCATCTACGTAGACATCCATGGATGTGTAATACATTTTCAATCATTTATACATCACTAGAAGAAAGTATCCATTTACTTCTAACTCTATATCAATACCCACCCAAAATGCCTAACATAGAAGAACATTGGGTATATCCAACTGATGTTACTGATTATGAGTCATTTCGCCTTGCAACAACAGACCTAATGGTGCCACCAATCTACAGCACCTATGGCCTTGTTTTCCAATTAGACCAACCATGTGATAAACGTCGCATTATTCGATGGCTTAAGAACGGCTTGGAAATAACACTTGGCCAGTGTAGACAACTTGTTGGTACCATCGAGAAGAACGAATTCGGCGATTTTTCAATAATTAGAACAATAAACAGCGGTGTTCGACTGGAGGTTCAGTGGCTTGATGAAGAAGATTCTGTGTCTTATTCTGAGTTGCAAGCGCATCATTTTAGTTCTTGTGCCTTTGGCGATATAGCCACTTTGTGTGTTGACGGTAAGTAGTATTCCTCAATATCATAAAATTAAAACCTCCTTGTGATGCTTTTTCGGATGACCGAATTCATAGGATTATTGTATGGAATCCTCCATCCTCTACACACAAGTCCCGTCGTTTCTGCGTTTAAGCTCAATTTCATCCAAGGCGGTCTAATTCTCACAGCACATCTTCATCATTGCGTTATAGACAATGCAGGTTTTGGCGGATTTGTCTACCAGCTGGCTGAAAATTGCTACTCGATAATTCATAAAGGTCAGCCACCGAGCTGGGACATCAGATGTCTCGATAGGTCACTATTCAGATGCAAGGACCTTTCAACCCGGAAGCAGATACGTATGGAACCCCATTTAGAACAGCATACTTCACAGCCAATCCATCGACCTAGTACGGCTCTACTCCTCCATTTACCCAGATCGAAAGCGGAGACACTCAAACAGCTAGCTACACCACCAGAAGGTGACATTCGGATTTCTACATATGACGCATTCTCTGCATTGTTATGGAGAACTGTCTTAAAACATAGGGCAAGGATCTATTCGGTAGATCCACATACGCCAGCTTTTTTCTATGAGATAGTCAACATGCGATCCCGACTTGGTCTACCAGCTCGATTTCAAGGCAACGCACTTCTCGCTCCCACTACTCATAACCTTCAAGATAGACTGAGTATGGCAGACGTGATATCTGATGCACCGCTCTGGAAACTGGCCACTTGCATTCGACAAATAACCGATACCGCGACTCCAGAGGCCCTCCAAGCGCTTCTAGATAAGGCATCTCTAGTACGAGACAAAACCGAACTACGCCACTTTACAACTCCCTTAACGACAATGTCACTGGGCATTACTGACGTGAGACAGCCACCGATTTTCGATGCGGATTTTGGATTTGGTCAATTCAAAGCTTTCCGCCATTTCTTTTATCCTTTCTGTCCAGAGACTCTAATTGTTGTTTATCCACCCCGACCACTTGATGAAGGTGATGATGCCGGATGTGAATTCCATGTACCAATGGAAAAGGAGCTAGTTGATGGTTTTCTTAATGATCCGGATGTGCGATATTATCTCGATTTTCGTGGGTTTGAAGCCGAGCCGCCAGACGGTTTTTACAGAAGTGTCCCCAGGAAATGGCACTTATAGCTCAATAGAGATTTTATTCACTACCTTTTCGGCTCTTTTAATCACGCTTGCGTCTTTCTCAACCGTACATGAACAGGCATACCGTCCTTGAAAGCTCCGTCTACAAACTCGGTTCGATATAGTCTATCACCATTTATCATGTGACAGGTTCCAGATTCATCCTTTCTAAAATACTGTCAGTTATTTCTTACTGTGCCAAATTGCAAGCAATGGCTAAATCACCTAGCTTCATCCCATTTTCCCCAAGCACACTCAACGTCAAACTCCCTCGTAATCAGAACCAAGGCAACCTTGATCACAAGCAAAGCAAAGTCTTGTCCAATGCAATTCATAGGACCATGCTCGAATGGACGATACGCGTTTTTGACAGGATATAATCCGTTCTCTCTCGAAGCCAACCAGCGTTCGGGTAAGAATTCATTGACACGCTGCCAATACTGTGGATCGCTGTGAATGTTCCATCCTCCAGTCTGTACATCAAAGCCCTCCGTAGGCCACGAAGTACCATCTTTGTTAAAATTGAATGAAGAAGATCCCTGTCTTACTGTCAGAGCGAGAGGGAACAGCCGCAGGCACTCCTTTATGACTGCAAGAGTAAAGGGGAGGTTATTCAGTTTCTCTGGCGAGCTTCGAATAGTGTCGCCTACCCTTTCTAGGTCCTTCCCGAACACAAATTCGTGCTCGGCCCGAAGTTTTTCAAGTTGTGCAGGATGCCGTGCAAGCATTTCTAAGGCATAGCAGATAGTTGCCGTAGTCGTATGATGGCCAGCCAGTATAAAGATCTTGACGTTCTGGACCATGCTATCGAAAAAAGTGTCCTTGACTTCTGTACTCTTGTTTTGTTTCTGCAATTGCCAGGCTCTTGCTACAATGTCCAGAACTGTGTTTCCAACATTGATATCTCCTATTCCTGCGCCAGTGTTAGAACCGCCATGGATTCTGGAGCGGATGATTGGTGCCAAAATTCGTTCGATGGCCTTGTTATTCTTCCAGATGCTCAAATAGTACAGAGGGTTTATTCGTCTTCTAATAGTGAATAGGTTTCGAGGTAACAGATTTGCTGTTTGTCGGTAAATCGCCAATCTAAGAGGACTATGGTCTTTCGTTTGTTCATTAAGACGCAAACCACTGCGAGACTTTTGAGCTGTTCGCACACCAGAGAAGAGTTGCGGTGAAACTTACACTGTAAAATTGACAAGAGTATCAAAAACGAATTCGGAGATCTTTTCTTCAAGACTGAAAACATCTCCCCACTGTCCCCGAACGTTTCCAGTGCATTTACGTAAATTTTTGGCAAGTATGATTGCCTCTTGAGTCACAGCCGGTATATCCTTAGCCACATTCTGATGCCTAAAGGCCGGCGCAAAGCGAGAGCGCAGGAAAGTGTGATGTCTGATATCGGTCCCAGATGAACCAAGATCCCGGCCCCCAGTAAGTGGGCTGACTATGTATTTGCTCTGCCAGGCTCTTGGTAGCGAAGAGTGTTGTACTGCTTGAGCACACAAGTCCGGATCATTCACAATCGCCAGAGACGGCGCAACTGGCCAGAGATCTAGATAGACTACTGGTGGACAATTCGATTCGTGCGGAAAGTATTCCATCCAATGCCGCATCAGATACATCTGAATGTACGAATGATGCGCATCCGGAGGGAATTTCTTACGAATGTCATTGAGCAGACTAAGATGTCCAGAAAACACCGAGTAGGGCTCTGCGATAGGCTACAATAATCGAGTCAGTCTCGAGAAGATATTTTATGTTCGTGTAGAATACTGACAATTCCGCGAGATTTGAGTGCCCTGATATGCGCTCGTGAGTCATAGCATTCATACAAGAAACGAATAAGATATGCGAGGATTCCTGTGGTGATTACGGTAACTAGAAATAGAGTTCTATGATAATCGATCAGATCCATAGTGTGTGTGGTTTCTAGATTCGTGTCAAATAGCAGTACAAAATCGCCAAAGAACACTCACAACAGGTACGAAAAGCGTACCAGTCATGGGAATACTGTGGGCCCAGCTATGATTTTACCATGAAAATTGCATTGGAAATTTTTGCCCGTCGAGCTGGTAGCCCAGGAAGTCAATACTATTACCTGACTCTCAAAATTTGAAGGCATCATTAGGGCAAGTGTTACTTCGAGCACTCATCAGCACCATCGAACGTACGTAACCACTGCCATAGCACTGTACACCTAACCTGTTGTGTTACACGAAAGTAGCGGTGTATATTATGAGTAACCAACATATCAGAGTCAAAGATAGGATACGACTGAGAATAATTACTACGTTCCACGGTTGTACGCCGCTCAAGTACGTGACAAATACCCTAGGTAGGCTCGAATGGTTGGCCGTTGACAAGAGCAAGGATCTGGATCTGGATATCAAAGAGTAGACAATTTAAAAATGAATATTATTCATTTCTTAAATTTCTGTAAAACGCATCATCAGCTAGCAGTATCAAACTCAATGGCCATTTACGTCACATAGGTTTTCAATAGTTCAATTGAATAGTTTAGTTGATAATGAATTTATAGTTTGTCATGAAGTAAAAGACATCAACCAAGTATTACACTTAAGGCTCGCCCAAAATTTCCAGCAAGCTTCCAGTAAGGATTGCTTCTTCATAGACAGGCAGCTGTACACTCGTGAGCTTTTTTGTTTGCTGAAAATGAACACTTGCCCATCTGAGATAAGCTGCGAACGTGCCTGCTCTACAGTCCGCATCTTCGTTTCCTGGTTCATCCCATATCCTCGCCAAGTATTCTCTTTGCTCGGTGACTAGCCCATGAGAAAGCTTCATAGTTGACGACGTCGATAGAATTTCTTGTACAAAGCTCTCTGCCTCCAGGAAGCCGGGCTCTGTTTCCTCACGAATACAACTTAGCATATTAAACTGCTTTCTGCCGTCCCAGTGTGTCAGATGCTGGGCCCAGTATACCTCGCTAACGCACTCGAAAAGCAATGCTCTGGACTGGAAGAACCGCGGTCCATTCCAGTCCTTCGTTGGATCACGGAGATGCCGCAGTCGCTCGAGACAAAACATTTGCGCCAGATAGTCGACAAAATCCTCGTATGCAAATGCCGGTGGCTGACCCGTGGAAGATGGCACCTCATATCGTGGCAGGTGGCGAAGCAGCGGATGCGAATGCATACCCTTACAGCTAGTACGGCCATCCCAAATTCTCAAAAAGATATCATGCCAGTGTTGAATTGCTTGGGAGCCTTTACGTGCGGCAATATACCCATTCCAGAACATGGCTAGAGATGGGCTTATAGTCATTTTGAAACCGGCTAGCTCAACTGGGTTGGAGGGATCGGCAAGGGCGTGCCAACAGAGGTTGTCAAGATCTCGAAATAACAGAAACCCTACATCGAGCCACACGCCGCCGTATAGATACAATAGCGGCAAACGTATGAGGTCTGCGGCGTGTGGCCCAACGTGGTTTCCCATCATGGTCTGGTGGAGCAATGCATCTGGAAAGAAGGACTCCGGATCTGGGAAATATTTTGAGTAATGGTTCGGTGAGCCATCTATCATGTCAAGGACCCTAACCGTCCATTGGGGACTATGCCGGCGAACCCATCCGATGATATTCCTCTGGCACCATGGCTTACAGGCTGCAAGTCCCTGGTCCCAAAAGGCCCATATATTTCTCTCAGAAGCGCCATCGACAGGTCTGTAAGTTTGGAGATCAGCAAGGATCTCGCTATCCGAGCGATGGTCCGAGGGGTGCAGTTGAGAGGTTTCTAGTTCGGAATCCATGGTGATAAGTTACGCTCGAGCGCTACAACCACGACTAGATAACCTTGGAAAAAGCAACTTACGGTTCATATTAAATTCTAGATGGCAATGTAAATTATGAAGATGAAGTGACTAATACCAGTCACTTTCATGGTGCAACCTCAAGGTTCATCATATATTACGGCGACGAATACCGTCTACCCTTAAAGCCTCATAGCTCCAAGTTTTGGGAACACTGGGAACTAGGACTGTCTCACGTGCAATATTTCCAATCGGTCAACGACGGCTTGGACACTCTGTTCAGCCAAAGAGGCCACGCACCTCACACCTTTTCTCGTCCCACAACATGTGTAGAGCAGGGTATGACTAAGAACCAAGCTTGGATGGATTCCTTTGAAACAAATGAGACCTTGCCAATGAAATCGGCTTACACGCCATGAATAAAATGTGTTGGGCAGAAAAGTCAAACTTCAAGCCTCTATCCCCCCAAAATGCCTAAGTACCGTTTGGGGATAGACTTAGGGCAAGAGATGGCTATATTAGGTTTAGCCTCTTTTTGCAGTTGATCCAATCCGATCGAATTCCTCGCGAGTTTTCGGTTTTGTAGGACTCTCAATTATGATAAGGCATGTTCTCGTATTGAATGCTACGCGATCTGAAGTAGGTGATGCTGATTCGCCATATCATTATGTTATGTTGGTTGACAAGATCGCTCTTGGATGGTATGTCCGACTTTGCGTAAGATATTGTGCGGCCCAAGCAATAAAGCCGAACCTCCGAAACCTCCGATTTCTGACTGAGTTGTTTGGTGATCAATGAGATAGTATTACTGAAGTATCAAGTAAGTACAACCTTCAAAATTAGTGGTATTTTTGACAGGAGTATAAAATTGTGCTCTTAAGCCATCAAAGTAAGGAAGGTATCACCAAAAGGAAAGCGATCGGAGTACAAGTCAAACCAACAGAGCAAAAATGACGAAGACAATCACCAACGTAACACTCGCAGGGGTAATTATGTCTGAGAACTATAATTGTGCTTCTGGCTAATCGTTTGGTAGGCAACTGGGAGCCTAGGGTCTAAGACTCTTGTGGCACTTCTCACCCAGGGATTCAATGTTACTGTGTTAAGCCGTACAGCCAAAGAATTTCCAGCCGGCGTTACAGTCAAAGTTGTGGACTTTGGCTCGACAGAATCTTTATCTGCAGCTATCCAAGGCCAAGATGCGGTCATTGACAACACTTTTACGGAAGATCCTGAGACACCGTTGCGTCTCATAGACGCTGCAGCAGCCAGTGGAATTTACCGTTTGTGAGTTTCACTCTCCACTATTTTTATGTTTGAAATCTTCCATAAATGGACCAAAAAAAATCTAACTGTGTCTTAGTATCACAAGCGATTATGGTCTTGATCCAGAAATCCCCGGTGTCCGCGACATGCCGGTTTTTGGACGTAAACGCGAGTCTTACCGCGCTGTCAAAGAGAAAGCCGAGAAATATGGCATGACCTACACCCTGATTGTTGTAGGCTGCTTTCTCGACTGGTGCCTTTTGAATGGGTTTGCTGGTATTGACCTAAAAACGAAATCAGCAACCATGTTCGATAACGGAGAGAATGTGGTACCATGGACAACACTTGAAGAGGCCGGAAAAGCGACTGCTGGTGCTCTTCTCCGGCCTGACGAAACTCGCAACAGACCGGTGTATGTGTACAGTGCGTACCTATCCCAGGTGGAGCTTTTGCAAATTGTGCAAAGTGTTTTAGGGAAGGATGGTTGGAACACAACATCTCAAGACATGCAGCCACTGTTGGACCAAGCTTTGGAAGATTTGCGTACCGGGAATATTACCCCCATGACTTTTGGCGTACAGATTCAATATTGTATTGCCAACAAGTCACTTGCACATCCTTGGGAAAAGGATGACAACGATCTTGTCGGGATCAAAGAGAAAACGAGGGAAGAGCTACAAGCCTTGGTTCGTCAGCTTGCTGCTGCTTAAATGAAGGGCTGTCTCCAAAATTTTGTCCAACATGTTTAATAAATACCCCGAATTGGCTGTGCTACATACTATGGTTGGCTTTCATATGCTTAGGCTATTCATGAACTTAGCATAGGTGGGATGAACTACTGCTGTCTAACTTTGTACAAGCCTGAACAATTCAGCTCGACTTCTTCGTTATATAATTCTCCTACTATTTTCAAAACTTCACCATATAGACAATTTTCTATCTGTTATCGTTACTCTCAAGTGATTAGTAGTGTTGATTGACAATCCCACAGGCATTTTCAACCTCCTAAGGATCGCTGAGCCCAAATCACGGGCAGAAGTCCCATAAGGGAGGCTGTACCCCAGGCGATGACATTCCCATGATGGTGTTCTAACACTTTTGAATAAAACAACATCGTCATGCCGACCCTCAGTATAGCCTCCGCTAATAAAAGTCTATCTACATAGACACCCGCGCTGGCAATTGATATCCCTCTCGTCAAAGCGGCATCTACAAAAGTTCCCATGATACCCATGAGACACAAAGTATTCTTTCTCCCGAGTCTTATGGGTAATGTTTTCATTCCGTCCTGAGTATCCTCAGCAATGTCCCTCGCGTCACAAACTGTTTCCCGGAAGAATTGATAGAGAATTGCAAGACCTAGACATTCACCGCGAAATGACGATTCTAAGCACTGTGTGGCAGTACTACCACTACACAAGTATACCATGCTTGTGTCAACTGTAACATAGGCCATGCACATAGCCACAACTAGTGACTTTGCTTCTCGAAACTTTGAAACGTAAGTCTGACGAAGTTTCATCTTGGTTTGTATCCGGAGGTACCTAGAACATACAATATGTTTTGGCTTGCAAAGACCGATACCGCTATTCTGCGTCAGGCACGGAACGCAAGGTGTCCCCCATCCCAATCCAATAAAAGCGAATCTGTACATCATCATGGCAGGTTTGAAGCCGCTATATATGGTGCACACAAGTGTAACCGCCCACAGTGAGTAGAACCAGATGTTCCATAACCATGTGGGAGGCCGTTTTGTTATTGGAGCATCCTTGTAGGAGTCATATGCTAACCCAGCAGCAGAAAGTGATTAGAACCCAAGTACGATACTGCATTCATTGGTGTTTTTTTTTTTTTTTCGTCTTTGACTTACAATCAACAAGAGCTGCACCGGTCGCAATCATTCCAAAAAGAGCGACTGGAAATTGGTATATTCCTGTTGCCGCACGGATAGCTCCAATTGCAGGAGCTAGATGTCCGAGACCCATCAGCACAGGGATAACGAACAGATGAATGTAAACGTTGAGTGATAGACTTTCTGGCATTGCTCTATTTGATGCCATGACTATGTTTGTCGTTTTTGCTGGCTGAATGATCATGAAATTCGTGGAAACACAGCCTTGTTTTATATGAAAGCTCCCGCGTACTCTGCGGAAACCTCGCAGTGTACACTCGCATCAAGCAGATTGGACGCCTAATAATACATCATATCATACCTTTAAACGTGTCTAATCGGGGTTAGATCTTGAGTCTGCAAAACGACAAGAAAAGGGTGACTCAATGTCTCTGAGCTGTGATATGCTGCACGTAGCCGATGTTATATCATGACGCTTGTAAGCCCTCTTCCCAGGTAGTGACAAGTGATGGACCTTGTACATCGTGACAACTTAGCTCTCAAGGAGTCGGATCTTCTGTCACAGACCAAATTAAACCGGCACGACAATGAGCAGTAGAAACTGGCTGTAACGAACAGAAGGGCTTCCAACGTCCAGATCCCATATCCCGAAATTTTAATTCATATGGCAATGGGGAGCATTCTGATATGATAACCGGTCTAATCGATAACAATTTGGACCACCCTCCATATTCATATAAATAATATGTAACCCGAAATCAATATAGTTATAGGCCTTCTGTTCGTTATAGCCAGGTTCTACTGTACCTAGGTACATTGTAGTTATCTGCATGCCTGACTGCCTTGGACCTTCGATTACTAGCTTTATCATCTCTTTCCCTTTTCTTCTAGGAAGCTTCAAGCTCATTCATACATGTATTCTTCGTTCCTAATTCACGCATAACGATGGCAGAAAAGTATGTCCGGATGTTTGAGGGCGCGCCACTATTGCTAGGCTATGCTGTGCTGATAACCATTTTAGCATGGCTTTTTCATCTTATCAAGCCGGCACTGCTGGCAACTTTCTCGCCTAAGTATAGCTTATTTGAATGGGTAGAAGGGAAACCAGGTTTTATCGACTTCTTCAAACTATCATACAACTGTGTTTTTCACGCCGGGGATTTATTTACAGTTGCGTATAAGAAGGTGATCAGCTCTCATAAAAAAATCATACCTAGGTAAAGTCGACTCAAATGGCTAACAAAGTCAATTAGATCCGTGATACTACCAACAAGCTATTCTTGATTCCATTTCCACATTCAAGCACCGGATTCCTACTTTTACTTCCCAAAGAACTAATCGCCGAGTATGCCCGGCAACCTGAATCCATCGTCTCATTCCACACGTACGTTCGAAATGCAATGCATGCAAAGTACAGTCTCTTTGGGGACAATGTCCTTGACAACAACATTCAAAAGCCAATTGTATACCGCGAGCTATTCCAGAAGCTTCCTGATAAAATGGAGATGATGGATGAAGAGCTTGTTATGGGCATCAACGATGTTCTGACAGCTAAATTGAATGAACAAGGCGAGATCAGCATAAATATGTGGGACACGGCCACTGCGATATTGTCTCGCGCCAGCAATAGGATTATTGCTGGTCACCCCCTTTGTCGAAATCAGAAGTACTTGGACGCTGCTGTGCATTATGCTGTTAGCATGTTCTCGCTTGCTGTATATTTGCGTTTCATACCCCCATTCCTACGACCGTAAGTGTCCCGAATATTGTTAAAGAAAAAGTACTGATCTTGTATACGCAGATTGCTTGCTCCTTTGGTACGGCTGCCTCTCACCCGAGACCGAGATATCGTGGCCAAGCACGCGATCCCGATTATCGAAGAACGCATGAAAATTATTGAGGATGCCGAAGTCAAGAGAATTGAGCCTAAGCTTCCCGTAGGTATTTTCGATTCCTCGAGAAAGGCTTTTGTCTTTTTTTTCCCTTGGGTGCACACGCTGATATGATATCTGCAGAACGATCTTTTAAGTGCTGCCCTAAAAGTAGCCCGGAAGGACCCCAATGCCAACCTGGAGTATACACCCATGATGATTGTAAACAGAATCCTGGCATTCAACTTTCTACAGTCATACTCCAACACATTGACTATGACCAATGCAGTTTACGATCTTATTTCCCTTCCTCAGGAAGAATTCGATCGTACCGTCACCGACATACGCACAGAACTCACGAGGGAGCTAAAAAAGCCTGATGCTTGGAGCCACGAATTTGCCAACAGGCTCGAGGTGATGGACTCATTCATACGTGAGAGTCTACGAGCCAACCCCATCGGCGAAGTTGGGTTGGAGCGTACCATAACAAGCAAAGACGGCTTCACTTTTTCCAATGGTCTGCACGTACCACGGGGCGCCATTCTGGCAGCACCCCTTAAAGCTATACAGCAAGATCCGGTAAACTATCCCGGTGGGTTCAACCCCAGACGCGCATTGGAAGACCCTACTCATCCGAGCGTTACCACCATAACGCCAGAGTTTCTCAACTTTGGGTTAGGGCGGCCGGCGTGTCCTGGTAGATGGTTTGCAGTGAATATGCAGAAACTGGCCTTGGCGCATTTGCTACTGGAGTATGACTTCCAAAGGGTTGATGTACGACCTCCTGGAGTTCGAAAGGTGACTCTTGTAGAGCCATGTGGGCGGTCAAAAATTGTTCTGAGACGAAGGAATGTGGTTAATCAATGACAAGATTTCCTTTTCATTGATGCTATGCTATTTTGCTCATCAAAGCGTTCAATATTTTGCTCTTCCATTAGCAAATCTGCTTAGAAAGAATGCCTGCGGCTCACATCGAAAAGCCACTACGGATTTCGATCGGTCAGTGTTATTGACTAGACAAGATTCTCGGAATAAATGCACTTTTTGAAATCAGCCATATTTCAAATTGCAACTTTCCGACCTAGTTTCACAGATTTTAGAGAATTTGGATTTCCTCGGTGAGACGCAGTCAAAACCAGAGACTGGCATCTAATAGACAGCAGATATAGGGTTTAGGACCGGATACTCGCCAGATTTAAAAATTGTTCATCAGGGGTAAGCTGAGCTGGCAAAGCGCTCTGGACGCTGACTGACAAGCTGGCTCAGTCAGGCCACCCCATGTAACTATCAGGCCGATGCATAGAGGTTTTGTTTCTTTTCCTTACGAGGCATCCCATTGGGTAAACAGCTTTGAGCAAAAGTTTGATGGCGCGGTCATGAAAAAGAAAACGACGATTCTTGACAATCAACGGCCCTGAATTACAGTAATCCGATGCGTTCCTCTGGGCAATCTTCGGAGGAAAAATTGGAATTTTCATAGCGCAACACTATCATCACCTTGCCATCTGGATCGATGATATGGGTAGGCGGGTTCATAGCGCTTGTTTGGCGTGATTCTCGACGTTGGTAATGTCTTCCGGGAATAATCAGAGAGAAAAGAATGAGTATGATACGCAGAGCTGAAAGCCTTTCCATGCCTGTACAAGCGTGGCAACCGTTGATTGGTTCTAGATTTATACATGTGACAATTTTCTCCAAATGCAAGTCAACATATCACATGTGAAATCAATGATTCCTAATGATTTGCAGGTTCGTGTAAGTTGTCGGATAAAAATCACCACTTGACCAAAAGGAGATCCCCTCAGTGGTTTTTCGGTAATGCTTTGTATAGGGTTATGTGATTTATTTCTAATATAAGTTTTTCTCTCAGGGTATTGCGCATTCACACCTGGGCAGATTTAAACCACATGTATCCCTGCCTGGACTTAGGTACCTTGCCATTCCAGAGTCCCTTTCACCCCTTTCCTCTACAACCTAATATACTGTAGTCTTGTACTATGGCGGATCTTTACCTGCTCCACCAGAGATTCAAGACCGTTGCGACCATACGCTGGGGCTTTGAGGTTCAACCATTAGCTTGTGGTTTAGAGGGGATTTCTGGTAACTGGCGAGAGGGTTTTGATTGAAGAGGAACTTGCGCTTTTTCGATACGGTACTGGTATACCGCTGCATTGTTTCGCCAATCTCTTGGTTTTGTTTTTGTAGTCCGACTTGTTGAGGAGAAAGGAGCAGGGGGCGGACCTCTGGTGGCGGCGATTGTTGGAGGGCTGCTGGTGAGAGCCGGGACCTGATACCGTGGAGTGCTGAGTCCTACTCCGTTGTAGCACTTAACAAGCATTTGGGCTGCAGAAGCACGCTTTTCTGGGTTGACGATTGCCATCTCTCGAATTTTTGAAACAATATCCACGTTTGAAGCTGCAAATAAAACCGCCCGCTGCACTTCCGCACCGGTCTTAAACTGATCTGACCTCTGCCGAAACTCTCCTGCATTTAATATCCACAGCATCGTGACAAAGAGTGACCAAACATCTACTTTGTGTGTCTGCCCCCCTTCCTGAAACATCTCGGGAGCCATAAAAAGGGGGCTACCCGCAAGTGTCGCAGCATCAATAACACGATTGCAGAGTCCAAAATCTCCAAGCTGGAACTGATATTTACCGTCCGGCTGCGATATGTAGAGAATGTTCTCTGGCTTCACATCTCGATGGACGATGCCCTTCCATGCAAGACAGTCAAGCGCTTGAAGCATCTGCTGGAAGACGGCGTCGGCAACAGGGGGACAGCGTCCGCTCTCGATTAGCGATTTCAAGTTCCCTTCCTTTAGGCCCATAAATATCTCCACCCGCGGTTCATCCCAGCCTTGGGATGCAATATAATCAACAATGTGTGGCTGGCAACAATATTAGTCTCATGTGCATAAGAGGGCAAAGAACGTCTGCTTACGTGGTTGATCTCAGAAAGAGTTTCCACTTCACGCTTTAAAGCATAATGCAACTTTGATGCTTCCTTGGGTCGCTCCAGTATCTTAACAGCCATGAACTTCCCTGAGTCCGCGTCGATGCATTTGTATACGATGCCAAAGTTTCCCGATCCGAGAGGAGGTCCTACTTCTTTGTATCTCATCCTCAGCTTCCGCTCTCCTGGCGTGTGGGTTCTCGTCATCCTTTGAGATGGTAAGACGGTTGGCGCCTCGTCCACTGTTCGAGCGAGGCGTGGGTTCTCCTCTACACCGCAAGGTAGGCCATCTTGGCTCTTGACCTTCTCCACCGTGTCGACAGGACCTTGATGCCATATTAACTCGAATTGAACGAGGTCGCACCCCACACCACCCATTCCGATTATCGTGTTGAGCCCCTTCTGCACGACAACTCGGCGAAGACGTCCGTACTCGAACGGCGTGGCATTGTCACCAAAGACTTGGGTCGTCTGGCTATTCGATCTGTCGTAGAGCATAACAACTCTAGAATCCAGATCAATCTCAAAAGAGCACTGCACTCTTCCGATGCTAGTTCCTTCCACTATGATGTCGGTATCATTACGGCCAAGTGTCGCAAGAGTATTGCGCGACTGCGAGCGGATGTTGAAACCGACGTCAAGGGCAAGTTTACCGTCAGGTAATGTTGAGCAGAGGTAGATGTTGCTAGGATGGGCGACGACATCGTAGGCTCGGGGGTTAATAGGTTTGAGGGAAAACAGGGCAAGCGGATGATGTTGAGGACGAGGCATACTAAGCAAAGGATAAAGCAAATTCTGAGATGAGGAAGGTGAATAGATTAGAGCTAGAAGAAAACGAAAAGTATATTTATTCTACAGACGTGAAAAACAATCACCAGGTGAATTAGCATGGAATGATTGTCTAGACCAGTTCCAGCCATCCGTCTTATGGCCAGAGCGAACTGAGTATTATGAGCTAGCCGTTTCATAGTTGGTCGTTCGATGTGAGGATTGTTGGGTAAAATACAGTGACACAGAGTGTGCATCGATTGGATATCCTGTGTCTTCTGTGATTGAGGAGCCAGCGGCAATGTGAGTAAAAGTATTGGCAGGGCTTGTTAGCACCCGGAATCATAAAAAAACAGTAAACAGGGGTCATCGCGTTGGCGCATTGGTTCCCGTGGTAATTAGCGTGTAAGGGTATGTATCCAAAAAAAAGAAAGAAAAAAACAACTAAACTCTTGAAAGTTGACTCCAACCTCCGTACGTATACTAAAATACCACCACATACTACTGCAACCACTTTGCTCGCTTAACACAACATTGAAGGGAAAAAACTAACGATTTCCTTTCTTAAAAACAATCTCCCACCACCATCTCGGACTTCCATCAGGAAGCCGGTATTTCGCCTTCTCTGCGGCGACATCCTGTCGACCCCTCCATATCACAACCAAAAACAACATTGATTATGTCTGGATTTACCGACACGCTTCGAGGAGATGGACTGGTGAGGGTCCATAGAGCTCTAGACGGGTTAGAGACGGATTCATTAGGACTCGATCGTGCAAGAAGGCGGTTTAGCCAGCCTCCACCACCATATACATCAAACCCAGGCACGCCAACTCGATCTACGAGTCCTGAGCTTCCTACTGACGAACAGCGACGTAGAGAGCAGCAGGAGCAAAGATTCCAGCAACGACGGAAGCTTGTGGATGAGCGCGCGGCCTCCCTTCCTCTACAACAATTCGAAGCTCAGGTAGATGAAGAGAAGAAGCGAATTTGGAATGCAAATCCTCGTACGAATTGGATGGATGAAAGCCATATCCCTATCGCAGGCACCGAAGAGAAACAGGCCATTGAAACGATCAAGAAGCGCTGGGTCGAGCAAGGCATATGGAAGGATAGCTGGGATGAAATGGCTGCTGGACGTGGATATATGGATGTTGGGCGGTGGAAGCATGAAGAACCGCTCGAGCTGGAGTCTGAATCGGAGACGGACACAGACGCAGAGTCCCCACCTCTAACTTTCAGTATTTTTGGTGTACCTCAAAAACCGTCGCAGCTGAAACCGAGACGGCCGAAGAGCGATGACGAGAAGCGGCGGATTTCGGAGCGACGAGTCATACGGGAGCGGGAACGTGAGGCTTCACGACCGTATCATCAGTTCATCTATCAGATATCAAAGGAGCGCGAACGAATCCAAGAAGACTCCGCCAATGCGGAAGGCGCTGACATCAACACGAGGGCGTACGAAAATGTCAAGAACACCTGGACAAAGCGAGGGATTTGGAGCGGAAGATGGGGTATACTACCTGGAATGTCGTGGAGGCATGAAGAGCCTCTCGAGGAGGAGGAGGAGGAGGCCGCCGACAATCCTGCGCCAATTCCAACGAACCCGGTCGTGAATGGTAGCCATGAAGCGGGAGTGGCTCCTCCCAGACGAATTTTTGGGTCCCTTTCTCCCGTTGCTTCAAATCATCGCCAAGTGCCTGGTATCATGAATACGTCTCAGCAAGGACCGTCTACAGACGTTGATTCTACAAGACTAGAGAATGACGACGCCGTGCGCTCTCCCTCTAATTCACCTCGCTCTAGAACTGGTAAACAGGTTGTTCGTCCTACAACAGGGCGGGCGTTGCGGCCAAGCAGGAAACAGCCCTCCCATAAGGATGGGCAGAGTCAACGAGTAGCAAGTGTATCTCTTGGCCCAATCCATTCATCAAAGGTATCAAAAGCCACCGGAAATAAAAGGCCTGGACCTCAGCGACAGCCAAACGCCTCTCAAGGGGCGTCGTCCTCCGGTATCCCACCATTATTATCTAGCACAGATATTGCTGAACCACTACCTCAGACTGGTAGCATACATCCACGAAGAAGTAAACGGCTACAGCCGCCTGTCTCTATCGTAGCCAAAGGCTCAACCGAGATTGCTGCTTCTACAGACTCGGTCAAAGGCCGAGCCCCATCAAGGACGAAGCCGAAGGTCCCAGGCAATCCGATATCCATGGTCTCAGCGAAACCCCAGAGAACATCCAAGAGACAGCAGTCAAATACAAGACAAGAAAAGACAAGAAAGAATGGCAATTAGATAGTAGTAGCAAAGCTACAATATTCTTAGCCATAAATCAATTTAGTAAAGGACAAAGCCAATTCCAAGTTCAAAAGCCCATAATAAACGGTTCCGGCCTTGAAGTACTTTCGAAATAGTGGAAGTACTTCAGCGCTTCATGACCCAAGAAACACAAGTTTGGTATGTAATATTGATCAATCGCATCGCATCATTCAACTTCAAAATGTTGCTGAACCCTACCACCAGAGGCAGATAGGAACAAGGCCGCAAGTCACTCTGCTCACACGTACTTTCAGTCTAGGCCTAGACAAGAAGATGAATGAATTTGCTGTTATGATTTCATGCCTTTTCGAAGAGCTGTTACGTACATCCATTATCAATTCAATGCTATTCCTATGTACCAGCATGGACATGTTTATTGTAGAACTCGCTGCAATAACTACAGAGCTGGGTGAAACAAGTCCAACATGGACAGTAGGCTTATCATACCAATACAACTCACGTTAGTCAACCCGAAAATCTGCTCCGTACTAAGAAAGATATGATATTGTACATCCCTCGACTAAAACCCATATGAGAACTAGGAACTGCAACTTTAAGTTTCACCATGATACATTTGGAAAAATTCTCCCGAGTCCTCATCCTATTTTATATGCTTCTCAATAGTTCAATTCTCCGCTCCCCGAGCCACCCACCGCATCCAAGTCCTCGTAGCTCTTCAAACTACGTCCCTGGACCGCCTCTCTAGGTCCCATGGCTCGATGTCCACTGCCACCGTCCAGGAAACTGCCAGCGCCTCCTGCGCCACCAGGGCCACCACCGACACCGCCAGGTGGAAGCATGGCGGCCGCAGGGTGACCTGGTGGTACATACGGTATGTTGTTCATACCGAGATTACCGCCACCTGGGAGACGACCACCGGCACCGCTGAACATGCCTGGCATACCACGCACAGGGCTCAGACGGCCGTGATTACTGCCGTAGTTATTGGGTCTGTTTCCGCCACGTCGATCATACGGTCCTGACCGGTTACTGTACCGTCCTCCACCGCGGCGCATCGCTCCTGGCTGGCCATGATGGGACATCATTGCGCCGTCGCCCATCATGCCGTTGAAACCGGGTGCATTGACACCCATGAACCCAGGGAAATTGCCGCCACCTGCATGCATGCCTTGGAATGTATTCGGAACATTACCGTTGAAGTAGGGCATGTTTGCAGCCAGGTTGAAGCCACGGGGTGTGCCTGGCTGAACGTGGTTACTGCCAAGCGGGAAGTGACCATTGCTATTCGCGTCGGTTCGTGAAGGTGCTATATGAGCCGGATCCAGAACGTATTCATTGACCAGCAAGAGCTATAATAAGTCAGTATCAATCTCATAGACTTTGCTCAAAGGGAGCAAACGTACATCATTCTTGATATTCTGATACCACTCTTCATGACGCTTTTCCACATGCTTACGCCAGAAATGATCCGCCTTGAATAGCTTCGAGCATTCGGGGACCTTGCATCGGAATTTGAACTCGTCTTCTTGCTTGACGTACTTGGCCAGCTCTTCTTCCAATGCTTGTTCAACATCCTTTCCACCTAGTTTCGAAAGATCCACGTTCTCAGGCTCTAAAATCTGGAGAAGCTTATCTTCAAATGTCTTGACCCAGTTGAATGCACGCTGCAGCTGTTGTTCGCCTTTGGACAGCTTCTGAGGCCGCTTTTCTTCTGTTACAGGGATTTCTTCGCCATCCTCGCTGGCCTCTTTCTTTTTAGTAGGGAATGGCTCGCCCATAGCACTAGCTCTAGCGACTTGTTTGGCCTGGTTGCTAAGGCCAGACCGGGGTCGACGCAGATGACCACCGGGACATTTCCGAACCAACTCGTGTACCGAGTCACTTTCGAAGACGCAATAGAAGCAGAAGTTATGTACTCTTCGAAGATATTCCACCATCAAGTCGATTTGCTTTTTCTTTACCAGAAGATCCTCATCGTCCGCGTCTTCCTCATCCAGTCCTTCCATCTCTTCGCCTTCTTCAGCTTCCCCTTCATCCATTTCCGTGTCGAGTCCATTTTTCTTCTTTGATGTGCCTGACGCAGGAGCTGTTGGTTGCAAGAAACCTCTTTGTCGGAGATCCTCCACTCTAGACTCAATCTTCCTACATGCATCAACATCGCCCATCTCTCCATCCAATTTTGTGACTAGACGACGCGCGAGCTCAAGGTCACGCTCAATGCGTTCGGGGGCAGAAAAAAGATCCCACAGAGCCTTTTTGCGTGGCTGCGACGGAGGAACATGCACACCAACATGACAAACAAAGTCTCCGTTGACAGGGTCATAGATGGTTTTGTCATTAACAGCTTCTAGCGCTTTCTCCGCTGTAGACCCCGTCTTTGACCCGTTGGCTGCAGTCTCCGCCTCCTTCTCTTCTCCTTCCTCATCACGACCATCGCCTCTTTCAACCAAAGCAGGCTCATGTGCAGCAGGATGCAAGATGATCCAGCCCATACGATGGAATTTCTTGGAAGGATTAGGGTCGCTCAGGCTGAGCCATCTAAAACCACCATCCCTTTCACCTAAATGCTCTTTGCAAAATTCCTCGATCTTGTTCCGATTCACATTCGGCGCCAGAGTCTTGATCAATAATGCAGGCTGCGACAACGCGTCATCGCGCAATTCCGCGCCTCGCGCCGGAAGTAAATCAAGAACGCTAAGCGTCTCTCCGACTGCGGTGGCTTCTCCTTCTTCCTTTTCAATAACACCACCTGCACCATCGCTCTCGCTTTTGTAAATTCCTTCGAGTGTAAATTCATCGAAATACCCAGACTCGATATCGCGCTCCCATTGATCATAAACACCACGTCGAAAGTCCATCATACGTCGTCGCAGTGGGTCGCGAACTTCTGCGACATATCGCTCTTTGAACCACTCCTCACCACGATGCTGCTTGACAAATGTGCGCGACATCTTAATCTGCAGATCTGCCTTGTAACTATCGTATGCCGCCTGGATCTGGCTCTTCTCTTTGTCGCGATCTTCGCGAGCTTCCCTTTCGCCCTTGACGCGATCTGAAGGGTGGCGACCACCGTGTTTGGCGCGTTCTTTTTCTTCTTTAATATTCTGTTCCGCCCTCCACCACTCCGCGAACCACGTAAAACCGACCTGAATATCGAGCGACATGGGGTTTGGAAGGGGGTTCGTTGGAACGATTCGCTTGCCGGCATCTTGGCCCGGAATATAGCGATCAATCACAGCTGGGGATGCAGCTCGACGGCGGTCTTCGCGATCGCGAGGCGTATAGTCTCGATTGTCTCGAGTAGGTGTGTAGTACTCGTCACCGCGGGCACCACGAGTGCGATCTTGTGGTTCATAGCGATCGATGCCTGGAGGTGAGCGCGATCGACCACGACCCGCACCGCCTCGACGGCGGTCTTGTGAGACACCTGTTATCCCGTCAATCGCGTTAATTCATATTGCCTGGCGTTTCCGCCAAAAAAAGTCCTACCTGGCGACCGACGACGATAGCCGTCTCCTCCACGACCCCTTCCAGGCGACGTGGGCCCATCATACGAATCCATCGCGCAAGTCCACTATTGCTCTCTTCCTCTGCTCCAGTATACCAATCCACTTATTTCAGAGTCCTTCGCACGCGACGTCCACGGTATCGATTGTTGTTAGAACCCAGCCAGGATTCGAGGCAAGGATGTCGTCGGGTTTGTTATCCGGGCGGAGGAGAAAAGGGAGGTAAGGGAAGTCAAAAGTAAAAGAAGAGAAGCTAAGAAGTTGACAATTGTGAGCCTTGGAAGCGAGAAATGAATATAGACGATAGACTTGTGTGCAATTTGCAATGAAAAAGAAGAAAGGGCGATAAGAAGAAAAAGAGAGACAAAAAGGAGCCGAGGTAGTGGAGTCAGATAAATGATGAAGACTGAAGGTGCATGTAGCGCAGCTCATCTAACTTCATTGCGAGTTTCATGACAGCGCCCTGCGCCCGGGAGTTCGTTGAACTGAGTGGAAGATAGGAATTGCTATTCCATCTTGTTGACATGGAAGTCAAGACTCCGGCAAGTTCCATGCTGAGGTTCGCTCCCGCGACTGACAACAGACACACGACTGAGGCATAACTGAAATGATAAGGGGCAATATAGGCCAGAGCCGAAATAAATGAATCGCAATGAAGGAATGTAAAGAAAAGAAGAAATATAAACCATAGAATAGAGTATGGACAAGGAGACGAAAGAATAAGGGGTGCAATTGGCAAGTCCAAGCAAGACACGAGATGAACGGATCGGGGAGGAAGGAAGGAAGGGTAGGCTAACCTACAAAGAAGCCTGAATAAGGAGAAAAGAAAAAAGGTAATCACATCTGAATTTGAATTGAGTATTTCCTAGCAATCCCAAGGACGCGATGAAGTATCCTGGGAGCTTGCTTATGTTGGTGACGTTGGAATAAATGGAAGGTTTGAGAGGAGAAGGAGAAGGGGATGAAGGAGGCTGAGATGGCTGGAAGCTGGGCCTTAGCGGGAGCGGATAATTCACGCTAGGTTGTAAGTGGAAGGAGGCCAATATCATCGCAAACACAGCTCCCTGTACCTGGAGTCCTGTACGCATGTACAAAAATCAATGAGAGAATTATGAGAAGAATCTAATTACACACAATCTATCTCTAACAAACAGTGATATTCAAAACACCCGAGTTAAAAGACTTATATAACAGTCATCCATTCAGTTAGTCAATCCCCTCTCTCGCTCAATGCTACCTACACACACAATATAGATGGAAGATGATAGAAAGATGAAGATAATAAACAAAAACCGAACCAGATACATACTCTGACAGATAACATATAAATCGAACAATAATATTCGAGAAGAGGGGAAATGATTCAAACAGATCAAGCGGAAGGGGGGAATAAATAACGAAAAAGGGCACGTAAAACCAAAAGAAGCCGACACACATACAGAGAACAAAGAAGAATCGTGAAAAATCGGAGAATAAACAGATAACGGCCGAGGAAATGATGAGTGGATCTAAACCAATCATTTCTCAACCTCAAGACATGTCTGAAAAGACTCATCCAATGTCCTGTCTGTATTCACCTCGGTATATCATCGTATGAATCGAAGGGAACAAAGCAAATCATAACTCAACAATCCCTCTGTTCGGGTTCTGCAATGCTGCAGTTTCTGTTGTATTTCCATGTCGTTGGGATAAAGATGTTTTTTTGTCGCTTGTTGCTTGTTTTTCGTATGTGTTTTGCGTTGTTTTTTTTTTACCAGTGATGGAAACCGTCTCTAAATTTGCCCAACCCCCAGCCAGTAAACCCCGGGATAAATGTTCGAAGCGAAGTGAAGTAGCAAGCCGACATCAAACGTTCAGTATAGGCCATTAAAATGGAACTCAGTGTCCATCGTCGTAAAGATGGACATGTCGTTGGGTCTGCTTGAAAGTCGATGATGCCGGCATGTTGCCCACAGAAAAGGACCAGGCACAAACTGGTGATAGAAGGGAAAAGCAAATCAAACACTCAAATGAAAAGAGCCAATAAATAGAACAAACGCAACAACGACCCTCCCAAAGTATCACTATAAACAGACACGTCATCAAACCGTAGAGATAATTGCAATCTGACAGAGAACAAACGAAAGGGACATAACACATGATAGAAGAAAAAGACTTAACAACCGCCTGCTAGAAGATAGAAACGATCCGAAGGAATTCAAACGAGCCTTTCACAATTCTAATAACAAATGAACCATGCATACTGACATGGCTAGACTCGCGGATTGGACGGTGACCGGAGACTGGAGCTCAGGGTTGATATACCGTCAGTTATCGTTGAAGGGCAGGAGGTGAAATGATTCAACCATCCTCATCCGACGGCTCGCCGGATTCGACATCTTCGCTTTCTTCAGCGCTTGTGCTTTGTTTATTCTTCTTTGAAGGATGGGCGGAATTATCGTCAGCCACGCCAGATTTTCGTTTCTGTGCCGACGAAGTGCTCTCACCGGCTGGTTTGGCCGTTTCATCGCCATCTAGGCCTTTGCCTTTTTCTATGGCGGCCACCTCATCGGCCGTCAAGAACCTTCCTCCAGGGCCACGAGGCCGTCGCATAGCATGATTATGTCGTGATTCATGTAAGTATGGTTTACGGCCTTTCGAAGTGAGTCGCAACTGCTCCTCAAGTTTCTGTCGCGCAACACGTCGTTTGAGGATTCGATGGAACTGCTTCGCGTTCACGTACAAGGGCGACTCCTCTTGTGTACCACCCGCGACTGCTTCACCGGCGGCCTGTGCCTGTTGAACTTGGGGCTGAGGAGGTGGAGGCATGTTTGGAGGAACGCCAGGGCGACCTACATGGTTGAGGACCGGTTGCGCGTTGGGCAGGTGTGGGCTACCGACATGACTCATTCGTCGGTTCTGTTGCATGGGGGCATTTTGCGACATCTGTACTTGAGGCATGGGAGGAATTTGACCGGGAACCTGCGGGGGTGATCGGGGATTTCGCTCATTCTTGACTTGTACGCCAGCCATTCGTGGTGAACCTCGAGGTCCTTGTGCCATTTGTCCCGCCATTTGATCCTGCGACATGGGGTAGAACTGGCCGGAGGCGGCGGCTGTTGCCATCGCGGCAGCTTGCGTAGGCGAAATTCCATAGGGAGGCTGCATCGTTGTTGTGACACCGTATGGTTGCGCAAAGTTCATTTGTTGGTGAACTGCACCGGGTGCATTTTGCGACTGCTGATAGTGGCCCTGGCCAGGGAGAATCGGAGACGCTTGGTGATTTTGAGGAATATGCGCTTGTGGGTTTGTAGGAGAAGCCAAGGTGCCAACGGTCGAACCGGCGTTCTGAGCATTCTGATACGCGCCGGCCATGTGCGATCCTGCGTGAGGATGCTGACCATGCGGTTGCTGATATTGCGGAGAGTACTCCATGTTGTCTGTGTATGCAGTTGATCGTTGTTTAAGAGCGAGGAAACAGTGCGCTATTGGCGCTTTCCGTCACACACGAAGCGCTTTGCACCGCGATAGGGTTAAAGCACGTCGTGAACGCGATCTGTAGGCGACAATCCAATCAATAGAGACGGGATAGGAGTACAAGGCGCGATGGAATCAGACGATATAAGGCTGGTCGGTGGTAACCGCGTTGCCTTGCGACTGTTTGACTCTGGGCGGCGAATCTGTGCAAAAGGACTGGATGTTAGATTGCGCGACGTGAAACAAGACTCAAAAGACGTTAGGCGTTTTAGACGAGATGATTCGACCAACTACCCGACGGTGTCTGCAGCCGCCAGCTATCGCGTCAGCACTGGCTGCAGCACTGGATGGTCACTGGACCTCGGTGTGGGTGAGGATGTGGGACGGGGCGGCACGCGGGGCAGTAGAAAAACATAAAATGACACCAGCGCGGGCTGAGTGGAACGACAGCAACTGCACGTACGTACCTGAATTTTGTGTCTCTATCTTTCGTTTTAACGATTGCTTCTGTACTTGGGTCTTCAACCTGAACAAATCGATATTATTTGAAAAAAACCTGTTGGCGGAGCGGGGAGGCAAAATTGAATCCTTTCCCAAGACAACGGAATGAGACGTGGTTGGGCTCTAATGCAGGCGCTCCGAATTCGATGACACCCAGCAAATAATGATTGATGCGTTGTCACCAAATGTGGTATTGAGGAGATTCTCTCGTGGCGCAGGCGACTGCCGATGTGTGTCTAAATTGCCTGGGCAAGGCGACCAAGTCCCAAGATAGCTGGAGAAGGTCGACAACTGGCCCTCGAAATGATGGTCCAATTAGACAGGATGAGGCGGTGTTCAAGCGGCTGACACTGCTGACGTCGTCGTTGATGCTAGTAATGCCTTAGGTATCCAAGCGCAGGAGGTGTGTGTCGGACAATGCTGTATGCGACACTATGAACGTGTTAGTCCAGCCAAGTCTCAACCGGAAAGCATGGTTAATTTGTTGGAAAAACATGATGAAAATGCGATTGCCTGTCACCAGCTGAAGCAGGGATTGGCTGAAAAAAGCAGAGCGAGGGTTAGGCAGTAGGGCTAGTTGTGTAAGTGTGTGTGCGTTGTGGACTGGTTGAAGGATGTATGCGTTGGCAGACGCGGGAGCTTGCTGCAGCCAAAGTACATACCTTGTCGATCCGGCGTGGGCAAGAGCAATTCGCGAAAGACTCACGGATCGCCTTGTCCTGATTGCGCGGCGAGTTAACAATGCTCAAAAAATAATAGCCGATGAAGTGTTCAACAAAGGTTTGCGATAACTGCGCAAAGTGAACAAAAAAGAGCTGTCGAGATGGGATCGAGAAACAGCAGCAAGCAGGACGCGCCAAATGTCGCGCGGGTGGCAGAATGGGGACTAGGGCGAGGCTTACCAGAAAAAAGCTTGGCGGGAAAACAACCCACAGGATGATAATCAGGTCGCGCGATTCTCCAAATCACGGGACGAACAAGATTGTTCCTGTTGATATGAGGACTCGTAAAGAACTGCAATTTGTCAGATATGATGCGTTATTTTGTTTCGGGTTGAAGCGGGCGTAACGCAAGAGAACGAGCGGTAATGAAAGAGCAGGGATCGTGGCGAGGAAAAACCTCGTAATGGTACATCGAGTGTAAGAGCGTAATATAAGACAGGACAAATCAAAGACAAAAGAGCCAGAACACGACGCGTAAGAAACATGTATTGTAATGGCAATACTCAATAACAACAATAACAATCGCGTCACAAAGACAATTGTTGCTGGGTAGTTACCTGAAGCAGACTAGCGGCAGTCCTTAGTCATCTCTCGCTCTGTCCGTCTGAGGCTTAGCGCGGGCGGCGGTGGCTTCCGAGACACACGAGAAGAAAGACTTGCACGAGGAAGGCTGATGAGTGCCAGCCTGCCAGGAAAAGCGAAATGAAAGGGGGAAGAGCAGAGCGATTGATGATTGAACGATGGTTGATGGATGGAGAATGCGAATTGGGATTGGGATTGGGAGGGTATGTATGGACAGAGAGCGCGAAGAGGGGAGGAGCATAAGGTGATTCGTCCGAGGGAAGGAAAGTGCATGAGGCACTGATGTCAGGAGAGGACCCGGTGGGTTCCGTTTCATCGCTAGCCGGACAGCCCAGCTAGGGCCGCCCACAGCCACCACCCGCGCAGACATCGCCCGGGATGCACTGCGATAGGCTGCTGCCTGATTTGCGCCTGAAAGCGGACTTGCTTCACCTTTTTCTTGTGCTCATTGTTGACTCAGGGTCTGAATAACGAGGGTATGCCCGATCAACGAACAATGAAAGCAACGTCATAGACAACAAGGGCAGTACATAGGGCATGCATACATCATGCATGTTCAGTAGAATGGGCAAAAAAACACGACAAAAAAAAAATTGATATGGGCCGATGTCATAAATTCAACAACATAATCGTGGAGAAGTATCGTATCATCGAAATAATGTAGAAAATAACATGCGCATAAAAAAGTCACCGGTGTAACCGCAGCAAATGAAAACCACGGGTGCTGTGCTTGCTTCGATTGGTAGAAGGGAAATATTCAACATACCTTTTGACGCTGATTTGCTCGACGGCCACCGAATCGTGTTGCTGGCCAGCCAGGCGGAAACAAATCACAAGGAGAGAGGAGGATGATGATATAAAAAAAAGAGCCAATCAAGCTTGGATCGCAATTGGAATCAAAAGTCGAATCAAAATACACACAGAGCCGCAGTTAGCGCGCACGCGCGTTTTTGTGTATTCCTTTTCTGACTGTTGATTGGGAAATCTTGTCGAGCGGGATGGTGGATAGCACCAAGAGTGTGTAAGGGTAAAAAGAAGCCTTGAGAGTCCAATGGAGAGAAGAGGATAAGAAGAAAGGAGGAAAAAGGGGAACAAATATAAGTTGAGGAGGAAGGTGATAGGTGAGTTGGGGACAAGTGAGGGAATCAGGCAAATAAAATCAAGAATTGGCCTGAACAACCAACGAGGACGAAGAAGCGAAAGAGCGGGCGATGGCGCCTTTGTATTGGGTCGCTGCTGGGCGGGGCCACTCCAGCTGATGCTGACTGGGCAGAATTTTCCATTTCACCACGTATTGTAAATACGGTACGAGATTACTACAGTCGTACGTTACTACGTATGCTAGGCCCTTGATCGACAGTGAAACTTGACACAAATACCGGTTTTACTTACACAACCGCGTAACCGCCGAGACTTGCCGTAATGAACCGTATATAAACTAGCTATCCTCGGCCTAGTCCTATTGTGATTCCGGTGTGATCGGACCCCATCACCTTTCCCTTCCTCTGACCCGTGCATGATTTCATGGGCATACGTTTTATTCCATGATGCTTTTCTTCTGTGCTACCAGCCATGCATGCATGGATTCGATGAATGAGTAAATAAATGTCAAATACTCTCAGCTTGCAATACTTCTGACGCTATTACCGGCACACACGGAGAGAAATGAAGTTGTACGCGAACTCTGCATTGTCATACTCGTACTCGAAGTCCCTCGTATATCCGTAAGGCTACGCCAGGAATGTGACGTGTGAGTGGCTGCGAGTAGTGTGGTACGTACGTAGTACCAATACGGTATCGGTATGTTACCTGTATTGTTGTCTGTACGGAGTACGTACGTACATACATACATCAGAAAGTCCGTACCGCCAGAGTTGCACGTCTTGCGGCCTATGTACAGGTCAGTCCGGTCTCGTGATTCCTCGGCTCACCAACCCATTTGGGTATCAGCTCCTCCCATTTCTAATCACTGATCACATCTCGAAGCGCCTTACAATTAAATCGTCACATACGACTTACTATTTATACACTCAGGTAATGTTGTGAGATCTCAAATCAATTGAAGAATTTTGCTTGATGTCATGTCTTGTACGAATACTCAGCTCTCGCTTATTTGACCGCTCGTTCAAAGCCTCAGCGGGAATAACTAAACTCTCCTTGACCGCCGAAGTCACATTTCAATGAAAGATCAATAGTCGGTGTACATACGGAGGACGTAGTTTTCGAGTCACCGAGTAATCGAAAAAAGTGATATTTGACTAAACTTGATGGATCCTGTTCTGCTTACTTTTTTTGTTCGTCCCTTGTCAGTCGGCTTTTCTGATAGTTATTCGGACAAGACTGGGATCAACCATGTTTGGCTCTTGAGTAACTGACGACCTCGCTTGAAGACCATGTGACGAATCGGCATAAATATTTGTAATCTTAGGGCTAGTTAGCGGTAGGACAGAGTTGTACCTAACTGTAGTTATCAATTGATTGATGTCGGATGTTTGAAATCATCTGCTTAAAGATAACTATGTATGTAGTTCGCGCATAGTTTTGATTCCAAGGTTGACGTCATACCAACTTTCTTCAACATTGATCACATCAACGAAATGCATACGTACAATAAAGCCTTCTAGAAATTAAGCTTTTCTTTGATCTCGTCTGGACATCGAGGCTAAATCAGATTCCAGCCGCTCGGTACAACACTTTGGTGGTAAGCCGAGTCATTGGGCGTGCGGTTTGTTGCATGTGTTGTAAGTCAAAATATATATTCCGATCTCAATGACCTCCGACGTTCCAATCTTGTACACACTTCAAATGTTTTACCTATGGAACATTGAATCCAATTCTCAAGCGCCCTGTTAAGGAATAGTACGGCTAAGAGCTTAACCAAGATATTCCCATTGAATTAAGTTATAAATGCCAAAAATTGGTAGTCATACATGTATCGATGATTCTCATGCCTGAGTATCCGTAGCAGATATAGTACAACCAATCGGCACGTCTCCTGTCAAAACAACCTCAAAGAGCCGCATCGAAATACGCGTGTCCAATTGCATCTTGATAAACTCTACATGTATGACTGGACGGCACATGCAATATGTGAAATCTCCCCTCAATGTGGAGAGTAATTCAATGTTGGCTCTTGCACGAACGCGAGTCATCATTGGTGACATAGTTACCCCTACGCTCTTGTTGCCGCCAGCCTTGCCTCAGAGGGACGCGTTTATACCTTCTTAAATGTATCGATTGGATAGTATTTATTGTAAAGAAAAGTGTTCTAAAAGGGGTTCGGGTAGAGATATCTATCTGAAACAGAATACGTAGTGAACAGGGCGGCTATTTATCATTCTTTGATAACTGCTTCAAACTTGTCCAAGGCTCCCTATTGAACATGGACGTCCTACATATAAAGCGATAGGTGGCCTTTTTGGCCCGGTTTTGGCTGACAGACTCTCAGTTTTGTTTTTGGTTCCATTGATTGTATCACCAGGAATTCTATAGTTCTTGCACTAGACATGTCTTTCTCTCTGAATACCGACGTCGTCAAAATGAGAATTGTTGTTCACACAATCGGCTACGCTGGCTGGGACAAAAGTAGAAACCACTGGTCAATATACCTCATCCTGCCGGGCGAAACTGCGTCAGTCCGCCTCAATATGTCCTTGGCGGAGGGCAGTGATGAAAACGGAACCCTCACTGTCTCCACTCACACTTATACAGTAACCAACTCTCAACTCACCTGGTTTGATTATATGGTCAATCCGGGGTTGAAAGCCAGTCATTTCACCAATTTGGTCTATCGTTTGCGTCGCGACCACTATCGCATGACTGGACCGGGGAATGGATGCCGATTCTGGATATATACTCAAGTTAACCTTGTTCACGAAGACTGTTAGTTTCGGGCCTTAACATGCTGATGATAACCCACTCCCCAGTTGGGCGGTTTTCCAAGATTTCGTACGTGCCAACTACACCTTGAATGCAACTGCAGCCACAATATCAGAATTTGGCAGTCGCATACAATGCAGATACCATAAAAACGCCCAGGACCAGTTACTCATAATCCCGGATGAGATGGAAGTGGGACAATTTCTGTGAATAATGGCGGTGGTGGTGGTAATGTTGGTGTGAACATTTCGGCGTTGACAGAGATTGAAGCTAAGCTGAATTTTGCGGCTTCTTTTCGAAGTTCACTGTCGTCCATGTTTGAGCTATGCGGCTTTTTTTAGCTGATGGAAGAACAATAATAATTTGTAACACTTACAAACTGTATCTTAGATTATTTCGATAAACGCGATCCAGCATCCCGAGAATTCGATCATCGTGCTCTGTCCTGCTTGGCGAGAGATCTGCACAAGCGTCTAGTAGTTCTTGAGTAAACCGGTAGTCGTGTTGACGGGTAAATAGAAGGCAGTAGATCTCAAAGATTGCAGGGTAGAAACCCGCGTGCTCCCAATCCAGAAGACAAAAGGATCCATCAGGACATAAGATAATATTTCGACGCGTCAGGTCGAGATGACAAAACCTGCAATCAGACACGGTGAAAGCAAACTTGTTTTTGTCGTCAAATAACGCCCTTTTGTTTAGCCACTGGTTAAGTTTCGTTATTGTGTTGAGAGGAGTGCCAGCTCCATATTCTGAAAAAAGATAACCACGTGGAATGCCACCGTTTATAGGCCCAGGTGCACCGACTGGGATGCTCTGAAACAAGGAGTAAATCGCCCTTGCTAAACGTTGAACAAGGCCGGGATGATCCTGAAGTGAAACTTTCTCTAGTGATACTCCTTCCACAAACTCCATTACGAGATATCCGACATTGCAGATTTTAAAATATCGAAGTATCCTTGGAACTTTCAGGCCATCAGAAAAACGCGAAGAATAACCGTACGCGAACTCGTGATTAGCGGCTTCTTCGGGAGTGACACTCCATCCGCATTTGACAATAACATCGTTAGATATTCTGGCTAGGCAACGCACGTCGGGGTCACCACTGATTATGCATTTTGGGTCATGGCAGAGTAAAGAGATGCCCTTATCTGAAAGATGATCAATGTTAAATGGCATGGTTGAAAGGTGTGTTGATGTTTGAGATTATTGAACGCGTCCGTGGATCCGCGAAGTGGGGATTTTGCCAATTGGACGACTGATCACGTGGTGGATGACTAAGATCCATGCTTCAGGTCCTATATAGGTTTAGCGTCTTTGACAACTTGCTAGCCCTAAGCCCTAACTATTAATGACTGTTCTTACTTCGTTATTTTATTATCTGACATTCATGATTGATAACTGCGTCAGTCTTCTCGCAGTATTTTATGACTTCAAAATATGATCATTCAAGTACATAATAATCACATAGAGTGTCTATAGAGTCATCTCAACAGCTCCAGAAACAATCGGAGAACCTCGATAAATTCCTTTCAAAGTGATATAGCCTTCATAAGTCGGCAAAGTCCCATTGGAGGCGTGCAGTTCCTGGTTAGCTCTGACTCTTAAAATTGCTAGGTGCGTTTCATCAGCCAAACTTAGAACCCAGTCAAGTGGATATGTGAGACCAGTGTGGCCTTGGGATGTGAAGGTTCTGTCTGAAGGTGACAACGTTCTTGGAATGATTTTTCATGCAGCTCTGCGAATTGGAAAGTCAAAAACAAGTAACACATTATGGAATCCGTAAATAAATGACTGTTCATCTGTCAGATTATCCCACGACCACTACATTTGGCCAATGCTGTAATTTTGTCTCTTAAGAGATTTTTTGGCCGTGCCCTTTGTATTGCCATTGAGTAATATATGCTAGCGTGTAACTAGAGCCTCCATTACTTGTGATATATGCCCCAAGAAGAGTTCCTATAGCATCACGATTAGCGCTAGGATATACATATGTCAAGATATCCTTACCGGTGAACCTTCCTGTCCCACCACCGACGAGGACAGCTTCCGCCGTTTGACTAAACTCGAATTGTTTGTCGTCGGGGAGCGTAGCAGACAGGATGTAATGAGTATCATCCTTTGCCTGGATTTGTAATCGAGCTCGAATCTCCTTCGAGGATGACGATGGGAGGAGCTTGGCAATAGTATCTGGCACCGTTACATTTTGGGTCGCAGGTGTGTTCAAGTCATTCAGCAAAGTTGTCTGGAAACGGACGTGTGGAAGCAATTTTCCTTCAGACAAAAGTAGCACAATTCCTAGATCAATATGTTGATCTTGTGTTAAGAAGATAGTCACACCCTCCCCTTCCACTGTGGGAGCATACGTTATGTCAACACTGAAAGTAAAGTATGTATGGCTTTGGCGGCGTGAAATTAGTGTGATGGCTGTTTCATTCACATCCACACCGGGGACACCAGTTCCGGTAAAATTTTGTGATGAAGGCAGCAAGCGCAGAGAACATGGACTTTCCGGCGGCGACACGGTAAGAGTGCCTTCTTTGGGTGGCCTCCAATAAAGAAAATGTCTAGGAATTGAAGTCCCAGGACTAAACGTGATATGATCTGGAGCATCAACGTATGCTCCGTTACCCGGGATCCCCTTACCTTTAGAAGGTTGTGGCAGCTTCCATCCCGTCATCTGCCCCTGAACAGGCTCGAGGACTGGCTATTCCCCTTCCCCCCATGTTACAGCAAAGAGGACAGTTTCCCGGCCCATAGGGTAAACTCTCCAAGCTGGACCCGAGCGGGTCGCCAAAGCAATTCCCCACCAGTTACCATCACTATCCTGAAAGAGGTCGGCATGACCAACAGTCTGGAAATATTCCGTGGTGTTGCTATTTGTCAGAATAGGGTTTCCGCTATAACCCTCATACGGACCAGTGACATTCTTGGATCAAGCGATTGTCACGCGATGAGTAAGTTCAGTACCCCCCTCCGAAATCATGAGATAGTACCAACCATCCTTCTTATAAATATGCGGGCCCTCCGGAGTTGCACCGCCTGTGCCTGCCCATATTTTGGTTTCCGGTCCAAGGACACCTGTCTCCAGATATATTGTTTGCTGCACGATGCCAGCCCTTAAGATATATGCCGTACCATCGCCATCCCAGAAAAGGTCAGGATCTATATCCCTGATTGCAAACCTTACAGGATCAGTCCACGAATCGTCGGAATAAATATTTGTCGACGTAAAAAGGAATCCAGAAACAACCTTGAAAGAAGGATATATGGAGGCATATGAAGTGACAAGGTAGAATTTTCCGTTGCGGTATCGTATTGTCGAAGCCCAGAGACCATCTTGCTGAGTTTGCGAATTGCTATTTGCAATCTCCGGCACTTGCTCTGGACGAGTAAATACATTGCTAACTAATTTCCAATGAACTAGATCTTGACTGGCATAGATAGGGATTCCTGGAAAGGTGAGGAAGCTCGAAGTTGTACAGAAGAATGTGTTATTCTCTTCAGCGACAAAGATACAACTTGGATCCGAGTGCCAGCCAGGGAGGATAGGGTTTGTATATGTTGAATTCTGAGAGCTCGCAAGCGCAGCACTTTTTGTAATTGAAGACATTGCAATTGCTGCTAGAAGGAACACTGCTCGCTGGACCTTCATATTGAGGCCACTTCTCTTCGAAGAGTTTTTTGTTCGGCCGTAAGTATCCAAGAGAACGGGCCTTCGTCGGCGACTAAACCCGAAGCCGGTGTCAAATGATGACCTCCTCCAGTTCCTCGTCGTTCATCTGGTCTGGGACGACTCCGTGTTCTCGGATGAAGCGCAGCGATTCTATCTCTTTCCCGGCATGAATTTATCATATATCTCTGGTTGTCTTATTTGACACTCGAAAGGAGATCGATGAGAGTGAGTCTCTTGGTGGCCTTACCAAAGATGACGCCTGTGAAAGCGACCTGGGGGACTTCAATATGGAACAAGTAGTTACTACTCACGAGGTAGTGGATCGGAAGCCCACTGCTTCCGATCGCAATATCTACCAGGATGGCATAGAATTGATGGACCTGGATTCGGCATGTGGCGCGATCCCTGATGATGATGACCCGACAGATTTAGAGTACAAATCCGATATATCTACTGTCGAAATAACTTATGAAGTGTCGGGGAACAGCAAGGTAAGCAAGTAATGAGAACAAACAGAATGAAACATCAAGTGGAATGACGAGTAATTTTATTTGATTTCACCGTCTTGTCCTCGAAGATGTTTCTAAATATGCCACATCAACCCAAATCGAACTTCCATTTCTCATATATAGTATGGCAGTCCTGGCGTCATACATTTTCTTATTGGTAATTGAGATAGTGCTCTATAGTGCCACTTCAAATTTTGCCTCATAACTCATTATTCCCTCATTAAACGCCGTTGTATTTCGCTCGCCACCGCAGCACCTCCACTACTAAGAGTCCTCGGAAGAAGAGTCAGCGCCTCTCAACTGTGAAAGTGTGAAAACAAAAAAACATCATGTTTTCTCAAAATGGACGGCCGTCAGATTCCTGTGCTAGTCGTGTCAATAATCGTTTTCGTATTTGCCAGTATTTTCGTGGGGCTTTATCTGATCTCCTGCATCCTGGTGGTCAGAAGGCTAAAGCTGCCCGATCATTTGATGCTTCTTGCATGGGTAGGTATCATTCTCCCTAAAAGCACAGATGTCTGCTTGTGCCAGATAAAATATATTGGATTGTTTATTGACGACTCCTCCAGATGATTGACTTTGGCTTTGTATTCTCACTCCTCTATGCAGTTGGAAAGGGCTTTGGGCTCCATGGCCATGACATCGAACCGGGAAACGAAGTCCTTATCAATAAGTCCATTTATGTCTTTAATCTCCTTTATGTAAGTCTGCAAAAGAAACAGACCTACTGGTATTATCAAGTTTACATGGTTAATCTAATATTCAGGTCCTCGCATCAACAACTGCTAAAAGCTCCATTTTAACATTCTATTTGTCCCTCACCCATGAAACGAAAGCGTTTTATAAGGCAAATTATGTTCTTCTTTTTATAATAATTTCAGTCGGCCTGGCTTTAACAATACTCCAGATCTTTCAGTGTCATCCAATATCTGCAGTTTTTCGTTTGGAAGAACAGACTAGCGAAGACTGCACGAATATTTTCCTAACATCTCTCTCCTCCTCGCCGTATAACATAGCGACTGATATAGGCATTCTTTTTATTCCAATTCCTCTTTTAACTCGCATTAAACTGCCATTCAGGCAGCGAGTGATCTTGGTGGTCACCTTTGGCGCCGGTGTCTTGGTGATATTGATAGATGTTGTCCGAATTGCTATCCTTCAAAATACAGCTCAAGTTCAACTGAATCAAAGGCCCTCGTATTACACAAAGGACATTACAAATCAAGATTACACCTGTCAGTTGACCCTGCTATTCCATCTCCTCGCACCCCCGTTTTCCTCCCAAGGGCTGCTAGAAACCATTAATTGATACTATGGGCTAATCATTAAGCAGGGTATGCCGCGTTGTCGTTTATGCTGTCTGTTATAGAAGTAAACATGACAATCATCTGCGCTTGCATTCCTAGCCTGAGGCCTCTTGCGACTAAAATCAGCCCGTCTCTTATCTTTAATCGACAACAACTCTCCCGGCGCAGAAAGGCTACTCTACAGGGTGCAGATGAAAGCGATGGAAACGAAGGGAGCGAAGAGACCCCCGGTGAGATGATGCACATCTTAACCAGCAGTCAACCAGAAAGGGCAAAAGAGAGAATAGGCGATCTCAATCAATATCCACAAGTCGGATTACTCAATCTCTTGAATCTGAGACCAACAAGGATGCTGAGATTAAATGCCAAGCAATCGATTGCTCCTAATGTCCTGGTCACTCTACTGTTCTTCATGTGGGGGACATCATTTGGTTTTCTTACCGTTCTCAGTGCGAGAATAGGGCTCGCGCACCTAGGCCCATGGCAAGCATATATCCTCGAGAGTGCATATTACCTAGGATATCTCCCTATTCCAATTCTGGTTGGCCGTCCTTTATTAAAGAGAAAAGGCTTTATAGCTGCATTTATTTCTGGTCTTTATATCTACGCTTTAGGAACTCTTCTCTTTTGGCCATCCGCTGTCTTGGTATCATTCCCAATCTTTTTGGTGTCTAACCTGATCATTGGTTCCGGGATTGGCATATTGGAGATTACAGCTAATCTCTTTATTGCAATATGTGGTCCACTTGAGTATGCTGAGATCCGGCTTTGTACTGCACAGGGTTTCCAGGGCATTGGAAGCTTGCTTGCCCGGTTAATTGCTGGCAAACTTTTGCTTCCACGAGTGGACCAGATCAGTGAAGTGATCAGCATACAATGGGTATTCCTTGGAATTACCTTTTTGGCTGTGCTGCTTAGTGTTGTTTTTTATTATCTACCAGTGCCTGAGGCACCGGATCAGGATCTTCAGAAGCTGGCTCAGCAGCGTGCGGCGAATAATGCTAGGGTATTTGGAGTCCCTGTGATTTATATCACGCTGGTATTAGGCGTATGGTGCCAGTTTTTTCAAGAATCAGCGCAAATAGTACACGTCTCCAGTACCCCTGACATTCTGAAAACAGTTAAGCCAAGGTAAGTAAACATCAGCCTGTTAATATCATTCCCGGAAATTATTTCTCTCTTTTACTTTCTACTTTCTTTCTTGTATGAAGGCTTCTTTGACTAATTACAATGCAAGTCCTAAACTCTCCGATGTTGATGCTGATTCTATCGGTTCTACAATCTGGACCTTGGCTCGCTTTTCGGTAGCCTTTATTATATGGATGGGTTTGAAGCCACGACGGGCACTCCTTTTTTCCTATATTACCAGCATTATTGTCTCTATTATCTGCTTGAAGACAACTGGTACCACACCGCTCGCTATGGCTATCCTGTATTGGTTTACAGCTGCCCCAAATTTTCCCATTATTTACGCAATTTCGATGCGCGGGATGGGAGTGCATACCAAAACTGCATCGTCCTTTATGGCTGCTTCTCTTTGTGGTGGATCAATGGCATTTCCTGCTCGATATGGTATTTTCTTGGCTCTTGGGGAACCGAATTCGTACATTCTTGTTGCGGCTTTCTTGGGTGCCGGGGCAATCTTTCCTATATATTTGAACCTGGTGCCAGCAGCCAAGAGACAGGTTGATCCGGTGGAAAACGAATACCTGGTCGACTAGAACATCGTCTCTGGAGAGATAGACTATCCACCAATATCTAAATTTCGATATGGTCATAAGACAATTAGGTAGTACATTCAGTCTGCCTCTTTCTGATATAACCTATCTACTGAAATGGGCTTTGTAATGTGCTTGCACTTGAAGCTGCATATACGGAAACATGTCCACTTGAGGGGAAAGCACGATCAGATTCATAACCACAGAATTTGTGATTTTTCTAAATAATGCGGATAAAAAATTTCCTGTTTTGAGCTGTTCAAAGTGCTCTACGGTCAAGCTCTACAAAAAGCAGGGAAACCAGGGGTTACCAGAACGCGTGAGAACCTCTTATCAATATCCTAGATATGGTACTTACTTCCCTTTTCCCTTCTTTTGGAGCGTCTTTTCCCTTTCTGGCGCGTTTCATCCTAAGAGTGAGCGAGCAGCACTTAAACATACCAGGTGAAGTGGACAACAGCACATCTCCACCCCGAAGCTTCCCCTGCTATTCTTTAATTTGTGACTTAACTGCAAGCCCCATACTACCAATCATAGCTGGGACATGTGGAGCATTAGCCACCAAGGAACCATCTGGAGAGAATATGGCACAGCTGAAAAGTCGAGTCGTTCTTTAATATTTGCGCTTACGCTAATATTTTGCAGGACTCGTCCCGTTTGTTCAGCGATGCAGTAGAGGCGATGACGGAAGACGGAGAGTTGGGCCGGATCGAGGATAGTGGCACTGATCGACTTCTTCTCTTCTTTCACATCTAGAATTAATAGATCTTTGTGGGAGGTGGTGGCACAGTTGGGGTTCACGACGATGGTTTGGGTGTTGTCAACGATAAGAGCTGGGCCCGCGACTTGTTGACCCTGTGAAAGAGCGCCTAGAAGGTACACTGGGGTTTCAACCCATCCTAAAGATTTGAAGTAGACACTCTTGATTGAGTCAGGCTTTGCAATCGGACCATTTGACGTGACCTTTGGTGCAGTTTCAAGGCTCTGAGATGTCGCCTCAGAGCCGAACAAGTTTTTACCGATAGCTCGGACATGAAGCGTATCGACAAAGATTTTCCGGTTGACGGGGGGTGAACCCGAATTGCTGTTGATGAGCAGAAATAAAAGCTTTCTTTGGATCTACTCCCTCAGTGACAGCTATCATCATTGAAGTCTCACTACCGTCATATCGCATGAAGAGGAATCGGTTATCGTCAACCCGGGAGAATCGACTCATGGTATAATGATTCAACGCACTCTGCAGTAAGAGGTCTAAATCAGAGAAAATGGTGTCCTTGGTGGAGTCGTCGAAGATCTTCGCACATGGCTTCTCCTCTTCGTGAACAACGTCCGCTAAGCCAATGCCATATGCCGACAAAATTGAAGAGTACTTGTGAATAAGTACTTTCTTGATTCCCAGTGTTTCGGCAATAGCACATGCATTCTGTCCACCAGCACCCCCAGAAGAGGCAAGATGATGTTTAGAGGCTTCGTGTCCTCTTCCCTCGGTAAGACTTCGAATTGGACCGCACATTGATGAATTTGCGACCTGAAGAAAGCTGTCTCAAGGTTTTAGCGACAGGAACACCTGATCCTCAAATATTCTCATGTAAGACTTACCCGTCTGCTACTTCGGCCCAGGTCAATGACTTGCCAGTATCTCGGTTGATGACGTCGGTCAACTCTTTGAACTTGGTCAATACTATCTCACGATCTAACGGCTGATTCTCATTAGGTCCAAATACAGAAGGGAAATGCTCCGGTATCAATCGTCCAAGAGCCAAGTTCGCGTCGGTTACTGTGAGAGGACTGCCCTTTCTATAACAAGTAGGACCAGGGTGTGATGAAGCACTTTCGGGTCCGACTGCCATGAGCGAGTCTCTCCAGGCAAGAATACTTCTGTCACCAGCTGCTATTGTATTGATATTGAACTGGGGTGCTTGAATGGGTATACCGGCCGTTGTAGTCTCGAATATGTGATCGGGTTTGCGATCGTATCGAGAGACATCTGTGCTTGTTCCCCCCATGTCAAATCCAGTAACTGGTGCCTTAGTCTCTGGATTGTTGGAAGTCTGTGCATAACCCACGACACCTCCTGCTGGCCCTGAGAGGATGCGTGCAATCCAGAAAGCTCAGAAGCATTCACGAGACCACCATCTGATTGCATACATTCCAGTTTTGTATACCCTTGGGCAAGTGTGGGAAAACTGGCACTAAATTGTGACATATATTTTTCGATTTGGGGAGTGAGATACCTAGGTAGCCATCAATGACGGTCGAGTTTCCTCGTGGAACAATCTTTGACCTTTACGACACTTGGTGGGAAAGTGAAATATGTTTGAAACCAATCTCTTTCGCAAGGTCGTGAATCATCATCTCCCGTCTCTGAAAAATGTACGCATGCATACATATGTAAGGCAGACTGCAATAGATCGAACACCCCGCGCGTAGATATTTTTGCAAATAATGTCGTGTGCTTTCAATGTTTAGTGGTTTATGACTTGTATAAATTCACCAGAAGTACCTTCCACCGTTTCGACTGGCTCGGGAAAGTGTAGACAGATTTCTGACTTGTGAAACGCTACAGCGCTGTCACACGACTCGCTCATCAACTTCAACTGGATGCCTTCTTGCGCACTCTCCCAGAGTACCATCATGTTCACCTCGAGACGAATATCCGGAGCGTGCGACGCGAACACGATCATTCGGTATCTCTTGTTTTCATGGATGGCTCTGTTGAGAATTTCAATCATGTTGTCTTCGCAGTTCATGCGAATCAGGCATTAACCCAGTTGGCGTTTGGGCGTAGATAGGTAAGGCTGTGGAGGTGAGGTTACCTAGGTAGATATGGAGCGCCACCAGCCTGAAATGTTTTGAAGTATGCTGCTCCTTGTGGACTGTCTCCATTCCACTAATTGGCGATCAGATGTTATTGGCGCAAAGATGGAATTGATGCTGAAGAGGGAGGGGAAACATACAGTAGAGCCTGGTTATAACGAACAGAAGGCCTTCCAACGTCTGAATCTGATATCGAGAGATTTTAAATCATACGAGAACGGGGAGCACTCCGGTATAATAAACTGTCTGATCAATAACAATTCGGAGCACTCTCCATATTCATATGAATAATTTCTAACCTAATATCAATATAATAACAAGGGGGCCTCCTGTTCGTTATAGCCAGGGTCTACTGTCCTACAAAAAGAAATGAGGCGTTGTGTAACCGCACGCCAGATTCATCGTTGAGAATAGAATCAGACAACCAAAGAGCTGCTCTGATGTTGCTTCTGGGTTCGTCATACTCCAAATCAAAAATTTCATAGATTACCAAGAGCCAAAGCAAGTATGGGTTCTATCGCTTCAGACAAACTTGTCCCAAAGTCTCTCTCCAATGGACAGAATGACAATACCTATCAAATCATTGAGGAACCGAGCCGAGCAACAAGGAAGCTACGGATTATTGTTATCGGCTGCGGAGCAAGCGCAATCAATTTTGCTCACGAGGTTGACACAAGTCCTCTGGATTTGGAGCTGGTCTGCTATGATAAGAACCCTTCTATCGGAGGGACCTGGTATGAGAACAAGTATCCTGGATGTGGGTGTGATATCCCGTCCGTCAATTACCAATTTTCATGGGCGCCGTCGGCCCACTGGACTTCGTTGTGAGTAATGCTATAGTTATGAGGCAGAGACAGTGGCTAAATCGTGTCGATTGAAATTAGCTATTCGAGTGCCTCGGACATCTTGCACTACTTCAAGACCGTTGCCAGGGACTATGGGCTTATGAAGTATATGCGTTTGAACTCCAAAGTTATCGATGCAAGATGGAACGAAGAAGAACAACAATGGCATATCAAAATACAAAGAACAGATGAGCCAGACACCATCATTGAAGATAAGGCTCATATACTCATCAACGCCAGCGGTGTGCTCAAGTATGTCCTCGACATGCATAGATTGTTAAGCTGTATCACTAAACGATTCAATAGTAAATGGAAATGGCCAGCTATTCCCGGACGAGAAACATTCGAGGGCCGAATGCTACATACCGCAAACTGGGATGACAGCATTCAACTAGAGTCGAAAAGGGTTGCTGTGATCGGCTCTGGATCGTCTGGAGTACAGATTGTCCCAAACATCCAACCACGTTGGTCTTTTTCGAGTGATTGATCTATTGTCCAACGAACTGATATTGATATAGTCGTCTCTTCGTTGAAATGCTTCATTCGTAGTCAATTCTGGGTAACTGCGGGTGTCGGTCAACGTTTCGCAGGAAAAGGAGGCACAAATTTCAAGTGTATAATGAACCGTGTTTCTTTTTTTTTTTTATCATAGATCATACTAACATGAGATGCAGATAATGAAACGCAAAAGGATATCCTTCTCAACGACCCGAGGAAGTACCTCGCCTACCGAAAGAAGATTGAATCAGAGCTGAACTCCAGATTTCGCTTCATCCTTAACGGCTCGCAAGAGCAAGCACAGGCTAGAGCTGTCAGTTTCAACTCGTTCCTGAGATACTAGAAGTAATAGAGGCGTCATTTACTGACCGACCGCCGTTCAAATAACCAGGCAACCGAACGTGATATGCGTACTAGACTCGCCAAAAAGCCAGAAATCGCAGACTGGATTGTTCCTACAAATTTCGCTGTTGGTTGTCGTCGTCCAACTCCTGGTGCAGGCTACCTTGAAGCACTATGTGAGGACAACGTCACTGTCGTCTCTCAAAGCATCCAGGAATTCACGCCGAAGGGTATCAGGACAGTCGATGGGATCGAACATGAGTTTGACGTAATTGTCTGCGCAACAGGATTCGATGTTAGCTGGAAGCCTGCTTATCCAACTATCGGGCGTGACTCGCACAGTCTTAGTGAGGACTGGGCTGAGATACCTAGCACATATCTCTCAATTACTGTACCGCACTTCCCGAACTATATGAGTACGTTCCTTATTGCTTTCTGACGAATGACACGACTAACATTATTGAAAAGTCTTCAATGGCCCATATGGACCTTATGGCCACGGAAGTTTCCTGCCCATAACCGAGACCCTCTCCAAACACTTTATGCACATGTTCCGGAAGATGTCCGAAGAAGGCATCACCTCATTCGACGTCAAAGAAGAAGCCGTTGCTGATTTCGCTCAACACCGCCGAACCTTCTTGCCCCGTACTGCATGGTCCTCTCCATGCCGCTCATGGTTCAAACAAGGCAAAGTCGACGGCGAGATCATGATGTGGCCTGGATCTCGGATTCATTTCTTTGAGACGATGAAGGAACCCCGATGGGAAGATTATAATCTCAAGTATACAACGTCCAACCGTTTTGGATATCTGGGGAATGGATTCGCAGCGAGAGAATTTGATGGTAGTGATTTAAGTTGGTATCTTGGTCTGCTGGATGGGAGTGAATTACAGCCTGAGCTGCCTGATGAGGATTTCAAGGACTTTATGGAGTAGTAGATCATGTCGGAGCTTCCAGACTTTTCGTTGTAGCATCTTCGTGATAATTTCCAAGGACCATAAATGAAGTTGATAGTTTGTTCGTTTAGAAAGATTACTTATGATTCTTGCCTCTACACATTAGTCTTACGACTTGGTACTTTCATGGGGCATTCCCCCCCTCGATCTATACTATTATGTCTTTTTTAAAGTATCTAGGTAGTACTTGAAATCATGTGTTTCTGACTATTGGAATTCTAATATTCTCGAACCACCCTGTCGATACATTCTGCTACATATCGCACGTTGCTCCAATTAAGGCCTGCAATAGATACCCTCGAGCTTGCAGCCATGTAGATGTGATGTTTCTCTATAGGGAAATTGTCAAAAAGTTAGCAATTAATGACCTTCTTCAAACCGAGGAGGGCCTTGCACTTGGAAAAAAAAAAAGGCTGAGGCAAATCACCTTGCAGAAGAGAAACTTGTTGTGGACTCAATCCCAAAATGCAAAACATCCCCTTTTGCCTCATTATTCTCTCCCATTTTCCAGGGGTACCTTTCATAGAAATTGTAATATCAATATTCTCGAATAGTTTGTTAACAACCTTAAGAATAGATGCAGTATACTCACCTAACTGATCAAGCTCCTTATAAAGCTGTGATCGCATCTCAGCAATCCTGGAGCTCATAGTAATCAAATTTCGACCCCATTCAGCGGTGATGGTCTCATCTTCAAGGACAGCAGCTACAATTCGAGCACCAAATGCGGGTGGATTAGATATCTCAACTCGAATCAGTTGCGCCAATGTTGACTCCACTGCCTCGGCGGCGGTGGTTGATTGAGAAACGAAGGCACAGAGGCCGACTCGTTCGCCTGTTTGGAATATCTTATCAGCCTCAATGCCATACATTGATATCAAGCTACTGGTAGCATGCTTGTAGCTCACCATAGAGGCCCATGCTTTTAGCAAAGGAAAGACACACGGCCAATTCAAGCGACAATTCCTCTGCAAAATACCGAATCGCAAAAGCATCTTTGGCATAGTCTCCAGACGTAATACCGAGATACGCAGCATCGAATATCGGGAACAATTGGCGCTCTTTCATGATTTTCCCGATTATCTTCCATTCTTCAGGACTGGGATCCCAGCCACTAGGGTTATGAGCACTGGCATGCAGAAGAAATATTGATTTTGGAGCCGCTTCGTTGAGGGTTTTGAGAAGTGAAGACATATCTACTCCATCTGCCTCAGGAGATGAGTATGTATACTCCTCAACATGGAAGCCTATAGACTCAAAAACCTGGCGGTGGTTTGACCAGCTGGGATTCGTGATGTAGACGGTTGCGTCGCTGCCCAGTGCTTTGTAAAGCATTTTGCCTGCAACGTGCAGCGCACCTGTCCCTGATAGTGCCTGACATGAAGAAACCTATCATCGTCCAGGACAATTAGCAACGGAAATCTCTCTATATGACACCGTATTCTACAACATACTCGCTTCTCTCGAACCGCTGCCGCCGACGCCCCAAAAACCAACTGCGTGGCCAACGTGCGAAAGGACAAAAGACCCAAAATGGGAAGATATTCATGATTCGAATCCTTGATTTTCTCCTTGGCCGCTTGCACTGCAGGCAAAATCCATGGGTTTCCGTTCTCGTCTTTGTAGGTTCCTTGCCCTAAGTTGACCTTGAGGGCGTTTTGGTCGGCATTGTACTTTTTTGTAAGCTCGAATATGGCGTCTGGGGGCGTGTAGGTGATGCCATTGAATATCGATAGAGTAACAGAGGAGTCCATGATGGTGTACTGCAGAGACGCAATGTGATAGACTCAGGAGACGGTGAACTTCCTCAGCGATGATGCTCAAAGCAAGATCGAGTAAATCGAGCCCAAGCGGGGAGGGAAACATAATTGTCCAAAATTCGTAGCTGTTTAGCTTGCGAGGGGTAATTGAGTCAAACCAGTAGCCATTATCGCTAACAAATTATCGATCGGTTTGTTAGGGCACTTACCGATCATATGAGCTTGACATCTGGGATAGGGTTGGTTATCGTGGAGCTCCACGGCAATGAGTCGATTGTGCCGAATTCCAAAAAGTGGAGGAAGAGATTCAACAGACTAGGAAGAAAGAGGGGAGAATACGATTAGTGACTCATTTTATACACCTATTGGGAGATTAAATTCCAGCTCAAAAGTGAGCCAGTGTTGTTGTTCTTTCTGTAGAAAAATCTACCGTATTCGAGCGAAATTGCGTCTCTTAGGGCATTGGTTTGCGACCAAAGAAACGAGCATCAAATATATTAGATATGGCAGCTATCAAACCCAGATATGGTGTCTACACACCACTAGCGACTTTCTTCAACGATGACGAATCTATCGACTTCAAGGCCACACTTTCGCATGCTAAACGCATGGCAGACAGCGGCGTTATCGGTCTCGTCCTTCAAGTCAGCAACGGAGAAGCGTCTCATTTAGATCACGATTAGCGAAAAGCTCTGGTGCGCGCAGTAAGGGACCACTTGAACAACCTGGGCTATACGCAGTTGCAATTGATCGTGGGCTGTTGGTGCAGCCAGCCTTAAAGAAACCGTCAGATACATCTCTGAAGCGAAGGAGTCTAGTGCCGACTATGCTTTGGCTCTGCCACCAGCATGCTGGGTTGCTGCAATGAACGCAAGCGTGATTGAGGGATTCTTTCGTGATGTATGTCAAATACCTTTCGCGTTCTGTACGTTCACCGTCAAACCCCTTTTGACTTGAGTAAAACAGGTGGCCGCAAAATCAGAACTACCGATCCTGACATACAATTTCCCCGGCGTAACAGGAGGCATCGACATCACCTCTGATTCAATCATCCGTCTCGCACAAAAATCATCGGCTGCAAACTCACCTGCGGTAACGTCGGAAAACTGCAGCGCATCTCATCCACACTCCCAACCGAGTCATTCGCAGCTTTTGGCGGAAAATCAGACTTCTTCCTACCAGCCCTTGTAGCAGGGTCAAATGGTATAATCGCCGCTCTCGCAAACGTCGCACCAAAGACACATGTTGAGCTGTTAGGGCTTTGGGGAAAGGGGGATTTGAAGGCTGCTCCAGCTAGGCTTAGTCACGCGGACTGGGCTTTGTCCAAGGTGGGTATTGCTGGAGTCAAGGCGGTTGTATCGCATCATTTTGGATATGGGACAGGTAAAGGGCGGCGACCGCTTGGTGTAGCAACGATTGAATCACTGAGCGAGAACATAGTGTCTAGCATCCAGACAGTTGTTGAAATCGAGAGGAAGTTGTGAATGGCAAAACAGGTCCGAAGCGAATAGCATAGAAACGATAAATAATGTATATTGATCTCCTTCAGCTGAGCTATTATTATATCATATTATATCTCATAGATCGGTTGTGTTATCACATGATTATAACGCTCTCATCTTTTGCATCCCTCCACACAACACCCTTCATCTTCTTGATTCGTCTTTCTGTGGCAAGGAAAAGTAACAAATACAGATGAGGCGCCACTTCGCCCCATGTGTATAGTTTCAGATTCACAATTTTCGGTTCTCCGCTTGTGGGAGAACCTGATGAAGCATGCTCGAGAAGACACCATATTCCCCACCCGGCGCGGCCCTCAGTGAAGAAATCGCGAATAAAGCACCAGAATTGAGAGAAAAAGGTTTGCGTCCAGATTTGGACGTTGCTATCGATGCTTGTATTTGTTGAGGTAGAGGCTGCAGTTTTGCTAGCGTCCGATACAATGGTAATGCATGGTAGGAACCAGTATCCCCTTTCTAAAGGACGTGGCTCGCGGTTCTGTGACCTGGGCGTGAATCGGGATGATTGTTTCATGCGCTCTGCTAGAGCCTTAAGCGTAGGTGTGATATGTGTGCGAAATTTATCGTTGGACACTGGTGGATCTGGGGCGCGAATTTCGATGGGAAGGTTGTCTAGAGATATCGTTCCGGGGGCCTGGGGGAGCGTTGGACGTTTGTTGGGTCGCAATTTCGAAGAAGCTTGCGGTTCTCCGTTCTGAAAGTCTTGAGAACTGCTTTCCATTGTGACGGCTTTTCTTTTTCCGAGAACGCTCGCAGAAACGGATGGATTCGCTTGTACGGTTTGCAGATTTGAAGACTTTTCCTTTAGAGGCGAATCGGACGCACTATGAGACGTTATATGAACTTGACGATTAGCGGACGACTCCCTTGGGCTTGGACTAGGCACTGAGGAAGGTATTCGCGTAATGTCATTATCCGGATCGTATTCTGTGCTGTCAAGGGTGAACTTTCGAGATTGACGAGCTGAATCAGGGACAAATGAGCGATCAACTTGAATCAAATCATCGATAGTTGTCTGATCGGCTTCTTCGTCTTGCTGTGAATCCGGTATAACGTCCAGTGGCGTCTCCCATGTGGATGGGCCGTCGTGAATCCGGTTGGTTCCAAGTCCTTCAACGCTGCCATGTGTGGATTCCAAATCTTCACGCGAGTTCTGCGTGTTGCCAGTTCCGGTTTGCGACGTGAGCGGGATCAGGGGTTGGAAGGAAAGCTCGCTCTCTTCTTCTGTTGAGTCGGGAGGAAGAGGTGGGCCAACGAGTTGCGCGGTGTTCAGAGACGATACACGTCTTGCTTCAATATGCCGAGCAGGCTTCAACTTGTCGAACTCATCTAATGTGACTAAACTATTCAGATCATCGCCCGAGTTGACCAAGACCGTCTCATGGTGCTGAGTGGAAAATGACCGTTGACCGCTCGATGACGAGGACAATGACACAAACGAACGCGATTTATCCGCGCTGGTCTCCAGGTCGCTTCCATCGTTATTATCATGTACGCCGACAACGGATTGACGCGACACGGGTTCGAAGGCTAGACAGGACTCGACAAGAGCGCGATATCGAGCATCGTCACTCACCGCGCTGGGAGCTCCAACGTGGACGAGGATTTCGGGGTTGGCTGCCATCTACCAGGGCGTATAGTGGGCTGTAATTCGGTACATCTCGCGTAAGAATCAAGTAGCGATAGTCATATTGGCTAACAGTAGCCAGAACGGGTTGAGATTTGAGACGCGGTTCTTGACTACTGTTTGCGCTCAAGGTGGTTGGTTTGCGTCGTTGTTGATGTTTTGGTGTGGTATAAGATTAGGAGGGGAAGTCGCGACCGCGTCACAGAGTGCGTGTGCATAGAGTCACTGAGTAGTGAGTACAGCTGCTTTGGGTACAACCTACTATAACCACACTAAAAACACGCACCTCATCTAGACATTCAACTGGCAGCCACTTTTAACATTCATGATGGACACACAAGAATGAAAGTCAGCCTGTTCTCTGAAACATGTGAGTATGGCTCTATCTCTCTTGTAAACGACATAGTCTAAGAGAAAATCTCTTGGTACATAGGTGTTTTGAAACGTCCATATCTCAAGTGTTTAGGTACCTAGGTATGATATATTGATACCTAGGTACCTACATATACCTACCTACATTGATTACTTCATGAGTCACATCTTACGGAACCTAGGGAGATAGTTGACATAATCTTGAAGATTACTTAGGCAATTAAATATCCGACGTCAGGAGTTTCATGAAGACCTGGTCGTTGATGCCATTATTGAATGAGATTCGATATCCCAGCTCCAAGATTCGATCATCAAGGCCCAACAACATCCATAACGCGTTGTGGGCATTGAGGGACCGTCGAGATAAATACTAGTGTATTTGTTTGAAAAGAGCTATGTAGGATATCAATGGATGTTTAAAAAGGTTACAGAGTAATTGCAAAACCTGAGCGTCAGTTCGCATGAAGTTCATGCAGTACAACCCATCTCGACACAGCTCCAAATCGCCTTAAAACTTGGCACGTAGATCACAAAATCAGGACATCAAACTCGAAGTTGAATACGCCCGATAAAACCTACACTATTAGATCTTGATCTTGAGTTAATAGTCGTATGATTTCTGCAAAAGCATCCATCATGATTCATGTACTACTACCCAAAGACTCTATTGATGCAGGAAACAAATACCTAGTCCTTAAGTTACGTAGTTGCTAGTTATTTTAGGGCTTCTAAGCAATCCCATCACTTGTCGGAGCAAGTCCGACAAGCTAATGAGCCAAAATTGGGCAACAATGGGACTAGGATTATGCCGAGGAATGTGGTTTTGGTGAGGTTAAGCAGAGCCAATCATCCTCCAACGAGAGCGAATGCCATTATTGCAGCAGGCTTGTGCTCAGTCCCGGTCTACATCCAAATCCTCTGGAAGTGCTGATGCTGATACGTAAATGCCCGCTTCTATACAGAGTAGCGAATGAACATATGAGGCATGCTTATCCATGGATGCAATTGGAAATCCCACCCGCAGGACTTGATACATCTTCGATACAGACTAGTAATGGACTGGGTGTGGATGTAAATCTTCACATTATGCACCTAAAGGCTTACATGCAGAAAGACATTATTGTCTAGACTATGCTGTTTTCGCTTATTTAAGCCTATAAGCGAGTCAGCGACACATGTCGCAGGTGCATATCTCCTGAAGATATGCTTCACGATCCCGATTTGGAAATCAGTCTTCAATTGGTCCATTGACCCCCGTCTTCTCCATATTTTCTGCATCGTTGCTTTAGCTCCAAGCTTGCATATTGTATGAGCTTGTGCTCCCGAAGTTCCCGCTTCGGTCCTACGGAGACGGGCATACCAGTACATACAGGACGCGTAATCGCATGCCCTACGTACAGGGGGGCTATGCTTAGATCTAGGTGAAAATGATGGCCTTGTCTTCTTGACAAAATTTCTCATCTTGTGGCGCACAGCCCCAATCGAGTGATGGATGTCATTGCTCCACATTACCTATTGAGGTAATCCTTGCGCGCGAAGAAGTCCATCATAGTGTTCTGTTACTCATACCTGCATCCTGGACCCAATCAGTTCGTACAGATGGGATAATCCGTGTTCAAGAACGTAGCTGGGTGTAACAATTATCTACAGCTTCAGCCAATTGCTCAATTGTTACAATCGTTGTTGTACGTACAATCTGCATCATTACCACAAGCTCCACGATGAATAATCCTTGGTCAGACCCATGTCGCTGTATGCTTATCAACAACTACAGAAATAGACTAGGCTTGAGGCTAGCTTGTAGTGTGACGATGTACGTAACTGTTTTGCAGCTACTTGATAGCTTTACTTAGGGTTTAGGGCTAGGGTTATCGGTACGTCTTGCAACCAGTATCTGTACGAAGAACTGTACGTAAAGTCTTGACACTGACAATACGGACTGGCAAGTTATTGTACGTAGTCAGATCGGATCATACTAACCTCGACTTCATTCGGCCATGTCAATAGACAAGTTGATACCCCCTTGCCATATTACTCATATCACGCAGTAAAAATGACTGCAATCTGAACAGAATTCTCTATCACGCTCGTTAAAACACTTCTTACCGAACAATGCCAGCCAAGTTCCATTGTGTAAACGTTGTCATTCGCTATCGGGGATGTGAACCTGAGAGATCGGACATGGGGATATCGGAACTAAAGGCACCCGTTCGGATAACGCATGTCGAGCAAAGAGGTTAGAACGTTTAAAACTCGCTCTGCTCATTGGTCACTTAGGCTTTTAACCTACATAGTTGGATGTAAAGGAGATCCGACAAGAAAGTACATACATCAACGTGCCTGGCTGGCTGGCTGGGCTTCCGATGGTGCTTATTCCGGGCAACCTGTACGGGGAATCGATTCTGCAGGCGCGAAGATCACATTCTTTTGATACGATCTGGAGTAACGTCTTGCGTAACCAGCAATATATCTAATTACAAAAGAGGATGGAAGCTCAGAGTTTGAGAGGAATATCAGCCGGTTTAAACAGCATATTTCGCAAGATTTACAACACCATGACCAATCAACCCAGTTTCGAAGGTTCGTATAGAATCTACCTCTTGTTTTTCGAGTCATTTCTTTGAGATGTATGTTCGTATTGACTAATGCGGGGTTCTCTATGCTATTAGACGTCCTAGGATGTCAGACAGCTTTGTTTGAATGGGCGGAGAGCTATGATACCAAGGACTGGGATCGGCTCGCAAAATGCGTTGCTCCTACTGTTCGTGTAAGTCTTATCACATTTCTTCTTCTTATGGTGCATGTACTGATTACCGGACGCCATGCATAAAGATTGATTACCGCGCTTTCCTGAACAAGCTCTGGGAAGCTATGCCGGTTGACGACTTTGTCAAAATGGCCTCAGACCCTCACGTCCTCGGTAACCCCAAGGTCAAGACACAGCACTTCATTGGTGCTCAGAAATGGACCAAAGTCAGCGAAGATGAAATGATTGCCAAGCATCAGATGCGTGTTGCCCATCAGAAGTACAGGGATGAGAAGTTCACGGAGGTTGCTCTCAAGGGTCACGGTTACGGTGCATGCACCACAACCTTCCGCAAGATTGATGGGGTTTGGAAATGGGCTGGACTTACGCCGGAGATTCGCTGGCATGAGTATGACCTGGATAAGATTTTTCATGAGGGCGAGGAGAAGTTTGGTGAGAAGGAATAGATAGATCATTTAGAATGAACATATTGAATGTTTACATTGTAGATATCATGAGATTCTGCGTATTTGCATGGTGTAGTGAGGTAAACACAGTTTACGTCGATAGCATTTCCCTATTGATTATGTCTTAGATCTATGGTAGCACTTGTGACTTTTGTTTCCAGGTTGTCAATCCACATAGCATTTTAAATTATACATCTAGCCCGCCACACTTCATGATTATAATAGTTAAAAGTCATATCTCATATCAACATCATGCTATTCAAATACCGCTTTTTGATGAACGATGCACTATGTACACAAATGCCTGCGACTATCCATTCAATTATGCTAAGTTAGACCCGGAGTCGATGTTCCCAAGGTCATTCATTCCGTTGTTCATCATTTGCCCATGTCTCATAAAACCCGTGCGCGTCTGTTGAGTTCCCTGCATCCTCATCGTGTTGACCTGGTACTGAATTGCGAAAGCCACCGTAGCACTGTTTCGTAGGTTGAGCTTGTTCACCACTACCAGCCCACCCATATTATCCTGCACATTATTCACCATCTCCACTAATTCCGTAACGCCCATTTCCTGCTCGTTGCTCAACTGTAAACGGCAGAGATCGCGCGCACGTGCTGCCGCTTCTACATCTGCATTTACCGATCCGGGTTCTGGTAATAGGCAGAGAACTAGAATGAGCTTCATAGATGCATCTGCCCGAAGCACGCCGAGATGCGCCCTCAATTCTGCAAGTGCTCTGTCCGACAAGGAGTGCCCGGGCATCCCGAATGAAAGCGTTGGTAAACGAACAATGTATAGTGCTGCATCTTTAACAACTTGCATTGAACCCGGAGGCCGTTTTTGGACTTCAATCCGTGGATGGAAGTCCTCTGTGCCGTTTGGTGATAATTCTGGATTCACTTGGAGAACAAAATGGAGACCAGGGTAGAGTTCGGCGAGGGCCATGGCCATGCCTGTTGATGGAGCTCCAGCCTGTGTCTCGAATTAGTATCATGGGTTGTAGTATTCGAAAAGAATTTTATTATACTCACATCAATCATACATGCTTTTCGCACATTTCGCCAGTCTAATCTACCCAATATATCTGGCATACTATCAGCCGGATCTTCGGCGCATTGAAGGTATGCGGACCATTGTCGCGAAATCTTGTTTTTCTGTCTGCATATTGCTTGAAAGGGTTGTGATGTACTGAATGTCAGACTGTAAGCGCTCTCATTAGGGAGATTGGAGCACGGGAATCGTCTTGTGGCTTCACCCATCTTCAGAGAGACGGGAGCAGCTGTCTCCGCGAGAAACATGGCTGCATCTAAGTAGGAGAGCTTGGTGACAAATTGTGCTGAGAGAGCAGTGTGCGCGATGCGTCCTGGTTGTGGCTCAGATAGGAATCCGGCTGTTGCCATCATGCGCACTACTCGACAGAGGGTGATTTCAGGCACATCGGCAAGCTCTGCGATGTCCTTGACCGGCACACTGCCGCTGAGAGGGATATAGGCGAGGACTTGGAATTCTCCAAGCCATTGTAGACAAGCAAGCAATTGATTCTGTTTGTCTCTGGCGTCAGTTGTAATATTCACTAACCAAAATTGGGGCTTGAATCACGTACCTGACTGGCTAGTTGTTGGATGAAGTCGGCCGGTTCAGCGAGTAATGCCTGCAACCGGGTGGTAACGGCGAGCAAGTTACGCCTGGCGCGATGAACCTCACTTGGTGCATTGTTAGGTATCGAGATATGAGATGCTAAAGTGAGATTGGCGTCCGGGCAGTGATCTGTGATAATCTTTGCTGCACTGCTAAGCTCGTTTATGTAGCTTTGGAGTTGGCCCAAATTCCCAGCACTCATGACCGCAACGGACGGACGCAATGGAAAGACGGAATCACAGATTCAAAAGATATACGTCAAAGAGCGGCCCTTGCATAGGCTGTGAGATCAGATGAAATCACCTTGAATAACCTCAACTGTAGTAGGGTATTGCTCCTAATCTTAGCTCATGTTTCGAGTTAGGCGTTCCTATTGTTTAATAAAGTGGCGTTTCCATACCGAATTTACAGAAATTAGAGCTAGAAAGCTCGCAAATATTGCGGTTTCCGTTTTACGCAGTAGTTGAGCTAGACAGTAAACAAACATCGGCCAACTATCTCAGTACATTGATGACGATAAAGTGAGGGGCGTTTCAGAGCCTGAATATAGACCCGGACACCGACTTGGCCGAAACAGCTGAAAAGGCCTACGTAACCTCACTCACCCCTCCACGCCAAGTACACACTTCGTCGCTGACCAAGGCATATACCACATACTAATTAATTACAGTACTCCGGACGGCGCCCGCACTGCCACACAGACACAGCAAAAACGCTCAACTTTAGACCGTGTAGAAGGCCCAAGGATGACTTGGACGACCCTTGGCACTTACTATGAGGTCTCATTGGCTATAAGTAGTCTCTTTCTTCAGTAGGGCTTCCAGGGATGAATACGAATCTACTGCGTCCCGAGCGTGGATTCTCGTGGGTCCAGTGTACTGTATAAGGATAGAGTTTAAAATGTAGGTTGACCATCAATCAGCCGTACTGACTAGACCCCATATGAGTAGCACTGAATGATGACATTGGGGAGCTCGTTTTAACGTCGGGGTGGCTGAATTAGTGTATCATTAAGCATACTCAGTCTTGACCGTAGCGCCGGGGGGAGGGGCTGGAGCAAGGGTCCAAACAGGCTGAAGAGCCAATACATACACCGATACGCCTAGTTAGTCTGGGGTGAATCCCGCTCACGTAAGATTTACTAATTTGAGATTACTGATATGGAATCTGTAACGTAGTTGGCTAGCTAAGTAAGTAAGTATGGAGTACTTCGTATGAAATCGTGCAAGACAGTTTACTAGTGGTTAGTTGAATCGACACACGTAACTTTTAGCCAGGCCTGAGCACCGTATGCAGCATGTTTAGTCAAAGGAATACTTATTTATGCTTAGTTTTAACTTCTTAGTCGCCGATGATACGAAAGACTACGGAATAGATACCTATTCAACTAACTGATCCCTGCCCTACGTGCATACTGTTCCGGGGCGGTCATTGCAGACACCTTCCTAAACCAGCTTGGTAAAAACTGACTGGGTAGCTACTCCGTAGAATTGACTTCTAAAATCTCAATTCGATGTAAACATGGGACATGTACTGTAAACCTCGACCCCGTGCTATAGTTAATCATCAACTGAGGCTCTGTCGCCTTGTAGAGTCTGAAAATGAACTGTAAATTGGTTCAATGGTGTTTCCTTGAGATCTTTGGATAACAAATCAATTTTGGAAAGTTAGTATACTATACTACATCAGTATAACTTTTCAGCAAAGCGCTGTAAACGCACGGAAAGAACCCTGGAAATTGGTGTATGGAAATTGCCCCAATTCGCATCCTTCAACTGGCAACTACTTACAATTCTGTGTAGAACTTCTTGTATACTTCCCATGATTCGAAGGAAAATTGTAGTAGCGGCATGATTCCTTGCTAAAACGTTGCCTGATGGTTAGTTTTGAGTCAAGATTACAACGTATCTGTAGGATTTTGGCTATATTGTAATTAATCTTCCTCACACGTATTACTCCGGATACCCTAGCTAGTGTTCGGGGTTAGGGCAGATTCGACATAGGTAATTTTCAATCTTTGAAAGACTGTATTCTAGAGGATTGACTGGTCATAGGATTCTCGTATAGTGAGTTGTCAACAAATTGATATCTTGTATGTCCCCAGAACCGGTGAAGAGAGTATTTGGTACGAAATGGTCAGGCTTTACCTGCCTCGTGTCGGCTCGGATGTCTGCTACCGCAAAGTGTATAGCTTCTACGGCTTGACATTATTTATCCACTAGTTATATTTAGACCGAGGTAACGGGTGGTCACCAGTTTATCACCGTAAAATCCAGGCCGCGAACTCTCATTCGAGCCTACAGACGTCGTAATTATAATCTTACATTTTGTCAAGTCTTTTTAGAGACTACTACGTGTAATCTAATAGCCAGGTCCGGAGTACTCTGTAGGATGGGTCATTTCTATCCATTTCCTGTGGATAAAGTCAAAGATACAGGATCTTTTGAGTTACAATAGGACTCTTGGGTAATTGTGTCCAGACAGAGTAAACTAACTAGCAAAGTATCTCAGCGTCAGCCGAGGAGATCGGCAAATTTGCGGTACTCTTCATCTGCGGCTAAGCGCTCTTGACAGCCATTCTCCTGCACGACATAAACTTCGAGCCCATCAACTTTACCATCGATCCTGGTCGCTGGCATTACTCCAAAGACACCTTCAAAGGCCGGTAGTGGGAGCCTAATTGTCATGGGCAAGCCGAATCCAAAATCATATTCGGTATAGGCTCTCATCCCAGTCCAGCTAGTACCCACAACGTTTTGGGGGTGCCAGATCCAGCGCATCTCTTCCTTGCCTTCGATACCCCGGCGCACCTTGACCAGATCTGGGATTGAGTTTTCGTTAATTAACGTAGTACAATGTCGAATTGTTTCTGCGATACGAGCCAAATTGGGGCTTTCGATGAGCTCTTTTAAAGGTATCGAGTCCGAAAGTGTCACAAGAAATCCGTTGCCCACGTAGTCTGGAGAGACCTGTCCTGCCCACTTGCCTCGGACGTCTACAGCGTGTGAGAAACTTGACTCCGTCTTTTCCACGTCAATGCCCAAAAAGGGGACCCGTGAGCGAGTGATGCATCGCCAAGTCAGAGCCGAGACGCAATCGTAGCTCGAAACAAACTTTCCAGCTTCGCTTGGCTTGCACATCTCCTTGAGCTTGGCGCATGATGCGGCAGAAATGCGATAAATCTTATTGCTGGTTGGTGGTCGCTCTGGAGGGTTGATGAGCTTGCCAGAATCGTCTTTACTGATGGGATGATATGTAAATCCGCGAATATTCTTCTTCAGCTTTTCGGTCTCGTCAGCATCGGGAGTGTATGCAGCATTGAAATATGTCCGGTCCAGACTGGGTTTCCAGACGGGCAAGGGCTTTCCCTCTACAGCCGCCTTGGTGCTAGCAGCCCAGTAAACGTAGATATTATCGATACTTTTGGCATCTCCACACATGTGATGGAAGGACAATGCCAAGATTATGCCGCCTCGGATGAAATTCGCTTGGAAAAGAGCTACGGGGCAGCCCTCATCGCGACGGAAGCCGCCGACATTGATACCCTCGGGTGTCAAGAGATCTCCCTTGTCATTGAAGAAGGCCGGATCAAAATTGTGCTCCTCCAAGTACTGATACGAAGGCAAACTTGGGTCTAGATCAAGATGGTGAACATAAAGTTGAATCGGCTCGTGATTTTGGCGAAGGGCACAAATCCCGCCTTCTGCGGTCTCGTGAAGTACACTGCCCACAAGTGGGACGTTTGTCAATACATTTTCGAGGCCCGAGAGCAAATGACTGATCAATTGTTCTTTGGTCAATGTGTCGTTGGGTAATGGATACACCATGCATGGTGTTGTATGATTTCCCGGAATGACTTGATCGATTTCTGACAGAATGACGGTTGATTGATCGGGAAGGGTTTCATATCCTCTCGCCAGGACTGGGTATGATTCTCGTTTGGTGGTCATTTTGGAAATCTGAGTATAGGCTTCGAACTTGAATAAAGCTATAGATATTCAGTCAAGTAAAATTCGTTGCTTTACATGTGGCAGTTCGATAAAGTCTATATAATTAAAGCTCAGCTGTTGTTTGCATTCTAACCTTAGGTACGCCTCACGGCACGGGGTCAAAGTCGGTGTTCAGTTACACGGCGTCAGTTAGGGCTTTGTATCACTCGCCGAACATTTATCCAAATTTGGTAAGGCTGTCGCTTATTGCTTGCGCAAATAACCCTAATGGAACCCTGTAACCGGAGCACTTCGTTCGGCTTTCTAGCATTCTTCCGACTTTCGGTGTTAGAAAGTATGCTTCGGAACTTGTACATTTTTGCTTTGCTTTGCCTTGAAAGAGAGTTCATAGTGAAAGCGTCTAAACACACGAATGAATGTACGGTGTTGCAATAAACAGGCTGAGTCGTACAGTTAAGTACATCAACATGTTCAATTGCCAATCCATAGGTTGTGTCAATGAGACGTACAGCACGCCTTCATAACAATGATATGCCAGATTTCTGCTTTCCAAAGTTTTCTTACGTCCCTTCCAGCTAATCTATTCGAAGCCCTAATCGGAACATGCAATAGGCAGACTAATTGGTGCCTAGACTTCTTACCTACATGTAGCCATGTACCATGCATGTTTACCTGCCTATTCTATTTCTCACCAACGTAAGCTTGCTTGGTGTCCAAGACAAATTTAGAGTTACAGGCTTGTTCTAATTCAGGAAACTCTCTCCGTGATACTCCGTGTACTTAAGTTTCGATATACGTATGTACATATGTAATCTAGTCTATACTATCAATAGTGAAATGCCGCTAATAGTACTTCGGTAAGTACTCGGTCTAGTTAGAGAGACATTTACCTAGTGCTTATGTTAACGTACTTGACTGTTGGGGCCGAAGTTCACAGCGGTTTATCTACCAAATTAGTGAATTGTCTACTTGGTCGTAACGGAACTAATTTACATTCTCGAAATAAACAACCTTTAGTAAACGAGCCTTTTGATTCTAGAAAGATTAACACGAAGGATCAAACACGTCCACTCCAACAAGAGAAATTCCACTTTGTTTTTGATCTCCTCAAAACATGATTCATGCGCTGGGAGGACCAAATACTCCTTAACGATTAGAATGGCATGGCCATCTTTCAAAACATCTTATTAGCAACACTGTGGCTGGAGTAACCTGTATCTCGTATAAAGCTTCAATCTCGATGAAATAGCTTAACTAGGTACGTGTAGCCATATTATGATAGAAGGAGCATGTTTCTAGAAGGAACCTGACGCTTTGACATGCTGCATATTACCTAAGCCGAATATAAAAGAAACTTAAGCTTACATTGTACTGCTGATAGCTTTATTAATAGCATAGATGATATTAATATAGCCCGTAATATTCTTGCGCCATTAAAAAGTTGACTAGGGTAATCCTCACGTACGTATGGGAAAAACCATTGATTACTCACTGGATCCCTTCGTACGGCTGAGGGAAAAAGCCAAGCGAAGCCAACTGAGTCAAGGTCCGCCAAGGGCTGATTTAATCTACTGGATTGTCACTCAGGGTCTGAAAGCGGACTGTTCGTATGTTAAAGTTTACTATTAGACTGCTTCGTATTCAAACTGACCAACTGAATCACCGTAACCAGCGATCACCGATGGGTGGTTACATGGTACGTATGTAGCTGATCACCTTTATGCTTAATTCCCTCCGAGGCAAGTGTGGCTTTTGCTCGGGATACATTTAAACTCAGTTTATCAATACGTGGTAGCATTCATTGTGGAGGGATTCTTTTGGTAGGGCGAATCGGCCGTTTCAATTATCTCCTGGAGCTTTCTCTTGCGTGAATGCCCGAAATGTGCATGAGGTGAGAAATCATGTTTACGAATCACTCTTCTTGAGTCGTGTGTAGAATGACTCAATTTTATGCAATTTCGATAACTGCTAGTTATCTTCATCTATGATCTGCTAAGTTGTGTAAGATAATGCAGTCTAATTCTCAACATGAGTCAGCCCTGCAGCATCGGAGGTTCGTATTGAGCATAATCAACTCAAATCCCAGATATACACGGAGGTATTATTCATGATATATACTCCGGACTGATGCTTTGGACGTGACACAGCGTACACTTAAGGTGGTGGTCCAAGCCTCATGCAATCGAGCACGGTGCTCTCATGCAATTACAGCGGCCAAAAAAGTAGCCATTCGATACTCTAGTAAATACGAAGTAAATTACCATGAGCTCCATCTAAAATATATTGCGTGGAGCAACCTACCTCGATTGAGTAAACACACAATAGATTGCATGTGGTACTAACCCCTCCTCAATCCCGCTTAAACAACAATAATAGGCGAGAACCCTTTCTTATCGATTAACAATTGGACCGGCGTGAACCTTAAACGCGGTATCTGAATTGCCTGCGTAATGCATTGTGTCGACCAAATAGCCTGGGGAGCCAGGCCTATAGGTGATGAGCCTTATAGTCGTATTCGGCCTGCAACTACTCCGCAGTGCGTCCGCCTCCACCATGCCCAGTAATTCAGAATGAGTGTATGCACTCCGGATTGGATGAGGTGACATCTAGAACCGTAACTTCTGGGCCAAGAGTAAGCAAGAGATTAAACACATCAACGCCGCGCCACTAAACACGCTTCCTCCTATGGGAGATCGAGGATGCTCGGATGAATCTCAGCCTCAGCCCTGCTAGCGGCTCCACTGACAGTCACCTACTCCGTAGATGTCTTAGTCTCCGGGACTATGTACGTAGCTCGCTACTCCACTGTCCATGATCATCCGAAGTCTAGCACCAGACGAACCAACGAGGGTACGTCTCGTGTGGTCTAGGGATTCGGGACCAGTGGGGGCGGGAAAGGCTGTAGAATAGGAACTTTAACTAACTTAGTTACGTATTGGACGTATCTCAATTCTCGCATCTTCTTCTTGATTTAGAATATTTTGCTCTTGCTTCACTAGCCAAGAAAAGCGATAGCTAGACACGCACTGTTTCCTGTCAAAACCAGTTCAATTTCCAATACTAGTTGACACTTGACAGTCATCCGGCCGACTAGTTATCGAAAGAGATGCATGCTCTAATCACCACTCACTTACGTCCTCCAGCTGGAGCATTATACAAATGGGTCGCAGCGGTGGCCGTGTGTCCGTTCCAGCTATTAATTTAGATTGCCTGGCTTGTCATCTATACGATTCCAAGCGAATCAAGCGAGCAAGGATTACCAATCCTTGCAATTATTTCAGATTCCTTCCTATAGCAACGAGTAGATGGCGTTAAAATATATCCAGACAAGCCTTTTAGATCGGATTGCATACACTACTAGTACTATACGGGAAACTCTTTCGTGTCCAATGAAGTTCTGACTTCTCAATACAGACTGCTAGAGGCTTGGCTTACTTTCGGTCTTATTTTGAAGTCTTCCACCTACGTTGGTGTTCGATATATCAAGTTTTTTGTGGAATTGAGAAGAATTCTTCATTGTAAGAGCCAAGTCCCTCTCGTATTGTATGTCCACCCACCTACCTCATAACACGTCTAATACTACATGACCAACAACCCCCCCATAGCCCCCAACTAGACAGTGCTTTGTACGTACTAAGCAATAGCATCAGTATCAATACGGAGTTCTTACAGTAGTTAGATCAATAGGCAATCTGAGTATGCCCCGCATCCTGCGCAGAACCTACCATTCAGACTCGGTACACTCCCGGATGAAAGCTGTTCGCGATCCTCGTATAGCCGTAAATAGTTACTGCATGGTTTGATGCTATTACTAAAAGATTTTCACGGCTGGGAATAAGAAAGTCACTATCAACTTCGTGTCCGTATGAATGAAACTTATCTCGGGGGCGGCCTGTGTAATTTACGTATATTGTGATCCTTCGTAATACTACCTAACATGGGACTGATTAACCATTTCTTGAAATTGAACAATAAGACGGAGCTGTTAACGACTCAACATAAGCGCTGTCGCGTAATATAAGACAACATATCATGGATATATGAAGGCTTCAGATCATCAAAGCATACTAGTCTCGTAAATTCGCGGTAAAGGTAGGTGAGCTAATTAAGCCATCTGATGCAAATCTCTGTTTCAAACTGTCCCATATGCCCTATTGTGGTTAGAGTGAGTAACGCCGCTATCTATAGATTGGTTAACGAGAGGATGTACCTCGTACTCAGCTACATCGCCTCACAGAACTAATTATATTGGAGACCGGTTTAATACGCGCGTATCTTCAGCTACGTTTTCTCCGTAGTCTAGTTGCTTATTTACAGTTCCAGCAAGACGATTACGAATAATGAATACAATTAGTTTCACGACCCCCTGTCTGAAGAACCTTGGCACGCTCCACTACTCTAATTGTAAATAAGATACGCCGTCTAGGTCAATTAAAGTAATTTGGTTCTTAGTACAATACCAAGGTGTAGGGGGCTAGGTTTGCACGTGGAGTATATAGTACACTCGTTATGCGACCAAGGGATACGCATGTAGAGCATCATTGGCCAGCTTGATTGGAAATTGATACGAGAAGATAAGACAAATAGCGACCAGGGGCGAAAAGTGTAAGAGCTTATTTTCCAAGACAAGAGTGGTAGCTACCGTAAGTGGCAAGGTCTGTGCATTGTGTAGACTAAAATACGAAAACACGAGTAGTAAAGCTGCTAATCCAAAGAGCTTATAGTCAGCCCTGAAGAATGCCTGGAAAGTCAATCACGTCCTCCATATATCGTCTGGCCGTAGCTCTCCCTTTGTCTTTTTTTCTGAAACTTTCCCCCTCAATATTTGTGTTTGATATCCATCGTATACCCCATTGCATCACACTTCATAAACATGGAAGACCGTCGATCCCCTTCTCGAGTACAACCTGCCTCCACCAAAGGTCGTGGACCTACACCTGCAGCACCCAAGTTACGAGACAGCTGTCATGCCTGTGCTGCTTCGAAGCTGAAGTGCAACAAGGAAAAGCCAACATGTGCACGTTGCGCAAAGCGTGGAATAACCTGTGAATACTTGGCTACGAAACGTGGAGGAAGGAAACATACCAATAGAAATACCAACAGCACCACTGAGAGTAACCGGGCATCTCCAAGCAACACTGCACCACCGCCACCACAACCCTTGAATGTGACTCAGTATATGCCTCCAAGGACTACCTGGTTTACAGCTGCAACCAGTGTTCCCGGTACAGTCGCACACGGATCACCCATCCCCATCCAAACTTCCCCTCGACCATCAAGCACGGCTATTGACATTCCTCCACCTATGCTATCACCCGTGGATCATCCCATGTCTGGCTCTATGACAGACTTAACCACCGACCTTGATGAATTCTTTGCCACCCCCAACTCATTTTCTATCCCGGAATTGAGCGACACCGATATTCTGGGCCAGTCACACTTCTTTCCCACTTCTATGGACAGCGGTACTGGAAGCAATATTACATCCAATAACAGCTCTGAAAATCTATTTGAAAACTTCCATCTATTCCAAGATGGCATCCCCGACTTTCCAGCATTTTCTAAGCCGAGTTCGATTTCAGATAACCAAGGCTCTCCATTCGATGCCCAAAGCAGCAACAACAGCACGCGAGGAACAGATACCCTATGTTATTGCTTGGTGCGAGCTCTTGGTCTCATGAAACAGCTTTTTCCTAACCCAACTTCCAATTTCACATCGGCTATGGAAGATGTCGATCAGCAACAGCAGCAATTAAACATATCGCCGCCCAACATTCAAACAGTCATTTCCAAAAATCAGGATACCATTGAAGCCATCAGTACGATGTTGAACTGCTCATGCGCTCATGACGGCTATCTTTTGACAATAATGTCGCTTATTGTGTTCAAAGTGCTCGGCTGGTACGCAGCAGCAGCAGCGCCCAAAGCCGTCTCAACGGATGATGACAACTCGGGACTATCAACCCCAAGCACCAGCCACTCGCGCAAATTATCTCATTCCGAGATGGTAATTCAAGACGCTACAGTTGTGGGAAGTTACTGCCTCGAAGGCGCTGATGCGGATCGCATGGCGGCACAACTGGTATTGAGCGAGTTACACCGCGTACAACGTTTGGTCAATCAGTTGTCAGCCAAATTGAAATTACAGATCGCTCACGAAACACGGTTGAATAGCGAATCGTCATCCCATGGATCGAGCTACAAGTCCGACGATAGCGACTTCACTGTACCGTTGTCTGCGGTGACATTGGACCAGATTATAGTGGATTTGCGCAAGAGACTGAGAGCTCTTTCTGTGAATATTGCGGAAGGCTTACGCAGCCATTGAATTAGCGAGGCATTGGAGTTTTGAGATGTTTTTCATATTATAGACATGGTTTACGACTTTGGAGATTTTCAGTCTTTTTCCCCCTTGTTTCAACTAAGATGTTTGTTTCTGAGTTACAGACTATTAAATGTTGTGTCCAGAAGGAAATTTTTGTTCACCATACAGTTATGGACACTTGTACATAGACGAAATCAATACCTATTCGAAGAGTTGGTAGACATTCTAGAACCTTCTTAGAAGATAGCTTTGTGTGTATCTAAAGGCGTCAAATTGCGTACCACATCAAGCTACAACCCAAGACGAATGTATTCTGGTTACCTATTACTACAGATAAATTTTGGTTTAATAATAACTTACCGCTGATACTTTAAATTAGCTATGTTGGCCGAAGTACTTGTAAAATTAGCTAAATCCTTCCTACCCCTATCGAGTTCCGCATTGAAAGAGCTCAATCAGTCTCAGTCTCAGTCGCAGTCTCCGAATATTCGGATGCCTAGCAATTAGCGAGGTCCTTGGCACTTTGCTTTTCCAGCATTATTGACTTTTACATCTAGAAATACACATTGTAACTTGTGAACTTCGTCAATAGAGATGTGTTGGGTCAGCGTTCTACTGAGTTTGATAAATTCGGGGTCCGGCGTATCAAGAACTCCTAGCTGAGATCGGCTCCAGAAGAGTGCCTAAGCCGATCACCAGAAGGGGTACTGCGAACCGCTAGAGCTGTTCAAATCCGACAAGCAGAGGTATATAAGTGGGATTCTCTATATAAGGCTATGTACAGACTAAGCACCTTAGCAAGGACTGATTGAGAACTACATGACATAACTTCATAACTTCATTCCCCTTCTGACATAAAAACCAATACCCTCTGCACAATTCAAATATGTCTGCTCCATACATCCCTTACCGCCTCGACGGCAAAGTCGCTCTCGTTACCGGTTCCGGACGAGGGATCGGCGCAGCTATTGCTACCGAGCTTGGCCGCTGTGGAGCAAAAGTTGTTGTCAACTATGCCAACTCCAAAGAATCGGCAGACAAAGTCGTCGATGAAATCAAGTCCTTTGGAACTGATGCTGTTGCCTTCAAGGCCAACGTCAGGAACGTTCCAGAGACTGTCAAGCTTATGGACGATGCCGTTGCTCACTTTGGTGGACTCGATATTGTTGTCAGCAACTCCGGTGTTGTCAGCTTTGGACACTTCGGAGACGTGACTGAGGTATGTCCTTTCTGGATTATTAAAAATTTGATCGCTAATCAGAATCCTTGTCGCGTACAGGAGGAATTCGACCGTGTCTTCAGCCTTAACACCCGTGGTCAATTTTTCGTTGCCCGTGAGGCATACCGCCACCTCAATGAGGGTGGTCGTATTATCTTGACTTCCTCCAACACATCCCAGGACTTCAGTGTTCCCAACCACTCCATCTACTCCGGCTCTAAGGGTGCCATTGACTCGTTTGTGCGAATCATGTCCAAGGATGCCGGTAAGAAGAAGATTACTGTCAACGCTGTGGCACCGGGTGGCACAGTGACGGACATGTTCCACGACGTTGCGCACCACTACATTCCCGGTGGCGAGAAATACTCCCCTGAGGAGCTCCAACAGGTGAGTAATCTTGATTCCACAGAGTTTTAAATATGATTTGCAGACCGAGGAACTGATAACCAATAGATGGCTGCACATGCCTCTCCCTTGGTCCGCAACGGATGGCCCAAGGATATCGCTCACGTCGTTGCCTTCATTGCCAGCAAGGAGGGTGAGTGGATCAATGGCAAATCCATCACCATTGACGGTGGTGCCAAATAAACCGGGATGTCCGGGTACCAAACCACAGAGCGGTTGCATATACTAGACGCAAAGTGTTATAGATCTGCTATCCTACTAGTTGCCTGTCCACAAGACATGTTATCCATGGGAGGATGGAGTATCAATTTCTATGTCGAAGTAATAAAATAGAAATAAATTACATAGTTGCTCATTCTCTTCAATACAATGGTAAAGCGTCACCAAATCTAACTTACTGTAGAATCTACATAATTCACGTACATCACGATCATCGACAAGCGGTCAGAGACGATTATTCATCTTTGGAAATACTGATACTCCGGCCGTATCCGGATTATCCTTGTATTCTGCCTTAGATATCATACGTAAGCCTGCCACTTTTTGAGAAGTGCACTTACTAATTTAGCACTGCGGACGTTAAATTATGGTGGGGAACATACAGGGGCTCCATGTGGGGAGTCCGATAAGCTTAATCCCGAGCCCGATGCCATGCCTAGCGTGGGACATACATATGACCAATCAACTGGGGCCGCTGACAGCTCATCTCGGGTAAAATTGCCTCTAATTTCCATTACGGATTGGCCGCCTTCTACTTGACAATGACAAGTGTCGGATTCCGAGCCCCTAGCACTGATACCCGATTTCCGAAACATTCCCTAATACGGAAGTTACAGCGACATATCTCGTCAAAGTGGAAACGTGGGCTGAGTGGCTTGGGCTGGCGTGTAAACTTAGAATACGTAACCAGTTCAGCCTTCGTTATAATTGTGTTCATACGTATTTCTTGAGTGTTTGCCGAAAACGACCTTGGTCTGACTCAGTGTGGGTGCTCTAGTAGTTGGCTCAATCTGTGCTCCGTAGGAATAAGTGCCAAGGAGTAGGTATGAGCTAGTAAATTAGGGTCTGCGCGTACCTAGTTGTAACTACGGAGTGGCAATACGAGCCTAAAAAGTGAGCATGATTTAAGAAGACTGGGGCGGAACTATACCACTGACTAGGTAGATGGGGAACTCCGTAGTTACAACAGATGTATGGTGACCTAGATGATTTTCATACAGCCTTTGAAGCTACTGAATGTTGGTCAGTAAAAAGGTAAAAAGAAGCATTCAAGAAATCTCTATGAACAATCAAATTCAAAAATTGTAGGTATAGTATGTAATGCGTAATCATGAAACCACAGGTTCGAGTCATCAGGTATCTATCTAATCAAAAGCAATCTTGAACCACTTCTTCACCCCTCCCCTGACCGTGAAGGCCACCTTGCCATCCTCTGCCAATTTCCTTAAAACTTCCTCCATAAACGGCTCAATAGCCATCTGTCGAACTTCATCTGCCATCCCTTCTCCGTACATAGCAGTAACGAGTTCCTTGACAGTGACATCCCCCTTTCCCGAGCCAGCGGCGCTCTTCTTAATCTTAGTCAATGCTTGTAGTACCTGTTTTTCTCGCCTTGTCTTGGAGGCCAGTTCTCCACTAATTTTGGCAGGCAAGTTATCAATCACCATACCGTGGGCGGGATATCCGATTTTGCATTCTTGTTTCTGCATAAGACGTAGGGAGTCCATCCAGAGACTTAGCATTTCGACGGCAGCGGTACCGTGACCGAGCACGTTGTCGCCTGTACAAATGGCATTGTCTTCCTCGATGATGAAACACATATGATCGTGTGAGTGACCAGGGGAGTGGAGAGCCCTCACTGTAGCACCTTCGACTTTGAAGACTTGCCCGTCGACAATGGGTTGTTGTGTTTTGCTGGGGGTGTGTTTGTAGATGGAGTCGTTGAGGTGAGGGTAAAGGCGGAGGAGGTCGGGCACGCCACCAGCGTGGTCACCGTGCCAGTGTGTAAGAAGGACATGGGAAAGAGTAATATTGTGTTCAGCGAGTACTGATGAGAGTAAAGTGGCCCATTCTGGGATACCCTGGCCGGTGTCAATAATGAGTCTGTGAGAGCCGGTTCCGACGATATATGTATTTGTGCCTTGTAGGGTAAACTGAAAACAGAAATCAGAACCATTTTCTTAATATTTAATGCGTAAAAGGTTTACCTTTCCAGCGTTTTGGCCCAAAACCCGTAGCACTCGCGGGCTTATTTGCTCGACGTCAGCAATCTCCGGCAAAGTCGAGAGTTGTGCCTCAAGATAATCTTCAAAGGCGCATATATTGAGGGCCTTGTTGATTTGGCGGTAACCGCCCTTGTGCTGCTTCTTCTCGGGCTGTGTTTCTTCCTCCATCTTCTGTGACTGACTGGAAGGAACAGAGAGTTGATCTCTGTTCATGCAGTACAGTAGAAACAGTTGAAGCTTGAACAAACGATCTTCAAGTCCCGAAGATTCTACCACCCAGCCTTATCTACTTCTGATACGTTACCTGACAGGCTGGACTGCCCCCCAGTTCGGACCGATTATAGTTCTAGAAGCGTCGTATACGTAGCTAGGTCCGACTGATACCGACGTGTTACAAATCAGCTGAGAGGACCGGACGTCACATCCAGTCATTAACTCGTAATTGTAAGCCCAATTTTACCAAATTGCCCGACAGTATCATTCAGAGCCCGCCCATAGAGAAGGCTCGTTCTCTAAGTTGGGGCTCTGTTGGAGCCAGCTGCTGTATTGGTGGCGAGTGTTCTTGTAGTCGAAAGAGCACTAGAATACTTTTCAAGGCTTCAGCCAGGCCCAAACATTTGCAGGCCGTTTAACATCCGTATCTGTCACGTGAAATCAATCCTTCGTAGAACTTCTTGTTACCATGGTCAATACCTAGAGTAGACTATTGTGGTAAAAGTTAGAGTGATATGCTTCGTTGCTAATTGGTCATGCTAAGTCGCAGTGAATGAGCTATAGCTCTCGAGAGGTCTAGAAACCAGCAAACTCAAGAGGATTGCGCAAAGATCTATCTATTAAATTATAACGAGACAGAAAGCAATAGAAGCAAGACATACAACTCGGGTTGACATTCTATGTTTATATAATATGGATTGAGGCAACCATCTCATAAAACTGACAAACCGATCAAACAATTAGTTATTCTACCAATCATACATGCCAGTGTTGTGCAATAGTTTAGGAGCCTCATCATCACGCTTTCCCTCAATGACATCGATCAAAGGCATAACTGAATCAGCGGGCGCCCTGGCACCAAACTCAGCCTTATTGTAAGGGCCGAGGTTGGAGACTGTGTGACCGGGGTCATAAAGCAAGACTGTGATCCCATCAGGCTCATACTCCACATATTGACAAGCGGTAATCATGTTAAGCGCAGATTTGCTGGCTCGGTACTGGTGACCCTGGAGTCGATAGGTAGGTGAGTTTTTGTTGAGGCGAGAACTGATGGAGCCTGCTCCACTGGTGATGTTGACAATTCTAGGCGAATCTTTTGACTCCTTTAAGAGAGGCGCAAAAGCATTGGCGACAATCAGAGGTCCAGTAGCATTGGTGTCGAACGCGGTACGCATGTACTCACGCAACGTGCCGCCCTCCATTGGCGCTACAGCTGCGTTGTTGACGAGAATGTCCAATTTTCCGAAGTCCTTGCGCACCTTAGCAGCAGCCTCCTCAATGGTCTCGTCCTTGGTGACATCGAGCAAGAGCATCTCTACGCTGTCGGGCAAGTTGCGAGAACGCAGCTGTTGGAGAGCAGCATTTCCCTTTTCGGCCGATCGAGCTCCCAGAAAAACATGGTATGTACCTTTTGCTAAGAGCTGGGCTGCAAGCTCAAAACCAATACCGCCGCTGGCTTTTTTGTTGCGAATAATTAGTCAAGGATGCATAGTAGGTCACTGAATAAATAAACATACCACCAGTGATCAAAACAAGTCTCTTTGCTGCTGCTGCCATTTTGAAATGTACCTAGGAACCTTGTAAAGTTGTAAGGCTACTAGGATTTGGACGAGATATATCTTTTCAATCAATGAGAGGATATTTCTGATTCAGCAAAGCTATTGTCAGAAACGAGATGGAGGGGTAGACAAAGAAACAAGAGAAGCGCTGTCTCATGTCCCAGTTAACCAGCCAATAGAATGTCTTCCTGAATCGGATTATTAATGATCAGAGCTAAGCCTATTCGGGACTAATGCCGGAGATATCGGAGATAGCATTTTATTCCATCAACAATTTCAAATCATTCATTTGAAGTACATTATAAAAAATCTTGGTCATTTCTATCAGTCTTAATTTGCAGAATAGCCTCCCGTTTCGCCAATGGAACGTTATTTACTGGATTGGCACCGGTCGGATATACGTAAATTCTGCTCGGTGGGTGGTGACATCGATGGCCTTGAAGTCGGCGATGGCTGGAGGCAAAGGCTCGAATTCAAAGCTCCATACGATGATCGTAATGATCGATTTCAACATTAGTTGGGCCCATTTCATACCTGTTGAGAAAATGTATTAGCTGTGCTTAGTAGGGCAGGAGCAGTAGAGAACATACCAAAGCAAGCACGGGGTCCAACGCCGTAAGGGTGGGTGTATCCAGCACTAGGGTTGAAAACAACCTCGCCCTTGTCGTTCTTTGCCAGCCATCGCTCGGGAATAAACTTTCCAATGGTTTCGTCGTCCCAAACGCCAAATTTCTCCTTATTCTCACGGCTAGTCTTGCTACGAATTTTTTCGTCGATCTCAAGAGGTGGAGTCTTGTAGCTAGGTCCATTGGTGAGCATGAAAACATCTGTTCCCTTGGGGATCACATGTCCCAGAACGACTGCATCCTTGGTAGTAACGCGAACAATAGAGCTGACGGAGTTTCCGACACGGTGAACTTCTTGGATAAACGCCTCGAGGTAAGGAACATCAGCTTGTGCCATTTCTTGGGCTGAAGGCAGGCCACCATTTCGGTGAGCTCTCTCGTGAACCTCTCTCAAAGCGTTGCGTAGTTTGGTTTGAACATCCGGGTTGGCAGTCAGGTACTTCATAGCCCAGCAAAGAGTCGTCGAGGTTGTCTCTTGTCCAGCCATGTAGAAACCGAAAAGTTCATCCCTAATAACCTGGGTATCAATTTTGATGTCCCGGCCTTCCTTCCTTGCCATTTGGGCTTCACGTTGAACAATGAGATCAGTAGCGGACTTGACGGTACCCTTTTCTTCGACACCGGAGAACTTTCGCCAAGCAGATTGGAGACGTTCATTGATCATCTTGTCGGTGTATTTCCTGGCAGAGATGAGCGACTTTTTGAAAGCCAAGGCGAATTTGAGTGAAAGAGTTGGGACTGGAGAGCCCATGGCAATCTGAACACTGTCTGACAAGTCACGAATAGATGTGAAGGCCTCGGCATCTTCAGCGGCGGGGAAGTCGACGGGCTCATCGATGCTTGCTGGAAGGACAGTCTGGTCTAGAAGCTGTTCTTGGACCTTGAGTGCTTCGGCTTTGATACCGAAAGTGGTTTCAATGATGATGTCGACGACAGTTCGAGACAAATCCTTGTCACCATTGAACGGTCGGCCTTTGGCAATAGCGGCTTTCTTTTTCCAGATTGCGATCAGGTCTTGGGTGTTGAGGTGAATGGAGGGAGCGACGACACCATTAAGGAATGATGGTGAAATGGTGTCTTTGATGAGTTGACGATGTGATCTCCATGCCTCACCAATAGGGAACTGTAAATTATTCTTTAGTAAAATTCGGTTTGAATGGAAAACGAGAAGCTTCAAACATACCGAGACGTGGTTCTCAGGGAAAATAGGCCCAAAGACCTCTCCAGTAATCATAGAGCGATCGAACTCATCTTTGCGAGTCATCTGAATGTCGTGAGACTCACGAGCATCTGCGATAATTACCCATGGCTTTCCGAATGGGCGCATGAACATCTGGATAACAGGCGACTTGAGGTCTGCAGCGAGTTCTCTGACATATGACCAAATTTCATGATGTTGTTCTTGGTATTTAATGATCTACATTCACGTATTAGTTTCAATATGCTAAAGCCAAGGAATAAATCAATTTGTATAGGCTTGAGCAACTCACATCTGGTGCATCACCGAGGATGCGTGACGCACTGGCTTTGTTGTAAGGTATACCTGGGATAGGCTTTGGCAGAATCGCACGATAAGCGAGAGCAACGACGGCAGCAAATATACAGACCGATACAATCACGGTAGATTGAGTGAGTTGAAACTCCATGTTTGCAAGATCTCCACGTCAAACAAATTGAGTGACAGAATAGCAGTTGACAATGTAGAGCAAATATGCACCAGCGAAATCCGGGACAATAGAATCAGTGGCTATGCCGCATTTTGTCCTTTTATTTTATGCTGCTTTAATTCTCTTCTAGAAGTACTAATCCAATTTGATCAGATCAATCAGGCAATCAGACCCGATCTAAGACGCCGACATCTGCCACACCATCAGACACCTAGATTGTGGTGCGAGACCGGTTCCGTCGAGCTGCTAAGGATTTGTGGCTTGTTTATCATACAATCTTCAACTGCCCTGGTAAAAAATCTTACCGAATGGGCATGAAGTGAATGTCGGAGAATCGACAGTCATAGTAGCTAGAAGCTACGATTAGGGTTTGTGGCCCCAGAAGAAGACTGGCCAAATATCGGGCTTTAGCGAATGAAATGACGAGGTTATCTCTCTGGAAGTATTATATGTGATCCGATGTCGATTCAACCAGTAACGAGCCCAATTGGCAATAGCAGATAACTAAGCAGCTAGCTTAATTGTAAGCTAAACGTTCCCGAAAACAAAATTCTGCATACACACAGTCTCAATTTCCGACATCCGACTGATCGCTTTCCGATATACGATTGAAACTTACAGCTGAAACGTATGCGCCCCCCGACATGTCTATCACTTCGAACTTTGTGATTACAGTCGTAATGCATTCTTCCGGCATTTGCTGTAGTTATGCATCAGAATAACCAATATAAAGCAACTTAGTGTATTTACAATGGATAGCTTTATCGTATCGTTTTCTGCATTCCCATCTAAACTATCACAAAAAAGTCATTCAATCAACCGCCTTCTCCATTATCAATATACTATCTTTCAATAGTACATTTATTAACCCACAATCAAAATGGCCGGTATCTCCGTTCACGTTACCATCACCATCGACCCCAAGGACAAGGACGCTTTCCTTACTGCCTTGAAGCCTACCTTCGATGCCGTCAAGGCTGAGCCCTTGAACCTCTTCTTCGAAATCTCCTACGATGAGAAGAACCCCGGACTCTTCAAGCTCATTGAGAGCTGGAACTGCACCTCCGAATACATTATGAGCGTTAGTAATACAAAACCCTGACAGCCACATTTTGCAATTACATTACATGTATTGACCAATAATGTTTGATTTGAAATATAGACCCAGCTCCAGAAGGACTACTACAAGCCCTACCGTGCTGCTGTGGAACCCTTGCTCCTTAAGCCCTTCGAGGTCCAAATCTTCAACCGCTTGGGTAGTGAGTGGGCCAGTGTCAACGCCTCGGCCTACCCTGCCCGCTCTTAAGCGTAGCCACCTCACTAGCGGCCCTAAATCTTCGGGCTTGCAGGGTCTAAGACTCTAAGGAATCAGGCCTGGACTGAGTGCGAGCAGTGGAAACGACCGATGAGAAATATATGTGCTGTACATACACTAAGAAATGGTTTAGCATCAATGTACATAGATTCAGTCAATTTTTGTTCTTAAATGGTACAAAAAGAATATTGCAAACATTTTTTCCATTTCCGGATAAAGTTACAAGCAGTTAGGGTTTAGGGCTTGTAGTTAGGGCATCCGTCAACCTTGAGAAAATTACTAGTTACTCAAGAACGTACATCTCTGATTTTTAGCACCGCCACTCGATGAATGGAAATTAAAATTACTCTACTCTACCAATCATTCTGTAGATTTATCTTGTCTCTACAAGTGCCGACTTTGATGTTGTAGTCGATCAGACAGGAACTACTTTGTCCGTTGAGCTTCGATTGGACGGAAATAAAAAAAAATCGCTTTTGACCATTCTTCGATCTAGCTACGCATAAAGTCACGAGTGCAACACTGAATTAGATTTTAGAAGCAGCATAATCTTAAATCCGACGGGCCAAAACCAGCTGTAAAGACTAGGGTTTCTAGAATCTTAGAGTCTAAGCTTACTACAGCATAGATCCGTTTACACTCCGTGCATCGCATTCCGACAAGGTTAGAAAGGGGAGCATTCGGTGTCCCGATGAGATCGGAGCTAAGCAACAGCGTGCATTGGATTAAAACAATACAGCTAAGAAGATATAGCTATGTATTGCACGCTGTGGTCCTAATTCTAGGTGTCTAAAGAAATATTGGAGAGCAGCTCCTAATTGACTTTCTGATTTTCAGATTCAACATACATACTACTTTCAACATGAACACCTACGCCATCCTCGGCAGCACAGGAAACTGTGGTTCTGCCCTCATCGAGAACCTTCTCCAATCACCAAAGAACAAGATCCGCGCTTACTGCCGTAACAAGGCCAAGTTGCAGCGCCTCCTCCCCCAAGTCGTCGATAACAAACAAGTCGAAATCATCGAAGGCAGCATCTACGATGTCGATGTCATGGTCAAATGTGTCCGTGACACCAAGGCAGTTTTCCTGACAGTTACAACCAACGACAATGTTCCCGGCTGCCGTGTCAGCCAGGACTGCGCTGCGACTGTGATCAAGGCTTTGGAAAAAATCAAAACCGAATCTGGCCCAGGGCTCAAGCTCCCGAAACTGGTTTTGCTTAGTTCTGCTACCATCGATGACCACCTCGCCCGGGATATGCCAGGCTGGTTCCGTCCTATCATGTTGGCCGCTGCTTCACATGTTTATCATGATTTGATGGTCACCGAGAAGTTTCTCCGATCCCAATCTGACTGGGTTTCGACTATATTCATCAAGCCAGCTGGTTTGTCCGTGGACGTCCAGCGCGGTCACACATTGACTCTGGATGAGGAGGAAAGTTTCATTAGCTACCTCGATCTTTCAGCCGGAATGATTGAAGCCGCACAGGATGAGGAAGGAAGATATGATGGAATGAACGTTGGTGTGGTAAACAAAACCCGTGGTGTGGGTGCCAAATTCCCACGCGGAACCCCCATGTGCATTTTGATGGGTTTGATGAGGCACTTTTTCCCTTTCTTGCACCCTTATCTTCCCACGACCGGTCCTTCATAGTGTATTTTAGATATATCTGCTTTCTTCTGCGTCTCGTTTTGCTTTTTAGTATATATACTCTCATAGTTTACCATCACATGCTGTGTTCCAATACTTACTAGTTGCCCTCGTAGTATAACTTCGTTCAACAGTACCTAGGTACCTAGGTAGACTTTTAATGGCAGGAATAACATTCCAAACATAACACTTTTCCAACTTAAGATTTTTGCTAGAAGAAATATCGTAGTTCCAGTCTTGAAGTATATCAGATTTTCATTTCTAGGCTATACGTGACATCATTGCTGGATACAGATGATCCGGAGAACATCGTGATAATTGCACTCCCGCTTTAGTTGGCCAAATCAGGTCTCTTCCAGGGCTGCTCAAAGCCAGTGAATGGAACCCACTTGAGATCTGTAGGAAGATTTTTAGTCGTGTCCTGGCACATTCTTGCCAGCTTCAACCACATATCACCCTTCATGGGGAAGTATTCCGCCCATTCACCCTCCTCGTACTGCTTGCAAACTTCCTCGCCGTTCTTGAGGGCTCGAATGTATTTGGCAGCGTGACCGTCGTCGTGTTCCTTATTGACGGCACTGAATAACTCAGCCCAGCCGAGATTGTCGCTTTCCGGGTTGGAATATTCAGTAATGGCCTTGGGGTCGAGTGGCGCTGAACCGGAGACAGCGTACCATGCCAAGTCAAGTCGTGCTTTCCATTCAACAATACGGATGCGGTCTTCCAGCTTGATCCATTTTTGGCGGATCAAGACGGTGAAAAAGATACTGCTGGTCACGCAGTGCATGTAGAAGAAGTCAATCTTCCTCTTGCGGCCCTCACGCTGCGCTGCACCGGAGAAGTAGGCGACCGTACTGATCATCTCTGCTGTTCTCCGTTCGAGATCTTCTTCAGTGGGCTTGATTCGGAACTGGGCAGCAACAGTCTGCATTTCTTCGCAAGCACGACCGACGATACCGTCACGCATCTTGAAGCCAAAGTCGGTCCATTGAGGAGCGGTACGGATTGCGTCGTTATTGCGGACATCGTGGACTAACTGAATCATGGTTCTGGGCTTGGCTGTAGGGTAAACAATTGCAGCTTCCTGCTCGGCATTCAAGAATAATTTGCCAATGTTGGCATCGTCGTGAGCAGCAGCTTGGGCAAGAGCCTCAGCGACAATAGCTTCAGACTGGAATTCAATACCCAAACCGAGGTGGATGATCGGGTGGTAAGCGCCCTCGTACATACGGGCTAGCATCTTGTCCGCAAGTTTGTTTCGCGCAAAGACATACTTTTGCGTGGTTTCTTTCCATCCATTGGCGGCAATTTCGCGCCTGAAAAATTCGAGGAGAGTGTGATACTGGGTAATTTCGCCAATTGTGTTGAAAAAGACTTCATCGTCCGATAATTTCTCGAGCAATGCGTTGTCAATTTCGGGAATGGGTCGTTGGATGGGAGTTCCATCGTCATAGCGATCTTGCAGTTCTTGAGGAGTGGCTCCCAATGCGAGGACGGTCAAAAGACTGTGAACAATGTGGTTGTGGCCAGCAGTGTCGCGAAAAAACATGTGGTAGACTTCATGGTTCTTCTGAAGAAGCTTGTTGCATGCTTCTAGGGACTCGGCGGGGATGTCCACGGGGGCGCGAACAATTCCCAAGTGTTCGGGGGAGAGTTGGATTGGCGTCACGGCTGACATTCTTGCTACGCCTGACAGTGTTAAGATTGAGTAGAATATGAGCCTGTGGAGTTTCAACTAATGCCTATAATATGTGAAATACACTGTGATCAAATTGTCAACTTTATATCAATATTTCTATTTCCATAGCACTTCTTGAGTATCCCCGAAACAGCTAACCTCCGGGAACACCCCTCGGGCTGCTCGGAACTGAGCCCCATGTCTGTAGATACCTCTGCGTGAGAATTGTTACAGAGCATTGCATGAAGTATCCAGGCGCTAGAATTACTAAGCGGGGGTTTGTTGATCATACGATTTAGGGTAACCCTCCATCTACTTCGTTCATAACATATGATGATAAAGAGTCTGATGAAGCATGTGGTTCGGCATTAGGGCAGTGTCGTGAACTTACGAGGCTTGATTGGCAAAGTGCCTTTTCTCATTGGGGCATGCTACCCCCCGAAAGTTATATTTACGCTTGACCTACATACAATGCGGGAGTAGGGTTGGTAACTGGTTATTCTCGGGGTTGCTCAAGCAGCGCTATTGGGTGCCGTCCCGTATACTAACAAGCGGCTCGGTATGCGGTGTTGGAGGGGCTCGGAGTCAACAGAATAGGCTGACTATACAAGGGTTGTAAATACTATGGATATAGTTAGTGCATGACAAAAAGCTCTTTCAAGGCTTCTTGTGTGAGATAAACATTGCAACATCTGATCAATCGGTCGCTAGACTCCACACATTCTACAATCATGGCAATTCCAGCATTTTCTGGATACTTTTTTACCAAAACATTGCACAATGATATTGGCATCAGCACCGACCCTACCAAAACAGACTTGTCCCAGCCTGGCAAAGTTGTACTCATAACTGGTGCTGGACGAGGAATCGGCCGCTCAACTGCCTTGCGATACGCCGAAAGTGGCCCAGCATGCATCATTATATGTGCCCGGACAGGGTCAGAGCTAGATACCCTCGAGGCCGAGATCAAGAACATCAATTCAAGTATTCGAGTTCGAAAGTTTTCCATTGATATCTGTAACAAGGAACAAGTCAAATCAGTTGTCAAGGCCGTTAGTGAAGAAGAGGGAAAATTGAATGTCTTGGTCAACAATGCCGGTACAAGCTGTGCCTGGACGCCACTTGCCGATGGTGACGAAGATGCCTACTGGGAGACATTTCATGTTAATGTGAAAGGCACCTACCTCATGATGAAGACTTTCTTACCCTTGTTGGTCGAAACAGCAAAGAAAGAAGGTACTTCGGTGGATGTAGTCAACTTGACTACCATTGGAGCAAACATCACCGTTCCAGGTTCCTCTGCCTATGGAGTGTCAAAATTGGCTATCTCAAGACTCACGGAGTTCGTGACTTTGGAGTATGGACAGCAAGGAGTAAACTGTTTTGCAGTTCACCCTGGTGGAGTGCCAACCACTTTGGCGAAGGGAATCGCTCTCCCCGAATGTATGTTCAATCCTTAAATGACTTGTAGTAGGTAATAAGAAGTACTAACAAATATCGGAACAGTCTTGATCGACACGCCTGAACTGGCTGCTGGCTTCATTGTTTGGCTGACCAAAGGACAGCGAACATGGCTGAGTGGTCGATACCTGAGCGCCACATGGGATGTCGATGAGCTGGAGTCCATGAAAGATGACATTGTTCAAAACGACAAATTGAAGAACCGTATGGTCGTGTAGAATAGCGCATACCTAGTAGAATCAATTACTTTGAAGCTAGTGCGGTTACGATAGATGTGGCCCTTTTGTTCGTTGTAGGCAATGATGGAAAATTCGGTGGTTCCTTGTTTCACGTCTCACTGATGGAGAATTTCTAACCCGTGGTCCAAAATAAAATTGAACTAGTTGTGTGTAATATCGATTTAGACCAGTTGACTTGGGGCAATTTCTTCCTTGAAACGAATCATGGAAGTGTCATTCCAAGGTTTTGAAGCGTACCTAGGTAAACGTAAGTTATATTAACGTATGAAATATATAATGTCATTCTATTTGATAATTCGCAGGTTTAAATTATAAACCACCTAGATACCCTCTAACTATAGAACATACTTGAACTCATTCTCCATCTATTTAGTCATCACCTCGTCGTCGAGTACCCCGACTGGAGCGCCTTGGCTTGCGTGCTGGGTGGAAAGCCTCAGCTCCAAGGTAGGTAGTAATATCCAACTCGCCCTTCTTGAAAAGACAACTAACAAAGGATTGAAGACCCTTTCCTTCGTCTAGGCGTCTGTGCTCGCCCAAGTTACAGAGCATCTCTAGGTATTTCGGACCGTACCCTGCACGTCCATGCTTCTCCATCCAGTTGATGGTAGCCTTGGCCAAATCCAAGTCATTGGGACCATAGTGGCGGGTGGGAATGAACCATTTGATTTCAGGGAACTTGTTACCGGGAGCAATGTCAAAGTAGTACAAGTACCCAGTCAAGACCTTTTCGAGTTCACCAAAGTTCTCTTTGGCAGACTCGTCATAAACTTGGGACTTCTTGGGGAGGGGGACCTCAGCTTCCTCTGGGAAATCGTCGGGCAAGCCAGCAGTGGCCTTGATGAGCTCGAAGAGATTTTCAAGTTGCTTGTCGATACCAGTTATTTTTCCACCCAAAGTCATGACCTCACGGACTGACTTGAAGCTTGTGTTCAAAGTATGGAAGTACCATTTAAGACGCGACTTTTCGGGGGCGACATTGTCAACAGCGAGTGAGAAAGGATTGAGAAGTTTGCCTTCGGGATTGGTGGTGAGAAACTCGTTGAGAGCTTTGCGGGCAGAGTAGTCCTTGCCTTCCACATCGAGCTGCGAAATGGCATCGTTGTATTGAGATGTTGGGACGGCTTCGACAATACCGAGCTTGCGGGGGAAGAAGTAAGTCTTGAATCCAGTACCCTTGCGCAAGAACTCAGTACCGAGCTGAACACTGGTAGCAGTGCTCATGTGGGAGCCAGCTGCCGCTTCTTGAATATACTTGGAATTGTCGTGATCGTACAACTTGGCAAAAAAGTGGTTGACCCAGCCAATGTTCAAGTTCTCCGATGTCTCTGATCCGTAGCGCTGAAGAAGCTCACGCAGACCCTGCTGGTTAAGAGGATCTAACTCTGTTCCTGGGAACTGTCCAATAGGCTCAGTGACATAACGGACGTCTGGCTCAGAGGTTTTGGTGTTCCATTTCCAGGAATACTCGATGGCAGAACCATCAAGAGACAGCAGTGACTTCCACTTGGTTGGCAAACCATCTGGTCCGGGAGCGGGACCCATGTAGGGGACCTTTCATAGACATCATGTTAGTAAATCTGTTCTGTACTTCACGGAACATGGAATACTGAAGCTTACCGTCCAACGATAATGGAACAAAAGGCACTCAAACTGCTTCTCTAGAGGATACTCAGCAGCTTCCAATAACGACGCCACATGGCGACCGGTTAGCTTCCACCAATATTCCTGATCCTCATTGCTACCACGAAGATATTTAGACAGAGCCTTCCAGGCCTGCAACTGAAGCTTGCTGTCACTGCCCATTTTGGCAAGTGCTATAGTTCGATCTTGGTATATTGGAAGTATGTTCGATGTCAGATGTTCTAGTATTACAACTCTACACACGATATTTTATACGAATCTAATCTTGAACTTCCTATTCCGGACAAAAAGCGAACATTCCGGCCAGCGATACTCTTCATGTAACAATCGACTTAGACACCAAAATCAGCGTGCTCTGTCGACTTGTTCGGTGGTCAACAAGAGCACGTGAGCGTCCGAGCCCCGATTCCCGAGACGCCGGCTACTGAAGATTACTGGATTTGGACGTGTGGAAATAATAATACTAGTTACTTTTAAGGCTGTCAGCTCGGGGAAACTAATTATGCAGGACCCCCTCAATTACGAGTCTCCATTCATAACTTATGGTTTCTCATGCATCTCGTACTCTGGCCCCTAAAATCCATGTGAGTATTTAGCCACCCACTAAGAAAGCCACGTCAGGTGCCGCTTCATCAGCTGTCATTACCCACATCTTGGTAGAAAAGAACGAAAAACCTTCTCTTCAGCTTCTAGAAGGCCGACGTCCGACAGGGTTCATGGTCCCTCGAGCTCCCCACGCGTAGCCTCCTAAGCTATCCTTGGCCCTGAAAACCCCTTACTTTACTGCAGGTTCGCAGTCGGTTAGGGCATCGTATGACTGGAAGAAGTCCTCGTGGTTTAGGCTTGGGGGCTGTGTTGTAAGAATCTTATTTCGTCATTGCAGTAATCTCCGAATTTTTACTCTGTGCAATGCGTATTACGATCCAAGCTACACTAGTCAGCTCTAGCCAGCTCTAGCTCTAAAAAAAGAAAGTAAAATTTATTGAAATCAGGTCATGTTAAACGAGAAATTTTGTTTATATGGCTGATAGTCCCCCCGGAACCTGTGGAAAGATGCGCGCATTGCTTTTTTATTTTGGTCATTCTTTAAAACGTTCAGAGGACACGAGTTGTTTGTATAGAGACTCAACGTCGCAGTAAGATTACAATGGGTCGTTTCTTCTCACAGGCTCAACTGCTCACCGTCGCAGCTGTTGCTGCCGGTGTTGCTGCTCGCGGTGGTCAGGGTAACGGTCACTCAGGCGGACACGGTGCCCATGGCTCTGCCGACTATGTCATTGTCGGCGCTGGTCCTGCTGGTGTTGTCCTAGCTGAGCAGCTTTCTCGCGACGGAACGAAGAGCGTCGTCCTTATCGAAGCTGGTCCTGACAGCATCAACAATGCCACTATTGACAGTGAGTCAATCGCAACTCTATTGCATTCTGAACAACATATACTAACAATTCACAGCTCCTGCCATGTACCCTTTTATTACTGAACAATACTGGAACTACACCGCACAGCCCGACGACAACCTTAATGGAGTCGCTCATGCTCTCCAGCAAGGTCGCACTATAGGAGGAGGTTCTGGAGTCAACGGTATGGCTTACTGCCGTGGCTCTGCCTCCGTGTTCGATGACTGGGCAACTTTGTCTGGAAACGACGGTCTTGCCTGGGAGTCTATCCTTCAGGACTTCCTCGAAGTCAGCCACTACACAGAAAATCCGAACGCCGACTACGACCAGGTCGTCAACACGTCTGCTTACGGAAACGGACCTTTGGAAGTCAGCCGTGTCGGTACATTGACTGGTTTTGAGGATCCTTTCTTCAACGCTTTGCAAGCTGAGCTTGGTCTGGATGAAGTTGACTTGACTGATGGAAGCGGTATTGGTCTTGACCGAGGATTGTCCTCTATTACTGCCGTCAACCGCACCCGTTCCTACGCTCGTTCTGCTTTTGGCCCATTGATTGAAAACCGCTCAAACGTGCAAATCCTCACCAATGCCTGGGCCTCGAAAATCAACTTTAAGGGCAACACCGCTGTCAGCGTTACTTACAACGTGGATGGTGTTGCTACTACAGTTAAAGGCAAAGAGATCATTGTCAGCGGTGGTGCCATCAACACCCCCAAGCTTCTCATGCTTTCCGGTGTCGGCCCCAAGGAGACCTTGGAACCTCTCGGAATCGAAGTCGTTGCTGACATCCCTGACGTTGGCGCCAACCTCCGTGACCACGCTTTCGCTATCATCGAGCTTGACGTCGTCCCCGAGATCCTCACTCTCTACCAATGGTTCGAGAACGCCACCGTAAACGCCGAGGCCAAAACCGACTACGCTACCAACCGTACTGGAATCCTCGGTTCTAACAATGGTTTCACCTACGGTACTTACCGTCTTCCCGACTCCACCTGGGACGGAATCGACGGTACTCACTACACCTCCCTGCCTGAGGACCGTCCTCACATTCTCTTCGAATTCTCTTCCTTGCCCTTCCTTCCCACCGACGGCAGCGCTCTCACTACCTGGGCCAGTCTCGTTCAACCCGAAGGTTCTGGATACGTTTCCATCAACACCACCGACTACACCGTCGACCCCTTAATCTACACCAACTACTACTCCACCGAAGCCGACAAGGCCGCCATCATTGCCGGATACAAACTCTTGATGAACATTACCCAACACGAGGGAATCAAAGCCGTCACCGTCAACCAGGTTTTCCCTACCACTGAATTGACCACCGATGACGAGATCTGGGCTGCTATTCAGGCCCAGAGCTACAGTTTCCACCACCCCATGGGAACTGTTGCTATCGGAAAGGCGCTTGACAGCAACTGGCGATTGAATGGGTTGAGTGGGATTCGTGTTGTTGACTCGAGCACTTTCCCTCTTCCCGTTACTTGCCATCCTCAGGCTACTGTGTATGCTTTGGCTAACAGAGCTGCAAAGGATATCATGGCTGCTGACGCTGAGGATTGTGAGAGCGATTAGATGGTTGATTAATTAGAGCATTGCCTCAGTTTTCCTTCCTTATGTTTCCTTGATCTTGACATATACATTTTTGCATCGTTTTCCCTGTATCTACTCCATTTCTGCAACTCATAATTAAGTTTGTATCTAGTCACATGTAAGTATTGATCGAGTCCAATTCTTATCTTCGCGCCATACCCATCCAGTAGGCTTTTGAATATCTCTGGCCTAAAGAGTAAGTTATAGTGCATTTCAAATGTAGACTTCGATATTCGATAGCATAATCTTGAGTGACTTAATGTATGTATTTACCTATCCTTCAATTGCACCATGCTATATTGGAGAGTGAGAATACACATACATTTAATTACTGTTACCATCAATGAGTACAGAGGATGCAAGTCATCAAAGATGATAAAATTAATTTTCTTCTTTTATCGGCTTTTGCGGCCGAAAAACTTCATATCTCGCCCCTATTTTCCAGACACCATAAAAGCATTCTTAGTTCCAAGGAAAATTTCTTGTTATGTTTCTGTCTAATACTTAGATAATTGCTTAATTTTGTTTTTACAATAGTATGGTGTAAATAGTAGTGTTCTTAGACTTATATAACATTAAAATGTGAAGACATCCATGGGTGGATACAATTACTGATCTAGACGCATCCCCTTTATATATATCTACCTAGGTAACATTCGATGTCTGGGATTTAGGTATTAAACCTTGGAACAGATAAATTTTCAATCGAAGCCCTGACTGCCGAATAAGTACGCTACGAAAATATCTAATAATCACAAACAACTCTGGAAATTAATTGAATCGATTCGAGAGATACCTCAGACTGGCCAACATTGAAGATTGTCGACAGTCATTGTCGGTATCTGGATTCTTGCTCGGATAATACAAAGTATATACTAGGATAAACTTTAAGTACATGATCGAGGTCAACATTTGATCTCATAGATTGCACGAGTACCATCAATGCTTTTTGAATTCAGATATTATAACCTTGGAAGTGTTCAACTTTGGCAAGCTCTTGATTTAAGTACTCGCATTCTTGTAACAACTCCTGAAATTCACAGTATATATGTTATATAAAACTAGCAGCTGTCTAGCCAAGTAAATTACATAACAAAACAATATTGACTCAAGAATCAAACAATCTATTCCCAACCATCGACCAAAGCCAACTATTCTTTCTTTCCCTCCAAAAGATATCTAGGCACTTTGATCTAAATACCAGAATCCTCCTGAGTAACGCCCTGCGGAACATTAACATTATTATAATGATCCGTCCACCTAGCACACTGCTCCTGATGCTCAGGCAAAATCCCCGAAGCATGAACCATCTGCTTAATCTTACTGGGCTGCTCAATAAACTGCAACGATAAACCGGCACTGGCATGCCATGCGATATGGCAATGCATGAGCCATGCTCCGGGGTTATTGATCTGGAATGCGATCCAGACGTATCCGCCAATTGCGCAGTTGACGGTATCTCTGCGCGCGGGATTGTTCAGGTTGGGGACAACGTCCGAGGTGAATTCGCCGTCACCTTGGGCCAAGATGACAAAGTCATGGCCGTGTAGGTGAATAGGATGAACGGAGCGAGGGATGGGGCGAGGAGGGGCGTTGATGTTTGGGTCCATGGTGAAGTTTCCCTCGATCACGAAGTAGACCCATTCACCTGTTTCGTAGTCCAAGTAGATGGGCGCTGCTTCTTCGGTTAAGTTTACCTTGTCGTGGGATACGACTTGCATGAGAGATGGGTCGCGCCAGTCGACGTATTGGGAGCGATTGGCCAGGACCCATTTGCGAATCACGGAGTCCGGGTCGGAGATGTTAGGCCAACTCTGAAGGCCGATTTTGAGATATTCGGAAGGGGACATGTCGTTCACTTCTTTGCCGACTTGTCGTTTGACGATGGGGCGGAGGTTGGATGGGTCCGGGTCACGGCAGCCGTAGCCTGGGTGATGGGTGCTGGGAGGAGGGGTGTAAGGGTCGGATTTGTCGTTGGCGTCGTAGCGGATTATGCCGATGCGGGTGTCCCAGGGGACGGGCATTTCGTCGTCGCAGTGGGTTGCGTGCATCCAGAAGTTTGAGCCGTGTTCGAGGGTTGCGTTGGCTTCGATGATGACGTCGTACCGTTGTGCTGGATCTCACGTTAGAAGATGCATCAAATCTACAGTAGGGAGGAGGCTGACCGATTCCGAGAATCAAAACATCAGTAACATAAGGCTCAATAGGGACGAAATCATTAGCCACAACAGTGAAGTTGTGTCCGTCCATCCAAAACTTGTACGTAGCAAGACTGCCACCGTTGACGAGACGAAGCTTGTGCTTCTTGCCAGGCTCGAAGAAGATTTCATGGCGTTCTTCTTTTCCTGTGCAACGGGCGTCTTCTTTGGGGTCACAGTCAAAGACGCCTTTACCGTTCATCAAGGTACCGGTAGGAATGTGGGCGTGGTCTGTGATTTCTTCGTGGAACATGCTAAAAGCATCGGCATGGTACCAGTCGCTTACAAGCAGGGGCTCGAGTTCGTGGTCATAGTTTGCGCTTGTGGGACCGTGGATGACCACGGGGCCGTAAGCACCGTTGGTGTCTGATAATATTAGTGTATGTGCATATCCAAAAGATGTGTTGTTTCGACTCACATTGCAAAGAGTAGTGAGAATGATACCATCCAGTTCCGTATTGCATAGCTCTGAATTCATAGACTTGGGAGTCACCAGGCTACACAATCAGTACTCGGCATCACGTATTATATGTGATACGAAGAACTCACCTTGGCAGGACATTGAGTGACACCGGGAACACCATCCAAGAAGTTGGTCTGGAATTGACGGATTCCATGCCAGTGGAAAGAGGTACCATTGAGATTTGTCAAGTTGTTGTGTACAGTTACACCTGCGAATTGTCAGTGTTTGTCTACTGCTGAAAAAATGGGAAGAACGTACGAATAGTGTCACCCCAATCAGCCTCGATAGTAGGACCAGGGAACTGTCCATTAATAATAGTGACATTTGTCAAATATCCATCAGGCGCAATGGTGTGTTCGGAGATGGTGAAATCATACTATTTCCCCAGTCAGTTCCCCATCTTCGTCCACTTCTAGAGAAGGGTACATACTTCAACAAGCTTTCCCGGAGGAACTTCATATTCATAATCAGTATTGATGTTGAATCCATCTTTCCAACATGCGCGGTCCTCGGGCGAATGAGTGCATCCCTTGGGACCAAGGAAGCTCTGAAGCAACAAGAGAGAATTGTAGAACAACCCCGTTGCGGAGGTTTCCTGCAAGAATGGCCACATATTGTCTGCCTCTAACCTCCTTGATAACAACAAGAAGAGTAGGAGAATGACAGGCTGTTGATGTTGAATGAAAGACAAAACAGAACAACAAAAAAAAAAATAATAGAAGGAAAAGAAAGTTACACAGGGATATATCCTCTTCCAAAAAAATTCCACGTGGGTCCGTTCCTTTCTTCACCTGAAGAATAGTGCCTAGATCAGCGCCAGAAGGAGACTTGGGGATTGGACCATATCCTCCAGAATTAGATTATCGAGCTTAGTCAATTTGCAGCTATCAGCTACTGTAGTTGCAATATTTCGGACGAAGCTGTACCCGGCCATTCATGCAATATGCATAAGCAGCTTTGATAGAGCAGAAAGAAATTAGGGCTGTGGTTGGCTTAGTTGCATACGGAGTCCGATATCCTTCCCAAAACCGTATGGTCCGGGAGAAACTGTACATGGTTTACAGCGTTTCATCTTTCAGCCGCAAATAGATACAAAAACGGTGCGTTGCATAATTTACCTATTTTGTGAGTAGAAGCCAAGAAATGATTATATCAAAGATAAAGTATGGTGGAGTTAAGGTTGTTACTAGAACATAGAGTGGTGTATGGCTGACGGTTTGTAAGTGGTGGTGTTCCCTAGCCCTAATGACCGACTCCCGAAGTTTGGGAGTGACGGCTTTCACACATCCAAATCCACGACAGAGGATTTCACGGTAATGAAGCTGCGCATTTCGGAAGATGTATGACATTGTCGTTTATTTGACCAAGAGGGCTGTGAAGCTCTCGGGTCTCGGGCAGATGTCAGCCTACCAGCAAGTATGTCTGTATACAACATTGGCTGTCTGACTGAGCAATAAAATGATGAAGAGGCCAACTGCAAAGAACGATCCGGAATTTTGATATTCAGATACATTTTAAGCAGATTATACAAACACAGTCAAGATGCCTACCGACGTCAACGCCATCATTGCCTTGAGCAAGGAGGTTGCAGAGCTCTCCAAGAAGTATGAGAGCGGCGCAGAGGTCTCCAAGAGCGACCAGAATGCTCTTGTGCATGCTGCTGAGAAATTGGCTATTGCCGTGAGGGATCCGGATGAGAACATGTACAACATTGCTGGACAGGTGAGTTCATCAGAGACATGATGGATGGCGACTGATGAGATGATAGGTTTCGCACAATGCCGCTGTCCGCAGTGCTATTGCCATGAACTTGTTTGACTTTATCCCTCATGACGGCAGCGAGATCACCCTCGATGAGCTCTCCAAGAAGCTCGGTGGTGCCAACAAGGAGCTTTTGGGTGTGTATACACAAACCCTTATCGCACTACAGCAAACTAACAGACGACAGGACGCATCCTCCGTGCCTGCGCCAGCACTCACCTCTTCGAACAAACCGGCGTCGAATCCTACAAACAAAACATGCTCTCTCGCGCCTACCTCACAGACGACAACATCCCCCTCGCCGCCCAAATGTACGACTTCATCAGCCACGCGATCCTCGCCATCCCGGAGTTCGGTTCCCAAACCGACTGGAAGCACATTGGCGACTACACCCGCGGTCCCTTCCAGGTCGGTTTCCGTACCGAGCTGGGATACATGGAGTACCTGCAGGCCAACCCTCAACGTATCAAGTCCTGGAACGCTGGTATGCGATTGGGACGTATTGGTCACCGCACCAGTGCGTTCCCCTTCCAGAAGGCGTTGGAGCTTGACCCGCCTGCTGCTGAGGGTGGAATTGCTGTTGTCGATGTTGGTGGTGGTCGTGGTCAGGCGTTGGAGGGTATTCGTCAGGATTACCCTGATATCAAGGGACGCATGATCTTGCTTGATTTGCCTGGTGTCATTACTGATGCTAAGAATAATGGATTGCCGCAATACATTGAAACTGCACCTGGATCATTCTTTGATCCTCTTCCACAGGGTAAGTCTATCTACTATATTGGGCTATTCTGATATGAATTGATTCTAACGGGTGATAGGAGCACGTCTATACCACTTCCGCCGTGTCCTCCACATCTGGGGCCAACAAAAGGGCAAAGAGCTTCTCGAAAACACCAAGAAGTACATGGACGACTATTCACGCATCGTCATTGCCGACATGGTGCTTGCGGATGTCGGCTGTCTGCGCGATTTGGCCATGCAGGACCTCAACATGATGAGTCTGGGTGGCATGGAGCGCTCCGAGTCCGAGTGGAAGGAGTTGATTGCATCGGCTGGCCTGGTGCTCAACAAGATCTGGTACAACCAAGATGGACCCAAGCATGCGGTTGTGGAAGCTGTGTTGCCCACATACAAGGGCCACAAGCTCGACTAGATTTTTCTTTTCCGTTTCTTCTGATGTTACCACGTGATTAGACTATTTTTTTTTTGGTTTATGGATTGATTCTTAATATTTCCAGCAATTTCCACGCGGTATTAGTAATCGTAATACAGAGTGTATGAACATAAACGAGTAATGCTAGTGGCGTCACGCATACTTCTGCACAAAGCAACAGACCCACTGACCGATGAGAACAATAAGATGAGCTAGACCTCTTTGGGACTATGGTCTCCTATTGGCCAGCCTATTTAAAGTTACGGGGCCATCTGGGCCATTGAGTGGAGAACAACAATGCGTCAGAGTGGATCCTCCTCCGATCGGTTTAGCGCGGATTCAATCAGCGAATGAATGTCCGAAAGCGGTTAGTGTCGGTGTTTGTCAGCCTCGAGCTTTAGTAGCCTAGGTTTAAAGGTGACGACTTGACAGGGATAGGACCTAGGAGAATCTTTCATCAATTGAAGGTACTCCGTACAAATTTTTAGTGTAGCAATATGAGTATCTGCGCTGTGTATGTACACACTGCACTGTTAGTAATGGGAAGTATGGAATGTAAACAAGAATGCCCTGTCGTATCATGCCCGACATCGTATCGGGTTCCGTCTGACTTAGCATCAGACTAGTCTAGCCTTACCAGGGGTCTTAGACTCTTAGTACTACGGAGTTCTAGGCGAGCCACTCGACAAGCTCTTCCCCACTTCATTGCACTGGACGGGACACGACACCTGCCCATCTTCTTGATTTTCCATTTCCCTTTCCACAAAAAAAAATTATTTTTCCCCAATAATTGTATAAGGAGGCTGCATTGTACCTTCTCTCTGTACCACTGACCAAATCGGACAGCTATTCCCCCGACGCTTGCTTAGAAATCCGAAGCTCTCTCTAGCGCTGTCGATCTCAACCAATAACCGACGTGACTGAGCCATGGCCTCACAGGGAGCTCTTTTAAAACTGGACGCTTCCCAACTTCCTCTCCTGGGATCTCTGCTTTCTGTCTGCATTGCTCTCTACTTTTTCAAATCTCGAATGTCTTCTCCTGACTCCACCGCCAACATGCCTTCTCCTAAGCGCACTGTTCTCATCACCGGCTGCTCTGATGGCGGCATGGGTGCTGCTCTGGCTCTTGCCTTCCACAAGGCCGGGTGGAACGTCATCGCCACTGCTCGTAACCCCGACAAAATGGCCAAATTGAAGTCCGCTGGTGTCGAGACCATGGCGCTCGATGTTTTGTCCGATGCTTCCATCGCTGAAGCCGTCTCCAAGGTCTCTAGCTTGGACATGCTCGTCAATAACGCCGGAACCGCCTACAGCATGCCCATCACCGACATGTCCTTCGAGGAGGGCAAGAAAGTCTTCGAAATCAACGTCTGGGCTCAACTCAACGTCACCCGCGCATTCTTGCCTCTTCTCCTCAAATCCAAGGGAGTCATCGTCAACCAGACCTCGGTCGTCTCCACCATGGCCGTTCCCTTCCAATCTGCCTACAACGCCTCCAAGGCCGCCATGGCTATCTTTTCCGACTCTCTGCGCCTCGAGCTCGAGCCCTTCGGTGTCACCGTTGTTGAGCTCAAGACCGGCGCCGTCAAGACCAACATGATCAAGAACCAGAAAGAGAACACCCCCATTTCTCTGCCCGCCGACTCCCTCTACAATCCAGCCAAGGAGGCTGTTGAGAGCGCCATGCGAAACGAAAAGATGGGCGACGTGGGTACCCCTCCCGACCGCTGGGCCGCTGAGGTTGTCGGCGACTTGACCAAGAAGAAGATTCCTGCCATGATCTGGCGCGGCTACAACGCCAAGGCTGGTCGTCTTGGAACGATCTTCCCTCACGGAATGATGGATTCGACGCTCAAGAAGATGACTGGATTGGATATTCTTGAGCAGAAGCTTAAGAAATAAGGGATGAATTGAGTCTGTTGTGCTTTTTGTCTAGTAATTAGGTTTAGGTTTTACTTTGATACCACTTAATGAGCAATTGTTTAGATTGATACCTTTCGCAAATGTGCAAATATTCAACATTGTGAACTATTGGAGAGCTACGTTTTAGAAATTTCATACGAAGCATGTACCTTGGTAGCTAGGCAGCTCGGCTTGTATACCAGCTAGCAACGACTTTTTTTCTGAAGGAAAAAGAAAAGAAAAAAAATCAGACCGCCAAGTTGACCGACCTGCGTCATGCATAATCATGCTTACAAATTATTCAAGCCAAGTCATTATCCCACTAACTATAATAGTCAGTCGTTTCGTAGTTCCATACATATTGTCAAAGGAATCGGACTCCGTGCATCGGTCATGCCTCGGGACCTTCTCTATGCCAGTCTACCTATGGGCCGCTGCCAGAGTGGATACTTTGTCGCAGGGGCGTGAACGATGAAACCCTAACTGCGACCCCTAAAGCCGAGACTACGTACCACGTACAATACGAACGGCCAGCCAGTCAGAATTATCGTCAGGACAAAGTGGGATCATGGCAGATACACTAGTTTCCTGGAGCTCCAGTGTTATCGGTGATGCAGCGATGAGGGGTAGCAACTCAATTGAGCGTGGAGCTTGATACGTAGGTAGCTTGTGCATACATAAATCATACATTATTTTGACGAAGCTATCTAATAATAAAACCTCTCTTCTCCAGAATTTCTCGTCTTTTCCTTCTCTTCATCAATCATTGCAAGAAGTCATCTCTATTTCTCTCTTTTCAAGTTCGTTGATATCTCAAAATACCGTCAAAATGGCTATGATCCCACCTGCCCCTCCCAAGTCTGTCCTCGGCAGACACCGTATCCTCGCACCCACAGCCTCTGTGCGCGTCAGCCCATTATGTCTGGGAGGAATGAGTACGTCCAACTTTCTAGTCCAACTCCCAAAACCATCATGTCTAATAAACCGTCACAGGCTTCGGCACAAACTGGGCCATGGGTCTCGGAGAATGCACCAAAGAAATGACCTACGACTTGCTGGACACCTTTTATGATCTTGGTGGAAACTTTGTCGACACTGCAAACGCCTACCAGGGCGGTCAGAGTGAGGAGTGGATTGGTGACTGGATGGCGGAGCGTGGTCGTCGTAATGAGATGGTTATTGCGACCAAGTACACCATGACTCCCATGGCGGGCAAGCCTGTGAACCAGAGTAATTATGGTGGGACTGGAAGCAAGACTATGCATATTTCGATTGAGGCTAGTCTTAAGGCGCTGAAGACGGATTATATTGATATCGTAAGTTCAACTCCTAGGGTCTGAAGATGGAAATGGCAATCAGACTAACTGAGGCAAAGTACTACGTCCACGCATGGGACTACGCAACCTCCATCCCCGAACTCATGCAATCCCTCAACACCCTCGTCCTGCAGGGCAAAGTCCTCTACCTCGGTATCTCGGACGCACCCGCCTGGTTCGTTACCAAAGCCAACGCCTACGCCCGCCACCACGGCCTTCGCACCTTCAGCGTCTACCAAGGCCGCTACTCCGCTCAACAGCGTGACATGGAGCGCGAAATCATCCCCATGGCCCGCGAAGAAGGAATGGCCATCCAGGCCTTCGGTGTCCTCGGCGGTGGAGGCTTCAAGGCCCCCGGCGCAGAGGGCACCGGCGCTCGCCGCATGCCACCCGCAATGTTGATCGGACGCGAACAACAAGTCTCCAAAGTCCTACACAACGTCGCCCAGCGCCACAACGTACCCCTCACCAGCGTCGCGTTAGCGTACGCCATGCAAAAGACTCCATACTTCTACCCCATCATCGGAGGACGCAAAACCGAGCATCTCAAGGCCAACGTTGAGGCTTTGACGCTTCGCCTTACAGCCGAGGATGTCGCAGAAATCGAAACTGGGTATGAGTTTGATATTGGTTTCCCGCATAACTTTATCAATATGGCGCGTCATATGATTGAGGGTCCACAGCATGTTACTATTATGCATGATTTGGGTTACTTTGATTATGTTGCGCCGCCTGCTGCTATTAAGCCGCATCAGGGGGAGCTTACTGCTCCTTGGCAGGCTCCTCAGTAAAGGAATGGTGGAGTTGAGAGGGGTTTATGAGTTATGAGACGGATTCTCTCGCTGGACGTTGTGTATTTAGATCCGGAATGCGAATGAAAGATTTCCCTCTGTTAGTGAAATTCTCTTAACAGTCAATTAAAGAATATCCGTATATAGAGCCATTGAACGACCATATTGATCTACGGATATAATATAGATCGGTATAACTCGAACAGCATCGAAGTTGTGTAGTTCTGAATACGTTTCGATGGAAATCGTCCATGAGAGATTCAATTCGGAGAATACCTTCCACGTAAATGAGCCCAAGTCCGTTGATAGAGGCATCAAGATATATACTTCGCTGTTTACTCAAACCTTCTGTGCTTATTTGTACATTGCAAAGATAGTAGAAACTTTCAATTTATTGGAATAGCTACAAAAAATTCAGAGGATCCCCAAGACAATACAAATGCCAGTGGCTATGCGAACTTGACTATCTACCTGAAACTGGCCAGCACATTCAAGACTGGAACTACGATCTCCTTCTCTGTAATTGCACTCGCACACCCATCTGTGCTATAACTGCAGTAGCACGTATCAGGTTTGGTGCTCGTATCTTGAGATCGTTGACCGGTAGAACTTGTGGATCATCAGTAATCAATAATTTAGAAGTCCTGCTACGAAAGCGACTTCGCATTCGACAGAACTGCGTACTACGTAAATATATCGGACAACGCCGTCCATCTAAGCCCTAATCCAGGTAATAGAACCACTCTACACGGCCACGGCGCAATCTCGGGCACCCGGAAAATACCACCAAATTGACCGTATCGGGTAATCAAGTGAAACACGTAACTCGCCATAATATACCTGCTTTGGACCGTATCTGAACGCCGGAGATTCAAGGTTGTAATCACTTTTACTTATTAGGGTATAGACTATGTCGCAGCTGAGAGCTCTCGGATACGGAGTAGCCCCCTTTAGTGTCGGCCATACCTAGACCTAACTTACGGGCCCGGACATGCCCATTGTTGCTATAGTATTAGCATACGCAACAATAAGATCCGTCAGAATAATAGCTTTTTCATTCGCCACGATCCATAATTCCTAGGGGGTAGATCTTTGCGTTTTTACTTTTTGGTCCAGATTTCACACCGATTCCGAGGTTTGAGCTGAGTGGTTGCTGAAGTTACAGTATCTTTTCGTAGCCAATTATCTTAGGGGGGAGAGAGAGAGGGTCGGCCGGTCATGTAGGGATTCTCATCCATCAATTCGCTATTTTTGCTTTCGGTAATTGACGACTGCTGCTAAGCCTGCCTGCTAACTATGATACTTACGTACAACTGCGTATTCGCGGTTTCGTAAGATACGGGATGTTGTATCCGTATGAAGCGGGTTGGGGTTCTACAGACCTACTCGGTATAGAGATTGAGGTGGTATTTTGTGTGGATTCAACACCACGTGCGGAGAATGAAGTCAAGGTACGGACTATCGAGCTGTACGATGATAGATGGGTATGTGCCCAGATTCTTCGAGACGGTTTCTAGAAGGAGGCCGATCTATATTTCACGTGTCTTAAGATCTTGTCCGTAGACTTTGACTTGAGCTTCGCAATACGGGATACTCGAAAAGAAAGTATATTCTATACAAAGTATACGCACCTAGGTAGTCAATATCAATCAAAAATGGTGTTGTCCATGACTCGGGGTCAGCCAGTAGTAGACAAAGTGTAGCAAACGACGTTAAGCATAACTACACATCTCTGATAGTACAAAACTATGTATTGGCGGTCCTTCTTAATTGAGTAACTATAGCCATGTCCGAAATAAAAGACCAGGGCTTGGGGTCCAAATACAAATGCATTGGATGATATGCTTAGTATTCAATAGGTGGGCGTCGACGGAGGGCGCCATCAAGATTTCAGATTTGATATACGAACAGACTTGACATTAGCCAGAATAGGAACTTCTTTTGAACTCCTGTAATCGGCAAAACAGGTATGAGAAATGTGCCCATGATGCCAATCATCTTGAGACAATGATAGGCTTGGAGATGTACAAGCATGCAGTGAGACTATACAGATCTGTGATTCTTCATGCATGCTTATCCAAGATAGTTGACCTCCGTAATCAAGTAGTTATCAGGGTTTGATATGAAATTAACTCATTCTAGAATGATGGCAAACCGGACATCCGATTAACGGACAATCATGGATCCACGAAGCATATCTTTCATCCTATCTCTTAGCTCTCGAGCTCATACGATTGGCCGTCTAGTTGGAAATCTAGCATACCAAGACCCAGTTATATCTACAGATTCACGGTCTTTGATTCGAGGGTGGTATCGTATCCAGTGCTCGTCCGAGCTCGCGCTCCAGAGAAGGCAAGTATGCATACTCCGCCCTCTCTAATCAGATAGTTGCCCTAACTCATCCAGTTCCCCGATAGTCTGTAGGTCGCTGTCCGATTACAGTTTGTCAGGACTTAGACTTTGCTTACTGGCCTATGGAGAATGCTGAGATAGACTCTTCAGCTGAAACCTTCCTACCTAGGCTGCCGAGCCCTAGCTTCTTTGGGCCTTGAGTATTCATATAGATCCAGTTATATAAAATAAGGACCTCTGCAGATCTACTCATTCGTATCGCTACTTATTTTTCTTTCCTTATTTCCCACTTGACACACAACTAGCCTCTCGATTGTTCAACAGTTGGTAGCTCTGGGTGTGTGGCTAGCTACATGTACAATCACAAGGGTCATTAGACAAACGCTCTTTTACCTCCTACTTCAAAGTTTCAACACTATTTTGAAGTATATAACCTACAAATCAACAACAAAAATGGCTATCCTTACCCCCAGCCGCTCCGACAACGAGTCTGAATCCACAAGCATGCGCTTGATCTACTTTAGCAATGAGTTCCCGCGTGATGACTTGCACACCCTCTTTCGCGAAATTCAGACTCATAGCAAGGACAGGAGGCATCCTATCCTCGCTCGCTTCTTGGAGGAAGCTACCCTCGCTGTGCGGGAGGAAATTAGACTTCTCCCCAACACTTTGAGGAAGTTGATTCCTCCTTTTGAGTCTATCTTGAACTTTGCAGACTTTGCCGATCTTCGCAAGGGTCAACTCTGTGGTTCGATTGATGGAATTATCCTTTGTGCTGTTGAATTGTCTATTCTCATTGGGTAAGATTCTCTACTGGCCGTGGAAGGAACTGTTACTAACTGAATTTACCAGATACTACGAGCGCAACCCAAGTGAATTCAACTTTGAAACCGTCAGCACTACTCTCGCTGGTCTTGGAATTGGCCTTTTGGCTACCGCTGCCGTTTCCCTTGCTCCTACTGTTGCCGACCTTCCTATTGCAGGCGCTCAAGTCGTTCGCCAGGCTTTCCGTCTTGGTGTCATTGTCGACGAGGTCTCTCAGAATTTGCAGCCTCGCGACTTGACCGACGAAAGCACTCCCGACACCTGGGCCTATGTTCTCCCGGATGTGAAGGCAGAAGAAGTTCAAGCTGAACTTGATATTATTCACAAGAATGACGTAAGTATTATCGGCCATGGCAATATCCGCATTGTTTAACTTGGAATAGAAAACACCAGGACCTAGCAAGATCTTTATTAGTGCGCTCAGTACCACCTCAGTTACCATTAGCGGTCCCCCTGCCAGACTCAAGGGTCTCTTCCGCACAGCAGACTTCTTCCGTGACCGAAAGTTTGTGCAGCTCCCCGTTTACGGTGGATTGTGCCATGCAGGCCACATCTACAGCCAGAAAGATGTCAAGACTGTCGTGCACACTCCATCTATGACATCCCTTGACGCCAAGTTTCGCCCTCGTCTTCCCGTTCACTCCACCAGCACTGGGAAGCCTTTCCCCGCTGGCAGCGCCATCGAGCTTTTTGAGAGTATCATCAGCGAGATAATGACCCAGGCTATTCAGTGGGACTCTGTTGTTCAAGCCGTCGTTCAACGTGCCGACTTTATTGCCGCTTCTCAGTGCGAGGTCCTTGTCTTCCGCACATCCCTTCCTATTCACGACCTCACTGGTGCTCTCTCGAAGATCTCTGACTTTGAGGTCTCCACCAATGAACTCGTGCCATGGATCTATGAGAAGACCGAATCCATCGATGGTGGCTCTCGCGGCCCTATGCAGTCCAAAATTGCCATCGTCGGTATGTCCTGCAGAATGCCCAACGGCGCTTCCGACACCGAAAAATTCTGGGAACTCCTCGAAAATGGCATTGACTGCCACAGGAAAATTCCTGCCGACCGATTTGATGTTGAGACCCACTACGACCCTACTGGCAAGCGTGTCAACACTAGCATGACTCCCTTCGGTTGTTTTATTGATGAACCCGGTCTCTTTGATGCTCCTTTCTTCAACATGTCTCCCCGTGAAGCTCAACAGACCGATCCCATGCAACGACTTGCTCTCGTTACCGCTTACGAAGCTCTTGAGCGCGCTGGTTACGTTGCTAACCGTACTGCTGCCACTGACTTGCACCGTATCGGTACTTTCTACGGTCAGGCTAGTGATGATTACCGTGAGGTCAACACTGCGCAGGAGATCAGCACATACTTCATTCCTGGAGGATGTCGTGCTTTTGGCCCAGGTCGTATAAATTATTTTTTCAAATTCTCTGGCCCTTCCTACAGTATTGATACTGCCTGCTCTTCGAGTTTGGCCACCATTCAGGTTCGTACTCTCTATTCATGTCCATAATCTACATGCTAATAATGGTATAGACTGCTTGTGCAGCTCTCTGGAATGGAGATGTTGACACTGCCGTTGCTGGTGGTATGAACGTGTTGACCAACTCTGACGCTTTCGCCGGATTGAGTAACGGTCACTTCTTGTCCAAGACCCCCAATGCTTGCAAGACCTGGGACAGCGAGGCAGACGGTTACTGCCGTGCTGATGCTATTGGTTCCATTGTGATGAAGCGTCTTGAAGACGCCGAGGCTGACAACGACAACATTCTTGGTGTCATTCTCTCTGCGGCTACCAACCACTCCGCTGAGGCTATTTCCATTACGCACCCCCACGCTGGTCACCAGACTTACTTGGGCCGTCTCTGTGCAAACAGAGCTGGAATTGACCCATTGGATGTGAGCTTCGTTGAGATGCACGGTACTGGTACTCAAGCTGGTGACTTTGAGGAGATCCAGTCCGTTACCAACGTCTATGCTCCGATTACTAAGCGGAGGAGCCAGAAGAATCCTCTCTATATTGGTGCTGTGAAATCCAATGTGGGCCACAGCGAAGCTGCTGCCGGCGTCACTGCGTTGATGAAGGTTCTTCTCATGCTTGAGAAGGGTGCTATCCCTCCTCACATCGGTATCAAAAATAGCCCTAACCCTAAGTTCCCCAAGGACATGGACAAGCGCAATGTCCGCATTGCCTTTGAAAAGACTGAGTGGGCACGAAGCCCTGACCGCAAGCGTATCGCCGCTGTCAATAACTTTAGTGCTGCTGGTGGTAATACTACCATCCTTATTGAGGAAGGTCCTCTCCGGCCAACCACCGAGACTGATCCTCGCTCTTCTCATGTCATTACTTTGTCTGCAAAGAGCAAGATCTCTCTCAAGGCCAACATTGAGCGCCTCATTGAATATCTCGAGAAGAATCCGGATGCCTCCTTGTCTAATGTTGGTTATACCACCACTGCTCGTCGTTATCACCACAGCTACCGCATTGCTGTCTCTGCCAATGACATCAACCATGCTAAGAAGCAACTTACCTCTTCCTTGAAGCACGTTGACACTGCCAAGGCTACCAAGAACTCTGGTCCTCCTCCAGTCGCCTTTGCCTTTACTGGCCAGGGTGCTTCCTTCAAGTCGTATAACTTGGAGCTTTTCCACACTTCGCCCTACTTCCGTTCCCAGATCTTGCACCTGGACTCTCTTGCTCAGGGTCAGGGCTTCCCTAGCTTCATCCCTGTCCTTGACGGGAGCTATGACAAGGACCACCAGCACTCTCCTGTACCTACACAGCTTGCTTTGGTCTGTACTGAGATTGCTGTTGCCAAGTATTGGGCTACCCTCGGTGTCAAGCCTGGCGTTGTTGTTGGTCACAGCTTGGGTGAGTACGCCGCCTTACACATTGCTGGTGTCCTCTCTGCAAGCGACACTATCTTCCTCGTTGGTCAGCGTGCTCGTATGCTTGAGCAGAAATGCAAGGTTGGAAGCCACAAGATGGTTGCCGTCAAGGGATCTCTCGAGAAAATTGCCAAGGGCTCCAATGGTAAGCCGTACGAAATTGCCTGTATCAACGGCCCTGAGGAGACCGTTCTCAGTGGTCCTACCTCTGACATGGATGCTATTGTGTCTGAGCTTGAGTCGGCTGGATGCAAATGTGTCAGCCTTGAGGTTGCATTTGCTTTCCACTCTGCCCAAACCGACCCTATCCTTGAGGAGTTTGAGGCTTCTGCCACCGAGGGTGTCCTTTTCCAGGCTCCTTACCTTCCAGTTGTTTCACCTTTGTTGAGCAAGGTCATCTTCGACGACAAGACCATCAACGCCAGCTACGTCCGTCGTGCTACTCGTGAAACTGTTAATTTCAAGGGTGCCATGGAGGTCGCTCACAAGATTGGTATTGTCGACGATGAGACTGCTTGGATTGAGATCGGTCCTCACCCTGTTTGTATGAGCTTTGTCAAGGCCAGTCTTTCCACTGTCAATGTGGCTGTTCCGTCTCTTCGCCGAGGCGAGAACAACTGGGCCACATTGGCACAGACCCTGGCTACCTTGCACGTTGCCGGAACTGAGATTGACTGGAACGAGTTCCACCGTCCTTTCGAGGGTGCATTGAGATTGGTTGATCTTCCTACGTATGCTTGGAACGATAAGACCTATTGGATCCAATACAATGGTGACTGGGCTCTTACCAAGGGTAACACTTTTTACGATGCCGAGAAGGGTGTGTCTGGTATTACCAGTGTCCGTCCCAAGGCTGCTCCTGCTCTGCCCAAGTCTGCTATCAGCACTTCTTCGGTTCAGCAGATAATTGAGGAGAACTTCAATGGCGCAGCTGGTACCGTTACTATGGAGTCTGATCTTTCTCAAACTGAGCTGCGTGCTGCCGCGTACGGTCACAAAATGAACAACTGTGGTGTTGTCACTTCGGTAAGTACTCTATTTATTATTTTCCAAAGATTGTTACTAATCGTTCTTCCAGTCTATTCACGCCGATATTGCGTACACCCTTGGTGAATACTTCTATAAGAAGCTCAAGCCAAAGACCAAGGAAGTCCACATCAACATTGCCGACCTACAGGTTGTCAAGGGTCTCGTTGCAAACCAGAAGGATACCCCACAGCCTATTCGGGTCACAATATCTACTTCTGACATCAACACCAACCATGCCGCCTTAACCTGGTACAACGTCAACGAAGATATTCAGTTTGCCACCGCCAACCTCTACTTCGATGACCCATCCCAGTGGCTCTCTTCCTGGGTCCCCTTCAAGCACCTTGTCCAAGGCCGTATTGAGGATCTTGAGCGCATGGCCGAGGCTGGTATTGCAAACCGCTTCACCAACAGCATGGCCTATCTCCTCTTCGGTGCCAACCTCGTCGAATACGCACCCAAATACCGTGGCATGCAATCCGTTGTCATGCACGGCTTGGAAGCTTTCGCTGATATCGAGCTCACCAAGGAGAAGAGTGGTACCTGGACTGTGCCACCTTACTTCATCGATAGTGTCGCTCATTTGGCCGGTTTCATCATGAACGTATCCGACGCTATGAACGCTAAGACTCACTACTGTGTTACTCCTGGCTGGAAATCCATGCGCTTCGCTAAGCCTCTTGTTGCCGGCGCCAAGTACCGTTCATACGTCAAAATGATTCCTACAGTTGAGGACCCTAATGCCTACTATGGAGACGTCTACATCCTCCAAGATGATGTTGTCATGGGTATGGTCGGCGGTATTGAGTTTCACCAGTATCCTCGTATCTTGCTCAGCCGCTTCTTCTCTGCTCCGGATGACTCTAAGGCTCCTCCAGTTGCTGTTGCAGGAGGACAATCTAAGCCCGCTGCTGCTGCTGCTCCTGCTCCAGTGGCCAAGCCCGCGCCTGCACCTGCACCAGCACCTAAGCCAGTTCCAGTTGCTGCCCCAGTTCCTGTCGCTGCTCCCGCTCCTACTCCCGCACCTGTGGTTGCGCCTGCCCCTACACCTGCTCCTGCAGCCGAGCCCGCCGCTGGTGGTGTCAGCCCTGACTCCACTGCTGGCAAGGCTCTCCAAATTATCGCCGACGAGGCCGCTCTTGACCTTGAGGACCTCGATGACGAGGCCAGTGTTGCCGGTCTGGGTATTGACTCCCTCATGAGCCTCGTCATTGCTGAGAAATTCCGTGAAGAGCTTGGCATCACTGTCTCTGGCAGTTTGTTCTTGGAATTCCCTACTATCAAGGACTTGCGTGTTTGGTTGGAAGAGTACTATAACTAGACTTTTATATAGATTGCTGTCATTTCCTTCTGCTATTTTTCGGCTATATTTACAGCATTTTTTGTATTGCTTATGTTTTGTTTGAGAAGGTCTGTCTTGTTTCTTGTTTAATATTTTTACTTTTCTTGTATCTAGTAAAGACGTGCCGTTTCCAGAATTTATTTCGTATTTCAGATCACATCTACTCTTTCGTCAATATTGTAGTTTGTAGTATCTAGGTAATCATCATCATTCGAATTTCCAAATAGATAAGCCGTTTCAATGTTCGGAGTACCTAGGTAGATCACCCTAATACCAACGGCCGGGGCAATGATACATATATGTATATATTAATTTATGGCACTGGAGGTTTCCAAAGACGCGCTGGCGCATAACACCGTCAAAATGCTCAAATTAGTAGTTTTGGAAAGGATTAACTCCATCTTAAAGCCATTTATCACTATTATCATCCCTTTCACTAAAAGTAAAAGGCATTGATATTTCATTCGTTGGCTGGGTATCACAGCTTGTGAAACAGCAATGAAAGTTCGGGTGTTTGGGTGCTGCGAACGGCCCCTATCGGACTCGGGGCTTAGGCCCGCGATACGTATGCTCCGAAACCTATAGCTTCACTTTCTTCCTCATATATTTGCAAACAAATTTCGCAGTTTCTCAGATCTCAATCGGACTTGTCCTAATAATTCTACATTATTGGCAAAAATGAGTGGTAATCCAGCTATCCCACCCCGGCCCTTTGGCGACCCTCACAAGCAATTCCTATGCCTTACTATCTGCGGTTACAAAAAGGAGGGCATGAGTGAGGAGGACTATAGGCATCATATGCAACAAGTCTCGGCGCCGATGACGAAAGATCTGATGGTAAAATACGGAGTGAAGCGATGGACCCAAGTAGGTTGATATTCAACACTCGGCACGTTTTACCATCACTAACGAGATCTCAAGATCCACAACCAACAAGAAACTCGAGCACTTATGAACCGACTTTTTGACCACCAGATGGCCAATTTGGCCGACTTCGATTGTTTCAGTCAGGTCGTCTTCAAAGATGTAGACGACTACAAACGCATGAAGGATGACCCATGGTACAAGCAACACCTGGTTGGAGACCACGAGAAGTTTGCCGATACAAAGAGGAGCGCGATGACTATTGGATGGATTACTGAATTTATTCGGGATGGCGAGGTTGTTGATTGCATGAAAGACTATTCAGCTACACCAAGCCTTCTCAGCACGTTGGTCCGGGCCACCCAAACTGTAGTCCCGGTTGCGATGGTTTTGTATGGGATTTATCGCTACGTTTCAAAATCGCCATGATCATATCATGTCATTTTCTACCGATGCTGTACACCACGATTTCAAATGCAAAATTTCGAGCCTACCAAATAGTAATACTTAAAAACACCATCGGCATTTTTGTTGAAAACTGTATATGTTGGCTAGGGTGTACCGACGGGTGAAATTTGGATACATTGATGGCCATACTTTTTATTACCTAGTGTACTAGTATTTTCTCAACGCTGCAAACTCAATATCGAATCATATTCGAATCCTTCATTATTTGACAGCATCTAATTAAACTTTGGGAATGCTTATGTACGGCTGAATCCCTCCAACGGTACAAATAATATCGTCGGATAAATCTCCTAATTTGGAGATTGGTTCTTTAATTATCGGGATCCGGAAGATTTAGCATCAGTTGACACTTTGAACATGGGCACAGTAGCCATCTGACAAGCAGCTCTTCTATTTTAAAAACCAGACAGCCCCAACACGTTTCTAAACCGTCTTCAAGCTCTGAAGGGACGGGCTCAACTATTACATATTATATTATCCTATCATCAAAAATACCGTTCATCATGTCTACGACGGGTCTTCAAGCGACCGCGGTGGTAACCGGGTCCTTCCTCTCGGGTACGTCGAGTCTAAAATTTTGATACTCGACCAAATAGGTACTAACATTTTGTAGGGGCCATGATGTCTTTGTCTCTTTTCGCCGTCCCCGTATTCCTTGACACTACAACTGAATCCCCCCAGCTGTTCTTCCAATGGGTCCGGATGTATCACTATGGACACATGGCCCTACCTACCATGGCTGTCAGTACCTTCCTTCTCTATAGCTACACAGCCATCAAGAAGAGAAGCGCCAAACAACCATGGGGACGTTGGTTGATTGCCGGTGTGACAACCTTGACCATGGTACCGTTCACATGGCTCGTCATGGTACCTACCAACAATGAGCTCTTCCGGCTGCAGAAGGTTAGCCTCGCAGAGCCGACTGTTATGGCCATCGCCGCGGCCAAGGAGCTGGTGATCAAGTGGAGCTGGATGCATATGACCAGATCCTTCATGCCTCTGGCTGGAGCTGTTATGGGAGCTATGTGGACCTTCACCAAATAGGGGCAATAAATGGAAGGTCGAGACTGGATAGTTTCACTGGATTCAGTACGAGTCCGATTCCATTATAAGCTCGGTAATCGCATTTCGCTGCGTACGGTCTGGGCAATTTTGTAAATTCACATAGATAGGGGATAGGCGGAATTAAAGTTAGCTTGTCAATGTAAGGTCAGCAGCTTGGTTTAGGGTTAATTCTCCACTGTGGGACCTTCGGCAGGGGCCGTTATCTTAGCGCGTGGCCTTTCCTCCGAACTCCGATCCCCGATTCCCGATCGCTCAATTTCCGAATTTCCAAATTAGGCAAATTAGCTCCCCGATGTCCCGGAATGTCTTTTTGTGCATATGCTCTTAGATTTTGGTAAGGGACATATTACACTAGTAATCCCTCCGTAATCCGGCACCGCCCTCGACGCATGGCCCAGGACCGAACTAGTAAGCTAACCAAAATTGTAGATTGATGCCGAATACAGGAACGTTCTATATGTTTGATAGATTTTCGATAGAGTTGTTCTTGGAAATGAAACACGATTGACGATCTACGTTCAACACGTGGTTTATATTCTGCTTCCGGATGCCATCATGATGTGGTTAATTCTATCTTTAATCCTGGCGGTGTTCACATCACCACTTCGTAACCTACTGTTGCCTCTGTTGACCGGGCAGAAAATACAGGAGGGTAAAAAGACACCCCCAGACGACAATCTCGCAGAAGTCAATGGTGGGGTGTGGGAACAGTCCTCTGTCTTTGCACACATCGAGCAGGGCTTGAAGAAGAACCCAGATGGACCAGCAGTAATCTCAACGTTTCAATCCGCAGATGCTCTCCCTTTCTTGGTGTCCGGAGAGAGTCATAAGACTGAAACCGGTGCGGCTCCAGTCATTTACAAACCATCAACACCCAAGTCCAGTGTCTCCCCTTTTCAAAACGGCGCTTTCTCTCCCCTTCAATTTGGAGCATTCACGCAGCCGGTTAGTACCGATGGAAAGAACGCGGAAGAACCGAACTCTGTTATCCAGGAAAATCCCACGGCAAAGATTCCCTCGGGATACTTGACGATCACATACAACCAGCTGCACCGCACAGCATTGAAGCTTGCAGCTGGAATGATGGCCAACGGAGCCAAACCAGATACCAAAATGCTCATGATCATTCCCAATGGTGGAGAATACACCCTGCTCCTTTGGGCTTGCATCCTGCTGCGCATTACCTACATCAGCCTCGACCCCGAAATGCTCGATATCTCCGGCTTTACCAGTCTTAAAGCTACCATTCAGACCCTCAAGCCGCAGATTGTCGTCGCCCCTGATGCAATTACTGGCAAATCCGTCGACGTCGCAATCTCTGAACTTCGACTACCAAAGCCACTTACACTCTGTCTCTCCTCTTCACGATCAAGAAACTGGAAGCCACTTGCAGACTTGGTGCATGAGGCGTTAAAATGCCCTGTTGACGAGGAAGCGCTTGTCGCAGCCGCGCGCAACGACAACCCCAATCGTATTCACTCCATCATGTTCACATCTGGTACATCTGGTATTCCCAAAGGCTGTCCAATGCGCATCTCAAACATGTCGCACATGCTCCACTCGCAGTCATGGCTCGTCGACACTGAAACGGGTACATTCGCTCTACAACAACCTCATAATTCACGTGGAATCGCACCCGCACAGACAATGCAGACATGGAAAGCCGGAGGTGCGGTTGTTATGACTGGTCAGGAATTCAATGTCAAGGACGCCCTCAATGCCATTACAAAGTTACATGTTACTTTTATTGTCTTGACCCCACCAATGGTCCACGAAATGGCCGTGGAACTCGCCACAAACCCCGTTGACGTGAGCTCCGTAAGGAGGATTCAAGTCGGTGGAGATGCCATTACCAAGGGATTATTGCTCAAAACTGCTTCAATTTTCCCCAAGGCGCAGGTATGCGTTAACCATGGAATGACTGAAGGCGGTGGTTCATTCATGTGGCCATTCTTCGAAACGCCAATTTCCAGCATCCCATTCTTTGGCGAAATCTGCCCCATTGGTGTTGTCGCACCAGGAGCTACCATTCGTGTCTGGGACACGGATAAGAATACCGTTGTCAAAAAAGGTCAACTTGGAGAGCTACATGTTACAAGCGGAAGTCTTATCAAGCACTACTTTGGAGGCAGATCGGAAACGTCATTCTACGACGATCACGGTGTGCGTTGGTTCAATACCGGAGATGTGGCGATGGTAAATGAGGACGGTCTAGTGTCGATTCTCGGTCGAAGGAAGGATATGATCAAGCGCGGCGGTGTCGGTATCATGCCTGCGGCACTTGAGAGCTCCATTGCGGCATTCACCGGATCACAGGTAAGAAAGCAGTCTGGAACTATTTATCAATTGCAAAAACCATTCAAAAATTCTAACTTGAATCTATAGGCAATCGTCGTTCCCATTACACACCCAGTCGTCGGTCACGAGCCTTTCGCAGTTCTCGGTTCATACAACGGCAAAACCCAAGAGCAAATCAAGGAGCATGTTCGCAGTGTCTTCGGCAAGGATTATGCGCTTGGCGGACTTGCTTCGCTAAAAGAACTTGGACTCCTCGAGTTTCCAGTCAATCAAACACACAAGATTGTTAAATCAAAAGTTCAAGAGGATGTGGAAAGGCATCTCAGCAGATTGTCAGCAATGAAGGCTAGAGCGGAGGGCGGTATTTGACGAAGGCTTTATTTGAGATAAAGTGACATTGTTTACATCATCATTCTTTTATTTCATTACTTTATTTTTTGCTTTGAGTACTGCATAGCATTTTTGATTATATGTTTTAGAGATGTTCTTCCTTCGTTGTATAGATATTCAGGTTTGTCGATATGTTGGATAGCCCTAATTTCCTGATAGGGATTAGCTCGTATACTGCTAAAAGTCGATAAATTCAAGTAGAGTGAAATTGGTTGATCTAAAGGATCTACAGGAATTATGATTTCATTTTATTTCGGTTTATCTGCTATTTCAAAGAGTCAATTAGTGTCGTGAACTACATTTCTACCTATTCCCATATCTTCGTTACTCTCAGGGACATGAACCTATTTTCCGACTTATTTGGCCCCTGGAATAGATTTCAACAAGTCCTCCTTTTCCCTTGCCATGACATCACCAAAGTTATTGAATGGAATTCCATACTTCTCCACCAAGGCCTTTCCATCAATACTGAGATCTTTCTCATTCGCAAGTTGCTGGAAAATCAACGTGCCAACCTTGAAGCCCAATTCAATCACCTCCTCCTTGCTTCTAATCCGTGTCTTGATATCAACTCCAGCAGCTTTGCTTAGCAGATCTCTCGTCTCTTGCAGTGTCAAATTCTCGTTACCAAGCTCGATCTCGTGCCCGTTGAATTTCTCGGGTTCTGTGAGCGCAGCGGCGGCGAACTGTCCCACGTTATCGGCGTCGAAATGTGGCATCCTCGTGTTCGGCTCGTAGACATGCGCCAAAAGTCCCTCAGTGGAGAGCTCAGGGAAATGGTATCCTGATTGTGGAACTAGATAGTTCTGATATAACCAAGCCGGGCGTAGAATGGTGTAACTTGGGAATCCGGCATGCTTGACGACATCCTCCACCGCAGACTTTGTTGTGTAGTAGATGTGAAGTCCGTGGCTGGGGTCATAGTCTCCCCAGATCCTGCGATCTGAGCAATAGAAAGCAGTAGAGACAACATACGATTTCACGGTTCCCGCTTCGAGAGCTGCATTGACGAAGTTTTTAGCTTGTTGGATTTGTTGTTCCGCGGGCCACGTAGGGCTGAGATTCTGGAAGACGCCGTCGACGCCTTTGGTGGCTGCCTTGATGGCTTCGACATCATCAAAGTCGCCCTTGAAAATAACAACGCCCTTTTGCTTGAGGTTTTGAGCAGCTGCGGATTCAGGGTTTCGGACAAGCGCGTGGACAGTTGCACCCTTTTCGAGGAGGTAGCGTATGGTGGCTCCGCCTTGGTAGCCAGTGGCGCCGGTGACGAGGAATGTTTGGGTCATTTTGTTTGACTTGTAGTATGTATCTATGCTTTGCACAATTTTAAAGTCTTATTACAAAATCAAAGAATGGTCGAACTATATCTATGATACTATTGCTTGTCTCAACTTACATAGTCGGAATCCGACTACCAATCATCGGTGTCCGGGTGATGTGCAAAATTGATGGAATCACGAATAGTAATTATCAATTCAGCTTTGTGTCTTTGTGGCAGTAGAGCTCCAAAAGTGGTCGTGGGCAATACTTGAAAAGCTGTGATATATGAATTGACCTAGTGAGGGATGCGGATGCGGGGATAGATAAAAGCATGGATAAGATAGGATCTGGAATGTAATATATCATTTCATCTATGGACTAAACAAAGTACTCGGACAATAATGCCCTATATGTCAAAATCGATCGTGCTATGAGAATATGACCTTATAGCAGAAAGATACTCCTGAACGCCTGGAAATGTCATGAGGAGCAAACACCATACACAACAGAGAGAAGATAGAAAGTTCACCAACGTCAACTATAAACAGTACCAATGGTATAATTTGTCGACTTGATTCCAAGAAGTAGTAACATTGGTCCGCTGGACTTGAGAAACTCGTTTAACCAAGTGCAATAGCCGGCTCACCACCTTCGTTGTCCTTCTTGACTTTCCTCCACTCAACGAATAGACCCGCGACAAAGCCAAGGCATGCCAGTGCCAAAGCAGCTCTGTAGGAGTTGACGAGTCCAGACATGTACGCTTCTTTAACGATGGGAAGTTCGTTGAGCTTTCCGAGTTGTCGGAGAGCGGACTCGACTTCTGTCGCACCTGCACTGATAATGACGGCTGGATCGATATCCGGTGCGTGGGATGTGAGGTAGCTCTTCAATCCGTTCTGGAAAACAGATTGACCGACGGAGATGAAAATTGCGCCTCCAAGACTCTGGAAGAACATGATTATGGCCGAGCCGAAAGGAATGTCCGCCTGACCCAATACTGTCTGCATGGCCGTCATGGGAATCTGGAAACCAGCACCCTGGCCTGCACCAGCTAGGACTTGATAACCAATCCATTTTCCGCTTCCTGACAAGGTGGTGAAGGTTGTGAGAAGACCGCAACCCACCGCAAAGACGATCGAGCTGCCAATGATGAAAGGACCGTAGAATCCGAATGTAGTGATGAGACCACCGCTCAGAATCGAGAACACGACGACACCCAAGAGGATAGGTAGAAGATCAATACCGGACTTTGTGGCGGAGTCGCCCTTCACAGACTGGAAATAGATAGGCAAATAGTACATCAGAAGCAAGAATGCACCGTTGAATGTCACGATAAACAGACAGCATGCCCAGATTGTTCGAATTTTGAGAATACGAGGCGGAAGGGTCGCTTTGTCACCGAGTCTCCATTGTGAAAATGCGAATATACACGCAATCAGGACGGCGCCAACGATGAGACCGATAATGTGCGAACTGTTCCATGCATAGGTGTTACCACCCCATTGCAGGGCAAGCAACAAACACACAACAGCCGACAAGAGTAAACCAAATCCAATAAGATCTAGATCCATGACCTTTTGCAGCTTGGTTTGATGGCTGTTCTCGTCTGCTCGTGGAGGAATGTGGAGGATCAGGGCGATAATTCCGATAGAGAGGCCACCGATGGGCAAGCTATTGAAACGGTTCCATTAGAAATTTACTGGCGAAAGAATTGGGGTAGATAACGTACTTAATATAGAAACACCATCTCCAAGTTACACCGTCAGTGAAAGCACCACCGAGCAATGGACCAGTGACAGAGGCAATACCCCAAACAGCACCGAACAATCCGAGCACCATAGGTCGTTTGCGCAAAGGCACTAAACGGACAGATATGAGTATTAGAAACTTGATAAAAAAACACACGACATATGACTTACCAGTACGAGAAATAATGACCAGAGCACCAGAGAAAATACCTGCGACACCGCAACCAGCGACGGCTCGACCACCAACGAGGGTAGGACTGTTTGGCGCAACGGCGCACATTAACGATCCTACCTCAAAGACGAAGATTGCCGTCAAAAAGGACCATTTGATCTAGAGAAATTTAATGTGAGCTCTTTTTATTTCATGATCAACCTGTGATTCACTGCCTGTCAACTCACATCGAAAATCTTGTAGATACGACCAAAAGTGGGCTGCAAACCGGTAGAAGTCAAGAAATAAGCACTGCCATACCAACCAACATCCGTGACAGATTTGAATTGATCCGTGATTTTTGGAATGGCTGTACTGATAATAGTCTGATCGAGGGCAACAAGAAACGAAGCGAGGAACAACCCGGAAACGATGATACTCGCTTTCAGAGCGCTCGGGTAAACGACTTTTTCGTCGGCTGGCGAGGCAGACTCTTGATCTTGGTCTGGGATGTTTTTCATATCTCTGGGAACATCACCCTTGCCAGAAAGCTCTGAGAGCTCTGATAGTCGTCTGTTCGTAGTATCATCCATGGTGTCTGACACTATGTCGTATGAAATCTGTGGAGAGTAAGAGGAGGGAGGACGCCGAGGAGTTCGCGATGCAGAACTTCTACATTTTAAGAATGTTATACAGACCACTAAGGGGGGCCATAGACTAAATTAGAATAACTAAAAGAGAAACAGACCATGCATCGTGCTAATCAATAATCGATAGTTTCACTGACATTGGACCCAGCTGCTTGATTTGTCTAGCCTATCAAGGAGTGTACTTAGGACCAGCGCATTTAATTAACTAGCAAATGCACACTGCGTAGTGTATCATACTCCGTGCATAGTGTAGTATGACCAGGATGTTTGTAGCATGCCATCCTATTCGGATCGTAGCACATACTCTGACGAAACGGTAACCCTAAAAGCCCTAATTATGCGACTCCGATCCTAGTTCAAGACTGCACAAAGCTGTCAACGGGCCAATCATCGGCAATATACAGTGAGCCACGGATTCCGACATACATCTTGATCATCTTTATGCTATAATACACTAAGCTATTCGCTAAACTACTGTCAGTTAGACCCCTATGAAATACTAACGGACATTGGTCGTAGATCCTCGATCCTCGGGATGTCATCTCGTCCAACAGAGAAGCCCGATTAGCTAGCCCCGAACGGGGTGCCAGCCTTAAAGAGAAGTGCCACTGTTCCGAATTTGCCCTAGTATGTGCACAACTAATTTGTCCAAGGGTTGTTATGCTTGCAAACTTTGGAATATCGCGGATTAACTAGAGCAAGGTATGATACACAGACAAACCATCCAAGTCAGACAAGGAACTTTAGATGGGTAACAAGGTTCGCATACCTACGCCACGCCGTGAATAGATTCACTCATAATCTGATTCTTCAGGGCTAAACTGGCAATGATTTTCAAGTTGAACTTTATATTTTAGAATTCAAGACTGGGATCAAAAGTATTAGGGCTCCATAATCTGGATATTTAATCGTCGATACAAGCTTATTCGTGTATACAATACTAAGTGCTAAGATAAAACGGGAAATCAGCTTAACCTAGCTACCTATTTTTCTATTAATATGTATGTACGGTAGAAAGAAAAACTGCCCGGGTGATGACTTCTGGAAGTCGAACACTGCTATCACGGACACACTGTAAAAGTCTGCTCAACGTCTGAATGATGCTCAGGTATGGGGTTGTGGTAACATATGTTCCGATCTCGTCAGAACAGGTGTCGCGTAAAGTTCCGTGGTCAGTCCTGTTTTCACTCTTGATGGCATTCGGGGCTTCATGTGATTGCTATTATGAAATTCGATCTGCGCAACTTTGGGTTGTTCAATTTTAAAGTCAGTTAGGCTATCTGTAGCTGGTTTTTTAGTATGCCAATAGAAGACCAATTCGCAAGTAACCATGTAAAAGCACTTCAATATCTGAAGTACGACGAGAATGCATGATGGGCTACCGATTCGTGTTCTCACTTTCCTCGACGGCCAACTTTGTGATCTACAAGGACATAATATACTCCGTAGTCGATCGGTTAGAGGCATGGGTTGGCAAATATAAAAGAGTATCTCCTGAGATTCATCTACTAATTGAGTCTATCCATCCATGAGATATCACGTTGTGTCCATTCCAAGGTTGAGTCGAACATTCAACGGGCAGAAGTACCACGACCGATCAATGAGAACTTGACAAAAGAATCTGCCGAAAGAAGTTTCGAGAATAAACCGTGTCATAAACTGGATCTATCCATGATTTGGTCTTAATCTCTTGAGAATTCTGTAAGTGCACTCATTTATCTCTACGTTATAGGAGGCCGGCGAGGACACCTTCGATCTTCAAGGTTGCTTCTAATCTTCAGCACGGGTTCGCCGCATCAAAATTGCCTCCATCAATAAATACCTCCTGCACCAGGTGATTGCATAGGTCACATCTTCATATTATGCAACAACTTCCCCTGGCTATTGTAGAGTTGGTTGTATTAGATCTACGTTAGGTACCAGAGTATGAACATAGGTTTCCATAGTAGCTAGGGCTAACCCTTTCATAGCCCCCTTTCGATGGACTTCCGACTACATTGATACAACGATCTTTGCATATCCATGGATTTGAACAGACAAATTATGTTCATAGCCACATGAAGCTAATATTTACATTCAGCAAAACGATCAATATCTTTGTCAATATCTATGTCTCAGTATTAACAACAGGGTGACACAACCTTTGAATGTTGCAAGTATGTGTAATAAAAAGAAGTCGAATGGCTATGAGAGGTAAGTAGAGAGGAGATTGATGGCAGATTTGAATTACGCCTTTCAAACATTTCAAGTCTTTACCCAACAACGTCATGACTCATGAGTTTCTTTTCCCTCCCATGTTGCACCACGCCAAACAACAATTCCCACAAAGCCAGTCCCCAGTGCACATAGAATAGCTAAGGTGGTCATCAACCATCCGAAACCAAGTTTTTCGGCTACTGGCGACACAACGGTTCCAACAGCGGCGAGGACATTACGCATTAGATTCAAGTCAGCCACAACGGAGGCACCAGCGCCGGGAACGACATCTACCAAATAGGGCGTAATCGTCGAAGTAACAAGCATCAGACCTAGGCTGAAAAGAAACATTCCCACAAGTGGAAATACCCAATAGCATCTTGCTTCGATCAACCAGCCATAGAGAATCAAGCCAACTGGCACAAAGGGTGCACCATACCAGACTATAGAGAGCCGTGCCAAAGGATCAGTTTTGCCATCGTGAGTAGCCTGATATTCGCGTAGCTTATAATCGCTAAGTCTACCACCAATAAAAGTGCCGATTGCATAGCCAAGACAGTTACTTATGTAGCAAAGACCACCCTCAATGGGAGAGAAATTGTAAGGCGGTCCAGAGTAGGCATACGGGAGAGTGGTGGTGATACAATATAAGGTAGCGAAGCATATGCTCACATATGACATGCAAAACAAGATTGATGGGTTCAGAAAGTATTTCAAACCATGCAATGGAGCTCCCGCATCGCGCATTACTCTGTTCCAAACTGAATTCATGTCCGACCTGTGTTCGGGATAGTCTGTAGGACTGATTTTGACAACCGTTTCAGGCACGAACACAAGGGTGAGCATGGCAGCGGAGAATGTCAAAATAGCTGAGCAATATAGATTTGCTTGCCAGCCAAACCACTCCTGGAGGCCACCGCCAATGATAGGAGCAACTATAGATCCTGCGAGGGTCCCAATCCAGAACCAACTTAAAGCCGTACCACGCTGAGTTGGGATGTGGATGTCACTAATAACGCCTGCCCCGACACTTTGAGCTGACGAGCAACCTACTGCCTCCAGAAATCTGAATCCAGTAATCAAAGGCAGAGAATTCGATACAGCGCAGATGATGACTGCCACACCCGACACTAAGAGGCTGAAAACCAGTATTGGTCGGCGTCCATATTGCTGGCTTAGGGAGCTCCACCAAAGAGGCGCTATAGCTAACCCAGGTAGAAAAACCGTTGTGGTGAGTGCTACTTTCGTAGTGGTAGTATGGAAATGATCGACGAGAGCATCAAGAGAAGGAAAAAGGAGATAAGAAGAAAACGGAGCTGTGAAGGCAGACAGTGTTATCATGCCCACGATCGCGTTTTTTTGAACTTCCGAGTGTGACTTTGGGTCGGCAATCTTCACGAGAAAACAAAAACGATCAAGCCAATTCATGGCTGGTTTTATTTTCCGGGGTGCCTCCAGAGCAAATGCCTGAGGAATGCCAGGCTAGATACGCGAAATATAATATGCCGGGCGATTGAATCAACGTCAGTTCTTGACGGTATAGAAAGATATTATAGTCCATGTCTTGTGAGAAACATCCTCCTTTTTAAAATATACCTAAAGTTCTAACGGTTCAATGGCTGCATATTCTTGTCCAGTTTCTAATTTGACTGTGAAAATTATAAGAAATCGATATGCAAGATAGATATTCGAGACCCCAAAGAAACTCCGGGAATAAAGCGTCAAATGAATTGCTTCATTGTTCTACACGTACATTGCCCAAGCAAACTAGCTGTTAGTAGGTGACTGAATCAATGTCAGGATGCAGGGCACATGGGAACCAACAAGAGATTCGGGAATAAAGCAGCTGTTGCGGTGTTTTCTTCCCCAACTTCTTGCACCAAAGCAAAGCTAAGTTGTTAGTTACAGGTATACAGCGTCAATTTGCAGGATTGGTATATGAGATTCGCAACCATTCTCATCAACACATGCATACACATGCAGCATTCTTCTCAGAACTCACAGTTTATTTCAGCTCTAGCTCGCTTATCATCTTCTCATGCATTAAGTACAAATTACAATTGAACTACACTTAAAAAGGATATTTTCACCAATGCTGTGCCATCTCATGCTGCAGCAAAGGCGCTATCCAATGTGTCAAAAGTGCATTCCACCAATTATACTGGAGGTGCCTGCAGTGCCGCCTGCATGTTTGGTGAAGAAGAGGATGAGTTCGCGCATCACGGCCCGATTGACCTATTGGATAAATTGGATGTTCCCATGGATCTGCAGGTTGCAGACAACCTGACTATGTACTTTCATATATAACGGGTACTCGTACTCATTGGTTAGTAGCTTGAAACTTAACGGTACAATCTGACTGTAAAACCGGGCCGCGTCGATGATAATTCATCTTTTTGTTTTTTCAATGAGAATTAAGCCTTCCTCACGGCTGAAGATATGAACTTGTAGGACTAGTTCAATGCTCGGCAAGTGTCAGGGACATGTGGCTACTTTACCCATCCAGTAGAAAGTCCGTAGATATTTCTTTTTCAGTCGTGAAGTGGATGTGATATCCTGCATAATTACTTCAAAACAGGGCTGGCTGCCATAACTAGATTGCGCAGATCCCGAACATGCCCAGTGTCTGTTTATCAGAGTCAGATATGGTCTTCAAATATCTTCAGATCTCAGAAGGCGTCTTGCAAGAAAAGAAAAGCCACCCAGATAATGCGATTTCTGAGGATCTAGGCGCACGCACTGAATGAGAAACATGGAAAATGTTGGTAGTCTGCGTCAGCTTTGGGCACTGTGTGTGAGACTTGCATTAGTATAGCCTTTGGGGGTAGACTAAGACCACGCTCTCCTCTATATCTGTGATTTTCTTATAGACTTGAAGTAAATCAAGGCAATTGGAAGTTGAGGGTTGATAGAAGTTATCTCCGAGCCTAAAAACACATGTCGCCACATGCACGCTGATTCGAGAGCAATCTGGGCTTGCTGCCTGGCTCCGGAAATTATCTGAGTAGAAACTATAGATAGAGCTAGATGAGCCAACACCACGGTTCTAATTTTAGGTCTTGCAAAGTATAATGGAAGGGAAATGATGACGGTGAAGGATCGATACTAGGAATCGTTTTCCAATTATCTCTCGAACATTTACAGGTCGTCTGCCAGAATTCTTCATATATCTGTCACCTGAGCAAGAGGTGAAGTCATTGTTTAGTGTTATTATAAACCTTACTATATTGATCATACATAGCCATCGATGGCGCTTGAAAAATGTGCTGTTTCTGATTAGGGATCGAAGATATCCGTCAACACCTAATTATTATAACATGGCAAGGTTTGAAAATGAGTCTCCTTGATCTAGAAGCAAATACTAGCACATTTTCACGGGATTATGCATCACAAATATGACTTACATGCTTTATTATAGACGTATATTTGACTTTCTCCAAATATGCCTTTCCAGTTGAACACAGTCATTGACAGTAAGCTAGTAAATAGACGAGTAGGTACAAATACATCCATATGTACCATCTCTCTGCCGTTTATCTCTAAAACCAGCTTGTGTAACAGTGACAGACATATTTCACAAAGCCTGAGCATAGCCTATCCAACCCTTGACTAGACTGTACCAATACCGCCATGTATATAAGTTATATACCTAATTGTATCATCAACTTCCAAGATTCGTCGGATAATTGGCTGTAATATCTTTCTATAGGATAGTCAATTAGACGAGGGAAAATGGAAACCTTGCAAGGAGTGAATGGTACTGGTTTTGTTGGTATCTTGTGACTAATTGCCGTACATGATATATGAGTAAATAGCAGTCTATTTGAAAATGGGACAGTATCTGTGCATTAATAATTATCACCGACTTATTTGGTGTGAATCATATTCTACGTTTAAGTTTTCAAGCGAAGTATAATGCCAGACGAACGCCCTGGACTTGGGTGAGGAAGTTTCGAATATGCCGATGCTCTTAAATATATAGCATAAGGCATTTATGAATTTAGCAAATAATTGAGATCATGGATTAGATAAGATTAAACACATTTAATCATTCATTGTCAATTTCTAGCTGGAAATCGCATTACTTATATATATTCAGATTTCGTCTCAAGAGCTTTCGGGGAAATGAAATTAAATTAGTCCTGAGGTCGATACTAGGGCTGAACTTTCACCCATACTCAATGATATGTTGATAATCTGATCATATATGGCGAGTCATTGCTCATATTCCTCCAGAAATTTGGTCCTTTGTATATCAATCCTTTGCAATGTTCCCTTCCAGTAAAGGATTACAACTATGTCCTCTGAAGTACTTATAATATTGAATCTTTGGTTTAGCTGGTCTTTAACAAATACCAAGGTAATTCTAAAACTAATAGATGTGTCTAAGCCCACGTAGCAGATCGAAGACACTATCGATTGCTTTGGGGTGATGTTTGATATATACATTTATCCCAAGAACAATATACTTGGATGCTGAGTTTCCACCCAATTAGAGTAATGACTCTTATAATCATCATCTATAACACTTGTGATGATTATAAGAGTCATTTTTCAGGGTACATAGGGTTCTGATCTTGTTTCTCAACGAAAACTATGAAGCTTTTTACATACCACTCATCAAGCTATATAACACATTTCAGCGTGGTTCATGGTATTTACAATATTTACAGCCCTAATATAAGCTATAAATTAAATCAGAAGGGTGACCACAATAGTATTATTAATGTGAACTGGGTGCAATCTATACCTATTCAAGTTTACTATGGCACGCCTTCCCTTATATTGCGGCCGCCATCCAGAGACTGTAACCAGAAAATGCTATAGCGTTTGGTTGAACGTTGAAAATCATACCTTTCTAGTGCTTGTTTATAGCCGTGGCTTTACTGAAAAGTGTAGAAAGTCAGTGATACCAGTCTTCTGATGCCATCCACAGTTCTTGGAAACCATTAGAAGAATTCTACTTCAGAAGTATGACACATATCGAGCATTTCTAAGTTTGTGAATACTTGAGTTGTCTGGTCATTACTGAAATTAGAGACTCACAGTTTTAAGTCACATATTACTAAGTACAGGCGTTCATCTCAAGATTAAATAAAACCATTGATGTCCAGTCATCGGCCTCTTATGAGATATCCCCCTCTAGAACCCGAAGGAGCTATTAGATGACTACAAAATACAATAATCTTCACCTAGAAAGACTGGAGAATGACGTAGTAAACCAAAGCCATTTGACAAATAGTTCAATCATAGCTTGATATCTCGCACGCAATTAATTAGCAAAAGATGAGATAGCATTACGATGACCCTCAAGACTCATAATTGCTTAATGAGTCTATCGAATACAGTCATATATAAAGAGCCGAGTGCTATCTGAGTCAGTATTCAACTATAGCTATAAAAAGATGTTGATAGACTGCCAGTTTATAAAGCTCACAAAGTATTCTTCATTCCTATCATCAAAGCCTTTGACAACCTCACTTGGACCTTGTTATTGGTAGTCTATTATTCCCTAAACTGCTTGAGCTATCACAAAATGAGTAGCTATTTTGAACCACTTCGCCGCCGTCTATATGGAAGAATCCCTAACGAGGAGAACCCAGCATGGTTTAACGTTAACGAGAACTTATGCCGCGAAGTTCTTCAGACTCTTGGCTTAGACGATTCGGGCGAGGAAGAAAAGTTGAAGACTCTACTTGATGACCTCAATCAAAAACTGGAAAAAGTAGAAAAAGATATGAAAAGCGCCAAGTCTCCATAGCCCATTTCGGACCCGACCGACAAAGTAATCAAAGAAATGGCCAGTGGTGGCTATAAGGAAGTCAAATGCCTGGCAAACAAGATAGCTGCTGACTTCCAACTCGTTAAACTCACTATTACCACGGAGAACGCTGCTTTGCAAGGGGATACTAACAAAAACAATAAATCCACTCCCGGTCAACCTACCCTGGGAGAAGCCACCCCTGAACAAGCTAACCCCGGATAACCTACCCCAGGGGGAGCCACCCTTGGACAAGCCAATCCTGAAGGAGAGATCAATGTGTCACTGGTAACGCAGGCGGAGAGGATATTGCAGTTGCATAAAAAAGCATGCGATTACTTGGCGGAAGTCGACGAGCTCCAGGAGAAATACAATGACGTGATGAACAAAGCCGCTAAGGATCGCTTAGATCGTCTCAAGTTCCTTTTGAAAATCATCATTTACGGAATGACTGCAGTTGGCGGTGCTGCCACACTTCTGGCCGGTAGATTCAAAGTGTTTATTGACTTTCAAGCATGGCAGTGAGGATGAACATATCTGGCAGAACTGTACGGCTGAGGATTGAAGGAAGTATCACACTTGCCCTTGATTCCCAAGGTCACAATCATACGACTCTTGACAGACCTACCACCACAACAAGAAGGTCCTCAAGGATTCAGTGTGATACCTCTCTCTATTACATACAGTCTAACAAGCTTCTGCTAGACGGCATCCCTCTTCCTTTCTACTTCTCTTTCTATCTTTTCCTTTCAATCTTATTTTTATCTCTTTTTTCTATTTCCTTTTCTACCTTCTATCCCTATCTTTATTTTATTTTTATCTCCTTTTTAATTTTATCTCTCTTTCTCTTTCTCTTTTTTTTCTCTCTCTTTCTTTTTCTACTATCTCTATCTCTATCTTAATCTATTCCAATATAATTCAAATAGCCAGGCTGGCCTTTCTATACTCTTTCTATACTCTTTCCATCCCTTTCTTCCATTTCGGATAATCGCCAGTAAATGGGTAGACTTTGCATAGCAAGGGACTACAAGGCTGACGCTTTTTGTAACATCCGAAAAGTAATCCTAATGATTGTCTATCAGAAATCAATACTGTTGAGAATCTGGGCAAATCAACGCAGTATATTATCTTCGTGCATTTTGGGGATGTCTTAGTTATAAGTTTGACCTTTTAGGGTTTCCAATTTACTTTGACGCCGGTTCGATTTCTGTAACCCTGACCCGATAAGTACGAGGGTCTGTTATTGACCACATATGGGGTGAGAGACTCTACACATCATCCCAAAATTCGTTTATTGTGTCCCAATGATCGTGGCTAGTGTCAATTCATCGTTAAAGAAAACCGTCTGTGGTAGTTGGCAGCATGCAGGATCCTTCAAACACAGAGCCACAGTGGTGAAATAACCCTAACAATAAGCTAAACTCGCCGATGACAGACAACAATAAGTCGGTTAAAAGTGGACACACTAATCGAGTAGTAGAACATTAAGGTACGCCTTCAAGATGTGTAAGGATTTGGCCTTCGTGGACAGCGCCCTAGCAAACACTATATTGTCACCTGTGAGGCAAAAGATGAAGCTTGTCCATGAGCACCAGAGGGCTGCGTAAGCCTAGAACGGTCTGGAAATGGCGAGTTAACAACCAGATATACGTACGACACGGTAGGATCAGTCTCATTGAGTACCTACCTAGGTCCCTCTAGTCACCGTACATAATAATGAGCCTACCGTTGTCGATTCTCAAATTAAAACATTCAATTGATTCCACGGTCAATCTCCTCGGCAGTGGGTAACACCAGATACAGACTAGTGTTGTGTCGATATGTTGAACAGTTGATCCAACTAACAAAATCAAGACAAAGGAAAGACGTTAGGAATGATGTGCATGACAATTGGATCGGCTGACCGAATAGAAGCAATCAGCAATGAGGGATTGACATATCATATGAACCATAAAAGACTCAAACCTCTTCGAGACACATACGTACACGGACAGTTGTGTAACGCAGTAGAAGCATGTAGGAAGTAGGGACTGTTCGACGATCCGCCGGCTATGAAGGGAGACTTTCCATGTCCACCTAGAGTCTATTATGTCCAGTCTCTTATGTTTTATGAATTGATTGATTGAAAGGGAAACTTGATTGTGATAGAAAAGTAGATAAACTGCTCGAATCGCTCCTGGTCAAAAGGTGGAGGAATTGGACCCATTCGCGAATCACAGCCTCAGCCTCACATTCCCCGCCACCGTTGAACTTGAGCCTTTTTTGGACGCTTAATTAACACTCTGACCGCGCCAATTCTTTCTTCTCTTCTTCTCCAGACCCCGATTCACCTCGCTACAATCTGAATGATTCACAATCAATCCAAATCTTCTTTACGACGTCGATTCGGACCTTTCTATCTGCATTACTCTGTCGTTCCATTGCACCCTAATCTAATCCGCCACCGAAAGTTAATCAGCTTAATACGTATACCTAAGATCTACAACATCTGGACTCTGTCCGTTCGACCCAGAAACCTTACTCGAATTGATAGCATCTACAATCCTCACACCTACGATTCGCCGCCATGTCGGGCTATCCAAATGGCGGTCATACTGGCGGCATGGGATATAATGATCCATACGCTCAATACGGTGCGAATTTCATGCTCACTCTCATAATGCGCCGGTGTATCCGTAAACTAATCAAAGAATGAATTGCTCCGTGCAACAGATACCCCCGCTCCGGAACCGAATAAATTCAATGGATTTTTGAAGGCGCTTGGAGCCGGAACGAAAAAGACCAAAGGTTTGTTATTTGGACAGACAAATTACATACATGGCTTTGCTGAGTTAGGCTTTGGGTGGGTAGGAGATGGACAGCCGGCAAAACGTCGTGGGCCGAAACCAGATTCCAAGCCTGCTCTGACCCGGAGACAAGAGCTTAATCGACAAGCGCAGAGGTGAGATATACAAATAGAATTGATCGGATTCATTCTTATGGCATCTTATACAGAACACATCGTGAACGAAAAGAACAATACATCCGAGCCCTCGAATCCGAACTATCCAGACTACGAGAAGTATACAGCGTCGACATCAATACCGCCAATCAGAAAATCCAACAACAGCAGGAAATGGTGCAGAGCTTACGGGCGGAAAATACTCGATTGATGGGAATATTAAAAGAGTGTGGAATCCCCGTTCAACCTCAAGTTGAACTCGAGACACCCGAAGCAATCAACATGCCAACCGCGGGCTCATACACAATCGGAACAAGCTCGGCAGCCTCACAATCAGCTGGTTTCCAGTCTCAACCTCCATTCTTAACCACGCCGCCGTCAACATTCAGTTCGCCGCAGAGCGCAGGAGATGGCGATGAACGATCCGGTTCACGAGCAGGGCCAGGAGGAAACATGCCAGTCATCGGCACCACGTTCCAGACCGGTATGAATATGAGCGATCTCGATTATTCCGGCCACACCGAAAAAGAGCAAGAAATCCCCGCGGTACCGGGCATATTCGACGAAGATCCGCAATTGGGTGTTGATTTCATCCTGCAATTGGAAGCACCATGTCGCGTACATACGGAATATCTCTGTCGCGAAGCGCACAAGGATGTTGAACGAGACGCTTTCTTTTCGGGGCATGCTCTGATGGCTTCTTGTCCGCCGCCGAGTCATATCGAAAACGTGCCTGAGGGCAATCAATACCCCCATCAAACCTATGAATTACCACTTCCCAATCTAGAGAAACTGCTCAATCTGAGCAAACAACTCATCACAGATGGGCAAGTCACACCAATAATGATCCTGCAATCTCTCAAAAATCACGAACAATATCGATCCCTAAACAAAGATGACGTCAAGACGATCGTTGAGACGCTAACGGCCAAGATTCGATGTTATGGTTTCGGCGCTGTGATTGAGGACTTTGAGTTGAGGGATTGTTTGCAGAACGTCTTGGGCGCAAAGTTGTATCATGGGAGAAGTCCGCCGTCGAAGATCGGGGACGATGCGTTGTATCGATGATCCCTTTTCCTTGTCTATTCTTTTCCATTCTCTTTTCATATCTCCTTGACCCTTTCCTACATCAACCGTTTAATGAAGACACGAATACCGCCAGTTTTCCACGAAGACTTGGAGGTCTATGAATTACCAAATTATATACCCTTGATTGCTGTTATATTTACCCGTATCAAAAAATCAGATCCCCTTTTTATCGTTCTCTTGTATAGATTTGAAGTGGTTACCTTTTTACTCGTACAACCTTGGCTTTTCAGAACTCGGGAGTAGGTAACTAGGTATTTTATTATCGGTGCAAAAGAAGAACTATACCCATATCAAGGTAATTCAATGTTGATAAGGAAGTTTCGTCATTCAAAAAATGAATTAAATGAAGCAAGAAAATAGGCTGTCTAATCAGAAATACTTTTATATTCATGAATCGATCGGGTAATCATTATCTTCAAAAAAAAAGACAGTAAAGAAAAAGAGAGACATTCAGAATGGTAGACGAGACAATTACTCCTCCTCTTCAGCCTTCTCCTCGGGCTCCTCGGCAATAGTTTCCTCTTCTTCGAATGTGTTCTGAGGAACTCTATACAAGCGCACAACGGGCTTGTTGGGGTCCTTGACGAGGACGTATTTCTTGAGTCTGTCCTCACCCTCTTCCTCATCCTCGTCGTCGTCCAAGCTGTGAATCAAGTCCACGATGGTGCGAACAATACCCCATCCGTTACCCAAGTTCAAGTTCATCTGAGCAGCGAAATCGCGGGGTTTGTAACCTACGACGCCCAAGATGACGTGAGAAGTTGAGGAGCGGGGGTTGCTGCGAGAGACGAAACCGAGTTTCATGTGGTCGGCCTGGGCGAGGATGGCTTGGGTGGTCCAGCGGGCGAGCTTGCAGCTGTTGTTCTTCATTTCGGTGGCGACGACGGCACCACGTTGAGAAGCAAGCTTGGTGCGCCAGTCGAGGGCACCGCCGGCACCCTGGGCCTTGTGGTCGAATTCGTTCAAGGCCTTGATCACAATGTGCTGGTCAGCTCCGGTAGTGCCCTTCAATACAGCATCGACTTCTGTGCGGACAATGAGGTTAAGGGGCTCTTCGTCCTTCTCAAGAGACAAGTCGAAACGTCGGTACTTGTAGGCCTTGGAAGCAAGAGGTTCGGTTTCTTCGCTGGCGTTGTAGAATGGGTTGGGGCTGGGGAACTCGACCTTGTCCTTTTCGGATTCGATCACGGTCTGGAGGGCGAAGTTGTGGTTGATCACGGTAGCTTCCAAAGCCAAGGCACCGGGGGTGTTGATCGAGTCTTGTTTGCCGCCGGCTTCGGAGGCTTCCAGAGGTGCATCTGCGGCGTTCTCGTTGACGGTAACCAAGTCAATAGAAGCACCATCTCGCTTGTCGAAGAAGATCTTGTTGCCCTGCTTGACAATGACGATATCCCACGAGTAGACACTGCGAGGAGCGCACATGAGCATAGACAAAATGTCCGAAGTAGCGAAAACGGTAGCCTCGTTCTTCTCGGCAAGATCTTGGATGACGGGGTCGGAGGATGTGGTCACGTTGTAAGCGGCACGGTCGAGAGATTGCAGCTTGCGCTCTGTACCCTTGACAGGAGCCTTGTCATATGATCGATCATAGGTGTAAAGGAAGCCATAGCTATCAAGGTCCTCTCCATCTGGTGACTCGAGGTGAAGTTTGGACAAGCGGTTGAAATCCACCTCCTCGAGGAGACTCCAGTCGGGGCGAATATTGACGGAGCTGTCACGGTTGCGCTGGGGCTTATCATAGTCCTTCCATCCGAAACGACGTCCACGACCACCACGGCCACTGCGCTGGTCATAGGCGCGATCTTGACCACGGCCAGCACCGACTCTTTGGAAACCTGCTCGTCCACCACGCTGGAGTGCGCCACGTTGGCCACGGCCACGGAAAATGGTACCGCCACCTCGTCCAAAGCCCCGAGTCTTGGTGGATGTACGAGTGTTATCGACGACGGAGAAGGAGGATTCGTCTTCTGCGATTTGAACGGCGAAAAGGCTGGATGCTCCGGCACCATAAACTTGTTGGTCTGTTGTAGCCGTATTAGCTCAAATTCCACGAATATGTTGATATGGCGGGGTCAGGACTTACCACGGAAGTTACGATTGTAGTTTTGACGTCCACCACGCTCACGGTCTTTGCCTTCAGCGGTCCAGTCGGCCATGCGACCGAGCTTGTCTCCCTTGGAGAAAGGTGCATAGGGGACACCGTCGAGGGTAGTCTCAGATGGGGTTGAAGGACCCCATTCGTCCTCCGAGGGGAGGGCGGAGACAATGTCTGCGATAGAAATAGGAGCCATTTTGAAGACAATATCAAATTTGTCTAATTCGAAGGATCCCACTTGTATCAATCTTTTCAGCTCTCACAGAACAGAAAAGGGTGCGGTGCTTGATGTAGGAGAATATCGCCAATTCGATTTTGAAGTTTTTGTGCCTCGCCGCCCACACTCAAAAGTGGGACCAAAGACGAATTCTTGGCGGAGGCTCTCACCGCCTGTTTCTGCCGCATGTGGAATGATTGTGTATTCGTATTACACAATAATACACCTTCATTCGCACTCTTCTCTCCCCTGTGATGTAATCTTATTACATACAGGATACATACATCATAACATGGGGTCTGAGACCTCGACTGACTGATCGTCAAACGACACTTCTCCTTCAACATCTCTCTTCTCAAGATGCCCATTGTACCAAATGAAACACCTCACTGACGCTCTTTTACCTATTTAATTTCTCTTTTTTGATTGAACGCCGTGCTTATTCGGTTTCAAAGCTTCCCTCTTTCAAGTTCCCTTCGCTCCTTCTGCATACCATCAGCTTAATGACGCCCCTTTAAATGCTTCCAATCAACCATTCTTCGTATCTATTTCATTCCGCTTTTTCGATATGAGCTACTCCAATTCCCGTAGCGGTCCTGGCTTGCGATATTCCCCAACCAGTCAATACGAACCGCGTGGTCTAGTTGCTCGCGCAGGCAACGCCGCTTATTCCTACGTCCGTGACTCGAAGAACCAGACCGGAGCTGGATTCGCACATGGACGTTTTCCCACTATATCCTGGCAAAAGGCGAAATCTCTGCTCCGAGCATCGTTTTGTGTTGCAAACTTCCTAGCTGTGCTATGGATTTTTACATTGTGGTGGGGTGAAAGGACGGTTTTTCGAGACCAGATTTCACAATGCTATTGGGATTCTTGGGAGAAATGGGTAGGAACTGGAAGCTCTGAGCCTTTAAGCAATATAAAAGCTAACGAATTCTCAAGCCCGCCGACGCAATGCCGCATCATGTCGTGTTTATAGCCGATCCGCAACTCGTTGATCCCCATACATACCCAGGCCGTCCCTGGCCGTTATCAACGCTTACGGTCAAATTCACAGACCAATATTTGCGTCGATCATTCTCCCTCATTGAACAACATCTCAACCCCGACTCCATTCTATTTCTAGGCGATCTATTTGACGGCGGTCGGGAGTGGTCCACACTTACGAGTGAGTCCCCGGAGGAACAATATAGGAAATACGGAGACACTTTCTGGCTAAAAGAGTATAATCGATTTTCTCGCATATTCTTTAATCAGTGGAATAAAGGCGGTAGTCCGGCAACTGGAGAGCGTCGGGGTCGCAAGTTGATTGCCAGTTTACCTGGAAACCACGATCTTGGCTTCGGAAGTGGTGTGCAACTTCCTGTTCGGCGACGCTTTCAAGGATACTTCGGTCGCGGTAACCGCGTTGATATTATAGGCAACCACACCTTTGTTTCAGTCGACAGTGTTTCGCTTTCGGCGATGGATCAACCTGATCCTCAAACTGGTAGTACCGGAAATGGAGCCGGCGATGGCTACCAGCCAAATCAAGCAATTTGGGGTCCAACAGAGGAATGGCTCAAAGGCGTGAAAGATATGAAGGCTCGTCTCGAAACGGAAGAGCTTCGATCTTTGCGAAATCAGACCGAAGGTTTCAAACTCCTTCAGGGTCTCAATGAAGCCTCGACAGATACCGTCCTTCAAAGGGCTCCTATTGAATCGCAGGGATTCCCAACCATCTTGCTTACCCACGTACCACTGTTTCGAAAGTCTGCAACGCCATGTGGTCCTTTACGCGAACATTATCCACCCTCTTCTGTAGACCCTTTGCCCGAAGAGGACGAGGACAATGCTTTGAAAATCTCCGGTGGTTATCAGTATCAGAATGTTCTCACACCGACAATTTCTAATGAAATCATGTCGAGAATCGGCCCTGGTGTCTCTCATATTTATTCTGGAGATGATCACGACTACTGTGAGGTTACTCATCGGGAATTCAGTGGATCACCAAAGGAAATCACTGTCAAAAGTCTGTCATGGGCGATGGGAGTACGACGTCCAGGGTTTTTGATGACCACGCTATGGAACCCCATTGATCCGAATAGCGGGAAAGCTCTCGACGAAACGTCGCAGCCAACTATTCAGAACCATTTGTGTCTCCTTCCAGACCAATTATCAATCTTTATATATTACGGCATGATCTTTTTTGTTACGATTGTCATCCTCGTCATCCGAGCCATGGCAATCACGTTTATGTCATTTGGCAAACCCTCGGATTACGAGCCCACGCTACCAATTAGCGAACTTCCAGCTCATTCCCGCACATCCAGCCGTGCATCAAACTCTCCATATAGCAGTGTCACCAGTGCAACATCAGGGAAAGAGCCTCGACTAGCTAATCGCTCCAACTCCATCTTGGCGGAGTCAACTTACCGTATTGATGAAGATGTGCAAAAAAGTACTCAACGCTACGACGACTGGAAAAAGGGCGGAAATGACTGGGACGACGATGATAGAGGAACCGCCAAACTCTTGTCGTACAATCGTCAATCGGGCCGGGAATGTGTTGGACCGGCATCTAGCACTGGTCGATTTGCTGTTGAATTGAAGAACAGCATCAAGCATGTTGCTATTATAGTCCTTCCGTTTTATGTTTGGCTACTGTTGAGGTGGTGAAAAGTTGGTACTATTGTATTATTGCTATTTGGATTGTATAGTGTATATTAGCGAGCATAGATTGATGGGATGGCGTTAAGGTTTCTTCAGGTCAAAATATACACTGCTTGTTTCCTCCATAAATTTAACATTAAATCTACCTTGCATATCTGCCTTTTGATAGTAAGGGCGATATAGGCAATGAAGGCCCAGGATGTCTCAAACCTCGGCGAACTGCATCGGCATTTGCCAGCGTCCAATTTCCCGTCATACTTGTACGCTTTCCTAAAGAGGTGGTTTGTAGTTGTGCCCCTTGCATATTTCCAGATGGGATCGACCAGTCATGTACGACTTTCGGTGATTGATAATCGCGAAGAATGACACAGTCTAGGTATTCGTGGCATCTCTTAATATTTTTTTTTACGGTGCATAACTACTCTCATCAATTGATACCTATTTGTGCTCTTCCTCTTTCTCATTAGTAGCCCTACTCTCCGGTGAATATTGTACCTAGGTAGACTCCATTACGGGTATACAGGAGCGTTAGGTAGAAGAGATTAGAATTTGAATCACCCCAGCGAAGAGATGATAACTGAGTCAAATACCACATTCCAAGAGTCTTGAATGATTTGTCTATGTAGCATTCGCACTTCGGGGGCGTTCAAGGAGTCTTTTTTGTTTGAGCGAACTCTTCCGGCTTTTAGGAATGCTCATCATTATCAAGGGGGAAATTCATATTAAGACGCAGCACATTCTACATGATCGACAATAGCTTAATTAGTTCCATTCAGCATTGCAAGCCCTCTAGGCTTTCGGTTCTGTGGGCTTGTAGCCATGGATCAGTTTACCCCTGGCTAACCAAGGTTATGTGCAAACTTATATCCACGTGGAGACGGACTTTTTTCATGAATCGATGCATAAGAGGTCCGTATTGAACCTTGTGAGCAATGAGCCAAGGCTTCGAGACCTATATAAGATTTACCCCTTTGTTCATTGTCGCGTAGATTCATAACAACATTATTTTCGCGTTTTCGTTTTCTAATCTCCGCGTCGTTCTGTACTTCAGGCTTTATTTCCCTTGGTATACTTGTATATGGAATTGTCGTGATTTCCGATTGCATAGTCTCCTTTCTAGGGAGATATCTTCACAATGAAGACATCAATATTGTACCATCTGGCGACGCTGATCGCGCTCTCAAAGCAGATCACCGCATACGGTATTACTGGTCTATCTGGCGGAGTCAACTACGATACTGGCGAACGACCGGCACGACGTGACTTGAGAGACTTGCAGTCCTCTGGGGCGGCGTTTGATCTGTACATCCAGGCACTTGCTCAATTCCAGGCGGATGATCAGAGTGATTTGGTTTCGTACTATGAGGTTGCAGGTAAGCACCAAACTCTACTCAGCAAACTCAAAGGCATTGATGCTAACGCGTACCATCCAGGAATTCACGGCTATCCCTATCGATCCTGGGACGGCGTAAACGGCCAATTTGCTACCGGCTACTGCTCTCACGGCTCGCCCATCTTCCCAACCTGGCATCGACCCTATCTCGCCCTGTTCGAGCAACGGATATGGCAGTACGCGCAATCCATCGCCGCCTCGTACCCAGATGATCAGCGACAAACCTACGTTGATGCGGCGACTACATTGCGAGTCCCCTACTGGGACTGGGCTGTAAATCCAAATATTCCAGAGAGTCTGGCGTATCAATCTATTGTGATCAATACGCCGACGGGACAGCAGACGATGGATAATCCGTTGTATTCGTATAAGTTCCATCCGTTGCCGCTAGGAAGTGATATTCCCAATGATGATCCTGTAAGTTCTTTATCCCATGTCGTTAAGTGTTTTGCTGATGTGAGTGGTTGTAGCTGGCGAAGTACCAGGAAACTGTTCGATCACCGGATCCCAATACTGGCCAGAGTCGAATGGATAACGTCAATTCGGGCATGTCATCCAATTCTGCGTGGTGAGTATTATCTAAAGAATTAATGACCGGGCCGTCCCTGATTATGCTACAGGTTGACATCAAGCACATATCAACTCTTGTCATCTGAAACAAACTACAGCGTCTTCTCCAACTCCGTGCTCCAAGACAGAGGCGACAACTACAACAACCTCGAAAGTATCCATGATGGTGTGCACGCCTTGGTTGGTGATGGTGGACACATGACATATTTCAGCATGGCAGCCTTTGACCCTATTTTCTGGATTCACCATTGGTAGGTACTGGATTAACTTAATGAACAGGAATTGCTGACATCAACAGTTCAATCGACCGCATCTTCGCTCTCTGGGAAGTGCTCAACCCCAACTCATACGTTGAGCCCATGGCCGATACATACGGCACCTTCGTCATCGAAGCAGGCACCGTGGAAGACATCAACACTCCCTTGTACCCATTCCATCGCTCAGACGACCCCAACGACTTTTGGACATCAGGTAGCAGCCGCTCAACCCGTGATTTCGGTTATACATACCCCGAAATCCAGGATTGGGGCGTTGATCAGGGTACGCTGCAGAATAATGTCCGTACTGCGATTAACAACCTCTACAACTCACCGGCACGGATGGGTCCTGCTGCCCCTAAGAAGGAGAAGAGGGGCATTCTGGACGATTTGGAGAATGCGCCGCAGGAGTTGACCAGCATGGCAGCGAATAAGGTGACTGGGCAAATGACCAAGACGCAATTCGACCGTCTTGGAGTGAATAATATGGTCAAGAATTGGGCAATCAATGTCGCGGTTGATAAGTACGTTTCCCCTTTGAGCCTCAGGCTACGATCCTCCCCGTTTTGGAAACCACTTTCCGTTTTCGGCAAATTACTCATTTTGGAAATTGTTAGACATGCACTCGAAGGAAATCCCTTCCAAATCCATTTTTTCTACGGTGAACCTGATAGTCAGCTCACTCCTGGCGATTATTTCAAGGCGCCCAATTTGATCGGCACATATCGCACATTTACCAGTCCAATGTCCTCACATGACCAAAAACTACGTCGTGCATCCTCCACCAATCTCTCAACAGGACAAATCTCTCTATCTCCCTTACTAGCAAACGCAGCCTCCAACGGTATTCTACCAGATACCTCTCTCGCCCCTGAAAGTGTCGTGCCAAAGCTATCTGATAATCTTGAATGGCGCATAACTGATTCCTCGGGACAAAACGAGATTCCCGTACAAGATCTAGCGGATAAAGGTCAGTTGAGAGTGAGCGTTGTGTCGAGGGATGTTGAGCCTATTTTGGCTGGTGAGGAGCATTTGTTTCCTAGGTATGGGGAGTGGGTGGAGCATAAGGATGTGACCAAGGGGAAAGTAGGAGGTGTATGACTTGTACGATAGAAACGAGAAATTCTTAACTAGGTGTAAGTATAGATTTGTTTCTTAAGTGTTTAATTTGTCGAATACTATGATTATTGAATCTTACCTTATGGGGATGGACGAAAAGAACCTCCTTAATGCAACCAGTCGCGCTACAGGTGAATAAACAATAAATCTTCCGACAACGTCAAATTACTTCTCTATCAGTGTATCTTATCAATAGATTTTACTAAGATAGAAATCCATTTCTTAATTTTGAACTTTCCTCTACAGAATATGAATGTAGACTTTTAGACCAAGCCGGAGTTCTGATTACCAATTTCGCAAGCAAACAATACATGAAGGACATGACTTTACCGAATACCTCGCGCAACATCAGACTATAACTCACACCATAAACATAGCTGCAAGTACAGAAAGGAAGAGAAGGATAGTCATATCGGTCCAAGCGCCCAAAATCCGCGCGTCTCCTGTATGACTTGGGCTACTTGGGCTAGTTGCAGATGTGCCACTAGCGGACGGACTGCTGCTGGTTGATGCTGCTCCAAAAGCGCCTCCATTGACTGAAGCCGGCATGGTGGTGCCGTTTGCCGTTGCTGCTGAGGCCTTGAACGCCTCAAGTGTATCCGAACCGGTGGAACTGAGCAAGGTTAGTACCAATAGTGTGACTGGATGATGCTGCTTCACCAGCAACTAGAAATACTCACGGAGGATTGATTACGCCCACCATGCCAGCCTGGCAATGTCCAGGTTGACCACAGTAATACCATATGGGATTTGTATCGTTGATAGTCACGGTAAAGATCGATGACTACATTTGACAAACCCCGACTCAATAACTTGTTCAATGAAAATGTCCGATAGGGAGACGACTTACCGATCCTCCATTAGAACCAGACACGATTCCACTGGATATACTGGTGTCGCTCAAAGGATGGCATGGATTCGCAAAGGATGCTTGTGTTACTGAATGTCCTGGTTGAAAGTGGAACTCAACTTTGCCTCCAGGAGAAACTGTCAGAGTATCTGGGCTGAAGGTGAGTCCACTTGCACCCACGGTGACGGTTTGCACTGCAGTTGCACTTGTAGTAGTTGAAGAAGGAAGAGATGAAGAAGTCATGGTGCTGGTTCCAGAATTGCCTGGATTTCCATATTGAGCGCTGACAAGAGTAAACAAGCAGAGAATGGGAAGAGACTTGAAGAATTGATTCATTTTTGTAATTGATCGGAGTGTTAATTGGGCAGTTGTTAAGGTATAGGTATCAGAGCTGGGAGTATTATTTTGAGTCTCTTGATTTGGTTTTACTGACCACTATTTATACCTGGCTACTCACGAGCTGTCCAGCAATCAATCAGATAAATCTCGATCTTACTAATGAAACTCATTCATTTACCATTTCGAGTATGACGCTGGGTTATTGAATCAAGGTTTCTTAACTGACCACTATTTATACCTGGCGACTCACGAGATGTCCATCAATCAGATAAATCTTGATCTTACTAAGTGAAGTCGGGTCAATCACCATTTTGAGTATGACGCTTGGATACCGAATCAAGGTTTCTTTGACACAGCCACCGTCTGTGCTGGACAACTCTAAATCGATGCACTCGTTCGCGGCTCAATGAGGAAGTTCGCGATGTCTCGATTAGGAAGTACGAGATCCCGGCAAAGCCCTATCACAGCCCCGGATTACAAAAAAGCAAAATCAAAACTCCGACACTTTGTCATGATTCTCGTGTTTTTAGACTTTTGTTGTCATTGCGCTAACATTTTATTGTTCCAGCCCCGAAAGCTTGGCTATAGGAATGAGTTTGCTATGACGGTATTCGCTGGTTCTCTGTCCTATTGATGGCATCACGATAACAGTGGGTCGGAAATGTTCATTGCGCCTCATCATTAAAGGGGATACATACTTCCGAAAAGATATTCATCTTGTGATACGTATTTGTAAGAATAGATATCTTATTTTTCTGCTCGTGGTGGACTCAACTCCCGGACACAACCGTCCGCTGCCCTCGATTTTCATGAAAATATCCTCCTCCTACATAGGTATTAAAGACGCATTATACGGTCGTATCCCTACCTACTTCATCATCGATTTTAAAAATTTCGATTCGGTCTTGCAAAAAGTCGCGAAAAAATGTTAAGCGCGCATAGAATCGGCATTTGTTTCTCAATCTTGTCAAGTTTTGCCCTTGGCCAACTCCAAACATTCAGTCCTCCGGGACAGAATGAAATCACATACTCCATTAATATTCCCGACCAAACCGCTTCTTCTGGCTCGGGACCAATCTTCATCCAACTGAAATCGACGACTGTCGACATTGAGTGGTTCGCATTCGGCGAAGGAACTCGCATGCAAGGATCAAACATCTTTCTCGTCTATGGGAATGGGAATGGCAACAACGTCACGGTGTCTCCGAGGTTAGGTGGAGCATACGTTGAGCCTCTGTATAACTCAAAGGCTCAGGTTACGCTTCTGGACGGCAGTGGAATAAGCAACGGAACAGTCACTGCAAACATCCGCTGCGACAGCTGCATCACCTGGTCCGGTGGGAAAGAAGATGTGACGAGCTCTTCTACTTCCTGGGTGTGGGCAGTAAAGTACGGGAAAATGATCAAGTCGGATAGCGTATCAGCAACTATCAGCCAGCATGATGTTTCTGGCCTTGCATCTGTCAATCTTCAAGCCGCGACTGGCGGAAACACTGGCAATCCATTTCTTACCACCTCCTCTGACTCCTCTGTCCCCTCCGCATCATCTGCCTCGTCTACCTCTCCTGCCTCCTCTAACCCATCGAGTTCGAGTTCACCGCAGCCCGTGGTAACGACATTCAGCACTCAATCAACCGACAGAAAACGGATCGCGCACGCCGCCATCATGATTATCGTGATGGTCGTACTCTTCCCTTCCTTCGCCTTGGGGATTCATCTTCTCCCATCTTCTCGGGCAGTCGTCCTCCATGGCTGGTTACAAGTCTTTACACTCGCATTAACAATTGCCGGTTTCGCTCTCGGAATCTCACTATCCGTCAATCTTTACCCAGTAACGGGCTCGTCATACCACCAAATCATCGGTATCATCGTCGTTTCTTGCTTGACCCTTTTTCAACCTGCGATGGGTCTTTTGCAGCATCGTTACTGGCGCAAAAATGAAAAGAAAGGTCTGTTTGCTTATTTGCATCGATGGCTTGGTCGGACGATGATAACACTGGGGATTGTGAATGCTGGACTTGGGTTTCGATACACTGGTATAGGGAGTACAATGGCGCCAAAGGGAGCGGTGATTGCGTACAGTGTTGTCGCTGGCATTGTCGGGATGGGGTATATTTTGACAGTGGGCTTTCTTGCCCGTCGACGACGCCATGCACGTCCTACTTAATCATAGTTGTGTGAATCGAGACACCTGCGACAAGCACCGCCATCTAGATAGATATATTCCGTGTATAATGTTGAGCCCATTAGAATTCGAGTTTTGATACAAAATACATCGTAGGAATGACTTAATCACAAACCTCCCCGATTTTTTCGTGCCCAAGGTATCTTGAAATTTTACATACATCCTCCACATAGCCTCATAGAATTGAATCCCGGAAACCGTATAGCTAGTCAATGCTCCACAGGGTATTGCTCGGCTTGAGCGCTCAACTCGCTTATGACCACTGGTACTGGTAACTCGTGAGGCGAGGTATCTTCCAATTCCCTCACAGATTCATTTCCCCATGCATTCAATTCGTGCCTATTTTTCTCATCAGCTGGCAGCTCTGCCTTTTTTATACCATATATTGTCGAGTCATCGGCGAGTTGTCCCCGTTGTCGAGCGCGGCGGCGTCGTCTCGCGAACAAAGTGGCAATGATAGAAATGAGAATAATAGCCACAATAACGGGCACAACGACAGCCGGGACAATCACTCTAAGTCGAGGGTCCGTTGACCGAGGTGTTGTTGGAGTGGGAGTGGGAATGGGAGAAGAAGTGGAAGTAGAAGTCGAAGCCGAAGCCGAAGTTGACGTAGAAGCTGTAGTAGTGGAATCCCAAAATGAGTCGTTACCAACACTTTGGCAATAGGATATGAATTCGCCTAGGCTTGAAGAAGGTATATAGCTCGACGCGTTCCACAGATTTGCATCGACGCAACCATTACAGCTAGCGAAGTCGTTCTCGACTGTTGAATTATCGCAAACAGTGGGCGTCTTGCCCCCTGCCTCGATGTCGATAAGGATGTTGTCTGGAAAAGGTGGGCGAATTAGTGCTATATCCATAGTTCCATACTTTGTTCTTATTATAATTTCCCATGGGATATGATTTGATTTAGTTCAACTTTTCAAGTCCTTTCCGGTCTTCGCTAGCAAGGATTCCTTGAGAATAAAGTGAACATACTGCATTGTCTATAACAAAGAGCAGGGATCGAGAAATTATCCTGTCGTTGAAAAAGCGATCGGCTCAATAAGTCTTGCAGAGCGAACATTCTGCCAATTTCAGTGTTTTATTTGAAGTTTCTGCTCTTCTGTGTAAATATGCGAGCAGAAAATCTTGGATCGTGAAGGAATTGATGGCTAACATGAATGAGAAAAGATGTTCTGATATCGTCATAAGATTGGAACTGATGTTGAATTGACGAGAACGGCGATGTGCCTACAAAACTAGTAGGGAGCAAATATTATATCAACTCAGCTTAGATTAAGAAAATGTTCGGCGTTCAATTCAATATTTTTCAGCCTGAAACATTTTGGGGCTGAACTACAGGGTACCATCATATTTTGCACCCATCGCGGCGCTTGTAGAGGAGGTATCATGCAACTCTAGGCCAAATCACAATATTTGAGCTTCAGGTCTCCAGTAGGCATTCAGAAAACTGTCGATCGTCTCGTGACGGGATGTCGTGACGAGATCGACGGTTTTTCGAGTCTCCTGAGTGACCAGCGACAGAGAACAGAATCTTCGACGTCATGAAATACTTGCATTGTTCCTTTACTAGGTATATTGCAACTATTTATTGTGCATGCTTTCACTTTATTCATACGTACCTAGGTATACCAGACTGAAAACATTCTCAGTATGGCAGTTCAGATGACTAGTCTACCTGAGCATTCCCTTCACAGCCTTCGCCACACCCCGGACGCCAGCCTTGAGATTCACGAGCCTACGTATTCCTCGTGGAGAACTCTCTTGAACCTTGTAATACTCCATAGTTAAAGCAAGAGAAATCCTCCAAACATTCATTTTACTATGGTGGGTATCCTAGGTACCTAGGGCATATCTTGACAGTGGGTTTTCTTGCCCGTCGACGACGCCATGCACGTCCTGCTTGATCACCGTTGTGAATGGAGACTAAAGCGACAATAACCCGATATTGAGATAGATTCTTTCTTTTATGAAATTAGACCAGTCAGACCATAATGTTGAGTCTAGGGCTCGGGCTATCATGTATACCTAATGACAAAATGATAATCGTTTATCATCGTATACCTATGATACATTCATGGTGAACCCTGTGACGAATCTTGGAAAAGTCAAGTGGCAGAGCTTGCATGTGGAATAGACATTGATTCAGTTGTCCCTAATGTTGAACTTATAAATCCCCGGGTGTTCATACAAAATGGATTTTCGTACGATAAACAACAGCAGACGAAGGAGTTGTTTGTCTATATTGGGGGCATATCAATTATGACCTGAATGAACTGTATAAGTAAGACTCAATTTGAAAACTAATTACACATTTCGAACTGATATAATGTTGACCAAAATTGCCCTAATCGCAACGACCTTCCTTAAGTCGAAAACTCCTCCAAAATTCAAAGTACATAACCCATTTCAATCCCAAGCAAACAATTTCAATACCTTAGAATTAAACATGCTAGAATATCAATACAAAATTCGCCACGGGATCTACATCTCTCAACAAGTCATCGTCTCGGAAATTTCGACTGATAAGTCATATGATTGGTAGGAAATAATCCTATTCGATCTCTCTGATTGTAATTGATGTTAAACCCAAATTCTCTTCAGAAGGATTTGATGAATCGTTGTAGATGAAAAAATCTGTATAAACCCGACCATTTGTTGGATAGCTGTTCTTAGCAAGCCTGCTAAATCTAATACTTAGTCAGTACGAGAGGATCCAGAAGCCTAGTTCTTCTCATTGACGGATATTTAATTGCTTCAAACTTGTCCCTGGGAGAGATCTTTAAATGCTCTTTCTCCACAGCTTTACCGTTTCGTCTTCGGATGTCGACGCAACGACCTTTCCGTCTGGTGAGAACAAAATGTCTGTGACTCTGCGCGAATGGGCCCCAAGGGTCTCGATAAGATCCCAAGTGGCTGTTTCCCGGAGCATAATCGCATTGTCACTTGACGCGATGGACGCAAGTTGCCCATCCGGGGAGAAGTATATGACGGGTTTAAGCATTGAAAGATAATCAACCTTCCTCACGTGTTCTCCGGTCTGTATATTCCAAACATCCAGGCCAATAATTATCAGCCGCCCATCTGGAAAAAAGGCGAAACTCGGGCCGTCTTTGTAGGGCCCAAACGTCCTAATTGAATCCCCAGTCTTTGTACTCCAGACCCCGACACTCTTCGTGTTCTGTCCAACGAAATAGCGGGAGGCTACCAGTTGTCCGTCTGGGGAAAAGACAGCTGGAGAGGAGTGACTCCCAAATTCGATGATTTTATCTCCTGTCATCCCATCCCGGAGGAAGCCCACGTACTGACTCTCTCCAAGGGTCACCAGCCGTCCATCGGGAAGAAAGACGACTTCGGAAGCATAATAGTTATCGGTTACCTTCACTAAATCTCTAGTTTTTGCAGACCAGAGCCCGACTCCGCTAGTAGCTGATTTAAAGGCCACCAGCTGTCCATCTGGAGAGAAGGCCGCTCTACGGCTGCCAAAAAAGACTTCCACAAGGTTTCCGGTGCCTGTTTCCCAGAGTCTAATTGTGTTATCTGTAGATGTAGCTGCTAGCAGCTGTCCATCTGGGGAGAAGACGACTTCGTAGATAGAGGCTGAATGACCTTTGAGCGTCTTCACTAAATCACCAGTTTTCGTATCCCAAAGGCTGACCACCGTGGCGTCTGATGCAGAGCTTACTAGCTGTCCTTCTGGGGAAAAGACCACTCGATACCCATCAAACATCGTCACTAATGCACCAGTTTTAGTATTCCAGAGCCTGACAATCTTGCCCGATTCGGAAGCTAGCAACTGTCCATCTGGAGAAAAAACCGCTTTAATGTCCCAGCTCTTGTGACCCTTCAGAGTGTTCACGAGAACTCCACCACCATGTTTCCAAACTGTGATTGGATCCTCATGGTCCTCGGACGGCTGCGTGTGACCAGCTTTTTTGATGGATGGTGGGCCATCTTCTGTTGGCGGTTTAGTGGCACCCTTTTTTGGTATTTGGGGATAAGATTTTTGGCTGCCTTTATTCTCTGGCGACACAGCATTGTTGTCCATATAATCCTTACTGTCTTCGCTCTCATCAATGTCCTCATTTTATTGTCATTTTGTTTAAGAAACCGCAGCACTCTCTGATGGCCTGCCATCTCTGCTAATACAAATGCAGTATTCCCATCTCCATCTACCGCATAAATGTTGGCACGGCCTTCCACAAGCAACTGGACCATGGGCACATTTCCCAGAGCGGCGGCGTAGTGAAGGGCTCTCCGCCCGTTCTCATCAGATGCTTCAATATCTGCACCTTTACTGACCAACACTTGCGCCACCCTTATACGCTGAGACCGGACTGCCAACAACAATGCTGTAGAACCATCTTTGTCTGAGGAATCGATATCTGCATCGTGGTTCAATAGTAGTCGCACCAAATCAGCGTAGCCTTCCTGTGCTGCAAGGAGAAGGGGCGTCTGGAGATGCTCGTTTCTCACATGGACATAACCACCGTCTTGCAGCAGAGATCGCACTTGCATTTCGTTCCCATCGCGCCAGGCCTTAAGCAAATCGCAGTGCGACATCTTTGGAGGGAAGCTTTCCAGCCCAAAGTGGACAAGACTGCCTTCTTTTCGGGTGATGTGTTGCTTTCTATGGTACACAAGAATTTAATCTGGAAGAGCGTATGCTTCGATGCTGATCAGAAGAGCTCTTGTCTTGCCAGGAACCGTGAAATTACCCCGCCCTGCTCTACATCACATGATTTTGGAATGGTGTTGACTTATCCTGGTCCTAGGAAAGGGGGTGACTGGCTCAGCCCCGGAAACTAATGCAAGATGGAACACCTTCTCAGGCCCCTTCGCGTGAACTTTGGCTCAAGTGCTGCCTTGCTGAGCAATGTTTATCCCCGTAAAAGGCCTTATAGAACAGCTTAACGTTATAACTCTCTATGATTCCCTTTAAAAAATATTAAATGGATTATATATTCTCGCAATTTATTTAGAGTTGGGGTTTAGGAGGGTTTGGGTTAGTATTAGCAAGGGTTTAGGTTAGCTTTAGAGAGGTTTGGGTTAGGTTTAGATAGTTAGAGGACTTAGGAATGATTTTTAGTATACAGTTAGAAGTAGGTATCACTAATTATTAAAGGGGCCATTAGGTATTGGATAAACCAAGAGACAGGTCAGTGGGATCAATTGATTATCTAGACAGCGCGAATTCGGTAGTCTCGCTTATTTCGAGAGCTTATTCTCGGTGTAGATTCTTAGAGCTAACTAGTTGATACGTACCTAGTTGGCTTGCCACCATTCTAGTTGAGTGAGTACGACGTAAACGACAGAAGCATGGTGCCTAAATCCAGAACGCTAATCCGTGCCCAGCAAACATGACTAGGCTGTATCTTTTAAGCGATGGCTGCGATGCAATGAGGTGCATGGTTAGTGTTCAGACCCTATGCTAACTAGTCACTGCAGCTAAGGGATAGATCCAAAGTTCATGTGCGACGTTAGAACCGACAGATCTCCGTGCGAATCAGATTCGACAGGTATGTCTTGACCTGCTCGCGGACGGAATGAAGATTAGTGAGTAACAAGCGCTAAATAATGACTGGTGAGTTGGGTTGATGAGCTGTTGGGTAAGTACTAAGTGGTGAGAACTGCACCAGTGGGATGATGATCAGCTGAGTGATAATGCACCCTCAAGCTCATATTCTTACGTACTCCCTCGGTAAAATGCGAACAATTCTCATACAGAGGACGTAATTGTGAAGAAATGTCGATTCCAAAACACTCCTATCCAGTGTCAAGAGTGACAGGTCGAAAAGTGTTCACGTGTACGTATATGCGTACAGAAAAGCTAAAAGATCAGTCTCCTCGGAACAAAGCGACGGACAAGTCTAGATCTGGCACGGTAGCTTAGCTCTCTATTGGCTGGAATTGTGTGCCTGTTCCAGCAACTAGGATGGGGCGGGTTCGGTGGAAATTCCATGTCTTTGGCTGGATCTGTGGGGTTGTCAACACTGACTCAACAGGGAATTTAATACGTACTTGACTAACTCACTCGGGATGGGAATCTCGATCAGGTTTGCTTCAAATGCAGGTTACTGCCCTCCCGGGTCAGTGCCCTGAATGGTCAGTACTCTGTCGACAAGCACCAATGTACTTCCGAGAAGTCTGGGAATAACGCTTAAGCAGGTGGTCAGTAAACTAAGTCTGAACCCAAGCATCTACCTAGGTAGATACCACCTTTGGTATCCGACAGACCATCGTTTATATTTCCAGCCAGTCAACCTTGAATATTGTTGGTCCGGGGTTAAATATACGCCGTTAGGGCACAAAACGTGGTCAGCCGTTGATAGCTGATTTCAGCCCTCCAGAGCGGTCCAGATCGTTTCTACAAGGACTCGCTGCAGTTATTAATAGAGTGGTCGCTGCATTGAAAATTCTTGATGGATTTGGGATTTTGATTTTCCCAATCCTGATCGCCGATTGTGATGGTGCACGCTGCGAACCCATCCTGGATGTATTTTCCGGACCAGTGCGGTTGTTGGATGGCTTGAATCAATCAATCGGTAAACATTCGGTATGGGCCTAGCGGAAAGAATCTTGAGATCAGCCCGTCTTGTGGAACCCGGACAAGTTACGGAGCAGATAAATTCGTTCATAACAGCCGATTCGCGGGGACTTGCCATACTCAAATGCCAACGCCGAGTAAAATGCGAACTATCTCGAGCTAATATCATAGCTTATTTCGCCTCCGCCTTAGAATCTCGTTGGAATATGGTTCCTTTATTAGCTCGAATCACCATCCTCACAATGTGAGATGCAGATGTCTCGGATTCCACGCCTGCCCTTTTAACTAGTGTGGAAAAATTCAACACCTTGTGAAATTGTTGAATCCCTCCAATACTGAGGTGTCCTCGTGCTCACATGCAATTGAAGTAGCAATTGGGGGCAAGGTATAAAATGGCCTCCTAATCCTCCGCCGGTGGCAAACTGTTATTACTTCACTTGAAAAAGTCTTTCGCCTTCCCAGAATCTAGATCCGTCTTGCATCAACCGTAAGAGAAATGTCGGAGCCGAATATCGCCAGATCATTGGCACCTGCGCCTCCTGGCTTCCAGCGCAGGCCGAATGCAGAGCCACCCAGACAGCGAAAGAACATATCAACCGCTTGTACTGCTTGCAAAGCCCGAAAGTGGAAGGTCGTCATTGTTCCTTTTTCATATCCCGAATACAACAGCTAATATGGCTCCTAGTAAACAGTGCACCGGAACAGTTCCGTGTAACAATTGCGTTCGGAGCAACACTGAATGCATTATAGACGAGTCGAACGATAATCGTCGTCGGCTTGCCCTGAAACGCAAGCTGGAAGATCTCACTGAAGATAAGAAGTTGCTCGTCCAACTGGTCGAGACTCTTCGCTCCAGTTCCAACGAACATGTTGTGCGACTTTTGGACCTTATCCGGAACAAAAAGGGGACTTTGGACGAGATAAAAGCCTATCTCGATGGGAGAGTAACCGACAGTGAAATTGAAATGACCCCCGAGTTGCAGGAAGTCCATGATCACCTCGAGGCAAGAGCGAGCAGGAGGTCTAGCCGTCGTCTGCTGGATGTCACATGGCTCTCGAATATTCCGGTGGTTGAGGTCCCAGCTCACCCGTGGACAACGGTCACGGACGATGATGGTCTAGTATCGTTTTTGATTTCTCTCTGGCTGACATGGAGTCACCCATTTTGCAACTGGATCGACCGTGATTTGTTCATTCGAGATATGCGGTCGAAGGACATAAATTCAACTTTTTGCTCTCCATTCTTGGTGAACAGTATCCTGGCCAAGGCATCGGTGAGTGAAAAAGAACCAACCATGACAAATATGAAATAATAATGGCGCAGTTCTACTGCGACTACCCCGAGGTGTTTGAAGATGCAAATGACCCAGAATCCAGGGGTATGCACTTCTACAGGGAAGCAAAGCAGCAGTTCGAACAGGAAGACGCAAGAATCACTATTCCCACACTTCAAGGATATGCCACCTTACTGACAAGGTATGTCCCTTGTTTTTTGTTTTTCTTCTTTCTTTTTTCCCCGTCAAATTTGCTAACGCGAGTAGCATGGCTTTGATCGGCAAAGACCGACTTGTTTGGCTATCGCTTGGCCAGTTAGGACGAATGGTAGCCGATATCTCCTCATCAAACGTACCTATGCAGATACATAGTGATGAAAATAAGCGTGCTGAAGGAAGAGCCATTGATAACACAATTTGGGGAGTGTACAATCTTACTGCGTCTGACCACCTTTCAACATCAACTTTCAAGAACTCCGTGTCGCGAGAAAGGATTGTTTACTGAGACTTTTGCAGAATGTTTTCGACCATATTCATGAAACCCCTTGACCAGAAGAAACCCCTGAGATCTCGTTTACCCTCTGACCACGATGATGACGATGCTGCTGAGGTGGCATGGAGTCCATATCCTCGTCATGGTGATGACCAGCCGTCTCATCTTCCATGTGTCTTTAACAGCCTTAGTAAACTCAATGAGTTGAATGTTGAAGCCACCAGACGGCTCTATAAAGACGAATCACGAAAGGCGATGTCTCGACCAGATATGGAGACTGTCATCAGTTCCATGTTTCCGCGGTTACAGGCTTGGTATATCGACTTGCCCAAATGCATTCAGGAAGGACAATCGGCGGTTCCTCATATTCTAGTTTTGCAGTAAGTTAGTCCCATGGTCAGTCTTTTAATCCCTTGACTTACAGTTTCTGCAGCATGTATTACCATGCTACGATCATGGTTTTGTTTGGACTGCTCAAGACGTCATATCGGTATCCATCGCGTCCAATGATCATCACACCGCATGAGGCACGGGAAACTTGTGTAGAGTCAGCGCTGCAGGTTGCTCAAATGATTCGACTCTATCGCTCGAAATGGGGTATTGAGTTCATATCCGGCACAGCAGTCTACTGGGTATCGATCGCCTTGTTCGTGCTGCTCGATGAGCTAGAAAATCCGTCTAATCGGCGAGCATTCATCGACCTCTGGTCCATGGCAAAAGTCCTTTCGAAACAATGGTTCCTGATGAAGGGAATTTTGCGAATGCTTCAGATCACGGCAAGACAGATGCGCATCAGTCTGCCACCGGAGACAGAGCCGTTGCTGCAGGATTTCGAGACGAATATGTGGCGCCAGGAGAGTGGCCGCAGACGGCTGAGCAGCGCCTTTCCCAATTTTTCGTTGTTGTTTCAGCGCGTGACGGGAGTGGGAGGCGGGTTGCACGACCCGATTGACTTGGACGAGTATTTGGAGAAGTTGGATGAAGTTTCGAAGTTGAACGATTTGTCGAGGTTGGAGATTGTGCATGACCGCCCGGCTGCTCCTTCCTGAGTTGGCCGTGACAGCCAGGTCGCACCTTCCCAGAACGATTGCATGATCACCTGACTTACGTTCACTCAGCGTGCTATTCTTGTTTTCTTATTCCTATCACAATCCTCTAAATTGAAAGCTGGTTTCGACGGCGCGCCTCTGACATGTGTCAACATACTACACTTTTTTACAATATACGACCCTCGCTGTCATCTAGATAAGGATCATACGTAGGGGCTGAGAGATGTCTTGAATTTGGCTAATCAAGAAGCTTGTACTTACCAGCCCTATAATCACCACTATTCAGCGGCCCGGGATACCAGAAAGGATGGCTTCGCAGATCCATAGGTGGAACCCTTCATGTTGCTCGATCCATTCTGTGCAGTAATGATGCCAGTCCCAACCTCTTGCTGTTTAGAGACCGGAGCCTATCTTATGCGGCAACTAGGCCATGTCAGGGGTCCACGAGTCGGCGCCGCATAAGCTTATGCGTTTCCGTGAGATTCGTAATTTATCTCGAAACTAGAATGAAAGAAACTACAAATATTTTCTCACCCACCTGTAGAGGTATGGATGAATTCACTGAAAGCATCATCGGTCTAGCACCCCATGGTTCCAGCCAATCTACAGGGGCTAGTATTGCAAAAAGTGAGTATGTAGCACGATTATAATTGTCCGGAAGTAGGACATTTAGTGTACGGTACCTGTCAGGTTACAAAACATACCGAAAAGGTACATTCGTACTGTAAGTACATTTTTATTACCAGTACCTGTATCAAGCCTGTAACCAACAACGAGCCGAAATCCCGCCTTGCCTGACCTTCGCTGTCGCAATCACCCAGCTTCTTAAGTCTTTTTTTTTTGCTTCATCTATCTCATCATCGCATCTTCTCAAGCATATCATTCCAATGAACTCACAATTCCCAGATGTCGCGCCTAACGTCCAATCTTCTCCAGTCAACAAAACCATGACCAAAGTGTCTGAAGGGTTATCAGAGAGACCCTACCAGCACATCCGTAGCTGTCTATTTTGTCGATCTCGCAAAGTAAAATGTGATCGTCAGAAGCCGTGCGCCCACTGTCTGCGTACAGGGGCAGAATGCGTCTACCCATCAGGCCCAGGTCGAGCTCCAAAGCGACCACGTCGACAATTTGACAAGCGTATACTCGACCGGTTGGCAGATCTCGAGGCGCTGGTGAGACGCCTGGACAGTACTGAGGCGAACGGCCAGCTAGCACGGGAAACCCCTGTCGACTCGGCATCAGAACCGGAAGATCAATCGAGCCAGATAGAACAGCAGTTCGGTCGGCTTGTGATCGACAACACGCGCAGTTGCTATGTGAGCAATATTTTATGGGCAAGCTTAGGCGATGAGGTGCGTTTCCACGTTTAATGCCATGTAGTAAGCCATTGCCTGACTTGTAAAGATCGAAGAGCTGCGGGATTTGCTATACGAGCCAGCGTCAGACGAAGACTCCGAAGCGGCCACGGTCTCGTCGTCCGATACCACGACCTCGCTCGGCTGCAATGCAGCAATAATGGGATTTCAAGCGCTCGCGCAGTCGTTGCGGGCGTACCATCCACCGCTATCCCAATCAGTGGCACTCTTTGAGATATTCAAACACAGTGTCGCTCCACTGGTGCACATCTTCCACATGCCAACTCTGATCGCATCTTATTGGGATGCTGTGGCATCGCCTGAATCTTTGGACCGCAACACCGAGGCATTGCTATTCGCTATCTATTACTCAACCGTGATCAGTATGGAGTCAAAACAATGCGAAGAGGTACTAGGCTTCTCGCGAGCAGCAGCAGTCAAACATTACCAATTCGCAGTGGAGCAGGCCATGGCTTGCGCCAATCTCCTAAACACTCAGAGTGTGGTGTTAATCCAAGCTGTAGTTCTGTTTTTATCAGCATTGCGCAATGAGGATGCCTCTCGTACCGCCTGGTCTATGACCGCGCTCATCTTCCACATTGCGCAAGCCATGGGCCTTCACAGAGACGGAGCCTCATTTGGCCTTCGCCCGCTGGAGACCGAGATACGGCGACGTCTTTGGTGGCATATATGCTTGCTAGATATCCGATCATCTGAATATCACGGCTGCGAGCCCATTGTGCACGAGTCCATGTTTGATACCCGGATGCCGCTGAATATCAACGACAGCGATCTGACGCCTGACATGACTGTACCTCCTGCCGAGCGGGAAGAATCCACAGAGATGACCTTTTGCCTGATTCGATGCGAAGCCATGCGAATTGTGTGGAAAACTGGTTATGTACCACCCGCCATGCGACGAGCTGGTCAACCAACAGCGGGACTGTCCCTTGCTGAACGTGCTTCTCTAGCAAAAGATCTCCAGCAACGGCTGCAGGAGCGCTATCTCAAGCACTGCGATACCTCGCGCCCCTTTTTCCAGGCCTGTGTGACTGTCGCGCGCCTGATCATCGCTCGGAATTGGCTAGTTATCTACTATCCACATCGACAGAAAGATGATCATGGGAAAATTTTGCCGAGTAGTCCAATTCGAGACCAGCTTTTCGCCGTTTCGATCAAGGTTCTCGAGCTGTCGTATGAATTGCTCACTAGTCCTGCCCTTGCGCAGTGGACATGGCACTCGATGACGCACGTTAAATGGCATGCAGCGGCCATTGTACTGTCGGAAATCTGCTTGCGTCCTCCGTCGCAGGACTGTGATCGTGCATGGGAGTATACCCAAACCTTATACAATCACTGGAAGACGAAAGAGAGTAAAGGTAATCTCTGGCGTCCCATCAATCGACTAATGGCCAAGGCACAATACGTACGTGAGATGCAACAGAAAAAGTCCTCCCTCTGGCGAGTAGCCGAGGCAACCCGGCCGTCTGCGAGTGATACTTCAATAAATGACACCACTGCACACCTCATTGATGGAAACGGAGCTCTGTCGAATGAATCGCTCGAACCGTTTCTGGACAATTTGGACAAGCTCGATTGGCCTGATCTAGGTCTAGATTATACATACCCTTTAGGCACCGACTACACCATGCCGAATTTTGATGGGAGCCCTATGGACATGGAGTTTGGAATTATGCCATGAGACAAGTATACCTCCGGAATTGCCATTCACGAATTCGGGTAGAACAAGTCTCTTCACATTATTAGTATTCGTGTTGTTATCTCTATTATCTTCATTCTCTTTGCTAGATGTAGTGTAACTCGCATCTACTGACATGCTACCATCTAACCCCTTTCAACATGTATCAAGCGAAACTGAAACCTGTTCTTCCGAGCAGAGCCCAACGAGGCTTTTGAACTCACTATTCATTTAGTCTGGCGTTGTAATTTAGTCTTGAGTATATTGTCTAGCGTTGTTCACAAGGCACATCGACAATCCGTTCTAAAGAGTCGATCTTTTACGGGTCTAGGCAGGTAATAATCTCAACTGGAGTGTCCCGATGCCTCCGAGGTATCACACCCTGTGCAGTTTGCGCACTTGGAATAAGATGACATTTATGTATTGCAAATCACGCTCTCATAACTGTACCTACCCATGCGAACGAATTGTTCCGGCCTCATCGGTAATCGTGCCGAGCGCATAAGCTTATGCGAGACTCCGACCCCGAAGGACCCCCCTTTAGAATCTCAAGTTCGATGTACTTCCTCGTTGGAGTGAACGAATCCGCGATCAGGTTGAGCCTTCTTGGTGGCATCGTTGTCGGCGCGGTGCACTGGAGGGCCGATGGACTACTTATGCGCATAGGGGGCTTCCGGCCAACAGAGTCTCTTATGATCTCCATAGGATCACGTATTTCACTCTATTTATTTTAATTTCCTTATATATTGCCAGCTTTCCACCTTTGAATTGATTCATCCCCCTTTTACCAATACACCTTTGCAAACGTCCTGCTCAAGCCCATCATGTCAGCCCCCCAGACAGTGGAAATGCTACCAGTCACCGAACAGAAGGATATAGAAAACCAGTCAAAGAACTCAAACCCAAAACGTCTGAACCATCCACTCCTCTACGACGCGACACCGCCCACAGTTCTGGTTGACTTCGATGGCAATGATGACCCTTACCTGCCAATGAACTGGCCATTCTGGAAGAAAGTCCGCACAACGTTTCTGTATGGATTCACCACCTGTTGGATCACATTTGCATCTGCTGTCTATTCTGCGGCACTGGGACAAGTGTCGAAGGAGTTTGAGGTTAGCACGGAAGTCGCAGCATCTGGGGTGAGTCTGATTGTGTTTGGGTTTGGACTGGGGCCCCTGATTTGGGCGCCGCTCAGTGAGGTATATGGGCGAAAATGGGTCGTTATAGTGGTATGTCTCTACAATATAGCGAGATCTCGGGAAATTGGCTAATGATGGATGCCTAGCCGTACTTTATTGCAGCCATATTTTCCTTTGGAACAGCAACAGCAAAAGACATACAAACTGTCCTCATCACTCGATTCTTCACTGGCCTATTTGGCAGCGCCCCCGTGACAAATACAGGCGGTGTCCTGGCGGACATATGGCCTCCTCAACAGCGCGGCATCGCCGTCGTGGGTTATGCCATCACTATCGTCGGCGGACCAACACTTGGACCCATCATTGGAGGTGCCCTTACCTCAAGCTACTTGGGCTGGAGATGGACCGAGTACTTGACAGGCATCATTATGATGGCACAACTTGTCTTGGATGTTTGTTTTCTAGATGAAAGTTTTCCTCCTGTCTTGCTTGCGTATAAAGCTCGTCGGTTGCGCTTCGAAGGGAAGAATTTTGCGTTGCATGCCAAGGTACGTACCTTCAACCAGTAACTACCTGAAGAAGTGTGTATCTGACCTTGTGTAGCAAGAAGAGTGGGATCTCTCAATCAAGGAGCTTTCGCAGAAATACCTTGTCCGCCCTCTTCAAATGTTGGGGACACCCATTTGCTTCTTGATGAGCCTCTACGCGTCGTTTGTTTATGGTGAGTACGTCTATGTTGGGCGAATTAGATCAGTTGACCCATGACCCATGAACTAATTCGACATAGGTATCCTCTACGCAAACCTCGAAGCCTTCTCGCTCGAATTCCAGGAGATCCGTCGCTGGGGACCTGTCGTTGGCAACCTCCCCTTCATCGCCCTTTTGGTCGGCATTTTCTTCGCTGCAGCGGTCAACATCTACAACAATAAATACTACTTTGAGACGTTCAAGGCCAATGGCAACAGGGCCGTTCCCGAGGCGAGGTTACCGCCCATGATGATTGGAGGATTTGCTTTTACGGCTGGTCTGTTTATATTTGGATGTGAGTGTAATTGATCTGAACGTACTTTTATCGACCGTGGGGGGAGACTGACTGACTGACTGACCAAGGGACATCCTCACCACACATCAACCCCTGGCCCTCAATCATCGGCATTTCCCTAACCGGCTTCGGATTCACAACCATTTTCCAAGCGGCTCTCAACTACTTAGTTGACACATTTACGCGCTTCAGTGCCAGTGCCGTCGCGGCCAACACCTTTCTTAGGTCAATGACGGCAGGCGCTTTCCCGCTGTTTGTGCTGCCCATGTATCGCAACATTGGTGTCGATTGGGGCACAACGGTTTTTGGCTGTTTTGCGGCTGTTTTGATCCCGGTGCCGTTTCTGTTTTTTGTATGGGGGAGGGAGATTCGTGCGAGAGGGAAGTGGAGTAAACATACGGTATAATTTCTAATTACTGCTGAAGATATGGAGTGATAGAGATATTGCAAGCTTGGTAAAGTGGCTGGAGGTAACTTGCAGGTTATTTTAGAAGTAGTCAAGGTTTAGAATACTATAATTGTTAAATTCTCATCGGCTAAGAATACCTAGGTAGTTAGAATACAGATCGATCATATGCAGGTGCCTCGAACTCTCCATCCTTACTGGTGCGGAGAATTTATGATGGCAGCATCCACCATATCCATGGATAGGTTTGTCTGAGCGCTCTGGCTTAGTATCGGCCTGTGAGGCCACCATTCCACGCAACCACATGTCTAAAATTATCCTCGTTTCCAAGGAAAAGGTTGTTCAGATACTGACGTATGTGTAGAGAGGCTCGGCGTTTATTCCACTATCCAGAATGGCGGGATATGACCAAAACGCCGCTGTTGCCTCCCAAGGCGCCTTCAATTTCTGTTCACCGACGCCATTCCAGTGTTTGATAAGGTCTGTCCTCCTCCCATCACGTTTATGGAAGGACCATTGTGCCTGATTATTTCTAATTCGTGGCTGTTGATTGGCGGAAGACATTCTTCTAGAAGCCCTCCACAGACAGCGCATTTGATTGGCTCCGTCGATACAGCCGACAAATCCGACAAGAATAAAAGATGCCAAGAAGCAGACAAGAAATGCTTACTTACGCCAGATTGCAGAACAGTGAATTCTTCTAAGTTTGCATACTACTGTAGTACCCGCAGATCTGCTGAAGAGACTTTGGGCGTTACAGGCCGGCCTCTATGTAGTACCTATGTAGTATGTTCAGTGGTGTAGCCTCAATATGGACGACTACAGGAATTTTCTTTCCGTTTTTGTGTTTGCATTTGGCGAAATCAAAACATTAACAATCTATCGTCGACAAGGGCATACTCGATAGACACGTGCATTGTATATATTAATATATTTAATATATGTAGTGCCATAGAAGAGATGAACGTTCCATCTAGACCCACATAGACCAATTACTTTAAATGCGCCAGCCCGCCAATCATCGCCCGGCTTCAGACCACGCTGCCTTATGCCCCTGTTATGTTCAACTTGTGTGTGTAGCAGATTGCCAGATCAGGCTGGCCTGAGGAATGAGGCCGGAGCTTGGCAATGCTTGCAAAATCAATCCACTTGCTTGATTAGAAACAATTGACCAATTGGCAATTGCACCTAAATTAATGTAAGCTGGTGCGGGCATAACCGACAGCGCACGTGTACGATTCGCGATGGTTGAGATGCGCAACATTGCGTCGGAAGACGGAACACGCGGGAGGAACTGCGAGAATAAAACAGGCAGGTTAATTTCCCAGCGGCGGAGACTTGGTGCAAATCGAGTCAGAACCAGAGGATTCAGGATTCACAGGGAAGCGCATCGCGGCTGTCCCTTGCTCAATCCCACGTGGGCGTCGAGACTGCCAGGTCAGGAAGGTGACGACCTGCAGCTCGCAATTATAAGATGACCGTTGGCGCCGTTGGAATTGTTGACTTCTTTTTTCTCTCGTTGTCCTCAATCACCACCACAACTCCAAGACCAAGTTCACCATGAAGTCCGGTATTGCTGCTGCCGCCGTTGCTGGCCTTTTGGCCACCTCGGCTTTGGCCACTCCTACCTCCACTCACTCCAACTGGCATGGCAGTGACTCTAGCAACAAGCAGACGTCCACTCCCTTCGGCTACAAGGCCGGCTCCAAGCAGTCCGTCGACAACATGAAGAAGCAGATCAAGAACGTTGTCTGGATCTTGCTCGAGAACCGTTCCTTCGACAACATCCTCGGTGGTGTCCGTGGTCGCGGTATCGACAACCCTACCAACAACGGTGACTACTGCATCCCCCAGAACATCAGCGACCCCACCGGCAAGCAGTGGTGCACTGGCAACAAGAACTTGGACTCCGTCACCAACGACCCTGACCACTCCGTCACTGGTAACAACTTCCAGTTCTTTGGCCAGTACGCTCCCAGCAACGCCGATATTGCTGATGGCAAGCTCAACGCTACTCAGCAGGGTTTCGTTGAGAAGCAGATCATCCGCTACCCCAAGATTACCCCTGACCTTGCTGCTGAGGAAGTCATGGGTTACTATACCGAGGAGCAGATCCCTGTCCTTGTCAACTTGATTGACGAGTTCGTCACCTTCAACTACTGGTTCTCTTGCGTTCCTGGAGTAAGTCTTCTCACCTTTTTAAACATTTATTCCTACGGTGCTTATGCTAACTAACGATCAGCCTACCAACCCCAACCGTCTCTGTGCCGTTTCCGGTACCGCTGACGGTCACGGAAAGAACGACAAGTCCTTCGATGTCTCCGCCATCGAGATCAACAGCATCTTCCAGGAGGCTTCTTCCAAGAACATCAGCTGGCTCAACTACGACGGCACCAACGGTGCTTTCCTCCCCGACAGCTTGTTCTTCGACTGGACTGCCAAGAACGCGCCTTCCAACGTCGTCCCCATTGAGAACTTCTTCCAGGATGCTTACTTGGGTCAACTCCCCCAATTGTCTTACCTCAACCCTTCTTGCTGTGGCGCCAACACCAACTCCATGCACCCCAACGGTAACGTCTCCTATGGTGAGATCTTCGTCAAGCAGATCTACGAGGCTATGCGCAACGGTCCCCAGTGGGAAGAATCTCTCCTCCTCTTGACCTACGATGAGACGGGTGGTTTCTTCGACCACGTTCCTTCCCCCGCCGCTGTCCGCCCGGATAACAAGACCTACACCGAGACCGCCGTCAACGGCCAGAACTACACTCTCACCTACGACCGTTACGGTGGCCGTATGCCTACTTTCTTGATCTCCCCTTACACCCCTTGGGGACACGTCGAGAACTACGGTATCAACCCTGCCACGGGAAACCCTGAGCCTTACAGTGCCACCTCTGTGCTCAAGACTCTTGGCTTGCTTTGGGATTTGGAGGACTTTACTCCTCGTGTCGCCAACTCTCCTTCTTTCGACCACTTGCTTGGACCTGCTGTGCAGTGGAAGACTCCTCAGTTGCCTGTTCCCAAGACTTTCTAAGCTTTCTAACCTCTTCTATGTTCGCTTGAACATGTCCGAGGAAATCAAAGAATAGAAATACTGTTTATATGATCTGCTCAGGTCATTTGACCGAAGAAGAAGTCTTGATTTATGATTTTAATGTTTATATTCATTTCACAAACTTATCAAATTATTCAATTCAAATTGATGCTATCTCAACCTTCCTTCAGTTAGGGCTAGACAACCAAGACAAGATCTGATCACCGACGTCATCCACCCCACTCGCGTCAAAGGGTCAAAAAGATTGAATGACGTTTCTTTTCTAGCTATCCCTTCAGAAGATATAACATCAGAAAATATCCAATTGACCTCAATTACCTAGGTACGCTCAATGACCATATCGCCTTCTTTGTGATAATGCGACACCTTGAAAGCAACTACGTATATGCATTCATCCATCCTCAACTCCAACCTCCGCAAGGGGCTCCCACTAACCAATCATGTCTACATCCACCACCACAACGACGACACAACAAACCTTTGGAAGCAATAAAACCAGCGAAACCAGCAAGAGCAAAGTCCACAACTTCGCCCAACAAGCCCAAAAACTGTCCCTCAACGGCGGCAGCGGCAGCGGCAGCGGCAAAGATGAGCACAAACAAGAAGAAAATGTAGCCATCGCGGCTCGATTCGTGACGCCGCGGGACGCGATTATTGAGACCGTGGAGGGGGAGAGATTACCCGCTGTCCCTGTGGAAGAAGCGCGGAAATTGAATCGGTTACGGGATGAGGTTATCGACGATAGCCATGAAGATGAATCAGGGAAACTGGAGCTTGGCGGAACTGGTGATGGCGATGGAATTGAGATGAAACAGCTTAGCTCCGGGGAAAAGGAAAGAAGAAGAGAAGAATCGCCAGAAGGACATGGCGGACCGCTGGAATATGCGAAACCGCCTGCGCATACGCATCCGTTGTTTCCGCCGTTGCCGCTTTATGGGCCTCCGTCGGTATTGCGGACGTTGCAGTGTCAGACGTTTAGGGTTGTGTCGTTTTGGCTTTCGCTTTTGTTTTTGGGGGTTATAATCATTGGGTCGTGCGTTAATGAGGTCAGGCCTGGATCTAGGAAAATCTGGGCGAGGATTAGGGGGAAGAATCCGGATGTTGAGAGACCATTCTACAAGGAGGAAATGGAACGGGCGTCCATAAGACGAGAAACCGCGAAGAGATGGGAACGCAGACAACACATTACACGTCCCGCCGAAATGAAAATTGCGAAAGAACAAGGAAGGATAATCAATGCCGAGGACCCGGATTCGGATTTTGAGTACCCGCCCCTAGAAGGCGGATACGATCCTGTCGTTTGCGATGTTGGGTACTATGCGAGACGGGTAGGGTTGGATGTTGAGACGTTCAAGGTACAGACAGAAGACGGGTTTATACTCACGTTGTGGCATGTATACAATCCGAATGAGTATACGCCGTTACCCGAAAGTGAGCATGGGTTTCGGCAACCGGATGTATTCTATGATCGAAAAACGAAGGATTTCTCACACAAAAATCGTCGCTATCCGGTGCTGTTGATACATGGTTTGCTTCAAAGTTCGGGCGCTTATTGCGTCAATGACGACGACAGTCTTGCGTTTTTCCTGTGCAAGGCTGGATACGATGTTTGGCTGGGGAATAATAGATGCGGTTTTGAGCCGCAACACAAGACGCTGAAATATTCTGATCCACGGATGTGGTGCTGGAATATTCGTCATATGGGTGTTCTGGATCTTCCTGCATTCATCTCGAGGGTACTCTACGAAACTGGCTTCGAGAAACTAGGTCTCATCTGCCACAGTCAAGGTACCACCGAGGCAATGGTCGCTCTAGCAGAAGACCAACGACCCGACCTCGGCGAACGAATCTCCGTATTCTGTGGCCTGGCACCGGCTGCATACGCCGGTCCATTGATCAAAAAGGCTTATTTCCGATTTATGCGGATGATATCCCCAAGCGCGTTTCGATTGTTCTTCGGTATTCATTCTTTTATCCCGTTGATGATGACGATGCACAATCTCCTCCCGTCGCGTTTGTACGGCGCCTTAGGGTATCAGATATTCTCATACCTCTTCGACTGGAGCGATAAACGCTGGGACCGCGGCCTGCGCGACCGCATGTTTCAATTCTCGCCTGTATATGTTAGTGCAGAGAGTATGCGCTGGTGGCTCGGTAGCGACGGCTTCGCGGCTCAGAAATGCATCCTCTCCACCGAAGAGCAAGGCCTGCGCGAAGACGAGGAGGATCGCGAATTCGACGAGAACAATGACCAACCAGATAGTACCGCAGAGCTTACCACCACACCATCAGAGGATAAGAAACAATCAGCCTGGTACGGCCCTAAGACGCCCCCCTTCGCGTTCTGGGTTGCGGGTTCAGATGGTCTGGTCGATGGACGGCGATTGTTACGCAGGATACGGAACGGGAGAGAACCGCACGTCAGGCTTGTGCATGAGAAGATTATTGAGGGGTATGAGCATTTGGATGTTTTGTGGGCTATGGATGCGATTGAGCAGGTTGGCAAGGAGGTTGCGGAGGTTGTGTGGAAGACTATATCAGAGGAAGAGAAGGGGAGGTGTAGGGTGCCGAAGTTTTGATATTTCTTTTCTGTGTCTCTCGTGGCGTATCGGGTTTTATATGCAGTATACCGTGTATATATGGATGATCTTTTGGCGAAGAGTTGCTTTGTGTTTTATTTGCATAGCGTTGGACATTTCGTTGTACTTATAACTCGTGGTATAGATACCTAGCTTTGACATACATTATTCATAACATTGCGAAATGGTTGATATCATCCCTCTAATGCATCCAGCCTCCACGAGAATTACACGGGGCCCTGCATACAGCACGACTATCAAAGGGTCAAAAAGTCCCAAACAGCACCAGCATGCACTTTCGTAACATGCAAAAATTCCGATATCGAGGCCGACTCATTTACGGATGCCACTTTCTACTGTCAGCGATCCACAATTTAACCAAAGTTTTCAAAGGAGAGGTACTCACTCGTCAAAGGACTACACCCATACACAAAAGCCGGTACACCAGCATATCTGTAATGCTTACAATCCGTAGCACCCATCGACGGAATCGCCAGCGGTCTGATCCTTCCTTCACCTGTCAGGTTCGAGGTAAGTGATTCAGCGTTATCAGCCAGTAGACCGACCATCGGGTGACTAGGCGACGAGTAACTAAACGGATTACTAGCCGCCTGATGCACGTCAATCTCAATCGTCGCCGCCGCAGGCGCATACTTCGGAATAATTGACCGATGAATCAAATCCAGAACTTGCTCTTGCAGCAAGCCGACAGGCATCCTAATATCAAGCTCAAACGTGCATGTGTCAGGGATCATATTAATTTTCACGCCGCCATTGATTGTGCCTACGTTCACAGTTGGTCGGAGGATTATCTCGGATGTCCCTGCGCCCATCGTCTCGTCGATTAGTTCCCTGACTTCGGGTTTGGCAACTTGATCAACAAGTTCCTGCGGCACGTCCACCTCCATCCCTTCCACGGCCTCAATAACATCCGCAATGAATTTTAGGGCTGTCCGAATAGCCCCCTTACTCAAATTCAGATACGCCCCATGCGCCCCCTTCGTTCGGCAAGTGCACGTAATCCTCAACGTCCCCTTTTCACTGAATCGGATCGTTTTGCATCCCGCCGGTTCGGCGCTGAGCATTACATCTCCGCCCCATCGCTCTATGTCTTGCTGGAGAAGGTATTTTGTGCCCCATTGGCCGCCCGTTTCTTCATCTGAGACGGCGCAGAGGGAGACGCTGCCTTTTAAATTCTCTCTGTTTTGGTAGAGATGTGTGTAGGCGAGGACCAAAGAGGCGGTGCCGGATTTCATATCTACCACGCCTCGGCCATGGATGCGGTTTTCGATTATATCGCCGGACCAGGGATCTCGGTCCCAGTTGTCGTGCGTGTCCTCGGCGACCGGGAAGACGTCTATGTGTCCGTTCAACGCGACCCTGCGACCGGGACCAAGGCCGCCTTGAAATGAGCTGACGATGTTGGGTGCGCCGGGTTGTGGTGAGATGATTTCGAAGGGGATTCTTTTGCTACTGAGAAAAGAGGTGATTATTGCTGCGGCGGCGGCGGTTTGGCCTGGTGGGTTGGGGGAAGGGGCGCGGACGAAGGATTGGAGGAATGAGATTTGGATATCTTTGGTGGCGTCTAGGGCCTGCTGCATTAGGGTTTTGGGATCCATGATTTTCTTCTGGTTTGACGTGATTGTGACTGATTGATTGAGACCGCGGAGGGCAGGAAAGATATTCGGGTTTCTGTTAAATCGCCGAATTTGAAAAGGAATTGGTGTTGGCGTTGAGACTCTTGTTTATATCTGGCTTATCTCGCTGATCACTGACTATACTTACTAGTAGGCAAGTTCGATGTAGGTACGTATGACCCTGCCCAATGAGGGCTATTTGCGCGGATAGCCCACATACTTGATTTTCCCTGACGCGCCACAGCTTTCCTAGGTATTCCGTTTTAGTGCTCACCTCCTCGCTGCTTTTACTCTCTAAGTATAACTAAGCATGACTTAACTATAATTAGATCAGTGAGCCTTATATAAACTCCAGATGTCACTAGTATCATATATTTGTCTTTGACAGCTATATTAATGATATATGACTATGCTATATATTGTAATTTATATGTAAGATAACACGAAACTATCATACGAGTCAAGACCAAAGATATAACTTTAGTGTAAACACCGACTATACTCTGACTCGGAAATCCTTCCAAGGTTGATCGATAGATCTATATTTGAGCGTAGGACGAGGATCATTTCCTTGCCGCCAATACGAGGACCGCCGGCCAGGAAAATACCCGACGAGCTTCACATCCACCCATCTCCTGTTCCAAGTCAGACCAGACAACGCCTACAGCCCGGTCATGCAAGTCGAATGAGAATGGAAAAGGAAAAATAAACCGCACGAATTGCCTAACTTCGGATACAGTCCAGTCCTTTCTCCAGAGATTCCTATCTTCCAACTCAATCACAGTGTCCTCGACTGTGGTACTGTTGTTTTTATTGCAAGCTTCCGGCTCAATCGGAAAATGGCATGCCTCGCGGCCAAAGAATCCCATTTCAGCCCAGGTGCCATTCCACTTTCGTCGTTCCACGGCATACCATTGTCTCTTGTCGAACGGTATATAATCCAACCAGCTCGCAATCCTGTTGGCTGTGCGTTTCCATTCCTCCCAGCCTTGCGCCGTCTGGATCACTCGAGAGAAATGATGGTTGATTATACGATCCAACAGTGGCTGACAGGTCGATGAATATCCGGACTCGGCAAAATGTGCGCGGCCATAGAACCAAATGGCCAGCGTACCGTTGGGTTTCAATAGACGGCGGAAACAGTCCATCGCGTTGCTAGTATTCATCAGTGGGAACATCAGCGAGCAGACAATGAGGTCTGCTGATTCTGGGGGTGCCATTTGCCAGAGTTCCTCTCCTTCTGAGACCATGTAGGAGAATTGTGATGAAAATGGTGACGATCTGATAGCACTTGTTGTTGGAGAAAGATTCCAACGCGCATAGTCAACAGTACTTCTGTCATTGTCACTCACAACTACATGTGAGAACCTAGAAGCCAGCTCCCTAGAGACATGGCCCGGCCCAGCACCCACGTCATGAGCGAGAGAGAATGAGGGAGACGTGGAGTGCTGTGTGTGATAATCGTAGATTATCTGATAGAAATCTGTGTCATATGTTGGCCGTGTCGACAAGTAGCCTTTCCAGTAGTCTCTTTGCGTCCCCAATGGCACTTTCCATGGTCCATCACTCCCTTTATCTCCAAGACTGAGACTGGAACGCTTTCTTCTGGCTAGTCGTCGAGCAATATACTTGGCTTGAACATGATTCATCGCAATATCTCTTGATGATAATCTCTGTTAGGAACCATTTCTCAACCTTCTAGTCAACAGCCAAGGATGTCTTCCGCTTCTAGAGTCATGTTTCTTTCTATTTCTGTGTGGGTAGGCCTGACAGTCACTTGTTCGGCGTTGTGATACTCCATGCATGCAGCATGTAGAGCACCATGCGAGAAAATCTATTTCATTCCTTTTCCCCACTTTTCGTGCTTTTGGTCAATTACTAAAACCAGTCAGAGCCATTCCAATACATTACAAGTATTACGATGTAACCGTAATGACCACGTCCTGAGCCTTTCACCATTATAATTCTCACTCAATCAATGATACCATTGACCGGATATATTATTTCAAGGCTGCCATAATCACGAAGAATACTAGATCATTGATCAACTCATTGTTTCCATCCGCAAAATGACCAGCTCCAAAGGTAATTACGCAGCCATCGTCCCAGACGATCGGGATGACGATGATGATGTCGAAGATAATGAAGAGCAGACACGGGTTATTGGCCCAATCCGTAAAAGGTATCGACCACCTTATATGCTCCTTTCCGTGGTAATCCCTCTTGTCCTTTTGAATATACTATTCTCCGGCCTATGGTGGAGATGTTACCACATCAGTGAGCAGGATTGTGTGAGGCCGAAGTTGTCATATTGTACGTTTTTGACCAGTTACCCCTTTTTCTTATATTTGTTCAAGATAGCCTTGACGGCTCATTCAATCCAGCACCGGCAAAACACATCATTTCATACGAAAAGAAACGGCTGATGCGAGAAATCAAGCGTAATGATTTTACGGGGGAGCCACGGCTGGAATTCGATGCCGCTTGGAGGCATTTACTGGAGCGTAAGAACGCGCTTTCTTCCCCAATGACTTTTCTCCTGGCTGATCAAATAACTGATTCAGCAATGACAATAAAAATCACCGCGGCAGAACTTTCCCATTTACCGGACTCGAGCATTGCCTTTCGAGACGGTACCGGGTTTATTGCAGAGCTGGCTGTATACCATGAACTTCACTGTGTGGTACGCATTATACACTTCCAAGTCGTTTTTTCTTCACATGAAACAAAGACTGAAAAAGAACCTATTTCTTCTTTTCGTATAGAAACGAATTCGCCGGCACCTCCATCTCAGCCGATACTACCCTAATATGACCGAAGACGAAAGGATCCGGGAAGAGGTTCATATAGATCACTGTCTGGAGTATTGGCGCGAGGCTGCCATGTGCCGTGGAGACATGACGCTGGCTACTTTCTTCTGGAGGGATGAGCTGCCTTATTCGCGTGTGTACAGTGACCATGAATGCGTTGACTGGGAGGCGCTAGATAGATGGGCCAGATCAAGGATGGTGGATATGAGTGATTATTCAGCATTGGAGCAGGATGTTTTATAAATGTCAAGACGTGCTTCTCATGATCTTTCTATTTGCAGTTCTCGATCCAACTTTTCATGTTTCATATACTCTGTTGTAGATAAGATAGATAGAACTCATGTAACGATCCCAGTATCGGTCGAGTTAGCCCATTTCTCAGCCCAAGAAAATACACTCTCATAATCTCGACACTGTTTCTTCTGTCCCCATCCATTTGTCAGATGCGTTGTATGATTGAGAACCTCTAGATTCGTGTCCGCTGCACATATGAGCGCTTGACGGAGATAGTCAAAACAATGCTGAATATGTTCAGGGGCAACCCTGGTCCCCGTCCCATTTCTCAAATACGCATCCGGTAGCCTGTCCTCCTTGATCGCGTTGTTGATGTCTGTGGTGGCATAATAGGCTACTAGGATTGCATGCTAAAGAGAGCCTCTGTTTCAGTTTCAGAGCAGGAAAAGAGAATGATATTGATAGACGGAGACGTACCAAACAGTGCAGTTCATGAAAGACTGCGATGTTTGAGATGAACGGGGCGACTTGGGCATGGTGAACAAATCCTCGACCCACTGGACCGACCACGGCAAAGTTAGTTTATCCGTATATTCGAACATGGAGTTGTTTCTTACATACCTGGAATTATTGAAGCCCATGCTTGCTCCGACTCAGGAGTAGGGCTTTGCGAGAATGTTTGATTGTGGTACCATGCTGTCTCTATCGTGCCCATGGGTACTGCCATTTTGTGGAGATTTTAGAATAAAAGCTCGGAAATCTGAATAAGAGTGTTAGAGAAATTAGACGTTGGCTTACATGGCAATCCATGCCATTCCTTTGACTTTGACAGAAATGCTGTTCTCTGGCTTATGAGAATGCCTAGCGAGAAACCGATGGCGAATGCGGTCGATATATAGACGAAAAGAGTTGCTGTCTTGTTTCTAGCCGCAGAAGGTCTATGTCTGTTATCATAATCTACTTCATCTGTAAAAAGTAGTTCGTATTTGCTACTGGTGGTAGTTGTAGCATGTGTTTCCGTGGTTGCCATACTCTCTGCTCTCCTATGATGGAAAAGAAAAGAAGTCGAATAGTATGATATAAAACGCACCTTACATCGATGTACTGACCGTATATTCACGACTACCTAGGTATATAGTGAGCGAGAACTTCTTGGAAAAGCGCCCTCTTCAGCTCTTACTATGTGTGTTTATGTCTTGGCCAGGTGCCCACACCTAGGTATTCTGTACCCAGTCACGACTTGTAACCTGTATGTTCTCAGTCTCGAATTACCATTATCGTTACCGGTTGACCAAAAAATTGGTAATTTAGATGTGAACTGGCTGACGGAATTCCTGGCAAAGGTCACTGCAAAGTGTCAGGCGCTGATCCTAGGCATATCCTTGGTCAAATGCATCTAAGACATCAATCCAACACACCATACACTTTCAAACGGACCTACATGTACGTACATATATTTACCTAATCGGGTAGGTAACCTTATTGCATCATGCTATACAGACATATAAATGAGATATAAAGATCTATATTCTTTCTAATGGGTATAAAGGGTAAACACGAGAGTCCGCCGTGGCTATACTATCGTCTGGTCAGCCCTTTCGATTTCCTTGGTTGAAGCACAATTTAAACACCGGTACGCATCCATTACACGACAGAGTCCTCCACATAAGCTCCAAAAGAGAAAAATGCGTATCTCAGAGCATGTCTACTTTTTCTTCATGGCCCTCCTTTTGGGTGCGTGGTGTACTGCAATGCCAACTTCTAACGGTATGTCTTCCCGTGATGACTATGTTCGTCATGTCACCGGTTTACTAATTATGATAGACCCAAGAGATGGTTCTACAGATGCCGATGATCTTGTGCGAAACAGTTGGTCGGCTTGATTTAGATGGGCATAGATATGCAGACTTCGGTGCTCCGTCTGAAGGCTGGCGAACGGAATAAACCGGAAATTGAAGGATATCGCTAGGTGTAGCTTATTGGCAATTAACACTCTTTTATGTCGGGTCTCATATTCTGTCTTTCCAAGTTGTGTGTCACTGCTTTATGCTCGAAAGTAGGATTGCTCGTCAAATATCTATCACATGACAATATGCAGGGCGTTTTCATAGGAACCTACATATTTGAAGCACTTCGCAATAAAACTGATAAGAAACAAAACAGAAGCAGCCAACCAACCGAACGCTTGATTCGAGTTGAAACTTAGCTAATGTCAACGCATACAAATGTGATGGGCTCCCTGATGATCGACAACGTGCAGATCGATTCGTGTAATCTCTTGAGCTGCATTCTGTCTGACCTCTGACTTCAATATGAACAATCTATTTCCCAGCCATAGCGAGGGAAGGATGGATAAATTTTCATAAATCATGGATGTATAACGCGATATGCGTAATTCTTGCCTAGTTAGGAAGTTGTGCGGTATTCCAAACCCACTATGTTCAGTCGTGGCACAACCAGTACTTTACAATTTCCAAGTTAGATTTATGGCAGTGTTTCCTACAGTGATAGATTCTAAATGAATCTGGCTTTTGTCTACCAAATTAGTCTATACGTAAGATTATGCGAAAGGGCTTCTACATATCTTCAAAGCCGAGAGGAGGCATTTATTGCTAGGAAGTCACTCGCAAGATGGAGTATCATAAACCGAGACAACTATCCAGCAGGCTCACAAAGAAATGCTGGGAGCAGATTACATGCCTTCAAGAATGAGCTCGGCAGCCTTTTCAGCTACTGCATACAATGTTGCCTGTGGATGGCCACCGATAGCCACCGGGAGAACGCTAGCATCCACAATTCGGAGCCCATTTACTCCATAGACGCGAAGTTCAGTATTGACAACTTTGCCCATTGCAGCAGTGCCGGTTGGATGGTAGTGAGCAAGCCCCTGAGACCTAATGCGTGCTTCAATCTCCTCATCTGTTGACTGTGAAGTGAGCGCTGCTGTGCCGGGCTGTGTCACCTCCGTTTCAAAGTACTCTTTCCCCGCGGTAGTTTCGAGCATTGCTTGCATCGTACGACGTACACCGTAGATAAGAGCAACACGGTCCATTTCGGTGGAGAAATGGTTGGGGTTGATGAGCGGCATATCCGTGGGTGATGCGGAGCTGATGCTGACTGTTCCGCGTGACGTTGGGATAAGTAACATTGTTGAAGTGGTCACAAAACTTCCATCCATAGGGACGTCCGGTGCTCCAAGGGGAGCGTAGACCACGAGGGTTTCCACGTGTGACCGCCCCGGAATCAAGATGGATTCATCATAGCTTTCTAGATTGTCTGCGTTGTCCTTTAGAGACGCCGCTTCGAGTAGTTCTCGTGGAACGGATTCGCTAATCACCCAATCTGAAGGAAACCCTTTCATGTACACAGGGTCAGATAATCGAGGGCTGCCTAAAGCAAGGCCGCGCTCAGGCTGGCGAATCTTGAACAGCTGGTAGAGTGCAAAATGATCCACCAGGTTCCTCCCAACTTGAGGAGCATTGACTAACGTGCGAATTCCATGCTGCGACAATGTTTCTGAAGGTCCGACTCCAGATAACATCAGAATCTGTGGAGTTCGAAACGCTCCAGCAGCGAGGATAATTTCCTTGCGTGCTCTGATGCGTCGCCCATCCACAAGAAGAACCGTGGTAGCTTTTGGGTTGCTTCCCTGATTGTCGTCTCTGACTTCGAATTCCACACGATGAACCGTGGCTTCTGTCATTACTTGAATCCCTGCAAGACCGTAAGCCTTGTATGCGGTCTGTCGCTTTCCCTCGTACCAAGTCTCGAAAAAATCACAAATGCCCGCCAATTTTCCGGAACATCCCTCGGGATTATGTACCAACCCAAGTTCAGCCCACGCTTCTTTGGTCGGCTCTCGCAGAGGAAATGCGCGAGTCGCGGATACAGGAGTCACATGAATTGGCCCGTCAACTCCATGCTGCTTGATATCTACATTTGGGGATGCGAAGGTCTCTGATCTGCGAAAGAAAGGAAGTAGGCCCTCGTAGCTCCATTTCTGGTCGTCGACAGTTCTCCCCCACTGGTCATAGTCGGATGCATCTCCGCGATTCCATCCGCCAAAGTTGATCGTGGTTCCTCCTCCCAGTGCCTTCCCTGCACTGGTGACATGTACTCGATTAGCAGTAGCCGGCTGAGGGGCACTGTGGTATGACCAGTCAAGCTCAGATCCGAGGAGAGAAAATAGCCCCGGAAAGCTTGAAATGCGTTGGTCATTTGATGGATCGATGCCGGCCTCGATGACCAGTATGTCTAGACCTGGGTTTCGCTGTTTGAGGCGGGAGGCGACGACACAGCCTGTGAGGCCTCCACCGACAATAACGTAGTCTGCCTCTGCTGGCGCTGCCATTATTACTTAAAGGCTTCTTATGGATTTTGGAATGAAAGGTGAAAATATCTGCAAGACTGCTTGTTCGATTTATGTAGTGCCTGCGAGCCTTGTAACCTCACGTCACACAGAGCCTCTCAATGAACCCAAAATTCAGTGCGGGGCATGTGACACAAGATGAACAAAGATATGTCAAAGTCAGTTCAGATTATTATCAAGTGTTGATTCGCTGCGCCGTCTAAGTAGTTGATCAATTACCTTGTTAGCCACTCATCGGCATACCCAGGTGGATGACGCTGAGACTGCCCGTATGCATGGCACAGTTTCGTCCATGAACTATACTGATGCATAATAGTTGTGCATTGATATTTGAGCCGGTCAGTCTCGGAGCATCTGCGGAATCAGAGAGACCCCGTGTGGAAGGACATGTGTCACTCTTACTTGCATGCATTCTTGTTCAGACTGTATGTAAGCAGTGCGAACAGTCAGTCATTTGAAGCTGAATACTAAATCAAAACAAAAGAAGCCTATACTAGCCAGCATATGCATGTACTCGGCCGGGAGGATGCAAAAGAGCGGCCGATTCGCGAAAAAGATGTGTTCAAGGCTTTCCCTTCGTTCTTTCAATTGGGCCGTTGCATTTTCTTGTTGATGTCATATATATTGCTTTTTCACACAACTTGGATTTGCCTCCACAAGTCTGCATAATATTATGACGCATTACAGAGGTAGAGCTGACCTCGGAGAGATCAGCATATTCAGGCCACCCGTCTGTCCTACTTCGCAACGAAGCCCAGTGTCATTCTACGAATGTTCGTACTCGACATGTTGATGTCCATATAACTTTGAGATTATACAAAATAGAGGCTGTATAAAACTCCAGGGATAACAGGTCTTGAAGTGAACGCATGTTGATTGACGCCTATTATCCATGCTATTACTATTCTATTATTCCACAAGGTTAAAGTATTATGAAAAACCAATATATTTTATCAATACATTCACGACACAATGGGCATTGACAACTATTCCAAAGACGAGATGGTAGGACTGGGCGCTACCTTTCTGGTACTGCCATGCGTGTTTGTGGGCTTGCGCGTATGGGCAAAATGCCTGGCTAGGAGAGGCTTGCAGTGGGACGACTACTTGATTTTCCCAGCACTAGTAAGTTCAAGTCAATAGCGACATATGAAGAGAGAGCATAGCAATTATAAGTTAACGGTTAGTTGAGGCTCTTTCAATCGCCTGTTCCATTACGCAGTTGGTTGGTGAGCATCCCTCCCACTGTCATCACCTCATTTTAGTAATTCATAAATCAGGCGCAACCAAAGGACAACTGGGCCAGCATCAAACTGTCGGGACAGATGGTCAGCCACTCCTTCACGATCCTAGATTTGTCGTGTATGAAAAAGTGAGTCTTTCCAGGTGCATACTACACCTTTGAGACGGGAGAGGGGAATGTTGCTTCAGGGGTTAACTCAATGGATTGGTTCCAGTGCAAGTTCGCAAGTCAGGTAATGGCCGTTGTCGGTTTAGGCTTTACCAAAGCATCCTTACTCGTCCTCTTCCGAGGAATATTTTCAGTTTCTCGGCAATTTCGGCGAGTTTCATTCATCATGCTCTGCATTGTGGTTGGATGGACAGTATCATTCTTCTTTGCAAATCTGTTCACCTGCTACCCCATCACACCTTTTGTAGAATCATTCTACAGTCATAAATGTCTGGACTCGGTCCCAATGTGGTATACATCATGTATCACTGATGTGATTGTCGACACAATAATCTTCATTATGCCAATGCCTTTGGTGATGAGGTTGCACATGCCTTTGAGACAGAGACTCGGAGTGGCAGCTATATTCTTTATGGGAACAACGTAAGTACCTTCCTTCTATTTATGCTGAATTGCCTCAGGTAGACTTGTATACATACTGATCCTTGCATGATTCATCTGAACAGTGTCGTCGCCATCAGTATTACCCGCATGGCAATGTATATCCACGTTGGGACAACATTCCTTGAGCACTACAATGACGAGACATGTAAGATAGCACTTATACATCGTCACCTAAAGCAAAAAAGAAAAAAAAAAAAAACTAACCATCTCTGATCCAAAGATTACACATCCCCCGTTTTCTTTTGGACCAACATTGAGATATCCCTGGCCGTCATCCTAGCTTGTCTCCCAACTCTTCGCCCAATCTGGAACTTCACCACTGGATCTCAATCTCCGTTATCTTTGCCTCATGCCAGACCGTATCGGTTGCCGGATTCATCTTCGAGTAATAGTAGTCGGCATCGAAAGCAGCCGCAGGATACCTTCAACGAATTGGACACGATCAATCTCATTACTAGTCGACCGCAAAAAGCAGGTGAATTTCTAGGTGCCGAAAATTCATTTCAGGTTTCTCCGTGATATATATAGGTAGAAATTTATTACCCGGATTGTTGGTTGCTTCGTGCAATCGAGATGCCTGGCACAGCAAGGGGAGGTCACGTGTGGCTTACACCTGACCTCGTCAAGCAAGGACTATATAACCCCCGTTTCCTCAATATTTACATTCGTATGATATGTCTACAAACATGTCTAGCCACTCAAGGCTATTTGCGCGGGGGCCCTTCATCAAGACATGCGTGTATAGCCGAAGAGTACATGTATCAATGTAGTTATGGACCCGGATTTGTGCGGATGTATTCAATCTATCTCCAAGCTATTTACTTAAGCTTAATATGAATAGTCTTCGCCTGCATGAAATCATGCAATCCATACTTTCCGGACTCTCGTGTACCATTACCGCTCTGCTTATACCCTCCAAAAGCCGTTGACTTGTCAGGTCTGAACGCGGAGTTGATGCCCACCGTTCCACTTTCGATTTTGGATGCAACTCGTAATGCGCGTGAGATGTTTTCGGTGTATATAGCCGCTATTTCTTCTGTCAATCCCTGCCTGTAAAGATTGTATAAAAAATGGGGGAAGGGATGAGCTCACCGGATAAGCCATACTCCGTGTCATTCGCCAACTCGATAACCTCTTCCTCTGTCTTGAAGGTTTGAATAACCAGCACGGGACCAAAGATTTCTTCTCTCAATACCTTTGAGTCGGGAGAGGGGTCTACGAAGATTGTGGGCTCAATGAAATAACCTTTATCACCCTTTCGGTTTCCCCCCGTGATCAGTTTTGCGCTCTTCTTGCCCTCTTCGATGTACTTCATGATGGTCTCGAATTGGGTCAAGTCAGCGACGGGGCCGATGAAAGTCTTTGAGTCCAGAGGAGACGAGCCGAGGCCTTGGGAGATGGCTTCGAAGCTCTCTTTTAGGACTGCGATGAGGTTGGTGGAGATGGATTTGTGGACGTAGAGGCGGCTTGCGGCTGGAGGATGTCAGCAGCTATTTGAGGCTTGGGAATGAAGTTGTAGGAATGTGTAGAGCTTACCAGCACAGACCTGTCCCGAGTTGAACAAGAACCCATGAGCAAGGCTACATTGAGCAGTCAGTTGACGCCTCTTAACGCCTCAACTTCTACGGGCAACATACTTAGGCACTGCATTCTGCAAATCGGCATCCTCAAACACAATAGCCGGGCTCTTTCCACCGAGTTCCAGAGATACTTTTTTGAGATTGCTCTTTGCAGCAGCTTCCTGTACTTTCCTACCGGCGTTGATGGACCCTGTAAATGAGATCATGCGGATCTTGGTGTGAGCAGCGAGTAAATGACCGGTAGCACCACCGCCGGTGACGAAGTTGACCACGCCGGGTGGGAAACCTGCTTCGACGAAGAGTTTGCCGACGAATAAGCCTCCTAGAGGTGATTTTTCGGATGTTTTGAAGATGACCTATGCAGACATGAACCTCGGACTGTCAAGGTTTGGGAAGGGCGTATCACGAACTGTGTTTCCTGCTGCTAGGGCCGGGGCGATTTTCCATGCATAGTAGCTGACGAGACAAGTCAGTTCAAAGTATCTCAGTCATTTGGATTAGGACTCTATTACTTACAGATATGTAGCATTCCATGCAGAAATGCAAGCAACCACACCCAGAGGCTCATACTGTACGAAATTGTAGCTTCCATCTTCAGGTGGATATACATCACCTTCTATCTTATCCGCATATCCTGCATAATCTGTAAAAAATCGGCCAGTCAATAACAGCATCAATTCCACATCTACAATAAAAAGAGACATACATCGAAAATACGCCGGAATCGCAGACGCAAACATCTTCGCACCCCCTACCGGAACCCCCATCGCCAACGACTCCAAATGAACAATCTCATCGATATTCTTCTCAAACAGATCTGCAAATTTGTTCAGTAGATCCGCCCTTTTCGCACCGTTCATTTTACTCCAGGGTCCCTCCTTGAAGGCCTTTGTGGCGGCTGCTACAGCGTCGTCGACATCGGCTTCGCCGGCGACGTGGATGTTGGAGGCGACGAGGCTGCCGTCGGTTGGGTTGTGGATTTCGAGGGTTTGGCCTGATTTTGCTTCTACGTACTGAAGAAAGTAAGGATGGTTAATGGTTTGTCCATTGATGATTCTTGATACTTACTTCATTGTTGATGAACAGTCTTGTCTCGAATTGGGACGCCATTTTAAATAAATCTCGTTCGGTAGTACGCAAAGGAAGGAAATCACTGGCAAAAGTTCAATAGGAGGAGCGCCGAATATATATGTCCTTCATATAGTACTTCGTTTAACAAAGCTAGTCTCGTGGAACCTGTCGACCCATCACAAATCCTTGTTCGGGGCATTATCGTACCTAGACGACGCCGCCATAGATGCTTTCCGACCAACTCGGAACGCGTTTTGTACGCACTTCCCCCACATCTGAAAGCTAGGAATTGCTAAAAGTCTATCCGGATTCCGCTGTGACATGTAACCACTATATCTGTGTAACTTATTTGTCGCTTTGGTACCTAGGTAGGTAGGACAACCTGCATGGCGCCGTGAGGCACTGCCCTAACCGAGGCGATTTACATCGATCGGCCAATGGAGGGGGAAACCAACGCATAAAGAAATGGGATGTCACGAAATTAAGCGTAAAATACTCGGGTTCAGAGCTTTTGGCTCCCTGAATTCATGAGTCTCGAAGGTGTTGGGTCGGATCAAAGCTCGGTATGAAGGAATCCTTTCCGTTCTGCTCTCGGAATCTCGGAACGGGCATAGCTGTTGCTCAAATAGGAAAATGTGTTGGCCAAGCTATCAGGGATATGTCAGTGAGAGTACAGATGAATGAAGGGGAAAGCACCCATGAATCGCAGAAGATGAATCGCAGAAGATGAATCGCAGAAGATGAATCGACGCTTGTTGTCTGACCTCAGAATCTGCGAAGAGTCGAGTCCGTATATTAACTACCCGTTTCATTCCTCATCAATCGACGTAGACTAGCATATTACTACGATGAATATCTCTACATTAAAATCTTCTTAGCAAAACAAATCATATTTATGATACAGGATATCTACTCGGACCTCCCATTTTCAAAAGTTCGAAACGCCTTCCAACTGGGAATTGTATGAACTTCGACCTTACATGTCGAAGCACACGCGCACTCTGTTCGTAGTGTCCAACCGTGAACCAAGTAAATAGATACCATCGTAATCGCGCCCATATATCCCATTCTTTGGGCGTCTGAAAATTCTGCATGGAGGCATACTCGAAGTATATCGGATAGAAACCAGCAAAATCCCAATCTAGTATCCAAATCTGACCCGAAGGGGCTAGAAGAATATTTCGAGGTGCCAGGTCGTGATGTGTAAATACAAAATTCTTAGATTCTAGACAGGATCGCTCCTTAGAGTCTACAACCTTGCCATGAGTTGCAGCCTGCATCGCATTACGCATGGTCGTAAAAGTAGTCCAAAATCGAAAGAAACAAGCAACATCTGCAGATTTGGACCTCGGTGGGAGGCCATAACGATCGTCTAGCCAAAATGACCTGCACTCGCCAGACACCAGCGATCCGGCAGTAGATGATGTCACTGAGCGAAGACGTTGGATAATGCGACGAAGCTGCAGAGCCATCTTGACTGTCAAGAACCATCCGAGATTTGGCCACATATGCTCCAAGGTAATTCCTTCAATGCGGTCCATAATGCAATACGCATTTTGTTGATCGGTAATAACTCTTCTCACGCGAGGGGTAGGGATACCAAGCTGTTGAGCACATGCTATGGCATGGACTGCATCTTCCACCTCGTTCGGCTGATATTGTTTGGCAACGAGATTCGCGGAGAGCAACGACAATCTGGACGAAGGTACCAATTGACGCGATTCAGCGATATACTGGAATAATTCAGTATCGGAGCGGCCCTGGAGAAGATCATCACATAAAACAGATGCCATCTTTAAATCCATTCCTTGTGAGTTCTCATGTAGATATAAGGTGAATGGAGCTGAGAAAAATCTTGTATTTGGATAGTGCTAAGAGAGGAAAGGAATATCAGGGTTCCGGAATCGGAATTTCTCGTACACCGCCCCAGCCAATCATTAGGTATCCATGGCTACGGGGAACAGCTTCTGCTTTTTATACATCATCCAACTCTACTCTACTTGTTGTACTTCTACAAATATCCATATTTAACTCGTGCGGATCATCTTTTAAGCAATGCAATCCATTAGCCGTGCAATAAAACGCATATCATTCCTTCGGGCCAAACCTGAACAAGTCTCGTTATCAATCCCAGCAACATCCATTCCTCAACACGAACTTGTTGATGAAGAGCTCAGTCCTGGATACAATTTCAGACATTACTATCCAGCGAAACCTGGAGAAATTCTTGCCAATAGTTATCAGCTGCTGGTTAAGATTGGATGGGGAGCGGGTTCAACAGTATGGCTCGCACGAGATGTCACAAGGCACGCACCATTCTCACTCAATTTGTTCGAACCGCTAACCCTAAGACCGATCTTTGATAGATATCGATGGCAGGCTGAGCGATTAGTCGCTTTAAAAATCATCAATAACGATAATCCAGAAGGCGCCTACCGTGAGCGTGATATTGAAAAACATATTAAACAACAAATTACCTCCCATCGTGGTCGTCCCGTCATTCGCAATTACCTTGACAGTTTTGAGGTGACAGGTCCGATAGGAAAGCATCTATGCCTAACCTACAAGCCTGCACGAGAGCCCCTCTGGATTTTTCAAAGAAGGTTCGAGGGTGACAGGTTTCCTCTATCGATGGCAAAAGGGTATATTCTTATCCTTTTAGCTGGCCTTGACTACCTCCACTCCCAATGCAGGGTTGTACACACCGGCGAGTAGCAGAATCCAACTCATTCATTTGACAATATATAACTAACGCAATTATCTACAGATCTAAAGCTTGACAATATACTTATAACGCTCGAAAACGAAAACATTCTTCATAAGTTTGTTAGCGACCAGACAGGTCAGCATATGCAATGCAAAACCAATCCGGATACTGGTCGAGTCATTTATCGCTGTCACAACGACTTCGGACCCCTCGATGCGAGTAAACTAGGCAGCATGTACCCCCAAATAACCGATTTCAGTGCGGCGGTTTTTCTTGGTAACAATAAGAATGATAACTATGTTCAACTTGGTACCCGTCCCATACAACCGGACTACTATCGCGCGCCAGAAGTCGTTCTCGGTTGTGGTTGGAGCTTTAGTGCGGATATATGGAATTTAGGAGTTATGGTAAGACATGCAAAGAGAACCGCATATATCCTCATTATCTAACATATATCTCGCAACAGGCGTGGAATATAGTTGAAGGTACAGAGCTATTCACTCAAGTGCAAGACGCGAGAGGAAACTATGATTCAAAAGCACATCTCGCGGAGATGATAGCACTTCTTGGCCCACCGCCCAAGAAGTTACTTGTGATGTCAGATTCGATGGCCCAAACTGAGTGGTCTCCAGCCATCACAGACGAAAGTGGCAAGATCTATAAAAACAACAGGGATTATTTCGGTGGATCATTCTTTGATGGCGAAGGTAGGATAACTAGGTTTCAATTCCCTTGAGTATTCTTATTAATTCAGATTGTAGGCAAATTCCTTCACGATGATCTGATACCGACACGAAAACTCGAAGATACAGTCCCGTCTCTAGATACGGGGGAAAGGGAAGCCTTTCTATCTTTTATAAGACAGATGCTTGTATGGCTACCCGAAGAGCGAAAGACGGCACGGGAGTTGATGGATCATCCGTTCCTTAACGATTGATTTTCCGGGAAACCTTTGGGATCTCCAATCTTGTTGCTGGTAGTTACGCCTCATAATATTAGCTTGGACGAGTGTTGGGATATTTTCATTTTCCGTCCACTTTTCTGGCTGATAGGCTACTTTCTCCACTTCACGTTGTAGTGGGCTCTCTATATCTCCACTGAATCCCTCGAGATAGTGAGAGATAGACCGCCCAGCCCCCTTGTGATGACAGTTCGACAGGCAGCTGTTGGCTCAGTGAAGGTATAAATAGGTGGAATCTCCCACCGCAGCAGGCAATTCGTTGTCCATTCTTTCAGTAACGCTGATGCGCCTGTCCAAATCGAAGAACAGCAAAAACTCCCTGCTCTTCACATTAACCACTCGCACGGAGTAAATAACCAAAATTTTGCTGTTGACACTGCCGAACAAGCATCAGTTGACTCTCCTTCTCGCACTATTCAAGGTTGCCTTTGATGATGATTACACACCTTGGCGGCATCTACCTATCGACCGATTTTTCTCCGGCGAAGAGGCGACTGGAGTGGAAATTTGCATTGTCCTATCATCGAAATTAGTGATGACCAGGAGGAAAGTCACACACGACTTTTAAGACCACGACGTCGGACTACTTGTCACCATGATTATGCTTACCATGACTATGGCATCAAGTATAATGGACCATGCGATCTCGGCATCGTCGCTGGGAAGACGAAGAAAATAAACTCCAATGCACCGAGATTCCCGTTTTTTAATTAAGGGCTTGCTCGATATTTCGAGTGTTAAAGTTGAAAGACTCCAATTACTCAAGAAAAAGACATGAAACGGCGAAAAATTATCTTCTACTTCACATATTTCAATACCACGGGAAAACCAATCCGTAGATCTATTGCCCGGGTCTATTGATACAATATGGGGCCTGTAATCTTCCAACCTTAGAAAGTCTAAGTACCTATATGAATCTATCGATACTGACCAAGCCCAGGCAGTATGATTTTTGTGCATTATAATATGTTCTTCATTATACGACAGTAAACATCGTCGAAATGACGGAAAGTCCGTACTTTTACCCAATTACTGACTTGCATAATAATGTCCTTCAATCGTATGATTCTTCGCCAAAGTATTCCAAGGTTGGCTAGTAGTCCGTAACTTAAGTAATACTGCTAGTCATTAATGAGTGCAGAGAGCAGAAACTCCGCGCGACTCTTTAACTACATGTAGGTATGTTTCATTGCAATAAGCGCTAAACCGCCACCAACCTGGCACCACTCACCAGGAGCTTATTCAACCACTTATATAAATGCTTACCTTACATAGTAGATTAAAGGATTCACAACACTTTTGGTACCAGCCTTGAGACTCCGCATTCTGAATCAACGAAAGCCAATGGGGCTCTGTTTAGCCGGAATGTTCTGGCCAGGGTAACCACTGAATCAGCCTCAACGATGAGCGATGTTACATGGCGTAGGGGCTAGAAATGTAAAATTTTATAGATGTGCTATATAAGAAACTATAGGAGAAGCAATAATATATTCCGGATCCACTAAACTAAGAAATTTTCACGAACTTGTCAATAATCAGCGAATTATTTATACCGTAGTAGGTTAGGGCTTACTGGTTAGGGCTTACCGCGAGATTCATTAGAGCTTACAGGGTAGTATGAGGAGAACAGATTGCAATTCATATAAATACTCCGTCCTCGCATCATGGCCCTCCCCGCGTTTGCAGGTTTAATTAAGGCGTTAGAGTATTAAAGGTGCAATTATTCCTCACCTGTGCTTGAAAAAGGCACTTCTTCTTAGTTTCTGACATCAAGACACCACATATTCTGGCTCAAAGCTATATAGACCGCGAGTAAGTACCGAGTTAATGTGACTTTGAAGACAAGCTAGAATACAACATCATCTAACATCTTATTAACTAGTTATTCGGAATGTCATTCGACTCAAACATGATCAGGCTCGTCAGCCTTCTCGGCCTTTCGGCTTTGACCTCTGCCCAGGTCTTCTCTGGCCAGGGACAAGTAATTCCCGCTGTCTGGACCAGCAGTGGCACTATTGGCGAGGCCGTTGGCTGCCTCACCGACGCTGGTCTTTGGACCACAGACTCTGCAAACTGTGGTACATTCACTGGTGTCGCAACAACTGTATCCGGTACGGTCGTGTCGACGATTCTCAGCACAAGTGCGGGTTACTGCAACATCATCTTCGGTGGTAATATCCACGACCATTTGTCCTATGCATGCGGCAACCCTGATGCTGATACTGCAACTGCCACTGAGGTGAGAACTTGGGATTTATCTCATAGGTAGTTTTGAATCGCTAATATATATACAGGTTCTCTCCTTTGCGTCAACGTCCAAGCCTTTCCTCGGATTCGGAGAATACTGGGACTTGGGAGTGACCGGAGGCAACCCCCCTACTGGAAATAACACTTCCAGCTTCCACATTGCAGGAGACGAGGAGACTGGTGACTTGTGGGTGTTGACTTGGCAAGCTCTCTAAGCGGATTCGCTTGCGTTGGGGAATCGTTTTGTGGTTGTCTGCTGGTCGACGGTAGTGTTTCGAGTGTAATAAAGTATATTTTATGCACAGTATTTGACCAAAATCCTGTCTTATCTGCCATACCTTACCTACCTAGGTACCCTATTAACAGGCCCGATTTTAAACTCAAGGGTCATTTTTTCTGGTTTTCATGGTAGCATGTCCCAGTACAAACCCAAACATCTTCCTCTATACAAGCAGTATTCAATTCTAATCCAGAACGCATACAATTCTCATTGATCTATCAGCAGCAGCCAAGTACTACTATACAGCCCCTGAAGGGGCCATAATTACTCCGCACACTCCAGAAGGACTTGCGAAAACCTTATTTTCTAAACTCCAAAGTCTTATATCCGTCTAGATCCATATCAATATCAATTATATCCAGCTTTATTCCAGCTTATATCCGAAGATATCTAAGAGCATAGACTTTTACCGAAATCCTGCTTTATATGCCATGTCTTGCCCGTCCTACTAAAAGGCCATGCCATTGACACCAAAAGTATGTACCTGAATACTGGATACATGGGTTTTCGAAACTGAAGGCAATGGTCTGGATCATGAACCTGTAGATATACGTAGTACGGATGCCAATATCACCTACTGGTAACCACAGCAGGGACTGCCGAGGCCCGATTCAGATAATCATTGCCGGTAGCAACATTTTTTACGGGTGATGCGTCAATGGTTGTTAATTCGGTGGTATTACCAGTGCCTTTCCCCCTGTCGTCGATTGATACTGGGTATGGGACAACAGGCCTTTCCACAACTTTGTCCCTGAAGTTATGATGTGCCTGTTGGCTTCTATACACGGTCAAGGACTGGCTCCAGCTGCCAAGTAAAGTAGTCGATACTCTTGCTTGGAGGGGGGGGGGATTTGTGGGCTTTTTAGCTACGGAAGTAGCATATCGTGCTAGGAGTGGAGAAGGAGGAAGTGGAATTCGATTTCAAGACTACTATTACTCGTGCTAATCACGCTGCTGGCAAGAGCATTCAGTGCAGTGGTGCTCTACAGAGTATCCCTTTGGATGTAAGGTTGGCCCATAAAGCTCCTTCGCCGTTCTAACCATATACTGCATTTGCAGTCTGATGTCATGAGGCTTAATAATTTGAATCTTATACCTAGGTACCTCCAACACAAGAAGAATATGAAGAATTGGAGATGATTGATATGAGCATATATTGTGCACATACTACTTTCGAATGTAGTCAAGTCGACATGTGGAGAATAGACATGATATGTGATCAGATCGCCTCTCAATTTGCGGGGTGAATGAGTTAAAAAAATTGGAGATCTTCATTCGATCCATGGAATTTAGGCCGTGATCCCGCTGCCGTTTTTGACGGCTTTTTCTCTTAACGATGACTTCAACGTAGTTCTCCATAGATACCGCTGATATTGTAGCATATTAGAATATAGCTATTTCGGAACGACTCGAGTCCCCTTTCCATTCTTGTACAACGCAAAACAGCCAGCAATCAGGTGATAAACAGCAAAGATTAATAGCAAACGGCAACGATATACCGCAATTACCCAAATAGGCAAAAATCAGCTCCTAGCTGATTTTACGTCCCCGAAGAGCAATTTAACACGTTGACGAATCAGATGCAGCCCGGACACACCGTTAGAAGTCTTGAAATTCAGGCTACGGCCGATTGACTGGCCACTTTACTCCGAAAATAGATTGAGTCAAGCACTGTGTGATCAAACGGCCGGTGCGGAGATAAAATCATCGGATACAACTGTAATCTGAATGGTCCGTGGATTCGTATCCTGTAGTCTCGTCACATCTAGACTACTGTTAAGGAATTCATTTCGAGGCGTAGCGAGCACAAATCCGCTATTTGGCGCCATTGGATGGCGCTAGGGTGCAATGCTAATCATACCCTGTCCATGTCCATGGTGACTAAAGAAGCTAAGCTTTTTGGCTTGAGGACCAGCCAGGGAGTGAGTACGACTTTGATCATGGGGCTCGCCTGCCTCCACGATGATCAGACAAGGAATACCATTTTCCGATTTCAGATAAATGGTGGAGTTCTATTTTCATGGACGAGACATTTAATTTTGGGATATACCTCTTCCGGCCTTAGATAGGAGCTGCGGTATCAGACGCTGAGAGATGAGGACAGCGGATCCTCGAATATATAGCTCACACACTCTATAATATCATGAGCTCCGGATAAATCTTTAAAATAAACCTCATAGAAAACCAGATGACGAGTCCCAAATGCGAATACACCCATGCCGCATACCATCCTTGTCCATGCATGCGCTTGGCAAATCTTGTTTTTGCATTTGGCGACTTCCACGACAAGGGTGGCCACATCGTGGCGGTTACTTGCTTATCGTCGTTTTTTTCTCTCAAACCTCAAGAAAATGATGTACTGTTTGAGATACCAGTTTTTTTTTGCTTTTTCTTTATGAGGAAATAGGCTAATTGGTCTATTCTTTAGATCATCACTGCATCCACTCCGATAGCCCTAATTGCCGCTGTGTAGCCATCAAGATGTCGATCAATCTATAAATAAGTTTTAGGCACCGCAGTTATCAATATTCACGGTCAACTTCAATTCCAAGCTTTTTGATTCCGAGTTTGTGCTTCACTGATTGGGAACTTTGCGATTTTTGCAGCCACAATTGCTTAACGGTTGGATATGTAGTAGCCTATAAGTGAGCCATGATAAGCGGGGGGATGATTGCTGCAAGATGATAGAGTGTGGCACCACACGTAGGAATCCGGCTAAGTCGGAATACGTAGCGTAGAAGAGTACTAGAAACGATCAAAAGTCGGCGTGGCTATGATTCATAGGTGAGGGGGCAATGGCCTTGATGTTTGTCTCATATCTGACAATTGAATGGGGGCACCAATCAATTGTATTCTCTTGTCCCGTCCTATTCAAACGTCAAGGCAAGATAGGCCACCGATGTGAAGCACTCGTTCATTAGAACGGGCAGAGAGTAGCAGCCTCGGCTATAGTCTATATCTAAGGTCACTGGAGACCCAGCCCGAGACTACCGGCTACGTACTTTATCGGATTCTTTTCAGGTGGCACATATCTAGATGTCTTGAAAAGTGATATCTTCTGCCCCTGCTTACATTAGGGCTGACTACGGTGGATACTATCACACCGTTTCCCCCCCTACCTACCTAGGTACCTAGGTACCAAGAGGCAAGGACATCCCATCTTATGTAGAGCGTAGATCAATTGCCTCATCTACACTCAACGTACTCGACCGGAGTAAAACATCATAGCCCTCACAGCATGCATATGTGCCCATCAATGGATGCTTTTTTTTTTCTATATATAGGGTTTGGAATGTGATAGAACACGTCAAGTACATACACAAACCGGGATCATGGTGATACAGATCCAACTATAGCAACAAGGTTAATGCTTCAACGTTTCTCGGTACGCTGCGGTCCTTGAATTTGGTGGCTATCGATTGGCCATCGGCGAGATGTGAGGGGTAGTATTTTCACAATTGTAGTATTTCTGACGTCGGTGTGCGGAGAGAGAGGAGAAGATATTGCTTTTCGTTGGGGTAGATTTGTAGAGTCTCGTGGATGAGTCCGGATACTTGCCCGGATCTCGTTTTGATGGTAACTTGATTGACGAAATTGAAACCCTCGTTTTTGCCTCTATCTAATAAGCAAGTTGTAGGTGTGAGGAGTAACTATAAAAGGAGCCACGAGCCCTCCCCTGAGAACCCAGCTGGAGACTATCTAGACACCTATCCCAGAACCTTCAGATCCTTCATCAACTTTTCTTTTCAAGTAAAACAAACTCTCTACTCTTACCCAACATGATATTGTATTCAAGCATCACCATCACAGCCCTCCTCCTGACCCTCAAAGTCGCAATCGCCGCCCCAGCAGCAGCATCATCCCCAAACCCTCTCCGAGGGGGCTCAAACCTAATCGGCTACTCACCCACCAACACAATCTCAAACGAAAACACCGAGACAATCTCCTACCAGCTCGCCCCTGGACAGACTGCCGCCGCAGATTTGGGTGTGTACCTGAATTTCGACGATGTTGAGAGTCCGCAGCCTATTCGTGGGGATACGGGGGGTACTGATCCTGGGCCTCGTATGTTCTTCCCTATCCTCTGAGAGAGGTATGTATGGAAATAGGGACTAAGAATTGGGTTAGGTAATTCCGTGATGAATAAAATGTATTCTGATAAACTTGCTCCGCCGGGAACTGATTCTGGAGCTACTATCAATGCTCAATGGCCATTAGGTATGTTGTCCATCCTTCCCCTTTTGACCATAACACAGTTAAAGCTTTCTGCTAACGATGAACAGCTCTCAGCGGCGTGACGTACGTAACCCATTACCATCCATTGCCCAATACAGACACCTAACCTTTTTCTATAAACCACAGTCTAGGAAAAGGAAAATCAGGCTGGTCCCGTCAACAAAACATCGACGTCCTTCCGGCAGCCACCGAAATGGCTGGCGTGAATATGAGACTCGAAGCAGCCGGATACAGAGAACTGCATTGGCATGTTGCGGCTGAATGGGCTCTTGTTCTGAATGGATCTTGTAGGATTCAGGTATCTTCTCCATCCATCCTTCGGTTCGCGGTGATAAAAGTGCTAACTGTCACAGGCTGTGAACGATGATGGACAGACATTCATCGACGACGTCGGTAAAGGGGATGTATGGTTCTTTCCAGCGTAAGAGGTCACCCCTTTCCCGTCTTGAAAAGTTTAGGTGTACTAATCGGTATGATGTATGTTTCCAGAGGAATCCCACACAGCATCCAAGCCCTCGAAGACGGCGTCGAATTCATGCTCGTCTTTGACGACGGCTCATTCTCTGAGACCAATACCTTCCTAGCCACAGAGATCTTTGCACATAACCCAGTACATCTCCTCAACCCCTTCGACCCCCAGGCATATGAACTCAGTGACTAATGCTCGAGATAAAACAGAGAGAAGTCCTATCCAAAGACCTCGGCGTCCCCGTCTCCGACTTCCAGAACATCCCCTCCGATAAACTATTCATCTTCCCCGGTACACCCGCACCAACAGACATCCAAGCGCAAAACATCACGGGTTCAGCAGGCGCCATGCCCCAGACACAGAGTTACTCGTACCACTTCTCCCAACAACCAGCGCAACAACTCGAAGGCGGAAGCGTCAAAATCGTTGATCCGTTGAGTTTCCCCATCGCAGAAGGCTTTTCGGCTGCTCTTGTAACGATAAACCCTGGGGGGTTGAGGGAGATTCACTGGCATCCGTCAAGCGATGAATGGACATTCTTCATCCAGGGACAAGGCCGCGCGACCTTATTCACGCCGCCGAGCGAGGCTACGACGTTTGATTATATGGCGGGCGATGTGGCATATTTCCCGAGGTCGAATAGTCACTATATTGAGAACACGGGGGATGAGGATTTGATTGTTTTGGAGGTTTTGAAGGCGGATCATTATTCTGGTTTGTCCCCCCCCTCCGGGTTGAAGGTTGTTTGAGTGCTGATGAGGTTGATGTAGACATGTCTCTTGCGCAGTGGGTTGGGTTGACGTCCAAGCAGATTGTGCAGGATACGTTGAATCTGTCGAATGAGACGTTGAGTCAGTTTACGACTGAGAAGAAGATTGTTGTTTCTTAGTTTGCTGCTGCTTTCAGGGGATACTCTCTCTGTAGTATGGTGCGATTTATTTCAATCTCATGAATGAATGATTTTTTCAGGTCTGATCATGCCTACCTCAGTTACTTGACTGAAGCGATTTTAGGCAGACAGCAGACTCGCTATCAACCCCTTCATCATGTCCTACATTAACATAACCGAACTTGATAGAAAATTGAATTGGTATGCATAACACAAAGAATACATTGACACAAACCCGGTCCCTATCTACCACCGAAAACGCCGTAATGAACAAGCCCCTAAAACTAATGCCATCCACGCCCAGAACCAAGGAAAACAAATGAACAGACCAAGTCGGCCGTTTTTTAGAGAAAGGCAAGGGAAGAGTCAAGCTTTTGCAGTGAGGAATAGGAAATTGTGTATGGTGAAGCGTGATTGAGAGGATTGATAAATCTCGTCTCGGGTGATTAGTACAAATAGTGTGTATGGTATGGATGTATGAGTATGATATGAATAAGTGAGGTTTTGGTGATACAAGTCAACATCGAGAAGCTAAGTTCACTTCTTAGGACAGCATTGTCCACGAGGACACTCGTCGCCACAGTCCAAGAGACAGGCATTATCATCCCGGAAACTGCTGGCACTGCTAGGGATGCGTGTATTGTCGGTGGCATGGGATGGTGAACCACCGTTCTGACTCTCGGTGTCCGTGTCAGGGGCAAACTCGGGTTGAATGGTGGATGAATGAATTCCATAAGCATGTAGACAATGTCGAATCTCCTTTGCAATCTCCATGTAGCTGTCGGATCCCTCGTCCTTAATTTCGCTTCCAACCTGGATATGTATTGATGCAACAAGTTTGGTGTCACTCAATTGCCAGACGTGCAGATGGTGCGAGCTCACAACGCCCCGGATGCTGTTGATGTCCTCTTGAATATGGTCAATGCTCATTCCGACGGGAACAGCCTGCAACAGAATTCGAGAGGCGGCTTTGCAAAGCGGAATTGCGGAACAGAGGATGATAATGGTGATGACGAGTGAAATACCCGGGTCGACATAGAATCTCCAAGAGTATGAGGTCAGCCAGATGATCAATGCAGAGGCGATGACACCAATGTTGCCCAGCGCGTCACCCATGACATGTAAAAAGACTCCGCGCATGTTGAGATCTCCATGCGAATGTCCATGGCCTTTCTTTCCTGTCTTTGGCTTGGCGTGGTTATGCGTTCGGTGCGTGTCGTCCTTGGCTGCCTTCGAAGTTGCAACGCCGTCACCATCGACGTAACGTGGTGTACGGTCTTGGTTGCCAAGAAGCTGTGTACGCTCGGTCACGGGGGATTCAATGTTGCTGCTATCTTCTGAATCCGTTGTAGAGGCACTGTCATCAAGCTGGCTGGCATTGATGATGTTCTGATACCGATCACCTGGATGCACGTAGATGCCGTCTAAATTACCGAGGCCTCGCGACCCGCGCGATGTGCGTCGATGCTGTCGGCCCTTTGCTGCAAGTGACTGAGATGGCGATGCCGGACGATTCTCATTGCCAATAACTTGAGGGCGTTCTCCGACGTCTTCGGTATCAGTACGCCGAACACCAACCACGTTCTGAGGCATAATGCTGGCAACGGTTTCTCTTTCGTCGGCCATCTTGTGTGTGGTATGCTCGTGTATATGACCTTCCTCCGCGGCATGCAAATCTCCTTCCTCGCCGTGTGCGTGTTCATGTCCCTCTGCTTCCGGCCCATGACCATGCGAATGATCGTGGAAAAGTACTAGTCCGAGTATGTTGGAAAGTAGACCAAAGCAGCCGACAATCATAACCAGCTTAGGATTCTTCACTTCTTGCGGTTCGACGAGTCGTTGGATCGCTTCGAGGAAAATCGACATGCATAGTGCCACCAAGAACACACCATTGACGAGAGCTCCTAAGGTTTCCGCACGTTGCCACTATCTCAATATCAGATTGATTGACTCGATTCCAATCGATCGGTCGATGACTTACGCCATAGGTATATGTCTTGGAGTTGGACTCTTGGTTTGCGACCTTGACGGCCCATAATCCGACAATTAAAGAGAGGACATCGTTGAGCTACCAGGCGAGTTAGCAATCATTCTTCGAGGCTGATCGACACGACTGCTGGAGTATCAATCGCCCAAGACAACAAGCTCTATTGATAGAGAGCGTACCATATGAAACGAATCGGCAACAAGGGCAAGCGAATGCACGGCATAACCTATCGGATAACGAACCCATTAATCAAGCCGCTCATCTCACCACAAGACCTCATCGCAAAAGCAACATACCGACGATTAATTCCAGAAGGAAAAAGGCCGTATCGATGACCAGTAGGATAATGATCCTGTTCGACTTTGAGAGGGCCATTGCTGATAGAAAGTGGTTGTGGCGCCGTAAAGGCGCGATTTCACGTCGATTGAAGCAAAAGTCTGGCCGGGTGGTCGCGCATCGGACTTGGATTCCCGAGTGGTCCGATATAGTTTAATTCAGCTGGTTATGTGGAGGAGTCAAGTTGCACGCAAGAATGAGCAGAAATTGACACCAGCATGGAGGGACGAAGACGGAGATGAAGGAGAGATTAAGCAATAGCGAGGGAATTATTGAGGTTCCTTGTTCTGTCTCACTGTTTTAATCGCCGAGAATTCTTCGTGTCGGCCCCTCGTTAGCCTACTTAGGGAGTACTTAGGGAGTTACGCAATTCTAACGGTTTGCCGTCCGCCTCTTCGGTTCTTCCGTTCCGAAATTAGTCACAGGGTCCTCACCTGATGTCTTATATTTGTTATTTGTCGATATTATTATTTACAGGGTATTTATATGTCACCATGAGTCAATCGAAAATACTACTGATTGTCATGACTATATACATCACTGCTTAGAAGAACTTGCTAGCCAAGCCCAGCAACCCAGAAGGTCCACCAGTGCCACCAAGACCACCCTGTCCTTTCATGTACATCTTGAAAGCCATCTCGGCCGCCGAGTTGATAGCAGACTGCTTGTCGCCGCTCTACGATAAGATATATCAGCCGAAATCATTACCTTGAATACTTAGGAAAGAAGAAGAAAACTTACTGCATTCCCATTCGCACTCTGCTGATCAAACAACTTCTCAGCCTCCGCCATCGCCAACCCAATCAACTGATTCTGTCCACCCCCAGAACCACCACTCGTAAAAGCCTTCAACGCCTGCATAGCCGCACCAGCACCAAGCTCATTAGAGCTCGCAGGACCATCGTTGCCGCCACCGCCACCACCATAGAATTTCTGGTGCGAGTTCACCATATGTTCCTGATCAATATCCTGGTTTGAGAAGTTACCATGCTGTTGTTGGAGGTAGTTGGCTGCTTGGCTGAAGAAGGACGAGCTGCTGCCGCCGTGGTTTTCGGCGTGGCGAACGACGTCTGAGAAGTCGGGGGCATTGGCACCGTAGTTGCCTCGGTATTGCTGGTCGCCGTATTCTTCGCGACGCTGGCCTTGACCCTGGCCTTGGCTGTAGTTGTCGCCGTATTGTTCGCGGCCTTGGCCGTAGTTTTCTCCGTAGGACATTGTGGGGTGGTAGATTTATTCTGGGATATATGAAATAATTCGCAGGTATACAAGAAATGATGAGATATAACGAGTGATGAAGAAGAAGATGGTAAATAAACAGCTCAAAAGAGGGGATGGAGATGGAGGGGTCAGGCCAGGGTCAGAGACTCAGGGCCAGCCAGCGTGTAATCTGTTTACATACACTACGTAATGCTCCCTAGATACTGCATGGCTATTGGTCAGCTTATAAGCTCAGTGGGGCACAGCGGGGCATCGGATCGTATTGATTGTAACGATCTCAGTATTATATCCAACCATATTATATATAACTTACAGCACCACCTTTAATACGACCTGTAAAATAAAGACACGCGTATGTTTGCTTAGTTTGCATCGTCACATGTTCTTACCCTAGCCCTAATTATTCCTGAGGACAGGAACAATTCCTGAATAACATAGTTGCTAAATCATGATGAGAAGATGCATTTGAACTGTCCGCAAGAGGTATTTATCAGATCAAAATGGATGATGAATCAACTCCAGCGGTCAGGTGACGGTATCAGCCCTAATTTGACATATACGTAGTTACCGGAACGATGGGGTCCAACGCCGTTGCTGTTTTGGCTGAAGGTACGTACGTAGTTGTAGGGGGTGATGTTGTTTTTCCTTATGTATAGAGCCATGACATGCGAGAGACATATAATTCTTTTGTAATACACTCACATCAAACGGAGAAATACATACATACTCTTCAACCACATCCACAAACAAGCAATAAAACGAAAAAATCAAGGTATATGCATGCCACCGAAGATGGACGGACCGGATCAATCAAAAAGCCATTCATGCATATGCTCTAGAAAAAGACAAACATTGAGAAGAGGAAAGCAGACAGCCAGAAGAATAGAAACAAGACAACGAATCTACTTTTGGAATGCGAAAGAACCGCTCGCATATTGTCCAAAAGAGAATAATAGAGAAGAAGTTTGTACTAAGGTCGACGAAGATTTGGAATAACAGACAAATACTGAACTCGATCACCAATCATCATCCTCTTCATTAGAAGGACGCATTGCGCTTTGTCGCTGTCTTAGGATCTCGGCTAGACCACCCGCCAGACTAGCGTTTGAGCTACTATTGGGCGTCGCGCGTCCACTAGCACCTCCAGATGAATCCTGTGAGTTGATACTGACAGCACTATCACGAGTAGGTGGTGCAAGAGGTTTGCGTCCAGCGGCAGTGGGTCTCTTTGCTGGTGGTGCTGGGGGTGCGGGTTTGGCTTTTGCTGCTGCAACAGCGTTACCGTTAGGAGCGGCTTTTGGTGCCACTGGTGGTGGAGGTGGCGGGGCGGGTTTGGCTGCTGCGACTGCGATTTCTTCAAGGTAGGCTTCCGGTGTCCAGCCTTGGGCTGATGTTGTTGTGTTCATGCAGAGCCACCAACCTGTTCATAGTAAGTAAATCGCTCAAAAAGACAGCAGAAGAAAGACGGGGCATACCATTTCCTTCCTTGGAGACGATCTGGATGATTTCCCCGGCATGGATGGTAAGCTCATTAGGTCGATCACTAGAGAAATCGTACAACACCTTGGCGGAAGGTTTCTTAGGGGCTGCCGGAGCCGCTGCGGGAGGAGCCGGGGGTGGTGGTGGAGGAGCACGGACAGACGCCTGGGATGATGTCCGGTTATGCGAAGCTGCAACAGCTGCAACCGGTTGAGGTACAATACGCTGGGTTGCAGCTGGCTGAGGTGTCGCCGCAGGAAGAGCTTGAGGTGTCGGTACAGGTCGTGGAGTAGTGCCATTCGGTCGATTACCGCTGAGCTTAGAAGGACCACCATTGGGACCACCAGGTCGCAAAAGTTTGCCCTTGGTGACCGGTCGCGCAGCAACTGGCTTGGGTCGTGGAGTGGGTTTAGAGACGGAGTTAGGAGGTTCACCAGGCCCTGTATGAATGCTACCGCTCTTGTAGACATCGTCACGAGGAACAGCTGGGTCTTTGACAGCTTTGACTGTGGCCAGTTTTCCGGGCTTCTTATGATATTCGATCCTATATCAATTAGCAGATGTGACTCAATGAGATGGTCTTAGACTTACGTTTCCCCAATCTTCAAGGTCAGCTGCCCCCTGAGAGCAGTATTCAAATGGGTGAAGAATTCGGTCTTGAAGACACAGTTTAGAAGCGGATCGGGTTCTTGTGAGCCAACAACTATCGAGAACCAGTCGTCCTTCAAATTCGTTGTGCTAATGTACTTGATAGCTCCGAGGGAAATCGTTCGCTCTGATGAAATGGAAAGTTGATTGTTGACGATCGCTTGAACGATGATATAGATATTGCGAGAAGTCTGCATAATTAGTATCAATATCTAGAACTAGGAGGGAACACTCACCAAAACGAGGATACGAGGCATGGGTTTACTGGAACGACCAAATTTGGCCACCAGAAGCTCGCAACGCGAAGAAAATAGAATCTTGTCGGACGCTATACTACTGATTAGCCCAGAACAGAATCAAGGATGAGGGAAATGTTCTTACCGCTAATGCCAGCGCTACTGCGGATGATCTCGCCAGGACCACCAGTATTTCCAACGCCGATATAATCACCCATGAACCGTCGAGATCCAAGCAAACTCATACGACGACGTTCTTTCCTACCTTGCAGCAGCTTATGACCTTGGTCTCGCACTTTGATGAATTCCAAACCGCCAGTCACCCTACGCCAGAACCGTTGGATTCGAATTGCGCACTCGATACGGTAACGTAAGTAGTTGCGCCATGCCCGTTGGATACGAATGGCCATGTTGTGCCAGTAACGGTCTCTCATATGTTCAAGCGCGAACAGAGTTTCCGGGGTCTTGATGAAAGCCTTTGTCACACCCATCTGATATTCCTCAGCCGGGATACCCGTGTCCTTCAAAATCTGTCGAGCACCAGACTCCGCATCTCCTGTCCATGTGTAATCACCAGCGTACGAAGTATGCTTAGACAAGAGATAGAACCGCTCAACAAACTTGTCAAACGTCTGACGGTAAGCGAAACCGGCTCGTCGGATACGAACGTTCTCTTGTAGACCAAGATACTTAATCTGATGAAGCACGTTCGCACCGTTATACTCAGTAGGCGATTTGTTCTCGTTAGGCTTAATCGTTCGGATATAAGAAGGTTGGCATTTCATCAACGTAGTGACCAGGTCGTTTGCGGAAGCTTTGATCTTATCACCAGCGGTAGGCGGGCGTCGTTTGTCGTCTTGATTCACTTGGTTCGGGAACAAAACATGCACAAAGTCGTTACTTGACGATCCCACCAAATTGAGCAAATCCTTGAGCAGCTGATCCTTGTTCCTGTCTGTCATTCCTTCCACCGAGTAGCTGACATCACCAGCATAGTGCTTGATGATGAACTGTCCCTGTCGATTCTCGAAATTGGGATTCTGACCCAGAAAATTCAGACGGCCGACAAAAGTCTGGTCAGCTGCGGAAGAATCTGCGTGTGCGGTTGCGCAGGCGTCATTAAGCGCCGCAAAAACACCAGGGGGTCGCTTATCCTCGATCAAAGAACAGACGACCTTGTTATCGAAGTACTTGATTGGCGTCCACTGAATTTGTTCCCGCGCGTATTCTTCCTGCTCGGCTTTCAGAGTCAATTGAATAAAGATCTGTTGTAACTTTTCGTTCACGTAGTTGATGCACAGTTGTTCGAAAGAGTTCTTTTCGAAAATCTCAAATCCATAGATATCCAGAATACCAATCGAATTGGTCACAGCTTGTTTTGCCTTCAATGATTGATTCAACCGGTCGACGATCCAGTCGAAGAGATTGAAATAGATGGCCATTGCCAAGGCGTCTCGTACAGCAGTGGCTTGCACTCTATTCAATGGAACCTCATAAATGGAGCCTCGTCGACCACCGCGAGCAGTCTCAACGATACGAATCGTAAGCGCCTTGTTAACCTGCGCAGAATCGACTTCGAGAAGATATGCCACGAAATCGACAACGGATTGGTCGGTGATTGATGCGTGGGATTCGTCGTCTTCCGCGAATTGCACGTTACCCAACCATAAGATGGCAGCAAGCATGCGGAAAATGTTATCTTTTTCGCCCTGTGTTAACCCAATGATTCGCATGGCCTCAAGGACCTCTGCGAAATCGGAGACGTCATCAATGCCCTGCACATCGAAACATTTCGAGCGACTCGTGTAGAGATACGACTGAGGCTGTTGGATTCCGAAGTTATCTGTGACAGACTGGTGTTAGTCAACCGAACAAAATTGAATCATAGCATCCACTCACCTCGATACTCCTGAGGCGCGGCCTTGGTAAGCTGATAGAAAATGTGAAAGTTTCGTTCATTCGTAATCTGTCCGACCACCCTCGTCTTTTCCAAAAGATAATTCGTGATATTGGCTCCAATCGGTTCACCCTGAGCATTAAACTCCAACTCCAAATATTTACCGAATCGCGACGAGTTGTTGTTTCGCAGTGTCTTTGCGTTACCAAACGATTCCAAAAGAGGGTTCGTTGCTAGCACCACCTCTTTGGTTTGTTGAATGGATGAATCAGATCCACCCGATACACTGGCGATATACTGCATTAGTCGTTTGGCGGCTTCTGTCTTTCCGGCTCCAGATTCTCCTGAGATAATGACACATTGGTTATCTTTGTAAGCCTTCATGTTATAGTATGCAGATTCGGCGACGGCGAAGACGTGCGGGGGGACTTCGAGTCGGTTCTTGCCCCGATAGGAGTCGAGTACCTGATCGGTATATATACCCACTGCAATGTTGTTAGTCGAGTCCGGCACTGGGAGTGCGATTAAACGTACAATCTCGAAACGGGTTGACGGAGACCAAGACATGGCCAATATATGTCTGTACATTTCACGCATCATTAGTAAATATCAAATTTGACAGAGCTCATGTAGAATACACACATAAATCTCCCTATTCTCAAATCGTAGCTTGAGATTGTCGTTGATAGCCTCGTTGGACACTTTGCTCAACAACGTAAGATCCGAGACACCAATCTCCTTCTTCTTCGTGCTCTCGAACGCAGCCTTCTTGACCTGTGGTTTCCCTCTGGCTTTTCGACCGTCGCCCACGTCGGCATCGCCTTTGGACCGGCCAAAGCCGCGACTGCGCTTCTCACCACCGGCAGGACGTCGCGATTGACCCTATTGAGAACAGCCGTCAGTAATGGTGTGATAATTCGATCGCACAGCGACATACCATTTTCTAAAATACTTGTTGTGCCAAACCGCAACCAGTTGTGACGTATCAGTTCGCACCTGTAGGTAATCTGGGAGTGAGGGGGAAAGGATGGACGGAGCGACAGGTAAAGGTTAATTGTTGTCCCCTAGACGGCTAGAATGATGTGACCCGCTCTAATCAATGGAATAGGATGATACGAAAACGGGCGACAATGAGCACCGTAGCCCGAAAGAAAGAAACAATATGAAAAAATGAAGATAGTTGAAAGTAGTCGAGGACATACAGGAATGTGCACTGACGAGCAAAGTGTATCGGGGCTGCCTTGTCAGGCCTCTCTGTCGCTGTCTCTAATCTCCCGCCGCAGCAAGTGGAGCCTGGGTCCTCAGTGGGAAAGCCAGCAGCCAATCACAGCAGATAGCGGGGGGCGCTTCTGGCCAGTCTTGGCACGGGACACGCACGCTGCGCCACACTTGGTTAGCGCCACACTTGCCGGCTTACCGACAGACAACCGCGTCATCCGTTGTCTTTCTTTTCATCTTTTTATGCTCTGTAGACACTGAATGTCTAGGGAGTAGATCACGATTTGATTCATAATACGTACTTTCGATACGCTTTTGCATCATGCTACTCCCGTCAGTCTAGCACATCATGCAAAATCGTAGCCTGCAAGACTCGCCTGATGGCCAAGTACCTGATGCCAAGACCTCGACGTCATACCTCTTTCTCACTTTTCGAGGTGCCTGATTGGGCACTCTTCTAGAATATTTCTCACTCGGGTCTTTTCTCATTCTTTTTTCTATTATTAGAAAAGTATATAATTTCAGTCAAAGGTGAGATGGGTGTCTTCGAACTGGTAGACTTCAGATTCATAATACTGTGGTGCACGTGCTCCGTTACAAAATATATATATCCTCTCCGAATGGTGGTCCTCTCGCTCAACTTCAGACGAATACCAAATTAACCGTAAACCCTCTCCTCATTCCAGAACGACTCTATATGTTTTGCAAGCCGCTCACCGAGATACTCTGCAATTAACCGGCGCATCTCTGCTGTCCTCGATGCGGCGCTTAGAGCACGTAGTGACGGAAAGAAATCACTCAGGATGTTCACATTCTGTTCACAGGCGAGTTGGTCAGATCCTTGTGCTACAATCTGCTCAAGAAGATATAGTGTAGAGTTTGATGGTGCTTGTGACGGCATTGATATGAGGTTTGTGTCGAGAGGCTGGTTGATGGATCGCTGAATGGCATAGTAGTGCTCTTTGAGCGCTGGTAATAGTTCATCGGGTTCGGCTAGCATGATGATCGGTATATCTATGACTGTAGGGGAGTCGAAAAGACTAAGAAATCAGTAAATCATGCGCTTTGACATAAGGTAGTCATGCTCAACACTTACAGAGCTTGTAAAGCCACAAACCCATCGATAGTGCAGCGTCTGCTCGCTTTTTGGAAGGCAGTGTCCGAGTTCAAGAAAAGAATGGCTACATGACGGTGTCCAGAACCATTCTTGTGTACCGAGATGAACTGTTCGATACGAGCTTGGGTGGCTTCTCTGGCGGCTTCTTCAATGGCCGAGGGGGTAAGAACTAATGTGTGTAGTATGGTATCTAGCAAAGGGTCTACGACGGGCACATAGGTGGCAATATCATAGGTATCATCACGCGAGCCTTGAGTTCATTAGATTCAAGTCAACTCAATAAACAATAGGGAGACACACCTCCAAACGTGACGTTGGCGTCGCTTGACTCCAAGATAGGGGAGAGCACGTCCCAGATGGGCCGACAGCGAAGGGCGACAGATGTAACGATTTGGAAAGTGGTAGTCATTGACATTATTTTCCTTCAGGCATGGAATAAAAACATTGGAATTGTGAAGTATTTGTACATGGTGAGAAGAATGAGACGAGACAGAAAGGAGAGGAAGGAGCGAGAGGAGATGATGATGCACATGGCCAAAACGGCAAGAACGCCCGAACCCTAATATGTACAGCGACCACAACGTATAAACAACACCTAAAATAAAAGTCTATAAACATGATTATGCAGATTAGATGGATAAATCACAATGCAAGGGTATCATAAAGTAGATTCTTGACAGAATATGATCGGACAGGAAGCAATCAGGACTCCTTTGGCGAAGGATTTGAATGACCGGGTTTTAGTAGAGTAGGTAATATAGAGTGAGGTGAGTCCGTGGTAGTCGAGGATGGAATTGACTCTTCTTTTTTGGTTGCAGGTGGTGTCGGTGCAACCTGAGCTGATGGAGCTGGAGTCTTGGTGGAAGAGGGGAAGTATGACCGAATTTGAGACAGCCAGCCTTGATCTTCTTGCCTAGGTGCAATTTCTGGAGTATCGTCCTCCCAGACTTCTTGAGGAAGTATACGTTTCATATGTTTGGCGGGAATTTTCCCCTGCTGAGCCTTGAGTTCTAGAAGCTCTTTCTCCAGTATACCCAGCGCCCTTCGAGCGGCTTTCTCTGATTCTTCCAACTCGACCAACCGATCTTGGACATCTGACCGACGAGTTGTTTCCTTGCGTCTTGAGCGCCACGACTCAAAAACAATCAAACCACCAGCCACCAGAAAGAGAAACGTTTCACTAATGAAATTCGCACCAGAGTCGATAGCTTTGGATTCGGATAACGGTCGAATCCGCGGCAAAGGTTTCGCTTTTACTTCCTCAATTGCTTTCTTTTTTGCCTCCTCTGTTTCCACTTTCTCTGCTTGAATTTCGGCCTCCGTTTTTGCTGTCGGAACTTTTGATCTGTGTCTCCGCGCTGCTGCCTCGGCTGCTTCTTTGGCGGCCCTTTCTTCGATTGCGGCTGTGTCCCGTAGAAGACCGAGCTTTAGGCGCATATCGATACGATGGATCGTTTGCGCCATGGAGACACATAGTCGTCGGAATCGTTCATGTTCACGGGCCTGAGCTTTGATACTATTCTGCGAGGTGATAAGTGAGTGAGATTATAGAATAGCAGAGGATAGACGTACCGCAATTGGCTTTGAGAGAGTACGAATAACGAGCGAAGAGAGCTTCAGAGTGAGCGACATGGCCGTATATAAACTGGCGTCGTCAATCGACGTGCTGCCAATTGAAGGTATTCAGACGATGACGGTGCAACGGGAATAAGACGTTGCCAAGACTGCGGGCTGTTGTTGTTGCCTTAGGAGATGGGCCTGCGGACAAACAATCTTCCGGTCCCGGTTGGTGTTTACGGATTTCCTAAAACAGATGAGCCAGCCACCAGACTGGGTTAGTGCGAGAGCCTTGCTATGTGCCTTCCGCTTTCAAGGGATTCTATCAGTCTACAAACTCGATTGACTGTTTGGACTCGACAATATCAGCGCATTACTTATTCCTCCACGACTTCCAATAAGTTAGTGGTCCATTGTTTTTTAATTGATGGTACCGAACGATTTAATTTTCCCCTGAGCCGCTGATCCTACCTGGGGTCCGTCCGTTGCTTACCCGCGGACCGCAACATACCATCTGAAACGTCAATATCGAACAAGTCAGGAGGCAATCACCAACACGATACCACAACATTGTCGAACGACTGCGTCGAATTTTCAGCTCATATTCACGTCGCGATCTACCCATAAATCTCTCAATCACAAAGCGCCTTGAGATATACCCGTTCCATGATCCGTCAACCCATGGACAGTCGCCTTCCAATCGACGCATTCGTTGTATCCTCGTATTAGATCTGACATGGAAGCGCTTTCTCCTCGATCAACGAATCTTCCACTGCAGAGCAAACCGTCTGCAGCGCATAAAAAGGTGGATCGTCACGCCCCTCCGGCTCCTGCGGCCGCAAAGGCTGCACCTTCCAAAATCCATGCGCCGCCACCGCCTTCGATCGTGAGGGAGCCTGGAGAAGATGGCGAGGAATATTCTACGGGGTTGTTCCTCGGGAAGGGAGGCTTTGCGGTTTGTTATGAAGGAAAGCTGGTGCGCAATGGCCGGGTGTTTGCGCTGAAAGTTGTTCGGTCTGAAATGACGCAAAAAAAGATGGCTGAGAAGGTGTGCTATTAATGTTGTACGACATAAATCAGATGGAACTGACAAATTGGTATTAGTTTCGTACCGAGCTCGAAATTCACTCCAAGTTGCGACACCCGAATATCGTCCGCTTCCATCGTGCATTCGCCTTTTTCGATTGTACATATGTGGTCCTTGATTTATGTCCCAACGGCTCTGTGATGGATATGGTTCGAAAACGAAAGTCCCTGACCTTGCCCGAAGTGCGACGATTTATGATACAGCTTTGCGGCGCAGTGAAATACCTACACAAGCGAAACGTCGCGCATCGAGATCTGAAGATGGGAAACCTGTTTCTGGATCGGAATATGGATATCAAAGTTGGCGATTTTGGACTGGCAGCTATGATCTTATCGGAAAAAGAAGCAAAGCGGCGACAAACTTTATGCGGTACTCCGAATTATATTGCGCCGGAGGTTATTGACAAAAGCAAGGGAGGACATAATCAAAAAGTGGACATATGGTCGTTGGGTGTTATCTGGTAATGATGCCCGCAACATGACAACTCTCAAGGAGGATGCTAACATGAAGTAGCTTCGCCATGCTGGCAGGCTTTCCGCCGTTCCAATCAAAAACACAAGAAGAAATTTACAAAAAGGTCAAGAACCTGAACTACGTCTGGCCCAAGGATAACGAATGCGCAAACGATATTCCGATAGAGGCAAAAACCCTCGTGAGCTCTTGTTTGAACTTGGACGAAGAGAAACGACCTTCGGCAGATGAGATTGTCGACCACGAATTTTTCACCATGTATCCCGGCTGCATTCCTCGTTCTCTTGATCCTGCGTGCAAACAAATGAAACCGGTTTGGTTGAAGATGGAAGAGCCCCATGGAGACCGAATGATACAAGGCTACAGCTTGGAATATGAAAGTAAGTACCGAAGCAAAGCGGCCCAGATTAAGGATCCTCGAGAGAGATATGCATTTTGTAGAGAGGCATTTTACACCGAATGCGGCGTTGGTTTCAAACGAGATGGAAATCCTCGCAAATGCGCTGGCAAAGGTTCTTCCAAGACTGTGTTTTCAGAAGTAACTGCCGAATCGGCCAAGGGGCTTTCGCCTGTTATCCCCTTACCAACCGACTTTGTGTATAAATATCCTCCTTGGTCCGAGGGTGATTGGAGTGTTCCTGAGAATACCGTTCCATCAGCAACCGATTTCAGCGATTCCAATAGCTCCGATGATAGCAATGATCGATTGACTCCGTCAGACTCCCCAGAGAAGATGAATGCAGCTTCCCTTGCCAGAACGCAGGCTGCCCTGGCTGCAGCGCAGTCACGACGACTGGAAGCAAAACCGAAGAGCCATGCAGCCACGCTTCGTCAACAAGCACTGCCTCTCCGCACATCAAGCCGAAGCGCTGCCACAATGCGAGCTCCGCCAACAACTACTACGACCACGATGCATACGAGACGAAACCCGTCTGGATCTCGTGATTTACCACCTGATTCTCCTCCAAAAGGATTGGCTCAAAGGCCGGTTAGAATTCCCCGCGGGGTTGCCGCCTCATATTCAGCGTCTATTCGAGATCTGGACAGGCTTGTCGCACCTCCAATGCCTAAATCTGACAGTGTTCCTGACAATCTTGGTATGGGTAAAACGCGGTCTCAATCGCGCCGACAGTACGAGGCCGCTATGGATAGACCTCCAGTACCCCCTTTCAGCCAGGAAGAAGTGCGGTCAGCTACACCATTGAACGATGATATTGTTGCGAAGCTCCCCCGGTCAAGAACCATGCGAGCTCCAGGCTCGGTGCAACCGGAGAACCGGTCCGAAACTCCAGTGGAACAACAGCAGAAATTCAAGGTCTCACGAGCCCCGCCTCCAGAGACTGCGCAAAGCCATGCACGAAACTCGAGCAAATCCAGTACATCTTCCAACAAGCCCCGGTCAACACTAGGGGTCAGTCCTCTTATACATCCAAATGAAAAGTTTGATTTGATTCCTCGGTCTTCTCCAGAAGACGTCGTTGTGGATATCAAGCTTATGCTTCGAAATATGACACCATCAGCATCGCGAACATACCGTTCTCAGCCCAAACGCCGTCCTCATTCATATGTTATAAAATGGGTGGATTATACAAATCGCTATGGCATTGGCTATATATTAGACGATGGTACTGTTGGTTGTGTTTTCAAAGGAGAGCACGGCCAAGCGGCCAGTGGTGTCATTTTACGCGACGGAGAAAAGCACATTCGGCGTAAGTCTCGCTGTTTAGAGAACCGAGAGTATGCCTACTCGGAGGTAGACCAACTTGTGCCACGTAACGGGAAGCCTGTGGAGTTTTATGAGAATATAGAGCAACCGTCTGCAGAAGTTCGTGGTATGAAACGGGTTCTCGTGCGGCCGGAGATATTTGAGGTCAAGGCTTCTAGCAGTGGAAACGGGGCCATGGGAATTAGAGTCAGGACCGATGTTGGACCCGAGCAAGCCAAGTCCGAGGCAGAAAAGGTGAAGAGAGTGAAACTGGTTGATCAATTCGGCAAATATATGATTGGATCGTTGGGTAGACACGGAGCAGATGACCTGAATGATGAGCCGAGCCTGTCAAGAGAATCAGATGTCTGTATCAAATTCTACCAGCGATTGGGCAATGTTGGCGTCTGGGGATTTGGCGATGGTGCTTTTCAGGTAAGCAATCGTACTAAGTACTGCTGTATATGACTTACTAACTCGCACAGTTCAACTTCCCCGACCATACTAAGCTTGTGATATCACATGGCAAGAGCAGAGGCTCGTCACCATGGATCGACTTTTACCATCTATCGCCATCGGCAGCACGATATTTGGCTGCCAAAGGCAAAATGCATCCGTCTGGCTTCGACACTCGTGCCGTCGCTTCAGACGAAGCCGCTACGTTCCTGGCTGTGGCCAACGACTCAGCTGAAAATAGCGGCGATGACAGACTACGCGATGTCCTCCAGGCCAATGGCTTTATGCGCAAGATGAAATTCGTCAAAGAAGTTCTTAGTACTTGGGTGTACTATGGTCGTCTCGGAGGTCGACCACCCACATCCACCAACACAACTGGCGCCAGTGCGCAACCCACCGAGATCTTCTGGGACGGTCCACAGGAACGTCCATCCAGCGGAGTAGGAAAATACGTCTGGGTAACTGTAGGAGCCCAAGGCGGAGATGGAGAATACATTTGCATGGCACCTAGCATCCCCGCCGCAGCTGATCGAGACGCTGGCCTTGCTTCTTCAACAACAACATCACCACAAAAACAACGATATCAACAGCTACAAAATGGAGCAGGCCAGCGACCTGAAAGGACTATGCGAGGAGGAATTGAGCGGACTTGATTAATTGTTTGAATAATGATGGAATTTTTTTTTTTGCAATATCCGGATGCGAACGTTTTCGTTGTTTCTTCGTTTTTGTTCTTGTTTGATTGTAATTTCTTCACGACTAATGACTGCCTGGGTTTTGATCGTTTGATACCAACCAAGTGTACTGTACCTATGACTGACTAGCAACGCAAGCAATTCACTGGAGTTATCTTCGTACAAAATCCCTCCTACCTTTTTCACAGTACATATGTCAGGAATAGGTAAGGAGAGAAATAAGCAAAGAAAACAACCCTATCGCCCAATTGGCCCGCGATGTCGCCATAGCGGATCACACCCATTCGCGCCCTCTGATTGGCCAATTGACTCGATTCTCGAGGAAATAAGAAATTAAGCTTGTATCACTAGGATCCATAGGGCTGAGCATGTGCATATCGTTTAGATATGGGGTATGAATAGCTTCATCTTCTTTGTACCTCTATAAAATGGATTGTGTTTGGTGAAAGGCGATGGTAATGATAAGAGACGCATAGAACATGATTGGTCTGCTGGAAAGGAAATATGGATCCCTCTTCCGAGCGAACGAGGAAGAGATGGAAAACAAGGTTCTAGAGGGAAACGCTTATTGGGTGGTTTGTGGGAAAGGAAAACTGATGATGGATTGAGTCATTTACGTTAGTTTATTTTCTTTTCTGGGTTCATACACAGCGGATAGGGTGAGATTGAGATTCAAGGATCAGAATTGAGGGCAGTCTTCAATTGGATTACTACATCTAAGGTTTGTACCGAGCAAGACGATTGTTGAAGATACGACGCACAAAGACGACTCGCGCCGCTGGTTCCGGTCATTGTTTGAGAGTACTATCAATGCAATGCGACAACATCCCCGAAACGGCCAGCCATTCAATTCGTCAAAATCTCCTCATACGAACAACATTAAATAATTCCCAATGGCAGAGGTAGTAGGCGACTACGACGACGACCCAATCCCTCCCCGCCCAAGGCGCGATGACGATTACTCTCCGTTCGACGGTGATGAGGAAGAAACCCAATCCCAGCAGCCACAACAGCAACAACAGCAACAACAACAACAACAACAACAACCACCCGTACAGCTGAACGAAACCGAAGCCCAACCACCACCAGCAGCAGAAGAAGAACAAAGACTCTCCCGCACAGAAACAAACATCAGCAACAGCAGCCGCCCCCGCGAAGCAACCGAACTAGACGAGATTCGCCGCCTGTCCACGGAAAGTACATCAGAAGGCTCATTATCGTCTGGCGAGTATCGGGTTCCATCCCGAGTCAGCGGCACAACTACCACCACCACTACTGCTGCTGCTGCTGGTGGTCAAGAAAGAAGGAATAGACAGAAGAAGACAAAATGGGTTCCGGCTTCTGTGCGCCGGTTTTGGGCGAGGAATGTTACGTTGGAGGTTCCTCATAAGGGGAATAGAGACTATTTCGGTACGACCGCCTCTAAACTATATTGTGAATGGATTTTTGCTGACAAGGGATTTGGGGGTGGAAAAGCACTCGAAAGAACATTCCTAGCCTACATGCGCACAGCAGCCACATTCTCCATCCAAGGCGTCCTCGTAGCCCAACTCTTTCGCTTGCAATCATCCAGCACCGGGGCACCGGGCGGACCTACATCCGGTATAAATTTCAGATCTGTCGGTGTCCCGCTCAGTGTTGCGTATCAGACCTGCGCGATTCTGGTTTCGTTGTTGGGCGCGTATAGGTTTTGGAGGCAGCAGAATGCGATTGCGAGGGGGAAGGTGTTGTCTGGTGGGTGGGAGGTACATGGGATTGGGATTATGACTTTTCTTGTAAGTTTTCCTTCTCTCTGGGCTTTCTGCGTTGATGTGTGCAAGGCTGACTGGATAGGCTGGGGTGACATTGCTGGCACTGGCGATTGTGATAATCGTCGAGGCTAGTTGATGCTGGGTGAACTAATGATGATAATGACTTTCTTTATTTGTATATATTTCGGTTTGTGGTTAGTATATAGTATAATGCTAATCTATATATTCTGTAAACGCTCATAAGTCATTCCTTAGATGTAGTTCTGTGGCGTATGGGGACTGTATAAATGCCAGCCATAAATAATGTCGGTAAATTTCAGACAGAGTCGCGAGAAATCAAACTCAATTCGATGTCTTCGAGGTGATAGCGCCGAAGATATCAATGTTCTCAACAAATGCCTCATCAGATCCGCCAGCAGCATCGTAAAGATCAACCTCTTTGAAACGATACGTTTGTTTGACGAGCTGGGCAATCGCGTTCTCCCAAATCTTACATATTCCAGCAAGATAGGGCTCGTTTACAGGGTCAAATGGGCTGTATTCCGTGCCCACGTCTCTGCAAGAAACATAGTGGTCGATTTCGGCCAAAGATTTGCAATGGCGCGTCAGCTGCGGCAAAGATATGTCGAGCTTCACGCCAAGATTGTGAACATCAAATTCCTTAGGAATGTTTTCCAGTGGTAGGCGGTTTGTGGGCATACGCTTCAACTTCTTAGTCACATCGTTCGCTCTGTTTTGTAATTCGGATTGATGTCGCATCAGATATGCTCGGGGATCATTCTCCTGCATTGTTGATACGTCGATTGAGGTTGTTTGTACTTTCTGCGGACCCGATTGACTTTGCTGGCTATGTTCTGAAAGTGTCGCTCTGGCGGCAAGATAGCGATTCTTGTGCGGAGAGTTTGACGTAGGTTTACTGTTGGCTGGACTGGCAATATACTGCTGTCGTAGCTGCTTTCGATGAGCAATATTGGCTTCTTTTTTCCTCCGCTCAAAGTCCAGTGCTCTTTCGGTATCTTGGCTACTGAACACGCTTTGATCATCAGGGAAGTTCTGGTGAAGACGTGCTGACCATTCTTCCATGACTGGGAACTCTTGTCTTTTTTCCGACTGAACGTTGGAGGGCTCGGCATTGGGTGATAGTAAGAGTTGCCTTTGGTGCTTGTGTTGTGACTTGTTTGAGAGCGGTAGCTTGAACGGCTTGTTGACCATTCGTGGAGAATCCCCAATATCGTCATTGTCAAGATCATCAAGCATGACACTTTCAGTTTCAGACTCGTCATCTATTGTCTCTCCAGGCGAAGTATTTGACAAAGTCGATCCGGTGTTTTTCACAAACCACGTATCGAGTGATCCATTTCCGTAGCGTTCCCGGTCTCGCTCCCTCGACGCTTTGGTATAGCCAGTCGAACCTCGACCACCTCTTTTGGACGATGAGATGGATCTGCGAGGTGGAAATTGGCCATCTTCCGGCGAGGACGGAGAATATGGACTCGCAATATCAGAAGGGCTTGATTGGGTAGCTGCTTTTCGCACGCCACTAGACCTAAATCCTGGTCTCGTTGGTGTGACGAATTGACTTACTTTGTTTGACTTCGGAGACCGGTGGAAAAAGTGCGTTTTGGCAATGGACCAGGGATTAAGGCCATTGTCATTCGATCCTGTTTCAGCAAACCTTGATTGTGACGGATCATCATCTTCCGTCATTGACGAGTCTGGTTGTGCTGTCCTGGTATGATCCGGACTAGTCCTCGGCTGGTTTGTAAGAGCAGGAAGCTGATTTGTTGCTGGTGGAGAAACCGGTTCTTGTATAGTAGGCTGTCGTAACAGAACGCTAAACTCATTGGCAGAAGCGGGCTGTTTTTGGGTATTCTCGGAGGCTTTCTGCAGCTCGCCATAGGTTGCTTTGAATAGCTCGCCGATTATCTGGATCAGCTGTTTTCGCTCTGCAAACAAGACATCGTCCTTTGCAGGCTCTACATTCACATCATAGGCACCTGGCGGACATGAGATGTGCAGATTGAGAAATGGATCATTCAGCGTTGAAACCCCATTTGCTTTCGCCGTCGAGCGAACGTAAGACTTGTATAGTTTAATGATCTCCTTTGCTGTACCTCTATCAGAGGATAGCGGGCGGCCATCCACCGAAATGTACTGATTGGAACTACCGATTTTTGAATAGTCTGTAGTCATTAGTACAACGTCAAATTTCCGCGGAGGCGACTTACCAGCATCAACTTTTGGCAGATAAGCAACTAGCTTGACAGGTACATTGGATTCCTCCGTATTCTTAGGCCAAGTCTTGCACACGCACTGTCCAGCGGTCTCCACTCCAACCACCTTGCGAGAGGCATCGACAATGCTTGCTGTTGGGGATGGCGCATAAGTCCAATTATCCTTATCATTCTTGCTGTTTAAGACTTTCAATGACAGCCTCGTGCCCGGCCTCGCCATTGCGTAAGCTTGAAGTAACTTTTTGATCTTGGAAATATTCTTGGATGCGGACTTGATAGCAGTCTGTCTTCTGACAGGGATCCTCTTCAAGAAGCCTGTTAGGCATACGCTGGTTCCGACAGCATGGGACGCTTTCTCCGTGCTACACGATCAGCATAGTCATACAAAAGCCACTATGTTGACAATCAAGCTTACCTGACTAGCCGACCCGCCGCATCATACTTCAGCACCGAAGCCACAATATCATTCTTCGTTCTCGTCGTCACAGTGATAGTCTCAACTATATCAGCAGCACTCGCAAGCGCCACTCCACGAAACCCCAAGGACTGGCCTCCGACATTTCTCAAATCATCCAGCGTCTGAATTTTGCTGGTGTATGCTCGTTTGCATAAATTCTCAAAATCCTCCGGAACAATACCGTGGCCATTGTCCTTGACTTGAATAGCGTCAAGAGTGTTTGGCGAGATTTCTACCGAGATGGAAGTTGCGCCTGCATCTAGACCGTTGTCGATCAGTTCTTTGACGACGGCGCAGGGATCTGGGAGGATGGAAGTTGAGCCGATTGCCTGGGCCGTGGAAGGTGGCAGGGCGGCAATTGGCATTTTGCTAGGTCATTCTGTTGTCTTTAGAGTGTGCTCGATGAAGTGATATTCAGGTAGGCAGCAATTGGATGAAGATTGAGGAAGTTGAGATGATCAAATAGGAAGGAGCGTCCCGACGCGAACGACACGCGAAGTCATGTGACATAATTAGTCAATGAACAAGCTGGTCGACACTCTGCATATGTGCAATTCTCAATTAAATAATTATTCGCCTATAGCAAAGAAGTTCTCCAATAAATGATTAAGTATCTTGGAAGTCCGTGGAAGCGCTTCATCTGTTCCGACTGTGTGAGACATTGATGCCTGACGATCCAGGCACCAACGGACGAAGGCGATTTGTTCTCCGCCAGCCGACCTTCACTTAACACTTTCAACATAATCAACACATCCCCTGAACAATAATGCAGACATCATGGCCGGCGAATCGCTCGACATCGGCCACCTCGCGATTCCCGCCGTCACAGCGCTAATAAGTTTCCTTTCATATTCATCTCAATTCTTGTTTCTATTTCTCGAACCGGGCCCACTCACCAAGGCCGAAACATGGAAGTTCAATGTGCTGGTAGCCTGTATATGGATTTGTTATTATCGGGCTTGTACGGTCGACCCTGGCCGTGTGCCGAAAGACTGGGCTCCGAAGAATCAGTTGTCTGCAACTCAAGGAGGGGTTAAATTTGATGGGGATGTTTCTACGCGGCAGAGATGGTGTAGGAAGTGTGCGGCTTTTAAGCCGCCGAGAGCGCATCATTGCAAGATCTGTCAGCGGTATGTTAACTTCAACAACGAAATGATCGATACTTATTATTGAGGGTAGATCACTAATATGACCATTAGATGCATACCAAAAATGGACCATCACTGTCCTTGGACGCGCAATTGTGTGTCACACTTTACGCTCCCGCATTTCGTGCGGTTTCTATTCTATGCAGTCGTTTCAATGATATACCTTGAATCATTTATATTCACCCGAGTCAGCATACTATGGGAGAATAGAAACATGCCTAGCGTACGTCTGTCTGCCAACCTTCCATAGACTTTCACTAACTACGACCGAAACAGTACCTCGGCCCCAGCATCCCAGCTCTGTGCCACCTATTCATTCTGCTGGTCGTGAATAGTCTGACACTATTCGCTCTGTTTGTGTTACTAGTCCGCAGTCTTTGGGCTATAGGTGCCAATGTCACCACAATCGAATCCTGGGAGATTGAGCGTCACAAGACTCTGCTTCGACGAGCGAGGTATTTTGGCGGTTACCTGGATGGACCCGATGGGATGAAAGTGAGAATCCGGAAACAAGAGTTTCCATATGACGTTGGCATTTTGAGTAATATCAAAGCCGGGATGGGTGGGAGTTGGAATGTATTTCCCCCTTATATTCCAAACAATGGAAGTTGGCTTACTGAAATGATTACTATAAAGGTTCTAAGCTGGTTCTGGCCTCTGGCAAGTACACCAGACCGAAAATCCGGTCTTGATTTCGAGGTCAATGAGTTTGAGGGTACTTCCCCACCTATTCATGAAAATCATTGCTACAATGCTAATACTGTCTAGATCCAAATCTATCCTGGCCACCACCAGACCCAGACCGCATTCCACGCAAAACGCGCCCAATCTTGTCATCATCTGATCCATTCACAATCCCGCATTTCGATTCTCCCGCAGATGAAATGGCGGCTTTCAGACAACGGCAACAGGACGATCTAGCTCGTCGGGCAGGGGTAATCATTGATGATAGTGCCGCCGGTATCAGGCGACGAAGGAAGTTCCATGAACGATATAAGAACAATAAATCGTCACAAACAAAAGCTGAGTCGGAGAATGAGATTGTCGAAGACTCGGAAGGAAACGAGAACGAGGAAGATGAGCAGCATTCTGGCTCTGAAGTCAATGATCATATCGACGTTGATGAAGGCGAAGAAGCGTGGCGGAATGCAGAAGGGGAGAGATTAGATGATTTCGGGGTCGATGAGGATGTGGAGTTTTATGATGAGGAAGATGTGCCATTGTCTGTTCTTAAGGAGAGGATCAAAGCTGGATTGTAGATTAGCTGTCTATTAAAATGTGTATAAGAATAGAACAAACTCGTTGTAAGCAAAAGCAAAAGCGAAGAGGCTCTCATCTGCCTAATCAGGAAGGCATGTTCAACGATACGTCTAATTTTCCACTTTATAACACCTATCGTCGTGCTAGTTCCATTTCGGTTAGATAGACATGTGCAATTGATCTGCTAAATATCGCGCTATGTCACGTCGAACTGACAGCTTCAACAACCAATCGTATTTGTCACCTGCTTCGTGGGGTCGTAACTGCGCGAACTAAAGTACATGTACAATATCCACTTGGTTTATCATAAATTCACCATCCCCGCCCTCACTTCTTCTTTTCCTTCTCACAATCAATCGCACACAAAATTCCTACTAATTGAGGGGACACAATGGGCGACGCAGGCATCTCCCACGGCGAACACCTCCTCATCCTGAGCTTCGCAACCTGGCCCGACGCATGGCTCGACAATATCCGACGCCGATTTCCGCGTTTGGAGATTACGACTTTGCAGATTGATCCTAGTAAACCTCTTGAAGAAAACGTGCCAAAGGGTCAGTACCACCCCAATCTACTTTCCATGCATGTATGCAATGGCGCTAATTGTATATAGACCTCCTCAAAAGAGCAACAGTAATCGCTCTAACCACCCAACGCTATCTCCCTTTACCGGAGAGTGTGCCAAAGTACTTCCCCTCCCCATCCCTTCTCCAAAAGTCAACTGACATGAGAGGGAAAAGCATAAAATTAGTCCACACCTTCTCCGCCGGCGCAGACGGGCTCATCAACGAACCCTACATCACAGACACAAACCTACCCCTAACCACCAGCTCGGGGATCCACGGCCCGCCCATTTCCGAATATGTTCTATTGAATTGGTTGGTAAACTCGAAACATTACAATAGTCTGTACGAAGGCCAGAAGAGGCATGAATGGATAAGTAAGAAATATGCGGCGGTGAAGCAGAGTGATCATGCCGGTAAAAGGGTGGCGATTTTGGGGTATGGGAGTATTGGGCGGTCGAGTCAGTCCTTTTCCCCCGCTTTCACCACCCTCTTTCTTTCTGCGTGTTGGTGCTGATGTTTTGGGGTAGTTGGGAGAATAGCGTCCTCCCTCGGCGCAAAGGTCTACGCGTACACGGCCTCAGCAAAACCTACGCCGGAATCGCGTAGAGATAAGGGGTACATTGTCCCTGGCACAGGCGACCCAGACGGTAGTTTACCTGTTGCATGGCATCACGGCACCACAAAAGCCGAACTGCGCCAGTTCTTGCGAGACACAAAACCAGACCATGTCGTCATTTCGCTACCGCTAACCGCTGCAACGCATCACCTGTTTGATAGGGAGGAGTTTGAGGTTTGGTCTGACGCTCTATCCCCCCCTTCTTCATTATCGACATCAGAAGGAGGGGAAGGAGAGGATAAATTCCCACCCAGAAAAGGCTTCCTAACAAACATATCCCGCGGCAAAATCGTCAACACAGACGCACTCATCACAGCCCTGAAAACGCATCAAATTCGTGGCGCGGCGCTGGACGTTACTGACCCCGAACCACTACCGGCTGATCACCCGCTGTGGGATGCAGAGAATGTACAGATTAGTCCGCATATCAGTTGGTCGGGGCAAGAATATTTTGTGCGTGCTTTGGATGTTTTGCTGCTCAATTTAGAGCGGTTGGAAAAGGGTGAGGAGTTGGTTAATCAGTTTCAGAGGAGGAGGGGGTATTAAATTTCCTATGATTGGAAAATTCGAATACGCTCTGATAGATGTAGAGGCGCCGAATTTATAACACCCTACTGTACAGTTTTGAGCTGAATAGATGTTTATTTTATATCTCTAAAAATAACCCTGAATTCATCAATGGCACGTTTCCTACCAACCTTGGAAAGCATTCTAATCCAGCACTACTTAACATATAACAGATATCTCAATTCCTTGCACAATGGCACATTGATATCTTAAACTGGTGGTAACGTAAGAACTTTGTCAAAATGATCAAAAGCAGAACAAACGCTGAATAAGTAATGATAGCAAGGTTGTGTAAACTCGTCGAGACTTCCAAGGTTTAATATGGACCTCGCTGATCATCTTCAAGTGTTCATATTCTAGAGTCGCGGCGTGTAGGCATCCATGGATTCTTCCATAAGCCGTAATTTGAAAATATATCACATGTAGCTTCCAAGGTTGACTACTTCCAAGATGCCCATAGATAATGGGGTGTCAGCGTAAGTGATTTTCCTCTCTAGTTATCAAACAAAATACATAGATCGGAAATCCAAGCGCTCATTAGACCCCAAGACTCTAGGTGCTTCTTCACAAAGCGCATTATAGACGGTTTCTGCCATGACTCGACCCGACACGGACATAGCCGGCACCGCAGTACCGAGCCAGACCGGTATAGCAACAAACAACCCCAGTCCTGTGAGAGCACCCAAGCCAAGGCCCGCGGCAAGACAGGCCCCATTAAGACCCCAGCCCATTGCAGGCAACGTTGTACCAATCGTAACTCCTTCAGCTATCTTATTCAAGTTTTTAGGATCGAGAACATTCGCAACATCGATCAAGAGTCCGCCAGGGGCTGCCGGAAGGTTCAGCTCAACCAATGCCTTGCCCATGTGCTTTTGCCCCTCAATATGCAGTGGGTAAAGGTCATCTGGGAAGTGCAGTGGTTCCTTGATAGAGATCTTGTACCACGAGGGAATGAGGAGATGGAAAATGACATGTTTCCCATGCTCTGAATCTTCTTCCAGTAGCTCTTGTCTGACGGCCCGCATAAACAGACAAATTCTATCGAGATCATGTGCTTTGAAACAAAATTCGGGTGGTAGAGAGTTCTCTCGAATAAGTCGATGGAATGCCCCATACCAATTCGTGTCACGATGGTAGACGAAGAAACGATGGTTGTTCCGATGCTCTGGAGCAATTTCATCGATCTTCATTTGAATGAAATCGTAGACAGGCCGGGCAAAACCATCCGGGCCGCTGGCGCCCGACACGGTAATGTTATTGCTGTTGTCAAGATGATCGCAGATGACATTCAGGGCCTTTATTGCCTGGTACCCCTGAGCAATCTGAATGGATGAGACCATCTGCATCCAACGTTCGTAATACTTGAGACGATCGATGAGGGAGTTGCCAATGACATGGATGCCATGAATTTCCCTGGCCACATGATCTGACCTGGCTGAATTTGAAAGACGGACGGCTTCTGACGCGAGACTTTTGAGTATTTTCTCGTTCATTTGGTTTGACAGGTCAGCGATCTCTGAGGTGAGGTTGTCGACAATGGCTTGAGAAGCTTCCGGAGGCGTGCTTTTGACAGAAGCCACAACGCGCTTGATGATGCTTATCAACTCGGCACCAGAAAGAACTTTTTGGTTACCACGAAGGATGCCATACACCTTCAACAACTCAGGTGCCTCGTTCGCGAGGGGCCCCAATACAGGCTCGACAAGTCTTGCCATTTCCTTGGGGAACCTAATAAATGCGTCACGACAAAGTTCGACGTAGGCTTCCTGCTCAGACAAGTCCGGATAGCGGACCTGCGCGAGCTGGCGTAGCTCTAGCCACATGCAGTACTCTACCATATCAGTCATCTTGTCAATGAGCTATAGCAAGTTGGTAAACTTTTGCGTGATAGAAATCAGGACCTTGGACTAGACTGAGAGCTGTTCCAAAAACTTGTCGAAGATAAGGTGTGAATATAATTCAGAACGAAAAGTATCTGGTTCCTCCGAGAAAAAGCCTCTGAATATGAACATGGAATGAGAGAGCAGAGCCATGTTTGACATGAGAAATTGAAGGGATTTTATACCTTTCTTGGACAGCAGATATCATTGTGGTATATGACAATCTTCGCTTTCCTTTTTTTATGGCGCATCAGATACGCAACCGAAGCCTGCGAAGCCAACAACAACATCCACGAGTAATTATTCTCAAGCAGCCAGTAAAATGTTTCGTTCTAGCCCCACAGGAACTTTCGAACGCCGGTCCAATTAGTTGATGAGAAGGCTGCAGCGGTTCAAGTACTTCGAGTAGGCACATGCAGAGAGGTAGGCGAGGCTGCTCAGGTTGGAGATGGGGTTTTCAAGCGACCAGGCTGAAAGCCGCATCTCACTGTGCTTTCTCATACTTGTGGCGTCTGTAAATCCTGTTTTCTTTTCGTTTAATGCTGCACAGGTTCAAAACTCGACGAGAAGTCAGACCGGTACTTTTTTGAGTACATCCACGGACCATGTTCAAGGCTGGACATGGTCTGTCGGAGCTTATATCTAGAACGCCCATCCAAAGATAGTGCCAATTCCCCACATTCTTGTTTTCAAACAAACATTACTTCCTTCTCCGTCAACCCAAAATCCGTATGTGAAAACACCCCATCTAACGATGTCGGAAAGGTCCGTTTCGAATACCGTCGGATGGCTCCTGTGTTCGGAGGAAGCAAAATACCTTCATCTCATGGCGAAAGAGCCCTTAAACATCTTCATAGACAGGATAGAGAGGAATTACGGATTCCGTCCGACGTAAGCACAGTGAAACATTCGCAAGCTGCTTTATTGCATTCAATTAACTTGTAAGCAGCGAGATGGAATGCAAAAAGAGATTTGAGCGATGGGGCTGGAGGAAAAACAACGGAAAGGGAAAACCAAGCACAGTTCCAAAGGTGCCAGCCCTACCGAAAGATCTAGCTCGCCCCGATATCATCTTCCGAGCAACGCACATCTATATTACGGATTCATTCGCCCTTGAAAAATGGCAGTGTAACGATTTCGGAGACTACGAGCGACGTGATGGTCTGGATAAAGCCCGTTCCTTCGAAGAGCTCAAGCGAACTCTTCATCTGGTGATGGAGATTCCGGCTGTCTCACGGAATCACGAAAGGAGACACTTCTTGAGCGAATACATCACTCCGCTCTTGGCTTATGTGTTTCAGTTGCTGTGTTCTGTTGCCGCTGAGCATCATCCTTTAACATTGATACAGATCCTGGCACTTGCAAACATGCTTGTAAACGACCATAGCGAGATTGTGTACCAAATAATAGTCACCCTCGGACGATTGTCAGGATTAACTCAATTCCATCCCCTGCAAGTTATACTGAGGCAACTAGCGGATCTTCTGAACCCTAACCGAAGTGACAGACTGGATACGGCACAAATCAGAGTATGTCTCAAGGAATTCTGCAAAGCAATCGCGGACTGCTTCATCAAAGCCCCGACTCCCTGCCAGAAAGGGATCAATGCATTTTTGGTAGAATTCTCTCGCCAGACGGGAACTTACGATGCAGCCACATCTCACCGAGATCATCTACAAGCACTATTCCCAAGGCTATTGAGCCAGTCAGACATCAACCACGGATATTCAAGCGACATGAGTCTCAATTTGACTTACTGGCAACTCAAGTTCACAACACACCATCGGCGGCCACCACACGCTATCATTACAGATCTTCTCAATCGGTGCTGCATGCACAAAGCTGTTTGCCATGACCAAGCATGCTCGTTTGCGGAACGGGGCCTTTACGCAGCTTATGAAGAAAGTGCCAAGCAATTCGATCGATGTGGGTTTTTTGGAGATGCCAATAATGACCTGTATCTATCGATAGGGTATCGGCTGGAGTACGATAGGGTGCTGGGAAGACCTCATAGTGCCAGCGCCATTTGCAAGTTGCTGCAGCTATACACGCGATACATGAATGCTGGGCAAGCTGTTGCTGCAGATACGACCGTGAAGCAATTGAAAGACCATTTGGAGCCTTACAAGTCTTATTGCTCATCTTCTGCACTTGGCTCGCTTGCATCAAACCTGGGCGTCCCAGTGTGCTCCCTTTCTCGATTCTTCTCCAAGCAGCAGCAGCATATGCAGGTAGAATGAATGACAAATGCTTTAATTGTGGTTTTTTAAATTGTGAGATTCGTCATCCCCAATTTCAGGAGTGTGCGCACTTGTTGCTACGAGTCCTCGAATGCAGCAGCGATTCTCGAAGCAGCAATTAGTACGAACTTGCCCATGTGTTTCTGGAAACTCTTCACTCGGTCCAGAAGCACCGCCCCCACCCCCGACACGACAGCAGAGACAATAAGAGCACCGTGAGCAAGAATAAGAAATTAAGAATGCAAGTGTTATGAATCGCGTGGACAATAGCATCAAGGACACGAGTCTTGAGCCCCAGAGAAATATTCTTGGCAAAGCTTGATTGCGGCCAAGAATGCATGAACAACCTTGTTGTGTTCTCCCTCTTTGCTTTTCGTGATCATTTCCTCAATCTCCTCGTCGGTGTTATCTGAATGAAGTTTCCTGGTCCAGATTAACTGGCTTTTCTTTTTTGACTCGATTCATCAATCCGTTCCGTTGGATCAAGGTTTGGCTACGTATCATCAAAAAAGGTTCACGCTTCATTTGCTGCCGTCTTTCTCCTCGTATTCTAAACACAAGCAATATCAAGCATTGCAGATTGCGCGAATGGGTTTGCCTCTGATCCCCCCCTCCCGCTGCGGCTGAGAATGTTGGTTGGATACGATCATACGAGAGTCTGAGACCCTTGGACTATCCAATTATGTTGTTATTATTATTCATCATGTTTATACTATAACCGTGCCGTTCAGTGCACCTACAACGCCCGGGCGGCAGTGTTGTACAATGTAGGTGCGCCGGACGGCATGGTTAGGTAGTAGTTAGGGGTCATAGGGTAGGGTTTCAAAAAACAACATATAAGACCTAGGTAGGAACCTGCCAAAAACTGGATTGAACCTTCCGGTTATATTTTGGTAGCCTACCCCGTCCCTACGTTTATACTCCGCTTACTCCCAAGGTTGTCATCATGCTTGTATTAGCCCTAAACTTGTTGATTCTACCCTTGGCCGCTTTGGCTGGCAGCACACCAACAATCGACGACGAACCCACGCGAACCCTAGCCGTCCGTCAAAGCCATCCCGAGACCACGATCCCATGCAAAATCATCAATGCGAATGGTGCCGTCAACTGTCACGAGGGACCTTACCTGAACTCTCCGGTTGTAAGGGAACTCTACGCGGGGGATTACTACGAGTTTAACTGCTATGATCTTGGAGATTGCTATGATGACAATTGGTTCTTTTATACCTACCTCTATCTATTGATCTTATTCTGGGAGATAATACTAATACATTGGATGGATTCATTTAGTACATGGGACCACGCCTATAATGAAAACTGTTTCGTGAATGGATATTTCACGGATAGCTCATGCTCAGTTGGTACGAAGTTCAATACAAAGCTCCCTTCTACTTCTGGAATAAAGCTGATCTTGCTTCTATTTCAGCAAACCTTGGACCTGGGACCTGTTAGGCAAGATTCAAGAGAGTTGATCGTGAATTTGATACGTATTACAGCATGGCCAGAAAGACGTGTCGGAGACTATGTTCTATACGCCTCCTATCCTCCAGCTGGATCACTTCTTCCTATTTCCATGCTTAGTTTTCTCATCGTACAGCTACCCAATGATATTAGCTTGAGCAATGTCGGAGTATTGATATTGTCATACTGGAAGCATGCCTCATAGTGTATTACAAGTTTTTAATGTATTTTGAAGTTGTAAAAGCTGTGTGATGTTTAGAGACCCCTACAACCAGCGAACGTGTATTTATCAAATTTACATGTGGTCGAATGTATTATTGGTAAAATACTCATTTTGTCCTTGACGTACTTATAGACTGCCGTATTTTACGGTGCTCTTACAAGTATTAAAACCCCCACTTTGGGCACTCGGCAATGTTCCGAAGTACCTAGAGGTAGTTGTATTTTGCAGCGAAACATCACGACTTGCTAGTCCTCACTTATCTAGGGTAAACTTATGGCCTCCAGGCCCTATCTCGCCCCTAAACGGCTGCGACCTTAGCAAATCCCGGGCCACAATCTCATCTTGATGTTTTTCGAGGTCAACTACATCCCAATTTGCCGCAACAAACCGACCACGGAGGAACTCGGCCTGTTTGTCTGCCAGGTACACCGTAAGACCTCCAAATAACTCGGCTATTGGTTAAAAATGGTGGTTTCTGTGTCAGCTTGACCGCTTATACTATTCTCAAATTTGTTCGGATGGGGGCACATACGCGTATCTCTAGCGTAGATCTCTAGCTCTGAACGCAGTACGCTGCTCTTGGCCATGCCGGGGTGGACATTGAACACTCGTAGTTTTTCGTACTCTGTGCACACTCGAGTCGTTAGCTGTGCCAGGCCTGACAGGGCTCACTTAGAATGGCCCTCTTTACCACTGTGTAGTTGATCCAGGATCATGTTGCCCGTGGCTTTGGCGGCAGTGTAAGACGATTGTCCCGGGCTCGCGAAGTAGGATGCAGCGGAGCCGGTGTAGATAAATGTAGCCTCACGACCCTTTGAAACGCAAGCCAATGCTTTGGCGACGAGGAACGTCCCCTTGACGTTGATTTCCTAGTACAGTAATCAGTAGGACATCGTCCTATTACTCCTGTATATACATAAGTACTTACAAAGGCCCTCCACCACTCATCTGTGGGCGCATCACCAATTTTCGCAATCGGCCCCAGAACCCCAGCAGCGTGAATGACGACATCGACCCTTCCAAATTTTGTATTTGCCTCTTCGAAAAGCTTGTTAACTTGAGCCTCGGATGAGACATCTGTAGCAATCGCGAGTGTCTTCGTGGTTGCACCTAGGGATCGAGCAACATGATCAATGGTTGTTTGGCTCCTTGCTGCAAGCACTATTGCTGCAGCTCCAGCTTTAGCCCATTGTCTACAAGCACCCTATATAAACCTCAGAACCAGTGAATTCGAAATGTTGAAGGAGACACACCTCACCGAAGCCACTGCCTGCTCCAGTTACTAGAACGACCTTACCACGGGCGACGCGTTGCAGACTCGGTTGCCCAGGGTCAATTGCTGGATACAAGTCTCGGTGTACAGTTGACGTAAACTGGAGGGCCTCCGTCCAGTAATCGGGATGGCTTGGATCGAGAGGCATGATTAGAAGAAATTTTTGTTATGAATTTTTTAAGTTGAGATGAGGAGCAACGTCGCTGGTTTTATCATTTTTCTGTATCGCACCTGACAACTCAAGTCCGAACAGAGTCCGGTGACATTCCACCAACCAGGGAGAACTGGCGAGAAAACCTTGGAATAGCAGATCACGCCGTCCACTCTAATATCCATGGATATATTGATATATATATATATATATATATATATATATTAATCAGGTTTATTGTCCATATCGAGCGCTATAGGCTACATATGTATGACGGATATCAACATGAGGTCCCAAATCTATTATACATGGAGGCCTTTGTAAGCCGTATTCATATGAATGGGCGGATTATTCCTACTAGAAACATGCCATTTGCAAATTAGAGAAAAATAACCTTGGAACATTGAATCTACCAAAACTCCTCTATGACGCTACGCGGCTCCTTATAAGTCCCAAGCGGGCAATATGCGATATCATCGTACCCAAATGCCGCAAGGCCCCCAGCTTTCAAGCCTTTCTCGTTACCATTCCACACTGGTGAACACGCCACCCCTATAACGTTAACAAGAACACCATACCGGTATTCTCCAATACCCAAGGCCTTGCCGTTGGCTGAGTTGATGATAGCAATGAGGTCCGGGATTGCCGCGATCACTGCTTCACTACCATCTTCGCGCCGATGGCGAGCTAGTAAATTCTCGTTCATGAAGGGGATACGAAGTTCTCCACCAGTAGCAACAGCAGGTAGTCCCGCTGCAGTACCGTTCTGTTCCTGGCTATCTTCGGCAGAAACGTGTTTGATGACGACCTCACCATGGGAATGGCCCTTGAAGAGGCGCCTCTCTACGTCAACAATCTTTCCTCGGAACAATATTTTGGCTGAGTCGCCTCCACCCATCTCCTCAACGATCTGCTCAGTCACCGTGCTCACAGTGTTGTCTCTACTCGCCTTTGCAATACATCTCCCAATTCTCCATGCCTGGGACAAGGTATTCTTCACTGCCCACCGATGGACCAACTCAGTGCTAGTTGGCTTCGCGCAGAAGCCGACATAGTAACCCATCTCGATGGACGGAGCTCGTAGGGTCTGATCGATGATTTTGTCATCCGGTGACCTTGTCATTATCAAAGCTCGTCCATCTCCAGACGCTATAGCGCACGGTAGAATTTGGTTTTCCTCCTGTACAGCAACAATGACCTGCCAAAGATTGGGGTATGCACGACCTGGAGCAAAATAATCAGCATCACACCCAAGTTAGCGCGGTATCAGAAGGATTGGTATGCATACCCATCCAGTCTGCATCTACGACGGGGCGGTCAAAGTGTAGACTGGACCCAATAGCCAAGGGCTGAAGCCCATTCGACCCTCCGATTTCGATTCCAATCATAGCATCAAAGCTCTCATGCTTGTTGTATTCCATCATCGTCTCCATGGCCAAGATGGATTCGCTGGCACTTAGGCGCTCCGCGGGTACCGCAGGAGAACCCATATTACCAGCCCCTGAACAGCGTTAGTGTCATCTGTGCGCCGAGTACGGGGTGGTCTGGACTCACAGTATATTCGAGCATCAGGTTTAAGCGACTCCATGTCAATGATGCGAAGTTCATGGCCTTGTTCAAGATGCTGGCGCAGCTTTAGCATTTCGGGATATGGAGACCCTCCACCACCGCATCCAAGGACATAGCAACCCTCTGCCAGCCATTCCAGATCTCTTGTTGATACCATCCACGTTTTAAGGCCAGTTTTCGGGTCAATCACAATTTTGGGTCTGTATCTTTCGATATCAATCCGTTCTTCAAAATGTACATCGACTTCTTGAGCCAGTTTGGTTTGCAGATGGCCATTGGCTGCCAGTTCATCCTCGTCTTCGTGTGTCCACTCCTCAAAGGTGATCTTCGATGGGTAGAAATCGCCAACGGCTTTTACTACTGTACGAACTTGGTGATCAACATATTGAAGGGGTAACGACTCCTTTTCCGTTATTTTTACCGTGTCTGGGCGAGCTCCTGCTTCAATAACGCGCTGGATTGCAAGATCTGTGGCCTTTTGCATTGCCTCGGCCATTGTCTGGTTACTTGCGTTTTGGACCATGTCAATTGTAGCACTGATGCGTGCCATTGCGGCCCCAACGGCATTCGCAACGTCGTGGAAGGGTGGCCAAATGATCTCCGAGATTCCATCGAGCTGAGATGGACAAATGATAGAGCCTCCACCTACTAGAATCAGTGGTAGAGGTTCTGGGGACGTCTTCAGGAGATCGCAAATATGTTCATACTCCCTTTTGATAACAGCTTGCGTTTTGTCGATAGTGTCATGACTTATTCCCGCCACGAGATCGGGGTTACCAATCTCGACTTTAATACCAGCTGCAACGGTGACATCTGTGGCCGTGGTTGTGTCTCCGCCAAAAACGAGAGACCGTTTCCTGATTGCGTAGCCAACAGAATCCCGGCCGACGGTGACACGCCCATCTTCGTTCCTGCGAACAATTGAGCCACCTCCAATCCCGATAGACTCAACCTGAGGCATCCCGTAGTTGACTCTGACACCAGCAATGCTCACGTCACCCACTGCTTGCCTCGGATACCCAGAAGGCAGTAAGACACCGACATCAGAGGTTGTGCCGCCAACATCACACACAATTGCGGTGGGCGACGTATTTCCTCCATCAGTGTATAATTTACATAGAAATGCGGCGCCTCTCATAGAGTTCGTTGGCCCAGATGAAAATGTGCGAATTGGCAACCGTGCCGCTATCGCTGCATCAAGGAGAGTGCCGTCATTTTGTGTAAGGTAAAGTCCGCATCGCAGGCCGAGATCTTTCATGGCCATCTTAAACTCACGGATTGTCTTTTGCGCAAATCCATGGATGGATGCGTTTAGAATAGACGCGTTTTCTCGCTCTAGAAATCCCAGATTGGATATTTCGGAGGAACAGGTAACCGCCACATCGGGGAGTTCCCGGTTGATGATCTTGCGGACGGTTTCCTCTTGGTGAAAGTGATGGTCGAGTGGCGAAAACACACCAGACACAACAACAGATTTAATACCACGCTGTCGAATCTGGGCACACTCCTGGACAACTTGGCTTTCGACAATAGGAGCCTCGATGCTCCCATCAATCTGAAGCCCACCATCAACTTGTGTGCAATAACCACGCATAATTTCCCTTAGTCGGGGAGGAAAGTCAGAGAATGGAGGCACTTCGCGGGTGAAGCTCTTGGAGAGCCGGATGACAGCAACTTTAGACAGGTGGCGCTCATCATGTTCGATGATAGCATTGATGAAGTGAGTTGTTCCAATGGCCAAAGAGGCAATGCGGTGGCGGTCGATGTTGGATTCTTCGAGCACGCTCTGTACCGCTACTTTAATCCCATCAGTGACGCTCGGGGAGGTAGTTGGTGATTTCTTGGCTGCAATGATGGACTTTGCTGGATCCTCCAAAAGTGTTGTGTCAACGATGACAGCGTCGGTGTTCGTACCCCCGACATCGACGCCGATGCGGTAGGAAAGGGATTCAGAAGGGGTTGATGTAACAGTCATAATGAACGATCACCAGACGAAGGCTCAGAATCGAAAGAGATACAGCACAACCTTTCTGCTCATCTCCTAATATACTGCTCTCAATTGCGAGCTATACGGCAGCACCAAGAGGCCTCGATGCGGCAGTTCAACGGGGGAGTCGGAGTTGCTCGGACTTGCAAGCGCTCTCCGATCGGAAACCAAGTTTAAATGACTGGGATTATCACCATCTCCGGCAGCATGATATGGGGAACATGGAGTGGCGTTTAAGCTACGCTAGGGTCGACACCAGCTGGTTGGTCTTGTGACTCCGACTAAGGATATTTGTCACCAGTGATTCAGTAACGCTCAACTCTGTGAATGCTTAAAGTAGTGTATGTATATGACTTTGTCGAGATACCGAGGTGGTGAACAATGATCATTTGTATGGAATACACGCGTGGCCAGCTTGCTTGTTGATTACGGTTACATGCAAGAAAGATGTTTCGACTTCACTCATGTTAAGACATGGTGGAATGCGATATCTCTTGCTCTCCATGTCCTGGATCTTGTCCATAAACCTTCGGAATCGATGACTTTAACAATACATTTCAAGATGTTAATCTTAGTTTCCAAGGTTTATATTACTTTATAGTCCACGGTGCATCCTAGAGGGATATCATCGATAATACAAGTAAAGGGGGAAACGATCATGGCACTTATATCCAACATATTTCATTCCCAGCATCATGTCTAGGGAACAAATATTCCGCAACCTCTATATAAGATAATGAGAAGAAGGACCGGATTACAATGTCTGAAATGGCTCGCGCAACAAGAAATCGAATCTGGCAAGCATCGCTGCGGGATCCGTATAGGCTGTAGCAATATCAGAATCACGCTGCCGACATGCTTCGACACCCGAAGCCACACGTTTGTCGCCTTGAGTTCTAGCGCCCTTGACAAGCAGTGAAGTTCGCGGCTGTCTCTTCTCCGCAAAGGGGCGGAAGATTTCCTGGGACAAGTTCTTTCCCAGTATTTGCAGGTTTTCCTCATACTGGCCGCTTCCTGGAACCAGGAATGGCATGGAATGACTCAGGTGGAAACAATCCTCCCTAAAAATTTTGACTTGTCAGAACATTTTTACGAAGGTTCTTTGAGCAAATGTCCTTACATAGCTTGATTTGCCCCTTGACCGAGATGGGGGCTTGTTGGATGTGCTGCATCTCCGACAAGCACACAGCGCCTTGAATACCATTGCTCGGGTTTCAATTCTTCCCGGTCAAAAAGACCAAATTTGATGATTCTCTCGGATGAATTAACCATCTGCAAAATGGCGGGATCCCAGCCCTTCAATAGAAAACTTAGCTGTTGTCTCTGCTCTGGAATCTCGTCTGGGCGATATGCGCGCCATGTTTCATCCTTCTCTTTAGTCTCCCGTTGCGTAACTGCCCAGGAGGTATGGTTTGGCCCAACTGGGTATGAGATTACGTGGACGCCGTCTCCATACCAGTTCCTCATGGCTGAGGTTTGACGAAGGGCCTCCGGTGTCTCGGATATCCCAGCAGTCTAATAGAGAGTTGTCAGTCAAGGAGATATAACTTATCGGAAATATGATTTTTACTTGTGTAAGGCCAGTGTACGTAGGAGGACCTTCTGAAATTCCCTGATTCCTAAGGAGTATCCTCCGTGAGGCCGCTTTGATGCCGTCACACCCGACAAGGAAAGATCCTGTCACCGAGCGGCCGCCGTCAAAGAACGCCGTCACCGAATCTTCGTTCTCTTGGATGTCGATGAGCTCCCAGCCTTCTCGGACGTCGACATCCATGTCCAAAAGCATCTGCTTGAGCTTCATGGAGACGGTAGTACGACGAACTCCGACGGCAGGTTGATAATACCTGTCGTTGAAAGTGCTGGGTAAGTCAGACCGTCCAAGCACTTTTCCCGTCTGTGAAGCATCCCAAAACTCTTGCAATGGCGTGGACTCTGTCTTCAACGCGTCTGCCATACCAACCAAGTTGAGAACTTTTAATCTAGGGCTCGCTGTCAGTTCCATTCAGCAAGTTTGATATAGGAATATCTTACCCGTTTGACATAAGCATCAATGACGCCCCCGCATCTCCCAGTTCGGGGACCTTTTCAAACACAATGGGGTGGTATCCCTTGCGCTTGAAAAAGTTGCCCAAGACTGGGCCAGCGATGCCGCAGCCGATGATGAGCACAACAGGAGGAGACATAGTGGTGTTTGTTCTTTTCACGACCGCAGATTTAGAAATTCGTTTGTTGATAGTGACGACTTGGTATATAGCGGGAGACCTCCAACTGGTGCGGAGATGAGGCTTCTTCTCCGGTTTTCAACTTTTCATCTCCGGTCGCCCACCAGGCGATAACCGACCCACTCGTATCTGGATCAGGGATGGAACTAACCAAACAAAGCAGATAGGCCATGCCAATAAATGTTTGCGGGGGGCAAGAGCCTCGAAAGACAATATATATTGAGATGTTCCAATGTCCGGGTGCTGCTGGCGGGTTGGCCAAAACCTGGAATCTTTAAGCCTTCGTCAATATTCGGAACAAGATTCATCAGCAAGCTACTTGGAGACGATGGCTGGCATCATTGACAAGAAACCATCTACCTCTACTTCTCAATACACGGAGGGACATGTCCTAGAGGCGATGTCTTCAGTTGCTTCCGGAACTGTGATCCCTGAGACAGTGGACTCGGGGCTCGAGAAGCAAGCTCTCAGAAAGTTCGATATGTTCTTACTGCCCCAGTTAGCATTCCTCACTATTCTCGCCTACCTAGATCGGACAAACATTGGTGAGCCTTGAGTCACTGTTCTACACTCATTTGTTAATCATGCATAGGCAACGCCAAGGTCTTCGGATTGGCCGAGGGACTCAAATTGAAAGGGAACGATTTTAATAACCTCGTCACTTTTTTCTACGTGAGAAGATGGCTCTTTGGACTACAAAACTATGCTCTTAGGGCTTGGTAATTCTGACTCTTTTCTAGATTACCTACATTATCTGTGACGTCCTTTGGGTTATTTCTATCCAAAGATTTGGGGCCAATCGCGTCCTTGCCATCGCAATGGTGGGCTGGAGCGCGGCAACTCTGGGGACTGGTTTCACCCATAGTTACGGGCAAGCCCTGGCTTGTCGACTCATCCTGGGAGCATTCGAGTCCGGACTCTTGCCATGCATGATTTTCATAATCTCCACAGTCTGGAACCGCAGCCAACAAGCAAAGCGAGTTGCTGTCATATATTGCGCAACAACAATATCAGGAGCGTTTGGTGGGTTGATTGCATATGGCATCCAAACAATGGGTACTCGTTTAGGTCTCGAGCCTTGGCGCTGGCTCTTCATCATCGAAGGTTGTATCTCCATGACTGCTGGTTGCATCTTCTTCTTCACCATCCCTACCAGTGCGGAGAAAGCCTGGTTCCTGTCTGAAGAGCAGGCCAAGTGTATGAGAGCAAAGAAAGAGCGTGATGCACTTTTCAAGGGCCAATCTAAACTTGAGCCGAGACACGTTTGGGCAGCTCTAAAAGACCCCTTGGTTTATCTCACTGGGTTTTCTCTCTTTGCTTCATCCCTACCTTTGCTTGGATTTGGTACTTTTCTTCCTGCTATCATTCTTGGCTTCGGGTATGTTGATATATCTTGCTTACCCTTACTTATCTCGTCACTGCTAATAATTGCAACAGTTATCGGTCCATCCAGGCCAACTATATGACCATACCTATCTACATTCTAGCTACCATTTCCGTAGCTATTGTGTCCTTCATGTCGGACAGGATGAAGAAACGAGCTATCTTCCTATTTATTCTCCCGATTCCTGTGCTTATTGGCTATTCCATCGCCATCGGAACTGCAAATAACGCTCTAGGCTATTTTGCCATGTTCCTTTGCGGCATAGGCATCTTCCCTTTTAACTGCATCATGCTGGCTTGGTTTTCAAGCAACGTATCACCAGACCCCAAACGATCCGTGGGACTGCCCATTGCCGCATCTATCGCAAATGTTTCCGGTGTTTTATCTGGACAAATATATCCTCTTCGCACCGCCCCGAGATACATCTCCGGGAACGCTGTGTCTTTAGGTCTCGAGGCCGTTGCACTTATTGGGGTGGGTTTTATTGTTTTGATGTTGAAGTGGAGGATGGCCAAGAAGAACAAGATGCTGCAAGAAGGGAAAGGTGGTGACATGGAGGGCGACGCAGCATTGGATTTCAAGTACGCATTCTGATGCCGCAGGACTTCGGATAAGTCCCGAACAGTGAATCTGCCGTTTATGGGATTATTTCGCTGTTCTTTCATTTCTCAATCAGTCTGGCTTCAAGCTGAGTAATATTGCTTAAGACTTCGCTTGCCTTCTCATATCTAGTATGTAGGGATAGCGGGGAGCGCCTGTCCGGCGAATCAACTTGACAAATATGAAAGCATTTCGTGAAATTGAATGGATGTGATATTAAACTTAATAATACGGTACTACCATTCTTAGGTCCATTCTGAACTTATGTCTTAAGATTTTGTTTTGTTGAAACATACCTAGCATGGAATTGCATCAATAAAGCTCTCTGCGTCTATGAAATTGACCCGGATCAGATGACAGATGAATAATCCTTGAATAGCTCCACCTCGACTGGCCACTGTCTAAAATCATCCCTCCTTGGGTTGAAAGAGCTGATCATCTTTTATAAACCAGCATCCGCTCTCCACTTCCTGCGCTGTCAATAGCGGGATTCGAATACTCTCTAGGTCATCACACCTAACATAATCCTCAACACGCTTAAGAGTCTTGGTCTGAGCCGTAGGGAAGAAACCCGTGGTCTCCTCATACTCATATAACATGAGGAATTTGCCCGCGGATATTATTTCATGTTCATCCTCAGAACACCCGGTGTTTCGCGACACATTCACGCCTTCTGGACACGCAGTCCAAGTATGCGGAACGCCAGGGGCGATAGTGACGAGTGTTTGGGGAGGAACCACATAGATTTCCCCGGCAAGTTCGACCAAGGCGACGCCTCCGACAACAAAGATACGCTCATAAACCAAAGCTGTTTGAACGTTTTCCCCTCCCACATTTGGTGGTGATATATGAACGTGCCTTGGAAGGCGTATATTGGTGTCAAATTCAATGAACCCCGATTGGCCGCGGAACGCTGGCCGGGTATCAGAGTGGCCTGAATGGAGCTCGTGTAGCGTTACTGGTATATCGACAAACGGGTCTTTCACTTTGGCACCTGAACCGTGAACTATCCGAGAGCCGTTGGATAGAAGAATGCCGTGGCTAAGCGCAGACGTCATGGCTTTGTTGTGTCGAGATGTAGTTATATTGATAGCAGAAAATGCGTTTGAAGTACGGACATTAGAATGTGGTAAATGGTCATTGGCATTCTTAGCGACATGATATAGTTATTTCCTGGCTAAGGCTCATATACTCAAAGGATCCGCACGAGAATGTGTCCGGCCGGAGATGAGGGAAAGTTTGCGTTCACTGCTGGTTAGGGCCATCGGAGAAGCTTACCAGACTTCAGTCGGAGAAAGTAATGATCAACTCCGACTCCTACGAACTAGACATCGCCAAAGCCCCAGCCATCATTGCATAAAGCTTAAATCTTAGCGTTCATAAAACTACTGATTCATCGAAATAGAATAACGTACTCCACGGGTCATCCGGATACCTGCAAGTCCCTACAAAATGGCCTTCTCCAACACAAGTTTAAGAAAGCTTTGAGCAGCTAGATTATCCTGATCACATTCCACAGCCCCTTGTTGAACAAGAGGAGGTAATGGAGGCAGATCTAGCTTACTCACTTCCACTGCATTGGACTTAGATGAGGAAACCCAAGCAAGACACTGTTTAATCCATGGCCAGAGAGCTCGTACGAGGGTCTATGTCTCTGGAGATTCAATTGTAGCTCGTACCAGATAATAATTGCCTTGATCTGTGGGTTTGAATCTAACAAGTGTACGAATGAATGGCCGAGGGCGCTCTAAAAAGATCGACAGGATTATATTACAGCTATTCGGATTCATGGTTCAGAAAAGAAGTAGTTACACTAATCAAACACGTAGCTCTTTTTCTCATTTCAATAAGAAGAAGGTGATGACGGAGTGACGATGAATGAGTTGCGAAAGAGCATGCAAGCAGGAGTCTCCGCTTCCTATACCGTCTCATTGCACGCTATTCATGACATTCTTTTCTATGGTTAACGCCCTTTGGCCGGGAAGTGGATAACCACCTAGTTTACGGAAGAATGCCCCAGCCTTGAGGAAAACACTGAACATCTCCTCCCCAATCCACGCCGACGATACATCTACTAGAGGACGTTCCAGTTCTCTGTATCTTCCTCCCGCCACCTTTCAAAGGGATTAGTCCGAATAACGCAAGGGGATCGTTTAGATGTGAACTGACCAGGCAACATTTCCCAAGCATTTCCTTATCAAGGGACATGTGCACAATTCCCGTTGCTACATCCGCCGGGGTATTCGTCGGGAGACCTTCTTCTTTCCACAGCTCAGAGTAGCCTTGGGTGATGAATGTCGGGGTAATAAAGGGCGCAACCCCATTGATACGGATTCCAAGTCGTTGTGCGGGACCGTGGGATGAGCGTAGGAGTCCAATGACGCCGTGCTTGGATGAAACATAGGATACCACTTCGGTACCGCCGAAATAACCGGATGTCGACGACACTAGGACGACTGAGCCACGCCATCCATCTTCGTCGGGCGGGTTCTGTTTCATGTAGAAGACGGCGTGTTTGAGTGCTTCATCATGGGGTCAGAAACGTGGATTAAGTGGATAGTTAGGTCACAACAAAATGCAACAGAAAGGGCTCATGGAAAAACATACTATTCATTGTCCCCTTGAGATTCACATCGATGACCCGGCTCGACGACTCATCCTCAATCAAGCGTCCGGTCTCGTCTGTTTGAAAGTCGAAAAACTCTCGACTTTCCATAATACCCGCGTTGGCAACGACAATGTCCACTCGCCCAAACCTATCAATGGCAGAAGTGAACATCGCGTTTACTGCATCCCAATCAGTAATGTTCACGGGTACGAACATTGCACGCGGCGCGTCGTCGTCGTCGTCCCCTCCTAGGCTCGACCGGATGGCGCTTTCAGCGGCCGGCTGTGCAGAAGGCAAGTCAGCAATGACAACATTGGCGCCACTTGCATGGTATTTGCGGATGACTTCGAGGCCGATGCCATTAGCTCCACCAGTGACGATGGCTGTTTTGCCAGCCAGACTGGTCGAGAGTGAGAAATTTGGGGTGAATGACATGTCGTGGGCTATCACACACAAGATCTTTCGTGATATTATCCCGAAGTTACTGGCCCTTTGAGCCCTTATGTATCTTGATACGGAATAGGAATCCCCGGATGCAAGACGTGTTCGGAGTTCACAAAACTATAGGAGAGGAGGTTGCCCCCACGTTCGGAGAACCTATTTGCATCCAGATAATGTGACTTGCAGCTAATATATGCAGTCTATTTACCCTATTTCAAACTTGTCAAGCTTGCCTCGGCTTTACATGTCTGCTGAGCCAATCATGGGCTCTGACGATTTTCTAAACATGGTACACATCTGCAGCATTTCCAAGTCCTCTACACCCATGATGGAATTCAGTTATCCCAGAGTAAAGGAAGTCTTTATTTACCTTGTCCATCTACAAGACCAGTCATGTCCCAATCTAGCAACCCCAATGGGCGAATGTTCTCCAGGAAGAGTTCCGGATCAATACCGTCCATCATGTCTCCCAAGAATGAATCCATCAGTGGCTCGGGCGTAAACCCTGTTTCTTCTACTGGTTTCCCTGCTGCATGGGTTTCTGCTATATTATCTTCCTCCGCGTCAGCTGGTAGACACTGTGGTGGTGCTGCTGAGGTTATCGTCGTGGGCGTGGTTGGTTGCTGCGCCTGCGATGTCAAACGATCCACGTATGCGCGCGTTCTATTCTCGCCACCGAGGATGACAGATATGTCAGGCACAAGCCGTTGGGCATCTTCGGGTGGCTTTGGATCTGTCCACCTGCTGTCAAACAGAGCGAGCATTTGTAGCAGAACTTGGCGGCCGTGAGTGGCCACTGGAACGGGGCATCCTTGTTCTTCAAGCATCTTCAGGTCCATGGCCATATCCTTGATCTGTCTGTAAACATTGGGAATGGGCAGTGACCCCTCAACCAACAACAGAGCTGCCACCGATACCGCTACAGAGAATACTTGGTAAGCCTGAGCAAAGAACTTTTGGTGAGATGTCGTTGCCCCATCCGTTCGTAGTGTGCGATAGACAACTAAAGCATCATCCGCGGCGTTGGCAACGTTCTCCCAGGCATCGTCAATACGGTCCGCGAGGAATGGACGGTACATTCGAATCCGCTGAGTGCTGACACAGGTGCGGAGTATATGATTCTGCCAAGTAAGAACTTCACCTAACAGCTCGGGCAGCCGTGGTGGCTTCCCTTCTTCGTCGAGTTGAAAGTACCAGGGCAATTTTGCGACGAGCTCAACAATCTCGGCATCCAAGCGGTGAACACTTTCAAGGGACTGAAGACAGTCGCCATGTGTGGCGCAGAAATGTCGATTGAGAATCCGAAACACTTGGGCCCTGTAGATATTCATGCTCATAACTGTAGGTTCGTTGAGCGGCTTAGGATGAATCGATGTTGCAGTCATGTCATGGTCGTCACAATTCAGAGGTAATGGGACGCCAGGATCCTTCAATCGGATTAGTGGTTCGCGGTCTAGGCATATTGTTTGAAATCTAAAGACTAATGGTTAGTCAATCGGCTATATAGAAAACAAGATCCTCCTTACGTATCGGAGTCCACCAGGTCCCACCAAAGACGATGTCGCATCTCGTCTTGAAGACATGTGGAAGGGTTCGTGTCCCTATCGAGGCCGATGGCTTGTGCATTCCGAACAGCTTGTCCGAGGTGTCTTTCAGAACGTTAGTTAGCCCAAAGGGAAGTCTACGGGTTCTAACTCACGAATTTAACGTTTCGATCTTATTTGTCGCGTACCAGTATAACTGGGTGACAGAGAATGTCTGAAGTTGTCCCAGACATGGCCGAGCTTCATAGTCACCGGCTCGAAGTGCGCGTTGAGACGCCAAGTGCCAAACATGGGCAAGATGGCGAATGCAGTCTCTTGGACATCCGACTATCTCAACGATGTCCAGCGGCACATATAAGGCACTGACGGAGATGACAGTAAAAAGTAGAGAAAGCCAGATGAGATCGGCCTGATCCATTCCGCTATCCCAAAACAGAGCATAGTCGCGACGGAAAGAGGGAACATGTATGGTCTGGAAGATCCAATTGATATGTTCGAGGTAGTAGTTGACCAGGAGATCGCACTGTGGTCGAGATGGCAGTGCTGCAGATAACTGCTGTCTCCAGGCTCTCTTTATGCGATGGCCATCGACAAAACTCCACCAAGAAGGACGCTTTGCCTGGTTCGCTTCTGCCAAAATCTGGGGTAGAGATGGCGATGCTGTCTCATCAAGATCAGCACTAAGACCAAGTAACGTCACGAATGATGAGAGGCCGTGGGAAGTTGCCGGTTGACCAGTCCTATCAGCCGACAGGTGTACATTTTGGACACTGGACGCGCTTCCTACACATCCAGGATCAACACCATGCAATATCAACTCATGGGCTTCGACGCCTTGAACAGTTTCTGCTGTCGAAAAAGGCCGCTCTTCGACTGCCTGATGCTCCAAGGCCGCAACGGTTGCCTCTCGGCGGCGTGAAGGAGCAGGATTCTCACAGCACCGTGCCTCTCGCCGATAGCGAATGCAGGTGCCACAGGGAACACGGCGATCACATCGAAGCTTATGTTGCCGACATGCCAGACAACTGAGTGGTGTTCTTTTTCCGCCACCGCGCCTAGGGATTTTGTTGACTGCTGGATTCCGGGCCATCTGGTATTCGGATACATCCTCGGACATGGACATTTTGCGGTGCGAGTAAATCGGAATTGAGATGAGAATGGTGGGGGGCAGTAAGCTATTCTCCGGCCGTACTGGGACTTTATATTAGTTTTGCAGCCACTGCCAGGACAGATGTCCAAGGCGGGGTACGTAAAGATAACAACCAGATGGAATTAGTACGTATCCACGGATAGCCGGGGCCGTGGCTTTGAGGAATAGACTTCATAGGCAGTACGGCAGTCTAGAGGTACGTGAAGGACAAAATGAGTATTTTACAAATTTTACATTCGCCAACATGCCGCACGCGCCACTCTGATTGATCAATACTGCTGATTCTAAGAAAAACCGGTAGTAAATGTTGCAAGCTGCGCTTTTAAGTCAATTAACCAGGGCTTAAAAGTAACTGGTCTTTTTAGCCTAGTGGGATTGCAACAGTAAACAATAATATATTTTAGTGCTGTATGTCGCAACCTCGGAAGTTGCTAAAATACGGTAACACAGGTGTACGCTGTAAAATTATATATATGAAAATGTTTGATTATTTAAAAGTCCTTCTAGCCGGGGGATTATAAGATACCTAACTTTTCTAGCTATCAGTACAGACTATGTGCTAAAACACTAAATATATATTTATTTTTTATTAGCTAGTTTCTATTTAGTATTTATTCTCCTAATATTATTACCTTCTCTATGAAGCTAGTTTATAATAGATTATAGAGCTTATAATATACTCTTTTGGTTATATTAAAGGCAGGCTAACCTAAGATAACTAGATAATATAAATAGTTTTAAATTCTTAAATTAGTTAGTTCTTTATATTCTAGTAATTTAGATTTCCTAATACTAAAGTAGGAATGTAGGATGTTAGAGTATTATTATTATGCTTCCATTTTAGAGACCTTTTTTCCAGTAACTAAGACTATGCAAGGTCTGCTATCATAAGATAGACTAATAATTATATAACAGGTTATTGTCAGAAGATTAGAAACGTCACAGCCAATAGATTAGGCTAATCCCTACGGAAGCTAATGCACGAAGGAACAAAGATTATCCATAACCTTAGGGTTAGGGTATCAGAGAAATCAGAGACATTCTATGATGGCTCTGATGAATGTATCAGAGAATAACGAGACATTCTATGATGGTTATGATGATGATGGAATATATAAGGATGCTCATTTACTATGTATTTAGTTTTATTCTATTGTCTTTGATTAACTGTGATAACTTGAGTATACGTTCTTCTATTGAACAGGATATTCAGTTTGCCTTACTTTTTTAAGACTTTACGCTCATATAGCCTTTCGTATATCAGAATATATTAACTTCTTCCGTTAATATAACTATCCTAGTTATACTCTGACGGTGTTCGACCGAAGTTTCCGACAGTTATTTAGATATATTTAAACATAATCTAAATATTTAGAAATAGACATATTTGGTTAGTTTCAATTGAGTAGGACCCACTTAATAGAAGTATTTTATATATAATACTTAATAGATATAAAGTAGTTATTTTTAATATAAAATAGGAACCTCTAATACTTTTAAATACTAATAATAACTATTAAATCTATTATATATATATATCCTAATAATAACCCTACTATTATTTTTGGTTATTTTTATAGTTAGTTATAGACAAGCATAGGATTCGAATGGAATCGAACCCCTCCTCCCAGAACGGATAGATAGGCTCTATAATGGGGGCGGCCACAGATAGCGCTAACCACTTCGCTACCCACACCCATCAGGATATTAGAGTAGATATATTCTTAAAAAATCTTTTTCTTAAATCTTTATATATTCTTATTAATTAAACTAAAATATTATTTATTTAAATCCTATCCTTTATATCTTAATTTAGAAGCTAATAATTAATCTTTTTACTAGATACTAATTCACTAGTAGGCTATAGTAGCTATTAATAACTTATAATTAAATCTATTAATAGGAGACTAGTTTTTATTATTTTATTTTAAATATTTAATTTCTTAATTAAAGTATCTAAATCTATCTTAATTATCTTATGTTTTTGCTTTTTAAGTGTAAGGCGGAGAGCTTGAATATAGGAATAGCTTTAATAATAGAAGCTATATCATGTGTTTTATTTATTTAGACATGGCAGAACCCAACCCGCTAACCCGAACCCAACCCGAACCCAACCCGAACCCACCCCAACCCAATAGGTGCGGGTAACCCGCACCTATTGGGTTATACAGTCTCCGTCAAAAGTTTACGCCAAAACCAGCACATCAAAATTTCAAGATTTTACTTATTAAATAATTCAACCACCACATTGATAATCTTATAATATTTTATTATATATATTTTTAGAAATATCTAAATATTATAATATCTATCTTTTTTAGAAAAAATAATAGTATTTTATAACTAATTTTTAAACAGATAGAGAGAGAGTATATTATATATATTTATATATATATTTAAATATCTTTAAAACCTAGACATAAAATATTCTATTTTTTAATATTATTTTATTGATAAATATGTATTATTTATTATTATAAATTAGAATTCTAAAAATATCAAAGAAATAAGAATAAATTTAAAATATAAATTTATAGTATATTTTAACCTAAAATTTTATCTTTAATAGAAATTTTATTATATAATATAAATAAAATTTGATATTTTCTTTTTAGATATAATTTATTTTACCAATATAGAACTAAATTCTATTAATAAAAATTTTAATTAGTAAGTTTTTAGTTAGAAGTTTGGTAATTAAAGATATATACCCTAATTTTTACTCTGGCGTAAACTAACGAAGGTGACTGTAATAGAACTCATAATATAATTAGCTTATAAAGCCTCACCCCCTATATCTAGTAATATAAGATCTATACATATATACACTTAGAAAGCACTATATATAAAGATTAACAGCCTAAAACATTATTCACACTATATAGATTAGAAATTGAATTTAGATTTATAATATTAAAATTTTTATTATTTATATATTTATTTCTATTCTCAGCCCAATATAAAAGCTTAACCTCTATACTAATCTTAATATAGCAGGTCTATATCCTTTTATTAGCTATGCCTATAGGTAGGCATATCTAGTATAGCAGCTTCTTAGACCTTAGCTACTTTCGCTAGAATCAATATTATTACTACTACTATTATTACTACTACTGTGACAATGGTCAAAACCTAATATTGAGGCTATCTCGCTAACTAGGTGCACCAGGTCTACAGGCAATATCAAGCATGAAGAAGGAAAGAGGAAAAAAGAAACTCTATACCCCTCAATATTCAATAAATATTCTTCCCCTTTATACAGTCATTCTTAATATAATATCGCTTAAGATATATTCTTAATCTAGTATAACTAGGGCTTCGAGCCCTAATTAAAGATAATCTTATTAGCTTTATCTATTTAGCTATATGCCTCTATTCTATAACTAGTCTATATATTTTAGAGTATAATTATTATATTATTCTTTTCTTCTTGAGGCGCTTATCCGCGAGCGTTTAATATTAGGATATTATTCTCTAAGTTATTTTATATTAAACAATCTTTCTTTACTATTTTAAGTCATTTACTAAGAAGTTTTAATGGTCTATTTATACTAGAATTTATATTATAGAAAGCTTTTAACACTAATAGCGCATTCTTTAGATATTCTACAGAATATTATTTTAGGTCTAGGTTATAGTCTAACTAGCTTATATAATAATATAACTTCCTCTATTAAATTTATAATGTCTTAATTCTTTTAATTTTCTATTTTAAATAATTATTAATATTAAGCTTTAATCCCTTATTAGCTAGCTATTTTAGTAATAGCTCTATTAAGACAGCTAAACATAGCTTCTTTAATAAGAATATTAGATATACTTTTAGACCCTTTAGTAACTTAAATTTAAAAATATAGTTTATTTTTCTTATAATAAGAAAAAGCTCTTCTTATTAATAATTTAGTTTTTAATTTAGATATCCTATATCCTATTCTTTATTTATTATATATACTATATCTCTTATTAAGAAGTTTATTAATTAATATTTCTTATTAGTTTATTTTACTTATTATTTTTATATTTACTTTATATTCTTTTTTGTAAATTTTTATACCTTCTAAATCTACTTAATTTATGTTTATGTATCTTTCTTGTTAAGAATTAGCTTCTATAGTAGTACTGAAGGTATTTAATTAAATAATATTTTTGATTAATATCTTTTTTTTATTATGAATAGAGATATCTTTACTAATATTTATAATAGTACTAATGTCGCAAAGTTAATAATAGATAAATATTCTGATTAATTATTTATTATAAAGTTAATATATGGTTATAATTGTTATTGTAAATATTAATTAGTAATTTCTATTTATCTATTAGTCTATGCATACTAAGTAGTTAATAGTTTAAGTTTAATATATAATATCTAATATATCTCTATTTAAAATTCTAATATAAATTAATCTTCTCTATCTAAGATAATACTATCAGGCAGATTAGTCTAAGAAAATATATATTAAATCTAAAATCTTACTATTTCTTTAACAATAGTGGTTTTTTTATAATATAGTATTAATACTGCTCTTTTACTTAGTTAGTCCACTATCACAAATATTATATTATAATCATAATAATCTTTTAATAGCTCTATAAAATCTATTAATAGATATTATTATAGTTATTCTAGGATAAAGAATAACTATAATAGTTTAAAAACTTAATCCTTTTATATTATAATTCTCTTATATATTTTATAATTATTAATATAGCTCTTCATATCTCTATTTTATAATTTCTAATAGAAATATTTTTTAATTAGTTTCTTCATCTTATCCTAACCTAAATAGATTATTAAAAATAGTTAATATATCTTATTTAATAATTATATATAGAGATTTCTATCTTCAAAAATATATAAATAATCTTAAAATAATAGCCTCTTTTTTTTAATATATTATTTTATATTTTTCTAATTCACTCTTTTCTATATTTTCTCTAGGGCGGCAAATTCTTTATTAATACTAAGTATTTAATTAACGATGTTATTATCTATAATAATATTATGCAAATCCATAAATATTAGCTCTATTATAATCTATTTATTGAGAACCTCTTGGGGTAGTATTATTAAGTTATAATAATTAAGATTCTATACTTTATCATCCCTTTACTATATAAGTATATTAGCTAATATATTCACTTTTTTAGATTAATATTATAGCACAAAGTAGAATTCTTATAATAGTTTATATTATTATACTTATCTAATAATAAAAGCTTTAATAGTTATAAAGTATTCTAAAGCTTAATAATTAGATAGCATCTTAAAATATTCCTCTTATTATAAATTTAACAACTCTAGTCTCTATTTTTAGAATGTTTAAATAATAACTAATATCTTTTTATTATAGATGTTATAATTATATTTAATAGATATTATTAAAGCTAAGTAAAAGTTTATTAGATACTATTCTCTATTTTTATATAGCTATAAGAGTATTACTGCTACTATTAAATCTAATACATCTATTTCCATACATATTAATTAATTTAGATTATAATATATTAAGATTAATACTAATACTAGTTTTATCTTTAGCTAATTAAAAGCCTTCTAATACTATTTTATCTATATAAAGGAGATATCTAATTATATAAAATAATATAACAGCTTTATTATTCAGCTATAATCTTTTATAAATTTTTAATAGAAGTTATAGAAGCTTAAGAAAAATTATATTATTTATATTATTATTAAAATCTTTTATAAGAGTATAGTTTTAATTTTCTTAAAATTAATCTTAATTCCTTCTAGCATAATAATAAATCTAAGATATTTAATTACTATTATATAAAACTCATACTTCTTAATACTAGCCTATAAATCTATATTACAGAGTCATTATAGTACTATATAAATATAAATCTTATACTCCATAGTATTATTATTATAGATTAATAGATCGTTAACAAATACTATTAAGAATTTATTTAAACAATTAATAAAGATATTATTTATTAATCTCTAAAACATAGCTAGTCCATTAGTTAATCTAAACAATATAATCTTATACTTAAAAATTCTATAATAGCAGTAGAATATCATTAAATTAATAAAATCTCTATATATATAGATCTAGTAAAATCTCTAATAAATATTAAACTTTATAAATATCTTTGCTTTATTAATCTGTTTAAAAATCTTATTAATTAAAGATAAAGAATATTAATCCTTTCTTATAAATAAGTTAAATTATTAATAATTTATATAAAAGTAGAGACCTCTACTAGGCTTCTTAGCTATTAGGATTAATAATATGTATAAAATATTATTCAATGTAATAAAACTCTTTTCTAGATTTTTTATAATATAATTTTTTATAGTCTAGAGCTTTTTTACTATTATATAATATAAAGAGTAATAATCTAACTTAATCTCTTTCTTTAGCTTAATTTAATAATTATAATCTTTATACTCTAGCAACTTATCTAATTTAATTTTAAAAAAATATTAATATACTAATAATATTATTTAAAAAGTTACTCTTTAATCTTTTACTTTTTTTATTTCTTAATAGTGCTAAATTTATTTTTAATTATTTTTTTAATCTTATTTATACTAATTATAAAGATCTTTATTCTTTTATCTTTAATATTTCTTAAAAATCTAGAAGCATTAATTATAGTGATATTTATATTAGAGTGTTTATTCTAAAAGTATACTTACTTAGGCTTTTAAAAGATTAATTCTAAGATAATAGAGATAATTAATTATTTTAATTTCTAATTAAGCTCTTTTCTTATATAATCTAATTTATATTTATATTATCTATAGTATAAATTATTATATATAACTAGTATGCTTTGTTTTAGCACTATTTAGTTGTTAATTAGAGCTAGTATAATAGCTTTAATACTAGCTTTAAATAATTAATTCTATTAGTTTATATTTTTCTAATATTAAAGCTTTATCTTATAATCTTATAATAAGAGTTTCTTAAATAACTAAGTAAATTACTAAATTTATATCTTTTTCTTTAAAAAGATCTTCTTTAGCTAAAGTAGTTACTATTAAATGTAATTAACTAGTACTTTATATTTAGCTAATTATATTCTTCTAAAAATTATATTATACTTTCTTAGTTAGATAATAAGAAATAGAATATTATATATAATATACTTATCTATTACTAATATCAGTCTTATTAGGTAGATAATTATTTTTTTAAATTTATTATTAAATTTTTTTACTTTAAATAGCTGCTTTAAGGACTTTATATAGTGATAAAGATATCATATTAGTTTCTTAATAAGAAAAATATTTAAGAATATAAATCCATTTATTTTAATATCTACTAATACTTTAAGATAAATTAATAATTTATTTCTAGTTAGTTAAATAGGTATAGTTAAGCTTTTTTTATTACTTTTAATTAATTATAAGAGATTTAAAATATTAATAGTATTAATCTTATTTAAAATAAAATCTTCTTCTAAATGTTATTATTTTTTAAAAATAATAAATTTTCTTAAGAAGTTTTTAGTATTAGTTTTAAAGCTTTAAGATTAAAAGTATTTTATTTATTAAATAAATATTAATTTATTAAGTATTTTAATATTTTATATTTAAAATATTTTTTTTTTATTATAAGCTGCTTTTTCTCTATCTATAGAATCTTAATTTTATTCTTATTATTTTTTAGCTTATTAGATACTAGCATATTTTTTTTATTATTTTTTTTAAAGTTTTTATTATTATTATTTTTATTATTATAGCTCTTTAGAGTATGTTTTTTATTCTTAATAATAATTTCTAAGTGATTTGCGGTTTGGTGATACTCACGAATAAAATCTTAGTAAGTTAGATTATTATTATAACTCTTACACTAGCTATTACTATATATTAGAAGATAATTGTTTATATAGTTTATTTTTTTATTAGCTAGTAGGCAATTCTGCTTTTTAAATAATAAATATAAATTATAATAAAAAATTCTAAAATTTAATATTATTTATAAATAATTAATGGAACTTACGCTTTACTTTAGTAATAAGATTAGCATTGTAATAGATAATCTTAAAATATTTAATAATATTATTAGCATTATGATAGCGTTCTAATAAGTTCTTATTAAAATAAAGTATAAGATAGTTTATAGTTTCTTTTTTATATATATTCTTAATATACTGTATATATAATAAAGTAATTAGATAATAATTAATATTAATTTTTAACTTATTCTTAATATTAATTAATTAAGAAGTAAACTTTAGATTAGAGTTTTTATTATTAATAAAATATTTTTTATTTAAAAGTTTAATACTCTTCTTCTAGCTTATTAGTATTATAAAAATTAATTTATTCTACTAAGTGAGCTTTTATACTTATATAAAGACTTTATTATGTTTTTAAATTAATTTAGTTATAGTATTCTACTAATCCTTTATATAAGCCTTAAATTTATTAATTTCTATTTTTATGGTTTATATCATATCTTTATTAATCTTATATTTATTATTCTTTAAATTTTATTCCTAGATCTGGTGCTTAAGGGTGTTCATATAATTATAAAAGTATTTAAAAAGCTTATTAAAAAATTAATTATAAAGCTTTTAAAAAATAGTATAATTTAATAAGTTTTTTTTAGCTATTATTAAGTCTAACTCTTTTATTAAAATTTTATTTATATTAAGAATAAGATATTATTTAAAATATTTCTATTTTAAGTCTTTTTATATATCTGTACTTAGTATCTATCTAATAATATCTTAACTAGATTTCTTTACCATCTTAATAAGTGATGAATGTTAAAGAAAAAAATTAATAAAAAAAAAAAAAGAGAGTAAAGAATTCTTAGTTTAAATATAATATTTTAATTATTTGTTATATAGATATGTTAGAATAAAAAAAAAAAGAAAAAGAAAAAAAAGAAAAGATTTCTTAATTAAAGTAAAATGTTAAGAAGATTTGCTATATTAATATATTAAAGATTTAAAAAAAAGATGATATTTAATATTATATAATAATAATTAAAATCTAATATTAAGGCTATCTTGCTAACTAGGTGTACTAGATCTATAAGTAATATTAAGTATAAAAAAGGAAAAAGAGAAAAAGAAGCTTTATACTTTTTAATGTTTAATAAATATTCTTTTTCTTTATATAATTATTCCTAATATAGTACTGCTTGAGGCATATTCCTAATCTAGTATAGCTAGGGCTTTGAGTCCTAGCTGGGGATAGTCTCATCGGCCCTATCCATCCAGCCACGTGCCTCTATTCCGTAGCCGGTCCACGTGCTTCAGGGTACGGTTGTCACAACTACTACTATTATTATTATTACTATTACTACTACTACTACTACTATTATTATTATTATTATTACTACTACTACTACTACTATATAGTACTGTCCAGGATTTGGAGCTCCTGAGCCTATCAAGAGCCTCTAACGTGTGCGCTCAGTGCCAGGGGTCTGCTCAGTTGTCACAGAAATTACAACTTTATTAGGTAAATAATTAAGTAAAAGTATTAAAATTAATTATAAGAAAACTTTTAATTCTTTTAGAAAAAGATTAAATTAGTCGATAGAAGAGAATTACCTTCTAGTATAGCTTAGAAAGGAAGAATCTCTTATCTAGTTAGAAGGGATGAAGCGATTGGATTAAAGATTCCTATGGAGGAGTCAAGGTTCGATACAAGTGCACTGGAGCACGAAGCTTAAATCTGGTGAATGTCGCTTGGAAATGCCATCTTTATCAACTATGCTATATCCTCATCTCCCGCACTTGAATTACGATGCTGCTCAAGATGAGCCTGTACTTGTCTACGGGCTATTGTATTTTTCACCTGTAAAATGGCGGACTTGTGATTTACTAGATGTGGTTAGTTTTGCTGTTCCTGGCCTAGCGCCCCAATACACCATCTTGTCAGCTTGACCATATGAACAACTGGACTGCCCTGGGGGCTACGCATATCAGCTAGTGAATGCTAGGTCTGCTGGAGTTGACAAGAAAACAGTGTCACCCAGTTCCCTGAATCAAGGTTGAGTGGCTTCACAGTGGCCATATCAAAAATCAGGAACGATCTCTGCACCCGAAGACCTCGCTAGGCAACCTCGTCAGGCCGTTTGCAAACATCCATTCCCTCCAACCTATATAGTTCCTGCCGTTGTCCGCTTTTTGGAGCCCTTTCAGCTATCTTACTATGGCTTGGGTCTTTGGATAGACCGTCGTCATCATCATCGGCAGAATGAAAGCCAGGCGAAGCTTGAACGCCGTCTAGGGTGACAGGGACCGTGAACACTCACAAACACATGGACGTACTTGAAAGGAGATTTCAGTGTTGTGACTTGTCTCAATTCATCCCTATCTTCAATTTTGGAACATATTTAGGAACGACCTCCCAAGTCTCTCAACAGCCGCACCATTTCTGCTTTATTCCATTTTTGTGCCCATTCTAAAGCAGTATCACCGTTTGCGTCCTTCACCTCAGTGTCTGCTCCGAGATGAATCAGAAGGCGGATTGCATTCGTCTTTCTCTGCTCTGTTGCCACGTGCAACGCAGTCCCTAGGCTCATAGGAAAGAATCGCATCAATGTCGGGCCATCCTGATACATTGTCGCGTTCAAAGGGGCACCTCTTTCGACGAGCAGGGAAATGACATCTTCAAGCTCCTCGTCTCGACAAACGGCATACTGAAGGAGTTGTCCTTTCCCCACATCCCCTCCACGATCTAACATTAGTTCGATGACACTCAGAGGTGCATTTCGAACAGCATAGGACAACGGGGTGCAGTCTACCTCGCATCTCGCATTCGGGTTCGCACCATGTTCCAGAAACCAACAGGTCATCTCGGCGTCTGTTACCGCGTAGCTAAGAAAATAGATCTCTTGTCATTGCATTGTCTTTTCGGGTAGCGGAACCAACATACCAAAGCACAGGAGGTATTAAAACATCAACTGGCTCATTTATGTCCCATCCAGCTCTGAGAAAACATTCGAGAACGCGCTTCGCCTTGCGTACTGTTGCCTTTCGAGCAAAAGCAGGCTTTACCAGGAAGCCATGAGAGAGAAGTATTGAAACGAATTCGACTCGGTCCAGTTGAATTGCTTCCATCATCACATCGTGAAGGTCCGCTATATCGAAAATCTCAGAGTACATCGCGTTCTGAAATCCTTGGAAATTATTATCGGCGCACAGAGAACGCAATTTCTCAATTATGGTTGTGGCAGTTCCACAAGGAATTGGGAACCCACCATGGTTGGTGAGTTCCGCTTCTGGAAGAAGCCGGATATCCATAGGGGACGAAGAAGACTTTAATAGTATTGTGCTGGGTTGGCCGTAGGGTTAATAGGAAAACAGAGCGACCCGGTCGCTTAAATACCCCGTATTACGGCGGTCGATGCGACGAGTCACACGCAATTGTCATGTGGTTCTAGCCAATGCGAAAGGAAAAAGAAGCGGGGTTCATCCGATTCGGGATAATTTGCGAAACTACGCAGGTGTCCTACAACCGCGAAAACAAAGATCATGTCGTTCAATAATGCATTCTCCTCCTACTATATCAGTGTTAAACGAGGTGAAAAACCTAGGAAGGATATTGTGGCACTTGGTAATATCAACACCAGAGGCAGTCAAAACAAAAGGAGTCAATTAAAAGCACTTGAAACCAATGGAAATCCTGTGAACTTGATGCCCTATCAACAGGCCATTGCAATGATCTTAAATTAGCGGTAAAACTTTCATCTCATAAGCATATATATCCTAAATCAGAGCATCATCATGATACATCAAAGGTCCGTTCGCTCCACTCGTGACCACGACCGTCCCCTGGCCTGGAATGAGCGGATTCACGGGCACCGCATAGTATTTCATAATCGGAGTAAGGCCCAATGCATGAAGATAACTCGTCATAATTTCCACTTGACTTGGCAACGCCAGCTGGCCTTCGTAGATAGCGCAGATAACTCGTGTTTCCGACGAGGGGAAATAATTCCGATTGGCATTGTAGTGAGCTTGAACTTGGCTCATCATGAACCGAGCATTGTTATCGCCTACACCAGGAACTTGTGTTGCGGAAGGAAGTGGTGGTATGTGGGCGAGTATTGCACCGTATCTCGAGGCTATAATCACAGCGGAACAAGATCCAAGCCCGGAAGTTCCAATTGCCTGCCTTTGTTGAAAAGCAACGAACTGTACCCCTCCCATCGGGACTTCTTGGACACTTCTTGCATCTCTCAATCGCTGAAGATACCCAGAAGACATTCTGAAGCTTTGACTGTGAGAGTTTAGGTCAGATGTGGGTTGAAAATTGAAGACTGTTTGGTCGATAACAAATTCATGAATGCCCTGGAAAATATTTCACGGTTTTGGGCTTCGGAGTACTTATAGTGGATGAACTCCATACTCGCTCACTGATTACGGAAGGATTAGGTGGCATCGCTCTGTCGAGATCAAAATACCCATGACCCCTCGTTTCACCTTTCAGATCGCTTACAACGGGAAGAGGTCCTAAGCCAACCCTGGCGAAGCCTAGTGGCCCCAGAGCAGAAATGATAAACGCCTGGACAATTATAGTCCCTGACGCATGAGCCTGGAGTTTTCAAACTGGAAGGGTCCGATCAAACACGTCGCAAGTCAGTATTCTCGAATATCTATGCATTAGCGCGAGGCTGTGTAACTCTTTCTCGCGCTATGTGGCACGGATGATGAGCGGCGTTAAGCCGGTGCTCCTCATTCGTTCATACTGCCAGGCAGTGGACTATTGTGGTATGGGCTTGCAGCCTCACGCGCGTAATTTTCTATCCTTGATTGGGCATACAGCATGCGCTAAGCTGTATTAGAGGAATTTTGCGCTAGCACCAACTCAGTATGGTGATACACAAAGCATGGAGAAAGACGGCTAATATGCCTAAGGCTTAGGAAAGACACTTAATTATTGATAATTCTACTATATAGCTATCTATACTATCCTAATCCTTTTTATATATAAACATATAGCAATTTTAAATAAAAAATCTTTTTTATAATACAAAATTTTTTTCCTGTTTTATCTAATGCACTAATATTAGCTCTTAATGGTAAAAATTCTTTACTAAATATTATTATCTTAGAGCTTTAAATATTACTTAATATCACTACTCTAAGCCTTTAAATATTATATAATTTAAATTTTTAATCAGTAAAATAGGACTAGTATATACTAGAGCGGTAAGGAGGTTGGTAGAGAGCATGAGTATGAGTATGAATCATGGTCTTGATTAACATAATATAAGGGTAAGATAATAAGGCAGTTATTTACTACCTTTTAAGAATCCAAGTATAATTTACCACTATATATATAGTTAAATTATAATATAGTTTAGGTAATAACTAAATAATCTGAAACACACTCCCCTTATTCCGAACCAACCTACCCATTAGGTAGTAACCTAATCTAATTTTCATATCAGTTTATTTGCTACATTATGTATAATATAATTCTTACTATATACTCTATTTCACTTTAAAATAATTAAGAAATCTATTATTAAAAATATTATTTTTTTATAAAAGATTTTTTTATATTTATACTCTTATAAGCATTTAGAATACTCTTTAAATTATGTTTTAATTATACTAAGAGTTAGTTATTATATATTTTTATAAATATTTATTATATTTTATTTTTAATAAGCCTTTTAATACTAGTTTTAAATTATATTAAATAGCTATAAGATACTAGTTTTTATATTTTTAAATATTTATTAAATATTTATTAAATACTATATATTAAATTCTTTTAAATAGCTTATAAATATTATATTTTTTAAATCTAAATAGCCTTATAAATATTAGTTAATAATAATTATAATAAAATATAATTTTAAAAGAAATGTTTTATATCTTTTTACTAAAATAATTTTTATAGATTATTTTATCAATTTATTTATCAAATAGTATTTATTTTTTCTTTATTATATAGTTTTTATAAAAATATATACTTTATATAAAATATAAAAATAAAATAGATTTTCTATATACTAAAGATCTTCAAAAGAATAATCTAGTTTAATATTATATTATTTAGAAATAATATAATATTTAAAAAATTAGATATTTTAAAATTGTAAGGCGGAGAGCGTCACGTGAGTAGGATTGATGCCTAAGGCAGCGTACGGAGACTATATAATCCGCAACCGCCGGTGAATGGCAACGCCATTCACTCTCGTTACCTTTTGGCGTAGCGGTTGACACCTCTAAGGCTTACAAAAATAATAATTTAAAAGTAAATAAGACTTAATTTTAATAAAAATTATTTATAAAATTTTATAAATAATTAAAAAAATAAAAAAAAATTTATTTTTAATAATATATAAAATAAGAGTCTAATATTTATTATTATTTAGTTTTTTATTTTTTTTTATTTTATTTATCTTTTTATTATCTAATAAAAAAAGAGATTTAAAGAATTTTATATAAAAAATTATTTATTAATTTAGTAATTTTTAATAAAAATTATTATTTATTAATTTTTTATTAAAAAAAATAAATATTTTATTTTTATGTTTTTTTTTCTATTTATTATATAATTATATAATTTTTTATTACCTATGATTTCTATTTTTATAATAAAAAATGAAAAAAATTAATAAAAAATAAAACTATAAATATATTATATATATATTTATATAGATTTATATTTTATTTTTATTTATTAAAACTTATTCTTATTATTTTTATTTAAATTTTTTTAAAATAAATATTATTTTTAAAAATATAGAATAAGATAAAGAATTTATTTTTTTTTTAATTTTTTATTAAATTTTTTTAATTAAAAATAAATATTTTCTTTAAAAAGAAAATTTAAAAAAAAGAAAAAAATATAAAATAATAAAAATAAATAAAATAAAAAAGATTATTAAATTTTTAATATTTAATATTATAAAAATAAAAAATATTAAATTATTAAAAATTAACTTAATAGATACTATTAAAAATCTTAATTTTTTAATAATAAAAATAAAAAATCTAAATATTTTAAGCCTTAAAGAAATAATATTAAATTTAATAAATTACAAAATTAATAATATAAAAAAAATTATAATATTAATAATAAAAATATTTTTATTATTTTTATTAATAATAATTATTTTTTTTAATTTAAAGATTTTAATATTAATAATAATAATTTTAATTTTTAAAACATCTAATATAAAAAAAATTATAAAAAAATAAAAACAATAAAAATAATAATATTAATATAAATTAATAACATATTATTGAATAATAAATCTAAAATTAAAATTAAAATAATATAAAAATATTATTTTTTTTAAAAAATATAAAAATAAAAAATTAATATAAAATTAAATAAAAAAGAATTAATTTTTTAAATATTTAAAAAATTTATTAAAAATAAAAATTTTAATTTATTTATTATTACAAATAAAATTAATACAAATTTTTAAAAAATATGATTATTAATCTAATTATAAAATTTGTTATAAAATTTAAATTAAATAGATTTATTATATTAATAATATAAATAATTTTTTTATTAAATTTTTAACAAAAAAAATATTATTTTATTTAATAAATTTTAATATAATAAAAATTAAATTAAATTAATAATTTATAGAATTTTTATTAAATTTTTTAAATATAAAAAAAAATTAATTTTATAAAAAAAAATTAAAAAATATAATAATATTTTTTTATTAAAAATTTTAATGTAATTTTTATAAAAAAAAACTAGATTATAAAAAAAAATTTTTTATTATTATTAATATATTAAATTTTAAATTAATTAATATATTAATACAAAAAATATTCTTATAAAAAGAATTTATAATATTAAAAAATTTATTTTTAAAAATATTTAATATAAAAAATATTAAAAATATAAATATATTAAATTCAAATATAAAAATAATTATATTTATATAATTTATATAAAAAATTATAATTTTAATATTTATTTTTATATAAATTATTATATAAAAATTTTTTATAAATATATAATAATAAAACATATAAATAATAATTAATTTTATTTAATAAATAACTATTTATATTTAAAATAATAAAAAATCAATTTAAAAAAAATACAAACTATAATGTTTATAAAAATTAATTAATAGATATTATATTTTTATAAAATAATATAAAAAAAATTAAATTATATAATTATTTATTTAAAAATAAAATTTAAAAAAATATAGATTTTATATTACTTTAAAAATTTTATAGTTTAAATAATATTATTTTTCATTTTATATATAATATTAAATTATATAATATTAAGAATTTTTATATTATATTAAAAAAAATAAAAAAATAATAAAATAATAAAAAAGTTTTTAAAGCTAATAAATAAAAAGTTATTAAAAATAATATTAAAAAAAATATTATTTTTATTAAAGATTTTAATATTTACTATTTTTAATAGAATAAAAATATTAAAAATTTATAAAAATTAAAAAAAAATAATAAATTAGTTAAAATTATATAAATTTGACGGGTGGATAGTATAGTAATTAGCTACTTATAGCTATCTCTATTATAGAGCCTATCTATCTATTCTAGGGAGAGGGGTTCGAATCCCGCGCCTATCTATAAAACTACAAAAAATAACCAAAAATAATAGTAGGGTTATTATTAGGATATATATATATATATATATATAATAGATTTTAATACTTATTATTAATATTTAAAGATAGTAAAGGTTCCTATTTTATACTAAAAATAACTATTTTATATATCTATTAAGTATTATATATAGAATACTTCTGTTAAGCGGGTCCTACTTAATCGAACCATCCAAATATATTTATTTATAAAATATTTAGTATATTTAAACATCTAGATATACCTATTAAATTAATAAACTAGTTTATTTTAGGATAGCAGACCTTACATAATCTTAATTACTAAAAAAAAATCTCTAAAATAAAAACATAATAATAATAATAATAATAAGTTAATATCTAAGATAGCGCTATAAAATAACTATTATATTAAGTTTTTTATTAATAGTTATTACTATTAGAAATAGCTTTTTAAATAAACACTATATTCTTATTTATAGAAAGATAGGATTCATATATAAATAGCTATAAATTTACTTAGTAATTAATTTTAGAACTTATATCTCTTAATAATACTAAATTAACTTAGTAAAGTATACGCATTAATATACTACATAAGAATATGTAGAGAGTGTTAGTAAATATACCAACATTATTATTATATAAAAGATTAATATAGTAGTTATCTTAATAGAGATTAATAAATAATAATAATATATTAAAATTTGTAAGATCCTTATAAAGTATTATATAAATAATAATTAAAACTTAGAGCTAGTCTAAAAAAAATTAAAATAAAAATATTTCTTAAATTTAAATAAAACTTTATCTAGTTTAAACTTTAAAAATTCTAAAAATATAAAAACTAGAAAATATTTATTTATTATTATTATAATAATAATAAACTCTAAAAATAAAACTTAAAAAATATTTAAAAAATAAATATATTTTAATAATTATTTTTATATTATAAAGGTTTATTAAGATATTAATTTTAATAATATTTATATATATTACTATAGAATAAAATATTCTAGCTATTTAAAATATAAAAATTATTATTTTTAGATATTTTATTTATACTAAAGACTATAAAGCTCTAAGTTATAATTATAATATTATAAACTATAATATTAAATTAAATAAGTTCTATTAATATAACTAGATTAAATATATTAATTATAATAGTTTTTATAAAACTATATCTACTAAATATTTTAAAATTAAATAAATAAGAAAATATATTACTTAATAAATAAGAAATTAAATTTTATAATATTATTTATTAATATTTTAGCTCTTTAAAATAATTTTTTTAAATTTTTTATAATATTTAAAACCTCTAGAGTCTTTAAATATAAAAATATTTAATATAAAGAAAATAGATTATATTAATACTATAATATAATTATATATATACTAATATGATTATATATATAGTGCTAAAAGCAGTTTTAGAAATAAAAACTAAGATAATATATCTTTAAAAGCCTTTAAATAATAAAAATAAGATTAATTATCTAAATTTTATATTTTATTAGTTAAAAAGCTCTTAGAAATATATTTATATAATAATAATAGTAAAAAGAAATATAATAAATAAAATAATTATTAAAATCTAAATAAATTTTATAAATTATTCTTATTTTATAGTAGTAGATATAATAAAATATAATAAATATATTAGAATAATAAATTATTATAATAATATACTAAAGCCCTCTTATATATATAAAAATAATTTAGTATAATTAAAGAGCTTTTATTAATATTAATTAAAACTCTATTTTTAAAGAATAATATTTAATTTTTAAAGATTTTAATATCTATAGCTCTAAATAAAATAATCTAAATAAAAAAAAGAATACTAAATCTTTAAAAAGATTTATTAATAGATATAATTTATTTATTAATAATAATTTATATATATTTATAAAGTCCTAAAAGATAAATAGTTTTAAAAATAATATCAAAAAAAGAAAATATTTAATATTTTAATTATTAATTTTATAATTAATAATTAAATATTAAACTTTCTAAAGAGTTAAAAAATAAAGAAAGAAAATTTTATAATATTAAATTATATTACAATATAAATTTTATAAAAGCTTCTATCTAAGAAAGATATCTTAAAGAAAATAATAATTATAAAATAATACATAAATCTTTTATTAAAAAATAAAAAATCTTTAAATATAATAAAATATATCTAAAAAAAACTTAATAATATTTAGATATATCTAATAAATAATTATATTCTAAAGAATATAAAAAGAGAGATAAAATAGCTAAAAAACATTCTTATAAATATATTTAGTAAATATATTAAACTAATTAAGTTTTATATATATTTTAAATACTAATAAAGCCCTTAAATAATAAAAATTTAAAAAATTTATTTTAAAATTTATAAAACTTACTAAATAAATAAGATTAATAATAATAATTATTAAAAAGTCTAAAGAGCTTACTATACTATTATAAAAAATTTTGAAAAAAAAATACTAAAAAGTTTTTTTATAAAAAAATAAATAAAGACTTACTATCTAATAAAAAAAATATTAGATAGTTTTATATTGTATTAAATTAATTTTTAATAATATTATATTAGTTCTGATTAATCTAGAATTTAAAAAAATAATAATAACTATATTTAAAAAAAGAAATTATTTTTAAAGCTTAAATCTTTTTTTAAATACTAAAATAAGACTTTAAGAAAAATCTTTAAAAATTAGATATTTAACTAGATATAATTTGTATATTTATTATAAAAGAAATAATAGATAAAACCTTATTTAATTAAAAAAATAAAAATAATTTTAAAAATTAATAAATTTAATTTTAAGATTATCTAGCTTTTTTAACACTTAAATTAAATCTATATTATAGCTCTAATAAAATAATATTTTAAACTAAAAATATATCTTATAATAAAAAGTATAAATATTATAATTAAATATAAAATAATATACTAGTAAAATATAATTCTAAATAAATATTTATTATTATAAAATTATTATATAATATATCTTTAGAAAATTTAAAATACTAAAATAAAACTTTATATATTTTATAAAACTAATAATCTAATTTTAAAACTAGTATAAAAATTAAAAAGAGTTATAATATAGATATAAACTCTTTAAAACTTAGAACTATAATAATAAAATTAAAAAGTATAAACTTAGAACTCATAATATTTAATTAATAGCTACATATAAATTATTATAAATATACTTCTAAAAAGTCTAGTAAATATTTTAATTTGTAAAATAATTTTAAAGCTAATTAATATTCTATTAAATACTAAAAAGATTAAATATATAATAAAATTATTAATATTATTAAATAATTATTTTATAATATAGTTATTTCTAATAATTTTAAAATATAAAGATATTTATACTTAATTTAAAAAATAATTTTTAAATAATTAAGAATAAGCTAAATTAAAAAATAAACTTTTTAAATAAATAAATTAAAGACTAGCTAAATATCTAATTTAATATCTAATTAAAAATCTATGAGAAAAAATTAAAAAAATATTATAATAAAACTTATAAAATAGTTTTTATTATTATTTAAATTTTGAAAATAAAAAACTACATTAATTATAAAATTATTTAAATTAATTTTATATTAAATAAAAATATCTAATATATTTAATAATTTATATAATTATTATTATTATTATTATTATTATTATTATTATTATTATTATTATTATTATTATTATTATTATTATTATTATTATTATTATTATTATTATTATTATTATTATTATTATTATTATTATTATTATTATTATTATTATTATTATTATTATTATTATTATTATTATTATTATTATTATTATTATTATTATTATTATTATTATTATTATTATTATTATTATTATTATTATTATTATTATTATTATTATTATTATTATTATTATTATTATTATTATTATTATTATTATTATTATTATTATTATTATTATTATTATTATTATTATTATTATTATTATTATTATTATTATTATTATTATTATTATTATTATTATTATTATATTTATAAAATTAATTAATTTTTATAGTAAAGTTTTATAATTGTAGAATAAAAAATGATAGATTTATTTAAAATTAAGATTATATATAATTTTTTATTTATTATTAATAATTTATATAATTTTTTTAATTATTAATCTTATCTATATTTCTTTTATATTAAATAAGTATATTTAAGTTAATTAGTAAATTTAATATAGTTATTAAAGATAATTTATTATATATATTTAATATATCTATACTCTAATATTAAGTAAATAAATAATATATTTTAATAATAATTTTCTTAAGTATAATAGTATATTAAATAATTAATAAAATTAAAAAATTATATTCTATAAAATAAAAATATTTTTTGAAAATTAATAAAATAAGAATAAGACTATTAGATCTAATAATATTATTTATAATTTTTATTATTATCTAGAGAGTTATATCTATTATTGAATTTAATAATTTTTCTTAGAGGATTTTATAAATATATTAAATAATAATATAATAGTATTTAATTATATTAATTAATTAATATATTTTAATAAAAATTAATTTTAATTATTATATTAACTATACTAATAAGTTATAAAAGTTTTTTATTTATAAAGTTTTTTTTAGTATTAGTAATAATAAAATTTAATAATTTTAAATATATATTAATTTATATTATATATAGAGTATTTTATATAGTTTTAATTATTATTTTTTATAGGAATTAAATAGCTTAGAAATGTATAGTTTTATTAATATATTGAAATACTAGTTTATTATTAATAAATATAATATTAATAATAATTATATAATTAAAATATAAATCTTTATATCAAGTAAATTTAAATTCTTTAAATAATTTTTTATAAACTTAATAATAATAAAACTTTATAATCTTTTTAATTATTTTTATTTTAATATTATATTTAGTATATTTAAGAATATTATATAATCTATTTATAGATAAATAGTTAAAATAATAATAAAAATAATATAACTTTTTCTTTATTAAAAAATATAGATTTATATTAAATAAATTAATTAAAAATATACTATATATGCATTTCTAGATTATAAATAGATAATTAAAATAATATATAATAAATATTAATTTATTTTTAATAAAGTTAATAAGTATATTTTATATATTATTAAAGTAAAAGTTTAACTAGTTAAAATTTTTTAATAAGAGTAAAAATAGTATAGAGATTTTAAAAATATAAAAAATATATTTTTTTAATAAGTATTTATATATTAGTTAATCTTACTAATTTTAATAATTTATTTAAATTAAATTTAATACTAATAATATTAGTATTTATTTTATTAATTATTATATTTTTATAAATATTTTTATATATAAGAAATTAAGAATATTTTAAAAATAATTTTATAAATATTATATATTTGAAGTATAAATAGTATAGAATTTCTTTATATTAGATTTTAATTTTATTTTCTAATTAGTGATTTTATTTTATATATATAATAAAATAAATTAATTAATAAAATTATTATTTTTTATTATTTTTAAAGGTATATTAAGAAAATAAATAATAGAATACTTAATAAACTTTTTTACTATAAAATTATTAATCTTTAATACTTTCTTTAATATAATAAAAGTATAAATAAATATATAATAAAATAAAGCGTTATTATTTTTATTATTTAAAAATATATTATTAATCTTTAATATTAATTCTTTATTATTATTTAATTTTTTTAAATATTATTTTATTTTATAAAATATTATATAATATATTTTTTTATTTTTTTTTATAATATATTTTTTATATTAATAATATATAATATTATATTTTTTTTATATATATTATATTAAAAAGTAATTATATTTTTTATATATATAATATTTTTTCTTTTAATATTATTTTAAAGATTTAGATTATTTATTATAATAGTAATAATTAATAAAGAATTATTTATTATTTAGAATAGTCATATATTATTAGACTATAATCTTTTTATTTTTATATTAATCAATATTTATATATAGATTTTATATAATACTAATAATAATTAATACTAGTTTAATTATTATCTAGTTATAAATGAAATATGTATAAATTATATTAATTAATTTAAAAATATAAAAACTTTTTATTTATAGTTTAACTAGTAAGTAATAATAGATATTTTAAAATTTTTATAATATAATTTTTAAATACTTTTTAAATATTTTTTTTTATTTTCTTAGTTTGAAATAATTTTATAACGATTAATAATAAATTATTTAACTTATTTAAAATAGATATATTTAAAATTTTTAAAATATATTTTAATTATAGTATATAGCTTAATACTATTCAATTTTTATTTTTTTTTTAATTTAAATAATAATAGCTTAGTGCTTAGCTTTTTAATATTATTAAAAAAATAGTGTATTATATATATATATTTTAAAATAATCTAATATAATTATATATTTTTAAAAATACTAAATTTTAAATTAAATAAATTATTAAATCTACTAACTATATTTAATCTTATCTATATGACTTTTTATAAATTAGATAATAATATTAGTTATAATTTCATTAGATTTAGATTAATATAGCTAATTTATATAATATATTAAATATTATTATTATATAAAAAGGGTATATATAGAGTATACTAAAACTTAATATTTATTTATTAATTAATTAAATTATAATTAATTAAGTACAGTATATTCTTAAAGTAAATAATCTATATTATAAAATTTATAATTAAAACATTTATAATTATAATATCTAGGTCTTATTAATTATATATAAATATTATATAATATTAATTGATAATAATCTATAAATTAATTTTAATAGAGATTTAGGATTATATATAGATATGTATTGGGTTCGGTTTGGTGCGGTTTTGTGCCTTTATTTGACGAACCGCGTGGTCTTCGGTTTATAAATATAAGAACTAAAACTGTATCTTAAAACTATGGTCTGGGGTTTGGTGCATCATATATAAATTATTTTAATAGATTATATAATTAATAATTACTAACTATAATTAGATTAATTAATAATTTAATTAAATTAACCTATACTATATTAAACTATTAACAAATATTTCTTATTAGAATATTATTTTAGATAAATCTTTAATTTTTATTTTATAATAAGATTATATGTATTAATCTATATATTTTATTTAATTAATAAAAGAATTTAAATAAAAATTAATAAAATTATTAAATATTTTTATAGTATATTAATATTATAAATAGAATATATATATATATCTATATATTATACTTTTAATATATTATTAAAATATTTAATAACTTTATTAATTTTTATTCAAATTCTTTCATCAATTAAATAAAATATATATATTAATGCATATAATCTTATTATAAAGTAAAAATTAAAAATTTATTTAAAATAAAATTTTAATTAAGGAAATATTAAAAACCCTAATTCTAATTAGATATATTTTATATATAATTATTATTTAAATATATTTAATATTCTAATAGATATTTTATAGAAATATTTAATTATTTATTTTTTAAAGTTTTTAATAAAAAAAGATAAATCTTTTTATTAAAAAATATTTATATATTCTAGCTAGATTAGTAAATATTTATATAAATTATTTATTATCTATTATATTAGAATTAAATATATAGAAAGTTATTAATTATTTATTATTATTAATTGATAATTAGATATAGTTTTTTTTCTTCTTATAATATAAAAATAATTTTTTATATAGATTAGATTAAGTAATAGGATCTATTAATATTATTATTAATAATTAATTTTTTTATTATTAATTTTATTAGATAGTCCTTTTAAATAAATATATATATAACTTATATTATTATCTATTTTGTGTTAAGATTATTAAAATAAATTTTTATATATAATAAGATTTTCTAGATATACTATTTTAAAGCAATAATATTTATTTAAATAATATTATAATAATTCTAGTTATTTAATTTATTAACAATAAAGTTTTATATATATAGGGCTAAACTATATAGTATAGATATATATAAATTTAATTTAATAATAATAGAAATATATTATATATATGATAATAAAAAATAAAAATTAATAAGAAAAAAATAATAAATAATAATATTATAAGAAAAAGAGTACATATTGATAAGAGAGTAAAGGAAAAAAATAAGAATTAATAAAAAGAAAATAATATTAATAAAAAAAAGAATAGAATTAATAATATTAATAAAGTAAAAAATGGTTAAATCTAATATATTTTAATATATATTTTGACAGATAATTTAATATTAATTTAATAAGAATAAATTAGAAGTAATAAGACTATTAAATAATTTTAATAATAATATAGGAAAAAGATTTTTTGTAAAGTTATTAATATAATAAATAATTTAATAATAATACTATAAGAAAGATAATAAAGCTATTAATATAATAAATAATTTTAATAATAATATATAAAGATGTAGAGAATAAAGATTTAATCTATATAGGTCTATAATATATATTACTAATTAATATTAGTATATTTATTAATGCTCTCTATATATTCTTATATAGTATATTAATGTGTACGCTTTACTAAGTTAATTTAGTATTATTAAGAGATGCAAATTTTAAAATTAATTATTAAATAAATTTATAGCTATTTATATATGAGCCCTATCTCTCTATAAGGGAGAATGTGGTGCCTGTTTAGGAAGCTATTCCTAATGGTAATAACTGTTAATAAAGGACTTGATGTGGTGGCTGCTTTGGGAGCTGTGCTCCGCAGCGCTGCCTCAGGCACCGGCCCGTTGCTGTCATTGTCATTCCAACAAATAATAAATATATTATTATTATTATTAATCCTATACCACTATGTCCAACTAGGGACGTCTAGGATATCTAATGGGCTTTATGTAGAAGGAAAACTATGGGCTGTGTTAAAGTATATCTGTCGGTACACTCACCAACGCTCCCTACACGTTCTTGTGTAGTACGTTAATGCGTACGCTTACTGGTCAATATTGATGTTATTAAGAGATGCAAATTAAGGAACTACCTACTATATAAATATAAAGCTATTTATATATAAATTAATCTCTCTATAAGTAAGAGAGCAGTATCTATTTGGGCATATTAACAGTATTAATTAATAAGCTCTAGCAGTATTCCACTATACTCAGATTGCTATCTATAACATTAACCTATTATCAATATTATTATTCTAACACTAGCAGCTTTCTAAAAAAGAGAAAAAGAGGTAGTAATCTATAGAATATATGATAACATAATAGAAATATAAATATATAAAAAATAGTAAGAACTATATTATATAGATATCTAATTAGATTCTAAATAGTCTAAATGACATTCTATAATTAGTAAACAGATTTATTAAATAAATGCAGTTAAATAAATATAATAATATTCAAAATCAATATCTAATCTAGTAAATATGTAACGACGTGAACAGTAATATAAAACAAAGGAAAATGTATTAAAATGTATTATTTAAGTAGTTAGAATAAGTTTAGTAGTATAACACTTATATTATTTAAAATCCAAAATATTAGAGGCGAATAGGCGTATAAACAAAAGTGTAAAAATAAAGATAATCCCAATCATGCTAATATTAAGCATTGATTTATAAGAGTGTATATAGACTGGGTTATATAGACATACATTAGCTAACTTATAAGAGCATATATTGACTAATTTGTAAGAATGTACATTAACTAATTTATAAAAGCATATATTAGCTGACTTATAAGGGCGTACGTTAACTGATTTATAAAAATATATATTAGCGTATGAATATATAGCAGTACTAATATTAAATGCTTTCAAATTATTAAAATCAAGTACATAGATATCTAGCTCTTTAAAAATAGAATACTCAATATTAAATATCAAACACACTAGCACTTCCAAATTAGAAACTATTAATACTAATATTTTAGAATCAAGTGTTAAGATATTTAATGCTTCCAAGATAGTAGGATTAAATATTAATATATCTAGTATTTTTAGAATAGCATGCTCCAGCTTCTAATTTATTAAGATTTCCTCTTATATGCGTGGCTCAATTAATTAACTAATAAAATCAAGGATATTAAACACTTTGAAATTAGATATAGTAATATCTAGCATTTTAGAATCAATTAAATACGCTAGCACTTCTAAATTTAAAAAAATATATTTATATATTTTAAGATTAAACATTAAGATATCTAGCCTTTTTAATATAGAATTAAAATTAAATATTATACACGCTAATACTTCCAAATTAGGAATAATTAACTCTAGCACTTTAGAGTTAAATATAACAATATCTAATAGAATAAAGGCTTTAGAGATAGTGAGCTTTAAGTTAAATATTAATAATATACAAATTATAGAGGCTTTGATAATATAGAGCTCTAAATCAAAAATTAAAACTATATAAATAATAGAGATCTTAATAATATCTAGTGCTTTAGAGGCCTTGCTAAGCAAAAACTTAAAATTAATAAAGAATATATAAATAATAAAGAAAATAATAAAGGCCTTAATAATATGTAGTAGAATAAAAGCCTCAGGAATAGATAGCTCTAAATTAAATAATATTAATAATATATAAATAATAAAAGCCTTAATAATATCTAATATTTCTAAATCAAAAGTAGACAAATATAGTATTATAGAATTAGACATGTGCGCTAATATTATATAATTAAATACATATAAATCTAGCGCTGCGGGAATGAATATTAGTAAATTTAGCATTATATTAAATATAGTAATATCTAACGCTAGTATAATGTTAAATATAGTAATATCTAATACTAGTATGAGATTTTAAATGTATAAATCTAAATTACTTTTTAGACTATTTGGCACTTCCAAATCTAATATTAAATGCATCAATAAAATTGATATAGTAGTAGGTTTATCTATATTAATATAGCATGCTAGGATCTAATTAGCCAATATTTCACTACTTATAGAAGCTAAAATGAATTAATTAATCAGATTATTTAGATCTAATATTATAGATATTATATTATTCATGATAGGGCTCAGCACAATCAAATTAAATATAAAGAATATATTAGAATTAGATATTACTAGCGCTTCAGAATTAGGAATAGAGAGTGTATTAAAATCAGAGCTTAGTATAAGTATAAGATTATTATATATAGCTAGTGCTTTAAGATCAAATAAAAAGAATGACACTAGGGTTTTAGCTTTATATATAGGAGCCTCAAAAGCTTTAATAATAAATAATCAAAGTTTATACGCTTTAGAATTATATATAGTTAATAGCTTAATAATAAGAATAGAGAATATTAGCACTAGCACTAATAGCTTAATAGTAGAAATAAAGAATATTAATATTAGTGCTAGTGCTAGCGCTAGCTCAATAATAGAAATAAAAAATATTAATACTAGCACTAGCACTAGGGCTAATTTAATAATAAGAATAGAAGATATTAACACTAATAGTAATACTAGCTCAATAATAAGAATAGAAAATATTAACACTAATAGTAATACTAGTATTTTATCAGAATTAAATAAGTACAGCACTTCAAAGGCCTTAATAATAATATTCTTAACTATTTTATATAATATACTAATATCTAGTATTAGCAAATAATTCTAACTTAGTATTTTTTTAATATAGAAGTGGCGCTTCTATAAAATAATAAGAAAAAAGATAATATAGATATAGTAAATTAGCTCTATAATTAACAAGTTTAAGAAAGCATTCTTTATTCTAACTATTACTATATTCAAGCGCAAATATAAGGCTATCCATAGAATAATGATTAGATAGAATATATAGTCGATAGACACAATGTTGTTATTATAATTTAAATAGTATCTTAACTAGTATATTATCAAAATCTTAAATCTACTAATTTTTAAAATTATTATTGAATGTATACTATAATTCATTATTATAAAGGCTTTTATATGAAGCTAATATATACTTAATATAGTTAATATACATGTTAGTAGACAAATTTATAGTATATGAATTTATAATATACAAATTCATAGTGAACAAATTTATAGCAAATAACATATAGATTAAAACATATTTAGTGTATAAATTTTAGATAATTTAATATATGAATATTGAATAATTTTGATATATAAATCTTAAACAACTTTAATATATAAATTTAATTAGGCGTACGTTCATTATCGTTAAAATAAGCTTATATATAATAAGCTTACTTAATTAGATATACTATTCTAGAACAACAAAGCTTATTTGAATAATATTATAATGATTCTAGATATTTAATTTAATGAAAATGAGAAACAAAGCTCTATATATATAGGGCTGAATAATCCCCATAATATAACAATAAGCTTATATTGGATAAGCTTATTTGAATAATGATATAAGAGTATTAACATTAATATTGACACACAATTTGACGTACAATTTGATACAATTCAACAAATGAATCTATAATAATAATATTATACAAGAATGAGATAAAATCAATAAAAAAGATAGAATTAATAAAATAAAATATAATTAAATCTAACATATTTTTAGCAGGTAATTTAATATTATTAATTCAGTGAGAATAGGTCGCAAACCAATGTTTTGTAAACGTCTAGATCAGAGTAAACTCGTCACTTAACGGCGGTTAAATGATATTCTAATAATAAAAGAGCAGAATACCTAAGTAATAAATAAAATAGCCTTAATTAACTAGATCTATAAGCAATAATATACTTAAAATTAAATAGTTAATTTAAAATAATAAAGAAAAACTAAATATATTACAAATAAATATCCTTATATACTCTATTATTATTATATCTATTATATCTAATTCTTAAGAATTAGTTCTAATAAGTTTAATTATAATTATTATATTTAATTTTTAATAACTAGCTCTAATAGCTCTAATACCTTAATTCTAATAATTATAAATAATCTTTTATTCTATTATATATTAATTTCTATAAGCTAATACTTAATCTATTAATTATAGCTTTATAATTCTCTAATAATCTTCTTCTCTAAAAACTAATATTCTTAATAATATAATAAATATTTTATATTTTTTATTTATACTATAAGTATTTCTCTAATTTAAAATAATTATATTTATTTTATAATATTAAGCTAACTATACCTTTAAAAAAAATAGTATAAAGAATAATCTTTAATTATAGATTAAATAATTTAGTATTATATTACTTATTTTTTATATTTATTATACTTCTTTAGGAAAGTTATACATTAAATTAAAAATCTTAAATTATTATAATAAGTATATTTATATAATTAATTACTATTATATTAATATAATTTTATTAAATCTTACATAGAAGAAGTTATTAAAAATCTAAAATAAGATTTATTCTAAATAAAATAAAATCTTTATCAAAATATATAAATTAACTACTAAGCTTAACTATTTAAATAAATAAGATAATCTTCTTTATAAATATATAATTAATTAATTTAAATAGATATAAAAAATATTAAAGAATTAAAAAAACTAGAGAAAGAGGAGGGAAAAAAACTATAAAAAAATATATAAAATAAATAGCTAAGAAATAAATAAAATTTATAAAAAAATAAGATAAATAGAAAAATAAAAGCTTATTATTATAATACTTAATTTTAATAATTCTAATATTTTAATTTTAAATAATTTTTTCTAGTTTATTACTTCTTTTTTCTAATCTAATTATTATTTAATACTTCTAAATCTTATTATAACAATTTAAATTTATAATAAATTTCTGTAAATTATTTTTTAATAAATATTCTTTCTATTTAATTAAATAATAAATCTAACTATTTTTCTATTTTTAATCTAGAATTTTTTCATTTTATTATTAGCTTTATTATTTCCATTTTCTAGATTTTTTATAGATTCTAGTAATAATATATAAAATATTAAATATATATATATTCTTACTAGTAGTTAAAATTAATAATTATTATTCTTAAATTTCTTTATAACTTTAAATAGTTTATATTTAATTATATTAAATTAATTACTTAATTATTTTATTTTAATATTAAAAGTTTTTAAATTTAATATTTATTATAAAAAGTAAACTTTTTTTCTTTTTTTAAATTTAATATATTTTTATATTTTTTATTATAATATTACTTCATCTTCTTGTCAGAAGATTAGAAACGTCACAGCCAATAGACTGAACTGATCCCTACAGGAACTAATATATAATGGAATAAAAGATTATCCGCAATCTTAGGGTTAAGGTATTATAGGAATCGGAGCAAAGACTATAATTTCTATAATAATTGCTATATAAAAATTAAAGGATTTTCTATAATAGCTATAATAATAATGGAATATATAAGGATACTTATTTATTTATATTTAGTTTTATTCTATCATCTTTAATTAACTATGATAACTTGAGTATATATTTTTCTATTAAATAGAATATTTAGTTTATCTTATTTTCTTAAAATTTTACACTTATATAGCCTTTTATATATTAAAATATATTAATTTTTTTATTAATATAACTATCTTAGTTATACTCTAATAGTATTAACTAAAATTTCTAATAATTAAAGACTTTTATTATAAAAAAAAGTTTTAACTAGTAATTATTATAATTAGTTAATAACTAGTAGCTACTTTATTAACTTCTAATAGAGAAATAATAATAATAAGTAGTAATAATTTTAAATTAACTCTAGTCTAGATAGTAGAAGCTATTATAATATTAAGATAATATATTATTAAGCTAGAGGCCTAATATACTAACTACTTAATTATTAAGATTAGTAAGATTAAATTATTTTTAGAAGAATAAAAAATCTTTAAAGTGTTCTTAATCTAGTTATATATTTATTTTAGTAATAATACTAATAGAATTATATCTAAATAAGATAAAATTTTTATAGTATTAAACTTCTTTATTAAAAAAGTAATAAAATAATTTATATTTTATATTATTAATTAAATTAAAGCCTTTAATAATAATTAGTTTAAATCTAAAATTATTTTTATATTTAGTAACTTTATCTATTTTAAAGAGAAACTCTATTAGCTATTTAAAACTATTAATAAAAAACTTAATATAATCTACTAGATTAAGAATATTAAGTAGTATAGATTTATAGAAGATTATATCTTAAGATTTCTTTAGATATTAGAATATTTTAAATAGAATAATTAAGGACTATAAGATTAATTTTATAATAATTTAAAAAATGATATAAAAGACTATATTTTATAAATTATATTATAACCTAATATATTTAAGAAAATAATAAAAGTAGTATTATAGATTAATATAGTGTTATATATCTAATATATAAAATAAAGAAATTACTAGTATTAATTAAAATAATAAGTTAATATATTTTAAAAAAGAATTAAAGACTAAGATAGTAATATTATTATATAAATAAATATTATACTAATAAAAGAAAAAAGAAAAAACTAATTTAAAAAAATCTACTTTAACTATAAAATACTAAAACATTTTACAAATAAATATCAAAAATTAAAGAAAGTTTAAGAAACAGCTAATTATAAATAATAATAATAGATTATAATAACTATTTATATATATACCCTAGATAAGAGCAGTATAGAAAAAGATTTAGAAATTAATAATAAATTACTAAAAAAGTATAAAAAAGAATAAATCTAATACTAGATATAATAAAAATAGAAATTTATAAATAAAAAAATTAAAAAGAATATATAAAAAATATTTATAATATCTATAAATCTATAAGAAAATAAATGAAAAGAGCTAGTATAAGAATTATAAAAATAGTAAATAGTATAAGAAGAAATTAATATTCTAAAAAATCTAGAAGGACTCTTAAGAGAATAGATAATATTAAGTAAAAAAAAATTAAAAAAGTACTAAAGAAGAATATTAATATATAAAACATATATATCTAAATATCTATAGATATATATAAAGATATTTACTATATAGTTTTAAGAAATGATTAGAGCTATAAAATATAAGAAAAATTATCTAAGAATAGTTATTCTAGAGATTATAAACTAGATAAAAAAGAACTAGAAGATAGTAATAAAAGTATTAACTATAAAGATTTTTTATTAATTAAGTTATTTTATACTTAATTAGTATTATAAGAAGATAATAAAAAAGTAATAAATTAGTTATTTATATATTAAAATTAATAGAAATCTTATCTAGATCTTTATAAAAGTATTAAAAAATAGTTAATAGAACTAAGAAAGAAATATAATAAGTTAGAACTAAGCTATATCTAAAAGAGTAGTTATATATATAAAAATATATATAATAAGAAAATATATAGAAATAACTATAGCTATAATAATATATAGCTTATTAAAGAAGAAACTAAGAAGTTATAGAATTAGAAAAATAATCTATATAATTATATACTTATAAAAGTAATTTACTAAGAAGAATCTTAATATACTTAGAAAAAATATATAAATATATATAAAAAATATTATAAATAGATATATTAGAATTACCTAACATATAGATATATTAATAAGATTTTAATAATAATTTATAAATAAATCTTAAACTTAAATGGATATTGACTATATAGTAGACAATTAAAATATATATTAAATTATATTTATATATATTACTCTAATTTAGAAGGATATATATATAATAAAATATATTAGATAATTTATTATAATAATAAATATAAATTCTATTATTTTAGTAAAAAAATTAATTAATAATTTTTAAAAACACTAGATATTATAGTATATATAAAGTATATATACTTTTAGAAAAACTTAAAATACTAATATATATATAAAGAAAATAGATATCTAGTATATTTAGATTTATTTAAAAAAAATACTAAGTAGTATTCTATTAATATTATTATAATAGACTTTTTAAAAACTATTTAAAAGAATATATTTAAGTAGTATAGAGCTATATAAATTAATATTAGAAAAAATATTTAATTATAATAATAATTAATTTAAAATATTAAATAATTATTATATTTATAAAAGTTAATAATACTAAGTTATAAATTCTACTTAACTTAGAAGCAATAGATAATTATATAAATCTTAAAGTTATAGATAAGCTATAGATTAAGCAATATAAAATAATATAATAAATTAATATTATAGGAATAAATAGAAAATCTATAATATAAAGATACTAAATAAAAATAAAGCAAATATTATTAAAATTAAGTCTATATATTATAATAATTTTATTTAATATAATAGAAATGACTAGATATAATGTAGTATTAGAAATATTATAATTATAAAAATAAAATCTAGTTATTAATTAGATAACTAAAATAGTTTTAATTAACAATAAAATCTTATAAACTAAATTAGAAGGATATAGAAAAATTATAAACTTATAAAAAAGATTAAAAAATAACCTTTTATAAATAGGGTTAAAAACAAATAATAGCTTAGATAAATAAGAGGCATAAAAAATAATATAATTTATTAAGAAATAAATAAATAAAATATTATAAAAGTAACTTACAAAAAAAGAAGAAAAAATAGTATAGAAATAATCTATATAAATATAATTAAAGCTAAAGAAAATTTATAAATAAGAATTAAAAAAAATACTTATAAAGTTATCTAAAAAATATTATAACTTTATTAAGCTATTTATAAAAAAAGAATATTAATTATTAAATTATAAAAAAAAATATAAAATAAGAATATTATTAAAATTAAGATTTATATTACTTTTAATTAAATAGTAGTATAAATTATAAAACTAATTAAAATTAGAAAATAAATTTATTTAAGAATTTCTAGTAGTAGGGTATATATAAAAAAAATAAAAACTAGTCTTAAATAAACTAATATTTGTACTAAAGAAAAATAGAATAGAATAAATAATTATTAATTATTAAGTATTAAATAATAGAATGATTAATAATGTAAATAAAATATTATATTAAAAATAGAAAAGAGATCTATTATAAAAAATAAAGATTATAATAATTTTTAATATTTAATAGAATTATTATAACTTTAAAATTACTAAAAAAGATATTTAAAAAATAGTATTTCTTATAAATATAAGATTATTTAAATAAATAATTATATTAATAGATTTAAAATAACTCTCTGCTAAATTTATAAAATTTATAATATATATATTAATCAAGTTTTTTAATAAGTTTATTATAGTATACTTTAATAATATTATTATCTATTTAAAAAATATTAAAGAGTATAATAGCTATATATAAATAGTAATAATTAAATTAATAAAAATAGAATTAATTCTTAAAATTAAAAAATATAAATTTAATATAACTATAATTAACTATTTAGGAATAATTTATATATTAAAAAAATTAAAGATTTAACTAAAAAAAATAAATATAATATTAAATTAGCTAATACTAATATATATTAAAAATATTTAAGGATTTTTAAAAGTAAGTAGATATATTAGATAATATCTTTAAAATTACTTTAAAATTATTTAATCTATAACTGAATTACTTAAAAAACATCTTAAATTTAAATAGATAAAAGAAAGAGAAAAATTATTTAATAATATTAAAAAATTAATTAAGAAAGCATTAATACTTATATTATATAATCTAAATAGACAGAATTTAATATAATTAGATATATTAAGATATATATTAAAAATTATTTTTAAATAACTAAATAATAAAAAAAATAAAAACTTATTATCTTTTTTTTAAAAAATTCACTACAGTAGAAAGAAACTATAATATTTATAATAAAGAATTACTTATAATAATTAAAATATTTAAATAATAAAGATACTATCTATAAGAAGTTAAAAAAAATAATTATAAAAAATAATTATTATAATCTTAAATACTTTATAATAAATAAAAAAACTAGTTAGATAATAAATATAATAAATAAAATATTTATTAAAATTTAAATTTTAAATTAAATATATTAGAAGAAAAGAAAATATTATTATAAATATTTTTAATAAAAAACTAAACTATATTATAAATTTTAAATAGCTAAAAATTAATATTCTAAAAAAAGATAAAAATAGTATATAATATAATATTAAAATAATACTCGCTATTATAATTATTATTAATGAAATAGAATTTTATTAGTAAATAATATAGATAATATAATAAAATAAAAATATTATAATAGTATTATATAATAAAGAAACTATACTATAAAATAATTTAATATTATAGAATAGATTAATATTAATACTATCAACTATAATTATAAAAATTATTAAGATATATTATAACTTACTATTATAAAGATATCAAGGAATTAATTAAATTATAAAAAAGATATAATAAATTTATTATTTCTTAAGAATGAAATAGCTTATGATAGAATATATTAAAAAATATAATAATTATAATAGAAATAAGCTAATTAATTATTAATTTTATAGAAAGATACAACTACTAGAAATATTAGATAAACTATAAAAAACTATTATAATTAATTTTATATAAAGATTATTAGAATTAAAGAATCCTATTATAGAAATATAATATATTAATATAATTATTATTATTAATAGACTAACAAGATATATTATTATATAACTAGTACTAAAAAATTTAATAATAAAATAATATATAATATTTATACTATAAAAAGTATTTAATTAAACTAGATTATTAATTAAGATTATTTTAAATTAAAATAAGCTATTCAGATCAAAATACTAATAGATAATTATCAAAGTATATAGAATTAAATATAAGCTATTAATTATAAATTATTAATAAATAGATAGACTAATTAAAAGAATAATATAAATAATTAAATAATACTTATAATATTATTTAAATTAAAACTAAGATAATTAGATAGAAATATTATTATTAATATAATTTATATTAAATAATATAAAAAGTATCTTAATAGAAGAAGTACTGCACTTTATTAATTTAAAAAAATATTTATAAATATTATAAACTTTTATATTATTAGATAGAAACTTTAATAAAATAATATTATAAATAGTATATATATAATAGATATATACTATAATATCTAAAAATATTTAATAAGTAGAATAAAAAATAAAATAATATTATAATATAAAATGTAAGAATATACTAATCTTATAAAAGAAAAAAAGAGTTTATCTTTTATAATAAATATTAGAATTAAAAACTTTTAATATTAAAAGTAAATAATTAAGTAATAAATTTAATTTAATTAAATATAGACTATTTAGAATTATAAAAAAATTTAAAAATAATAACTATTAACTCTAACTATTAATAAGAATATATATATATTTAATATTTTATATATTACTATTAGAACTAATAAAAAACCTAAAAAATAAAAATAATAAAATAAATAATAAAAAATATAAAGTAGAAAAAATTCTAGATTATAAATAAGAAAATAATTAGATCTATTACTTAATTAAATAAAAAGAATATTTATTAGAAAATAATTTATAAGAATTTATTATAAATTTAAATTACTATAATAAGATTTAAAAATATTAAATAATAATTAGTTTAAAGTAGAAAAGAAAATAAGTTAAAAAAAATTATTTAAAACTAGATTATTAAAATTATTAGAATTAAGTATTAATATAATTAATTTTTATTTTTTATATATTATTTCTTATTTTATTTATTTTTCTATTAATTTTTTTTCTTTTTTTCCTTTAATTTTTCTAACTCTTTAATATCCTTTATATTAGTCTAAATAAACTAATTGATATATTTTTATAATAATTTTTTTTATTTTTAAAGATGACTAAGCCTAGCTATAAAAATTATAATTTTTTTATAAGCCTTTTTTTTATTTATCTTTATTTTATTCTAAGTCTTTATAAAATACTTTTAGGCTAAGTTAGATATAGATATATTAATATAATAATAATTATTTATATAAATATATTTATTATAATATTTAGAGAACTTTACTTTTATATAAATTTTATTAGTTTTGCTATAATAACTATATAGAAAATAATAAATAATATTAAATTGTTTAATATAAAATAAAAGAGAGTTTTTTAAAATAGTTTTTTTTAATAATATAGTTAGCTTATTACTATAATATAAATATTTTAAAAAATAGAAATTATCTATGCTATAGATAAGAGATATAGATTATTTATTATATTATTAGAATGCTAGCCTTTAGAGAAAAGAATTATTAAAAGATTAAAAATATTATAGCTAATAAACTGAATTAATCTCTATAGAAATTAATATATAATAGAATAAAAGATTATTTATAATCTTAGGATTAAGATATTATAGAAATTAAAATAAAGGCTATAATTTTTATAATAATTATTATATAGAAATTAAAAGATTTTCTATAATAGCTATAATAATAATAGAATATATAAGAATGCTTATTTATCTATATTTAGTTTTATTCTATTATCTTTAATTAACTATAATAACTTAAGTATATATTCTTCTATTAAATAGGATATTTAGTTTATCTTATTTTCTTAAGACTTTATACTTATATAGCCTTTTATATATTAGAATATATTAACTTTTTCTATTAATATAACTATCCTAGTTATACTCTGACGGTGTCAACCGAAGTTTCCGACACTTCTATTCTATTTATTAAATATCTTTAAATATTATATTATATATCTATTATATATATATTATTTATAAAATTACTTTATTAAATCTTTCTTCTAATAATATAAAAATCTATATTATTTATAAATATATTTTAAGATTAATAAAATACAGTATTTCTTTTATTAAAATATTTTTTATATTATTTAATATAAATTATATTAATAATAATATTTCTATCTAATTATCTTAGTTCTAATCTAAATAATATTATAAATACTATTTAATAAATTATATTATTCTTTTAATTAGTCTATTTATTTATTAATAATTTATAATTAATAAATTATATTTAATTCTATATATCTTTATAATTATTTATTAATATTTTAATCTAAATAGTTTATCTTAATTTAAAATAATTTTAATTAGTAATCTAATTTAATTAAATATTTCTTTTAATATAAATAATATATATTAGTCTACTATTAAATCTTTTAGTATTAATTATATAATAATATATTTTATTAATCTATTAATAATAATAATTATATTTATATATTAGATTTCTTAATTTTAATAATCTTTATATAAAGTCAACTATAATATCTTTTTATAAAATATTTAATATTTCTAATAGTTATATTTTTTATAAGATTAATAATTAATTAGTTTATTTCTATTATAATTATTATATATATTAATATATCTCTAAACTTTTTTTTATTTATAAAAAATAGTATTATTACTATATTTTTTATAATTTTATTAATTTTTTAATATTCTTATAATAGTAGATTATAATATTATTTAATAATTTTTATAATTATTATTATTAGAATAAGTATTAATCTATTTTATAATATTAATTTATTTTATTATATTACTGCTTTATTTAATATTATTATTATAAGTATTTTATTTTTTTTAATTATTTATATTATTTACTAGTAAAATCTTATTTTATTAATAATAATTATAATAATAAATATTATTTTAATATTATACTATATTTTATTTTCATTTTTCTTTAAGATATTAGCTTTTAACTATTTAAGATTTATAATATAATTAGATTTTTTTTAAAAATATTTATAATAATATTTTTTTCTTTAATATATTTAATCTAAAATTTGAACTTTAATAAATATTCTATTTATTATATTTATTATTTAACTAATTCTTTTATTATTATAAAATATTTAAAATTATAATAATCACTTTTTATAATTGTTTTTTTTTTAATTTCTTATAAATAATATTTTTATTGCTTAAATATTTTAACTATTATAAGTAGTTTTTTATTATAAATATTATAATTCTTTTCTGCTATAGTAAATTTTTTTAAAAAAAATAATAAATATTTATTTTCTATTATTATCTAATTATTTAAAAACAATCTTTAATATATATTTTAATATATTTAATTATATAAAGTATAACTTATTTAAATTATATAATATAAATATTAATATTTTTCTAACTAGTTTCTTAATATTATTAAATAATCTTTTCTTTTTTTAATTTATTTAAATTTAAAATCTTTTTTAAAAAATTTAGTTATTAATTTCATAATATTAGAATAATTCTAAAGATATTATTAAATATATTTATTAATTTTTAAAAATTTTTATATATTTTTAATATATATTAGTATTAGCTAATTTAATATTATATTTATTTTTTTTAAGTAAATTTTTAATATTTTTAGTATATAAATTATTTCTAAATAATTAACTATAGTAATATTAAATTTATATTTTTTAATTTTAAAAGTTAATTCTATTTTTATAAATTTAATTATTATTTTTTATATATAGCTATTATATTCTTTAATATTTTTAGAATAGATAATAATATTATTAAAATATCCTATAATAAACTTATTAAAAAATTTAATTAGTATATATATTATAAATTTTATAAATTCTATAGAAAGTTATTTTAAATCTATAAATATAACTATTTATTTAAATAATTCTATATTTATTAGAAAAGCTATTTTTTAAATATCTTATTTAATAATTTTAAGATTATAATAATCTTATTAAATATTAAAAATAATTATAATTTTTATCTCTTATAAAAGATCTTTTTTTTATTCTTAATATAATACTTTATTTATATTATTAATTATTTTATTATTTAATATTCAATAATTAATAACTATTTATTTAATTGTATTTTTTTCAGATATAAATATTAATCTATTTAATACTAATTCTTATCTTTCTTATATATATTCTATAGCTAAAAATTTTTAGATAAACTTATTTTCTAGTTCTAGCTAGTTTTATAATTTATATTATTATTTAACTAAGAATAATATAAATTTTAATTTTAATAATATTTATACCTTATATTCTTTTTTATAATTTAATAATTAGTATTTTTTTTATAAATAATTTAATAAAATTATAATATTTATTAAATAATTTTATAAATATTTTTGTTAATTTCTATTTATAAAGTTTTTTTAGTTTTAGTTATATTATTAATAATTATTTAAATTATTTCTAAGTTATTTCTTTTTTAAATTATACTTATTTTATTTTATTTATTTTTTATTTTTTAATAGGCTATATTATTTTTTCTATTTTTTATTTATTTAAGCTAATTTCTTATTTTAGCTCTATCTTTAAAAGATTATTTTTTAATCTTTTTTATAAATTTATAATTTCTTTATATTCTCTTAATTTAATTTATAAGTTTTAAATATTAATTAAGACTATTTTTATTATTTAATTATTAATGGGATTCTATTCTTATAATTATAATATTTTTAATATTATATTATATCTAGTTATTATTATAATATTAAATATAATTATTATAGTATATAGTCTTAATTTTAAAAGTATTAGCTCTATTTTTATTTAGTATCTTTGTATTATAGATTTTTTATTAATTTTAATAATATTAATCTATTATATTATTTTATATTGTTTAATATATAATTTCTTTACTATTTTAGCATTTATATAATTTCTAGTTACTTCTAAATCTAAAAATATTTATAGTTTATTATTATTAACTTCTACTAGGATAATAATTATTTAATATCTTGAATTAATTATAATTATAATTAAATAATTCCTCTAGTATTATTATATATATTATTTTATTACTTTAATATATTTCTATAAATAGTTTATATATAATTTGTTATTATAATATTAATAAAAAATAACTCTATACTTCTATTATAACAAGTATATATATTCTAGATATCTATTTTTTTATAAACATATTAATAATTAGAGTTTTTTAAAAGCACATATATTTTATATATATAACAACTCCTAGTATTATTAAAAATTATTAATTAATTTTTTTATTAAGTCTATAGATTTTATATCTATTATCATAATATATTATTTAGTATATTTCTTAATGCAGGTATTCTCTTAAACTAGAATAATATATACATATATAATCTTTTATATATCCTATTATTATTATTATTATGCTTCCATTCTAGAGACCTCATACTAGTAACTAAGACTATATAAGGTCTACCATTTCCCAATTAGGAAATAGGTTTAGGCTAGCTAGATTAAATATATAAATAAAAATAAATAAATTTTAAAAAAATAACAAAAGACTCCCTACAGACTAGTATAAATATAATAAATTAAAAAAAAAATAAATAAATATAAAAAATTAAAAAGTAAAAATAATAATTATTTATTTTTTTTTATATTATTTATTTTTAAATCTTTTTAAATAGGATAAGAAATATCTATATTTTATTTTTAATTATTAAATTAAAAATTATAATAATTTATTAATTTTTAAGAGATTTATTTTTTATTTAAAATTAATATTATTATATTATTTATATAAAGATTTTTTCTATTTTTTTTTAGATTTATTTTAGTCTAGCTTTTATTCTAATAAAAAAATTTTTTTTAATAATCTTTTAATATAGCTACTAAAAATCTTAATATTATTAAATTCTAGATATTTAGTTATATATTTAGTAATTTTATTTATTTATTTATTTTTAAAAATATTTATATGTTCTAGAGATTATTAAATATTAATTTTAATATTTTAATTTTTTATATTTTTAATAATTTTATATATTTTTTTATATATAAAATATTTTCTTATAAATAAGCTTATTTTTAAGTTTTTTAATATAAATTAACTATTAAAAAAGATTTAAATATTTATAATAAATAGATTTTCTTATAATATATTTTTAAAAGTTTTTAATAATTTAAAGATTTTAAAGAATTTAAAATTAAATATTTCTTATTCTTTATTAATATTATAAGTATAGACTTTTTTAGAATTTAAATTATAAATTTTAATTCTATTATTTTCTTTTAATTTTAAACTATTTAAATAGAGAATAATATATTAATTTAATATATTATTATTATTATTTTATTCTTAGATTATAATATTATAATTTTTTATTATAATTTCTTTAGTTTTTTTTTTAAAATATTAATTAATATTATTTTATTAATATCTTTCTTTTTATATTTATATTTGATTTCTAATATCTATTTTAATTAATAAATAAAAATAAAGATATTAAATAATTTATTTAATAATTATATTTTTTATATTTTTTATTTATAATTAATTAATAATCTAGATCTAAATTAAAATTAGGAGTATAAATATTATTATTAATATTTTTTATTTTTATAATTTTTAATATTATTTAATTATTCTAATTATAATATTTTTTTATATTTAATTTTTCTTTTTCTTTTAAATTTAAAATAAAATATATTAATAATTTTTTTATAATATAAAATTTTTTAAATTATAAGATTCTTAAAATATAAAATCTATATATTTTATTAAATCTTATTTTTAAAGAAGATAGTAAAGCTTTTAATTTTATAATTTTATATAAAAAGATTTTAAAACTTTTTAATATTTTTCTTAAAACTAAATTCTATAATTTTTAATATTTATATATAAATTTAAATTAATTTTTTTATTAAATAAAAACTTTATAATTTATAATTAATATTATATAAATTATATATAACTATTTTATTATTTAAAAAATTAAAATTTTTTTGTATATTAGAAAAGCTTTTTATTTAATAAAAAATCTTAGTTACTTTTATAATTTAAATTTTAATATATTTTTCAAAATTTAATTTATAATTAAAAATAATTCTTAATTATTTAATATATAATTTTAGTTTTATTTTAATTCTATTAAATTTAATTTAAAAATTTTAATTTTTTAGATTAATTTTTTTATTAAAAAAGTAAATTAGTTCTATTTTATTTTTATTAAATTAAATTGTCGGATTAACAACACTACGTATCGGCGCCTACAGCGCCGTACGCGTAGTAAACGTATCGCGCACCGGAGCGGGATTACTATATCCCTGGCCCCGGATACGCGACCCCGTATATAGCTTCGTATTTACCCCAAGCCCCTACGGTTTTGGGGATCAGTCTTTTATAATCGAATATTTATGCTTATAAGCAGGCTCACCACGTAGGGTTGTTGGACTACCCTTGCTCCCTAATCTATGCTTCGTGATACGGATTATAGCTAAACCAACACTGATCAGTGAGGCCCACAGATCAGCTTAGAGCCCCTATTTCTTCTTTACTACTCCGGATTGAGCTGTTTGCTCAGCTTCGATTCACACCCTATCCCCATCGCTCCGAAACACGCGCTGGAATATCGACAACATGCCTCCAAGAGCCCCAGCTACGGCTCAGCCCCAAGAGGACTACTCCAAAGCCTTCGAACCAACTGATGCCGATGGCAATATCAAGGATATCGCTACCCTCTATCAGTGCGTCCGAAGCCGTACTGAAACCTACACCCAACAGTACGATTTTGAACTCTGGGATACATTTAAAGATGACTTCACGGGATGGACCGAAGCTATCTTTAACACCATGTCCAGAAAACCGCTCTACGAATTATGCGATACACTACGAACGAACGGTGTATTCGTAGCATTCAAGCAAACCCCGGCGAGAGCTCTTATTTCTATCCTCACCGAATCTGAACAACATGAATGGACTGAGGCCGAAGTTATATATCATATTCAGCACCGAGGGATATTCAATTCGCCAAACCTCGATCTCACGTACGGAACCACGATCCGTAGACTCCAAAATATGAGCCCCGAAGCAGTACGACAGACCGCTCACTTTGAACAACCGGAAACGCCTTCACCACCTACGGTTATACCCCGGGACCAACAACAAGACAAAGATCGCAGCAACTACAACCACAAGAGGCAATACCGAGGCCACCTCTCACACAGCGATTCTTCAACCCGACGACCCCCAGCATGACTACAACGTACGAATCTACCATGCCCCCAACGACCCCCGGACAACAGGATGTTGAGATATTGTACACGGGACAAAGCGGACCTCCGAATGGCGCCAGCGTTGGCCACCTACGGAAAGCCTACAACGAGGAAATCAAGTACGGAGGAAGCGAGGACACCTTTGATATGTGCTACCGAATCTTTATAGAGATGTGCCGAAGCACTGGTATATATACCGCCGAAGCAATGAAACAAGTTTTCTGGGTTATGCTCAAAGGTGATGCGCTACAATTCTACTTCGACAATATCGAGCAATGGACCGAGCTACGAACCGACCCGGTAATAGCTATTAAGAATAACTATGAGAATGAAGAGCACCTACGGCACGTACAAGAGCAATGGGACACAATAACGTTACCATATATTGTAAGCAAGAACCCAGAGAAATCGATCCCCGAATGCCTTGAGCTCATGCTACAAGAACTACGCCGGCTCTACAACAAGCTTCGCCCACAGGTTCGAAATGATGTTACGTATCACGCGAAGTTGATATCAGCTACACGCCTTGTCCCAGCGTGCCATGCCGCAACGGGAAAGCCTTCGCCAACTATCGCTGGTCTCATTGAGGACCTACGATCAAGTGTTAGCCAGTACGAAGACACGAGACAAGCCGCAGCACAACACCCTACTGAGGCATATTATACGGACCGTCACTACCACCGTCGACAGTCACGATCACCGTACCGAGGCCGCTCACCATACCGAAACCAGCGGCAATACGGCGACCGCAGACGCCGCAGCTCTTCATGGAATCACTCACCAAAAACGTGCAACGTCTGTAAGAAGGTTGGGTGCTGGTCGACAAATCATACCCCAGAGGAACGAAGCAAAGCACTACAACCGTATATGGACCAAGTGAAAGCGTATCTAACCGCCAAGGAAGGACAACCCCGGCAGCTACGAATCGAGACAACTCGGACGACGACGAAGATTTCAAAGCATTCCTAGCAGGCATGGACGCGCCCAGTAGATACGAAACGCAGGACCACGAAAGCAAAGGGATGACGTACGCCAGTAACCACTTTACGATTGCTAACCCGGAGCATAAAGGATACTCTGAATCCCTTACTGCCGACCTCGCCAACCGTTCCGCAACCCATTTCCTCCAGGCAAAGCTACGATCCGAAGGCAGCATGGAATCAGCCAAGGATGACGTTCAAGATACTGTAACGACAGTTGATACACCGTACGACACCCTCCCAGTGATACCCCAATATTCTTTCCTCACCGAACCACGTTATTCGACAAACACGTTTATAGGGATCCTAATCGACACCGGCGCTGCAGAGCATTCTACGGCTGGATACGCCCAATATCTTGCCTACCGAAGGACTGCCAGTAATACCATACTTGACACCTCTACAGCAGGCCAAGCAACCATACGATTCGGACCAGGTGAATCAATCAAATCCATTGGGTCAATTGACGTGCCGACCCCCGTCGGCGACATACGATTCCATGTCATTGAGGTAATGACGCCATTTCTACTCTCAATCAAAGATATGGACCGGCTCGGCATCTATTTTGACAATACGAAAAACGTTCTTGTTGGACCGGGCTCCAGTATGACAACGCCAATCTCACGACGCTTCGGTCATCCATTCCTTATATGGGACCACTCGCTTAAATCGTACCTAATCGAATCCTTTGATACTGATACATGCTTCCTTACGGAGACTGAGCTACGCCGCCTACATCGCCGGTTCGGCCACCCATCAGTTGAGAAGCTTCGAAAGCTACTCGTACGCGCTGGCCATGATGTTGATACCGAGGCACTAAAGCACATACGGAAATTCTGCCACCATTGCCAAATCCATGGCCAATCCCCCGGTCGCTTTAGATTCATGATACGGGATGACGTCAGCTTTAACCATTCAATTATCGTCGATATAATGTATATCAACGGTAAACCGGTGCTACATATCGTCGACGAAGCTACACGCTTCAACGCTGCACGTTGGCTCGAAAATATCTCAGCAAAAGCGACATGGACTGCACTACGGATTATGTGGATCGATACGTACCTCGGCCCTCCAGATTTTATCGTTACTGACGCCGGTAAGAACTTCACTAGCAAGGAATTCTCGCAGGACGCTTCGTCAATGGATATCATTGTTACTACCGTACCCGTCGAAGCTCATTGGTCAATTGGCACCGTCGAACGATACCATGCCGTACTCCGCCGCTCGTACGAAATCATGAAAGAAGAGCTCCCTGATATCTCCCCCGAAGCAGCTCTACAAATGGCTGTCAAGGCTGTCAACGACACCGCAGGCCCGGATGGCCTCGTACCGACCCTTCTTGTCTTTGGTGCCTACCCACGAATGACAGAATATGACCCCCCTGCACCTACGATTGCTCAGCGTGCCGCAGCAGTCAAGAAAGCAATGACCGAGATACACAAGATACGTGCCCAACGCCAAATTGCTAATGCTATCAATACAAGAAATGGACCATCGTCAACGGCCGTACACCGTCTTCCCCTGAATTCGGACGTGCTCGTATGGAGAGAAGGAAACACCGGATATGCGGGGAAATGGACCGGACCATACAAATTACTAGCAATTGAGGAAGAAACGTGCATTATCAGGCTTCCACGTGGCCCGACATCATTCCGGTCAACCGCCGTCAAACCATACTATATCGACCCCAAAGCACAACCAGATCATCCTATCCCCAGTGAAGAAGAGATTACCCAGCCTGACCCTAAGAAAAGCATCCAAGAAGCTCCGGAAGCCTCCCCTAGGGTTGATTCTCAAGCTACGATTCCACCTCCACCATCAGTCGTTATTCCGCAGTACGTGCCCCAGCCCGAGACAACTACGAATCAGCGCCCCCAGCGAGAGCACCGTCTGCCTGCACGATACAGAGAGGATCATATACACCATACTTTTCTTGGCCAATTCACACAAGAGCATGAGGACGAGCTAGAGCAGCAATTCGTAACTACAACGTTAGCCCGATTCGAAGGTTCACAACAGAAAGAGATCAACGGTTTACTGGAACACGGTGTATTTGAATACGCCGAAAAAGAGGACATACCGCCAGGCACACGTATCTTCACTGCGAGGTTCGTCAACGAAATGAAGAACCCCGGATCCGACAAAGCTTTTGAGAAATCGCGCCTCGTCGTACAAGCGTACAATGACGGAGACAAGGAGCACGTACTAACGCAGTCACCGACTATACAACGCGCCAGCCAACGGATTATTCTGTGCGCCGGCATGATCATGAGAACCAGACTACGTTACTACATCCGCGATATCACACAAGCCTATATCCAATCGACAACGAAGCTCAACCGCGACTTCTACATACGAATCACACCAGAGCTGGCACAATACTTCCCCGGAGGAGCATTCCTCAAGGTCGTGAGACCCCTTTACGGCATACCCGAAGCAGGCAACCACTGGTTCCGTACGTATCACAACCACCACACCGAAAAGCTCAATATGGAAGTGTCCACTTACGACCCATGTCTTCTCCATTGCTCCAATCCGAAACAAGGTTTTGGGATTATCGGTATGCAAACTGACGATACACTAATCGTTGCCGACGACACCTTCGTAGCACGAGAAGAGGAAGAGATCCGACGTGCGAAGATCCTCTGCAAGCCCCGAGAGCAGCTAACACCGGATAACCCGCTCAAATTCAATGGTGCGGTCATTACAGAGACTGCCCAGGGTGTTACTCTTACCCAGAAACGGACCTGCAGCCATATACGACTCGTACAAGATCAACCCGCGGATACTACGAATTCACGTGGCAAGATACGAAAAGATGCTACACCGCAGGAGCAATACATTGCCCAACGAGCCCTTGGTGCGTATATTGCGTCAATGTCACAACCCGAAGCTTCCTTTGATCTATCGTATGCAGCACAAGCTACGGATCCACAGAAAGACGATATCAAAGCATTGAATAAGCGACTACAATGGCAACTCGACAACCCCGAAAGAGGACTACGATTCGTCGAACTAGATATGCGAACGCTACGGCTTATCACATTTGTTGATGCCTCATTCGCCAATAACAAGGACTATTCCTCACAACTTGGCTACGTTATCGTACTAGCAGACGAAGCAAACAATGCGAATATTCTCCATTGGTCATCTACGAAATGCAAGCGGATCACACGCAGCGTACTAGGTTCAGAAACGTACGCACTAGCCAACGGATTCGATGCTGCCGCCGCAATCAAGTCAACCCTCACGCAGTTACTCCATCTCACCGTACCGCTGCCCCTAGTCGTCTGCACCGATTCGAAGAGCCTTTATGAATGCCTCGTCAAGCTCGGTACGACACAAGAAAAGCGGCTCATGATTGACCTCATGTGCCTCCGCCAGTCGTACGAACGACAAGAGATTTCGGAGGTCAGATGGATTGACGGCGATACCAATCCAGCTGACGCCATGACAAAGAGCAAGCCGTGCCGCGCCTTACAAGAGCTTATTGACACTAATAAACTACATATCAACGTTGACGGATGGGTAGAAAGACCAACCACGGCACGCAGCCCCGAACCCAAGGCCGTAAGATTCGCTACACCGTTGGAATCACCGAGGGAATGAGCCGATGGCTAGATGCCCCAATTCGCACCCTTCTTTCTCATTTTCTCATGTTTTTGACATTCCCATTCACTCCTTTATATGCCTATTTACCACACCAGATTGTATGTCGTTCACTACGCGTTTTTCCTTTCTTCTAGAGAGCTGCCAGTGTCGGATTAACAACACTACGTATCGGCGCCTACAGCGCCGTACGCGTAGTAAACGTATCGCGCACCGGAGCGGGATTACTATATCCCTGGCCCCGGATACGCGACCCCGTATATAGCTTCGTATTTACCCCAAGCCCCTACGGTTTTGGGGATCAGTCTTTTATAATCGAATATTTATGCTTATAAGCAGGCTCACCACGTAGGGTTGTTGGACTACCCTTGCTCCCTAATCTATGCTTCGTGATACGGATTATAGCTAAACCAACATAAATATTATTTTATTTTTTTTTAAATCAAATAGATTACAATTTTTTTAATATTCTATAATTATTTTTTATTTTTTTAAATTAATTTTTATATTAATATTATTAATATAATTAAAAAATCTTATTTTTTCTATAATTATTTTAATCTTATATTTATTATTATTTAATTCTTTAAATATAAATAAGATTATAATATAAATTAAGAAAATAATTAATAAAAAAATAATTATTATAATATTTTAATTATAACAAATTTATTTATACTGTTCTGATTATTAAAATTTAATTTAATTTTCTTATTAGAAAGAAAGAAAATAATTTAATAAATTAAATTTTTTAAAAAATTTAATTTTATATAGATTTTAATTAATTAATTTTTAAAAATATAGTTAAATGTATTTTTAATATTTAGAAATAATATTAATATATTTTTTCTTATTTTTTTTATTTAAATATTATTAATTAATAATAATATTATATTAATAAATAATTTATTTATTCTATTTCTAATTTAGTTAAAATATAATAAATTTAAATTAAAATTTTTTATAATATAAATAAGTTATTTTATTTATATTTTTTTTAATTATTTTTTTTAAATAATTTAATAAAAAAATAATTTTATAAAATTTAGATTTTATATCTTTTTTATTTAATTTTTTTAATATAACTCTGTCAGAGAATCGAGAAACTACAGCCAATGAATCAAGAGCCCATGCACGGAAACTAATGCAAGATGGAATAAAGGATTATCCGTAACCACCAGGGTTAGGGTAACAGAGCGAACAGAGCTCGGCTCTGTTCGAATGATAGACCAAACAGAGCGAGGCTCTGATGGCTCTGTTGACGATGGAATATATAAGGACGCTCATTTACTATGTAATTAGTTTTATTCTATTGTCTTTAATTAACTGTGATAACTTGAGTATACGTTCTTCTATCGAACAGGATATTCAGTTTGCCTTACTTCTTTAAGACTTTACGCTCATACAGCCTTTCGTACATCAGAATATATTAACTTCTTCCGTTAATATAACTATCCTAGTTATACTCCGACGGTATCGACCGAAGTTTCCGACAATTAAAGACCCTCATTACGAAAGAGAAGTCTTAACCAGCGATCATCATGGCCAGTCAACAGCAACCAGCTTCCCCACGAGTGCAGAATCGTCCAGCCGCCCCAACTCCATCGACTTCCAGTGGAGGAACAACCACGACAGGTAGTGACAATTCTGGACCGACCCCAGCTCAGATGGCAGAGGCTATCGCAACATTAGGACAACGCATCATTGAGTTAGAGGCACAGCGTGCCAACCACTCAGTTGTCAAGATAGGAAAGGTTGAACCATTCTCAGGAGAACGAGGAACTCTCAAGGTGTTCTTGGCACAGCTACGCATCTACTTCAGCAACAATGCCAACCGAATTGTATCCGAGCAAGACAAGGTTCTCACAGCATCTAGCTTCCTTACTGGAGAAGCAATGAGATGGTTTGCACCTTATGTTACCGATCGAATCGAAACCGCCAACGATGATCAACTTGAACCTGAAACCGCCCTTATGTTCAGCAGCTTTACTTACTTTGAAGAGAAGCTTCATCAGCTGTTTGGAACTGTCAACGAAGAACTTGACGCAACCCACCGGATCAAGAACATCAAACAATATGGATCTGTAGGAGACTACATTTCAAGATTTCTTCAGGTATCAGGATATCTCAAATGGAACGATCAGGGACTACGAGATCAGTTCTACGACAATTTGAAAGACAATGTGAAGGATCGTATTTCACAAATCATACCACGACCCGATACGTTCAAAAAGATGATGGAAGCAGCGTCACAGATCGATATGGCGCTATACACGCGACGTATGGAACGAGGAAATTACCAGCATCGACCGAGACAACAAGCTAACACGTCCCAGAAGAGGACTAAGGACCGAGACGGTGATGTTATTATGCAAATGAATGCTACGCTAACTAAAGAAGAAAAGAAAAAACTAATTGAAAAGAAAGCCTGCTTCAACTGTGGAATACCAGGACATTTTGCAAACAAATGTCGCAAGCCAAAGAAGAACTCTGGATCGGCCAACCAGGGATCACGACAACAAATTGCAGCAGCCATCCACGTATACACCCCAGAAGAAAGCAGTACCGATGAATACTCAGAAACCGATGAAGAATTACCAGAACAATACAAGCAAGGAATACAGCAGCAAGCTGAGAGACAGAAAGAATTACAGAAACAGATACGGCAAGCATTGGACACGCCTATGGACCAAGAAGCACCAAGAAGACGACAAATGAAAAGGATCAGTATGGATCAAGAAGAAGAAATCGCGACAACGATACAACGAAGAATGACAACGAAGATGAAAAGCGCTATACGAAATGTCAATGACATAGAAATCCAAGCACCTATGGCCACGCACGAGGACGCTCACCGCATGCTTTCGAGGAATAAGCAGAGCCATGAGGTACGGAACCGATCACCTAAGAACAGTTATCCCGGAGGTTACGAACCAGATAAAGAAGAACCGGAAGATAGCAGTGAGAGCACTGACTATGAAGATTCCTCACTGATTGAGTCGTTTCATACTCAATTGGCGTTGCAAGGTGGTGACGAAGAGGCAATAAGTCAGCCAGCCGAGCATCGAGACCAAAAGAAACCCCACCTGGACCCCTATGAGAAGATTAAAGAACAACTCGCAGAAATAAGACAAGGACGAGCTCAACAGGAATATACCGACAAAAGCGATTGTGCTCAGAACGAGACGCACAACAAGGAAACCTGCAAGAGTAACCGCAGCTACAACACAACATGGGTTACTGAAGAAAAGATAAACAAATTACGGAACCAGGGAGATGACCTATGCAATTGCATGCCTGTGAAAGCAATCTGCTGGGAAGAATCTCAACACACTTGGAAAGAACACATAGAGATGTGCAAAAAATGTCACGAGTGGACATACCGAAACTGCCCAACACATGGACAAAGCAACAAAATCCTAGCGACCATTTACGAGAAAATATCCAAATCGAATGGACATCGACTATGCAGTGGACAATTGGGACATGTACCGAATTGCATTTGTATGCATTACCCCAATCTAGGAGGATGTATGCATAATGAGGTACATTGGACAACGTGCTACGACGATGGATGTGAGTTCCACCACCTCAGCAAGAAAATCAACCAGTGGTTTCCAAAAACGCCAGGCATTGCTTTACACGCGAAATTTACGTGCCCTCAAGAAAACCCGGAATGCCAGTGTGTATATGAGGAAAGCGGACATCCAGCGCATTCAGATTTACCCAAGCAAAAATGTCATGCAGTGTTCTGTCAATTTCACCACGATGGACTTTTCGTGAACCCTTTAGAAGAACACGTCCGAGCAGTACAGAGCTACATGGATCGACATCAGACGAAGCACCTGATCGCAGCGACAATTAACCCAAGATATCGAACGATCATTATCTTGGCAGAAATCAAGGAAACGAAGCTACGAGTACTTTTGGATTCAGGAGCTACCGGAAATCATATGAGCCCCGATATAGCAGACAAGTTACAACTCCGATACCATGAGACAAACCAATGGACCGAGATTGTTAGCATCAACGGAGAACCGATCATGGAAGGATATAAGAAGAAAACGGAACCAATTCTTATGTCATCAGGACCATATGTTACGACAATTTCATTCGACATTACAGCAATAACCGGATACGACGCAGTACTAGGAATGCCATGGTTACAAGAGCAAAACCCAGTTATTGATTGGACAACTGGAACAGTTTCTATTGACAACCGAATCTTACGAACCAAGTTAGGAGAATACGAAGAACTCACGAGCTTACGAGAAGGATTGGGGAATAACCTTCCACAAGCAGGGCTGAAGAGAAATGCCAGCTCAGGTGAACAAGAGGTGCAGAAGGTGATGCAGCCTACTAGGAAACAGACAAATGAAACACCGCAGGAGCGACCTGCAAAAAGAGAAAAAACGACACAGGAGCGACCTGTACCACAGCCGCAGACGCGACCAAAACCAAAGGAAATTTATGAACAAGAATTGAAAGAGGTACTTGCGAAGTTACCTAAGAAGTACTACGACTTTATCGAATTATTTGTGAAGAAAGAATATCGATTACCGAATCACGAGAAAGAATATGAAGCACGAATACCATTGAAACCAGGATTTACACCGCCTTCAGTCAAGCAGCAGCACAAATCACGAGATCAGCTGGAATTAGAAAACAAGTTTGTCAGAGAATTCCTAGCCGCAGGATACATACGCGAAGGACGAGGACCAGCCTCGAGCAGACCAATGTTTGTGCCAAAGAAGGATGGAACAGAACGACTAGTTATTGATTACCGAGCACTGAATAACGGAACGATTGATGATGCAAACAAGGCACCGCATCAGGAACAGAAAAGAGATCTGCTGCAAGGAGCAAAGATCATGACAGTCTTTGACATCCAATGGGGTTATTACAACCTTAGGACCGCCGAAGAAGATATTTGGAAGACAGCATTCCTCACGGATATGGGATTGTTCGAATGGGTAGTCGCACCAATGGGTTTGAAACGACTTCCTGCAGAATTTGCAAGGTTCATGACGCATGTGTTAATCAAGTTTCTTAACAAGTTTGTTGCAGTATACTTTGATGATATCATTGTTTACTCCAAAAAAGTTGAAGAACATGACGGCCATGTACGAGCAGTGATGACCGAACTAATGAAAGCAGGGTTGACCCTCAAGATCAAGAAGTGTGAATTCGACACGACCACAGTCAACTATTTAGGAATGATTTATACACCAGAAGGATTGAAGATTCAACCAGAAAAGATGGACGCAATATTGAATTGGCCAACACCGACATGTGTTAAGGACGTTCAAGGATTTTTAGGAGCAAGTGGATATGTCAGACGATATCTTCAGAATTACTCTGAAATCGCCCGACCTATGACTGAACTACTCAGGAAAGATCTTGAATTCGAATGGACAGAAGAAAGGGAAAAGTCATTCAACAATGTCAAGGAATTAGTCAAGAAAGCACCGATACTTATGCTACACAACCCGGACAGACAGAATTTGATACGACCAGATGCATCAGGGTATGCATTAGGAATTGTTCTCGAGCAACCAGACGACGAAGGAAAATGGAGACCCGTCGCCTTCTTCTCAAGAAAATTCACCACAGCAGAAAGGAACTACGACGTTCACGACAGAGAACTACTTGCGATAGTCGAAGCATTCAAGCAATGGAGACACTATCTACAAGGAGTTAAGGAAGAAACAATTGTGAAAAGTGACCATCACAACCTCAAATACTTTACGACAACAAAAGAGTTAGTTGGACGACAAATACGATGGGCCGAATATTTATCAAAGTTCAAGTTTCGGATTGAACACATCAAAGGAAAAGAAAATGTTATTGCAGACGCCCTCAGCAGAAGACCAGATTACGCTATAGGTCTTGAACAGCCAAAAACCAACATTCTGAAAGAAGATAAGGATGGTATACGATATAACACCAAAGCAGTACTCGCCGCTGCAATCACTGTTACCGACTCAGGATTTCACCAGCGAATGACAGATGCTACCAGCAAAGATAAGACGCTTATGACAGCATTGAAAAATAAAGAAGCGACATTACAGAGAGGATTAGCTGTATGGAATGGATCTATACTTGTCCCAAGAACAATGATCACGGAAATCATCAGGATGCACCATGATCCACCATTACAAGGACACCAAGGAATCGACAAAACTATGGAAAAGATACAACGACAATACTATTTCCCAAACATGAGAAGACAAGTTACCGAATATATCAGTCAATGCAACAGTTGCAACAGAAACAAGCCAATTAACCATCGACCTTATGGAAAGATGCAACTACCAGAAATACCAAACAAGCCATGGGAATATATTACAGTCGACTTCATACAAGGATTACCAGAATCGAAGGATCCAATTACCGGAATTCGATACACCGACGCAATCGTTATTGTTGACAGATTAACGAAATATGTCATCATACGACCAACGCTGAAGGACTTAACAGCAGAACAATGTGCAATACTCATGCTACGAGAAGTATTTAGTTGGACTGGATTGCCAACCAAGATCATTTCAGATCGAGATAAGCTATTCAGATCAAAATACTGGCAGACAATTACTAAAGCATGCGGAATTGAGCACAAACTATCAACTGCAAATCACCAACAAACAGATGGACCAACCGAAAGGATGATACAATTTATTGAACAACATTTACGACACTATTTGGATTGGAACCAAGACAATTGGGTAGAGATACTACCATTGGCACAATTTGCATTGAATAACGCGAAAAACACCTCGACAGGAGAAGTACCGCACTTCGCCAATCTAGGAAGATACCCACGAATGTCATGGACTTCTATATCAACGGATGGAAGCTCCAACGAAGCAATATTACAGGCAGTACATATGCAACGGATGCATACAACAATGTCTAAAGACATTCAATGGGCAGAACAAAGAATGAAGCGATATTACGATATGAAACGCGAGGACGCGCCAGCCTTACAAAAGGGAGAGAGAGTTTACCTTCTACGACGAACACCAGGATCAAAAAATTTCAACATTAAAACAAAACGACCAAGTGACAAATTTGACGCAGTCAAATACGGACCATTCAGAATTGTGAAGAAACTCGAAAACGACAATTATCAACTCCAACTACCGACAAGAATGCGCATACACCCAATATTTCATATATCGCTATTGGAACCAACGAAAAACCCGGAAAACGGAAACGACGAAGCAGACGACGAAGAATACGAAGTAGAAAGGATTCTAGACCGCAAACAAGAAAATGGTCAGATCTACTACTTGATTAGATGGAAAGGATACTCACCAGAAGACGATTCATGGGAACCTGTTACGAATTTGAATTGCCATGATAAGATTCAGGAGTATCGAGCAACGATTGGTTTGGAAAAGAAAAAGAAGCAAGCCAGGAAGAATCATCCACGACCAGGCCGTTGGAATCGCCGGAATTAAGCATTGACACAATCAACTCTTGTTCTTTGCGCGCTGCCTCTAATTTTGCACGCTCTTCCGAAGCCTTCCGTTCTTCCTCCTCCAGCCTTTTTCTTTCCCTCGCCTCTTCCTCTTCTTCTAATCTTTCCAACTCTTCGACATCTTTTATATCCGTTTGAATAAATTGACCAGCACGTTTTTGAAGAAGTTTTCGTTGTTTTTCGAGACGAAGAAGCTTGGCTAGTGTTGCCTCGCGATCCTCGTCCAATTTTCGTTGCGCCGCAAGCAACTTCTTCCACGCAAGATCGGATGAAGCCATTTCAACGCACTTACACCGACCGTCACGAATGCACTCACTGCAACGCTTTGAGATTTCGGATTTTATGCACTTTTTGTCTTGTTGAGAGCAACGTAGGCAAGGAATTGCAAGGATGACTCCGGATTGCTCGACCCGTTCGCGAAGATTATGTTTATTGATGTTTTGCTTTGACGACATGGTTAGCTCATCACCACAACACGAGCACTTTAAGAAAAGAGAAATACCTACGACGCAGATGGGAGACACCGACTATTTATTGAGCTGTCGAGACGCCAGCCTTTAGAGGAGGGGATTGTCAGAGAATCGAGAAACTACAGCCAATGAATCAAGAGCCCATGCACGGAAACTAATGCAAGATGGAATAAAGGATTATCCGTAACCACCAGGGTTAGGGTAACAGAGCGAACAGAGCTCGGCTCTGTTCGAATGATAGACCAAACAGAGCGAGGCTCTGATGGCTCTGTTGACGATGGAATATATAAGGACGCTCATTTACTATGTAATTAGTTTTATTCTATTGTCTTTAATTAACTGTGATAACTTGAGTATACGTTCTTCTATCGAACAGGATATTCAGTTTGCCTTACTTCTTTAAGACTTTACGCTCATACAGCCTTTCGTACATCAGAATATATTAACTTCTTCCGTTAATATAACTATCCTAGTTATACTCCGACGGTATCGACCGAAGTTTCCGACAAACTCTAGACATTTTTTTTTTAATATTTTATAAATAATATTAAATTTTTTTTAATATTATTATAAGCTTATTAGAATATAATAAAAAATATTTTATTTAATCTTAATATTTTATTTTTTAATAATTAAAATATTAAATCTTTTATTTTATAATTTTTAATTTTAAATTATTTATATTTTTTTTAAATATAATAAATTTAAATTAATTTTTTTAGAAATAGAGAGTATTTTGAATAAAATTATAAAAAAAATATTATATTTTTATTTAAAAAAAATATAATTTTCTTTTTTATATTATTTTTTTTATATAATAAAATAGATAACCTATTTAAAAAAAGTTTTTATATAAAAAAAGACTTTAAATATCTCTTTATTTTTAATATTTTTTAAAAAATTATTTTATATCTATATTTTTATATTTTTTTGTCAGAGAATCCGAGAAACTACAGCCAATGAATCAAGAGCCCATGCACGGAAACTAATGCAAGATGGAATAAAGGATTATCCATAACCACCAGGGTTAGAGTAATAGAGCGAACAGAGTTCGGCTCTATTTAAATGATAGACTAAATAAAGCAAGGCTTTGATGGCTCTATTGATGATAGAATATATAAGAATACTCATTTACTATATAATTAGTTTTATTCTATTATCTTTGATTAACTGTGATAACTTAAGTATACATTTTTCTATCAAACAGAATATTTAATTTACCTTACTTCTTTAAGACTTTATATTTATACAGCTTTTTATATATTAAAATATATTAACTTCTTTCATTAATATAACTATCCTAGTTATACTTTAACAGTATTAATTAAAGTTTCTAATAATTAAAAACTCTTATTATGAAAGAGAAGTCTTAATTAGCAATTATTATAGCTAATTAATAGTAATTAATTTTTTTATAAGTGTAGACTTATCTAGCTATTTTAATTTTATCAACTTCTAATAAAGGAATAATAATAATAAATAGTAATAACTCTAGATTAATCTTAGCTTAGATAATAGAGGCTATTATAACATTAGAATAATATATTATTGAATTAAAAGTACAGCGTGCTAATTATTTAGTTATTAAGATAGAAAAGATTAAACTATTTTTAAAAGAATAAGAAATCTTTAAAATATTCTTAGCTTAGCTATGTATCTATTTTAATAATAATATTAACTAAATTATATTTAAATAAGATAAGATTTTTATAATATCTAGCTTCCTTACTAAAGAAGTAATAAGATAGTTTATATCTTATATTATTAATTAAATTAAAGCTGCTAATAGTGATTAATTTAAATCTAAAATTATTTTTATATTTAGTAGCTTTATGTACTTTAAAAAAAAACTTTATCAGCTATTTAGAACTATTAATGAAGAACTTAATATAATTTACTAGATTAAAAATATCAAGCAATATAGATCTATAGAAGATTATATTTTAAGATTTTTTAAGTATTAGGATATTTTAAATAAAATAATTAAGAATTATAAGATTAGTTTTATAACAATTTAAAAAATAATATAAAGGATTATATTTTGCAAATTATACTGCGACCCAATATATTTAAGAAAATAATAGAAGTAGTATTATAAATTGATATAGCACTATACATATAACATATAGAATAAGAAAATTATTAATATTAATTGAAATAGTAAGCTAATACATCCTAAAAAAGAACTAAAGATTGAGATAGTAATATTATTATATAAATAAATACTATACTAACTAAAAAAGAAAAGAAAAAACTAATTAAAAAAAAAACCTATTTTAATTATAGAATATTAAAATATTTTATAAATAAATATTGCAAGCTAAAAAAGAACTTTAAATTAGTTAACTAGAGATTATAATAATAAATTATAGCAGCTATTTATATATATATTCTAGAAGATAATAGTACTAATAAATACTTAGAAATTAATAAAAAATTACTAAAGTAATATAAGTAAAGAATATAATAGTAAGCTAAGAAATAAAAAGAATTATAGAAATAGATATAGTAAGTATTAAATATATTTATAGATTAAGAAGCACTAAGAAGATAATAAATAAAAAGAATTAATATAGATTAAAAAGAAGAGATTGTGATAATAATATAATAAAGAATAATAATAAAGATAAAAAGTGTTATATAAAATATTAATAATATAGAAATCTAAGTATTTATAGCTATACATAAGAACGCTCACTATATACTTTTAAGGAATAAGTAGAGCTATAAGATATAGAACTAATTATCTAAAAATAATTATTCTAAAGGTTGCGAACTAGACAAAGAAAAACTAGAAAATAATAATAAGAATATTAACTATAAAGATTCTTTACTAATTAAGTTATTTTATATTCAATTAGCATTGTAAGATAATAATAAAGAGGTAATAAGTTAGTTAGTTAAGTATTAAGATTAAAAGAAATCTTATTTAGACTTTTATAAGAAGATTAAAGAATAACTTATAGAAATAAAATAAAAATAAGCTTAATAAGAATATATTAATAAAAGTAATTATGTTTAGAATAAGACATATAATAAAGAAATCTATAAAAATAATTATAGTTATAATATAATATAGATTACTAAAGAAAAGATAAATAAATTATAGAATTAAAAAGATGATCTATATAATTATATATCTATAAAAGCAATCTGCTAAAAAGAATCTTAATATACTTAGAAAAAATATATAGAGATGTGTAAGAAATATTATAAATAGATATACTAAAACTATCTAATATATAGATAAAATAACAAGATTTTAATAATAATTTATAAGAGAATATTTAAATTGAATAGATATTAACTATATAGTAAATAATTAGGATATATACTAAATTATATTTGTATATATTACCTTAATTTAGAAGGATGCATGCATAATAAAGTATATTAAATAATATGTTATAACAATAAATATAAATCCTATTATCTTAGTAAGAAAATTAACTAATAGTTTTTAAAAATACTAGATATTACTTTATATGTAAAGTTTACATGCCCTTAAGAAAATCTAGAATACTAGTATATATATAAGGAAAATAAATATTTAATATATTTAGACTTATCTAAATGAGAATGTTATATAGTGTTTTATTAATTTTATTATAATAGATTTTTTATAAACTTTTTAAAAGAATATATCTAAGTAATATAAAGCTATATAGATTAATATTAAATAAAATATCTAATTATAGCAATAATTAGTTTAAGATATTAAATAATTATTATCTTAATAAAAATTAACAAAATAAAGCTATAAATACTTTTAGATTTAGGAGCTATTAAAAATCATATAAATTCTAATATAATAGATAAATTATAACTCTAATACTATAAGATAAATCAATGGACTAAGATTATTAGCATTAATAAAGAACTAATCATAGAAGAATATAAGAAGAAAATAGAATTAATTCTTATATTATTAGAACTATATATTATGATAATTTTATTTAATATTATAGTAATAACTAGATATAATGCAGTACTAGGAATACTATAATTATAAAAATAGAATCTAATTATTAATTAGATAACTAGAATAATTTCTATTAATAATTGAATCTTATAAACTAAGTTAAGAGAATATAAAGAACTTATAAGCTTATAAAAAAAATTAGAAAATAATCTTTTATAAATAAAGTTAAAAAGAAATACTAGCTTAGATAAAAAAGAAATATAAAAGATGATATAATCTACTAGAAAATAGATAAATAAAATATTATAGAAATGATCTATAAAAAGAGAAAAATAATATAAAAATAATCTATACTGCAGCTATAAATATAACTAAAACTAAAGAAAATTTATAAATAAGAATTAAAAGAGATACTTATAAAGTTATCTAAGAAATACTATAACTTTATTAAATTATTTATAAAAAAAGAATATCGATTACTAAATTATAAAAAAGAATATAAAGTATAAATATTATTAAAACTAGGATTTATGCTATCTTTAGTTAAGTAATAGTACAAATCATAAGACTAGCTAGAATTAGAAAATAAGTTTATTAGAGAGTTCCTAGCTGTAAGATATATATATAAAGAATAAGAACCAGCCTTAAATAGATCAATATTTATATTAAAAAAAGATGGAATAGAATAATTAATTATTAATTATTAAATACTAAATAATAGAATAATTAATAATGCAAATAAAGCACCATATTAGAAATAAAAAAGAAATCTATTATAAGAAATAAAGATTATAATAGTTTTTAATATTTAATAGAATTACTATAACTTTAGGATTATTAAAGAAGATATTTAAAAAATAATATTTCTTATAAATATAAGATTATTTAAATAGATAGTTATATTAATAGATTTAAAATAACTTTCTATAGAATTTATAAGATTTATAATATATATATTAATTAAGTTTCTTAACAAGTTTATTATAGTATATTTTAATAATATTATTATTTACTCTAAAAATATTAAAGAATATAATAATTATATATAAGTAATAATAACTAAGCTAATAAAAATAAGATTAATCCTTAAAATTAAAAAATATAAATTTAATATAACTATAATTAACTATTTAAAAATAATTTATACGCTAAAAGAATTAAAGATTTAACTAAAAAAGATAAATATAATATTAAATTAGCTAATACTAATATATATTAAAAATGTTTAAGGATTTTTAGAAATAAATAGATATATTAGATAATATCTTTAAAATTATTCTAAAATTACTTAATCTATGATTAAACTACTTAGGAAAAATCTTAAATTTAAATAAATAAAAGAAAAAGAAAAGTTATTTAATAATATTAAGAAATTAGTTAAAAAAGCACTAATACTTATATTATATAATCTAAATAGATAGAACTTAATATAACTAGATATATTAAAATATATATTAAAAATTATTCTTAAACAATTAAATAATAAAAAAAAATAAAAACTTATTATTTTCTTTTTAAAAAAATTCACTATAGTAGAAAGAAATTATAATATTTATAATAAAAAACTACTTATAATAATTAAAGTATTTAAGTAATAGAGATATTATTTATAAGAAATTAAAAAAGAAATAATTATAAAAAGTAATTATTATAATCTTAAATACTTTATAATAATAAAAGAATTAGTTAGATAATAAATATAATAAGTTAAATACTTATTAAAGTTTAAATTTTAGATTGAATATATTAAGGAAAAAAAGAATATTATTATAAATACTTTTAGTAGAAGATTAAATTATGTTATAAATCTTAAATAGTTAAAAACTAATATTCTAAAAAAAGATAAAAATAGTATATAATATAATATTAAAGTAATATTTATTGCTATAATCACTATTATTAATTTAGGATTTTACTAGTAAATGATAAATGCTATTAATAAAGATAAGATGCTTATAATAATATTAAAAAATAAAGAAGTAACATTATAGAAAGAATTAGTTATATAGAATAGATTTATACTTGTTCTAAGAATAATAATTATAAAAATTATTAGAATATATTATAATCCATTATTATAAGGATACCAAGGAATTGATAAAACTATAGAAAAGATATAATAATAATATTATTTCCTAAATATAAGAAAACAAGTTACAGAATATATTAGTTAATATAATAATTATAATAAAAATAAGCTAATTAATTATTAATCTTATAAAAAAATATAACTATTAGAAATACTAAATAAGCTATAAGAATATATTATAATTAACTTTATACAAGGATTATTAAAATTAAAGAATCTAATCACTGGAATTTAATATACTAATATAATTGTTATTATTAATAGATTAATAAAATATATTATTATATGACTAACGCTAAAAGATTTAATAGTAGAATAATATATAATATTTATATTATAAAAAGTATTTAATTAGACTAGATTACTAACTAAAATTATTTTAGATTAAGATAAGCTATTTAGATTAAAATATTAATAAATAATTATTAAAGTATATAAAATTAAATATAAATTATTAATTATAAATTATTAATAAATAGATAGACTAACTAAAAAAATAATATAATTTATTAAATAATATTTATAATATTATTTAGATTAAAATTAAGATAATTAAATAAAAATACTATCATTAATATAATTTATATTGAATAATATAAAAAATATTTTAATAGAAGAAGTATTATATTTTATTAATTTAGAAAAATATCTATAAATATTATAGATTTTTATAATAATAGATAGAAGCTCTAACAAAGCAATATTATAAATAGTATATATATAATAAATATATATAATAATATCTAAAGATATTCAATAGATAGAATAAAAAATAAAATAATATTATAATATAAAATATAAGAATGTACTAATCTTATAAAAAAAAAAAGAGTTTATTTTCTATAATAAATACTAGGATTAAAAAATTTTAATATTAAAATAAAATAATTAAGTAATAAATTTGACGCGGTTAAATATAAATTATTTAAAATTATAAAAAAATTTAAAAATAATAATTATTAACTTTAGTTATTAATAAGAATGTATATACATCTAATATTTTATATATCACTATTAGAACTAATGAAAAACCTAAAAAATAGAAATAACGAAGCAGATAATAAAGAATATAAAATAAAAAAGATTTTAAATTATAAATAAAAAAATGATTAGATCTACTATTTAATTAGATAAAAAGAATACTTATTAAAAGATAATTTATAAGAATCTATTATAAATTTAAATTATTATAATAAGATTCAAGAATACTAAATAATAATTAATTTAAAGTAGAAAAAGAAGTAAACTAGAAAGAATTATTTAAAATTAGACTATTAGAATTATTAAAATTAAGTATTGATATAATTAATTTTTATTTTTTATATATTGTTTTTTATTTTATTTATTTATTTATTATCTTTTGCTTTTTCTTTTTTTTTAATCTTTCTAATTTTTCAATATTTTTTATATCTATTTAAATAAATTAACTAGCACGCTTTTAAAGAAATTTTTATTATTTTTTAAAATAAAGAAGCTTAGTTAGTATTATTTTATGATTCTTATTTAATTTTTATTATGCTATAAATAATTTCTTTTATATAAGATTAGATAAAGTTATTTTAATATACTTATATTAGCTATTATAAATATACTTGCTATAATACTTTAAGATTTTAGATTTTATGTATTTTTTACCTTATTGGAAGCAATATAGATAAGAAATTATAAGAATAACTTTAGATTACTTAATCTATTTATAAAAATTATATTTATTGATATTTTATTTTAATAATATAATTAGCTTATTACTATAATATAAACATTTTAAGAAAAGAGAAATATCTATATTATAGATAAGAGATACTAACTATTTATTAAATTATTAAAATACTAGCCTTTAGAGAAGAAGATTATTAGAGAATTTAAAAAATTATAGCTAATAAATTAAGAGCCTATACATGGAAACTAATATAAAATAGAATAAAAAATTATCTATAATTATTAGAATTAGAGTAATAAAATAAATAGAGTTTAGCTTTATTTAAATAATAGACCAAATAAAGTGAGGCTTTAATAGCTTTATTAATAATAAAATATATAAAAACATTTATTTACTATATAATTAGTTTTATTCTATTATCTTTGATTAACTATGATAACTTAAGTATATATTCTTCTATTAAATAGGATATTCAGTTTATTTTACTTCTTTAAGACTTTATGCTTATATAGCTTTTTGTATATCAGAATATATTAACTTCTTCTGTTAATATAACTATCCTAGTTATACTCCGACAGTATCGACTGAAGTTTCCGACATTTTTATTTTATAAAGATGTATATATATATATTTTAATATATATTTTATATAATTCTTTATTATTTTTATTTAAATAATATAATTTTTTTATTTTATTAAAATCTGTTTTTGGATTTTTTAAATTTTTATTCTATTAAGCTTTAAATTTAGAATATATTTTTTTTAATATAGCTAAGTTTAGAGCTTTAATAATTATTTCTTATAATATTTTTATTTAATCTTTTAATCTTTTTTTAATTTTAAATCTAAATTTATTAAACTATATTATTTATTAAATTTATTAATATTCTTAAAAAACTATTTCTAATTAGTTTTTTTAAAATTATATAATAAATTATTTCTAAAATTTAAAGCTATATTTTTAATATTGTTATATAAATAAAATAAAATTTTATAATCTAATCTAGAACATATTTTTAAATTTATTTTTTATATAAAATAATTTTTATTATTATTTAGATTTTTAGAATAAAAAATTAAATTAATTATAAAACTATTTAAATTAATTCTATATTAAATAAGAATATTTAATATATTTAATAATTTAAATTTATATAATTTTAATTAATTTATTAATTCTTTTAATCTTTATAGATTTTTAATATTTTTATTTTATTAAAAATAATAAATATTAATTAATTAAATATTAATTAATTAAATATAAATATTATTATATCTAATTAAAATATTAATAATTTAAAAATCTAAAAAATTATATAATAATTTAAAATTAAAATTTAATTTTTTTATATAGAATTTGATAATTTTTAATATTTTATAATTTAATAGTAATATAATATTATATATAAAATAAAAAATAGTATTATTATTTAGAATATAAAATTTTTAAAATAATATAAAATCTATATTCTTTTTAAAACTTATTTTTAAATAAATAATTATATAATTTAAGTTTTTTTTATATTATTATATAAAAATATAATATTTATTAATTAATTTTTATTTTTAAATTAAGTTTTTATTATTCTAGATATAAGTAGCTATTTATTAAATGAAATTAATTATAATTTATATATTTTATTATTATATACTTATAAAGCTTTTTTATATAATAATTTATATAAAAATAAGTATTTAAATTATAATTTTTTATATAAATTATATAAATATAATTATTTTTATATTTAAATTTAAATTTAATATCTCTATATTTTTAATATTTTTTATATTAAATATTTTTAAAAGTAAATTTTTATATATTATAAAGTTTTTCTATAATAATAATTTTTTTCTATTAATATATTAACTAATTTAAAATTTAATATATAAATGATAATAAAAAAATAATTTTTTTATAACCTAGCTTTTTTTTATAAAAATTATATTAAGATTTTTAATAAGGAAATATTATTATATTCTTTAATCTTTTTGAAAAATTTTATAAATTATTAATTTAATCTATTCTTTATTATATTAAAATTTATTAAATAGAATAATATTTTTTTAAATTATTTTATTTTTTATTAGAAATTTAATAGAAAAATTATTTATGATTATTAATATAATAGATATATCTAATTTAGATTTTATAATAAATTTTATAACTAGATTTTTAATATTATTTTTTTAAAAGATTTTATTAATTTTATTTTTAATAATAAATAGATTGAAGCTTTTACTTTTAATAAATTGTTTAAATATTTAAAAGATTAATTTTTTTTTTTTTATTTAATATTATATTAATTTTTTGTTTCTATATCTTTAAAAGAAAATAAAGTTATTATATTATTTTAATTTTAATTTTAGATATATTATTTAATCGTATTTTATTAACTTATATTAATATTAATATTTTTATTTTTATTTTATTTTTTTATTATTTTTTTTTATATTAAATTTCTTAAAAGTTAATATTATTATTATTAATATTATACATTAACTTTTTTAAAAAATTAAAAGAGAGCACTATAATCTTTAAACTAAAAAAATAATTATTATTAATAAAAATAATAAAAATATTTATATTATTAATATTATTATAACTCTTTTTAATATTATTAATTTTAAATATTTATTTTTAAATTTATATTTTTAAATTTATATTTTTAAATTTAGTATTTTTAAATAATAATTCACAAATTTTTTAATTTATTAAATTTAATATTATTTCTTTTAGACCTAAAATATTTAGATTTTTTATTTTTATTATTAAAAAAGTAAGGTTTTTAATAGTATTTATTAAATTAATTTTTAATAGTTTAATATCTTTTATGTTTATAATCTTTAATATTAAAGATTTAACCTTTTCTACTTTATTTAGTTTTATTATTTTTATATTTTTTTCTTTTTCTTGTATTTTGTTTTTAAGAAGATATCTATTTCAAATTAAAAAAATCTAATAGAGAGCTAGAGAGAATAAGCTTCTTATTTTATTCCATATTCTTAGAAATAGCGCTTATTTTAAAGAAATTAGAATAATAACATAAATTTTTATAACTACTATATTCTTTAAATCTAAATAGTCTTATAGATATTAATTAATAATAATTATAATGAGATATAATGTTAGAAAGAATATTTTATATCTTTTTACTAGAATAATCCCTATAGATTATTTATAAAATAGTATTTATTTTTTCTTTATTATATAATTTCTATAAAGATATATACTTTATATAAAATATAAAAATAAAATAGCTATTCTATATATTAGAAATCTTCTAAAGTGTTATGGGCTGACCCCATATTGTCGTTCGGGACTGAGCCCTCACGAAGTCTATGCCAAGGCCCGAAGTACTTACCGCCTATGGGAGGCAGAACTCAACAAGGATTTGAAGCTATTCCCAGATCCCAATAGCGCAACGCTAGGCCCTAGACGGGTATTATCAATTTAGTGAATGAACACTAGCGTTCCCCCTTTTTTCATATAAGATGCCTGCTGTTGCGGAACTTCCTACTTTCTTCCTTTTTTTCTTTCTTTCCTCATGTATTTAGTATATTCGAATATGAACATATAGCTGTTTCATAAGGCGGGACTGGCCCGTAACATTATACTAAATACATCCTTTTGAACGACTGATCTATAGAACCCTGAATCGAACGATGGATGACGAAGGAATCGAACAGCAGCCGCAGCATGGCGAACAGTTGACCCCGAACGAGATGCTCATGCAGATGCACCACATGATGAACGCCATGAACGCTAGTGTCAACGTTGTGCAGAACAACTTGACCCATATCAATGACCGTATTGCCCTCCTTGAACGTCTCCAGCAGCAACAACAGCAGCAACAACAGCAGCCCCAACCGCCCCCGTACCAACAGCCTGCACCGGGTCTTGCTCCTGCTGGTACGCCAGCCCCCCAACCTGAACCTGCTGCCACACCCGCCGCTGCCTATGCCAATTCCCAACCCATACAGCCCATCTTCCAGCGTCCTCGTCACACGCACCGTGACCCCGAGCTGTATGATAATACCGACAGATCCAAGTTCTTGCCCTTCTTCGTTGGCCTCAGGGCCAAGCTCCGAATTGACTCAGCCGCCATTGGATCCCCTTTCAACCGAATCTGGTACGCCTATGAGTGTCTTCGTGACGACGCACGTTCGAAAGTGTTCCCATGGATGCAGTTATACGCACAGGACGAGCTCGTACCTGAGGAGTCCCTCGAAGCCTTCCTCTCACACCTCAGCGACCTCTTCGAAGACGAACATGCGGAGGAGAAGGCGAACCTCGAACTCAACCAACACTTCCAGAAGAGCTCTTCCTTCCGCGACTTTATCGCCGAATTCGATCGACTACTACTGCTCGCGGGTGGCGCCAACTGGAGCGACAGTGTTAAGATCTCCAAAGTCCGATCTGCCATCAACCAACCTCTCCGGAAAGAACTCATTGGCAAGACCCTCTCGCGTAATTATGAGCAATTCCGCACCCAACTCAATAAGGTCGCTGATGACCTAGAGGAGTACAACCGAATCGAGAGTCGGCGACGCCGACCCGCCAGCCAGCAACCTGCTGGAGCAAGACGAGGCAACCCTTATCCTCCAGCTGTCCCTGCTGCTGCCCCAGCCCGCGATCCTAACGCCATGGAATGGACGTCCAACCCAGCATACGTCAACGCTGTCAGAACCCCGTTCCTCTGTTACAACTGCGGCCTGCCAGATCACATGTCTCGCAACTGCACCAACCCCTATAATCCAAATGCCCCGAGGCCACCTCCCCGTACTGCCGCAAGATCCTCTGCCAACGCCACTCCTGCGAACCGTACCCGAGTGAACGGTGTCACCTTCGAACCGACTCAACAGGCACAAGGACATGTGGAACCCGAAGAATCAGAACAGGAAAACTAGCCGCTCTCGAGGACAGTCGCCCCCGGGAGCATGATGAGTGGAGAAAATTTCAAGAGCAACTAGCACCTGTCAATGACACGCCTTTCGAAGTGGAGGCCTTGTTAGATAATGACGTTCATGTACAAGCCTTAGCTGATAGTGGGTGCCTCACTTATGGACTAATCAAAAAGTCTTTTGCTCTCAAGAATAATCTCACACGACGCGCTATAACACCGATGCCGTTAGCCAGCTACGATGGCGTCAATGGACAAGAAACGGATGAAATTGTGGTTACAATGATGGACGTCGGTGGTCACCGACAGAAGAAGATATGCTTATATGTAGTACCGAAGATGGAATACGACATGATCCTGGGATTGCAATGGATGCGAGCCGAAGGAGTGATATTTGATGCGAAGAAAGAACTTCTCACTTTTGCCGATGGAGTGCAAGTGAGCAATATGAACCTGCGGGATGTCCGCACCCAAATGAAGAACAACACCTATGAGATCTCAGCAAATGCTTTACAGATATTGAGAAAAAGAGACCGACGGAAGAAGAAGCAACAACTGGAAATTTTTGCCGCCAGCCTGGCTGATATAGACAAAGCCCTGTCACCCAAGAAACGAACCGATCCTCACGCTGCGTTGCCGGAACAATACCGTGAGTTCCTAGATGTATTTGACCCGAATGAAGCCGACAAGTTACCACACCACCGATCCGGAGTTGATCACTCTATCGAATTAATTGAACAAGATAAGGACGGTAAGAAGCCAGAGGTCCCATGGGGCCCATTATACAACATGTCAAGGGAAGAGCTCCTTGTACTACGGAAGACGTTGCATGACTTATTGTCAAAGGGGTTTATACGCGTCAGCAAGTCACCAGCCGCCGCACCAGTACTATTCGTGAAGAAGCCTGGAGGTGGGCTACGCTTCTGCGTTGACTATCGCGCCCTGAACGCCATCACGAAGAAGGACCGATACCCGCTGCCCCTAATCCATGAGACTCTCCAGAGGATCTCTAAAGCGAAGTGGTTCACCAAGTTCGACGTTCCTGCCGCGTTCCACAAGATTCGTATTGCTGAGGGAGATGAATGGATGACTGCGTTTCGCACTCGATTTGGGCTCTTCGAGTGGCTGGTAACACCCTTTGGGCTAGCCAATGCTCCTAGTACGTTCCAACGGTATATTAACTGGACGTTACGAGACTTCCTTGACGACTTTGTTTCCGCCTATATCGACGACATCTTGGTGTTCACTGACGGCACGTTGGCTGAACACCGAAGACATGTTAAACGTGTTTTGCAACGCCTTCGAGAGGCAGGGCTCCAAGTCGACATTGACAAATCCGAGTTTGAAGTCCAAAGCACCAAATACTTAGGATTCATCATCGAAGCAGGGAAAGGTGTTCGAATGGACCCCGCCAAGATTGCTGCTATCAAGGAATGGCAAGCACCATCAACTGTACGCGAGGTCCGCCAGTTCTTAGGGTTCGCCAATTTCTACCGCCAGTTCATCAAAGCGTATGCCGAGCTCACAGCACCGCTCACGGACCTGACTCAGAAGGGACGACCATTTGTATGGTCCAAAGCTGCGGATGAGGCTTTTGAATTCCTGAAGCAAGCTTTCATAACTGAACCCGCGCTTGTCCCCTTCGACCCGGCCCGTGACACAGTGGTTGAAACTGATGCATCTGGATACGCCACTGGAGGAACTCTTTCGCAGTATGATGACCGAGGGGTACTGCGCACCTGCGCATACCATTCTCGGAAGCTCAAACCGGCCGAGTGCAACTATGAGATCCACGACAAAGAATTGCTTGCGATTATAGACTGTCTTCGACAGTGGGAAGCTGAGCTGGTCTCAGTAGAGCGGAAGTTTACCATCGTGACAGACCACAAGAATCTGCGGTACTTTAACACTATACGACGCCTCAATGAGCGACAATCTCGGTGGCAACTAACCCTCTCGCGCTTTAACTTTGAACTTCGCTATCGACCTGGGTCCCAAGCCTTTCGCCCTGATGCACTTTCCCGGAGAGCACAAGACATGCCGAAGGACTATAATGACGATCGATTGGCCTACCGAGACCGCGTGCTGCTTCCCCCAGCCCAGACCGTCCGAACGAACGCTATAGCTGCCAGTGACCATCCAGCAGACCCCGCTGCGGAGATTGAGCAACTATGGCAGATAGCCGAGGAACAGGATGAATCATACCAACGGATCAAGGATGCAGTGAAGCAGGGGTTGAGACGCTTCCCCCGGGACCTAGGGCTGAAGGTGACTATCGCCGAATGCACAGTTAGCGAAGACGACAGGCTCTGGCACGGGAATCGGAGGTGGGTGCCGTTTTATGAACCCCTCCGCACCAAGATCATGCAGGTCTCCCATGACTCTGCATTGTCGGGTCATCCAGGCCGCAACGGGACATGCGCAATCGTGGGCCGTAGTTTCTTTTGGCCGGGCTTCAGCGACGATATTCGACGATTCACCAATAACTGCGATAAGTGCAAGGCAAATACAATTTGGAGAGATAGGAGACAAGGATTGTTGAAGCCTTTACCAATTCCCTATAAAAAGTGGCGCGAGATCAGTATGGACTTTGTGGTGGAGCTACCAGACTCTGGTGGTTATAAGAACCTCATGGTTATTGTCGACCGACTGTCAAAGGGCGTGATATTGACTCCGCTGAAGGACCTGCGAGCCGAAACAGTGGCAGGGAAATTCCTCAAGTATTTCGTCCCCCGACATGGCTTCCCAACAGGCATCGTATCGGATCGTGGTACACAATTTGTGGGTGAGATCTGGGGATATATTTGTCGAAGCGCTGGTGTCGTAAGACGACTGTCAACAACCGCTCATCCGCAGACCGACGGACAGACCGAGCGTATGAATGCCGTTGTGGAGGACTACCTCCGGAAGTATTGTTCGCACCTCCAAGGGGATTGGAAGGACCTACTCGGCGCTGCTGAGTTAGCGATAAACAACCGGGATGCTTCATCGACAGGTGTCAGCCCTTTCTTCCTCGAACACGGCTACCATCTAGAGGTTATTGACCTTCGTGCTGCAGAGCACGAACCCACGAACCAGCTGAAGGAAAGAGAGATCGCGAAGACTATCATTGACAAGCTCGCTGGAGCGTTAGAATTGGCACAAGCAGAGCTCGCTGCCGCTCAGCAGCGTATGGAGACAGCTGCGAACCGCACCCGCGAACCCGCGTATAACTACCAACCAGGTGACAAGGTCTGGCTGGATCTGCGCAATGTGCGGTCCCTGAGGCCGTCAAAGAAACTTGACCATCGGCATGCCAAGTATACCGTCCTAGAGAAGATTGGCACGCACGCTTACCGGCTTAATGTGCAAGGGATTCATGACGTGTTCCATACAGTCCTGCTTCGTCCCGCTCACACAGATCCGTTCCCTTCGCAGGATACGACGGATTACCAACCTCCAGGAATCCTGGTCGACGGCCATATCGAGTTCGGGATCGACAGCATCGTGGGTGAGCGTATCCACGGCCGAGGCAAGGAGCTGCAATATCTAGTGAAGTGGACGGGTTATGAGGGTCTGTACTGGGAGCCCGCAATCAACTTTGTCGACACCGAAGCGCTTGACGTCTGGGAAGCCTCGAAGGGGGGGGCTAATGTTATGGGCTGACCCCATATTGTCGTTCGGGACTGAGCCCTCACGAAGTCTATGCCAAGGCCCGAAGTACTTACCGCCTATGGGAGGCAGAACTCAACAAGGATTTGAAGCTATTCCCAGATCCCAATAGCGCAACGCTAGGCCCTAGACGGGTATTATCAATTTAGTGAATGAACACTAGCGTTCCCCCTTTTTTCATATAAGATGCCTGCTGTTGCGGAACTTCCTACTTTCTTCCTTTTTTCTTTCTTTCCTCATGTATTTAGTATATTCGAATATGAACATATAGCTGTTTCATAAGGCGGGACTGGCCCGTAACATAAAGAATAATGTAATTTATTATTATATTATTTAAAAATAATATAATATTAAAAAGATTAAATATTGTAAAATAATAATCTAAAAATAGATAAGAATCTAATTTTAATATAAATTATTTATAAGATTTTATAAACAATTAAAAAAGTAGAATCCTTTCTATTTTTAATAATATATAAAACAGAAACCTAATGTATACTATTATTTTATTTTTTTTTATATTTTTATTATATTATAATATAATAAAAAGAGAGATTTAACCAATTTTATATAAAAAATTATTTATTAGTTTAATAATTCTTTATAAAAATTATTATTTATTTATTTTTTATTAAAAGAATAGATATTTTACTTCTATTTTTTTTTATTTATTATATAATTATATAATCTTTAATTACCTATAATTTCTATTTTTATAATAAAAAAAGAGAAAATCAAAAAAAATATAAATATAAATATATTATATATATATTCATATAAGTTTATATTCTTTTCTTATTTATAAAAATTTATCTTATTATTTTAATTTTTTTAAAATAAGTACTATTTCTAAGAATATAGAATAAAATAAAAAATTTATTTTTTTTAAGCTTTTTATTAGATTCTTCTTAGTTAGAAATAAATATTTTTTTAAAAAAAAATGTAAAAAAATATAAAAATAATCAAAATAAAAATAATAAAAATAAATAAAATAGAAAAAAACTAGATTTTTAATATTAAAAATTATAAATATAGAAGATATTAAACTATTAAAAATCTTAATTTTTTAATAATAAAAATAAAAAATCTAGATATTTTAAACTCTAAAAAAATAATAAATTAAATTTAATAAATTAAAAAATTAATAAATGATTATTTAAGAATATTAAATTTACAAATATAAATTTACAAATATAAATTTACAAATATAAATTTAAAAATAAATAAATTATTATTTAAAATTAATAATATTAGAAAAAATTACAATAATATTAATAATAAAAATATTTCTATTATTTTCATTAATAATAATTATAATTCTTAATTTAAAGATTATAATACTTCTGTTTAATACTTTAAAAAAATAAATTTATAATATCAATAATAAAAATTTTAATTTTTAAAAAGTCTAATATAAAAAAAAGATAAAAAAATAAAAAAACTAAAAAAAATAATATTAATATAAATTAATAAAAATTATTAAATAATATATCTAAAATTAAAACTAGAATAATATAAAGAGTTTATTTTTTAAAAAAAATATAAAAATAAAAAATTAATATAAAGCTAAATAAAAAAAAATTAATTTTTTAAATATTTAAAAAATTTATTAAAAGCAAAGATTTTAATCTATTTATTATTAAAAATAAAATTAATAAAATTTTTTAATAAATATAATATTAGAAATCTAATTATAAAATTTATTATAAAATTTAAATTAAATATATTTATTATATTAATAATAATAAATAATTTTTTTACTAAATTTTTAATAAAAAATAAAATAATTTAAAAAATATTATTCTATTTAATAAATTTTAATATAATAAAAAATATATTAAATTAATAATCTATAAAAGTTTTATTAAATCTTTTAAATATAAAAAAAGACTTAATCTTTTAAAAAAAATTAAAAAAATATAATAATATTTTTTTATTAAAAATTTTAATATAGCTTTTATTAAAAAAATTAGATTATAAAAAAATTATTTTTTTATTATTATTTATATATTAAATTTTAAATTAATTAATATATTAATAAAAAGAATTATTATTATAAAAGAATTTTATAATATAAAAAAATTTACTTTTAAAAATATTTAATATAAAAAATGTTAAAAATATAAATATATTAAATTTAAATATAAAAAAAATTATATTTATATAATTTATATTAGAAATTATAATTTAAATATAAAAAAAATTATATTTATATAATTTATATAAGAAATTATAATTTAAATATTTATTTTTATATAAATTATTATAGAAAAAAGCTCTATAAATATATAATAATAAAATATATAATTTATAATTAATTTAATTTAATAAATAACTATTTATATCTAGAATAATAAAAAGTTAATTTAAAAAAATAAAAATTATAATATTTATAAACATTAATTAATAAATATTATATTCTTATAAAATAATATAAAAAGAGAATTAAATTATATAATTATTTATTTAAAAATAAATTTTAAAAAGAATATAGATTTTATATTATTTTAAAAATTTTATATTTTAAATAATAATATTATTTTTTATTCTATATATAATTTTATATTAGTATTAAACTATATAATATTAAAAATTATTATATTCTATATAAAAAATTAAATTTTAATTTTAAATTATTATATAATTTCTTAAATCTTTAAATTATTAATATTTTAATTAAAAATAATAATATTTAATTAATTAATATTTATAATAAAAAGAAAAAGAATAAAAAAAATAATAAAATAATAAAAAACTTTTATATATAATAAATAAAAAATTCTTATAAATAATATTAAAAAAAATATTATTTTTATTAAAGATTTTAATACTTATTATTTTTAATAGAATAAAAATATTAAAAATCTATAAAGATTAAAAGAATTAATAAACTAATTAAAATTATATAAATTTAAATTATTAAATATATTAAATATCTTTATCCAATATAAAATTAATTTAAATAATTTTATAATTAATTTAATTTTTTATTCTAAAAATTTAAATAATAATAAAAATTATTTTATATAAAAAATAAATTTAAAAATATTTTATAGATTAGATTATAAAATTTTATTATATTTATATAAAAATATGAAAAATATAATTTTAAACTCTATAAGTAATTTATTATATTATTTTAAAAAAATTAATTAAAAATACTTTTTAAAAATATTAATAAATTTTATAAATAATATAATATAATAAATTTAGATTTAGAATTAAAAAAATAATTAAAAAACTAAATTAAAATATTATAAAAAATAATTATTAAAGTTATAGAATTAGCTATATTAAAAAAAAGTATATTTTAAATCTAAAGCTTAATAAAATAAAGATTTAAAAAAGTTAAAAAAAGATTTTAATAAAATAAAAAAATTATATTATTTAAATAAGAATAATAAAGAATTATATAAAATATATATTTTTATATAATAAAAAATATAAAAATATAAATATAAAATAAATTTTTAAAAAATATTAAAAATAAAAAAAATATTTAAAAATTTTTTTTATATAAAAAAAATTTTTAAATAGATTATTTATTTTATTATTATAAAAAAATAATATAAAAAAAAGCTGTATTTTTTAAATAAAAATAAAATATTTTTTTTATAATATTATTTAAATTACTCTCTATTTTTAAAAAAAATAGATTTAAATCTATTATATTTAAAAAAATATAAAAAATTTAATATTTTAATTATTAAAAAATAAAATATTTTTTATTATATTATAATAAATTTATAATAATATTAAAAAAAATTAATATTATTTATAATAATATTAAAAAAAATTTAATATTATTTATAAAATATTAATAAAAAAAAGATATTATTTTAAATATTAAAAGAAAGCTTTTAAGATTATATTAAAAAAATTAAATAAAAAAGATATAAAATTTAAATTTTATAAAATTATTTTTTTATTAAATTATTTAGAAAAATAGTTAAAAGAATATAAATAAAAAAATTTATGTATATTATAAAAAGTTTTAATTTAAATTAATTATATTTTAATTAAATTAAAAATAAAATAACTAAATTATTTATTAATATAATGATATTAGTAGTTATTAATATTTAAATAAAAAAAATTAAAAATAATATATTAATATTATTTTTAGATATTAAAGATGTATTTAATTATATTTTTAAAAATTAATTAATTAAAATCTATATAAAATTAAATTTTTTAAAAAATTTAATTTATTAAATTATTTTTTGTCTTTCTAATAAAGAAATTAAATTAAATTTTAATAATCAAAAAAATATAAATAAATTTATTATTATTAAAATATTATAAAAATTATTTTTTTTATCAATTATTTTTTTAATTTATATTATAATATTATTTATATTTAAAGAATTAAATAATAATAAATATAAGATTAAAATAATTATAAAAAAAATAAAATTTCTTAATTATATTAATAATATTAATTTAAAAGTTAATTTAAAAAAAATAGAAAATAATTATAGAATATTAAAAAAAATTATAATCTATTTAATTTGAAAAAAAAGCAAAATAATATTAATTTAATAAAAATAAAGTAAAATTAATTTATTTTTTTTAATAAGAAAAATTAATCTAAGAAATTAAAATTTTTACATTAAATTTAATAGAATTAAAATAGGATTAAAATTATAAATTAAATTTTAATAAATATATTAAAACTTAGATTATAAAAGTAACTAAGGTTTTCTATTAAATAAAAAAATTTTTAATATAGAAAAAGATTTAACTTTTTAAATAATAAAATAATTATATATAATTTATATAATATTAATTATAGAGAATAAAATTTTTATTTAATAAAAAAATTAATTTAAATTTATATATAAATATTACAAATTATAAAATTTAATTTTAAAAAAAATATTAAAAATTTTTAAAAATTTTTTATATACAATTATAGAATTAATAACCTTATTATCTTTTTTAAAAATAAGATTTAATAAAATATATAGATTTTATATTTTAAAAATCTTATAATTTAAAAAATCTTATATTATAAGAAAAAAATTATTAATAAATTTTATTCTAAATCTAAAAAAAAAAAAATTAAATATAAAAAAATATAAGAGGGGTTTACGAGAGTGTAGTAGTACGGGTAAGAAGGTGGCTAGTAAAGAGTATAGTAAAACATAGGTGTATATATTGTTCATAGCTATTTGCTGCTCTCTAGGAAGCCTCATTACTATAGCTTTAAGATATGTGGCCTTTGCTTGCTAACTAATACATGATGATTAACTCTAACTAAGATTATATATGTTATATGTTTTTAGTATATTAGGCTATCTATATTGCTATTTAGTTTATAGTCTTATAGCTATCTCTTTTTTTGTAAGATTATAGCCTTGGGATTAAATTTATAAAGTAATTTATATATCTTAAATCAAAGCTATTATTCAAATCTAAAGCTAAAATCTGTTATTATTATAAAATAATTGTAGATGCGAGTGCTATAGAGAATATAAAGCTATTTATAAACTTATAATTAAAAAATCTAATTTTTCCTGTGTTAGTAACTTTTTATATATATAAATAATAATAGATTTTATTAGCTTTTTTTTTCTTTTTTCCTATAAATTTATTTGCTATAGTAAATACCACTCTAATTTATTATTTTCTATCTCTATTTTATAATATATAGAATAGGAAATTATTTTATATTCTCAATTTTTATGCTTTGAATTTATATTTATTATTATTATTAATAAAATTATTAGTTTTTTAAAGCTTTTATTTTAGTGACAATCGCTTATTAGTAATAATTCTTATTGATAATTATTATTTCTCTTTTTATAAGTAATAGCTTTAGTATTTTAATATATTAATATACTATAATATAGATTGAATTAAGCTTACTATTATCTACATTATTTTTTTTAATTATTAAAAGTCTTACTACTATTACTTTTTAGAGTAGTAATATAAATTCTAAAATTTTTATTAGTAATTATATCTATTATCGTAAATAAGGCTAATAATTTATAGCTATTAATTATTAAGGGGTCTAGTAGTATTCTTATAATTATTAAAAAGAAAGTAGTACTTTCTAATAGATCTAAAATTACTAGACTTATTAAAGTAATAAGTTGTATTATATTTTGATTTATTATATTAGCTAATATAAATAAATTAATAAAAAGTAAATTTTTTTTAAAGTGCTATACCTTACTTATTTTTATTTATAGAAATTAATTAAGCAATAGCTTATAATTAAGAAGTATTTTTTAATATAGTATATTAAGCTACTAAATAAAATAAATAAGCTTTATAAAGCTTATTAAAAGGGTAAGTATTATTATAAGCTAGTTTATTATATTAAATATATTTTATAATTATTATTAATAATATCTAGATATTTAATAACTTTATTAAATAAACCTAAATATTAGTAGCTTAATTTTGTAGTAAGAGATAGATAGCTAAGTTAATTATAGCTATTAGTAAATTTAACTATTAGCTTTATTATTAAGTATAGAATATTTTAATGGCTGCTTTGCCATTAAAAAAGTCTATTAATAAGTTAGCTACTACTATAGAGATCTTTAATTTAAAGATTAATAATGGTATTATTTATTTGTCTTCTTGGTCTAATATTAAGAAAGAGGAGAAGGATAAGAATAAAGAAAAGAATAATAATAAGAATAAGAATAAGGATTAGAAGCATCTTAAACTCTAATAATTATTTAATAGTATATATAATTAATTTTTTTTATTATATTTTTATAAGCTTATTAGTTAGGCTTTTATTTAGTATTTTTAATAAATTATTTTTCTAGTTTTAGTAAGCATTTTATGCTAATAATTATAATAAATATAAGTAGTTAATTTTTTAGAATTAATTGATTTTTTGATATTTTCTTATATTTTATAGTAGTTTTAGATTTTATAAATATTTTTTTATAGTTTTAATATTGTCTATATACTTTTTAGATTCTTAGATGTATTCTATTTTTTATTAAATATAGATGTTGGGTTTGATTTTATAATATTTAAAAAAAAATAGAATTATTTTTTTATTATTATTTAAATACTAGTACTTATAGTAATTTTTATATATATATTTAAATCTTTTTATTTAAAAGAATATTATCTAATAGTTTAGTTTTTAGATATTTAAATAATATATATATTTTAATATTTTTTATACTATTAAGCTTGGTATTGATTGCTTTTAATATCTTTAGAATAGATAGACTTTTAAAAGTATATATTTTTTATATTTCTTTTTTATAATTCTTCTTACTCTCTGGTGGATATAGTGTAGTAGTTTAAGAATATATTAATAAATATTTCTTATTATTACTACTACTATGAGCTTTATTCTTTGATTTTAGCATGAAGAGGACTGTTAGAGTGTAGTTAGATTGAATATTTGAAGGTTTTTTTTAGAGTGATATCACACCTCGTGGTGCGTTTTGCTATAAGTTGTATATTAAATATATTATTATAAACTAATATTAAAAAGCTACTAGGAATTTTTTTTTAAAAAAATATTATAAAATATCTTAAAGTTATATATTTTATATTAACTATTTATATAAAATTAAATATTTTTATATTTATTAAAGCTTGATTTAGTACTAGCTAAATCTCTTAAATATTATATTTTTATATTATAGTTAGTTCTTAATATTTAAAAATTAAATATTATTTTTTCTTACTTTAGATATTTATAAACTTTATTAATATTTATATAGATTTATTAAATATTATAAATACTATCTTTTACTTTTTATATTATATTATTTTTTATTCTTTAATATTAGCTTAGAAGTTTTTAATAATAATCACTATTTAATTTTTAAGAATATATAGTTAGAATAAAGATAAAGATTTAAAGTTATAAAAATTTTTAAAAATTTAATAATTAAAGTTACTTAGAAATATTTATTAGTTAGAACTATTTTATAAATAGTTTTTAATACTAGTAAGATCTAGCTTTATTAATTTTTTATAATTTAATATTAGAATAAGCTTTAATATTTAGTTAAATTAAATATTAAGTTTTTAATAGTAAGAGCTTACTTTCTTTAGATTAATATTAATTTATTTTTAAGAATAAATTTTAATATTAAGCTGCTTATTTTAATATTATATATTAATAAAATATTAACTATAAAATTTTTAATAGATTATAATACTCTTATAATCTTCTTTAAAAAATTAATTCTTATAATATAATTTTATATTAAATTTATATAGATTTTAAATATTTTCTTATTTTTTACTAGTTAAATTTTAATGAAGATAATAACTCTTATAATAGCTTTTCTAATATAGTTCTAAAGAAGGCTTAAAATTACTATAAAAATATTAATATCTTTAGAGTTTTATTATATATATTTTTAGTAATTACTTTTTATAAAGTCAGAATTAGTAATTTTATTAAAGTTATTTTTTAATCTTTATATAGTTTTAGTAAGCTCTAGAATTAAGCTTTTTTAAATTTTATTCTAATATTAATAAAGCTTATTTAAATTTATAATATATTTTAAAGGCCTCTTTTTATTTATTAATCTAATTTTATTAATTACCTCTAGCTATTACTTAGTTTTAGAAATTATAATAGCTTTTTTAAGATTTAATTACTCTATATTTAGAGTAGATAGTTATTAATAACCTTTATTCTAGTTTTTATTAATTTAAAGATTTTAGAGCTCTTTAGAGATCTCTAAAATATCTTTATAAGGGCTTTTTAATATTAAAAAGCCTATAAGGCCCTCTAAAACATATAAAAAGCTCTGTTTTTCAAAAAGTGCCGAAACTCATGTTCTGGCTGGTCAAGTTTTCCATATTTTAATATTTAAAACTATACAAGATCTTTATAGATATAATAGTTTATAAATACACTTAAAAATCTCTAATAAATATATTATATAAGAGCAAGATAAAAGTCTGAATTAATATTATATTCAAGATTATTAAAAACTAAGCCTCTAGAGCCCTTAGGCCCTAGAGCCTAGCTAGGACTGCACTTAAGTCTATCATAATCTATAGGATTGCATATAGACTATAAATATGATTAATAATAATAAAGAAGCTTTGATAATATTTTTAAAATATATAGAGTTTATATCTATATTGTGCGCCTAGCAGGCATTCTACCACTCTCTTTCTAGAAGTGGTTAGTCTTCCCATGATTATACTATCTAAGTTAGTCTAAATAGATATAATAAATCTAGAAGTTATATTCTTTCTTTATTATTATTATTATTATATATTATATTATTTCTTTATTCTGCTTTTTATATACTAAATAGTAGTATATCTTTATTATAATAATTTAGTTATATTCTTTTATAAAGCTTTTTAATAAATTTTAAAAAGCTTTGTTTTTTCTATATTATATAATTTATTATAATAATATACAATCTACTTTTATCTTAAAAGTTATAAAGCTAGAGATTTTAATTTTTTTTAACTCTATACTTTATTTTTTTATATTATTTTTTATAATATATATATTTACTATATCTTTTATAATATATTCTTAAAAAAATTTTATTTAAATCTTTTTAATTTATATTAATTCTTTTTATTAAATATTAATTACTTCAATTTCAATTCTAACTATATTTTATATTATATATTATTATCTATTTATATCTAGATTTGATAGGAATAAAATTATATCTTTTTAATAATTTAATATCTAAATTATTTGTTATTTAATAAACTTTTATTCTTTAATATAATTTTATTTATTAAGATTAAGAATAAATATATTATTTTTAGAATCTAATTATTATTATTTTAAGAATATAATAGAGATTATAATAATAAGTTTAATCTTAAAATTATTAATATTTTTAATTATATTTTTATAATATTTAATTATATTTAGATAATCCTAGAGTTAAAAGATTTTAATTATATTTATTATTATAAATTTTATTAGAGAATCTCTTTATATTATAAGTATTATATTAGATTATTTTATATTTTTATAGATTAGTTAGTTAATAGTTCTCTTTTTTAAATTATTATTAAGATTTTATTAACTAATATTAAAAAGCTCTAGAAAAATCTCCTTTGTATTATTTAAAAATAATTTTAGATTATATTTATTAACTATATAAATCTTAAATATTTAATAAATATTATTAGTTTTTAGTTTTATTTTAAGTCTTAATTTACTTCTATATTTATTAGTAATAATAATATTTTTTTAGATAAGATTTTAATAGCTTCTTAAAAACTTACTTATTTAGTTAAAATATTTTAATTATATTAAATTAATCTAAAAAATTCTATTTTAGATCTTAAAAAAAATATCTAGCTTATTATTATTTCTTATTATATTATTATTTAATTAATCTAAAATAATATAGACTTAATCTTTCTTATTTAATAAATTAATTAATAATATTTTTATAATTATCTATAAAATATAGAACTAAATAAAAAAGATTATTACATATTAAAATAATTAAATTTAATAGATTTAGATTATGTTTATTAACTCTAAGATAATTTAGATAGAAGATAAATAGAGTTTTAGTATATATATCTTTATATTTAATATTTATAATATTATTATTAGTTCTATTTTAAGTAGAAGTTAGAAATTCAAAAGTATTAGACTTTTTTATTTAGATTTAAGGAATACAGATTATATTAGTAAACGCGGGACCTGTGAATTCCCACTTCTGGTTAGTTTTGCTATTGGCGGCCTAGCGCCCCTATATGCTTTATTATTATAATGCCCACCTCCAAGCTTATGACTATATAAATCTTATCTCTCATCATTTTTACCTTGTCTCTTTTTACTTCTGTATTTCCCCCTCTAGTTGCAAGTTATTTTAGGTTATTAGCCTACCCTTATTAGTTTAGCTTATCTCTATCACCATCATATTTATAGTTGTAATGCACGGCCACGCTATCGCGCCGTCTCTTCACTCTCGGGGCTTCAGGGTTTCATTTTCAGGTTTTTGGAAGTTGGTGTCATCAGATCAACAGTATTTGAACAGGCATCATTCATTTGCTTCAATTGAGGCTTCTACTACGCTATTCACCTAACCCTTATTGCTATCTACATTTAATGTTGCAGTATCTGGCTATACTTTAGAGATACCAGTCTCTTCAATTCTACTCTATGCTCTAAAATAATATATGCCCCCTTCTAACAACCCTTTACAGCACACTCTTATCAAGGCTGACTTAAGGCTAATCTTAATCAATGTAACTCTTAAACTTTAAGTATTCTAGTTATGCTAAATTCATCTACTAGATCCTACTGTCTAAGGGTCTAGCTAATAATAATATATCTTCAAAGAGAAACAAGGCTAATAGTATAAATGCTTTATATATAATTAATTATATTTATAGCTCCATATACTGACCTGCTTTTCCTTTTTCTAGTATCTGGGAGTTAACATTCCACACGCCTCGACAGCTGAGAATTAGTTAATACCAATCCTAACATAATACCACAAAGTATAGCGCCACTCTCCACTTAGATTTCAGCAATAAGTAAATAATCCTATTATCTTACTCTAACTCATAGCTAATAATGAAAATACTACACTAACAGAGTAAATTGCGTGATAGCCAGAGAATGAAGAGATTGTAATAATATAATAATATAACAATAATCATCTATTATAGGCACTAATAAAATAGCTTAATTAATATACAATAGCAGCTGTAGTTAGATTAAGAAATAGCAAAGTACTATATTTATAAGTTTTAGTCAGTATTGCCTTAATAGTAGATTAGGAAAGAAGTCTAAGGAAGTTAAAAAATAAAAATAAAAAATATTAAATATATCACTAGATTATATCTTATCTTTGGAGCCTAAACTAGTATTTATTAATTCCATAATCTCTTACTAACTAACTAGTTAATAACAAATACTACCTTAGAAAGATCAGTCTTATATTAATAAAAATATAGATTAAAAGTAAGTTTTAATAAGAGTTATTATTAATAAAAAAATTAATTTCTTTTTTTAAATCTCTATTTACTAGATTAGATATAATTAAGTAATATAGATTTTATTATTTATTATTAATTAAGAATATATTTATATATAAAATATAGATTTATTTTTTTTTAAATTTATTACTTTCTATAGCTAAAAAGAAGGATTATTTATTAAAAATAGAAAGAATAGATAGCTAATTTTTATTAATCAAATAAGAGATAATTAGATATAATAATTAATACTAAAAAATATACTGTTAAAATTTAAAATAAATAGTAATAATAAAGATTAATTAGTATTAATTTTATTAATAAATTAGTATAATATTTAGCTTATTTACTAGTAGATAGTAATATAGATAAAAATATTATTTTAATAATTTTAATATAATTAATCTAATATTAGATTAAAATTATTTTTATATATAGAATAAGAATTAGTATATTTATTCTAAAATATATCTATAATAAATGCTTATTTTATTTTATAATTATTATTTTTATTCTAACTCTCAATCTTTATTTATAGTATTAATAAAAATTATATAATAATATTATTAATATAGCTATTAACTCTAATTTTAATAATAAGAGATAGCTAATAATAAATTTAATATTATTAATTCTTACTTTTTATTTCTAAGATAATGCTAACTGAAATTCTATTAATAATTAATTCTTTAATATTTATTAAAATAACCTATTATATCTTAAAGTAAATATTATCTAGTCTTAAGTGTATCTTAGATTTTTATATAATATATCTATGCCTATATCATACTAGTATAACTAATAGTAAGTCACTATTAATGCTCTTCTAGCAATCTAGCTTCCTAATTTATTATAACTACGCATTGGATTTAGATTTTAGCATCCTTGGATGCTGAAATCCTAGATATTATATAACTATAAAGAGGCATTTATTTATATATTTATTTTTTCTTTTTTTTATTTTATTCCTAATTTTAATAAAAGCCATCTTATAAAAAAAAATTATTAATTATAGATTTTACTATTTCTAGTTTATAAATAATACTCTTATTTAGTTAAATACTTCTTAAGCTTATTAAAATACTCTAGAAGCTAGCTAATATACAGATTAAAAAAAATAAAAGATATAAAGAATATATTTAAAATATAATTCAAACTAATATAATATAAAAAGCTAATTAATAAAATAATTTTATTATTTTATTTACTAATTTTATTAAGAGAAATTAATTATTATATAAGCTATTATTATAATAATATAAAAAAATATTCTAAATTTATCTCTTTATCTATTCTTAAAATAAAAATAAAGATATAATCTATCTTATTAATTAAGTTATCTAGTATAATCTATTCTAAAAAAAAGTATTATATTAATACTATAAATATAATTAATAAACTTATAACTCTAGAGAATCTAATTCCTAAAAATAAAAGTCTAGAAACTAAAAATATACTAGATTATATAATCTATATTAACACTACTAGACTTAGATCTACATCTAAATATAAGATTAAACTAGACATTTACTCAATAATAATAATTATTATAAATAAAAAAAATATTTTTAAAAATAAGAATATATATTATAGTATAATACTAATATCTTTTAATAAAAAATAGATAAAGCTATTATCTATATTTAAAAAATATTACTAAAGATTAATTCTTTAAGAATATAATCTATAAAATAATTAATAATATTAATCTATTTAAGAAACATTTAAATAATCTATTATATATTATTTATTAAAATATTCTATAAAGTCTTTACATTAATTAGAGCTTAATTATTAAATTTTAATCTAATTAATAATTAAATAGGAAAATATAATTAAAGATATTAAAAAAAGAATTTATTATAAATTATTAATATATTATATTTAATATATTAAAATATATAGATATTTTAAAATAGTATAATAACTAGATTAAGATTATAAAGTAAATAATTAAAACTAAATAAAATTAGTTTATAGATAAAAAAAATAGTAATATATATATTATATTATATTATTTATAAATATAATTTTTTAATAAAAAAAATTATTACTAATTAGTTCTTTAGAGGAAAAAAAGTATATTTATTTATTAAAAAATTTAAATTAGAAATCTTATTTAATCTTAATATCTAATAAATATTAGAAAAATTATATTAATTTTATATACTTATTTTGTATTTAAAAAGTATATTAAAAGAAATAAGTCTAAATTTAATTAATTATTTTAAAACTTTAAAATTAATTTTTAATAAATAGCTTTATTTTAGTTTTTTATTTTATAAGTAGAATAATTAATATAAAATAACTTTATTAATCTAGAAGTCTTATATAATACTTTAGAATAATATTATCTAATCTTTAAGAAAAAGCTTTAAAAATTAATAATAAAATATATTTTAAAATATATAAAAATTCTATTATTTTAATTCTTAGATAGAGCTAATAATAGTTAAAAATTACTTTTAAATAAAGCTCTAAATATTATATATATTTAATTAATTAATTAGATGAGTAATTAAATATTTTAAAAATAAAATTTAAATAATTATAATATATTTATTATTAATAATAGCTTAAAATTATTAGCTAATATTTTTTATATTCTATAATCTAGATAATAGCTTAACTACTAGATTATTAAAATAACTATATATATAGTAGATTAGCTAGCTTAGATATATTTTTATAAAAAAACATTTTAATAAATAATATTAAAAAATATAATTAAATAAGATTAATAAAAAAGCTTTTTAAAATCTAAGTAAAAGAAATAATTAAATTTTATAAAAAAATAGAAAATATTATCTTTTTTATTTTCTATTCTCTTATTATTATATAGATTTATATTTTATATTATTTAAGATTAATTATAATTAGAAAGTAATCTACTATTATAATTTATTAATAAAATTAATAATTATTAATAATATAAAAAACATAAGAATTACTACTTTAATTAAAATAAATTTTATATTAAAAATAATAGAAGTATTTTTTAATAAGTTAATAAAATAAATTTAATTATTTAAAATATCTATATATTAAAATAATAAATTTATTATTTTAATTTATTTTATTAATTAATAGTTAACTTTAATAGCTTATATTATAATAAAATAATAACTAGAGTTATAAAACTTAAATAATATAGACTTTTAAAAAATAATATAATAGATTTAATATTAGATTATAGAATATAATATTAAATTTAGAATATATATAGTTAGATATTATTAATAGTCTTATTACTTATATTAATTTAAATGCTATATAAAAATACAGCTAAAGCTGTGACTATAAAATCAGAGATAATATATTATTACCAGATGTGTTTAGTGAGGAAAGGTTAAAGCAGAGCAGCGTTGAAATGATATGTATAGATTAGTTTGATATTGTCAGAAGATTAGAAACGTCACAGCCAATAGATTGGGCTAATCCCTACGGAAGCTAATGCACAAAGGAACAAAGATTATCTATAACCTTAGGATTAGGGTATCAGAGAAATTAGAGACATTCTATAATAGCTCTAATAGATATATCAGAGAATAGCGAGATATTCTATAATAACTATAATAATAATAAAATATATAAGAATACTTATTTATTATATAATTAGTTTTATTCTATTATCTTTAATTAACTATAATAATTTAAGTATATATTCTTCTATTAAATAGAATATTTAGTTTACTTTATTTTCTTAAGACTTTACGCTTATATAGCTTTTTATATATTAGAATATATTAACTTCTTCTATTAATATAATTATTTTAATTATACTTTAATAGTACTTGACTAAAGTTTTTAATAATTAAAGACTTTTATTATAAAAGAGAAGTTTTATATAAGAATAATTAAGTTATAGTATCTAATATATCTAGATTTTCTTTAATTTTTACTAAAGTAAAGCAATCTTAATATAAAATAGAAGAAGAAGAAGAATATAACTTAATAAAATAGCTTAAGTAATTAGAAGGTTATATTAATTAATTTAATAATTATATCTAAATACTTAAAAAGTTAAATAAGGATTAAATTAATTATATTAAATAGCTTAAAGTTTAAGTAATAAGAGCTCTAGTTAGTACTATTAATATTAATAAATAATTTAAAATAAAAATACTAAAGCTTATAATTTTTAATAGAACTTAATTAAAGCTTAAGATATTTCTTATTAATATAAAAATATATATTAATAAAAATAAGATCTAAGATAAGAAATATAAAATTATTTTTATTATATTATATCTTACTAGAAGTAGTTAAATAAATATAGCTAATACTTAATAACTACTATATTATTAATAATAAAGATAATTAAAATAACTTAATAAAAATAATTTTTATAAATTATAAGAACTTTAAGATTAAGTTAATTAAAATATTTAAAAATATTAATAAAGTTAAAAATGCTGAAAGATAGCTATATTTTTTATATTAAACTAGATTAACTTAATAACTTATAATAAAATTTAAATAAATTATAGTATTACTAACTTATAATAATAATATTCTTATTAAACTATTTAAAAATATGCTTAAAGAAGAAGTTTAGTTTAAATTTATTAAAATAGATTATCTAGATAAATTTAATAAATTTATTAAAACTATAATTAAAATTAATAATAAATTATTTAAAATTAAATAAAAGAAATAAGAATTTTAAGTATAGAGAAAGTATAATAGAATATTTAAAATAAATAAAAAAAGACTATAAGGATTATATTAAGAATAATATAACTAAGATAATAATATTATTATATAAATAAATATAATTCTTATAAAGAAAAAAAAGATAAGCTAATTAAAAAAAAAGTTTATTTTAACTATAGAGTACTAGGGCATTTTATAAATAAATATTATAAATTAAAAAAGAACTTTAGATTAGCTAATTAGAAATTATAATAATAAATTATAGTAGCTATTTATATATATACTTTAAAAAAAAGCAGTACTAATAAATACTTAAAAATTAATAAAGAATTATTAAAATAATATAAGTAAGGAATATAACAGTAAACTAAAAAATAAAAAAATTATAAGAAAAAATCTAATAATAAAAAAAAATAATAAAAATAAAAAATGCTATAAGAAATATTAATAATATAAAAATCTAAATATTTATAGCTATATATAAAAATATTTACTATATATTTTTAAGGAATAAATAGAGCTATAAGATATAGAATTAATTATTTAAAAATAATTATCTTAGAGGTTATAAACTAGATAAAAAAGAACTAGAAAATAGTAGTAAAAATATTAATTATAAAGATTTCTTATTAATTAAGTTATTTTATATTTAATTAGTATTATAAAATAGTAATAAAGAGGTAATAAATTAGCTAGTTAAGTATTAAGATTAAAAGAAATCCTATCTAAATCTTTATAAAAAGATTAAGAAATAATTTATAAAAATAAAATAAGAATAAATTTAATAAAAATATATTAATAAATATAATTATATTTAAAATAAGATATATAATAAGAAAACTTATAAAAATAATTATAACTATAATATAATATAAATTACTAAAGAAGAGATAAAGAAATTATAAAATTAAAAAGATAATCTATATAATTATATACTTATAAAAATAATTTATTAGAAAGAATCTTAATATACTTAAAAAGAATATATAGAAAGATATAAGAAATATTATAAATAAATATACTAAAACTATCTAATATATAAATATAATAATAAAATTCTAATAACTATTTATAAAAGAATATCTAGATTAAATAGATATTAATTATATAATAGATAATTAAGATATATATTAAATTATATTTATATATACTATCCTAATTTAAGAGGATGTATATATGATAAAGTATATTAAATAATATATTATAATAATAGATATAAATTCTATTATCTTAGTAAGAAAATTAACTAATAGTTTTTAAAAATATTAGGTATTATTTTATATATAAAGTTTATATGTTTTTAAAAAAACCTAGAATACTAATATATATATAAGAAAAGTAAATATCTAGTATATTTAAATTTATTTAAGTAAGAATATTATATAATATTTTATTAAATTTATTATAATAGACTTTTTATAAACTTTTTAAAAGAATATATCTAAGTAGTATAAAATTATATAAATTAATATTAATAAAAGTATTTAATTATAGTAATAATTAACTTAAAATATTAAATAATTATTATTTTAGTAGAGATTAAGGAAATAAAGCTATAAATATTTTTAGATTTAAAAGTTATTAAAAATTATATAAGCTTTAATATAATAGATAAGTTATAATTTAAATATTATAAAATAGATTAATAGACTAAAATTATTAGAATTAATAAAGAATTAATTATAAAAGAATATAAAAAAAAATAAAACTAGTTCTTATATTATTAAGATTATATATTATAATAATTTTATTTAATATTATAGTAATAACTAGATATAATATAGTATTAAAAATATTATAATTATAAGAATAAAATCTAGTTATTAATTAGATAATTAGAATAATTTTAATTAATAATAAAATCTTATAGACTAAATTAAGAGAATATAAAGAATTTATAAGCTTATAAAAAAGATTAAAAAATAATTTTTTATAAATAAAGTTAAAGAAAAATACTAGTTTAAATAAATAAAAAGTATAAAAAATAATATAATTTATTAAAAAATAAATAAATAAAATATAATAAAAACGATTTATAAAAATAAAATAAATATAATTTAATAAAATAACTTAGGAGTAATCTAAACTAATAATATAATTAAAGCTAAAAGAAATTTATAAATAAGAATTAAAAAAGATATTTATAAAGCTATTTAAAAAATATTATAATTTTATTAAACTATTTATAAAAAAAGAATATTAATTACTAAATTATAAGAAAAAATATAAAGTATAAATATTATTAAAATTAAAATTTATATTACTTTTAATTAAGTAATAATATAAATTATAGAATTAACTAGAATTAAAAAATAAATTTATTAAAAAATTCTTAGCTATAAGATATATATATAAAGAATAAAAACTAATATTAAATAAACTAATATTTATACTAAAAAAAGATAGAATAGAATAAATAATTATTAATTATAAAATACTAAATAATAAAATAATTAATAATATAAATAAAGTATTATATTAAGAATAAAAAAGAGATTTATTATAAAAAGTAAAGATTATAATAGTTTTTAATATTTAATAAGATTATTATAATTTAAGAATTGCTAAAGAAGATATTTAAAAAATAATATTTTTTATAAATATAGGATTATTTAAATAAATAATTATATTAATAAATTTAAAATAGCTTTTTACTAAATTTATAAGATTTATAATATATATATTAATTAAGTTTTTTAATAAGTTTATTATAGTATATTTTAATAATATTATTATTTACTTTAAAAATATTAAAGAATATAATAATTATATATAAATAATAATAACTAAGCTAATAAAAGTAAAATTAATTCTTAAGATTAAAAAGTATAAATTTAATATAATTATAATTAATTATTTAAAAATAATTTATATATTAGAAAGATTAAAGATTTAATTAAAAAAAATAAATATAATATTAAATTAACTAATATTAATATATATTAAAAATATTTAAAGATTTTTAGAAGCTAGTAGATATATTAAATAATATTTTTAGAATTATTTTAAGATTGCTTAATTTATAATTAAATTACTTAAAAAAATTTTAAATTTAAATAGATAGAAAAAAGAGAAAAGTTATTTAATAATATTAAAAAACTAGTTAAAAAAGTACTAATATTTATATTATATAATCTAAATAAATAAAATTTAATATAACTAAATATATTAAAATATATATTAAAAATTATTTTTAAATAACTAAATAATAAAGGAAAATAAAAACTTATTATTTTTTTTTAAAAAAATTTACTATAGTAAAAAGAAATTATAATATTTATAATAAAAAACTACTTATAATAATTAAAATATTTAAGTAATAGAGATACTATTTATAAAAAATTAAAAAAAAAATAATTATAAAAAATAACTATTATAACTTTAAATACTTTATAATAATAAAGAAATTAGTTAAATAATAAATATAATAAATTAAATACTTATTAAAATTTAAATTTTAGATTAAATATATTAAAAGAAAAAAATATTATTATAGATACTCTTAATAAAAAATTAAATTATATTATAGATTTTAAATAGCTAAAAACTAATATCTTAAAAAAAAATAAAAATAATATATAATATAATATTAAAATAATATTTATTATTATAATTACTATTATTAATTTAAGATTTTATTAATAAATAATAAATACTATTAATAAAGATAAGATACTTATAATAATATTAAAAAATAAAAAAATAATATTATAGAGAGGATTAATTATATAAAATAAATCTATATTTATTTTAAAAATAATAATTATAGAAATTATTAAAATATATTATAATCTACTATTATAAGAATATTAAAGAATTAATAAAATTATAAAAAAAATATAATAATAATATTATTCCTTAAATATAAGAAGATAAATTATAGAATATATTAATTAATATAATAATTATAATAAAAATAAATTAATTAATTATTAATTTTATAAAAAAATATAACTATTAGAAATATTAAATAAGCTATAAAAATATATTATAATTAACTTTATATAAGAATTACTAAAATTAAAAAATTTAATTACTAAAATTTAATATACTAATATAATTATTATTATTAATAGATTAATAAAATATATTATTATATAACTAATATTAAAAAACTTAATAATAAAATAATATATAATACTTATATTATAAGAAGTATTTAGTTAGATTAAATTATTAATTAAAATTATTTTAAATTAAAATAAATTATTTAAATTAAAATACTAGTAAATAATTATTAAAATATATAAAATTAAATATAAGCTATTAACTATAAATTATTAATAAATAAATAAACTAACTAAAAGAATAATATAATTTATTAAATAATATTTATAATATTATTTAAATTAAAATTAAAATAATTAAATAAAGATACTATTATTAATATAATTTATATTAAATAATATAAAAAGTATTTTAATAAAAGAAATATTATACTTTATTAATTTAAAAAGATATTTATAAATATTATAAATCTTTATATTAATAAATAAAAGCTTTAATAAAGTAATATTATAAATAATATATATATAATAGATATATATAATAATATTTAAAGATATTTAATAAATAGAATAAAAAATAAAATAATATTATAATATAAAATATAAAGATATATTAATTTTATAAAAAAAAAATTTACCTTTTATAATAAATACTAAAATTAAAAAATTCTAATATTAAAATAAAATAATTAAATAATAAATTTAATATAATTAAATATAGACTATTTAAAATTATAAAAAAATTTAAAAATAATAATTATTAACTTTAACTATTAATAAGAATATATATATATTTAATATTTTATATATTACTATTAGAATTAATAAAAAATCTAAAAAATAAAAATAATAAAGTAAACAATAAAGAATATAAAATAAAAAAAATTTTAAATTATAAATAAAAAAATAATTAAATCTACTACTTAATTAAATAGAAAAAATATTTATTAAAAAATAATTTATAAGAATCTATTATAAATTTAAATTATTATAATAAAATTTAGAAATACTAAATAATAATTAATTTAAAGTAGAAAAAAAAATAAATTAAAAAAAATTATTTAAAACTAAGCTATTAAAATTACTAGAATTAAATATTAATATAATTAATTTTTATTTTTTATATATTATTTCTTATTTACCTTTTATTTTTTTTTTTTTAATTTTTTAAAGGAATTCTCTAGCTTATTTTTTTAATAATTTTTATTATTTTTAAAATTAAAAAATTTTAATTAAAGCTTATTCCTTTTCTTTTTAAAAATACTTTTATATTTCTATAAAATACTTTTATATTAATTTAAAAATAAATATTTTAATATAATAATAATTTATTATATAAATATACTTATTATAATATTTTAAAAACTTAATATAAATATATATCTTTTCTAATTTATTATAATACTTATAAAGAAAGATATAGATAATATTAAATTATTTAATCTATAATAAAAATATATTTTTTAAGATTATTTTTTTTTAATAATATAGTTAGTTTAGTATTATAATATAAATATTTTTAAGAAGTAGAAATTACTTATATTATAAAAAAAAGATATAGATTATTTATTATATTATTAAAATACTAGCTTTTAAAAGAAAAAATTATTAGAAAATTAAAAATATTATAATTAATAGATTAAACTAATCTCTATAAAAACTAATATATAAAGAAATAAAGATTATTTATAATCTTAAAATTAAAATATTAAAAAAATTAAAAATATTTTATAATAGCTCTAATAAATATATTAAAGAATAATAAAATATTCTATAATAATTATAATAATAATAGAATATATAAGAATATTTATTTATTATATAATTAATTATATTTTATTATCTTTAATTAACTATAATAACTTAAATATATATTCTTTTATTAAATAGAATATTTAGTTTATTTTACTTTCTTAAGACTTTATACTTATATAGTCTTTTATATATCAGAATATATTAACTTCTTCTATTAATATAACTATCCTAGTTATACTCTGACGGTACTCGACCGAAGTTTCCAACAGATATGTTCTTGGATCCTGGCACGGCCCGTCCTGAGGTGCGACTCACGTGACTCAAGAGAGGAATTGTACACACGGTCCAATTAGGGGCTACGGGTGGATCCTATATGTATAGGTGACTAAGTCGGGGCGCTAAACCTAAATAAGAAGGATGTTCTAACAGAAATTGGAGGTTCGTGCACGTGATCCGAGTCGAGGCTAATTCAAGCCGGCAATAACTTTGGAATCTGGATTAATCGCCCCACACCAGTTTGGGCAGGCGCCCTTGGCGCTAACATTCAACGATCGCTCACCACTCAAATCGCAGCTTTGTCCCTTTGTCAAAACAATCACCTCTCTAAGATGTTTCAGTACTGATCGATACACACAACCGTCTTTTTCCCACTATCTTGTGATCATGAAAAGAAAAGCCGCCACCGAAGATGATGGCAACAATGAAGAACAGCTGTTCAAACGTCGATATCAGGAGAGTTCGTCAAATACGGACTTGAACGAACAGCAGAAGCAGATTCAACCACAACAGCCACCATCGCCGTTATCCCAAAGTCTCGAAAACCAAATTGCGAGTGAGTACTTTCTCCTAATCATCACAAGTAGCTGTCATAAGCTAATTGGTCTAGACTGCGAACAGGCTACGAATGCATCCGCTATCTGCGATCCTTCCGAATTTGAAAAGAAAATCTTGGAGTGGATTCCAGACGAAGTAGAACAGCTGGAAGATATGAGCCAGCCTCCATCTAAGCGATCGCGATCAGCTTCAGTTTCGTCTGATGCAAGCACGTCGTCCCGAGATGCGAAGTCGTCAGCATACAAGGATACCAACTATGTCGCTATACTTGAGCAGAAGAGCTGTTTTATGCTTCCATCGACTGCAGGCCCAGTTCCAGAAGATATTGAATTATGCGCGCGACTTCTCCGTCAAACAAATGAGGTTCCCAGTGGCACTCTTTTCGATGATGAATATGTCGAACCCTTTCACGATGCATTGCGAAATCGGTCAGAAGCGCGCTTATCGGTAGATTTACACCCGCTCCTGATGCCATCCGCTGAGAATCGATTTATTCAAGGAAGGGAAGGATTGAACAATGTGATTGATGGGTACAACGATCCATGGCTGAAAACAGAGCCGATACATGGACCCAAACCGCAACCAGACCACACTTGGGGCTTAAAATGGTCAACCTTCTCGGTATTGCAGCGGCGGAAGCTTGGAATCAAACCGGATGAGAAATCCATGTATGCTGTTCGAGAAGATATATACTTCCCTTATACAACAGCAGAAATTAAATGCGGCAATCAGGCTTTAGAATTTGCTGATCGTCAAAATATGCATAGTATGTGCATTGCCCTCCGCGCTGTGGTCAGCCTGGCTCAAGCTGCCGAATGTCTGGTTGAATTACACGGAAGGATCCTGGGATTTTCCATATCACACGATTCAGAGGATGTACGGATCTACGCATATTATCCTGAGATAAACGAAGGCAAGGTTCAATACTACCGGTGGCCGGTGAAACGGTTCAATATTTGGTCGAAAGATGAGAGATGGCTGTGTTATCAGTTCGTGGAGAATGTTAACCGTGAATTCTTACCAACCCATGTTGCTAGGTTGAGCCATTTTTTGGAAGAAATTGTGGATCCCCTAGAATACACATTTGAGCTCGAAGATGATCAAGAGACTGACTCTCGAGCATCGCGAGTTGATTCACAAGGACGTTCCGTATATAGTCGGGCTCCGTCCTCACAGAATCGGGGTCTCAATGCGGAGCTACGCAGCATGATCCACAATCTACAGCAACAACTAGAAGAGCAGAGAGCAGAGCAGAAGGCCCGGGAAGCAGAACAAAGGGCACGGGAGGAGAAGCTTGTGACCCAAATGGAAGAGCTGAAGGCACGAGAAGAGGAGCTGTTGCGCCGACTACTCACACATTTTGAGCGAAATCAGAATCCAGGATGAAATAGCTATCCCACATGATATCATGAAACCAATCACTTCAACGCATTTACATATTGCTTCTATGAAGTAGAACACCAATTGTTGCTACCGAATAGCCGCCGTCATAATCTGTATCATCGCCGCACTTGTCAAAGAAGACAAGTTATAATGTAGGTAGCTCTCCATGGATCATAAGATATCCTATGTATCCTCTGTCGACGGCCGGGTACGCCAGTCTCAGGCAGGGCAAATATGGCCAGGAATTAAGGCAGATATAGATCTAAGTGATTTCTAGGCATAACTACTTATATACTAGCTCACCCTTACTATTATATAATTTAAATACGATAAATAGATATAAAATAAGATTTTATGTAGTCTTCATATTAATATTTTCAAATATATTACATTTTTCTTCTTATTTAAGTTTGACGTCTATCAAAGTTGTAAACACTCTAGATAATATTAATATTATATAAAGAGGCTTTACCTAAAAGTGATAAGAGAATAATAAATTTATTTTATAACATAATTATCTTCTTATTTTTTAGTTTAGCTTTCTTAGTAAGATAATTAGTCTTTAAGTTATAATTTTAGGATAGGCTAAAATAGAATCTTATATTTCTCACATCTTAATAAGCTCTTAAAATTTCTGAAGTAGTTTAAGGAGCAGACTTTATTTTTAGGTAGAAGAAAATATAATCTGTGAGCTAAAAACAGCAGATTCTATTATTTATAGATGCTAATTATCAATACAAATAGAGTTAAGATTTAAAGATGGCTTAATTATAGAAGCTAAGTAGAAGAAAATAAGAGCAGAAATATAGATAGAAGCCTTTTTATAATTATATAATCTAGAATTTTAGTATTTTAGGATACTAAAAATCTAATATATCTATAGAACTAGAATTAATCTAGATCTCTAATTATCCACAACCGTAAGTACTTAAGTTTCAAGAGAAGAATTTAATTTCTATTTTAAAATAACAATATCTAAGTTAATATAATATTATAAGATACTTTAGTATCACTAATTATAATTATATATTATAGCAATTAATTACACTCTAAAATATATATATAGAATCTAGTCTAATAATTCAGTCTTTTCTCTCTTTAGCTAAATATCTCTACCTTCTTTATATTAACTTTTTATTTATATTAATATCTTAAGCTAATAATTTTAAAGTGTCCTACTTATATTATATAGCTCTTAATAGATAGACTTATCTATTATATTATTATCTCTTATTCCTTTATAGATTATTATTGCTATATTAATATATATTTTATTAATAATATCCTAGAGCGTTTTAACCATATAGTAAAATCTAGTTTATTTTAATAGATATAAATTGTAGTTATAATAGACTAAAAAATCTATGTAAAATATATTTATAAAAGATATAAAATCTCTAATAAGCTTTTTTTAATTATCTATTTAAAGTATAGCTAAGACTATTTTTTTATTTTATAATAATATATTTTACTATAATTTATAATTATTCTTTTAATTTAATTTAATTATTCTAGCTTCTCTGTAATATGTTATAAGATATAGAGAATAAAATATATAATTTTTATTAAATTTATATTAATATAGAGCTTACTAAATAGAATAATACTTAATTTATTATATCTATCTTACTTATAGACTATTATTAGTTAGAAATACTATATAAGTTATATAGCCATAAGATTTGTAAAATATATATTTTAATATATTTATAATATTAATAATAAGTTTAGCACTTATCTTCTAAACTCTTTATTACTTTTTAATTCTAGATTTTAATCTTTCTCCTCTATTCTATTTACTAGAGTTAATTAAAATTAAGCTAATTATTAAATTTAATAGCCTTTATAAGTAGAGTATTATATTTTTAAAACTTTATAAATATTTTATAAATTATAAATACTATTTTTTAATTAAATTAAATTATCTTTATTTTTATTATTTAATATATATAGTATAGCACTTTTTTTTATAATTATCGATTATATAATCTTTATATTTAATAATTTAGAATATCTATAATAGATTTTGAGTATTATCTTAGTATTAATTAATATCTTTTATATGATGTTTTTATTATTATAATTATCAAGATATTATTATTTATAATAAACTTGAGTATTCTTATAATTAAGAATAAAGAAATCTATAGAATGATATTAATTAAATTTTTTATTTTAATTAATAAATATATTAAGGAGTATTAACTATAGAATCTTTTTAATCTAGATATTAATATTAGTTTAGATAGGCTAATTAATTTACATTTTTATATTTTAAATTTATTTATAATAGTATATATAAAGTTTTTTAATTAATTAGTTTAATAAATCTTTTATAATTAATATTTAATTATTTTTTCTTAGATATCTTAATATCTATTTAGTTATATAAGATAGTAGTACTTATAGTAGAGATATAATAATTATTATAATAATATAATTTTTAATATAGTATTTTATTATTTTTATAAAAATTAGTTTCTTTTTTATAGTTATACCCACTATAATTATATTAAATCTATAGCAAAATATATAATTATTACTAATAATATGAATAATAAAACTAAACTAGTAATTGTTAGAAATTTGAATATTACTAATTAGATATTTAATAACTATAATAAATATTTTACTCTTTATTAACTTCTCTATATTAATATATTAAAAGGCTATTAAGTAATCTAACTCTTAGATATTAGAGATAAGTTTTTAATATAATAAATATAAGTTTTTAATTTTAAATTATTAAAAATATATTAATATTAATATAAAGCTAGAGCTACTACTACTACTTTATTATAAGTTATAATCTTTATATTAATTCTAATTAAAATTTAATTTAATAACTCTAGTATTTTTATTTTAATTAATATTTAAATAAAATCTTTTTAAGATAAAGATCTAACTAATAATTTTATTAAAAAGATTATCTATTAAATTAATTAAATAATCTAGCTATTAAGCTATAAATTAGCTAGATTATTATTACTAGATAGAAATAGTTTATTATAAATAGTTAATAATTATTTATTTTATTTTAAATATTTTATTCTTAATAGTTTTCTTTATTAGATATTTCGCGCTTGGATAATATCCATCGATAGGGAATTAAAATAATATAAGATAAAAAGCTAGATAGATAATTTAATTATAAAGAATTTTTAATAATTTAATATTCTTTTAAAAAGTTTTTTTATTTATATTTAATAATACTATTATAATTAATAACTATTATAATCTAATTTTTTAATATCTAAGAAATATTTAAATAGTTAAGAATATTATTATTAATTTAATAACTATATAATTTTTTTTAAATTTAATACTATTTTATTTATTTAAATCACTCTTTTTTAATATTATAGAACTATCTAGTATAAAAAAACTATTAGTTTTATTTTATTTATATTATAGTAATTAATTCTAGATCTATTAAAATTTATTACTAATTTTTATTTTTTTAGCTTATTATTATCTTAAAAAGATATTTGCTTTTTTTTATAACTATTTTTATTAATTAATCTTAATATTATATTATAATATATAATAGATGCTATAGATCTATATTAAAACTAAATAATATAAAAAATAAAAAATTAATTTATTTCTATCTATCTTTTTAGATTTATTTAATAATAATAGCTAGATTTACTAATTAGATAATCTAATTATAATGCTCTAGCTTAGATATTATCTTTAATATATAATCTTTATTATATACTTTTATAGAATAAGTACTATAGATATTATTCTACTTTGTAGGCTAGTAAAAGAAGAAAATGAGTCTATATAATCTAATTTAATATATTTTTATCTATAAAATATAGAATATATTCTTATTTCTAATATTATTTACACTAGAATAATTTAATTTTATTTAGTGATAAAATTATGAGTATAATAATATATAAACTTAATTATACTATCTTCTAAGAAAGGACTAGAATAATCTTAAAAAAATTTTAAAAATATATAATATATATAAAATAAATATCTATTTTATTATTATAAAAAATAGTAAAGTTATTATTATTAATTTTAAAGATTCTTTTTAGCTATTAAAAAAATTAATATAATCTATTATTTTATAAGTATCTAATTCGAGGCTAAATATAATATAAAAAAACTATTATAATATCTACTGATTTAATATTAAATAACTAGTAATATATTTTTATACTTTTAAAACTATAGATAATAATCCTCTAGTATTTCTTAATAATATTAAAGTATTTTAATAGTAATTATTTAATAAGAAAATATAAATTTAGAATAATTTTATTAGAAAATAGAAATATTTTCTTTTATATTAGTTTTTTATTATATATAAATAATATATTATAAATTTTACTTAAATATATTCCTTTAATTTTAGAGGTATTATTATTTTTTTATTTATTTATTATTTATATTATATTATAGCTATATATCTTTTTCTTTATATTTAGTATATAATAATATTTTTTAGGTTATTTTATCTATATAATTAACTTACTTAAATAGCTTTTAAATCTTAATTTCATTTTAGTCTATTAATAATCTATTTTAAAAATATATTTATATATAATATAATCTATATATCTAATCTTTTTAAAATATATTTATATATAATATAATCTATAAATCTAATCTTTTTAAAATTCTTAAATTAGATAAATATATTTTATTAATATTATTTTTTTATAATATATATCTAAAATTTTAATATATATCTTACTAGTTTATTATTAGATTTATTCTATAGTATCTATTAAATATTAAAAGTAATAATGCTTTTTTAAATCTTAGTATATAAGCTGCTTTATATTATTTTAACTAAAATAAATTTTTATAATAAATCTATAGTATATAATATTATAGTATATTTTAAATTAATATAAATAAACTATATATTAATTATTAATAGATATTAATTATATTTATATTATTTATACTCTTTTCTCTTTTTAAGTTAGAGTTATATTAGCTATTTATTAAATTATATTATTTATATATAATTATATTAATATTTATAATTTAGTAATATATTTATAGGTTAGCATTATCTTAATAGTATACTATTATAGCTATTATAGTATATAATATCATAGTAATATTCTAAATATACTAAATAATATTTTATAACTTTTTTCTAATAAGATATATAGAATATTTTATTATTAATAAAAAGAATTATTATAGGATACTTCTTTTCCTAGCTTAACTATAAAAGATTAAAACAGAATAAAGAATTAATTTAATTATTTTTTAGACTAAATTATTTTTATTTTTTAAAATATACTCTTTTATTATAATAGAATAGAATAGAATAATAATAATATAAATATTTTAAATTCTATTATATTTCTTTTTTAATCCTATTTAAGATTTATTATTTAATTTAATAATCTAGTAAATACTTTTTATATAGCCTAAATTAATAATTCTTATAAGTTATAAAGAACTACTAATATTATTAAAAACTAATTTTTAAATTATAATTATCTCTTTATAATTATTATAAGAATTAGTATAGCAGTTTAAATACTCTATATAAAATAAATAGTAGAAGATTATCTATAAAAAATTATAACAATATAAAGAATTATATTAATCTAGTAATTAGATATAGCAAATAAAAAGTTTAATATTACTATAATAAATAATATTAATTTAACACTTTTTAGAAAACTATATAAATACTAAAAATTAGCTCTAGAAACTTATTATGAAGAATAAAAATAAAATAAGTAATATTTTTAATATTTAAGATAATTACTAATAAAATAATAGAATTTTTAAATAATTATTTATAATCTTATTTAACTAACAGCATCTAGCCTTTACTATATTAAGAAATATAAACTAATTAAACTCTAAAACAATAATATTAATTAGAAAAATAAATTTTAATAAAAAATATTAATATAAATTAATATAATATTAATTATAGATCTATTAATTTATTATTTTAAATTAATAGTTAACTAATTTATAGATAGTATCTATTAGTAAAAAGATTGAAAATATATTTTATAAAATAATATAGAAATATTAAAAAGATATAATAAAATTATTAAAGCTTAAATTTTAATTATAATAAAAAAAGTAAAGTATCTAATTATATCTTTGATATTTTATAAAATATTATAGCATAGATTCTAACTTACTTAATTAGGAAAGTATTACTAAAATAGGTAAAATTGATTTTCTATATAGCTATGTAATATATTTATTACTATCTAGTATGTTGTATTGGTCACTTTCTTATCTATTTTTTATTATTTTATGAACATTTGCCTAGAAGTATAGGGTCCTTGAGTCAAGATAATCAAAGCTTAAGAGAATAATTTTGTATACATTAGTAAAGTAGTACTGATGATAATAACCTGATACTTTATAGATTTTATTGATATAAAATATTCTATCTCCTGAATCTTTACTTTTTAAAGAATAAAATAGCTAATCTAGATTATTTAATTTATTAAGTAGGCTTTAGTCTAAATCTTTTTTTATTGACTTCTGATAGACTTAGGTTTAAAAATGGTAAGTGAGATGTAGATGTACTTAATATTGATAAAATAATTACCTTAGGGCTTATTTTGAAAGTTTAGGATTTAATTAAATAATATGATGTATTAAGGTTATAGTATTAATAGAATGCTTTTTAACTAATATTATTATAAGCATATTCCCTTAAAGCTTAACAAAAGTTCAGAACTAATATGGAGAACACATACAAAAGAATAAACCAATATGAATAAGTGGCAAAACGCTATGTACGCCAACATATGATACTGCGGCAAGCCTAGAGCACCACTAAATAAATGCTTAGAGCACTACTAAAAAGTTGCTACCTAGGGACTATCTAAACCCTAGCATAGCCTCTAAATTGCTACTAAAAAATTACTATCTAGGGACCACCAAAACCCTAAATTAGGCTATACGACTATAACTAATAGCTATATAGATTACAAGAAAATGCTAATAAATAATGTAAATAAAGCGTACATCCCCTATTATAGAAATTTATATACACATTAATATAATAATTATAATAATATTTTTTTACTATTGTTTTTTATTTCTTTTTTAATATTTTTTTATTTTTTTTAATCATAAATAACCTACTAAGAGATTATAAGTCTAGAAATCTTTATTCTTTAAATAAAATTCTAGGTTTATATTTTTTTAACAAAACTCATATAATCTAAAAAATCTTTATTTTTCTTTAAGAAAAATATCTTTTTTAAGAAAAATCTAAATTAATTAATTAATTAAATCTAAAAGTTATATTGACTGGGCACTCTATATTAGAGCTATTCTAATTAAAGATAATTTATTAGACTTAATTATTAAGAAAAAAATATTAAATAATAACAAAAATCTTAAAGCACTAGTAATAATTTAATTATTTTATGCTAAAGGTTTATTATTTTATATTAAAGCCTGTATAATAGTTTATAAAGTATAGATTACTCTAGAAGAATTATATAATTCTAAAGGATTTACTATAGAGTTTTTAACTCTAAAGGAATTTTTTGATTGTAAATTAGAAAATTTCTAAATAATAGAAGAATATATTTATTAAATAAAGACTTTATTAGATGATTTATCTTTTAAAAATATTGATATGGTATCTCAAATTAAAATCTTATAGATTTTATATAATTTAGAAGAAGAATAGAAATTCTTTATATAAAATATTATATAAGCATTTAGAAAGAATTCTAATACTTATACTTTTAATTCCTTATGTGTAAATCTTATTAATAAAATAAAAGAAAAAATAGCAGATTAAATATATGCTATTAAAAATAAAAATTAATATAAAAAATAATCTAGTTTATTTTGTACCAATTATAAAAAAATAAATTATAGTATTTCTAATTATTTTTTCTTATATAAAGAAAAACATCTATAAACCTAAAAAAATCCTAATAATAAAATTATTAAAAATAAAAAACCAAAAATCAATAAAAAAAAATGGAAAAAAATAAGAATTATTAAATACAATTCTTAAATCTAATTTAATAAAAGAATCTAATAATTCTAATTCAGAAATAAATATTAATAAAGAAATCAATATTCTCTAAGAAAACGCCCAAGAAAATATTTCTTTTAATAAAGATTTATTTAAAAATATTAATCTTGAGGTAAATAATCAAACCTCAATTTATAATATATATTTATATACTAATAATAAAACTGCGGTTCTAAAAAATAATAAATAATAAAAAAATAAGGAAAACACTAATTATTTCCAAAAATAGATTGAATTTATTATTGATATTACTGCAACTATTTCTGCTATATCAGATTTATTTTATTTTTAGAGTTATAAAATTACACATAAAATTGTATAATGGGGAAAAAAATAAAAAATATAAAAATAGAATATAAAGGAACTGTTATATTTAGATTTAATATAAAGTCTATTTATATTCTTATTAATGTGCTTTATATTCCTAAATTAGGAATAAACATTCTAAGTACGAATAGTATTAAGAAAAGTATCTGTATTTTTATAGATAAAAAATGTCTTATATATAATAAAAAAAGAAAACTTATATACTCTATATATAAAAAGAATAAATTATATAAAACTAATATTAATATTCTCTATAAAAATAATAATAATAATACTATACTATTTATTAAAGAAAATAGTAAAAATCTAAAAATATAGCATCAAAGACTAGATTATATAAATATAGAATCTTTACAAAAGATTTTATATAAAAATAATATAAATAATACTATAAAAGAAATAAAGAATTCTATTTTTTAATATAAAATTTATCTATAAGTAAAATATTATAAGAAAATTAATAAGGAATTAACTAATACTAATTATAAAAATTATAATATTAATGAAAGAATTTATAGTGATATAGAAGAACTAATATCATTAAAAATATATAATAATAAAAAATACTATATTACTTTTCTAGATAAAAAATCTAGATACTTATTTATAATATTATTAAATAAAAAGGATAAAGCCTTTACAGCTTTTAAAAATATAAAAAATATAATAGAAAATTAAAATAATATTACTATAAAAGAATTTTTTTCTAATAATAGAAAAGAATATATAGATAAAGGTTTCGAAATATTATTTAATAAATTTAGAATAATACACCTATAAATACTAGTTTATATAAAAGAATCTAATAGGTTGATAAAAAGAATAAATCTTACTTTATTTAATAAAGTTAAATATTTTCTATTTTTATCTAAGATTAAAAAATATTTATAGGAAGAAGCTTTACTAGCTACTATTTTTATTTATAATAAAATACTATATAAATTATTAAATTATAAAATATTATATGAAATATATTATAAAAATGAATTAAAAATTAATTATATTAAAATTTAAGGATCACTAGTTTATTATAACCCAAATAAATAATCTAAAAAACTAAAACCAATTCAAAGAAAGGAAATACTAGTTGGATTTAGTAATTATAAACATTATAAAATATTTAATATAGAAAATAAAAAGATTCTATGGTCTAGAGATGTTATTATATTAGAAGAGACATTTATATCTTCTTCTTCTAATAATAATAATAATAATAATAATAATAATAATAATAATAATAATAATAATAATAATAATAATAATAATAATAATAATAATAATAATAATAATAATAATAATAATAATAATAATAATAATAATAATAATAATAATAATAATAATAATAATAATAATAATAATAATAATAATAATAATAATAATAATAATAATAATAATAATAATAATAATAATAATAATAATAATAATAATAATAATAATAATAATAATAATAATAATAATAATAATAATAATAATAATAATAATAATAATAATAATAATAATAATAATAATAATAATAATAATAATAATAATAATAATAATAATAATAATAATAATAATAATAATAATAATAATAATAATAATAATAATAATATAAAATATATTTCCCTAAAAGAAAAAGAATTAATCAAATATAAAAAGGCTCATAGAGATGAGATTATAAAAAAGAATACTATAATTTTTGATAATAATATTAAAAATAATAATAATATTAATAAAATACTAAAAGATAATGTTGAGATATATATTCTAGTATTAAAAGAAACTATAAATCAATTAAATATTGATAATATTCTTAATGAAATAAATAAGAATATATATATAATATTAATAATATAATAATATATAATCATATTAAAAGTATACAATATAATAAGGATATAGAAAATATTCTTATAATAAATAATAATAAAGAACCTAATACTTTTAAATAAGTAATAGATTCAGATAAAAGAAATAAATAGTATAAAGCTTATTTAGAAGAAAATAATAAATTATTAAAATAAAATATATATAAAATTATTAATATTCTAGAAAATATTATTCCTATAAAAGGAAGATAGATTTTTTAAAGAAAATCTATTAATTCTAATTTTTATAAAGAATTATATATAATAAATAAAGAAAAAAATATAAGATATAAAATCTATTAGGTTATATAAAGTTTTAATTAAAAATTAGATATTAATTATTTAAAAATCTTTTCTATAATATATAGAATAGAAACTTAGTATTTATTACTTATAATTATAATTAATAAAGGCTAGCATATAAGATAATTTAATATTAAAAATATCTTTATCTATATAGATATTAATATAATAATATACTATATTTTACTAATAGGATTATATAATAATCCTAAATATAAAAATAAATACTATAAATTAAATAAAGTATTATATAGATTAAAATAAGCATTAAGATTATAGAATCTATTCATTAGAAATATAATAAAGAAATATAGATTTAAAGTCCTACCACATAATAAAGGAATATATATAAATAAAGAAATATATGCTATTTTAATAGTTTATATAGATGATATTATATTTCTTTATATAGATTTATCATATATAAAAAATACAACAAGTGAATTAAATAAAAAAATAAAAATCCAAGATATAGGTAATATTTCTATATTCTTTAAAAATAATATTTCTATTAACTATATTAATAAAATAATAACTATAAATTAAAAGGATTATATTATAAAGCTATTAAATAAATTTAATATATTTAATATAATAAAATTAAAGAAAATACTTAAACAACTAGAAATAAAACTATATAAAAATAATAAAATAATAGATAATAAAATTACTACTTTATATTAATTCAAAATTAGATTATTATTATATTTATTATTAAAAATTAGACTAGATATTATATTTAATATAAATCTAAGTACTAGATTTATAAGTAATCCCTCATAAGAATATATAAAAATAATAAAAAATATTTAGTAATATTTATTATATACTATAAATACTAGCATTAAATATGAATACTTAAAAAATAATTTAGATTTAAAAAAATATAGCAATAGTGATTAGGTAGATAATATAAACTCTAGAAAATTAATTAGTAATTATATTTTTAGCCTATTATCTAATCTAGCTATAAATAATCTAATAAGTTAGAATTTAATACTATAAAAATCTATTACTTTAAACTCTTGTGAAGTAGAATATATAGCTATAAAAGAAGCTATTAAAGAAGTAATATATTTAATTATCTAAATAATAATTTAAAATTAGAATATACTAAAAGTATTCTTAAAATAATAATTGATAGTGAACCAGCTATAAAATTAAGTGAAAACCCTAAATTTTATAAAAGGTTAAAATATATAGATATTGCATATTATTTTATTAAAGAAAATGTGCAACAAGATAAAATAAAAATATTACATATACCAGGAACCAAAAATCTAGCAGATTTATTAACTAAATCGCTAGATATAACTACTTTTGAAAGGCTAAGAGACCTTGGGAATATCAATATAATAATATAAAATAACATAACATAAAATAACATAAAATAAAAATATAATATAAAATAGTATAAAATAATATAAAAACAATATAAAATAATATAAACTTATATTATATAATATAATATAATATAATATAATATAATATAATATAATATAATATAATATAATATAATATAATATAATATAATATAATATAATATAATATAATATAATATAATATAATATAATATAATATAATATAATATAATATAATATAATATAATATAATATAATATAATATAATATAATATAATATAATATAATATAATATAATGTTATGGGCTGACCCCATATTGTCGTTCGGGACTGAGCCCTCACGAAGTCTATGCCAAGGCCCGAAGTACTTACCGCCTATGGGAGGCAGAACTCAACAAGGATTTGAAGCTATTCCCAGGTCCCAATAGCGCAACGCTAGGCCCTAGACGGGTATTATCAATTTAGTGAATGAACACTAGCGTTCCCCCTTTTTTCATATAAGATGCCTGCTGTTGCGGAACTTCCTACTTTCTTCCTTTTTTTCTTTCTTTCCTCATGTATTTAGTATATTCGAATATGAACATATAGCTGTTTCATAAGGCGGGACTGGCCCGTAACATTATACTAAATACATCCTTTTGAACGACTGATCTATAGAACCCTGAATCGAACGATGGATGACGAAGGAATCGAACAGCAGCCGCAGCATGGCGAACAGTTGACCCCGAACGAGATGCTCATGCAGATGCACCACATGATGAACGCCATGAACGCTAGTGTCAACGTTGTGCAGAACAACTTGACCCATATCAATGACCGTATTGCCCTCCTTGAACGTCTCCAGCAGCAACAACAGCAGCCCCAACCGCCCCCGTACCAACAGCCTGCACCGGGTCTTGCTCCTGCTGGTACGCCAGCCCCCCAACCTGAACCTGCTGCCACACCCGCCGCTGCCTATGCCAATTCCCAACCCATACAGCCCATCTTCCAGCGTCCTCGTCACACGCACCGTGACCCCGAGCTGTATGATAATACCGACAGATCCAAGTTCTTGCCCTTCTTCGTTGGCCTCAGGGCCAAGCTCCGAATTGACTCAGCCGCCATTGGATCCCCTTTCAACCGAATCTGGTACGCCTATGAGTGTCTTCGTGACGACGCACGTTCGAAAGTGTTCCCATGGATGCAGTTATACGCACAGGACGAGCTCGTACCTGAGGAGTCCCTCGAAGCCTTCCTCTCACACCTCAGCGACCTCTTCGAAGACGAACATGCGGAGGAGAAGGCGAACCTCGAACTCAACCAACACTTCCAGAAGAGCTCTTCCTTCCGCGACTTTATCGCCGAATTCGATCGACTACTACTGCTCGCGGGTGGCGCCAACTGGAGCGACAGTGTTAAGATCTCCAAAGTCCGATCTGCCATCAACCAACCTCTCCGGAAAGAACTCATTGGCAAGACCCTCTCGCGTAATTATGAGCAATTCCGCACCCAACTCAATAAGGTCGCTGATGACCTAGAGGAGTACAACCGAATCGAGAGTCGGCGACGCCGACCCGCCAGCCAGCAACCTGCTGGAGCAAGACGAGGCAACCCTTATCCTCCAGCTGTCCCTGCTGCTGCCCCAGCCCGCGATCCTAACGCCATGGAATGGACGTCCAACCCAGCATACGTCAACGCTGTCAGAACCCCGTTCCTCTGTTACAACTGCGGCCTGCCAGATCACATGTCTCGCAACTGCACCAACCCCTATAATCCAAATGCCCCGAGGCCACCTCCCCGTACTGCCGCAAGATCCTCTGCCAACGCCACTCCTGCGAACCGTACCCGAGTGAACGGTGTCACCTTCGAACCGACTCAACAGGCACAAGGACATGTGGAACCCGAAGAATCAGAACAGGAAAACTAGCCGCTCTCGAGGACAGTCGCCCCCGGGAGCATGATGAGTGGAGAAAATTTCAAGAGCAACTAGCACCTGTCAATGACACGCCTTTCGAAGTGGAGGCCTTGTTAGATAATGACGTTCATGTACAAGCCTTAGCTGATAGTGGGTGCCTCACTTATGGACTAATCAAAAAGTCTTTTGCTCTCAAGAATAATCTCACACGACGCGCTATAACACCGATGCCGTTAGCCAGCTACGATGGCGTCAATGGACAAGAAACGGATGAAATTGTGGTTACAATGATGGACGTCGGTGGTCACCGACAGAAGAAGATATGCTTATATGTAGTACCGAAGATGGAATACGACATGATCCTGGGATTGCAATGGATGCGAGCCGAAGGAGTGATATTTGATGCGAAGAAAGAACTTCTCACTTTTGCCGATGGAGTGCAAGTGAGCAATATGAACCTGCGGGATGTCCGCACCCAAATGAAGAACAACACCTATGAGATCTCAGCAAATGCTTTACAGATATTGAGAAAAAGAGACCGACGGAAGAAGAAGCAACAACTGGAAATTTTTGCCGCCAGCCTGGCTGATATAGACAAAGCCCTGTCACCCAAGAAACGAACCGATCCTCACGCTGCGTTGCCGGAACAATACCGTGAGTTCCTAGATGTATTTGACCCGAATGAAGCCGACAAGTTACCACACCACCGATCCGGAGTTGATCACTCTATCGAATTAATTGAACAAGATAAGGACGGTAAGAAGCCAGAGGTCCCATGGGGCCCATTATACAACATGTCAAGGGAAGAGCTCCTTGTACTACGGAAGACGTTGCATGACTTATTGTCAAAGGGGTTTATACGCGTCAGCAAGTCACCAGCCGCCGCACCAGTACTATTCGTGAAGAAGCCTGGAGGTGGGCTACGCTTCTGCGTTGACTATCGCGCCCTGAACGCCATCACGAAGAAGGACCGATACCCGCTGCCCCTAATCCATGAGACTCTCCAGAGGATCTCTAAAGCGAAGTGGTTCACCAAGTTCGACGTTCCTGCCGCGTTCCACAAGATTCGTATTGCTGAGGGAGATGAATGGATGACTGCGTTTCGCACTCGATTTGGGCTCTTCGAGTGGCTGGTAACACCCTTTGGGCTAGCCAATGCTCCTAGTACGTTCCAACGGTATATTAACTGGACGTTACGAGACTTCCTTGACGACTTTGTTTCCGCCTATATCGACGACATCTTGGTGTTCACTGACGGCACGTTGGCTGAACACCGAAGACATGTTAAACGTGTTTTGCAACGCCTTCGAGAGGCAGGGCTCCAAGTCGACATTGACAAATCCGAGTTTGAAGTCCAAAGCACCAAATACTTAGGATTCATCATCGAAGCAGGGAAAGGTGTTCGAATGGACCCCGCCAAGATTGCTGCTATCAAGGAATGGCAAGCACCATCAACTGTACGCGAGGTCCGCCAGTTCTTAGGGTTCGCCAATTTCTACCGCCAGTTCATCAAAGCGTATGCCGAGCTCACAGCACCGCTCACGGACCTGACTCAGAAGGGACGACCATTTGTATGGTCCAAAGCTGCGGATGAGGCTTTTGAATTCCTGAAGCAAGCTTTCATAACTGAACCCGCGCTTGTCCCCTTCGACCCGGCCCGTGACACAGTGGTTGAAACTGATGCATCTGGATACGCCACTGGAGGAACTCTTTCGCAGTATGATGACCGAGGGGTACTGCGCACCTGCGCATACCATTCTCGGAAGCTCAAACCGGCCGAGTGCAACTATGAGATCCACGACAAAGAATTGCTTGCGATTATAGACTGTCTTCGACAGTGGGAAGCTGAGCTGGTCTCAGTAGAGCGGAAGTTTACCATCGTGACAGACCACAAGAATCTGCGGTACTTTAACACTATACGACGCCTCAATGAGCGACAATCTCGGTGGCAACTAACCCTCTCGCGCTTTAACTTTGAACTTCGCTATCGACCTGGGTCCCAAGCCTTTCGCCCTGATGCACTTTCCCGGAGAGCACAAGACATGCCGAAGGACTATAATGACGATCGATTGGCCTACCGAGACCGCGTGCTGCTTCCCCCAGCCCAGACCGTCCGAACGAACGCTATAGCTGCCAGTGACCATCCAGCAGACCCCGCTGCGGAGATTGAGCAACTATGGCAGATAGCCGAGGAACAGGATGAATCATACCAACGGATCAAGGATGCAGTGAAGCAGGGGTTGAGACGCTTCCCCCGGGACCTAGGGCTGAAGGTGACTATCGCCGAATGCACAGTTAGCGAAGACGACAGGCTCTGGCACGGGAATCGGAGGTGGGTGCCGTTTTATGAACCCCTCCGCACCAAGATCATGCAGGTCTCCCATGACTCTGCATTGTCGGGTCATCCAGGCCGCAACGGGACATGCGCAATCGTGGGCCGTAGTTTCTTTTGGCCGGGCTTCAGCGACGATATTCGACGATTCACCAATAACTGCGATAAGTGCAAGGCAAATACAATTTGGAGAGATAGGAGACAAGGATTGTTGAAGCCTTTACCAATTCCCTATAAAAAGTGGCGCGAGATCAGTATGGACTTTGTGGTGGAGCTACCAGACTCTGGTGGTTATAAGAACCTCATGGTTATTGTCGACCGACTGTCAAAGGGCGTGATATTGACTCCGCTGAAGGACCTGCGAGCCGAAACAGTGGCAGGGAAATTCCTCAAGTATTTCGTCCCCCGACATGGCTTCCCAACAGGCATCGTATCGGATCGTGGTACACAATTTGTGGGTGAGATCTGGGGATATATTTGTCGAAGCGCTGGTGTCGTAAGACGACTGTCAACAACCGCTCATCCGCAGACCGACGGACAGACCGAGCGTATGAATGCCGTTGTGGAGGACTACCTCCGGAAGTATTGTTCGCACCTCCAAGGGGATTGGAAGGACCTACTCGGCGCTGCTGAGTTAGCGATAAACAACCGGGATGCTTCATCGACAGGTGTCAGCCCTTTCTTCCTCGAACACGGCTACCATCTAGAGGTTATTGACCTTCGTGCTGCAGAGCACGAACCCACGAACCAGCTGAAGGAAAGAGAGATCGCGAAGACTATCATTGACAAGCTCGCTGGAGCGTTAGAATTGGCACAAGCAGAGCTCGCTGCCGCTCAGCAGCGTATGGAGACAGCTGCGAACCGCACCCGCGAACCCGCGTATAACTACCAACCAGGTGACAAGGTCTGGCTGGATCTGCGCAATGTGCGGTCCCTGAGGCCGTCAAAGAAACTTGACCATCGGCATGCCAAGTATACCGTCCTAGAGAAGATTGGCACGCACGCTTACCGGCTTAATGTGCAAGGGATTCATGACGTGTTCCATACAGTCCTGCTTCGTCCCGCTCACACAGATCCGTTCCCTTCGCAGGATACGACGGATTACCAACCTCCAGGAATCCTGGTCGACGGCCATATCGAGTTCGGGATCGACAGCATCGTGGGTGAGCGTATCCACGGCCGAGGCAAGGAGCTGCAATATCTAGTGAAGTGGACGGGTTATGAGGGTCTGTACTGGGAGCCCGCAATCAACTTTGTCGACACCGAAGCGCTTGACGTCTGGGAAGCCTCGAAGGGGGGCTAATGTTATGGGCTGACCCCATATTGTCGTTCGGGACTGAGCCCTCACGAAGTCTATGCCAAGGCCCGAAGTACTTACCGCCTATGGGAGGCAGAACTCAACAAGGATTTGAAGCTATTCCCAGATCCCAATAGCGCAACGCTAGGCCCTAGACGGGTATTATCAATTTAGTGAATGAACACTAGCGTTCCCCCTTTTTTCATATAAGATGCCTGCTGTTGCGGAACTTCCTACTTTCTTCCTTTTTTTCTTTCTTTCCTCATGTATTTAGTATATTCGAATATGAACATATAGCTGTTTCATAAGGCGGGACTGGCCCGTAACATATAATATAATATAATATAATATAATATAATATAATATAATATAATATAATATAATATAATGTTATGGGCTGACCCCATATTGTCGTTCGGGACTGAGCCCTCACGAAGTCTATGCCAAGGCCCGAAGTACTTACCGCCTATGGGAGGCAGAACTCAACAAGGATTTGAAGCTATTCCCAGATCCCAATAGCGCAACGCTAGGCCCTAGACGGGTATTATCAATTTAGTGAATGAACACTAGCGTTCCCCCTTTTTTCATATAAGATGCCTGCTGTTGCGGAACTTCCTACTTTCTTCCTTTTTTCTTTCTTTCCTCATGTATTTAGTATATTCGAATATGAACATATAGCTGTTTCATAAGGCGGGACTGGCCCGTAACATTATACTAAATACATCCTTTTGAACGACTGATCTATAGAACCCTGAATCGAACGATGGATGACGAAGGAATCGAACAGCAGCCGCAGCATGGCGAACAGTTGACCCCGAACGAGATGCTCATGCAGATGCACCACATGATGAACGCCATGAACGCTAGTGTCAACGTTGTGCAGAACAACTTGACCCATATCAATGACCGTATTGCCCTCCTTGAACGTCTCCAGCAGCAACAACAGCAGCCCCAACCGCCCCCGTACCAACAGCCTGCACCGGGTCTTGCTCCTGCTGGTACGCCAGCCCCCCAACCTGAACCTGCTGCCACACCCGCCGCTGCCTATGCCAATTCCCAACCCATACAGCCCATCTTCCAGCGTCCTCGTCACACGCACCGTGACCCCGAGCTGTATGATAATACCGACAGATCCAAGTTCTTGCCCTTCTTCGTTGGCCTCAGGGCCAAGCTCCGAATTGACTCAGCCGCCATTGGATCCCCTTTCAACCGAATCTGGTACGCCTATGAGTGTCTTCGTGACGACGCACGTTCGAAAGTGTTCCCATGGATGCAGTTATACGCACAGGACGAGCTCGTACCTGAGGAGTCCCTCGAAGCCTTCCTCTCACACCTCAGCGACCTCTTCGAAGACGAACATGCGGAGGAGAAGGCGAACCTCGAACTCAACCAACACTTCCAGAAGAGCTCTTCCTTCCGCGACTTTATCGCCGAATTCGATCGACTACTACTGCTCGCGGGTGGCGCCAACTGGAGCGACAGTGTTAAGATCTCCAAAGTCCGATCTGCCATCAACCAACCTCTCCGGAAAGAACTCATTGGCAAGACCCTCTCGCGTAATTATGAGCAATTCCGCACCCAACTCAATAAGGTCGCTGATGACCTAGAGGAGTACAACCGAATCGAGAGTCGGCGACGCCGACCCGCCAGCCAGCAACCTGCTGGAGCAAGACGAGGCAACCCTTATCCTCCAGCTGTCCCTGCTGCTGCCCCAGCCCGCGATCCTAACGCCATGGAATGGACGTCCAACCCAGCATACGTCAACGCTGTCAGAACCCCGTTCCTCTGTTACAACTGCGGCCTGCCAGATCACATGTCTCGCAACTGCACCAACCCCTATAATCCAAATGCCCCGAGGCCACCTCCCCGTACTGCCGCAAGATCCTCTGCCAACGCCACTCCTGCGAACCGTACCCGAGTGAACGGTGTCACCTTCGAACCGACTCAACAGGCACAAGGACATGTGGAACCCGAAGAATCAGAACAGGAAAACTAGCCGCTCTCGAGGACAGTCGCCCCCGGGAGCATGATGAGTGGAGAAAATTTCAAGAGCAACTAGCACCTGTCAATGACACGCCTTTCGAAGTGGAGGCCTTGTTAGATAATGACGTTCATGTACAAGCCTTAGCTGATAGTGGGTGCCTCACTTATGGACTAATCAAAAAGTCTTTTGCTCTCAAGAATAATCTCACACGACGCGCTATAACACCGATGCCGTTAGCCAGCTACGATGGCGTCAATGGACAAGAAACGGATGAAATTGTGGTTACAATGATGGACGTCGGTGGTCACCGACAGAAGAAGATATGCTTATATGTAGTACCGAAGATGGAATACGACATGATCCTGGGATTGCAATGGATGCGAGCCGAAGGAGTGATATTTGATGCGAAGAAAGAACTTCTCACTTTTGCCGATGGAGTGCAAGTGAGCAATATGAACCTGCGGGATGTCCGCACCCAAATGAAGAACAACACCTATGAGATCTCAGCAAATGCTTTACAGATATTGAGAAAAAGAGACCGACGGAAGAAGAAGCAACAACTGGAAATTTTTGCCGCCAGCCTGGCTGATATAGACAAAGCCCTGTCACCCAAGAAACGAACCGATCCTCACGCTGCGTTGCCGGAACAATACCGTGAGTTCCTAGATGTATTTGACCCGAATGAAGCCGACAAGTTACCACACCACCGATCCGGAGTTGATCACTCTATCGAATTAATTGAACAAGATAAGGACGGTAAGAAGCCAGAGGTCCCATGGGGCCCATTATACAACATGTCAAGGGAAGAGCTCCTTGTACTACGGAAGACGTTGCATGACTTATTGTCAAAGGGGTTTATACGCGTCAGCAAGTCACCAGCCGCCGCACCAGTACTATTCGTGAAGAAGCCTGGAGGTGGGCTACGCTTCTGCGTTGACTATCGCGCCCTGAACGCCATCACGAAGAAGGACCGATACCCGCTGCCCCTAATCCATGAGACTCTCCAGAGGATCTCTAAAGCGAAGTGGTTCACCAAGTTCGACGTTCCTGCCGCGTTCCACAAGATTCGTATTGCTGAGGAGATGAATGGATGACTGCGTTTCGCACTCGATTTGGGCTCTTCGAGTGGCTGGTAACACCCTTTGGGCTAGCCAATGCTCCTAGTACGTTCCAACGGTATATTAACTGGACGTTACGAGACTTCCTTGACGACTTTGTTTCCGCCTATATCGACGACATCTTGGTGTTCACTGACGGCACGTTGGCTGAACACCGAAGACATGTTAAACGTGTTTTGCAACGCCTTCGAGAGGCAGGGCTCCAAGTCGACATTGACAAATCCGAGTTTGAAGTCCAAAGCACCAAATACTTAGGATTCATCATCGAAGCAGGGAAAGGTGTTCGAATGGACCCCGCCAAGATTGCTGCTATCAAGGAATGGCAAGCACCATCAACTGTACGCGAGGTCCGCCAGTTCTTAGGGTTCGCCAATTTCTACCGCCAGTTCATCAAAGCGTATGCCGAGCTCACAGCACCGCTCACGGACCTGACTCAGAAGGGACGACCATTTGTATGGTCCAAAGCTGCGGATGAGGCTTTTGAATTCCTGAAGCAAGCTTTCATAACTGAACCCGCGCTTGTCCCCTTCGACCCGGCCCGTGACACAGTGGTTGAAACTGATGCATCTGGATACGCCACTGGAGGAACTCTTTCGCAGTATGATGACCGAGGGGTACTGCGCACCTGCGCATACCATTCTCGGAAGCTCAAACCGGCCGAGTGCAACTATGAGATCCACGACAAAGAATTGCTTGCGATTATAGACTGTCTTCGACAGTGGGAAGCTGAGCTGGTCTCAGTAGAGCGGAAGTTTACCATCGTGACAGACCACAAGAATCTGCGGTACTTTAACACTATACGACGCCTCAATGAGCGACAATCTCGGTGGCAACTAACCCTCTCGCGCTTTAACTTTGAACTTCGCTATCGACCTGGGTCCCAAGCCTTTCGCCCTGATGCACTTTCCCGGAGAGCACAAGACATGCCGAAGGACTATAATGACGATCGATTGGCCTACCGAGACCGCGTGCTGCTTCCCCCAGCCCAGACCGTCCGAACGAACGCTATAGCTGCCAGTGACCATCCAGCAGACCCCGCTGCGGAGATTGAGCAACTATGGCAGATAGCCGAGGAACAGGATGAATCATACCAACGGATCAAGGATGCAGTGAAGCAGGGGTTGAGACGCTTCCCCGGGACCTAGGGCTGAAGGTGACTATCGCCGAATGCACAGTTAGCGAAGACGACAGGCTCTGGCACGGGAATCGGAGGTGGGTGCCGTTTTATGAACCCCTCCGCACCAAGATCATGCAGGTCTCCCATGACTCTGCATTGTCGGGTCATCCAGGCCGCAACGGGACATGCGCAATCGTGGGCCGTAGTTTCTTTTGGCCGGGCTTCAGCGACGATATTCGACGATTCACCAATAACTGCGATAAGTGCAAGGCAAATACAATTTGGAGAGATAGGAGACAAGGATTGTTGAAGCCTTTACCAATTCCCTATAAAAAGTGGCGCGAGATCAGTATGGACTTTGTGGTGGAGCTACCAGACTCTGGTGGTTATAAGAACCTCATGGTTATTGTCGACCGACTGTCAAAGGGCGTGATATTGACTCCGCTGAAGGACCTGCGAGCCGAAACAGTGGCAGGGAAATTCCTCAAGTATTTCGTCCCCCGACATGGCTTCCCAACAGGCATCGTATCGGATCGTGGTACACAATTTGTGGGTGAGATCTGGGGATATATTTGTCGAAGCGCTGGTGTCGTAAGACGACTGTCAACAACCGCTCATCCGCAGACCGACGGACAGACCGAGCGTATGAATGCCGTTGTGGAGGACTACCTCCGGAAGTATTGTTCGCACCTCCAAGGGGATTGGAAGGACCTACTCGGCGCTGCTGAGTTAGCGATAAACAACCGGGATGCTTCATCGACAGGTGTCAGCCCTTTCTTCCTCGAACACGGCTACCATCTAGAGGTTATTGACCTTCGTGCTGCAGAGCACGAACCCACGAACCAGCTGAAGGAAAGAGAGATCGCGAAGACTATCATTGACAAGCTCGCTGGAGCGTTAGAATTGGCACAAGCAGAGCTCGCTGCCGCTCAGCAGCGTATGGAGACAGCTGCGAACCGCACCCGCGAACCCGCGTATAACTACCAACCAGGTGACAAGGTCTGGCTGGATCTGCGCAATGTGCGGTCCCTGAGGCCGTCAAAGAAACTTGACCATCGGCATGCCAAGTATACCGTCCTAGAGAAGATTGGCACGCACGCTTACCGGCTTAATGTGCAAGGGATTCATGACGTGTTCCATACAGTCCTGCTTCGTCCCGCTCACACAGATCCGTTCCCTTCGCAGGATACGACGGATTACCAACCTCCAGGAATCCTGGTCGACGGCCATATCGAGTTCGGGATCGACAGCATCGTGGGTGAGCGTATCCACGGCCGAGGCAAGGAGCTGCAATATCTAGTGAAGTGGACGGGTTATGAGGGTCTGTACTGGGAGCCCGCAATCAACTTTGTCGACACCGAAGCGCTTGACGTCTGGGAAGCCTCGAAGGGGGGGGCTAATGTTATGGGCTGACCCCATATTGTCGTTCGGGACTGAGCCCTCACGAAGTCTATGCCAAGGCCCGAAGTACTTACCGCCTATGGGAGGCAGAACTCAACAAGGATTTGAAGCTATTCCCAGATCCCAATAGCGCAACGCTAGGCCCTAGACGGGTATTATCAATTTAGTGAATGAACACTAGCGTTCCCCCTTTTTTCATATAAGATGCCTGCTGTTGCGGAACTTCCTACTTTCTTCCTTTTTTTCTTTCTTTCCTCATGTATTTAGTATATTCGAATATGAACATATAGCTGTTTCATAAGGCGGGACTGGCCCGTAACATATAATATAATATAATATAATATAATATAATATAATATAATATAATATAATATAATATAATATGCCATATAATCCTTATACATTTAAAAAAACATATAATGATTACGGGGGGATATAAGCATATATAAAAAACTATTCCCTTAATGTTTAACAAAAGTTCAGAACAAATATAGAGAACACATATAAAAGAATAAACCAATATGAATAAGTGGCAAAACGCTATATATGCCAACATGTGATACCGCGGCAAGCCTAGAGCACCACTAAACGGATACCTAGAGCGCCACTAAAAAATTGCCACCCAGGGACCACCTGACCCCCAGCACAGCTTCTAAGTTGCTACTAAAAAGTTGGCACCCAGGGACCGCTAAAACCCTAAATCAGGCTATACGGCTATAACTAATAGCCGAAAAGATTGCAAGAAAATGCCGATGAATAACATAAATAGAGCGTACATCCCCCGCCATAGAAATTTGTATGTACACCAATGCGATAATTGTAACAACATTTTCTTACTATTTCTTCTTGTTTCTCTTTCAATATTTTTTACTTTCTTTGATCACGAATAACCTGCTAAGAATATTTTTTATAAAAATAATATAGTTTATATATTAAATAATTTTATATTAAAATTAATATTATTATAATAGTATTATAATAATCTAATTATTAGATATTTTAATATTATAAAAATATTAGAATTTCTTAAAAAGAAGTTTTACTAGTTTAAAATAAATTATAATATTATAAAATATATATAATTCTATAATATTTATTAATTAAGAAAAGTATATTAATATAAACAATATAATAAATTATAATTATTATTTATTTTTATAAGATTTAATAATAGTATTTTATTTGATTTTATAATATATTTATTATTAAGTAAACTAAATAATATTATTTATAATATAATACTAGTTATTATTAATTAATATATAAAATATATATAGTTTATTTTAATAATTAAAAAATTTAAAATAAAAGGATTTACCACTCTAATATTTAATTTAATATTTTATTATATAGATTATTCTTATAGTATTATATTTAATTAAAGATTAATTTTTATTAGCTAATATTCAAAGATTTTATATTTTTAATTTAATATATAGTAATAATTATTAATAATATTTTATCTATAAACTAATAAATAAATTAAATAAATAAATTAAATTCTTAAATACTATTTATAAATATATATAAATATAAAATAAAATAATTAAATTTTATTATTTATAATTATATAATTTATAATTATATAATTTATAATTATATAATTTATAATAAATAATTTATAATAAATAATTTAATAAATATAAATATAAATATTAGAATAATATTTTTTAAACTTTTATAGATTTTAATTTTTAATTACTATTTAAAAAAGATTTTTTAATTATAAATTAATCTATTATTACTAATTATATTAAATGATTAAAAGATATATATTAAGAATTAAAAGAATATCTTTATATTATAATTATAATATAAATAAAATATTATAATAAATAATATTAGTTTATAATTTTTAAAATTAAAAATAAAATAAAATTTAATATAAAGAATATCTATATTTATTATTTTAATAAAAAGCTAGATTTATATTATAAAAAATCTTTTATAATTATAAAATATATTAGATATTAAATATACTAACTTAATATTTTATTAAAATAGAAAAAAATTTATAAAAATTTTTATATAATATTATTAAAGCTATATTATTTATATAATAACATTAATTTAAAAAAAAAATTTTCCTTCTATTATTATTAATAATAATAATAATAAAAAAGAAGAATCTATATTAAAATAAAAAATAAAAAAATTATTATATATAAATTTTAAAAAAAGTAAATTAAAATCTTAATATTTAATAAAATAGAAAGATTATCTCTTATATAAAAATAATTAAAAATTTATTAATAATTTAATAAATATATTTAAGTTTTTAAATAAATATAATATTATAATTATTAATTTAAATAAATCTATTATATTTAAAAAAAATATTAATTACAATAATTTTTATTTTGTAAAGTTTTTTCTATTTAAATAACTTATCTAGAGTTAATATAAAATTATTATAATATTAATAAGATTATTCTTTTTATTCCTTACAGAGATTTAAGATTTAATAAAAATCTTATTATATAAATATATTTAAAAAATATTAAAAACTAATAAAAATATCTTAAAATTAAATAAAAAAATTTAAAAACTACTAAAAGAATATTAAAATAGATTCAAATTTCTTTAAATATAGATTTAAAGATTTCTAAAAAGCTTTTATTCTAAATTATAATTAAAAACTTTTTAAAAACTCTTAAAAATTTATTAAAATATCTTTTTATATATATTTAGAGATTCTTAAAAAATTTTTATATTAAATTCTAATTTTAAAATTATCTAAAATTTTATTAAAAGATATTATAATATATCTAAAATAAAACTATTTATTTAAAGAATAAAATATAACTAATAAAAATATTATTATTATTATTATTATTATTATTATTATTATTATTATTATTATTATTATTATTATTATTATTATTATTATTATTATTATTATTATTATTATTATTATTATTATTATTATTATTATTATTATTATTATTATTATTATTATTATTATTATTATTATTATTATTATTATTATTATTATTATTATTATTATTATTATTATTATTATTATTATTATTATTATTATTATTATTATTATTATTATTATTATTATTATTATTAATCAAGCTTAAAGTCCATATATAATATAATAGATTATAATAGACTTAGGTATAGCTATAGCTAGGCTTTTAGAGTTTTTAAAAGCTTTAGAGGGCTTAGTCTTTAATAGTTTTAGATATAATATGATTTTTAACTCTTATTTTATTCTTATTTAATGTACTTATTAGAAGCTTTTAAGTCTACTTATAAGCTATTATATTTATACGAATCTTTTATAATTTTAAATATTAAAGCACCTTTTATAGTTTTTAATTATATATATTAAGTATTATTATATAAGTGTTTATTCTTCTATTTATCTTCTAATATCTTTTAATCTTTTAGAATCTTTTATTTTTAATAATCTTTTAATTTAGCTTTTTTAGTAGCTTATTTCTTATTTTTAAATAGATTTATATTATTTATAAATTAAAATAATATCTTAGTAACTTTAAATTTATTAAAAAAATATATTTTTAAATTATTCTTAGCTATTATAGATAAAGAGATTTTTATTTTTTATAAATTTTTTATATAATTTTTTTTAAGCTTTATAACAGCTTTAGTATTTAAAAAAAATATAAAAAATTATTTTTTATAATTCTTTATAAATCTTATATTTTAAGAAGTTCTAGATTTTAATCTAATAAAGATAGATACTTATTAATATATATTTAATTTTTAATTAGTAATAGTAGTTTATTAAATATTTTAATATTTTTATAGCTATTTTATTTAGTTTTTAATCTTTAGATATTTTATAAGTTCTTTTTTATTAATAAGCTTTTTATATAATAATTTTATAAATCTAATCTTTTATTACTTTCCTTTTTATCTTTATATAAGTATATCTAATATATATTAATAATAAATTTTTAAAGCTAGATTTTATAAGTTTACTAGTTATTTATTTTATAGTTTAATCAATCTATTTATTCTTTTTTATATTATTATATTCTAATATTTATTATATTATTATTAGATATCTATTAAGAGTAAATCTAGAAATAAATATTAGGAATTATTTAATATCTAGAGCTATTAATTTAAAATAATTAATAATATTTTAAATATTTAAAAGAATAAAAATTAATTTTTTTAAGTTTTTTTTTTAATATTTATTCTAGCACTAAAATTACTTCTATAAACTTAATATTAAAAATTTTATGTTTTATATCTATAGATACTTTTAAACATTTTTATAATACTTTTAATATTATTTATAATATTATTTTAATTTTAATATACTTATCTTTTTATCTAGAGCTATTTAATTAAAATATAATTTTTAAATATTATTTTATTACTTCTTTTAGTATCTTTTTATTATTTAATATTTAAATAGTTTTTAGAAAAGATTTTAATATCTATTATAATATCTTTTTAATCTCTTCTAATAGATTCTTAATTAAATATTAAATTAGATATTTAGCTAGTCTTTAATCTATTTATCTATAAGATTTATTTTTTAATTTAGTTTATTTTTAATTATTTAAGAGCTATTTTCTAGACTAAATATAAATATTTTTATATTTTAAAATTACTAGAAGTAATTATACTATAAGATAATTATTTAGTAATATTAATAATTTTATTATATATTTAATCTTTTTAATATCTAATAAAATACTGACTAGTTTTAAGACTATTTTATAAATTAAGATATTAATTAAGATTTTTAAAAATATATTTATAATAATTTTTATCTAATTATTAATTAAATATTATAAGTTTTAAATTTATATTTTTTAGCCTTACTATTATAATTCTAAATTTTATAGAATTTATATCTATATTATAATTTTTTTTAATTGTTATATAAGCTTTAAAATTAAATTATTAGTTTTACTAAATATATAAAATCTTATTTTAATACTTTAAATCTTTTAAAGATATATAATATAATAATTTTATAATAATAATTATCTATTTAGAATTATATCTAACTAGTATACTATTTTAAATTTAATTATAATATTTATATTTTCTATTATGATTTTTATTTTTTTAATCTTATATTTATAATATCTCTATTATTATTTTATAAAGAAAGCTATTTTTATTTTATCTAAATTAAATTAAATATTATTTTTTATTTTCTATTTAGTTACTACTATAATAATATATTATAAAATTTTATAAACTTTTATTATTATATTAATCTCTATAATAAACTCTTAATTATTTATAAAAAATAGTTTTTATATATCTAAAATAATAGCTTTAATAATAACTATTAATAATTAAATATATAATATAAAAAAGATTAATAATACTAATAAATTCTAGAATAGATTTAAATTTATAAAAGTCTTATTATTTATATAGCTATTAATAACTAGCAGGACTTATTTATTAAATAAAAAAAATAATCTAATATATTAAATCTTTATTTATTTCTATATCTTAGAAGCCTTTTATAAGCTTATATTTAATAATATAATTAAATATCTTTTTAATATCTATAAATAGATATATTCTAAGCTTATCTTTATTTTAAATTTATTTAATCTTATTTATAAGATATATTATTATATTTATTATATTATACTATTAACATCTTTTAAATTAATTTTTATAGAATAATCTTTAAATCTCTATAAAATTTATAATTAAATTTATTATAAGCTTTTCTATTATTTTATTTAGATATTTTAATAAATTAATAATTCTATAAGATTTAATTAGTATATAAAAACTTTTTTTAAATTTTTAAAAAAGAATTCCTTTAGCACTCTTTTATATTATAAAATATATTTTTAATCTAAAATATTATTTTATTAAAACTATAATACAGACCTAATCTAAATATTAAAAAAATTAAGTAGTTTTAAAATTAAGTTTATTAATTTTTAAAATTTTTTTATTTTTTAATTAAATAAAATCTTATCTATTATTTTTTTTATAATAAGTATATAAATTATATCTAATTAAATATTTAATTTTTAAAGATTTTTTAAGGCTTTATTTTAATATTTAAAAAAAAATTTTAATTTTAAATATAATTTTTTTTTGAAATATAGTTATTATTATCTTTTTAAATCTTAAATTAATTAAAATTAATATAATATTATTAATAATTAATTTAATATAATATAAAACTATCTAATATCTCTTCTACTTAAGTAATAAACTTTTATTTATTTTTTATAAAAAGATCTCTTAATATTTTTTTTTTAATTTTTTTTATAATAATATAATAAACCTTTTAAGCTTTTTAATAAGTATTATTACTAATCTTATCTATCTAATAAATTTTATAAATTTTAGAATAAATTTTTTAAATTTCTATTATTAAAAGACCCTATTAATATTTAAAATATATATAAAATTTAATTAATTTAATATATTTATTAAATATCTATAAAAATCTTCTTTAATTATTCTATTTTTTTATATCTCTTAAAGTATAGTTATTTATTAGATGTGACAGCTCTCAGCCGTCATAGGGTTTAGGGCTTGGCACGTGGCCGGCACGTGGGAATGGAGGCATGGGGACGGATATTGCTGATAGGGCTGAGGCCCTAAATATCTCTATATTGGGGACCGCCAGCGGTGCCATATTAGAAATTAATGTTAGACGCACATATATAAATATTAATTCCAGCGCTGGCTTACTCTTATTTCTATATTTATTCTTTATGCTTAATTTTCTTATTAACTATTACTCTTAGTGTAATATTAGTCAATATTAGTACTTTAGCCAAAGCACTTTTATATAAAACTAAGTATTACTTTTCTTCTTTTTTAGGCATATCTATATAGTTACTCTATTACTAGGAATAACTTTACTTCTTATATAGATTTAGATCATATAACATAAGAGACCTTTATAAGCTATTACTACAAGTTTACTTAATAGTTAAGCTACTCTATGAATAGCTTTAAGTATTCTTAAGCCTATAAAACTATGCGTAAAGTACTAAGGGGATATACTTCTAGTTATTAAGGTAGCTGCTAGAAAGGCTTATATTATAAGTAGTATAGAGTTATACTAAATACTATATTCCTAGGCCTTCTATTTTTTCTATTTTTTTTATTTTTACTTCTTTTTAATTTTTTCTTTTCTCTAACTTTTATTATTCCTTATATTTTCCTTTATTAATATAAATAATTATAAAACTACCTATGCTAAACTTTATGCTAAGTTAACATATTAGAATAAATTAATCTAAGCATAGCTACAATAGCTATAGGCTTAAGCCCATAAGATTAATCACTAATATATAGTTATTAACATTCTCTAAGGTTAACTAGCCTTATATAAAGCCTTTTACCCTAAGCTTATCCTTCTTAACCTTAATAAGTTCACTAGATCTACATAAAAGTATAATACTTAGTTACTATTAATTAAGGCTAAGCTATGTGTTAATATTAATATTATTAAAGATTCTATTATATAATTTTACTATATCTATCTTAACTTTAAATCCTTTATATAAGTAATAGTACTTCTACAGCTCAATAAAGCTAAATCTTTAGAATTTTAAGATTATAATATAATTCTCTAACAACTTGCTCGTATTTATAATAATTTAAATAAAATATATAATATTAAAGATCAACTTTATGCCTTAAAATAAACCACTCCTAAATCTATACTATAATTTATTACTTAATTTAAATGAACCCTTTATAAAGCTAATAGATAAAGCTAGCTTAATAAATAAGATTTCTATCTTCTAGAATAGCTTTAATATGCATCTTTAGAACTATCTTTCTAACTAGCTCTTACTTCTATATATATATCCTAAATTTATATAAATTATATAATAGCTTACTATATATTTGCACTAATCTAAAAGCAATTCTTTAAATAACTATTCTAATAATTATTTAAATGCTATAGATCTATCAGAAGTCTTAATTTATTAACTTTCTATATACAACTCTAAGTCTAAGGCTAAATCCTTAATTAATAAATAATAATAACCTTTTCTTTATAATATCTAATTATTTATACTTATTATACCTCTTTCCTTTATCATATTTTTATAATTCTTAATACTTAGAGGCTAAGCTTCTCTTTATAGGGAGTAATATAACAGCTCTCAGCTATTATAAGGTTTAGGGCTTAGCATGTGGCCGGCACGTAGGAATAGAGGTATAGGGACGAATATTACTAATAGAGCTAAGGCCCTAGATATCTCTATATTAGGGACCGCCAGTGGTGCCATATTGGGAATTGGTGTTGGACGCGCACATATAAATATTAGCTCCAGCGCTGGCTTACTCTTACTCCTGTATTTATTCTCTATGCTTAGTTTTCTCGTTGACCGCTACCCTTAGTGCAATATTAGTCAATATTAGTACTTCGGCCTGAGCACTTTCACATTAGATATAATTAAATATTATTAAGTTTTTCCTAAATATACTCTATTATATCTAGAGCTTTTTTATCCTCTAATAAAAGATTTATTTATTATTTTATAATTATTATTTTTTCTAAAATATTTTTTTTAGATAAAGGCTTTTATAAAAGCTATATTATAATATAATTTAATATTATAAAATTTTTTTTTAATTTTTTAGCTCTCTAAAGGGCTTAGTGCTTAATTATTAATTATAAAATTAATAATTAAAATATTAAATATTTTTTTTTAATATTATTTTTAAGATTATTTATTTTTTAGAATCTTATAGATATATCTAAATTATTATTAATAAATAGATTATACTTATTAATAAGTTTTTTTAAAAATTTAATATTCTTTTTTTTTTTACTTAAACTATTTTATTTAGGGCTATAGATATTAAAATCTTTAAAAATTAAATATTATTCTTTAAAAATAAAATTTTAATTAATATTAATAAAGACTTTCTAGTTATATTAGATTATTTTATATATATATAAAAAGACTCTAGTATATTATTATAATAATTTATTATTTTAATATATTTATTATATTTATTATACTCTACTATATCTACTACTATAAAATAGAAATAATTTAGAAAATCTATTTAAATTTTAATAATTATTTTATTTACTATATTTTTTTTATTATTATTATTATTATATAAATATATTCTTAAGAGTTTTTTAATTAATAAAATATAAAATCTAAATAATTAATTTTATTTTTATTATTTAAGAGCTTTTAAAAATATATTATTTTAATCTTTATTTTTAAAATTATTTCTAATATTATATATATAATTATATTAGTATATATATAATTATATTATAAGATTAGTATATATATAATTATATTATAATATTAATATAATTTATAATCTATATATATATTAATATGATTTACCCTCTCTATACTAGATATTTTTATATTTAAAGACTTTAAAAACTTTAGATATTATAAAAGATCTAAAAGAATTATTTTAAAAAATTAAAATATTAATAAATAGTATTATAAAATCTAATTCTTTATTTATTAAATAATATATTTTTTTATCTATTTGATTTTAGAGCATCTTATAAATATAATTTTATAAAAATTATTATAATTAGTATATTTAATCTAGTTATACTAGTAAAACTTATCTAGTTTAATATTATAATCTATAATATTATAATAATAACTTAGAGTCTTATAATCTCTAATATAAATAAAATATTTAAAAGATTAATTTTTATATTCTAAATAGTTAGAATATTTTATTCTATAATAATATATATAAATATTATTAGAATTAATATTCTAATAGACTTCTATAATATAAAAATAACTATTAAAATATATTTATTTTTTAAATATTTTCTAGATCTTATTCTTAAAATTTACTATTATTATTATAATAATAAATAAATACTTTTTAGTTTTTATATTTTTAAAGCTTTTAAACTAAATAAAATCTTACTTAAATTTAAAAAATATTTTTATTTTAATTTTTTTTATATAATATCTTATAAAAATTTTATAGATTTTAATATACTACTATTATTATTTATTAATTTTTATTAAGATAATTACTATATCTATCTTCTATATAATAATAATCAGTATATTATTATAGATTAATATTATTAAGCTATTAAACACTTCTTTCTTAAAAAATATTATAAAATATTTTAAGATTATATATTTTATATTAACTATTTATATAAAATCTAGCAATTTTATATTTATTAGAGCTTAATTAAATACTAACTAGATTTTTTAAATATTATACCTTTATATTATAACTAGTTTTTAATATCTAAAGATTAAGTATTATTTTTTTTTACTCTAAATATTTATAAGCTTTATTAATATTTATATAGATTTATTAGATATTATAAATATTATTTTTTATTTTCTATATTATATTATTTTTTATTTTCTAATGTTAGCCTAGAAGCTTTTAATAATAATTAATATCTAATTTTTAGAAATGTATATTTAAAGTAAAAATAAAAATTTAAAAATTATAAAATCTTTTAAAGATTTAGTAATTAGAGTTATTATTAAAAATTTAATAATTAATACTATCTATAAATATTTTTTAATTAAAATTATTTTATAAGTAGTTTCTAACACTAATAAGATTTAATTTTATTAATTTTCTATAATTTAATATTAAAATAAGCTTTAATATTTAATTAAACTAAATACTAAAGCTTTACTAATAGAAGTTTATTTTTTTTAAATAAATATTAATCTATTTTTAGAAATAGATTTTAATATTAGACTATTAACTCTAATATTATATATTAATAAAATATTAAATATAAGATTTTTAATAGATTATAACACTTTTATGGTCTTTTTTAGATAATTAATTCTTATAATATAACCTTATACTAAGTTTATATAAATTTTAAATATTTTTTTATTCTTTACTAGTTAAACTTTAATAGGGGTAATAGCCCCTATAATATAATTCTAAATAAGATTTAAAATTATTATAAAGATATTAATATTTCTAGAATCTTATTATATATATTTCTAATAATTATTTTTTATAAAATTAAGATTAGTAATTTTATTAAAACTATTTTTTAATATTTATATAGCTTTAGTAAGCTTTAAGATTAGGTTTTCTTTAAATTTTGTTCTAGTATTAATAAAATCTATCTAGATTTATAATATATTTTAAAAATCTCTTTTTATTTATTAATCTAATTTATTAATCTAATTCTATTAATTAATTCTAGCTATTATTTAGCTTTAAAAATTATAATAATATTCCTAGAGCTTAATTACTTTATATTTAAAATAGATAGCTATTAATAATCTTTATCTTAGTTTTTATTAATTTAAAGATTCTAGAGCTTTTTAAGAGTCTCTAAGACATCTTTATAAGGGTTTTTTAATGCTAAGAAGCCTATAAGACCCTCTAAAACATGTAAAAATCTCTGTTTTTTAAAAAGTGCTGAAACTCGTGTTCCGGCTGGTATTATTCTCATTAAATATTAATTAGTTATATTCTATATATATTAATAAATATATCTATATTTCTTTTTATAAATATTATAAAAAGTAAAAATTATAATAGTTTTTAATATTTAATAGAATTATTATAATCTTTAAATAGCTAAAAAAGATATTTAGAAAATAATCTTTCTAATAAATATAAGATTATTTAAATAAGTAGTTATATTAATAAATTTAAAATAATTTTATAGAATTCGCGAGATTTATAATCTATATATTAATTAAATTTCTTAATAAGTTTATTATTATATATTTTAATAATATTATTATTTACTTTAAAAGTATTAAAGAATATAATAAGCATATATAAACTATAATAATTAAATTAATAAAAATAAAATTAACTTTTAAGATTAAGAAATATAAATTTAATACTATTATAGTTAATTATTTAAGAATAATCTATATATTAAAAGGATTAAAGATTTAACTAAAGAAAATAGATATAATTTTAAATTAACTTATATTAATTAATATTATAAAACTATAGTAGTACTTAAATATAATTAAATATATATATTAATATTTAGAAAAATATACTAATATAATATAACTACTTACCAAGCTATTAAAAAAAAGATAAGAATTTAGCTAAAATAATACTAAATAAAAAGTATTTAAAAAAATTAAAGAAAAATATATAATATATTAATACTAGTATTAAAGAATCTAAATAAAAAAATTATTTAATTAAATATATTAAGATATGTTTGTGACAGCCAGCCACACAACAAGACATATAGAAGCCACCAAGCACGTGGTATGTCATCAGCGCGGCTCCAGAAAAGACCAATAATAGAAGGATATCATGAGATAGGGCTACAGCTCTAGCAACAGCCATATTAGGAACTATTTTCCTAGTGGTACTATATTAAGAAAAAAGCCTCATATAAAAAATATATAAAAAAGCTTTTAATAAGATAGATTTTAACTTCTTTTTTCTTTCCATTTTTATGCTTAATATTGCCTATAGATCTAGTATATTTAATTAATAAAATAGCTTTAATATTAAGTTTTTAACTATTATTATATAATATTAAATATTATTATTATTTTTTTTTATCTTTTATATATTAGTATAATAGACCTTTTTAATATCTAGCTCTAATTAAAAGATCTTTCGTTTTTCTTTTCTTCTAATTTTAGTATACTTATATAGTAGATTTTTCTAATATTATATTTAAACTAAAGATTATTTTTTTATTTTTTTATTATTATATTTATCTTTTTTCTTTCTAGTTTTTATTAAAATAATAATAAAGAAACTAGATTAGAATAATATTAAGAAGATATTAAATATAAATATATTAAAAGACTTTAAATAGAAGTATATAAAGTAATAAATTACTTTAAAATTTAATAAAGCTCTAAGAAAAAGTTTAATTTAATTATAATTTAAAAAAAATAGCTCTTTAAATTTTATTATATTTTAAAAGCTCTATAAAAATTATTTTAAAAAGTTTTTTAAGTATATATATTATTAGATTAAAAATCTCTAGTAAATAATCTTTAAAGCTTAAAAACATATTCATAAGAGCAAATCTATAGATAATAATAATAAAAAAGTCTTATTATTATAAGAGTAAATTAATTATTTTAAGTAATAAATAAAAGATTAATAGAATATTATATAAAAACTTATAATTAAATATAATAATATATAAATCTATATATAAAAGCTAGTTTAATAAAGCTCTAGCTTAATTTTATTAATTAGCTAGAAAAAATTAACTAAGCTTTTTAATAAAAAGAGATTTAATAATAATAATAATTTAAAATTTACTTCTTAGTTTATTAATATTAAAAATAAGCTAGAATTTAATATTAATTACTACTTAACTCTTCTAGCTTATATATAACATATAAAAAATATATATAAAAAAGAAATAGTAGACTACTTAATATCTTATTTCTAAAAAGACTTACTAAAATAATATTAAAATATAAATAACATTATTAAGTATCTTAAAATAATTTATTATAATATAAAATTCTAAGATTTCTTATTAAAATTTATATTTAAAATTTAAAAATTAGGACTTACTATATCTCTATAAAAGAATAAATTATATAAATATTTATTCTTTAAAATATAGAAAGCTTTACTTAAAAAGAGTTATAATATTAATATATTTTATTAAAAATTCATTTAAAAGTATTATTAAACTATAAATTAACTTAAAGTTATTACTAAAAATAAAAAATATGCTTTAAAAAACTATAGTAATAGAGAAAGCAACTATAATAATACTAAAAAAAATAATAAAAAGAATAAAAATAGCACTAAAATAAATAAGCTAAAGAATAATAAGAATAAAATTAAGATCTTATAAATAAAAAAAAAATAACTTATAATAAAAAATAAGTACTTTAAATGTAAGATATTTAAATATATAATAGATTAATATTTTTTTAATAAGAAGAATATCCTAGATCTTAAAACTCTAAAAGTAATAAAGAAAACTACTAAAAAAAGTAATAATAAAAATATAAATTTAGGAAATAATTATATCTAAAAAAAAACTCTTTTTTAAATAAGATCTATACTACTAATATTCTAGATCTTTTATAATTAATTAAAAATAATAATAATAGCTTAACTGTACTTATATAACTAATTAAAAATAAATTATTAGTTTATCTTAAAGCATTAGTAGATATAAAAGTAAATAAATTTATCTTTTTAAATATTTTCTTTATTAAGAAGCTTGTATAATACTTTTATTATTATATTAAACCCTTAAAGTAACTATTCTAAGTAAAAGAATTTAATAATAAAACTAAAAAGAAGATTATATATATTATAAAATTAATATTAATAATAAATAAATATATTATATATAATTTACTATTTTTTATTATATAACTAAATAAGTATAATATAATCTTTAAAAAAATATAATTAACTAAATATAAAATACTAATTAATTATACTTATTAATAACTATTTTAACTAGAAGAAGTCTTCTTAAAAAAAGAAATATAAATAAAATAATTTATATTATTATTAAAGAAGTTATTATTATAAGATTATAAAATAGAGTTTTAGCATTAAAAAAATATAAATTATTAAGATAGATTATTTAAAATTAATATTAAAACTATAAAATAGATTTTAATTATTACTAAAAAGAAATTAGAATAAATTATATAAATTATATACTATAGCTTCTACTACTAATAATATAAATATAAACTTAATTAAATAAAAAAGGAATTAAGTAGAATAATAAAACTATTTAATTCTCTAATAAAGATAATATTTATAATAAAAAAAATAAAATAAATATATTTTTAAAAAAAATATTCTAATATAGATATTATACTAATTAAAATATCTAATTATCTTTAAAATTTAAAAAATAAAAAGACTAAGATCTTTATAATTAATATTAATAAGATTAAAAAAACTATTAAAAATAAACTTAACCTAGCTAAAGTAAAAAAAAAAAAAGAAAAATAAAATAGTATCTTTTAAAAAAATATTATAAATTTATAAATATCTTTTTAAAAATTAAATTTAATAAGCTTTTAGAATAGAAGCTATATAATTATAAAATTAAACTAAAAAAAGAAGTAAAGCTTAATTATTATCCTCTTTACTATATAATTACTAAGAAACTTTAAACTATAAAAGATTATATTATAAAGAATCTAAAAAAAGATTTTATTATACTTAATAATATATTATATACTTTACTGATTTTTATAGCTAAAAAGCTTAATAAAAAACTCTATTTTTATATAAATTATTAATATCTTAATTTACTTACTAGAAAGGACTATTATCTATTATTATTATTAATTAATAAAGTATTTAAATATATTAATAAAATAAAAATCTTTACAAAACTTAATATATAATAAGGAGTTTATTAAATCTAAATACATTAGAATTCTACTAATCTAATAATATTTTATTACTATTATAAGATCTTTAAGTATAAAGTTATACTATTTAATCTAACTAATAGTCTTATAACTTTCTAAAGATTAATAAATAATATTTTTATTAACTATCTTAACAAGTTCTTAATTATATTTATTAATAATTTATTAATCTATAATAAGAATACTATAGAATATAAAATTTATATTTATACAGTCCTATAGCAATTCTAAAATATAAAACTATAAGCTAATATTAAGAAATATAAATTTTATATTATTATAATAAAATATTTAAGCTTTATTATTATATTAGAAAATATTAAGATAGATTTTAAAAAAATAAAAACAATACTTTCTTAAAAGATATTAATAATAATATAAAAAATATAATTATTTTTAAACTTCTATAATTTCTATTAGAAATTTATAAAAGAGTATAGTAAAATTATTAAACTATTATACTAGCTTACTTAGTAAGATATTCTATTCATATAAATAAAGTAATATTAAGAAGCTTTTAATTATTTAAAAATAATATTAGTATTAATATTTATTTTAATTTATTATAACTTAAACTAACTAACATATATAGAAATTAATATTGTCAGTACACTCACCAACGCTCCCTACACGTTCTCGTGTAGTACGTTAATGCGTACGCTTTACTGGTTAAGTTTGGTGATATCAAGAGGTGCAAATAGACCTCTGCAAGTCCCATGGGACTGATTTCCATGGGACTGGGTGAGACCCCTCTGCCTGTCCATGGGAGTCTTTTGGGAGTCTTATGGGACTCCTAAAGCTACTAATTTTCTGCTTAAATTTGCATAAATCTATAGGGCATTACTTATTCTAGCTGTATAAAATGCTGACTAACTCCTAGCACTAGTTATTATTTATTAGTGTATATTCTTATAAGTAAATCAAGGCCTAGTTAATATATGTATTTATAAGCTAATCAAGGCCATATTATATATATATTTATATAAAATTAACAGAATTTAAAATTACCAATCTTATACAATAGAATTATAAAATTACCACTTTTTAGCATCAAAGCTACCCTGATTTTTTAAAAATTATATATTTTAGTGTAACTCTTATGTATTAGGTTTTTTAAAAAATAATATTAATATCTCTAAGAATTGAATCTAGGACTATAGTAGATATATAAATCTAATTCTTTCTAGATTTATATATAAGCTAGATAGTCTAATAGTTAAGAATAGTTTAATTTTATTACTAATTATTAAGCATGTTAAATCTTTTCTTAGAAAAGATTTAATATATTTTTATCAAGCTAGCCTAATGGCTTCCCTAGATTATTTTTTTTATATATATTTATATAAAATTAATAGAATTTAAAATTACTAGTTCTATATAATAGAATTATAAAATTACCACTTTTTAGCATCAAAGCTACCGTGATTTTTTAAAAATTATATATTTTAATGTAATAGTTATGTATTAGATTTTCTAAATAAAAAAATTAATATATCTAAGAATCGAACTTGGGACTATAAGAGGTATATAAACCTAATTCTTTTTAGATTTATATATAATCTAGATAGTCTAGTGGTTAAGAGTGATTTGATTCTATTACTAGTTATTCTTTAAAGAACTTTTTAGTATACTAATTAAAGAATTTTTTAAAGCTATTAAGCTAGCCTAGTGGCTTCTCTAGATTATTTTTTTTTATATATATTCTAATAAATTAAAAAAACTTAAAAATACTAGTTCTATATAGTAGAATTATAAAATTATCACTTTCTAGCATTAAAACTACCATAATTTTTTGAAAATTATATATTTTAATATAATGATTATGTATTAGATTTTTTAAATAAAAAAATTAATAGATCTAAGAATCAAACTTAAAACTATAGGAGGTATATAAATCTAATTCTTTTTAGATTTATATATAATCTAGATAGTCTAGTAGTTAAGAATAGTTTAATTCTATTACTAGTTATCAATATAGATATAAATAATAAAGTTTATTCTTTATATTTATATTCTATTAACTAGCCTGGTGGCTTCTCTAGATTATTTTTTATTTTTTATTACTCTTAATTAGGGTTAGGGTTGGTATAAATAATATTAATAATTATTAAATAATTCTTTTAATAATATATATAATTCTAAATTTAATTAAAAATATAAGATTTAAGGATCTAATTATCTTAATATACTTATTTTTATTATAATTTATTAAGATTTAAGTTATAATTTTTGACTAATAATTTTTATTTAAAATCTAGATTTAGATATATATATTTGCTTTTAAGAATCTAAATCTTTTTATATATCTATTAATTTTAATCTTAAATTTAATTATTTTTTTCTCACTTTATAGCTAAAATATAGAAATAATCTAACTTAATATAAATATATAATTAATAATAAAAAATTATAAAAAATAAGGATATAATAATAAAAATATTCCTTAAAGATATTAAATTATAGTTTAATCTTAATTCTAAATTCTTAACTCTAATAAAATAAAATTAAAATAGATTTATTAGAACTAGAATATTATAATTTAAAAGTTATTATTTAAATATATTCTACTTTTATTCTATTAAGATTTAGAGATTTTATATTATAGTATAATTTTTACTTTATTAATATTGATATTAATACTATATTTTTATTTTCTAGTAATTTGGATATAATTTTTAATCTAAAGATTAATACTATTCTTAATCTTAATAAAAGATTAATTATTAAACTAAGCTATTTTATATATCTAATTTAATATATATTATAAATATTCTCCTTATTTAGTAAAAGTAATATTAATATTATACTAGAAATTATTAAGTTTTTCTTAGTCTTTTGCTCTTTTTAAAAAGATTAATTAAATTAATAAAAGAAATTTATAAGGTCTTTTTATATTATATTAAATATTAATAATATTATAAAAATTATAATCTTAAATAATTAAATACTTTCTACTTCTTTTTTAAATATAATTAAAATAACTTCTTAGATATGCTAGTCATAGTTACTCTAATAAGAATTAATAATATAATTTATAGATTAAATACTAATATGATTAATCTAAATTATTTTATTATAATAATTTATAAACTAGAATATAAAGAAAATATTATAGTATATTAGATTTTTAAAATAATCTTAGTTATTTTTACTCTTACTATCTAGATATTATAATAGATGCTTATAAATTGTCAGAGAATCTAAGAAACCTCAGCCAATGAATCAAGAGCCCATGCATGGAAACTAATGCAAGATAGAACAAAGGATTATCTACAATCTTAGGGTTAGAGTATCATACTAGTCAGGGCACAGATATAATAGGAATATCACCAGTCAGACTAAACAGTATGACAGGAAGGATACCAAGCATACCATCTAGTATAATAGGAAGAGTAGAGATAAAATATATAAGAATACTTATTTATTATATACTTAGTTTTCTCTATTATCTTTGATTAACTATAATAACTTGAGTATATATTCTTCTATTAAATAGGATATTTAGTTTATCTTACTCTTTTAAGACTTTACGCTTATACAGCTTTTTGTATATTAGAATATATTAACTTCTTTTGTTAATATAACTATTCTAGTTATACTTTAATAATATTTAATTAAAGTTTCTAATAATTAAAGACTCTTATTATGAAAGAAAAATCTTAATTAGTAATTATTATAATTAGCTAATAGCTAATAGCAATCTTATTAATCTTAAATAGAGGAATAAATAATACTAGTTTAATCTTAGCTTAGATAAAAGAAGTATTTAAAGAAATAGAATAATATATTCTTAAACTTAAAATATAATAAGCTACTAGTCATTTAGTTATTAAGATAAATAAGATTAAATTATTTTTAGAAGAATAAAAAATCTTTAAAATATTCTTAACTTAGTTATATATCTATTTTAATAATAATGCTAGTAGAATTATGATTGAATAAAATAAAATTTTTATAGTATTAAGCTTTTTTATTAAAGAAATAATAAAATAATTTATACTTTATATTATTAACTAAATTAAAGCTATTAATAATAATTAACTTAAATTTAAAACTGCTTTTATATTTAGTAGCTTTATTTATTTTAAAAAAAGCTTTATCAGCTATTTAAAACTATTAATAAAGAACTTAATACAATCTATTAGATTAAAAATATTAAATAATATAGATCTATAAGAGACTATATTTCAAGATTTCTTTAAATATTAGGATATCTTAAATAAAATAATTAAAGACTATAAAATTAGTTCTATAATAATTTAAAAGATAATATAAAAGATTATATTTTACAAATTATATTATAATCTAATATGTTTAAAAAGATAATAAAAGCAGTGTTATAGATTAATATAGCGCTATACATATAATATATAGAATAAGAAAATTATTAGTATTAACTAAAATAGTAAGTTAATATATCCTAAAAAAAAACTAGAGATTAAAATAATAATATTATTATATAAATAAATACTATACTAACTAAAAAAGAAAAAAAAATTAATTAAAAAGAAAATCTATTTTAATTATAAAATATTAGAATATTTTATAAATAAATATTGCAAGCTAAAAAAGAACTTTAAATTAGTTAATTAAAGATTATAATAATAAATTATAGCAGCTATCTATATATATATTCTAGAAGAAAGCAGTACTAATAAATATTTAAAAATTAATAAAGAATTATTAGAATAATATAAGTAAGGAATATAGTAGTAAGCTAAAAAATAAAAAAAATTATAAAAATAAATATAATAAGTATTAGATATATTTATAAATTAAAAAATATTAAAAAAATAATAAATGAAAAAGATTAATATAGATTAAGAAAAAGAAATTATAATAATAATATAATAAAAAATAATAATAAAGATAAAAAATGTTATAAAAAATATTAATAATATAGAAATCTAAATATCTATAGCTATATATAAAAATATTTACTATATACTTTTAAAGAATAAGTATAGCTATAAAATATAAAATTAATTATCTAAAAATAGTTATTCTAAAGGTTGTGAACTAGATAAGAAAGAATTAGAAGATAATAGTAAAAGTATTAACTATAAAGATTTTTTATTAATTAAATTATTTTATACTTAATTAATATTATAAAATAATAATAAAGAGGCAATAAATTAGCTAATTAAATATTAAGATTAAAAAAAATTCTATTTAAATTTTTATAAGAAAATTAAAGAATAATTTATAAAAATAAAATAAAAATAAATTTAATAAAAATATATTAATAAATATAACTATATTTAAAATAAAATATATAATAAAAAAGTTTATAAGAGTAACTATAATTATAATATAATATAAATTACTAAAAAAAAAATAAAAAAATTATAAAATTAGAGAGATAATCTATATAATTATATATTTATAAAAATAATCTATTAGAAAAAATCTTAATATATTTAAAAAAAATATATAAAAAGATATGAGAAGTATTATAAATAGATATATTAAAATTACTTAATATATAAATAAAATAACAAAATCTTAACAACAATTTATAAGAAGATATTTAAATTAAATAAATATTAACTATATAATAGATAATTAAGATATATATTAAATTATATTTATATATATTATCTTAACTTAAAAGAATATATACATAATAAAATATATTAAATAATATATTATAATAATGAATATAAATTCTACTATCTTAGTAAGAAGATTAATTAATAATTTTTAAAAATACTAAATATTACTTTATATATAAAATTTATATATTTTTAAAAAAACTTAAAATATTAGTATATATATAAGAAAAGTAGATATTTAGTATATTTAAATTTATTTAAGTAAGAATATTATATAGTATTCTATTAATTTTATTATAATAAACTTTTTATAAATCTTTTAAAAGAATATATTTAAGTAGTATAAAGTTATATAAATTAATATTAAATAAAGCATCTAATTATAATAATAATTAATTTAAAATATTAAATGATTATTATCTTAATAGAAATCAAAGTAATAAAGCTATAAATATTTTTAGATTTAAAAGCTATTAGAGATTATATAAGCTCTAATATAATAAATAAATTATAACTTAAGTACTATAAAATAAACTAATAAACTAAAATTATTAGAATTAATAGAGAATTAATTATAGAAAAATATAAAAAGAAAATAGAATTAATTCTTATATTATTAAGACTATATATTATAATAATTTTATTTAATATTATAGTAATAACTAGATATGATATAATACTAAGAATATTATAATTATAAGAGTAAAATCTAGTTATTAATTAAATAACTAGAATAATTTTAATTAATAATAGAATTTTATAGACTAAGTTAGAAGAATATAAAAAATTTATAAATTTATAAAAAAGATTAGAAAATAATCTTTTATAAATAGAACTAAAGAGAAATACTAATTTAGATAAATAAAAGATATAAAAGATAATATAATCTATTAAAAAATAGATAAATAAAATATAGTAAGAGTAATTTATAGAAATAAAATAAATATAATTTAATAAGATAATTTAAAAATAATTTAAACTAATAATATAATTAAAACTAAAGAAGATTTATAAATAAGAATTAAAAAAGATACTTATAAAGTTATTTAAAAAATATTATAATTTTATTAAACTATTTATAAAAAAAGAATATTGATTATTAAATTATAAAAAAGAATATAAAATATAAATATTATTAAAATTAGGATTTATACTACTCTTAATTAAGTAATAATATAAATTATAAGATTAATTAAAACTAGAAAATAAATTTATTAAAAAATTTCTAGCTATAAAATATATATATAAAGGATAAGGACTAGTCTTAAATAAATTAATATTTATATTAAAAAAGGATAGAATAGAATAGCTAGTTATTAATTATTAAATATTAAATAATAAAATAATTAATAATGCAAATAAAGTACTATATTAGAAATAGAAAAGAGATCTATTATAAGAAATAAAAATTATAATAATTTTTAATATTTAATAAAATTATTATAATCTTAAGACTATTAAAGAAAATATTTAAAAAATAGTATTTCTTATAAATATAGGATTATTTAAATAAATAATTATATTAATAGATTTAAAATAACTTTCTATAGAATTTGTAAGATTTATAATATATATATTAATTAAATTTCTTAATAAGTTTATTATAATATATTTTAATAATATTATTATTTACTTAAAAAATATTAAAGAATATAATAATTATATATAAATAGTAATAATTAAGCTAATAAAAGTAGAATTAATTCTTAAGATTAAAAAATATAAATTTAATATAATTATAATTAACTATTTAAGAATAATTTATATACTAGAAGAATTAAAGATTTAATTAAAAAAAATAAATATAATATTAAATTAATTAATATTAATATATATTAAAAATATTTAAAGATTTTTAAAAATAAGTAGATATATTAAATAATATCTTTAAAATTACTTTAAAATTATTTAATCTATAACTAAATTATTTAAAAAAAATCTTAAATTCAAATAGATAAAGGAAAGAGAAAAATTATTTAATAATATTAAAAAATTAATTAAAAAAGTATTAATATTTATATTATATAATCTAGATAGATAAAATTTAATATAATTAAATATATTAAAATATATATTAGAAATTATTTTTAAGTAATTAAATAATAAAGAAAAATAAAGATTTATTATTTTCTTTTTAAGAAAATTTATTATAGTAAAAAAAAATTATAATATTTATAATAAAGAATTATTTATAATAGTTAAAGTATTTAAGCAATAGAGATACTATTTATAAAAAAATAATTATAAAAAATAATTATTATAATCTTAAATACTTTATAATAATAAAGGAATTAGTTAGATAATAAATATAATAAATTAAATACTTATTAAAGTTTAAGTTTTAGATTAAATATATTAAGAGAAAAGAAAATATTATTATAAATATTTTTAATAGAAGATTAGATTATATTATAAGTTTTAAATAGTTAAAAACTAATATTTTAAAAAAAAATAAGAATAATATATAATATAATATTAAAATAATATTTACTATTATAATTATTATTACTAACTTAAAATTTTATTAATAAATAATAAATACTATTAGTAAAAATAAGATATTTATAATAATATTAAAAAATAAAAAAGCAATACTATAGAGAGAATTAATTATATAAAATAAATCTATATTTATTCTAAAAATAATAATTATAGAAATTATTAAAATATATTATAATCTACCACTACAAGGATATTAAAGAATTAATAAAACTATAGAAAAAATATAATAATAATATTATTTTCTAAATATAAGAAAATAAATTATAGAATATATTAGCTAATATAATAACTATAATAGAAATAAGCTAATTAATTATTAATTTTATAAAAAAATATAATTATTAGAAATATTAAATAAGTTATAAGAATATATTATAATTAACTTTATATAAGAATTATTAAAATTAAAAGATTTAATTACTAGAATTTAATACACTAATACAATTATTATTATTAATAGATTAATAAAATATATTATTATATAACTAACATTGAAGGACTTAATAATAAAATAATATATAATATTTATATTATAAAAAATATTTAGTTAGACTAGATTATCAATTAAAATTATTTTAGATTAAGATAAACTATTTAAATTAAAATATTAATAGATAATTACTAAAGTATATAAAATTAAATATAAATTATTAATTATAAATTACTAATAAATAGATAGACTAATTAAAAAAATAATATAATTTATTAAATAATATTTATAATACTATTTAGATTAGAACTAAGATAATTAAATAAAAATACTATTATTAATATAATTTATATTAAATAATATAAAAAGTATTTTAATAGAAAAAGTACTGCATTTTATTAATTTAAAAAGATATCTATAAATATTATAAACTTTTATATTAATAGATAGAAGCTCTAATAAAGTAATATTATAAATAATATATATATAATAAATATATATTACAATATTTAAAAATATTTAATAAGTAAAATAAAAAATGAAGTAATATTATAATATAAAATATAAAAATATATTAATCTTATAAAAAAAAGAAAGAGTTTATCTTCTATAATAAATACTAAAATTAAAAAATTTTAATATAAAAATAAAATGATTAAGTAATAAATTTAATATAGTTAAGTATAGACTATTTAAAATTATAAAAAAATTTAAAAATAATAATTATTAACTTTAGCTATTAATAAGAATATATATATATCTAATATTTTATATATTGCTATTAAAACTAATAAAAAATTTAGAAAATAAAAATAATAAAATAAATAATAAAAAATATAAAATAAAAAAAATTTTAAATTATAAATAAGAAAATAGTTAGATCTATTATTTAATTAAATAAAAAAAATACTTACTAGAAAATAATTTATAAAAATCTATTATAAATTTAAATTACTATAATAAGATTTAGAAGTATTGAGTAATAATTAGTTTAAAATAGAAAAAAAGTAAGTTAAAAAAAATTATTTAAAATTAGACTATTAGAATTACTAAAATTAAATATTAATATAATTAACTTTTATTTTTTATATATTATTTCTTATTTTATTTATTTCTTTATTACTTTTCTTTCTTTCTTTTTCTTTAATTTTTCTAACTTCTTAATATTCTTTATATTCATTTAAAGAAATTGCCTAGCACACTTTCAAAAAAGTTTCTTTTATTTTTATAAATAAGAAAGTTTAATTATTATTCTAGCTATCTTTTTATAAGTCTTCTCTTTATTAGTATCTAATTAATTTTGCGCTAAAATCAGACACTTTTACAATATTTTAGAATTATTTATATTAATATAATAACAGTTGCCTACACAAATATAATTACTGTAATAAGTCAAACCTTTAGCTTTAATACAAGCATAATCTAAACAATAATAGTAATTGTAAGAAAGAAGAAGGATTATTCTAAATTTTTTAATTTTATTTATAAGACTGATAATTTTAGCTGTCTTATTTCGCTTTAAAGATATAGTTAGTTTATTACTATAATATAAGCATTTTAAAAAGATAAAAATACCTATATTATAGATAGGAGATATAGATTATTTATTAAGCTGTTAAGTCACTAGCCTTCAGAGAAGAAAATTATTAGAAAATCTAAAAAACCTTAACCAATAAATTAAGAGCCTATATACAAAAATTAATATAAGATAGAATAAAAGATTATCTATAATCTTAGAGTTAAGATATCATACTAGTCAAGGCACAGATATAATAAGAATATTACTAGTTAGATTAGATAATATAATAAAAAGAATACTAAGCATATTATTTAGTATAATAGAAAGAGTAAAGATAAAATATATAAGGACATTTATTTATTATATATTTAGTTTTCTCTATTATTTTTGATTAATTATAATAACTTAAATATATATTCTTCTATTAAATAGGATATTTAGTTTATCTTACTCTCTTAAGATTTTACGCTCATATAGCCTTTTATATATCAGAATATATTAACTTCTTCCATTAATATAACTATCCTAGTTATACTCTGACGGTGTTCGACCGAAGTTTCCGACAATAAATATAGAATATATATAGATTTTTTTTAAATTATTAAAGATAGCATATAAGCTTAAAAGTAATTATTTTAAAATTAATAGATAGAAGATTTAATTCTAAAGATAATATATACTTACTTATTTTATAAAAGAATAGATAGAAAGTATAATAATAAAATATAAAATAGCTTAATTTATAAAAAAATTATAAAGATAGAATATAATATATAAAATAATTATTTATTATTTTTTAAGATTCTCTCTAAATTGTTATTATATATATAAATAATTTATATGCGTTTTGGATACTAACTTATAAAAGTTCTATAAAACTCCTATAAAACTCTTATAAAACTTCTATAAGACTTCTATAAGACTTATTTATATTAATTAATTAATAAAATATATTATATAAATAAATAGATTATAATAATAAATTTTCTCTCTAAATCTTGACACTTAATTAAGTTAATAAAAGTAAAATTAAAAAGTTATAATTTTTTATTTTTAAAGTAAATAATATTTTTAAATAATACTAATTTAAAACTTTAAATTTATAATATTTTAATTTTTTTTATTTTTAAATATTAATCTCTCCTTCTTTCTTAAAAGTAATATTCTAGATGATTTTATATTATATTCTACTATAATACTAGATATTTCTATTATATAAGATTAATTACTAGTTTTTTTTATATTTATAATTAATATAGATTATTCTATCTCTAATTTATTATAATTTATTAGACCTAATAGAAGAAAATATTAGATTTTTTATTTAAAAATAAATAAAGATAATTTTATTAATTAATAGATAAAAATATAGTTCTTAAAATACTATTTAAATAAAAAAATTAATTAGGCTATAAAAAAATAATTAAAATACTAAAATAAATTTAATTAGATAATTTATTATCTAATTAAAGAGCTCTAAATTATATATATATAATATAGAATAATATTTTTTCATTTATAAAAAACATTAAATAGAATAAATTCTATAAAATGACATTTAAATATAAAAAAATATTAAAAAGTAATATATAATACTATATAGTAATAAAATATCTAAGAATCTCTTTAATTTATAATAAATAATCTAACTTTTATTTTATTTTATAATACTAATTTATACTATATATATAGACTTATTAACTAATTAAAATAATAATTAAATTTAATAATAAAGATTAGGCTTAAACTTAAATTAAATTTATTATAAACTTTTATTTTCTATTTTAATTTCTTACTTATAAAGATTTTATAAATCTAATTTAATATGCTTATTAATTTTTTATTATACTATCTTTTTTTTTATTAATTATTACTCAGTGTCAGCTTAGATTTTAAATTAAAAAAAAATAAGTAGAAATTCTATTTATACTTCTATTTAGTGTAAAAATCTTAATAGTATTTAATTATTAGATTTTATCTTTTTAATAAGTATTTATAGCAATCACTAGATATTTTATTAATAAGAATTAGTAATATTATAAGATTCTTTTAGGCTTTAAATCTCTTTATAATTAGTATACTAGTATAAATCTTAGCGCAGTTTTAATAGAGACATTTTAATAATATAATTTAGTTAATTATATACTAGTATTAATATATAATAATATTAATAATAATAAAATCCTATTATAAGCATTTAATAATATAGTAAATCTATTAAATAGGCTTTATCTTATATATATATTTTATTTAATCTATATTATTTAATTAAATCTTAAGAACTTATTATACCTTATAAAAATTAATCTAAAAAATGATAACTCTGATTAAGCCTAGTCTAAGAAAAAAATAGAGCAATTATAATAGATTTAAAGAGAAAAAGATATTAATTATATATTTATAAAAGTAAATAAAGATTATTCTATAGCTTTTATAATTTTATCTAATATAATATTTAGATATATAGTTTAGCTATTTTTATTAATACTAATTCTTAAAGGCGTATAGTATTTCTTAATTTTTAAAATAAAAAATCTAAACTAATATTAATATAAAATATAAAAACATAATAGAATTTAATATTTTTAATATTATATTATATAAAATATCTTCAAACAAGCTTTGATAGATATTATATTAAGTATAATTATATATAATTTTAATTTAATATAGAAGAGTAGTATTAGATTAACTATTTAATCTATATTATATATTTTTTTTATTAATAAATAATAGCACTTTTAAAGATTAAAAATATAATAGTTTATAATATCTTTTAAGTATATAATAATTTTTTTAATCACTTTAAGAGCTTAATATATTAACTTTAATAAAAGTGAGTATTTTAAAAATAAAAAATACTAAGTATATTTAATACTAATATAAATAAATTAAAGCTTTATTATAATAATACTTAAAGAATTTATAGTAAATTTTATATAATTAAAATAATCCTTACTTTATAATATAAATTACAATTTTTTTTAACATCTAAATAGACAAATAATAATTTTAAATAATATTAAATATATTATAATTTTCTTAAAGAATATCTAGAGTATTATTCTAAAAATCAACTATAATCATAAGTCTCTATAATAAATATATTATTAGATTCAAGAGTTAATAAAATTAAATTATTATTTAATTATAAATTATACTAAATAATATAGACACTAGTAAAAGCTATTATAAATAAGCTTTAAGATTATCTTAATAATAATAAATCTTCTATTTAATATCTTTTTAAATATATATTAATATCTATTATTTAAAGATTATAAAAAAGAAACTATATAACTTTTAAAAAAATATAGAAAATAAATATTCTATATTTATTAAAATTGTTTAGAATATTTTCTTAATCCTTATTATAGATATAGGAGTTAAATAACTCTTTAATTCTACTTAAAATATCTATTATTATTAATAAGAATCCTTAAACTTAATAATAATTTAGGATCTAATAATGTTCTATTATATTTCTAAGTTTAATATTAAAGTAAAGAATAATATAGAAGATAATAATCTTTCTTTAAATAATTAATAACAAAAAGAGAAGATCTAAGAGGTAGAATTTTATAATATTATATCTAATTTTATTAATGATTATAAAAAAAGTAATTATAAAAAAAGTAATAGTAAGGAAAATAATAATTAAAATAAAATAAATAAAATAGTAGAAAAAATTATAATAAATTTTAAATTAATTATAATAAATTATATTTTAAAATAATTAAGTGAATGTGCACTTAGAAAAAGAAAAAGATTAGAGAAATAAAATAATAATAAAATATTTTTAAATACTTATTATAAAGTTCTCTAAAGGATATAGATATAATTAGAGAGAAAAAATAATAGCTTTAACTATTATTAATTAGTTATAGTTTATAATATATAATAATATAATGATGCTATATTTATATTATTATAGATTAATTATATACTATAATAGTATAAAGTTAATACTTAAAAATACAAACTAGTTCTATATAAATTATAAAGATAGTAAACTCTATTATATTTATATTATTTACAGTTCTATAAATAGTCCTATAGAAATCAGTCCCATAGACACAACCCCTCTACCTGTCCATAGACAGGCATGTTAGTCCCAAATCCCATCCATAGGCGCCTATAGACAAGTCCCATGGACCAGTCCCATGGGACTTGCAGAGGTCTAAGCCCTAGTAACAGTTATATTAGGAACCACTTTTCTAGTAATACTGTATTAGGAAAGGAGCCTTATATAAAGAGTGTATAAAGAGGCTCTTAGTAAGGTAGATTTTAGCTTCTTCTTTCTTTCCTTCTCCATGCTTGATATTGCCTGTAGACCCAGTGCACCTAGTTAGCAAGATAGCCTTAATATCAGGTTTTTGACCATCGTCACATGTTTTAGAAATTATATTTAAATAAATAAAAGATAATAGTATTATATAAATTATTATTTTTTATTTAAAGAAATTTATTATTATAGAAAGAAACTATAATATATATAATAAAAAACTACTTATGATAATTAAAATATTTAAATAATAAAAATACTATTTATAAAAAGTTAAAAAAAAATAATTATAAGAAGTAATTATTATAATCTTAAATACTTTATAATAATAAAGAAATTAATTAAATAATAAATTTAATAAATAGAATATCTATTAAAATTTAAATTCAGAATTAAATATATTGTTACGGGCTGACCCCGATATAGAGTTCTCGAACTACGCTCACCGCTTTGTTCTTGAGCTTCACTGTTGGTTCGGGTTCGCCACGTGCAGAGATTTCATCTTATATATATGATAAAGTCCTTCGCACGCTTTAATTAGCTGTAGAAGTGAAGATATAAATCTAAATATATATATAAAATCTCTATTTAGTATACTATAAATAGTTATATATTTTCTTTTCTTTCTTTATTAAATTCTTTCTATATATATAGCTTTTATTAGCTTATATTACTAATTTTAAACTATTATATTAGAATTTAATCTTTTTCTTATGAATTGTATTAATAAAATGAGAAAATTAAGGATTAGAATAAAAAATAAATTATTAAGAATTATACTATAGAAGAAATTTATCTTTAAAAGATTTTTTTTTTTAAATTATACTACTAGATACATAAAAGTTTATTATTATAACTAAAAATCAAGAAATTAGCATATCTATATCTATTATTAACTAAATACTTAATATTATAACGTCTAAGATAATTATTAGTAATATAATAATTATTCTTTAAATTTTTTATAATTAAAATTAGACCTATAAGCAGTAACTAATAACTAAATTTAAAATGTAAATATAAGCTTAGAATAAAATAATTTATACTTTTATAAATATTAATAGAATAAATAGCACCAGTAATAACCTTATTATAAAATTTAAAAAAATTATAATATAATTTTTTAATAATATATTTATATTATACTCTTAATTTAAGAGCAGGCTTAAAATAAAATTTTATATAGAATTTTACTACTTTATAAATAAAAAAGAAAAATTATAATATATAATAAATCTTCTTTAGAAATAAGCTATAATAATAATAATATTATAAATATAAATAATAATTAATACTAATAACTTTATTCTTAATATATTCTTTAAGTAAATAAGGCTTTAATTCTATAATAAAGACTATTAATATAAAGCTATTAATAAATTGATATTATTAATATAAAATTTAATCTTCTTTAACTACTATTATACTAAATTCTATTAACTTCTATATAAGAGTAGTAATAATCTTATCTAGAATAATAATCATAAGATTTTATATTTTTAATTTAGAATAAATTCTAAGCTCTAATAAGCTACTCTCTTTATTATTATTTTTAATTTTAAAAATTATATTTAATAAATAAAAATTATTATTATAAAAATAGAGGTTTTATAGTATTATATTAACTATTAATAATTTTAAAATAATAGTAGTAGTAGCTTTAAATCTACTATATCTACTTCTTATAATATTATAGACTAAGAATCTATAGTTATTATTATTATTAATCAAGCTTAAAGTCTATATGCAACACAACAGATTATAATAAACTCAGATATAGCTATAACTAGGCTTTTAAAGCCTCTAAAGGCCTTAGGGGCTTAGTCTCTAACAATCTTAAATATAATATAATTTCTAGCTCTTATCTTATCTCTATCTAGCGCACTTATTAAAGGCCTTTAAGCCTGCTTATAAATTACTACATTTATAAGAATCTTTTATAGTTTTAAATATTAAAGTACCCTTTACAACTTTTAGTTATATATATTAGATATTATTATATAAATATCTATCTCTCTATTTATTCTTTAATATTTTCTAATTTTTTAAAGCTTTCTATTTCTAATAGTCTTCTAGCTTAATCTCTTTAGTAACTTATTTTTTATCTTTAAATAGATTTACACCATTTATAAATTAGAATAGTATTTTAATAGTCTTAAGCTTATTAAAAAGATATATTTTTAATTTATTCTTAGTTATTATAAATAAGAGAATCTTTACTTTTTATAAACTTTTATATAATTTTTTTAGGCTCTATAATGATTTTAATACTTAAAAAAAATATAAAAAATTATTTTTTATAATTCTCTATAGATTTTATACTCTAAAGAGTCGTAGGTCTTAATCTAATAAAAGTAGATATTTATTAATATATATCTAGTTTTTAACTAGTAATAATAGCTTACTAAACACTTTAATACTTTTATAGCTATCTTATTTAGTTTCTAATCTTTAGATATTTTATAAATCCTTTCTTATTAATAGACTCCTTATATGGTATTCTTATAGATTTAATTTTTTATTGCTTTTTTTCTTATCTTTATATAAGCACGCTTAATATATATTAATAATAAACTCTTAAAGCTAAGCCTAATAAATCTATTAATTACTTATTTTATAGTTTAGTTAGCTTATTTATTCTTTTTTATACTATTATGTCCTAGCATCCATTATATTATTATTAAATATTTATTAAGGGTAAGCCTAGAAGCTACTTTATATATTTTAAATATTAAAAACTACCTAATACCTAGAATTATTAATTTAAAATAACTAATAGCATTTTAGATATTTAGAAGAATAAAAATTAGTTTTTTTAAATTTCTTTTTAATACTTACTCTAGTGTCAAAATCACTTCTATAAGTTTAATATTAAAAATCTTATATTTTATATTTATAAATATTTCTAAGTACTTTTATAATATCTCTAATATTATTTATAGTGCTACTCTAGCTCTAATATATTTATTCTTTTATTTAGAGCTATTTAACTAAAATATAATTTTTAGATATTATTTTATTATTTTTTTTAGTATTTTCTTATTATCTAACAACTAAATAATCTCTAAAAAAGATTTTAATACTTTTTATAATGTTCTTTTAATCCTTTCTAATAGATTCTTAATTAAATATTGAGCTAGATACCTAGCTAGTTTTTAGTTTATTTTTTTAAAAGATCTATTTACTAACTTAGTCTATTCTTAATTATTTAAGGACTGTTTTTTAGACTAGATATAGATATTTTTATATTTTAAAATTATTAAAAATAGTTATATTATAAAATAATTATCTAGTAATATTAATAATTTTATTATATACTTAATTTTTTTAATATTTAATAGAATATTAACTAGCTTTAGAGTTATTTTATAAATTAAAATATCTATTAAGGTCTTTAAAAGTATGCCTATAATAACTCTTATCTAGCTATTAATTAGATATTATAAGCTCTAAGTCTATATTTTTTAATTTTATTATTATAGTTTTAAGCTTTATAAGATTTATATTTATATTATAGTCTTTTTTAGTCTTTATACTAGCTCTAAGATTAGACTATTAATTTTATTAAATATATAAAATTTTATCTTAATACTCTAAGCCTTTTAAAAGTATATAATATAGTAGTTTTATAATAATAATTATTTATTTAGAACTATACTTAATTAATATATTATTTTAGACTTAATTATAGTATTTATATCTTTTACTATAATCTTTATTCTTTTAATCTTATATTTATAGTATCTCTATTATTATCTTATAAAGAAAACTATTTCTATCTTATTTAGATTAAATTAAATACTATTCTCTATCTCTTACTTAATTGCTACTATAGTAATATATCATAAAATCTTATAAGCCTTAATCACTAAGCTAGCTCTTATAATAAGTCCTTAGTTATTTACAAAGAATAGCTCTTATATATTTAGAATAGCAGCCTTAATAGCAGCTATTAATAATTAAATATATAATATAAAAAGGACTAGTAATACTAGTAAATCTTAAAATAAGTCTAAACTTATAGAAATTTTATTATTTATATAGCTATTAATAACTAGTAGAGCACGCCTATTAAATAAAAAAAAATAACTTAATATATTAGATCTTTATTTATTTTTATATTTTAAAGACTCTCTATAAACTTATATCTAATAATATAATTAAATATTTTTTTAATATCTATAAATAAATATACTTTAAGCTTGCTTTTACTCTAAGTTTATTTAATCTTATTTATAAAATATATTATTATATTTATTATACTATACTATTAATACTCTCTAAATTAATTTTTATAGAATAGTCTTTAAGCTTTTATAAAATCTATAACTAGATCTATTATAAGCTTCTTTACTATTTTACTTAAATATTTTAATAGACTAATAACTCTATAGATTTTAGTTATTATATAAAAATCCTTTTTAAACTTCTAAAAAGGATTCTTTTAGCACTTTTCTATATAATAAAGTATATTTCTAGCTTAAAATACTATTTTATTAGAGCTATAATATAGACTTAATCTAGATATTAAAAAAACTAGATAATTTTAAAATTAAATTTATTAATTTTTAATATCTTCTCTATTTTTTAACTAAATAGAGTCTTACTTATTATTTCTTTTATAATAAGTATATAGATTATATTTAATTAAATATCTAGTCTCTAAAGATCTTTTTTAAAGCCTTACTTTAATACTTAAAGAAAAGCTTAAACTCTAAAAATTATCTTCTTTTTTTAAATATAATTATTATTATCTTTTTAGATTCTAAGTTAATTAGGGCTAGTATAATATTACTAAAAATTAATTTAATATAGTATAAAGTTATTTAATATTTTTTTACTTAAGTAGTAAGCTTTTATTTATTTTTTATAAAAAAATCTTCTAATATTCTCTTTTAGTTTTTTTTATAATAATATAATAAGTCTTTTAAGCTTTTTAATAATTATTATTATTAATCTTGCCTGCTTAGTAAGCTTTATAAACTTTAAAGTAAATTTTTTAAACTTTTATTATTTAAAAGCTCTATTAGTATTTAGAATATATATAGAGCTTAATTAGCTTAATATATTTATTAAGTATATTTATAAAAACTTTTTTAGCTACTCTATCTCTCTCTTTATATTTTTTAAAACATAATTATCTATTAGATATAATTAAATACTACTAAACTTTTTCTAAATATATTTTATTATATTTAAGGCCTCTTTATTCTTTAATAAAAGGTTTATTTATTACTCTATAATTACTACTTTTTCTAAAGTATCTTTCTTAGATAGAGACTTCTATAAAGCTTATATTATAATATAATCTAATATTATAAGATTTTTTTTTATTTTCTAGCTTTTTAAAAGGTTCCGTGCTTAATTATTAATTATAAAATTAATAATTAATATATTAAATATCTTCTTTCCTTTAATATTATTTCTAGAGCTACTTATCTTTTAGAGCTTTATAAATATATCTAGATTATTATTAATAAATAGATTATACTTATTAATAAATCTTTTTAAAGACTTAATATTTTCTCTTCTCTCACTTAAACTATTCTATTTAGGGTTATAAATATTAAAATCTCTAAAAATTAGATATTATTCTCTAAAAATAGAGTTCTAATTAATATTAGTAAGAATTCTTTAATTATATTGGGTTACTTTTATATATATATAAAAAAGCTCTAGTATATTATTATAATAATTTATTACTTTAATATATTTATTATGCTCTACTATATCTACTATTATAAAATAGAAATAGTTTAAAAGATTTATTTAAATTTTAATAATTATCTTATTTACTATATTCTTTCTTATTATTATTATATAAACATGCTTCTAGAGACTTTTTAATTAATAAAATATAAAATCTAGATAATTAATCTTATCTTTATTATCTAAAGATTTTTAAAAATATATTATTTTAGCTTTTACTTTTAGAGCTACTTCTAGTATTATATATATAATAATATTAATATATGTATAGTTATATTATAGCACTAACATAATCTCTAATCTATATATAGATTAATATTATTTACTTTTTCTATACTAGATATTTCTATATTTAGAGATTTCAAGAGCTCTAAGCACTATAAAGAGTCTAAAAAAATTATTTTAAAAAACTAAAATACTAGTAAATAATACTATAAGATCTAGTCTCTTATTTATTAAATAATACATTTTCTTATCTACTTAATTTTAAGATATTTAGTAGATATAGCTTTATAAGAGTTACTATAGTTAATATATTTAATTTAATTATATTAATAAGACTTACCTAGTCTAGTATTATAATCTATAATATTATAATAATAATTTAGAGTTTTATAATTTTTAGCATAGATAGAGTATCTAGAGAATTAATTCTTATATTCTAAATAATTAAAATACTCTATCTTATAATAATATATATAAATACTATTAGAATTAGTATTCTAATAGATCTTTATAATATAAAAATAGCTACTAAAATATATCTATCTTTTAAATATTTTCTAGATTTTATTCTTAAAGTCTATTATTATTATTATAATAGTGAATAGATATTTTCTAGCTTTTATACTTTTAAGGCTCTTAAACTAGATAGAATTCTATTTAAGTCTAAAAAATATCTTTATCTTAATTTTTTTTAGACTAGCTTTAAGCCTTAGCTGCTATTTATATAATATCTTATAAAGATTCTATAGACTTTAATATACTATTACTATTTATTAATTTTTATTAAAATAACTGCCACGTCTATCTTTTATATAATAATAATAAATATATTATTATAAATAGATATTACTAGACCGCTAAGGGCCTCTTTCTTAAGAAATATTATGAAATACTTTAAAACTATATATTTTATATTAATTATTTACATAAAATCTAGTATTTTTATATTTATTAGGATTTAGTTAAGTGCTAACTAGATCTCTTAAATATTATATCTTTATATTATAGCTAGCTTTTAATATTTAAAGATTAGGTATTATTTCTCCTTGCTCTAGATATTTATAGGCCTTATTAATGTCTATATAAATTTATTAAATGTTATAGATATTATCTTTTATTTTCTATATATTACTATTTTTTATTCTCTAATATTAGTTTAAAAGCTCTTAGCAGTGACTAATATCTAATTTTTAAAAGTGCGCATTTAGAGTAGAGGTAAGGATTTAAAAATTATAAAACTTCTTAAAAGTTTAGTAATTAGAGTTATTATTAAAGATTTAATAGTTAATACTATTTATAAATATTCTTTAATTAGAATTATTTTATAGATAACTTCTAGTGCTAGTAATATTTAGTTTTATTAATTTCTTATAATCTAATATTAGGATGGGCTTTAATATTTAATTAAACTAGATATTAGAGTCTTAGTAATAAAAGTTTACCCTCTTTAAATAGATATTAATCTATTTTTAAGAATAAGTTTTAGCATTAGACTATTTATTCTAATATTATATATTAGTAAAGTATTAAGTATAAGATTTTTAGTAGATTATAACGCTCTTATAGTCTTCTTTAGATAATTAATTCTTATAATATAATCTTATACTAGACTTATATAAGTCTTAAGTATTTTCTTATTTTTTACTAGTTAAATCTTAATAAGAGTAATAACCCTTATAATATAATCTTAAATAAAGTCTAAGATTATTATAAAGATATCTATCTCTTTAAAGTTTTATTATATATATTTCTAGCAGTTACTCCTTATAAAATTAAGATTAGTAATTTTATTAGAGCTATTCTCTAATCTTTATATAGTTTTAATAAGTCTTAAGACTAGGCTTTTTTTAAGCTTTGCTCTAATATTAATAGAGCTTATCTAGACTTATAATATATTTTAAAAGCTTTTTTCTATTTATTAGTCTAATCTCACTAATTAATTTTAGCTATTACTTAGCTCTAAAAACTGTAGCAGCGTTCCTAAAGCTTGATTATCCTATATTTAGGATAGATAGCCACTAATAATAATCTCCATTCTAGTCCCCATTGATTTAGGGACTCTAGGGCCTTTTGGGGGTCCCTGAGATATTTCTATAGGGGTTTTTTGGTGCTGAGAAGCCTATAAGGCCCTTTAAAACGTGTAAAAATCTCTGTTTTTCAAAAAGTGCCGAAACTCGTGTTCTGGCCGGTAAAAATCTATAGTTAATAATATCTCTAATTATTACTACACTAAATAAATTACTAATAAAGTATTTTTATAATATAATAATAATAATATTTTCTAACTCTATATTTTCTTTTCTAAGAAGAATTCACTTATAAAATATAATTATAAAATCTATAATAAGAAGCTATTTATAATTATATATTATCTTCAAAAATAGAAGTATATATTAATAGAATATAAAAAAGAGTTTAAAATTTATATTAATTATTAAAATTTTTAATATTTTAATTAATAGTAGAAGCTTATTAAATATTAAATAAAATAATTTAATATATTTAATAGATATTAATTTATATTAAAATATATTTTTAGAAAATTTAATATATAAGCTAATATCCTCTTTTAAAAAAAACAAGATATATTAAAGAATATAAATAATAAAAGATTTAAATATTATAAAATTATTCTTCTTTTTAATTTATTCTTATTATTAAAAAAGAAGCTAAATCAAGCTTAATATAAAAAAAAATTATATCTATATTAATTAATAATTATAATTCTAAACTCTCTATTAAAAAAAGATTATAGATTACTACTTAAATAGATATTTTCTATAAGGCTATATAATAGATAATTTATAATAATAAACTAAAATTCTCCTGCAAGTTAAAATAAAAGATTAATATTTTTAAATATAATATTAATAATAATAGTTTTATATAATTCTATAATAAAATATAGATTTTTAATTATAAACTATACTATATTTAGATTATAAAAAAAGCTTATAACTTTATTACCATTAGATATCTAGAAAAGAATATTATATATAGAATAATTATATATATATATTACTAGTCTAATATAACTAGTAATATTAGTTATTATATAAAATACTATAAAGCTTATAAAAATAGTTATATATAAAGAGAAAAATAATAAAATCTTTTTAAATCTTTTTTTATACTAAAGTATATATAGTCTAAAATTTTAATAAATTTTATTATAAGCCTTTCTAAATTAATAGATTATATAAATATACTAATAATTATTAATTAATTATTAAAGAGTATTATTTTTATTTTAATAAAGATTATTACTATAGAAGCTATTATTAATATTTTTATATAATTTTATTTTCTATACTATAGCTTATTAAAAACCATTATTTTAGACTAAAATAAGTAGTTTATTAATTATATATAGAAAAGAATCTATACTATATTAAAAATTAAAAAATAACTATTAATAGCTTAATATCTTAAAATAGATAGTAGCATTAAATATATAAATTAAAAAATTAAATTCTATTTCTAAATATTCTATAATTAAAATTAAATAAATTAATATTTATTATACCTATTAGCTTAACTAATTTATAATATCTAAATCTTATTAATAATAAAGATAATATTTTACTTTATAATATATAACTATAATTTTAAACTATAAAATATCTTTAAAGTAATTTAATCTATAACTAACTCTTAGACACTAATATAAAAGATTAATAATATTTTAAGTAAAATGTGACAGCCAACCGCACAGCAAGACACGTGGGAGCCACCAAGCACGTGGCACATCGCCGGCGTGGTCCCAGAAAGGACTGATGACGGAAGAATACCTCAAGATAAGGCTATAGCCCTAAGTAGCAGCTATATTAGAAACTATCTTCTTAGTGGTATTATATTAAGAAAGAGGCCTTATATAAAAAGTATATAAAAAGGCTCTTAATAAGATAGATTTTAGCTTTTTTCTTCTTTCTTTTTTTATACTTGATATTGCCTGTAGACCTAGTATATCTAGTTAGTAAGATAGCCTTAATATTAGATTTTAACTATTATTATATAATATTAAATATTCTTATCTTTTTCTTTATCTCTTATATATTAGTATAGTAAATCTTTTCAATATCTACCTTTAATTAAGAGATCTCTTCTTTTCTTTTCTTTCTATTCTAATATATTTATATAGTAGACTACTCTAGTATTATATTTAAATTAAAAATTATTTCTTTTTATTCTTTTTTCTTTTTCTTTCTAATTTTTATTAAAGCAATGGTAAAGGAACTAGATTAGAATAATATTAGAAAGGTATTAGATATAAATATATTAAAAAGCTCTAAATAGAAGTATATAAAACAATAAGCCACTCTAGAGTTTAATAAAGCTTTAGAAAAGGAGTTTAGTTTAGTTATAATTTAGGGAGATAGCTCTCTAAGTTTTTTTATATTTTAAAAGCTCTATAAGGATCATTCTAAGAAGTTTTTTAAATATATATATTACTAAATTAAAAATCTTTAGTAAGCAGCCTTTAAGGCCTAAAAATATATCTATAATAGTAGATTTATAGATAATAATAATAAAAAGATCTTATTATTATAAAAACAGATTAATTATTTTAAATAATAGATAAAGAATTAATAGAATACTATATAAGAGCTTATAATTAAGTATAATAATATATAAGCCTATATATAAAAATTAGCTTAATAAAGCTCTAGCTTAATACTCTTAATTAGTTAAAAAAAAATCAATTAAGCTTTCTAATAGAAAAAGATTTAGTAATAGTAAAAACCTAAAATTTGCTTTTTAGCTTATTAATATTAAAAATAAATTAGAGTTTAATACTAATTATTATCTAACTCCTTTAGCCCGCATATAGTATATAAAAAGTATATATAAAAAAGAAATAATAGACCACTTAATGCCTTATTTCTAAAAAGACTTATTAGAATAGTATTAAGATATAAATAATATTATTAAACACTTTAAAATAATCTATTATAATATAAATAAAGTTTCTAAAACTAAGCAAAAACTATATTAGCTATTTATAAATAATATAAAATTCTAAGATTTTTTATTAAGATTTATATTTAAAGTCTAAAAGTCAGAACTTACTATATCTTTATAAAAGAATAAGTTATATAAATATCTATATCTTAAGATGTAGAAAGCTTTACTTAAAGAAAATTATAATATTAATATATTTTATTAAGAGTTTGTCTAAAAATACTATTAAATTATAAATTAACTTAAAGTTATTATTAAAAACGAAAAACATACCTTAAAGAACTATAGTAATAAAGAAAATAACTATAATAATACTAAAAAAAATATTAAGAAGAATAAAAATAGTATTAAAATAAATAGATCAAAGGATAGCAAAGATAAAGCTAAGATTCTATAAACAGAGAAGAAATAATTTATAATAGAAGATAAATATTTTAAGTATAAAATACTTAGATATATAGTAAATTAATATTTATTTAATAAAAAAGACACTCCAGATCTTAAAGCTTTAGAAATAATAAAGAGAATGATTAAGAAGAGTAATAATAATAATATAAATTTAAAAAATAATAATATTTAAGAGAAGACTTCTTCTTAGGCAAGATCTATACTACTGATACCTTAAATCTTTTATAATTAATTAGAAGTAATAAAAATAGTTTAATTATATTTATATAACTAGCTAGAAATAGATTATTAGTTTATCTTAAAGTATTAATAGATATAGAAGCAAATAAATTTACTTTTTTAAATATTTTTCTTATTAAGAAGCTTGCACGACATCTTCATTATTATATTAAATTCTTAAAGCAACTATTCTAGATAAAAGAATTTAATAGCAAGATTAAAAAGGCAGTCACGTATATTATAAAGTTAATATTAGTAGTAGATAAATATATTATATATAATCTATTATTTCTTATTATATAACTAGATAAGCATGATATAATTTTTAAAAAATATAATTAGCTAAGTATAAAATACTAATTAACTATATTTATTAAAAACTACTCTAGCTAGAGAAAATCTTTTTAAAAAAAAAATATAAGTAAAGCAATTTATATTATTATTAAAAAAGTTACTACTATAAGACTATAAGATAAAGCTTTAATATTAAAAAAATATAAATTACTAAGACTAGTTATTTAAAGCTAGTATTAAGACTATAAAGTAGATCTTAATTATTATTAAGAAAGAATAAGAATAGGCTATATAAGTTATATATTATAGCTTCTATTACTAATAGTATAAGTATAAATTTAATTAAATAAAAAAAGAGCTTAGTAGAGTAATAAAGCTATTAAATCTTTTAAAAGAAATAAAACTTATAGTTAAAAAAGTAAAGTAAATATAATTCTAAGAATAATATCCTAATATAGATATTATAGTGATTAGTGTAGCTAGCTATTTTTAAAATATAAAAAATAAGAAAATTAAAATCTTCTTAACTAGTATTAGTAAGATTAATAAGATTATTAAAAATAAGCTTAATCTAGATAAAGTAGAAAAAAAGAGAAGATAAAATAATATCTTTTTAAATAATATTATAAATTTGTTAATATCTTTTTTAAAATTAAATCTAATCAACTTTTAGAATAGAAGGATTATAACTATAAAATTAAGCTTAAAAAGAAAGTTAAGCTTAGCTATTATCTCTTATATTATATAACTATTAAAAAGCTCTAAGCTGCTAAGAATTATATTATAAAAAATCTAAAAAAAGATTTTATTATGCCTAATAGTGTATTATATATATCATTAATTCTTATAGCTAAGAAGTCTAGCAGAGGTCTTTATTTTTATATAGATTATTAATATTTTAACTTATTTATAAGAAAGGACCGTTACCTATTATTATTAATTAATAAAGTATTTAAATAAATTAGTAAGATAAAAATCTTTATAAAATTTAATATATAATAAGACTTTTATTAAATCTATATATATAAAGATTCTTTCGATCTAATAATATTTTATTATTATTATAGAATCTTTAAGTATAAGATTATACTATTTAGACTAACTAACAGCCTAATAATATTTTAAAAGTTAATTAATAATATCTTTATTAACTGTCTTAATAAGTTTTTGATTATATTTATTAACAATCTACTAATTTATAGTAAGAATGTTATTAAGTATAAAATTTATATTTATATTATATTTTAATAGCTTTAAGATGCAGAGTTGCAGACTAGTATTAAAAAATATAAGTTTTATATAATAATAATAAAATATCTTAGTTTTATTATTATTTTAAAGGGTATTAAAGTAGACTTTAAAAAAGTTAAAGTAGTATTTTCTTAAAAAGTGTCTATAATAGTATAAAAAATATAGTTATTTCTAGATTTTTATAATTTTTATTAAAAGTTTATAAAAAAGTATAATAGAATTATTAAACTATTATATTAGCTTACTTAGCAAGATATCCTTTTTATATAGATAAAGTAGTATTGAGAAGCCTTTAATTACTTAAAATTAATATTAATATTAGTATCTATCTTAGTCTATTATAATCTAAATTAATTAACATATATAAAGATTAATATATTAGATTTAGTAGTAGTCATAGTACTGTTTTAATTTTATAAAAATAAAGAATAGTATTCTATATAAGATACTATTTATCTATAATAATAGACTTTAAATATAATTATAATATCTATGATAAGGAGATGCTAGTAATTATTTAAGTATTTTAGAAATAAAGACTAGAGCTACTTAAATTATAGTAATAAAAATAATTTAAAATATTATTAAATTACTAAACTTTAGAGTATTTTATAATAATTAAAACTCTAACTACAAGATAAATATAATAATATAAATTACTATAGAAATTCTATTTTATATTATAATATTAATCTAGAAGAGTAAATGTGCTAGCAGATATATTTATATAATAAAAAAATAACAGAACTAAGAATCTTAATTACTATAATCTAATAATATTGCTATAAGAGGTTCTTAATAACTAAATTATAATAGAATTAGTTTTTATAGATCTAAACAATATCACTATAGATAATAATATTATTAGATAAATATTTAATATGAATAAAAGAATAATCTTAACTAAAGATATTTATAAAAAGATTAATTAAAAAGATTTAAAATAGTATATTAAGAAAGAGTAGATATTATACTAGAATTAACTATATATTTCTAATAAGAAGAACCTTTATATACAATTATTAGATAAGTTATATTAATCATTTTTCACAGCACATCCTAGTTAAGATAAAATAAAGAAGCTATTTTAAAAGTATTTCTATTAAGAATTATAGAATAAGAATATTAAAAGCTATATTAATAACTATAAGACCTGCAGCAAGACTAATATTTAGAAAGATTAAGTACTTAAAGTGTTATAACTATTACTAATCCTAGATTAACTATAGTAACATTTGTCAATAGATTTTATAAAGTTTTTAAAGAACTATTACAGCTTTAACATAGTATTTATAATAATTGATTATCTAAGTAAATATCTAATATCTATACTTTATTATAAGAATATAACAATAGTCAAAGAGATAGCTTAATTATAGATTTAGTATATCTTCCTATGAATAGGATTATGTCGGAAACTTCGGTCGAACACCGTCAGAGTATAACTAGGATAGTTATATTAACAGAAAAAGTTAATATATTCTGATATATAAAAGACTATATAAGCGTAAAATCTTAAGAAAATAAAGCAAACTAAATATTCTATTTAATAAAAGAATATATACTTAAATTATTATAGTTAATTAAAAATAATAAAATAAAACTAATTATATAGTAAATAAATATTTTTATATATTCTATTATTATTATAGCTATTATAGAGTATTTTACTATTCTTTAATATATCTATTAAAGCTATTATAGAATATTTTTAATTTTTTTAATATTTTAATTCTAAGATTATAGATAATTTTTATTTCTTTATATATTAATTTTTATAAGAATTAGTTTAATTTATTAACTATAATATTTTTAATTTTTTAATAATTCTCTCCTCTGAAGACTAGTATTTTAATAATATAATAAATAATTTATATTTTTTATCTATAGCATAGATATTTCTATTTTTTAAAAATATTTATATTATAATACTAAACTAACTATATTATTAAAAAAAATAATTCTAAAAAATATATTTTTATTATAAATTAAATAATTTAATATTATCTATATTCTTTCTTGCAAGTATTATAGTAAATTAAAAAAGATATATATTTATACTAAATTCTTAAAATATTATAATAAATATATTTATATAATAAATTATTATTATATTAAAATATTTATTTTTAAATTAATATAAAAGTATCTTACTAAGATATAAAAATATTTTTAAAAAAAAAAAATAAGTCTTAGCTAAAATTCTTTAACTTTAAAAATAATAAAAATTATTAAAAAAAATAAATTAAAGAATTCCTTTAAAAGAATATAAAAGATATTAAAAAATTAGAAAGATTAGAGAAAGAAAAAAATAAAAAACTATAAATAAATAAATAAAATAAGAAATAGTATATAAAAAATAAAAATTAATTATATTAATATTTAATTTTAATAATTCTAATAATTTAGTTTTAAATAATTTTTTTTAACTTATTTTTTTTTATTTTAAATTAACTATTATTTAATACTCCTAAATCTTATTATAGTAATTTAAATTTATAATAAATTTTTATAAATTATTTTTTAATGAATATTCTTTCTATTTAATTAAATAATAAATCTAATTATTTTTTTATTTATAATCTAGAATTTTTTTTATTTTATATTTTTTATTATCTGTTTTATTATTTTTATTTTTTAGATTTTTTATTGGTTCTAGTAGTAATATATAAAATATTAAATATATATATATTTTTATTAATAGTTAGAATTAATAATTATTATTTTTAAGTTTTTTTATAATCTTAAATAATCTATATTTAATTATATTAAATTTATTATTTAATTATTTTATTTTTATATTAAAATTTTTTAATTCTAATATTTATTATAAAAAATAAATTCTTTTTTTTATAAAATTAGTGCGTTTTTATATTTTATATTATAATATTATTTTATTTTTTATTTTATCTATTAAATATCTTTAGATATTATAGTATATATTTATTATATATATATTACTTATACTATTATTTTATTAAAGCTTTTATCTATTAATATAAAAATTTATAATATTTATAAATATTTTTTTAGATTAATAAAGTATAGTATTTTTTCTATTAAAATATTTTTTATATTATTTAATATAAATTATATTAATAATAATATCTCTACTTAATTATCTTAGTTTTAATCTAAATAGTATTATAAGTATTATTTAATAAATTATATTATTCTTTTAATTAGTTTATTTATTTATTAATAATTTATAGTTAATAATTTATATTTAATTTTATATACTTTAATAATTATTTATTAATCTTTTAATCTAAATAGCTTATCTTAATTTAAAATAATTTTAATTAATAATCTAGTCTAACTAAATACTTTTTATAATATAAATATTATATATTATTCTACTATTAAGTTCTTTGGCATTAGTTATATAATAATATATTTTATTAATCTATTAATAATAATGATTATATTAATATATTAAATTCTAGTAATTAAATCTTTTAATTTTAATAATTTTTATATAAAATTAATTATAATATATTTCTATAGCTTATTTAATATTTCTAATAATTATATTTTTTTATAAAATTAATAATTAATTAGTTTATTTCTATTATAGCTATTATATTAATTAATATATTTTATAACTTATTTTCTTATATTTAGAAAATAATATTATTATTATATTTTATTTATAATTTTATTAATTCCTTAATGTCCTTATAGTGGTAGATTATAATATATTTTAATAATTTTTATAATTATTATTTTTAAAATAAATATAGATTTATTTTATATAATTAATCCTCTTTATAATATTACTTTTATTTTTTAGTATTATTATAAATATCTTATTTTTATTAATAATATTTATTATTTGCTAATAAAATCTTAAGTTAATAATAATAATTATAATAGTAAATATTACTTTAATATTATATTATATATTATTTTTATTTTTTTTTAAAATATTAATTTTTAGTTATTTAAAATTTATAATATAATCTAGTCTTTTATTAAAAATATTTATAATAATATTTTCTTTTTTCTTAATATATTTAATCTGAAATTTAAACTTTAATAAATATTTAATTTATTATATTTATTATTTAACTAATTCTTTTATTATTATAAAGTATTTAAAGTTATAATAATTATTTTTTATAATTATTTTTTTTTTAAGTTTTTATAAATAATATTTCTATTACTTAAATATTTTAACTATTATAAGTAATTCTTTATTATAAATATTATAGTTCTTTTCTATTATAGTAAATTTTTTTAAAAAAAAAATAATAAATCTTTATTTTTCTTTATTATTTAGTTATTTAAGAATAATTCTTAATATATATTTTAATATATCTAGTTATATTAAATTTTATTTATCTAAATTATATAATATAAGTATTAATACTTTTTTAATTAATTTTTTAATATTATTAAATAATTTTTCTTTTTTTTATTTATTTAAATTTAAGATCTTTTTTAAGTAGTTTAGTTATAGATTAAATAATTTTAAAATAATTTTAAAGATATTATCTAATATATTTATTTATTTTTAGAAATCTTTAAATATTTTTAATATATATTAATATTAGTTAATTTAATATTATATTTATTTTTTTTAATTGAATCTTTAATCTTTCTAATATATAAATTATTTCTAAATAATTAATTATAATTATATTAAATTTATATTTCTTAATTTTAAAGATTAATCTTGCTTTTATTAATTTAATTATTATTATTTATATATGGTCATTATATTCTTTAATATTTTTTAAATAAATAATAATATTATTAAAGTATACTATAATAAACTTATTAGAAAACTTAATTAATATATATATTATAAATCTTATAAATTCTATAAAAAGTTATTTTAAATCTATTAATATAATTATTTATTTAAATAATCTTATATTTATAAAAAATATTATTTTTTAGATATTTTTTTTAATAATTCTAAGATTATAGTAATCTTATTAAATATTAAAGACTATTATAATTTTTATTTTTTATAATAGATTTTTTTTTATTCCTAATATAATGCTTTATTTATATTATTAATTATTTTATTATTTAGTGCTTAGTAATTAATAATTAATTATTTTATTTTATTTTTTTTTAATATAAATATTAGTCTATTTAAAGCTAGTTCTTATTCTTTATATATATATTCTATAGCTAAGAATTTTCTAATAAATTTATTTTTTAATTCTAGTTAGTCTTATAATTTATACTATTATTTAATTAAAAATAATATAAATTTTAATTTTAATAATATTTATACTTTATATTTTTTTTTTATAATTTAATAATTAATATTCTTTTTTCTAAATAATTTAATAAAGTTATAATATTTTTTAAATAACTTTATAAGTATCTTTTTTAATTCTTATTTATAAATCTCTTTTGATTTTAATTATATTATTAGTTTAAGTTATTTCTAAATTATTTTATTAAATTATATTTATTTTATTTCTATAAGTTATTCTTATTATATTTTATTTATTTATTTATTTATTTTTTAATAGATTATATTATCTTCTATATTTTTTATTTATTTAAGCTAGTATTTCTTTTTAATTTTATTTATAAAAGGTTATTCTCTAATCTTTTTTATAAATTTATAAATTTTTTATATTTTTCTAATTTAGTTTGTAAGATTTTATTATTAATTAAAACTATTTTAGTTATTTAATTAATAATTAGATTTTATTTTTATAATTATAATATTCCTAATATTATATTATATCTAGTTATTACTATAATATTAAATAAAATTATTATAATATATAGTTTTAATAATATAAAAACTAATTCTATTTTCTTTTTATATTTTTTTATAATTGATTCTCTATTGATTCTAATAATTTCAGTTTATTAATTTGTTTTATAGTGTTTAAGTTATAATTTATTTATTATATTAAAGCTTATATAATCTTTAATAATTTTTAAATCTAAAAATATTTATAGTTTTATTCTTTTAATTTCTATTAAGATAATAATTATTTAATATTTTAGATTAATTATTATTATAATTAGATATTTTATTTAATGTTAATTTATATAGCTTTATACTGTTTAGATATATTCTTTTAAAAGATTTATAAAAAGTTTATTATAATAAAATTAATAAAATACTATATAATATTCTTATTTAAGTAAATTTAAATATATTAGATATTTATTTTTTTTATATATATATTAGTATTCTAGGTTTTCTTAAAGATATATAAATTTTATATATAAAGTAATATTTAATATTTTTAAAAATTATTAATTAATCTTCTTATTAAGATAGTGGAATTTATATTTATTATTATAATATATTATCTAATATATTTTATTATATATACATTCTCCTAAGTTAAGATAATATATATAAATATAATTTAATATATATCTTAATTATCTACTATATAATTAATATTTATTCAATTTAGATATTTTCTTATAAATTATTACTAGGATTTTATTATTTTATTTATATATTAAATAGTTTTAATATATTTATTTATAATATTTTTTATATCTTTCTATATACTTTTTCTAAATATATTAAGATTCTTTCTAGTAGATTATTTTTATAGATATATAATTATATAGATTATCTCTCTAGTTTTATAATTTTTTTATTTTTTTTTAGTAATTTATATTATATTATAGTTATAATTACTTTTATAAATTTTTTTATTATATATTTTATTCTAAGTATAATTATATTTATTAATATATTTTTATTAAATTTATTCTTATTTTATCTTTATAAATTATTTTTTAATTTTTTTATAAAGATCTAGATAAAATTTCTTTTAATTTTAATATTTAGCTAGCTAATTTATTGCTTCTTTATTATTATCTTATAATACTAATTAAGTATAAAATAACTTAATTAATAAAAAATTTTTATAGTTAATATTTTTATTACTATTTTTTAGTTCTTTCTTATCTAGTTTATAATCTCTAGAATAATTATTTTTAAGTAATTAGTTTTATATTTTATAGCTCTACTTATTTTTTAAAAGTATACAATAAGCATTCTTATATATAATTATAGATACTTAAATTTTTATATTATTAATATTTTTTATAACGCTTTTTATCTTTGTTATTATTCTTTATTATATTATTATTATAATTTTTTTTAATCTATATTAATCTTTTTCATTTATTATTTTTTTAATGCTTTTTGATTTATAGATATATCTAATACTTATTATATCTATTTCTATAATTTTTTTTATTTTTTAGTTTACTATTATATTTCTTACTTATATTATTCTAGTAATTCTTTATTAATTTTTAAATATTTATTAGTACTATTCTTTTCTAAGATATATATATAGATAACTACTATAATTTATTATTATAATTTTTAATTAATTAATCTAGAGTTCTTCTTTAGCTTATAATATTTATTTATAAAATATTTTAATATTTTATAATTAAAGTAAGCTTTTTTTTAATTAATTTTTTCTTTTTTTTCTAGTTAGTATAGTATTTATTTATATAATAATATTATTGTTTTAGTCTCTAATCTTTTTTTAAGATGTATTAATTTACTATTTTAATTAATACTAATAATTTCCTTATTCTATATATTATATATATAGTGCTATATTAATTTATAATACTACTTCTATCATTTTTTTAAATATATTAGATCGTAGTATAATTTATAAAATATAATTCTTTATATTATTTTTTAAATTATTATAAAATTAATCTTATAGTTCTTAATTATTTTATTTGAAATATTTTAATATCTAAAAAAATTTTAAAATATAGTCTTCTATAGATCTATATTGTTTGATATTTTTGATCTAATAGATTATGTTAAATTTTTTATTAATAATTTTAAATAGCTAATAAAGCTTTTCTTTAAAGTAAGTGAAGCTATTAAATATAAGAATAATTTTAGATTTAAATTAATTATTGTTAGTAGCTTTAATTTAGTTAATAATATAAGATATAAACTATCTTATTACTTCTCTAGTAAGGAAGCTTAATACTATAAAAATCTTATCTTATTTAGTTATAATTCTATTAATATTATTACTAAAGTAGATATATAGTTAAACTAAAAATACTTTAAAAGTTTTTTATTTTTTTAAGAATAGTTTAATCTTATTTATTTTAATAACTAAGTAACTAATAGCTTATTATATTTTAAATTTAAAAATATATTATTCTATTTCTTTAAATGCTTCTTTTATTTAAGCTAAGATTAGATTAATGCTATTTATTCTTTTATTTAAAGTTAATAGAGTTGCTGCTAGCTATTAATTAATTATAATAATTACTAATTAAGACTTTTCTTTTATAATAAAAATTTTTAATTATTAAAAACTTTAGTTGAACATTGTTAAAGTATAACTAGGATAGTTATATTAATGGAAGAAGTTAATATATTCTAATATATAAAAAGCTGTATAAGTATAAAGTCTTAAGAGAGTAAGACAAACTAAATATTCTATTTAATAGAAAAATATATACTCAAGTTATCATAGTTAATTAGAGACAATAGAATAAAATTAATTACATAGTAAATAAGTGTTTTTATATATTCCATTATTGTTATAGCCATTATAAAGTATTTTACTATTCTCTGATATATTTGTTAGAGCTATTATAGAATGTCTCTAATTTCTTTGATATCCTAACTCTAAGGTTATGGATAATCTTTGTTCCTTTGTGCATTGGCTTCCGTAGGGATTAGCCCAATCTATTGGCTGTGACGTTTCTAATCTTCTGACAGATTATTTAATAATATTAGTTTAGACTATAAAGAATAGTTTATATTAGAGTTTTAAAATAAGATATATTAGATATTATAAATTAAGATTAAATTGTCTATAGTGCGATATATACAGATAAATAGCTAGATAGAGATAGTAAACTAATATCTTTAGTAATATTTATAATCTTATATTAACTTTATAATAAATAACTAGTTAGAGTATTTATCTATTATTAATTTTATAGTATTAGCTTTACCTTAAATCTTAGTAGAGATATTATTATTTATAATTAAAAAAAAATATTAATTCTAAATATTATTTAATTAGACTACTTTAGCACTACTATAGAGACTAATTCTTAATAAGAAAGATACATAAATCTAGATTAAAAGAATATAGAAAATTTAAAAGTTTGCTAAAAAGAATATAAAGCAAGTTTAAGATTATTAAATAAAGTAAACTAATAAGAAGTATTAACTAGTGAACTTCTTAGTTAGAGATATAATATATATTATAAATAAAAGATAGAATATAGATTATCTAAGTAAAAAACTAGGATATTAATAGAAAGAGCCTTTTTCTATTATAAAATAAGTTAACTATACTTTTAAGCTTAAGTTACTAGACAGCTTGTATATATATCTAATATTTTTACTAAAAAAGCTATATTTAGTAGCCTTAATAGAATTATTACTAAAATAATTGCTAAATAAAAGATCTAAATTAAAGATAAATAAGTATTTAGAGTAGGAGATAGAGTGAGTATTAATTTTAAAACTACTATAAAAGAAGCTATACTATTATATTAACTAGTTAGGCTAAGATTTAGATTTAAAATAATATTCTATAAAATATCTAAAGAATATACTATTAGTGTTAAAAACTTTTTATAATATTAATCTAAGAGCTATTAGACTATCCTTTTAATTAGATATATAGCTCTAAGCAGCTAAAAAAGATTAATTTATTAAGAATTATATTAAGAATAGAGTCCTAGAGAAAATCTAACTTAGAGAATTTTATAAATAAATAATTAAAGATTCTTCTTAAAATTAGAATTAGATTATATATTATATATAATACTTTAATTAAGCTTAGTAATTTTAACTTAATAAATTGCTTTATATATATATATAACTTAATTTTAGCTTCACCTCTTATTTTTACTAAGTATACAATTTTATAGGATAAAAAGAATGATAGATAAATAAAATAGTAATAAAAGTAAAATATAAAATTAGAGTTTAAATTAGATTTAAGTTATATTTTTTTCTTTTCTTAGATACTCACAGGCAAGTATCTTATAAAGGGGAGAATAATATAATAGCTAACTATATAGTAAAATACATAGAAGCTACTAAATATATAGCACATTATTAGTATAGTTCTAGAAAGGACTGATAATAGAAGAATACCTTAAGATAAGGCTATAGCCCTAGACAGTAGCTATATTAGGAACTACCTTCTTGGTGATACTGTATTAGGAAAGAGGCCTTATATAGAGAGCGTATAAAGGGGCTCTTAATAAGGTAGATTTTAGCTTCTTCCTTCTTTCTTTCTTCATGCTTGATATTGCCTGTAGACCCGGTGCACCTAGTTAGTGAGATAGCCTCAATATCAGGTTTTGACCATTGTCACATAAAATATAAAATACTATTAAAGCTATAAAGCTTATAATAATAATAATTTAAAAGAAGTATAAAAACTATATTAATAAGAAATATAAACCTATAGCCTAATATAAATCTAAGAATATAGTATAGCTTAATCTTAAAAATATATTAATACTCTATAAATTAAAGAAGTTTAATATTTAAAGTTTCTAATATTAGATTATTAAATAAATCAGCTTTTATATTTATTACCTTAATATATTTCTAGAGTTAAAAATTTATTTAATTTTCTATATAATATTTCTCTAGATGAGATATAAATTTATTTTTCTTCATTAATAATTTTAAAAATATAGTTAGTTTACTATTATAATATAAGTATAATTATTTATAAATTTATTTTTCTTCATTAATAATTTTAAAAATATAGTTAGTTTACTATTATAATATAAGTATAATTATTTTAAGAAATAAAATATACTTATAATATAAATAGGAAATATAAATTATTTATTATGCTATTAAGATATCAATCTTTAAAGAAGAAAATTATTAGAAAAAGTAAGTAATTATAGTTAATAAAATTATTTAATAGTGTTATACTATTATATAATAAAATAAAGAATTATTTATAATTATTTTAGGGTTAGGATAATATCTATAGATATAGTATATTATATTTAGAGATATAATATAAAAGAGCTATAGATATAATATATTATATTAAAAGCTTTACTCTTTATAAATATATAAGAATACTTCTTTATTATATATTTAATTTTACTCTACTATCTTAAATTAATTATTTAATCTTAAGTATATTATTACTTATAGATCTAGTTAACTAAGGCTATTTTATTTATTACTTAGGCATCCTGCTCTTTCATTATCAGAATACCATTTAATCACTGTTAAGTGACGAGTTTACTCTGATCTAGACGTTTACGAAACACCGGTTTACGATAAAAGCTTGATTTATATTATTATATTATAGTTATTATTTATATTTATATATTTATTACTTTATCTTATTACTTATAAGCTTTTAGCTAATTATAGTTTTATCCTTTTAAAGTATTATAGATAGTATATTTTTTTTTAAAGAGAATTTATTATATACTTAATAGATATTCTATTATTTTTTTTCTAGAAGTAATTAATCTTCCCGCGGTCATACTGTCTAAGTTAGTCTAGATAGATATAATAAATTTAGAAGCTATATTCTTCCCTTATTATTATCATTATACACTATGTTATTTCTTTATTCTGCTCCTCGCATACCAATCTAGTAAAATAGAATTATATAAATAAATATTTTTATAATTTTATTTTATTTATTAACCTATATTTAAAATTTTAGTTATTATTTATTTTTATTAGATATAGAAATTTTATAAATAAAATTTTTTTATTTATTTAAATATTAAATTATTTCAAAGATATTATTATCTTAGTTATATATTATATTTTAAATTAGTAATATACTAATACTAAATAAATATAATCTTAAATATATAGTAATGATATAGTTTATTAATATTTTTATTTTATTAATATACTCTATCTATAGGTATTATAGAAAAAAATATATTGTAAATAAAGATCTTTATTTCTAGATCTAGTAAAAATAAATTATAATAAAAATAGTAGATTTTAAATTTTTAACTTAAAAATTAGATTAATAGATTTATTATATTTTAAATCTAAATAATTTTTTATTTTGTACTTTATAAAATTTTATTATAAATTATTTATAATTAATATAGATCATATTATATATAATATTTTATTTAGATGTTAATGGTTTAAAGAATAGAATAGAATGTTTCTCTAGCTATAAGAGTATGTTATTTATAATTAGAAAAGAATAGCTAGACGAACAGTCAGTAGTAGATCCTTTATAAGCGTCTTTCTCTAGGCTTTACGGTAACTAGCTCTTAAACTTGCATTGACTCGCGTTAGGCTCGCACAGCTCGCTCCTGCAATTTAATCATGTGAGGGAGTAAAGCGGCGATGGCTTTTGTCCCATTCCCATCAAAGGACGAAAATGGTATTTTTGGTGAGATGCATTTTCAGGTACAAGTATACAGGTAGTAGTACGTACTTGGATTAACTTCTGTCAAACATATAAGATAGCCATACCAACGCTGTCCCATGCCAGCCCAGCCCTATTTATCCATTGAATTAGGTACGTCGATTCTTGACAATATCGTCTGAAATTGTCAAGCTACTAGATTGGTCACTAGTTGAGTAGGTCTCCTATAGGTATATACAGCTCATCAGATCGCTATTCACTATTCACTCATAAATAATTCACTACCACGTAGATGCGGAATCCCTCTTTACAAAGGCTAGACGATGTTATGTTTTCATCACAATGTTGCAGGCACTTACTCTCTGGTAGATTAAATAAAACGCAAATCATGCCAACAGGATCCCGAGACATCTGGAAATACTGTGAATCTGATATTGCGAACCACGACGGGGATCGGTCAGTAGACGTAAATCGGCGATACGCCCGCCATTGGGGCTAGGCTACCTACCTAGGTATCTACCTAAGGACGCACAGATCTTTTGCCTACCTACCTAGGTAGGTATATATATATCCATGGATATATGTATATATGAATAGAATGGTAGATGAAATCATGCATACTCTCAATTGTATGTACTATCGCACCCAGGTACCGACTATGTATTATCGAGAATTCCAAAAGACACAATCACAATGCTCATGAGACAATATTAGGCAATGGTAGAGAAAGAAGACGAAAAAAAAAAGAACAACCTCCAAACCATGGTTTTGTGCAGATCAAACGCCAAGAAGTCGAAAACGAAGATGATTATGTTGCTGTGCATTATATATTGCGTGGATTCGGGTTGAATGCAGTCGAAGGAATGAATAAGAAAAACTCCCATATGCTGGAATCAAATCTTGAAAAGTCTTTTGGCTCATCGGTTTGAAAGAAATAAAAAAGAAAGAAAGCAGGCGGGACCGACGGCAAGTGGTGTATGTTCGTGGTTTATTATCGTATTCAGAACACGCTCGGACGAAAGCATGAAAGGAGACATTATCTAGGCTGACGCCTAGGCGTATATGGCGTTGTATGTAGTCGAAGCGCATGAACTTGAAGATCGTGACAATGTTCAAGATGTGTGTCGTAGAGATCAACTCCGTAATTTGTTGACATCAAAGCTAAGCAGCTCAAAATATGCCGAATAACTTCTTATTGTTTTTATCTTCTAACTCACAATTAGTGCGCTGGTAAGAGTACGTCGAAAGTAGAACTCACTTTTCCCATCTGAAGACCGTCTTTCACTTTTCTTTTTTGATTTAGCCGCCGACATCGGATTGGCTCCCTCTGAAGCGGCCTGAATAGCTGCCAATCTGTGCTTGGCTCTGTCCTCTCCCTGATCCGCTGCCTTGACATACCAGACATTGGCTTCGAGCGGATCACGTCGGCACCCGATGCCACTCTCTGTGAAGAACCCTACGGTATATTGAGCTTTGGCGAGTCCTGGACATCATTAGCATGAGAATAAAAGTACGTCAATAGGGTATCTACCTTGTTCGGCAGCACGCCGGGCCCATTCGTACGCTTCCGCCTCGTCCCTCTCGAGAATTGGCTCTGCGCCGAGCAAATACCACGCACACAACGCCATCTGCGCCTGCGGGTGATCAAGCTGAGCAGCCGCAGTGTAAAAATGAATACTCAAGGCTGGATCGTGAGGACAGCCCAATTGTCCATGCTCATATGCCTCTCCCATGCGAAAGTTGGCATCTCTATTGCCAAGATCGGCTGATTTGGTGTATAACTGAGCAGCGTATGACTCATCCTTGAAAATATCTTGTCCATATCCTTCCTCATGTAACAAGCCCAACTCGTAAGGAGCAGCGTTGTACTGCATATCGGCCGTATCGGCAGCCCGCTTCAACCATTTCAATCCTTCTCGCTCACGTTTTCCTAATCCCAAATCGCCGGCGAGACAAGCTCGGGCAAGCCGAAGCATGGCACCAGGGTGATTCTTCGTAGCAGCCGTTCGGTAGAAATTGGCTGCTTTAGGTCCGTCCGTTCTGCAACCCCAGCCAAATTCGTTACACAAACCAGCCCGGTATGAGGCTTCGGCGTGACCATGCTTGCTGGCGGCTACAAAAAGGGGCAGTGCTCGATCATAGTCCTGTTTACCCTTGCTGAAGAGGCCAGATGAGAACCCATCCCCAAGGTAGTACTGCGCAAAAGGGTAACTGCGATCTGCAAGCCTCTGCAAAATTGCCTTTGCCTCGAGTAGCAAGCGGGATTTAGTAACGTCCGGCGCATCTTTCTGTTTGTCCACCGAAACTGGTGTAACACCATCTTCATCGGCGTACAATTCTTGAATGGCGCTGATCATAAAGACAGCAAACTCGTATTGAACGGCTGGATCGTTGGTTTTCTTAACATTCGCGAGGTACATCTCAAACGTTTGCTTCTGACTCAACAACGAGATGTTATTCCCAAGAAGCATTCTCAAGTGATCATTGTCCTTGGTGGCTGGTGATGGCACTTGTTGTGGATATGGCGTGTTCAACAGTTCGACATATGTTGATTTGGGGCGAGAATCTGGCGAATGCCCGGACACGCCACGACCGTGCGGCGAACGAGCTCGAAGATCGGATGTGGAAGAATAAACGGATAATGGACGCGGCGTCCCGAAAGCTCCCCGTCCCGGGGAGAGTAGCTGATTCGTTTGGGGAAGATACTCTGTAGAGGATGAGCCAGAGCGTTGTCCAGTGGGAGAGTCACGGAGAGGTCGATGGTGGTATTGGAGAGGTTGGTAGTCCATCTGTTGTGAACTCGATAAACTGGCGTCTGACGAATTTGAATTATGATAGGGTTGTGCAACTCCTTGCTGATCGGTAGGCACCCGTTTCGATCCGTCCTCCTTCTCGTTACCGACTAACGACCACGATCCGGTGCTGGCGGAAGTATGGCGATCGGCTATAATCTGCGCAGACGCCGCAGGTATGGAATCAACTCGAGGTGGAAGGGCAGATCTCGATGTCGAGGCCGGCGCCGGATCCGAAAGGTTTATAGTCGAGAATCGCGAGTTCAGGTCATCGTTAGAGCCTTCAATCACAGCGCTAAAAGCCTGGGGATCAAACGCGGAGCCGTCGATATGCACCGGAGACTGAGGAGAACGCTGAATATGTGCTTCATGGTTGATGTTCAGAGCGGACACCGGGAGCGGCTTTTTGCGGATTTCTTGAGCTGTAGATTTGTCTGCTGCATTCTCATGGCCAGGAATAGCTGGAGGGTCGTATGATGGTGGCTCTGGCGGAGGCGATGCTCGTAGGTATACCGGCGGCGGAGGGGATATCGAAGAAGGACGAACCAAGGTGTCACCGACCGGACTGGCCATCATTGCTCAATTCTGTTCTCCGGATGGAGCTGGACAGCAAGTCAATCCCGGATAGTGACCGAAGGTTCGTAGAGGCTTCGTGTAGACGGTTGTTGCTAGATCATAGGCTCGGTGACGGAAGGGTGGGTAGCTGAGACGTTAGGAGTGAGAATGATCAAAGAACTGCAACGAATGACACAATAGAATTGACGCAGTAATGTTTTGATTGGCGACTCGACTTGACGAGACAAGCGATCGACTGAACGAGGGTGGTCGAATAATGTACAATTAGCGTATGTGCTGACAGGTAGAGAAAAGGCGCTCGGTTCCTTGGAATGTGACGGTGGACCCTGCGACGGTTGTAGTAAGTCAGTGCATTGATCAACGTCGACACCTGTAGATTAAACAAGGATGGAAAAAGACACAATCGAAGTCGAGAAAAAATAGAATAAAATCGAGTCCACCGAAAGTATGAGTACAATCGTTCACCGACTCTGGCGCAGGTACTTGCTGAGGGGAGCGGGTTGCATCCAACCTTGGAAGAACGGGGAGGTCTCACTTTTGCACAGATCTCTTCTTAGGCGCAGACACTAACAGACAGAGGTTTTCGGCAGCGAGTGGAAGTAGTATGTACTCTGGTAATTGACGGCAATCGACCACTAAACGAGCGCAGGGTGATTTGTCGAGGTTGTCGTTCTGGTTGTGAAGGGAAGAAGGCGAGGAGGGGATGGAGAGGTCATAAGAGGAAGGTTGCTTTGGCGGGCTGGCTGACTGACGGAAGCGGAAGGACCTAACCAAGACAGCGCTTATGGACAATATTTAACTAATTATTTGGCAAGTAAATAAATGTATGAATGCTGATTAGTTTTATTTTCAATAAGGCTGTGCTTGTTGCAGAATTTGCCTTGCCACGAGCTATGCTAACTTGTTCTTACCACATATGAGCCTCAAGTTACGAAAGCGGCCTATTTCACTGCCTGAATGGGCACGAGATTTAACTTTAATGGTTTGAGCTGTACAAAAGTAACAAAACTAACATGCTCAAGACTCATGCGATTTGTACTCCGTACATCAATTGACAGACAGAATCGCAATCCGATGTAAGAATGGTGATGGCGGGGCTACACATGTCTCCAATTGCATCCTCCACTGCCTAGATATTCTCAGTTTCTTTTTCTGGCTGCTAAGTGTTGTTCTCCAGATCTCCACCTGAGCTTTGCTGAAACTTGGATCCGAGTCACTGCTGAATCGCCGTCCCATGGAACCGCGCAGGTACTATTGCTAGACTACGACATCATACAACCGCTGAACATTATTGAGAGAACAAGAGAACAAGAAATAAGGAGATGTTCAGAAGCTCTCCGCTAACTCGAGGAACCGAAATATGGATCTTCGATGATGATCGCGGCTCCAGCATCCAAGAAGATCATCGACAATGAACATCCACGGATTCAGCTCGCGGACGATGACGACAGCCTCAATGGCATTTCATCTGACAGCTGAACGTATGAATAATGATTTCAACAATGACCGTCCTCATGATGCATGGAAGTTGAAGTGTAACTCCGTACTGACACCACTAAGTACGTAGTCGCTCTGTCGATGTTGCACATAAGAAGACTAAGCCGGTCCTGTCGGTGGGGCTGCTAAAGGTGAACTTCTTTTTCCTCTTTCTGTCTTCTCCTGATACGTCCTTCAACCTCGTGTCTGCGTGTGCTGATCCTGTAAGCTGATTGATATTCGCGGTGGATACTTGAGTTGTCTGTTTGGACTCCATCTTCGTAAGGCAGATTTGTTTCCAGCACAGCCTTCAGCTTCAAGCCTCAAGGTGGTTGAGCAGTGAGCACTCGCTGCCTAAGAACAAACCTTAAAGTATAAAATTTTCTGATTTACGGCTTCCCCTCGTTAACCTCCCGTATCGATTGGTCGAATAATTCCCATTTTACCCCCTGAACAAGAGCGAAAAATCAAAATCCAGATGCCAACAGACTAGATCCGATGCGGCCTAGTAGGCGCGGTGTCTAAGACACTTGGGACTTCTTGGCCCTCCAACTTCATACACAGGCAACACTCCGGACTTGATCAATTTTCCATCCCGGCGGCTCTGCTGTACATACAACGCGAGTCCTCAATTTGATCTGAATCATGTTGTATCACTTACTCATCCTGCATCAAGACATGTCTCGAAATTCTCAATCAATTGTCAACCAAGCCAGCGCCAACATCAACAACGACAACACAACAACAACAACAACAAAGTTTTCTTTATTGAATATTGAGGCTTCTTGGCGATGATGAGGTGATTTTTCTTTCTTCTGGCTGGGAGAGATGCCTAAAGCGAACAAATGTTAAACCTTGGGAGGTCCTACATAGCTGAGGCTAGGTCAGTGGCTTGACTGGCTTGGCGTCGGCGTATCGGAGATTATTTCCCCCTTTAATTCAATCAATTGTATGGAGTACGAGGCATACGAGATTCGAGTCCTTTACATTGTTACATGTAAATATGGGTACCACATGAAGGAGACCACATGCCATCTACGAGATATCTAGAAAAATGCTAGTGGTTTAAACCCTTATCATATTTGCAGCAACAAACGTCACAAAAGAGTAACTCAGTCCAAGGCACATGTAATCATGTATAGGCTAGAGTTACGTGGTCCTCAGATGAATCCCCCACAAGCGGTCGACCAGCCAACGCACAGGGTACCGCAAAGGCGAGATACTCTCCGGCAAATAAAGATACCAGTCATTTTCATCAACGATGCTCAGAGTCCGTGTCAATACGGTGCATTCATGGTATGCAGGATAAAAGCCACTATCCTCCCAATCAATCAGTCCCGTAACGACATAGCCATCGCTATCAGGGTCCTTCTTCACCATGATATTGTCCGTCCTCACGTCACCGTGGGTGAACACTGGATCATGCGTCAAAGTGGTGAGATTATTGTCATCGTTCAAAAAGGATCGAAGAAACTTCACGTAGGTGGAGCTGCCATGGTGGACCGCTGAAAATTGCAGTTCGTTGAACTGTGCGATTGTGGTAATGCCTGGGAACAAGGCACATTCGTTGACCCGAAGTTCTTTAACACCCTCGCCACAGACACCCCCAAAGACGGCGTTGCTGTCGTCTTGTCGAATGGCCCTCAGTCGACAGAAGATATCGTCCAGCTGGCGTTGTATAGATAACTTGTCCTTGTGTGACAGGCTAGGCCATGCTTGAGTCAGTGTCATGTCTGGAATGTATGACATGAATATTACGCGAAAATGGCCAAGGACAATTAGGCCATGTGGTCTCGGAGCAGGGATATCCGGTGCCTTCTTCTCAAGGTATTCCATGCTTGTATACTCTGTGTAATCTGTATTTCCCGTAATGACCTTGGCGACGAACTCGTCGCTACACTTAACCACAATGCCCCTAATGGGACTCTCCCAGAGTTTTGGCGAATCCCACAGGAGTTTTTTCAAGGATACTGCGAGGGATTTTTCTTTCATGTCATTTGACTCATTCAAACAGTCTCCTGAATATCGCCCAAGCAAGCTGGTCACTTGTTCAGATAACGGGAAGATAATGGTAGCAGTCTCAGCGAGGTCAAGACGTGTCCTGAAATCGGGGCGCTTTTCCTCAGGAGGATCCTTTCTGCCATCCGGGAAAACCTTCGGTCCAGTCGCCATTGTAATCCTCCGCGTATAATTCTTGGGAAATATGGACAGCAAATTGACTTCCGGTTCATCTCTTAGGTTGTCGTAAAGCTCGTCCAAAGTCCGAAGATTGATTTTCGCAGCATAAGATACCTGGCGATACTGGGCATTTTGATGTTCAAAACGATAGGAATCGGGGAACATTGACATCAGATCCGCCGCTGGGTTTTCTTCCAAGGCGGCCTGGAAGCTCCGCATCAGATCTCTGTTCCATTGCACAGCGTCCTCGTCGAGAAGTGAGAGAATCGGTACAGTGTGGTCCATAGTGAAGAATTTGGGATCGCCGATTATTTCCCGCTAACTGACTTTCTTTGTATGGAGTACGGTTTCTGCTAATAGCCAGAGTACGTACACGAATACTCGATGAACAGACTTTATGACCGAGCATTAGCCTCATTACTATCAGCCCTTGGCTCACAACGCGTCACTCTCACACGATAAGAGATGGATTTGGATTACCGCAATAGTGTCAGGACAGTTTACGTAGTCTCAGAGCTGATTCTGCCGACGACAGAATGGGGCTATTGACCGGCTTGCCGTATGATATTGCTGGCTATTGATCTCGATATATCTGACGGATAGATGTGTATGATGGCAAAAAAATAGATGGAGTCATGACCGCCAGGGGCAAAACATTCCTTGGAGGTAGCTAATCCATATTGGGCGCTGCTATTTTGGTCTCAAATAACGTGATCAAAACTCCCATATATGATTGGTTGTGAGGGGCCAAAAGCATTGACCACTATTCACTCATACTAAACTGCTCCATTCTAAGCGTGTGGTCGGCCAATCAGATTGACTACCTATACATCAGCCCGGCTAGTGCCGAAGACAACAAATAAACATGTCTCTGTTAGTGTGAGATGAAGACACAACGACTTGAACAATTGTATGACACAGGGGAGGACGCCTTTCTACTAGACAATGTCAAGATTTTTGATTTGTATCACGATCGACAGCAATTATTCAGGAGTTGCAGCACTAAATAGTTAACATGTCAAGAGCTTAGCTACGTCAAAGCGGGATTGTTCCTTGCTTTGATGCTGCCAAGCCCCGTGTTTGCTACGGCAGCCTGGTCACACCCAAAGCGCGGCCCCTGACCTGACCTGATTGCTTGCCTCGAGGCCTCAGGCCGCCATGTCTTAGGTGGACGAATGGTCTAAGAGTCTGAGACAGCAAAATCAGCCTCTTTCACTACCGTAGCAATTCGAGTGTACCCTCACTTCTTCCACTTTCTCTCGCTCACCCCTCCGCCAGCAGCGCAAGCCTGCTCCCATCGCTCGCTTTCTTTTCCCTGTCATATCAATTTCTCTTCCTTTGAAAAGAAGGAAACAAGTGGGCAGGACTCATCGAATTATCGCCGCTCGTTGGGTTTCTCCTGTTGTACATACCCATACATCGCATACATACAACAACACACGACGCCGTTGCTGTTTCGCATTTTCGCTGTCGTTTTTTCCCTTCGCTCGCTTTGTACTATATCCGACTCGATCGCATTTCGATTGTTTTCGCCGTTTCTTTCGCTCATACTATCCACCACGTTGTCGGTCGGCTGATTCTTACTCGGAACGCCGTTCTACGATTCATCTCTTTCATCCATCGTGTCTGCTTTGACGACTTTCATCAGCGCTTACTGTCATAACGGATCGCTTTTTCGTTTTTTCTGCATTGGTGACGGTTTCCCGGGAATACTCGTTTTGAACCAGTCAACCTCCGAATTCTGAGGTTCTAATGTCTGCAGTGTCAAGACTTTGATTTCGTTATTTTGGAAGTGAAAGGAGATTATTATCTTCTTCTACGGATAATTACTGTTCCAGCGGAAACAAACGGGTCACAGCGTGGTAAGGGATCGATCACACTCGACGTTCCGTGGAATGTGGAACGCAATTAACATTTTTCTGAATAGACTCTGGAACCATTCCATCATGTCGCTTCCGCAACGACCAGCCAACGCTCCATCATCGCGACGCGAAGATAGTCAGCCCGGATTCAGAGAATCCTCACGACGCCGACGCCGCGATATCGAATCCGGTACTTTCACTGAGGTTCCGCCATCACCATACACCCCTACATCTCCCCGACGGTCTCATGGCAGACATGTCTCTCATTCATCCTCGCGAGGAGGACCGCCTACGCGTGGATCCCCTTCCACCGACTTGGGCAGGAAAAGATCGCTCGTTCGTCCAGAGAGAAACCAAATAGGTCCTGACCATCCCAACTACCATTATGCGCAGTACGCCCAGAGCCATAATATGGCCACATATCCGTCGTCAACCGGTCACGATCCCGTTCTGGATGCCCCCGAAGACGCCGAGACTACGGGAAGTACCGAAAGCTCCCTTAAAACTGGCACCAAGGCGCATGCATATGGTCTGGAAGGAAATCTAAACAAGCCCATGGAACGGATTGAGCGTGCCCCAAGCTCGCGCCACAAGAAGAAGAAGCTCTACCGGAAAGGCTCCAAAAAGCATATCGAGTCAGAGGAGAAACATCAACAAAAGGTGCGTGAACACGTGCCTGCTCCTAGCCCGTGGTACGCATACTGTGTGCTTGTCACTTTTTGGGCTCCCGATGTGGTAATGGCGTGCATGGGTATGAGGAAAGCGGAACAACGTCGGGCATGGCGTGAGAAGATGGGCTTGATCAGTCTGATCTTGTTGGTTTGTACCTTTGTCGGTTTCTTGACTTTTGGGTTTACCCAGGTTGTCTGTGGTTCAACAAAAACACGTATAGCTGCCGGTCACGTTGATTCGGGTTATATGATCTTCCACGGCCAGGCTTTTGACCTTTCAAACTCAGAGCATCCGGCTGCTTACGGAATTCCTGATGGCTCCAATGTCTTGTACGACTTGCCAGTGAAATATTCTGGAAAGGATGGCAGCTTCTTGTTTCAGAATGTCAACGGTGCGTGCAAGGATATTATCACTCTCGCCGAAGGTTCCGATATTCCCACCAACAGTAAAGGCGAGCTCGCCTGGTACTTCCCCTGTCAGACATACAATCAAGACGGCTCGGATTACAAGACAAACGAAACTGCTACTCCTTATCTGGGATATATGTGCCATCTTTCGAGCGAAGCACGAAATGACTTCTATTCATTGGACAGCTCTGGCGATGTCTACTTTACGTGGGACGATTTGGCAAACAAGACCCGCAATCTTATTGTGTACTCGGGCGATGTCCTCGATCTTGACTTGCTCACTTACCTCAATTCTAGCCAAGTGTCTTTCCCTTCTTTGTTCACGGAGATGCAAAGCAATGCTGATATCCGAGGTACCGACGTTACGTATGCGTTCCAGACATCAGAGGACAAGCGCGTCGCGAAATGCTTATCTCAGATTATTCGGGTTGGATCTATTGATACCAAAACCATCGGTTGCATTGCATCTCAAGTCGTGCTCTATGTCTCGTTGGTGTTCATTCTTTCCATCGTCGCCGCGAGATTTTCCATGGCTCTGTTCTTCCATTGGTTCTTGTCCAAGAAGTACGCTGCCAACCGTTCGTCCATGACCCTGGATCGTCGAGCTCGTGCACAACAGATTGAGGACTGGACGGAAGACATCTATCGCCCTGCTCCACGTCTTGCCGATCCTCCGGTTCCTGAGAAGATGGCAAGGAAGCGCGCAAGCTTCTTGCCAACGACATCGCGTTTCTCCAGTCCTTATGCAGTTGGAGGTGGCAGAACAAAGGCTCAGCCTACAACGATGGCCAGTCAAAACTCCTCGTCTCGTCTTGCTCCTACTACGAATCCCTCCGCTTCGATGTATAAACTAAGTGGAAACAGTAGCAACGGATCATTGAGTGTGGATGCAATTTCCCGACACAATGCCGCCGCTGTAGACAGCCGAACGAGCTTGATGATTTCGCAATATGACCAAAGGCATTCGACTGTGGTGGGCTCCACTGAAGGTCCCGCCGGTTTCATCCATGAAAATGTTGTTCCGCAGCCACCACCAGAATGGCAGCCATTTGGATTCCCTCTTGCGCATACTCTATGTTTGGTCACTTGTTACTCTGAAGGTGAAGAAGGTATTCGTTCCACTTTGGACTCGATTGCCTTGACAGATTATCCCAACAGCCACAAGACTATCTTGGTTATTTGTGATGGTATCATCAAGGGTAAGGGTGAAGAGCAGTCTACTCCTGATTACGTGCTTGGTATGATGCGTGACCACGTTATTCCACCCGACGAGGTTCAGCCTTATTCGTATGTGGCTGTCGCTTCCGGTTCCAAGAGACACAACATGGCCAAGATTTATGCTGGATTCTATGACTACGGACAGACTTCCATCATTCCACCCGAAAAACAGCAACGCGTGCCGATGCTTGTTGTGGTCAAATGCGGTACACCGGCTGAAGCAAAGGCATCCAAGCCTGGTAACCGTGGTAAGCGTGATAGTCAGATTATCCTCATGTCCTTTTTGCAAAAGGTCATGTTTGACGAGCGTATGACCGAACTTGAATTTGAAATGTTTAACGGATTCTGGAATATCACCGGCATATCGCCTGACTACTACGAAATCATTCTCATGGTTGATGCCGATACGAAAGTGTTCCCGGATAGTCTTACGCACATGGTCTCGGCTATGGTCAAGGACCCAGATATTATGGGACTTTGTGGTGAAACCAAGATTGCCAACAAGACTCAAAGTTGGGTTACTATGATCCAGGTGTTTGAGTACTACATCTCTCACCATCAAGCCAAGGCTTTCGAGTCTGTTTTTGGTGGTGTCACTTGTCTGCCTGGTTGTTTCTCTATGTACCGTATCAAAGCGCCCAAGGGTGGCCAGAACTACTGGGTTCCTATCTTGGCCAATCCGGATATTGTCGAGCACTACTCCGAAAATGTTGTCGACACGCTTCACAAGAAGAACTTGCTCCTGCTCGGTGAGGATCGTTACCTCACCACTCTGATGTTGAAGACTTTCCCCAAGCGTAAGCAAGTCTTTGTGCCTCAAGCAGTCTGCAAAACGACTGTCCCCGACAGTTTCATGGTCCTCCTGTCCCAGCGTCGTCGTTGGATCAACAGTACCGTCCACAATCTTTTCGAATTGTGTTTCGTGCGCGATCTCTGCGGCACATTCTGCTTCAGTATGCAATTCGTCGTCTTCATCGATATGATCGGTTCCCTCGTCCTCCCCGCCGCTATCTCCTTCACATTCTACGTCGTCGTCAAATCCATCGTCTCGAAACCCGTCCAAGTCATTCCTTTAGTCCTCCTGGCTCTGATCTTGGGTCTCCCGGGTGTATTGATTATCGTCACCGCCAACCGCTGGGTCTATGTGCTGTGGATGCTTATCTATCTTATTTCCTTGCCTGTATGGAACTTTGTTCTTCCGGTATACGCATTCTGGAAATTCGACGATTTCAGTTGGGGAGATACACGAAAGACGGCCGGCGATACCGGCAAGGGCGGTCATGGCGATGCCGAGGGTGAATTTGATAGTAGCAAGATTACGATGAAGCGCTGGCGCGATTTCGAAAAAGGTACCCTCCCCCCATCAACCCTTTCAAAAAAAAAATAACCTCTAACTAATTCTTGTATAGAACGACGCCTAAACATGAGCGCAGCTCAAGGTCTACCGCCACCAAACTCCATGCCGGCCGCGGCATACACCTACCCCGGTGGCTACGACGCCTACTCAGACTATTAAACCCCATCTTTGTACTTGTTTGTTTTCTTATCGTTCAGCACGATCTACTATATATATATTATATATCTATACCGTCTTTGATACTTTTTCTCAGTGTTTATGTTTGTATGTATGGTCCGTGAATACTTAAAACTACTTTGTATGTATGTATGTATCATGGGATGGCGTTGGGGAGAGATGACTTATGGCTTGGTTTGTAGTTAATTTTATTCTATTTTTCTGGTAGTTTTTTTCAAGGTTGTTTGTGGTTGTCGTATTGTGGTTGTTGGTAGCAGATAAGTTAAGTCTCCTTTATACATCGAAGCCTTTTTGTCTGTTGTATCCTGAGGTGATGACGCCATGGGCCTTGCTTAACCAACAGAGGATATGGAGACTACCTACCTACTTATTGGGAGGCGCGAAAGGTCGATATCAACAACATGACACCAGCCAGGTCACACTAAGTGGAAGATTCAAGAACAACAATGACGAGCTCAAAGAGAGAGTCTGGTGTTGGGAAGTGTTTGCCCTACGCCGCTGGCCAGATATAGTATAGCGCCATATTGGGGCGAGGGGGTGTATATATTCTCGCTTCTCAACGAGGAGCTCATTTCTTCTTTCTCTTTCCTTCCTCACACAAACACCTCACTTGGAGCAAATATACAGAGTTCTTCGTATCCCCTTTCAAGAAGACGCCTTGATAGTGATGTATCATTGTCATGAGTCTCATGTCAGTATGTCTACGACTATTTTCTTTCGTCAATCATACTAACGCTTCCTCAAGATTTGTGCTGCCCGAACGTCACGACGATTGTATTCGAAACTCGACTATAAATGGCCATCACCTTCTTCCCGACGGAAAAATTCATGTTACCAAGAACAGCAATTTATTCAAATCGCCAGAAGGCCATCCAGCCCGGTGTTTAAGGTTGACTCGTCACGCTCTGATGATTTTCACCAGGCCATTATCGTCAATATCACGAGGAGCGTCCAGATGAAGAACTACCTCCTTCAGGAGGTACGCAATGATACGGTTGCTTTCCGGCATTCATGTTGGAGCTCGTTTCTTGATCGTCGGCTCTCGTATCGGTCCATCGCAAACCCGCATTATCAATGTGGATTTATCTGTCGTGGGAAAAGAATGGTATGAGTAAGTCATCTTCCATCCTCGTGTGCTTTGTTCTGGTCGACCGCTGACAAAATTTTTAGATAATCAACTGCAAGCCGTTGGGAAATGGCTATAGCCAAGAACTGGATTACCATGGTAGTCTGACTGGTCAGCAATGTTGGAAGAATAATGGAGACTAGCCTTGTCGTTCATTATTGGAGGACGACAGATCTGTTGATGTTCGAGGCCTATTCATGAAGAAGAATAGAAAAGTTATGATCAATATGGGGAAATACGGTATGTCAACCTCGTCGATCTCATGGCTGACTATGCGATATATCGGATCTATACTTACTGTTTCCATTTTCGAAGATTTCTGGCATTGTTTCGACTCAAGCTTATCTGCCAAACCATGACACATACGGTACACGGAGCGTTCTTGTGATGTCTCTCGCGATCAATGCTCTGGGCTTAAACTTACAAGCTCGTTGCAATATTATGCATCTTTTTGATCTTGCTCCAACCAAATCGATCATGGATCAGGCTATAGGACGGTTGTGGCGCTATGGTCAACAGATGGTTGTGGTGGTTATACGTCTCTTCGGTGAATGCTGGCTGGACCACAGCACAGCCAGCAAAGCGTGCGACGACTTTCTCGGCCTCAATTTGCATCCTCGTTGCAACATTATCAACTTTTTCGATATGCCACCGAACAAATTTATTGTTCCTCAAAGTACCTTACCAAGAGGTAAGAGGTTGAGAGCACCTCGTCCGCACTCGCCATCGATATATACCCACCAATATGGTTTTGACCATGGCAGGTCTGGGGCAAACGTAATTATGGCGCTGTATGGTGTGGTCGTTGTTATCCTCAGGGCCAGGAGAAGACTGTCAAGGTCTTTCGTCTATTCACTGACGAACCGCTCGCTGAAGAACCACCCGCCGATCAACTGCCTGCCGATGAGTTGGGCCATGACGATGGAGACAAGGATAAGGATGAACTTGCGGATTTCAGGATTCAACTGGGGGCCATGAATCAGGAAGCTGACCCTGAAACAATAGAGGAGACAACCGAACAAGTGTTAGTTTGTGGAGGATCTGCTGTTGACGAAGTAATGCTGACCAAGTTCACTTGAAGATTCGCTCGGATAATGGAAGATTGTGACTTCGACCGTTGCAATCGACAAGAATTTCTCCGATTCTGCAGCTACTACCAGCTCGAAGCTACCAGTAGTGACATTGATAAATATATCAAGGTTACCCAGCAGCGAAAGACAAAGACAAACGACGAAATCATGCAAGGTCTAGTCAAACATCATGACGCGGAACTCGATGTACCCAGACCTTGGCATTTTCTCCAGTTCACGCAGGTTCTCTTGTTGGATATGTCCGATGGTGTAATTCTCGGTGATGTAAAGGGCCTTGGGAAGACTTTCAGGCCACGACTGTTGTTTTAGAGGTAAGTATACATTCACTCCATAATCCCCTTTTCAGACCTGTTTCCTAATCATGGACTAGGGCTACCATCGTTCCAAGATTGAACAAGGCCATCGGAAATGCCTCAAAGAATCCGATTTGGTGGCTGTGGTCCTGCACCTATACATCGCCCTTTTCGCTGATTGTACCGCCACCTTCACGCAATTTCTGAATGAGCTCTATGATATCACGGACCAGCTCAAGGTCTGGGTCCTCTTCGGTGATGCAGAGAATGCGAAAGACCGATCGGTGTGCCACATGAGTTTTGGACAAATTGCCATTCAATCATACTTTCATCGATATCATTGAGCTACAGCCCGAGATCGCCGTCGATCTTTTTCAGGTTTTCACCAAGTGAGCGGGTGCTTTCAATGTTCACGCATTATATATACGCCTAGGTTTAGGTTCATCGTGTCGAGATGGAACCAACTAGACCAAAAAGCAGCTCACATACTATATGGTCTAGTATGGCAAAGATATAGCTATCAACGAGGATCAAGGCCGCTGTCAGATGGGACGAACCACCATTTTGTCTCTATTTTGGCCAAGTTTACTGGGCTTAAAACAATCGATATTTATGATCGGTGTCCAGGGATTTGGGAAACAAGCAACTTGGTCGATAGGGTTTCTACGTTGTTACGCAATGTACAACTCGGAAATGTCATAGACTTGAGTGTTCCGGCAGAAGTGTACTGGGTTGTTAGGGATGCCATCTACCAACTCTGAAAACAACCCTGCAGTGTGCAAATTTATTCATTAACTCGAGCATGTCTCCCTTGACGGAACAATCGGACAATCCCAGAAGAATCTCAATGTCCAGCTAGACAACAACTTTGACGACGAGCCCGATGTGGTCGGAGACATGCTTAAGCAGCCCCAAGACACCTGGCCTGCCACATCATCAAGCACAAGCTAGGATGGGCGATCATATACGACCACTTGCACGACGAACGCGACACCCTCAAGAAGCTCGTTTCATACCTGAAGGAATACGCAAAGCAGAAAAACATCGACATCGACTTCTTTGACGTCGAACAAGCGGAAGCACCAACACCGCCATGCAGATCGTTAAGGCCAAACCCACGACACAGAAGGGCAAGACGTACTACGTCCTCAACTACCATAGCACCAAGCTCTCAGCGGACGAGAACAAGAATCCGGTGGTCATCCGAGACCGTCCCCACGAGGAGATGATGGTCACCGCCGAGCAGCACGTCCGCCGTGCTAACAACGCCAATGCCATCGCTCAGGCCTCACACAGGGCCAAGCTTAGGGTCTTAGACTGTTGAATTGCAAAGCGAAAATCATCGTCCCTGAGCTGGGAGTTAGCCCGCTGCTCCAGCTCAGATGCTTAGACTTGAATGGTGTTGGAGAACGAATTCCCAAGATCAGATCCTATCCGTACGCTGTGCCGGGATAAGCGGATTAGTCCGGCGGAGCGAGCGATAAATTTCTGAAATCAATCCATCGGCCTTCTTGAGAAATACGCTTCGAAGATTAAAGAAGGTCACCAGAGAGAATCAGGAAGGAGGAAGTAACCATCCCTAAATCAGTGTCGGTTACCTTTGTACCAGAGAAGCTATCTGTGACGCTGATTTGATTATTTTCATTCTTACATCGCGGTCCAGATTTGAGGAAGGTCGCTCTGGAGATTGAGGAAGCACGCCTAGCTACGGTAACAAAATTAGTCTGCTGGTAGGGAGGAAGCAACCATCGCGAGTTTGAATATATCGGAGTTCATATCACAAAACATGCTTGTCACTGCCTTGCAGCCGTCTTTGCTGGTTGTGTTGTGTTCCAGCTGCTATTCACCGAAGCGATGTAGAGAACCACGGCCAAAGTTTATATAGTTAGTATATTATCTTACATAGAGCTTGCTTCTATAGTGTATTCTAGATGCTGGTGCACACAATACAGCCAGCTTCTCCCTAAAGTCCCAAGATAGAATGCCTCGGTAGTTTTTTTTTCTGGTACTCTTTGTCGTTATGTACATTACCCTATAGGGATTCTGGATTTGACATCTGCGTCAAACCTGTCTCGATGAAAGGGGATTCTGGACTCTTGAACTTTCCTGGAGATGCCAGAAGCTACGTGTTAAAATACTACGTAGTACTAATAATGATAGGCGCATTTAGTCTCCAATTTAGACAGAAATCAGCCTAAATAGTCCTGCAATTCGTCTATTCCCCTCCCTATATTCGGCAATAACTCAAGCAAGAGACGCAATGAAATCAGCAATCCCATTATCAAGTGTTAAGATCCTCATTCGGAATACCTGCCAGCTAAGTCCATATAGAACTTGACGTCTCTTAAGGAACGTATCTGTATTCCTTATGGGTTAGGGGCTGGTCCCACCTTGTGAAGGTATGTATAAAGTATAGCCATAATCCAGGGTACTTTAAGCACCGAGGACATTTCAATCTCGAATCTTGTGATCTGAGATGGTATGCTGTACGATCTAGGTCCGAATGATTCTATCCAGCAGAGTGATATCACTGATGGTGATGCTGTTAGCATCAATGAAATGCAACAATCGTTTTGTGAAATTGGTACGCGGGGGATCTCCGAAGTCTATCGCGACATCCTTCATGAGCCGTGTTTGGTGTAGTTTTTGCCCTGATTCGCACTTTCCTTTCTTGTTTTTTAGAATCTTAACGTGTACTGCTTAGCTCGAACAGAAAAGAGATCGTATCTTTTTAGACATCTTCATGGATATATAATTTCGTACTGAAGTCATACCATACCTACTGTAACGTTGGCGGTGGCACGTGGTGGCCGTAGCCCTAAGCTTGATGGTCTTGACTGTAGTAGCCCATTGCAAAATATCAGACATATCATGATGGAATGGCCTCTCTTTCCCGTCGTGTATTTATTTCTTGATGACTCTTTGATCTAAGTCACTCGGATACAACAGTGAGAGTCAGCAAGGCATTGTAATTCCTACTGGCACCAGGCTGTACCTCTTCTATCTTACGTTAAGACTTCTAAGAACCGATCCACTATTTCATACTATGTTTACTCAAGTTACTCTATCAATGACCCAAGGAAACTGTATGAGGTTCAACCAACCTAACGTATCTCGATGCACTGCAGTTATCTAAGGCCGTGACAGACAGTCCTCAATAACCGAGGACGATCGGAAGCACGAGAACAGTCCAAGTGAAAAATCCCCTACAGCCTACAGGATCAGTCTACATACTTTGACACTAGAAGAAACTAAGAATGTTCTGCTCGGATAATTCGCGGCAAATTAATAACTATGGATAGAAAACTCAAAAGCTACACTACAAACCTTCTTAGCTCCATGTCGCCGTTATAATTACCAATCCAATCATCTATCTGAAGTCAAAATACGGCGATTATTAGAAAATCTGCGTGGCGACTTACGTACTTGTATCGATCGTGTTGTAAACAATGAAACATAGCTTCCAGCCTCGCTCGCAGTCGGCAAGAGAACTCTACCAGATATGCCGACATTTGTACAAGATCCCGAATATCCGCCCCTGAAACACGGTTAGTAACCTCAAACTCATGTATACGGAGTACAGAAAAGCGTATTGAGTAATTACCATAGCCACCCACCAAGGACGCCGTTTGCATTGGCAAAAGAAGAACCAGCGTGGATTACAGCGTCGACATTGTAGATACCGCTTATCTGCTTCTCAATCGGCGAATATCGACTTGCTTCCGTCGGCTGCATTGTACGTAATATCTGATGGAATTACAGGTTGCACCATAGTCACTGTCTGCTGCCACTTTGAGGATGAGGCTGAAAAGCATAAGCGCAATTGAATTTTGAACATGCATGGTCACCATGCCACATGGTGAGCAGGTACTAATGAAATGTTTAAATAGTGGGGATTGAATCTTGGGTTTTGAGACTTTCGGATTGTATTTTGGATAATGAAATCGACTTCGAGGACTCGACGCTTTTAATAGAAGAATATTTCCAACTTATGCAGTATGACCTTGTACAGTAACTATGCTACAATATGATCAAACGAAGTAATACGTCTACTGCGATGTAAAATGAAAATACGAGATACATCGTAGCCACTGTCTGCAGTCACTTCAATAATGAAGGCTGAGAAGTATCAGCGGAATCGAAGTTTTAAGATGCATGGTGTGTACTAGTGTGTAGGTAATAAAATATTTCAGATGTGATAGGATAATGAATTATGAAACAAAGACTCAACGCCTCGAATAGAAAGATATTTTAAGCGTATACGAATGCTACTAGTTAGCATTTCGGATAAGTCGAAAATGTTATGCTACAATATGGTTGATTCACTGTTGCGTTGAATGCTTATTCGCGGTAACCTAACAAGGCACAATAGCGAGCAGGATTAACGGGTAGACCAAGACGACTTATTCACAGGGTATCCCTGCTGCTATCGGTGACTACGTATTTCTTAAGGACCGGTACATAGTACGTAACTATCAATGTCCTCCGGAAGCAATCTGCTGCTTCTGGCTGTTCTCTAATACATAGCTACTCCTGACAATAGTAGTTTTCACATTCTGGTGGTGTGGTGCCAACATCTGGGCCGGGCTTTGACAAGGTAGTTAGTGAGTCTGAATCTCGTTTAGGGAGCAAGCCCCAAGTATCGGATATTAGGGATTTATAGTTATAGAATGGCTAGAGGTTTGTAGAGCACGTGGTAACTATAACTTAAGTTAGAAGATAATTTTATAAGACCTATACTTTTAGTTCTGAATAGTAATAGCACTCTGATTACAGAGTAGGTTATGTGTATCACACTGTATTTTGTCTTCCAGATTCTGGGGAGGTCATCGGATGGAGAGTGCAACAAGCGAGAGGTCAGGGTGCTATGCTATTCCTCGTAGGGTATTGAGTGAGACATTTAAATGATTTAATTCGATTTTAAACACCCTAGCGTATGCATGGCATGTCAAGAAATGAAGACTGAAACAATAATTGGTGGGAGAGGCTCTAGACACTGTAGACAGCTGTATGTGCCATGTGGTACCTCCCCCTCCCCAACATGTGGTCTGCATCTCGGCGCCTGATCTTTGCCATACAAAATAGTACGGAGTAATTCACGGACCGGGATCCTGCTGAACCCTGCGGTGAGTAGTGCTGAGCTCAGCTACTACTCAATTAACCGAACCCTGAGCTTAACCACCTGAGCTATTTTATCCGAAGGCTGATTGTAGGTTGGTGGCGCCTGCTTGCTCCCGGGATACGGCCAAGGTTAAAACCAGGGCAAGAGACGCCATTGGCATCAGGCTGTACGGAGTACGGTACAAGGGATAGCTATGGGCTTAGACACGAGAGGCGGATTTAACCTTAAGCAGGATACGACGAGGCTAGAGCCTACAGAAGCCCAGATCAGATGAAGAGGAAAGTGAAACGGAAAAACAGACGCGTGGCCTTTCCCCCGCTTACCCCGGCGAGAGTTTACAGCACCATCCTGGCAAGAGACCGGCTAATAGGAAGTCATCGTCCAAGGACTAACTCAGTCTAACTGAGTGCGGAAATTGAAGACCGACACGAAAACCTCCCCGCGAATAGCACTGCGGGGAAACATAGCTTGTGGGACTGGTGCATCTATTCCCGGCTAGTATCTGATTAGTGAGTAATTACTCCGCTCGACACAAGTAAAAATTACACCAATCACAACGCAGACCCCAGAGCAACTCGGGAAGAAATGCACCGACGAGCAGTACGGCTAATAAAAAAGCTTGGTTGAAGTTGGTTGAAGCAAAGACGAAGGCGGATACGACGCTGCGAATGCAACCGTCGTGCGAGCGAACAATGAACCATGACCCCAATCATGGGTGATCCCTGGAGATGTTGGCTTGTGGAGGTCAGAAGTCCGGAGCAAGCTTGGCCGAATTGAGTTTAGATTGGATATACCATCACGCGCTGTGGTCGCAGGGATAAAAAAGAGCGGACTCCCCCAGGTCGTGCTTACCTCTTTTTTTCCCCGTTGTCACGTTCTCACATTTCTCTCAAAATTCGTCAACATGGCTAACGTCGTCAGTGAGAAGCCGAACTCTCCGTTGGAGCTCGAGGAGCAGCCAAAAAGCGGGCCCCTCTACGATGTCGGCGAAAAGCCCGACTTCGACCGTGCAGGCGCCATCAATGCTGAGGGTATTGAACATAGCATGACTGTGCTGGAGGCTGTCAAGGCCTATCCCGCGGCCAGTTGGTGGGCGTTCGTCATGTCATGCACCATTGTAAGCTCTCGCCCTTGATAGGTAGATGATCATTTCTCTAACGATGCGACAGATCATGGAGTCATACTGCGTTTTCTTGATGGGACAATTCATAGCCACAGAACAATTCGCCAAGGATTTTGGCGTAATCAGCACTGTAACCAACAAACCGATTATCGTAGCTTCGTGGCAGTCAGCATTTCAGTGCAGCGGACCCGTCGGTGCCTTCATCGGTGTATTCATGGCAGGTCCCATTACTAGTCGGATTGGATATCGATGGGCAACCATCGGCGGTCTCATGTTTTTGAACGCCTTCATCTTCATCTTCTATTTCGGTAACAGCCAGGGCATGTTTTTCGCAGCCCAGATCCTGGAAGGCATCCCGTGGGGTATTTTCATCGCCAATGCGCCCGCCTACTGTGCCGAAATTGTGCCATTGAGATTGAGAGCTCCGGCGACCCAGATGTTGCAGATGTTCTGGGCTATTGGGTCCATCATTGTCGGCGGTATCACTTACCACTACCAATCCAAGCAAGACTCCTCAGCCTACAGGTTCGTCCGCTCCTATAGATGCCATCGAGGGGTACTGTACTAACAGTCATACCAGAGTCCCCATTGCACTCCAGTGGATGTTTCCTACTCCTCTTGCTATCCTACTCTTCCTTGCGCCTGAATCACCCTGGTGGCTCGTACGAAAGGGCCGTCTGGCTGAGGCGGAGAAGGCTGTCAAACGTCTTGGACGCGCGAGTGCAACTGATAATCCTGCTGACGCAGTCGCAATGATGCGTCGTACGATCGAGCTTGAGGCGACGGAGAAGAAGCCCAGTCTTGTTGAACTGTGGAAGGGTACCGATCTCTACCGCACATTGATTGTGTGCGGTGTGTACGCCTCTCAGAATCTGACTGGTAACCTGATTGCTAACCAGGCGGTTTTCTTTTTCAAACGTGAGTCCTATCATGTCCTGCAGCCTCGTATATAAAAGACTAACACCAGTTTAGAGGCTGGCATGGCTGACAACACCGCATTCGCACTTGGTCTCATCACTTCTGCCCTCCAGTGGATCATGGTCATGCTCTCTTGGGTCCTCACCACATATCTTGGCCGACGCACCATCTATGTCTATGGTCAATTCATCAACTGTGCATTCTTGATCGCGCTCGGTATTGCGGCTTCGTGTGGCGGGGGTAATGCGGCTAGCAATGCGCAAGCATCACTCGGCTTGATTGTCTCCGTCCTGTTCTGCTTGGGACCGGCCCCTGCCTCATGGGTCATTATCGGCGAGACACCTTCCGTCCGTCTCAGGCCTCTGACAACGGGTATTGGACGAGGTGCCTACTACGTGGTCAACATTCCTTGTATCTTCCTTTCCAGCTACATGCTCAACTCTGATAAGTGGAACCTGGGCGGCAAGAGTGGCTATGTCTGGGCTGGCACCGCCCTTTTCTGCTCCGTCATGTCCTGGCAATTCATTCCTGAGATGAAGCACAGGTCCTTCCGTGAGATCGATATTTTGTTCAAGCGAAAGGTCCAGGCTCGCAAATGGAAGGATACGGTCGTCGAACTCAACGACGATGAGTAGATGGAAGTTGCTGCTCGGAGAAGCCTGCCTGGCTGCTTGTGCAGGAAAAGGTGTTGCAAGATAAGTCGAGGGGTGGGAATCACGTCGGAATATATGCGTCCTCTACCCTGATCAGTAATGGCTGCTACAGTGCCAGGCTTGCTTTTGGCATATCTAATTTAAGAGGCTAATACCACGCGAGTCACTGATTATAAGAATCTGGGTGGGATGTTATATAAAACCAACTTGTATGATACTAGGTAGAAACTAGTATTAGGTTGTTGAAGAAAGGTGCTATATATAGCAGTTAATAATACAACTACTTAGTTCCAGTGTCTAGTTATATCAAATATATCGAGGTATTGATCGACCTTTAGTGTAATTCTTCAGGTTGGTGAATGATTAAGTACAGAGTATGATGTTTTGAATCGTATCTCGGAGATATGAATCAAAATTGACAAGCGATTACCCACCCAAGCACCGATGTAGGTGACTTGGTAACTTAGACTGGACTTGGTGATGTCTCACAGCCCTATTTGACCGCTTCCCAGATTGTCATACCCCTAAAAAAGGAAAGAAACTAGTTCATCATTGAAAGAAAGTGCCTATTGTAGGTCATATCACATGAATGATAACGGCGGTGTCCTATATCTTCAGATAGTCGTCAAGTAACTATTGGTATTCGAACATCTACCAAATTGGTGAAAGTAAAACCTTTGTGTGTCCGATTTAAATGTTTGATCGACTTTGCATTCGTCAGTGTTGAGGTCAACGCGACTCAGACCTCATAATCCATGTCATGCCATATCTAGCACTGTACAAATTTCACGGTTTTGCTTGATTTCGTACTGTTCTTTTGACAGAATGATAAGACAATCCTGAACCAAAAATTTCCAGGGGCAAACTCTGTAGAATTTCACTAGGTGATTTATTTGCCTGCCGCTTTCGGATAACTATAGATAGCCCTAAGTGGTATGTATAGGACTTGAGTTAAATGGAAACAACTACCTACCTACACCTGAAAATCAAGAAGTATATAATCCATTGTTCTTGTTGTGAATTACAACTCTGGAAGATGGTCTGGAGATCGACTTTTTATCGACCTGGTGGAGTGATTAACTATCGGGATTATTCAGTGTTGGTACAGTACATTGGCATCTCCGTGCAACTCACATACATAAGTGTCACATGTCTTGATTATTTGACCTTTATTGGCCTGCAAAGTGCCTATGATAGAAGAGGGGTAGGGCATTAGTGTCTTTGCTGATTGATCTGGTTGGTTTACAGGAGGATATCTTTCCCAGCTTGTCATGATTTCATTCTGATATCTCCGCCTATCACCGCTACCCAGCATCGAACCCGCCTCGTAACTACTATCTTGCAGTCTAAACAACACCACGAGCAAGAGGAAGACAATGAAGCCGCGCTATCCACTGCCTTCTCTCGAGGAAAAGCCAGTAATGTCTTTCCCCAACCCAGATGATAATCCCGAACGATTACAGAGGGCTACCCAAAACCTGCTAGCCTCTGCCATAACGGGGAATGCGTCGAGTTTATCTGGTTACTTCGGTCTGAAAATCCTCAACGTCGTCGATCTGTCCACCGGCGACTCGATCATACATCGCGCCGCGTCCGTTGGCAACATTGATTTTTTGGATGGTATATGCCGTTGTTTTGGGAGGGAATTTCCCATTGATCCCAGGCGTAGTCGAGAATTCTGGGTGCTGCTGATGCATCAGAACTTCGCTGGTGGTACGGCATTACACACCGCTCGGTAGTGGAATTTTGACCGGGACACTTCGAAAGCAGGAGGATTTTACCAAGCCCGGAGACTTACGGGGGCATATGCCGTGGTTGCAGGGGGAGAACCTTGCAAAGAACTTGGCTATAGTCGATCGGTTGACCGAACTTGCCGGCTCGATTGACAGTGGTGCTACCACACCTCAGCTTGCCCTGGCTTGGTTGATGGCGCAGAGAGATGATATCTTTGCTGTTCCAGGGACGAAGAATAGTAATCGTTTGAAGGAGAATCTGGCAAGTCTTGAATTCACTATATCTGGTGAAGTGGAAAACATAATACGTCAATTGACTTCGCAGGTTTCAGGTCAGCGGGTCAATGAGTTGACGGGTTTTCTTTTGCGGATACACCATCGTTGTAAGATGGATACAGAGCTTGCTCTCGTACCCCAGTCTTAGGCATCAATGTGCCTAGAATCAGAGTTTATCCACGTTATGATGTAAGGTCATAGTTGACCGTACTACATAGTTCACTCGTTTGGGATAGATAGCCCTAATCAAGTGCCGTTACACAGAAACACAACACAACACACTGTCTTTCCTGGCAGTCAAAACAGAATTTCCAAGAAACGACATGCTTTCAATGGTAGAATTCGGCAATACAGGTATCCTTTCATACACTGTGATGTATTGAATTATCTAATTTTTGATTACCAGGAGCATTCCTCACTACTGAATCAATAAACTATCTATAGATATGATTGATGTGAATATGGAGAGCCCTCCCACATTCATTGTATATTCAATGGGGCGGCTTTGGCTGTCTTAGGGCTTTGTTCCCGTTGCCCTAAATCCGTTATCATTTTGTATATGATATGAATAGGTATGATTTGTCGGTGCCCTATTGGGATTCTGCTAGACCAACCGATGAGGATCATTTCTTGCATGTGAATGACTTTTGCATTGCTTGATGCCACCGGGCAATTCCTGTATGGGGTCACGTGTAATGCTTCTATATAAGACATCCTCATGCTGATTCTTGATTTCTTGCCTGATCCATGCTTGATATCTCGTCGTATGCTAGTCAATTGATTATCGCCTTGAGCTCTCACAAAGAGGGCGTTTCGAATTATGCAAACGAAAGCCTGACGCCCCAAATGAACTGGGCGCAGTCCAACGGATTACAAGAAGAGGGATGATCACGACAAAGAGAGTGTTTGCCCAGCGCCGCCTGCCAGATGGAGTCCTCCCTTCTAGCAAGGAGCTCCTCTCTCTTTTCTCCCTCCTTCTTCACACAGCACACAGAAGCTCATCTGGATCAAATACACTGAATTCTTCATATCCTCCCACAAGAAGAATTCCCAAAACCACATCATTACAACACGCTGGATCAAGCCGACACTGACTCTTTCCAAAGCAACTTTCTCTGCCTTTCTCAAAGACTTGAATGTCGCCACGATACCAACAGACATGTCAATCATCGTTTCAGAAGAAGATGGACCCATGTCATGGGACAGCACATCTATTGGAGGCTGGTCTCCTAAGATCATCATGTCGGCCTTGATTCTTTTGAGTGAGCTCGACGATTTCAAAAGGCATATATCCATTATCATTCATGAGACTGGCAATATATAGAATGGTGACGGGTCCCTCGAACATCCCGAATCCGTACGAAAGAAGAAATATCGCGATCTAGGCTTCATCTACAGGCAAGCTTCTTCATCGCAGCTATGAGAAGGTATAAGGATTGGCCAAAGGTCACCTCAAGATGAAACACGACATCGATACCAGCTTCTTTGAACTCGATACGACAATAGCACCGATCGACCTCACAGGACCCGGTGGCTATTGCTCGCAGGACCCTAATCGCGTCACTACTCAGCCTCAACCACCACGAGCTCAAGGAAACAATTATCCACGAATGCGTCCGCCGCACCGGGCTAGCTGCCATCTTCGACACCAACCACTTGGCCTTACTTGACATGGAGGTAACGGCAACCTCAAAGACATCGACACAGTGGCTGCGAACTATTAGATGGGAACAGCGAGAGACTCCCCCGCACACCTACCTCCTAACGCTCGCGACGCTATTTTTGACGACTTCCCGGAGCGCACACCAACCGAAGTAACCAACTACGTGCTACTGTACATGGTTTCATACAAGGAGACCAACGCTTCCTGTGATGACGAGCAGAGAGACACCATCGTCCAGACTATACATAGCTTGGAGGGCATCGACACTTCATTCTCCGAAGCGCCCGAAGCTCCATCGAACGCAGCCAACGAGAAAGCTCGGGAAGCTCACGCACGAGCAGTCGCCCTGGATGCAGTCAAGGATCTTCCTGATGCCGCAGCAACCATGAGATACATCTTTAGCTACCACGCCGTTCTGCGTATAGGCTCTGGGTCACATATATCATGCTTGAATGCAAAGATATTCGTATCGAATATCTTCTCAACAGATTTACCAATACCGGGAAATGCTCTATCCCAGTTCTCTTTTTGGTAATGAACGCCGTCAGCCTCGATTTGCATTATCGTTGCAACATTAATTTTGTTGCCTCTTTATTCCTTCCGAATTGATAATGAAATCGTCCAGTTGAAACAGAAATCTACCAAATCACTGGTATTTTGGAGGTAAGTGGTTTCAATGAGAGTTTCCAAGTATTCTGGATCTGTCTACTGAGTGACGTGGTCGTGTGAGAACACTACTGAGAAGATGACATCTGCATACAGATAGAATCGGTTTTTTTTTTTTCCTATTGGCAATACACTGCCTGCTTCCGAGTTTTCTCTACAACCAATTCTTGCGAACATTGCTTTTTGGAAAACGGATATCTATTCAATCAACAGGCATGCAAAACCCTTTGTGGAGTTCCCTTGGTATTGGACATGGCAAGGGCATACACTGACTATAACATACAGTGAAAAATGGAGGAAATCGGTACAACCAGTCAGAACCCGGTCGCAAGCGTCCCCAACGATCTAGCAAGATTAGATGACTGGGAACAGCTAAAGGATGATCTTCACAATGGCACTTCGTCCACTGATGAAGAAAACACTTCTCAAGACCAACTTCCGTCTAACACAGCCCCAACAAACACAACTTCTGCAACGAGACCGACCAGTAAGATCACATTCTACAACCCTTTGCAATCCATCTATGCTGACTGTTGTAATAAGTTAAAGTTCTCGTCCGAAAGATTGAGAAGAGCAGCATGGCTCTTCGTGAATACTTACATCTTTCTGATGACGAAGACTGGAAAGAGTGGTTACGAGGCCCTCATTCAAACCATTTTGGGACGGATTATGGAACAATTTCCCGAGCAAACAACCACAGAAAGGCAGAGGTTGTGGAAATGACTAAGAATACCGTCGAGAGCTTGTTTTCAGGAGCCATAGAGAGCGATTGTGATCCATCAAGTCCACGCTCTGATGGCGACACGAAGTTCTCCGATACATAAGTATCGAACAATTGTTGGCGGAGGTAGAAGCTGAAATCAGTGGACTTGCGTGCAAACTTTTGACAAATTTCTGGAAAAAGATGATTGGGTTATATTCGCGCGCATCGTATCTAGAGAGAAAAAAAAAGCGCGACCATTGATATGATTGATGCTTATTGGCGAGTGATGTTTGCACGCACGGCTTTGAAACGTGCAGAGGACGATTGTCTGGACAAATCATCAATTCCACCATCACCACAGGACCGGGGCAACGCGGCTTCAAGAAAGAATCCAAGCACTGCAGAAGGCATTGTTGGTGAACTCTAATGTTATCATATTACCTTTGCTAGCTATATCTTACTATACTATGTTAGTTCATATAGAGTGAGAATCCTCTTTAATCTCACATCTGTAAGCAAGGAGCAAATCCGTACTCGGGAAAGCCTCAATCCTGTATGAATTTCTCGTTCTCGGTCTTCTCTTCCGAAAGATAGATCATGCAGATCGAATAAACTGATAACTCTCAACTTTGTGCCAGCTCCTAGGCCACCATGTGATTTCATGCGGTGTCCCTTCGTCTCCTCTCTTTACATTCATAGTAAACAACTTTGGCCAGACGTCTGCTTCAGTAAGAAACCCATATCTAAGTGTGATCCGGTAGCCCTCCTGTAGGCCAGCCTCTGCCGCTCTTGACTTCAAGTCCAAACCTGTAATCATCCGAGGTTCAGCAGAGAGATTCTCCTCTGGAAATCCGAGACAAAATTCCTCTTGTTTCACAGGCTCAAGCCTCCAGTTGCTATTCGGAATCCAGACTTTGGCAACGTCAGAAGAGAATATGATCGGTTTCGCTTCTGACATGTAGTTATAATCATCTTGTGCTATAGGCCCTAGTTCTCTTTCAACGAGGGACAGCCATACGTGAATTCCATGTGGCTTATCGGCTGCCCGTAACTTAATCATCTCTCTAATCAATTCATCGAGCGATCTTTTGTTGGAGATATGCAGTTTGTAGGCCAATTGCACAAAGTACATAAACCCTCGCTGATATGGAATTCGATGTACTCGTCCCGGTAGCCAGAATTGGTCTTGAACGTCTTTGTTCTTCACTGCGCGATCAGGGTTTGTATAATAGCCTGAGATACGCCAGTTAAACCGCTCAATGAACTGATCTTCAGTCATGATGCCAAACAAATAAGGCAGGATTAGAGAGTAATATTCCGCAATACCTTCATTAAACCATGCGTCTATGAGATCTTCGGGTCCGCCAGTCGTGGATCCCAGTCGCGGCCAATTGTGTACAATTTCATGCATTAGAAAGTCTTGTACCATGTCTTCATCTTTCGGAGAGAGCGGAGTCCAGGCAAAAACGAAACCTCGGTGCAGACCACGACCAGAAGCGCATTTGTACTCATTGCGCCGGATAAATACTCGAAATAATTGCTCATCGTCTCCAAAGAATCTCGCCATTTGGGGAATCAGCTTTTGTAGTTGTTGACCCAAAATATCAGTATCAAATGGAGGATCCGATAGCCAGTACATCCCAAATCGCGAATGCGAGGTTGGTTTCGCCAGTGTTGTGTCAGCAACAGGAGGATAGCGTTTGAGAGGGCCAACTGCAAAAAAGCACTCTGAAAGAGCGGACGGTTTTTCTCGTACAGAGACACGCTGGCCTTCTCCAAACGTGCATACTGCTCTTGTTGTGGGGTGCGCAGATGACAAGTCCCACTCAATCTCAATATTGTGCAAGATATCGCCATCGCCTGTCGCTGGAATCAGGAGAAATGCCATGCCGGCACCACTGAGTCCCGCACTCTCTTTCTCAATTGCAATTTGAGGACCACATCGTGTTGATTCGTTCACGTGTCGCGGCGTCGCTTGGTATTTAACAGTCAGTCTTTCTCCGGCTGGAATATCTTTTTCAATGCGGAATTCGCGATGCGTATTGCGTTTAGTATCGACAGTATATAGCCCGATGGCTAGATTCTGGCTATCTATCAATCGTATTGATTCGGATGTGTACTGCATAGTTGGCACCACTGCCCGCATCAACGTATGGTCAAACAAGATGTTGTCCTTCTTTTTTCCAGTGGTGTTGAAGACCATGGTAATATTAATAGCTTGCGCGGCACCTTCGGTATCAAAGACCGGTTGAAGTTTAAGATTAAAAACGCTCATCGTGGTAAGAACCAGTCTTTTCAAGGATATATTTTGCAGGTCTTACGTGATTTTTATGATAAAAAGCTTGAGATAAGTCCCTCAAGAAGTATCAGTCAGCTATGGTGGGGGTTAGAGATAAGCCTACCTTGATACCCTGCCTAGGTGGTTCAAATGTCGTATGCATGGCCATTAACTATACATCAGGTTGCTTATAAATCGGCATTCAACAACAAAAACGAAGAAGTGCGGGTTCCATATCTATATTGAAAAGTATGTAGAATATTGAAGGCTTAGCAAGATATGAAAACTTGAAAGACCTGAGTGGGAACCTTGGAATGATCTCGACAGCCGGGGCTGTACATCCATGATCTATGGATACCTGGTATATATGCATTGGTATACCTAGGTATATTATGGTAGGTATTGATCAATGATTCCCTGCCCAGGTGGGCGATACGGCTGGGTTGCTGAGTGAATTCAAAGAGTGATCCATGGATGTATGTAGTAAATCGTTCCAAGGTTTGAATAAGCCTTCCCCTATTTGCTCAAGTTGGAAGAATGGATATAGTGACAAATTGCATAATCCGGATATCTTGAAATCCACCAGTCAGCCTTCACCTCAAGGATCCGTACATGTAACTGGTTATTATACGTACAGTATTCTCATTACTATTTGTTTCAACGAAATTCCAACATGATTTGAGATCGACGAAACCGCTTCCCAACGCCCAATCACCTTCACCAAACCTTGGCTTTTCCGACTTTCGAGAAGCGGAGAACCAATTACCCCGGATATTCGAGACAAGGGTTCGTTCATCAACCCCCACAATAAAAGCTTCTCTCCGGAAAAGGCCATGCAGATCAGTGGTTCAGAGAAGGAGTAGCGCATTAGTCAAATGTATTATAGGGAATATCGGCAGAATATCGCGGCATTTATATCTCTGGGGCCTCGCTTTCTAGGTTGTGAATGTAGCCCTTTAGCTGTCTACGTAGATTTGCCTAGGTACTTTGAAACTAGAAGAAAGGTACAAATATGAGGCCAATATCATCGTAATGGACACGTCTTTATTTGCAATTGTCGTCTTCCTTCTGTACTATAATATAAGGAAGTCATAACCTTGTCAACAATGCAGCTGGTCTCACTCAGTGCATTAACCCTCTTAATAGGGTTAGGGTTTGCACTTCCCGAGTCACATCTTCAGACTCGAGGACAATCAACCTCAACCTCTTCTCAGTCCTTCCAGGCCAAATGTGAAGCTTTTGCCTCGAAGATAAATGGCCAGAACAAAAACGCCTTCCAGAATGACATTACTCTCCATTCAGTCACATACATTCCTTCAGGCGGAAACATTTCCATGGCCACAACCCCGACTGTATGTGCAAATAATGACATTTCCACTGCCAGTCCAGTAGAATTCTGCCGGGTCAGTCTAAATGTGACTACCTCCAGCACAAGTCAGATTTATATGGAGGCGTGGTTGCCCGGGAACTATACGGGCAGATTCTTGAGTACTGGGAATGGGGGACTGGGTGGTTGTACGTAACCATCTTCGAGTTAATGAAGATGTATTGAGGCTGATGATTATTGCAGGCATCCAATACTCAGATATGCTATACACAACTCAATTTGGCTTCGCGACCGTGGGCACAAACAACGGCCACTTTGGCGACACTGGGAAATACTTCCTCGACAACACCGAAGTTCTCGAAGATTTTGCTTATCGCGCTTTACATACCGGTGTAGTAATCGGCAAAGAACTCACTAAACTATTCTACACACAAATTAGCAGTGGATACAATAAGTCCTATTATCTTGGTTGTTCTACGGGTGGTCGTCAAGGATGGAAATCTCTCGAAAAGTTCCCCGATGATTTTGACGGTGTCGTGGCTGGTTCACCGGCCTTCAATTTCATTAATCTCTCTAGTTGGGGGGCGAGGTTTCTCGGAATTACCGGCGACAATACGTCTGACACATTTGTCACAGCAACTCAATGGGGAAACCTGATTCATAATGAAATCATAAGACAGTGTGATGCTCTCGATGGAGCCGTGGATGGCATCATCGAAGATCCGGATTTGTGTCATCCTGTTTTTGAGACATTGATTTGCAATTCTTCTTCGACTGCTTCGTCATCGTGCCTCACCGGAGTGCAGGCAAACACAGTCAATCAGGTGTTCACTCCATTGATCGGTGAAAATGGTGAATGGTTATATCCTCGCATGCAGCCCGGGTCTGAAGTGTTAGCTGCTTACATATATTATTCCGGTCAGCCATTCCAATATGCCGAGGACTGGTATCGGTATGTCGTCTATAACAACTCGGCATGGGATCCTACTACATGGACACTGGCAGATGCGGAAGCTGCTGTTCGTCAGAATCCCTTCGACATTTCAACTTGGGATAGCAGTCCTGTCTCTGGCTTTCAGAAAAAAGGTGGTAAAGTCCTTCACTATCATGGCATGGAAGATCCCATCATTACATCCGACAGCTCCAAAGCATGGTACAGATACCTAGCCGACTCTACCAACACCAGCCCCTCGGAACTCGATGACTTTTATCGTTTCTTTGCCATCAGCGGCATGGGTCATTGTAGTCCCGGCTCGGGGGCTTCTTACATCGGTCAGGGTGTTGGGACATATGTTCCGGGATCAGAACAACATCCCGAAGATAACGTGTTGATGGCTATGGTGCAGTGGGTAGAAGAAGGTATTGCGCCGGACTTTGTGAGGGGTGCAAAGGTTGCGAGCGATGGTTCTGTGGAGTACACCAGGAAACATTGCAAGTTCCCGAAGAGGAATGTTTATATTGGGCCTGGCAATTACACGGACGAGAATGCTTGGGAGTGTGTATAATTGCGAATGCGTGTATTCGATATGATAGTGGACATTTGGGCAACCCATAGTTAGATAGCTTCCAATAAGGGTCGGGGGTGTCGAAACTACACACACCCATGGATGATAATACATAGATAGTTGACCAAGTCGCCCTTTAATTGCCATACGCATTGTAAGGAAACCGAAAGCTTGACTATTTCTAGTTGAGTAACATGGCATTGCTTTCATAGAAGCGATGACTATGTTTTATGCACTCTTTTAACAATTTATGTTTTCCCTGCTTCAATCAATGTAGAAATTGTAGTCAGATATAATATTCTGGATATTGTACTGTTCCAAACAGCATCATGGATTTAAAAACTGATTTATATCTTGTCTCTAAGGCACCCCGAGCATTTGTATAACTTTAAATGCGTAGTTACCATAATACTGCGGCGTGTTTGTCCATAATGAGAACTTGAGACGATAATCTGCGTTGTTAGGGTTATATAGGGTTGCGTAGGGGTATTATATCTTGGGATTTCGTCCTGCCCTCGCTCCAATACGACTACGTGGTCCTAGTTGCTAGCTAGGTATATCTTACAATACTAGATCATCTAGTATGCGTGTTGCTTTTGGTCTAGTTGGTTGTTCTCAAGTTCTCAACATGTGATGTTTCTCCAATTTAGCCAGGTTATAATTCACCCTTCGGACTTCGGCAGGCCCTCCGAACAACCTAAATGCTATATAAACGCGCAAACCTAACCTCCGGATAAGTTTGATTAGGTTTAAAGATAATCAGTTAAGAGCTTTAGAAGGGCTTTTAGGCGGTGTTGGGGTGAGTGTTAGGCGTATTCTGGATGAATTACATGTATACTTTTGTGGGAAACGTCTACCAAGGTCCAAGGAGCTACCGGTAGTTACCGACGCAAAAGCTTATGTGTTCTCTTTCTTTTGTTCTGCTAACTACGGAGTAGTCTGTGCTAGACCAGTTGAGTTGATTTCCCACCAACTGTGCGTGATTACACTGACTAGGATTGAGCCACTAGCCCTAGAATATGAACATCAAGCCAATCAGACCGGCACACACCAACGAAGCATGTGCGCCACCCTTGGATGAAGCGCACTTCGGTTATTGAAACGCTGTTTAGGTTATTGAAATCCTGTTTAGGCAATTGAAACGATGCATATGTTTAGGCTATTCTCAAATGAAATGTCAACCACTCATTGGACCTGGATATTTTCAAAAAGTCTATGGCTCATCGCCCCGCATTTCCCCGGATTCCAGCTCCAGTCCCCCAGAACATGTGGCAGGTTGAAGTCGGCAGAGAAACCGAGTCAATTGTTGAAAGTCAATGACCACATGGTAGTTATTTCTTTCAGCTTTTTAACCGGAATCACTATCCAATGAGCTCTTGGTATATCAGTTGGCCATCTAATATATTATGCCATTACAACCCAGTTATTGTATCGCCGTTTCACTGAATGCAGAAAACAAATTAGCAGTACCTACAAATACAGTCTTCACAGCATGGAGACCGAAAAGATTCCTCCAGCGGCTACCAATCATGTCGAAGTCACGAAGGACCACGTCAGCGCCTGGGAAAATGCTCGTCTGAACACTGAAGAGGAGCATCGCCTGACGATCCCGGAAGCTATCCGCAAGCATTACAAAGCCTGTCTCTGGTCCATGGTGGTCTCACTGACCATTATTATGGATGGCTATGATGGAGCGCTGCTGGGTTCACTCGTTGCGTTCCCATCATTCAAAAGTCATTTCGGTCACTACGTCAGCGCCAGCTCTGGCTATCAGATTCCTGCGCATTGGCAACTGGCAATTGGCTGCTCGAGCTCCGTCGGTAATATCATCGGTATCTACATTGGCGCTATTACGACCGACCGTTTGGGCTATAAGAGATCGTTGATGCTTTGGTTGACTTGGTTGACGGGCTGCATCTTCATCTCTTTTTTCGCCACGCACATCTCCGTTGTTTTTACCGGAGAACTTCTCTGCGCAATGTCCTGGGGTGTCTTCGCAGTAACAGCACCACCCTTTGCTACCGAGCTCGTTCCTGTTGTATTGCGAGGCGTGCTGGAAATCTGGATCGTCATGTGCTGGGGTATCGGGCAGCTACTCTCGTATTCTGTCCTCCTCACACTCAACAAAGACCTTTCTATCTGGGCGTGGCGTATCCCATTCGCTGTGCAGTGGGTTTGGCCAGTTATTATCTTTCCACTCGTTTTCTTCATGCCAGAGTCGCCTTGGTGGCTGGTTCGCAAGGGCAAACTCGAAGCCGCCGAGAAGGTACTCAAACGACTGGGCAGTTCCGATGTGACCGAGGAAGAGATCCGCCGTACCGTGGTTGCAATGGTTGAAACAAACAATCTGGAAAAGAATATGCACGAAGGCGCTGGATATCTTGACTGTTTCCGTGGTCGTAACCTGTGGCGAACCGAGATTTCCTGCGTCGCCTGGGCCTCGCAGTTGTGGTGCGGCTTTGTGATCGCCTCTTATGCGACTTATTTCTTTGAGTTGGCCGGTCTCGCAGCTCCCGACGCATACAAGATGAGTGTGGGCCAAGGCGGTCTTCACATTCTGTTCAATATTATCTCAATTCCCGTCGTTGCGAGAGTGGGCCGCCGTCGTCTATTTCTCGCCGGATTTGCCTGGATGGCCCTCATGTTATTTTTGGTTGGCTTTTGTTCATTAAGTCCGCCAAAGGTCGCCATTGGTTACGCACAATCCGTGCTGTATCTGCTCTGGAATTGTGGATATGAACTTACTGTCGGGCCGGCAGCTTATATCCTTGTGAGCGAAATCTCTTCTACTCGTCTACGCAGCAAAACCGTCGCTTTGTCCCGAAACGCATACAATCTCTCTCTTTTGATAAACTACTTTGCCGGCCCATACATCCTCAACCCAACGGAGGGCAACTGGAAAGGAAAAACCGGCTTCCTTACTGGTGGTATCTGTGTTGTCCTCCTCGCCTGGTCGTACTTCCGTCTTCCGGAGACTAAGGGTCGGACTTTTATGGAGCTGGATATTCTCTTTTCAAAGAAGGAATTGAAGACCAGGGATTTCAAGAACTACCAGGTGGACTTTGCGGAGCTGAATGAGGATAAACTTGCTGGTACTACCTACGACGCTTGAATGGGAGAGGAGCGGAGGAATGATATTTTGTTTTCTGGACCATATTATTCATTCTCGAGATGTGTGAGCCTTTCTAACAGGGAAACAATGCGTACACGCCCTCTGTCTTGTTCCTATATTCATGATTTAAACTCCGCCTTAGCTATACTACAGCTTGAATCTATTCAGCTCATTTAAAAAGGTACAGAATCTGATCAAGTATTATTTTAATATATAGTCGGTTTCGTCGAATTTGAAAACTGATAAGAATCCAAAGATGATTTGATCATACCTAGGTAGTAAGTCACATATTGATCGAGATAAATTCTAGCTTGTAAAACTATGTACCGGATAACAGCTTTACCATGACTCTTGTCATTTGAAAGCCATATGATTTTAGTGGGATGATTAAGAAATCTAATCACTAAAACTCCTACCAGGTTAGATTTAGTAGGTCGTGTACTTTGATGATATGATCACCGGAGATGCGTTGAGAGTCTAATTTTCGTTCATATGCCGGATTTTCAGACCGAAGCCTAAAACTTGTATGAAAGTTCAAAATGTAGAAGTATCCATGGATATGACAATAAGCTGCAATTGGTAGCATGATGCTTCGAGCAACCAATGCAAGTTTCTGCTCTAGGGATCCCCAACTACGGAGAACAGTCCGTAAACGCACCGTTAAAACCAACACAAACAACATGTGAATGGTGGGGGTGTCACAAGTATGCAAATGACCATTTGTATTTAGCCTAATACTACCCAATGATTGTAATAGGCTATTGAAAAGCTACGTAATTACTCTGCTTGGGATAATAGATGCTTATAAGCGACATTATTGTACAGCTATAGCTGCTAGATGGGGTTCAGCCATTATCGAACGTCATATCATTAAGACTTCATCAAATTCGTTGCCCATTCATTTCTCCAACATGCTTCCCGATGAGAATGGTATCGACGGCTGGCTCCGGTATGCGCCGTTGTCACCTGAGTTGGCTTCACAGTTCAAGCAGTACGGAAGTATCATTGCTTTAAGTAATGATGATTCCAGCCCTGTTTCTGCTGCTGCAAGGGAAGTTCAAAAGGGCTTGAATGGAACCCTCAAGCAAGAGGTTAAGGTTAGCCATGACCTCGCATCGAACAGCCAGGCAGAAGATACGGCTACAATTGTTATTGGCACCATCAGTGAATTTTCGCGGGCCGGAAAAGATGTTAGCCATATTCCGTCTTTAAATGAAGACGGTTTCTGGCTCAACAAAGACAACAACGAAAACGTACAAATCTTGGGTCAAAATGAGCGCGGAGCTTTATACGGTGCCTTTGAGTTCCTCATGCTTCTTGCCCAAGGCAAGCCCTGCCCATCTGGTCACATCTCCAATCCCAGTGCGCCGATTCGATGGGTGAATCAGTGGGACAACTTAGACGGCAGTATAGAACGCGGATACGCAGGGCCGTCAATCTTCTTCAAGGATATGGTTGTTCGAGAAGACTTAACCCGCGTCTCTCAATATGCTCGACTTATGGCTTCTGTCGGATTGAATGGAATAATCGTCAACAATGTGAATTCGCATCATGAACTGTTCAGTCCAAAGAACTTGGAGGGTCTCGGGCGAATTGCAAACGCAATGCGTCCATGGGGCGTGCGTATTGGTGTCGCGCTCTTCTTTGATACTCCCAAGACTCTGGCAGGTCTCCCTACGTCTGATCCGTTGGATCCTGATGTGATTGCATTTTGGGATCGGATTACAGCTCAACTGCATCAACATGTGCCCGACCTCATTGGCTACCTGATTAAAGCCAACTCTGAAGGGCAACCTGGTCCACTTACATATTGCCGTACATTAGCTGAGGGAGCAAATCTTTTTGCAGCCGCCCTCAAACGCTATGGCGATGGTGTCGTGGTCTATCGAGCCTTTGTATACAATCACCATCTCGACGAGTCTAACTGGAAGAATGACCGGGCAAATGCCGCCGTTGAATTCTTCAAAGACATGGATACGTTATTTGCAGATAACGTGCTGGTCCAGATCAAATATGGGCCTATCGATTTTCAAGTGCGCGAGCCGACTTCGCCATTGTTCGCTCACCTTCGGAAAACACCAACCATTATTGAATTCCAGGTAGCTCAGGAATATCTAGGTCAACAAAGTCATGTCTGCTACCTGCCACCTCTCTGGAAAACGATCCTAGACTTTGACCTTCGGATCGATGGGAAGCCATCACCTGTCCATAAAATCCTCTCGGGCGAGCGTTTTGGTTGGAAGCAAAGTGGCTATGCCTCTGTAGTAAATGTGGGCAGTGATTCAACGTGGCTGGGAAGTCATCTGGCAATGTCGAACTTATACGCCTATGGCCGTTATGCCTGGGCTCCGACGAGCGATGCAGAGGATGTTATCCGGGACTGGACACGCTTGACCTTCACGTCTGATCCGACTGTTGTCGACACAGTGACTAGCATCTCGATGGAGTCGTGGCCAACCTACGAGAACTACAGTGGCAACCTTGGAATTCAGACGCTTTGCGAAATAACCAAGACATGCCATTATGGTCCTAGGCCCGATTCCATGGATGGAAATGGCTGGGGTCAATGGACACGAGCTGACGCGCACGGGATTGGTATGGATCGCACAGTTGCTACAGGTACTGGGTATGCAGGACAGTATCCAGCCGAGGTTGCAAAGATATATGAGAAAATTGAAACCACGCCCGATGAACTGCTCCTCTGGTTCCATCATGTCCCGTACACGCAACGGCTGAAATCAGGTAAAACTGTCATCCAGCACTTCTACGACGCGCATTACGAAGGTGCCGCAAATGCGCAGACTTTCGCACCCAGATGGGAAGCCCTTCGCGGACTGATTGATGACGCTCGCTTCAAGCACGTCTTGTTCCGGCTCAAGTACCAGGCGGGTCATTCTCTGGTTTGGCGTGACTCGGTCAACAATTTCTACAAGGATAAGTGCGGTATCGCCGACGAGCATGGTCGAGTTGGACACTACCCATACCGTATTGAAGCTGAGTCAATGGACCTAGCGGGGTACACCGTTGTTCCTATTACACCGTTTGAAGCAGCCTCCGGTGGCAAGGCCATTATCACAACATCGAACGACAAACCGGGAACTGCTAAATGTAAGGTACCGTTCGAAACTGGAATCTACAATGTTGCAGTAAATTACTATGATCACCTGGGCGGTACATCACGGTATAAGTTGTCGTTAGAAGGCAAAGTCGTTGGCGAATGGGCAGGCGACTTGGGCACGGTACTGCTACATGACTTTTCAGACTTACGGGATGGTCATTCCGCGACACGGATTACTTTTGAGTCCGTAAGTGTGAACAAAGGGGATGTGCTTGAGATTATAGGCATGCCAGATGGGGACGAACTGGCGCCCATAGATTATGTTTCCTTCTTGCCTCCAGGTATAGTAGACTGATAACTCTTTGATTCCGTACGGCATAGGTACAATATACTACAATATTTCCCGTGTTCACACTAAAAATATGTTACTTTTCTTAGCAGAAATAATAAAAAGATGATTAAGCCAAGTCAAGTAGCGATTTTTATGTCAATTTTTTGTAGCTAAGAATAAAAAGCACGGCATCTAGTTCTCAAAGACCCAGTAAATCTAAAGGGAAAGAACTGGCCAGAGCTTCGAAAGCTCTCTCATTCGGGTGTAGATGGTCTCCAGAGTCGTACTGAGTTGCTAAGAATGAGACATCCTCCTGGTCCCGCAATACAGCATCAAAGTCAACGACGGCGTCAAAGAATGTTGCACCCTGACTGCGAATCCACGCATTTATGTGTTGCCTCGTCAACTCGCGTGCGGGATGCGAGTACGGCGATAACTCTGACATGTATTGCGCTTCATCTTTCGCCATAAATGGCGTCAATGTTGCGATAATCACAATAATTCCAGCTGCTGAGAGCCGAGTAGCAACTTGTATATAGCCCGCAATCAGTTGCTTTTGCAAGATTGCCTGGCTCGCCGGATCGGTTAAAGATATACCAATATCATTGATACCTTCGAATATCAAGGCATATCGTACTCCTGACAGCGAGAGGATATCTCGGTCTAGACGGGCAAGGACGCTGGGACCTCCTGAACCGTCAACGAGAACGCAATTCGCGCCAGCTGCTTGGTTGACAATGGAAATTGGCGGCACAGAAACGCCTTTTTGCAGGCGAGCAAACAGAAAATCTGGCCATCGTGTGTCGCCGTTTGTTGTACTACAGCGTCCGTCTGTAATGCTATCTCCTATCAAAGCAAATACACCAAACTCGCGAGGTACAAGGACTTCAATGCCACTGATAAAGTACCTTCAAACTGTTAGTAACCTTTGTTTCATCCTATATGTCAATGTGGATACTGTTTGACTGTGCACCGCATGAAGACTTCAGAAGACTTACCAGTGCTCTATCTCTCCCACGCCATCTCCCGCAAAACTTAATTCAGATACTTGATTCCCGGGAGCAAACCACGAAGTAGTCCTACTGCCGGGATGCGAAGTAACTCCTTCTGCTGGCAATTTGTTCGGTAGAAACAGACTAATAGTCACAGCGGTGGCCGGGGGAAGAAGTCCAAAGTCAACTGGGTCAGAGACAATCTGTGCTCCAGCAGGGATGTGAGCCTCCCGATCTCCACAAAAAGTAACATGTCGCACCGTCCCAGGTTCAAGCACACTGGTCCCCGAAACATTTCCCGCAGAACGTGAGATTGTCACTTCTGGGATAGTCAGAGGTTCATAACCGAATACATTAGACAGTCGCAAGCGAATGTGAGACGCGGCTCCAAGAGTCACTCGGACCGTCTGCCGGAGAGTCTTCCGTAGGCAAATATTAGTGATTTTCTACCGACCAATGTAAAAATTGGAATATTCTTGTACAAACGAATTCCCAGGCAGATCAGTCGACTCTGCAAGCTGTGGCATTGCAGCCCAAGTGTGCACCCAGTGCTGGCGTCCAGATTTGAGAGTGGCCTCCATATTTTTATCCTCGATCATGATCTCCAAACAATAGTACGGTGTTGGGCTAGCCAGAAAAATGTTTGTTTGTAGATTGACAACGGCAGCTGTCCTTCTAATGTCCTTTGATGCCGGCTAAATTGGATGAAACGGAGCGAGGGAACGCCACGTTTTTACCCCAATTTGCCAATTTGCGTCCGATGACAGAACTTGGTGATACCCGTGTCCATTAAACTTACTATCAATCAGTTGCAAAATGCTCGAGAAATGATGAAGCAGCCGGGTGATTGCTAGGTCAATCGTACAATTAGTCCAGCCTCTGGTCTTACTTGGAATATCCGTCGCATCGCCCGACGGCTATATCTTGAAGGGCACCTGCACAGACATTGAAAGAGATCTGGCAATTGCCGATTGTTCAACAGCAACCCCACCATGCTATCAATCTAGCCCTAGAGTGAGTCTACGTTTTCAGCAGGCCCTGATTATGACTGCTTGCGTGATGGAATGGCATGGGAAAATTCTGACATAAAATGAACAAATACATATTTGTATTATGCACCTTTTTTCCAGTGACCAAGTCTGCATTCAAGGTGGATATGAAGTAAAAAGATTCAAACTTAGCTTCACTGGCCATCCCAATAGACAGCTAGTTTGTGCTGTGGATAGAGTGCATCTACGGGTTCGCGAAATGTTGCACTTGAATTGAAAGGATCCAAGCAGGTTCTGCCTTGCAAGTAAAGCAAGTTGGTCAATACACCGGCTTTTACAAGTAATTGGAAGAAGATTTTCTGCCGACTTCTGGTATGCATGTTCCATATGGCCAAATAATAGAGAGCTGTTTTGTATTCTACCTAGGTACAAGCTGTCTAGCCTCGCTGCGCTCATATATGCTTGAAGCCAGCAGCTTCCACAAGTAACCGAACCGACCTCAAAAAGGACTACGGTTGAGATGAAGACCCATTTGATATTGAAAGGATTGTACAGGTTTCCAAGGGGGAGGACGACATATACGAAGCCAAGAGGAAGTCCTGCTCCAACCCACGCCAGTAGTTCAACTTGACTCGATGACGGGACCCTGCATATCCGCCACGATAGTCGTACCGAGTCTATAAAAATGCAGCTGGAGTAGAGAGCGAAGCAGATGGCTAGCCAGCGAGTACCGCGGATCTGTCGTGCTTTGACCTCCGGCATGGGATTGTCAATTTGTCTCTTCTCCTCATTCTCAGCTTTCGTATCAGCACACTGAACCCCTGACGGTTGGACTAGAACGGCAGACCGAGTAGACATGGTGCTGGCGGATGGTGAATAAGGGGCTGATGGGCAGTTATGATGGCATGATTAGCTCTTCAGGTTCCTATTGTCTCTGAAGTATACCTGCAGGTGCCTTATCTATAAGCTAGGTCAATAGAAGACGGAAGATTCTAAATATGATGACAATTTTTATCAACTCCCACGATAGGGCATATGTCCATCCGCGCAGTATCGCTAAAGATGTACATAGTGACTGAGTAATCGAGAAGCCACGGATGCTCCTCCAGTGCCATCTATTCTGAACTAGTTACTAATCCAGGAGACTTTCTCCAGTGCTTGTGGCTGCGATTATTAGTAAGTATCTCCTCTATAGAGTTCCTAGGAGGCTTACCGTCTTCCGCGGAAGCACCATACAATGTAAATGTCAGGTCTCCGCGTCGAACAAGATTTGAAATGATTTTGCTACTCGTGGGCACACTTGTGGGCACTGAAACGAAATTTTAGTTGTAAAGGGCATTTCTGCATGCGTATTTAATCAGCCCCAATCATCGCTCAGTCAGATATTTTCTCTTCCTCAAAACGACAAAAGAAGACATCAAATACCAGATCATATATGAATCTCGCTTCCATCTGTTCATTACACCATCCTTACGCAAAGATGGTTAGCTACGACGGTCCTCATCAAGGAATTGGCTTTAAGTCCTTCACCAGGACTTGGCACAGCCAGTCTTACCCTGAGATCTTGCCTTCCCGCTCCGAGCTGAGTGCCGCTGGAAAAGTCGTCTTCATCACGGGTGGTGGTAGCGGAATTGGTAAGGCTACGGCTATTGCTTTCGCGCAGGCCGGTGCCAAAGTCATCGCCATCTTCGGACGTCGCGTCGAGAATCTACAGTTGGCTTCCGAGGAAATCAGAAAGGCTGGTATTGCGGGAACCACCACCGTGGTCATTGAGAGTGTTGATATCAGCCAGCGTCTAGCTTTGGAGGCTGCATTCGCCAACGCTAGTAACAAAGCAGGCAGGGCCAAGGTTGACATTCTTGTCAACAATGCCGGTTCTCTAAAGCCTCTAAACCCTCTCTCTACATACGGCGAGAGGGAATTGCGCGAGAGTATTGAGGGTAACTTAATCGGCTCGTTCAACGTGGTCCAGGCAGCAATACCCTTGCTGTCATCTACAGCAAAAATCTTGAACATCAGCTCGGGCATTGGACATATCAACCCGATTCCCGGATTCTGGACTTACGCATCGCTCAAGCTAGCTATCGTTAAGATGTTCGATTTCCTCCAGGCTGAACATCCGGACCTCAGTGTTTTCAACATCCAGCCTGGGATAGTTGAGACTGAGCTCAACCAAGTTTCCAGTTTCCGGGGCCAAGACGAAGGTAAGCTAATTGCCCTTTGATTTCTAGATATCTCCCCTGTGCCAATGAATCCCTTTCCTCCATTTGTCTATATATTGCGTGAGCTGATTGATATATTAGTCACACTCCCAGCTCACTTCAACGTTTGGATTGCTTCTCCTGAAGCCGAATTCCTTAAGGGGAAATTTGTCTGGGCCAATTGGGATGTGGATGAATTAAAATCTCTTGCTAAAGAGATTGAAAAGTCAATGCTTCTAAGGATATGCTTGAATGGCGTGCCGATGTAAAGCTCAAGCTGAGAAGAAGTGTGTTTACTCATGGGTGTAGATGGCTGGTGCCCAAGAGTCTTAACCTAGGGCACCTCAATGATTATGATGATGATTATCAATGCACAAACTTAACCTTCTATGTTCATAAACTTACAATAACAGCTGTTCTTCTAACTTTCTTTAACCCGGCTAAAGTCGGCTGAAATGGAGTGAGGAGGGGCTGCCAATTTACCCCAGTTTGCCAATTTACCTGTGTAGTTTATCCGGGGAATACTCCGTTCGGTGGGCGTGAATCTTAATTGACTGCGAAATAAAAGGTCGAGGCTTCCATCGTCTTCACGCTTGTTACAATTTCCCCAGATCCAAAACCTAGGACATCAACAGCATACAATGGCGCCAGTACGCAACCCTATCCTGCCCGGCTTCAACCCCGATCCCTCAATTCTCCGGGTTGGGGATGACTACTATATCGCCACGTCAACCTTTGAATGGTACCCCGGAGTGCAAATACACCACTCCAAAGATCTGGCAAATTGGGAGCTGATTGTGCGACCATTAACTCGAAAAAGCCAGTTGGATATGCGGGGAAATCCCGATAGTTGCGGCATCTGGGCACCATGTCTGTCTCACGACGGTGACAAATTCTGGCTCGTTTACACCGATGTTAAACGCAAAGATGGTTCTTTCAAAGATGCGCACAATTATATTGTTACAGCTCCGAAAATTGAAGGACCGTGGTCGGATCCTATTTATGTCAATTCCTCCGGCTTTGATCCGTCTTTGTTTCATGACGATGATGGAAAGAAATGGTTTGTTAATATGATGTGGGATCATCGCAGACGACCCCGGTTATTTGCTGGAATCGCACTCCAAGAATTCGATCCGGTCCAGGGTAAGCTGGTGGGCAAACGAGAAAACATCTTCAAGGGTACGGAATTGGACCTAGTGGAAGGTCCGCATTTGTATAAACGCAATGGGTGGTACCACCTTCTAACCGCCGAAGGTGGCACTGCTTACGAGCATGCTTGTACTTGGGCGAGATCACGAAGTATTTCGGGCCCATATGAAGTACATCCTCAGAAACACGTTGTAACATCTAAGGATGCTCCATTTGCGGCTTTACAGCGTTCTGGACATGGAAGTATAGTCGACACTCTGGATGGCAAAACATATCTTGTTCATTTGACGGGGCGGCCTGTTGGTCAAAACCGGCGTTGTGTGCTTGGACGAGAGACGGCCATTCAAGAGGGGTACTGGAAGGATGACTGGTTCTATGTGAAGAACGGCCCTGTTCCCTCATTATACACAGATGTTCCGGGTGTACGCGATGATTCGGATTACTGGGCGGAGAAGAATTATAAATTTGACCACAACACTCTCCCTAAGGACTTCCAATGGCTGCGGACCCCGGAACCAGACCGGATCTTCTCCGTCGACAATGGAAAGCTTTCACTCATTGGGCGAGAGTCTATCGGATGCTGGTTCGAACAGGCTCTAGTAGCACGACGACAAACCCATTTCTCTTACGACGCAGAAACAGTGATCGATTTCTCACCAGAAGATGAGCGGCAATTCGCAGGCCTTGTAGCTTACTACTCAACTTACAATTTCTTCTACCTGACTGTTACAGCCCACTCGGACGGAGAACGTGAAATATCTGTTATGAGTTCCGAAGCCTCTTGGCCTGACGGTAATCTGACACTTCCTGGTGTAAAGCCAATTCAGATTCCTAAGACTGGCAAAGTTAAACTTGCTTTGGCCATTCGCGGTGGCCAGACCTTGAAGTTTTACTACGCGCTGGAAGGGCAGGAACTACAAGAAATTGACACGGTCTTTGATGCGTCCCTCTTGTCAGATGAGTGTGGAGGACACCAGGCACATGGCAGTTTTACCGGTGCGTTTGTTGGTGTGGCATGTTCTGATCTCAACGGTACAGCAAAGAGGGCAGACTTCGATTACTTTGTATATAGGCCAGTTCAAGACGTCGCTGATCGATATGAGATCTAGCGTCTCAAGCAAATAGTGGGTAGATTTAGGCCTGAACGGTACTCGTGTAGTTATGTTTGTTTAGCAAAAAATTGTGACTCACTGCCACGAGATATCTACGCGAAAATTGAATGTTTGTTTCTGCCATAAAAAGAGAGGCGTTAGGCTTGTTTTTCTTTTAATTTCTTGTAAGTTCTAAATAGTTGATATTGCATTGAACTAAAACCCCGGTCAATCATTAAACAACCCAGCCTCGATGTCCTCGAGGAGCGTTGGGTGCGTCGGAGTCCACCCAAGCTCGGCTCTCGTTCTCGCACTTGAAGTTGGATTGTCCTCATGAAGCGCAAAAGCCATGAATCCAAAGTACTCTTGAGCCTCATCCAGCGGCTTGCTGACGACGGGAATTTTCAGCGCCTTGCCGAGGGCGATAGCAACATCCTTCAAACGAATTCCCTCCTCCGCGGCGGCGTGGTAGACTGACCCGGCTGTGCCTTTCTCCAATGCGAGTCGGAATAAAACAGCTTCATCAAGCAGGTGGATTGCTGGCCACCTGTTTTCTCCATCGTTCACGTACGCAGAGATACCAAACTGTTTTGCTTTGGCAGCTAGCATGCCAATAGAGTATTTATCTCCCTTCGCATGATTGAATGGAGGAACGCGCATCACAATGGCACGTACACCTTTCTTCGAAAAGTCCATAATGACGGCTTCATTTGCGCCACGAATACGGCTCACCGGATGCTCCATGTCAGGTCCATCGTCCTCAAGAGCTAGCTTGCCACGCGCCATCATGAGAGTTCCCGAGGTAAACACAAAGGGCTTATTGGTTCCTTCCATTACCTTCAACATAGCAGTAACAGCAGCACGATCATCCACACAGAGACTATTGTAGTCAACCCCCTCCTTAGGCTTATCGGATATCTGCTCATGCTTGAAGCCGAGATGGATAACACCATCGGAGGCGGCAGCAGCCTGGGCTAGAGATTCGTAATCGTCTAGGGTACCGGGGTGCGCCTGGGCTCCAATTGATTCGAGCAATTGTGCACTCTTGTCGCTTCTGGCGAGGCCAAGAACCTCGTGGCCATGCTCGAGTAACTGGCGGACCACGGGAAGACCGATGTAGCCTGTTGCGCCGGTGACGAAGACCTTCATGTTGGATAAAAAGGAAAAGGTAACTACAGCTTAAACAATAGGGTATGAGACGTATTGAGGCCAAATTCGTCAATTCGGGATGTCTGCAGATAAACAATAGCAAACCAATTTCTAGAGGGGATGAAAACGAGAGAGCATAGGGCTTATATATGTCATTGCGTCCCTACTTTCCGTTAATGTTGACCACTTCACATACATTGAAACCGAAATTAGGGTTAACATCCGTCCCCACAAAACGTTGTCCATGATCTGATACCTACAATCTCACCAATCAGAATACGTTATTATGCGAAAGCAGGTTAGCCTGGCATCCTTTACAGCGGGTCTGATTGGATCGGATCAATCAGGGGCGAAGATTTCGATATTAAAATCTTCGAAGAACCCCCGGTCGAGCTCTTCCAAGATTCACACTTTACCTTCCCTCGCCAATTCAGCTATGCAGAAAAACTCTAGAGTTTACATATCCCTTCGTATTCGAACATTGCATGAAGTCTCTGACCAGGAGTCGCCTGAAAGAGTCCGTGAGAACCCGAAAACAGGGTGTTCGACCAATACCTAACGACATGTACTCTGCTCAAATTACCTACCATTGAGTCTTAAACCACAACCATTTTGGGAGGTCAGAAGAGATCGTATCTAACAGGACCTATCAAACGTTGGGAAATGACGAATAAGGCACTTCGAACGAGCACAGAGTCCCTCAAGCCACGTAGATCGAGGCGGGGCTGTCGAAACTGCAAACTTCGAAAAGTGAAAGTAAGCGCTTTTCCTCTTCTCGCTTCCTCTTTGCGCTTATTCGTGCTGATTATCTATCTGCACGGCCAGTGCGATGAGTTAAGACCGCATTGCCAAGGATGTAGGTCGTACGGTGTTTTGTGCAATTACGATGCGAATGTACCTGAACTACAACTGTCGACAGAGTCGCAGCCTCAAAAACTGCTAGGAAATGGCACTTTGGCTGCGCAGAAAGTGTCAAGAGTGCTGTGTCGGAATGGAAGGGTTTCTATCCTCAATACTGGCGCCATGCGTGATTTTACTGTCCCTTTTGGGCTGGATCCAAAACGAACAAGGCTTCTTTACCACTTTCGAACATGCATGGCACCCAGCTGGAGAGGCGCTCGGGATGGGTGTTTGCAACTGGCACATGAAGTAGGTGGTCATTACCAACCCACCGTCCCCCATCCATTGATAGCCCTTAATATACCTACCCCAGTCACAATAATACTCACTCACCACCTCAGATGTGCGGTCATCACAGTCGGACTTTCTCACCGCTGATTTTTTTGAACTTACATTAACCATATCTTTCAAGTACCCCTTTCTCATGCACGCCATATTAGCGGTTGGAAGTGCTTATGGGCGCCATCTTACATCGCCACCCAACGTTCCCTCCCGTCGGACCATCTCTGAAATATCCAACTTTTCCCACTCTACTTCTCTTCTCGGCGAACAGCTGCGTAAGCCAGATGTACCACAGGCAAAGGACGCTATCTGGGCCTGCGCAGCACTCTACGGCGCTCTCGTGTTTGTCTCAGTGGATGCCACAAATCCTGAAGAAGCCTGGCCACTCAAAGATTCTGCTTGTGACCTAGACTGGATTCCAATGGTCGACGCTAAATGGGTACTCTGGAACCTTATGGATCCGATGCGGCCAGATAGTATATTTCGATGTTTGGCCGACACATACGCTGATTTGCGTATTGATGCGCCGCCAAACGGCGTTCATGGTGTTAATCCATCTCTGGCCAGGCTGTGTGGGCTGGATGAGGAGTCTACTGCTGAGACCAACCCATACTTCGAGGCGGTGCACGCGATTTCTCGACTTGATGGCCCGCTAGAGAGTCGCGAGTACATTGCCCGAGTCCTTGCCTTTTTAAGTTGCATGTCCCAGTCTTTCAAGGCTCTGATGGCGAGGAAAGATCCTCGAGCACTCCTGCTGCTAGTGTTATGGTATAACAAGGCAAGCCAAGCTGTCTGGTGGATTGATATGCGAGGCAAGTTAGAAAGCCCAGCAATATGCTTGTATCTCCGACGATATCACAGTCATGATACTGATATCCAAGAGCTCCTTCCTAATGAATGAATGGTATTTACATACATAGAGCATTGTCTCACCCAATATACTAATACCAACTATCTCACGCCGGAGTACTGGATTCGAATCGATAGGGTTCGCAGGCATAGCTGATGTGCTATTAGGGTTATTTAGGGTTAACCCAAAGTAGACGACCATGATAGCCCAGGTACATACAGTAGGTGTATATATAGATTTCATTAAGTGGATACAGGACAATAATGAAATTGGTCTTTATTCAAAACTGAAACCTCGTCCTTAACGCGCTCCGGTGAACCGAGATGATCCCACAATCAGGCAAAAGTCAAATTCATAACATGCTCATTAACATACATCGGAATCGTATCACTTTTTAGATACCACTTAGGCTTCTACATATCGTCTGCAATGTGCAAACCGTTAATCTTTAGGTTCTCCGACGTCACAAACTCGATAATGGGCTTTTCATCATAATCAAGAATGAGGGACGGATTGGAGTGATTTTATTGTATGTCACACCACGGATGGTGATGTTCGAAATCAGACGAGCAGGCGCGGCTTTGCGGAAGGTGACATCCTCACTTTGACCTGCCAGGAAGCAGCTGGATTTGGGGTTAAGACGGATGATGCCGTCAACAACTACATCGCTGCTGTTTTCGATGTCGACGGATGGAGATGTAGTAGGAGTATGATATATCACCCCACAGCCACCTATGGTGACACTGGTGGTATTCAGAACACGAATCGGAGACATAAGCACTGCTCCACCAGCCAGGTAGATTGTTTGACCGGCTGTGGCATTCAGAACACCTTCCGGCACACTATGAACGCCAGGGCCGGCATCTGGAAGTAAACAGCATCCGTTTAGAGGGTATATCCGTTTCGATGGGGTTCGTGAAGATGTGAAATGCATTGAAGATATTGTCGTTTACTTGAAAGACGACATTCGATGGCCTCGTGAACTTGAAGGTGTAAGTGTTGTTCACGGCATGTTTGGGAGGAATGTTATAGGATAACGGGCGTATCTCAACGCCGGAAACCGTCTCATTCAAGCATTGCACTGAGATCTCGACCGTACCGTCAAAGCCAAAGTAACACATAGCAGCACCCTATGATATACAGCTTCCAGGAGTGGCATTGATCTGTTCAACCTTGGCTGCATATGTGTCTACTGACTGCCAATTGCCCTTTGGTGTACGAACCAGGACATTATAGTCATAGGCAACAGGGACACCAGATGGGAGGGTAGGTGACGAGACTTGAAGACTGATTGATTTGGCTTCCCCGGACTAAATTCAGTCCCGCTAGTACAAAGAGAAGGTGCTTGAATATAGCCATTGTTCGGTTTGGCAACGTCGGTCAATCCTCTCTATCAAAGTGTCCGGGGATGATAATTGAAGTCCATGGGTAACTTAAATGTCGAAGGCAACCTAGATATTGCCCAGGTGATATATATACATAATTAACAAAGAGAAATGCGCGGTAAATGTTCATGACCGGGGAACTTGCGGAGGTTTCAACGGTTGTGTTCGATAATCCGCTGAGAGTCCGTAAGAAACCTAGAACTTAGTTCCCAATTCCGGAGTAGGAGAAATATGTATAGAAGAAGCCGAAGCATCCTAAAAACATATAATAACATCTCTCTAAGCCTTAGTAGAGATTGACCTACATTGAACTCTTACATACTTTTCACCACCCTATACGCTCAGTTTTAAAACAACAAGGTCGGCTCGGCTGTACAGAGGACAAAGTAAGAAATCGATTTGGCGGACAGGATATAAAGTTTTACAGTACCTAGGTAGAGACAAGCCCCGGAGGCTCTCCGGGGGCTTATATCAACCGAACCTGCACTATTAATCGAGACAAATGATATGACGCCCAAGGAATAAAGGTAATAGGGCCGTGTAGAAACTTATATTGACGCAATAGCAGAATCAAAACTTACCTGCATTTCATTCTCCAGTTACAGTAAGATGTCGCTGTTGAGATATTAATTATTATTACGGAGGATGTACTTAAGGAATTAACTTCCTGGGGTGGGGATGATCCTGTCCAGCAATTGATCTCAAGTCAATGAGAAAGGGTGATGCACAGGACATTAAAGGGAGGACGCTTGTTATTGAGAACCTTGAATCCGCCGGGATGTTATATTTCCGCCTCTATGGAAAAAATCCCAAGATATTGTTTTCATACGGGTGGGATTAGTGAAACCAGGGCGGATTTATAGATAGAATGAATAATCTTAAAAAGCTAACAGATCTGTCCGAGATCTTGATTCAGGTACGATGGATCCAGGCCCATGACGATACTAGTTCCAACAGCCATTCTCAACAGGCAACTGAAAACTGAAACAAAAAGAGTGGTGCATAGTGGAGGGGCTAAAGCTAAGAAAAATATCAGAACTCAGTTACTATCATCACCAACCTTTTGCTTGCCAAGTCCATAAGTCCAAGAGGCCGCAACTCCAAATAAAGCAAGAGGAGCAGCAGGAGGAAAAATTGCGGAGGCACGAAACGCAAGTAGAACAAGAGGCCAAGCTAAACCCGGGTCAACAATCGCTTCAGAGCTTGTATTACTCGGCTGGAAGGGTATAAATACCTGGAGATGCAAACGCGGCTGAAGCCACCGTTTCTTCTCTACGACGCTCTTCCGCATCTTCTCTCGAGCGGTATCTCGAAGATTGATAGTCGGAAGTTTCATTCCTTAAATCAGGTACAATGTAGAATGGGAGACAGTTGTGGGACGAGTATAACAGACCAACATCTTGGAAATGAAGTTCCCTATTTCTAAGTGCAATTCGTAACAATCATTCGTTAGTATTTATTTTTCTTCAGGTAAAATGTTGGATAAGAAACTGATATTAGCTCATGAACTTAGTGTTGCGACTTACAATGTTTTCCAAGTTCCGTGAGTGGGTGTTAAAACGAGGTCCAGATATTCGAGGCTCGTAGTGATGTGACAGGAAGGGCAGCAAATCCCCACGGATGAGATATGAAAATCGGTGGTATTAATATCTTGCCTATGTATCCGGATTTGATCATCCCTCTCTGCGGTCAATATGGTAGGGTCATTGGAAGCGTTTCTTGGTATTTCAAGACCGTACTGGTTGTCTACAGCACCATCCAAGGAACGAAGGATCAGTCGTGGATCTCGCTGTTCGTTGCCAGAGTCATTGAATAGCTCTGCGGGAGTTGGATCTATCATATAGTTGATATCAGCAAAATGATCGATGCTTTTGGTTCTATACCACCATGTTATTGAGAGAATCGTGCATAACGTACTACTTGTATCGATGTCGTCAAGTGTGGTAATATTGGCTCCAATTATCTCAGCCACGTTCTCCATCACTGTTGCAGTCCCGTCCAATTCAGAAAGAGCAGAAGGCTTCTGGAGTTCATGCAGGACATCGCCTAATCTTAGAGAATGTCAGCATCTAATACTTCTAACCATATTTTCAGGCAGAATCGCACAGAAAGAATAATAAAAAGGGAGAGCTCACACTTTCTCGATATTCAGAAATTTTTGGTCATATTGCGTTTTATGGTTCTCTAACGAGGCTTTCACGACTTCCTCACGACTTGGGGAAAGGTAAGTTATTACTCCGAGGAAGACATAGGGAAGACTCATCACTTACATCTTTTGATATTCTGTCACCAGATTTGTAAGACGTTCCTGCACTTCCCTACTATGGGCTTTGAAGCTGGGAATAGAAGTAAGCTTAGAGCTCGTTCCGACGGAAGACATGGTCTTACTCTTTATCTAGGTTAGGTAATACCTTAAAGCTTCGAAGTTCGTTCCTGAGGTCTTTCACCCTGCCATACGTTAACTCCAGGCTCTTGACCAAGATTCAAATGACTTACATGTTGTGTATTTCTGTAATATTCATTCTCAGACCATCACTACAAGAGTTAGAAATGTTATGTCGAGATATAACATTAGACACTTGAAGGCATCTGGAGTAAAACGTACTTGGTATTCAAAAGAAGAGTGTAGGCAACGTAGAGAAGGAAAAAGCTCTCCGAGGCATCTCGTCGAAAGCTTCTCGTGTCGTCTCCTATTTTAACATTCCACTTTACCTGTCCAGAGAACTTCCTGAGAAACTGCCCGATGTCGTTGAGTCGGAGACAGAGTGTCGAGGGGTCTTTCGTTCTCAGAAAGCTGGGGTCTGAAGATTTCCCCTTTTTCTGAAATCCCGGAACAAGATTAATTGGGATTTTTGGAGAGCCGGAGAAATCCTCCATGAATGTAATTAGCTTCTGAAGAAAGTTGGTCGCTTTTTCTTTCAGATCGTCTGCAAAGGTAAGTATATCCTGGATATCTTGAGAAGTCCAAAGTGTGGTATTCTCCTCCTCGTCCTGGATTCTCCCTTGATCAAACTGGCTAGGCTTTGTTGGTTGCAAGGGAACATCACGGCTCATATGTGCCGAAGATAATTCATCGATTGCGCCATTCTGTGGGGTTCCTGTCGTCGATGCAATTGAGGATCCAGGTTCGGTGTATTCAGCGAATTCAGTGACACTGCCGACAGTTCCATCTGCAGATGGTCAGTTATCTCTCAGAAATGTTACATTTAAACCTAAAAAAGGCTGACCTAAGCGTTCATGCTCTGTCTTTTTAAGCTCAGATTCTATTTTCTTCAGTAGAGTTTGGAGTATTTTGATGAAGTTGATAGCTGATTTACAGTCTCTCTGCGCTCCTTGAGAAAAGCATACCAAGAGCGCATTATAGAGAAGCTGGGTCACAGCAATCACATCACCAATACTGAGGCTGTACATGGCGTAGGTTACCCCTCAGAGCGCCTCATTTGTCCAAACTCATGAAAATGACCAAAACGAATTTTTCCAATCAGATAAAAAATAGAATCGTTTCTTAAGGAGCAACGTATCGTCTTGTGGTTAATAAAATCATAGACACCTTAGACAAGAGGGAATTTGCGCAACACAGGAAAATGCCCAACCATAAGCCCGACTGTTCCAAGGTTTTTAAAGTAGCATGGCGCAGCCATGAGGCTGAACTCATGTGCAGAGTTTCTAGATGTTCCCGGGTATTCCTTCTACATGATTGTGACCTGATGTCCTAATTTCCTTGCTTGGCTCTTGTCGTTCTCGTTGATGCCACCGACGAGGCAGATCCCACAAGAGGCACTATGTCAGCAATGGTATACAGTAGTCTAGTCTAGATTATGTATATCAAATACATTGGCCTATATCAGACAAGTAAACATCTAGGTATCTAATTAATATTTAATAAAGAGCCTGATCCAGCTAAGACGGATCTAGCCTCTTGACGACCCTAGTTTCAACAGCTTATCTCCTAGGATGGAGAGTTGTGAATTTTAGTATGCATTAGCGTGCATTAGTGTGTATTTTTAAATCTGTAGCTATTGATTCGCCTAATTCACTACAGAAGCTCCACAAATCCTAGATCGAGCTGAGCTAGTATTGGTTTTTCTTACCAGTTTTATGGAGCCATTTTTATAGATCTGACCAACCAGAGACCATAGATTCTGAAATATCGACTAATGCACACTAATGCATACTAAAATTCACAACTCTCCATCCTAGGAGATAGTTCCAACGAGCCAAATGTGGAAAAGAAATGAATCGGAACATGGTGGAGCAGCTGAGGCTGAACAAACGAAGACATCAAGGACATTACAAATACATCGCAATCTGGCCCCCTCGCCTGTCTAATTTTTATTTTTCCATCTTTCCGGCTTTTCATTAGTATTCGTCTCACTTCCCATCGCCAGTTATATACATCTATACATCCATCTGAGCAGTATCTTTGTCAAAAGCACAATGTCATCGGAAGGCATATCCCTCCAAGTCACCATCTGGATCAGCCCAGAGAACGTCCCCAAATTCTTCGAGGCTCTCCTTCCAGTCTACGAGAAAGTCATCGCGGAACCGGAATGTACATTCTTTGAATACTACGAGGACCCCGCGGAACCGGGGAAGATTTCGTGGGTGGAGAATTGGTGAGCCATCAATCTGAATCTATCAACTTCTGTAGGAGAAGACTAGAAGTCGCTCATCGTTCTAAATTTAGGTCTAAATCTGCGGAATGGTTACTCCAGGTACATCATTCGAATAACTTTATTTTTACTTTTGCGGGGAATAATGGCTAATAGCGAATGCAACAGAATCAAATACCAAAGGAATATTACAAGGAATACTTTGCTATTACCGAGCCGATGTTTCTGAAACCGCGAGAATTTAAAATCTTGAAGCGTGTAGGACCGCCATTTACAATGTTTAAGAGAGAGAATGGCGGACTGAAAGAGTGATCAATAATCGGAATGCGTTCCGGATGTTCAATCACAATCTAGGTCCCATGTCGAATATATTATCAGTATAAGAAATTATTTCTTTGTCTCACTATGAGTAAACAATACATGTAAGGTACTTGAGGAAATCTTACACGTCACAAACCGCCCTGTTATCATGAGTCATGTTGATCGATCAATCCGGAAATAATGAACTTGGATAAAACCTGGTCGATTGCATACAAACCCGCCTACTGTTCTCAATTATTATTAACATACTTAATAGTAATGCTTCACCTTCAAAAGCGGATATCTGCATGTAAGCCAAACATGTACCTGGACAGATTCGTACACCATCGCTTACAACCGGATCCCGCAGAAGTACCTCTTTCAGCCTCCTGCACAAAGCCTAGTATAACCTTGTACCCGGGCAAATTTCGGCATAGGTCGTAGCCATCGTTATATACATAGTCACACCAATTGACTTTCATCCTGAACATTCTCCTAGGCTAAACTTGCACCAAACTAGCTTAACATGGACCGATTCGGCGAGATGCATACAAATAGTTTGATGGGACCACGTCAGAAACTGTCTAGGCTGTCATATCTGTCAATTCGAGTCCACCTCGTGGGTGCAGGTTGCAAGGTACTTTGGAACCTGTCAGTTTTTTTGTCACGCGATGGTGATGGGTGGAGTGTATTTGAGCTCGTGTCATGTTTTGAAATTTCGGGTCACGTATTGTAATGTGATGGAATTTGGTATTGTGCTCTTGCAGGCATCTATGTACATGCAGTATATGCAGTCTGTATGCACGCCGTAGATCAGGCTGGCTTGTCGGCTGTTTCCACAATTTCCTTTCTCGATCAGTCTCTTGTGTAAGTACGGTGCATAACACTTACAAAAGAAATATGGATGTGTCGTATCAACAGTGACTAATTTTTAGCAGTTACTTTAACTTGATGTATCAATCTTACCATAAAACTCTTCAGCTAAATAATCCAGGTCCTTGTCTCTTTATTTTCATCGGTGCCTTTTGCGTGGTCACTTGACTCTGTAGGTATCGTATCTATCGCAACATGGCTCCTATGTGGGTAAATAACTCAAACCTAATGAATCAATCTCCAATTTCTGTAGAAAGCTTGATTATGCTCCAAATGTTAAATCCAACCACCATACATATTCCGACTATTCCTAGGTATGTATCCGTGACATCCGAATGAATGCCTTCTGGGCTTCAGTTATCCGTACCAGCCGCCGTCAAATTTGCCAAATTTGTTAACCTTCCTTCTACCTAGGTATGACGATGTAGGTATTCGGGCTTAACACGTGAATACGAGCATACCTAGGTACTGTGCACATGCCAATATATGACTCCTGAATCTACTTACCATTTAGATTCTGATTACATATGAAGGTGTGCACCAGCCAATGCATGATTCATGAATCCACTTACCGTTCGGATCCTGATTACAAATGAAGGTTATTTTTTATTGATAACTCCGCTGATCTTCAAGCTAACTCCGCTTCACTGAGCGGCGATATTATGATAGCCAATGTTGTGCGGTGCGGAGGGAGCCTGATTTCCTATTTGGGAGGTTTCCTGATTAGGAAGCCGTGCCTGCGAAACTCCGGAACTCCTTTGAGCGATCGCATAGGGTTGTAAGGAGGCTGATATAAAGAAGATGAAGAGAATCAATTTCTGAGATAATTTCAAGACATTGCAAGATCAAGCAAAAGACGCAATGGAATTTAAAGACCACGCTACCGAGACTCCTTCCTCTCAGGAGAACCGCGTTTCCAGTCCAATCGCCCCCAATAAAACAGAGCGAACAGTGACGGGAACTCGCTGGCTGTTGATTTGCGTCGCCATATTTTCGGCAAATCTGCTGTTTGGTCTCGACAATACTATTGTCGCTGACATTCAGGGCGCAATTGCAGAGACGTATGACGAATATACTCAAATCGGCTGGCTTGGAGTCGGGTTCCTTCTTGGATCTGTCGTCTTTATTTTGCCGCTTGGGAAGGCGTATGCGATTTTTGATACGAAATGGATGTTTATTGGGTGCTTGACCATGTTCGCGGCTGGGAGTGCGTTGTGCGGTGCGGCGCCGAATATGAAGGGGATGGTTTTTGGGAGGGTGTGGGCTGGTGCTGGTGGCGCTGGGATGTATCTTGGGTAAGCATAATCAATAGGATTTGTATTTACCATAGGCTAACAGTTGAAATCATTCAAGAAACCTTCATCTCATTACGACCCTGACGACACCCCAAGAACAACCAGTCTACAACGGACTAGTTGGTGTGATTTACGGCATCGGGTGTATCCTCGGACCTATAATCGGGGGAGCATTTGCGGATAGTAGTGCAACTTGGAGATGGGTAAGGAAGACATAGGACTTGAGTTGATGAGTAGGAGCTAATCATGTATAGGGTTTCTATATGAACTTGGTGATCTTTGGTGTCATGAGTCCGATCTACCTATTCCTTCTGCCATCAGTGCCACGTCAAGCAGACAGAAAGCTACAAACCAAACTACTCGAATTGGACTGGCTCGGCATGCTTCTCTCTGCCGGTACCCAAGTATCCTTCGTCCTATTCCTGACCTTTGGTGGCACGAAATGGTCTTGGGGAGATGGCCGTAACATCGCCTTATACGTTGTTTTCGGTGTGGCCCTCATCGCGTTCGTCGCTTCGCAATACTACTATCCCTTCACAACCCGAGAGAACCGTCTGTTTCCGGCAGATTTTCTCTGCGATTATACCATGATAATTCTGTACGTTCTCATAGCCTGCGGTGGAGCGGCGCTGTTCGTGACTGTGTATTATATCCCGCTGTACTTTCAATTTGTGCATGGCGACAACGGGATTATTTCTGCGGTCCGTCTTTTGCCGTTTATATGCTTTTATGTCGCGACTATTCTAGGCTGTGGTTTCTTCATGCCCAAGACCGGATATTGGATGGTGTGGTACCTGGTTAACGGTATCTTTATCTTGATCGGAGCGGTGCTCATGTACACCGTTCACCTCGAGACGAAGATAGCCAACATTTATGGCTTCTCGATTTTACTGGGTCTCGGCATGGCTACTTCACAAGCTGGGTATGCTGTTGCGCCTACCCTTGTCTCTCCCGACCTCGTTGCTGAGGCTATACAATTCCTCAACTACGGCCAGGGCCAGAGCCAACTGCTGGGTCTAGCCATTGCAAGCGCCATATTTCAAAGTCACACTTCCAACGGACTTCTTGCCCTTCTACAACCACATGGGTACACCAACTCCGATGTTCAAAGCGCAATTGCTGGAGCTCAGAGTGGGTTTCTGCAAACGCTCCCTTCGGATCTTCGCAGGCAAGCCATTGAAGTGATTGTGCATAGTATTGACTCTGTGTACATTATGGGTATTGCAGCCGGTGCTCTCTATATTGTTGCGTCTTGTTGTCTCATTCCGCAACAGGGTTTCATGAGCAGGCTGGTGAGCAGAAGATGAGCATGGTGGTCGGTTGATACTTTCGGTATATCAACAGAGCGCCGGGCAAAATCGAAATAGATTGGAATGTAAGCTAAATTGCGGGGGACATTCTTATAGATCAAAAATGTCGTGTATAATGATAATAGTAGTTAGATATTAATGTTTCCAGTTTGAAAGACATGCATACAGTCGGCATGACGTATGGTATTGATACGCCACGGTATCGATACGCACAATGTCATACCATGACAATACAATTGCCTTGAAACATGACTAAGCCGTAATTTATACTCGGATTGAACTTTCTTTCAACTTCCAACTTTTGTCTTTCTTTTGGACAGAGACAACTTCTTTCAAGGAACAGAAGAAAACAGAACAAACCAGGCCAGGAACCAACATTTACTATCTTCAATACGCCCACGTTCAACAAACCGAGTGCCTATCCTCTGTGCCGGGTCTCGTGTTACACTCTCACATGCGTCGCATCGCACAGTCGGTCGGCTTGCTAACCGTGCGTCTGTCTGGAGGGCTGCATATGCACATTCAGCCGACGAGCATCTCGACGACTCGATGAGTCGTTTAATATTCAGCTGGTATGTACGAAATTGTTACTTATATTTATGTTTGTCATTTCGATGCATGCTGGTGGTTGTACAAGATCTGGAATATGCTCCGTTGCTATCTATGATTATTCAGCTTCACGTTGAAAACTTTGGATATCTTACGCGCTGTAGAGATTGAATTTCTCTTGTCGCTTCTCTTGGACAGAATTACTTCATATCATGTGCCCCCTAACTCGAGTTGGAGTACTTTTCGCACAGTTGTTTCAATGTATATGGCCATCGGTACTTATCATTGTTTTAACCCCCACCTACCAAATCCCTTGACCCATTGTCTGATCGCAACCATCTGACCCAACACCTTATTCATTCTTTGTTACGGACATGACGGGGAGAGCTAACATTTGGCTGATTTAGCTGACTCATCTTGGACATTCGAGGTATTGATTACATTGCATCGACTGATCGCCTGTCCTGGTAGGCCGGCTGCAACATCCGCCTGTTTTTGATTGGCTGGTGCATGAGAGTGTGCTGGGATACTCACCGGAGGCTGTCTAATTTATTTTTATAATAATCTCTTGGTCGTTCTTGATTTTTCAGGGTTTTGTTTTCTTTTCGAATTTTCTCGATTCAAGGTTATTTGAATTGAGGACTATAATCGTGAAGGAGCGGACTTGCCACCAGGAGACGAGTCAGGCTGCGAACTACCAATTCAAACCCCGATACAGGGAAACTTCTTTGGCAAACTACTTTCACCAATTACGAATACTTGCTTTGACATCGTCATTGTCGGCACCGCGATGGATCGCTCTTCAAACAGTCGACACGGATATCCAAAGACAAAGGGGAAGCGATAACATTCTTTTACGACCACGGCCTGCCTATCAGAAACCATGGAGGAAACGCTGGGTTCTGGCTTCGACAATATCCGCGCGGCTATCATGTCACCGACAAGCTTCTCGGCCCAAATGGATCTCTCGCCGGTGTCTGTTCGGGCCGTAACTAGCATAAGAAGGCCGTCTTTCCTAAGTCTGGCGGGAGTAGGAGGCCCCTTCAATCCGCCGCCATTGGGGACGTTCTACAGTCCAGGGAATATTCTCGGTCAGGATGGTCCTGATCCTGTGATTTCAACCGGAAGCAGACATCACGATCAAAGTCCATCTTCTAGTGAAGGAACATATCTCAATTCACATGACGCAAGGTTTTCGGAGTCTCTAGCAGACTCCGAATTATCTACCACAGCTTTGACTGATTCCGCACAAAATTTAGCCGGTCGAATGGAATATAACAAAGACTTTGGAAGCGAGGTACATGCACATTCACAGTACGACATGGTAGAGGAGGGTTTGTCGCCGCAAAGTGGATCCGATGGTTACGAAAGCGACCCAGATGACACTCGCAAGTTCTATACGGAGTTAGAATCCTATGTTGCAATCGGAGATGACGATTATGATACCGATGACTCGGACTACTATGATACCGATAGCGATTATGAGCCTTCCAGTACGGGACAGATGTTGACATCTATCAGCCGTTATGACCATCGCTTCCATCGCTACTGGCATGCAGAACAATCTGACTTGGCCGAGGATCACTTTGACGCTCCCTTACAGACCAGTAAGTTGACCCTTTTTATGAGTTTGATCATTACTGAGTGTTGGCGTTGAAGCACAAGAGCGGAATTTCACGGTCGAGGAATTCATTCAACGGTGGTTGCATGCATCGCTCTCAAATAGCCCTCATATTCCACCCCGATTTCCCGGCCCGTCACTGGAAGCCGCGAATGTCTCTGAGTGGCTGAGACCTGAAAAGATAATTCGACCTCAGACGATAGACTGTGACGAACCGTATGATATCCAGCAAATTCCGTGGCAATCAAAACTTGGTGTGCGCCGTGAGGATGCTCGTATGCTTCGTGATGCATGGTATCATCCTTATACCAATCTTGATTTCTCAAAATATAACGTGTGTAACCTTTTTTCCATTCTAGGCTTCAGAAGCACTTGACTAACAAGAGACTGAATCTAGCACTCCCACACACTGCCTAAGGTTGAGCGTTATTTCAGCCCAAACGCCCTATATTCGGACTTCAAGGCTACTATGGAACATTTTCAATTGCGGAATTTGATGGCGGTCACCTCGTTCAATACACTACAATTTGCACACGAATCCAAATTACTCACATGGACACCGGACTACAAGCACGTGAGATGCATCATGGATCTTTCTCGTCCACCAGTTGAGACCGGTTTCCAAGGTGCGGTTAAAATCTCAACAATGCAAGCGAAACATGGGATTTCAGTTGCCGGTGGCTTTGGAGGCGAGTATTGCATGCATGTCAACGGAAGCAAAGCCGAAAGCACATATGGTTTTGTTACTCATGATGCCAACGGAATCACCAACAATATTAACGTTATTCGAAGTCGAACAGGCACGTCTCCAATCGTAGTGTTTGCTTCTAATGACCAGCACATTCGAATCCTCAATTGTGCGAGAAACCAGTTTATCGCTGATCACGAATTGCCTATTCCCGTCAACTGCTCAGAAACGTCAGCTGATGGTCGAATGCGCATCGTTGTTGGTGATTCAACAGAAGCCTTTGTCCTCGAAGCTGACACAGGTCGTACACTTCAGCGACTTCCCGGGCATCGTGACTTTGGTTTTGCATGTGCATGGTCCCCGGATATGCTTCACATAGCGACGAGCAATCAAGACAGGACAGTGAACATATGGGATGTACGTATGTGGCGGCTTCTGCAGACTATGAACTCCGACCGCGCCTGTTACCGATCCCTACGATTTTCACCTGTCGGCGGTGGACCACGCACGCTGTTGATGTGCGAGCCAGCAGATCGCATCTCTATCGTCAATGCTACAACATACGAAACCCGACAAGTGCACGACTTTTTCGGCGAGATTGGCGGTGCGGATTATACGTCGGACGGTGAATCTATCTGGGTTGCCAACACGGATGACTTATTCGGTGGGTTCATGAGATTCGACCGTATGCAGTACTCTCAGAAGTATTCGTCCTCGGGGTCGTCGTCAAGGAGCCGGGAGATTGGTTTATTTGATGAAGATGAGAGAACAAAATTTGCGCCGGGGTGGTATTCCAATCTGCCATACGAGTGGGTTAGTGAGGCTGGCCTAGAGAATGATCCGCGATCTGTCATCGCTCAGCGTGAAAGGGATCTTCGAAGTTTCAATGGGTTGAGTGATGATGCCAGAGATCAATTACTACTCTGAGACAATATCGACGCACGAATGTCCTGTTCTCCACGCAAAGAAATAACCTTCTATGCGTACGCGAATGAGTTAATGCAGTGGATTTCGACTATCAAACAAAGATATGAATTATGCTGCAAATCGTTCTGGTAATTTCAACAAAAACAAGCAATGATATGTTGGACGATTGAGTATCGACCTGATCCAGGAGTGGTTAATCCTGATCAATTCTGATCAACACCTTGGCAAAGTGCTTCTTCTCCTTGAGCCTCCTATACGCATCCTTGGCCTCCGCCAACTCAAATACCACGTCATCCACGGCAGGCGAAATCTTCTTCTCATCTATAAACCGTATCACCTTTTTTAGCTGAGCCCTGTTGCCGCCAAGGAATCCTCGGACTATACAAGTATGCACCAAAGCCATGTACATCGGTACATTATCCGCGGTTCCGCCAAGCTGGCCCAACGCTAAGACCTGGCCGTCTACACGGACAGCCGCCAAGGATTGAGGTAAAGTCTCATTTCCTCCAACATCGATAACAATGTCAAAGCCACGTCCTTCGGGTGTGAGACGCCTAGCTTGCACGCCCCAGTCGTCAGGGTTGGCGCGGTAATTGATTGTATGAGCAGCACCCAATTTCCGAAGACGCTCGGCTTTGTCTTCCGTGGAAGTAGTCGCGACGACGGTAGCACCAACAGCCACCGCGACCTGTAACGTCGCGATACTCACGCCCCCAGTACCCTGAACGAGCACCCACGTCCCCGGCCCAGCTTCTCTACCTTTCAAACCAAACAACGCATTGTACGCCGTTGGCCAATTACACGTCAAAGTCGCCGCGGTCAACCAATCCAGGGTCTTGGGAGCATGTACAAGCGCCTTTTCAGCAAAGACGCCCATAGACCTCAAAGTTCCGTCAATACCTTGTCCCATCATGTTGACAACATCTGCGACAGTTGCAAATGCGTCGTCGCCACGAGATTCGGCTATTTTGGGCCCGGAATTGGTGACGACGCGATCGCCGGGACGGAATTCGTGGACAGAGGAACCGACTGCTTCGACGATGCCGGCGCCATCGCAGCCGGGGACGATGGGGGGAGTTATTGGTCCATTGACGCCCAATAACAACAATTAGTGTACGGCAGAAGACATTGGAAGGGGAATTGCTCATACAATTGGACCAGCGATTACCAATTCACGATAATTGAGACTGGCGGCGTGCATCTTGACTAGGACATCGGTAGGACTTAATTGGTCTGCTGATGGCACGGGGACGTTCTGTTGATATTCAAGCGAGGTCTCGAAGCCATCTTGGCTGTTGAGAATCCATTGTCTTGCCATGTTGACTTGTTTTGGTTGAATTATATCTAAAAAGAAGTAGGATATAGAAAACGGCGAGATATATAACTTGCCATGAGCAGACTTCATCAGGATACTTATACCTTGAAAGAGCTCTGGAGCGCTTCCTTCCAAATAGGAAAATCAGTTCTAGGGTTCTCGATCTTCCCATCCCACACTTCTCGCTCGTGAATCTCGTGATGAACAATAAGTAAACTCATATTCCCAAATAGGAAAATCAATTTTGGATCTTGCCCGTTAGCCAGTCAAAACTCGTATATTGGACCCACATCTCGTCACGCTCGATTAGTAATGTAACGGCCTCAATCACCCTCCTCCTCTTCAACACTCAACATCTCCGATTTTATAACTGATTTTCTGTAAAGAGTATAGTCAAGATGGACAATCTCGTCTTCCTAAACACAACCAATGCGCCAGCCCTATCCCCAGAAGCCACAAAGCGAATGAGAGGCCACATCACAAAATCCAACTTCGCAAAACGCCGACAACGAATAGCAGAGAACCCAACCACAAAAGTGAACAAAAAGACCAAAAATACTAGCAATAGAAGATTAAAAGATATCACAGAGCTTGTGGTGCCTTCATCAGACCCAACTCAAACCAACCAAGATCTTCAATTGCTGATTCTCCTAACCTGTTTAAACCCACCAACCACCTCCCCCTCCGAGGCTGAATGGGTATCCCTGTTCGCCTCCGAACCAGCCTTGATCGACGCAACCATGGCCGTCGGAATGAGGCACTGGTCCCCGCAACAAGCATGGCAGATACAGGCAGAGGTCTGCTCTTCAAAGGCTCTGACTTCTATTATCCAGCGCATCAGCTGGCGGCAGACGTACTCGGATGGCTTTCTATTGACAATTATGACAATGGTGTTTGGAGCAAGGTTGGGAGGTGCGAGTTCGGCGTGGGATGTGCATGTTGATGGTTTGGTGCAGGTTCTGGGGGATAGGAGGGCGAGGGGGGTTCGGGAGCCGGGGTGGTTTTGTGATATTCTAGTTTTGTGAGTAAGCCCTTTGTCTCAGGGTGTTATTGGAGGGTATGAGGCTGATATTGTGAGACAGGGATGCGGCGAATTATATTTTTAAGTTTCCGAGGTTTTGGCATAGGAAGGTTATTGATGCGATTAGTGACTCTGGCGGTGCGAGACTCCGTCATGTTGCCGAGATCTGTGAGGGGATCATCACATTACGCCAGTCAATCAATATGTATCATGAGGGCCACTTGGATCCCCAATTTATCGAGGATGAGTTGACGCGGCTGCGGAGAAAGACTCAAAAACTCCGCCGAAACAAGAAAACCAAATACCTTTACTCTACTGCACTCACCCTAGAACTGATCCTCTGCCTTCTCTGGCCACCATCCTCACAATCCAATGACATCCACGCCCTCGCCAATGACCTGCAACAAACAACCTCCCAATTCCCAAAAATGCCTTGTCCCTACATGGATCTCACATCCTGCCAATTCATCATCGGGGCTGTAGCTGCAGCGAGCGGCTCAAGTACGAGGGCGTGGTTTGTCGATAAATTGACCAGTGCGGCGAGGGCGATGCAAGATCGTGGCTGGGGTGATGAGCCTTTTGAGATTTTGAGCAGGATGGTCGGGGCTGATGAGAGCCTGATGGAGTGGTTTGGGATGAAGGGGATAGAAAATGATGGGGGGTATGGAGATGCGTCAAGGCGGATATTAGGCGTCCATATAGACGAGGCTTGAGTGGCAGTGTGGGAGTCAGACTTGTTCAGCCTTATAGCCGGTGAGTATTTGAAATGCTTTGCATGTCTAGTGTACAATTATTTGCGGCGTTGTCTCAGTCTGTTGACCAGACATTGACCCTAATTTAATGATCCCAATCCACGATTATCAAACTCGGTTGAGTAATGTATGCCAACACAGCGCCGCTCTGGCATCAAACCGAAGGCACCAGCATTAACAATAAAGGAGCAAATCGCTGAAGACTAGGTAGCTCCATCGGATCCATATCCATGGAATCACAACGGATGAGATGAAATACAAGACAAATGGTCAACATTTCAGCTTTTATCTCGATGAATGCGGCGGGCTAATCCATAATCCCGAGCGCATCATTTGCCCAGAATGGGCCTAGTGACTATGTACCTAGGTATGTACACTGAGATTTTTTGTGCGAATAATTAGCGCTCACAGTTTCGTATCAAGTCCCATTAATTAATGCTTACTCACCAGCTGAATGGGGGAAAGTTGCAAAGTGGCAGTGTCCTATGATATCTAGTATGATCTGATAGCAAGCTCTGTAGAAGTTGCCGTAGACCATCCGCGACAATGTTTCCTACTTTGTTCTTGAAATATTCATCCGATCCGATCCCTCACGAAAAGATAAGGTTTGGACGAAATAAGGTTGAATCCGCTCTCGACTCATTATCAACGCATGATTGGACAGACAGACGTCTCGGAGCTTGTGCGGTCTGAAGTTGTGCCGATAGCACCGAAAAGATTCTAGCGAACCTGACCGAACAATCTGATCTGGCCGAGTCCAGCCATTCACAGCCCTTCTCATCCATCAAATCGGCCTTCAAGTGGAAGAATAAGCCCCGTTGATCAGTCCACGTGTCCGGATTGACCTTTGATTCGTCCGATGGTCCCAAGCTCTTACTAAGTCAATAGAAGTCGATTACGAGACCCGAGAACCGAGCCTAAGTGCGTAGGCCTACTAAGCCCTATGTCGACTAGACAGCCAACAGCAACACTAATCCATCTACCGGTTCGATGTTGCAAAAAATTGACATGCGAGATCCGAGATTTTCTTCCTTGCACGTTTGCAAATATTGGCAGGACACCAAACGGGCCAATCATTGTCCCTCATATCCGTGGCTTGTTGAATTGGGTTGCCTAGATGTTAGGGCTAGTCCTTCGGAAACCGGTGCAATTTGATAATTTGATCATTGAGATGACTGTGTTGGTGATTGAAGCTGAAAACGTCATGTATCGTGCGTGGTCAATTGTCGTCAACTTTTATCCATTATAAAGATGTAGACAGGGCCTGGTTGATGTTGTTGTAGTCATCACAATCAATCAATAATTTGATCGACACATCAACAAGATCTTACAAAATCGAACTGCAATTTTCTAGTCCCAGAAATCTTACACTTTCAGCCGCTGCGCCGGGCCTATCAGGGAGTCGACGAACTGCTAACCCTTATTGACCGGAACCCACCTTTAATCCCCTTAGGGATTTGATCACGACTTTTTCACATCACCGTCTGTCTGAATAGATAACACTTTTTCTAAATGTCAGAAATGGGTGATAAGTCGACCGCGCAAGCCGGTCATTTGGGTGACGAGACCCTAAAGGATAATGCAAGTGCAGGCGTTTCAACTGCAACTCTCAACTCACCCGAACAACCCTCGGAGATAGTGGTCAATAAAGAAGGGTTTGACGATAATTCAACCCAGAACGAGCCCAGTAATGACAAACCTCATGTTGACGCTGCCGATGCAAAAGGCGAAACCGCTTCGGAAAATTCTACGGGAGAATGGAGGTTTTCAAGACGCGCTCAACTCGTCTTTGCGACGCTATCGACATTGTCGCTTATGGTTGCTTTAGATGGTACTTCTATATCCGTTGCGCTTCCTGTATGTTTTTTTGTTCCCATGCTGCCATATCACCCAACTATCAGGAATTTCCTAACATTAGCTACCGCAATAGATCATCTCTAATGCCCTCCATGGAACCGCTATCGAGGCCTTCTGGTCCGGTACAAGTTACCTTCTCACCTCCACCGTTCTACAGCCTCTTTTTGCCTCATTATCCAACATTTTTGGCCGACGACCAATTATGATCATCAGTATTGTGCTGTTTTTTGTTGGTTGTCTCGTCTCTGGTTTAGCGCACAACTTTACCGCCATGCTTGTTGGTCGATCCATTCAGGGTGTTGGTGGTGGCGGTATTTTGGCCCTCACTGAAATCATTGTTACTGATATTGTGCCTTTGAGGTTGAGAGGTCAGTATCTTGGTATTTTGAATGGAATGTGGACCATTGGTTCGGTTACTGGACCGGTTCTAGGTGGTGGTTTTTCGGAGAGTGTTTCTTGGGTATGTCCATCTCCCCTCATCTTTCTTCTCATTGTAAGCGCATACTAAGACTATTCAGAGATGGATCTTCTACATCAACTTCCCCTTCGCCGGCATTGGTCTAGTTATGACCGTCCTCTTCCTCCGCCTCAACTTCATACCAACTTCCCTTCTCGCCAAACTGCGACGAATCGACTACATCGGCGCCACTATCTTCATGGGCAGCACGGCATCATTCATGATCCCACTCTCCTGGGGTGGTGTGCAGTACTCCTGGTCCTCTTGGCGTACTCTCGTACCACTCATCATCGGTTTTGTTGGTCTGCTCCTGTTTGGCTATTACGAATACCGCTACGCTGAGCATCCCATTATCCCATTGGAGATCTTCACGTCCAAGACAGCTACGGTGTCGTTCATCGGAACCGTCATTCAAGGTCTCGTGCTTTGGTGCGCTCTTTACTTTATGCCGCTCTATTTTGAGGCTGTTAAGGGCTATTCACCCATCATCAGCGGTGTGGCTATCTTCCCAGATTCGTTCACTGTGGCTCCCAGTGCCATGATCGCCGGTCTCACAATCACTAAAATCGGCAAATACCGCTGGGCAGTCTGGGTTGGTTGGGTTCTCACCACTCTCGGTTTCGGATTGTTGTGTATTCTCAAAGTCGGCACCAGTATCCCAGGTTGGATCTTTCTCGAATTCGCTGTTGGTTTCGGTCTAGGTGTCATCTTCCCTGCAGTCACGTTCGCAATTCAGGCATCTGCCAAACACGAAACACTCGCCATGGCGGTCGCAATGACCAGCTTCTTCCGTGCATTCGGTCAAGCAATTGGCGTGGCTATTGGCGGTGTCGTCTTCCAGAACAGGATGTACAGCAATTTACTGCAATATACCGAGTTGGCACCTTATGCGCGAGCGTATAGCCAGGATTCTGCTGGTCTTGTGCAGGTTATCAATGCCATGGAAGATGGAACCACGAAGCAGGACCTCAGAACGGCGTACGCGGACTCGCTTAGAATCATCTGGGCTGTGTGTTGCGCTTTCTCGGCTGTGGGGTTCTTGTTTTCCTTGTGGACGAAGGAGTATGATGTTGATCAGGCTTTGACGTCGGAACAGGGGTTGAGGGACAAGCAGAAGCCTGCTGCTCCGAGTGATGTGTAATACACATCATGAAAGAGAAAAAGAAGGAAGTGTACTTCCTGTAATGTGTGATGAATATTTTGAGGGTGGATAGGGTATCTCTTCTCCTTTTTTTAGAGTTTCTTTTGTTGATACAACATTCAGATAGAGGCGTTTATGGGCTTATATAGAGCATTTACATAATATTTAGACAATATATTGCATAAATCGATACATCGATCTTGCCACACTTAGAACACATACGCGGATTTCAAATCTGTTCCAATTGCAACACGGGCTTTTTGAAGCGGTCCTTCAGACTACAAGGACTAGTAAGCCAGTCAGAGAGAGGCCATCAGAAAACCCATCTAGTCTTGCTGGTGCGCATTGGTGTATACAACCATTGGTCCTCAGGAACATGTGCTTGGTAGGCACAAAACTTACTGGAAAGGCCAGTGAGCAGGTGGGCTTAGACCTCTTTGGCATGGCATACTTGCTTTGCTCACAGGAATCATGCCATGCCACATGTATTGCATACTATAGCTGCTTAAGCGACAAAATTCGCATTACACTAGTAAATCAAAACCCCACTGCTAATTTTTATACGTATATATGAAATCGGTTTGGCTGAATCATCCAAAGCCTGATTCTAAAATAGATTTCTTAATCTAGTAATTTTATAAATTACAAAATCTTTAGGTATAGCTTATAAAGTTTGCGAAGATTAATCTTAGACTGTAATCCTAGATTCTAAAGGCTTATAATCTAATTTCAAGCAAAGGAGGCTGCGATCTAAAGTAGTAGGTACTGTTGCAATCCCGGCATTCAGCTGCGGGGGAAGGATACTTCGATTACAAGTCGAATTCCGTTGCGCTGCTAGGTAGTCAGTCTGCAATGGTCGCTACTGCATGAAACTGGACTAGTAACTAAATGTGTCCATCCCAAATATCGTGATCGCAGCACATAAATCGACTCCTTAAATCTCATTGGCTATCACCCTTACCCATTTACCACACCCTTACTGGCAGGTGAATCCGGGTCGGACGATTGCACTACACATGTTCTTCCTTCATCCACCCGGGACCTGGTTTGTCAAATATACTCTCTCTCACCTTGCATTGATCGGATAGATTGTCCTCACGATCTTGTTGTCTCTAGAGAAATCATGCTTTCTTGCGAATCTCAAGATATTGAACTTATCGCGTTTTGTTTGTCTGGACCTCGTGATCGGATAATTGGCGGTGTACCCGAAGGGAACCTCGTTGTCAAAATATCTGAACAGATCGTGATCAAGTTTGGACCTGGAGTTCGCGAAGACGAGGCAAAGAATCAGCAAAAAGCTTACGAACTTCTCGACCATAAAATAATTCGAGTTCCGCGTGTTCATCGTTTTTTCTCCGATGAGAGCGGACGTGGTTATATTATGATGGACTACATAGAAGGCAGAGTGATAGATCCGCTGGGCCCGGATCATATTATGAGACTTGTGCGCGTGCTCGACTACTTCAGTACTTTCAAAAGGAGGACACCGGGAAGCCTTAGCGGTGCTCCTTGTCGTGGGCTTTTGTGGCCAGAGACAGAAGACCTGACTTTCGCTGATGTGGGAGAGATGGAAGCCTGGTTTAATAGCAAGCTTTTCCCAGGTGAAGGCAAGGTGTCATTTCAAGGCTGTGATCTGGTTCTTTGCCACCTTGATCTTGCTCCACGAAATATCATATGGCAATCTAACGACAGCTTCTGCCTTGTTGACTGGGCCTCGGCAGGTTTCTTCCCAAGGATATTCGAGTTTTGGGTGCAGTGGAATATCGAAGGAAAAGATGGCTTATTTAATAGGCTCCTTCTTGATTCCATGAAGCCCTTACGAGATCATGAGAGAGAACAGAAATCGTCTATCTGTCGTGTCTGGTATAACATCCAGAAATATGCTTTGTGAGTACTCCACAGCCCTTGTCATTGACCAACTAACGTTCGGTTAGTTCTAAAGAAGCTGCAAATAGCCAGAATTCAACCAAAAGGCCGAGAAAAAGGATCATGATTCCAGGTGCCCCGATACCTCCATTAGGCATTCGTGGTGATACATCTACATACATTTTATGAAGGGCGGGAAGATTCCTCTCATCAAGGTAGGCTGGTCTTTTTCCGTAATGTGGGAATTCTTTTTCTGAGAGGTGACGAGTTTTAGAATCTCATTTTCGTCTCTGTGCTGCTGATAGAATAGCTTTTTGAAAATCGATATTCTGCACATGATTTAATTCTCTATTCTATTGTATATTCAAATCATGTAAATCTCTATAGACAACGCCCAATGCTTGTATTTACTTGGTTCGTTGGTCTTCAATCCATCATCTTGTTTCGCGGAAATAAAGCCTACATACTTCAGAGCGATGTCTCCTTGTAGCAAAATTTGAGAGTTTGGTATGTTGGTGTGGCCATGGGGAAGTAATATCATTGTATTATAACTCTGCTCATAAATACTGGAAAAGCGCCTTCAGCCTCTGTGTCTGGGCCAATGCGTCTTTATTCTTGAGATCATATTCCAGTTACAATGTTAGATGAACAAGCCTTGTAAATCAACCTAGAGCGCTAGTTACAACGCAGACCTATAGATGAGAATGTCAAAATTGATTGGATAATTCAAGCATGTGCATGTTAACCCTCACTAAGACAACTTTGGAAGTGCTTGAAATAATATGTTAACAGCTACCTAGGTAATGTATTTCACCTGTAAGTAGGCCGCACCCCTAAGTAGTTCAGTAAATGGTGATAAATATTCCACGGCAGATCTTCCACATATCAGTGACTTTTACCAATCTTTAGTTAAAGCCGGGTTTTTTTGGGAATCACATCGGATTTTGAAGTCCATACTGCCTTTGGTCGGTTTTGCTGATTCCGAACATCACGATCCGAGAGGCGGCTTGAAGATATTCGCTCGGATTGAAGGCTTATACAATTTTGTCACACCTACCAGATATGGGACGCCGTAGGCTGCCTCGCTAGCCTTTTCAGTTAGTTTTGTGCCTGTGTAGCTCGAAATTCAACAAATTGGCAAAGCAGCGCAGAAATTCCATACCAATTCTCACTGACACTGATAACCCATACGACTATTGGTCTCCAGGGCACTACGAGGCTCCTCCATTCTTGGTTGGTCTTGCCCGTGCCGATTCAATGGATGAGGCAACCTTGGAGCAGAAACCATGGACTTGTTCGGCGTTCAGGATTGCCAAGATCCTATTTGCGGAGGATTGTGATGTGGCGTGGAAGTGCATTACGACCTAGCGCAAGAGATTGAAGAATCGGCCCTAGATATGAGGAACAGAAGGCCTCCCCATATTCAAATCTTGTTTTCAAAAATTTTACTTATCATAAGGCTACAGAACACTTTAGTATACTAGTAGTTCGTTTTATTATTATAATCGGAGGTACCCTTAAAACCAGATGGAATCAGTCGTAGGTATTGTTGATACAGACAAGGGGAGGCCTTCCGTTCGTTGCACCCAAGACAAATCTCGAAGGTTTGATCAAGCTCAAGGAGGCCCTGTTCGGTGACCTTGGGTATCTCGGTCTTGTATTTGTTCACGTTTTAGCAAGATGGCTGGCACAGCTCGCATCAGCGGCATCAGGTCGGAGGCGGAAGCGTTGTCTAACTGTTGGACTTGGGCGATGCTCAAGCAGTACATGAGTGGTAATGATTTTCAAGTGAGAATAAGCATATACTGCTGCCTTGGCCATTATTCAAAAAAAAGATATTTGTGATGTCCGACCATTATTGATTGATTCTAGATCGTGGCCCGATTGCTTTTCAAATTTGACGACCTTGTTGACTCGTTTCACGAATCACGATTCCCCTTTGGCGAATGTTTCGAGCTGTTTGCCTCGAGCCAAACGACAAACAACAGTTATTAAAAGCCTACTCCCTGAACTGTATACAGCAACCAAAATAGTCCTTGGAAGTATTCGCTCCCTCAAAAAAACCTATGTCGAGAAAGTGAAGAGTGGGCTCAGACAACCTTCATGCAAAGTATGTCTCTCCTTCAATGTTCTCTCAAGTTTTCTAATGACACTTGATAGGGTATTTATAAAGTCCTTTATAGAAACTTTAACTATACAATTGTTAGAAATTATATTTACAGCTCGTTATTTCCTTTTGCACTTGCTTTCGAGCATTCCTTCGTCCGGTTCACCACATTCCTAATTAGGAAATTAGGGCTAAGTAAGGTCATCTGACCGGCACACGAGCATCCACGGATTTCATTTTCAATTACCAGAAATGTTTAAACGGTTGGAGGGTAATGTGAGATATTCAATAACCTCCCATGCTCTTGTATGGACTAATACATTGTGTGCCTTTCAAACCATTCCCCATAGATTCTTTCGAGACCTAAGAAGTGGTCTTTACTGCTTTGTCTCTTTGAGTACAGAGTGTAACTTTGTCAGACCCGTGATCAAAAATGCTATCACTGTTGCCAGAGCTCTCGGCACCTGGTACATAAAAGTGACCAGAATAAGTCGGAAGTCATTTCTTGCACCATCTCGTACAAGGGTTGTGGTCGTCAGTGAAAGGTCTGGCTCGGAAATCCGAGTCTCAATGATCGTTGTTTTGTTCGGCTCTACCGCTTTATGTTTGATCTTTGCATCTTTTGATGCAGAATGTTTGTCTGCTGCGGCGTACACATCGATAGCCGTTTTACCTGGCTCTACCGTCGTCTTCAGTTTCGCTATATCTTTTGCTGGGGCAATATTTTCTGTTGCTTCATTGAAATCCATGCCAGTGTTGTTCTGGATTGTTGTGATTGAGTTGTTTGGTCGACTTTTAGTGACCGTATGAACAACCAAGCCACTGTTGTTCTGGGCAGATGCGATAGAATTGGTGTGGTCATTCTTAGGCTCAGAAACCCCTGCCATCAATCCCAGGATCTCATCATTCATCGAAAGCCAAATATTATCTGCCATGGCATCTTCTTCAGGTCTCAAGAGATTTCCGGACGCAGCCTGCTCTGGATCGGATACTTCTTCGTAATGGACTTAATACATGATCATGCTTTTGATCAAACGCTCTATAGTTCACACTCACCAGGCACCAGATACATATTCTGTTTCTTCATTTCGTCGTCGATTCTTTGAGCCAGTATAGAGAATTTCGTGTCTTCCATCGCACTTGTTATGGAAGTTGGTGTTACGAGGGCTATTGTGCGCGGCTTTTGGTTCCGTGGTAGACTTGTCAAGCTCTGTTTAATTCGATCACGCCAGCGATGCATCTTGACCTGGATTTCGAGATCGATAAAGAATGGTTCACGATGATGATGGAACGCTAAAGCGGTATGTACGATAGGCTGTCTAGAAGATTGTCGTTCTAACTCGTTCTCCTCTAGATGCCAAATAAGCTCTCGATACTGAGTAGAACGAGAATGCTTATCACTTTTAGAGCTGCCTGCAAATCGTGAAGATGTAAACTTCCAACGTGAACAGTACGACGCATCTGATGTTCGAGAACATTTCAATCCTTCAGCGCTCAACCCATATGCTCCAAACCGAGGCTTGGCTTCGATAGTCTTCAATACTCGTTTTTGTCTTGGTTCGCCACTCAGGATTTGAGGACCATAATACTCGGTTACTTCAAGGTCGGAGGGGTCCGGTTGCCGTCGAAATTTATCGTTGTCATAAAATTTCATGGTAATGGTTGCTTCAGCAAGCTTGCAGTCTAATGCATGGTGAAAAGTGAGGTCGAAATATAGCACGCCTGAGTCTTTTTTATGAAGTTTCCCCCATTGCGTCTTTGACATTCGAACGCAACAGTCAATTCGAACTTTACCAATTTCCACATCACACAAACTCGAACTGGATTGTGTCTCACACAGATCAACATATCGGAAGGGCTTTATCGGGGAGCTTTTGCTGAACATTGTTCAGAAAGACCTACAGTGACTCTCAAAATTGTATTAGCAAAAGAGAAGAAATTAGGCTTAAGATCGAAGACAAAACACGATAATGAGAGTTGACTATTTAAAAAGTCCTCCTTCAAGGTACTAGGCTAATTTTGAAGCCAACTTTTGAGTCATTTCCCCTATGACAGTGCTACCAACGCTGTTCTACGAACATTCATTTCTTGTGTAATACATCACTCTGGTCAGTGATACAACATTCGGCTTCGTTCTAAGAAAAAGACATTCAGCTTCTCTTTTCGTTGATATTCAGGACGCCTCTAGATGGAATCTAAATTCGGATCCGAATTTCGTACACCCATGGGTAATGCCCACATTGTGCTACAGATTTCTCCTCGGATAGGAATTTAGTAAGTACTGCGTCGAATAGTTAGGTCTCGCGTACAACAATGAAAACCTAATACAGAGACCATCTATCTACAAATATACATTTAAAGATAGAATGAAAGTCTTTGAACACCGCAATAATCTTTCATACTAATCTACCTAGGTACCGAAAACCTGTTGGGAAATTGATATTTCAAAATACTTCTGCATATCAAACTAGAGGGGATAGACACTAGCAGTCTTTCAAGATGTTCCATAAACTCGCTGTCCCAAGCGCTGAAGTGTCTGAGGCAAGGTCGAAGTCATCGCGGTCAGACGTGGCCGCTGGCAATAGTGACTCTGCGAATGACAGCGTTTCTGAACGATCGAAAAAGCAAGAGCATTCAGAAGTTCCAAGAGAGAATTATATGACACAAATGGTGCCATCTCAGGCGGTCGTGATGCCACCGGCAAGTTGCGATTTACTGATCGACTGCAACACCAACGACAAAGATATTACCATGCATCTAGATATAGATGTAGCCATAGACATTCAACGCGACCTCACTATCTTGGCTCGTTTAAATCGGCTGGGACACTTCAACACAGCAATTAAATTATTCAACGAACGCCTTGTGCCGCACGTGGACTTTTTCCCAGTTGTAGCCGAGTATGCGGACCTTCTGCTGGAACAGGGTAATTTCGGACAACTTCAACAATTTCTGGGCCGCCATCTCCACTCTTCTCAGAACAAATTCTCGTATGAGGAATACCTCCTGATAAGGCTACTGAAATCTTTTGCGGAGGCTCACACTAAAGGGGCTCTACTACCTGCGTTGAACACAACACTTGAGACCCGTACATATTTCCTGTGCGAACGCAGAACGATCGACTCGTGGCTAGGAACTCCTTCTGGTGTTGAGGTACGTTAATCGGACTAACATAAAAAAATATAGCTCACGGGTTCTAGATAGCATTGATCGAAGTCTGTCTGCGCATTCTTGCGTACGTTGCTGAACATTCCATCTTCTTAAAAAATACAGTCTATTCTCCATTATTGCGCTGGCTATTTCCTGATAATCCTGGAAAAGAGAATCATGGCACACAGCGAAAAGTTTCTTTTCCAGATAAACAAGCAGACAACACGGATTTTCATCGACGCAGCTTTGATGAGTCATTAGACACGAAAGAACGTCTCAACAATAATATGCCACAAGCAAGTCTCCCACACATCGGTGATTTCTTTCGAGTTCTGGTTGAAGCCGGGTTCATCTGGGAATCACATCGAATTCTAAAGGCCGTACTACCCTTACTCAGTTTTGCCAATTCCGGATTCCATGACACCTACGGCGGCTTCAAACGATTTGCCCGCATCGAAGACTTGTCAGAAGCTATTGATACCTTCATATACCATGAAGGAGACTACACAGAGAATGAGCAGATTTTTTTGACCAACATGGCCAACTCCTTGCTCCTTGCTAGTTTTTTCGCTACAAATTCGGGCGACAGAACTGTTTCAAATGTGCAACGTCAGTTCCATGACAAGGCTTGCTACTTAACGTCTCTGATACCTTCAATGCACCCAAGTTTGATAGGTAGCCGTACAAATCTCAACGGACTACTGATACAAGGCGTATCAGAGTCAGAAACAACCAGCGAACTTAAATCAACAGCACGAGGAAGCATTCCTTATAAGTTGCCCTACAGTCACCTCGACAGAGTACTTATTCTAAATCATAATAGTGAAAGTATTCAACAATATCTAATGCAACTGCAAGTTATATACGGTACTAGAACGAAGTTCCCACCTCAGGGAACTCTTGATACTATACTTGCAGCCGCGAAAGAGACTGGTGACTATATGCTTGAACGGTGTGTTCTTCAAAAAGCCTACTTGATTTGCCAGGATTTTCGTCAGAAGTTACAACTACTGCAAAGCGCAGGACAAATTTCTTGCAAAACAATGGGAGATTCTGCGAGCTATCTTCAATCCTTAGTGGACGAGTATCTATTTCTTGAGGCCAACGTACCACGGGAAGAGAATTGGTTCCATAACGATCTCAGTCGGCGCCTATCTAATTTTGAGCATTCATATCCTTGTCGCTTCAAGCAAGATCCAAGTATTCTGGAAGATACCACGATTCTTCTATTTGATAATCCGCTATTGACATGGATGGGTGAAAGAGTTCGCTACCTGCTTTCAAGAGCCATGAGGAGGGAATTGCCGGCCGCGTTGATCCATAAGCAATTACTTCATATTCAGCGCCATCTTCCCGATCATATTTTATTCTCATTGAACTCGCATATATGTACGGGCTGTCAACATTGTGGGCTTGAAAAACAACCTGAAAGCATGCGAGTGAACGAAGAGTTTCGCCAAGTGTCCCCAGGAAAGCCTGTCAAATCAACAAAGGCTGAACGGATCATAGTCATGGAAAAGTTTCCAGTACAACCAGCCGGATTGCGAAATGGAAAGCCAGTCAGATTTGTCCCAAGGTTAACAGAAAAGGAAACCTTGGACAAAGAGCAACAATTTGTACGGTCGAGTATTGATAAAGGGAAGTCCATTAATCTTAAAGCATCCGTCGCGGACGAATAGAATTGGGTACGTTGGATGATACTACATTGCGCCTCGCTCTAATATTCCTATTCTGCAGCTTGATATTCACCATACTACCATCGACTGGTTTTGACATGACGTTACCACTGAGCCAAAACAGATAAACTCTGGCGTCCGTCTGGGAACATGATTGTGTTGCATGTATCTCTAGCAGATTCACTTACACGAAAGCAAAATCATTATAGACTATTTCGGCATCTTGCTTCTATCCATTCCCCGGATCATAGTAGGCAATCTTGCAATGTCGTTTCCTTCCAAGGTTTTCGAAATATATAAGTAAGTGCTGTGGATGACGAAGGCAGTCGCTGAGGTACCTCGGGCTGTTGCTATTAGTTCTGCGCCTAGACTGAGAGGTATCGCCATCAGTCTAGGCGTTCACAACCTGACGAGCCTAACGTACTTAAAGGTTGGCTGGGCATCAACTACTGTACACGTTTTAGAGTATAAACTATGCGCCAGGTGTTGAGAATCTTCAAGGTTCACGTGGGACATCATTCCGGAGCAATCCCTGATAGCTCTAATATGGATTATTTGCCCTATTCTGTCGCGGAAAAGTGACACTTGATACGTCATGTGCGTTCTATTTTTCATGAACCTTATTGACATATTATCTTGTCCCTAGATTCAAAATAACATGCTTTCAATTTTCGCAAGCTATAAGTCAAAGCAATGCCCACCTGCTCCATCTGTTTAGTAGTCGACTTAATTTAAGCTCTCAGTGGAACCTAACAGTCATCCTAGTACCATCAACTGGTTTTGAAGTCACGTTCCGAGTCTGTTTGTCATTATCATTAGCTATAAATTTTGAAACACAAGAATGAGAAGAAACCTACATTGTATAACTCCTCCACAACCTCATACTGTCCATGTTGATTTAAAATTGGCTTTTTATCCGTCTCGGATAGTTTCGAGGCGCCAATTCCGACTTTTGTAAAATCATATCGACGAGCAGCCATAGCCAAGATGATTCTCGCTTCTATATTCGCCACCTCCTGACCAATGCAATTGCGTGGCCCACGCTCAAAGGCCCTCCAGGCGGTCACAGGAACTTTACCATCTTGTTTCGGCTTATCACCCCACGACACCGTTGCAGGGCTATCCTCACCAGATCCGGTGTTGACATCTCCAAGCCAGCGCTCCGGAATCCAAACATTGGCTGTTTCCCCGTATACAGCTGGATCGCGATGAATGGCAAAATGACACATGTACAGTACCATGTCATCAACACCATAGCTTCCGTCCTTGGTATCAAGCGCAAATCCACTGCCTTTGGGAGCCAAGCGTGCCGAGGCGCCGGGCGGATATAATCTCAGCGTTTCTTTGATGACAGCAGACGTGTAAGAGAGTTTAGTCAGGATCTCGTTTTCATTTTTTGCCAGGATTTGCGAAACTACGTTCAAATCTGTATCTGGACCCAGCAGCTGATCATGCTCTGCACGAAGCGCGGCCAAGGCTCGTGGGGTTCGTGATAGCTCATAGAAGGTCCATTGAAGCATTACCGATGTGGTGTCATGACCTGCGAAAAGAAAACTCTTTAGTGAGTCAATTTTTGATTGCATCAAGTCCGGCGTTAGTTCTTCAACTCCCTGCAAACTGAGCGTCAAAACACTTCTATCACTGTTGTGGTCTTTCCTCCCGTCTTCCTTCGTGGATTTTTGGAGTTTTTCGAACCGTGATTGAATGATAGGTTTGGCAACCTGCTCTACCTTGTGACTAATCCGCTGTCTCTTTACTCGATCAAAGGGGTCCATTAGCCATGCCTTTATTGAGCCGTCGAAATTTCCGTTGTAGGTCGCTAGAAGCTCACGGAAGTATCGCGCAAAGCTATGGTGGAGACTAGGGTCATCCTGTTGGCAATTGAAATCCTCATCCATGACAATAGTGCCTACATGCAGTCTGTCAGTCATTATGTTGGGCTTAAATTATCCAAAAAGTATAGGGCTATGATCACAAATCTTCGGGACACATGTGGAGAGAATCTGTGCATACATACCAATAACATCAAACGTAAGAGAAGTGCAGTACTCGTCTAATGGAAACTCGGTGCCCTTTTCTGCCAGTCTATCGATCCGTTTAAAGAAACGATTGACTTTGTCAACAATTTGAGGTAGCAGCGTATACAAATGGGTCGTTGAAAATGCTCCGTTGAACTGTCTGCGAGTATTTTTCCAATCTTCGCCGTTAATTGCTATGATTGATTTTCGTCCAACTAGATCACCAATTAAATCCATCGTCGGTGATTTAGGGAGACTGTATTTAAAAACGGCCGAGGCTCTGGAGATTTGTTCGGCGATTTCATGAGACAGCACAACTAGCATTGGCGCCAAGACTGGACGAAAATCCAGCACATCTAGCATTTTCAGTCAAAGACTGTATTAGCTAGCTGATAACTATATCTTTCTATTTTAGAATCAAGCCCCTTCACTTACAGAAGCCAGGGTGGTCGGGAACTTCCTTTGAGAAAGCGAGAAAGCTATAATCTACCAGCATACGTCAATCAACATTCGATCAAGTCAAGCCAATAATAAGGGCGTCAGCTAATGCTACTCACCGACATGTCTTTTATCGTTTCTTTGAACGAGTTCACCAAAGCTTTGCCGTGACCCCACAACAAGGATGTCTGCGGGTGTGGTAAATGGGAGAGTTGCTCGTATCGTATATAATGAAGCTTTTTGTAAATATAGCCTAGAGCTAGGAGACTAACGATTAGCCCGATATAGAACATTGTTGCTATATTCTGCCTTCTGGTCTGTCAAAAGCTGTGCGGAACTGTCGATGATAGAGAGTTGGTAGAAAGAAGGAAGTTCTACGGAGTACCTGTACTTCTTTGACAGTCTCACGTTACACAGGCCAGCATGCATAGGTGGGGCTCGCAATTGGTCTTTGGCGCTTTGCTTGCCTTGAAATTAGTCGTCATTAATGTCCGCTAACTGGACATTTGCCTACATTTATGCAGATGTGCCATTGCAATACATCGTCATACATACTTTGTATTGTACGCATTAAATATTACATATGTACGTACTGTAATTACGGAGCTAAAACGGCTTCCAGAACAATTAGAGTTTTACGTAGGACCCGCTATTCCGAACCTTCTTTTTGACACCTGAACTTTAAATTATCCTTCGACGTAGACACTGAGATAGTAATAATGAATCGCTCAAGTCAGATCTTCCGCTAGAAGTCACATACCGCTCTGGACTTGTCCTTTAGTCAAGGTGTCCAAACTTGAGCTTGGCCCATTTCTTATCCTCCATACGGACCCTCTGCTTCCCAATATCCTTTTCAGTCATGTCTGACATAGCCGTCCATGGAGGTTCTTGCTGGAGAGCGCCTATGACCATGTTAAGGAAGGAGCGATGAGGAACACGGATAATTGAGCCTATAGTGAATTTGATCAGAGCAACAACACACCAAAGACAGCGACGGCCGCGGCAAGTTTGGACGTGTGTGACTTAAGGCCGTACAACCCACACGTAGACAGAGGTCGTGCTATCTAGTAAAGGATTGGTGGTGTGGTTCAAGGTAGGGTTACCGTCTTGAGTATAGTATTGGACATAAAACAGGCCTCTAGCAACGGCTAGGTTGTGTAGACTGGCGAAATTGGGAACATCTCCATAGTACAACACTGCGTGTTGGGAAGAGGTGCTGATCGCCCAGTTCTAGAAGAGAAGGTCCAGAAGAGGACCGGAAGAACTACAGGAATATAATCCCTAAGCGATATTGTCATCAGAGCTATCATTCACTAAATAAAGGTCGATTAAAGGGCGATCTGCCGAATGTATTTGATCGAGTGCTGGGGGTGGATTCTGTGTAACGGTTTTCCAACCCATTGTCGGCAAGAGAAGCAATACAGTTGCCGGGCCCATCAGACTAGTGGCTAGGAGCATAACCACGATGAAGAGTGCGAAGAGACCCGGTATCCATCCTTCTCAGATTTTCTGATCTTCCTTAGTAACAGGACGCCAATTAACCCAGAACGATTTGTCTAAGAGCGTGCTGGGAGAGAGAAACAGAGGAATGCTCAGATATGATATAGGCAAGCCATCTCTGGTTGCAACCAAGAACATGGTTATGTCGTACACCAGACCACCCGCAATGACTGTAAACCAGATTTCCACCCCTTTAGCCACTAGCTGGAGGGCACCTTAGATATTGCGATCCTCATTGATGTGCGCTTGAATCTAATTCAAGTTCCAATACGCAGCATCGCATCCTTGTATACCGCATGTCAGGCTCGCACCAATGACCCATCCGCGGAAATTGAGGACAAGAACTGCCACGACAGGTGCAATCCAAAGGAGACTAAAAGATTGCAAGGCCAGGTTGTAGAAGAAGGAAGTCTTCTTTATCGGCTCGGTCGCGCCGGTATGGTGGACATTCTCGTCGAGGGCTTTGGAAGCCATTAATGATTTTTATGCGGAAATGTTGGGATTGTTCAAGGCAGACTGGTACAAATATTGTTTATGTAAGGTATCTCGTTGTTTGCTTCACAGCAGAGCAAGCCTCTGGGAATTTGTTAAAGCTCGATACAGTGTATGTGAAGATGAACCGTTGGCCGAAGTATTGAGGCCTCATATACTGAACTTTCAGCCGCATGCTCTATGGGAGTTAAGGAGACGCCGTCGCCTCGTCTACTCAATTTGCAGAAACTGACCAATATAACAACATATGTGAGAAAATGGTAAATTGAACAGGGGTTCTTCCCGCCCTACTTAGGTAGCACTGGAAATCACTCATTGAGCAACTCGGAATATTCCCTGTTATAAAACACTTCGACTTTCTATGTTTGGCAATGTTAGCTAGTTTTCACTGCAGTGAAACCAATGGGAGGTCATTTCTTCGACAAATCTTAAGTACTCGGAACTTTCACATCTATTGTGGCTTGTTGATCCCTATCCATCCTTAGTTAAGAGTATGTCCCCTATGCAGCTGTGTACATTTCGCTTGTAGAGGATAAGCTATCTTCAGCAGATATCAATTCCTCTTCTGCTCCAATATAGTTGCCTCCAGTCTTGGCTCCAACTGTTCAATCAAAATACTAATATTTCAGCCGCATCCTCTTTGGTTTGTTAAGGAAATGCTGTCAAATGGTTCGGTTATGTATGCAGCGACAACCCATTTCAAAATGCGTGGCATCGATAAAGAATGCTGTACAAGTAATAATCCGAGTCAAGAATATGCAAATTGAACGTGGCAGTCCACTGAGTCCAATACTCATTGCTACGCACTGCCTATAATACGTAGTACTAAGAACCAGTCATCGACGATCGCGCAACTCCAAATATTTCCGTCGAACGCTTAATAACACTCTACTTGACAAGGCGAACTGATCTTCGCTGTCAAAGAGGCTAGCATGCTAGAATAGGTAGTAGGTCGGGTAGTTAATTACCAATCTTTCACAGGGAAAATTCGACAAGCCAATCAGTAATCAAATTCAAAGATGAACCCTGCCATATCTCCGCGTTTTCCTCTTGATCGTGTGCAACACTACGAACCAGGGTAAGCAGCATGATTGCTGGCTCTTCTGCTTCCGGCGTGGCTGGCTGAACACTTACCTCCAAAACAATTGCAGCAGATATACCGACGGCTTAATAGATCTTCTGAGCTAGTTCTCCTTTATTCACCTCTAACCCATGCCATATCCATTCTCGCTAATATGCTCGATTTTAGGTTTTGAAATTACACCCTAACTACCCTAAGTTGACTTTTTAGCATACCTACACGTTACAATAACAATTACGGAGACTTTTATTGTCGGAGTTTGCGGGAGAAAATATACTTTACAGCGCAAGCGTGATGCTTTTTCTTTTTGAGATGACTTGTCATGGCGTGAGAATGCCATTAGCCTCAAAATAAGTGCCATGCACATGTCTATTTATTCCCCGCTGGTCTCCCGTGGATTAATACGAGTTCAAGATACGTACAGAAGATAACCGAGACCGTGCATAGAATATCCATATAGTTGATTGGAAAGGTATTCTTCCCATACTTTCATGTCAACAAATAGTACGGATCCATCTCTCTAATCTTGCGGCTCGTTGACCACACCTATGAGTGGTGGGGGAATCCTGTCTCCAGGTTAATCAGCAGCGCTGTCACCAGTAGTTTCTCCGTGCAATACGAACAAATCCCGACATCGATATTGATAGGTTGATATTCGTGATATAATGCATGATGCGGGCAGGGCTGTATAAAGCTTATTCTGCACTCGGACTCGAGCGAAGGATACCCTTCTTGGTTCATGAGATTCTATATAATGTGCTGTGTTGTCTTTGAATCGCTGATTAGGAAGATATTACGGCAAAAGCAACCCATATTATGCCAGTCAATATGCCGGCTCTTTCTAGCGCTATATAGCCCTTCTACTGCGGTTATTGATTCACGGGGCCAAGATGCCGAAGAGCGTTCCAAGGTTTTTCCTGGACTTAGGTACACCGGGTAACACTTGTCTGCTCTCACCAATTCGACCGTGCCTTGCATCAAAATCCAGAACATTGCGTGGGCAACGTCAGCTAATCAAATTGCAGACACGGTGGCTAACGCGCCCACGCTCAGCCAGGTGAACACCAGCTTAGTTAGACCTCTTCAACAACCCTAGTCACGCAATTCTCTTCGATCCAAACTTACTCTGGAACGCCTCGCAAACAGGCTTCCACGCTACAACCATCGTCTCCGGCGAGCAAAGCCTCGGTTCTCGTTTTCGGGAATGCGGAATCCGATAATTGCAAGAGCTTCAATAGTATCTTTGGCGCTGCAATCAACATCCCACAGTATCTCTACCCCTGGGGGTTGGGAACATGCTATATCTTTGCCAACGTTACTCTTACGGCCGGCATTACTACGAGTTCCCTGAGCACCTATATTTCATCACGAGTAATCGAGGACCAGACACCCATCGACAAAGTCGTTTTTCAACCAGATCGATGGGTTCAGGAGGCATTTTGGCTTCTCCCAAACCTTTTGACTCAAGTCGCTCTTTATGAACTCTTCCCAGATCCCCGACTTGGAACAAACCTTGATTTGTACGTTGAGAATCTAATTCGCCAGGCCCTATCTGGCAGCTTGGGACTCCTTTTCATCATCAAACCTTTGACGATACGAGCCATTGCACCTAGTATAATATCCACTTGCTACACCTGTGGTCCCAAGGATTCAGGCCACTGTCTCCTTTGCACGGGTATTCGGCTGGTTGGGAGTATCCTTGCTAGTCACCGGCGGCGACGTTTTGCTGCTTGCAGAGGTGCAACATGGTGAGGAACCGGATTTGCCGGATAGTATCATCGCCGAGCAGACAGCGGAGGGAAAGAAGGATGCAAAGGAGGTTATGAAAGATTTAGCTAGCTTAGACTTTTTCTAGGTTGAGGTATGGGATGGTGATGTGGTAATGGAGGAAATTTTACGGATGACATTCTAACGCCACAAGAAGTATATCTGACGACTAACAGATATTGTTATGACTCGATTATTCGTAGTCCGTAAACGGAAACCTTAGTCAACCTGCTGAAGAACGAGTCGTAGTTACTTTGGTCCTCTTAGAGCTGTTAGGGTCATGCGCTGATCTCGAACTTGAGAGCTAGGTAGCAGTTATCTTAGCTAACTACTCATGTAAGCTTTTTTCGATAGTTATGTAAGGCTGAGAGCTGATGACTGGATAAGTACTCTGTAGATTCTAAATATTGGCTCTAGATACGAGTAAAATAACCGCCGCAAAAAAAGGATGTAGTTAGGGCATTGGCATCAAGCCCTAAGCCGGTCGGAACGGGCGATGTTGATACTGTGACCACCATGATGGGATTATAATCATGCTCTATTCTAAAGCCAAGCAAATACCTAGATAGAGAAAGGCTTGCTATATTTTCAAATGCATATCTGTTGTGCGAACATGAAAACATTTGAATCAAATGGAACACTCAATTCCATGGATTACTTCTCATACCTACCTAGGTAGGTACCCTCCAAGACCGGTCTACTTATCCATGGATGTATTCGCAAACCCCTTTTAAACTTATACCTAAATTTTTCAAGATATTCATTTTACCTATTCTCTATTCAACGTAGAAATAAGTTCCGGAAGAGTCCATGCCGGATGAGGTTCGGGTCACGCATACCAACTTTTTGGGTTGCGTTGTATGACGCCCACACAAACTATGCCCGCATGATTTTCGGCGCCGAACTAATCGCATATAACACCACCACCATTCCCTGATCATGTCCCTACCCAAATTCTCGGGTTTTCGTTTATTTCCTGGAATGCTCATAACGTCATATTTTTCTGTATCATACGTAGTAGGAAAAATGGCAGCTATTCACATGATTTCGTTTTCGTTCGAGTCATCGGGCCGCTCCGAAGGTTTCCGTCGGCTCTATACATTGCTGTTAGTTGTTAGTTAGGTGGTGGTTGGTATCGAATGATCATGCCAGAACCATGTCGCTCGGTTCTGTATAGGCCTGATGATTGCTGGGTTTGCGCCGGGGTGGTGTGATGTCCTTTTGAGATGTTGTCGTGCTATCTAGGTAGGGCTCGACATAGCTATAAAGGCACCTGTGAACATAACCCCCGGATATGAAGTTTTATATCCAACAACAACAAAACAAAACAAAACAAGCAAATTCTCAGCTCAAGGTTCAAGCATTTGCTGTGATCAGCTCGCATCTCGAGAAACTTCTCATCTCATCTTACCACACAAACACACAAACAAACACTCAAGAGTTCCTCTACTACAACAATGTCTTCTTCATCGCAACACAAAAACTACGACCCAACCCAATCCATGGCCAACCCTGGCATGAACTACTGGGTTCGCTCCAACTCTCCTACACAAAGCACAAGACGCAATGCCGCTGGTCGTGGCCTGTTCTCGGGACTACAAGATACGAAACATTACAATGTTGATGGTGGATGGGCGGGGAGACATGTTATTGATGAGGATGCGCATGGGAATAATGGGTCGTTGTTTGGGTGGTTCAGTGGGTATGTTCCCTTTTCCTGCTTCTTTTCGTGGGTTAGGATAGAGGCTGATAGGTGATAGGTTCTTTTCAGCAAGCAAGTAGGAGATATGATGGCTATTGGCGGACCGAATTGGATGCTATAATGGCAGAGTTTTGAGAGGGTCGAAAGTACTCGAAGGTGATAGATGGAGGATGAGAAGGAAGATCGGAGTGATGGATTAATGAACTGTATATAAGGTGTTGATATTCTGGCGTTATCGTTGGTGTTCAAGGAGTGCAAATCTATGCATATATTAGCTTTCTAAATTTTTCTTCATCAATCAGTATGTTTCACGCTGGAGCCGTTCCAAGGAACGCTGCGTCGGGATGTTATATATATATACGTATATCCATCAAGCAATGCTACCATTGGTGATGGACCAATCAATGAGCTCCTGCCAATCTGGATGGAATAAGACGTGATTGCAAAGCAGCGTCAGCTTTTTTAATTTATGTACGGAGTACTCGGGTACTGATAAACTGCTTCGGCCACTCATTGACATGAGTCATTGACCTGATCCTGCGATGTGAGATCGAATCGATGCAAGTAATCTTCCCACTCCACAGACGCAAGTCGATCACGAGAACTCACCAAACAAAAGACAAGACCATAAACAAGCTCTTTAGCAGCGACTAGCACAACACTAGAAGTGCTCGGACGAGAGATTTTCGCAGACGATAGATCTCTCAAAATCTGGACTCGAAGTGACGAGTCTGGCCGACTCACGAAATTAGGATCATCGTTGGTTATTACGTACGACCAGTCGAGATTATGCTAGTGGCCGAGACTGGTTGATCCTTTCTGTTCGGATCTTGGTTGGATGATGATGAGTATTCTTCATAAGGCTGCTCTTCTGAAAGAATTTGCTCTTGACAAGACTTCGTCACATTCAGTGACTGCTATTCACAGCCTCAATCAATTTCTAAATTTGCCGCTGAGCCTCCACCCGTGTCGTGTTTCAACCATGAAGGTAGAGGCGGCTGACTGACAAGCTCTTGGCCCCTTGGCGCCGCTTTTTCTGTTGGCTAGGCCGGTAGAACTCCATACTATTGTGGACTAGCGGGGTGGAGAGAATCTGGACGATAAAGTGAGGGCGGATGCAGTGGACTAATTGATCGAGACGAGGACTCCAGTTGACTGAGCCACCATAAACACCGTACGTAAGTCTTAAACACATGTACGTACGTATGCTCTCTGCTTGTAAACAGGATTGGGACCGCGGGGGGATCGGCAGGTGGCGCTTGTTCCTCGACCCCTGTGACTGTAGTCTGTACTGTCGAGTGTCGACGAGATATCGTGGTTCGAGATGAAGAGGACAGCTCATTGTGAGTTGTCTGGTGCTTTCTACTTGAGCGTAGTAGAGATGACTCTCTCAAGACTCTGTGTACGTGGCAGACGGTCAGAGTTGTCTGTCTGTCTGGCAAGAGAGTTCAGCGGAGGAACAGGCGGAAATTAGACACGCTCGGTCCAATACGGAGGCTCGTTCCCAGAGTGGCTTAGCGTCAGGAACGGCTAGCAGTCTAGCACGCGGGGTGGGTCGGCTGAAGGTAAGTCAGCCAATCACACACAGCCTCGGCAGTCCCCTTTTTTGCTTTTGGACGAGTCGACAAGGAAGGTGCCGAGCCCTCGTTCCTTCTACCAATCACACATCACACAGCCACCGCTCCTTCTCCGCAGACCGCTGATTTGCTGCTGCTGATTAAGAACCGAGCATTACACAACAATAACTATTAGCATTTTGCCAGCCTGTCCGAGAATATGACTCAGGACTCGTCATTTATCAGTTGACTCGAGTATATATTATTGAGTACCTACTACGGAGTACTGCTTAGTAGATCATGATGCTAAGAGCGGCGGTAAGCACTGCAGTGAGTACTAAGCTGCTACTCCAGACAGGGGAACTACTGAAAGCATCCTCACTTAAGACAAAGCCAGCCTCGCAGCCAATCACGGCTGTCCGGTGCCTGAGCAGAGCGCCGCTTGATTAAGTGGTAACTTGGCAGTAATACCATGTATCACTGCTAATTAAGTTTATAAAATGCATACTGTATAGTGGTATTTGCTAGTATTGGTTACCACCCTAAAACAGCCACCACGCAGCGTGGGCGAATCCCCGCCCAGCCTGAAATTGGGTTTCCCCATTGGGGCACAACGACTGGCCGGCAGCCCCTGAAAGCGCAGACTCGGGCTTTCGTTGTCTCCACGCTCGCATTTACTCTTTAGCCTTTGCTCGCCCTCGTCCTTCCGTTCCTTCTTTATTCTCGCTCTCTCTCTCTTTCTTCCACACCTCTTGACCTCTTGACGAGCATCACGACTCATCGTTTGACCACCGCTTCACTCGTTCAGCGGGCACTCCTTACGACAAGGCAAATCGAAAGGCGAAAAACATATCTGTATTGCAATTTGGAAGTTATCAAGCGAATACTCGACATCGAAGATGAAGGCCGCTTTCTTGACCGCCGCGGCCGCCCTCATGGGTTCGGCCATGGCTCACGAACACCGTCACCGCCACGAGCACGCTGCCCTCCACCATCGTGCTGCTGAGGCAGAGGAGTCTTGCGGCTGCTACACCAGCGTTGTCACCTACTGGGGTGCTCCTACTCGTGAGTTTCGATCCATCAGACTATGGAGACGGAACGCAAGAATACTGACAAAACAGTCGTCTCGGTCTCGCCCGTCTCGACCGCGGCTCCCACCACCACCTCGACCAGCACCACCACGCTGTTGTCCACCAGCTACAGCACCGTGACTGTCCAGGCATCTTCCTCGACTCCTGTTGTGCCTCTCCCAACCAACGTAGTGACTGTCTTCCCCACTCCTGGCACCTACACCATCCCAGGAACCACCGTCACTGTTTCCACCTCCACCGTTGTTCCTGAGGCAACCTCCACCGTCCTCCCCAGTGGTACTCACACCATTGGTGGTGTGACCACTGTCGTCGAGACCTCCACCACCGTGGTCTGCCCCTACGCTACCGTCAGCCCCGTTGGCAGCACCTTCACCAGCGTCATTGAGACCACCACCTACGTCTGCCCCTCTTCCGGTACTTACACCATTGCTCCCATCACCACCACTGTTCCCGCCAGCACTGTCGTTGTCTACCCTACCCCCGCCACCGTAACTCCTGGTACCTACACCCAGCCTGAGCAGACCGTGACCGTTGTGGAGACTTCCTACACCTACGTCTGCCCCTTCGCCTCTTCTTCCACCCCTGCTCCTGCTCCGGTCGTTGCCACCAGCACTGCTGCCCCCGCTCCTGTCGCGACCAGCTCTGTCGCTCCCGCACCAGTTCCTTCCACCTCTAGCTCCGCTCCCGCTCCTTCCAGCACTTCGACCAGCTCCACTGGCTGCGGATTGGGTCAGCATCCCGACTACGCCGTGACCTACACCGGCTACACCCACGACACCGGTGCTTGCATGAGCGCTGACGACGTCTTGGCCGAGCTCAAGAACATCCAGGCCAACGGCTTCTACGCTATCCGCATGTACTCCACCGACTGCAACCAGTTGGAGACTGTTGCCAGCCAGGCTATTGGTCTTGGTCTTAAGGTCATCCTCGGTGTCTACATCGACGGCAGCGGTGTCAGCTCTGGTTCCAGCCAGGTCAGCGACATTGTCAACTGGGGTCAGTCCAACGGCTGGGCTGGTATTGAGTTCATCTCCCTTGACAACGAGGCTCTCTCTGACGGATTCTGCTCTGCCTCTGACCTCGCTGGCTTCGTTTCTTCCGCCAAGGCTACCATCAAGGGTGCCGGTTACAGCGGTCAATTCACCGTCACTGAGCCTCTTAACATCTGGCAGTCATCTGGCTCCGCTCTCTGTGGTGTTGTTGACTTTGCCTCTGCCAACCTCCAGGCCTTCTTCAATGGCGACGTTGCTGCTGAGGAAGCTGGTGACTTTGTTGCCAGCGAGGTTGAGCTCCTCAAGGGCATCTGCAACAACGACCAGGTCTTTGTTGGCGAGTCTGGCTGGCCCACTGCTGGTAACAGCAACGGCAAGGCTGTTCCTGGTCCTGCCGAGCAGAAAGCTGCCATGGAAGCTATCCGTAACTCCATTGGTCACATTGCCGCTCAGTTCTCCTACAAGAACGACAACTGGAAGAACCCTGGCCAGTTCGGTGTTGAGCAGTACTGGGGTATCAGCGACATGCTCTCCAGCGCTGAGTAAGCTATCAGCAAGGCCCCATTCGAGCTACGTTCGACCGCATCTATATAATCGAATTCTATGACGAATGGGATCTACTTCTGCTTGATTCAGCATGGCGTTTTCGAGAGATGTTTCTTCTACTACCCATTTGGACCTTTTCTTCTTGTCATTTAAAATAACTCTCTCCTTGGATTAACCTTTCGATGTCCTTCAATTCGTTACTGGTAATATATTCGTGTGATTCTTTTATCTGCTTCTTGTCGTGAATTCCCTTGTATGTTATATATATTACATTAATCCGTAGGAAGAGTTGTTCGTTACGAGTGCATGCAAGTTATACATCCAAGGCAGTAATTGAGTTAGCGACGTAAAGATCATGACTGTCGAGTCTTGAAGCCGAGCTATCTCAAGACTCGAGCTATTTACCGGCATCTCCTAATATTGACTAACTGCTGCCTTGTACCCAAGTAGGGCTGACCTCCTCAACGACAACATAGATATCATTTTTGAAGACCTCCAGGAAATTCAATTTTCTGCTATCAACATTGAACCTATTGCCGTAGTCTCTACCTTCATTTCACATGCGTTATCTTCGTATCCATCCCAATCCTGGTGTATTCATCCAAATCCTCTCCCTCAAGCCCCAACACCTCATTATGTATGCATCCTCTACTCTTCTCAAAATCCTCCGGATCATCAGGAAAAAATGCCCGCGCATACGACAATCTCACAAACCCAGCCATGTTACCAGCTCGAAGCATTTCGTGACCAGACTCCCAGCGCTGTTTGGCAGTGGTATGCGTAATCCTCCAGTCTTCGAGTTTTGTGCCCGTTACGCGGAGGATGGATTGTAGCATGTCCTGTTGAGAAAGTATAAAAGAGGAGATGTAGACTGCTTTATTCTTGAAGTCCTCAAGACTAGCACCACCCTTGCCGCCGTTTTGATCATGATCATGATCATGATCCTGATCCTGATCCTGATGATTAGACGAAACCCTAAGACTCAAAAGCGCAGCCACCGCCCTCCCAACCATCGACATCGTCGACGTACTAATTTTCGTTCCTCCACCATCCATCATTATTACCTCCCTATCCTCAAAATCGAAACCGAATCGATTCGGTCCTCCGCCGATGCTGAACTCGTACCAGAACCCGCACGCAACGCCAATGTAGTTACAGCCAAGACGTTGGATGTGTTCGCGAAACTGGATTTTTCCGGCACCGATTAGCGCGTCTTTGCCCTTGGGTAGGTCGAAGGGGTCGCCGCCGAATTCGTTGGGGAGGATCCATGATACGCCGGCGGTGGCGGCGGCGGTGATGAGGTTGTGTTGGGTTTCCGGGGGTGCGGAGATATTCAAGGTGATTATGAGGACGTCTTGGCCTCTGAGGGCGTTGGTGAGAGAGTCTTGGTTGTTGTAGTCGACTTTCAGGACGGTTATGTCGGGTGGAAGGATGGGGTTGCTCTCGAGGCGAGTGAGGGCTGTGATGGTGTGTTTGCCGGTGGCTAACAGGGAGTGAGTGATGTGTTTGCCGATTCGGCCGCCTGCCTGATTTCTCGTTAGCCAGGAGTTTCGCATGACATCTGGATGAAAGCCTGGGAGGGGATCATACTCCTACAATGGCGATTTTCTCGACGTAGTTCTTGCGGTCCATCTTTATTTCTTGTTATTGATTTCTTGTTCTTTAGGGTTAAGAGAGAGACGATACGATACAGCCTTCATTTATATCCAGAATTGCCATATATGATTGCATTCAATTTGAAGAGATATGGGCTGTATGTAGGTATACCATCCCGGCGATAGTCGGATATAAGGGCTGAACACCGGACTCTGGGGAATCACATTGAAAACCGGACATTATGTATGATCAGACTATTTGTTCATTAAGAAATTATGTTTCCCACCTACGTTGGAAATGACAAACTATGTACTCAACTGCCCCCAAATCCGCCCCCAATACTCCAACTGCTCCAATCTCCAATCATCATCCTCAACAACGCTATCATTAACCCTAAACACGAAATTCTGCATCGACACAGAATAATCCGGCCAATGCGGCACTTTGTGTGCGAAGCCATGGTTATTAGGATCAAGATCGTGAATAAATGAAATCCAAGCTCGCGACATCAGCTTTGAGAGTTCGTAATACTCCGGCCAGGGGCCTATCCAGTTTGTGTGATTGATGCTTATGCTGGGATGGATGTTGAAAACGTGGCATATCTGGATCGGTATGTTAGTTTATTGGAATGCTACAAGTAGGCTAGGTACCTAGGTATGGATTCAAACCTCTGAGAAGTGTGTAGCGTTACAAGGCACCACCGGAGCCATAATCTGCTCTATCCCGTTCCAGGGGGTCTGATCAAACCGGAAGCTATAAACCGGTTTTCGCTGCGCCTTCGGTCGCGAAGCGTACGTTTTCACTGTATATCTTCTACCAGCGTGGAAGATTTCATCTGCTATGAGAGCTGCGCCACGCTTGTATTGATACCCCCCTTGATGATCGAATCGTTCCGACCCGGTGCCGAAGGGACAGCCCTGCACAGGGTCATCGGGATACAATTCCATAATCTTGGTTACGATAGCATCGTCAAGACCACCACCATTCATTCCGGAAATTAGAGTGCGGAGATCACTGTCAGTATCGAGGATACCTCCAACCCCGACGCCGGGCACCGCCAAAGCTGGTGTTATTATGCGCGCATTCTTGCTGGGAGTTCGTCGAGGCGCGAAGGCTGTGCATTCATCTGTGTTTGTGCCTGCTAGAATCGCCACGTCTGCGATAAGACCGTTTGCGAAGGACTCGGATGGTAAACGGGTTAGAAAGTCGCCGTCTACAATGGGGTAGATTGCGAATGGTGCCGCGGCGTCGTAGAAAGTTTTGTAGGGTACGTGGCGGAGACAGTCCAGTGTATCGGCGGCCTTTGAGCAGTTGACTGTTTTGGTTATGTTGTCATATATTGGTTGATATGTGGTATCCAGTTGAGGAAGGGAGTACACTGCAGGACCCATGGAATTCCCACTCTCCATAATCGCAGCACGGAAAAGACCATCATTCTTACCATCGAACGCCGTGAGGTGATATCCAACGCTAAACCCACCCGCACTCTCTCCCGCAATAGTCACTTTGCCCGGATCTCCTCCAAAATCACGAATGTTCTCCTGTATCCATCTGAGCGCGAGCCTCTGATCATACAAGCCAATATTCGATTCGCCAGCATCGACAACCTCCTTTGACGCTAAGAAACCCCATCCACCCAGTCGATAGTTGATGGACACCGCGATAATGGGTTTGTCGATTACGACGGAGGCGTTGACAATGTACGATGTGTTGTAGCGCGGATCAGCGCTTGAGCCGCCGACAAAGTTGCCGCCGTATATCCAGACGAAGACGGGTAGATTGTGGTTTTTTGACACTCCGGATGGCCGGACGATGTCGAGTGTTAAGCAATCTATGTTTTTTTATCAGCGTTTAGTCAATCTTCTTAAGCGGCAATGTGTCATATACCCTCGCCAAAACTCAACCCTTTATCCAACGGCCCATATCCCGGACAACTCACTCCTCTCTTCGTGGCATCACGAGTCCCATTCCAAGCCATCTGATAAGGTACAGGCCGTCTCAATCTCCGCTCTCCAATTGGCGGAGACGCAAACGGGATACCCAGGAACAAATCTTCCTTGAACTCGGGAAGATGGATGCCTTGAAGTGTGCCATTTTTGATATGCACTCGAGGAGGAGGAGGGATTCGGTTGTAGGCTGTGTAGAGCTTACGCACTGTTGGCTCGTTGACAAGGAGTAGTGATGCTGTTGCGAGTAGTCCGATGGATAATCGAGAGCCGATTCGACTGTTTTTGGAGTATCGTGAGCTGATGGTGGTGATGATGGCTGTGAAAAGGAGTAGAACTGTGGTTTCTTTTATTTGGAGGTCGAATGCCGGATAGCTCAGATATAGGCTGCTTCCTATTAAAGGGAGAGAGAAGAGAATAAGAGTAGAGTAGTGAAAGGAGCCATGGAGAACACAAAATAACAGAATTATGCCCCATATTGAAGCAAAAGTGACATTGCTGTTTTCAAGTATCATATTGAACATTTAGCTCGTTTCGTGAATAGTATGTATAAAATTATGTTTGCTCTTCCTGGGTTTCCTTTTGTTTCCCCTCTCAACATTTGAAGGATAAGGGGGACTTGTACGTCCATGAAGTTGAGGATTAGTATACCTGTACAACCTAGCCATCGATGGGATCTAGACCACCTCGATTATCGGGATGGGTAATACAGTACAATGCAAAAAGTCATCCTAAGGTTACTCTCAGCTATACATCTAAACGTGACAATGGGGCGTGTTGAAGGTATATGACGCTCCACGGGCTCAACGTGACATACGCAGAAACGTTTGCGGATGTTGAAACGGGGCTTCTCGATTTGGAAGGATGGCCGAGTTCAGAAGGGCATGGCATATTGTTACTACAATTTAGCTCCATAAAATGATTCGGCTTTTATTGCAACTCCCTAAAACTAAGAAATCAAGTCTGAAAACAAAGTAGCAAGTCTATAAAAGAACCAAGTCCAATCTCTTCACTATTAGTAAGTAGCCTTCAAGAGTAAGTATCAAAAGATATTTTAAACTGTACCTCATAGTTCAGATGGAGTTGACAAATCATAAGACAAGTAAACCTCAGTTAGCGGAATAGAAACTGGTAGATCGAGAAGTCGCATAACCCCTAAGCCAAACCGCTATGGCTACATGACCTTCCTTCTCAGCGAATGATGCCGCCTGATCACATACTGCTGCCAGTCCCTCTCGATCACCGTAAGCATTCAACAGCAGTTGTAACATGTCCAAATGGCCGTGTTCGGCAGCTCCATCGATTGTTGTCCTGCCATCGACAGGCGACGCCTCGGCAGTAACATCGGCACCGCGCTCCAGAAGTTTCAGTGCGAGTGGAAGGTAGCCATGAATAGCAGCGGCTTGGAGTGCAGTTACTCCTCTCCGTTTTGCCGGAGGTGCGTTTACGTCCGCGCCATGTTCGAGAAGAAGATCTGGAATTCTGGTTTCCCCTTGCCGTTTTATGGCTTCTTGTAGGGGTGTTCCGAAGCCATTGGTGGCTGGAGTGTTTACTTCGGCTCCATTCTGTAGTAAGAACTCAACAACCTCAATGTGGCCGTACATAGCAGACTTTTGTAACACTGTCAGGTTTTCCAGATTGGAGTCATGATACTTGGCATCTATATCGGCACCCGCTTCAAGTAATAGTTGAAGTAGCTCAATATCTGCTGGTAATGTGCGGTGAACTGTTATCCATGCCAAGGACTTTCTAATCCTGTCATCACGAGGATTATTTGTTGTTTGTGATATTAGGTCAAGCATCATTCGCACTACTTCAACGTTCGCGGGTGCCTCAATCGCAACATCAAGTGCGGATTTGATACCCCAGCATTTATTGATATCGGCGCCCCTTTTCACGAAGAGATCAAGGATCTCATAAGAATCAAGACGACTGAGGGCATGAAGAAAAGCGGTCGGAGGTCCGGATTTTCGATTCATGGTTGGATCATTGGGACCAGCACCGTGATCTAACAAATAAATTATCATATCATGGTTGCCACTATCTATAGCCCATCCTAGTGCTGAGTATGCTAAAAAGTTGTGCTCACAAGGACGAAGCATGCGAACATCTGCATTGTAGTCCAGTAAAAGTTGCACACCCTCTAGCCAATCCTCGCAAGCTGCACATTGCAAGGCTGTCATGTTGTGAAACTTCGAAGGCAGTGCGTTCACATCGGCTCCTACCTCGAGGAGCAAGTTGAGCAGCTCAATATTCTTGTGTCGCACTGCTGCTTGTAAGGCAGTTAGACCCTTTTCAGGCTCCGCTGGGGCACTAACTTCTGCCCCATAACTCAGAAGCTCCTTGACAATTTCAATGTCCCCAAACGATACGGCTGCCTGTAATGCGGTGAGCCCACGACTCGAGGCTGGTTTGGCATTGATATCTGCACCAGCAAGGATCAAACGTCTCGCTGCGTTGATATGACCTTTTTCTAAAGCAGCTTGGAGTACCGTCCGGCCTCGTCTCCAGCCCGGTGATGCGTGTATATTGGCATGAGCATCGAGCAAAATCTGTATGACTTTGATATTTCCGCTTTCTGCTGCCGCTTGTATTGCTGTTCGACCATTGTATTTTGCAGGAGCAGCATTCACATCGGCATTATAAGCAAGCAACAGAGATACTAATTCCACATTTCCCAGCCTCGCTGCTATTTGAAGAGGTGTATCGCCATACTCGATTCCAATTCTCGAGTCCACCATGGCGCCTGCGGCAAGGAGCTGGTGTACAAGCAACACGTTATTGTTTTGTGCAGCATATTGAATGGCAAATGCAAATGGCAATGTCTCGACTGTTACGCTCAAATTCTCCTCACAGATCGCGAACTGTCTGTCTATCCATCCAAGACCATCAATAGCCAATACTGGACAGAAGTTAATCAAGGCTCCGCTCTGTAACAGAAGTAGTGCTATCTCGGTGTGGTTTTCCCTTGCCGCAAGTTGAATCGCAGTTTGAAGCCCATGAAAATGGCTAAAAAAGGCGGGACCAGTAAAATCAATGAGATTACTATTATCGGTATGCACCTTATTGACATCAGCTTCCGCCTTGAGCAAGGCTCTCACGACTTGTACATGGCCGCCTGCAACGGAAACTTGCAGTGCAGTTCCATGTCGTTGAAAAACCAAGTTGAGATTTGCCCCCGCTGCTAAAAGTAAAGAAACGGCCTCCACACTGCCTTCAGATGCAGCCTTTGTCAGAGGATACCCGCGTTTTTGATCAGAGACTAGACAATCAGGATCTGCACCATGATTCAGGAGGAAACGGAGTATCTCGATATTTTCGGGAGACCAGAGAGACGCACGGGTTTCCTTGACCGCCATACTATCCATTTCAAGAACTGCAGGTTTTGCCCCCAAATCACAAAGGACTTCAACCATTTGCACGTTCCGTTGTCCGACTGCCAGTGATAGCGCAGTACGAGAATGTTTCCCACCCCAATCATCCCATACAATTCCAATTGGGGTGTCGATAGCAACATTCCTCGAGACGAGTTTGTGAACCATTTCAAAGTCTCCTGCTTGAACAACGGCTGGAAATAACTTGGTGGCGAATACATCGATTGTTGTTGACTTCGACTTGAGAGCCTCTGTGAAAGCCCAACTGAAAGAATTTGATTTCGCCCACTCATAAATATCTCCAATATTCTTCGTGCGTACGAAATTGTTGGTCACCAAAAATATAAAAAGGCTAAAAAGTTGATATAGCGTTGAATAAGGTATGGGATTCCAGGAATGATTATTATTCATGTCGAGGGTCGTATAGCAATGCACTCGATTCTCCTCCACTGTATAAGTCCTGTATATTGACTCCAAGAATTTGGTGTCACCAGATCCCCCTGTTGCGTTTTGCAACAGCACCGTAAGAGGGGCTGTCAGAACTTCAGGATTGATGAACATAGAGCTCTGGCCGATGTTTATGCCTACCGGCTCATTGAATTGATGTTCCAGGAGGAAATCCCATGATAGACCAACGTCTGTTAGGGGATCAAACATACTGAGAGTCATGCCGTCCATTCCTGAAGGAGTTGCATATATTGAACCGAAAAATGAGTCTTGCTGTGCGTAAGTTGCTTCAAGACTGTTTAGATCAGGGGAATAAATTGGATAGGCACAGATATCAGGAACCTGTCCCGTCATGAACGTCGTGGAATCAGACAAAAGTCGCCGAAAAGAAGTATTTGATTGGATTTCCTGATTGAATAAAAGCCAAGGGAGGTTGTCTTTTCGGACAACGCGGTTGACCGGCGGAAAAAAAGTAGTTTCTACTCGAGGAGTAAGAATGGTGAAACCATCAGAAAGTGAAGCATCATCAATATCTACCCAAGTCAGTCTTCCAATAACCACAGAGCATGGCCGTCGCCGTCAAATGTCACCTACCTTTGGCGTCAAAGATCCTATCTGTGAAGCTGACATTTCTCGCAAGCTCTCTTTCAAGCTTGCCATGCGGAATGGGAATTCCATAAAGGGCAACATTACTGGCTTTCCCTTCCGATTGTCGCTTTCGAATACACCTATCGATTCTCTTCCAATCCCGAGCGTTACTATACCTGCGAACACCCCATTTTTTGAAAATTCTAGTATATTGGTTCTTGCTGAAAGTTGTAAGTACTTATCTTATATAGTAAGGACAATGAAGAGCCATACCTTGCATGGAACCCATGTCTTTGACTCATCAGTTGCATTACACGCTCTAGGGTCGAATTTCGATAGAGCGATACGATTTCCTCCTCGTGCCTCTCCCATTCTTCGTCGGGGATAGAGCCGGCTCGTCGTTTTGTCATGTTCGGATGGTCAATATAGCACACAACAGGATTGAAAAGGGAAGTATGGGAAGTTGTGTTCTGATCTCTCTGAAGCGAGGGAATTTTCTGAAATATAAGTAGTCGAGCCTCGCTGATAGAAAGTGACGTCTTGGCCAATCCCTGTACAAGCGCTGCTCTGTGGTTGGTCGAGGCCAGAATTTTTTCAGATCCGAGTCAGCTCAACGGTTGGACAGCTCCCAATTTTTTGAGGCTTGGTGCAGAACTAGCTGCTGGAGAGTTGGCATTTCGTGTAACAATGATTTAGGCATCATTGGGTGTTTTGTAACGCGACTGGACTTGGACAGCTTTTTGAGGCAGGCTAGTATCGGATTGATAAATGCCTTCATCTTAGTGGTCAATAACGGAATTTTCTCATCCCTCTCTGAACAGTCTCTGCACCTAGGAGGTTGATGAGTTGTCCTTGAATGGAAAAAGAAAAAGAGAAAGAAGAAGAAGAGAGCTTCTCTTTAGCAGAAAATGTGAAGTGGGCAAGGGAAAGGAAGGAAGGCGTCGCCGAGTCAGCCAAGTACCTGGTTAGGAAGGAGCAAGACTCCATTAAGCCATCACGTGTTACTACAATGTTTATTTCCCAACCAGTGAAATAGCTCTTTCCAGGACTTCACGATCCTTCTGAAACGAGAGCTTTTGCAAAGCTTCATCGAAAAGGAAAAATTCCGCTTCGAAATCTGCCTCCCCAGCAGGCATAGCTACAGGAGTGTCTTTGTCCAGGACCGCAATGTACCACCATATGAGCTTAACATTCGACTGTGCCGTTTCCCGTATCGTGAGCATGAAAGGCTCAGTCAGGTCCGGGAATTCGCGAGCCTCATCAGAAATGTGATGGTCCGTCTCGATCTTTGGTGGAGCGCGCGTTGACATTGTGACTGGATGGATTTGGCATTGATATCCAGTCTCTTCCCTCGTTTCCCTCAACGCAGCCTCGTGTCGGGATTCACCACAGTTTCGACGGCCTTTTGCCAACAACCATTCGTTTTTGGCAATGTGGTGGATCAGACACACCTTCTTCTCGTCTTGTGCAAGATCGAACAAGATTGCCCCGCAGCTTTCAACGAATGCTTCGGACGCATATTGTCTGGTGGCGAAGTTGGAAGTTGCCATGGTTGGAGTGATATGGACGATTGCAATTTTTTTCAGTCGGAGAGTCTGAAAAGTGTGCCAGCAATTTGAGCAAAGGATCAGCCAGTTGACGGAAATTGGGCGCCTTGATGCCTTGTACGTAGGTACAGTAGTATACCTTCTTACCCCGCAGCGGAGATACACTGCACTGGTTGAGGACATGACCATTTGGTTCATTCTCGCAGCAGACGACATGCCTCCGCCAAAGCAAAGTCGACAAAATCTGGCAGCCGAGCTTGAAGAGCTACTCCACAAATACGTCGACTCCGGTGCTCCTGGAATATCGGCCGCAACTGCTTCATCTGGTGAAATCGTATGGGAGTCTGCAAAGGGTCAGTCAGACATATTGGGAAATCACCCTCTTGACGTGTTTCATCACTTCGGCATTGGTAGCATCACGAAAGTGTTCGTGGCGGTGATCATTTTGCAGTTGGTAGACGAGTCAAAGCTCGCATTTTCCAATACTGTCGACCAGATTCTGGATCCTGAACTGTATGCAGGAATCGAAAATGCTGGACAAGCGAGTATAGAAAGACTCTTGAGTCACCATGCAGGTATAGACAGTTGGGAGGACGAGCCTAGTTGGATCGTCAGAGGCAGGGGCAAGGATATACGCAACGACCACATCTGGGGCAAGACCGAGGCGTTGGACTATATCCGTCGGCCGAGAGTCACAGCCCCCGAACCTGGTCAGGGTTATTATTCCAACACCAACTACACCCTTCTGGGCTTGATGATAGAAGGTTACGGGCCAGACTGCGGAGAAGGAGATACGAAGCCGTATCCTTGAGCCCCTCAACATGGGCCAGACATACTTTGAAGGATTTAAGGAGGCGAAACATCCAGAGCACTTGCCGCATCGATATCACTGGGCAACGGATCGGTTTCGCGACACTGCCGGCGTAGCCCCCTCATTTCCGTATGTGAGAGATAATCTCATCGAAGTCACTCCTTCCAACCTTTCCACGTCTTGGACAGCTGGAGGTATGATCTCATCAGTGCATGATCTTCTCAAATTCGCATCCGCGCTTCGAGACGGACGACTTCTCGGTTCTGCGGGTATGAACATTTTAAAAGACTGGAAACCTTTTCCCGATTCATCTCAGCAGGTAGGTCATGGTATATTTAGATGGGATTCCCTTGGGACGAGCAATCAGGGCTGGCTAGGACACACTGGAGGTGTTTTGGGCTTCTCGGCTTTTTTGTTGTGGAAAGAGGAAGGTGATTGTGCGGTTTGCGTTTTGTCGAATGTGGGTTCGGTGCACTCTGGAGATGTACCTGCGAATGCTGTTACGGTAGTCATGAGCAGCGATTTTCTGGAGATAGCTGCGCAATTGGTTGAGATTTCGCAGTAAGGAGGAAATAGTGTGAGAACATCATCCGACGCTAGACTCTTAGAGCACAAATCGAGGGCAGATGTTTTATCCTAATGTATGGCATGGTGCACAAAAAAACAATATCGACGTATATTTCGTACCTGATCATTATATACAAAACCAGTACCTCCCTCGATAGATTATGTGGAAGCCAATATCAAGCATACCTCGCCATCCCAACCTCACCACCACCCTTCACATCCTGCTGAGCTGTATTTCCAACACTCTGCCCTCCCGCCATCGTCGCACCCGCAACATTATAAAACTCCCTCCCTCTACCATCCCCCTGCATCCCCACCCCATACACAGGCTGAAGCCCATATCCATATCCCTGTCCCTGCCCCTGCCCCTGCCCCTGCCCCATCGGCGGCGGCGGCGGCCCACTCTGCCACCACCAATACCCAAACACCGGCCCCGGATCCTCGCCTCTTCTGCGCGCATGTCGTCTTGCCAAAAACCCGTGTCCTACACAACCCAGACTCAGTAGAAGCAGAAGACCGAGGATGATTATGAGGGCGATGAAGCCGTAGGATATTCCTACTCGAGCGTTGCTGTTGGGTTGTGGGTAGGAGTGTGGGATTGCGGTTGCGGTGACGGTGACGGTTGCGATTGCTGCTGCTGTGGTTGTTGCCATTTTCTTTTGTCTCTTCCGGATGTCTGTTGTTGTTTTGGTTGCGAGATGATGGAGGTGAGAGCGAATGGGTTCGGGATTAGACGATCGTCCGATGATCGCGAAAGTCGATACTCCTCTTCGTCGGGCCGAGGGTTTCTTTCGATGGTCTATCTCAATCGCTCAATCGGTCAACTTTACTGATGCTCATGAAATGTCGTGTGATAGTCCATGAAGGAAGACAGACCCGCGCGGGGTGGACAAAGTTGCGGCTCTTTAGTCTATCATTCTAACTTCCACCTTCCCCTGGAGAAAGTGGACCGACCTCCACAACAGCATGAGTCTGCTCGCTCCAATCATGGCAATCGTTGAACAGGTTTTCAAGGCTAGATAAAAGCCATATAAACATACAAAATAACTAGAGACAAACATTCTATGAGAATCAGCCGTGGAAATAGATGGATTGTATTTCCGAGGACGAGGCTATGGCGCTAACGTCGGTTTGCATGCATAGTGACAGGCAAGCTGTCTGTGGCTCAGCTGAGGAACTTCTCAGATTCCCCATGCTCTTCAATCTTATCATACAACTGTCACAACATGTACTGCGTTCGGACTCAGAATCACAATAACTTCAAATACGTTAGTTATTTCCGATGATGTGTTTTGGCTGTTTCAAGAGCAAGCCGCGCGACGAGGGAGAGCAGCCCGATGATGGGGATTATCCAAGGGTAGGCTACAGATGTACGATGATAGCACGAACCTTATGCTGAAGCGGTGCAACTTAGGGAATTCGTCCCAAGCCGAACATTGTATCGCAGGCTCCCTCCGCAGCAGCTCTGCTACCGGTTGCGAAGGTGCCCTCGTCTATTGTGGTAGAGAAAGCGAGCGGCGCCCAAGAGCACGATACCGATCGCACGAACAAACCAGGAGTAGCAGATGATGGAACTGAATCTCCCCTCGTCGACCGCTGGCAAGAAGCCCTCACCAACCTGCCTGAGGAGAAGCAGAAATTCTTGAAAGATATGGGGTTTGGGAAAGCCAAGTCCGCCAGCCAGGCATCCGCTATTTCCGACCTGATTACTGTAGTCAATGCAAAACAGGAAATATGCGAAAAGAAATTCTGGCGAATCAGTATCGGTGGCAAGGACATCGTGTTACGAGATTACACGACAAGCATCGTTGGCTGGTTGGAAAGGGCTGGGGATATCGCAATACAGTTTGCGCCGCCCCAAGCCAGTGTGCCCTGGGGTGTGGTCAAATCGCTCATGCAGGTATATTCTCTTTTTTTCTTCTTTTTTATATAAACTAGAACACGAGGCTAACGGATTAGATCCCCGTGAACGAGAGCGAGCAGATGGGTGCTCTTCTCGCCACGACTGAGAGCATTGTCCGGATCATCAGCCGGGGCCTGGTGTATGAGCAAGTGTACCTTTCGACTAGAGCCACGATCGAGAAGCATCCAATATATGAGCAACTGGAGGGGACCTTGATGAAGATTTACACTACCTCGCTCGAGCTTATAGCTGATTCAGGAAGACTCTTGGATCAGAGTACTGCCAGACGGATACTGGAGGCCATAGTAAGCCCCGGCGGTTTTCAAGATGAGTTATCAGGACTTAAGCACGCCGAAGAGGAACTTTTACGCGACGTTCAAGCCTGCGAAGTCCAGCGCAGCTCTGATGCAGACAATACCATGATCGACATGTTGAAGACTTTCAACGAGCCAATTCTTCGTGTCGATGAACGTATTGCTCACCTTCTGACACGCATGGATGGAAGCGACCGGATCGAGATGTTGGAATGGATCTCGCCGGTCCCATATGGGATACACCACGACGGTGTACGAGAGGGTAGGACTCCCGGCACAGGGGAATGGCTGTTGCAGCATCAAGGTTTCAAAATTTGGGAAGAATCCAATCAGTCGCTTCTCTTTTGGCTTCAAGGCTCCCCAGGTACTGGTAAGACATATCTCACGTCCACCGTTATTGACCAGGTGCAGAGTCAAATCGTAACGAAGGACGAGGGTTTCGCCTTCTTCTACTGCAGCAAGGGCGACTCGTCGCGGGCGCGACCTCAGTCCATTTTACAAAGTTTTGTACGGCAGCTTTCAACCAACGCAAAAAACCCCGAGTCTGTCCAGACAAAGCTTCGAGATGCAGTCGCAGTGGCACGTGACAAGGGTACCAATTTTCGCATACAGCAGTGCAAAGATCAGATCTTGGCTTCGTTGAACATCTACCCCAAATCCACTCTTGTGATTGATGCCTTGGACGAATGTGACCCCGAATCTCGCGATGAGCTAATTGAAGCACTGAATTGGTTTCTTAGCGAATCCAAGCAGCCGGTCAAGATCTTCATCTCCAGTCGACCGGAGCCGGATATTGCTATTGCGCTGGAGAGAAGCCACAGTGTTAGTATCCAAGCGAATGATAATCACGACGATATCAAGAAGTACCTCGATACCGAACTGGATAAGCGGGCAAAAAGGGTCACTATCTTGAAACTCATGAAATCCGAGATCATGGACAAATTGCTTGAACGTGCGCAGGGGATGTTCCAGTGGGCAGTTTTGCAGGTGCATCAACTCTCCAAGTGCCAATCGGCGGCCAGTATTCGTGGACGTCTCAATAAGCTGCCAGCTACGCTTAAGGAAGCATATGATGAGGTTTGGGCGCAGATAAACGCCCTCGAGGAGAATGACCGGATGCTTGTGAGACGCGCACTTCTTTGGACAATGGCAGCGTGCAAGCCTCTTAGCATCGCGGAGTTGTTATCCGCTATTCGTGTGGATCCTGAGGATGGAAGTATATCCCCATCCGATGAAATGCTTGATAAAAATGGCCTGTTATCAATTTGCAATGGCTTTCTCACTATTGATTATCCGTTTCGCGTATGGCGCTTCCCGCATCTATCCATTCAGGAGTACTTGGAATCGGAGAGACAGATGTCGATTTCCCAGGCACATGTGCACGCGGCCAAGGTTTCGTTATCATACTTTCTTAATCTCTATAGAGATCACGATATGGAGGAAGAATCTGACCCGGAAGAGTTAGAATCCTATGACGACGAAGCGCCCGAAGCAATGCAAACGGAGGGCGGCTTTAAGAAACTGCACCGGTTCCATATATACATGAGACAATGCTGGGTCGAGCATGTTCAGAAGATAAACGACGATGACGTTGCTGTATTGTCTCCATTATTGAGAGATTTCCTAGGATCTCCGAATGAAAGCACCGTGCAGTATCGGAGATGGTATAACCAGATCAGAAAGGACTTTGAGAACTGGGACCTTTTAGACGGATTTGACTACTATGAGGAGCCGCGTTTCGGGGGTGAGGAGTTCTCTCAAGTCCTCCATGAGCTCCGTCCACAAGAGTATTCTGTCTATGCCATGTGTCGCTTCTCGTTCGATTTTCTTTTGTCAGACTGGGAGGGGCTTCCCAATATCGATCTTTCAAGTGTGAACGCCTACGGTCACAATCTCCTGGCGGTTGCTGCCCGAGCCGCATCTCTACAAATATGCAAGTGGCTGGTGGGAGAGGGCATCGACGTGAATCTGAGAATGAAAGGCATTCATTATGGCTCCGCGCTCGTTGCAGCGGCATCACAGGGACACACCGAGATTGTCAGATATCTAGTGGAAACTGGTGCAGAGGTGAACATGATACTTGGGTCTCAGGAAGGTGACTTTGACAACGCCCTGTCCGCAGCAATTCATAGTGAAAGTATGGAAACAGTCGAATATCTCATCTTGAAGGCCGGAGCAGATATCCAATTATCTCTTCCGCGATCACTTTCTGGCTTCGCAATAGGGGAAGCCGCTGGGAATGAAGGTACCGGAATGCTGAAGCTTCTTTTGGATAGAGGTGCTGATGTGAACATACGCCTCAAGAACCCACTTCAAGAAACCGTTCTAATCATAAAAATCGCCAAGCGGGAGCTTGACAGCGTGAAATACCTAGTCCAGGAAGCAAAGGCGAATGTTAATATGCCTCTGCTTGGTCACTATGGGAATGCTCTTGAGGCCGCAGCGCGATCGAGCGATCTGGAGATTATAAAGTGGTTAGTCACCGAAGGCAGAGCAGAAATTAATGTCCGGTCTGAGTCCGGAAACTACGGTAGTCCCCTTGCTGCTGCAGTGTTCAATCGGCCCAAAGCAGTCAAGTTCCTGGTGGAGTCTGGTGCAGACGTCAACATGTCGCTTTCGTCTGGGGGTTATGGAAGCGTCCTTGCAGTTGCCTGTGCGCAAGGTCAACTCAAGATTGTTCAGTATCTGCTGTCTGTAGGTGCTGATCCCAATATGCCTCTCACTCACGGAACATTTGGCAGCACCCTAGCAGCGGCAGCGTATGAGGCCAACACTGTTGGCGTTGTCAAGGCCCTAGTGGAAGCAGGAGCCGACATCAACATGCAGCTTGAGAATGGTGAATTCGGATGTGCTCTCGCGGCAGCAGGTGCGCGAAAAAGGACAGAGGGATTTCAGATATTCTCGTATCTAGTAGAAGCAGGAGCGGATATCAACATGCTACTTAAACATGGGGTTTATGGTAGTCCATTCATAGCCACTATTTGGGGAGGCTCGGCCAGGAAAGTTAGGTTGCTGGTGGATAAGGGCGTCGATGTTAACATGCCAGCTGAGAACAACGACTTTGGCAACCCCATTGCAATGCTCATAGCATTCGCCTCGGAAGATGGAGTCGTTGAGAGGGCAGTCGATATGGGTATGGATGTGAACCCCAAACACGGAGGTAAAATATACGGTAGTCCACTCATTGCCGCAGCGGCTTTCGGTTTGAATGACCTTGTGGAAGAGTTGATTGGGGTAGGCGCAGATGTGAACCGGAGATACGAGTCCTCGTTCTATCCCACTGCTCTGCAGGCTGCACGGGCAGAGATCTCACCAAAGGACAGAGAATGGATTCTTCGGTTTGCCAGAGGAGATAAAGTCGATATCCAGGCCGTTCTCGAGACGTGGAGACAATGGAAGCTTAGGGTGGTTGAGCTCCTGTTACAACATGGAGCAACTACATAGCTGTATATCGGATTAGTAACTAAGATTTCATGGTGCGTCTGTTGATATATGATACTATAACGGGCGTATCTGATAGCTAGATTACTGCTGTTCGCTGCTTCATTTCATGTCTCAAGATTTCAGTCAACATTACTGTCCTCTTCACCCCCAGAAATCGATGATGCCTCTACGACACTTGAAGCAACGATGACGAGTGGAGAACATGTTTCTAGACAAGATCCCTTGATGCAAGAGAACACTACGTAGAACTCATAAATATTCATTCGCGATCATGAAGAGGTCAGGATTCAGTGACTATTTGATGCCATCTCCTTTAACGAAGAGCGTAATGTCTCAATCTATGAAATTCATCTAATTCTTATACCACCATAGCTGCCATGCTCGCGAATAGTCCTCGAAACCCTTTGCCCCAAGCAAATTTTTCAGCCTCAGACCTCCACCAAGTTGAGTTTTCAGTACTCGATTCTGGAAGGGTTTGCTCCGCTAAGTACTAGACCCGGAACTTAGCCCTAATCCATCCATCCGGGAAGGAGAGTAGCCAGCGCATTTATTCCCAGTCAATGCAATTCCAATTTGATCTATTCCTAGGAATATCCTCTACTACAGCATGAATATTTCCACGTCCGAGGGTCCATGTCAGCATGGTAGAAGACGAAACGCCGAGCAATCTTCCGCGGGTCATATATTGATACTTTGACGACTCCATCCCTGATAAGGTACGTGTTCCTCCGGGGTATGTGCTTCTTAGGTACCGTCAAACGCCACTGAGCCTTTCGCCTTGACCTCGGGAGTCTTTCACCTTTCACCTTTCCACTGAGCTTTTCGGGGCTCTCACAGATATCTGCAACGATCCCGATTTACATAACGCAATCGCCACTCTGTGTTCAGAACTAGCCACGCTTTGAGAGCGTTCGGTCTGGTACTCTGCTCTGCTGAGGGAATAGATCAGACTTGTTACTTAGGTAAGTCTAGTTTGGCACTCTGGACATCGTCGAACAGGCTGTACACGTACCTACCTAGGTAGGTCGAATCAAGTTCGTCCAGAATTGGCCCCGACCAAATCGTTAAATTTGATGAGAATGATGATTCAAAGAGTTTCTCAAGGCGACTAATGTACAGTACCTAATACACCCGCGATAACCCAACATCAACTGAAACAGCTATCAAAACCTTGGACCCCAAAGGTATGTAACTAGATGGGTATATAATTCAGAGAAAAAGACATGAGCAAACTCCATAAACGCCCCCCAAAATCATTGCTGTATATACAGCCAGACGATTTGACGTCCTAAGATGGTAATACCTCAATCGAATTATAGAATTGTTCTTCAACGTCTCTCTTTCTGAAACCAGGTGCTCTTCCCAGACACATCGCTTTCGTAACTAGGGCTATCGCAGACACTCATTAGCTCACATCCAAAACTCTCAAGGTGTGGCAAGGGAGACAAACAATTTATAAACCGTTCAACATCCACATAAGCAGGTACATATTCCTGCGCCATCGCATTCCCACCACCACCTCTTCCTCCCCCAGTAACGTGATTAACAACACCAGCAAGCGGATTCAAACCCATACCCGTCGTCCTCCTCGACTCAATCCCCGGGTTTGCGGGAACCGAAAACCGATACGTCGTCGAATGCGGTTCTAGCCTTATACCCATGTCTTGCAAATACCCGTCTATGTCCTGGGCGTCGAACCATTCGCTGCCGTCATCCAACAAACCTAAAGAGGATACGATGCCGGTCAGACTTGTGTCGGGGCCGTCGTGGCGGATGTGTGCTGTATGGGTTGTTAGGGGGCCGCTTGTTACGATTTGTTCTGATGCAAGATGGGGTTGTTGGTGATGGTGTTTGGCATAATTTGAAGACGAAGATGAAGACATGGATTGCGAGACTGGCGGTGGCGATTCTCTTAAATGAATATAATGCGTTCCTGCGCCGCCTAGTGGTAAGAAAGGAACAGATGGATCGTATATATCGCTGGTACCACTCAGCGCCATTTGGAACTTTTGTACGAGATAGTCTCGGCTCCATATTCGATACGCTAGTTTGAAGACTCGTGCTTCTTTCGGGGAGAGAGTAGGAAGGCCCCCCCTAATCAAGACTTCGTGCGCGCGTTCGACGCATATGCGCATTAGTCGGCGTGCAAAGGTCGTTTCTTGGAAACTGTATGATGTCGGTGGTGGAATATATGCGGGAGTAGGGAGGGATATTTCGTTCATTGTTGTGATTGGTATGGTTCGACTGGTATACTGTTGATACGTATTTGGGTATTGGTGGTGTATGTCAAACGTCTGCGCCGGTGCTGATGTACCATATACTGGATACCTCGACTGATTCAAAGGATCAAACAGATCAGAGCTGTCGCTCCCAAAACCGGGACTCGTCCATTGCCGCTGTGGATTTGCATCAGCCTTCAAGACCGGCACATCAACCTGCCCATCGTCCCCCGTCGGTACTGACACTGCTGCCGACGCCGACCCCGAATCAGCAGCCATCTGCCCCAGAGTCTCAAACCCCCTCTCCATCTCCCCCATCAGCCCCTCCAATCCGGGACAAACACCCAAAACATCCGCCTCCACCAACCTCGCCTGCAACGCATCAAACGCCGTCTTCATTCGCGCAATAACATCGTCTCTCTCAGAGAGTTGTTTTGTGCGTGATGAGAGCTCGTTTTGTTTGCGTTGGCGGTAGGCGCGTTGGGCCATGCGCATTTGTGTGCGCCGGCGCTCTTTGCCAGAGGGGACTCTGTCGACTACTGGTGCTGTCGGCTGGTCTGTTTCCGTCTCTGGAGCTGTTGGTCTAGGTTTTGGATTGGTGCGTGGTCGTTTCTCTTGTGGCTTTGGGCCTGATTGTGTCGGTCTGGGTTCCATATCCTTTGTAGTAGGCATTTCCAGAGGCAGTGGTTGTTGCTGCTGCGTATAGACAGGTCTATGAATCATCTGCGCTGCACCTTCCCCAGCTCCAGAGACAGCCAGCACCAAAGAACCCTGCGCATCGTGATGATGCTGTTGAACCGCGGCGTTGCCACCGTAGCCGGGAAGTTGTTGATAACTCCGGTAAGCAGAATAGGGCTCAATGATACCTTGCTGCTGCTGCTGCTGATGTTGATTCACATCGTGATAATTCATTTTGCCTCCATTCAAAGGACTCCAGCTGGAATGACAGTATCACCGAAGAACTCAAGTGGTGTAATAGTCTACGCTTAAGCGCCGAAACGAATTCCTCAAGACGGAGAAAACCATGACCTAATACGTAGTCCCGATCCACCAACTCGGACTACCGGCGTTCAGCAAACTCAATCGAGCCAGTCACTCATTTCTCAAAAAATGAATAGATACGACTATCATACGAGTACCTAGTTAGTGAACAAGATGAAATTCGAAGCGAATCTAGACTCTGTAAACCCAGACGAGCGGGCCGCACTAGGCCACTTCTAGACTAGAAAGACTTAGTGGCGATGGCTCGATTAATAAACTCAAAATAGCCTAATATGTATACAGGCTCTACAAATGAAACGTGTGCCAGGCTGGTTCAACTATTGAAAGAGCTTCATATTAACTTGATAAATTTACATACATATTATCTTTTCTATCAATTTGTCGACTGTCTACTCCCACGAATCAATCTTCATGGTGCCCTTCTCCGCAAAGTTCTTGTGCATGTTGAACGCCTTGAAGAGCATATGCGGCTCGTGGCCCATGCCCTTCTTCAAGCACTCAAATTCTGCGCGGTCGAAGTAATCTTGCAAGATGGGCTTGTAATCCGGATGCGCGCACTTGTCGATAATAACGCGGGCACGCTCTCGGGGAGAGAGACCGCGCACGTCGGCGAGACCCTGTTCGGTGACTACGACGTCCAAGTCGTGCTCGGTCTGATCGACGTGAGTGCACATGGGCACAATGCAGCTGACGCCCGTGGGGTCGGTTTTGCTGGGTCGTGTACTGGGGGTGTGCATGATGCTGTATTTGGCGTTGCGGAGGAAATCGGCTGAGCCGCCGAGGCCGTTGAGCATGCGCGAGCCCATTACACAAGTACTGTTGGCGTGGGCATAAATATCGACTTCGACAGGAGTGTTCATGCCAATGACACCGAGACGGCGGATGATTTCGGGAGAGTTGGAGACTTGTTGTGATCGGAGCAGCAGTTTGGGGGAGTAGCGCTCCCAGCCATCGTAGAATCGCTTGAAACCGTCAGGCGAGAAGCGGATGGATGTGGCAGTTGCGAAGTCCAAGTGACCGCTGTCGAACAAGTCCAAGAACGAATCTTGAAGCACCTCAGTCCACACTTTCAAGTTATGGAAGTTGGCACCGTGGCTGAGACCGCCAATGACTGCGTTGGCGATGTTACCAATACCAGACTGAATAGGCAACAAATTCTGAGGCAGACGACCCATTTTGACTTCATGCTGCAAGAACTCAATCAAGTTTCGCGCAATGGCACGGGAGCTCTCGTCCTCGGGTGCATTAGGTTGCGTGGCATCCGGATAGTCCGACTCGACAATAGCCACAACCTTTTCCGGATCAACCGGAATATGTGGTGTACCGATACGATCCTCCGGCGAAAGAACGAGATATGGTTTCCGTCGTGGCGGGAGATCAGACATACTGATATCGTGCAACCCTTCGAATGATGGAGTCGCAGTGTTGACTTCAATGATAATCTTATCCGCCATTTGGATCAACTCTGGCGATGCGCCGACGGATGCGCCGGGAATGATGCCACCGTCTTCTGTGATGGCGGTAGCTTCGACGACGGTTACATCGAGCCTGTTATGGGGTCGATCTTTCGTATACCAGCCCTACTCCAGTCAGCCACTTCCTTTCATTTTCATCCCTCGCACGACACTGAAAAAGGGCGGGAAAAGGCGGGGGACTAACGTAGACAAGATCAGAAGGAAACATGCTAAGATGCTTATCAAAAAACTGAATATTGCCCGTATTGATTCCCTTTGCAATCTCCTTTCCGACCTGGTGAGGGGTTCTCCGCTCAATCATATTGAGCCTGGCCCAGCGGTTCTCGGTCTCGGCGCCGGACGAGGCTCCGACGAACAAGCTGTATTTGAGTTTGCCTTGGAGGTTGTTTTTTTCGACGTGGTCTGCTAGGGCTGTCGGGACTTTCCTGCAGCAACTATTAGCCTGGATATTTTCGAAACGAAGTGTAGAAGGTAGGTAAAAAGGACGCACTTTGGATATCCAACACCCGTAAATCCAGACCAACCAATGTACGATCCATGAGGAAACAGGTCAATAAGATCCTCCGGCTTGGCCAATTTGTTCAAGTACGAGGGCCGGCGGACCCGGCTCTTGAGTAGAGCTGAGGCGGCCATCCTGATCCGTGTGGAAGTTCTCAAAAAAGTGACGAAAAGAAATAATCAGACAATTGACGAAATAGAAGCAGTCGCAATCGATCCGAACGTCTCCGTCAGAAATAGAAAAAAGAAAGAGCAGTGGAGAGGAGAGTGGAGATGGTGATGCGACGAGATACGTAGCTCCCTTGTCACTCCAGCTTCGGTATGTCGGTATAGAAGGGCAAGATTTGGGGAGGTCAACACAACACGGCGAAGTGAAGGAAGTGGTGTAGTAGTAGGAGAAAAAGAAGGAAGGGGAGAGGAGGAGAGGGAGGTAATTATAAGAAAAGCCCTCGTATGATTGCTGACTGACGGACCCCGTCATAAAACCAAAATTGCTTACCGGACGCATCCATTGGCCAATCAGGAGCTGCGCTGGTGGGGGTGTATTTTTTAGGTACAGTCCATACGCAAGCATTACAACGTCTACAGGATATGTTTGAATAAATCTGTATACGTTACTCACTATGTATAATACCTGTCTATGAATTTATTGATTTATCAGTTCGATATCTGTTTGTCCTGCCCGGTTACTTGCGGGTTGACATGAAATGAAAAATGAATGAATACAGAAGCTCCGTCTCATATCAGTGACGTAACCGCTCAACCTCTCAATCACGTATGTTTCTGTTTCCAGTGGCAACATACACATCAGACAGGCGAAACAAGTCACATCAAAGAATGCAAAGAGAGAAAGACAAGAATTATATGAGTAAATAATAGAAGAAAATATACAACATTTCCTAAAGACATATCACTTCCACATCAAAGATCGTCCTCAAAAATAGCTCCGATACACAATACGGCGCAATACAATACCATACCTTACCATATACATGCTCGCTCTTAGCCGACTCATCCATTTCCCCATTCATAACGCCTATTGGCCCCTACCACCGACCCATAACCCCATACCCCGTGCCAAACTTCTCTCCAACATGGCCCAAAAAGATGAGACAAAAAAAAAAGAACAAAAAAGGAGTGCAACAGAAGCTGTTCGGTTATGTCGCGGGTAATTGCATCGGCTAGACGGAGAGCTTTATCTTATCGTTGCGCTTATCGTAGGACCGTGGCTATCTTATCGCTTATCGTCGTTCGTTTCGGCTAGTATTGTCCGTTTACTCTGTACATCTAGGACGTACTATCAACAAGTATTCTATATACAACTTCAGGACCCTTCTCAGCTAAATCCAACGGACTAATCCCTCTCGCATCTTTGGTATTTACATCCGCACCTCCACGAACCAAACAGCGCACAATCTCTTCCGGCGCACTCTTCTCGACTTTCTCGCTCATACACCTCCTCGACAAGACCTGCTGCGAGTAATCCGGCTCTATCTTGCGTACCATCGGCATATCTGAAGAAGCGACGGAGGGCATTGTCGTGCATTGTATTGACGGTCCTGCTGCTTCTCTGAAAGGTTTACACCGCACGACCGCAGTATGCAAAAGCGTTGATCCCCCTCTCGTCAGTTTCGCGTTCAGGTCGACGACGACACCGCTGTCGATGAAGAGTTGCAATATATCACCTCTTCGAGCGCGAACAGCGATCATGAGGGTGTCATCTTGGTTACCGTCTAGTGCACGGAAATAGCCGTGTTCATGTAATAGGCGCACCGTTTCGGGGGTACATCGCTCAATGATCCAGGTGCGAAAGATGTTGTTACCGGTATCTAGCGGTTGAATGGCCGGGTTAACGACGCCGCGGTCGAGTAAGAGGCGCAATGTATCGATTGTGCCGTGTCGGATTGCTTGGTTTAGTAGGTTCTGACCACCGCCGCCAGTGCTCTCCTCATCACTATTCCTACTACCACCATTCGCCAAAGCGACATCAGCGCCCTTATCCAACATAAACCGCACAATCTCCGCTGCCCTCGGGCCAGAAGAGACCACAGCTCTATTGAGCGGGTACACACCCTCCTGCCACGTCGCATTCAAATCCGCGCCAAACTCGTTCACCAACATCCTCAGAAGCGACAGATTACCCCTTGCAATCGCGCAATTGAGTAATCCGCCGCGCTCCATGTTTGGGGATGAAAGGGGTGAGGCGTGCCGCAACAAGAGGCGGAGGGTGCTCTCGTGGTTTGATAAGAGGGCATCGACGACTGCTGGCTGCACAGCTCGTCGAGCATGACCGTCTTGGTGATTATTAGAGGAGCCCGTGACATTTGCGCCGTGGCTGAGCAGTAGAGAGACTAAGCCGTCGTTGCCGAGATTGGCGGCCATGTTCAGGGGTGTTTGCATATCGTGCCATGGTATAAACCCCGATTCAGAGGAAGAAGAAGAAATATTAACCTTCCTGATCTCAGCCGCGCTAATAACAGCGTTTACATCAGCTCCAAAATCGAGGAAATGCCGTACGCCAGCTGTGTTGCCTGTGACGATACACCTGAAAAATCCATTCGCTTCATTTCTGCCGTCCTTGGTATTGTTCCTGCTCCCTTGCAGATGTCGTCGGTACAGACACGGAAGAACAATATCATACAACGACCAATGAACCCGTAACAAATGCGCAAGATCAGGTTCCGAAAGAGAGGGGAGGATGAGGAGGATTAATTCTGTGGGGAGATTCAACAAGCCCATTTCTATCAATTCATCAAGATATGTTTATTATTATGTAGAGAGTAGAGAAGATAGAGAAGCTGAAACCATCTGGTCTGGTGGGACGGACGCGTCGATTTGATAGTAAACAAAGAAGAGGGGCTTGCGTAGTAAGTACATGGTGTAGTTATGTCCAGGCTAACACAGGTGCCTAGCTGCATGATATGACATCCATGGCAGCGCTGCGCCGCGCCGCGCGACTATCCACGCTTTTTCCTGCAGCGCGTAGAAATATCTGTATATACGTACTTGGTTTATCTACATTGAGTCGAATTCAACAAAACTGCACTCTACAGCCTCAATGACAGCCTCGCTTATTCACGGTGAACTTGAAAATGTAGGAACGGTTCTCTTAGGGCTGTACCTCCGTACTATCCGAGGGAAGACCCTATACCCATGCAGTCAAACCAACTACAAAAATAAACAAGCTAAAAGCTAGAATAGACTCCAATTGTTATCGTACTGTGTACTATTTATGATGCACGCATACCTCTCATACACTCTGTAAAAAATTAACAAACACGGTAGAAGTAAATCCGATTTCATTCCCATACCATACCCTCAACCCCTATTCCATAATTTAAGAGATTTGATTGATTGAGTCAATTTACCATCCTCCCATATGTAGAGATTTTCTTCAACAGAACATGTATGTATACACAATGCGCCGGTTTGAGGCAGACACCACCGAGAGAAAGGAGTAGAGAAGACAACTTGGAAAAAACAACGCCAGCGAAACGCCACCACACCGACCAGGCAAGGAAATCAAATTCATTGTTCGTTCAACACGAGACTGACGAAGAGAGGAGATTACTCTTCCTCGGTCTTGGTTCCCGGCTCGGCTGCATCCAGCATCTCGGCGTCTTCGTTGCTGTCCTTTCCATTGGTGGTTGTCGCCGGCTCGTTGGATGAAGGTTTCGTCTCGGGTTTGGCGTCACCGGCAGCAGCACCAGCATCCATATCAACATCCTCAGGCGCATTAGGATCTTTGACCCATGCACGGAACTTTTGATTTGATGCATCGACTTCATCTTTACTCAACCCATGAGCCCAGCCAGGATTATTAATGAATTTCTCACGGAAACGATCGTGGCGGCGTTCTTTGACAGCCGCTAACTCCTTGACGTTTTCTTCGGATTCTTCCTGGCTGGCAGCTGTGGGGCGCCACCACCAGTCGTAGCTGCCGGGTTCGTAGAGGATGTGATAGCTGTTTGCGCAGATGCGGATAATCAAGCCGTCATGGTGCACTAGTCGACGGTAGTAGCGGTTGTATTCCTCGTCTTGCTCGAGTTTGGCGGGGAGGTTACGCTTGAGGAAAGGCATGCGCATCTGAGAAAAGGAAACTCCTTCGGTGGGGTCGCGCATTGTGTACGCTGAGACGTAGTATGACCAACGAGCTTCTTGGCTGAGTTCTTCGTTTTCGAAGGTGCTGTCTTCTGCGGTGAGCAGTTGCACGAACGTCTTTTGCGTTGATGGGTTCTGCAATTGTTAGAATGTATCAATAATTTGTCAGCGTGTAACTTACGTAAGTAACGCGATAGATGTCACCATCCTTGACCATTCGCTCAACCTGCTTGCGGTACTGAATCTCCTGATTGTGTGTCGTCTCCTCTTTTTCGCGCTCCTTAAAGAAAAGATTGACAATATCGGCGCTACGATCCTTCACGTCACCATTGAAGATAGCGGCAACAAATCGTGCAATGCCACTCAACATCTTCTCAAGGTTGTACAACTGGTAGCCACTCTTCAGGTAGTACCGACGCAGCGTCTCTTCAAGGTGAGATCCGTCGAGATCGTTCTTGACGACCTCCTCGCACATGCGGACGATTTGTTGGTACAGATTAGCGTTTGGGCTGGCATCGTAGAAGAAATCATTAGGAGTCTTTTCCAGGATTCCGAGCTCCTGAGCAGCCTTGGGCAAAAGCTGGCGACGGACATCTTCATGTGCCTCCTTCTCGTGGAGCTTGACTCGCAGCAAACGGCTGTACAAGATCTCAAAGGAGCGGAAGAAACAGTAGACGTTCAAGTTGCTGTACAAATGGTGCACCTTCTTCTCGTATGACTGGTTCAGGTTGTACTCGCGCTGGAGGTTAAAGTTGCCCTGGTTAGGATGCTCCATCCACTTCAACTCGGAAACATCAAACGGCTCTGTCGGGTCTGGCACCGGGGTCGATGGAACAAGAATAGCGTCAGGGGTCACGTCTCGGCTGACACCTGTGCCCGCGAGTATACCCTTGTCGCCGCGACGCTCAAGAACATCACGAAGGAGATCCAATTTCTTTGATGTAGCAACGCGACGACTCTGAGGAGTAGACGCGCCATCAACAGCCATACCGTCATCGTCCGTCTCGTCATTGCTGCTGGCCACCTCGTTCATGTAGATATGGAATGTATCGCGATCCATACCAAAGAAGATGGGGATAAAGTCTTTGATGAAAGCTGCAACGCGCTGAGGATCGTGGCCCAAGCCCGTGTTGCGCTCAATGTATGTAAGCAACAGCTGAGTAGCGTCGATGATAACGGCAGGGTCTGAAAATTCAAACTCAAACTGATGAGCAGGAAGCTGGTAGCCGCTCTTGCGGATGTTTCTACCCTCCTCGTACTTGGCCTGGATTTCGTTGTGGATGTTCTTGGACGAAAACAACTTCTTGTCCATGCCTTTGTTGGTGATGGCTTGATGGTCCAGACTGCGCCAGAAACATTTCTGCATCTGTTCGCGCCAGACCTTGTCCCACTCGCGCTGGCTGGCCTTCCACTCTTCGCACTTCTGCTTCAAACGATACAGCAGAACTGGCAGAACATGGCATGGGCGTTCAAACATTTGCTGAATGATGAGCTCTCCGCGTTGGCGATCGTACACCTTCTTAATGACGCGCTTGTAGATTGATTCGCTCTGACCTCCAAGACCAGGAGGAAGTACAAAGGCAGCACGCTCTGCTTCAGACATAACCAAAAACTGCTGGACGATAGGCTCGATGAGTTGAATCGTTCGCACACAGGCCTCAATGTGATGGTCGTAGTCATGACGATCTTCTTCGATACGATGGAGCGCATCTTCAAACTGGTTCTTGCGATGGGCGACAAAGCCAGAATCTTCAGACTCCCACGTTGGGTGAGAAGCCCACTCGTCGTTGAGCACACTGTAGCACAACTCGTCTCGACCACTACATGGCTTCTGTCGCTCGCGTTTGGGAAGAAGACGGTAACTAGGACCAAGCGATCGACAGTGAGCGAGGTTCACTAGACCAGTTTCCTGTTTTGGCTTCAGATCGATGACGCGATCTTCTGCCTCCTCGATATGCATGAAGCGTTTGAACCAAGACATGAGTTCAGGATTCGATCCAATAAAGCCTGCTGCTCGCTTGACCAACACGTTGCGATCGATCAAATCGTTAGAGTAGAGATTGCAAAGCTTGAGGAACTCGCCAAAGGTTTGTTTGTTGCCAATAAATTTCTTCACGCGGTCAAAGAAAGCGAATTCGTCATTGTTGGGCATGATGGAAAAAGTCGGCGGGATGGGCTCTGGAAGAGCAGGCACCAAAGTTGGTGACACTGCAGGTCCGTCAACGGTCATTGGTTTGTTGTGATGGAGTTTTGCTCTCTGTTACAAAGGTTAGTGAGTTGAAAGGGTGGAAGCTTCCGTGAAACTCACCTTGGCCATTCCCACAGCTTGGACGCTGCCTGCACGGTTGGATTGCAAATCACCCATTCTGGAAGCCTCCGCAGAAGAGCCTGCAATAGGAGCACCTAGTGTGTTGACATTGAGCGGAGCACCCCGACGCTTTTTGGTGTCTTTGGCGGGGTCTTTCACATTGAACTGTCCCATAGGTGGCATCTTCACATCACGACCAGGGAGCTGTGACTGAGCTGGGCCATTAACTGGGTATGTCGCGTCTCCTCGAAGATTACTAGTAGGAGCAGCTTCGTCCATAGGAGGTCTACCGGCTTGTGCTTGCTGTTTGTTTGAAGATGCAGAGTCAGGGAGGAACTGCTTGAAATCTTCAAGGAGATCAGGAGCAGTGTGGAAAAGCTGTGTGACTTGGGCATAAACATCTTGGATGGGTTTGGATTCGCGTTGGTATGTCTGCAAAATCTCAAGAAATTGCTTGTAAATTTCTGGGGCGCTTGCGAACCGATTCTACATTCGTCAGTACAGAACATTCTTGAGGGGAGGCTATAGCTTACCTTTATTTTGTTCACATAGCTGATGGCATGGTTGAACTCTACTGGACCACGCTTGTTCAAATCTGCCTGTGTGCCTTGAAGGACATTAGAGCCGATACCAGCCAGGTTGTTCATGGGTCCTGGGCCAGTTGCGGTACCTGTGGATGGCTGCAAAAGCGATCCTCGACCAGCTGCAGCAGTGACAGCCGCGGCATTCTGCAACTGAGCGACGCCTCGCTGTTCTTGCTGGTGGAGTGCAGCCGCGGAAGCTGCAGAGGCTTGCTGGGCTTGCTGGTTCTCGTACTCATAGTGATGTTCTTGGGGTTGATTCTGTCCTTGCTGACCGTACAGACCACCACCCATCACGCGACTGTTTGGAGAATATGAGCCGGCAATTCCTGGCTGCGGCGCATGCTGGGGCTGTTGCCAGCCAGGCCTCGAATGGTCATAATAATCCGATCGGCCTGGTGGTGCCAATGTGGCCCCAGATTGACCCATCTCCTCAGCAGAGTCAAGAGATGCCCTAGGAGGTCGTGTAGCCATGGACAGTGTGTTTGTACCAGAGGGTGTGGTCACGCGGATGGCGTTCGGGTTATCGTCTGTTCCGCACTCGATGCGATAGCCAGGTGGTAGGAACGTGTTGAATCCTTGGATCAAGGCAGGGTGGCCAGTGAAGAGGTTCGATACACGCTGGATGACGCCGGGAGTGTCGATTCTGCTTTCGTCAGTACAAAATGCGCAACAGCGAGCGGGGGTCTTACGCTTGGCTCTTGAAATCCTTCATTATATCCAAAAACCGATTGTACACATCGGGCTGTTCAACAAAGCGGACCTTGACCTGGTCAAGATAGCTCAGAGCATCCTATACAGATCGCATTGTCAGTCACCACACTCCAACAGTTGGGGAAAATATTTCTGAGCTTGAGATTGCACTTACATTTAAAATAGGCTGCTGACCCTGCGCCAACGCCGCTACATTTCCCGGAATCTGAGCAGGCGTAGCATTATTGAACCCCAGCAATTGCTGCGCCGGAGGCCCCTGAGGATGTTGCATATACGGCCTCGGCCCATTATCCTGATGTGACGGCATCTGAGCCCCAAACAAACCCGCAGGGCCACCAGACTGCATCGACCCTTGCGGTGGATTCGCTGCCGCCGCCGCCGCCGCAGCAGCAGCCCCTCCAATACTCGAAAGCAATCCATTCGGTCCATGAATGGAGTTCTGCACTTTCGACGCAACTGGCTGGTGAATAGGGATTGATCCAGTGTGGCTCTGGACGGTATGTTGCTGCTCGCGCTGACGTTCCATGTGTTCCCTTTCACGCTCGCGTTGTTCGCGCTCGCGGTGTACCATGTCTTCATGTCGCTGGCGTTCTAGCATTTCGCGCTCGCGGGAGTCACGTTCGCGGTCGCGGTTGAGTTGTGGGGAGGGATGTTGCATTGCCTGGCCGATGCCGGGCAGCGAGTGGCCTGCGCCATGTGAAGGTTGTGCGTGTTGGCCGTATGGAGAGGGTTGATGGGGTCCGCCGTGGCCTTGAGCTAGGTCTGCCAGGCCGGGGAGAGAGTGTCCGGACGATTGACCCACGGGGTGGTAGGGGCCTACCAGATTCAAGTTAGCCCTTGTCCAAAAAATACCCGGCATTTTATAATTTCGAAAAGAGAGAAATCACTTACCCCCTGGAGGTGGTAAAACAGGACCGGCTTGTTGCGATGACGAATTCTGCTGGGAAGGGTTTTGCCTGAGGGGAAGTGAACGTCAGCAAAGCTCCAACCAGGCTTGTGATCTCGCAAACTAAAGAAGAAAAAAACATACCCATAGGACCCCAAAGGACGAGATTGATCCATGCTCGAATGTGAGGGCGGTCCTCCTGCCGAAGAGTGCCAACCGTCGTTCCCAGAGGGATTCATACTATCATGAGAGGAGAAAAACCAGGAGAGCACAAAAGACAGCGATCACAGCTTTGATCGCAGAAATTTCAGAGTCGTTTCTCGAATCTCCTCCGACAAGAGCTTAATGTCTTGCAAAAAGAGCTTGAAGAAAGAGAAGTAGAAGAAGAAACCAGTTCCGGGGCTAAGGGAGACCTGCCACGAACATGACTGACTGACTTGACTGACTGCTTTCTTTGCACAATAGATCTGAAACAACACAAATAAAGAAGACAAGCGTCCGGAACGCAGATAACGATGTATCTCGTCTCAAACTCAACCTCTATCTTTGTGGTATGTGTGTGTCGACAGACTGGAGATCGTTGCGACAAGCTTGGTTAACTACGACAGAGAGGAGATTCTAAAGTATGGGCGGACGTTCGGAGCGAAGAGGGTAACGCGGGTGCGGAATTATGTGTGGCCGAGGGGAGCTCAATCAGGGACACGATGATTGGTGGGTTTGGCAGGGTTTTTCTATGGTCTCGATTGGGTTAGTGTCGGACTGTGATGACGTCTTCTATCTAGCTACTAACTACAGCAGATTTCTATTTCTGAGAAGGTAATAACAAAACCAAGTCATCTAGCATTGAGAACAACTATTCTACTAGTCGCCTAAATATAGATTCTGTCTGCTGTATACTGCAACTCTCTTGTCAGTATGCCCCGAGTCACTGGATACGGAAACAAGATAGTAGATGTGTGTAGTACGTCGAGATAAATAACCCTCTTGTCCACAGACCAGCTACAGAACCCCGATTGCCGTTCTTACAATGCTGAGAAAACAAAAAGCTGTACACTCGTTAGCATAGTCCATAAATGACCCAAAGACAAGAGAGAACATACGTTGTTCGTAGCCGCAATAGCGATGCTGTCCTCGAATGGATGCCAGCTCATATGTAGAATCTTCTTATTGAAATCAATCTGGTCTGCGTCGGTTTCCTTCCTCATGCGCGAGCCTGCACCAGCAGGACTGTTGGCTCTTGATCCATTCTTCTTTCCATTCTTATTAATAGGCGTAGGCACGCCGACCTTCTTCGCCTTGAATGCCGACTTGTCCGCCTGCAATACAACTTCTGTCTCCTTGTCGGGGTCGGTCGGGTAGATCATGAAGTTGTTGTTGTAACTGCCCGTCATCACATTTTCCGCGTCGCCTGAAAACACTACTTCAAATTTATCGAATATGCTGTCATTTTCGTATGTATCGCAAAGTCGTGGTCGAAGATGTTCATGAATGGGGATGGTCTTGATGGGTTGGCGCTCCATGTTGACGTCCCAGATCTTTACGGTCAGGTAGTCACGCGAGAGAATGTAACGGCCATCGTGAGAGAATCGCACGTCGGAAATAGAGGAGATGATTTCGGAAAAGAATGATCGCGACGACGCATCTTCTTCCTGCTCGAATTCTACTATTGTCAGTATAGACCTGAAAGAATAGAAAAGAAAGGGCTCACGTTTTGAATGCTCGTCACAAAGAGCCCTTTGTCTCATGTCGGCCATCTTGATGGTTCCCTTCGAACTGGCATACATGAAGAAATTGCAGCTAGTCGGGTGGAATTCTGATGCCGTTATGACCTCTGTCAACTCCTCCATGTTCGCGGGCTTGATATCCACGATGTTGAAACTCTGATCCTGAATGTTGAGATTCCACAGGTTGATTCGGAGATCGTCACTGCTGATAAAAGTCTCGCCATCACTATTCACTGAAATGCTGTTGATATGATAAGCGTGCGCGTTGGCATATGTCCGTCTAGGCACGGCCGCAACAACCGTGTCATGGTGCGTCATTCGAGGAAGTTTCAAGGCGGATGCATCCTTGAACGAAATGTGCGGAGGACGAGCGGCACCACCACCCAACACACCAGCCGGCGTAAGATCGTGCGACAGGTTATTCTCCGCGACCACCTTCAACGACTTGTCAAACACCTTCCACAACTTTATCGTCTTATCGTTGGTCGATAACAGGAAATGGGACGCATTTTGTCGTTTACACCACTTGATCTTGTTGATTTTTTCTTCGATTTCTAGGGACTTGAGGTAATCGAATTCAGGCTCGTGGGATTGAAATTCGGTGTGGAATTTGTATTCGCATGTTTTTTTCTATACACTTAGTATTTGACGAAAGAATGGTCGAATATGGTCTTACCGTCTCGTTTCTCTCAAACAATACCACGCGACCTCCTTTGTCTCCGGTAGCGAGGTAATTTCCTGTGTGATCGAACTCGACTGTCGAAATGATATCCGCTGTGCTTGTAAGCATTTTGATAAAGCATCAGTAGCTTTGGTTTCCATACCTTCTGTGATATCCTCTACATCTCCTTTATCTCCAAAACATCTACACAAGTCAGTTTAGCCAACACTTATAGAATCCGCTGTCGTCCATCGATCGGCACTCACTGTGTGAACTTCCAGGTAGGTGACCCTGGATCTCCGTCTACCATCTTTCAAAAGGCCAGTTGTGTCGGATAACAAAGTTGTTGAAATTAAAGCACGCGTGCGGGGTTTATCCAAACGTCGTTGAGAGAGTCTGTACTTGATATTGTCAGCGGACTGATGGATGGTGGATAGACGAGAGTTGTGTTAGTGGGAAGGAAGGTGTTTGTTGATAGGAAGGCAGTCGTGGGTGGATATCAATAGTGGGCGTAGAATGGGAGCAAGCAGAACAATCCACGCAAACAGAACGATGCAATGGCAATGGCCAAATTGACAGACAAAAAGCTTTATCAATCAAAGACAATAGAATGAGTGAATAGTAGTTCGTGGTAAGTAGATGCGAGGGGCGGTGGTATCAACGCACGAGGCCATGAAAAAAGGGCAGCACCAGCTAGACAAACCAAATAGCAGGGCGGAGCAAAACAACGCGCGAAGAATTAAGAAGGAAAAATTGACTGACCTGAAACAAGGCAAGTGTTTCGTTTTTTTAAGAGTCGGATCGCGGTGTTGATATGGGATTAAAGTCAATGATATTGCGACATTAAGGAACAGGCGGGGAAGTAGCAGCAGGACGCAAGCAAGCAAGCAATCAATACGAGTTGGAAGAAGATAGGTAGCTGCGTGTTTGGAGGACCCCCTAATTGAACGAAGAGGGAGGATGAGGAGAGGGGGATGGTTATTGGGAGAGTTGAACACAAAAGAGGAGGGGGAAACGCAGACAGTGGCAGGTGGGAGAGTGGTGATTGATGATGATGATGGAGTGTGAAGGTGGTGGTGGTGGTGCTAGGAAGGTCAGAGATGTTGCTCTTAGCGCCCGTACTTAGTCTTGCAGCCTGATCGCTAAGGCTGCCCACTAAGGCAAGGCTGATGTGGGCCGCGGTCGGCTTAAAATGCTTGCCTTGCAGCCTTTGCAACAGATTCTCTTATTATTATACTTGATCGGTCTCTTGTTCTGTGATTCTAATTTGCTAGCTAGGTATCTGTCTGGGCCTGTTATGTATGACATGACTATCTCCTGCTGGACTGATGGAACACTAAGGATGCTACCTAAGCTACCCAAGCTACCCAAAAGACGAGATAACAAGCTGCATTCGGACAATGATCAAGACTCGGCGCACGCTCAGCCTGAGTATCATCAGATGGACTATTCTAGCCCGAGTATCGTTTGGTCGCCGTATGCCATCTATCGTGTGTAGTTAGATCTATATTTCAACCTTGGGACATTGAAGTGACTCGGGTTACATGCCCGACTGACAGTCATCCATGATGTATATATGCAGGGGCCTTCAGTGAAGCTACAAAGCTATTCTCCTAATCATCAATTTGGAACCACCTCATCCATTAAGAATTTCAGTACTAAGAAACTGCATGTCTATTTAAGAATAAATTTTAACATCAAAGAAGTAAGTCATGGCTCGAAAATAAGAAAGAGCTAAGTTATCATATGATAGCCACCCAACAATGAAACATTGATCCATGGATGCCATCTCTAGCCGAGGGATCTTTACATTCATCGATATATCCGACAACCATCAATCTTCAATTCCATAATAAAACATCCAACAAAATAAAGAATGGGCATTCCTTTCAACTATAAACAGATAAACAAAGAAAGAGTATAATAAATCAACCATGTCATCCAACCACCCATTCAAAGAATCAGAACCAACGAATCAAAATACTCAACCATCATCAGAAAATACCACTCCAGCAACAACCACCACAACAACAACCCAAAATCAAGATAAAGGAAAAGAACCCTCATTACTATCCCGAATCCAAAATTCCGCTTCTTCCCTGATACAGGATTCTCTCACAAAGCCCGGCGGCGCAACTCTGTCCAGTGAGCTGGCACATGTCTTGGACAGCGGGAATAAAGGCTCTTCTTCTTCAGCCTCGTTTTCGGGATTGACACATTCGGGGCAGACGTGGAGGAGTAACGCGCCGGACAACGGGGGCTCATCGCTGGGTGCTCACGATGGATATACCTCTGGACTGAGCGAGGGATTCCGCTCCTCTCAACCCAGCGGAAGAGCGTTTGATGGATCAGAATTCGACTCTTTCCAAAATACCGGAGACTTTTTCCAAACAGACGATGCCTTCATCAACGAAAGCAGAGAAAAAGGGAAAGGAAAAGGGAAGAGCAGAGAACCCCTCCCCGAAAATACCCACGACATCAATCCCGATTTTGAGCATGAGCATGGGCAAGACATGACCCTCGACATCGATATCAATGAATATGAATCAAGCTACTTCAATGCGTACGAAATGGCATGGATAAATGCCTCGCGGTTGGGAACAGTCTACAGATCCACGGCATCCACGCCGAGTAAGAGATTATCGCAATCCTCACACTCCTCAGAAATCAACACTTCTACACCACAGACCCAAAGCAAGAACGAGAACGAACACGATGGCGCGGAAGTTGTGTCTCTATTAGCAGATCCATCCTTCCAACCGGGCCTTACGACCTGGGATGATGATCAACACTACGACGGGATGGATACGTCCAGTTCTGGTCTCGGATTCGATCTTGGTTTTGATGATGACCCCCTAGACGCAGAAGGTTTCCCTCACGCTCTCGCAATGAGCTTATCACCCACCGAAATACAAATTCTGGATTCATTCAGACGGCAACAACCTCACCACACCCACCAAACACATCATGACACAGAAGGGAAGAGAATAACGCCCTACAGCCTCGTGCCAGATATTGACTCTTTTCTCGCCCAAAACGATACTAGCAAGACAGATAATGACGCGCTACGAAACGAAGTTATAGCGAACCTGATCGGTGCAGAGGAATGGCTACATGTCGATGAACGATACAACGATGATGTATGGGGTTATCTTCGGCCTGCGGTTGAAGCTGCCGCTGCCGAAATCAAGGAGAGAGAGGAGGATCCAGCTAGAGGCGACGAAGGAGATGGGGATGGACCGGCGGTGAAGAGGTTGAAGATGATTTTGAGGCATCTGGCTCGTCTATAATCTTTCTTTATAGATCTCTATAGATTCAAGTGAAGATGAAAGGGAATATCATTCATAAATATACATAACGTAATAAGTAAGCTAACAACTAGATGAAACTCCTTGAAATGAACAGATATCCATCGTTACAACAAACAGAAAATGGCCCATCTATTTTTGGTGGGGATCTTTTATATATAGACGTCAAACTGTTTAGAACTCGAGACGAGGCTGTTGGCCCTTGACGCGGCCGATGACGATCTCTGAGGCGTATTTGGGGATGACTTCGTCGTCGTGGAGCATTTCGAATTCTATATCAAATTAGTTATAAGTTGAAAACCAAGGGGGAAAATAGGACGTACCCTCTGATGCGTCACGACCCATGTGGCTGAACAAAGCTTGGGCACCACCGGGATGCTCGTCCAACCAGTTGGTCACGTCCATGACAACACCCTTGACGACAATCCACAAGTCGTCCTTCTTATTATGCTTGGCAACTTCTTCCATGGTGAATTCCTTCTCGGGAATTTTGAAATCAGAAACATCCTTGGCTGCGGGAGTGGCAGACTTGGCGGGTGCAGATGAAGCAGGAGTAGCGGCAGCAGCAGGAGCCTCAACACGAGCAGAAGCAGGGTCCTTGCCTTCGGAAGAACCGTTCCACTCGACAGAAATCTTTCCGGGAGTAGAGGGGTCAATGTGCAAGGAGATCTGGCCAAGACGTTGCTGGGCGGCAGAGGCGCCACCAGAAAGGACCTTCTGGAAGAGGTACTGGCTGGCGCTGTCACCAGCAACACGACCGTAGACAACACAGCCAAGCAGTGACGAACCACCAAGACGGTTGGCACCGTGGACACCACCAGCCAACTCACCACAGGCATAAAGACCATCAAAAGGCTTGTGCTCAGAGTTCAAGACTTGAGCCTTGTCGTTAATCTCAATACCACCCATGGTGAAGTGAAGAACAGGCTCCATCAAGGCAACGTGGAAAGTGTCATCAATGCTGAAGGGCAAGTTGTGGAAGAACTTCTTGCCCCAAGGATCCTTCTTCTTGCCCTCGGCAATAAGGTTGTAGTCGTCGAAGGTCTTCTTAAGAGCAGCCTCGCCACAGCCAATCTCCTTGGCCAACTCCTTTCCAGTCATCTTCTTCATCAATCCACGACCAGAGTAATGGCGAGTGTGGAAGTCAAGGACGTTGGAAGCTTTGCTGTTGAGGACCAAGCGAATGGGCCACTTCTTCTTCTCCTTCTCCTTCCACATCTGACCAGAGACGTAGTCACGGTGACCCAACTCGTCGGAGAATCGCTCACCGTCAGAGTTCAACAAAAGACCACCCTCACCACGGAGAGCCTCGGCAGCCAAGAACTTCCACTTGGAAGTGGGATCTTTGGGGTCAATCAAACCAGTAGGGTGGACTTGGACCTTGTCCATGTCAATGCCGTTGGCACCAATGGCCATCAACATCTTCTGACCGTCACCAGTGGCGTGGGTACCGTTGGTACTGGACAGGCCGAAAGTGTCGGGACGGTGTTTCTTGAGGAGAGAGTCTTCGGTGAAATCGGCAGCATAACCACCAGTGGCCAAGATGACAACACCGTCGGCGGTGTGAGTCTCGCCGTTGACTTCGTATGTGACACCGGTAACGTGGTTACCTTCCTTGTTGACGGCAGTAACGCGTGCCTTTTTGATGACCTGAACACGCTCGGGCTCAGCCTCGGTCAATTCTTCGAGTCGCTGCATGAGGGCGTATGTGATGGCCATGCCGGGGAATTTGGCATCATGACCACGGTGGGTACGAGGGAAGGAGTGACCACTATTCTCATTAGCTTTCATTTAGATCATCAAAGGTAGGAAACGTACCCAAGTCGGGAAACTAAGGTAAGATCAAGGTTGAACACATCCTGCAACCACTCAACGGCAGCAGCGGACTTGTAGGTCAAAACCTTGATCAAATCGGGACGAGCCTTGTCACGGGCGGATTTGAGGGTATCTTCATAAAACTGTTTGACGCTGTCTTGAATACCGAGGTCGGTCTGTGTTCGTGTGAGAGCACCGTTGATACCGGATGTGGCTTTTGTGGAGTTGCCACCGAAGAAGCCTGCGCAATCAGTTGGCTGTGGTTCAGACAAGGGGTTGAGAATGAAACTCACTCTGCTTATCCAAAACGAGGACATTTCCACCGTTCAAGTAGACTGTGTGGGCGGCACTGAGACCGGACACTATGCGTGAAGGTTAGCCACTGACATTTTGCGGGGATGAAATCTGGGGAGTTGGCGCAACTTACAACCACCACCGACGACAATGACCCTGGGAGCCATGATGTATGAATATGTATGGGGGTATCACAGAAATGAAAAAAGGAGATAAAGTGTGAGGTGGATATTCAAGTAGGAGAGAGAGGAAGAGTGAAGAGAAGAGAGAAGAGAGGATGTTCTTAAGGAAGAAAGAGCTGGCCGGGAATGGGCTAATGGTCGGTCACTCGGCCGAGGTACATTCGAGCTCCACTCTACACCACGGGCACCAATCCGAGCTATTACTCTCACGTGGGGGACATATCGACATCTGTTTAGTATTTACAATTTACAATGATTTGTTAACTACTTCTAGGTGGCTGTCATGTTGGTTGTTATTTGTTTAGTATTTACTCGGCTGTTTGCAAGGGAGACTTGTCTGGGAGTGGACGACTAGTTGAGGAATCTCCGTATAACGTCGTATCCATTCCTACTCTGTAGTCAGATTGATGCATCACATGTAAGAACTAACAGTAGCTTAGCAGCTATGCTACGGTTGTCAGTAAATAACTACTTAACTACGTACGTACGACTAACTCACCTGATATATGTAGCACATTTCCCCAGATCAGACAGCTACTAGGAGGATACAGGTTGGGTTTTCACATGTGAAGGTCATCGACGTCATCATCATATGTACTACTTGCTTCGATAACTACACAATATCACTGTATGCATCTATTTAGCAATCGAGTCTACATATTCATCCAGCTTCATATATACCTCAACCATTCTCATTCCTATTCCCTCCTCAATGATAATCATCTATGAGGCATATAGGCAATAGGCAATATAAATCGGCTTCAAAGGCTCAAGATCCGGCACCTCTCGGGTTCCACTTACTCCGGCTGCAATTCCAGCCCATACCCGAAACGGCCACGATGCCTCGGCACAAATTATAGCGAGGTGTTTGTCAAGCCGGGGCAGATTTTGTCTATTTACTTTATCTTGTTAAATATTCTTGACCGAGATAACTTGCTGAAGATATTGTGCTTGAACGTTTACTGCGTGATCGTGCAGATTAGTATGCAGGATCGGTATGTTTATCGGGTATTGCGGTTTGTGCGGCTTGTTAGGACGGGTATCGCACTATGATGATAGTACGTGGTCGGATATTGACCTATTTTCTTCGTGTTGAACGTTTTGATTGATGGATTTGAGTGACTGATAGGAAAAAAGTATATCATGATCAATCTCGAAGATCCGTCTATCAATCCGTTTCACCCGTGGCAAGGAAACCGTGCAAGGATTCCAGGTTCCGGGGTGACAACATCCCCAGGTTTTCGAAGACGGCTATTGAAGATCTGAATCATCCTAGTAGTACTAACATGACGGCTCACCAGGCTCAGCCTTAATGATCGAAAGCATGATGGAGGAAAACATTTGAAATAATTTATTATTGGTGGAATAATAGGAACTGCTGGTACGTATCATAAAGGCGGCTGTCTTATCATCAGATATGTTCTAGGGTTCTTGTTAACTATCATCTAACATTTGACGAAGTTTGATGGCAGCTCCTACATGGAACGCAGTCTTGAATTAGCCATTCGAGATAATCAAAGAAACTCTTCTCTACCAGATCGAGAGTTTGAGATACGGTAATACAACGGTAAATTGACGGTTATCAACGTCGTAACGTAATCGGTGGTAGGAGCGACAGTTGGGAAGCGTGTTACAGGAATATTACGCTAAAAATACGTCGGCTGTATATTAACTTGATATTGAGCTAGCCTCCGTCACGTAATTACACAACGGAGCGCTTCCATGAGGATGAGGCATCTCCGGAGCAGCAGGCACTGGAGACCTCACGTACGAGGCATCAAGGCATTTCAATTCGGCCTGCACCTTCCAAATCCGGTGATTTAAGGCATTAAGGCCCCCAAATCCCGTCACATGAAATGATGCAACTGGCTAATCCGCGCTTCCTTCCTCCTGCCCACTACAAATATATCTAACACCTCAAATGTGTCTGGTGGCTGGCCTTCTTGGACGCCGCAAGCTTCTCAGAGACATCTGGACCCTTCAAATGTTCATTCAATCCTACTCTCGGATTGTGAGAGCAGTGGCCTTCTTCATTCTCCTACAATACGCTTGTACAGAAGTTGTTATACCAATATTATATCTGTCTTTGAGAACCGGAACGCTTTCGAAACGTTACTACCGTGTCCGACAACCGTCCCAATATATCGATACTCGTTCGCCCATGTTTGAAAGTTGAAGCCTTTCATAACTTCAGGGGTATTCTCGGCTTTCGTGCCCAGGTCTTTGACAAGCAGGTACCACCCCTGCCCGGCCATCTGTTGAGGTGCCGTATGCTCCGGGTACAGAAGGCGGTGGTTCTTCCAATCCTGAAAAGCTGCGTTGATACGTAAGATCAAAGATGGGTGTGAACCATAGGGCATCAGTGAATCCTTATCGTTTTCGTCCAACTCTCGTAATTGCATGGTTCCACTCAAACCCCCATTTGCCATGACTGTCAGTCGATCGCTCGAAAATCTTGCTGCTTTGCTGTCTTTTAGATCGAAAAAGGACGGTGGGCACCATGACCATGGGCCCGAGTCGCTGATGGTGACTTGACCGTGAAACAAGTGCCAAGCGTCCACCTGCCCCAAAGATTTGAGGATCGCTTGTGTGATTTGCACTTGGGGGAGAGATGAGTCAAATCCATGTATCCGGTGACCTTTGTAGGTGAGCGCCAGAGCAGTGATGATCATGCGATCCCGACCCCAGCATGTATGCCTGGGTCTCATAATATCCAGAATGTTTTGCGTGGCCGAGTCATGAAGTGTCATCAAAAGATCTAACCGTGTCCCCCTCAACCTTTGAATGACACGCGATACCGCTCGATGTGCTGGGTGAGCAAATGGGTCTCGCGGCGAAGCCAAAATATCCCTGTCAAGATCTTTCAAAACTAACTGCCCGTCAGAGTCTCGAAAAAGCACCCTTGACAGATTTTGAAGCCAAGAGTTCAAGTGCAGTCCACCCGCGACTGAACCATGTCGACAGTGCCAGAGCGAGACACGGACTACCGTCTTCTTTCCATGTGAAATTGACCAACTCCAAATCATGGACAAGTGTATGCTCTGCCCTTGAATAATTTTCATTCATTTTATTGAGGGCTAACCTCCTTTTATCTTTCTTCGTGGGGACGCTGATAGAGTCCCACCAGATTCCATCGCAATCTAGGCTCGTCGCGATATCTGCAAAACGCTGAAAGAGGCACTTATTGACTGTACCAGGCAATTGTAGACCAACGCCTGTTCCATCAGACCACACATGGGAGATGGCCAGATACTTGTTGCATTCAAAGTTGTGAGGCTTCTTCAGCGTCCAAGCTGTTGTTTGAAGGCCCGGGTCGACTATAGCATTGAGTTCATCTACAGGGAACAACTCCACATCACTGCAATTTTCTTTATCGGTAGTGCAGGTATGGAGCTGGGGCACTACTGTTGTATTCTCGTCATTCTTCAAACAAATCTGTGCCGTACAATGCCGGTGACTTTCCACATGGTTGCGACTGAGAACCACATCCTTTAGTAAGGAGACGATTGAAGGAATGGTCACAACACCGCTCCTGGTCGCCATGACGACATTCCAGAGTCGATGCAAGCAGACTCCATCAATCTGCGCGGTCCTTTGGACCTCAGGTATCGAAAGGGACCCGAAATCACCGCCCCAGGCCCTGTCAATCGAATCCGGTGACGCAGGTATTGGCGAGATGGTCGAAACCCACTCCAGCAACAGTAAAACGCTAAACAGATACGATGGCCTATTCCTCTCACGCATCGACCTCTTCAGAGCAAAGTCCCTGTCGGAGACAACTTTGTACTTCCAAAATTCAGACCTAACGTCAGGCCCCACCCACGATTCACGCCCTAAGTCATCCAGCAGACTTTGGCACCAATCCGCTGCTTTCACGGGAATATAGGAAGAATCATATGAGTCAAGCAGGAGGGATTTCTGGTAGCTCCAACATGACACCACTGTCAGCGCCCATTCTCGGAAGAAATCCAGCTCACAAGCCGGGGCAACATCGCTCAGTCTCATCTTGGCTTTTATGCATTCATCGTTGTTGCAGTTTTGAACGTCGAATTGATCAATCTCTTCCTTGAGAGATAAGATTTTCTCGACTGGATTTCCCAAAATCGACGGCGAATTCGCTGGTTTGCGGAAATTTATGCATTTAGAGGCTAGATGTGTAGCTTGAGTAGCTTCGTTAGGAGAAAGGGACGAACGCCTGGTTGAAGGCGAGCTGTCTTCTTCAACTGAGTGTTCTTCAGCCGAGTGTTCTTCAGCCAAATCTTCTTCAGCCAAATCTTCATGAACTGGCGTTATGTCGCCGGGATCATCAGCTGGAAACCCTTGATGGTCGGAATTGTCCCTAGACCAAAAAATGGAATATAATCTCTCAAGCATCATGCTTGAAACTGAACTTGCAAATCGCAATGCTTGCGCGATGTACTCCATTTACTTTATGCTGGGCAGAAACCTGTCAAGACATTCTAACGGCAAAAGTTGCCCTTTTATTGTCATTGAGTATCATTCAATGTTGACTCGCAAGCCCAACATTTCAATTTGCTATGAACTTCGATATTAAATGTGCGTCAGTTCCTGAAATTACTTACGTATCGATTGCATCTAGAATGCGGTTAGAAAATGTATTGCGGTGGTCAGGGCTAGCTGAACTTCAGGCCGCATTGCATATCTGTTACATACGTACGTACCTAAGGTAACTATTGGCTGACCTAGTCAGGCAGCTGATTCCGAGCCTTGTCTGTAAGCCTCACGGGATCGCACTCTGAACCTTGTCCGACAGCCCGACGCAATCCAGTGTCGGCGCACCCATTCCCCATCATCTCCTCTGCAGGTGGTGTCCCGGCAGCACGACACCTGGATCTACTCAACAAGGCTGAGTAGTACTTACGTACCACTAATCTAATAGCTTCAGGCTATATAGCATTCGATGCTTAGGAGAAGATCAATCTTTCTTCGGAAAAAAATCATTATTGGTAGAAATAATGGAAGCTGCTGGTATCATAGAAGCGACTGTCTATTATCAACCGTTTTGGGTGGGCTCTAGGTTTCTTGTTTCCATCTAATGGACCATCTGGGAAGTAGAAAGCTCCTAGAAGGTAGGGATTAACTTGCGAAATCTTCACAAAAGCATGCTCTCAACTTACTGGGAATGCATCCGCCACACTGGCAGCAACCCTCTCAACATCCTCCGTGACACTCTCAACACCCGCATCCCAAAGCCGTATATTCCTGCCCATTGTGCCTGTATTCCCAACACCCGAGATATCCGAGTCAAAGTAGATAACACCATCAATCTGATCAATACTACCTTTCAAACGACCCTGTTCCACCATCCGGGCAGCGTATGCCTCTGCCTTTTCACCCGCTGTTTCATCACTCGAATCCTTAAGGGCAAGGATGGTACCCAGCGCATCGGTTTTGATATTCTCGTATAGTTTGCTGGCAGCTACGAGATTGTGCTCAATCACAGCCTTGTCCAGCACGGTCGATCCATCGGCGGTCTTTGCGAGTTGGTGGGGTTGTAGTTTTTGCGAAAAGGCGGCGACTTCTTCTGGTGTTAGGAGGCGGTCTAGATGCATTTTTTCCAAGATTGAAAAGACGTCGACCGATGTTGCGCGGTCATCCTTGTAGAGACGTGCCAGTGTGCGCGATCGTTGGGGTCCTGCGGGTGCGAGCACGGCGCAGATGATTGCTGCAGAGAGAGCGTGTAGACGGTCACTCTCGTCAACACCGGCTGCAAGACTGACATTGAAATATTCCTGACTAGCATCGAGGAAACGACGGCGAGCATCCAGAATACGGGCCTGAGATAGTTGAAAGTGTAGTTTTAGCTCAGGATCTTCAATCTTGCTGGGTAAATTCTTGATTCTGTTCAAGAAAGATTCTGCATTCGTTGTGTCATCCTCTTCCAAGTATAACCTGAGTATACGAATCCACATTCGCGTCTTTGCGGCATCTGTAATGAGTCGTTGAGAACTATCAAGGTGAATCCCCTGCAGCACTTTTGCAGCCGCACTGTATTCCTCCTCTGCCTCGTATGCATCTGCCAATATCTCACGAATATTCGAATCCTGTTCCTCAACAGACGCAGATCGAGACTGTAAAAGCGTCACAGCATGTTGCCCGACTTTGATTTTGATGGCCGAGGGAAGATCGCGGAGGACACTGATAAAAGAATCGAGGAGGGGTCGTGCGGCGACGATGCTGACGGTTTCGCTAAGTATGGAATCGAGGTAGTATATCAAGTCTTGCGAGAGCTCGTGACCTGTGGAGCTGGTGACGATTTTGCCTAATAGGTCGTTGTAGAGTTGTGCTTTGGTTGCTTGGCTGGCTGATGATTCGATCTCCGCGAGGGCGGAGGCCACTTTTTGAGAGGCCATAGGCTTGGGAGGTTTGTTTCTTGTGTACGCAGTATAATGTTGACGTATGCTGTCTCAGTATGGGGTTGTGTGATGAATGGTTCAAGGTCGTGAGGGGAAGTGTAGGAAGTGGTTGTTGTTGGTGGGCGGAGCTGGCAATTAAAGACGCACTTATCGATAAGGCAGCTGCATCTCCGCATCATTTTCTGCCACTGTAGACAACGAGCGACGTGTTTTGATATTGGCTACTAGATTACATATAGCAGATCTTTATGATCAAGTCCTTGTCAGTTACTACATCCTGTTTCGATGGCCTTTTTTTTTGTCAGCATCTTGACCAGAACAGCATGTACCTGTACTCGGGCGAATTATGAATGCTACAAGCTCGTATGATTAATTGATAAGCATCAGGATATACATATATCTTATTCAGCAATATCAGCAATGTTAAGAGCATATTCTACATAGCCATGGCGTGACTTGTAAGCAATAAGAGTAAGAAAAAGAAAGTCGAGGATGATCTCATGCGATAAACGCTCTCACCGCCCGCGCCTCTTCGCCCCACCGAGATTGGAGCTCAAATCCGCTGATGAACGAACGACCTTTTACTTTCAAGTCAATAGCAACCACACGTCGCTCTCTGCCGCCATCGCACTGTGATCGACAAAATCTCAGAACTTTTTTACTGTTGCACCGCCGATCTGGTTGTTTTGCGCGCTCGAGTACACTCGACAACGTCAACAACATGGCCGCGTCTGTCAAACAAGAACCCGGAGCTGCGCCTTTCATCAAACCCGATCCAGACAGCAAAGAAGGTCTTGCAGGATTATCGGACGACGATCTCTACGAAGACACAGGAGACTTGGACTTTACACAAGCAGGTCAGAATGTGTGGTTAACGAGGATACCGACGGACTTGTGGAAGCACTGGTCGCAACTGGATGATGACGAGGAGATTCAGATCGGCACCGTCCGAGTGGAGGGCGAGGCTCACGATATCAAACGGGTGCGTCTGATTTTGCAGCTTTTGTATGCATAATTCTAATAATTTCGGCCTACAGATCAGTCTACGATTAAACGATAGTCCCAACAGCACAGACATCCCGAAAGATTACCTCCTCCAGCGACAAAACGTCGATCCCAAAAGTGGTTCATTCGCGGTACAGAACAGTTATATTTTCAGCGAAAAGGACTTGCCAGGCCACAAAAACAAGATTGATGAGATGTTTGGCGAGACGCGCTCTATGCTATACGAGTCTATGAAACGGGAGGCGCGAAAGAAAGCGACCAAGAGGAAATGGGAGCCTTATGTGCGAAAGACGATACCTAGTAAGCCTTTCTGAGCAGTGCGCACGGTAGGAATCTTGACTAATGCGTCGCAGAGCAAACGGCGCTTGTTGGAAAGGTTGCAGATGAATTCAACTGCATGCCCGTCGAGAACGCAGAATACCAGCGCATATCTGAAGCCAAAGCCTTGAAAGCGCTTGAGCCGAGAGAAAAGGTTCGCCTTATTGATCTTAGACAGCACAAGGGCCCGAACGTCAGAGAAGTTGCTGCTGGAACTGTTGGTGGATTTGTGGTAAGTTTGCTTATCTATCTCGTCCGGAAATGCTACTGACAACCAACAGCAACAAGCCAAACCCGTCAAGGCTCGTACCCAAGAAAACAAAGCTACCCGTCGCGAGCGAAACGTACTTTTGGACGAAATCTTTGGCCTCTTTCGCGAATACTCTCACTGGAAATTCGCAGATATCAAAGCTAGGACGAACCAGCCCGAACAATACCTCAAGGAGACACTGGAAATGGTTGCTCATCTCGTTCGAACCGGCGATTTTGCCATGACATGGGAACTGAAGCCGGAAGCTAGAGAAACGAATTATGCAAATATCATAATGGGCCAGGTCAGCGAGGAAAACGGCGCAATGAAGGCGGAGCAGGACGAGGAAATGGGAGGTACCTCTGATCTTGAAGATGTGCAGTTTGAAAATGTTTGATTTTGATACTTGATTTCTTGCGATTTACTCGATGCATGGAGGCGTTTTGATTTTCGCGGTGGTGTTATTGGCTACTTACTTTGAGCTGGAGAAAAGGCTCCTGTACAACATCTGCAATGGCATAGGGACCATTCTTTTATAATTTTACCTATTTGATACATACACAATTTGGGTGCATTGCTCTGTTGACTCTATTTCTTGATTGAATCAGCTCTGAGAGCATTCACAACCAGCAATAACTATAAATCATATTTGACTGTTAGCATAAAGCAATTGTATTTTCACTTATAAATCAAATCTAAGATTCAGTAATCATTCAGTTTCTAGTGCTTTCTACCACCTTTGTTGCTGATATTGAGGTTGAACATCAATGTCTGGCACGTGACCGGGCGTGAAGCGCCAACTGAGAGAAGTGGCGGCATCTCCCAAGACTCTACTTAATTCCATCCAACTTCCTTCACCTCACCAAAACACGCTTATCGTCAGTTACAACATGACAGAAGAACAAGAGCTCCTAGCCAAGATTGGCCAGCTAGCTGGTAAGTCTCATTTCTGACACAAATCTAAATGGGAACCATACTTGACGCGCGCAGGCCAAATCAACCAACACAAGAATCAACATCACCACCCAGCGCCTCCCACAAACTATCATGCCCGCCATCCCCGCGCTGGATGGGCTCCTTATCGCGGACGAGGTGCTAGGGGTCGTCTAGCAGCGCATCGAAACCGTACCTTGATTCTCAACAACAACACAGCAGACGCATCGAAAGCTGAAGCTACCGACAGCGCGACTCCACCACCAGCCAGCACAAATGGATGGGTCGCAAAACGAGACCGTCATATGCAACTGATCAACACATCAATCTATGACAAAGAAGTCCAAGCACGAACGAAAGCTATCGCCGAGACCGAAAAAACGAAACGCGAGAGAAAGGCTAAAGCTGAGGAGGCAAAAGTCATGCGATACGCCCAGGGTGTTCGCAATGTGCATACCACACCTGTTGCAGGACCAAGCGGTGTCGCGACCCAGCCATCGTCTTCATATCAGATCTACATACACGATACACCTTTCCAAGTTGTGCGGGGTGGAAGCAAGTTGATCAGACAATCAAGTGCGCCTTGCCACGAATCCGCTATTCATCACATACTGACTTCGACATCAGACGACCCCAAAAACGCAAACGCCACACCGAAGAAAGTGGTCGTCGGAGGTGTCACCTTCGTTCGCAGCAAGAAAGGCAACCTTCATCGTCTCGGCGCTGTGGTGGCTAAGAGGTGCGTATTTGACGCGGCGTTACAATCAAAAGATCACGCTACAACTCAAAATACACACAGGAAACCGAGCAAAATCAAGAAGAAAAATGAACTGTGCAAACGATTCTCTCGAACGGGTACCCGATTCTCTCCTACTACACAACTATTCTATACGATGCCAAGGCCGTGCTTGGTTTCATCAAAATGCAGTATGTAGATGAGTTCTTGATACTGACTTGATTTTCTGCTTTAGGATCATGCTACAAAGGACCCGACTGTCCATACATCCACGACGCAAACAAAGTGGCAATCTGCAAGGACTTTCTGCAAACTGGTAAATGCCGCTCAGGAGATAGCTGTGATCTTTCACATGAGCCATCGCCTCATAGATCCCCTGTTTGTGTCCATTTCCTTCGAGGTCGCTGCTCAAACCCTGAATGTCGCTACACACATGTCCGCGTTACGCCTGGAGCACCTGTCTGCCGCGATTTTGCAGTGCTGGGTTATTGCGAAAAGGGCGCAGAATGCACAGACCGACACGTCTATGAATGTCCCGACTATGCCAACACGGGAGTGTGCAAGAAGAAGAAATGCACCTTGCCACATGTTGACCGCGCAGGACAACTTAGAAAAGCTACTGCTGGCAAATCAGGGACTACTCCTCCCGACGGCGAAGAAGAGGAGGATGTATCCAGTGAAGAAGAAGAGTATGACGAAATCGATTCGGATGACGTCGACTCTGATGAACTTGATTCCGATGAGGATGAGCCCATGGTGGAGTTTGTCGAGGGTGGTACTGACGATAGAGAGCTTTCGGGGCAGCAGGACTTTGTCCATTTCTAACCCCGTCGTCGGTTCCTTGAAAACTAACTCTGACTGTACAGTGATCAGGACTAGAGAGGCGTAGAACATTAAGTCCCCTCTTTGCAGATATTTTCCTTCAGTGGTTCATACATACATTCATCATGTCATGCAATTTTCATGATCATGATTGCATTGCATTGCATGCCTGCGCGGCGTTACAAGCATTCTTCGGTTATTCTTTTTCGGCATTGTTGAGGTTTGTCGATTGAACGTCTGATACCCTTGCCTTTGACCTGATTTGGTTATGGATAGTGGAAGAATGGTCTTATTTCTAGTTTCTTGAGCTATGCTTGAGCTATGGCTTGAGAATGGGCGGTTTTAGGTTCGTTGTATGATTAGCATTGAATTGAAGAAGAGTTACATTTCATTATGTGCATTCAGTATTACCATCCAGTCTATAGATGCCAACCAACATTGAACTGCCATGTAGACAATATTGAACAACATCACCACCAAGTTCACCTACCTATTTACGTACCTGGCTAGGTGTACATTAACCTCAGATCATTCCAAGGGTCCGATAGAGACGGTGCTGGCGGACTTGCGAATAACCCGGTGGACCTTTCTAGAGAAGATGTACCTAGGTGGTATTAACGATTTATAGTTCTTTACGCAGAAAAATCAATAGCCTTGACTCAAAACTGGGGTTTGTTTGGTATATTCCTGTCGTTATATCATATATGCATGAGCATTGTCTCTGCGAAATCAAAGGCCAAAAAAAGGAATCGATTTCTCGATTTGAAGAGAAAGAAGTGAATAGCCCAAAGGGCCAGAGGATAGGTAGGATGAGATGGGAGAGTGGTAGATAGGTAGGTACATTCAAAGTATAAAAACATGATCATTCTGGAACAAGAATAAGGGTCAAAAAATGTACAAGAATAAAAAAACAAAATCGTAAAAAAGCCTTGTGTTCGCACACATCAATCCTCCCACATTCATTGGGGGAGTGTCTTTTTCTTCTTTCACCAAATTCGGTAAAACACAATCATCGTAAAATTCATCAATCCATCCGACCGTTATTCGAACTTGTAAAACCAAAATAGAAGGAAGCAACGCCGAAAAAAAATTGCAGAAATCAGAAGAATCAAAACAACGCTTGCTGAAACTCGCTTCGCTAAAAGTGCTGACACAAGACACGAAAACACACAAAAGCCAAACAACAAAGTCATTCATATCATCATGCAAGATTCGTATCATGGAAGGAACACACATCTGACATGAACAAAGGAAAGGAGGGATAAAATATATATAGGTGGAGGGGGAGCGTTGAGCTACCGGCTGTTCTTTTGAAAAGCGTGCCGTACGCTTTAAGGATTCTGTCGTATTCAATTGAAGAAGTCGAAGGGATGAGATTGGATGAGAAGCTAGGCCAGCCTAGTCTTTGTACCATACCGGTATCGGTCGACTTGTAAGCAGCAGAGCGCGAAGCTCGAAATAGGAGAAGCAGGTAGCAAAGAGGAGAGATCACTTCGTAGCACCACATTCCCGAACCATACGCTGGAAATCGCGAACGACTTTCTCCGGAACGCGGTCCCACATCAATGATCGCGAATAGACTTCTGACGTTCTACCATCGTTACTGCCGCGCATCGCTGCAAGGGCTTGTTGAAGGTTAGATTGCTGTGGCTGTCCAGACGGTTTATCGACAAAGTCCATGTTGTGATCATCTTCTTGGAAAGTGGTGAGAGCGTTGTATTGTTCTGCGTTGAGGGCAAAGACTTGTTCGTTTTCCTGCTGTTTGGTGGGTAGAGCGAGATTGTTGTGGAGTTCGTCGAGTGTCGATGCTTGAGCGCCAGTCAAATGGGCCATTTCGGCGCTGGAGATGGTGGCAGGCAGACCTGATTGGACGGGAGCATGAGCTTGCTGGATGGCAGAGGAGGTCACGTCAGCAGGGGCAGAGGCGAGAACGGCTTTGAGGACATTAGCGGACTCGGCGCGGTATTCGTCTGAGAGTTGAGGAAGAGCGGCTGGAGAAGAAAGGGAGTTGCTGTTTGATGCGATAAAGGCGCCAAACAACAAACACATGTAGAATGCGTTCCAGCTGAAGGGATAGTCGCTGTTCTGGTTGTTGAAGATCTTCTCGGCTTTTTCGTTCTTGACGGGAACGAGCGCTGTCATGTTGTCATGACCGTTGTTGTTGTTGCTGGAATTAGCATCAACCACCGGTGCACTCAAACCCTCAGCTTCGAGAGAGATGTTGTTAACTAGAGACAGTTCGTCCCATGGACCGGTTTCCATATGAAGACCCTCAAAGTCATTGTATCCGTTAGAAGCAAAGGCATTCGATTGCTGATGTCCCATCGACTTGAATTGCTGCTCCATCTTCTCCATGGTCTCGCGAAGAATATTGTTCTTCTTACGCAATTCCGCGGTCTCCAATGTGTGGACACGAATGAGTTCGTCCTTTTCCATCCGCAGACCTTCCATCCACTGCGAGAACTGTTGTTGAGTTGTCAACCATTCAGCCTTTTCTCGAAGTAGCTCGCTTTCACGAATTTTCATGTTGTGCAGGGCTTCCTCAAGATCGGTGATGACGGTGGTGAACTGCTTCTTTTCTTCTTCCAGTTTCTCAGTGTGAAGCTTTTTTCGTTGGCGGGAGTCGAGTCTACTACAGGTTAGTTTATATTCCACAAGGATTGAAAGAAAAGGGACGTACGCTGCTTGTCTATTCCGGAGGAGACGCTTCTGCTGCTTGAGTTCCTTGATCTCGTCTTCATTGGTCGACTGTGCAATCAACTGGTCGATGTTGCTTAGTGTTCGCTCGGCAGGAATGTCAAATCTAGCATTCTTCTTGCGAATACCGTCGCGACGAAGATGCATATTCGAGTCTGTTCGATACGTGGGACTTCGAGCTGGTCGTCCATCCACCATTTCGCCTGTCTGCATCCAGCCCTGACTCGACTGCGGAGACATGGCTACACTACCGGGAGCGCCAAATAGGTTGCTTCTGTAGGAAGACATTTGACCGAAGTTGATAGCCGATACAGGACCGACGGCACCACCGGAGAATGCGCCAGCAGAGTTTGCATCGTAGTCTTGTGCGAACTGATCATATACAGGTGTGGGCGTACACGAACCAGAACCTCGGGACATGGGCCAAGCGGCCTGTTGTGCATAGGCAGCATTGGTCTGCGCAGTATCTAACCGCATGAATTGATTGCTCGAGTCGTACATGGGTATGGATGCAGGCACATGCGAATCTTGCCGAGCCTCAGGATGCAGGGACGGCGCAACATGTGATTGATGTTGTTGTGGTTGCTGATGTGCAAAGTCGCCCCAGACTGATTCTCGGTAGGAAAGCGAATCTGGATGTTGATCATACGACGAGCGTCGAGGATCGGATATGCCGGCCACATCTGAGGTAGAGTCGAGGATCTTGTCGTCCAACACACTCATCTCGTCTTCCTCGCAGAATGTAGGTTTTGACTCTAACGTTGAGGGCGACTCTTGGTAGAATTCAAATGGTTGTTGCGTAAATCGAGCCATCATTCTTTGTGTGTGTAGGTGCGGGAAGAAAAAATATCAAAAATCAAAGCCGGAATTGAATGAATAAAAGGATAAAGAGCAAGAAAAAAGTGTATATGCCAAATATTAGAAACAAATAAACGATATTCAGAAGGATAATGTATATGAGAAGGTTGTGTGTCGAAGAGAAGAAGAAGATTCAGACACAAAAGATGCGATGATAGAAGAGGCGGTGTGGGTGGATGATTGGTGGGGGTGCAGGCACAATAGGCACGCGCGCACAATGAGTAGACAGGAGGAGAGAAGACAAGAGGAGTCTTGTCTGAGGATGAATAGAGGTAGGAGAGAAAAAAATAAATCAAGAGGTCTCTGTATGTATAACAGAACCCTCTAGGTTGTGTGTATGACCTTTGGATTGTTGAATAATGGATCGATATTCAACGGGAACAGAATGGATCTGATATATAGTTATGACTTTCAAGGGACCAGACCATGAACCTTCCGCCTACTGATCTGAAGACTAAAAAGAATCGAGCTTGACTGTTTTGAGTCAAGTACGTTTGGGCCCAAAGCAGTCAGTCAGTCAGACAGACAGTCACTCAGCGAACGAAGTTCGCTCGCCCACTGGGAGACTTAGTTGAAACTGGTCGGCTAGCCCAGAAAAAAGGTCGTGAAGGCTCCTAGATTGAGTTAGGTAGAAAGCAGAAGGAAATTATGGGTCATGATGCTCCTTCTGATAGACGGGCAGAATGAACGGTAAGACGGGAGGGACCCTTTTTTCCTGAAGCCGTGAACCAGTAGAAGAATCGAGATGGGGAATGGAGCAGAGAGCGAAAAGGGAAAAAAGAGTCAAGCATCAGCCTACACTGCAACTGACCGTCTACGATGGGCCAGCCAGAGTCGGCGGTCTGTGGGAGCCAGAAGCAAGGCGAGGGGATGTTTCTGGTCTGGTCGTTCTGGAGTATTCCGAGTTTGGCGGGGGGAAGGTCATTGGATGCTTCGTTTTGGGCAGACGTGCATGTTAATATCGTTAGTTACGGAGTCCGTCCCTAGGAGAGAGGATGAGACTGTATCAGACTGACCATTCTTACCGACAGTTCAGAGCGAGAAGACGCCGTTGTACTGTATTGGCCATACCCAGGGATGATACACAGTACGATACGAGACTAGTCTGTATTTGTGTTAGGCTGGTTAATCTGTACAGCACTTACAGCCTCTAATTGGCTGTCTCGGATCGGATGCTTATTTCTGTCGTATTCAATACATAAAATACAACCCTCTCTGATCCGTCATAGGCTATCTTTTCCCTCAGCAAGCGCTCTCTTCATCTATTTTTGTCGTCGATATCATGCTCTACACCGAGTCGTGCCTGAGACTGAATACTACCTCTACAACCCTTGAGGGTCTCTAAGGCCGAGCGTCCGGCGCTTCCAGCCTGTAATGGCCTGCTCCTGGCATGGCATGGCTCCAGGTTAGGCTCCCAGACCTGAACTGGCAATATACCATCTACATCAATGAATCGAATCATAACGAGCACCAGACTAGATTATCACTATAAGCAAAACGGGCGGTCTCAGTCTCAACAGAATTGTGTCTTCCGATCTAGATCGCTCAAACTTGTGATGGTTCTTGGTACCGGTAATCCTCCGTGTCCGACCTGAGGGATTCCCATTTTTTACCCCTTTCGGTGTTTGATCGTCTGGTCACTACCTCCAGAGTGTAACTTACAATAAGAAGAATCTGGTCCAATCAGTTTATCAACAGTCGGACGTTGCACTCCTGACTAAACCACTGCGAACACCCAGCATGACGTACTCTATGACCCCTCCGCCTTCTAGTACGACTGCGTAGTAATCGAACGCTCGAGTTCCATGTAGCACCGATATTATTATGAACTGTCTTGTGAATGCTATCGTTATCATAGCGTCGAGTCGTCGATATTGCCGTCATGTCACAGGAACATCACCATATTGATATTCTATACCGAAAAGACACAGGTGTTGAGTATTTGACAAAAATCCCTATCATACCACACGCCTTACAAATCCTATGCTGTAATAACTACAGAGCTGTTGACAAATAGCCAAAATAAGCTTAAAGTTCACTCTTCAATGAAAAAAGAAAAGAAAGAGTCATGTACGGACTACGGAGCAGTGTGGATGGATCTTGAAGAAGCGCACTTGCCGATCAACTAAACCAACAGAGTTCATCAACATTGTATGACTGACTTGATTCATGTTAACATGCATAAAATCGATAATCTTGTGTATGTCTGACAAGATCCTTCCCATGATCATTATTTTTCTTTTTTCCTTTTTCCACTACATACTACGTACCTAGGTAAATAAGACAGTGTGACCCTTTCCCCGTAGTCAGGTTATGTGGTTACATAACGCTTATTTCCACTCAATCATAAGAGTTACGGCAGATGTCTCGGATAATCTCTTCTCCTTTGATTTTTGATTCAGTGCTATTGTGTAAGGTGACTTTGCTAGATGAGCATGTCGGCTGATAATGACATTCTTACACAAGTCACAGTCCCACGAGACGTTAGTACGTTACCGAATAAAAACGATCAAAAGAACGGATGACCCTAAGCCCGAACTAGTCCCGTAGAAAAAGATACATTTGTAGCCAATCGTGTATATATTGTTGCATCGTCTTGATTGGTCGGCTGGGAAAAGATCATGGTGTACGGCATGATTGGACACGAGACCTCGTTGAGGTCTTGCACGCGGGCGGTTTGATCAACTTTGTTGACTTAGCGTGGAATTTGGCTGACTTTGAATTGATACTGAAACTATTAGGAATATCCCAAGAAATCGTCTGAGACATGATGCTTTGTTGAAGCGTACGTATATCGAGGATTTCCCAAGTCTCAAGACGTTTGTAACTTTGTATACGTAGTTGGACGTGGATGGACTTTGAACGGTCCCATGGATCAAGCAAAGGGACGGCCCGTCCGATGAGGGCCGAGCGGGGCATTTCCTCCGAATGAGCCAATAGAAATACACCATCTCGATCTATATGCATTACTGTATGAATGTATGTATGATCATTAAATCCACGGCCATCTCGTGTAATCTTTTGTAATCTTCCCCTCCTGACTGTTACCCCTCCAAGTACAAGTACATAGTACCGATGCCACCAATAGGAGGGCCAATGAACAAGGTGACCCTATGACAATCTCGAAGATACAAAGAGGTATGCACACGCACGCATAACTATCACAAATAGACTATTGAATACTCCCAACAGAATCAGATATGGACATTTAAAAAAAATGGTTCTCCCAGGTACCATATCCCCATCCAATAAACATGCAATCTCCAAACCTGACAGCCCGGTTCGAGATACGAGTCCCATCACCATACTGTATCTCGCATTGATCTAACCCACTAACCCGTCAGAATCAAAAGATCCAAAAACTATGTCCTATTATGTAGTTAGCCTAGGGTCAAATCTCGACCCTCTGGTTGGGTTGGATTTATGCGCAGGGACCATTCATTATCCCGACCTTCTCGCTCATTGACTGGCTTATGGGCATTGTGTGCCAGTGGCTAGGGTTAACCGGACTAACGTACTAGCTAATCATTCAACCGTCGAATCTCCATCCAATCCGATGGCAGAACCCGGTCTCATAAGGCAGCAGTAATAACGAAAAAAGATATGGCATTGCTGTAGTGAGGCAACCCCGACTTGGGCGCTCATGCCCGTTGGGATTTTGGAACCGAGCTCGTGGGAAAGAGAGACTAGGCCCTAGCTTTGGACCATTGGTCGAATTTGTCGGAGTCTTTGATAGTTCCGATGTGATCATGATGATGGGTGTTCATATGTTCGGAGGTATTCGAACAATAATGATCAGATCAAGCTGAAAAGTCGATGATCGAGATTGGAACCTATCGTAGCCTGTAGACGAGAAGATGCCTCATTCTGTTCGGATTATACTGTTCTCATTATTTCCCTCAGTATTGATGTCCTGAGCATGAACGTCATTTGATATGAGCTCTTTCTCCTGATTGAATTAGAATTGACGCAAGGTATTGACCCAGCTTGGACACTTCCTGGCGCGGAATGAAGAGACGTACATCCGCGCCTTTGAATCCGAACCGTTTCGTGGATCATACCCATCCAACTAGGTGCGAAGTAATGGATCTTTTCTAATGGCAAATTGTCATTTGATATATTGGGGCCCGTAGACGGTGCCTTTGCTGGATAGTCGCACGCGGTATTCTCATCTTATGATTCCCCGTTTGGTCTACTACGGCCGTGCTGAGCATGTCATATCTCTGATGAATAGATGCTTCATCATACGAGCCAATTAGATTACGTCAATTGCTTGCTTACCTATTTAGATAGGAATACTCAGAATAAAGGTACATGAACTTGGCAATAATCTCCTGAGTGAAGCCCCGATTCTATGTGGACCTTGCCCTCACTTGATTCTTGGTACGTAATATGTCTGTACCTGATACCCTCCTGAACAACTCCATTGATGAAAATTAAGTTAATTATAGCGAAAGCATTCTATTGTCTAGGCGGTATGTTTCATACTGGGGCGAAAAATAGTAGAAATTGATGTTGATCTAGATGTCAGTGTTTGCCGCCCAATTAGGGCTGACCGCTATAATGACTCATTTGATTCATCGAATGTGTAGAAGTTGACTTCAACTTTTTCCTTCGAGAATCTGATGTATTTTGACTTTTAAGAACATTTTTGTAAATTCAATTATTGAATATTTATGTCTATGATTCACATTCTTCTCTTGCAATTTTCGTACTTTGCGTAAAATCGTGGAACGGTTATGTAGCGAAGCCCTAATTTCCTATTTCGTCACCCATTAGAAGACTATCCACGACCACTGATCTCCAATCCAAGAATCAAATGTCTATTTTCTACATCAAGCTCATCACAGTCAAAATAGAAGAATGAATGCCAAATTGCTATAATCATGAAACAAACACCTAGCACATGCCAACTCTTCCGGATTCAGAGAAAAGTTCCACTCACCATGTCCAAGATTGAGTCGAAAGATAGACCCATTATCACATGCTTAATGACATCAGTTGCTCCATTCTTTAGAGTCTCAAGAAGTCATAAACTAGCCAATGCATATCAATCCCATCAACATAGTCTATCTTCAATTGCTAGGACCGGCACTAACCAGATTGTTGCCCAACACTCACCCACCACATCTTAGGTATCTCTACCACTCCAGCAACATCTAAAGTGACTCATACCCTCTTCAATTATAGCAATCACAACATGCTCTACACTAATTATGTAGAGTACATACCTAGGGTACTCCGTAGTCCAACACATAAATCTGTAACAGACCGATAAGTACAACTCAAATCATATCGACCCACTTGGCTTCATGATTCATGTATCTACATGTGTCTACGGGTATGCATGTACATACTCCCGTCTATACAGGTGGGTAGGTAATCGGCCGAATATTTAGAAAAGATGCACGTGCTTATCAGTTGACAGTCAGGTACGTGGCATATGTGATTTGGTATAGAATCCGATTTTGGAGTATGAGTCATACTTTGAAGGAATTGGGGATGGGTGTTCGGTGTCAAAGGGGGTTCGCTCATGAGAAGAGAAAATTGATTGATATAGTCATGAAAATGGTATTTCGAGATGAGGCATCGGGTGTTGACACCTTAGGCATATTTCAATCATCGCCTTGCTATTCATGTTTGATCGATGAATCCTTTTTGTGGCATGTCCAGATGTCGAGGTTTCTAATAAAGCATGCGTAGGTACTCCCTCCTCAAAGGAGACGATGATACAAAAAATTGCAAGAAGTAATAAGGGGACTTCTCGCATTGACTCTGCTTCCACATCAAATACCTAGGTGATATCTTCATTATACATGTCAGATGCCTGCCTAGGTACAGGGGTTGGAATCATCTTTAATTCCCGTCAGATGGTATCACTACTAAGTGATCTCTCTATGGTGACTAAAGTGATTTTAATGCCATGTGACTTCTGTCTTTCTTTATTCGTTGAGGCTTCTCCTCAGTGGCACCAGTTAGGTATATTAATTGACGGAGGAATTGATGGAGCAATTCCTGGATGATTCCAGATGTCTTCCTCCGTGAGCTCGACTGTCGAGATTCACACCACAGGAATCAACATTTCACAAATTTGACATACAATCTATTGAGAATATTGCCATCTACGTACCCATATGTACCGTAAATACTTTGCCGCAAACTTGACTGAAGAAGTATAAGAATACAATGGAGCGTGCTTCTTCAAATGCAAAATCGCCATCTGCCTTGATAGCACCAGCAGCAGAATTGCCTCGTCGGCGAGATCGTCGGCGCGAGAAACAGCAATTGTCATGCAATTTCTGTAGAACTCGCAAGTATTTCAACCAGAAACAGCAGTTCTTTAGTGAGCCTGATACTGATTGATGACGGTCGACAGAATCCGATGCGATCGTCAGCTTCCTTGCAAGACCTGCGTAAGCAAGGACATTGCTCTCTCCTGCACCTACACGCCAGTTCTGCAGCAAAAGAATCCTGTTGTCAGTGTTGGCGATCGTATCCAGCAGCTCGAAGCCCTGGTTCGCTCTTTGATGCAGCAGCAGCAGCAGCAGCAGCAGCAACAGCAACCTAGCAGTAATGAACCGTCTTCCGTGCCATCTGATAATCATGAAAGATTGCGTCTGCACTCCAATGGTATGGACTATATCAGTAGGTAGCGTCCACTGGGCTGCTATCCTCGACAGCATCTCTGAACTAAATGAGACTTACGAGACCGAGCGGCATGCGGCGATGCTGGGCTCTATCAATGACGATTTAACCAGTCAGAATCCGACTCCTCGTCTTTTATACGAGCCCGTACATGCGACTAAAGGCGAGATTCTTTCCTCAGTTCCAAACAGAGCTGTGGTAGACCGTATGGTTGCGAGATACTTCAATATCCAAGGTGTTGCGCCAGGTACAGTACTGTTATCTTCAATGCGCAAGTCACTGCTGACTTTCAAATAGCCGTTCTTTCTAGTGTGCAGTTTCTGAAGGAATACGAAAAATTTTGGCAAAGTCCAAGTGCTGCATCGTTTGCGTGGATTGGTCTATTGTTTAGCATCATGTGTCTCTCGACACAGTACCAGAATCTGACGGGGGGAACGACGGATCCCGAATCTCTGATGCAAGTGCACATGTTTCGCGAAAGAACTGTCCATTGTCTTGTTCTTGGCCAATTCACCAAAGGTGGTCTACATGTCCTCGAGACAATGCTCATACATTGCACCAGCTAGGTCCTACTGTGCAAAGATGCCGAAATGGGCCTGTGGCTGCTACTGGGTATGATAGTCCAACTCGGCTTGAGTCTTGGTTATCATCGAAATCCTCGACACTTTCCTCATCTCTCGCCATTTGTCGGCGAGATGCGGCGTCGTATGTGGGCAGCCATGGTACAGATGGACCTACGTCTCTCGAGTCAGATGGGACTCCCACGCCTCCTGAAATCGCAACAGCGCGACACTGCCGAACCACGAAACCTTTTGGATTCGGATTTCGACAAAGAGACTCTGTAGCTTCCTGAATCCCGGCCCGAGGCAGAGGTGACACCCGTGCTCTACGGACTGACCAAGAGCCGCATCGACGCTATAAGCGTTCTCATCAGCAATCTCATCGCGGATATCCATGACCATACACTTACAGAGATCATGCACCTTGACGAAAGACTTCAAACTGCCGAAAACTCTCTACCCCCAATCTTTCAGTGGTAGCCCCTGAGTCAGTCACTCATGATCCCATCGCAGATCTTGCTCCATCGCGTAGCCCTACAACTTGCTGTCCAGAGACTTACAATTCAACTTCATCGGAGGTACCTCTCTGCTTTATATGCGGCAGATGAGCGCTACAAATATTCCGTAAGAGCCTGTATCGGAGCGGCGATCAAGATCCTCGAATTTCAGCACATTTTCAACGAAGAGACGCAACCGGATGGACTATTGTATTCCGTGCGCTGGATGCGGTCTTCTTTGCTACAGTCTGTTTTTCTACTGGGTTTGAGCGTCCTGTGTTATTATACGCAGCTTATCAAAGCTGTGGACGTTCCATCGTTGGATCGGGAGAGGGTTCTTCAAGTACTGCATAGAGTATATCCTATATGGTTGCAGTCGAGTACTATATCCCGAGATGCTCGCAAGGTTGTCAAACATTTGAATCTTGCGCTGGGGTATCCTCGTGAACAGCACCGCAACGAGTTAGGTGCTGCTTCCAACAACTCGCCTCTTGGCCAAGGCATCTGGGATGCCGGTCAAGATTTCGTGGATAATATTGCTGATATCTCTCAAGTACTGGATAAGGATCTTATGGGTTGGGATACAGGAACTTCTTCATCTTACAATATGTTTTTAGATGACTGGGCGCCAGAATCGAAGCCGGCGAAACCAACTCTATCTCGCCAGCCATTGCAGAGAGCAACGCAGAGAATCAAGTCATCGGCAAGAAGAAATACTGATCCAAAAGACTCTCCCAACGATGCTGCCGTTGATCCCAACACTGTGGACTGGGACTCCCAAACGACCCTGCGAATCCACGAAACTGGTCAAAGAGGCTTAAGATGCTGAATACTTCCTTGATCAGTCTTTCGGTATTATACTCGTATGTCTCCTATCATACCGTTTGCTCAAATACCTACCGCCCATCTACATCAGCAAGTGACATACTGACAGAGGTCCCAATGCAGGAATCTCGCAACAACCTTGAGAGCTTCCCAAATAAACTTGCCCATGTGTCATGTGACTACCAGTACCTAGTCGTTGCGCTAAACCTAATACAAATCGAGCCCCAACCTCCAGTTCGCGACTTTCCGCATGTATACTTGTTTAAAAGACAAACTCTTCCATTGATAGCATGGAAATGCAGGATTCGCCCGAGACAAGCTCCTGGCGACAGGAGTTTCTCAGTAAATTTACAGCAATACCAGCGTCGGAAACAACATTCTCATTATCAGAGCAAGGAGGCCTTGAATCATATCAGTACAATGCACTTGAATTCAAAGGAGGAATCAGGGTGAATAAAAAGCATCCAATTTCTGTCTGGCGAGCTACAGCAGATAACCGACTATTTGCGATTAAACAAGTGAGTATCGAAAAATAACGAACCACGACAAGAGTACTGAGAATATACTATCTTAGTTCCAGCCAGTCAGTGATCAGGAGGTCATGAGATTGATTAAAACTTATCGTGAAGCTTTCCCGGAGACTCTGAATGAATCTATTTTGGACCGAGTGAGGCAGGATTACGATCCATTCATCTTGGAAAAACGAGCTTATGAGAGAATATATCAAGCCGCAAAGGGCTCCAAAGCATACTTCCCTGAATGTTATGACTGCCCGGAGAAGAGAATTCTTGTTATTGAATACTTACGCCCGTCTCTCACGTCACGTTGCATTTGCTCCAATTCAATCCCTGCTTACTTTAGCAAGGATTTAGAACTTTTGCGAAAAGAGAACACACACAATAACCTTTCGACCTTGGAGAAGAGATGGTACGAATCCCTATTCATTGATCGTCTCAAGCGACTAACGGCACTACATTCGATCGGAATCACACACGGGGACATTAAAGAGGATCATTTCCGCCTACCAGGTGACTTTCATGACACCGTTCTCTTTGATTTTTCTCGTGCATATACGATTACATCAGAAAGGCCGTATCTGGTGCAGGGCTATGTGATTGATAGCAGATATGCATCGCGATGGGCAACATGGCGAAGTATGCAAAGACTCGTTGAGATGGAGAGAAGCTGGCTTCGAGCTCTGATAATTACACGGTAAATCTATCGTAACCTCTTTTCTTTCCCGGGTTAAAAGAGCATCTGAAATGCTGAATGTTGAGCGCCTTCTAGTATAAAAGAGAATGCTTTTAAGTCGAGATACGATCTCAATAACGAAGACAGTCTTGCAAAATCCTCATTTGCTGAAAGGGAACTGATCGCGATGAGAATATACCGAGTACCAGCAGGTTTAGTATTCTGAAATCAAAATATCTTGTATGTTACTGACGTCTCGCGTTCCAGAATTTGCTTTTCCATCGCTCGCCTCCATTCTCCCATTCTTGGAAGAAGCATCAACCGGCAAGCCGCAAACTTGGCTGATTTCCATGGCAGTTTCTCTTGAAGATTACGTCGCGCTTTGGATCAAGTCGCATGGCAGTGGTGGTGGTTCATATTTGATCGCCATGGCTTCCAATTCTGGAGAGAATATATCCTATTATCCGCCACAGGGTACTACTACTTTCAAGACCGAAAGCGAGAAATACTATTTGTTTCTTATTCCAAGAAGCTGGCTGGAGGTGTTGAAAGTTTCTCGAGAATTTGCAATGAGAATCTTAATGACGAGGTTTGGAAAGAGGGCATGGACTGTTGATCGAGAGACATCCTTTGGAGAGAGCATTAACTAAATCTGACTGACTTCAGCTCCGGATCGTAGAAGAAAAGTCCAATCTATCATGTCTTTATTCTAGAAATATCGACTATGCATACACTTCCTTTCCAAGCCCGAGCGTAGCGAGGGCCAGAAAGCTTGTATAGTCATAAAATTTTATAAGATTATAACGCAAAATAACATAATAGAATTGGCTACACAGAGAAGAAATATATTAAGTTATTCCTTCAAATTGACGGTATGGGCATGCTCGGAGTAACGGTGTGCAAGGGCAAGGGCAAGGGCTTTTACCGAACGAAGCTCGCCCTGACGATGCAACTGCTCGTCCTCCAAGGGCGCCAACTCGCAGGAACTCTTTAAGCATGCACAGTTTATAAGCAAGGATTTCAGAAGTAACAGCTCCTAAGGCGTCAACTGGCACTTTGCAGATCGATGATTAACATAACTCGAGTCTTGATTCATTCTATTAATTAACGGAGACCACCTAGAACGACATGAACGCACAAGCTTTTATCAAGGGTAGAAGAGATGGAACAAACTATGTACAGATGTTGAAAAGTTGAAATGACATTAAACTTGTAATAAGGTGGTAGAAAGGACATCAAATGATACAGCCTTGTGGCGAAAAGATCAAGCATCAGCCATCTTGACGTCCTCCTTGACAGTCGCAATCATACCGTACTGACCGCCAGCACCGGCCCAGACGAACTTCTTATCCTGCACGGCCTTTGAGTTGATCAAAGTAGCAACCTTGATGTCATCATCGCCGGGTTGGCCGGTCTGGTTGGAAGAGTTGAAGCCCCAGGAGTATGCTTTGCCGTCTGCGGTGACTGCGATGGCATGTTCGGTGCCGTAAGTGGCGTATGCGACCTCCAAGTTGGGGATGCGGGTTGCATTTTTCAAGATACGAGGGCGGTCGCGGTCGTCAAAGATCACGTCTTCTTTAGCCAAAGTGCTGGCGTCGATGCCGGTGGCGTGGTTGTCAATGCGGCCCCAGACGAGACATTCGTTCTTGTCGGTGATGGCGAGGGTGTTGAAGTTTCCAGCAGAAATCTGGGTGATCTTGTTCTGGCCCTTCAAGCTAGGGATGACGGTAGGCTTGAGGACACCGGCTTCACTCTCACCAGCCTTGCTGGCAATACCGGTCTGGCCGTAGTTGTTCAATCCCCAGCCATAGACGGATCCATCTTTGTGGACGGCAAAAGAGTGGTCCGCACCAGCAGCAATGTCAACGAATCCACGCTTCGAGCCAACCTTTTGAGGGACAAGGCCTTGTTCTTTGGCGCGGCGTTCGACGAGGCGACGAGCCAGTTGGTCTTGTTCACCGGATCCCCAGGAGTGAACGGTACCGTCAGTCAAGAGGGCGAGGACGTGGTTGCTGCCAGCAGCGATCTTGGTAACGTTCTTCAGACCGGGGATGAGGGTAGGAGTCTGCTGGACCTTGACCTCGGGCGAGAAGCCCCAGACACCGTTGCTGTTCTATACCATCGTTAGTAGACGAGATGAGAGTGTGGAACGAATAACATACGCGGAAAGTACCCCAGCCATAGACGAAGCCATCATCAGTAAGAGCAAAAGAAGCACTGTCAGCAGCGACAACCTGAGTGAAAACAGTTCCCTTCTCAACACCAGACAAATCAATCACCGAAGGGGTGGCTTCCTTAGGGTTGACTTCAATCTCCTCGTCGTCATCATCAGAGCCAGACTCCTCCGCCTTGTCCATGTCCACCAATCCACCTTCCCAGTTTGTGTCGCGACCCAAAGCGCCCTGATCATTCACACCCCAAGTCAGAACCTTGTTGTCATGGGTAAGCGCGATACCGTGCATTCCACCAGTGGAAATCTGCACAACGCCGGCATCAGAAAGGACGCTGTTGAACTTTGGTCGAGGACATTCAGCCTTCTTGAAGGTATCGCCCATTCCCAGTTCGGCATTGCTGTTCGACCCAAAAGCGAACACGTCGAGACGCGTAGTCGGCGCAGTGTTGATGACGACTTTCGCCTTGGGAGGTTTGGGTGCTGCTGCAGGCTTGGGGGTTTTGGCTCGAGGAGCAGTGGGCTTCTTGATGACGCGCTCCTTCTTGACAGCTTTGGTCTTGACAGCAGCTTTGGTCTCGACATGAGCCTTCTGGCGCTTGCCCTGTGGTTTTTCTTCGAGGTCGGCTTCGGCCTTGCGCTTTGCGCTTGTGTTGGCTTTTGCTTCTTGAAGGGGCTTCTTGGATTGAGTGGTTTTCTTGGTGGCTGCGACGCTTTTCTTGGTAGCTGCGACGCTCTTCTTGGTGGTGGTAGTTGTGGTCGTCTTTTTCTCAGCAGCTGCTGATCGTCCGCGAGTTCTGGTAGCTTTCGCGGTGGTGGCGGCCTTGGGCTCAGCCGATTTTGCTGTGCGTTTTGGAGGCATTGCCGTTGTGATGTGTCAGGATTGATGAAATTGATGAAATGAAGAGATAGATGTATGTATGATAAAAGATGAAGCTCAAGTAAAAATGAGAACAAGAGGCAATGGATGGGAGTATGAGGAGGAAAAAATAATTTCTGGTGGATGTGCCGGGAGGAAGTAAACAGAAAAGTGCGCGCGGTCAGCTAAGAAAAAGTAAGGCGGGATTTCTTAGTCGCCGCTGGCCTAACGTCACCTCACCACACAACAGACTCAATGGACTAACTATTGATGTTGATTGTCATATCCGAGACATTATTCTATGATTTATTAATTGAGAGGCTGGCATTTCGTTTGTCGAGTCGTTTGTCAAGATTCTCCTAACCAATCAAAAGAGTATACCGGTATACAATCAAATTTATACTTCGAGGAGATTACATATATTCACGGGCATATCTCGGGGTAGACTTAGGACAATACGACGAACAGAGCTATTAACGTCGATAGAGCCCGTCAAACAGTCAAAGAAGCTATCAATATCATAGGCTGATGGCAAGAATGTGTGATTGAAGGAATGCAGACAATTAGCTACGTTGGCAAGTACCTCGATCTCCACATTCTTGCTATTCATCGAATCCAAGTTATTGTTCTCACAGGATCATTGATGAATAACTACTTGAGAGCTTCTGAAGCTTGATACTACGTACTACGTAGTCATTATAGCTAACCCTAATAGCATGAGCCCTAACCCAACCCTGAAACTTACCCTAACCAACGTCGTCATACAACAGATAAGCACCAGCCCGATCATTTGTCCATCCCCAAATCGACCTTACAAATCAATCCAGTAATCTCTCCGAGTGACAGGGATAGATATACCGAACGGGGTTAGCGATGCTTCAAACGTGCAGGGACTTGTCTATCAGGACCTAGATAGGTGCTTATCAGGACGGTGTTGAACTGCGGGGTGATGATATATGGAGAACATGTGCCAGGATTTGTCGCTTCTTCTTCCTTCACTTTTTACAATTTGTATAAGCAAGACGACTTAGCACTAAGTTACTGAATTGATCAAACAAGATGCCTACAATTCGCACCGCGCTCAAGGTTGATGTAAACACTCCTGCTTCGAAGCAGCCATATCTACACGTAAGAACCTCCCATCTGTCTAACCCAAACACTTAAACTAATAGACATCAGAATCGCTGGCATCCCGATGGTACTCCCTCTTCTACTCATACAACATAAAACACACCCTACCCAACCAGTCTTGCTGATTGTATAGTCCCCTTCTGCGGCAAAATCCACAACAACGAAACCGTCAAAATCGAATGCCTGGACTGGACCGGCGGCCAAATCGGCAACAACGACTCAGCCGACGACGTGCTGAACGTCGATCTCACCAAAATCCATTATTTGTCGGGACCCTTTGAGATTGAAGGCGCCGAACCGGGCGATGTACTCTGCGTCGAGATACAGGATGTTCAACCCTTTGAAGATCAGCCGTGGGGGTTTTCGGGTGTTTTTCATAGAGAGAATGGCGGTGGGTTTTTGGATGAGATTTATCCTAATGCGTGCGTCCCCCCTTCCCGTCCCTCAAGGGATATATTGTATGTGGACTGATAGGAGAGGGACAGGGCAAAAGCGATATGGGACTTTGAAGGCATACACTGCACATCCCGCCACATCCCCGGCGTCAAATTCGCCGGTCTGATTCACCCCGGTATTTTGGGTTGTGCTCCCTCCGCCGAAATCCTCGCAGAATGGAATCGTCGTGAGGCCGAGTTGATTACCGAAAAGGCAGCTGACGGGAAAACGACACGAACAGTCGCGAACCCTCCGCTGACGACAAACACCCACGCTGGAGCAGCAGATGAAGCCACCGCAGCCAAAATAGCGGCTGAGGGTGCGCGCACTGTGCCCGGAAGGCCGGAACATGGCGGGAATTGCGATATAAAGAATTTATCGAGGGGGAGTAAAGTGTATTTACCGGTGCATGTTCCCGGTGCAAAGTTTAGTGTTGGTGATTTGCATTTTTCGCGTACGCCTCCCCCAGCCCGTGTCTTCCCCCTAAAAAAAAAGGAGATCGTTTGATGGCTAAAGACGAGAATAGAAGGAGACGGCGAAATCTCATTCTGCGGCGCAATCGAAATGGCCGGCGTAATCACGGTCAAATGCACCATCATGAAAGACGGACAGAAACAACTCGGTATGGTGAATGGGAAGTCTCCCATATTCATTCCTGGTCCTGTCCAGCCGCAATTCGGGCCTGGGCGGATGCTCTATTTCGAAGTTAGCCCTCCCCCTCGCCCCCCCTTTTCGTTCTTTCTTTCTGGTGAGAAAAAAGCGCTGATATTGTGGTAGGGCTTCTCCGTCGACGAAAACGGCAAACAGCACTTCCTCGACGCAACTGTCGCCTATCGCCAAAGCTGTCTTCGCATAATCGAGTATTTGAAGCGATACGGGTATGACGATTATCAGATTTATTTGTTGCTGAGTGCGGCGCCGGTGGAGGGGCATATTGCTGGTATTGTTGACGTAAGTTTCCTTTCCACTTTCCTCTCACCTCTCACATCACAAAAGGGGAGCCGGGGGAAGAGGTTGCTGATTGGGTTTGTTAGATTCCGAATGCTTGCACCACTATCGGACTGCCGATGGATATCTTTGAGATGGATATTAGGCCCGAGACGCCGGCTAAAAAGCTTGATATAGCGCGGGCTCCTGTGTCGACGAAGTGAGCAGCAAACACCTGTGAAACGAGAGTATGAGAAAGGACACCAGATTGTTATTAGTTTTTACATATCCAAATCGGGGCTAAATAGGGTACTATGTGACATATCAAGTATGAATCAGAGGGTATCAAAGGCATAATCGCAAGCCTGCATTTATTTGGGATTGTATTTATCTTTCCAGATCCTAGCCAACACGTTAGCCATATGTTCATATAAAGGGGAAGAAGGTGACATACCAAGAATTCCCCAGCGTCTTATTCCCATTCTGCTCAGCGAGACGATAATACTTCGCCGCCGTATACTACACCATCCCAAACGGTCAGCCCACCCATTTGCTCCGCAGGGAGATAACAGGAAATACCTTATCCTTCTTCCCCCCAAACCCCTCCAAATAACACCACGCACACTCATTCATAGCATCCGTATCCCCCAAATTAGCAGCAGTCTCATAATACAATCTCGCCGCAACGGGATCTTTTTCTATGCCCCACCCATTTCGGAAACAATTCGCAAGCTCGTAGATTGCGAGTACGAGTTCACCCTTTGCGGCGCCGCCTCGTTTCAGGCCGGCTTCAAGGGCTTGGGTTTCGATGGAGGCAGAGTTTGTGGCTGCGGCTGATAGATAGATTACGGCTTTGGGGAGGTCGGGGGTGCAGCCCCAGCCGTGACTGTATAAACTGTTAATATCGGGATAGATGTTATGGGTAGACTTAAGACTTACCGGAGTGCGAGGCCGTAGAGGACCTGGGCTATGGCGTTGTTGGAGCCGTTGGGGTCGGCGAGGATGCCAAATAACTGTGTTGACTTTTCGAGCTCTATAGACGCGTAAGTCAGAGAATTCATATATCTGTCATGACGGTGATTGATATGACATACCCCCATTCTCATGAAGCCGAATCGCTTCTTGTATATTAATCTATCACAATCAGCACCCTCATATCAATCTCCAGCACATATATGAAGAGAGACTCACATCAGCCTGCGGCTCCGAAACCCCCGAACTACTTCTACTCCTCGACCTCTGCTGCCCCTGATTAGGCTGCAAATACGAAAAATTAACCGCACCAGCACCAGCACCGCTACCAGTGCCTGCAGAACTCGCGCTTTGCGAAACTCGATCTGGCGACACACCACCACCACCACCGCCAATCCGCGGATTCCCCTGCACAAGCCTCGTAGCACGCTTCTCCCACTGCGCCTCCCGGTCTTGCTCGTCGATTACATTCTCAGCATCGATTTGCGGTAGATCAGCGGGTATGTTTACAGAGCTTGTACTTCCGCTGCGCGAGAGGGAGGTGCGGCTGTGATGATCCAGATGCAATAAATTAGAGATTCGTTTTTCGCCCTTTTCGGATCCTGAGCGGGGAGGGGATGATAAGTTGTTAGTGTTGTTGGAGGAGATGTGTGAGCGGCGCCGGAAGAATGATTTGCGGCGGGGGGTTGTGGGTGTTGTTGGGGAGTGGGATTCTTCTGGTCCTCCTGTTGTAGCGATGTTTGCGATGGAGGTGTTGATGGCAGCAGGGGTGATGATTTCTTGGGTGTGGGTGTCTGTTCGGATGAAGGTGAATTCTTGGGGATTGTTGTTGTTGTTGTTGTTGTTGTTGTTGTTGTCTTGACTCTGGTCTTTGCCGTGTCTGTGTAGGATGTCTTTGAGTGGCATGGCGGGGATCTACGTCGCGACTTATGTCCGATAATATGCAGCGTGTGATGTGGTATGTTCGAGGAATATGGAGATTCGAGACGGATTTGATCTTGAATAAATGATGAGTTACATCGAGTCCCTGAGTCAACTTCCAAGGTTGTCCTGGCCGCTTTGATTCGTGGGGCGCAGCGCCTTTAGAGTCTTGGACCTTTGAATCCATGGACCAATCGTTGTCTGAGCATGCATCGTATTCTTTGAATGTTTCAGCCGTTCAATATAATCTCAAAATAGAATATTCGCAGTCTGATAGATTACTGGCATTACTGTATTGGGTGCTAGCAGAAGCCAATACACGTGCATGAAGCGGAGTCGTTCCATGCATGTCTATATCAAATACAAGCCACGCCCCGGAATGTATGAAGTTTGAGCCTCATCGTCTCAACTTGTGTATAGTACTACGATTTGGCGGTTGGTAAGTTGAAGGTGACCAGTAAGATGAAATCGGTGCTGCAACGATGCGTGACTCGTCTCGTAAAGAGTCAGGTACAGGATAAAAGACCGGACCAAGCCCGAAGAAGTATTAAACACTGAATAGATCAACAATCATCTTCAATAGATATGCTACATAGGAAACAAAAGAAACAGAAGACTGTAATTGTGTGATTTTAAGTCTAGTGCATCATATAACACCGACGCTGATTTTGTACATGAAGGATCAACCGACAGCCATCCGTCTATTGACGTCGTCGTCTCGATGTTTATTTAGCAGCAACGATACCTATAAAAGTTAGCTCGTGCTTATTTTCTATACCAGGAGTTGAAGTCGTACGCTCAACATCAGCAATGCTCTGCTGGAGGATCTGCTGGAGAACCTTGGGGTTCTTGAGTTCCTCGTGGATCTTGCGGATGACGGATTCGGCTAGCTCGCGCTGTTCACGCTGCTTGACCTGACCCTCGTAGCGCACCCAGGAGTCGAGAACCTGCTTGGCCTCGGCGGCGAGGGCGGTGCGCTGCTCGAGCTCGTAAGCCTGAGCCTCAAGCTTGGCGGTTTCCTACGATTGTCAATACAATCCCTCAATTTTTGTCATGGTTGATAGTGGTCTACCTTGGAAACTTCAAAAAGCTGCTTGGTAACCTCAACGACACCACCGAGCTGCTGCACATTCTCAATGCGGGCCTTGACGGCATTGGTGTGGTCGGCACGAGCAGAGTTCAAAATATCCTTGTACTTCTGCGACTGACCATCAGCCCACTCTCTGTACATGGGACCACCGTATTTGCCGAGAGCAGTGAAGACGCTGAGCAAACAGAATGCGATGACGGTTTCCTCATTCAGGACGTAAAGCTCGTTGCTGATGGCGGCAATGGAGAGACCGGCTCCGGCAGACAGGATGGCGGTCTTGGAGACGAGCGAGCTGCCGGGCAGAGAGTCAATGATCGACTGGGCCTTCTTCTGGGGCTCCTCGGCCGGGACGTTCGAGGCGAATCGAGGTGCCGTGAGGTTGGCTGTGATGGAAGGGAGGTTGCGGGTGACGAGAGCCGGCCGGACGCGGGTGGCGCCTGATCATGAGAAGTCAGTATGCCATCTATGCCATCAATTGAGGAGAACTGTGTCGGATTGGACATACCGATGGCGCTCTTTGCCAAACGCGAAGCCATTGTTGTCAGTGTAGTCTGGATTTGCAGTGTTAGGGAAACCGGAAGTGACGAGAAGTTGTCGGGAAGAGGAGTTTGGCAGTAGGAAGACGCTAGCCGGGTTGGGAATGGCGGTTATCTCGGAAAAACATCGTCCGAAAATAATTTTGACAATGGTCGCTGCACATTGTTTTCTGCATTTTATAGAACTCAACAATCACATCATGGCGAACGAAATTACTAAAAAACGAAAGATCCCCAAGGATTCCGGCAATCAATCCACCAAACGTCGCGCCGTCGCAAGCGACCAGTCGAAAAATGAACAGGCCAAGATCGAAGAGCTAGAAGCTCAAATCTCCGAGTCGAGAAAATACTACAACAACATTGCGACCTTGATTTCGATGCTCAATGTCGACAACTTAACCAAAGATTCTGAAGAATTGCCAAATCTTGCAGTGGCCGTTGCGCTCTGTCGAGTTTTCTGTCGGCTCATCGCCGGCGGAAATTTACAATTACCTTCCAAGGCTAGCGAGCAGGAACAGATTGTGGTGGGGTGGTTGAAGGAGAGACTGCAGGAATATCAGAATGCGTTGTTGGATATTATTCGATATGCAAATTCGTCGTCTCAGGTTTGTCTATTTCAGCCTGTGCTAAATGAACTCGTCTAACGTTTTGTAGATCACCGCCTTGACTTTGTCGATGCGACTTGTGAACGTGCGCGCAACGCATATTCCCGAAGCAGAAGTTCAAGTATGGACTACAGGGCTGTTCCAGTCTATATTCGAAGCGTTAGTCGAGGCAGATAATGGCGACTTGGTACGCACGGAATTCGTCGAAAAATTCGTCAAGGAATTCGACGACGTGAGGTTCTACACTTTCCAGAAAATATCGTACGTCCTTCCCATTTCAGTCAAGAAGAAAGGTCATCGCTAACAACTAGTAGATCATACGCCACCGAACGATCTTCCGAAATCCTCGAACGATTGATCTGGATCCTATCGCAATGCGACTCCGCCATTCCTCAAGACTACAAATTCGCAAACTTTCACGGACAACAACCATCCAAGAAAGAAAAATCCAAAAACCCATTACTGTCCGTCAACTCGCACCGAAGATGGGCACAAGACGCCTGGCTCGCAATCCTCCGAAGCAACAATCTATCCGAATCGCAACGAAAATCCCTCCTAAAGAAAATGGCACACACAATCGCACCCTGGTTCCTCCGCCCTGAGCTGCTTATGGATTTCCTGACAGACAGCTACAACACCGGCGGCTCAACAGCCCTTTTAGCGCTCTCCGGTCTATTTTATCTGATCCAAGAACGAAACCTCGACTACCCACACTTCTACACAAAACTTTATTCCTTGCTAGACTCTGAGCTGCTACATTCCAAACATCGATCACGCTTCTTCCGGCTGCTAGATACATTCCTGGCCTCGACTCATTTACCAGCTACCCTCGTAGCGAGCTTCATCAAGCGACTGGCGCGTTTAGCTCTCAACGCGCCCCCCAGTGCGATCGTGGCTATCGTCCCGTTTACATATAATCTGCTCAAGAGTCATCCAACATGCACATTCATGATCCATCGAGATATCAGCAACAACAACGACCCCAAGACAAAGAGCATGATAGAAAAGCAGGGCATGACCGACCCCTTTCTCGCAAACGAGTCCGATCCAACCCTCACCAACGCCATTGACAGCAGTTTATGGGAAATCGAATCCCTACAATCTCACTACCACCCCAATGTCGCCGCCATCGCACGAATAATATCGGAGCAGTTCACAAAACAGTCGTATAATATGGAGGATTTTTTGGATTATAGTTATCAGGGTATGTTGATGGCGGAGTTGGGTGTGGAAGAGAAGCCCTTTAGAAAGCAGCCGGTTGTGGAGTTTGCGATTCCGAAGAGGATTTTTACGGATAGGTTGTTGGTGGAGGAGGATGGGGGGGAGGATAAGGGGGTGGGGAGGTTGTTGAGGGGGTTGTGGAGTTTCCTGTTGCTTAAATACACCGAGGTAGTGAGGTGGTGAGGTGGTTTATAGATTGTATATACGTACTAGTCAGTGTCTGGGAAATGGCAAGCTTCTGGGATGTGATTATGACGACGATGACAAGCTTTTTGGAAGTTCTCTTTGGTCCTCGTAGTTGGTAGGATGTTTGGCCAAGTGAAGAATGCTATCATGCCCCAATTCCTGCCCAGGTGGTTGGTCGCCAGGGGCAAGCCATAGGAATGCAGTCCATCTTGGTTCACCACCCATGTTATGGCGTCCCAACCCTGGATCATTTGATCTCCTTTCCTCTTCTGAGTCTTCTCCAGAAGAATGCACGTTTTCTTTGGGCAGAGAATATGGAGTATGTGGAGCTACATCGTTCAATTGACTTGACGATACGCAGAAAAGGGTGAGCGGGCTCATTCTTGCATCTGGGTTGACATTCTTCAAAGTCATGTTTCCAGGGATGAGGATGTTGTTGACAGAATTCTCGTGTCTTAAAGATACTGGTTGGCGCACTTCGCCATATTTCCTGTTCTTCTTTTACACCTACTTTCCTCCCTGCCGTCGAGTATCAGACACTACAGATTTATCATCACTCAAAATGGCACCGGTCAAGTACCTCCTCGTCAGCGCAGGGCTGTTGGCCTCCGTCATGGCCGACTACGTCGCCTTCTCAGAGTGGCCTGCAAGTCTGGTTGCCGGTCAACCCGTGACACTGAAATGGGTCGGAGGCAGCGACGCCGTAAGTCTCCCTTCCATCCTACACATTTCCTGCAGACAACACAGACCTAATACTAAGGACAGCCCGCAACAATCACCCTCCGCAAAGGCGCCTCTACAGACCTGCAAGACGTGCAAGTCCTCAGCAGTTCCGCCACAAACGGCGAATTCAACTGGACTCCTCCAGCCGATCTGCAGAATGCCGACGACTACGCTTTTCAGATTTCGCAGGGCGATGAGATCAATTACACGGGTCTGTTGCCGCTGTCTGGTGGGTCGGATGCGCCGAATGCGAATGCGCTAGACAAAACGCAGAGTGGTGTGGAGAGTATGAGTAATTCTGCTTCTTCTGCGACGGAGAGTGCTGCGTCTGTGACGGGGGGGACTGATTTGGCGGCGACGGCGGCAGTGACAGGGACGACAGGTACGGGAACCATCACCAGCACAGGATCACCGTCGTCAGGGACGAGTGCAGAATCTGCTGCTGTGGCAGTCACTGACACCGCTGCGTCAACAGGGTCGGCCGCATCGGATGCTACTGCCACAGCTGGAACTACGGCCAGTGAAGGATCGAGCGCGACAACGTCAGGACCAGTATCAACCGAAACCGCCAAAGCATCGAAAATGAATACTCCGTTCGTGGGATCGCACATGGCTACTCCCACTGCGACTTCGTCGTCGAGTGTGCAGACTGGTTCGGCGGGGAGGGTTGGGATTCCCCTTGCGTTCGTTGCGGCTGCTGGTTTTCTTCTCCTGTTTGTGTAGTATATGAGCATGCGACGGGTCTGAATCTTATTTTCTTTCCTTTCTTTGTTGTAATGGTTAGCAAATTTGTCCCGGCTGTCCCTGTACCATGGCGCCTTCTGTTGATCCGGGGTCCATCAACCATCAACCATCAACCTCCACATCATCATCATGTCATGTCGCCGCGATGATACCCCCAGTACATATTCCCGAGTCGAGTCCTGGCTGGATTCGCAATTAGGTAGTTGGAATGGAAATCAAAGTGAAATCACCTCTCTTCTGCTGTACAACATGTCAGAGCTGGGTGTGGTGGATGGTTGTTGATTTGTTGCAGACCAAAGGATCGATCGGAAGTCGTGGGAGCTGCGACTAGTGCCCGCGACTAACGATTGATAGTCTGTATGTCAGCCAATCAGCGTCCATAGCCCCTGATTATATCTCATCTGATTGGTCTAAATTGACAAGTGGATCTGACTAGGCGCTCTGATTTGTCGGCAGCTGACATCATGCCTTCCTCTCCTTGTCTACTTTTTTTGAGATCACGCTGTCCATACACACAATCCACGCCGGACTCAAAGACCGCTTGCTTTATCTGCTCGGTCTATATATGCAATTTGTTTCAGTCTGTCAGGGCATGTCTGTGGATGTTGTACACACTATTTGTGTCTGATTTCACTGATTGTGACTGATTCCGGAGGCCATTTGTTCTCCGGAGCTTCCTCACCAACGTCACCTGTCACCCGGTCCAGCAATTAAGCACAGAGTACAGAATACTGAGCCGGATTCATGAAGAGAAATACATTAAGGAAGAAATCTCCTGCAGATGCTCTTGGCATTCGACCTTGGGCTTTGGACAGTGGTAAGCTTTTCCCAATCAGCACTGAACATATAGTTAGCCGCCATAGTACCTCTCACAGTCCCCTGCATGTTGCGTGAAGGTGAAGGCAAAGGCCCGCTTAACCATGGTTGAGCTCACACTCCAAGCTTTCACGCTCTCTTTTCCTTTCTTTCCTTTCCTTTCTTTTTGTCTCTTCCACAAACCAAGCACAATGCCTCCCCAGACTTCCCACCCTTTATGTCCACCTGTTTCACCACACATACATGGATACAACAGCACCACGCTTGAGTCCCCTCAAGCGAATGAAAAAAGCCTTGACAATCAAACAACGAAAAGAGCCCACTTCGACTGACGATGATTCTTCTTCTACCAATACAGATGCGCCGCAGTTGAATTTACCGCGTGTCGAGACGAGGTTGGAAATGCATCAGACGGGGGGATTGTTTGACTCGTTGACGACTGATCGGAGGGTTGTTTCGAATCCGAGTCCACCTGAAGGTAGCTTATATCCAGGTGAATACAGAAGAAAGGAGGTTCAGGCTGACGATGTAGATGGTGTCAACGGCGCCAACGGAGCGAACGGAATTTCGTCGAAAAGTTCAAATAATGATCTCTCCTCGGAATGGACGTCGGCAGTTGGTCATGCGAGTACCGGAAAATCAGGCAGGGTGATTCACAATTTGCAAGAAGAGATTGCTCGTTTGACGAGAGAGCTGAGTCTCTACCGATCGCGGGCAGAAGAGGCACAACACATCAACGAAACACTAAAAGAGCAAATCATCAACATCAGCGAACGGTTACGAAATTCAGAACAATCAAACGAAACAAACCTTGCCTCTATTGCACGAAAAGATCGAAAGATTGAAGACTTGAAAGCAGAAGTCCAAAACGAAAAAGCGAGAAGGCTCAGAGCAGAGGCAGAGACGGCCAAGGTCAATCAACTCATGTCTGAAGAACAAGACGAGTTTCATCGGAAATTTGCTGAGCTGCAAGAGACGTCGAATTATAGCACATCTCAATACGATGCATTATCCAAGGCGTCGCTGAGGGAAAAGTCGGATATGCAGAGGAAATTCAAAGGAATTAAAGACGAGCTTGCGTCGCTTCGAGATCAGGCAGAGCTCAAGGACAGGGAACAAGAACGACTGGACGCGTTGATCGATCGACAGAACCAGGAACTAGAGACGGAGAGACGTCGGATACAGGAGATTTTCACTGCGTACGACACTTATAAGACTGCGCGGGATCGCGAGTTTGAGGATTTGGTGACCAAGGGCCGCCAAAACCAGGCCAATGTCGACGCGGCTGTTGCGTCGCTCAAGGAGACTGAGGATAAAATGAAGTGGGTGATGCACGTCAAGAAGGATATCGAATGGGCTGAATAGCTTGTCTCTATTCGACTCACATTCTCACTATCCGTCAGTCGACTACATTCTCTCGTCACTCAGCGCTCAACTACAAACACAATCATACTCACTAATACATATTCACTCGATACCCTTGTCATATTCATGGTCACGGCGTTTGGTGTCATTTACATTGCATGTCTGGGCCTCGACCTGGGCTGCCTTTATCATATTCCCGGGGGCTCTGGAAATGCTTATTACATATCATGACTTGCACTGTATGATTTTATTACTCAATATAATAGAGATGTTTCAAGATACATCATCTCACATCTGCACCATGGCTCTTATGCTTTTATGTGTTTGTTCCTCATATCAGACATACAAACACTCCATGCACGTCATACTGGGCGGTCATACTGCGCCCAGCTCGCCCAGCTCAAACACTTTCAGTACGCCCCGTGCACTAACTTATTGTTCATCTCATACTACACCCACCAAAAAACCTCAAAGAAATGGAAGGCAATTCCCGGCCACTCTTTATTGGTTGTTTCAGAGCTCAGTTTCGATTCTTTTAATGTCTCATTAAAGGAATTGATAGGGTTATGGAACCATGTGATCATTGACTTCGTTCCTGCCCCGGGAGCTCCCCTTCTATCTTTTTCTTCGCTCCTTCCTTCTTCTCTTCTCTTCTTTCTTTCTTTCACCTCATCTATTTCTCATCTCTCTTCCTTCCTACATCTTTCTCAACCTCTTCAGATTCCTGTCATACTCGTCTCATTTTCCTGATAATCTACTCTCACCACCTCTTGTTTTCACCTCAAGTCCAGTCATCATTCTCGATCCGGCCATGGACTTGCTACAGGATGACCTGCCCAGCAGCGAACATCCAGCACCTCCAGCCACTGGCTCATGGGAATGCCCTCCCACCTATGAGCCAGATCGCTATGCGCCGTTTCTCAAGCACATAGCGGACCTGACAGGGACCAGTGTCACATACGATGAACTCGGCAACAAGGTTGATGTCTTGGGCGACGCTGCTGTTGTCGAGCAGACGATCGATCGACTTGTCCACCTGGACGCAGCACTGGTATGTTTAGTAACTTTACTTTCATTCTGCAGCAACTGGTCAATCTAACTAGATTAGTCCCTCCTCACCCCGGTCCCAGCCAGTCATCAGCATCACATGTTTCTCCCCTCGACCGGCTATGAGAAGCTCCAGATTACACCGTTTCGGCACCATTCGGCAGCGGCTACGGTGAAGACTCTTGCAACCCCCGATGAATGGAGCTCGTTGACTATGATGGGTGTCTTGGTGCCGTTCAGACAAGGAGTCCGGTTGAAAGATATGAAAGTCTCCACTGCCACACCTCGTCCTCCGGTTCCATCGCGCTTTTTGTCGAGTCAGTCTTTCCAGATGTTTGGAAATTATGACATGTACAATAGCGAGCAGCCCGTACCAAATGAAGGCTCGAGTGCTTCGCCTGCTGCTGCCGCTGTGGTGCCGACCCCTGAACCAGCTGAACCTGCTCTAACCTTGCGACCAAAAGAGTACTACAACATTTTAGCCTCGGAGAATGCTGACCGGGTAACAAATTGGGTAAGCAAGGCAACCGACACGCCTGTCGACCCTGAGCAATCCGTCCCCCTTGAAGAATATCCTCCAGAGCAAAAGCCTGTGAAGGGAGTGTTGAAGCGTCGGGTTAGGCAGACGTCCAAGTCGAATCCTGTGAAGAGCCAAACCGAAGTTGAAGAAGACAAACCCTCGGATGAGTCTAAGCCTGCACCTCTCATCCCATTCAAACCCAAACCCACGCCAACCGTGCACCGTACAATGGCTCAAAAGACGTCACCTGGTAGCAAGACCCCTCTCAAACAAGCCACGCTGGAAAAGTTCTGGTCAAAGCCTTTGGCTTCCAAAAAGGAAAAGTCAAACATCAGCAAACCCGAATCGCGAGAGTCTTCTCCGAGCGCTTCACGTCCTACCACAAATGATGAGCAGAAGAAGCCTGACGCTAGTGCCGAGCCGTCCGTCCAGAACGATGTCAAGGAAATCCAGAAGCCTATACCGAAACCAGTCCTGCGTGCAGACTCTCGTGACGTTCTCGAGATCTTCAATGCATTGCAACCAACGTTGGAAGCAGCCAGGTCATTCCCGGGAGCTTTGGAATTGGAAGCCCGCATCGAACTCATCACCATCGCCGCATCAACCCCTGGTTCAGGGTTTGATGAAACTGTCGTGACAATTGATGGATGGAAGAAGATGTTTCAGTGCAAGCAAGGCAATCCTCTGGCTCCGTACTGGTCATGGAACAAGGTCACCGGTTCAGGGACAGACGTTGACGCAATGATCGATATGATCTGGAGCAAAAAGAGTCCACGGCGGATATTCCACGAGACACCCGCGAATCAAGATGTTGTGTTTGAATACCATTGTCGATTGAAAGACGATTCTTCGACTTTTATCATCTCTCTGGATACAGCCGGTCATCCAAGCTTTCACCAAACGCCATATGTTCTCGGATGCTCCACGATTCACTTTCCTCACCGTATGTGGGATATGAACATTACTTTGAAGGGCGAGATGACTTTCTACGGTCACAAAGATCCAGCATTGAAAAAGGCAATTGACGAGTTCATCGAGACCATCTGGTTCCAGCCGGACGACGATCTTACCATCTTCTGCAGCGAGCCCAAGAGCAAGATCTTTTCGGTCGATAGGATCCTAATGAAGAGTACTGTCAAACACAAACATCAACCCGTGAATCCAGAGATGTCATCGGAGCTGATGCTGAAGACTGTGGAGGTCCGCCAATTCCGAATCGCCCGCAAACCCGGCCATCCCCAGTTGATTCGTGGCCGTATGCCTGCCAACCGTAAAGAGTCTATTGCACACAGGATTCTGTGGTTCGAAGTGTCAATTGTGAGTGGCGCCATCCAGAAACTTTTGACCGCCAACCGGGAATTGGAACTTGGTCAGCAGACGCAGAAGTGGACTGCGGTGGATTTACTTGGTGACGAAATTGAAGTGAAGGATGTGCCGTATGATTCGAATAAAGTTGCGCAGTCTATTGGTGATGCGGGATTGGGCAGTATGTATCGACTGGCAAAGGTGATTTTGGACCGTATGCGAATTGGTGATGTGGTAGTTTGATCTGGATATGATTACCTTGACGGGAACCGAGAATTTTGCAAGGAGATATGTTATGGAGGATGAAACTGGGTATTATGGTATTATGAGTTGTTGAGACATGCTTACTTGTCCCATCAGTCTATTTCGATAGTGTTGATCACATTGTATTAACCCCAACTCTAGATTAAACCATGAACAATGACAAAACTCCATCTTAACAAACATGAACTAACTCATCTTATGCATCTATCTCTCCTCCCATTCCCCATGCTATACTATAATCTAAACTTTTCTCCCCCTCTAACACACTCTCTTTCTAATACTCCCGCGGTCTATGATACTAAGATCTACTCATCATCCTCCTTCTGGTCCTCAACACCCCTCAACCACGCCGCCCGCGCATCAACAGCTGCTTTGCGTACATCGCGCTTCGGATCATCCAATATACTCAATAATTCCCTCAACACCATGCTCTTAACCGGCAATAAGGGCGAAACCCCTGCTGCAGCTACCTTTGAGCCTGTGGGGCGGTTGAGAGCTGCTGCCAGGGCGGAATCTACATCCTCCCCGCCAGCCCCAACCCCAGCGCCTGCAGATGGAGAGATGGCAAGGAGATACAAACATCTCAACGCCATCTCCCTCACTTTCGGCTCCGTCGGCACCCCTTCTCGTCTCGCAGTCTCCAAGCTCGCAGTACGCAAAAGTCGTCTAACGAGTTCAGAAACATGGCCCGTCGCATCTATAACGGCTGCGCCACCATTATCGCGAATCAAGACGCTAAAGGTGTGCAGGGTTGCGCGTTTCACTGGCAATGAAGTCGATGCGTCTGTGGACAAATCGAGGGATTGGAGCAAAAGGGGTAATAAGGAGGGGAGTTCGGGTAACACGAGAGAAGGGGGGATGGAGGTTAAGATTCCGGAGAGGGCTGTTAAATATGCTGGTTTTATGTGCGAAGCATTACCCTCTCCGGTGGTGGTGGTGGTGGTTGAGGTTGGGGTGGAAGATGGGAGAGAGCGAAAAGTGGAGCTGATCAGAGGAACAACGATGCTGAAAACGCGCTGTTTTGATAATAAACGAATATTTGCGCCGTTTGCGGTCGATAGGACGTCGTCAGCGCCTAAGATCAGGGAGAAGCCGCGGGCGGCTGTTTCGCTGGTTTGGGCGTTGGTGGAGGAGAGTAGGGATAAAAGTTGAGAGAGGATTGTTGATGTGGATGGTGCGAGGCGGAGGATGAGGGCTTTTGCGAGCCAGAATAAGGTTTTTATACGGTTGGGGGATACACCTTTGTCGATGTTTGAGGGAGAAGGAGGGAAGTTTGTGGTGAAGAATTGGGTGGCGTGAGGGAGGAGGGAGGTGGGGAGGAATTTGTTGATGAGGAGGGCGATGTGGCGGTGGATGGAGAGTTGGATGGCTGCTTCATCGGCCTGTCCATCGCTTGAAGTGGTGGTTTCGGCGAGTTGGACCAAATCGTTGAGTAAGGAGATTATCTCATCCGGGTTGGTGGTTGAGTAAGGTAGTTTGGTGGTGTCTTTTGGTAGACCGGCGAGTAAATGTGTGGACAGGATCATGGTACGTTTTTGGTTTTGGTCGCGAGTTTGTGAGAATGGGACGGGTTTGAAGGCGTCTGTCTCGGTAGTGAAAAGGGTGTAAACGTTTTCTGCAACTTGATCTTGCTTCTCGCGTGAGATGGATCGTACGATGAGTGTGCAGAGTCGACCTAATGTATCCAAGACAGAGACATCGCGCAGTATTTTCGAAGAGTCATCCGTCGAAGCCAATGCAGCCCTTTTTGACAGTCCGACAACGATTCGGTCGTAATAGCTGTCAAGACTGACGTTTCGCGCGTCGTCTGGTTTCTTCTCCATGGCATGGATGATTGTCAACAGGATAATCCTGGCATATCGGGGATGAGAGCTATCCCCTTGCAACAACAGATCCAATTTATTCAACAACCGTCTAACCAACGTCTCGAAGATGTTTCGTTGCGCGCTTATTTGAGCCAATGTGTCCAACGTGGTTATATATTTCAGGTCTGTGCCATCATCTTGATCAGGGAGAGTGGCCATAAAAGCCGGCAATGTAATTTCCATAATGATATTCGATTTGTACCGCGAGAGTTCAGCAAGTGCGGACACTGCATCCTTTTTCAGCGCCCCAGAGCCGACAACTTCCTCTTTGAGCAGGATTTCATCCAAATATTGCACGAACAACCCAATTTCGTTGTCCTGGAAGAAATTACGTAGGGTCGACAGGCGTAAAAGACCTTGCAATGCAGTCTGGCGGAAAGAAATCTCTTCGTTGGCAGCGCCCATCAATGCCTGGCTGAACACCTCGGTGAATTGGTCTTGGAACGCTGTCAATGGGTTCTCGAATTGTTGTGTGAAGCCCTTGTCTGCCCATGTTCCGTACAGATCAATGGCAGAATCCAGCAAGGCGACATATGTCTCTAGAAAAGCTCTTTGCTTGGCAATGGAGTCTGCTTCTTGGTATATTGTGAACAGAGGCGCGACAACGGATTGTATGACGAGAATAAATGATGGAATAGACGCAGAAGATACATGTCGAATAATTTCTCTCGCAGGTTTGGCTTGTTTGGCTTGAGGTTCGCGAAGTTGGTCGTTGCATTCTTGGATAATGGGTTTGAGGAAATGGGCAAGCGGCATCTCTTGCGACACCTGTGTTGTGTGTTCTGATAGCCGTTTGACAATCACTTTCAACACTTTCAACGACATCTCAGACAGAAAGTCCTCTTGAACATTTAGAATCTCGAATTTGACGGCGTCCCAGACTTGGATGGAGTATCGCGACACTGTGTTGGGGTCGTAGGACTCTATACATGCAACCAATGCATTCAACGAGTCTCGCTAGAGAAAATAAGTATCGTGCCGTTCGATCGAAAGTTGGGCTGCTTACCTTGACATTATTCGACGTCGAATCAAGCTTATCAATCAACGAAGGAAAAGCATGAGGCGCAAAAAGCGAGTTCGAAGATATACAAGCTTGCAGCCGATCCTTCAAATCTTGAGCCGTGATTCCATATGGATCGTTCGGGGGAGGTTTGAACGTAATCGGAAAGTAATTATACACGGAGTCGAAAAGCGTCTGCGAATATTAGCTTAACTCAGTCTGTTCGGGGGCCTACGGCTCACTTCGACATGATGGGTTATGTCCCATTCAACCATCAACACTTTGAGGATAGAAAAGACAAGCATAAGATTGCGCGGATCTTTCTCGCCGGTCATCAAATCCACAATGCCGACGAGGGATTCGTCGCCGAGTTCGTGGAGAGCTATTCTGTCAGACATATATCCAAAGTGTCGTTCGAGGGCAACAAACCTGTTCTGTGGTTCTCCATCAATCCATTGACCAGCTGATATATCTGATATCTCTGCGATTGCGCTCGGGCTTGCAACTCCTTGTAATGCTCGAATATCCTAACCACGTCAGAGAGCCCGTCTTCCTTATGTCCCATTCAAGGTGGATAGATGACTCACGCCCTCGCAACCTCCTGCGCAAAATCCCTCGTAAACCTGTCCAACCTCTGCAACGTATCCAACCCCGTAACAGCCCCGCCATCCTCAATCCGATCACAAAAGAACGTCGTCAGCACCTGAATCTGCTGCCTCGTCAAAAATTTGGGCGAAAAAGCCTTGACAACAGCCGCCAAATACGAAACGGCTTTTCCGCGAATGATGGCGTCGTCGTAGTTTATGTATTCGCCGAGGGATTGGACGACGTCGATTAGAGTGGTTTGCTTGTTCTCGACATCTTTTTTGTTAGCCTCTTTCATCTAGCTTGGTTGTTAGGCAATTTACCCTGGGCGGTTTGTTCGGCAATTGCGATGGCAGCTTGCTTGTCGCGGTCCACTGTCAGCATGAATGTCTGCAAGGCCGACATCTTGCTGGTATTTATCGATTAATCGTTTAATGTTGAAGTTGGAGATGTCCCTCTTTTTCTGTGGCCGATATCCGGTGCCGCATTCGTTATCGATAAGGTCACGTGGGTCTACTTCACATTCATCACATTATTTATTAGATTATCATCCATAAATAACTTATTTCCGAATGAGCAGACTGAATTATACATCAGAATATGCTATCTAGTACGAGAGGGGTGATATCACGTGATACTCCAGACGCGACAAAGTGATTTGCGTCATACCATACCAGCCAACCCCATCGAAACCGGCTTTCCAATCGCCTCGTCGTCCAAGTCGAAGTCGACAACTCGACACAATGAAGAATTACGTCCAGAACGTCCAACTGGCTATATACGCTACGATACTGAGCCTGACACTCGTCTGGCTCGTTTTTGCTGTTGCCGACACTGCTGCATTGGCGTTGCGAGAGTGGGAGTTTTTGCCTTGCGTTACTACTGCCAGGCATCATCACAAGCATCAACAGCCGCCGTTTAAGATTGAGTATCTCGACTATATAGACGACAAAGAAGAAGAGGGTGATTCTTCAGCGCAAAACGTAATCATGCCTCCAGTCACCGGCGGCGACGCCTCGAACCTAATCGTCTCCGACCTCCTCGTCAAAACACCCAAAATCAACGTCTTTGCCTCCCTAACGCGTGACTTCCATCCCACCGCAAGCCGATTGAATGACAAATCCCAAAACACGACTGTTCTTGCACCCCTAAACTCAGCCATAAACGCTTTACCTCGAAAGCCATGGGAAGATCCCGAAGACTACGAACACTTCGGCGAAGCAGAAGCGTATAAAGGCGATGAAGGCAAGGATAGAGCGCAGAGGAATTTGCAGAGGTTTGTGGAGGCGCATTTGGTGCCTGTTAGTCCGTGGAGGGAAGGGGAGGAGGTTGAGACTGTTGGTGGCGGGAAGGTGAAGTGGGTTAAGGAGGGGGATACTGTTTTTGTAAGTCTTTCTTCTTTTTCTTTTTGAGGTCAATATTGTTGTGTTGGGTGGATTGGTTGCTAACGTGATATGTGATAGATCGAGCCTGGGCATATTGAGGTTGATAGCACTGCTGCGGAGGTGTCGAATGGGAATGTCTGGGTTCTCAAAGGGGTTATTAATTATCGATGAATGATCTGGTTTTGCTTATATTTTTTTTTTATGAATATGCTACGATGTTTGGGATTCTTGGTATTTGGCTTCTGCGGCATCCGATGGACTTGGTTTGGAATTTCTTACGGATACCTATGGATGGATGGGGCGAGTTTTATGCCTTCAAGCTGGTCTTGACATTTATTGTACATACATGGCTCTTTTTTAATACTCTTGAACGCGAGAACGGCTTTTCTGCCTACAATTGATGCGTTGCTACCCTATTTGGGGTAATTAAGGGCATACCTAGGTACATATATGAACAATATTTTCCCTGTCCTCGAGACTTACATAGTCTAACTACGCAGAGCTACGTTTAACTACTAGTTCTCCGAGCCCTTAGCATAGAACGGAAAGCGGCCTTTGATAAAGCTGCTGGGGAAATAGTCTCATCTTTGAGTCTGGTATGGAATTTCTATTCCAACTCAGCACAACAACACCGACACTGACCAAAACTAATATCAGGTAGAGATGAACCATGTAAAAGAGGGGAATAAGAATATCACTACAAAAATAAGCTATTATTACTTGTCTAAGATAGAAGATGCGTAGCTGATCTCCAGCAGTCATCCAGCTTGTATGTTCTGCTATCACCTAACACTTGGCCTCTACTGAAAACTGCTAGGGTGTTATTCCTATCAAAGATGTTGACACCGCCAACATACACGGTCATATTTTTAAGCTGTCTACGAACGGCAAACTGGTTGCTTATGAGTATCGGGAAGGTCCAGTGTCCGCCTATCAATGTTAGCCAAATTGATCCATGGATCCGTCTTTCCTTAATCCTGTAGGCGATGTAAAAATGCGTCCAAATATCTAATCGACGAATCTCGCTCAGTCACAGGCCTTTCAAATGCCCCCTCTTCCCAAGTGAAACCATAACGAAGAACCAAATCAACCCGTTCCGCAATTTTCATAACACGTTTGTCGCAATGGGATACCGTCCCGACATTTGCATGGAATATATCCCAAAAAAGACCTTCTAACCTTGAAGAATTCTCATGGTAATGCCAACCCATTGGGTTCATGACCTCGGGACACCGAGCATGCTCTGGAACCCCCATAGAGACATTCTAAATGGCAGAATTTTTGTCTCTATCTAATTAACGACTCTAGTTATACCACCTCTTATAGGATTCACCATAATATTCATCTCACACAGGTCACTGTGATTCAGAACTAACGGATAAGTGGGTGCAAAAAGTATTAGGAGTTCTTCGTATAGCTTAGAAACAACGCCAGTAAAACATGCAGGAAGCTGCTGTACAAATATACCAAGTCTGTCTTGAAAATCTGCTAAAGAATAATTAGAGTGATGAGACTCGCCAAGTCAGTTTATCTATGAATTAATAAAAAAAACTAGATAATATTTAATTCGTAGAAAGACCTATAGCATAATTGATATGACATTGAATAGTAAGTACGTACGTATCTTGCAAAATCTAATACTGTTTGTTCTTGCTATGAAGTATAATGAAGTGTTGTCGAAGGAACCTTATCTATGATATAGATGGTGAGCGAGGGCGATGGCCCTATAATAACACTTCTATTAATATAGGTAGGCACAATGTTACTATAGATTTTTCTAAGCGAGATCTATTATCTTTGTATCCAAGAGAGACTCGGAATCTCAAAATTGTATAAGGAGTTTTCTAGCTGTTATAGTGTAGCTGAATGTGCTTTGAAGCTGAACGGGCGTTACTATTGCTTCGCCTATAAGCTTAGTAGCTGTGCGGTCACATTCGTCTCGTGTGATGGTTCTGCCTGAAAAGAATTGGTCGATTGTATCCTCAAGCGAATAATAAGACATCCCGGCTCGAAGAAATAGTGTAGAAAGATCGTGTCAAAGGTAGAACAGTGGGGTTGTGTTGGTATGACTTAAGTAGCAAGTACATTAGCATAGCGGTCAAGCCTGCCATGCCCAGTCACGTGCATGTCAATCAAACGGCGTGGCCGCCAGTCAAGAACGTCAGGAAAAGATGGAAAAGCACAGCGACAGGTAGATATATTATGTTGTAAGGGGTTGAAACAATAAGAGTAAAAGCAACAGGAGGAGGAGCAGAATAGGAGGGCACAAAGAAGAATAGAAACTCCAGTATAGCTAGGCCGGGCATCTGACCTACATTGCGGTATTAGCCCATAATAATTGCAATCAGTTGACCCGTGAATCCCTCCTGTAGTTTGTGGAGAAGATAAATGAGATATCCACTAGATATATACTCCGCCCTAATTATGTGATATATTTTTCAACTTAGGGTTTGTGGTCACATCCGAAGTCCTGAATCCTCAAGCTGAACAGATTCCCGGTCATCCAGATGTCAACTACTTCATACATCAAACTTAAATACTAGCACACATTTTAAGAGTTTTGGCTCGATTTGAACAGAATCCACCAGGGTATTTAATAACATGGAAATGTTTTTCAACGAAGCGGAAATAACACAGCAGTAGAAGGAAGAGACATGAATCGAAAAAAAGAAGGGAAATATTGTATACACAGACAGAATCAGAGAATCCTAGTATCGAATCGACTCAATCAACCTTGGAAAACATTGAACTGAAACAGAAAAAAATAACCTTCATCTGACAGACCTCAGTCATCACCAAGAGACCAACTAGGCTGGAAAACAGCCCGACTAGCCCTCTTCGGCAGCGCGGTGGTGGTAGTCTTATTCTTCGACTCGTCTTCATTCTCATCAAATTTATCCCACGACGATTCCATCATCTTGACAGCCTTGACACGATCACTGCTCACGGGTCGACTACCGATATTCTCCTCTGCAGATGCAGCCGCGATATCAGATGGAGTTGGGTCCCGGACTTCCCAATGGGCATCAAAATCCTTTCTGCGATGGATATTGTTGACGACTGTGCCGAGGGGTCGCTTGGGGGTTGGATTGCCCTCTTCGTCGTATACGTTGTTGTCATACAATGTTTGACCCTTGTTGCCGAATGAGCCGATGATGCGTTTGCCTGGGTGCAAGGGTTCGGGTTTGTTGTTCTCGTCGTCTGTCTCGTCGAGGAGGAAGTGAGTCTCAGCGTCGCGGCGTGGTTGGACGACTCGTGGGCGGACGGGGGGTGTTTCGATGTTCTCTTCTTCATTGTCGCTCCAGCCGAAATGACGCACGTCCTGCGCACGAATCTTTTGACGCGGCTTTTCGGGTGTATAGAAATCCGCAAAGTCCCATTGAGACATGGGCCGAGAGCGAACCGCTGGAGTATCCTTGACTTCGCGCGCGGCATTGGCCTCGGCACCAATCTCGAAATGGTTGAATTTTTGGGGGTGGGTCTTGTATTGACGCTCCTTTTCGGGCTCGGCACCATCTTCGCCTAGGTCAAAGACGCGGATGGGTTGGAAGTTCTTGGTTGATCCGGCTCGTGGCTGCTGAGCGGCTTCGGCTTCGTGCTGCTCAACGTCGAATACGCGCACGGGTTGAAAGCCCTTGTTGGAGCCAATCTTGGGCTTGATGGGGCTTGAAGTGGCGTCTTCGTCATCGTCTTCACCACCGAACACACGAACAGGGCGGAAATGCTTCGTGGAACCAGCGCGAGGCGAAATAATGCTATCGCGAGCCCGAGGAGTGGACTCGTTCTCGACGTCGTCGCTACCAGGGAAAATCTCGCTGGGAGCGCGTGAGGGAGGTCTGGACGAACCAGGCGCTTTTCCAATTGCTGCTGCAACGGGGACCTGCTCTTGGGACGGAGGCGTGGTTATACCCTGCGCAGTTGCTACGTTGACAATCAATTTCGACTGGTCTTTAGCATCGCGAATGGGCCAGTTCTTTCCACGCGAACCGATGACTTCGACTTGTTTCAAGAGCGAACCCTGGTCCCAGTAGATTCTGACCTGTTGGATCTGGGATTGCGAATTGAAGCGGACAATGTGAATCTGCAGTCATCAGCAAGGTCATATGCATTATGCACCATACGCAAATCAACGTAGGACTACGTACCGTCGGAAAAGTCACCACGCGGTCGGCCAGGAAATTATCGTCCAACGAAGGCAGATAAGCCCCGCCCCCAGTCGCAAACTCCAGTGTAGTCTCCACGTCCAGGACAACAGTATCCGGGGTCTCGACAATGCTGAGGATCTTGTCTCCCTTTTTCTTGACTGCCTTCTCCTGGTTGCTCAGATGCTTGATGACCTGTTCGCTGCCTGTAATTGAGGTTGTGGTCGTGATGTAGTTGAGTGAGACATCGGGGCTGAGGACGCCAGAGGTTGGGGTGGAGAGGAATCGCTCGTAGACTGCTTTGAGCGCCATGTTCGGCTTCGATCGAGTCTTTTGGGGCAGACTGTTGCGACTCAGAAGTAAGGCGGGGTAGGTAAACAATCAACGGAACGAGAACAGATGAAATGAGTGGCTGTTCAAGTGTTCCAAGGTTCAAGTTGAATGTTATGCGAGGGAGGAGATGCAAGAGAAGAGGAAGGAAGATGCCGAGGGGGCGGACTGCAGATGTAAACAATGGCAAAAGAATGAGAGTCTAGAGAGTGAGACAAGAAGAAGAAGAAGAAGAAGACGACGAGTCAGGAAGAAGACAATTGTTTGTATAAGTTAAGCTGCTCGAATGTTTGGTTCGCGCTCCGCTTTCTCCCTTGGTTTGCGACAGAGGAACAGAGTCGGGAACAGAGGAATACTTCTCCACGCGTTTCTTTATTTATTTTGTTACACGTAGTCTTACTCTTGCCCTCTGCATACTGTACGTGTTGCAGTAGCAGTCCCACGCCCAACGCCTGGGGCCGTTGCTGTAAGACGATAATCTAATCAAACCACTGTGGCAGGAGGGACTAAGCAAGGGCACCAGTGTTTCATCTTTAGTCTGCTGCCCTAGTACAGTACTTTAGCACGGAAAGCCTACTGTTAGTACAACGGTTCTTCTTTCTAGAAGATGGCTGATTATTCTTTAGATACAATCTAATTCAGTCAATATTCAGAGTGCAATTGAATGACTCGGTGACTCTACGTACGGAAGTCATTGCGCTAGTTAATGTATGTAGGTGGTTGCTTGCATATTCTCCGGCTGAGAAATTGCCCGAGTCTAATGGGCAATGGCCATTCTAGAATTCTTATTAGAGGATCGCATGGCCCACTCCTTCTAGCCTCTGTTATGTTACTGTATCAGTTCGATTCAGCCCAGAGTAAACTAACTCATACTGTATTGGTATTTATGTACGGTGACTATGCCAATTCTGTGATGCGCCCGAAGTACAGCTTAATGCGCCCATCCATCCAGCTGTTGTCTCGGGCTATAACGATACAGAATGTTCTCTCTGATATCGCCAATGCCTTTGTGTTTATCATTATCCGGTTGCGACTTTGTGTTTGTAGCTTACTTCAGTGCCGCATTCCTGAGGAGTTACTTGTCGCACTCAGAAGCAGTCATGCCGCGATTGTCGGTACAGAATCAACATGTTGAGTTCTGAGGAGATGATTCAATCTCTATAAACGGTGGAAGAGTCTTAGAGAGTGCTGTTGTAAAATTGTCAGTAACAAAGTAAATCATAGTCATGCGCGCGTCTTACCCAAGATAATCTTCCTTAATGGTGCCAATCGCATTGATCGCAGACACATCCGGCTTCACACCCAGTATCTTCAACCGCAGGCTCGTCCCTCGCTCAATAACCTGGTCTGCATGATCTGTATATTGGGGCGGCACGGTACCAGGCTCCCATTTGATTTCTGATGGTATATTTTTGCGCGCGATAAAGACTGACAGGGGGCCAGCGAGTGTGAAGATACCGGTGGGTTTAACCGAGGTCACGATAGCATCGACCTACATCAGTCAGAATTAAAAAAAAGCATAGATATGAGAAAGAAAGCGTACTGTCTCCCCTCGGAAAGGCTTCCATATGATCGCGCGGTATTTGATGGTATATTCTGCATGTCCGCTTCCCGGTATCACTCGTCCGTCGCCAATATCCACCATGTCCATGACACAAATCACGAAATGATCACCCGTACATCGTCCCTCTTCCTCTTCGTTCAGCCGGTTGATGAGGTATTCCTTGACATTGGGTCCGAAAAAGGAGGGGTGGAGGGTGACGACTTTGGTTTCCTCTTTGAGGAAGAACATTCTCTCTGCTTTCGAGGGGGTTTATCCGAAAAATGAGTGTATCCGGGAATCGAGGAGTAGGCGAGATGTATCGCTATGCAATAGCTCTGATGAAGATCAAAAGAAGGAACCGGCCAAGATCAGCATGTCCAAAGGCAATGCGAATGAAAGAGCTCTTTAGACTAGAGACATGGAGACAAAGATGGACAGACACAGATATTCTTGTCGCAGGACTTTTTGTCTGTCTTGTCGAGAGGCAAGTCTCCTTTGTGCTGCGCCTGCGATGTATGTCACCAGTCAACGTCTTCTGCCCCGAAGTCGATGTGGTGAAGAGAGTGAGCTTTCAATCATCTCAACGCGGGATTCCGAGCTGCTTTCCATATGCGATCACATGACCTGCGGCCCACTAGTTGCCTGCCAGTGCTGCCACACCAAAACTCATACCTTCAAAATGTTTTGTATCTTGGGCTGATAGCTAGAATATTGCCATGATATTTCATGGACAGGCGAATACCATACTACATCAGTCTACCGTGGTAACAACGTGATCTCCATTAGATCTTGTTCAAAACGCCAGAATAGCTCGCAACACAGCAATATATACCTATCACATCAGCCCGGTTCCATGTAGCATGCCCTCAATTGAAATCAAAACCAATCAATCGGTTTCAAGCTTAAATAATAAATGTGAAGGAACCTACCATATCACCCTATATCCGAGCATAAATCGAGTGCGGGGGATAGTATGTTATCCAGACATTTGTTTGGTGGAAATCGCCTCGGCATACAACGGACTTGTTAAGTTCTCAGTTACGTAGTACCATCATGCAACGACACCCAACCATCCAGACAACAACCGTCTCGACAACCACGCAACGATCTGCACCGTCGTGAGATCCAACGGAAGCGTCGAGAAATATATCGACACTTGGAATATTTTATATCTTTTATAAAATCGCGGTTCTCTGAAGCACGCTCATCACTCTTTGGTCGGTCGTTGGGCATCAGCTCCGTGTGCAAAACGTCTAATAATGATGGCTTTGGATCTCGAGAGACAGCTCGTCTTTGTGAGTCCCTACAGATACAATATTCCTCTAGATTCAATGAATTGCTAATCATCCATTAGTATGGCGCTTACCATCACAATCCGGTATGTGATTCCTCTTCGTGCCGTCATGCTTCAGTCGTCTCATAAACGTCCTACAGGTCAATGTCCGGATACACATGATTTTCGTCCCCATAATCCTCATCACCAGTTTCCAAATAGTAAGCTTTTCTCTCCTTTCCTCGAAATTTCGCATATTGACTCATCACAGCTCTCAAACACACCAACACTCATCCCGCTACCGGACTTTCTCCAATACAAATACCTCCCCCTCAACGCCGGCACAATCCAGTCCCTCATCTACGCCCTAGGCTACGTCCTCCTCGAACCGGTCGTCGGTCTCGTATGCGTTCCCACTTTGCTAGGGGCCGCCGCCTACATGAACTACCTAACAATGACATACGGCGCAACGGCTACATCCTGGTCCTCGGGAATCTTTATTGTATCATGGATTGCCCAATTCATTGGCCATGGAGCTTACGAGGGACGGTCGCCAGCTCTGTTGGATAATCTGTTCCAAGCACTCTTTTTGGCGCCGTTGTTTGTGTTTTTGGAGTATTTGTTTATGTTTGGGTATCGGCCGGAGTTGCAGCGGAGGGTGGAGGCGGAGGTGCAGAAGAAGATTGCGCAGTTGAATGGAGGGAAGAATAAGTGAGGGTTGAATGAGTAGGAATCGAGGATGTCGTCGGTATGCGTGAAGTGGTTGATCTTATGGTGTTGGACGACTTCGGTTTAACGGATGCTCGGAAAATGCGGAATATGAATACGAGGACAGAGGAGATATTGATAATCCTGTTCAGATGGAGATACTGGATTCGGATTTCTAGTAGGGAATGGTCGTTGACTACCACCGGGAGTTACGATTACTCTGATGAGGTAACGTGTGAGCTGCATTGGGTTGATTTGACTCTGCGTTTAACTTGAAGACATGTGCGTTTTGGCGACGAAGGCGTTAGATATGGCGATACGATTAATGCTTCAATTGAAGTTATGGATAGCATCTATCAGACAATGAGTTGTGAAGTGTAAACAGCTACCTAGGTATGGAATCTGGATGCTTCTGACGTAAAAGAAGAGATGCCTTGGTGCCTTGCTGCCTGGCGCCTTGCCCAGGCGTTAGTCAGCAGAGGGAATTTTAGCAGCCGAAATGACCCGGTTGGACAAGTGGCCGCAACACCGAGTTCGGATGTACAAACATGACTGAATCGAATTGCTATGTCTCTGAGCATGTCGAAATATGAATTAAAGCAATTGCTGAATATCGTAAATATAATCTTGTATAAAACAAAATCTTCAAGTAATCCAGCTGTAGTTCTGCCAGGGTATTCTCGGAACTAGGGCGGAGTCGGACCACTCGAGCCAACCGGGTTTAGCGCTCGTCCTGGCAACCGCTGGCTGGCTGCTAGCAAAGCTCTCCCGTCCACCACAAACCTCTCTTCTCCCCTTCCCTTCGACCCTACCACTCTCTCCATCCTCCTCCAATTAACCCATCTCTCTTCAGAGAAAAGACCATCTCCCAACTCTTTTCTGAACTCCATATACACACAATGTTCAGGAACGCTTTGCGGCAATCCAGCCGCTCCGTGGCCGCTGTCTCCGTCTCTGGCAGACTCGCTTCGGTGAGTACAATCCCTTTCCCGGTCTTCCAAGTCCATTCCAGCCGCTGCCGACCGTGACGAGCCTATACGTATATTTTTTTTTTTTTCATCAACCCATTCCACCACCCCGATGACCAATTCGATCCCAATTCGATGCTCGATGGGTTATATCGCATCTCAATTGACGATTGCAATTGTTTTGGCGCGTTTTCATGGAGTTGCGCTGTCGCTAACAAATTTTTTCCGTCGCTTGTAGGCTCGCGTTGCTGCTCCCTCTCCCTTCGCTGCCGGTGCCAAACAGGTCCGCTTATATGCCGCCGAGGCCAAGGCCTCGCCCACTGAGGTCTCCTCGATCCTTGAGCAGAGAATCCGTGGTGTTCAGGAGGAAGCTGGTCTTGCCGAGACTGGACGTGTCCTTTCCGTCGGGTATGACATTTCCACCAACATGCGGAATTATCAATCATAAAATTGAAAATACCGCGATGCAATAAAGACTTTAAGCTGACTCTGATAGTGACGGTATTGCCCGTGTCCACGGTTTGAACAATGTCCAGGCTGAGGAGCTTGTCGAGTAAGTGATCCACCCTCCAGGCATAAGACATGGCCTAACAACGAATAGATTCGCCTCTGGTGTCAAGGGCATGACCATGAACTTGGAAGCCGGCCAGGTCGGTGTTGTGCTTTTCGGTTCTGACCGTCTCGTCAAGGAGGGTGAGACTGTCCGCCGTACCGGAGAGATTGTACGTTAGATCATCTATATCGGATCGATCAAAGCTAATTCATATAGGTCGATGTTCCTGTTGGTCCCGAGCTTTTGGGCCGTGTCGTTGACGCTCTTGGTAACCCCATTGATGGAAAGGGCCCCCTCAACACCAAGATCAAGGCTCGTGCTCAGCTCAAGGCCCCTGGTATCTTGCCTCGTCGTTCCGTCCACGAGCCTGTCCAGACTGGTCTCAAGTCCGTCGACTCCATGGTTCCCATCGGTCGTGGTCAGCGTGAGTTGATCATTGGTGATCGTCAGACTGGTAAGACTGCCGTCGCTCTTGATGCCATCCTTAACCAGAAGCGCATCAACGCCACCAACGATGAGTCCAAGAAGCTCTACTGTGTCTACGTTGCCGTCGGTCAGAAGCGTTCTACCGTCGCTCAGCTTGTCAAGACCCTTGAGGAGAACGACGCCTTGAAGTACTCCATCGTCGTTGCTGCTACTGCCTCTGAGGCCGCTCCTCTGCAGTACCTTGCTCCTTTCACTGGTAAGTTTTTTATTTTTTTGTTTTTTCCCCCCCTTATTTCGAATTTATTGCACCGTTTGCGAAAAGGCATTCGGGAAGGCCGCCCATTGCAGAAACATTTGGCCGCCAAGAGCCATTACGCTGCCGCTGCCGATGAGCCGCCGCAGAGTCTTCCGACTGTCCGTCGGAGTAGCAACTTTTATCTGCACTGTTTTTTGGCTTCTAACTTTTATCGACACATTTTTTAACACATTCTAACCTTTATCGTCACTATCAACAGGTGCGGCAATTGGCGAATGGTTCAGGGATAATGGCCGCCACGCCCTCGTCATCTACGATGACTTGTCCAAGCAGGCCGTTGCTTACCGTCAGATGTCCCTCTTGCTCCGTCGTCCCCCCGGTCGTGAGGCTTACCCCGGTGACGTTTTCTACCTCCACTCCCGTCTTCTCGAGCGTGCCGCCAAGCTCAACGACAAGCACGGCGGCGGTTCTTTGACTGCTCTCCCCGTTATTGAGACCCAGGGTGGTGATGTGTCTGCTTACATTCCCACCAACGTCATTTCCATTACCGATGGTCAGATCTTCTTGGAAACCGAATTGTTCTACAAGGGTATCCGTCCCGCCATCAACGTCGGTCTTTCTGTCTCCCGTGTCGGTTCCGCTGCCCAGGTCAAGGCCATGAAGCAGGTCGCTGGTTCCCTCAAGCTCTTCTTGGCCCAGTACCGTGAAGTCGCTGCTTTCGCTCAATTCGGTTCCGATCTCGATGCCTCCACCAAGCAGACCTTGAACCGTGGTGAGCGTCTTACCGAGCTTCTCAAGCAGAAGCAGTACTCTCCCATGAGTGTCAGCGAGATGGTTCCTCTTATCTTCGCTGGTGTCAACGGTCACCTTGACAACATCCCCGTCGCCAAGATCCAGAAGTGGGAGGAGGACTTCATTGCCTACCTCAAGTCCAGCCAGGCTGAGGTTCTCCAGACCATTGACAAGGAAGGTCAACTCAGCAAGGACCTCGAGGCTAAGCTCAAGGAAATCATTGTTGAGTTCAACAAGAGCTTCTCATAGGTGAGCAGCCGCAAAAAGATTCCGGGTGTTTGTAATGCCCTCCATGTATTGTCATATTCCTAACACTATCTGTGTATAGACAAGATAGCTTGTGTACAATTTGAGACCAGTAATTTCTTTTGTTCACTATCTTCCACTATCTCCGAAAGACCACGAATAATACTCGCCATCGTCGATTGTAACAGTGTCCTGCATTGCCTCGAGGGCTGTTGGTGGTATGGTACTGCATGTCTACATCTTTCTACCATTTAGATCTTAATTTTTGGTCAGTTATGGTGGATGAGCAGACTTGATAAAAGCGAGGTCAATTGTTTGTTTCTTTTGTGTCGTTCAGCATTGTTTTGTACCTGTATTCTATGCACAATATTATTTCTTGACTATTTACCTTAACGTATTCCTACCTAGTCTTAAAAACAATAATGTCTAAGTATATCGAATATATAATCGTGTAAATATCAAAGGGGGATTCCCGCCGGGATCGGATCGATGCTGTCATTCTGCCCGCGATAAGATTGGCCCGCGCCAAAAATTTTATTTTTATATTTCCCTCAACCCCGCGTTCTGTTAGCATTCCCTTCTTTGTCAATCCCTCCTTTCTTTTTATTTTCGAGTATATTTAAACAATGGCATCAGAAGCACCCAGTTGCAAGGTCGTACTGGCCAAAAACATCGCCAATGGCCTCCTACAAGAAGTGCACGAGGGCCTCAAAACCCTCGGCAAGAAACCGCATCTCGTCGGATTTTTGGCAAACGCAGATCCTGCGGCGCGCATGTACGCGGATTGGACTGAGAAGACCTGTCACGAGAAGTATTCTCCCTCTCCTCGCCCTCGCCCCCTTTTTACGTCTTGAAACGAAAGGTTCTGATATGAGTGTTTTGTTGCAGTGGCTTCCAATACACCCGCCGCGACGTCGACAAAGAAGAAATCGAAGAAGCCATCCTGGCCGCCAACGCCGACGACTCCATCGACGGCATAATCGTTTATTACCCCATTTTCAACAACCGCCAGGACCAATACCTGCAACAAATCGTGGACGTATCCAAGGACGTCGAAGGGTTGAGTCACCGCTACGTGTTTAACATGTACCAAAACATTCGCTTTTTGGACGAAAACCTGTCCGCAGACGGCAAAGGTGAGGGTGGAACGCAGAAGTCGATTTTGCCATGCACGCCGTTGGCGATTGTGAAGATTTTGGAGTATTTGAGGGTGTATAATACCATCCTTCCCTACGGAAACAGGCTGCATGGACACACGATCTGTGTCGTGAACAGGTCCGAAGTCGTGGGTCGTCCACTTGCGGCTCTACTTGCCAATGACGGCGCATGTGTGTACAGCGTCGATATCACAGGTGTCCAAAAATTTACTCGTGGCGAAGGGCTGAAGAAGAGAAGACACGAAGTCGAGGATATGGAAGGGTGGACCATCAAGGATGCTGCGCCGCTGTGTGATGTGGTTATTACCGGTGTTCCGGGGGAAAAATACAAATTCGATACTTCGTTGCTCAGAGGTGGAGCGGTGTGTATTAATTTTTCGAGTGAGAAGAATTTTGGGCCGGAGGTGAAGGAGAAGGCGTCTATTTATGTGCCGTCAATTGGTAAGGTGACTATTGTCGTGTTGTTGAGGAATTTATTGGTAAGTCCTCTCCTCCTTCCAAGTATGTTGACATATGCTGATGATCATGGCAGAGAATCGTTCAAAATCGCGCGGCTACGAAAGCATAGATTTCTTCTATTGAAAAAGAGATATGGTGTTAAATGATGTCTTATGTTTATGATGTTGTATATTAATGAAAATGGAGTAACGGTATATTTAGACTACAATCACGCTGATCTTGATAACATAACCCTAGATATAAATGCTCTTATATGAGAACAGTAAGCCGAGGCCAACAAGGCCCCTCCCCTTGTTATATCATATCCATATCCATGCCATGTACCTATCTATTTCTTCTTCCCCTTCCCCTTCTTACTACTACTAGGCACAGACTCCTCAACAACACCAACATGCGCAGAAACATCCCCGGTCTTCTTTAGAGTCTCCTTTTCAGCCTCCTTCAAAACATCAATTTCCCTCGCAAGCCATGCCCTGAACGGTTCCGGATGGAAAGTTCCATTTGCCGAAAACCATGCCGTGAAGGGCGACTCGATCTCCTTGCGCTGATAGATTTTGCCGGTGGGGGATGCGTATTGGATCTTGATTTTGTAGATGGGACTATGCTTTTTTGTGAGGGATTGGATTGTTAACTACCAAAAACAAGAACAAGTCAGCAACATCTCTTTTGTAGAGGAAAGGAAAGGAAAGGGAAGGGAAGGGGACGTACGGCATTCCCATCCCGTCTAACACCCCTAAACACCTCCCCGGCCTCCACAGCCCAAATCCAGTATTGCAACAATGTGTTCAGCAGGAAATACACTCCAACAGCCCATTTCACCCATACGGCCTCCGTGGCTTCCCAGCCCAATTGCCGGTCAAGATAGAAGGTGACGCCGGCGATTGCGACGGCGGTATATCCCAGGACGAAGCGGATGGTGGTTTTGGAGTTGTCGCGTGTAAAGGTGTAGGGTTGCGGGAGGGTGCAGAGGTAGGGGGTGAAAGCGTCGTCGGTTGTGCTTTTCAAATCTGTTTATGAGAAATGAGTTAGATGTTTGTTGGAGAGGTGTTTATTTGGTGTTGAGGGATGATAGGTGGCACGAACCATTGAGGGAGTAGACGGGCACCTTGGGCGATGCGGATGCCATTTTGATCTGACTAGACTCTTGGATAGCCTCACTATACAGAATCAAGTTCGAATCATATAAGAAGTGAGTATCAGTGTTGTGTGCAAGGAGAGGATTGTATGTAGATAAGAGTTGCGGCGAGCTGTCCATAAATCTGGCTGAGCGTTCCCGCTAAAGTGGATCCTACCCTAAGTACTCGATCTCGACCTCACTTCACCAACAACCTACAACATATAACGACGGCATTGCATCCATCAGCAGTACGCAGTCCTTCAACATGGCTGTTCAAGGCTTGGAGCAGACGATCGTTCGCGATCCAGCTCTTTTGTGAGTAATTCCGGAGGAAAGCAATGGATGAGACTGACTGACGTTAATGAAGTTACTGGATTCTGATTCCGATCACAATTGTCATGGTACACCTCCTACACATCCAGATACTATATGCGAAAGTTACTAATATCGTTGCAGATATTGACCGGCATCCTCCGCCACTACGCAACAGTCCTCATGAACTCCCCTCCCAAACCAGCAGCCACCTTACTCGAATCCCGCGAACGCCTTTCGCTCATCCACGGCGTCAATCTCCGCAACAACGCCCCCGCCGTTTTGACACCTGAAGGCTTCGCATCTCGCAAGGAGTACCTTATCGCTGCATACCAGAGCGGCGCATTCCTCAAAGACCCCGAGAACCGTGGCCAACCACCCGCAAACCCCATGTCTGATCCAGCCGCTATGGAGGGTATGATGGGTATGATGAAGGGAAATATGATGATGATGATTCCGCAGACGTTGATTATGAGTTGGATCAATGCTTTTTTTTCGGGGTTTGTTATTTGTACGGTTTCCAACCCTGACTTTTTCAGGAATTATAGGCTGACGATGGGATAGTGAAACTACCCTTCCCTCTGACGATCCGCTTCAAGTCCATGCTTCAATCGGGCGTTGCGACTCGCGATCTTGATGTGCGATGGGTATCGAGTTTGTCATGGTATTTCCTTAACTTGATGGGTCTTCAATCCATATTTGGATTTATCCTCGGTGCTGATAACGGTACCCCTCTCCCCTCCCTCCCTCTCACCTTCATATAATACTTTATTCGATACTGATAACGGGACAGCCGCAAACCAAATGTCCCAACAAATGGCAATGGCCAACCCCGCCGCCGGCGCAAACCCATTCCAGCCAGGCGCTGATCCTGACAAATTATACAAGAGCGAAGCGGAGAATTTGGAAGTTATGGAATATTTCAGTTTGTTGGACGGTATTGAGGAGAGGGTGTTGCATAATTGGAAGTCATAGTCTTAGTTGGTGGTGGGTTATTGATTGCATTGCTTTGGAAATGTATGTTATGTCATGTTGTTAGGGGTGAGTGGGCTTTCTGTCATAGGGGCCTGGTATAAAATATTCGTTGTTCTGGTTTATAGGTATAGAGGATGATGGGTACTGTCATTCGGTTGTATAGAGACCTTTTACGGAGAAGACCTATTCCATAGAAGCCAACGTGCACGCGGCGATGAAGCGTAAGAAAGTGCCATGTATATATAAAATCGTCATCAAGACCATCAATTGATGTTGACATCAAGGCATAAAGCTCGTCCCGTCCATCCATATACCCGAAATCAATCTGATTGATGCTGCCAAAGCCAAAGACGAAGATGAAACAGAACAAAAAAAACCAGTAGTCATGTCATAAATATAATATAAAATCAAAGCTGGCCCCAATCATTGATAACTAATAACCCCCTTGAGAACCCAGACATTCTTGTTGAACACCTCCGAAGCAGTGCGATGTCGATATGTTCAGACTCAATCTTGCTCATCAAGTCAGCAACCCATCCAACTCAACGTCAAATCGACGAAAAGACTTACAAAAACAGTACGTATCACCCTCCTTAACCCGACCTGTCCTTGCTTAGGGCATTGAAAGGTACCCGTATAAAATCACAGGTCTGCGATCCGGAAGATACCGGTAACAATGATAGACGGTTGGAAGTTATATTGCCTAGGTAGGGTTGGCTAGAGTACCCAACGTTTAGAAGAAAATACGTAAATGTTCCAGCTACCTAGGTAGATGCCACTCTCCCTCTCCAATTGTCACATATTACCAATGATTCCAAGGTTCCATTGCGTTGGTCGACTACCTAGGTGTAGGTGAACCCTAAAAACTAAAGACTCTGCCGATGATGTCTTGACAGGAAGCCAAAGTGTATCACCACGCAGGTGATAATTGAACATTTACAGTATCTGGATGGGTTGTAAATACGCATCAATTACAATCTGCTTCACACCATTCTTGTGCAGTATTACCACTGTCTCTTGGGTGATCTTATGTGCTGGTTGGGACGGCACCCGAGAATGATGAGGATGCCTGGCTGTGAAGGAATATAGGTCGTAGCTAAATGCTTGACCAAGCTGGTTCCATGACTAGAGATGATGTACTGAGAGTCGGCGAAGGAAGGAAGATGATAAAATATTCTCGCTACGGCCTTCAGTGAAGCGTGATAGTTGGCATCAATAGCCCACATGGCAGGAACTGATGGAACATCTGGTACAGTTCCAGACAGATAGTACATGACTTGAAAACATGTTTCGGACGTCATTATAAATAGGCGTTGCTCTACATACCGCACCGCAGCTATCTCCAGACGTGGTTATAAACGGAATCAAGTTGCCCTAATTCTCTCCAGCGTTCGCATATCTAAAGCTTGTACCTCCGTGGAACACGTACCTAGGTATATATTAAACGAATCTCCATTCGATACCTACCTAGTATCCAGCTTAAGTCATTGAGCACTCCGTTAATGGCACATTGATTCCCTTCATCAGATGAATATACACTGTGAGAACCCCATGTATCAAACCCGGTTACATACTTAGTACTCTCCAGATGTCCGTCCAACAGTGATCCAAGTACCTAGGTATATACATATCTAGAATACGGAAAAGAAATAGCCCTGAAACCCACTGGCTGGAGTTTTTGGATACAAGTACATGGAAATTGAGCTCGGAGTGTCGGAATCGATGTAACTTGTTGGGTAACTAGAAACGATTTTGAACCAGTGTCCTCAAGAGGGTATACGTCTCAAGGATGTGATACGGCTCAATCGTCCTAGTTTTCTTTTATACAGCACATCAATCATCCTTCTGAGGTCTGTCTTAGATCCAGAATTGCACAGTTCTTCGCTGGAATCTTAGGGTTAGAAGCAGCGTGATCCTCTCCCGACTGTACGCGGAGATCGATCATATGATATATACGCCGAGTCTTGACAAATTCAAGATCGGCAGTTCTTGACGAACTGTATAAATGACCCGACGGTGTATAGTGCCCAGATAGTGAGACTAGCAGCCTCATACCTATTCGGGCATATGCTTTGCCCCTATTTCGGCATATCTGCTACTTGAAATATGCCGTTGTATGTGCCTATTTCCCAAAAGATATCTCCATTCCGGGGTAAACCTCTGTCAGAGGACCAAAAAGGGAATTTTCCGAAGCATACATCTCGGTTGATATCTGCGAAGTAACATTTGAAGCTCCTGCGGGGGATCTGCTGAGACAGGGATGTTATGGATTCTTCGAGCCGCATTTCCTATATATAAGCTTAATATGCAATTACCTAGTTAGGTCTCCCCTGGAAGTATGATCAACATGACAGAACTTTACCTACATATTGCGGGGTAAGCTCTTGTTCAGCGAAAATCCATCATCCAAGGGCAAACAGTCAACGGTGACCGACACTCCCCTGAAGATGTAGATCAACTAAGCCACAGCGAACAGTTTCAATGTTGTTGAGAAATTTAACCGATTATTGAGAACTTCGGCAGATGAATAGAGAATCGTACCCGAATGTAATATCAGTCACGTATTTGGATGGGTTTAGAAGATCTATATAAGAGTTCAAGTATCCCTTTAACATTTCTATGATTTGATGCCGTGGGAAGGCACCAGACAACAATACATCGAGGCTGATTGAAATATCTTACTTCACGCTACGTTCGTAACTCACTTTGCCTATCATGGTGAAATCGTACATTGTTGGGGTATTTGTACTCGAACTTGCGTCGGTTGTGCTAGGACAGCAATCGCTATGGGGCCAATGTAAGTTGCATTCATTGGTAATGGCTACCGTGATACTTATGAACGTAAACAGGCGGGGGTACAGGATGGACTGGTTCAACTCAATGCGTTAGTGGCGCTTGCTGCCAGGAGCAAAATCCCTACTACTCCCAATGTATTCAGGGGAACTGTTCACCTGCCAGTTCAACATCCTCAACAAAAACTACCTCAACATCCGTCTCAATTACTACAACTTCAGCTAGCCCTTCGGGAACTAGCCTTTCCTCAGGATGTGGCAAGTCATTATCATTGCATAGTGGTACATATACGACCACTGTGAGCGGACAGACACGCCAATATACCTTAACGCTTCCTCAAAACTACAGCCCTAACAAGGCATATCAATTAATCTTCGGTTATCACTGGCTCAGCGGAACCATGCAAGATGTAGTCAGCGGATCTTACTATGGAATACAGCCACTTGCCGGCGACAATGCAATCTTCGTTGCACCTCAGGGTCTCAATAATGGATGGGGAAACACGAATGGTGACGATATCACATTCACAGACCAGATGCTCTCTACTCTTGAGAATGCCCTGTGTATAGACAAGACGCAGGTTTACTCGATGGGCTGGAGCTATGGCGGCGCAATGTCGTATGCACTTGCATGCGCACGCCCCAATGTCTTCCGCGCTGTTGCTGTGATGTCTGGAGCCAATTTGAGTGGATGTAGTCCCGGCACTCAACCGGTGGCATACTACGCACAGCATGGGGTGAGTGATTCGGTACTCCCTATCTCATTAGGCGAAGGGATCAGGGATACGTTTGTCAAGGATAATCACTGTACATCAACAACTCCGCCCGCCCCTGCTGCTGGAAGTGGCACACATATTAAGACGGAGTACTCTGGTTGCGACTCTGAACATCCTGTGTGGTGGGTTGCGTTCGATGGTCCACATGAACCGCTGGCAACTGATGCTGGAGCGAGCTCTTCATGGACTCCGGGACAAATCTGGAGTTTCTTCTCTCTATTCCACTAAGTTCTGGTATTGGAAGCCGAAGCGTGGATGATAGTGTATCTAGGTAGCATGGAATTTTGTAGGATGGTTGGAATGAACGGCATTGATATATTGACTTCACTCCTTATCATGTAAACCAGACTGCTCAACAATGATAAGTTGACAAATTACGATCCCCGAAAATGAATTTTCCGTTATATCTTGATCTATGAGAAAGAGATCGGCTTTCTCATTTGGGATTTCTATTCAGCCTGGAGGATCTGTTTCGTCTATTGATCAGGATCCAAGGCAATCTTATCAATAAGAGACGGCAAAAGATCCGATAGAAAACGTAATGAAATTGACATCTATTCTATCTGAAAATCTTCGTCAAGTAGTATAACGAACGACTTGTAGGTCGAAAGCAGATCGCAAAGTGATTTTACGTTTTGAGAACCGCCACACTTAGGTTCGGAAGACTGAATTCGAATACCCCCTGAGCATTTGCAGTGACAGACTGGATCTCAGTCTTTACAACCTCGGGACCATTAGGGTAGTTTGATGCGTTCGGATCGTCGGATGACAATATAGTCAAATTTGCCATCTTTGCGTTGCATCCTGCGAATTGAACAGCGACAGGGACGTCTGGGGTACTGTTGTAAACAGCTGCCTTGAATATATTCGATCCTGTAATATCGTTTCGTCCAGCTACCCAGTACAAGGGACCTATGTCACCATCACTCCAAGTCGTTGGTAAATTTTGCGTGATTTTGTTTGTCGACAGAAGCTGAGGACGTTAGCTCTAATATATAATAACTCTTGCAGTCTTTTATAAGAAGTAAGTACCTTAATCACATGCCAGCTTGTTGAACGACTTGTATGCGACGAGTCAGCGTCAAAAGCGATAAGTGTTGGAGACCACTGCCAATTGTTGATGTTTCTGAACATTGGAGCCTGTATTGAGGTTAGTTCTTCTACAAAATCTCGCAACGTAGAATCCCGCACGTACATAGCTAGCACCAATGATCTTTGGCGAATTCCTCTCTTCACCAAGTAGGAAAACAGCTTCTGCAACGGACCCAATCCACCAAGGATACAAAGGGAACGGGCTTCCCCAAGCCACCGAATTACTGGGATTATTTGGATAAACGGTTGCAACCTCCCCTATGAAAGATGATCAGCCGACATCAAAAGCATGTTTGAGAGGGAGTTTTATACCGTTCAGGGTCCTGTTAGTGACTGGCATCTGATCAAAGTAGTTGAATTGAGAAACAAACCCATCAGGAGTAGAATATTGATGGTAATCGCTTGCAGCGGCCGCCGGACCAGGCATCCCCGTCAGAGACTCCATGACCGTCATATGAGGATATTTAGCTGTTATGGCGTCGTAGTATGCCTGGAAACGGTAGGCGATGTATGTTTCTAAACCCCCATAAAGATTGTCTTCGTTTCCAATCTCGACATAATTGATCTGCCACGGCCTCGGATAGCCAAGAGAAGCACGCCAACTACCATATGGCGTATCTGGGGTCCCCATCAAGAATTCCAGTTGGTTGAGGGTGTCGTCAATATATGGCCGCAAACCGCTTTCCGATATCACTTCGTCCGAAAGGTAATGTCCATCCCATACGGCAAGAACTGATGATGATTAGCACATTCATTAAAACTTGACGCTGAAATGGAATACACTCACTCGGCTCAAGCCCCATGTCATCACACCAATTCATGTACTCAATCAAGCCAATTCCATTGCTTTCTTCGTATGTCCATGCACTGGGTCTACTATAACGGTCCTTGAGATCTCCTACCGTTTCATTCCACTTATACCAGTAAGGAGCTTGGACACCTTCCACGTCGCTACCGCCTGGAAATCGCAGAAATTTCTAAGTTTCACATTAGTCTTCAGAAGTATAGTTCAAGTGATTTGTAGAGCTTACCCCCTCCAGTTCAGCCATAGCTTCGACCAGGTCGATTCTGAGGCCATTGGGCCGATTGTTGTAAGTTGGAGGAAATAGGCTGATCAAGTTGAAGTTCAAGGATCCGCCTTTCAATCCCTACATTGCTTGTAAGACAAAACATCAAATCAAACCCCTATATACATACCTTTGAGTCAAAAGTAATTATCAGAGTGTTGTTGGTGTTTGATGCCGACTTCTTGGGTAGCAACTCGTACTTGTATTGAACCCAGTCCCTGTGTTGTGTGCCCTCAGACCTGACTTTTGCCGTTGCGAAGACTTCTTGTGTAATTTTCGACTGAAGCGAAACGTCGAAATCACCTTCGTAATCCCCTTGGACGTAGAATGAGCCCGTGTACTTTTGCGGCTTGACTTCTATCCCCCACCAGCCTTCATTTGCGAAACCGATATGTCCATCGTTGTTGTTGGACCCCTTGGCGACGTTGAGAGAGCTAGGCATGGAGGGTGATAGAGGCTTTGACAAGTTCTGAAGTGCTAGGATTGCTCCATTGACTGGCTCGTATCCATCAAGGTTTGCTGGATAGACCGTGCTGCCCTGGAATGCACGGTTTCGAACGAGTTCTGCATACAGACCGCCATCACCGCCATGATTTATGTCCTTGACATTGTCTTAGAAACGACGCTTAGGGTTAAATGGTGTAAGAGAAGGATAGCTACCTCGAACATCAGGCCATATTGTAAAGGACTCGTCTTATTGCCCCCGTTTTGGGACACATTGATAGTGATGGCATTTCCGACAGATAATACGCCGAACACAACCAAGATCGAATGCCACATCTTTCCCATCTACTCGTTGCAAAATCTGAGGTCCCAAAGGCGACTTTTGTCCAGCAGATCGCTTGACCACTGACTAGTCCCCAGTCTACTCACTCTTTATATAGATGACTTCGAAGGTTCCCCATGAATTCGGCTGTTAGTTACGTACATCAAATCTGAGATTTGCAAACCCTGCAACCACATGGCTAAATTATCAGAAACTACAAATAACCGACTACACCTGGGTAATAGAGCCATCACCAGATCCTTTCTCATTTGGTTTATTGAAAAGATCAAGAAAGTAAAGGACCGAGGCGAGCCACCGGCTAAAAGCATTTTGCTTAGCATCTATACTGAGGGCGAATCAATCTGTCTTTAGAGTAGCTAGCTTTGGGGATATTTTGCGGAGAGAGATTCTCGATGGATCGTACCTGCGAAGTTGACGAATGATTGTTTCCGAATTGCAATAATACACGTCAACTAGGTAACATATCTGGGGATGATCATCCTGTCAATTTACCCGGTGCTTCAATAAACAGTCTACCCCGCAAATAGACCGAATTGATTCAGGCAAAAGTGAAGTATCTAGCAATCTTTCCGGGGAATGAGTGGTCCAGTTATTTGCAAAAATGGCGCCCGGTCTTGTACTCTTCGATATCTTTCAAACCCTAATGCCAAGATAGACTAAGCTACTCTTGTAATTATTCCGAGGACTACTGACGACATGTGACTAGGGCTCGGCTTTGGAATAAACTTGTTCCGACACCCAAGCCTACCTGTACTCTTTTGCTTGGTCAAGAGTATCAGCACTTGAAACGGGTTACAATATGAAGCAAGGAAGCCATAGGCCCTACCAAGTGGCAGTCAAGTGTGCGGTTTTAAGTGCAGCTTAATCATGTATATGCAAAGCAAATCAGCCCAGTCCTCTGCTTTCCCCAAGACCTGTGACTCTTTTTTTGAATGTGAATTACAAAATTTGTGCAGAAGGCTTTGGAATTCAAATTTCCAGTGAAAATTCTGAACCTCACGATATTTGAGAGACAATCTCTGTACTGCCCCAAGTGTTCAGACTCCTTTGCATCTTTGTTTGGCGGATAGTATTGGAGGTCTTCATCTACATGGCATCCTATAGACAGGGAGGATTGATGGTACCTAGGTGGTCTGCTAAGCCAGGCAGGGTGAGAGCGGCAGTAGCAAGAGTGCTAGTAAGAAATACGAGCAATCATTCCCTGCAGATCTTGTAGAACGAGATAGCTAAGGTCCGAAAGTAAACGAGCAAAATCCGTAATAAACCTGAGTTGTAGACTTAACAGACACGCCAAGAGTCGATCAAACTGGGAAGTTTTGAAGTTCGTCATGTCACCGAAGACCATCAACTCGAATGAAAGAGCTTTCGTCAGCCTGCCACTCGCCGACGTGGAAAGGAGCAATAAGTCCATAAGAAGATGGCTGGCTGGAGGCACTAATAGTACTTCGTGTTTCGAGGGAGTCCCTGCCTTTGGTCCTCTCGCTAGACATAAAAAAGTCAGTACTGGCTGCTAAAGATGAATTAATATGAACAAACCAAAGCTTCCCCGAAGCTCAATACAAGCTCGTCCTCGTATTCACAGTAGGCGTGCTCACAGCGTCCCATGCTGGAAAATGTTGTTGCAACATCAAAATCGACCCAGACCACTCTGTCTGCTTGGTCAGGGACCACAAGAATATTTTTGGGGTATATATCTCGGTGGTGAACCAGAGCCTTGTGTATCTGTTTCATACCCTGTATTGCATGGCGGTAGCGGGCATCCGAATAATTCTCGCAGTCTAATTTCTCTGCATTTGGAAGATATTCAAGTAATATAGCCCTGGGACTGAACTTGTCGTGTACGAAATGCTGGAGAGCCGGGTGGAACGCGGCTAGATTGAATCGGTCGATGTGGCCATAGAAGTATGGAACGAAGCCGCGTGCACATACACCGAATTTTTCAAGGTTCTTGTAGGCGTTTAACTCGCACCGAAATCGATTCAGATCTCGACCCTTCTTTGTATATCCAGGATCGCCGTTGTCCGTGAAACTAAGATGTGAGCAAGAACCACAGAAGTGGCATCCCAAACTTACGAGCTTCATCGCGTACTTCTCCCCATCAAGCTCTACTTCAAATATTGAAGAGGCATCAGAGCGCCCAAGCTCCCTGATAATCTGTATATTGGATGGATCCAGGTTGAAGAAGCGATGCTTTCGAGAGTGCATTGTTGTGATGTGAGTTGTGTTGAGCCAAAGTTTATCTACTATCATGGCGATTACATAATAATGAAAAGGTCACGTGGATAACTGACTATCCCATCAGTTCCTGCATCGACTACAACAAACGATAAAACGCAGATAGGAACAGGAAAGCGTTGTTGAGAGTTCACCAGATCGTGCAGGCGGTCAGAGCTACCCCTGTATGCTGTATGGGCCTGTACGAAATTACAGATGACATCATTATAAATTACATTCGTACTGTTTTGGTAAGGTACTGGAATATACATATTCCGAAGCCTTGCCTAATGCGGCCTAGTGTTGTAATTTTGCAACAAACTGTATCGTGAGGTTTTCCACCTTCCACCTTGGGCAAGAAGTAACAACAGCTATGCCATCTTCCCGGTCATGAGCAATACCATTCCCCTCCTTTACATGTTCAATCTCTACCTGATATTAGTCCCAGCTAGTGGCGGTATTGTTGTTCCGAGTTCGAAAAAAGGTCTCCGTAAAAGCTCCAAGTCTACAATTGAGCAAATTGAGCTGAACTTCTTGTTCGTCTTCTCAACATGAGATCTTACCTAGGTACGAGGCGGAAGGAAGCTCATATGAATATACATGCATACAAACAACAACATCAGAATCAAAGCTGAGACTATTCCCAGTGTGACAGTCGTACACAGATCGTACCTACGCGCCTTGGGGCTTTGTCCGGGAAACTCCTGTCAACATCCTTTGTTTACGAGTCATGCCTGACGAATCTTTGTATCTAGCTATTTACCAGGGGAAGGGGATATCCGGATTATGGTCATACGAGCTCACGTGTGCTCGAGTCTTCATATATTCCAACATTTGAAAGCTCCAGCGCTCAGCTTCAATACCTAATTCTTGATTTCCCCCTCCATGCTTAGTTGACCGCTAGGTACCCAATACACCACATTGGCTTGAGCACTTCACAGCACTGATACGTGACCTCCACTTAGCCCCGCACTGCATTCACTTGCTTTGAAGCCTAGGCCCATCACCTAAAGCCTAAAGTTGTTTGTTATCATCTTCCTTCCACCGTCGCTGAGATCGAGATGGATCCACTCTCCCATATCCCAATTGAAGTTAGACAACTTATCCTGGAACAAGTCCCTAATCTACGAGATTTGCAGGCTGCCATTTTGGCATCTAGATCCCTCTATCTTGCCTATGACAGTTCTCGCAGGCTCATTCGTCAGCGAGTCTTCCGCTTCCAGTTCCTCTGTGACTATCTCCCGGCGGCCAACAACGAGGCCGCTATCTTCATCCGGGCCCGCCATCAAATTGAGACATTGGCGAAAAAGAACTCAAAAAACGATGATGGTATCATCCTACGAGAATCGCTATGGCCACTCTTAATTTCTACCTGCACGCAGTGCTCGGAGGAGAGAGAGTTCTTGGAAATCGAGGAAATCTTGGTTATATGGTCTCTCGATTATGCAAAAGCGTGTCGGGCCTCCTCTTCCTCTTCTCGCGAGAAAGAGGCCAGACACATCGAGGCACAAGTTATGCAACTTTTCTTGTCCGCTGAATCCAGCACCAGCACCAGCACCACCACCAGGAACTTCTGCGCACATGATGAAGGGCGACACCTAATAGTCCGCTGGATCCGCACTACAATGGCTTCCGCTGTCCAGCATCAACACTATGAATATGCATCGGTTCTCTACGGCCAAATATGCGACGGCTTTGATCGGGATCTTATGTGCCATCAAATGGTGGCTAGTTTGCTCACGGTACCTCGATCACTTTGTTCTATTATTATCGATGGGGATTCGTTGGTAGCAGCGAAGTTGCGCTTTTTTCTCGAAACTATCATATCTACGAGCTGGTCATTGTTCTGGCGCAGCAGAAGCACAAGCCGCCATGCAGGCGACATGCTTTGCTCTCATTGCCTGGATGGGGCGAAGAGCTTATTGGCCGCTACGCGATTAGCTGATGTTGGTACTAGTAGCAAAGAGACTCTCTCCTCCATCGAGAAGATATGGAATGAAATGTCTCCGCGAACTCCCGCAGCAAGCTTCTGGGCCAACTTGGTTGTGGAAAGTCACCAGTTACTAGAAACTACCAGTAATCGGTTGGAAGGAATTCTGAAGGTCTGGAACAGACTCCGTGAGGTTCTCCCCAATGATCCAACCCAGTTTGAGACAATAGACCTTGACTGGGCACGCAAAATAATTTTGGAATTACGAAAGTTGGAGAAGAGAGGCAGGACTCGAGACAAGAGCTTGGAGTTCCAGGCCTCAGTGCTGGCTCTTCTGAGCAGCCAGGGAGGAAGAAGTCCAGCGTATTACGCATTTGCACGGAATTTGGCTGATAACTATCTTCGAAATGGAGATACAGAGTCTGCCCTGACGCTTCGACAGCAGATATGGCAAGATCTGCAACCGACATCACGTATTTACGTTTCATGGAAGCGAGAATTGGCCGGTCTCTATCGCAGGATTGGCCGTGAGGAGGAAGCGATGCAATTGACGATAGGCATGAAAGAAACTGGAACGGGAGGAAATGTCAGTATAGCTGTTTGAAATAGCGTTTTTCAATTTGTCTACACTGAGTTTTCGTGGAAGTCTGCGAGGCTCAGGACAGATCATTCCCCTGCTTTATGAAAAGACGGAAAACCCAATGCGTGCCTAGGTAGGGAAATATTGTTCATATATGTTCCTATGTAGGTATTTAGCACTCGGAGCTCAAGATACATTTTCTCCAATTGACTAACTGACTGACTGACTGCATATGTACCATCGACACAGGAAAGTCGCACTCATACTTGACTCATTACATCATCATCATAATCATCTCCGAAATGGAACTGACCGAAACTACATACAAGATTTGAATTCAACAAAACAAAAGACAGGACCGAAAGATGAACTGTACGTTCTCCAACCTCTTCTCTACCTTTCTCTACCTCTCCCAACATCATTATTTAGACTGCCAAACCTAGATCGGACCCAAACGAGATAAAGAGATAGAGGCGACTAAATGTAGAACATGCTGTTCTTGACCCGCTCGTGGATAGTCACCATCCTCTGTTTCATTTCCAGATTATCGCTGCTGGCTTCGCTGCTGGTGTCATTCGGATCAAACACATCCTGCAAATAACAGCGAGCGCGTTCGCAGACCAGATCCGCGTAATAAGCAGGAGGACAGATGCTGACGGCCTTTGTGGCACGGCCGAAAGTGTAGCAAAGTCGGTGAGACAAATCGATAAGGACTTCGGCGGAGTTGGTAAATGGAGCGCTGATCGGCATGCCCCCGAAAATCTCATCGTGAACGACAATATAATGTGCGGGACGGGCGGTTCCTTGGAGGGCTGCGTGCGATTGCAGGAAGAAGTCAAATGCACGCGCTTCAGTAACGCCGCGGTCAACAACAGTGCCGTTTGGGGGATTCTTCGACTTTGAAGCATCCTGCTCACGGGTCACATAGAATCGTGTGTGGTGACGCTTGCCTACTACCACGATGGAGATACGGGGCTGCTTTTTACCGCACATATCCCTGCACGCCTTTTTGAGCTGAGGCAGCTCCTCAGCGACGACCATGTCATACTGACCCTCTGAGACACCGTCTCGGTAGACGATGATATTTTCAGGGTACTCTTCGTGAATGTCATGCCAGATTTTCAGACGAGATTTGAGCAGAACATCTAGAGCATCGACCTTCTCCTGCTTTCCGGCCTGCACATGAAGCTGGGCGGGGAATTGACTCAAATCCTTGCCCACAGAGGCCACGATTGCCGCAATACTTGGCGCGTTTCTGGCGGAACCTGGAGACGGATGAGTGACATCGATTCCCACTAACATCGTCTTTCCTCTGCTGATAAGGCCGAGCTGGTTTCCTCCGACAACATGGTTAGTGCCATTGAGTTTCAAATTCACCTTCAACGCCACATTCGCATCGTATTGAGCACCGCCTTTAGCGAACTTGTCGGCAGCAACGCAAGCATGTAGCAAACCGTACTTGACGTCACACAAATACTTGATGGTATTGTATAAAAAGGTTTCACGACCAGGCAAAACCACCAAGATAAAGTCAAGTCGGTGCTTCACCAAGCTCTGAAACGCAGCATCCACCTTTCGCTGAGGATTCTCGTCTCGGCCATACGCAACATTCACTCCTGCAGCAGTCGGTCTGGAGTCAATCGCGATTCCCGCAGCTCGCACATTCGTAGCCCATTCCTCGATACGCCTCATGCACGCCTGTTCGTCGCCGCCGAATCTATTGTACGTCATGAATGGGTTTATCACCACCCAGGACCATCGTGTAGACACGCGTCTGGCCTCATAAAACACAATGTCTCTGAGATTCCATGTTGCGTCTCTGGGCTGAAGCCGGGATTCCTGCTTCCTATCGGCTTTCTTGTAAGTGATAAAAGGAGCTTGAAGAGTCCGTCCGGGTACTGTGATAAGCTTTGGAATTGGTTGAAGGCCAAAAGCTTTCTAAATTTCGAAGAGCATTAGATCGTGATCAATGAAGAGCAACGAAACGAAAACCAATCTGCTTTTGAAGTATTGGCCGACTTACAAGAACATTGTTGGTTGCCGGGGAGAATCCCAAAAGAGGGGCACCTTGTTGAACAATCGAATCTGCATTTTCACCTGGGGATCTCACAGCGAAACCGATCATCTGAGCCGTTTGATTCGCAGACAGCTTCATCTTTGCAGGCTGTCCAGGAATCACTTCACAAACGTCCGCTGGGACATATGACGGCATATCACGAGATCCGACATTCATTACTGGAAGTCTGTGATCGACGTCGATCTCGTGTTCTATTATTTGAGAATTAGCAAGCAGGTCAAAACGTATGGATCAATGTAGACGTACTGATCTTGAACCAATAGGCGACGGTAATAAAAGCAGGCTTCGTCATTGGTTCCACAGGCTTCTCCTGCCAAAATTCAATCTCGTTTGGACCGGCTCCGAATGGAATCTTCTGTCGAGGCTGTCCTTCTTGTGTCATACCCCTAGGAGCGCGATTCTTAAGCTTTGCGCCGTCACCCTCACGAGCCAGACCCCAGATGCTCTTTTCGCGACGGACAGGTTTCTTCTTCTTGTCCTTCAGGTGGGTGACGACAACTCGTAAAGTCTTCAAAAATCTCTCCAGGTTGAACTTGCTGGTAGGATTCTGTCCGATCAAGTTAGGCAGACTGCCAGCCTCGTACACGGCAACATTCTTAACCTGCACATTGACGAGGAGTCTTGCGGTCGCAGCACGGACAGAGACAAAATAACCTCTGATAACCTCGAGTCCCTCTCCAAGCGAGAAACGATCGTTGGGCCCAGGGTTGAGAGGGAAGTGTTTATTCGCACCAATGCTCGCAATGTCAGTCCGGGACTTCGGGTACTCGCCAACCACAATGTTCAATGCTTGGAGAATTTCGGATTTGTTTGCAAAGAAAGCGCTTGCGTTTGATGAAGTTAAGTAGTCAATTAAATCGGAGACCGCGATCATTCCGGTAAATTTGACCGTGACGGTGTACACATCTGGGTTTTCTTCATACTCTGTCTCATCTGCTGCTCTCCAGCGAACGCGAAAGTCGGTGCTCTCCTCATCGCCAGACACTTTGTTGAGTTTCTTAGAGGAAACCATGTTCGCACGCGAGTCTGACGCGATATGACCTCTTTCCGCCGCGAAGTGTTCCTCCAATAGCAACTGTACAAGACGTTTGCATCTTTTGATCGAAGGCACCTTCTTGTCGGGGCCTGGTCCAATGTCAATGCTATATCTGAAGCATTTCACACCACCTTTGACAGTAATATCCATGTAGTTGGCATACAGGAGTATCTCACTGCCCTGCGTGTTGTAGCCAGGACGTAGGGGAAGGACAGCGGTGCCTGGTGACGGACCCTTGGCAGGAGGCTTCGCCTTGAGGACGGCTTTTTCAATGTCATTTTCTTTCTGAGCGACCGCGGCGTTGTATGCAGGGACTGGGCCAGGACTGTTATAACATGTTAGTCAAGTGTTAGTCAAGTCAGAGAACTCAAATCTTACTTGTAGATCCTTGCGTCTGCACGTCCACGTCCACGGCCACGACCACCTCGAAAATCGGTTGGTCCACCTCGTCCACCTCTACCGCCTCTGTCACCTCCGCGTGAGGAGTCACGGTATGGAAGATTGTAAGCGCCACCTCGGTCACCACGTTGAGCCCCTCCACGATAATCCCCACGACCTCGACCGCGGTCACCCCCTTCAAAGGATCCCCCTCCACGAGGACCACCGCCTCCACGAAACGGAGTTCCTCCACGATCACCACGAGCTCCACGACCGCCACGGCCGCCGCGACCGCCTCTGTCAGACATGCTGTAGACTTCTCTCGCACAGACGCGTCAAATGTAGAGATCGGCGAGAGAGATAGAAATCGGGAAAATTGATGAAAAGGTGGATGTCGAGATTAATGAAGGTGTAAAAAGATAAATCAAAAACAGGAGATATGTGGGCTATATGTACTAAATCCACAAGGCTGAGCCGAGTCAGCCTGACCTGACAAAAATGCGTCAGAGAGGTTAGTCATGCAAATCGATCCAACAGAATACTAGAACAAATCTGAGTGCTAGATGAATAACTGGACGCGGAATTGAGAGGAATAATGAGATGAGATAAAGATGACCAAATCTGGGGAAATCTTAAAAGAGTTAAGATGAAAGTTATCTGAGAGCTAGATGAGCAGCGAGGATTGGGTATCAAGACAGACAACAGTATCCAATTGATAAAAAGACCATCCAGTAAGAGATAAAGATGAAGAAGAGGGCAAAGCAAGGAGGGGTATCATAAGCAAGAGAGCAGAAGATATGAGTTGAAGCAAAAGAGGAAGAGAGCTCAAGGTTGAATGTTGGGCTATCCACAGTGGGGCGCTCAGTGGGGAGGGAGCAGCCACCTTCCGTTTGGTTTGTTTGGTTTGTTTGGTAGACGAGCGGTGTTACCTTGGCGCCTGGGGCATCACTTTGTCTTTATCTCTTGGAGTGAAGCTTATTCTTTGTTTGATAGTTAGGGTCGATAGGATGGAAATCCCCGAGAATCAAGCATGATTAGTGCGGTCGATCGCTGCATGCTCTGTAAGAGTGTAACATGACTTCTTCTCGAACAATCTGATTCTCACTAGTAATCGTCAGATATCTTGTGTAACTGAGCCCATACAGTTCACATGAATGCTTGACCAGATGGAGATGACTATTCGTGTATGAAGCTGTCTGAAGGCACGTGCGGTGGTTGATATCCTGGCATTCTGCAGCTGTCAAGCGTTTGACCTGCAAACAGCAGCCATCCTGCAAGACATGGATCTTGAGTTTCCCATCATTCTCCAGTGATAGTTTGTCAGATAGAAAAGTAACCCTTGTCAGAATTAGGGTTAAGTATTCCACCAATCCAGCCAATCATACCCTCGGAATTAACTTCGGGCTTAAGGGCTTTTCTCCGTAAATGCCGTATGGCCTCAAGTACAAGACCAGCAGACACCGCCAATACGAAGCCAGAGATGACTCATAATCTCGAACGACTAAGATATAAAACGAGGCAAACATCTGATCAGCCAAGCTGCGACATTGGGACGCTATCGTCGAGACTGACTAATCGCCAGATACCTTAGGTACATTATGCCTCGACCCGAATCCCGCGATGACCATCTCGATGGTCGTGCAATGGGGATGATCATCTCATGTCAGGTAATGAGTTCTTGTCTTATGGTCTTGTAGTATTCAAGATTGCGATAGCGATGGATATTAACAATGGTACATACCTAGGTAGAGTAGTTAGAATATTCAACATGATCCAAGAACCTGGTACAGGAAAGGCAGGGTACATCATGGAATGTAGCAGGGGTCGACCTGCAGGAAAGAAAAGTAGCGTATAATTCAAAAGCCAGCGCTAGCTATGAGTATAAATAAGAGGCCGCCCCCTCAATCGTCAGGAAAGTGTTGATAACTTGTTGATCCTGGTTGATATTTTTCCGCGTGGTGGAGCATCTTCAGCGAGTCTACGGCAGCCCAGAGAGACCGACCTTGGCGATACGTAAAGAGTGGTTCGACGACTCGACGACCAACTTCTTCTTTCCGTCCATCTTGCCAACAACTCTCGAGCGATAAGAATCCGTCACCGAGAGTCGCCATTTTTGACAGTTTTATCTCGATTGTGATTTCCAGCTAACCGAGGTATATCGACGTTAGTTTATACGGCTGATATTGGAGGTTGATAACTTGCGTACCGAAGATTTGACGGAAGACCGCGAAAGTTGGTCACAGCACACCCCCGCCATCCTTCGAAAGTTCATTGAAGATTGCTACATCCCACGTTCAGCTCGCTTTCAATCGCATTTGACATTAACGAAGCCGATACTATTTAAAAAGTCACACGACCATATTATAGCCACCATGACACCAACTCCGCCATCGACCTCTTCAAGCGTCGGCGCGCATTCTCCCGAGGGCCAATATAGGGTCGTTAGGAAGCGAAACAGGGTGCCGCTTTCGTGCGCGCCTTGTCGACAGAGAAAGTACGTGGTCGCATATTACACTCTCGGTCACAATCAACGCAGAAAACTGACGCAATTGTCATGTTAGATTAAAATGCAACCGCTCCCATCCTTGCGAAAACTGCATCAAACGAGGGGACGCATCCTCCTGCACCTATGCTCAACCAGGATCGCGAAAGAAGAGCTCTCCGCAGAGCTCATCCACATCGCCAGATGATATGCAAAATAGGATAGATCGGTTGGAGAATTTAGTTCTTTCGCTTATGACGAATGGCTCGCAGGCGGCTGGACCGGCGGCGGCGGCAGCAGCTCTATCCGGACACGATAGCGTTGAATCTGGACAGAATTATCAGGATCTCGAATTAGACGACGACGTTGATGGACAGAATGAAGAGAGCGATACGGAAGCGGTGACAAAGTCTTTTGGTATCATGAAGGTCGACAATAATAAGTCAATGTATATCAGCGAGGCTCATTGGGCGTCTGTTCTGAATGATGTAAGTGGTGTTGTACGGTTGATATCGTTCAGGTTTCTAACTGGCACAGATTGCGGAGGTTCGCCAATTCTTCCAAAACTCCAGAAAACAGTACGAAGAGCAAGCGCAGAAAATACAGGCCACGAAACCAGAAGCCGATACTACCACCATGTTACTTTTTGGCTCAGTAAAGGCACCCAGCAAATCCGAAATTTTGGCCTCGTTTCCTTCACGATATATCACAGATATGCTGATAGCGCGATTCTTCAATAATCGCGATCATGGTCCTGGAAGTTGTACGTATACTCTAAACGGCTAGTTGGGATGCACGTTGCTAATGAAGAATAGATGTTCTCCATGTTCCAACCTTTCAGAAAGATGTAAGTCATTTTAGTTGTCTATTATATTGATTATCATACTAACAATACAAGTACAATGAGCACTGGAAAGACCCGTCTGCTTCGTGTCCGGTTTGGATCGGTATGCTTTATGCAATGATGCGACTAGCTATGCTTTCATATTACCACGACGGGGAAGAGCCACCGGAATTCAAGGGCAAATCACTTGATATGTCAAAGTCTTTCCGCCATCTGATGTGCCAATGCTTGATTTTGGCGGACTACACGAAACCGTATCCGTATCTGATCGAGACACTCGTTCTTCATATGCATGCCGATTTCAGCGAGATCAATGAAGCCAACGTTCGTGTATGGATTCTTTGCGGTATAATTGCACGATTAGCCATGCGCATGGGCTACCATCGAGACTCGAAAATGTTCCCCAACATTACACCTTTCCAAGGTGAGATGCGAAGACGGGTATGGGCATATCTTAGACAGGCAGATCTTCTTTTCTCGTTCCAGGTTGGCATGCCCAGTATGCTACGGCCCGGAGACACCGATACCGAGCTGCCGCGAAATCTGTTCGACGAAGATTTTGGCCCAGATAGTAAGGAGATACCGCCGTCAAGACCGAACGAGCAATCTACTCCGGTGTCTTATATGATTGCTAAAAGTCGCTTGTCGGTGGCCTTTGGTCGTGTTATCGAGCATACCTCGCTTGTCAAGAATGCGCCGTATGAAGTCGTGATTGATATAGATGCCGAGCTTCGACGGGCTCGTGATCTTATTCCTGAACATCTCAGAGTGCTTCCATTTGAAGAGCGTACAATCGAGTCTACTGATTCGATCCTGATGAGATATTATGTAAGTTACCTTGGTTTTGCGCTCAAAACTTGTACTAACGAAAGCAGGTTGAGAGCGTCTACCACAAGGCACAGGTCGTCCTGCACCGAAGATATATTGGACGTGCGCGAGAAAACCCCCGATTCACCCATTCGCGCCGAACATGTATTGACTCGTCAATGGAGCTCTTGCGTTACCAGGCCATTTTCTACAACCAAAAGCTGCCAGGCGGTCGTCTCCTGAGCAAGATTCGAGATAACTCCATCAATAACAGCAACTACCTGCTTTCTGCGACAGTGATATGTCTCGACCTTTATCAAGGAATGCAGCTGCAGGCAGCCGGACGACCATCAGGCGATGTTTATATTTGGGGCCGGGAACGTCGCGACGAAATGCTTGCTGCTATACAACAAGCAAGAGATATCTGGCGGGATCAAAGTGACGAGTCGATGGAGTCATGGAAAGCAGCAGGCATGATGACCGTGATGCTTGAGAAATTGAATGTGACGACGCCGCCTTCGACAGACATGAACGGCAGTTCAGCCATGCTCGAAGTTCCTGACGAGAAGCAGAGCGCTGCGATGACCTTGGGACTTTTGAGTAGCGGTATGAGCCCTCAAGACACGGGAACCGCATTTACAGATCCATTCAACAACACAGACTCCGTCCTGTCTCCATCCGCTCTCGCAGGAGGAGCTACAGACATGGGCTTTTCATCACCATTCAACATGCTCGGCCAATTGCCCGACATGCAACTCGACTGGGTTCGTCCCCTCCCTCCTTTTCTACCTTATATACATCCACTAACTTACCTTATTACAGAACGCCTGGGACAGCTACATAGGCAACACAACCCTCGACAACAACACCAACAATCCCAACCCGCTCTGGCCCATGTTCGACATACCCCCTCAAATGATCTCCCCAATCCCATCGTCATCAGCATCAGGCGGCCAACCAACACCATCCACCACAACCACCGGCACAACAGGAACAGGAACGGCCGGCACGCCAGGAAACAGAGCATCATCAATAGACAACATCCGAAACAGGATACGAATGCCCGGTGTTTTACCCTCAGATACGGGCATGACATACGATTCAGCAAATCCGTCGTTTTTCATGGCTGGGCCGAATGGGAATAAAATTGATTAATCCAAACACCCAAACCAAACCAACACTCAGAAAAAACATATCTTGTATGCAACTGGATTTGTGATGCGATAACTACCCTCTTCTCTCTTCTCTCGTTCTTGATACCCTTTCCTTTTATTCGAATGATATTCAACTCTCTCCCTCGTTATGTAGATTCTGTTTTTCTCGATTATGGAGTTACGGTGGCATTCGAATTGATACTATGTTATGTTATACGTTGTTTGGAGACGAAAGAAAAACGATTATCTTTTGTTTTTTTTTTTTTGATGTAAAACTGGTGTCTGAAATGCGAAAATCTCCTCCATTCCTGCTTTGCGTTGCGTTGTGTTGGTACATGTATGTATACTAGGCTCTGTGCTGTGCGTTTTATATACCTAGGTATACGTTTTGCGTAGGTATGAATTGATAGGTTCTCTGAATTATTCCAAGTTATATTATATTGTATGTATTTTTATTTACCGGGAAAAGTGACCCGAAAATATAACCCACCCAAATATTCTTGGTTGATATATGCAAAATGACCCTTGTCTACATCAGGGCCAATAGGGAAGCCCTCTTCGAGGCATCTCCAGCGTCTTGCAGACACTTGCATATACCGAAAAGAGAAACCGCGCGTATCCTCTAAGTTAAACCAAAATTTTGATAGATATTGCACAAGACCCCCATTTCCAACATCATGACTGAGAAGCACGCTGTCTTCTCAGCATTACCAACGCTTGCAAATCTTCCAAAGTTACGCTAGGACCACCCAATCCATCGAGTTCATCCTCTTCCATATCTTGGACATTTGTGAATTCAGGTCCATTAATGGTTTGCTCAAGCGGGCCGGCGCTCAAAAACTCGCGAGAACCCTGGATTTGATCGAGAGCCTGTCGCCATCCGTGGTCGGAGGGGACTAGGACGCGGAAGTAGCGAGGTGGCGGTGGGCGTGGCATTTTGGGGGTTGCTTGCTTGACTTCTGCGCTGGCGTCGCTGTCAGATGGAGAATCGGAAGGGGGGTCCAGGTTGGTACGTAAACGGCGGTATTTTCCGTCGGAGTCGTAGTACCATCCTTCTTCTTCTTCTCGTTGTTCTTCTTCGGTGTTTGGTTGGTCTGAAATGCGAGGACCGGGTGTAGGGTTCGGGATAAAGCGATACTCTGAGTTGGAGTCGGTTTCTGAGGCGTCGTCCGAACTTGAATCATCCTCAGAGCTTGAAGATTCGTCGGAACTCGAATCTTCTTCTGAGCTGATGCTGTCTCTTAAGCCTGCCATGTTCAATGTAGTGTCATCCGAGCTTGTATCATCTTCGGAGCTTGATTCTTCAGAGATTGTGTCATCTCCTAAGCTCGAGTCGTCTTCTGAACTCTCTTCCATTTTCCTCTTCTTCGTCTTCTGTCTCTTGTCATCGTCGGATTTTCTCTTCTTAATTCTTCGTCTTGTGTCGTCCTCTGAGCTCTTTTGGTCAACTTTCCTATTTTTAGTCATTCGTGTCTTTTCATCCCCAGAGCTCTCATCCTCAGAACTGTCTTCGTCCACTCTCCTCTTGCTAGTTCTTCTCGTTTCGTTGGCCTTGCGACTCCCGTTCTTCTCAGTACTAGCGCTGAAATCTTCTGCGTCTTCGGGATCACGACGACACAGGAGCAGTTGAGTCCAGTAAGATCGCGAATCCATCGTAAAGTCGCCAAAAGCAATAACTTTCAGATTTGGTAGTCCGTCAGGTCCAAACGCCCATTCCGCGAATTGTGCAAGGTCACTCATTTGAATGAGGTTTTTACTGTCCAAACTTTGCTTGGTCCTCCCACGATAGAATGGCACGGTTCTTCCGGCATCCAACAGTTCATTCCTTAGGTTTCGGCGGTTATAACTATAGCCAGTGATTCGGAAGTGAAGAAGTTGAAATGTAAAATCAGTGCGTGGATAAGGCTCCAATTTGTGTCTCTGAAAGAAAGTCCTCTGCGTTAGAAAGGCAGCCATATGGCAGAAAGGAAGGAACGTATACCAAAGTAAGTGGGTTCAGAGAGAATCCCACATAGTCCAGTTTCATAGACCCAAGGAGAGAACCGAGTTCGTGTTCCCAAGGCACCGAAAAGTCGCGGAAATAATCGTACCGCCTACTTCTTCGATTCTCATCTTTCGCTCTCATGTGATACATCAAACGCTTCAGAGTTTTCTCGTGATGATGAATCGAATCTAGGAAGTTTTCACCAGTGCTGTACCACTCCTCCAGTGAAATGCAAAGCTCCTCGAGGCCGGTGAAGGAATTGAGAAAGTGTTTAATAGGAACAAGTGTGTGGTCATAATGTGGCACAATATCAGTGTGGACGATTTCAAAAGACCGGAGGTTGGCAGCACTTTTTGAACGGGCAAGTCTCTCTAGAAACTCTAGTTGCTTGAAACAGTCACGCAACTTCAATGACTGAAGTTGTTCGATCTGGAACGTCGATGCCAGCAGTGTTTCAACTGACAGACGCGACAAACACAGATGCCGCAGGGCACCGAAACCAGGTGTAGCAGTTTTAGCATCCGTCAAGAGAGTCTCGATACGCAACCGATCGTTGCTGAGGAAAGTAACTGGTTCCAGGTCAAGGTACTCAAGGTGCTGGGCATTCATCTGGAAAAATTTTCGAATGACTTCATGATTCTCATCAAGTCTCATGCCTTTCCAAGTAATAGACCTTAGCTTCTTGAATTTACAAAGCCCAGAGTAGTCCTCCCGGTTGGTACAGGTTCCATCGATGATCAGCGACAAGGTATGGATACGGCTTTGCTTAGATGTTAAATGAGCCAGTACCTGATGGGGAATGCAGCAGCCTAGATGCCAACTAAGTCCAGTCAGTGTCGTTATTATCACAGAAAAGAATTGAAAGACAAGCTCAATCGACATACGAAAAGGTTTGTAGAGAGTTTTTGGGAATACGGGGGAAAGCCTGCATGAGTCCCTCGGCCAATTTGCCAACAACCTTCTCGTGACGGTGCTGGCGCATTTTCTCAAGTTTGACGGGATTCCGTATGTTTTTGGGGCGTAGCATGGTAGCCTCAAATTCGGGTATAGTGTATACACCACCGTAACATCTTAGTAGCTGCTGACGACGAATTGGCGCCTCCAATCGCAGATGTCTGACAAGCTTAAGGCTTTCGACGGTATCTTTAGATCCGCTTTCTGTGAAGTAGGTCCTGGTTGTTGATACTTCCTGGATTTTCATGTGTTCATCCACAGGAATCGTGCATCGTTGCCAAATCAATGGTAGAAATATCCGATGCATCTGTTTGGATGCCTCAGATAGACTGACAAGATCATCGTGTTGCAACTAGTCAACATTAGCAGTGATTGGTATCCCGAAACGCAAGTGACTTACCTCATCTGCAATGATCTGCACAAGCTCTGCAGGCAGTTTCTCTATTTTGAAGTAGAGACTGTAATTCGCACTTAGAGAGACTTTACTTGATAGTGAGTTTCAATGACCAGTCCGAATCGTTCGGAGATGCTGCCTGTGATATAAACGTCCCAGACGAACGGTTACAGGTCCTTTGATAGTGATATTCAAGTCTAGAATGCTCACTTCATCATGCTGTAAACATCTTTTTTTTATTGATCAGACCGAACAGAATGCAGTTCATGAAAAGATGAAATGTGTTGTCGAAAAAGGAAACGAGGAAGGTCCGAGGCCAAGGGGTAAACATTGAGCCATATCACGTGACATGTCACGAGTCAGCCAACCACCGGCGCTAGCGGAGATTCTGGAAAATTATTTGGGTTGCAAACCTTCATCCTTCATTCTTTAAACACTCTTCTTTCTATTTGATTCATTATTTTGCTTCATTTCTAGATTTCATCTTCTACGGAATTATAATTGCTTTATTCTTTGATCTCTTGACCAGTCAATTATTCAAAATGTAAGTTCGAAGTTCTGTCCTTCTACTGCCAAAGCATCGATCGCATTGCTAATACTTCTGTCCTTCTCAGGTATTCTGCTCTTCGCCCTGCCGCTCGCCGGCTCTTGTCTGTCAGACCCAATGCCTCTTTCCTCAATGCCCGGTCACGATCAATCACCACCCAATCCATCGCATTCAGTCGCCCAGCCGCTACTTCCAGTGTCTCCTCGTTTCGGCAATTCCAGCGACGATGGAACAGCGACGAAGCCGCCAAGATTGCTGCTGAAAAGGCAGAGACCAAAGCCGAAGACGGCGAAGCTTCCCTCGAGGCTGCACTTGAATCTGCTGCCATGGAAGCAGCAAAAGAGAAAGGTTCTACTGTAGATGCGACTGCAGCTGAGGCCCAGATTGAATCTACAGAGCAAGGTGCTGTTTTGAATGCGACTGCGGCCGCTCAAGAGGGTGCAGCCGGAGAGGTAGATGCTCCCGTAGCTCGGACTTTCTCCAGAGACAGACGATTCGATAACGTCACCCCTTCACCAACTGTCTACATTGGAAACTTGTTCTTCGATGTCACCGCAGAGGATCTGAAGGCCAGGATGGAGGAGTATGGTGTTGTTGAGAAGAGTGTTATCATATCCGATGCTCGTGGTTTGAGTAAAGGGTTAGTTCATGCTCCGAGAGTAGTTTTTGATGTCGGCATGATACTGACAACATGATTAGATTCGGATACGTTACATATGACTCTGTGGAAGCCGCCCAGCGTGCCATTGACGAGATGAACCAACAAATTTTCGAAGGTCGTCGCGTACTCGTTCAGTTCACCGCTGCCGGACCTCGCGTCCCCAAATCTCATGCTTTCGGAGGACCAGCCACAAGGAGTCTCTACATTGGTAACCTGGCCTACGACCTTACGGACCGGGAACTCAACGAACTCTTCAAGAGCGTTCGCAACGTCATTGAAGTCCGTGTTGCCGTTGATCGTCAGACCGGTAACCCCCGAGGATTCGCCCACGCTGATTTCCTCGACGTCCCCAGTGCTCAGGCTGCTCTTGAGATTCTCAGCGGCAAGGCACCTCACGGTCGTCGATTGAAGGTTGACTTCAGCCAGGGCACTAAGCGGGGTCCTGGTGGTAAACGATTCGAGGGTCAGGCATCAGCCGAGGGCCAGACTTCAGATGTTGAGCAATAAAATTAAGAACTGAGCTTGACATTGAGCTTGACATTGATGCTATAGAATATCCGTCTACTTATGCAGCTTCTCCGATCCTCATCAACAGCTGATACCACACGTTGGGGCGTTCGAGGCTGATTAATTGGAGATCACCGTGATTCTCCGACTTTTATTATGTGCTTGATATTGTTGGATGGGTTTCTTTCTACACGTGTACCAATTAGCTTTATTGTATATTATTGTCTTATATGTTTGACTAACGGTCTTAATCTTGACGAGTAAAAGTATGATCTCCCTTCTCAAAATGAAGCATCAGCTTGCATAGCCAACCCCCTGGCCCTCCATCCAATGAGATGTTTGATGGTGATGAAACGCTCTTCATTCCTTTCAACGACTGTAATATTTGCTAGACACCACCTACCGAATACTAAATATATCCATCCATCAATCCCTTCTTTATACTACACGGAGTCAGTCAATCACCTCTTTAAATCGAAGCCCCGACGTAGATCCAGTTACAGTTACGGACGGAGTAGAGTGGATGAATTCGCATCAGTGGTTAATCAAAACACTGAGGCACCTCGGCTGAAATTGTTTGCTACGTATTCAGTACTCTTACGGTTTCGGTTTATCAACATCAATCATCAATCATCAAGTAGTCGGCGTTACCCATGAACTCCTTGGCATACGGATGAGTATGAAAAAGAGGTGGGCAGATGGCATTACCTCGCGATTTTAGAGTGTAAAAACACTGAAAGTGTATCTGAGTCGCTATGTATGAGGTTTGATTGTAAGAAGAAAGCAACTCGTTTAATGTGACTTATTCTACTTTCCTTGAAGAGGGTTAGGTGAAATTGAGCGTGTCAACCGTAATCAATGCGTGCTTGTTGTGTTTGTGCCGTTAAGTGAGAAATAGGACTGCTCAGCGATAGATGCGACTGACTCGGTACTTGATATTTCGCAAACTGTGTTGAAATTGGTATTTGCAGAAGCGGATTCAACAATATCCTGAGTGGCTTCCTGAGTGGCTTTCTCGTTTGCTCGTTTTATTGCTTCGTCCCTTTGCTCCTTTGCCCAGTCCCTGCCATTCCGATACCAGGTTGCACCTTCTCGAAATGTCTTGATGTTACCAGTCATTCCCCATGTGTTGATTTGAGTCATATGATATTCTGTCCGATTTGATGTCGCTGATTTCGAAGGATGACTGGTAAACATTTTTAAGGTGCCATCGTGGTATGTCGATGAGATTGTATAAGCATTGTTGTCAAATCCAGGTTCATCTTTACCATACTCCTGAAGCGAGTGCATCCCCCTTGCTCCTAATGCACCGTCGTAGCATGCCTGCCTTTTAGCTACTGATGTTGACCCGTCAGGACCTTTCGCTGCCATGAAGAAATTTGGTGCAATTGGGAGATCATGCTGCGTGGTTGGAACAATTTGATCATTGAGTTCAATCCGTATTTGACGGTCAAGTAGTTCAGGACGTGCCCCATGATATCGATCAGGATTTCCAGGGACCAGAGTGCCATCAGTAAGATGATCAAGGTTCCTGAAAGGAACACCACCACCTATACATTTTCTATCTTGGGCCTTGCCTTCGATAAACGGGATCACAGTCTCTGTGACTTGTCTCTCTTTGGAAGCATCTGCATCCAATCGGCGAAATTCTTCAAAGTCTTCCTCTGTGAATTTAGAAGGAGAAAGCGAGGATCGAGGCTGAGCAAGTCTTGCGAGTATGTCATCCCAATTGCCGGGCTTTGAAGCCATGTGTCCGTCGGGGAATCGATAAAGGTCTGGAAAGATCCCATGATCGATTAGATGTTGCTGAAAGTCGCGATCGTACGGTCCGCTACGTTTAGTAGTTGGTTTGGTACTTCGTGAAGAACCTGTACCTCGTGAAGCACTTGAACCCCGGGAAGCGCTGGCAGTCCGTTTCCGGGATTTTTGGGTGCGGTATGGTCGGGTTTTCATTGTAGGCTCTGGATACTGCAATAATCAGTCAAAACTGTTATTCAGTAGGCTGAGGTAACTTACTCCCCGCAAGTCCGATAAATCTGGACCGCCTTGACGCGCAAATCTTTGAATTGTCTTTGATTCGTTGCGGGTGACAGGCCTGAGAAACTGACGTTTTGGGGAAACGTTCGCTGTAGCTTGTTTATTCCTTCGATCAAGCTCCCGTAGAGCGTTATGTGTCAACCAAACTTCCGACAGATTATCCCAAAACGCCGGAGGGAGCAGGGAGCCGCTGGGATGTTCAATCTTTTGCTTCTTGTAAGCTTGCTTGGAGGTGCTGGCGAAGTCTTGCGGTGGACGTGGTCGTTTGCGAAGATGGATCGATTGCTCTGTATGCATTGGGTGATGTTGGTCGTAAAAAGTAGTAGGAGACTGATTCTTTTTGGTTGATATTTTGCAAGCAGGCGTTTTATACCTACTGATAGCTGTCATTGTTTTTATTTTGGAGAGTGATGTGAAAGGTGAAAGGTTCACTTGTCAAATGCTTGGCGGTAGTAGATATCATCAGTTCACTCCACGTCTAGGTCGGCAAGCGACAACCAAGCATTAAATCTTGTTTTTCTTCAAGAGGGTACTGCCTATGGGTTGAATTGAGCTTAATCACAAGATGTCACTCTAAAGAGAGTGTCTGGTTCGTCAGCTTTTATATAGTATTGGTGAACATTGGGTCTACCTGGCTCTCCACTCTGGTCTTTTACCTTAGAATCTGCTCCTCTCATTGGTCCGCCTTATAACAACATGTCAATGCAAGTTGAATGAGAAGAAAGGCAGTTTGCTATTCTGGTATGCTAACGATTTCAGTTTACTATGGTGTGCTTTGTTTATGAGCAGGCTTTGTGATATGAAACTACCCGTCATGTCGATACCTGTATAATTACTGAATAGTAATTTATACACATAATTATATATAGTGTATAATTTTAAGAGGATAGAATAGGGGTGCTAAGAAATTTGTATAGGAATCAGTGTGTAAGGGTTTACAGATATTTTATATGAGCCAAACACGTGATCACTCCGGAAAGAACCTCGGCGCGGCCGGCCTCGGTGGCGGAGGTCTTTGACAGTTGCCGAAACAGAATACGACGAGCTTTCTTTATTCATAATTCAACGCCTGGACATATCCGAAGTCTTTTCAAATAATCTTGAACGAACTCGCTTTATATAAATCATTGTTTCTTCGATATTTAAAACCTGAACAATTAGCCGCGGCTCGGCCCAGTTTACCCCACGCCGATACCCATTCTCGCCCGGAGCGATTAGTAACCCAACTGATAACCTCGTGAATTGCTACGACGACGACATTGTTTGATAGAAGTTTGCTCGAGTTCATATTTGCAGAATAGATGGTCACGTTGTTCGACCGCTTGATTTGCTTTTGATCAGATTTTATATTCGACAACCTCCGCCATGTCCTTTCTCGGTGGCGCCGAGTGCTCGACCGCCGGCAATCCATTAACACAATTCACGAAACACGTTCAAGATGACAAGTCTTTACAACGAGATCGACTGGTGGGGAGGGCGCCGGGGATGCAAGAAAGTATGCGTTCTCGTGGGATGGCAGGGCCGGGTGATCAGGTAAGACGGACTCACTACAACCGATACAGTATCTAGTTCTAACTCGTCTAGATGATGGACGAATTCATGCAACAACCCGGCCATCTCCCCCATCAAGCACCCGTCCAACCCTTCGCCATGGAACAAATGCGCCGCGAAATCGAATCAATGCAACACGCTCCCCAACGTACAGGATCCCCCGGTTGGGCAGCCGAGTTTGACGGTGAGCAAGCACGTATGGAAGCCGCCTTTCAAGGTCCCAACGCCGCACCTGCTGCACTCGATAGTCGAGGTCCCGGATTTTCGGCGGCGGAGTTCTCTCGCTTCCAACAACAACATCGTACAGCGAGCCCTATCACACAATCGACGCAGTCACCTATGATGAGTGGATACCAGCGGCCGATGATGGGTGGATATATGGGTGCGATGGGCGGGATGGGCGCTATGGGGATGATGGGTCCGTCGTATATGCCTATGCAGCAACAACAACCTTCAGTGCAGCAACAGGATGGAAAAGGCAAAGGGCGAATGGTGGAGTTGGATGACGAGAACTGGGAAGCGCAATTTGCCGAAATGGATGCTGCTGGGCAGGAGGCATTTGATGATCAGGCGAATCAAGCTATGGAAGCGGAACTCAATGATCTGGACAGGTCAGTATTTGACGACTCTTCCCCCTTTCAGAATCAGAATCAAGAAGGATTTGAACAATTTGAACGCGTGTGGCAAAGTGCTCAGGCTGAAAGTGCGGCATCTAGACAACTGGCCGAAGATGATTTTGAGGAAGTTGGGAATTTACATCTGGGTGATACGAATGGTTGGGAAGGGTTCGATAGTCTGAACACACGATTCCGCGATCCGCAATTGGGAGATTATCTATTTGAAGAAGATAATATGTTCCGGGCGGTGGGTAACCCGTTCGAAGAAGGAATGAAGATCATGCAGGAAGGTGGGAACTTGTCCCTGGCTGCACTGGCCTTTGAGGCTGCAGTGCAGAAGGATCCTCAACATGTACAGGCCTGGACCATGCTGGGATCTGCGCAGGCACAGAACGAGAAGGAGAATCCGGCGTTGAGGGCGTTGGAACAAGCGTTGAAACTGGACCCGAACAATCTCGATGCTCTTATGGGGTTGGCTGTGTCGTATACAAACGAAGGCTACGATTCCACGGCATATCGTACATTGGAGCGATGGCTTTCGGTGAAATATCCCCAAGTCATCAGTCCCAACGACCTTTCTGCCGACACCGATGTCGGATTTACGGATAGACAATTACTGCACGATAAAGTGACAGACCTGTTTATCCAAGCAGCCCAGCTCTCACCATCAGGCGAACACATGGATCCAGACGTCCAAGTCGGCCTAGGCGTACTCTTCTACTGCGCCGAAGAATACGACAAAGCAGTTGACTGCTTCTCCGCAGCCCTCGCCTCCACCGAATCCGGCACCTCCAACCAACAAGAACAAGTGCATCTGCTTTGGAACCGCCTCGGCGCCACGCTCGCCAACTCAGGCCGCTCCGAAGAAGCAATCGAAGCCTACGAAAAAGCCCTTACCATCAACCCCAACTTCGTCCGTGCCCGCTACAATTTGGGTGTCTCCTGCATCAATATCGGCTGCTACCCGGAAGCCGCGCAACACCTATTGGGAGCGTTGGCAATGCACAAAGTGGTCGAACAACAAGGTCGCGAAAAGGCGCGCGAAATCGTGGAGGGTGTCGATGGTATCGACGACGCAGAGTTGGAGCGCATGATCCATATTAGTCAGAATCAGAGTACGAATTTGTATGATACGCTGCGGCGAGTGTTTACGTCGATGGGGAGACGTGATTTGGCGGATATGGTTGTGTCGGGGATGGATGTGGATGTGTTCCGGCGGGAGTTTGAGTTTTAGCTAGTACCACATGGACCATATCTATTATCTAGACCATGCTAGATATATTGAATATAGTTATGATGATATGTATATGATGATAATGCTGAGCAAGTAGCATGCATGTGAACGTGGTAGCCCTAAGATGAGCGGTGATAAGATGTCGATAAGGTTACATCCATACTCCACATACCTTACTAGTACGTAGCACATCGACACAAGCTCACGAGTTCACTGCACGAGACTCACCAAAATACTAAAGTAGATTCTAGAATTAAACAGAATGACTAAACTAGCCTCATCATCATAGCTCGTGGCTGATGTAACCTCAATCCTGAGTAGCACCTCTGATTCCCATCTGCATGTTTTTCTGAGGAGATAGAGTTTGGAGATTGATAGAACTGATTGCGGAGAATGGTATGGTGACACCCGCTCTTTCAATCGTTTACTACATACTGGCAGTTACTAGTTAGTAATGGTGGAGGAAACGAAGTAATTAAGATGAGACTTGAATTAATGACTCGACAATTAGACTGTTCTTCAACTTGACTGTTTTAAGGGGAGATAAGCACTATCCATGGATGGGTACGGACGGAGAGTTAGGGCATGGCCCCCAGATTACTTAGGTACCGGAGCTGGTTATAATTAGACATAGTGACCTCGCATTATACGTAGGCGGTATTCAGGTACCGATCCGTGCTTGGCAGGTATTTACTATTTATGTGTACACGATTCGAGATACACATTTAATGAGGAGTTGATGTATGTATGAATAGTTACATCTACTCTCTCTATCTCCGCGTTGCATCAACTTAACAGCCTCCAAGTCCCAACATCAGACTCAATGGACAGATCAAAAGAAACGTTAATTAATTTCAATTCTATCAAGTGGATCTCTAGCTTGTTTGCTAGCACAGACTAGTCTGGACTAGCATTCTAAGCAAACAAGCTAAAACAAACCGGCCCTTGCTTCCATCGCAGTTATGTACCTATGTATGCTTGTTCAATGTTCATCCTCATTTTTAGCCCTCGACTGTGGGACTAGACCGGGTCAGTCGTCAATCAAGCAATTTCCTGGACGATCCTGGGTACTCCGTAGTTATCTTGGTAGGTATGCTCCGACCACGACGTAGCATGTAGGATCAATGGCCCTTTGATCGACCAGGGATGTAGTATTTATTTAGTCGCGTGTTTCCTCTTTTTGTTTTTCATTTCCCCTTTTTTCATCCCACACTCCTTTGTCTTTCCTTCTCGTATTTTTATACCCGCAACTGTCAACATGCGTGTCAGTCTGGTAACAGTCGGCTGTCTGGCCTCAGCGGTGGCTGGCGTGGCCGTCAACCCTCTCCCCGCACCGCGGTCGATCACCTGGGGCACCTCAGGTCCCATCTCCGTGCCACACAACGTCGATGTCAAACTGCCCAAGAACGCGATTATCAGCGACGCCTGGGAACGCGCCTGGACGAGCATCAAGCAGTTGAGATGGGTGCCTCAGGCTACTGAGGCCCCTATCTCGTCGTACGAACCGTTTCCGACCGCCGCGCCGACATCTGCGTCCACTGCCTCCTCCACGCCCTTACCGTCGTCGTCGGCAGCTGTTGTTGCGGCCAGGAGCCAGAAGCGTGGCCATCAGAAGCGCACCCATGAGAAACGCGGCCATTCACAGGCAACCCTCAGATCCGTCACGGTTACCGTCTCCGACCTCAATGCGGATCTACAAGCTGAAGTCGATGAGTCGTATACCCTTGTCCTCGACTCCGGTTCGTCCACACTCGCGATCACCGCCAACACAACCTGGGGCGCTTTGCACGCATTCACGACTTTGCAGCAACTCGTCATTTTTCAAGACAATGGATTGATTATCGAGCAGCCCGTCCACATCGAGGATTCGCCTCTGTACCCCTGGCGCGGCATCATGATTGACACGGGCCGCAACTTTATTACCGTCCCCAAAATCAAGGAACAGATTGATGGAATGGCGTTGTCGAAACTCAACATTTTGCATTGGCATTTGGATGATTCGCAGTCTTGGCCGGTGCATATGGATACATACCCTCAGATGACGAATGATGCATATTCGCCGTGGCAGACGTATTCGCATGGGGATATTAAGGATATTATTGAATATGCGCGTGCGCGTGCTGTGCGTGTCGTGCCTGAGGTTGATATGCCTGGTCACTCGGCTGCGGGTTGGCAGCAGGTTGATCCTAGTATTGTCGCGTGTGCTCATTCTTGGTGGTCGAATGATAACTGGCCTTACCATACTGCCGTTGAGCCTACGCCCGGTCAACTCGACCCCTTGAACAACAAGACTTATGGAGTTGTTGAGAAAGTGTACAATGAGCTTTCCGGCATTTTTACAGATGACTTTTTTCATGTTGGTGGTGATGAATTGCAGACTGGATGCTACAACTTCAGTACCTACGTGAGCGATTACCTTGCTGCCGACCCGAGCCGCACATACAATGATGTCACGCAGTACTGGGTCGACCATGCATTCCCTATCTTCAAGAAGATCCAAAACCGTAAACTAGTCATCTGGGAGGATCTCATCATCAACAGTCCCCACGCGCCCAACGTGTCAACAGAAAACCTACTCGTCCAATCCTGGAACAACGGTCTCACCAACATCAACAACCTGACCGCCTTGGGCTACGACGTCCTCGTTTCTTCTTCAGACTTTATGTACCTCGACTGCGGCTACGGAGGCTTCGTCACCAACGACCCCCGTTACGACGTAATGGCCAACCCGGACGCCGTCGACGGCCTCGCAAACTTCAACTGGGGCGGAAACGGCGGTAGTTGGTGCGCACCTTACAAAACCTGGCAACGCATCTACGACTACGATTTCACGACCAACCTGACCGACGCGCAAGCCGCGCATGTTAAAGGTGCCGTTGCGCCGTTGTGGTCTGAGCAGGTCGACGATACCGTTATTTCGGGTAAGATGTGGCCTCGTGCTGCCGCGCTTGCGGAGTTGGTGTGGTCTGGAAACAAAGATCCCAAGACTGGGGATAAGAGGACGACGTATATGACGCAGCGAATTTTGAATTTTAGAGAGTATTTGGTTGCGAATGGTGTGCAGGCTGCGCCGTTGGTGCCCAAGTATTGCTTGCAGCATCCTCATTCTTGCGATTTGTACTATGATCAGACTGCGGTTGTTTGATCTGGCTACATTTGGGGGGATTATTTTGGATTTCTTTTCATGTGTACATATGTCAGACTGATCTTTACTATTTAAACATAATCTATGGATATGAAAATACTTGTCTGTAGTACACCCTAACCCTAAGACTATAGAAAGGGGCAAATACCGCCCTCTGATTGGTCGGAGACAAGGCAACCAACAAAAGGCGGAATCATCCGCCTAAAATCTTAATCCATCCGACGACATCAAATTCATTCATCCATCAACAACCAAACAACTAAATCAATGATCGAATAAATTAATCAAGACATGCACTCGCATGCATCCACTCGTTAACCACCCCTATACTCTCGTTAATCAAATTACATCCACCATAAGACACAAAAGAAATGCCCAGACTAATATCCACCCTCTCCCGCATCCTCAAACTCCTCCTCTACTCCTATCTCAGCCTCATCGGTCTCTGGGCCTTTCTTCCTTCTGTGCGCATCTCATCCGATTATACCAATCAATACATCTCCGACACTTTAAGAGCTGGGCAATTACTGCATACGGTGTATCCATGGGATAAATCCTTTGAAGCTGCTTCGGTCACTATTGAGCCTGCGAATGCGCTCTATCCGGGTTCGAAGAGGCAATGGGCTAGAGTCAGGGGGATGCCGAGTAGTGATGTCACGCATGTGCTAGCTGACTGGCAATTCATCCCCCAAAACGCTGCGGCAGGAGGAGGATTGATTCTTGGTGTTGGCCTGGACCTCAGAACGCAACTAAACCTTACAAATGCCGCCCTCAAAGTCCGAGATGGCATGTCCCGCAACGAGGGCGTTGAAATCGATGACTTATTGATTTTCTTCTCTGAAGATGACGGCAAAGATGAGACGGTATACATCAGCGACGGTATCACCGTGCAAGTCGACGCTGGTGGGCGCGATCATATAATCAATCTCCCCTGGTTCACGACTCCGGATGCAGCATGGTTCCATAACCAGATGCACGGATTTACGTATTACATGGACATCAGGCTTGTAGCGCGCCAACTCGCGGCGGACCGTAATTCGATCGTTGTCGAGATTTGGAAATCGGCGCCTGTGACGGAGTGGTTGAGACTGAGGTACGAAAGGGAGCAACTCGAGAAAGATCCGACTTTTGGGCCTGTGACTCCACCGAAAGATGGAAAGAATGTGAAGTTTGTAGAGAATATTTTCAGGAGCGAGGAGCATTATTCGAAAGGGTTGTTGGCGTCGTTTGTCGATGAATCGAGACGGCCGCATCTGTCGCATTCGTCTGTGTGGGATGTTAGGATGACGTTTCACAATGCCGAGTTAACTTCGAGGACGTACTGGATTCGATCCGCGCTTCTGGTTGTGTTGGCGCCGATTTTGACGGTTACGTTCTTCTTATTTGAGAATGTGATCGACTTTCTGTCGGTGTTGATTTGTACTGAGATTCTGTCTCTGGTGGTATGTTATTGTGTCGTTGTGCTCGTTTCATGGATCATATACAATATCCGTCATCGCAACTCCCCACGTCTCAACATAGCAGATGGGAAAGGAGGCGAAAGTCGGAAAATGGGGTTTTTGGAGTGGTCGTCTAAGTTCTGGTTGACTCGATGGCTATATTCCTGTCTGGCTTATTGCTGTTCCTGCTGCTGCTGTGGCTATAGAGCGAAGAGGAGAGGGTATCGGAGTGATGAGAAGAGAGGAAGGAAGAGGATTGTTATTTGGGGACCGAGTGGGCCTGTGTATGAGGATGATGGTTAGATATGGATAGATTATCATAATTCATCGTTGGCTATTTCTGGCTTTAGAACTATGTAAGGATTTCGTACCCAAGCGTAGTCATAATAATTGAGACCTATGAAGCTACGTAGTTATTGGCATTGGACGCTATTGGCTGTAAGACCTCCAGCCAACCTCGTCTCCTAGCTTCACATGCATGTCTTCTTTACTTTTCCTATTCATCCATGGATATGCAGGTGTGCACCTCGCTCTATCCAAGAAACCCTTCTCTAAAATCTTCGACACCGTCACTATTCCCACATTACATTGCATTATGTTCTCCCCTAAGAATATTCACCATTTCAGCGGGCGTAGAATGTCCTCAACCCTCACCGGCGCTTCAGGCCGCGTCTACATCCGCGACAAACTCCTCAAATCTCACCCCAGAAATCCAAAAATGAACATTTACCTTGCACAGTAAGCCCTCAAAGATCCCATTGATCCATGGATTAGATCCAAATATTGATAAATATCAGCTGCGGCACACGAGCCTTTGTATTGAAGCCCGTCTCTGTGTCAATATTTGAACATTCACTCACCCTCAGCCACGAATTTGCGGATATAAGCCAGCTCAGGACACATGTTGACGTAAATGAGGACGACAGAGTTCTTGTATATGAGTATTTTTCGCATAACTTGCTTTCTTTGGTGCAGAGGAACGAGAAGAACCTCCCGCTCAAAGCAAGAAAATCTATACTTTGGCAAGTCGGACAGGCGGTGCAGAAGCTCCACGCTAAGCAATGGATCCATTTGGGTACGTTTCACCTAAAACTTACTGAGAAACTATTGTTTTAGGACTTTACTGATAGAGGTATTGTTTCAGATATCAAGCCTGACAATGTTATGGTCGACTGTAAAGAGAACGACCTGGGAAATCTCAAAGTAGAGAAAGTGGCATTATCAGATCTCGATTGTTCTCTGGAATTGGAAGGCGAGAAGCTCCTAAACGCCAGAATAGGGAACGTCATGTGGCGCAGTCCAGAGGCTCAGATTGGGAAGGGTATCGGTAAACCTTCGGATGTATTTTCTTACGGCCTTCTTGTAAGTTGGGATCATTCATCATTTATCACGGAGATTTCCTTGCTTAAGAATTTCACTTCCAGTGCCTCTATGTGATAACGGGTATCGAAACACTGCACCCAGACTTCGAAGAGCTTAGAGAAGCAGGTATTGAGCCTGAACTTGAGATTATGAGTCGCTTGATTACGTTTTTCGGTCCTATTACCCCGGACCTGGTAGCACATATAAACGATGAACAATGGGGGCCAATCTTGACGGATTTGTCAGAGGCAACTGCGGGAGCTGATCCGAATATGCGATTTGACCGATGGACAGAAGATTATTTCCCGAATCTTGACACTGAGACGAAAAGAGTGATATCTAGAATGACGAGGCTTGATCCAAGGGAAAGGGCTACTATATCACAGATATTGATGGATGACTGGTGGAGAGGGGCCCAAGAATCTGGCGAGGAGTAATTATGTCTTGTTTCTGGGTTGGAATGATAGTTATGAAGTATCTGGGCGTTTATCATGTAAGATAATACGCTTAATCATTAGAGTGAATGAAACATGTAAAAAATGTGTGCGCTTAAATGATGTTGGAAATTGAAAATGACGCATCTGTAAAATTCTGCCTTGGGAGACTGAGAATGCTCGATATCAGATTCTCCCACTAGTTGAATGGCTTGTCGCTATGTGCCCTTGAGAGGAGGACAAATATGGGCACCGGGGCAGCAACTACACAGAATACCATGGACTTGGCCGCGGTTTCAAGAGAGGAACTAATCGGTTAATGTGCAAGGCTGATTTGCGGTTCCTCCCAACGTCTGCATCGGACGGGGTCTATCTTCATTCATACGTGGAAAAAGGCTTGGAATCTTGTCAAGCAAGTATCTGAGGCTGGTGCTACTGCTTCGGATTCGGCATCGGAAAAAGCGGACGCTGCGAAGAAGAAGACTGACCGAGAGAAGACGACATAGGAGAAGATCGCACGAGCAAAAGCCGAGCAGGACAAGGCCGAGCAGAAGAGGGCTGCTGAAACAGAACTTCCTCGGCATTGCCGGACTTTGAAGCTTGAGGAAGGTAATCTAGAAGAAGTCTGGTCTGTGGCATTCTCGCCCAACGGCAAAGAATTGGCATCGGGATCTCAAGATGGCATAGTCAGAGTCTGGAGTCTCAAGGAAGGTGTTGACCGTGTTATTGGCAGCCATAATGGTGGGTGTGTATAAGTCGTTGCATTCTCGCCCGACGGTAGACTGCTGGCATCTGGAGGTGGCGGCCAAGAACAAGTCATTAGGGCTTGGGATCCTGTCTCCGGCACCTCGCTCCGGACACTCGACACTTATAAGAACACACAAGGCGACTTTGCCTGGTCTCTGGCTTTCTCACCAGACGGCCAAGTGTTGGCTACTGGAGGTCGAGGCGCACTCAGGCTCTGGGAGCCTGCCACTCTTAGAGCTTAAGCATCCTAGAGCTCTATAAATAGAAATTTCTTACTTATTAACTATCATCTTAGTTAGTTTACAATTAAGTGTTTCATAGCGATATGATGTTGGGATTCTGCCTTAGATTGTCAACACCGCCTACCTGATGTAGTTAGCGCGCAGGTAGCTAGCTATCTTCGTCCCTAGGAACCTAGATTCCTAGAGAATTCCTAGACACACACACAACAGAGTCAGCACAACAAATGACATTCATCTCAATAGATGAAGTCAATTACTTGCTAATGACTTCTAAGCTTTTATCTTTCCATTATTATCAATCATGAATGACCCCGTCTGCCCGAGCGAAGACATATTCAATCGCACCCTCTATGACAGCTGCAAAGTTTGGTCAGCGTACCTCGAAACCAATAATTCTGAACTTCCATTTCAATGCGTTGAACTCAAGAATATCTTAGCTCACACACCGTACTTTCTGGCCCACGACAATACCCATCCTTATAACTATCTCTCTTTCGACTGTATTGAGCGAGGCTCACCACCTGGGCCGTATGACCTTTTCGTGAAAGGTTACTCAACGTGGAAGACGTCAAAGGGCTCTTGCGATCTGTCACATAGGATACTAGATCACAAACTCCTGATAGCGACGCAAACCACTCTGAAGGTCGAGTTTTCCGATGAGACGGCATTCATAGATTGGCCCAATGTCGAGAACCTCGATGGCTATGATCAAGGCAATTATATCTCGATTCTAGTACTGGCTTGGGCTTATATTTTGTCTGTCAAGTGGGCGGAATTACTGCAGCGCTCATCGGGTCATGATTGCTTCATAAAATATATCTTTTCCACCAGTCTATCGCATACCAAGTCATTCAAGAATGCTATTGAAATTGATGGCGATATTGACGAACAGGAAATGCGTTGGTGGAATGCAATATTGGCTGGCGACCGAGGTTGGCAAGTTGGTGTGCTTTACAATAAGAAGACGTATTTGTCACCTTGGTCGATTTCAATCCTGGAGGAAGATTGTGAAGAAGGAATCCCCGAAACCCAATTCGAACCCTCGTCTTCAGACATCGCACTTGGGTATCTGGCTACATTTTGCACTCGTCATCGATTATACGGTCAATGTTCTGCTGCACTGGCTGCGGCGCTCTACATTCCGTTACTCAGTGGTAGACGAACCAGGTTACCAACCCTGAAACCGGCTCCTGGTCACGCCACTATGATTCCATCGACTACTATTCGAAGACCGGCCAAAATATCATCAACAGAACTTATATCCACTTATGGCGCTTTACTCCCTCACTTTATGTCACTCAGCACCAATACGTGGGGCATGCGGTCAAATCTGTGCGGCACCTTTTTTAACCCTGACATCCCATGCAATTTGGTTAGCGCTTGGCTTAATCCAGCATTTGCAATAATTGATCCTTTGCTTAAGGAGAGCAATATGGACAAACTGGCTGTCGTTCTCAGTAGACGACAACCGCGATTAGCGTCGCTTTGGCTCGGTGCTATAATTATGGGTGTCGCGAAGTCCGAATTACGCGATCTAAAAAATGGGCTCTCAGCACTGGATCTTCATGCCGCGGCATGGACGGAATCCGTTCAGTCGTTTATAACATTAGAGCCTGGTAGTCATGATGGACAACTGATTCGGCGTGAAGATGAATGCCGATTGCTATTCATCACTGCTGCTGATGATCGATACAGGAGAGCGCCGACATCTCCGTGGAAACCATTTGGCATATCTCATATTTGCGATACGGAATTGGAAGTTCAGCAACACGTACAGTGCAATTGCCACTGTTTTGAGTATGAAGCCTGGCACTGGAGACTCGCTGATGGCAGAGATTTCCCAGATTATGGTATAAACCGATTCTTTGCTGACGACGGCGCGTATGGTTACAAGACTTCCGCACTTTCACGCAGTCTACTCGATTATGACTTGTTTTCGCAGTCTTTATCCGAAGGCGCGACACGTGGAATATTTGAGTGGTTAACATCAACAGGATACCCAGCGTGCGAAAAACCATTATACCAGCACCCATGGATTGACATTGAAAGCTCGGATGACGAAGACCCGGACTGTGAGTCTAATATCGATATATCTGCTAAAACCAAGACAGAGAATACAAAAGCATGGCTAGAAACGATAGATGTGTGACCGGCGCAACAATACTTCAGTCAGTCAAATCAATATATGTCTCAAAGCCATCAGGACCACCAGCTTGGTGATCCTTGCATTTTCCACAGATAGCATATGTTCCACGACGTTCCGGCCCCCCATGATCACCGGTCTGACAAATTTTCCACTGCTTTCGGCATCCGAACGCTTTGCATGTATGTCTCCGGTGTTCGTTATTCCAGTGGAGATATAGGGTTAGCGACTAGATCTAACCCTAACTGAAGGGCGTTCCTAGCTATCATGGGTGCTTCCTGATCGGTAACCTCAATCTGAAATCACGATTTGAAGATATTTGTGTACGCATATAATCGCCCGCTGAGTTATACCTTATAGTTGGTTATCTTCCTTAATCTGACAAAGGCCCTCACCGGCTCACGAGAAATCCCATCAAGTCCAGCATACCCTCCAAGCTCATCCGGAATCTCTAGCATCTCAAATTCCCAAACCACCAATGCAATGATAGTCCGTATCACCAACTGTGCCAGCCGCCTGCCCCAGCATTGCCTGGTCCCCATCCCAAACCCAAGCTGAGGACCCGAAGTAGCGTCAAAATCAACACTGCCGTCTTCCTTCGTTACGACCCAGCGCTCCGGCTCAAAGAGTTTCAAGTCTTGCGACTCGTCCCATTTGCCCCATGGCTTCGCTGCTTTCGAAGATGGACTGCGCGTATTTTCATCCACGGGCACAGAAGGTAATGTGATACCAGGCCCGGCGCTGACCATCAAACATTGTGCGCCTTTGGGCACTCTCCGCCCAAGGATTTCGGTGTCTTGAGTTGTTTCTCTCACAATGACGAATGGTGTTAGACGCCGTGCTTCCTCAATGACTGCCTCGAGGTATGGGAGTTTGGCGCTCTTCAGTTCATCGAATGTTGGTGGTCGCTTCTCTGCGACTGCCGCGGGGAACGCAGAGAACAATTCTTCTCGGAGCTTTCTTTGGGTTTCGGGATACCCCGTGAGGTATTTGGTTACCCAGGTTATTGCAGCGCTGGTGGTATGGTGACCAGTCATGGGGTCAGCAAAGATCTATCAGAAGAGGTCCGATTAGCTTTATTCACTGCAAATGCACATGCGATATGAAAAATGACTACCTCATCAGCCATGTTTTGAGTAATCAATCGAGGCTCTCGACCTTGCTTCTTTGCTAAAGCTTCCTCTCGCATCATCATGTGCTCAAGCGCAGAGGTCACCTTGCCCGTTTGCAAATTGCCAGCCGCCTTTCGAAGCTGCTGCATCATCACTCGATATCTCTCCGAAACAATCTTCTTATACCACCCCTGTTGTGACCACCACCAGAAACTGAGCTGTGGCGTGGCCGAAATAGTGGTCCTCTCCATAATCTCTGCCGTCTCATGAAGCAACTCGAGAAAGAAGCTCCGAGGCGCCTCCGCAAAGGCCACCGGCTCATCAATTTCGCCCCCCGGAACCGACCGAGGCTCCATCTTGGAAAGAAGTTCTAGCTGAGGCTCCATGGCTGATTCATCATAATTCTCCCCGAATGCGTGGTGAAGCATTACATCCAGAACAGCACGCGCATAATCCTCCCGAACACGAAACGGTCGACCACCCGCAAGCTTTGCCTTGCTTTCAAACAACTTGACGAGCTGAAGTCCCTTTTCATACGAAAACGGACCAACGTAATTATTAAGATACTTGGGAGCCATCAGATCCTGTCTCAGTTGTCGGCGGACCCTGAACCGTTCATCGCCCGTTCTGTACCTGGCGTGGAAATCACCCAGGGCCTGAAGACCGTCAATCAAGAACTGGGGCTTGTCAAAGTCCGTTCGTCTCATGAGAATATCTTGCGCTTCGTGGAAGTCCGCTACTAATATCCACGGCAACTTGAATGGTTGGATGAAGACTTGGACGACGGGAGAGCCAAGTTTCAGGCACTGTTCGCCGAGCCAGGAACTGAATTCACCGTTGGCGGAGAGGTAACGCGACAAAGCTGGCTCGTCGCCCCATAAGGACTTTGTGGCTTCGACGTTGTATGCGATGCCTGGAAGGGGTTTGGGGAGTAGCCACTGATACAACAAGCGGAGAGCGATGGCTACAAGCGAGACGGCGACGACGGCTGTCATGGCTGGTGAGATCCTGTCGCCGTACGGCGTGATTGTTCCCAGAAGCCCCATACTTTCAATGTTTCATAGAAGGTATCAAACTATTATACCGCAATTTGCATTTGAGATCAATAAAGTAGGCCGCATGAACATAAACAGGGTCGTTATATCTCTACCAAAAGTAATAAGGTAATTTAGAAGGGTATCTTGCATACCTAGGTATATCTCATCTGATACGTAGCTATGCGGATACGTAAAATCCTCCATCATCGATTGTATGTGCCATGCGATTTGGCCCTGCGGCACCGAAAACATACGGGTCCGTCTGGATTACAAACATTCTCTAGGGTTGAATCGCCTTATCAGAATTACAAATGAACGATCAATAACGACATAACCTTGGGGGAACCGATTCAATTGTGATGACCGAACAATGTCGGCCGACAGTCTGCATCCGAGCAGGAAATCGTTATAGTACATGCTACTAAAGACTGATCAACAAGGCAACGTGGGTTTTCTAATGCTGTTATAAGACACACGCGGGGTATTTGATACTCGCATTGACACCTCTCAGCCTGATTGATAGATAAAACATTGGTCAAGGGGAAGATGCCGATCCAACACTCCCGACGGATGAGTCTAGTTGATGCATGCTGGGTCATCGTGTTTTTAGATATCGAATTCAGCCGAAGGCAACCTGCAATGGCATTGATGGATACAAAGAACGATCATACCCATCATATCGACAGGGGAGCCTGATATATGCCGCGGGTTACGTGTAGTGTAGTCAGGATGTCCATCTTATGGGGAAGAATCTCTCTGATCCAAGTGCCAATTCCTGGGGAATTCTGGTAGTTGGTTGGTGGTCTGTTGAAACTACCAAAGAAATAGTCTCACCTAACAGTATACAAGATCCAAAGACGAAGAAAGTGTTGAGAATATATGCTATAAACATAATGATGGAATAAAAGGACGAACCTCTATTCTAAGACCATTGACGGACACTGTATGGACACTGCGCTCAGAGACACCCAAACTCTCCAGGCAGAAAACTACCGTTCAGATCCTGTAACATCTCTTCCCAACTCGGACCCATCTCATGACTCTGGCCATTATCATAATGGAAAAGCGCTTGCGAATCCCCCAATGCATATTCTTGCACCTGACTATAACTCCAATCTTCAGAAGTCTGCATTGCCAAGTCAACTGCTATATTTGAGGAATCTCCATAGGTTTCAGCGTACGGTGGCGAGCTCTCAATACTGTGGATGAGGCGAGCGAGGGTACGCGCCCCTGTTTCAGCCAGATTACTGACCTCTGCAAGGTTCTGTAGACAGTCCAGGGCATTCCGGGCTGCCTGCATGCATTTTGCGCGCGTCAGATGGCGTATCCCGTTTCCTATGGGGTCTGCCTTCATTATTATGTGAGATGGACTCTCTGGTGCAATCTCTTCTGGGAAGATCTTATCCGCGTACAGACAGAGCAGTGGTACTGCCGCTTCAAAGGTTGGCACAATAACGCCTGAGAATCTCGTATGAGAGCCACCCATCATACTATGCAAATTCGAAACACCGTCCAGAAGAGCAAGTGATGCTGCAGCCAGCGCCTGTTTATTATGTGTTATCAGGATTTGCTTATAACCCGGAAGATGTTGGACCTGGTCCGATCTCTGCAAGAGCACGGGCCGAAAGTTCCAACATAGATGCTCAAAGATGGCATTATGTAGTAATTGCCGTTGCATGGGGAGCGTGGGTAGACGCGTATCCCATTGCTTATCCGGCTGCAGAGAAAAAGCCGGAGGCATCTTTTGAAGAAAGTCAGCACAAAACTTCTCGTATCTCTCTTCTGCTGCTATTGCGTCGTATTCGGAGTCCCTGGCTGAGCCGTGGTTACGCCAGAATTGGGCGAGTTGTGCTCGGAGAACGCGCTCTGTGAAGACGTCCGGAACATCGGTTCCGATTTCAGTATCGGGTACGAGGCGCATTCGTGGCATGAAATCGTCGCTTAACGTATCCGGCAAAAAAGGTATACGGTCGAGGCGTTTTGATAAACAGCTATAGATTAAAGGTTGGAATACCATCGAAAAAAAGAACACAAAACCGTCAGGGGAGGAGGTACCTATCCCATATGTAGAGATTGCAAATTGCCCGCCGTGTCATCTCCTTCTCGAGCTCATCTATGTTGCTGGACCACTTTATAGTGTCTCTATGTAAGCCTATTTGTTGTGCCACGCGTGTACCACAGCTAAGCGCTTCCCAAAACGCATTCATTCGGCCTACACATAGAGACCCCAATCCGGCAAAGAAGATGTGTAGTACGCGTATCAGGGAGCCTTGTGGGTCCAGACGGACACATATTGACCCAAGTGCGTTGATGACTTCTTCGCAGGACTTGCGGATATCTACTAAAGCTACCCCTTTGATGCTGTCAATGGTATAGGTTGGGGAAGGAAGGTATTGCGAAGCGTAGCAACAAATTCTCAGGAAGAGGATGGGGAATTCGATGTCAGCAACAGATGATATCCTGTCAAGACTCCACCATCTCTGGTATTGCTTGAGGAACCAAGGCGCATATAAAAGTTGCTCCATCCTAGAAGGTGACTGAGTCAGTAACACCCAGACAAAGAGTTCATCTATATGGCGAGCAAGCGCACCAGTTGACTTTTGTTACGAAATATCGGACCAGGAAATCGAGTATAGGACGACTCAACATCTTGTTCAGCGTCTTGCGGACCTCGGCCGTGATCTCATCCGATATAGGTGCGTCTCGAGCATCGGGGACATCATCTTCTTGTACTAACTGTGCACCAAAAGAGGTTATAAAGCCATTCGTTGAATTGTCATGAGTTCGTGATCAAATACCTTTCGCACGAGGGCCATGGTGGTGTTTTCGCTACGTCCGTAGTAGCCGTAAGCTTCAGCTAATGAAGACTCGGTCCTCTCTGTTCTGCTAGGCGTGACTAAGGTCGGGGAAATAATCTCCATGTCCGCTTCGCGTTTCTTCGCGGTCGGTGCTTGCGGCGAGGAAGTGTAGACACAGCACTCTGGCTGTCTACGGCGAGTGCACCTGTCGCAAGGATATTGGCGATTGCACTACTCGTACGACCTGTTAGCATGAAGAGCATCATTTTCTCGAAGAGGTCTTTACTCTTTGCTTTCTTGTGTAACAAGGGAGGCAAGAACACACTTCGCGCTTCCGCCTGCCGGACGACTGCATTGCTGTTCTTGAAGCTTTACCGCTTGCTCCTCATAACATTTGTAATACCTAGGTGGCATCCCGGACCAGTTAGAGCGGCTTCGCGGGTCACTTAACTAGTTATATGCTAAAGCGCGTTATTGGATTAGCTAAGCTGGTCTAGACGTCCTAGGTAGGTGATGTCTATCAGCGAATCAGAGCGAGCCACACTGAATTTGATACGTTGAGATATACTGTAAGGATTGCAACGTACAATCCAATATGTGTGAGATGTGTGGCTACATACAGGGGGGTGAAATATGTTAACTAAAACTAGCTGACTTAACAGGTACATATGTAACTAGTTAACTTAGCAGGCGACGCGGGGGACTCTATATTGGGATAAACGGATTGGCTTGCCTAGGTTCGGCGTGTATATCGTATTTTATTAATTACTTTACACAGCTTTGTTGATTACTCAACTGTTTAGAGACTCGCTGTGTTACGGGCTAGTCCCGTCTGATGCTCATTTTTAGAGAGAAAGATGTGCATATATGTATACTCAATGCAAGAAGAAATAAAAAATTAACTCTGTAGGGGACTAACCCTCTGGCAGAATTCTGGGTTGAGATAGGTTTCCCGCCCCCATCCATAACTAGGTACCTAGGTATGCAGGGTGTGGCCGTGCGAACAGAAAATGCGTGTTATAACCAGGGTACTCTTCTACCGATTAAGTGATATATGCAGAATATATGCATCTGACCAGCAAATGTCTCAAGCTAATGCCTCGAGATAGAAATGGTAGTGTACGCTGCTTCTTGACATCGGTGATCGTCACTATTCGGCCGCATTCTCGCGGCTTCACTGATAGCTATCGAGCATATGTATGGAGAAAAATATATGATTGCACTCAGTTAACAGCGCGGCCAACCAGTTTTGCGATTCAGACCCTAAACTCCGTCATCATGCCAGTCTTCCGCGCCGCTGTATCGAGTGAGCAGGTTGTTACAGCCTTTGCATCTCAAGTCAAAGGCCGCGTCTTTGTTATCACTGGCGCCGGCCAACCTAGTATTGGAAGCTCCATTGCTACGGAGCTCTCCAGAGCCTCACCAGCCCACATCCTCATCGCATCAAAAACCGCTGCCAACGTTGATCCGGTTCTCTCAGCAATCCGCGGGATAGATCAGTCAATTAAGGCTACGTTTGTTCCGATGGACTTATCCGATCACGACTCGGTACGGCGTGCCGCCCCCAAGGTTCTGGAGGCGGTTGGGTCTAAGATCGATGTTTTAATTAATAGTGCCGGAAATATGGCCCTAAAGAACTACACGGTCGACAAACAAGGCATCGAGATGCAGCTGTCTGTCAATCACGTGGGACACTTCCTGTTAACTAACTTACTCATGCCTTCTCTCGAGAATGGGGGCCGAGTCGTCAACATCACTAGTGCAGGCTACCAAATATCGCCTGTTCGTTTTGATGATTACGCCTTTTCGGGCGGCAAGACCTATGATCCATGGAGTGGTTATGGTCAGGCTAAGACGGCTCAGATCTTATTTACGTACGGCCTAAGCAACCGACTCAAGCAGAGAGGTGTCATCTCATTTGCCTGCCACCCCGGATCCAATCTCGACACTAAGCTTGGTTCTCATCTGGTCATGGATGATTATGCCAACATCATTCCAGTAACTAAGCACAATACAGGCAAGGATTTTGTTTTTGTGATTGGAGACGAACCGAGGTTCAAGACGTACGAGCAGATTGGCGCTACGCCTCTGATTGCTGCACTTGATCCTGATCTTGCCTTGCAGGCTCCAGCCTACCTGCAAAACGGTCAGGTCGTGCAACCTCTTGTCGAGCATGCATATGATCCTGACCACGTGGAAAAGTGCTGGAAACTCAGCGAGAATCTAGTCGGTCAAGATTTTACATACTAGATCTGCCTGTCTGCTCTCCAGGACACTTTGACCAACATGTCTATGGATAACTCGTGTAAGTCGCTAGGCCTAGCCCGAAAAGAATGGTCGTATGGTTTCTTTTGGCCGCGGTCAATCTATCTCGTGTTCAGCTTTTACTAAGCCTCCAAGTCTTACCTAGTGAGCAAACATCAAGTGGCGGCACACTGACACCGATAATTATCGGTCGAAGCTCTCCCCCTAGGATGTTAGCAATGTCTACAAATTTCCACGAGCACCTCGTTGTTCCTTGATTTACGGTTTGTTTCGTATCAATCGTCCAAGTAGCCATACAATAAATTCCAGAAAACTTGCAGCATCCCAAACCACCTTCCAAATGTGGACCTTATATCTCCTTGCTGTGGGCGGACTTGCTCTCATAGAGTCCTCCGTAGCCGGCCTCACGTTTTCGTTGGCCGAGGACCATGATCATATTCAACGAACGAGACGCTCCGAGAATACGCAGATTCAACGAGATCTCGCTTCATTCATCTGTAGCAACTCAACCATCTTTGGACCGACCACTGCCGATTGGGTGGACGCAACAGAGAGATATATGCAAAATATAAAACCTCAAGTCGAGCTCTCTGTGCGTCCTGGATGTGAGGACGATGTAGCTAAGATCGTGAGTAAAATTGAATCATCTCTAACACTAGTGTACCTGCCTTTGGGTTATCCATACTAAGCCGAACTCCTTGAAGGTTCAATACGCCAATATTCACGATATCCCCTTCTATGCAGTCAGCCGTGGCCACGCCCTCACAGCGAGCGTCGGTCTTTTTAAGGGAATTGAGATCGATCTGAGCAACTTGAAAAGTATTCACATCAACCGTGGTAACGAGACAGTACACTTTCAGGGCGGAGTGTACAGCGATGAAGTGATCAATGCCCTGTGGGAACAGGGTTTTGTTACAGGTACCATCTACATCATGATTTGTCTCACATACCCAGAGACGTTGCTGATTTTGACGTTGCGTATTCCAGGGACAGGAGGCTGTGACTGCGTAAGTATACTCGGTCCTGGCCTGGGAGGAGGACATGGTTTACAACAAGGCAAACACGGGTTAACAAGTGACCATCTTGTCAATTTGAACGTTGTATTGGCCAATGGGACAGCAGTTCAGGTCAATGCCAGCAGCCACGCAGATCTCTGGTGGGCGATGCGAGGCGCCGGCCACAACTTTGGTATCGTCACCAGCTTCGATTCCAAGATCTGGGTGGATGATTTCAAGACGTATTTTGTTAAATCATACCAGTTCTCCGGCCATGTTCTAGACTCCCTGATCGATGAGTTCCAAGGAAATGGCACTTTGAATCCAGCGTGGCTCGCGTCTTTTGGACTCTACTTCATGAACACAACTATAAGTCAGACGGAGGTAAGTCCAGCTCCATCAAAAATGTGCGCTGGTCAAGAGTCTCATTTGAGATATAGGCTACTATTAGTTGGACCTTCCTTTACGATGGCTCTCAAGCAGAAGCCGAGCACCAGCTGCGACCCTTTGACAAATTGGGCCCCTTGTCTGTGTCCGAACTGAGCGTACCTTACAAGATTATCAATAACCAAGTAGGCGGCGCAATCAATGGCTCGCTGTGTGAGCCGAATAAGACTCACATCATCGGGACAGCAAACCTCCATGTGTTCAATGTTACCGCCATGCGCGCTATCTATGAGTTATACAACCAGAAGATCAACCAACACCCCGAACTAAGCGATACCAGAGTCTTGGTGGAGGGATATGCGGTAAAAGGTGTTCAGAGCTTCGCGTCAAATGACTCAGCTTACCCATGTCGCGATGAAAATATCTTGACGTGAGTCTTCGGAAAACCAATGGATTACCTATTGTATCCGACATTGTGTCTTCAACGCTGATCACAATGATCTAGATATTTTGATGTCAGATTTGACTCGAGCGACGATCCGCTCATTGACTTTGCTGTGGAATGGCGAAATCAGACTGTTGACCTGTGGAATGCTGGCCAGCCCGATCGAAAGCCGTCAGCATACGTAAACTATGCAGCGGGTTATGAGTCTCTTGAGGAACGATACGGTCATGAGCCATGGTGATTGCAGAAACTGCGCGAACTCAAGGTTCGGTACGATCCGCAAAATAGGTTTGCCTGGTATAATCCTATCATACCACCTAAGTAGTGGTGGCTGATTCAAAAGAAGAATGTACTTCAAGAACTATATGTGTTGATGAGATCAAGTGAGGCAGTAAATAGATTACCTTTAGTTTCTATTCTCTTGTAAATTCCATATAGCGCAGGCCAGGTATGACATAGGTGACCTTATGTAGAGTTAATAAGTCACTTGCGCTGTTTTCCACTGTGTAAGGGGCCCAATTCGATAAGGTATTCGTTGGTAGCTGTATGGTGAAATAGCTAAGCATAGGAAAGAAGAAGGGGGAAAAAACCACACCCTGAGAATCTGCAGGTTTCCATATCTAGTAATTCCAATCTTACACAAAGCCCTGAAGCGAAGTCCCAAAACGACGCCTGTATAGTCCGTCACACATAGTGATTTTTTGAATCTAGATAACAGCAGTCTTTAGGAAAGCCTGGAGAAGACGTCAATAGTAATAGTTCCAATGTTTATTACCAGAAGGCAATTTGGCTAGCTCATACTACACATGTAGTTAGACAATCTACTCATGGCGTTTAATGTTCAATTGAATCAATTCTTAACCCTCAATATTTTTTCGTTCAAATTACCAAAGACAGAAAATCAATAACGAACAAGTACCTAGGTAGATTAGACGCGAGGGACTGAATCTTTTCAACCACCCAAGGCTTTGTCAACAATTTGCTCGGCCAGCATGTTTATACTTGTCTGAGAATCTAGTAGATTCTTCAAGTTCGTCCTTAACGCCTGATGGAACCAGTTCCGAAGCTCAGCTGCAATCAAGCTATCGACCCCATGCTCAGCTATAGTTTTGCTTGTATTAACATTATTAACATCGATAAAAAGCATCTCTGCAATCGTTTTCGCGATGCCGTCCGTGACGAGCTCAACTGCTGTCACGCGTGACTCCGGCCCTGCATTGATAGACTCGTCAAAAGCTCGACGCAATCGGGCAATCTCAGACCCAGAGTTGTCTGCGTTGCCATCGGCACCGTCATCAGCGCTCGTGTGCCGCCTCGCGTCGTTTATGGCACGTACAAGGAGCGACACACGTCCATCACGGTGCCAACGGGGTACATTTGTCGAAATCATCCCTGCTAAGTCGATTGGATTAAGGCAGGTGAAGAAAGTGGCTGCCGAGAGCGGATCTTGCTGCTGGCCAACCCATTGATGGGGTGATCCCTGTAGATTCAAAAATGCAGGCTCCAATGCAGCGAGTGCCTGGTATTCAGTCATGGTTGCCGATAGATTGCGAGCGTACATTTCCTCTGTGCCATGCGAGGTCTCACGGTAGTCAGATCCAACATCACTGACGAAGCCGTAGGACACGGTCGATGCAGGCAAGCCGAGACTCCGTCGGTAGCGAGCAAAGTATATCGCAAAGTTATCGGCAGCAATGTACGCGGCCTGTGTTGGAGGTGCCCAGATTGTCTCCGTACTAGTGAGCATAACGAAAAAATCCAGAGGTAGACCGATAGTAGCTTCGTGTAAGTTCACTGATCCTTGAGTCTTAGCCTTAATACCACTGCGCCACTGATCGATATTCAACTTGTCAAATGAGAGATCTGATAGGGATAGGGCGGAGTTGACCACTCCCTTTACAGGACGGCTTGACGCGGAGACTTTTCGTAAGGCCTGGAAAACTTGATCCCGGTTGCCAACGTCACAGGTCACAGCCTCGATATGCGCTCCTCGAGAGTTCAAGTCTTCAATTAGCGCTAGCGCGAGTGTTGTCTTAGCTCCTCGTCTCGAGAGAACAACGATGTTATGGGCTCCACGATCAACCATCCACCTAATAATGCTTCGGCCAAGCCCACCAAATCCTCCAGTGATGATATATTGCGCTTCGGGATCGAAGGTTGCTGTCCGCTGCTGAGAAAGCATCTTGATAGTAGACTTTGAATTTTGAAAAGAGACAACCAGTTTCCCAATGTTCGTGCCAGTGGATAGAGTAAGCAATGCATGATCAAGCTCTGAAATATCGGAGACGGAGACAGGTTGAATCGGTGTAATTCTACCAGACTGATAAAGTTCATTTACTGTCTTCATCAGAGATCCGCCCAATTTAGAATCAAAGTCAAGAACAACATCAAGATCAAACGAGGAAATGTTGATGCTTTTCTGGAAGAGGTCTGGCCTAGTTGCGCTGAATTCGAATACATCAACACCACTAACGTTGATGAAGTGTCCCAATGGAGCAACAGCTTCGATAAACTGGAAAATCGAATCGTCTTCAGCGATAGCACCGAGGACCACATCAAATCCCCCCTTGCCTGTCGCTCTTGCAGCCAGGGAGATGTAATCTGGATCCTGGGAACAAAATATGTGATCATCCGGAAACCCAACTGTATCTTTCAGGATCGAGACCTCATCAGAAAGAGAAACTGTGACAAATACTTCGCCACCAAGAGATCTCGCAATCTGAATGGCTGCGAGTCCTACATCACTAGCGGCAGACTGTATCAGGACTTTGTCATCCTTCTTGAGCCGCACGATATACTGAAAACAATAGACGGCAGACATGAAAGCGCGCGGCATTGTAACCACTGCAGCGAGATCATCCGTAGGCCGCAATTTCTGCGCGAATACACTTGGTACCCTCTCGTAATTTCCAAAGTACCCTTTGCCCAAACCGAAGACTCGGTCGCCAACTGATAGACCTGTCACGTTGGCTCCCACCTTTGTCACGATACCGGAGTATTCAGAGGAGAGGTTGTCACCGAGACCCTTTTTCTGACCCGTAACGCGGTTTACATCATCCCGGTTCAGCCCTACTGCGGCAATCTTGACATCAATATAATAATCCGGAAGAGGTTGTAACAATTCAGAGTAGGGCCGGAAATATAGAGAATGGAAGACCCCCGCAGTCTCGAATGTGCCGCGTACTGGTGCACTGTCGTCAACAGGTAGCATTTGGAAGCCTTGACTAGACGGTGTCTTGATTGTGTCTGCGTATTCATTGAGTCCTGCATCAGGAACAATTCGGCTCACTCTCAAGCAGCCGTCCTGCCAGACGAACTCGTTGTCAAAACTTTCCCCGTCAAGCCCCTCGCTTTGCAGGGAGAGTTCTTTATCGACAATGGTGCGAACAAGATCATCGTCACCATGGGTGAAATCTTCATTCTCCATGTTGATGGACAAGAAACGCCCGGTGGGATTCTCGGTGGCTATTACGCGGAGAAGCCCTGGCATGAAAGCACCCCGGGGACTTCGGCCCTTGACAATTCCTCCAGGCACCAACCAAACCATGCTCTTGACATTTCGCGCTAGGTATTGGAATGTCTTGAGACGGGCTTCTTCGGCATCAAAAAGGTCAATTTCCTTACTCAAAAAGACAACAACACGTCCGTTCGCAGGAACAGCATCCGGCGCCGCATCTAGGGAGACAGATTCGCATGCTGCGCCATGATGCTTGAACGCCGTGGCAACCTGTCCTAAAAGCAATGGCGCATTCGTTTCGTCATGAAGGAGATAAATCACTTCATCAGACCTAGTTCCATTCTCAATGTTCTCTTCTTCAACACGAGTAGTCACCAGGACGGAAGTGGTGTTGTGCGGAGCAGGATAATCATCAAGTACGAGATCAATTCCTGAGAACCCGTTTTCAGGCAAACGCCTCTGCCAGGTCTCGAGGTTCATAAAGGGGCCCTCCGTACGGTCATCGAGTTGCCAATATCCTGTTAAGATACCATACAAAAGACCGAATAAGACTCTCATCCTTGTTGTTTCCACCAACACCAACTTGCCGCCCGGCTTCATAAGGCTTCGACAATACTTTAAGGTTCGATCCATACTGGCAGTAGCGTGTATAGCCTCACATGCTAGAACAACGTCATAGACAGGCTCAAATCCATTTTCCAATGGGTTCTGCTCAATGTCAAGTACAGAGTAATGCACATCGCGGTAATCAGAGAGCATTTCCTTTGCGGCTGCGAGAAAACCAGCCGAGATATCAGTGAAGGTATAGTCTGCATAGCGCTTGATGCCATTCGATCCTACTAATGCTTTCATTGCAGCTCGTGTTGCGGCCCCGGTGCCCGCTCCAATCTCTAAAATACGAAGATTGGGGTTTGCATGGCCTAAAGAGTCCATAATGTTGTAAACTTGGGGATGAGAGCCAGCAATGGCATGACCGACTTCGTAAAGTGAAGTTAGTAGTTTGTTGGATACCAAGACATCGATTCCTGTTCTCTGCTCGTTCAGAATCTCGTCCACGCTTTCATGTAGCAGCTTTGCAGCCCTGGCCTCTGGTTTGTCGCCGGTCTCGTCATAAAGCTTTTGAAGCATATCACGACGCTGCGACGGTGACAGATTTCGAGCCTCAACCATATTCGGCCTCTTATCTTCTTCACTGATCTTCTTTATCCAAGCAAGCCAGTGTCTAATATCGCCTTTCGGGCTAGGACCCTTGCCGTCCTTAATAAAAGTATCATATATCTCGAATACGATCAGACAGCAAATCATGTCGATGATCTCAATGGCATTAGCGCCCTCCGTATTCTCTACCGGACGAGGGAACAGCTTCCGAATCTGACGGTTATTCAGTGTGCGAATGTCAGGCTTCCATACCAGCCTGGTGAAAGGACTGCTAGAAGGCCTCCCTGATTGCATCTCTTTAGTCAATTTCAACTCTTTAAAGAGGGTGAAGCGCATAGAAGACACCTCGAGGAAAACATTACCGCTTGAGTCCAACATTTGCAGCTGTGCGAAGGCATTTCGAGGTCCTTGCATTGATCCCTGAGCAATCACCTTGCCCAAGTTCTGTTCAACTCCGGCTTTCAAGTATAGCTGGGACAGGTGGACAGGTACAAAGGCTGCATTTGCTTTCTCGGTCTGGCCTCCATGAAATGCAATGATTGCTAATTGAAAAGCAGCATCCAAAGCGGCTGGGTGAAGAGGATATTTCGACTCCCCTCCCTTGACGGAGCCAGCTGTTGAATTCAACGCCACTGTGGCCTTAGCGAGATTCAAATAGGGGTCTGCCCGAATTTCTGATAGCGGCTGGAAGGTCTTGCCATACCCAAGGCCAATCTCGGCGAACTTCTCATACCACGCTTGGTGACTCGGATATCTTGAATCCATTTGAGAGTTCATTTCACTTTTTGTTAATGGCGGTAAAACCTCGACCTTGACAAGGCCCTTGCAGTGCCGAACCCATTCGTTCGTGTCTCGACCTACAGATGTGATGGCAAACTTGGCCCAAGTTGGTGATTCAACCTTTGCTGTATCCGCCAGCTCCATGCTGACAATTAATTCAATGCCGTAATCATCCTCGGGAATTCTCAAGGCAGTCTCGATATCAACATTCTGGAACGAAAACCCTGTGATTTGCAGAGCGTTTGGAAGGTTAACATAAGCCCTAGTGGCAGCTTCTATTCCGAGGCAAATATAGCCTGCAGCAGGAAAAACGGCGTCTAGTAATTACATTGTTAGTTAAATTTATAGCTCGATAATGGCCATTATCAGTCTCTTACCAGGCAGTAAACGGTGATCGCTCAGCCAGGGTATATCCTTCACTCGAAGAACGTTCCGCCATTGAGGTTGGAGTTTACTAGCGCCTGGCAGCTCGGTTCCAAGAAGGTCATGTCTGGGAAATTTCCGTAGCCGATATTCCTTACTTGCCCGGCTTTCATAATAACTCATTGGACCATACGTATACCGATAAGCCGGAAGGTCGACCGCTGTGCAGCCGTGTGTAAGAATCCTCTTTCCCTGAGAGATACCACTGTCAATGGAGTTTACAGCAGCCAAGTCAATCTCAGCATTAACAGCGAACAAAGCTCCAGCGAGCTGCAACAGCGAGTTGCGGTCATCTTTGCCTCTTTGCAACGAAGGGACATATTGTGCAGACTTGCCGATGGATTTGAGGATCTGCTCCAAGGGGCCCTTCAAAGCGGAATGGGGTCCGATTTCAATCAAAACTTCAATCGATTTGCCATCCTCTTCCTGATTAAGCATATTCGTAACGGCCTGGGTAAATCTTACTGGAGATTCGAGATTCGCTCTCCAATAATCGGGCGATAGGTCTCCATCGACAATGGCTTTGCTTGGTTTAACTGACGACATCCACGGTATCTTAGGATAACGTTGCTTTTCATTGACAAGCCCTAGTTCTGTCACGCGCTCCACACCTTTATGGAGCATATCGATATAATCACCACCAATGGCCAGCATGTGGTGTGAATGATAGGCGCTGCCAGATGTGCGAAGCAGACGGCAGAAAATATCTTCTTTCTTCAATGCAATTGAGATAATTTCAATAGCATCTGCGTCACCTGAGAGCGTAACACTTCCCGGAGAGTTGATAGAGGCAATCTTCACCTGATCCTCCCTACCTTGAAGGTAGCCCGATACTTGTTCTACACCAAGGCCGACAGCTAACATAGCCCCTTTTCTCTTGTTCTTAGAGACAGCCAAGCCCCGGAAGTAAGCAGCTGTAATAGCTTCGGCAGCTGTGATACGGCCAGACGCATATGCAGCGGCCATTTCTCCAGAGGAATGCCCTACAACGGCGACAGGGCGAACAGACCAGGAGCCCAGAAGGTCAACAATGGCAATCTGCACAGCTGTGCATGCGACCTGCGATACATAGGGAGATTGAATGTGTTCTGGCTCATAGCTACCTGATAACGTAGCGGAAATAGTCCATGAAGGGGCATCTGGAAGTTCTTGGAGGACATTGTCTAGATAAGATATCGTAGATTTAAAAAGGTCATAACCAAAGAGTTGGGCGCCCATTGCATGCCACTGTGCACCCTGGCCGGTAAAAACATATGCGATATTGCTGGTCTTTATAGGACTCGTAAAGATGCGCTCTTCTGTAGCAAGGCCAGGTGCAAGATCATCCTTGTCCACAATGCGAAAGGTTCGCTGCTGGAATCGCGAGCGCTTACAGCTCAGGGTATAGGCAACATCCGCCAAGGGCCACCGATCAATGACCTGGGACAAGGCCTCAATGTTCATCTTGAGAGAAGATGAGTTGTGACCGGAGAGCGGTAGCAGTACTAATTGACGAGTCGACGCATTAGCACTGGCGACTTTCTTCGTTACCACAGGCGAATGCGAGTAATGCTGCGTGCCGTTCGAGTGCCCATTTCTCAAGCTTCCATTGAGAGCACCAGTTGCACCATTGCTTACGGAATGGCTGTCGATTATACCAGGTTTGACATAGTCAGGGAGCACAATGTTGACGTGGTCAATGATACAGTGACCATTGGCACCGCCAAAGCCGAAGGAGTTAACGCTCGCACGACGTAACTTCCCAGCGGGCCATGGCACTGCACCATCCTTGATAACCCGCACTTTGGCACCATCAAATTCAATGTTTGGGTTCAAATTCTCGACACCGTATGTTGGCGGTACCTCGCCGGCCTCGATGGAGAGAACGACCTTGATGATAGAAGCCAGGGCACTTGCTCCTTCGGTGTGGCCCAGCGTTGGCTTGATAGAGCCGATGAGCAGACGATCCTCAGGAGCATCTGATCTTGAAGGTGCGAACACATTACCGACAGCAGAGACCTCGAGAGCGTCGCCAGCCTGGGTGCCCGTCCCATGGCACTCGAAGAACGTCGTATCCGCAAATGGGAGACCGCCAGCGTTCTCGTATGCCTTGCGGATTGCATCTTCCTGGAATCTTGCGCTTGGACGGGTAATGCCTCCCGTCTTTCCATTGGCGTTGACATAGGTACCTCGAATCATAGCTCGGATAGGTAGGCCATCTAGTATGGCTGTGGAAGACTTTTTCAAATAGAGAGCAACATAGCCTTCGCCACGGGCATACCCATCTGCAGCGGCATCAAACGTGTGACACCGTGAGGTAGGTGAGAGAGCGCGAGCTTGTCGAGCACAATCTGCATACTAGGATCGCTGATCCAGTTTGCTGCCGCTACAACAGCGCCGTCACAGTCCCCGTTACGAATCGCACTAACAGCAAGATGTAATGCGTACATGGATGACGAGCATGCTGTGTTCGTGGCCAGGCTGCCACCAGGACATGCTTAGTACGGATAGTTGACTAGATAAGAACGCAGCATTGCAGGACTTACCTTGGGCCGTGAAGGTTAAACACGTAACTAAGGCGATTTGCCAAAACACTTGTCTCCGCGCCTGTAGCTGCGTACGGCTTTGTATAGTCCCAGTCGCGTGATTGGATCAGAAGATGATCAAGGGCGAAATTGCCGATGTAAACCCCAGTTCGAGATCCTGAAATGCTATCCCATGTCTCACCTGCATTTTCAAAGGCTTCGTATACTATATTTTGGTCACTATCACTAGCTTCCCTCAATCCAATGTATTTGCAGGAAATATCACTTACCTACTTCCAGAAGCTTGCGCTGCGACGGGTCCATTGTCTCAACCTCACGAGCTATGATATTGAAGAAAGCATGGTCAAAAAGCCTTGCATCTTCGTCAATGAGGAACCCGCCCCGTGTTCTGACAGACCCCGGACGGTCTTGATTCGCATGGTAGAACCCATTTGCAGGAAATTGTGGCTCTTCAAATTCCCGCCAACCGTCTTTTTTATTCCTCAACAACTGCCACAGTCCGGAGGGATCTTTAACGCCGCCAGCCCATCGACATCCTACATTCGTAAAAATACTAATTAGAATAGTCGTTGTTACAAAAGAGTCAGCACCATCTCACCCATGCCGACGATGGCCACCGGCTCATTCTTTCCTTCTAGAATTGATGGGACCGCCATGTCTGAAATCAATCTGCTCTATGTTGTTGAATGAAGGGTATACGCATTTGAATCTTTCTTTAGTCACCAGAGTATGATTGCATGTAAAGTTGAGCGCAAGGAAGCTTGTATTTACACAGTTTGACAGCATGGCATCTTCCGTATTCGCCCAGATATATGTGTATGCATATCGTAATGTTGGTCGGTCAAACCGCTTCAACGAACCTTGGAAAGGTCGGCCGATTGATATACATGCAGATCATGTTGTACTTTCCGTGAAAATGCGGCCGATTATGAGGGTAAACCCGAGATTCTTCGGTCAGGTTATTTAGCGATGTCCATGTTCGGGTATGTATGAATATAGATGCGAAGTATTTATTTGAGTATCTAGCAATACGAATTGCCATGACATTCTTTTATTCACAATTGAAGAATTCCCAGCCCTTTTATACTTTGTATATCCTAGCAGAAGTCAAAGTCAGCTAATTGATCATGGCCTCTTTTATCATTGATCTCGCCGAGGGCATACTGGATACCACTAAGGAAGTCACCAAGTATCTTCAATCATCTAACGTAGCTCTGCCAAGCTTTTCCCCAAGAGCTGAACAGCTTCCACGCACAAAAGACCTCGAGAATCTTCAAGCTCGCTTGAGGACACAGCTAGAAGACTTGCAACTTCTTGTAGATGGACCCCCGACGTTCTACCGACACTTCCTTGTACGAGGATACGAGATTGCAGCCTTCCAGATAGCTCTTGACTTTGACTTCTTTAAACTGGTGCCTAGCGAAGGCGACATCTCGCTTGAAGAATTGGCAAAGAAGGCAGGACTGGATCAAGATCGGACCGGCCGCGTCATACGTCTTTTGATTACCCATTGCATCTTCCAAGAAGAAAGGCCAGGCTTCTTTTCCCACAATTCCTTCTCGATTTTCCTACAAGATGATGATAATATGCGGTCTATGGTACATTATTCGTGAGACTATCTGTCCGGCCAGATTCTCAACATTGCGTGACTGACTATGCTTTGTAGATTTGACGAGATGCTCAAAGCTTGCGCAGAGTCGGGCAATGCTATCAAGGCCAATCCCTTTGAGGCCGATAGTGTGCATTGTCCATTTTACGCGCGGTTTGGAGTTCCCATATTTGACTATTATAAAGAGCACCCGGAAAATTCTGGCCGCTTTGCTAAAGCAATGGCTGGCTGGCGGAAAAGTGAGTGCCTAGAAAGCTAGTTAAAAACTCGGTTTCACCATAAGATATAATGCTGACAAGCAACAATGAAGTGGTGAACAATATCGTCGAATTACGAGATAACTATCCTTGGGCAGATCTGAAAGGAACAGTTGTGGATATCGGTGGAGGAAGTGGCCATGTCTCTATCGAATTAGCTCGAGTAAGTATTACTGATACCTTTCAGTCACCGGTTAGTGACAACGACTAATACCATAGTTCATCAAGATGTTTCCTCACCTCAAATTCGCTGTACAAGATGGCGATGCGACCATGTTAGCCCAAGGCCAGCGGCTTCTCGACGAAGATATCCGTGATCGCATCTCCTTTACGCGGGCAAACTTCTTCGAGCCCCAGCAATACATGGGTGCCTCCGCGTACCTTATTCGCCAGTGCACGCACAACTGGGCTGATCACGACGTTGTTACCATACTGAAAGCGGTAGTACCTGGATTAGAGGGCTCAGCTCCAGGGACCCCTTTGCTGATAAATGACATGATCCTGCCGGAGCCGGGATCAAAGGTATCTCGCATCTTGGGAGCGCGAAAGACGGCAGGCTGATATGGTGATGTTGGTGTGCTATGGGGCAAAGCAGCGTACTGTCAAGGAATTCGAGGCTCTCTTGAAAGAGGCGGATCCTAGATATGTGATTCGCAAAGTCCACGAGAGGGGCGCTCTGGGCCTTCTTGAGGTCTACCTAGATCAGTAGATACTGTACAGTCAACACCAGTCACTCTTCTCATAGTACGTTAGAGCAAACTATACACACCGATATTGAGCACATACATACATAGACAATTCGAATATAAATATGTCCTTTCTGAAGCCTGCTCAAAACCTCACTGGATGATGATTTGTCTCCTATAAAAATGTCCAAGCAGCTGTGCCAGAATTGATTGGAGGTACCAAAGACAGACAAGTGCGAACATCCCTTTCATGCTACTCCTTTCTTTTCGCTCTGCCCTTGCCTGCAAACTGAAGAACAAAGCAGAAATATTTCCAGGCCGACTACGACCGATAATTTTCGGCCGACGAGCTTCATCGGCTTTTCTGCATTGGGCGTAGCGCGGCCCAGTATGATGAGCCCTAACTCCCTATTTGCAGCTCAGAAGACAGTGGATTTCGAATCACTCTGCACCAGACGATCGAGTTCTCGTTTATTATCAATAGACATGCTCATTTGTAAGCAATAAATCCGCGTCCGAACGATGCGCAGAATAACACCCCCTTTTGGATGAACTCAACTCGGTCGGCGTTCACATTGACAGCTAACCACAAAACAAAGAAGGCAGATCCAGTATCAAAAGTCCGGTCCTTGCCTCTGAATTAATCAGCAGTTGTTGGTGACTCAGTATAAAAGTTCTCTTGTTGCGTCTAGTTTCACTTTTCTCCCTTTGGTCTCAACTCATCACCAGCAGTTCAGAGCCATTCCTCCCGTCACTAAAATCATCGCCATGACAGACACCGCAAAAGAAACCATGGAGAACTCTAATTCCAATTCTGTGCTAGACTCCGGCTCTCACATCATATCAACCTCCCTCAACGAAGGTGCCCAAGCCACAGACGACCTCGACAATGAAAAGCAGGTGAGCGAAAAGTCGAACAACGATGCTCCAGCCAAGTCACCACGAAATGTCCACGGCTTTGCCTGGGCGTTAGTTGTCGCCAGTATTCTCATGGCCAACTTCCTGTTTGCGACGGACAACACCATTGCAGCGAACATTCAGCCGGCTGTGGTTAATGACTTTCACTCTCTTGACAAACTTGCTTGGCTTCCTGTGGCATTTCTGGCATCGTCTTGGGGGACGAATTTACTATGGTATGTAAAAAAAAAAAAAAAAAAAAAGCATCTATATCCAGCGAAAGCATCTAGTATGTCGGTATTGATCTGCAAATTGCAGGGGCGGTGTCTATGCACGTTTCAGCAGCAAATGGACCTTTTGCTCGAGCTTCGTCATCTTCGCTGTCGGATCTGCTGTTTGCGGAGCTGCACCATCAATGAATGCTCTGATCGTGGGACGAGCAATTTGTGGACTAGGAGGCGCCGGAATGTGAGTTTGGAAGCTCCCCCTTATAGCTGTTCTCGAGTTGCTCAAATGTCTGAATAGGTACTTTGGCTCGATGGCTCTTCTAACACAAATGACCTCGGAACGAGAGCGGCCGCTATATCTGAACCTCGTCGGCATCACCTTTGGCGGAGGAACTGTATTGGGTCCCATCATTGGGGGCGCATTTGCCGTGAGCAGTGCTACTTGGCGTTGGGGATTCTACTTGTTAGCCTTCATTCATTCTCTATGCATGACCTTACAGCTGACCCGAGTGAATATAGCAACCTCGTCGTCGGCGGTGTTTGTGCACCAGTGTACCTCTTCCTGCTCCCGGTCCTCAACCCCCGGCCCGGACAAACCATCGTGCAACGAGCACGAGAAATCGACTACATCGGCGTCATCTTGCTTTGTGGTCTGATTGTGTCCATCGTCATGGCCATTTCCTTCGGCGGAGTTGAATACGCCTGGAACTCCGGACAGATCATTGCCCTCTTCGTCGTCTCTTTCGTGCTTCTTGTTGCTTTCTTTGTCCAACAGATTTTCGCAATTGGGACAGACGCTGCGCACCGCATCTTCCCACTCCATTTCTTCAAATCCACGGCCATGATCGTTCTCTTTCTAGAGATCGCCTGCGCAGCAACCTGCGTCTTCGTACCCGTCTACTTCTTACCTCTATACTTCCAATTCGTCCGCGCCGACTCTGCGATTCTTGCCGGAGTCCGAATGCTACCCTTCGTCGCGTTCCAAACCGCCATTGCAATCTTAACGGGCTGGCTGGTCGGTAAAACCGGTTACTATGTCCCCTGGTACATCCTTGCAGGCATAACCTGCATCCCAGGCGCCGCTTTGCTATATACCGTCAACCAGTACACACCCCTGGCCAACGTGTACGGCTACGAAATCCTCATCGGCTTGGGATCCGGCGCAAGCACTCAGCTCAATTTCGCTGTTGCTTCTATCATGGTCGCTCCCGCCGATATACCGCACAGCACCGGCTGGATCGCATTTGCGCAATTGGGCGGACCAACAATCGCAATCAGTATCGCGAATAGCGTGTTTCTCAACAAGGCGCATGTCGGTATCAAGAAATTGTTGCCGGATATGTCGACGGCGGATATTAGTACCATCATCTCGGACCCGAGTAGTCCGCTGCTGAGGGATTTGCCACATGGTGAGCAGAGTCAGGTGGTTAATATTGTGGTGAGATCGATGAGTAATGCGTATATTTTGTGTATTGTGGGGGGTTCGTTGGTATTGCTTTTGATTTTCAGGTTTAAGGTCAACTCGAAGCTCTATGGTTAAAGTTGCATCCTGCGTGTAAAGATCATGTGACCTTCTGGGTGATATTTATCGAAGCCCGTTGTCTTTAGGGCTAGGGCTACGGATTAGGGCTACGAGACACCCGCGTTGGGTCTTCAGTCTCCTTGAATGCCATGCCATAATATACTCAATGAAGTCATCATATTATGTAAAAGCAGAGCTAGAAATCGGGGTTTCGATTGAAATAGCATGAAATTTGGATATTTGGACAAATGTGAGCTGCTTCTTTCCATCGACTCTGGAAAATGTGGATGTATTCGCACCCTGAGGACAAGTGTTGTATGTACCGGGGGAAACGATTTTTATGTCCTCAGGAGAAGAGAACAAAAGGGGCAAGGAGAAAAACCTATACTGGCCCATAGTAGTAATGTGAAAGGAGAAAGGAGAGTTGCTGTCTCAAAGGAGAAATCTAGACCGAACTAGTTGTGTCCTGTTGACTAGAATAAGGGAAAGTGTCCCGAACTCAAAAAAAAAAAAGTCCCAGAAAAAACCACGACAGAGCTCCGAACTCAATTCAGAAGTTTACCGAGAACAAAGTTCCTTGTAGAACTTACCCTTCATGTATTCATGGTCCTCCGAATTCAAATTCTTGCCGATAAAATTTCCCGTAGGTATGGAAGCATGTACATATACGTATTTGCTTTTTTTTTTTCACCCTCTTTTCTTTTTCCATTGATGCCCGGCTTGCCGTGTCCTCGGCAGTTCCTATGTAAGGAGCACAGATAGAGTCCCACACCTCTCTATCAAAGGTTGGTAGTACTTGGTACCTGAAAATGGTAACAGCCTAAAATAAACTAAAAAATAGAGCCGATCTAGAAGAGTCCGGGAAAATGTTGTTGTAGCACGTGCGAACTAAAATATTTGCGTGGGTCGATGTGTTGATATCGCAGCTTTGAAAAAAGAAAGGGGGACGGCATGCCGTGTGCGGCGTCAGATGGGTTGATCCCGAGATGCCCAAACGGCTTGCCGAAAATGCACTGGTTGTGCGCCCGATAGGATCGAGGCAAGGTATCCTTGCTACCATGATGCAGCCAGGAGTTCGATAGAGATTTTATTCTGTTCAGTGTTTACTGATTAAGTTTCAGAGTCTCGACTCCTGTTGTGGATATCAAGCTCAAGCTATTATGGCCGCTCCCGGAGTGGAGATACATGTACCCATAGTATGTATCATCTCGAGGCGCATACAGAGATCATCTAGATCAGTTCAGGCAGACAAAGATAAGGATTTGTGCCCGATTTCAGGGGAGTTGCCATTGAGTCGGAAAATAGAGAAAATAGAGAGAAGAAGAAAATGTCCGAGCTGAGGAACTAAGAAGAACCGTGGGTCGGGTGAACGGTCATGTTCGCCACGCGCCAGGTCTAGACTCGTAGTCGCACAACAGTGACCCGATATTGTATCTATAAGTTTAGTACGTACTACTACTATCAATGATATAAATAGATCTGCATATTTATAATATGTAGTGTACTACGTACTACATGTGGCACATGAAAGTACAATGGCATCGCGGCCTCTGATTGGTCAATGTAGATGAAGCGAAAATTTTCGTCGACAAGGCCACCACCAACCTGGTGACTCACACTGGCTGTGTGTATGCAGAGGCGTCATTTGATAGTCAATCAATTCATCATAATCATAATAATAAATATAGATATCATGGATGCTGTAACATCATAACATGAGATGAGAGAGAGCATCGGTTGCGCCGGCTGAGCAGCAGCCAATGACAGCGCGCTGATAAAAAGCCTGACGCCATGAACCCAGCGGGTTGGCTGTTTCTGGTAATCCGGAGTCTGGGTGAATGTGGTGATTGACCAGCTTGCATGGTGCTTACTCCATAGACTACAAGGAATATGGCTTGATAAGATCGCCAGGATTAATAGTTATAGGTTAATATTAGAGAGAGCTGGCTTGCAGGGAAGGAGTATATGACGGCGGCTTCCCCACAGCCAGGCGAGACATGGTCCTCTTTCTCTTTCTCTTTCTCTTTCTTCTTTCTTCTTTAACTTTTATTCTTCACTCACATTATTCATTGTCTATCATCAGTCCTAGACTGATCACCTACAATTACTTCCAGTGACACTGATCTACATCGTCTGATAATGGTGGACTAGTGGGGTGGTTGTTCCGATCATCGCGAACATTCTCGACCACACCAGCAATTACCAGACAACGACAAACATTTCCTCATTACCTCTCTCCTCATGGACAACCCACACGAACCTCGCCCTGAGCTCAGTCTGAGCGGCACCTCCACCCCCGAACGCATCGACCAAGGCCAAATAACCCCAGACAGATCCAGCGTGGTGTTTCCCGACCCAGGCATCCCACCTGAAGCGATCGTGCAAAGACTGCGCGAAATCCGCGTCAAATTCCGTTCGCGCGATGAGCACATGCCAGCTCCAGAATATGGCGAAGACGCACAAGCAGCAGAAACAACCCCTCGGCATGAGATGGGCGCCGATTTGGAAAAAGGTGAAACGGCAAAATCAGATATCAACGATGCAGAGGGGAAAAATGGTCTGACTCGTGGGCCGAGTATGCGGGATCGTGCCCGAGTTTGGTTGACGAAATTGGGAAGACCGGAGGAACCGGGTGATTCGTTGGCGCCGGCAATAAACACTTCTGAATGGGTGGACGATATGCATCCGCTGGCGGGTCCTCAGCATGAGCAGCATGTTCATCAGGATGCTACTCACGAGGCGCAGCGTGCACTTCGTGGGGTTGGGCTTCATGGTGGGTTGAGGAAAAGGCCGAGGCACTCTCGTATGCATTCCTCAGAGTCGGTGACTAGTGTTGGTGGCTCAGATACCGATGTTGAAACGCCTCAACATGGAGAAGGAGTGTTGTCGTATTTGCTCAAGTTGCACGCTCATCATTCGTTTTCTGGACGGAGTACACCACAGACTCCAGACAGTGGCGCTGCAACTCCCAAAAGTGGTGCTACCAGTCCTCTTAGCGGCGCGACAACCCCTAGGAAGAAGGTGAAATGGTACAGCAAGCATTCTCCGAGTCAATCGACCATGTCTCTAATTGGTGCTGGGTTAAATCTCGGTGCACAAGGAGCACCGATGGCGATGGACGATTTGAAGAGGTCTGTGGCTAGGAAACGAGAGGAGATGATGGCTGCTGGCAAGAGCGGTAAAAGCAAAAAGAGCAAGAAACATCTGAACGCTCATATCGCAGCGCGCATTGCATCGATTATCACAAGACAGCGGTATTTGATGACGTTATGTCGAGCAATGATGCGATTCGGTGCTCCCAGCCATCGACTTGAGGAGTACATGTCGTTGACTGCGCAGGTGTTGGATCTGCATGCTCAGTTTCTGTATCTGCCAGGCACAATGATCATGTCTTTTGACGACTTGGCCACACGCACCACAGACGTCAAGTTAGTACGAGTTGCACAAGGGGTTGACCTGGCACGGTTAGAAGACACGCAGAACGTTTACAAAAATGTGGTGCACGACAAGATAACCGTCGACGAAGCCATCACCGAGCTGGATGATGTGATCAACCGTCCTGCCAAGTATCCCACCTGGCTGGTTGTGTTGTGTTACGGATTTGCTTCTGTGGCTGTCGGTCCATTTGCCTTTCAAGCCCGGCCGATAGATATGCCAATCACCTTCTTTCTCGGCTGTTTGCTGGGATTACTCCAACTCGTCTTTTCTCCTCGATCCAGCTTATATTCGAATGTTTTTGAAGTCCTCGCCACAATCCTCACATCGTTCCTAGCTCGTGCATTCGGCAGTATCCGCAATGGCGTGGTAGACGGCGCACAGCAGTACTACTTTTGTTTTTCGTCCATGGCCCAGTCATCGATCGCATTGATTCTACCTGGTTTCCTTGTCCTCAGCAGCAGTCTCGAATTGCAGTCTCATCAAATAATCCCGGGATCCATCCGCATGGTGTACGCAATCATCTATTCCTTGTTTCTCGGGTACGGCATCACAGTCGGAACCACGATATACGGGCTGATGGACCCCAAAGCAAATCCCAACACCACATGCTCCGGCCAATTAATCGGCGATAATCCTTACGTACAGCGATTCCCTTTTGTAGCGATATACGTCGTCTTCCTGGTCATTATCAACCAAGGAAAATGGAAACAAGTCCCCGTCATGATTCTGATCGCCGAAGCCGGGTACATTGCGAATTATTTCAGCAACCTCAAACTTGAATCAAACCCAGAGCTGGCAAACACTCTCGGTGCATTCGCCATTGGTGTGTTGGGCAACTTGTATAGTCGAATATGGCACGGCCACGCCGCAACAGCAATCTTACCCGCCATCTTTGTGCTCGTGCCATCCGGCCTCGCCTCACAAGGCTCTTTAGTGTCCGGCGTCCAATCCGCTTCCGAAATCCGAGCAAACATCACAGGCGACTCCTCCAGTTCTGCAACTGCCTCATCAAGCGATAGCTCCGTATATTCCATGGGATACGGCATGATCCAAGTCGCCATCGGAATCACCGTAGGCCTGTTCCTCTCTGCCGTCGTAGTTTATCCACTCGGTAAACGGCGAACTAGCCTTTTCTCTTTCTAAATCCTTTACTTTCTGCATGTATAGAGTATATCTATCGAACTTGCATTTCTGATTTAGCGGGCGTTTGCATTTGATCGGCGCTTTTGTTTTTGTTTTGTTTAGTGGTGTTTGTTTCTGATACCTACCTAGTTGATTTTATAATGCATACTCGGACTCATCCTTGTCACTTGTCCACTTATTCGTTTAGTCTATAATACAATCCCTCGTAGACACTAAAATCGCAGTGCACTGCATTGTCGTGTGTACGGAGTACGTACAATCGGATTCTGCCCTGAGCCTCATCCATACCATATCTATATCTATATTGCTATATTGCCTATATTGTATGCATGATAAGTTGCCCCACCCACACCGTCAACTTCCTCGTTGACACTAAAATTGCAGTGCAGTGGTCCGACGGGGCTGAAAAAGTCGTCTACGATGTCGATTTTTGAGGGTCATATTTGCCTAGATGGGTTGGTTGAATTTGTGCTTGTTCTGGGGTGGTGATTTCATCGTAGACGCTAGAATTGCAGTGCATCTATCAATTATCAACAGCTACGACTCTAGCTGCATATTCTTGCGTCTGTGGCGTGTGTTTATGGAGGCAAGCTACATACGTAGTTACATAGTTACGAGGTATGTGTAATCATAATGCCTTGTAGATACTAAAATTGCAGTGCATGTATGCCGTTTCACCCGGGTACGCACCCCCCTTCAGTAATATATGAAGGCATGATGAATGCTGTTTCTGGTTGAATTTCGGTTGATTGAGCTTCTTGTAGAGTCTAAAATTGCAGTGCATTGACGGTGAAGACCTTAGTTGCATATTCTTGTCTGTGGCGTGTGTTCATGGATGTAAACGAGGCGAGCCACGTTATGTAGTTACGAGGTATGTGTAACCCTAATGCCTTGTAGATACTAACTTTGCAGTGCAATTTCGGGATGAGGCTGAAAAAGTCGTGTAGGATGTGTCAATTTTCGAGTATCGTATTTACCTAAATGGGTTGAATTCGTGCTTGTTCTGGGGGGGGGATGATGAGCTTGTAGATACTAAAATTGCATTGCATCGATAGACGGCCAAGCATAGGTAGTTGCATATTCTTGTCTGTGACTCGGATCCATGGACTGGATCAAAGGAGTCGAGCCACGTATGTAGTTAGTTACGAGGTATGTGTGTAACGCTAATGCCTTGTAGATACTAAAAATTGCAGTGCAGCATCAATGAGACGAGCGGAACGTTGTAGCTACATAGCCGGCCTCTGCACTGCACTATGTAGTAACCTATCATTGATACATGGATGGATACATATCTAACATTTGAAGTTGAGACGTGCCCCCCCCTGCTGCCCTGGATCAAGGCATCTGTATGTATATTTAGGTAGTATATGTAGTGTACGATACATATTTCGGACTCGGTGTTTTTGCCTCAAGGCCGATGACGCACATATTTACGTCCTTGTAGATACTAAAACCGCAGTGCAATATGGATTTTGCGGCTCTGAAGAGCTCACTCATCGCCTTGTAGACACCAAAATTGCAGTGCAATGGTGGCCATGCGACGAGGCTCTTTCAGGACGTGTACGATGTCCACTTCCAGGTGTCATATTTACTTGAATCCCTTCCTTCTCCAGGAGTCTAGACCTAATTATTTCCGCGTAGACACTAAAATTGCAGTGCATAAACAGATAGTAAGGGTGATAAGATAGTTGCATATTCTCATCTATGACCTTCTATCCACAGATGTAAAGGAGGCGAGTCCATGTATGCAGTTAGTTACGAGGTATATGTAACCCTAATCCCTCCGTGTATACTAAAATTGCAGTACATATCAAAAAATGAGAGGGAATAAGATGGTCATGGAAACCACTCATCGCCTCATAAATACAAAAATTGCAGTGCAATGGGCTGTGATAATTGCTAAGAGTGCGCGATAGTCCATTTCCTGGTGCATCACTGTATATGTGAAGCCCTCCTTCTGAGCTGATAATTTCCGTGCAGAGACTAAAATTGCAGTGTATTGGGAAACAGGCAAACAACCCTAGTGCATATTATTGTCAACTTTGACTCGTATCCACAGATGCAAAGGAGGCGAGCCACGTATGTCTGTGTAACCCCAATGCCTTGTAGATACTAAAATTGCGGTGCATGTTGTTATATGGAGTAACAGCCTGCAGAGCTCACTGGTCGCCTTATAGACGCTGAAATGGCACTGCATGTCAGAAATGAGGCTTCAGGCAAATGAGGCGGTACGGAGATCACTCTTTGCCTTGTAGACGCTAAAATTGCAGTGCAATGGTTGTGGCAATGCGAGATGAGGCTCTCAGGGCGTGGACAATGCCCACTTTCGAGTATCATATTTACTTAGATAGAGCGGATTCCTCCTCCTTCTAGAGTGATAATTTGCTCGCAGAGCTGAAATTACAGTGCATTTTTACAACACTGGGAGGATGGGACTCTCAGGGCGTGTACGATGTCCACTTCCAGGTGCATATTGCTTTGAATCCTTCCTCCTCCAGGAGTCTCGACCTAAGTATTCCTGCATGGAGACTAAAATTGCAGTGCACTGAACGTATGTATCGCTGAAGCTGAGAACATTGAGGACAATTGCTTAAGATCCTTGTCAGTTGATGACTCACCCATCCACTTCCTGGTAGACACTAAAATTGCAGTGCAATGGCGGCGAAAGACCTGTGCTCTTGGGATTGTGTACAATGTCCATTTTCCAGAGCATATCTATTTGAATCCTTCCTTCTCTAGGAGTCTAGACCTAGTAATTTCTGAGTAGACGCTAAAATTGCAGTGCACATGAACCGGGTGAAAAATTATCCTTGTGACGCGTCTAGAAAATCCATATACGTACGCATCTAACTACTATCTAGCACTTGAGCCATGTATGTGTAACCCTAATGGCTCGTAGATACTAAAATTGCAGTGCAAGAGGGCTCCAGGCGGGGCCGCATGGCCCATGTCCAATGTCCGACTTCGCAGTGCATATTTACTTGAATTCCTTCTGCTCATCCGATGGTTTCCGCATAAACACGAAGATTGGAGTGCATCAACGAACCGACGAGTCTGCCTACTTGCATATTTTCATGTTTGTGACTTGTATGCAAAACGAGGCGAGCAATGTGTGTAGCCAGAAGGTGTCCCTGTACCTAATTCAATCCCTCCCAGACACTAAAATTGCAGTGTAGTGCCTCAAATTGTTGTCCCTAGTTTTGTAGCAGGATGCCCAAGTCAGAACCTGATGTACTGCAATGTTAGTGTAAAGTAGCTGTGATGGTGGAGATGGGGTTAGCGGGAAGCGTACAGCGCATGTTTTGGACTCGGTCTTTTCTATTCGAAGAGTGACGTGCTCCCTCGTAGGAACTAAAAGTGCGGTGCACTTTAGGTCAGTCACTCAAATCCATCAATCAAAACGTTCAGCACGAAGAAAATAGGTCAATATCCGACCACGCATAGTACGATACCCGTCCTAACAAGCCGCACAAACCGCAATACCCGATAAGCATACCGATCCTGCATACTAATCTGCACGATCACGCAGTAAACGTTCAAGCACAATATCTTCAGCAAGTTATCTGTCAAGCCGGGGCAAAGCATTGTCTATTTACTTTATCTTGTTATATTGTTAAATACTCGGTCCATTTGTGTACCTAAGTACCGATACATTTTCGGCTGGACTCAGCCTTGTGGGTTGGCCACTTACATGTAGTTCCTACCTTCCTACCTAGGTGCATGTACGTATTTATTTGGTGATGCAGGTCTGTGTATGGAAACCGGTAACAGCACTCCCTCGTAGATACTAGAATTGCAGTGCAGTCACCCCATTGCACTCCCAATGGTTATCCTTGTCTGGGACTCGTGCAAATTTCTCGAATGTATGTATCTAGCACGAGCCATGTATGAAGCCACGAGGTATAGGTGTAACTCAAATACCTTGTAGATACTAAAATTGCAGTGCACCGATACATCTGTGGCTTAGATCTCCATTAGTGATGTTGTTTGGGTAACCCATAACCCACTCCCTCGTGGACAGAGCAAATTGTAGTGCATTTTAACGGCCCCTGTATTTGCTTTTATTTATCCTTGTCTGTGACTCATTTGGATGATCCACATATGTACATATCTACATATGTAGCCACCCGAGCCACGTATGTACGGACTCGCGATGTCTGTACCTAGGTATAACTCAAATGCCTCGTGAATACTAAAATTGCAGTGCATCAGCCCAACAATGAACCGACGAATCTGCCTATTTGCATATTTTCATGTCTGTAACTCGTATGCAAAATAACCTAGGCAAGCTATGTCTGTAGCCACTAACCAAGGTGTGCGTGTAATTCAATCACTTATAGAGCTTAAAATTGCAGCACATAAACCAGATCTGTCTCAGTGTACCTTGAATCTCGAAAGTAGGATACCAAAGACTCCAGTGGATCTGATCCATTTTCGTACGTACCGGTACAATGTATTATTGGACTCAGCTTTGTCACTTGGTCATTTACCTAAGTATTTACGTATTTTGGTGATGCCCTCTGTACCGGTAACTAACCCAGCCCCTCGTAGACACTAGAATTGCAGTGCAATGCCACGATTGAGTTTATGATCGGAAACCATGGTCTATTGTTGTCTGTTTGTCTGTGACTCATCTGGAAATTCCACATACGTGTCTATCCACTCGAACCACGTTGTACTCGCGATGTCTGTGTAACTCTCATGGATACTAAAATTGCTGTGCAAAGACAAAAACTAATTAGGAAAACTGTCGAGGTAGTTGCATATTCTTGTCTGTGACTCGTATTCATGGATGGAAAACGAGGTGAGCCACGTATGTCTGGTCTGATACGAGGTATGTGTGTAACCCTAATGCCTCATAGATACTAAAATTGCGGTGCACAGGATCATATTGCATAGTAGACTTTCAGCTTCCACCAATAGAAAGAGTACGAGTGCTATGTTGACTAATTCTAGCTTCTTGTAGAGACTAAAGTTGCAGTGCAGTAAACCACCGACGTCATCAATAGACAGTATAAGCAGTAGCTAGCTTGATTGCAACTTCTAGTAGGCACTAAAACCGCAGTGCAGTCAGACCACTGCTTTCAACCAATAGAGAGAGTACAGATGCTGCTTCTGCTTGAATTGGGCTTCTCATAGGATATAGACACTAAAGTTGCAGTGTTAGGACTATTAGGCAGACCTTCGGTTTTTACTAATGGCGAGAGACTATAAGCACTATTCTATTTGATTTCGGCTTCCTGAGGGCACTAAAATTGCAGTGCAGGCAAACCCCGGTCTTAAACCCAATGGAAAGAACATAATCGCTGTCCTACTTAATTTCAACTCCGTGTAGATACTAAAATTGCAGTGCAGTGGCCGTCGTCGCTTTCCTATGCAGGAATGTTGGGCAACTACCAATAGAAAGAAGCATCAATGCCGTTCTGCTTGATGTCGTCTTCTTTTAGACACTAAAATTGCAGTGCAGTCGCATAAGTATCATACGAAGTATGCTAATTAGCTGCCTACTGTATAAGCAGGCTAGTGGATTTGCGCATTGCATACGTACTCGGATTCAGCCTTGTCACCGGTTCTACCGTACGATTGTTCTACCGTACGATCCTTGAGTTGATTCATACTTACCTGGTACGTATGGGAAAGGCATTCTCGGACTTAGCCTTCTTCTTACTTGACAGTTTGATCATTCCTTTGTTGACAATAAGATTGCAATGCACTTAGGGATAGGCTGAGCGATTTTTGCCCAAATGTTGTACATAACGCAATGCATTCTGGGATTCAGCCTTCTTCTCACTTGATAATTTGCTTATTTATTTGTAGAAACTAAAATTGCAGTGCACGGGGAACAAATTCTGCCTTGAACTCGCACATATTGAATTCAGCCTTCATCTCATTTGACAACTTCCTTCTCAATGATGCTGTCTGTGTAACCCACTTCCTCTGAGAGACTAAAATTGCAGTGCAAGGCCTTTTCCAATTTTCCAGGGCGAGTCAATCTTTCTCCACCAGCTCATCTGTATCCTGTTCCAGGGCCCAGGCACTCCAAGGACCAAAACGCAATGGAAAGTCCTCCGCTCGAAATTAAAAAGGGCCAAGAAAAGAAAACTATCAACTTAGGTGAACCGGCCCTTGAACCTCTCCACTATCCAATCCAGTGCAATCCGAATTCCGTCTTCTCATTTGACTATGTACGTAGTACTCACTCATTCTTCGTAGACACTAAATTTGCAGTACAGGCAGATATACAGGCCCTGGGGTCCTGCACAACAGACAAACAGTTGTCCCTCTACTAACCCTGGGGAGGGAACTATGAACCTACTCTATTTGTGTACATATGAATGCATTTTCGGACTTTGCCTTCCTCTCAACTGACTTTATATTCATTCAGTGACGCTGTTTATGTAACACAATCCCTCGTAGATACTAAAATCGCAGTGCTGTGTCTGTGTCCCCATGGGATCGAGATACAAAAATCCTTACTTAGCCTGGTATGTGAATTGCATGCAAATGACTACCTAATGTATGTAGCAGTCCCCACTCGAGCACGGCCAGGTAGGTATACTCACGGTAGTTATTGGTGTCATTCAATCCGTCGTAGATACTAAAATTGCAGTGCACGCTCGCGGACTTATACCTTTACCATTGCCCAGTAGACACATCCGTACGTTAGCTAAGACCCTCAAGCTTTCAAATATTACATTTTCCTACATCCAGCACGGAGCCTTCGAATTGGTTAGATTATCACATCCTACTTATAAATGCCAGCCTATAACTAGATGTTCCAACGCCTCACAAGGCAGTTAACAAGCGCGCACTAGGTCAAGCTTATATATAAGCACTAATATATGCATCCCTATGCAGATCTATACCAAGCTCACATACATACCAGTTCGCAATCATGGAATTAAGCTCATATAAAAGTGCCAGCGTACACGCCCCTATTCGAATCCATACCGAGCTCATATACATACTAATTGACTAGCACGGAATTCAAGCTCGCTCTTTTTACATCATGGACTTAAATTATTGCCTGCTAGACACTAAAATTGTAGTGCACTAGATGGGCAAGGCTGACCAAATTTGGTCTCGAATGTGTACATAGGTAGTGCAATGCATTTTTGGACACAGCGTTCTTCGTACTTGACAACTTCCTCATTATCTTATAGACACTACAGTTGCAGTGCAGTGGTGGTAATCTATCATTGTCGTAATTCTGGGCATCAGTTTTGGCAGTGTAATCTTACTAGGAAGCTACATACTCACTACATATAATGGGAAGTTGGTTAGTGGATCTATGCACTGCATGTACTTAGATTTAGCCTTGTCGCTAATTCTCCTATATGATCTATGGGTGATTCATATCTACCTACGGGGTCGTTTTAGAGGATGTATTTCCGGACTGGGCCTCCCTTTCTTGCTAGATAACTTGACCAGTCTCTTATAGACGCTAGAATTGCAGTACAGACCTTCTCTTAGCTGGATGCACAGTCTGTGCTTCATGTACAAACGGGGAGAGCCAGGAATCGAAGTCTTTGTTCAACACAATTCCTCGCGCGTAGATACTAAAATTGCAGTGCATGACTGTAGTAGTTATCTCCATGTAGATCTCCCCGTTATCTCCGGATGGCGGCTTGACTCCTGACATTGTCGTCGTTAACGTGTAACACAGGGCAGCCACTATGTCAAACCCACCATATACCTGTGATTAGGTAGGTAGGTAGCGAGTCATAGACTCCATAATCCTAGTTATTTACCTTCTCATTTACGAATGCCACATTTTTAGACCCAGTCTTTTCACTTTACGACTCGCTCAACCCCTGATAGGGACTTAAATTGCAGTGGAAAGAGGGGATCCAAATCATCTCGTTTGACCTTGAAGCATCGAAGTACCTAGGGGATGGATGTACACCCCGATTTCATAACAACTATGAATGATAGTTGCGACGCCGAACACTGGACCCTTAGGCTTGTCATCTATGCCTTATCATCTATATACATATGTAATAGATTCTTGGGGGAACTTAGCCTTCTTTCCCTCCCTTGACTGTTTACTAGTCTACTTACAATGATGCTGTCTGTGTAATCCAGTCCATCGTAGATACTAAAAATGCAATGCAATTGGTCGTAGTCGGGCAGTTCCGCAGCTGGGGCAGGGATCCGAAAGCCCTTGGTCAGCCTCGTCCGTGACCTTAGAAGATATGCAACTGACTACGTAACGTACAGCAGTCCGCACTTTGGTCAAGCCTTGTAGATAGGTATGTAGTCAGTCATGGAACGTAATTAGACGTGTGATTCAGTTCCTTGTAGATACTAAAATTTCAGTGCAGTATCCAGGGCCAATGCAGCCAGTCTAATGATCGAAGTGTTGAACCTGGCATTGTCCTCACCTGGGTTATAGCACAGCACTTCCACCGTATCAAATCATATCCCCAAAACCTGGACCCCTGAGACCGGTCAATTGTGTACATACAACACATTTCTGGACTCGATCTTTCAGTCGATTAACTCACTCAATGCCTCTTAGACACTAAAATTGCAGTGCAAAACTGAAAAAACTGAAAGAAGAGCCTCAACTAAAATGATTGGGGCTACTTGTATTGAAAGTATTGAAAAGTGCTTTCTAAATACGATCTTGTAATAGTCAGGACGCGGCCACTGTAGCCAGAATTATTATTATTATTATTATTTCCCCCCCCGCGATTTCCTCATTTTTTAATGCTAGGGGGTTGTTGGAAAAGGTGTTATAAGAAATCCGAATGAAATTTTGACGAGTTCTAGTGGAACAGGTGTCTAATCTTAACTTGCCCAATGAACTTGTTGTATTTCTACAGTATCCTACAGCATATGAGAGGCCCAAAACTAGAACAGATCAATAGCAATTTATATTCATTCAAGTGCGTCAACTGGTGAGACCGCGGCTGGCGGTCATCGTTAAGATTTCCAGGTGCCACCGCTCAGTTTAAGGAAATTGCGAAACATCGTTCGTCCATGTTTGGTAAGGATGCTTTCTGGGTGAAACTGCACTCCCTCGGTTGTGAACTCTGCACTGCTATATTAGTCCCGATCTCTCTCAAAGCAAGAAGGGCCGAGTAGCCCACCTTTGTGCCTGCATCCCATGATGATGGGCTTTGCGTCTTGCTCCAGATTGGTCAAAGACGACACTTCGAGCGAGTCGGGAAGTGTAGAATGTGTGCCCGCAAGAGAATGGTATCTACCGACATCTAACGAAGGCGGCAGCCCATCATACACGCCCTTTCCATCATGCTTCAGTACCGAGGTTTTCCCATGTAAGATCTCACCCGCCACATCAATCTTGCCACCAAACACAGAAATCATGCATTGATGGCCCAAGCAAACACCCAACACAGGTATTTTCCCACTGAATTCCTTAATTGCTGCTTTGCTAATTCCTGCATCGGTGTCCGGATGGCCAGGGCCAGGACTGATCACCAACTGTGTGGGCTTCTTGGCAATCAGCCCCTCCAGCGTGATCTGGTCATTGCGGTAGACCGTGACTGAAGCACCTTCGAGGGCCAGGTATTGATAGATATTCCAAGTGAAGGAGTCGTAGTTGTCGATGAGGATGACATTAGATGCAGAGCCGAGTTTTTCGATCGTTGTCGAATTGTTCGGGGGGTAGTCGACTAGGCCATTCTCCATGATGTCTTACAGTGACGTTCTTACCACGAAGAGTACTTCGGTCTTGTGAGTTATCCAAAATGATTTTACTCTCGCCGGCTGGTTGAAAAGGAGATATCAATGAGCAGACGTGGCCGGTGGGCTAAAAGTGAGTCGGCGGAGTGCGGAGGGGGGGCGAATGGTGACATTTTATACCCCTCCGTATGTACCATTATAATAACCATGATATAATATACAACTGGATCCTTTTTTGAGCCGATACTACATGGTAGTTCCCCGGCATTTGATCGATAAGGCCGTCATCAAATTCTACTCTTCAGATAAAAATCATGTTTCTATTTTCCAGAAGAACAAAGAGAGAAAAAAGAAGCCAATATGATGTTTAGGCCGTGAATATGGCAACCTCTTAAATAGGAAAGCCTACGTCTACTCAACCTAAGAGTCTCCAGTGATACAAGCGCTTTTCCTAATTTAATCACCTAGTTTATTGTGAGAATGACTTTTCCTCGACCAGAATACCTCCCGTTGGTGTGGTCATATGCTTGTCGCACCTCCGAAAGAGGATACGTTTGTAATACAAAAGGGCGCAGCAAATCCATTTCTGCAAGCTGGGCTAGAAATCCTAAAACCCTTCTGCCACCCTTCACGATGAACCACAACGCCTTGACTCCTTCCTTGCTTAAAGAGCGCTTCTGATGATCAGCAACAAAGTCGTAACTTGCAGAATCCACTGAGATGATCGAGCCGCCTTCTTTGATATTTTCCCAGCACCCTGATAGAGTACTCCCTCCAACTGTATCAATAATAACATCAAAGCTCTTTTTGTACCCGCTCAGCAGAGCACTGTACTCCACAGTCTCATCGGCACCGAGAGTCTGCAGGAATTCTTTATTGCGAGCGTTTGAGCTTGTTGCGGCCACAGTATACACATCGGATATAGACGCCAGTTGGACCAGGTAGATTCCTACCGCTCCGGCGGCACCGGTGATCAATAGGCGTTGTTTGTGCTCAGATGTCTGAGAACGACGGCCACCCGGTCTAGAAATATCCTCTAGTACAGGGACAGATATGCCTGCATGATCATATAATGCCTCGTAGGCAGTCATGGCACTGAGGGGCATTGCGGCTGCAGCATCCCAGGCTAGACTTTTTGGTTTCAAGGCTACTTCATCCTCCATAACAATACAGTATTCTGCCCATGTACAAGGCCGATCACCATCAGTCATTCCAAAAATTTCGTCACCAGGCTTGAACGAGCTTTGCTGGGAGTAAGTTTCAATGACGACTCCAGACAAGTCGTTTCCGAGAATGGGGTAATCATGGGCATACGTCTCCGGCCATGTCAACATGTCTCGAATCACTGTTGTGGCCCTGACGCGGACTAAAAGCTCTCCCGGTTTTGACAGCTTAGGAATAGGCAGATCTTTGTCAAGATGTAATGCAGAAGATGGAGCCGGGTTTGAAGGGGAGTATGCATCTGACGAGGCAGGAGCAGGATGAAGACGAACGGCCTGCATTGTGGGAGAGATCTTTCGCCAAAGGTGTGCTTAAGGTGAAAATATCGAGAACAAGAACAGCCTTGGTTCTTTCCTAATACTAGACTAAGAACAGATGCAGTGGATGAATGGTGCACGTTCAGGTGGATGAGACTATAGAAAGGTACATGAATAAGTGTACGTACGTGGTCTAATGAGACCTCCATCCCACATAGAATCACGTGAGGCCACGTGATCGTGTGCGCTGGCATCTCGACTACAAGTTGTCCATGTAATTCTATGACTAAAAACTATTATCAATTGTGGCAGTGATATGCGCTTTAGGGTCTTGTCACGGAAACCTCCGTCAACACATTTATGTACGGGTCATGCATGAACAGAATCTTTGTATCTAGCTACCCAGTATGAGACGCGGATACTCGGAGCATGCTAGTTACGAGCTCCCGTTTTGGAGTTTCATATGGCAAGCTTGCTCTTAATCCTCTATTTTACCCTCCATGCTTCGTACTTTCGTCAATAGCAACTCCATACCCAATACAGAGATGTTGGTCTGGGCACCACCTCATCAATTGTGCCGCCCCCAAGGTAGTCCACAAAAAGCTATATTATAATAAGTATATGGCATATAATGGCAGTCTGCATTGCCTGTTCGGCTAGGTAAGTGTCCGGCCTGATTGGTCCATAAATCGCTCATTCGACCTCATCATAACCATCGTCTAGCAAGATATACATACGTAGGAGTAGTACGTAAAACATTCAACAAGAGACTACAGTAGGGCGCCTGCTGTATTTCTTGGCCCACCCCACACCCCACACCAAAAGTAACGTCGGAATTCGGATCCTTGTTGTGATCGACCATGCGTGGCGGAGGCTGCGGAGCGTCTTTACCTGCAGTCATAACACGCCATGTGGATTTCGTTTCTGGATACATGTATCATGTATTACAATTACATGAATACATGTATTACGATTACATGAAATTAACAGTATTAAGCTAAAATATTAAGTTACATACTAGGCTTTAGTGCCCGGAAGGGCATAAACTATAATAACTTCCGGCCCCACTACGTATTGATATCATTAAGTCGACTTTACTAGGCAGCAGAATTGGACTTCAGTGATGACTAGTATAGTAGGGTGCCGAGTTGCCGATGTAAAGTCGACTATAATACCGGCGGACCACTAAGTACGTTATATTGAGAGATTGCATGATCGTCCCGCTTTGGTTCGGGTGAGTAGAATTTGGATACTACTCCGTATGTTGCTAGAAGTTCGAGTTGCGGTGAGCCTGACTCATTACTGTTGGAATTGTAGCGAATGTTAGGGAATTGCACGGGATTTTTTACGTTGCTAAGCTTCAAGCAACACATATGGGTCAGGCCTGGGGACGGTATATGTATGTAATCATAAACGTTGAATGCTCGTGGAACATTTGAAGATCTATTACTAGCTTTTACTAAGGCGTTGTCCGTGTTTGGGCTTTACATGAACTATGAAGTTGTTTATTTCTACTATTTTGCCAGCATTGGCTGCTGCAGCAACCTCCGTCTCGATCAGTGCAGGGAAAATTAACGGTGGGCGCTGTGAGGGTGCTGAAGATACAGTCTTCTTCAAAGGAATCCCCTTTGCCGAGCCACCGGTTGGAGACCTACGTTTCGAGGCCCCGAAGCCCTACAATGGGAAATTCCCGGAAGAAGGGCTGAATGCAACTACATCAGCAATGACATGCATTCAGTTCACACACGACTATACCCCAGACCTACCCACATCGGAAGACTGGTAAGTCAAGTCGCCCACTTTGATCATTCGACATGTTCCTTCAGAGTTTGATCCTTTTTCAGTCTTTACCTGGACATCTATGCACCAGGAAACGTGACTAAGGACTCGGGACTGCCAGTCAAAGTTTGGATATTCGGTGGTTCAAATACAGAAGGTTCTATATCGGATTCTTTATACAACGGCTGCAACTCTCCCGATGGCGATTCAATCCTTGTCACAATAAACTACAGAGTGGGCCCCCTTGGTTTTATGGCACTCAGCAGTGCCGGGATCCAAGGTAACCAGGGAATCCAGGATCTGATTCTTGGGCTAGAATGGGTTCAAAGCAACATTGCTGCCTTTGGTGGCAACCCTGTATGTTACGCCACTCTGATGCGAATTCATGTATAAGAGTATAGAGCTAATAATTGACTTGATATACAGAATGAAGTGCTTCTGTTCGGCCAATCAGCCGGTGCTGAGAATGCATACGTCATTGCATCTCTCCCTCAAGCTCCTTCCCTCTTCCACAGTGTTATCTCGGAATCAGGTGGTGGTAGGGGTCTCATCAATAACGCGACTACACAAAAGGTTGGAGCGTCATATGCGCGGGCTCTGAACTGCAGTCGTACGGACGTGAGTGTGCCGATTTGGGACTACTCGATTGAGCGTGCTGACCTGTAACAGAAACCTTGCCTGAAGTCCAAAACTGCTGATGAGCTTACCAAGGCGTATGATGACGATGACTTCCTGTCTCAGGGAGTTGGCTACTGGGGCCTTCTCGGGGTCCTCGGTCCTATAACACATTCCTTCTACCCCTACGCAGATGGCAACATCGTCCCTGAGGACCCTTACACTAGCGGAGTAAAAGTCCCGGCAGTTTTTGGATCCAGTACGTCTTCACCATTAGAAATATCCCTTTCCGGATACGCAGTAGCTAATAGTTACCCAAAGCTAAAAACGATGGTATCATTTACTCTCTCCTCTGGGCCAACTCGAGCGGAAATATTCCATCGCTAGCGGCATACGAGGAGTTCTTGAGTAAGGACTTCGGGCAGGCTGCTTCTCTTGTTGAAAAACAATACCCTCTTTCTTTATTCGAGTCTACTATCAGCGACTCACCGCTCCTTGGCGAGTTATCTGCCTTGGGAATGAACAAAACCGAGGCTGCAGTTATTGTGGCCATGGCCACCGTCATCACCGATTCGACGTACAAGTGCCCAGCATACTATGGTGCAGCGCAAGCTAGGCTTAACAATGTCCCTGCATGGACCTACGAATTCACCCACAACGCAACTTGCACATGGATAAATACCATCCCTCAAGAATACGTCTCCCTTTACAGTGCCACACACACTGCCGAAATCCCGTTTGTCTTTGGAAACATGAACAACTTTGATCTCCCCGGTGGGAACTGCACGTACACTCAGTCCGAAATGTACCTCAGCCAGCAGATGAGAAGCCTGTGGACGTCAATGGCTGAACATGCCGATCCGTCAACCGCGGGCCTCACTTGGCCGCGATTTCACACGACAGACAAGAATCTCACGACTTCGGGAATGATCTTTGGAGACTCGGCAGTAGCCGGTACAGTTGATTACACTGGGTGTGATCTGTGGTCTCAAGTCCATGCTATCCTGGCAGGAAGCAACTCGACTCAACAACTCTGAGCAGCCCGACTCTTGGTTAAGCTCCGCTAGCAGTGTAAATACATCCATTGTCAAATGGTGCATCGATTTCTCTGCCTACGGCAAGCGGTTTTCTTCCTTTCACCGCTCTGATAATGGGACCAATTTTATGGAATCTAGTATGGTAAAAAGGTGTATCGGAATTTAAGACTATATCGTAGAATGAGATGACTTGGAGTAATATTGATATGTCCTTCTATAATAACAATATGACCAGCACTGAAATGTATGTATTATTAGGTATTAGATATGTCTGATCATTATTTAACCATGAAAGTAGATATAAAGAGTTAATGACCGCAATCCAGATTTCGATTGTGGGAAAAGATTATATTACCATGAAACACTCACTGCTGTACGTACAGTATGTAGTGACTAGGTTTTCTACTCTTTTTCGTGAAAGAAGAGGGAAAGGAAGCAAAAATCGGGTCAAGGCTCAGCTCAGCATTTTGGGCTCTAATGTCCCATCAGACAGCATAATTGATAATGATGCCTAGGTATCCTCGGTTATTCCGAAATCGAAACAACATGAGGCGTTCGAACAATATTCTGGCTATTGACTACTGAACATGAATACCAAAACTGAAGCAGAAACCACCAGGGGGTACCCTCAATGGCCCCAACTGTAAGTGCAATCTTCATTTTCCCCAGCGGCATCACCAGGACTTGACCAGCCTTTAAACATTTGAATTTGGTACTTATCCTGAGGTGTTGCGTAACCATTTATCCATTGCCTTTTCCATCAAATCCTTAGTCAAAACCACCTATCAATTTTTAGTAAGTATATCAAGTTTGAGAGTATATGCAACGGTTCAATCATGATGTGTGTGGCTTACCAATTCTTCTGACTCTATGAGTGTATCATGATCTGCGTCTTCAACAATGGCCCACTCGACATTCTCCGGCCCGACCATTTTGTCCCAGCCACCAGCATCGAAAGACTCACGCGGAACAGTAAGCCAGTCATTGCTAATTTTCAGCTTCGTCCCTGGCCCCTCGTTTTTAGCAAGTTTCGTTGCTTCGAGGACCATGTCTGCCATCCTGTCATGATCACCATGCCCAGCCCAGATAACGAAGATTCGTGGTAGACTCGTGTTTCCTGAGCTGTCAAAGGGACGAGGTGCATATTTCATTTTGGCGTAGTAAGCTGCGACTCGATGCTTTTTTCGAAATTCGGGAATCTCCACGTCAGGTTTGCCTTGACGACGGATTGGGGGGAAGACGCCCATCATCTCAAACAGCTCGACAGTTGCCTCCGGGATCACAGGAGGTGGTTGAGGTAATGCCAAGTCTAGCATAATTATCCCCAGAACTCGCTTTCCTTGTTCGTGGAGCTGGTATGCAGTTTCATATGCAGTAGCTGTGCCCATGGACCATCCGCATAGCATGTACGGGCCATCCGGATCAATGCTTTGAATGGTGTTTGCGTAGATGGTGGCAGTCTCTTCTATCGTCCAAGAAGATTCCGATTTGGTCATGAGGAATGGTGAGCCAAAGCTGTAGACCGCACAGTCATTTGAAAATTTAGGTAATGTTCTGTACACGAAGGCATTTCCGGAGCCTGGAGGTGTGAGAAAGAGGGAGGGAACGCCCGCTCTGGGAGTCCCCTGAAGCAGGACCGAAAAGCATCGACCCTCAGGCGCGTCTTTCATGATAGGTGTAAAATTAAGAAAGCCTGCCATATCTGGAATCGAACTGAGTTGTTGAAAGATTGCACCGACCGTTGCCTGGGTGAAAAACAGAGATGACGGCAATGACACTCCTGTTTCTATCTGAACACGCTTGAGAATTGCGATAGACCGAATCGAGTCGATGCCTAGCTCAATCATCCCAGCAGAGAGGTCAATTGGGTGTCCCATCGTCTTTTCGATCGCCGTGCCTAATGACCGCATGACTTGAGGTCCTGAAATGGGACCATCAATACTGTGCCCGCCCTGCGTATCCCTGCGTTCCCAGTATGTCCTGACCAGATCCTCCAGCTTTGTCTTCTGGACTTTACCTGCCATAGTCGTTGGATACTTTTCATGTCCCAATGCCTGGATCGGTATTATATCTGCTGGAACATATTGATCCCCCATCCGTGCCAAGATAATATCCTTAATTCTATCCGCCGTGTTATCATCGAGTTTCTGGTTCACCACAGCAACAGGAACTTCGCCGGCAATATTGTCCGGCGCGCGCACAATTTGAGGCTGAAGGACATTGATGTCGGGGATTTGACCCAGGACAGCCTCGATGGCTGATGGTTCAATATTCTCGCCTCCACGGATAATGGTATCTTTGTATCTACCAATCAAGTAGAGACGACCGTCGTCACCAATGAAGGCTTTGTCACCACTACGGAACCACAGGCGGCCATCCTCTCCGTTGTAGAAGTTACTATCGAATCCTCCAATATATCCTTTGATCAAAGTTGGGCCTGAGAAGTGAATCTCGCCAGCCTCCCCAGTCCCAGTTGATGCATTACTGTCCTTGGTGCATACACGAACAGTCATGCCAGGGAGTGGAGTGCCAATAGAAACATCTCTGTCTTTGATTATATCGCCGGCATGGCTCACGACATCAGAAGAAATAAGGACGCCCTCGGTCATACCGTAGAGATTTTCAACCCCCGACGCACCCAAGGTATCAAGGCAAATCTTGATGACCTCTTCAGTCGGTGGGGAGCCCCCCATTACAATCCGCCGAAGTGAATTGAGCTTCCCGGATGCAAGGGATACATTGCTTAGAGCATGCAGCATGGTTGGCACCAGTCCAGCGTGGCTCACTTGCTCCTCCCTGATGGCCTTCGCCACAGCCTCTGGAACGAAGCTTGGCCCTGGAAGCAAGACTGTGGCGCCATTAAGAAAGGGACCCATAATACAAAGCCAGCCAAACCCGTGGTTATTTGGCAAAGTAAATAATGCCCGGTCTCCAGGCAGCATAGGGACGCTGCTTTCACGCCAGCGTAAGGCGGCGGAAAAGCCATACGCAGATGGTACAAGACAGCCTTTAGGGAGAGATGTCGTTCCACTAGTGAAAAAAATTGTCCGATCAGAAAATTCCGGGTCGTGATCTCTATAGACCCTTTGCTGGAGATCAGGAGCAGGATCCGACATCACCTCCTTAAACGGTGTCCACCCGTCCATCTCCCCTTCGACCAGAATTCTCATGCAGTTCTGCTCGGAAGTCAATTCTTCTATGCGTGCACACATATCAGACTTTCCGGCAATAATGCCCATAAAGTCTGACTGACACTGTCCCGTCACGATTTTCAACATATGCCGCATTTCTCGGTCACTGGATAGACCCTTAGGGTTGATCGGAACATAGGTACAGCCCATTTCGTACGCAGCCCAGGTAGCAATAACGTATTCGGCAGTATTCGGCATAAACATAACCAAAGGGTCGCCTCTCTTCAATCCCCTTGTTTGTAAACCAGTGACAAGGCGTTGTATAGCGTGATTGAGGTCCTGATAAGTCCATCGTAGGCAGTCCGCCTCATGCTTTGCGCTGTCGATGGACGTGCTTGGGATGCCGTACAAAGTAGAGGGCTGCTGGGTGCTGATGAGAGCGACGGCATTGGGGAATTTCACTACGTTTTGATAGAACGCCTCGTATAGAGTTGTAGGTAATTCTGGGAGGGTGGTCCCATGTAGTTCGCTCGGGGCCATCATGGTGGAAGATGATCGCGATTTACTTTTGAGTATTCTCCAAAGACACGATGAAGGGGGGATAATGACTGCTAATGACAAAAGTACGATATACTAGAAGAAACGACAGTAATCAAGTACGGGGAATCATACAGAAGTATAATTGACAGTACATGCCCACCACATACAGGCTAGCTCAAGCCTGTTTACCTGCCTCACCGGAATATTATAAATAGTAATATAGGATATAGTGCCGGCAACTCAGGCTGCATTTTCCTAGCTGCGTGCTTTTGCAGTTTGTAGTATCGACTTACGGATAGGGCTAAAACAGAATAGACAAAAGTAACTCCTCTGACTTGGCGTGTGGGTAATTCAATTTCAAGGAAATATTCAGGCTTTATTACCTGATTAGCTCTAGCGCGTGTGTTTGGAATAATCAAAGTAAGAATCTGCATGCTGGGGGAACCTATGAATCAAAGGACACGCTGACGCCATACCGTATGGCATAAAGCCGTCGATCCGTTGAACGGATTAAGGGCGTAATGCATGGCCTACGCCCCCATCCTGAGCTGGATTGTATTCTGGAGTAGCCGCTGACCGTTTTGCTTTACATTACAGAATTCTCGTATCTGCATGTGTAACACTGTAAGTGTCAGGAGAGGCCTCGATTAAAATACAATATAATAATATTAGATTGTATATGTACGACCCACTATTCGCAAGGTGCGGCCTGCGGTGTGAAGACTCCGCTAGTAAGTGCAGACTGTAGAGGATAAAAACATCTTATTACGTACCAGTTGATGGTGATCAGAATACTGGCCCCTCTCTGGTTACTAATCAATACGAGATACTCTGTACAGTTGTCTTTTAAGACTCTTCCTACGCACTATGTTTGGAGGCGAACATCTACGTATTATTTTGGTACGCGGCTTGCCATTGCTTTCTCACGTATAGTGACAATCCTTTGGATTGATACCATGCACCCTCATTATTGACCATTATTGAATTTACATTTCCCTTTATTTTCAGCTCATCATGGCTATTCGAACGACTTCGGCTCGCCCAAAATCGACCGCGGTTGTGGGAGAGCGGTCTTTAGATGTTGCTGATCTCGAAGTAATCAAGCTGGAAAGCCTCACTGCAAAAGACCCGGCCGAGGTAGCAAAACTTTTGACAGCTGCTGAGAGTCAGGGGTTTTTCTATGTCTCTTTTGACGATAGTCTCTCAGGGAAAATTTCGGAATTTCTCCGGATGTGTTACTTGGACTCTCATGAATTCTTCACTAAGCCTTTAGACGAGAAGATGAAGGCATTTAGAGAGGATGTCAATTACGGGTATGTTAGCTTCCCTACTCATCATAACTGCTAGACCTACAGATACTCATACATCAACAGCTACAAGCGTGCAGGCATGGAATCATTCGGAGTAAGCATATCTATGATTATCCCGCACTGTACTGTATCTCATATCCGCTAGATCTCCCGAGACGAGCAGGGTAGTATGACTCTACCAAGCCCCTTTGCAGAACACGCTGTAGCGACACTGGAATTTTCCAATATCTGCAACACCATAGTCCGTACCTGCCTCCACTGCTTCTCTGATAGCCTTGGTCTTGGTGATATAGACAATGCTCATCACCCTGATGGAAAAAGCGACTCAGAAATAAAGTTCGTATCTTATCCAACCAAAGCATCTGCTGCTGATGCACCCGATACTACCCACACCGACAGCGGTTCGATCACCTTGCTCTGGTGCGAGAAATGGGCTAGTCAGATGCAGACGAAGGAGACGAAAGAATGGCTATGGATTGACCCGAAGCCTGGTTGTGTCTTAGTCAACGTCGGGAATCATCTACAAGGTCAGACTGGCGGTCGCCTGCATTCCCCAGTCCATCGAGTGAGTCAACCAATTGACGGGTTTGAGGACCGATACTTTGTATCCTATTTTTTGAGGCCAAATTATGAGTCTTAAGAAACAGCACTTAGCTTATCAACACGTCGAGGGATTATTAATTGCCGATATGAACTTTAAGTTCCTCGGACACTTTTTGGATTGCGCGGAATTTTTAAAGACTTCCCTCAAATTCCACCTAGCCCGTCAGCTTACTTCTTTATTTATTTTCATGGCCAATTACTGCGCACTTGTTTCGTACTACTATGGCAGACTATATCCAAATTAACGACATCATTTGAATATTCCTGTAACGGAGGGGAGTATGGTATAACAGAGCAAATATATCAGAGCAGAATGTATGGCATAGAAAACTAATGAGATGCGAATGAACGAGGGAGCAGGCCCATGTTTATACCTGCACGGCTTACTCCAGAGCATGAACCCCCGACGTGCCTACAAGATACATAAAAAGATCCCTAACGAAAGCCTACAACAAAGCCACTAGAAACCATTTCCAAGACGTGAAACTCATAAACGAAAGATCTCCGCGGTGTCATGGAACCTCTCCCGCTTTGCCTCTAAATCAAGCCCGTGGAGCTTATAGAAGAGATCTCTACGGTGTTATGGAACCTCTCTTCCTTCTCTTGAGTCGATTGGTGACAATTACATTGTTACATGTCATGTATTAGAAGTTTTCTTATTCCCCGTTAATCTATTTTCACGCAACAAATAGATATCGTTGAATTTATATCAAATGACTCGCTTTGATCAATCATCTCATGGCTTATATTCAATACCAATACAGTTACTAACCTGCTGTTTATCTTGTTATAGCTTATTGCCTCTAACAGCTCATTACACTCCCTGATAGGCGTGAGCCTCCCAACATTAAATCGATAAGTGAGAGAAGGCTATGCCAACCCACAACTCAATCCTCAAGGGAAACGCACACACAATGATCTGAACAGATGGCAGTGGATACCAAGGGTATATCGGGACAGTGGCATTAATTACAACGGTTGAACGTTCAAATACGGGAGTGTATCGGAACAGAGAGTAAGTCGACAGTGTATGCAGGAGAGTCATGTGGATCAAATTTGTAATCGAAAGTCTGCTCCGCCTCGTGAGTTATTTAACGTAAATATTCTAATTATGAACAAGATTTAGTACTATACTAAAATGGCAAACTAAGTTTGGTGTATTGCATCTACTATATAGTATACCATACTACTCCGCTCTGCAGTAGCTTCTACAAGGTTACAGGCATGTACTTGACGGTACAATCCATTACGTATGGGTCAGCTTATGCTCATCTGGCCCATCGAGGTATTATAAATAACAATACAGGATACAGTGGCGACTCAGGCTACATTTTAGTAGCTGCGTACTACTGCAGTTCTTGCTATCGACTTACATAATACTGCCGAAGGCATAAACTTTGACATACAGTGCTTCTAGGCCCATTGTCAGAAGCGTACTCATCTGGGAATTGCTTTAAGATAGAAAATTGGAAACATCCCTGTGCTACATCCTCTCTACAGGTTGTTCCCCCTCTCGCATCCAAGACCGACGCGGCCAACACCTGCTGCCATTCCATTCAGGAAAACTGATACCGAGCATCCAATTCGAGTTCCGCCCAGCATGCCGGAACCTGTGAGTATTATGTCTCTAATCATTGTTATAATTGCTCTTTCTGAACTCCCCAGGCAAATGTAGAGCCGTCCCTCGACGTTGCGAGGGAAGTGGTGGCCAAATCGCAAAATTCTCAGTATCCGCCAAATGTGCTTCCCCTGACCGCCTCGATCCCCGCTGACCTGCTCACTCCGACTGTTGCGTATCTGAAGATTGCTGCAAAGTGTGTACATGATATTTTGGTGATGCTGGATTCTGCTGAATAGCTTGTGATAGGTCGAAGCTGTCGTTTCTATACGAGAGTGCAGCAACCACTGAGACAATAGGCCGATATAGCTTTTTCGGCGCAGGTATGTGGTCCTTTCTGCCACGATCTTAGACCCATACTGAACTCCAAGACCCTAGAACAGTCATCAAGACCGGCCTCGGCCATGGCCCTGAGTCCGACCCGCTCCCGATTCTCGAGAAAGAGCTGTCTGAAGTTCGCAGCGCAACGATACCAGGGCTGAATCTCCCCGCTGTGGCCGGCGGTGCCATTGGATATGTCGGATACGACTGTGCACGGTACTTTGAGCCTAAGATAGCTCGCCCACTCAAGGACGTGCTCGGAATCCCTGAGTCTCTCTTTATGCTCTTCGATACTACTTTTGCGTTTGATCACTTTTTCCAGATTATCAAGATCATCACGTATATTCCGATCACGGATGGCGGTGCCAACCTGGAGGAGGCATATCAAAAGGGCCAAAGAACCATTCAAGAGGCAATCGATACCCTACTACACCCAAATATCCCCCTCCCACCGCAAGGCCCGATTCTTGAGAATCAAGAGTATAAATCGAATATCGGCCAAGCAGGCTACGAAAGCCATGTGACAAGACTCAAAGAACATATCAAGATTGGAGATATCTTCCAGGCTGTTCCATCGCAAAGACTGGCCCGCCCAACCTCCATACACCCATTCAACCTGTTCCGACACCTCCGTTCCGTCAACCCTTCGCCGTATCTGTTCTTTGTTGACTGCGGCGACTTCCAGCTCGTAGGTGCGAGCCCAGAACTGCTAGTTAAAAACGAAAACGGCCGTATCATCACCCACCCAATTGCCGGTACCGTCAAGCGAGGCAGGATGTCCGAGGAAGATGAAGCCCTGGCTGCCACGCTGCGAGGCAGCTTAAAAGACCGCGCTGAGCACATTATGCTCGTCGATCTGGCTCGAAATGATGTGAACCGAGTGTGCGATCCCATTACCACGCAGGTCGACAGACTGATGGTTGTCGAGAGGTTCTCGCACGTTCAGCATCTTGTCTCTCAAGTATCTGGTGTTCTTCGCCCGGATAAGACGCGATTTGACGCCTTCCGGTCCATTTTTCCTGCGGGAACTGTCTCTGGAGCTCCCAAGGTGCGCGCTATGCAGCTCATCGGTGAATTGGAAGGCGAGAAACGCGGTGTGTATGCTGGTGCGGTGGGCTACTTTGGATACGACAGGTCCAGCCAGGACGGATCGAGCAAGATTACAGGCGACATGGATACCTGCATTGCCTTGCGCACGATGGTTCTAAAAGACGGCGTTGCCTATCTGCAGGCTGGCGGCGGTATCGTCCTTGATTCTGACGAGTATGACGAGTACGTGGAGACTTTGAACAAACTGGGCGCCAATATTGCATGCATTAAGGGCGCCGAGAAAAAATACCTGATGTTAGAAAAGGAGGTTGCGGCTGCCAAGTAGAATCTAAACATAGATGCACATAGTAAATTGGTGGTCAAAAAAAAGAGTTATTCAATATTCTCTAAAATACGACTTCTTCAGCCGAAATAGGTAAATGGGAGTCCCCGCAATAATACTGGTGTAATTATTCCAATTTAACCACTTTACCGTACATGACATTACAATGTTTGTAATTACCGTTACAGCGCCCCAGTAGCACCCCACGCCCTATCGTCAATTTGGACTAATCTCTCCGTTGTCTCCCCGCAGCCCTACCGCGCTGAATAATCGTTGGGGAAACAAGTAGGTGTTCAAAATACGTACAATACTCAATCTCTGAAATAGTTACAGAACAGGAGTGCCGAAAAGCTCTGACACGAGTCACATGACTATACTTCCGCACAAGCTCAACAATCTTCTATCCAAGATATCCAAGAGATATAGGAATTTCTAGCTTTATATGTGTAGACCTGCCTCAGAAAACAATCAATGGACATTAGGAGTGGAATGGCGTAGAAGTAGGGTGTTGGACCGGGCCGAAGAGTTTATGGATTTCTGTTTTGGCCATGCTGAACCCACGATCGATGTCTCTGCGTCGCGCATCGCCAGCGGGAATCTCCCCAAGACAAATTTGTAAGTATTGGTACTGCTTCCGAACCAGTATCGCAAGGCGCTCACTGCTCTTTGGGCAAAGCAAGCCGGGATTCGAAGACTCCGATATCATCTCCTGCAATTCAAGGAACGCTAGAGACATACCTAGTAAGACATCAAAATTTCGAATAGGGCTGGAAGCTAATTTGAGCATAGTTGTCGCAAAATCAGACGGCCAAACTGAGAGGACGTCATCTAGATTCTCAGGGACGGGCAGGGAGGCCTGGCGAATCATTTCCAGGCCAAACTCGACGATACCTCCATTTTCCGCTGAGTAAGGCTGGTCGTCCGTTTCGAAGCCGGACTGAGCCCTCAAGAACCCCACCACGGCGCACCCAATCTTGTTGTCCGATCTCTGTGGGGCGTACAAAAAAGTTTCCAGGAGGCAGCATTGCGTAAACCAGATTGGTAAGAGATGAGCAATATCGAGATGGGCTGTCAGATCCAACGAAGCTAGTGTGGCTGGCTCAATGGCTCTGCTACCAGCAGCGAGGGCATCATGGTCAATATGGTCTAAAGTTAATCTCATGGGAGACTTTCCGATGAAAGAGTAGTAGGAAGGGCTGTTCTTGCTGTCCAGGGAGTCAATCCAAAGCACAAGTGTTTCGAGCTCGCTCGCCGTGAATGAACCGTACATCTTCCCTCCCCATTGAAGCGCCTGAACCAATTTGCTTCTCTGGCTGTCACCTGGATATATCCATGGCTTACTTGCGCTCAAGCTTTCAATAAACTTCTGTCGCCATTCCTCGTTCGAGAACGCTTCAGGATCCAGCCAGTCGGTCAGCAAGCGCTCCCCAATTTTCACCCGACTGCCACAATGCAGCCTATGAGCCGCCTGGATCTTCGAGGCAAATATCGCAAGAACCTTTGACTGTCTGGACTCCAATCGACCGTGGGAATCATCATCGAGTCGTGCAAGGATATTTGTTGCTTGGTTGCCCTTTCGAAATTGCCACTCGCTGAAAATATATCCAGCCCGAATCCGCTTCCACACTGCATCAGCAGCCTCATCGCCCTCAGATTCAGCAATGTGCCGAACGTATTCCTCGACGCTTGCTGTAGCCATAGCAGCGTGGCCCGAGTGGCTATTGTCAATGGAGACGTGAAGCAGGAAATAGTACGAGTCAAAGCCAACTTCCGGTAACTCTTTCGCCGCTTGCAAAGTTTCCAGTTGCAGAGCTTCAAAGTGCATATTAAATCCAAGAATCTCAGGCAAAAACTCGTGCGGGAAGAGAGACACGAGTAGTTGAGCCACAGCTGCTCTCCAATACTTAAGGCTACCTAGCCTGTAACGAGGATGCAGAATAGCCTTTGTTGTTGCCGAGGGCAAGTCTGGTTCAATTACTCTCAAAAGGTCCTCGAAAATCTTGACATGATGCTGGTCGAGGTTTCCGTTCCCCAGTTCATCTGTAAACACTTGCCAAGCCTGTTTGATGATGTGTCTCAAGGAGAAAGGCATAGTGACTTTGTTTAAATGCCCGAACCAGGCGCCATCGACCAACTTTAGCGGTGCAATCTCCCTCAGCCAGTCCTCAGCTGCCTGCCGATTGAGAAAAAGCTCACGTGAACCTCCCGATCGTCGGCGACTGATGTACTGATGATATCGACTTGTGACACCATCTTGATCATTCCGTAGAAATCGAGAAAGCGCCTCGCTGTCAAAGTGCTGAACAGAGAGTATGTTGGTTTCCGGTGCCTTGGCGTAATCCTCCAATGCTTGCGAGAGCAAAACTAGGAATGCCTGTCGTGCCACCGATATTACGTCTGGGTGTTCCTCCAAATTTTGAAGCTTGAAATAGAGGCCTTTATAGAATTCTAGCTCTCTCGCTAAGCCTACGGTTGCTGTGGCAAGTGGACGTGGCTCTTTGAGCTCTTTGACCTCTTTGGGCCCTGGTGCAGATAATTCATCGGATCCTGCAGCCTTTAGATAGTCTTTGAAAATTTTCCAAAATAAGAAAGCAATGACGAGTGCGCATATGAGAACAATATTACCGGAAAAGCCGGCTTGATGATTTGTAATGGCCGATTCAAACTCGAAAGACATTGTAGATTTTTTGGCTTGTCAAGTTGGAAATCTGATGAAGGAAGTCTCCAGTCTGTATTGATGGATTTTTGGATTGCTGGCGAGGACGATGAGCAGGGTGAGCACTTGAAAGTTTCAAGGCGTGTGCCTAGGCTTACTCAAAGTGCTCTGGAGACCTCGAGGAAGGCGGAAAAATATCCTGGTTATTCAGTAATCTAACCTGTCTCTAAGCCTAACTTTTTTTCTTCTTCACCTTTCTCTGATTTTTTTCTTTCTCTTTCTAGAACTCTTGTGGGCTACATCATTTCAAATCATTTACGACGTAGTTAGGTGGAACGGTGGAATTACGACTGTAACCACCAACGGGAAGAATGTCTCAGTAAGTACTAAGTATTATTGCGTATTTTTACGTCAAGTTCTGAAGAAGCGTATCTTTGAATGCAATAATCAGCAGTATTTTATGTACTTCTAGCAGTTGAGACTATAGGCTATTAGCCTGTTACAAGACTAAAACCTATTTAGGGATTATCTCTTCTTGGCGTAGTAGTAATCTAATTAATAATATTACTCATATAATAGAACCAAGTCTTTCTCCTGTAATTCTTACTCGATTCAAGATTGCCACCTATACTATTGTGAACTGTGAATCTTCCCGGGACCTCCCCTGTGGCAACATGTAGGTACAGTAGGTTCTTATTTTGATTAAACTAAATACACAGTGACACAGACCCAGTGTCACATCCACTAGAGCTATCAGGTAATAAAGCCTAAATATCCCCATAAAATTATCTATACTAAAACTTACAATACCATACAGCCAGGAAAATATAGCGGCATAGCCTGAATTGCTACTATTATATCCTATATTACTATTTATAATATCTAAGTGGGTCGGGTAAGGTAGCTTGTATAGAATGGGAATATACTGTTAACGATACATCTGTAACCTTACCTAGGTATAGAAGCTACTATAGAGCAGAGCAGTATAGTATATATATAATACCTTAAGCTTGTAGTCTTATATTTCCGTTTTAGTATACTACTATATCTTGTTAATAATATAATTTATATTATCTCCTATCGTGGGATGTTATAAATTTTAGTATGCATTGGCATATTTCTTAGTATACAGGGGTCCGATACTCCGATTGGCCGTATTAGCATAAATACCACGTACATAGCTGAAAAGTGGAGTTGTATCTATGAAGTGAACACTTTAGAATTAAGAAACACACTAATGCATACTAAAATTCACAACATCCCACGACAGGAGATACGTAGTATGACGTTTAGGGCGGGCCGCGGGTGTATGTCTCGATGCCAAGAAACCTTACAATATACTCCATACGTAGGGCTATGTCTAGTCTACAGCGGCGGAGCGGCCCGGGCCCAGCGGGCCGCCTTTACATCTGGAGTTCTAGACCCTGCAGATTAATATACAAAGCTTTATATCTATGACTAATCGTATATAGCATCGTGATCTACTCCGTACGCCCATCTGGTTCCCACTCCAAAAATCCCACATGAATTTTGTTACCTTACGATTGGGCGAGGCAGTGATGATCCCCATCTCATCTAACTATTGTTTTGCGGAGGTATATTTGCGAATTAGGTAAGTACTGATACCCCAGGTTAATACGTGACGAGCGATACAATGAATATTTTCGAGGATTGATTTTCTTTTCAGACCTAGAGCACATGTTCCAAGCGTCGTATCTAATTAGCGCTGCAGGAATTGACAATAGTATGACATATTTGCTTCCTAGAGAGGTAATAGCTGCTGCGCCCTTAATAAATATATTCTCTGAAGCGGACGTACCGGATTTTTTGTATTGAGTCTGACAAATCGATTCATCCAGCCAAACTGCTAGATGTGCCGTCAACTGGTCTATCTACATTCTAAATAAGTATTAGAATTGTGCACGCTTCGACACTCTGCGTATCTGTATCCAACATGATGGGGCAGAAATCTCACGATATTGCCAGCCTGACCACAAAGGCTGTGGCATCTATTGATAGATACCAAGCGACTCAGAATGAGCAGACCCGGCAAGATGCGCTTGCAAGTGCTATCAGCCTCGTAAGAGCTCTCGAAACCCCCGGAGATGCAATTTATAAACTATTTGCTTCGGTATGAACCAACTCTCAGTCATCTATCTGCCTGCCTGCTGCTGATAATATTTGGGATCTATAGCCCGCTATTCTTATGGCTGTGAAGACTGCAAGTGATCTGAATATCTTCACTATTTTATCCGACAGGACGTCCCCAGCCTCTTGGGAAGAGCTGGCCGGACCGAAAAACGCAGATATTCAACTAGTTGGTAGGTTGTCACATCAACTTAAACCTTGTTGTACAAATTAACCTTTTTCGTAGAACGTATTATGCGTGTTCTTGTTTGCAATGATTTCGCTAGTGAAGCGGGTCCTGGTCAATATATGCCTACCGACCTGTCGAGGAAGATGACGGAGAGGAAAGCGATTGGAACCATGGACTCACTGTGAGTACTTTCCAATGATGTCCGACCCCCACAAGTGCAGACCAAATCTGATCTTACATGATTGACTTAGCTTTATCGACTTTTTACCCATTATTCAGAAAACACCAGAATTCTTCCAAAAGTCTAACTACAAGAATCCTGGGGATCCCAATGGAGGGCCACTTCAACATGCCTATAACACCACCGATTCTTGCTGGGACTGGTTAGCCAAGAACCCGGATGCTCTAGGTCGTTTTAATACCTTTATGGAAGGCGGCCGAGATGACACATCTCACTGGGCGGATTGGTTTCCCGTCCAAGAGCGGTTACTGGACAGGTTATCGCCCGATCGTCCGTTGCTCGTTGACGTTGGCGGAGGCCGTGGTCATGACCTCGAGGGGTTCAAGCAACGATTCCCTGTTGAAGCTGGGAAGCTCGTACTTGAAGATTTGCCATCGGTAATTGATGACATCCAACATCTCGACGGTGGCATTCAGAGGATTAAGCATAGCTTTTTCGAGCCTCAGCCAGTTCAAGGTCCGTGGTGCTCCTGTTCTGTCTGCCAATTATCTAACAGGTACTATAGGTGCTCGCGCTTACTACTTTAAGCACATTATGCATGATTGGTCTGATGACAATTGTCAGGTTATACTAAGGCACATTACAACTGCCATGGAGAGAGGGTTTTCAAAGCTCTTGATTGAGGATTATATTATCCCTGACCAAAATGCCAGGTCCAAGGAGACATTGACTGATATGATTGTCATGGTATGGTGCCCAGGAATAGAGCGGACTCGTCAGAGATGGACGGAGCTTTTGGAGTCAGTGGGACTAAGAGTCATAAAGTTCTGGCTGCCTCATGGGTACCATAAAGGCATCATTGAAGCCGAACTGCAGTAGTTAGCTTATCATATTGTAGATCCCTAAGGTCTCCTGTACCTGATGGCTTGTGGGTACATTCCCGCTTCACTTCGTGTATATGATTCAGCAGATAACCTTCCCAGAACAAATTTTGTCTGAGCTGCGACTTCTCTCTTCGTGCGAGATTGGCCTCCGGCCTGCGGCGTGCGTCCAAAAAAAGTCATTTAACCAACCATCCGTAGCTATTTGATGGTCATACCATACCGCTATCAATTACTACAGGATGTGGTCTTATGTGCTTACAAAAAGAATCTAAGTGAAAGTACTAGGTAAACATTGAAGCTACTTATTGAGGGTGGCCCGCCATAGCTACTAGTGACGCAGACTTCGAGTTCGGGACATCAGTACCGCACCTTAGCCCGATCCTCGAGTCACCGAAGCGTTGCTTCCAGTGGGATAGGTGAGTGTGACGGTCCTACGCATTATATTGCTTGTTGCTCTGCCTGATATGATGCCGCTCCGGATCTTACGTCGTTACGCTAAATCCTAGCAGCGGGCTTTTCCTTTGAGCTTCACGACCTCCTAATACGGCACCGTCGCGGGGTCTTCGCACCATATAAAAGCATTAGCAAGCGAGCTTGTAAGAGCTTCTTCTTCCTTTTCTCTTGTATGCTTAGTTTCTTCGAGATAGTCTACCCTAGTGGTAGGATTGAGCAACGTCACAATAAGCCACAGGAATTTTGGCTAATCCTACGGAGTAAAGGGCGTGACAGTCAATTTGTGACATAAAAACCGATCAAACAGAGAACAGTTTGAACAAGGGAGTAGGACATATGGACGGATCCCAAGATAAAAGGCAATGGCATAAAGACTATTGGGTTGCGCTAATTGATAAAGTAGACGGCTCTTTCCCATTATGGAACTTTTCCTCATAGCTTAATCTCTTCCTTCCGTCGCCGAACACGGGCTTTAAGGCCCGGATGAGCCACATGAGTCTGCCCACGTTGAAACCATGCGCCTTCATCAGGAATAGTGACCGAAACATCGTATTTCATTAGAATATTACACAGAAGTATTTTTTGCATATACGATGCAAAAAACCTTCCAGGGCATGCTTGGGATCCGTGACCAAAGCTAAAATGGTCTGGAGATGTCGACGTAAAGTTATATGATACTTGGCTGGTAGATGATTCACCCTTCCGGCGTAGATTGAAGAATCTGTAACCGTCGAATTTATCACCTTCAGGCCAGACCGATGCATCAATAATGTGGCAAGCGGAGACAAAAAGTGCAGTCCCTTTGGGTATAATGAGTCCATCAGGTAGAACGACCTCCTCCAGAGCGATTCGTTGCATCATGACTAGCATCGGTGGTTAAGAAAGACCTTCAGGAATGTGGGTGGATGAGACTTACGAACAGACTCAGGATGCATACGTTGAACCTCCTTCAACACGCTGTCCATGAGCACTAGATTTTGTAAGGTATTCTTGTTGAACCCTTCTTTCCCAATCACAGTCACAATCTCGGCACGGAGGTCATTTACCAGTTGACTATCTGTAAAAACCGAGTGAAGGACGTGTGTGAACAATTCACCTCCTCCATCATATGACACTAAGCAGAGCGCAATCAACATGGACGCAAGCTCGTCCAACCGACCTCCCGTCTTTTGATATAGGAAACTGAGCGGATCTTTAGAATCCTCGCCCGGTGGTTGCTGATCTAGCTTTTCCTTTAAAGGCTCCAGTAGTTTATTAATATGCTTATAAAGGGATTGAAGCTTCCGACAATTAGGGAGAAAAGGTGCGACCCAACGCTTGGCCCATTTTGGAAACGCTCGAAGCTCATATCCCGCCAATGCTGATAGCTCGACATACTCCGAACTTGCATTCACCCACTCTGGATTTCGATAAAAATCTTTATCGTTTATGAAGGTCCTAGACATGATCCGTCCAAATATCTTCCAGACGGAATCTTTCAACATAACCTCGTGGAATTCTGATAGGATCCTTAGCTTCAATTTCAAGATAGAGTCAACGTTGAGGGTTATGGGGTCCTACCAGGGTCATCCGTCCAGACTTGATCAAGTGCGTAGTTAGATTCCTCATTAAGCGGTTCAATAAATGTTCCTTTTCAAAGTCAGACCCGGAAAGCAAAGCTGGCCATGGCAGGGCGGCGCTTACCCAAGTGGCGATTGAGCGAATGCTTTGTTACGGCGTGTATGATCTTTTGACTGCTTGTCATTGACTTCATTGGCTCAAAACCAGGCACATCGTTGACAAGTTTCTATTTCCGTGTTAGCTTCTGATTTCTCTAGATTGACATTTTGCTTACATCCGCCAGTGCTGTAATGAAATCCAAGCGCTTTTCATTGCGGAGCATATCAACATACTTGCCAGAAAGAATTAAGCGATATCTAGAATCAGTATAGAGATAGAAAGCATCTCCGTACTGCCATGGGTAAATAACCATATTTTGAAGAAAGATAGAAGCTCGGAATTGGGACACGACTGACCTTCTCCAAGCAGGACCTAACAAGTCCTAAGCAATCATGCCGGAATCGCTCACTGGCTTTACCGTATCCTATCTCATACCATCTTCGGCCAATGACTGGCAACCCAGATGGGTTCTCCAGCTTTGTGGATTTCCACCAGTAGCAAAAGAGAAAAACGACACAACATAAGACATAGAATGACCCGATGTCAAAGTTTCGACATCTCGAAATTGCAACTTCTAGACGAGAAGACATTTCCATGTAAGCTCTATGCTTTGTTTCTCTCTCCCTCTCTCTCTCTCTCTCTGTGTGTGTGTGTGTGAAGCTGTATACTGTATAGATATTCAGAGTAAGTTTTAAAATTCCCTCTGCTTTCGTTCAAACAGTGCCAAGGCAGTACTAGAATAAATCTGATATGATGAAGGAATAAGTTTGATCCAGGGTGCCAAGTGGCTCTAGCCACAAAAAATGTGGTTAGTTCCTTGAGGACTCAGTGCTGAAAAGAAAGTTACATGGGCCAGGGTTATTCCAGACCTAGCCCTGTATGTTCTACGTAGGGATGGGGTATTTACGGTATCTGAACAAAAATACGGTATGTATGTACGTATATACAGCCTTTTTTGCCAGATACAGATACCATACAGTCACGTCACACGCTCTACTCCGTATAGTATATAATTATATATATATCAACCAATAGTATTCAAGCTTTTCTAATTTTGGCTACTTTTTTCTACGGAGTAAAATTTTCTAAAAAGGTGGGGCGAGATACATACAGAGAATTTAGGTACGTATCAACTTTTCTAAAATACCGTATTTTTGTATGTATGTGTATGTGTATGTCCCCTAGTTACATAGTATAGTTAACTAAGTTCTACGGTAGGATTTCTTGGCATCTTTTCGGACTTCCACCCCACCCGCCCGGGGCCGCTGTGGGGCTGTAATGTATTTTAATGCGTACAAGATATGTTTACGTACAACAATGCACGTACTCTGCAGATCGACGCAACTTGTCTGACTTAGCGGGGGGATTTCCTGGGGTACTCAGGCTTTATTACTTGATTGGCTCTAGTGTGTGTGTTTAGATTAATCAAAGTAATAACCTGCATGCATGCTCGGTAGTATTTGAGATGATACGCAGTATAAGTGGCAATCTGGTAAGAACGAAAGAACACGCTGATATTATAAAGCTATTAATCAACGAATTAAGGGCGTAATGTACGGGCCATGCATCTATTCTAAGATAGATGATGGTCTATAGGTACATCAGCCTAAATACTACTAGATATAGTTTCTACTGAGAGGATCAGATATAGTATCTATCTAAGTAATAAGACTAAAAAAGGAAGCTACAAAGAGAGAAGGGCTTGATTCTGATTCTATTATAAGTACGTAATATTATTCATTAGATGACTGCTATGCCAAGAAGAGATAATTCCTAAAGGGTTTTGGTTTTATAATAGTCCATATCCCCAAACTGGACCCCAACTGTTAGAAGCATATGGAAAACTGTAACAAACCGCTAGGTTAAAAAGATGCGCTTGCTTTCCAACCCAGCAATACTGATTTATAATCAATTGGTTGCGACAAAAACCGCCGATAATAGGCCACTTACGTTCAGAACTTTACGTAAAAACATTTACCTGGACATTCTTCCTGTCGGTGCTAACGGTCGTAATTCTACCTATGTTGTAAATTGTTTTGAAACGAATTAGCTCACAAAAGTTCTAAAAAGTCAAAGACAAAAGTTAGACTTAGAGGCGGATTAGATTACCAAATAACCAGGATCTTTTTCCGCCTTTCTTGAGGTCTCCAGAGCACTTTGGTTAAGCCTAGGCGCACGTCTTTCAGGAGCTCACCTTCCTCATCGTTCTCGCCAGCAGTCCATCAATCCCAGACTGAAGTCTTCCTCTCATTTTGCCTTGTGCAGCCAAGGACGGGTCGATACGTCTACCACAGACAACAGAGGTATACGGATACAATGACCGCGTCACAGGAAGCATCAGGCCCCCAACAGGGCGAGCAATTACGCAACCCTAATGACCGCCCCGAATGCTTCTCCAGTACCCTACAAGAGTGCCTATTTGTCTTGACGACGACGATGGCTATCGGTCAGACCTCATTCTTTGAGGGGCTGGTTCTTGTCGTGTCTGCTTCCATCGGAGAAGATCTCAACATGAGCTCTGCTGAAATCACATGGATTACTGCCGGCGTTTCGTACGTTCTGAGTCCCTGCTATGATTTTATATAGGCTCTAATAAGGAAATAGACTCACGAGTGGCGCATTCCTGTTGGCGTTTGGAAAAGTGGCTGATATGTTCGGCCGTCGGATAATGTTCATGGCCAGCATGGCGGGATTTACAGTAGCATTGGTGATCGCCGGATTCGCCAACGCAGCTATTTATATGGATGTATTCTCGGGCGTCATGGGTATTTTTTGCGCTTCTGCCGTACCACCTGCAGTCGGATCGCTGGGGGTTGTGTATTCAAAACCTTCGAAACGAAAAAATCGCGCTTTTGCCTGCTTCAGTGCTGGAAACCCGTTGGGCTATGTAGGGGGCATGATTATTTCCGGTGTTGCGTCTCAGGTTGGTAACTGGAGAATTGCTCTTTGGACATTGGCTGTGATATACGCCATTTTCACCCTTTTGGCCGTCTGGACGGTTCCCAGCGACCCTCCAAAGGCCAAAGCTCAGTTGAATTGGCAATCAATGAAGAAACTAGACCCTATTGGCATGTTGTTGGCGATTTCCGGTATTGCTCTGTTTTCGACTGCACTTTCGTGAGTATCTCGAGCTATGAGTTTCGGTATGACACTGCTCACCCAGGCATAGGACGGCTGGAGACTCATCCAATGGCTGGAAAACACCATACGTCATTCTACTACTCGTTTTGGGGGTTGTTCTTATTGCTTGTTTCTTGTCCTGGGAATCGATATATTCAACTCCTTTGATGCCTCTTTACGTCTGGAAGGATCGGAACTTCTCTCTGGTAGGTGCTCCTCTTTTCCTTCGCTATAATCGACTAACTCACCCAGCTGATGGGATCTCTCTGTCTTGGTTTCATGGGATTTATCAGCAGTGAGTTCTGGATGGCTTTATATATGCAACAAATTAAGCACTACAGTCCCTTAGAAATCACTGCTCGTTTACTGCCGATGATTATCAACGGAATCTTGGTCAACGTTGTCTGTGGTCTCATTCTGCACAAAGTCAGCAACAAGTTGCTGATGCTTATTGGCGCTACGGCGTACCTGACTGCGTTCCTTATTATGAGTTTTACGCCGGATGATGGCATCTACTGGGGCTGGTATTTTGTGCCGCTACTGTTGATGGTTGTTGGGGCTGACATTGAATTCAACGTGGTGAACGTGAGGGCCCTCTCTCTCTTTCCTTGAATGCTAATAAAACTTGGAATATAGATGTATGTCATGTCCAGTCTTCCATCGTCCGACCAGTCTCTTGCCGGAGGCATTTTTAACACTGCGTCCAAATTCTGCGCCAACACCAGTCTTGGCATCACGACTGCTGTTTACAACTCTGTCCGCAACCAGGGACCGGCAAGTCCAATCAAACCGTACCTGTCAACGTACTGGTTTGCTGCAGCGTCAGCCGGTTTGGGGCTAGTCTTGATACCTTTCTTGAAGCTGGGAACGCAGGGACATGAGGACAAGACCAACTCAATTGACGAAGAGACACTAGATATACCTAATGTTGAGGTAGACGCTGAGACCAAAATTTGAGCTGTCTCATGTACGGAATGGCGTTTTCTTCCTGTTTCGGATATATCGTATGGCTATAGGTGCACATCTTGGAATGTCAATAGATTACATTAAACCTCGTATACTGATCGAATAATCATAGTCAATTTTAGTACGCGCAGAAGGACTGGCCCTATACTCAACGCAATCCACCCCCAAATCTGTCACTCTCGCCCGAAAGCGCGCTTTGTACTATCTTTTAGTGCCAGTCGCATCATTATGCCACCAATTCAGAACCTTGGAAAGAAAGAATAATAAAGAAAGAATAATAATTCTCAAGAAAAAGACGGGCGGATCCAATTAACAATTTCGATATTAAAAGTCGAAAACCGGCTCCGTATGGCACGTCAAAGCAGCAATTCGCATTCTTCTTGCTTACAAGCATTTCGAAATCTACGTCAGTTTGAACGACAACTCAGTACGATGAGGAAGCGTATAAGCCAGCGCAAATTAAGCCCATTCGAATCAATCGATCAAGCAACTAACCGCATATCCAAAGCTTATGAAACGAGCATTAATGATCTTCTTGTTGTACGATAAGAAGTTCATAAATTCCCCATTGCGCATAAGAAAGGGGAGCAAAAATGCAGACGGTCTAGAACGCAGGTATCGTATAAACAAGGAAATAATAGACAGGAAACTCAGACGCTTATACAAGATCAGGTTGAAGCACCCCAAACTGTTACTGCTGCTCCGGTTGAGTCAGAGCTAGAGGTTCTAGTATCTTAACCGCCTGTATAATGTCAATTACGCTGTGGTGGTTGAGGAATTGAAGGACCTAGAATAACTGGATGTCCTAATCGTGGTTCTAGTAATTTTTGGTATTTGAATTTTGCTACTGTTTTCATGTATCTAGTTTCTGATCTTTTAGGCCTCTATAGTATCAATTTCATGTCTGTATTGTCTGCATCTTGCACCTAAGCCGAAGTCCGACACCATACAGATAATTAACCGAGAGTTATGCTGTTGCGTATATCCGGAAATTATCCTCAACCTGCGGATATGGTATACGACCAGCTATCCAATGGAGAAGATATGCTGCAGTCTATATGATCAATGGATATCACGGCCTTCGTAACGAGACCGACAATAGCGTCGGGCTTCTGCTCCATTATGCTGGATATATGTAGAAGGGTGTACGATTCTCATGGAGGAAATTCTAACAGCTTGGCAGAGTGAACTGAGGGTTGGACTGAATGCATCAGCTCCGGTACTTTCGCTTCAGAGAACCAACTGATGACGCAGCAGCCATCACCTCTCCGGGAGTAACATATGATTGTCAATTCCCTTTCCCCAATAGTCGCTTGAATAGTATAGCGCCAGTGGAAACGATGGTCGAGCATTTGAATCATGTGTTCTAGGTCTGGAAAGGAAATTACTCCCCGAGGATACACCTTCTATTACTCATTACGTTTCATTCTGGAGGATAGACTTTACCTGCATGGCGTATATACTCTGACTAAATTGAGGCGGAGATCATCAACACCTCGCGCTGAGTCGCCCAATCGTAAGGTCTCGAAATTCTCGTGGGATTTTCGGCGTGAGATTATGGAGTACGTAGATGGGTTTAGATTGTGATGCTATATACAATTAGTCATAGATTCTATACTACGAGTACAGCTTCGTATATTGATCTGCATGATTTAGTAAGGTAAAAAGTGGGTTTAATATAACTATAAAAAACATATTCCTAGTCTCTATATATATGAGATATAATACTAAAATTAGTAATACGTATTACTATAGTAAAGATACCTTAACGTATTACATTATGATTACGCCCCACTATATTACGGTCCCACATGTAGTATACCGGTAGTAGATGCAAAGGCGGCCCGCCCCGCCCACCCTAAAGCGGTTGGTAGTCTGCCGGGGCTCACTGACCAAATTCCGGATTCCCATGGAATTCGAATCATACTATAGTATAGTATTTCTACGTAGTACAACTTACAACAACACCCCCAAATCAAGCTATAATCCTCTGAAATCTTGTCAATAATATTATAACTATACTCTATATAGTATATGAAAACTTGAAAGCTTTAGAAACCCACTTCGCATTTTTTGAATACGAAAATTTAACTAATGAAAACTTTGCTATAACATTACAATAAGAATATTGCTGTAATTTTTTATCTTTCTTTGCTTGCATATCAAGATCACTTTGTAAAGAATATAATTCTCAAATTTCAGAGGATGATAGCTTGATTAAGGGGTGTTGTTGTAGAATATATAGAAATATGATTTGAATTCCAGTTTTGTATGGGAATCCTATACATAATTGGAATTTGGTCATTGAGCTCCGATGGTTGTTGAGCCCCGGCAGACTACCACCCGCTCTAGGGTGGGGGGAAGCGACGAGATGAGTAACGCTATCGCCGATGCATCCATCCAAAATGCGTGCTTGAAAGGCACCCGCTCTATTTACCTAGGGGCGGAGGCCGGTGCTCGCAGGGGGAAGTTCTCATTCCCTCAGCTATGAAAAGTTGAAAACATTCCTACATCCCTCCACCTAGACCCCATCAACAGCAGCACCTGGGACGTGAAATCAATCTTCCAAGATTTCGCATGCCAAAATGTCTTCCAAAGGGCCAGGTATTCAATTGAAAATCACAGTCATCGGCGGTGGGATGGCCGGCCTTGCATCAGCAATAGCACTCTCAGACGTGAACCCCAACCACCAAATTACAGTTCTAGAGTCAAACGCATCCCTCAGCGAGTTCGGCGCCGGACTGCAGCTCTTCGCAAATAGTACTCGTATCCTACACAAATGGGGCCTAACTCCCGCCCTGGAAAGAGTTGCCTTCCAGTCCTCTCACCTGTCTATTCGCCGCTGGGAGGATAATGCAGAATTAACCTTCAACATGAACAACCCTAGCAGTACATGGCTCTATGGTTGGCCCCAATGGCAGATCTACAGACCAGACTTGCAGAAAGCGCTCTTCGAACGAGCGAAAGAGTTTCCAAACGTATCTATTTTATTTTCCAAGTCCGTCAAATCCGTAGACGCTACGACTGGTACCGTCTATACGGTTGACGGGGAGGTTTTTGAGGCGGATCTCACGGTCGCAGCGGATGGGATCTGGTCTCGGGCCAGGCGATGCTTGCCGGCATCAAAAGATGTGTCCCCAACGGCCTATCGGGAACATCACTACCGTGCTGTGATTCCACGGTCCCGGATGCTCTCAAATGCCATTACTGCACCTTTAATAGCTTCCCCGGAGGCAAAATTATGGGTGGGGCCCGGCGTATTTGTATTGGCATATACAGTTGCCTCAAAGGAGTTGTATAACCTTGTTATTGGTGTCCCACGGCCGAGCGAGGGGGTACCTGTCGGGTCTTGGAATCACCCTGCCAACCTTGAGACAATGCGCGGCCTTGTATCTGGGTGGTGTGAGGAAGTGCGAGCGCTGGCTTCCCTGGTTCAAGAGGACTGTGTTTCCTGGACCCTAGGCGAAGTTCCCCCTATTCCCAGCTTTGTTAGTACATCTGGAAGGGTAGCGCTGGTTGGAGACGCTGCGCATGCTCTCCTTCCTCATGCTGCACAGGGGGCCGGAATGGCGTTCGAGGATGCGGCTGGTTTGTCGGAGTTCCTGAGACATCTGAGGTCAAAAGAGGATCTACCCAAGGTGATGAATGCTTGGAGTCACTTTAGACAGACTCGTGTGGATCATTTACGCAATACCAGCCGTGGCAATGCAGGTGACATGACACTTCCTGATGGAGAGCTTCAGGTTGCGCGGGATATGAAATGGAGCACTATTCGCGATAAACAACGGGCACAGTGGGCTGAGCTTGGACTTGAGAAGATTAGAGAGAAGATAATCCGGGAAAAACCTACGCCTGATCCAGATTGCAAGAGCACGTTTGAGCCTGGTGGTAGAATGTGGGTCTATGGATATGATATATATGAGAACAGTAGGAAATTCTGTCGTGAACATTTGGGATGGCTTGAGTGAAGGCTTGCTGCGTATCAGAGAGTCCGTGGGATTTCTTAAGTTCAGCCGACTTCACACGCCTGCATCTATGTTAGGGTAGATTTTCATTTCCGGTCCAGCAATATGTGACGGGGCTATCGATACACAGGATCAGTTTGAGAACATTTAACCTGTCATTTATGTTGTTGGAAGTTTTCTTAAATTGATAGAGTTATATTAAGAGGTAGTTAGAATACGGCAGCCTTATACCCGATCAGGCCGTTGCCCAAAGTACCTAGAAAGGTGATAGAAGTTTAAGGTTATTCTAGCGTGACTCTAGAGCTGTTTCATGCCCATCATTTAATGCATTTGTAGAAGTGGGTCGTAGAAACATGGTATCAGAAGAAGCGAGAACCATAACCAAGATAGCGTTACACTACTGCGCGATGGAACAAAGGATTATCTGCAACAGCCTTGGCCTTAGGGTATCACAGCCAAAAGAACCGAATCTTAGAAAATGGATATGTCAGATGTGATAAAATAGGACCGGGACAGAGCCAGACAGAACCAGATGCCAATAGATGGATATGATGGCTATGTTGATGATGGCATATATAAGAACGTTCATTTTAGTACGTAGTTAGGTTTATGCTATCGTTTTGAATTAACTATGATAACTTGAGTACCTAGGTATACCTAGGTGCGTTCTTCCATTGAATCGGATATTCCAACTCTTTTCGAAGGCTTTGCTTTCAAGAAGGCTTTCGTACTTGGAAGCCGTATATTTTCTTGTCTTATAAGCTATCTGAGATATACTCGACGGTAGTCTAAAAACCGTTCGAAGTTTCCGACACCTGGCGATGCCGAATATTGTACAGTAATAGCAGTTCGAGCCCGAGCAGCGGGTGATTGTCTGTTATTTATGCCATTAAGTAGTATGAGATGGTCACTTGGACGAGCATTTACGTCGACCTACGCATCAGGTTAAGCAACAAGACAGATATTCACCATCGTCCCGAGCATATTATCAACAGTTCCCCAACGGATTCAGCACTCCACGCGCATCACTATTCCCAGCCAGCCTATTGCACCTATTATCTTATTAGATGAGTCATTACCCAAAACTCGATCGGCCTGAGAAGGTGATGAAAGAGAAAGAAGAGTTCAGTCGAGGTTCCCGGGCACTGAGCTGTCCCTTCTCTTACTGGGGAACCTTGCAGTCATGCATTTCACCAGTCGCACAGAATAGATCACCGTGACGCAGATTAAAGCTCCCGAAATCACCTTGAAAGTTCCCTCCAGATGGAATACTGGATCATGGTGGGAATAATAAAAAAATCCGCCGTATTATTTACTTTCTTATATATTTTCCCTTCCTCAATATACAAACACGAGAGACATCCATGTAAGACGCCCTCTTTATGGACCGAAATTTTGAAAGCGATTTTACTCGTGGCGTGCGTTGTAAACAATACTTGCCTCGCCGAGTAAGAGTCCATGACTTCATAAAATAAAAACCATTCACGCCGCCTAGCTTGTAACACACTTAGACGCAACTTTTCACAGAGAACTATTCATCTAGTTTAAAAAAGATGGACAGAGATTTCAGAAAACAACCCACAAACTCTTCCAGCCAACGTTGGCCAGTTTGGCGGCAATAAACGTCACGAGACCGGCAAAGTAACAGACCACCACCCAAGTAATCAACGCCCAATACTCGCCATCAGACCTCGATAAGATTTCCCCGGCAATCGGGATCCCAGTTAGAGTTCTACAGAAGTCGTCAGTCAAGCCTTTCTCAAAATGAAGGTTTAGATGAACGAAAAAAAAAAAGGATGTGACGGAAGTACAACGGACAAGAGACTAGGACAACCTACGCAAAACTAACAATTGTGTACACCGTGGCGTAGTATCGGCCGTAATTCTCCGTCTTACAGAGTTGACCCACGCACACTGGAGTTAGACTGATATTGCTGCCGCTGAAGAAGCCAAAAGCCAGAGCATAGACTATCAGCATGGCCTTGCGGTCTTCAGCAGGCAGCCAGAAGCAAGCACAGCTCACAAGGCAGCCCAGAACGGCTAATATCATGGTGTTGAACCGACCGATGGAGTCGGCAATATAGCCGGGCAGCCATCGGCCCAAGACAGAGCCAACGTTGAGAATGGCAAGGATTTGGTAGGAAAATGATGTTGAGTAGCCCTGAGCCAGTGAATAGGAGGAGATATACGTCATCGGCACAAAGAGCCCCCATTCGATGAGAAAGACGCCGGCAGTGGTCAGCACAAGAATCGGATCTCTAAAGATCCGCACATCCGGTAGGATGTTCTCCATTGATGCCGGCTTGGATGGAAGCCGAGAGCGGATGAGGATACAACCAGCGCCCAGGCTCAACAGACACAGCAGCACCACGACCCGAGTTGCCCAAGCAAAGCCAATCCTAGGGAATAGAGCCTCGAGAATCAGAGGGAAAGCAATGCCTCCAAAGGAGCCGCCAGTCGTTGCAATACCCGTCGTCTCGCCTCGTCGCCGGTAAAAATAGTGACCAATAGCCGCAATCGCCGGGTTAAAGACCATAGACGTTCCTATACCCATAAAAATTCCAATTGTCACCATGAAATGCCAGTATTGCGTGCAGAAAGGTAAGGAGACCATAGACGCAATAATGAGAATCGAGCCGCCCAGAAGCAGAAACCGGGGGCCTTTTGCATCAAATATGGGCCCAATCTGCGCGCCGCAAAAGAAAGTAAGACAGGCATACACGCCAAAGATCCAGCCAACAGTGCCGTCACTGTAATCAGCCAACTGGTGCTTCGACACGTATGTCTGGAATGTGCCAATGGTGTTTAGTAGCCCCAGAGACCCGAAGCAAGCCATCCAGCTTCCTACAACAACCAGCCATGCCTGCAGGCCGCCTTCGGGGTACGTGTTCCCGGCAGGGTCAGTTGACACCCGCAACACGGCACCTGACAGGGACGCGTCGTCGTCTCGTTGGGATACAGTTGGATGTGATGTATGAGATTCTACTAGTCTATGGCCTGCATTGTCGGAGGCTGGCGCTTCAGTCGCTTTTTCTTGTGTCCGAGCTGTCTGGTCGTCGTGTACGGCGTTTACATCCTGACATCCGTCCGCCTCATGATCGCGGCTTCCGGATGATGCTGGTTGGTCGTGGTCCGGCGTCATTGACCGGTCGTGTGTATCGTGAAACTGTTTTTGCTGATGAGTTGAAGCAAATCTATAGGGGATTCTGGGTGCTAGGCAAACACGAGGCTGCGCCACACAGTTGAATGAGAAGAAAAGAGTTGGGAAGTGAAATTCTTTTAGCCCGAACTCAGGCTTGAAAGAAAAAGCTCTGGAGCGTAAGTTGCCGAGTCGGGCTTGTTGACCCCTAAACGGAAGAGTCCTTGTTATTGAAGGAGTGGGCGGCAGATTTAGCAGCTTGGCAGGGTGAATTGATTTGTCAGACTGTCACCTCTCCACGAGTAAAACATGATTGTCTATTGCCTTTCCCCAACAGTCGCTTGCGGATTACGGCGCCAATGGGTACCAGGGTCGAGCATTCGAAACTTATGCTCTAGACCCGGAAAGGAAGTCGGTTCTCGCAAATATGCTTTGTTTAACAGAGGACATCCCCACTGACTTTGCCTCGGCCTATGCCAATGTCGGACTAGATGCACGCTAGAGAGTAACTACGTTGTATAGAGTATGTTAATTACAGTACAGAGTCCTCTGTAGAGTCCGTACATAATTCTTATGGGGTGAAATGTTATTTACTTCCAAGAATCAAAAAGAGCAACATGCGTCTGAGAGGTTTTTACTATTAGTCGGCCGGGTCAACGAGAAAACTAAGCATGGAGGGGAAAATTATAAAATACGGAATTAAGCGTCAAGGAGCGCGCTGAGCACTATATAAAGGCGCAGAACCCATGACCGGATAACGTAATCGGGCACCCACCCGGCCATGACAGAGAATCCAGGCGTTGATGCCTGAGGCTGCGGTATTCGCCATAATCGACACCTCCTAGATTCTCCCGGTCATCTAACAACCTATGGCCTCCTTGGAATCTGGGTTTAAGTCCCCTTCTCAACTGCACACAATATCACAATCATCAGTAGATTGTAGGACGAAAAAGTCGCCCATTCGTAGCGTAAGCCGAATCAATGTTCAATCTTTCTTTGCGTAGGATCGCTATCTTTGTCGTATGCATCAACATGCCAGCGTTTGAAATCCCAGGTGCGAACTTTCGCTGCAAACATCAAGTCCAACTCCTCGAAAGATCTCTCTTTAGTTTCCGGCATGCGGAGTTTCTCATTGTCCTCGTGATAGCGACGTATCTTTCATCTGTAATCATTCAAAGAGCCAGATGCTGTGTGTACGCCATTGTTTGTTCGGCAGAGGGCTACGGTCACGGTAGTGAAACTTTTACCTGGCTCAAGTATTTGCTTCCAGTTGTGGTCCACTGACGTTGGACCACCTAGCGCAAGATAGACGCTATCTTTGTAATCTCCAATTTCCCATCTCCAGGACCCGTTGTGCTCAATCTGCCATAGAAGAACATCTTTCTCGTCCTGGCTTTTCAGAAGACCCATAGGAAGGTACAAACCAGTCGAAAAGGCCCCGTGATTAGAAAGAGTGGAATTGGCTAGCGACGCACGATGCCGCTCTGGAAGCTGGCAGATACCATTATCGTCAATGCCAATGTCGCTCAAGCTTTGCTCACGCCATTGAGCTTCGCGGAACCAGGTATTTGTCGCAGTAAGTAATCGGTAGTCATGCATCCATTGCGCGGAACTCGTTGTTAATCCGCCGATAGTGAGAGACGATAGTTGCGTGACAGTTGCACTTGTTGTCTGGGAAATGTTGGATATGGTGGTCTATGATCTGAGGACGGGGACACCTAAGACCCTTGGTAAATATTAAAAAAAAAAAAAATAATAAAAAAAAAAGAGCCTTAATGCTCACACAAACTAAAGCTCCCAATCTCGTACATCTCATTCTGCTGCTCCTTCACAGCAGTTCTCTCTTCCATCAATTCCAATCTCAACTCCTTCGCCTCCTTAATCGTCATTGGCGAACCCTTCAGTTCCTCCTTAACCATCTGCTGCAACTCTACGGGAAGATTCTTCTTCGACAACAGATCTTGTCCAAGGCTCAGCTTCTCTTCTGCCCACCAATCCTCCCTCTGCGGTGGTACGTTGGCCGAGGAAATAATCCGAATATGAGGGTCAACCAAGAACAAAGCCAGGATTTTACGACTTCCGGGTTTAGTCTTATCAGCTAGCTCAAAGGGTGCAACCCGGTGTTGTAGGACATTAGGGAATGTGAGTAACCGGCCTTCGAGACACGATACGCTTCCAAGTTCTTGAGTAATGTTGCAGTCGTTGTTGCCGTCTACGTCTGGTCCAAACCCATACACGGAGTAGAGGAAGTCGTGTTCACTTTGCGGATAGTTGAGATCAATGAAATCGGCGATTGCGCGCTGACGGAAGGATAAGCTGCTATGTGTAATGTTTTCGCTTGAGTAGTAATATATTGCTGTGGTGCATATATGCTCGTTCTGTTGTTCCCATTAGTCAACTGACGAGCTGGTGAGATAGGAGAAGAACAAGAAAAGAACCCACCAATTGCCCCTCAACATGCCATGAACCACCTTCATATCGTGGCTTTTCCGGAGTCAATTCGATGTTCGCCAACTTCACAATAACCTGCAGACCCGAATCGCGAAATTTGTCTCTCAGAGGAATCCATGGTCCTAGATAAGACCTCGACCTTTTCGAAGGATCAAACTCGCCTTCGGGCTCGGGCATTATAATCGGTCTATTAACTCCCCACGCTCTCCGCGCTTCCAAATATTCCTCAACTCTGTCACGTCCAAAGTCATCATATTCGGGCTCTGGAACGTCATAGTCGAGATACTCGACGTCATCGTATGAGATTCTAGGATAAGGAGGGTGCACGGCGTCGTGCAAAGTCTCGTCCCACAACGGGATTGCTTTGGCAATTATCTGCTCAATTACCTGATAAAGATCATGATTCTTCTTTGGGTGAAGGTTGTTTACGTATGACGCTATTTGACATTTGTTTGCGTCGTCATCGCCTCCGATGAATTGGACATCGCAAGGAAGCCATTGGAACTTCGTGCTGTAGGCTTTCATGCCTCGTCGCCAAGCCCGTGGTCCATATTGGCCTTTTATTATTGTGTCTTCTTCAGGTGGGGGTTGAAGAAGCTCGGCCTGGCCTGACCAGGACCAACAATCGTCTAGCCGAATAACCTCATTCTTGAGTATCTGGCTGCGACCGTAGACGAGTGGGAACAAAGATGGGTGCACGAGGTCAAGAACCTGATTATCAGATCCCGGATGATAATCCTTCTCTTCCTCTGGCACATCTTCAAGGTGTTTCATAGCTTTTTGCAATGCAGCTTGTAACTCTTTGGAGATTGCGGAATCAGACCTGACAACTCCAGGGTTAAATGCAGTGACCATTCCGGTCTCCTTGAAGACGGTAGCTTTGTGCTTCAGCTCAGCTAGGATCCACTCGATCATTTTTGGGGTTACATCTTTCCCACGTTCAGAGATTTCTGTAGTCCATCTGGAGGTGATCTTCTCATCAAAGACCTGCCGTCTCCTATCAACACCTCATCCATGGTAGAATTGGCTTGGGAAAACAGACCTTCCTCTCCCACTCAGGCTTCTCAATAATAGTATTCATAATTTGCATCATGGTAAGCTCACGCATGGTGTTTATTTCACTAGTTGGAGAGGAAAATAAAGGGGTTAGGGTTCTATCTTTCCCACCTGAACGCGCACATGCTACTCACCCGATAAAACCAGCTTCAATATGGCTGATTTCCAACGCATTGGGAAAGCATTGGTTTTCGAAAAAGTTTCCCTAGTCGTCAATTAGTCGAATAGCTTGAAGACGGAAGACAAGGTTAACTGTCTCACGGGCGAATAGTTCAAAGGCAATGTAAAGCCGGGAAGGTCGAAACGACTCTGTTGTTGGGGTTGCTTTCCTTGCTTTGAAGAGGTCGCCATCTTACGCTCAAATTTCATTGCTCTTCTTGTTTATCTGTTGTTATTGAAAATGGGCAGGCAAGATGATGCTTTTATAATTTCACTTGTCAATGACAAAGGTCGGTTTATTTATCACGGCGCTGGCCAAGACGTACTAGTAGGCAACCACTCGCTTACCGGTCCAAACTCAGGCAGCAACCGCCACAACCGTAGTCTAAGCAGAAGAGCTCTCGGAATGTGATAGCAGCTAACCCACTAAATGCCAATTTTTTCACTACAGTACAGAGTTTGGTGTATATTTGATTCTGCCTGGAGCAGTAGACTTGGACCATCCGCGCAGCAATAGTGAAAAGCTGGCTGAGCAGTGGCCCATCCTAGGAGCGCGAATCAAGCTACGGGTGAGTGTAATACATTATGTTCAATGCATCCACTAACGTCCTTTTAAATTCGCATCACAGGATTATCAGCCTAGATATGATGGCAGGAGACGTGTGAACTTTCAATCCAAGGTCTGTGATGATTTGTTGGACAAGTATCTTCCCGGATTGAGTCGGGATCTGGACACCTTTTATAGTCCTATTGATCTTATATTTAATTTTCCAATTTTTTAGGGAGATATGACAGCATCTCCCCTTTTATCAATATTAGTCATAGCACTGCGTAATGCATACATGCTGAAGATTTCAGTTCAGCATGCCTTGTGTGATGTAACTGGTTTGTTCTAGATAGGCGACTTACCAAAGGGAATCAGTGAAACCGTTCACTCCTTGATCAGCTATTAAGTTGGCGGACCAAAGCGCCCGCATCAGGCCAGATTCGCTGATCCCGGAATCTATAAGGGCACGTCTTGTGTAATTTTAGATCACTTCATCCCAAGTGGGCTGGCGACCAGTCTTCTGTGCCTTCCTTAAGAGTGTCTTGTTCAAGCCTAAGCATAGGAAAGCTTTTTGCATGCTAATCTTGAATAATAATTAGCTAGTTAAAGCCCAAATAGCCAATAAAAGGGTGACCATACATCAATGACTTCCTAATAGCATATATCTAGAAGGTCCGTGTGAACTATCTATATTTATTTATAATGTTAATCTAAGTATAGTATAAGCCTCGCAGCCTCTCTTTTGTGAAAGTGGCGGCAAAACAATTATTAAAAGTATTATCTACCTTTTACCTTTGCCTTGAGTATTGAGCAGCATCTCAACTGTACCTGTAAACTTCACAACTATTAAATAGTGGTGAATATGCTGAACTCAAAGGAAACAACTAATAACAAGGAGGAAGACATTATGCAGATGGCATATCATCTCCGCTCGATCATCATCAATGCTCATTCAAGTGCTTATCTCCAGCCAATCCTAGACTACTATGAAAAGACTAATGGCAACCACATACCGGTTAGTCTATGAAGCGATGAGGTGGAATGATAATTAAACAGATAGAATTCTCGCTTGCCAAGGGAGTTGCAGAGTTCGCAAAATGTGATACAGTAAATTAGTTGGGTTAGAGATTAAATGAGACCACGTATTAGCGTCATTCAATGCCTTGAAGACCCCAAAATTGCAGTGCAATCCATCCATCCCGCTGGATTTTCCATCTGTGGGCTATTTAAATGCGTTCGCGAAGCCTTTGGATATCATCATGTGTTGTCTTGCAACAGCCGCCGATGAGAAAAGATTGGAATGGGCCTTTCTGTTGGGCATTATGTACCACATCGGCCAACTGAGTTTCCCATGGAAGCTGCTACCAGGTCAGCATATTATACTAATATCCTTGTCCATAGCTTCGCAAGAGTTGGGGGCGTATCTTACTCTGTCCTCAGTATCCATCTCTGGTTTTTCCCATTTCTGCGTCGTCGTGTTATAAACCTCGCCATTGGTGCCGTCTGGGTACAGCACAAGGCTGGGTATAGTTTGGATTTTATCTCCAGCAAGGAGTTTTGACACACAATCTCCAAAATTCTGGACGAGATATGGGATTTTATGTGTTTTTGTGCAGTTTATACCAACCCCCCACGGCGCAACTCCATCGTCCATAGGTGCGAGAGCCGCCGAAACGATTTCCTCGATTGAACTCCCGTCAGGCAAAGTGTGCATAAACTCGGGCTCTGTACCAGGAAAGACGCACGCTATCCAAAACGGGACTGTAAGTCCTGCCGTGTGCATAGCTCTCCTCACAGCGCGGATCTCATCTAGCCTGGGAAGCGTCTCGAAGGCAACATATTCCACGCGGCTCAACAAATCCCCATCGGCTTCCATGAAGAGGTTCAACCGGTCCAGATGCCAATGGAATAGGGTGTCCTCATCGTTATGGGCATCATCGTATTTACCACTATATTCCTGTCCAGGGATCATACAGGCACCGTACGGGCCTAGACTCAATGCAATTTTCACATGCTCATGACTCCCCTTAGCCTTTTCTGCGATGTGTACTGCAGTTCCCAGAAATGGTCCGATAGCACTGCGTGGGATGCCATCGGGGAAGTCGGCTGTTTTTGTGCGTCCAAAACCTTCAATTGATACTTGATAGGTAGCAGTTAGCAGCACGTCAACGCCGGCAGTGGCGAAATCGCGCTGACAGGCTAGAAGAGTGGAGGGATCGGAGACGAGCATATGAGAGGACCATAGCGGCGTTGAGGTACTGTCAAATTCTACCCCATATTTATCTTGTAGAGAGGTCCCTAGACCGCCGTCGAGAATCTTGACAGATGCCATTGTGGCTTTTACGTTCAATGTTTATCTCAGAAGCCCCTCTCTGCATGAATAGGCTTTCTGCCGGTCACGGGACTTAGGTACCGCCCTGAAATCTTCAACAGAGTGAGCGACTGAGATACTTTCGACGGATTGTTTATGCTTGAGTGCCGGTGTCTAAATATTAGTTTTATATTAGGACCTTGACCACAGGCGTATGCGAGCCATATCCGTGGATCCCTTGGAGACTTATAATTTAGCATATTCAAAAGATTAACCCTAACCAACTACCTAACCGAAACCCTAAACTAACTTTGCCCTAAGCCCTAAAACACCCTAATCTTGGCTCTGCTAGCCCTAAAGCCCTAACGATCCCTAAACCTAAGCAAACATGTGCGATGTATATGCTTTTTAAATAAAGAGGATGTCAAACGCATCGCAATACTACATAAAGATTAATCCTTAATTAAAACAGAAGCTGGTTGAGGAAATTAGTGCATCACAGAGCCCATTATCCGTGCTTTCGACCTGGGCCTTCGTATAGGCAGGCATACAAATTCAGCCTTGTCGTGTCAAAATCCAGGGGTACTGATAAATCAAATCAAAGCACGCGATAATGTCTGGTAGGAACTAAAATTGGAGTGCAATCTAGGGTTCCAGACTGTTGGGTTTTATCAGTATCCTGCAGGATACGTGCTAGCGTGATTCAATGCCTCAAAGAGACTAAAATTGCAGTGTACATAGTATGCACCCATGCTTCCCAGATTATGCGTCAGAGCGGTCGAAGGTCATTCCGGAACAGACATGGAACATCAAAGAGAAGTGCTCAGAGTGTCTGAATGGAACATGCCGAATGTCAAACACGATGGTAAAAGATACATACTGCTAGCAGCTCTTCTATTTATCGTTGCTGACTCGACACTAGAATTGTGGCGTAACACACTGCGAGGGGAGTCATGGGCTTCGGCACAAATTCGTCAATCTACTTATTAAGTGATGTGTCCTTGTAATAGACGTACAAAGACTATGTGGAGCTGGATTGATAGAAAGGCTAATTTCAAAAATTATAACAAAAATCATAAGTAACCATTAAAGAGGATATATATCACTATATACATATTCCAACAACGAGCAAAGTCTATTTTAGCTCCTCTATCAAGCGAACGATGTCATCCAGAGTTCGTTGCAATATATCCCGATCATGCACTTTGCTCAAAACCGTAATCTCGAGACTATTTTAACTAGCATCGCAAAAATCTCAACCCATGGTCCCCCAATGCCAACTCTGCAGCTTCGCCAGAAATCTGCACTGTAATGATCCCTCGTCATCATTCCCGTTGGATTGGCGATGTTTTGATACTGAACGGTGCATCCAAGTAATCAGCTTTCCAGGTTGTACATTCATTGATAATATCCTTGAAACCGACAGTCTCGTACAAAATACCGTTGACATATTGGTTGTGGACGGAATCGAGAACATGTTGAAGTGCGACGTTCTTATCTAGCTGAACCCTGAGAGGGACGAAATTGATGCAAGGGCCAAAAACGTTTTGTAGATGAGGGGGCGTGCTGATCTGCGGATACCACCCGTCCGAATGTAATGTCTGATGAACCTGTCGCTTTTGAAAGAGCGAGTGCACAGGCTGTAGAAAATACTGTAGCTGCACTGAAATTTCCCTCGGAACGAGGGATCTGGGAGACCGCCTTTAGACAGATGACCTCCCTTGTACCCTTATCACGCATAGCTTGAGTACCGGTTGTATGGCCGTTCACCGGTGCATTGGCATATTTGGAAGACTTCAGCAGGCGAGGAAGCTGGGTTGGATATGACCCTTTTAACAGATTCATCCAGTAGGCCACCCCAACATCCCAGACCATAGAAGCACGACGGACAAATCCATTAAATGACACTGGCTTATCAAAAGCTTGCACGCCACTAATATCGCCCAGAGACTGTATAATTTGAGGCAAGCAAATGCCATCATATTGAGCATGCGAAAGTCCCACCCGTACTCCAATTTCTCTTTGTTCATTGTATACGATTGTGAAGCTTGTAGCAGCCTTGCCAAGTTGGTATCCTTGCGACTCCTCCTCTTCGGCAAATCTGTTAATATGTGACTAGATTTGGCCGGTAACCTGCACAACATCAGTACTGGGATTTATTTTCTGAGTCAAGACTTGCCAGTATCTGCCATTTGTTTCGACAAAATTGCTACGTAATATGTCGAAGGCTTCCCAGGGCTGCAAGCAACGAGCGACAACTTGTTCGGGAGGTATGCTTGACGAGTTATAGTGAATAAGAAGATTGGCCCACCACTTTCGGGGAGATTGAATGTTGCCTTCGAGACAAAGCGTCTGGAAGTCCGTGACTGGCAGAATTTCCAAGATGTTGGCAGGAGTAAGTTTAAGCAGCTCAGAAATGTCATCAATTTTAGGTATACTGCTTTGTGAAGGCCCCGTATCACTTGGCGAATGCGTTACTATTGGCAATGCCTCCGCGTTTTCCAGTGCCAATGCCATCTCAGACAGCCGTGGCTTGCGAAGCACGTCAGTGACGGTGAGTGAAAACCCCTTTTCGCGAGCCTTGCCAACAAGTTTCATGGCCAGAATTGAGTCACCACCAATCAGCAGGAAACTGTCATTCACATGTATATTTTCCTCATCGGCATGCAATATACTTGCCCATAGTTTCTTCATCTCTTTTTCGACGGGGGTGAGAAGTCTCGTTTCCTCTTGTCCGTGATTTTCTTGATAAATATTAGTGGCCGTCAATGCTGATCCCAGAACCTGCAGTCGGCGTCGGTCTACTTTGCTAGTGTTTGTTATAGGAATCTCTTCGATGGCTACATACGCCGAAGGAATCATGTGAGACGGCAAGATCGCAGATGCCTAATTGAGGAATACAACACAACGTTCCAGTACTCAGTCAAAAATGAGACTAAAGAGAGCTCCACTAGTGTTAACACAACTCGTGCAACTATGCCAGATTAGCTGCAGGTTTAATACTTGAAGTTTGTACCATGTACATGATTACACGTGAATCATACTCAGTGCCATTAGGGTTAATTGAAATGCGGCCCTGATTGGCTGTAATGGGGCTAAATATTCCCATTCGTCAATCGGAGGTATGAACTCAAATCAAATTAAGCATAAATTTTCTGATCTCATTTCGAGAAAGAAATCTTGCTACAGATAATATTGGTTTGATAGTGAATTGTTTTACCTGTCCTTTCTGTGGGAGGGCGTTGCAGATGGGAAATGTTGCAGTGAGATCAGCGTAGCCCTAATGACTCATACTTAGTCATTATTGGTCGGCTACGCGACTACATCTATATAGACTCTAGAGAGGTTTTCATATGTGTTGCGATGATTCTACAGAAAGATTATCTCTCAATTTACACAGAAACCAGTTCGATAAAATGAGTACATCACCTAACCCATCCCCTATCCGCGCCCTCATCCCGGCCCTCCATATAGGCAGGCATACACCAGGACCTCTAAATTCCCTAACCGACGTACCTGGTGTCCTCGTGCACACCGAATCCGTCACCAAAAAACCCCTGGAAACAGAGCGTGGACACGCCATCAACACCGGCGTCACCGTCATTCTCCCCCGCCGCGACTGGTTCGACAATGCCTGTTACGCGGGATATTTCCGATTCAACGGCAGCGGCGAAATGACTGGCTCCCACTGGCTTGACGAAACCGGTCTGCTCAATTCACCCATTGTGCTCACAAACTCGTTCTCGGTGGGCCCCTGCTATAGCGGGATTTATCAATATGCGATTCGTGAATATGCCAAAAACGGTAAACCGGCGGATTGGTTCCTATTGCCTGTTGTGGCGGAAACTTGCGATTTATTTTTGAATGATATTGCGGCTATGGCTGTTACGCCTGAGATGGTGGTTAGGGGCATTGATAATGCGTCTAGTGCAAGAGTTCCGGAGGGGAATACTGGTGGAGGAACGGGGATGATATGTCAGGGATTCAAGGCCGGGACTGGGAGTGCAAGTCGTTTGATTGAAGGGATTGAATTCGGTGAAAAGAAGACGTACACTGTTGCAGCATTGGTTCAGGCGAACTTTGGTGCGAAAAGAGACTTGCGTTTTGGTGGTGTTCCTGTGGGCAGGATCATGATGGAACGAGAGGAAGCCAAAACCACTTCGACTTCTGACAATGGTGCTGCTAGTACTACTCAAGACGAAGAAAGAAGACTAGCTTCAAAAGACGGCAGTATTATTGTCGTTCTCGCTACGGATGCCCCCTTGCATCCCGTACAACTTCAACGCCTCGCTAAACGAGCGACTGTGGGTGTGTCACGAGTCGGCGGCTGGGGCTCGAATTCTTCGGGAGATTTGTTTCTCGCATTTAGCACTGCTGAAAAGATCCCGAGGAGCCCTTCGTTTTCTTGGAAGCCGACTATAGAGCAGACCGTGAGCGTTGTGCAGGATGTCACTATTAATGCTTTGTTTGAAGCGGCGGCAGATAGTACAGAAGAGGCTATTTATAATGCTTTGGTGGCGGCAGAGACTATGGAGGGGCCATTGGGAGTATCCAAGGCTATTGACCACCAAGAGCTGAAGGAGATCGTCGAGAAGTATATATGATGATAACTTACAAGCGATGTCATGCAGTAGAAATAATTGAATATAACCTACGTGCTTCTACCTTTGTCAAAACGAAGAAGAAACGATAGTTGCCTGCAGTCTCGGATATCAGTTCGCTCAGAAGTATAAGTACCTAGGCATGTACACTACCTAACTAAACCATGTACTATTTGTAAACAGTCATCAATGTAGGCACAATGTCCAAGGCATATTCTGTGCAACTATTACTCGACCCCTCGGGACTTTTAGACATTGCCCCGTGGTACTGATGTAAAGTCACTTTAGGTACCTAGCTAGTTGTACAATGTATTGTCGGAACCAGCCTTTGTGAATCTTGAGGTCCTAATTTCATTCGTAGGTACTAGAAGATCTGATCAGACGACGTATCCATGTATCTCAATGCTCCGTAGACACTAAAATTGCAGTGCAAGTCATCTCATATGTTTCTGTCTATGTGTCACTTGAGGATCTTAGCTTTATTCTCCGAAACTGAGTAGTTGACTGAGCCAATGCATCGTAGAGGTTGAAGTTGCAATCCACCAGTCTCCATATATTTCAACAGTTACGTATAGAACGCGGGGTATTCAGCTTCAGGGAAAAGTTTACGGAGCTGCTTTGGGAAATGCACTGCAATTTTAGCGTCTGTCTGTGAGACAGTGTGGTCAACTGCTTTGTAGACACTAATATTGCAGTGCAGCATGTGGCGACCAATGGCACCTGCAGATTGCAGAACACTGAGAACAGGCAAGAGATCTCTATGCACTGCAATTCTAGTGTCTACGAAGCATTGAGTACGTAGTTGACTGCGTACGTACAATGCCTCGTAGACGCTAAAATTGCAGTGCACTGCGCTCCGTAGCCAGTCATTCCTTAGCCACCGCAGACGCTAATACGTACTAAACAAGCACGATTGAGTACTTAGTTGATGTACAATGCTTTAGAGACGCTAAAATTGCAGTGCACCGCGCTCCATAGCCAGTCATTCCCTAGTCACCACAGACACTACAGTAAAACCGGGTTATAACGAATAGTAAAAAACACTATGGGAGCCCTCCCGAAAATTCGTTATGTAGTAGATATTCGCTATATCCGTCAGCCTTTGTTAGTAACATTAATTTCTCAAAGAGATTCAATTTCGTTAATTTGTATGGGATTCGTTGTAACCAAATTCGTTATAACCCGGTTTTACTGTAATACTGAACAAGCACAGAGAAGACAGGAGCCAGTAGAATTTTCGGCAATGTTTCCATCAGCCTTACCACTTTTGGTAGCGAATAGCATGTCTCCGTGCTTAACTGGAGTGTACTCAGTGTAGCTGGCTGTAGAGATTAAAATCGCAATGCACCGGATTCTTGGTACTAGATACCTAAGATATAGCTTGTTTCCTTCATTACATGGGTATCTTGGTAAATGCTGCATTGGGATTTTAGTCTCTACAGTCGACTGACGACTTAAGATTTTGCCTGGTCAATCATAAATCCTGATATTCGTTCGTTCTTGGGGACCGGATTCAGCCTGTTACGTGGTAACGAAGTCATGCCGTATTTCAAAGCCTCGTAGATGCTAAGATTGCTTGCAGTGCATGAATCTCACCGAGTCTCACCAAATCTCTAGGTATATTTAGCCTAGATGAGACCGACACACGCAATGAAGCGGCCGAGGCCTAGTCAATCTTGTACAATGCCTTTTTTTTCCCTGTCTTTTGTGGATTCAGCCTTGTCAATTCACATAATTTTGGATTTGGTTCGTGCTGAGAGTGTGAATCCGAGTCCGTAGCAACCTGTGCCAATGCCTTGTAGACACTAAAATTGCAGTGTAGTATGCAGAGTACATTGCATATCCGCCACAATCTGGGTGAGAGCGGCCTAAAATCACTCCGAAGCATTTGATCGAGGGTACGTACCTGTGATGGGTGTCAGAATGACAGATAGAACAAACAGCGCTGTTGCCGCTAGGCTGATGGACACACTGATACTCAACGGTCATAGTCAAGACACAGGCTAGTCACGTTTATACAGTTCTCCACATACAGTCTTGTCAGTTCAGACTTGAAGGTCTTGGTGTATATAGTAGTCGACTGTTGAGACTAAAATTGCAGTAGTGTCCATCCAGAAAGCCAGAATAGAACGGAGCGAAATGAATGGTCAAAAGGAGGGCTTGGCGTCTGGTTGTAACTAGGCACACTAGTACGAAACAGGGATAGCGCCGACACGGGCCTTAACGCGTCATTAATTGTTTTTCGTTCTGTCCCATCCTCCAATGATCATGAATCATGGATGAATGAAATGTATCCATCTCAATGTATCATCAATGTATCATTGACCATTTGATTGATAAAAGAGGAAAAGGGGAAACAGCCTTGAGAGAAAATGACCGAGTTGACTCCCTTCAGATTCGGGATTGGGCCCCCGCCGCGACCGAAACCTCCCAAGTCGCGGCCTCAGAGTATGGGACAATCAGGTATGGCGATTGCGCCTGGCGCTAGTGTTGCGGTGCCTGGGGATACGTTTACCGCAGCTACTATTGGGAATCCAGGGGCCAATTCAGCAGCGCCTATGCATCCAGCGGCTGTGTCTGCGCCGTCGGTAAATCCGTCACCAGCAGCCAATGGGGCGGTGCCCGGTGCGACGGCTGGGCCTGTCCAGAGGCCTGGAGTATTGGGGATGAATGGATACGCTGCGAATACGATGCCTGGGGTATCTGGAATGCCGGCATCAGGAGCGGCAACTGCACAATCAGCACCAGCACTAGCACAAACAGCAGCATCCGCCCTAGCTACAAGTACACAGCCAACACCAGCATCATCATCATCAATGCCGGCGCCATATACACCTACAGCACCAGCACAAACAACAAATCAATCAACATCAGTCCCTACCGAAAATGCATCACCGGCCCCCATCCGCGGCGGTCGCGGCATCGCCCTATCCGAAGAAGACAAAGTCTTGCTTCTAAAAATCTGTGTAGAGAGCCAAAACACACTGAAATTCTCCACAAAGACCGCCTTTTGGCGGCGCGTCAGCAACCGCTTTGAGACTATACGTGGCGGCCGACAATACAGCGCAGTATCTTGCGAAAGGGCTGTCACGAAATGGACGGATGCCCGACGCGCATCCCTGAAGAACGCCGGTGGAAAAAGGGTGCTGAGTGAGGCGCAGAAGTTTACGTTGTTGGTTGATCAAATGGTTGGCGTGCAGGACGAGGTGGAGCACAAGGCGAAAGAGAAGGAGGCAGAGTTGAGGGAGATGTTTGAGAGGATGGAAGGGGGGTACTACGGGACGAGTACGCAGACGCCGGCGAGGACGGATAATCAACAGGATGAGACTCGAGCTTCGCCTTCTGTGTTTGATCATAATACTCCGCATGGGAGTAACAACAGCAACGCTACATCTCCTGAAATCGATATTACCGACACCAACATTACTACACTCAATACCGCTCATAATAAAGATGACGACCCAATGGACTTTGAATCGACCGTAATATCAGAACTATCAAGAATCCGCAGCCTCGTCACCCACGAAGCAACCGTTTCGGTCGCAACGACCAACTTCCTCAAAAAGAATCATCAATCGTTAAAGTCGCAGTTGGATCGCCTGGAAGATAAGTTCAAGGACATGCAGAAGACGCTGGATCAGCAGACAGGCATTCTGAGTGATCAGAATACGGTGTTGAAACAGATTTTGACGATGATGAGTCATGGTCGGAGGAGTCCTATGACTCCAGGGCCTCCATATCAGGGCCCACCGTTTCAGGGGCCTCCTCCGCCTCATGGAGCTCCGTATTATCCTCCGTATCCGGGGCCGCCATATTATCCTTATTACCAGGGTCCTCCGTTTCAGGGACCACTGCCACAGGGTTTCCCACCCCAGGGTCCTGCACCTCAAGGTCCTCTGCCTCAGGGACCGCAGACTCCGGCTCAATCTCAAAAGACTCAACCTAATCCTCAGCCACCTCAGACTCAAGCAGCTCAGACTCAAGGAGCTCAATCACAAGGAACCCAACCCCAGGGTTCCAAGCCTCAGGGTACACAACCCACAAGTTCTCAACCTCCGGCTCAACCTCAGGACTCTCAAACTCTGGGAACCCAGTCTCAGGCCTCACAACCTCAAGCACCTCCAGCTCAGCAGGCTAAACCTCAACCCCAGGCTCAGCCTCAGGGCCCTCCGCCTCAAGGAACCCAACCTCAAGGCCCTCCTCCTCCACAAGGTAAATTCGCCGTCTTCTCCGGCTGGGTCTCATAACCCATTATCTCATCGATACCCTCATTGTACCATTATCTGTATATCGATCCATAAGCTTATCATTGCATACATAGCGAGATACCAAAATATAGATACCTAATTTCTAAGGCATGAACACCATTTCCTCGATAACGAAGGACTAAACTATGTTTAGACTAGCGCACGCCACGATGCAACACTAAGCTTAAAATCAACCTTATTGGCCAATAGACAAGCACACATTAAGTTGAAGTGGGTCCTGCACGAGCCGAGGCTCCGAGTACATGTGATTGTGCCTGAGGCAACGAACATTTATCTTTTTGTCGAGGGGATGCATTGTTTGATGATCTTGAGATGAGCCGACATAACTGACTATCAGGTCATATGTTCCTCCGATATAGATCGCAAAATCGAGGATGGGATGTGGGGAAACGCGGTGCATCGAGCATTGCATCAACCTGTAACTACATACGTATACTTTAACCAATCACATATATCACAGCAGCGTCATACCTTTGATTCATGTTCACATGTATACAACAATCGTACGATTTCTAACCATCAATCGGATTTTACCCCATGGGTAGGCAGCAGTATACTCCTCTTCTTTTGACCACATCGAACACTGCCGTAATCATGATATACCCCATCATTCTGGGGAAAATGTTGAGACGAATAGCGTCTGGCTAACTAAAAGGCTTACCTGTAGGGGACCGAGGCTTGTCGATCGCTGAGTTGGGGAGTGTATTATATAGTTCTTAATTACGTGTGATCCCATCTCTTTCTCCTCAATTTCATATCTATCTACTCGGAGAGAAAGAATGATATACTTGTATAGGTGACAAAGTCAGCCAAAATGCTGCTCTTCACCGAAGAATTAGCCGTCAATCTGACGATTTCCGTCGCCGAGACAGTCGTGCTATTATCGAGTACTGGATATGTCTCCGGATGGTCATTCAAGGACTTGTTTACGGTGGTGTTCGCAATCAATTTCGCGCTTCAGTTGTTCTGGGACTTGGTGATTTATCCGTTTTGTGTGAACCCGTTGCGACATGTTGCGCGTGTTCCGGTACCCCCTCCCTAAAAATCCCCATGTATTCAATGAAATACATACTGACGAATATAAAGGGCAAAACAAACCAAATGCGCATAATAATGGACTCGCCCCGCGGCCGTTTACCTCTAGAATGGATGCGCACAATCCCCAACGACGGACTACTCCATTTCCGCGACGCATTCCAACGCAGCTATCTCGTCGCCACGAACCATCAAGCCTTGCTGGATATTATGAGCACAAATACCTACGACTTTGAGAAGCCGTGGAAAGTGCGTGCGTTTTTGGCACGGATTCTGGGGTTTGGGTTGATTCTGTCGGAGGGGAATGCGCATCGGATCCAAAGAAAAGCGTTGACGCCGGCGTTCAATATTAAGAATATTAGGAAGTTGTATACGCTTATGTGGGAGAAGACGAGGATTTTGTTGGAGCAGCTGGAAAAGGAGGCGAAGGAGTATCCGATGGAGGTGTTGAATGAGAGTAGTAGGTCGGGGAAGGTTGAGATGTCTGTTTGGGCGAGGTATGACCCTTTTTCGCACCGCACCAAATGATGATGGCTGACTTTGGTAGTCGTCTTACACTCGATGTCATTGGCCCTGTAGCGATGGGCCGTGATTTTCAATCTCTAATCAACAAGGAGAATAAAGTTGCCGACAGCTTCCTAGCGATCCTGGAGCCATCTCGAGAGAAGTTGATATTCCTAGGAGTCAACTTCATATTGCCTCAATGGTTCGCTCGGCGTATTCCCTGGCGACTGAATAGGATCGTCGATCGAGAGACCGGGTTTCTGCGCGCTGTGTGCCATGATATCGTCCGCGAGAAACGGGAGGCCCTCAAATCACACAAAGTTGATACAGACGAATTAGAGGCTGATATCCTGGGCACGATCATGTTGAGAGGAGAGTTTTCGGATGATGAGCTGGTAGATCAAATGCTGACCTTTTTGGCTGCGGGGGTATGTTCCTTCTCTTTTCGTGCCATGACATGAAAACTAATGATGATAGCACGAAACAACGGCAAGCGCCTTAACATGGGCCTGTTATCTCCTCTGCCTCCATCCCGACATCCAAACTCGTCTCCGCGAAGAAATCCACACCACAATCCCCTCCGCCGAACACACCATAACATGGGATCAACTCGAATCCATGCCCTTGCTGAACGGGGTTTGTCAAGAAGTCCTCCGCCTCTACCCAACCGTGCCGGCCACGATCCGTGAAGCAGTACGCGACACAACCGTCGCCAACACGCGCATCCCGCGCGGAACACATATCATCCTCTGCCCCTACGCCATAAACCGCAGCCCCCATTTCTGGGGTGAAACGGGCGAACAATTCATACCCGAACGATGGATTGATACAGACGAGAAAGGTAACTCAATTGTTAATCATCATGGTGGCGCACCTACAAATTTTGCGCAAATCACGTTTTTGCATGGGCAGAGGTCGTGTATTGGGAAGGATTTTGCGAGGGCGGAGTTGAGGTGTGCTGTTGCGGGGGTTGTGGGTAGGTTTGTGATGGAGATGCAGAGGCCGGAGGAGGAGATTCATATTGCGGGTGCGGTGACGACGAAGCCGAAGGAGGGGATGCATTTGAAGATGACGAGGGTGGAGGGGTGGTGATTTTCTTGGCCGTTAGGGCTTTGTATAATGAAGTTATGATTTTAGTACGTAATGTATATACGATTCTTGATATTAATAAGGAGTATTTGTGTATGTGTCCAATGGGGTAGCGGAATTCTCACCAACAAAAATATCATCAATTGATCTATTCCGGATCTAAATTCACGCATCTTGATAGTATATGAGTACCTACCTAGTTACGGCCGAACGAAGGTTCACACGGAATACCAGTAACCGAGGCTAAATAGAGCGACATACCTTCTATACGAGGCATGATGCCGGACGAGAGTGCTCCAGCAAGAAAACTTTTCTGAAGCCGTTCGCTAATAGTCGAAAATTGGCAGGGATATCGCAAACTAATAGTGTGATAATACTCACGCAACCCCGAGTATTGCATGATGCAAGATGCTAGCTCGTAGTCGATCACTTCAACGGTTCGTAGATGATGTACATCAACGGATTTTTGGTTATCGGACTCGTTCAATTGTGGTCTATATTCAGCCCTATGATAGACTAGATAAGTTCAAAAACCGATTACTATACAAGTTCGGAAGAATATGTGTGATGGGCCACTGATGGATCATCATTCGTGTAGCGATGAGCTTATGTCGAAGCCATGGCCGTGGAAATAAGAAAAGCGCTGTGATTGGTGCTTGCCGTGCCGCTGTTGCCATTCCAAGACTTCATTTCCCCGCGAAGTTAAACTACAAAAAGAAAAAATTTCCTTCCTTCTTCTTCTCGTTTGTTTCTTGCTTATCGCTTTAGAAATTTGGCTGCGAATCAATTGCTGGATATCAACGACTGCCCGGACAGTGCTGTAGTACACACGCGTACATCACAACGACGCACGCGACCCCGAAGAGACAAAAACAGACTGCAGAGGGATATACAGACAACTACATATGATTTTCCGATTCGTCATTGATTTGTCTTGGGTTTTCTTCCCGATCAATGCAATCGCGTGACAGCTGTATTTGATATCATTGCTCGCTGTTTATCTATCTACTATCTCTTTATCAGCAATACTACCTAGTTGCTGTCTGCTAGTTCATCTACTAGGCTCATACTAGCTACAGCTGGTCCTGCAACTGTGCATTCAGATAACAGAGTCCAAAAATTGACTGGGATTGACACTGTCGCATGCTTCATGCACCCGAAAGAATAATTTACACCATTGACTCGACACATTCTCCTTCTACCTGCAAAGTCAGACCCTGTCCTTGACCAGATCCCAGCGCGGCAATCTTACTTCCCCGCAAATAACTACTTACGGACGTACGTACTGTAAAAGTATTCCCCGGGTTTTGTTATCAACATGACAGGCCCCATCGACCGATCCGCCGACGACGCCGTCCTGGCCCGTCTAGGCAAAAAGCAAGTCCTCAAACGTCGCTTCGGTTTTTGGTCTCTGTTCGGTTTCGCTGTCTGCGAATTGATTACTTGGGAAACTGTACTGGCTCTTTTCAGCCAGGGGTTTGAAAATGGTGGGCCTTCGGGGCTACTGTACGGATTTATCATTGCTTGGAGCTCGACATTGTCCGTGTATGCGGTCATCTCGGAACTGGCTTCAATGGCACCTATTGCGGCTGGACAGTATTACTGGGTTTATATGCTTTCCTCTGAAAGGTATCGCGTGTTTGCTAGTTATATCATTGGATGGTTGACTTCGCTTGCATGGATCGCTACCGTTGCGACTGAGAGCTTGTTTGCCGGCGAGATGCTCCAAGGTCTAGTGGTTTTAGACTATCCGACCTACATACCCACGAGATGGCAAGGAACCTTGCTTACATGGGCTGTCGCGCTGGTTTCGACTTTCGTCAACGCTATCATCCCAAGCATGTTGCCCCGCATTGAGATTGGTACGGTGGTGTTCCATGTTGCCGGGTTTGTGGTCATCATTGCGCTGCTTTGGCACTACACCCCATCTTACCATAATGCCGACTTTGTGTTTCGCACGAGTTTAAACGAGGGCGGCTGGCCTACTCAGGGATTGTCTTATTGTGTCGGATTCTTGGGCAACGTTGCTACCTTTGTGGGCGCTGATGCAAGTGTTCATTTGGCCGAGGAGGTTTCAGACGCGGCGACGACTATCCCTCGTGTCATCACATCAAGCATGATTTTGAACGGCATCGTTGGATTTGCCATGATGCTTACCTTGCTGTTCTGTCTGGGTGACGTTGACTCGGTTTTGGAATCGCAGACGGGATTCCCTTTTATCCAGATCTTCTACAGTAAGTTTTTGTTACCGCGATACGTCTTACATGATCTAACGAGGAAACAGATAGTGTTCGATCAGTAGCCGGTGCTACTGTCATGGGTGCTATTGTTCTCATCCTAACCTGGGCATGCGCCACTGGTATCATCACCTCTGCATCACGAATGACCTGGGCTTTTGCGCGCGATCGTGGAACTCCCTTTTCTCGAATTCTCAGCAAGGTCGATCCTCGCACTCAAGTGCCCATTATTGCCGTCGGTGTCGTAGTTGTTATCGCCTGTCTCCTTACTCTCATCAACATCGGATCTTCCACTGCATTCAACGACGTCATCTCTCTTACCATCACCGGCTTCTATGGTAGCTACCTAGTACCCTGTGCTCTGCTGCTCTATCACCGACTCAAAGCCGGCAACATCCTGCCATATGGATCGGTTGTGGACGGCCAAGATCTTGGAGTCGGCAATGCTGTTTCTGGAGTCATTTCCCCCTCAGACAACGACGAAACCTACGCCGACAAGGCAAACAAGATCGCAGAAAACAAACCCGGAAACTCCAGCACACCCATCTCAGTCACCGCTGCCGACGAACAAGGCCGAATCACATTTGCGCCTACCCAGCTCGTCTGGGGACCATGGCATATTCCCGGTCTACTCGGAATCATCAACAATGCATACGCATGCATCTATATGGTGTTTGTGATCTTCTGGTCTGTCTGGCCTCCTGCCACACCCGTTGCGGCTGATACCATGAATTACTCTGTGGTTGTCACTGGCGGTGTCATTATTCTTAGTATTGTATGGTACTGGATCAGAGGACACAAGGAGTACAAAGGGCCGTTGGTTGACAAGGAAGTTATTGAGATTATTCAGAGGAATCAGGTTGCTGTTGTATAGACTTCACTGCGAAATGTTTACGATTACGAGGATTGGTTGGATCGAAAAGGTATACATTATCAGGGCTTGTCGTTTGTGATTGTGTTTGATAGAGTTGAGATACCATATTGTTAGTTACAGCGTCACTAGAAATAAAGAACGAATTAAAATTGCTGCCTGATCTAGTACTCCATAGGAATAAAATGACTCGGAAACCGATTGTCGCACATCCGGCCGCTAAAAGGATTAAGCCCCCATAACGAGTCAGGGATTAGTGCTTATGTTGGTTCTCGAATTTCAATCGAGTATCACCATGAATTACAATTCCTTTTTCAAAGATATTTTTTTGAAGCATGCATAGAAACAGTCGCGGACGATAGAAAATGCCATCGTGGAAACGCAAAAACAAAGCCGACTCCAAGAAGGAGACCGGCGGGAATGCTTCATCTACCTCTTCCACATCTTCCGCCTCATCCTCTCCGACATCAGCTCACGCTCTCCTTTCCGCTGTACACGACACTTTGACAACCTCTTACAGCCGTCCCTCAAGTCCAAGCAACACATCCTCAACTTCTGACTCTAACAATGACTCCGGACCCGAACAACCAGCTCCCCCATCTGAGCCATCCCCCTCAGATCTCCACCGACAAGCCCGCCGCGACGCCGAATTCGGTCCTTTAGGGCATCCATCCCATCTCTACGCCTCCCAACACCCCGGCGGTGCAGTTCCCGACCCTATAATCGATGAACCCCCTTACTTCTACATGCTCACCACCTACATCAGTTTCTTAATCCTAATATTCGTCGGCCATACTCAGGACTTTCTAGCACGATGGTTCACACCCCACAAACACCGACATTTAATGGTCCAAGACGGGTATGCGCCCATATACAGCGATTTTGATAGTTTTTATGCTCGTCGACTCAAATTGCGTATCAATGACTGCTTTGAGCGTCCCACCACGGGTGTACCGGGGAGATATATTACGTTGTTAGATAGGGAAACCGTGGATTATAACGAACATTTTAGACTCACGGGTACGACGACTGATACACTTAATCTCAGTTCGTATAATTACCTGGGTTTCGCGCAAAGTGAAGGTCCCTGTGCGGATTTTGCGGAAGATACGCTGCGAAAATCCGGGATTACGATGACGGGTACGATTGGTGATGCAGCTACGTCCTCTCTACATGTCGAAGTAGAGCGGCAAATTGCGAAATTTGTGGGCAAGGATGATGCGCTCGTGTTTTCTATGGGGTTCGTGACTAATGCTACCATATTCCCGGCTCTGGTTGATAAGGGGTGTTTGATTCTGTCTGATGAACTGAATCATGCCTCAATCCGTTTCGGGGCTCGATTGTCGGGAGCAAGTATTCAGGTGTTTTCGCATAATAATATGGCAGATCTTGAAAAGAAGTTGAGAGATGCTATATCGCAGGGACAGCCGCGGACTCATAGGCCCTGGAAGAAGATTCTTGTTACTGTTGAAGGTCTCTATTCGATGGAAGGCACGATGGTGAACTTGCCGGGGATTATGGAGTTGAAGAAACGGTATAGGTTTTATTTGTATATTGATGAGGCTCATTCGATCGGTGCGGTGGGACCTCAGGGTCGTGGGGTTTGTGATTTTTTTAAGATTGATCCGGCTAACATCGAAATTCTGATGGGTACATTTACGAAGTCTTTTGGTGCGAATGGTGGGTATATTGCTGCTGACAAGGTCATTATCGATAAGTTGAGGACTACATGTTCCGGACAGGCATTTGGTGAAGCTCCCACCCCTCCAGTACTGGCTCAAATCTTGGGTGCACTGCGACAGATCGCTGGCGAAGAAATGGGCAAAGAGCGTCTACAACGTCTGGTCTTCAACTCACGCTATCTCCGTCTGGGGCTCAAACGATTGGGGTTCATTGTCTATGGCCACGACGACTCCCCCATTATCCCACTAATGCTCTACAACCCCGCCAAAATGCCCGCCTTTTCTCACGAAATGCTCAAACGCAAGATTTCTGTGGTCGTGGTGACATATCCAGCTACACCATTGGAACTATCGCGAGTAAGATTCTGTGTTAGCGCGGCTCATACCAAGGAAGATCTCGATCGGCTGCTGGTTGCTTGCGACGAGGTTGGGGATGCTTTGCAGATCAAGTTTTCGTCCGGTATTGCGGGTGGGTTGCATGAGAGACCGAGTTTGGATGAGATTGGGAAGAAAGGAGTTAAGAGGGAGAAGCCGAGGTGGAGGGTTGAGGAGGTTATTGAGAGGGGGGTGAGGGATGTTAGGGGGCAGTTGTATTAGCCCGTCCTTTCGTGCTGGTGGATGGGAAGTTATGTATGTATAATAATTACGGATTAGAGGTCTATTGGCCAATTTATAGATAATTAATGTAATAGCTAATAGTAATGAGCGTTTATTCCAGGTTGTGCAAATGTTGATGTCCAAATCGTAAAGACGTGGGATGATGTTAGGGCAAGGGGTCGGGAGCCCTAATTTATGCACAACAACCTTGGAAATATTCACCAATAGACAGATATTCAGCCCCATTAGATTATTACCTATTCGATCGATCCATATATACATATCTCTCGCCATTGTGCGTTACCAGCTCCCATAGAACAAGGTTATCCTCTTTGCATCTACTACTTCGCCGATAAAGAGCCATTGACTTCGTGTCCCTCATCCTGCGCAACAGGCCACTGATCCCCCAATCTATAACCCTCCTGAAACGGATCCGACGGATCAAGAACAACCTGTTTGAACGCCGTTATCCAACCTCGACCCTTCACCGTGGGTAAGACTGCCGGATATGTTGCAACGGTAGTGAGACCACGAATCCGGCTCACGAATTCCGTGCCAATAATGCTCCGATGCTTGAAGATTTCGTCTTCCTTCAATTCGCCCCTCGCATGCATGACGGCCATTCGTGCACATGTCCCTGTACCGCAGGGACTGCGGTCAAATCGTCCCGGAGAAACGACCACGGCATTGCTAGCAGCCTTGCAACCGTCTTCCTCAACTGTGACCGGCGCCGTGAACGCCAGCACACTGAACCCACTAATACCAGCATTCTCCGGGTGAACCGGCGTATAAACCGCTCTCACAGCCCTTTTAATCCTCTCCCCATAATCAACCAGTTCGCGCGCAAAACGATTGTGTACCTCCAACCCAACCGAAGCCGCGTCAACCAGAACATACATCATCCCACCATACGCAATATCAACCGATATCTCCCCAATCCCGGGAACGTCAACCTTCATATCAACCTCAAGCACAAACGAAGGCACATTATTAAACTCCACACTTTTACACTTCCCGCCCTCACATTTCGCAGTAACCGTAACCAACCCAGCCGCCGTATCAAGTGCCACCTCCGTCACAGGCTCTTTCATTGGTATCATCCCCGTCTCCAAAAGCACAGTCGTCGTGCAGATCGTATTTGACCCAGACATGGGCGCATATTCATTACTCTCCATGATCAAAAACCCTGCATCCGCGCGCGGATCACATGGCGGAAGGACGAGATTCACGTTCATCGGCGCGCGGCCACGGGGCTCGTTGAGAAGGAGTTGGCGCAGGTCATCCTTTTGGGTTTCAAAGTAGCGAAGCTTTTCGAACATGGTTTTGCCGGGGACGTCTAAGACGCCGCCCGTGATGACATCGCCGACTTCGCCTTCGGCGTGGCAGCCGACGATGTTGAGGGAGCGTTTGAAGTGCATGGTTCACTTGACTTGGGGAGGGATGATGGGCAGGTAGGTAGGTCAATTGAGATGGGTCAGATGCAGCTTGAACTATGTCAAGTAGGCTTTATAAATAATTGTCTGAATAATTAAGGAATAACAAAAAGCTACGTAAATAGTCTTTTTGAAAAAAGAAAAGAGGCCTCAACATGGTCACGCGGGCAGTTCGGAGGTGTGGGGGATTTGCTAGCTATCATTTTTGCTTATTCTAATATGGACTGGAAAGTTAACAAGCCGAAACTTTTTTCTCTTCTGCCTAAGAAAAAGCTTTTGAAGCTAAGTAATGTAGGTTCTTCTGGATGGACTATACAAGAAATATGTAGAATGAATGCGAAATGGGAATCGGGACACCTCAGAAGCCCTAGCCCTAGCCCTAAGTGTCCGTCCGCATTTCGTAGATCCTTGTCACTTTTCTTCAGCAAACGTCAACCCCCTTACCCCTGTAAATCATTAAAACATGAACTTTCTTCTTTTCATTGGGGTCTAGAATTACACTCAGAGTCAATACTAAATACATATTGCCCTTGTGCCTGATTTGCTTCAAAAGTGGCTTGCGCTAAGTTAGAGCCAACGCTAGACCAGTACCTCGTTCTCAACAAAAATGCCCCTGAAGAATACGTAATAGCATGTCTGTCCGTTCTAGCTCCTGACCAAGTAATACAAACCCCGAAAAGTTTTGTTTCACGTGATGATACTTGAAATCAAAGAGCAAGCAGTCATCAGAATAACCCTAAGAAGTAGGAGAAAGAAACAGAAAACACGAACACTAATATATCCGAATAGATCAAATACCTAAAGCTCTTCTAGCCGTCCAATACTAGTCCCAAAGCTTCTCCCCCGGGGCGCTCAATCTAAGCAAATCCTTCAATCGTACACAGAGTTCCGTAATAATCATGTCAGGACTAGCCCTAAATGAAAGGTAAATCTTATCTTCTGCTTACTACTATTGCCTTCTTGGAATATGTAGTTAGGGGCTCAGTCAGGTCGGATGCCCCGACTACGATTCCAATCCAAGTCCGAGTATCCACGAGTTTCATCAATATGCCTCTCAAATTCCTCGGCTACACCAATCACCTGCTGAAAATGCTGGTAATCAAGCGTCGTCTGCCGGAAGTGAGCCAGTTGCAAAGACGTGCGTACAATATTTCGAATTTCACGTCCATTTAGTTTGACATCAGCGAGTTCTTGTATGTGGCTTTTCAGATCATCGATCTTAACATCAGGGTTTGTTTTGCTCAATCCATTAATGAAATTCAGCCATATTTCGTAGCGACCTTCGACGTTGAGAGCTGGGTAGTGAATTGCCAGCTGAAAGCGAGATTTGAATGCACTGTCAAAAGTGCCGATACGGTTGGATGTGAGAATGAGGATCCCGTCATAGTATTCGAGCACACGCAAAAACACGGATACCAGCGCGTTGCGTTGTAGGTCGGTCTCCCTACGCTCTTCGAGGAAGACATCTGCCTCATCTAATAGTACAACGCAACCCCAGATTGTGCCGATGAGTAGCACTGATTCGAGATACTTTTCGACTTCCTCTGCATTTGTCCCGATGTCTCCGCATGTCACTCGATACAATGGCTTTCGGGTCAATTCAGCCACGGATTCTGCGGTTAATGTCTTGCCTGTTCCAGGGCCTCCATGGAGAAGCATGATCAGAGCATTTCCTTTGCCTTCGATGATGTCGGTTGACTTGGCAGATATTGTATGCACAGTGACAAGGGCTTTGATGAGCTCCTTTTTGCTGTGTTGCAAAACCAGCCGGTCGAATGCGCCTTCGTTCCAGTCGATATCTTTGATATGCTCCACAAGTAGGGTTCCTAGGGTGAAGTCAACATTGGATTTCAGTAAATAAAGTTTTGAAAAGTACTAACGCCACTTCTTATCATGCATTCCAAACCCATATATCTCATGAGGCAGAAGTAGAACAAACGAAGAATCAGGCGGCTCCTCGCTTTTCATCGCTTCTGGGCCCAAATCATCTTGTGGCGGAGAAGAGTTTCCGTGCATTTGTTGATAGGTAGTACCATCGATCATATACCGCGGGTTCGACTATGTGCGTTTTGTTAATAAACATTTCCAGCGTTAAAGACATAAGAAGCTTACCGTATGAAACTCTAGAATCGCGTTTGGAGGATCATATGCCACGAATCGCGCATGGCGGCACTTCCAAAATATCCGTCCTCTAGCTTTCAGTCGATCCACTACCTCAGATGAAGCAAACTGTAATGGATATATCTCAAGTTGAGAAATTGGTATTGGCTCATCTGTAGGAGCAGAAGATGGCCAGGCGAGTGACCACCTTTCATCCTTTTTGTAAAACGATCCATTGAATTGCCATGACCACAAGTCAAGAGTAACCGGCCCCTTGTATCTGCTGTCACCACCAATAGATTGTACTCCCTCCGAGGTTGGTGGTTTTGTAAGCATATAGGCCTGATTATGATCGTTTTCGGTTGTTACCAGGATTTGATTTGGACCGTATAACTTTGCCATGTGCTGTTGAGTAACCAATCCTTGCGAAATTTGTGCATCGGCTTCTTCCCATTCATGTCTGTTTGTAAGTTGCATGTAGTCCAGTAAGTGACTCAGATGAAGAATTTCTTTCGAATCAAGAGCACCGAAAGTATGTTCTTTGATATGACTGTAATAGTAGATTGAGTTATGTAGCATGTTCATGTTTGTGGCATCTTCAAGATTCAGGATTTCGTCGTGACTCATCCCCGTCACTGCTACTAGAGCATTCTTCAGCGGCTCCGAAAGTATCTGCATAGTCTCAGTCGATGGGTATGGTGGGGGACTGTTGGCCCGCAAACTGAAGAAATACGGTCGAATTGAGTCAGGGACTTCGGGGTCATCAGGTAAGGGTAGGTCGTGAAACAGCTTTTGGACGGGTTCGAGATTGCAATATTGAAAACAATGAAACCTTTTAGTAACGATGAAGTTGATGTTTTTTGTATGCCGCTGGAGGTACTTTGAGACGTCTGCAACCTTTTCTCGGCCTCTAAGGGCACTCATCTTGCTATCTCCTTTGAAAAGTCTCGGATGGTCGAGATACACGGCCAACTTTTCATGATGGCTATGGCTCTCCGCTCGAGAACATCCAACGTAATATAGGACGATGTATGGCTTGTTGTTTTGAACGTATTTGGGATTTTGAAAAGAAGTGTGTTCTTTCTTGGGTTTGCCTTCCAGCTTCGGGACTGCTCTTTCTTCGTCGGAACTGTCGCGACAATCATCACTGCTGCCATTGGAAAAACTTTCGTGCTCATCAAGATAGCTCGCAATGGGATCATGGGCAGGGAGGCCCTCGAGTTCTTCTAAGAAAGGCGAGCTTCGGGTTGTATAAGGGCGATCTCTCCGTGGCATTTTGCTTTCTTCTCCTTTGATGAACTTATTGACTTGCAGTAGTATGTTTGGCGAAGCATTTCAAACGCAGCCAGTAGACAATAAGAAATGGTCGACAGTTCAGCCTTGCGAGATACCCCGCAATGCCCAAAACTGCCTCAGCCTTGTGTGGCATCAAATCTGTACTACTCTTTTTTGTTTTGCAGCTCAGTTTTTAAAATTATTTCTCCAACCAGAGACAAACGAAATACCGGACTTAGCACCCTTCCGGGCACATCCAAATGCCGGCTCGTCATGACTATCGAATCGGCTGGATATGCGCCCTTCCATTAGAACTGGCTGCGGCGCAGGCCATGCTGGATGAAATCCACGACCAGCTACCGAACGCACCAGGAGATCGGAATAACTACATCCTCGGAAGCATCGGTCCCCATAACATTGTCATCACTTGTCTTCCAGCGGGCGTATACGGTACCACTTCGGCGACTGCGACGGTAATACAAATGCGGTTCAGTTATGAGTCGATTCAGTGGTGTCTATTAGTGGGCATTGGAGGAGGAGTAGGCATATCAGGCGCCAAACCGGATATTCGATTGGGTGATGTCGTGGTCAGTGAACCCATGCTGCATCATCCTGGAGTGATTCAATATGACTATGGGAAAGCGGTGCAAGGGGGTGACTTTGTGCCTACGGGGACATTGGATAAACCTCCGGAAGTGCTGTTGAAGGCACTAGCACGACTGAAAGCTCAGCATATGGTACATGGAAGCACAGCTCATCTCATCCATCGGCAAGCCCTTAACAGGTATCCCCTTCTCCGAGAGGAGTTCTCTTCTCCTGGTCCTGAAGAAGATCGGTTATTTGTTTCGGGTTACTACCATGAGGATCCTTCTGTTTCGACATGTGATCAATGTAATCCAGCAATGTTGCAGCAGCGACCCCTCCGGCCTGATAGCAATACCAGAGTCTTCTATGGTTTGATTGCGTCCGCAAACCGGGTTATAAAAGATTCAAAACTGAGAGATCAGCTGTCACAGCGTTATGGAATTCTGTGCTTTGAGATGGAAGCTGCCGGTGTGATGAACATGTTCCCTTCATTGGTGATTCGAGGTGTTTGTGATTATTCAGATTCACATAAAAATAAGCGGTGGCAAGGCTATGCAGCAATGGCGGCAGCGGCTTATGCCAAAGAGTTGATCCTCTTTGTGCCATTGTTTGACGTGGCGAATTCTGGACAGGCCGAGATGGTACCTTCTCAAGGAAGTCCGGAAGGTAAAATTTTAGGGAGGGCAAAGCAGCAAACACCAGCTTTAATTGTTGGCACATCGGTAGTGCCTATACGCACTCCAACCTCAGACACCTCGAAGTCAGATCTCATCAAGGATTTAAAAGCAACGATCTCTGAAAGCTCGTCAGATTATCACAACACCTTTTCGAAGCCGGAAAGACATGTTGACATTTCTGCCATCGATTTATCTCATATCGGCGCTCATTTTACTCATGAAAATTCAGAGGAAGAAAACAACATATCTTCTAATCAGGAAAGCCAGGGGAACGCCATATCTGCTATATCAAATAATTCCAGCGGGGTCAATTTACATGCTGAAAACATACTAAAGAGGATAATTCCGGAAACAAACCCCCAAAAAATCCTTGATATCCGACTTTCTATGGCTCGCAAGGAAGGCACTTGGCATCCCTGGCCAGGAGATTGTGTCGGCATATACTATGCTTTGGATGATTGGTTAAGAAATGAATCCCCACCACTGGTAGTGACTCCTACATCTGGTCCTCGTACCAGAGTCAAAGACCTGGCTGTCGAAGTCATCCAATTCTTGATACAATGGAAGGAGGAGAGAATTGGTCCCGATTACCAAGTATTATGGGCTTTGGGGTTGAGTCATCCGGATCGCCCAAAGAATGAATTACTGAAATCTCTCATATTCTCTATCAACAAGGCTTATCCAGAAGTATTTCGTCAAACATTATCTCAAGCCGAGATCAGATCCGAAATCAAAGACGAAGAGGAAGGACTTTGGCTATTGCTGCGGTTGTTGATGTCTCATATCACCAATGCCTTTGTCATCGTGGATCCTGAAGACTACCAATTCCTCTCGCGGATATCCAATCTTGCCAATGAATGCTACGATGATGAAGCCACGAGAAAAAGGGTGAGATACTTCATCGTCTGCAACGGCGTGACGAATGAAGTAGGATACCGTAAGGTCGTCAAGGTACCGCCCCTGTCACCACAGGCGAGAATGCGAAATCTGGTCAGACAACATCTTAGCTGGAAATCATTTAAACTAGGGTTTTAATCTACTGAAAAATCGTCGGCGATTCAGAGATGTCGTATGTGGAACTCTGCTAAAAAGACCATCGAATATGTAACCCGAGTCCATAAAAAGTCTCACATCGAGGGAAGGAAAACCTTTATAGAGCGAATTATGTCCCCAAACCGTTAACTTAAACATACTCCATTTAGTATATGCTGAAATAACCCGATAATTCCTACAAGTTAGGATCTACACCTCACTCCACTTATTGCGCTTTATGCCTTGTATGAACCCAGCGTCTGCCTTTCGTGCCGTTTCTGTAGATACCGTAGTTTGGCACCTTTATCTTTATCCTCTCTCGACAAATCTTCTGATATAGTAGACTTGATGGAAATGCTCGAGGTAGTCATTCTCTCTGCTGAGTAGTGTTCTCTTCCCCTAACACCCAACGCGTCCAGTGAACTACTAAACGGCCCAGTGATATTAACGTTGTCCGGTGCCAATGGGGCCTGGGCCATTAAACTTTCAAACAACTCAGAGAAGCTAGGAAGTGTCGCGGACCTAGGGCTGTCCAACGGGGGCGATCCTTCACCAATCTGTCTAGCAATATCAGGCCTATCGGGTGCCAATGTTCCCAGTAATACTACATCGGCCAGGGAAAGATGTGGCCGCCGACGCCAGGACCGAATGGCATTGGCCTTTTTGAAATGAGTCGCGTCTTTGCTCGATTCCCACGAGTTCTGCCTTTGGCTCGGCTTCGCAGTGCCGTTTGTCATTTCTGGCTGAGGTACCCAGTCGGAGGACGATAATGTGCTATTAGATAATGGAGGTGGACGTGGAGATTCGATTTGAAGGGAGAATTCGTCATCTAATGGAAAATTGACATCCAAATCCAAATGGTCAGTCTCCACCTTGTTGCCGGAGTATTTTCCCTTCGTTCGAAGGTCGAATGCCTCCTCACGGTGCCCACCTAAATGATCCCTATTTTCCTGTTCATGGTAACCTTTGCGACTGGACGTGGAATAGATGGTCGCGTCACGATCAGGAGGTCCTCCTCCATGGGGTGACTTCAATATTCCTGTATCAAGCTTTTGTTGTAGATAGCGTAACTTAGCACCCTGGTCTTTGTCATGTCTTGAAAGATCTTCTGATATAGTAGACTTGAGACTGATGCTCCATGGATTGGATGTTGCTGCTGTCGGGGATCTTTCTCTGTGCATCAAATCAACCTTTACGCTCGATTGATGCGCTGTTGGCGCGGGAGTATCTTTGGGGTAACCCAGATCATCCCACTCATCTTTCGATGGATCATACGGGAGGGTGTTAACACGGCCTGTTGGGCTCGGCGATATGTCTCTTGGAGATCTACGGCTCCTTTTCTTTGGTCGCCCCAACATCGCATTGGCCATACCGTTCCGCCTCTCATCTGGGCCTGTACCCCAAGGTTCTCTTATCGAGGTATTGGGCGGCGATATGTCACTATACAAGTCTGAGAACATGCTGTTCTCGGGTCGAGGCGAGGGATGTAATATAACCCCGAATGAGCCGCCTTCCCCTCGCCGTCGGATGGCTTCGCTTGCTTTTTTGACGGTGGATAGACGCGAAAGCCTGGGTTCGGATTAGCATTTCTTGTTCAATCAATACGGTCCCTCGCCCTAAGGCGATCATATCTAAGCTGCCTTACCGTACAACAGAGTTGGGTTGTCGGAGGACTCGATTTTCTGAGTCGATTAAGTTGCGTTTAGTAATTCTGCGACTTGTGAGTTTGTTAGGTACCAGTCCAAGACGCCGTTAATGGTTGTATTCATCATTTCGACTCACACCACTGAGGTTAGATCTCAAGAAGGATGTGCGTTTGTGTCCACCAAGTCTTATAACCAAATATACCAATTATTCGACCTGCAAGAGTTGATTGATCTTCACAAAAGAATTGACAGAAGAGACAGAGTAAAGGAGGCATAATCAGACAAGGCTAGACACGTTGGCAAGGCTGCAATCTCGTGTAATACCGCCACATCGACTAAGTATGCACCTACGCGTGTTCAAAGCGTTCTGATAGAATGGACGACATAGCTTAAGAGTCTTTGATTAAAAATAACAACAAGAGCTTTCCAAACCCTGGCATATCTAGCTCCAAGACTTCGAATTGTGTTGATCTTTACGTAGTGAAAGTACACCTTGCTCCATCAGCCACACAGCCGACAATGTGCTCACTTAGCCTCCTTATGGCGCCCACCTAGCTAATCCCTGTTCCACCGTAGATAGCGACCTTCGCCACTAGCTCTGGCGGGCATAGTCGCATCATGATTATCAGGTCGTTTTTCATGAAGCAACTTTAACGTTGGCCTTTCATGTTTCTTCTGCAAAAAACGCAACTTATCACTTCGGTCCTTGTCTGGTTTTGACAGATCCTCTGATATGGTAGACTTGATGGTGCTGAAGGAAGCAGTTGTTTCCGTTGCGAGTACTCTCTTTCTTCCCGCAATTACCTGTACCGGTATGTCCTTTTTGCCGGCAATGAAACCCGTCTGCGGTCCCGAGGAACTACGGTCTGAGTTTGCTATGTTGTCTCCTTTCCCTCTTGCAATATTGTCCTTTTCCCTGGTATCCCTGGTAAAGTAGCCCATCCGGGGTCCTGGACCTGAGAAACCACGGCCTACTGAGTTTGCCATGCCGTCTCCCCCATCAAGATCGTGGCTCTCTTTTGTCGGCAGCGCCAAATTCGCATTGGGCGTATTTTCTTCTTCATCGTCATCCGGTTTTAGCAACAAAGATATGTCTACTTTGGCACTCTGGATGGGGTGGTTGGTGGCACGGTAGCCGCTCATCATCATCACCATACTCAAGCCCAAGTCGATTATAGTAGGTAGTGCACTTGCCATCAGTCAACAATGTGGTTTACGAGTAAAGAAATTAGCAAGACTCCGACTCACTTCTTTAGATTAGATATTGAGAAGGATTATCACTCTTTTTTTCCCTTTGATATAATTGAGCAAACCATTGATCTGATCGATTAGGGACGATAGATAGTTGTGGCGAAAGAGCATAGTGAGAGCAAAGGATGAAATCACGCGGCCGGCCACGTTGGCAAGGCTGAAATCCTGTGCAACCAATGCATCTACCAAGTATACCATGCGCCTACGTGGTCTGAAGCTACCCTGACAAGTTGAGGAAGGACTTGAGAAGAGATTTTCGATTGGATATGAAGATACTATGAGTCTCTCAAACCATGATATTTTTCACCCCTACGATTCCGATTTGTCTTGATTGGACTTTGACTGATCCTCTAAATCAAGACATTGACACACCAACCATTTAGGGACTTTTTTTTTCCTTGAAATAGGTTAGATAAAAGGGTATACATGTTGGAGTACGAGGTGGTTCAGCAACAGCAGGGTTAGGGCTAGGGCTACCAGCAAGGGAACGAGTGATGATTACGATACGGTTACGCTTATTCTAACTCGATGCCAGCGGACTGTCAGAGGTTTTGTGTATTGTAATTACCATCCCAGAAGCTTCATATTCTCTACGGCAATGCTTTCTAAACCTACAAGTAAACAATCAAACTGAAAACATCGAAAATTCAGAACTATGAATTTGCTTAGATTGGAATGAAATATTCCCGATATACTCGATTATAATATCACAGTATTGTAGTGAAATAGAATTGGCGCGATAAAAGCTATTCTGTTTCTACACGGACAAGTACCCGTCCCTTCTTTCCTGACGGAACTGAATGAAAAAATCTCATGAAAGGGATTGCCTTCAATGAATCTTTTTTTATTCAATCAACAAGTCTGACATCGCGTCACACTGTCGAACTACTGTTTCGGTGATCGATTGACCCTCTGAAGCGCGTTCTACGTCTAAATTAAATCCTACACGATCGCAAACCACAAATCAATGAAGGGGACAGGTCACCAACAACGCCAACGGCGACGATGGTAGGCACATCGCGGTCATCAATCAAAGACTCGGTGCGACCACATCAAGCACACGCGAAAACGCCTGTGAACTCGAATTCTCAACAGCTTCGCGATGAAGGGGATTTTGACAACGCCAGCAACACCAACGATCGCGACCAAGACGAAGACGAGCTACAGGTCACGAAACCCACCCACGGAAGGCCAGACAACACGAAGAATACACGAAAAATGCTAGCGACCAGCAAGAGCCTTCCCAATCTGATGGCACATACAATAAACTCCACTACTTCTTCAATAAAACGGCCTCGATTATCATCCTCTACGTCTCCTTCGCCGCCGCCCTCTCACCCTCCTCCCTTGTCGCATGCTCCACGTTCTACTCCCCGACAACCTCCGAAACGCGCCCCGTTGACGAATCGTCACCCATCGGGATCGCAACAAACTACGTTGGACAAGTTCTTTGGTGGAAATGCGATCAAGGATAATAATACTCGCGCAGAGACCGAGACTCAAAGGCCGACGAAGAAGGCACGTCTTGACCGCGATGGAGATGCCGCTATCGGAGCACATATCACCACGTCTTCCTCAACAGCAGCAATAACAAATCAACAATATCTCGACAACCGCGAATCTCCCGATCCATTGAACGTCATCTCCTCTCCTCCTAATGGCGATCGAGTACGTACGCGACAGAGATCGAATACCCTGACGACATCCACAACGGCCGGGAACTCCACAATACCTGCAGAGACCACCACTACGAGCCGGACCTCGCGGAACAGGGCGCGTCCAGTTATTATTGCCGATGATGCCACTACAACGAAGCCAAAAGACGAGGCAGGTTTGGACGCGCAAAGCAAGCCTACAAATAGCACGACCCAGCCAGAAAAGAGATCGCTGCGATCACACGATGGAGGCTCACGCTCGAGAAGTGAACTCGCACTTTATTTTCCCAATTATGAGCAAATCATCAGTCTTGAGCCGGTGAAAACGGAATTCCTGGCTCCGGAGACAAATGTGACTATACTTGACGACCTAACAGAGTCGCCTCTTCCATTGCCCACTCTCCAGTCGGGATCTCCATCACGAACGAGGAAGCAGCGCAAGTCCATCGAGCAAATTTCACCGTTTGGGAATCCTCTCGTCGATCTACACGGAGTTGAGAAAATTGAATTGCCAAAGGTAGAGGACAGTGGTGGTGTGGTTGCGGATCCTCTGAGTGATGATGTCTACTTCAAAGCCCACCGTCGGCACGAGAGGCAAGAAAAACAACTACGGAATATCGAGAAAGAGCGAGCTCAACATGAGAAAATACAGCTTGATCGTCTGCTGGATGAACTTCAAGGCCACGATTGGCTTCGAGTGATGGGTATTAGCGGGATCACAGACACGGAAAAGAAGTTATACGAACCGAAACGCGATTATTTCGTGAAAGAAGTCTCAGCCTTATTAGAAAAGTTCCATATGTGGAAAGAGGAAGAGAAACGACGGAAGCATGAACGCGAGCAGATGCTTCTCGAAGCCGCCAATGCTGCTGCCGAGAAAGAAGAGCAGGCCGAAGAGGAAGACATGTCTGGAAGTGAAGAAGTGGACGAAAAACCATCTTCAGATATTGACTCGAGCGAGCTGGACGCTGCAGCTGCTCAACAACTTTTACAAGAAGCACGATCCGCAACTGCAACTGCCACTACAACAGGCGCAACAACATCCTCCCCATCCGCACCAGCACACTCTCAACCCCGACGAAGACTTGTAGATGAATTAACCAGCACACCACCCAAATCTCGATCCAATCATCGAACCACATCCAAACACTCCATCCAAACCTTAACAACCCAAAACCCACCATCAAGTCCTCAACTTCATCGCCCCGAGATCGAAGAATACGACGAAAACAAACCCTTCACATCCTTCTACCGAAAACGACATCTCCGCGACGCCGCGTTCTCAAGTAGCCGTCGAGGCGGCCGCAACAGATCCGCCTTTGGACAACCATTACCAGAGATCATGGAAGAACGAGAATTTGAGCTTCCGCCGGAGATTTTGACGTCTGAGATTGTCTTGTCCTTGGAACGGAAGAGGAGGCGATTGAAGAGGGAGAGTCGAGGTGGTTAGATACGTGCTTGATCTTTGGCAATCTCATCTTTCTTCGCGTCCCATCTTCCGAATTATTTTGGAAAGTTTGGTAAATGGACTCTTCCTACTCTGTATTATTTAGCGAGGCGTTTACTCTGTCAAGTTACATCAGTACTATACCTGTCGCAAGCACTATTAGCAGACAATTCAACATGTAGTAAATGTGTATAATCATCAACGTTATTCCCCAAGCCCGGCAACCCTCATTCACGCATAGAATTGAGCACGCCCCAATCAGTTTTACATAGCAATGCAGTGTTTGACTAACAAGAATCATCGCAGTTTAGTTTGATATGGAAGAGAGAAAAAAAAATAGAAAAAAAAAGAATTCGACACCTGTGTGATTCGCTGAGGGGACCTGTTAGTACAGGAATCGCTGCCGACGAAGATCGGATCCAAACTTACAACACACGCTCCCGAAGGAAATGCCTGACTTAACCGTAACAGGTATAGCAGGGCATCGCTAAGACTCGTTAGTCATTGATGTTGGTTTGTGATTGGATGTTGTCATCGCATACCGTTAACCACTCCGCCAAAGTGCCTCGTTGTGGGGGATTGGAATTACTTCATCATAACATGGCCTCACTTCCTCTGTGGCTTAGGGTTATATGCGGGTAGAGTCAACTTATGTGACGATAGGACGAAGCAGGAATTAGATGTAAGTATATAGTATTTGGTTTTTGGTGGAAATGAATGCGCTATGTAAGCAAAAAGTACTTTAACTATGTTGAAAAATCGTGTCAATTGCTGACAGCTATCTATGTAGGTCTCAATGCTGCATGTCAACTGGTGGTAGTTGCATTGTTGCGTTTATAAAAATATATAATGTTGTCTGACCAAGGTTTGATGCATGTATTCTGGACCCATGATTTGGTTTCAAATGTTGATGTATACCAGTTCACGGGGTCTCTAGCTGTCTAGAGTAATTGAATAGAGATGTTTATCCATAGTAAATTACATTGAAATGGGTTCTGAGCTAGTTAAACAACATTTGAAGACATGAAAGCAGCTTTATCTTCGGCTGTTGCGCCCTGCAATTAGTTCTTCATACAAAGGTTTTATCTTCTCTATTATCATAGAACTGGTATAATTTGGACCGTAATCCCAATACCGTGACGTGGAGTTGTCTGTCTCCGAAGGTTTGCAAGGTCCTGGTAATGGACATTCTTCGCGAGAGCCATGCGGGTTGTTGGAAACATCTGACGCGATTGCTTGTCGCCAGTTTATCACAGCTTGTGTTTTGTGATCTTCTATTAGACATGCGCGTTTTGAGTTTGGTAGGGAAGTCTCAGATCCATTCTCGTCGTTCCAAGGCCTCTTCTTATTGTTGCGGTGTTCCTCGTCGCATCTTTCCCTGATATGGTCGAACGACAGCATAGTTAATGCCTTTGGTATGTCTATCACATCGGAAGGCTCGCAGTAGTATAGATATTGCAATTGACGAAGGCTGCCAGTAACATCTGGTGGAATTTCTTTGACTCGTAAACTGGCCAAGCCGATAAATGCTTGTCTGATAATAGCCATAGGAGCACCGTGCCAAATCCGAGCTTTAGTATCATAAGGGTGCTCTGGCCAATCTTTCACTCCGAATTGTGCAAGACGGACAGAGTCGTACATTCGTTCTAGGACTATAATACGGTATAGACCACCCGGCTCATTTGGGGAAACCAGGCCTTGACGAACCTGGTGATCGCGGTACATTTGACTCTCGTTTTTCGAATGAAATAAAGTACTCGAGGTCCGTGGGTACAATCATAATGCCAGGGTCGAGCGTATCCTTGTAGGAATATTTACAGTTGGGACATAGAGCGATGGCATTCGACGCAGATGATACGCAGAAGTTGATCATCCCGCGTTTTTCTAACAAATTTATCTACAGCAAAAAAAAAAAAAAAAAAAAAAAAAAAAAAAAAAAAAAAAAAAAAAAAAATCAGGATCTGCTGTAGTTCACTGACGGGATTAGAATATCTGTACATACAGCGGTATCTTCCGACTCATCTGGTATCCAGTTGACGATGAAGACGGCCTTGTTGAGGTAAGAATTTGAGCAACCCCAGCATCGACGCTTTTCCCTTGTAAGGACCTCTGCATTGACAAGGTTAAATAAGGATGTAGAGTCCGACATTTTTCGTTCATGTCATGCTATGGTTAGTGAGTTTGTCTCCTGTCTCTCTCTTTCTTTTTTTGCGGGACGCCGTATTGGACGGCAGGACCTCGTATGTTGCCTAGGTTGAATATAGGCAACAGATTTATGTCGCGACAGGCACCCACCGTCACCACTTTAACAGCCCAGCACATAACCACAATATCCATGATATCAGTTCTGCGCTCACAAAAGCCATGGATGTTCGATGACTCGATGAGATGCTAGCACAGTGATCTCACCGCAAGATCTCACCTATTGATAAAGCAACCTGCCTTATCATTGAAGGCTACTCTTGTCCATGGCTTCGTACTGCTCCGGTTTATTCAGATATTGCGTCTCTTGATTGTTGGCTATGAGTGAAGGATCTGGATACTATTGTGTAGATCTCTTCTGGACGAAAATTGTTTCCCACGCAAAGATTTTCTTCGGGACCAAGATTGTTTGTCATACAGGTCTGTAAATATACATCTCATGTGGTGGGCTTGCTTAATAACCATCAATTTCCTAAAGAATCAAGGTACTAGATGAGCTTCTAGTTCGTCATTACTTGCCCAAAGTGGTCTGTTTTGCGGCTGGATAGTCTATATACCCGATAGCATTATTCTCAAACGGACCGTAAAATCGAGTACGATCGTACGCTGCGAGCGGGATACCCCTCTTCAGCCTGCTTACCAGATCTGGGTTACTGATAAAGTAGCGGCCATAAAGCAAGGCATCGTATTTGCCTGATTCAATCACTCCCCAACAGTTGGTGTCGTCCCAGCCGCCGGCTGAGAAAAAAGGAGTGTCTCCAAATATTTCACGAAACATGTCTAAAGTCACATCGGGAAGACCCCAAGTGGAGAGAAATTTGTCTTTCTCTTCGTAGCTGAATATTTGTTCGTATCGCTTGCCCACATGTCAACGACTATCCATAACCAGACTGCTCTTTCCTGAGGATTGGTGGTTGATACTTACAGGCTCAATGAAGCTGACATAAGACAACGCCGGATGAGCATACTTCAAAGATTTGCAAAGAAAGGTCCAAGTTTCCACGCGTTGCTCACTACGAGCTTGATTGAAGAGACCAAAGGGTGAAAGACGAATGGCAAGATTTCCTTCACCGATTCGTTTAGCCACTTCATCCATCAACTCGAGAACAAAGCGGCATCTCTTTTCCGGTGATCCGCCATATGCATCCGTTCTCTTGTTAATGTTTGAGCTCAGGAACTGCTCGGGTAAGTAGCCATTTCCTGCATGAATCTCAACTCCGTCGAAGCCTATGTGCATAGCCTTCTCTGCCGCGTCGCAGTAGTCTTTGATAGTCTTTTTTATATCCTCGACGGACAGTTCCACCGGTGGATGGTCGGCATAGCGAACAGGATTCGATTCGCCTAAGGGAATGTGAGAGTAGCATTCGTCCGGAGAATCCCAGACACTAGGAGAGGCTGATACTGGGTGTGAACCTGACATCTGAGGAATAGTAGCCCGGCCAGCATGCCAAAGCTGGCAGTAAATATACCCTCCTTTTTTGTGTACGGCATCGACAACTTTGCTCCAGCCGTCGGCTTGATCTTGAGTGAAGAGACCGGGCACTCCAGGCATTCCATTGCTCTAAAGATGTATCAGTTGATATCGCCAAGTGAAGCCAATAGACACGACCCAATCTGGGAAAAGGGGGCCCGAAGAGTCAAAAAGAATACCTCAAGTGAAGGTGGAATGCCCTCTGAAATCAAGAGACCGCCTTTTGTCGTTCGCTGTACATAATACTCAACCATGAGATCCCCAGGATACCAAATCCGATTTGGATTCTGGGGAGTGCTGACGGGATTCAAAGGTTCTCCTCGATTTCTGGTCAACGGGGCGAAGACAACCCTGTGATCAAGCCTCACTTTGCCATTTCCGATCACAAGAGGCTGAAAAAGTTTGGATTGAGCCTTGTCAATCATCCTAGTAAATTTTTATGTTTTATATTTCGCGCAATCTTCATGACCTTTTGCGGATGAAATGATCAATTTGTACCCTCCACAGGCAGCCAAATGATTGATACTATCCTCCGCTGGCAAAAGTCTGAAAGATTTTCTGGGCGGGGTTTAAGGAGGGGTAGCCTTTTTCAATTTCTTTGTATTACTGTAGCATAATAGTGAGTACGCTAAAAATTCAAAAAGACACTGTTTCCACTTCCCTGTCACCTTTGCGGCACGGCATGCGGCCGTACTACCAATTCTAACTGGAAAAATTGGTGTGGGCCGCACAGAGTATGCTATGATCCTTGTCTAGTGTCGACCTGTAATTGAATGAAGCCTTAAGCATGCTCCAGAGTGGGTTGTTATGGTATCTCTAAGAATGAATAGCTGCATAATATCGCTGTCGCTGATAAGTTATACAACAATCACGCAGCGCTCCATTGTTGCCTGTCTGGTTTCCTGGGTTCATCTCATCATCAACACATCACGTGAATATCAGGAGCCCTAAAAACCCTAAAAATTCATCTCTATTGGCTGCGGGAGTCTTTCTGGTTGTTAAAAAACCAATGATACTTGATTGTCTGCCTATGGAATCCTCATATGTAGTAATCCAGTTTATCACCCAACTGATAACGTCTTAAGTACTAATGACCTTTCCCCTTCTAAATAGCCTTTCTAGAGGCTGCTTCGATCATGCCTCATATTCACCCAAAAGAAACTGAACAATCCGTTCCATTCCCTGACAATCACCCTCAATAGTCTCAGCTTTGTCCTCATCAACCCAGCCATAAGTAAAACTCCCTCCAAAATCAACGAACCATAGATCATCGTTATCGTCGACAAGAATGTTATCAGGTTTCACGTCACCCCAGACGATTCCCTTCGAGTGCAGTTTGTCGATCGTTTGCCGAATTTGTGAAATCCATTTATTTCGACGCTCGAGAGGTGTCTCATTGATATCGACAAAGGCTAGAGTTTCGTCATGTTTGACATATGTCAGAAGTAATCCGCAGATCTGATCCGTCTCTTCTTGATACTGCACTAGTCCGTGTATGATGGGAACGCGTAGAGTTTTATCGAGGCCTGATTGTTGCAAGCGGGCCATAGTCTCGATTTCTCGCGGTATCTCATGCGTTCGATGACAGGGTTTGAAGAATAATATCTCTCCGGGAACAATGAAGACTTTCTCCGGTCGCTGTATAGGACCAGTGATATCTTCATCCTCGTCGTGAAACAGGAATATTTTTGAAGGTTGTAGGAGCGGGATTTGTAATTTCTGGATCAAATCTTGTGGTAACCGCACGGAAGATACTAGGTCTGATATAAGCTCATCACTTGCAGCAGCTGACCCAACGCTCAATATTCCTATTTCATCGATTTTTGGAGTAAGAACCAGAGTTTCGGGGTATAGCCATTGTTCGACGGTGACAGGTTGTAAGTCGGTGTCAGATCCTAACGCTTTCCTAGAAGGATTGCATTTCGAGGCGATCCAGAAACATATTTCTTCCATAGCATTTCCGACCATTTCATCGTCACCATCATTGTCCTTATCTTTCTTTTGTATCTCTTGATGGTCTATCTCTTGAATCAGAGTTTTCTGCCAGTCGTTGTATTGGATCGGCATCATTCCATCTTGAATCTCCAGTCTGCGTAATCTTTCCAGGTACTCCCTTTCCAACTGTAGATTGCCATGTAGATCTTCGGCAGATAGTTCTATATGAAAACGCTTGCCGTAGCAGAGGATTGTCAGTTCTGAATGAGTAGTGACACCACAATAGAACCGAACAATTTCATGATCGGGCATGGGCTCCATACTTGAATCATCCTAAAAAATGGCTACTATATAGGGCTTCTTATATAATTTGAGTTGGATGTGTGGGCTCAAATGAAGTTAGGTACTGCCGGGATGCATCAAAGGACCAAGAAGAGACGTCGATGCCCAAGCATACATGGAAAAAGATTCTTCCGTCTAGCTGAATCTAGGGTTAGGGCTTGATTCCTCTGCAAGCCTTGAGGGTTTGATTCGAAATCATTTTCAACTTACGTGACTAGATCAGCAAATTGAATATCTAAAATAATCACCAACGGTACAGATGACATAGATTCGGGATATAAAGACGTTATATCGTGCAGTTAGAGAATCATAAAGCCCTACCTAATCCTTAAGGACACACATGATCTTCTCAGCCCTATTCCGTAGGCAAGCCTGGCATTTTTGTTCTTTCTGGAAGTCCTCCTAGAAAGTTCGTATAGTGATTTGAAAGAGGGTTGACAGCCTTGCTCTTTCAAGTCCCTCAAGTAAGGGTATTGTCTTATTCATAGAATATTCCCAAATAGATGATATACCTACGTGACTATTTCCTTAGGATGATCCTCAATAATGCTACTTTTTTACAACACAGGTTTTAAATATGAGTATTGTTTGTTTTCTCATCGGATTTACCCCTAACAGAAACCCCAACAGGCTCAATATGACGGAGAATAATCAAGATCACCAAGTTAAGCGGCAGTGTTAGAGCTGGCTAAAGTTGATACCCAAATCAATATACCAATATCCTGAGATTGCCGTCGCAGGCGCAGTCCAGTTCGTGATAACAGCCTCATTAACAATCTGCTCGCCAGTCGCGCCCGTTAACCTTACCCCCATTGGTAAATTGATGGGCCCAGCATTAGCTGGTAACACCCAGGCACCGTATCGCTCCTGCGGATGGCCCTCCGGGTAATCGGCCTCCTGGACAAGAGCCAACCAGTTCGATTGTCCGTCAGGACGTATCTCGAAGCCTACGATTGAACCCAATCCGCCGGCATTGACAGCCGTAATCTGGAAAAAGTAGGGCCCTGCACTACCGCGGAGCCATAAGTAGACGTTGCCTACTTTGGGACATGGTACGCGCTTGTACTGTGTCGGGATCACGCCCTCGACTATTGTACCAGCCTGTGCTCGCGTCATGGCCACGTCGGATAGATCTAGGTGAATTGAACCGTTAGGGAGCGGGCAGCCGTATGTAAAGTCAGAGACTTCCTGGCATTGATCGACACCAGGGCCGCCTATATTTATCATGTTAGAATCCGGCAGGCAATTCGTGAAGGAAGTATTATCGGAAAAGGCTTTACGTACAACACCATTTAGTATTTGCCGCACATGGACAGCTATCAACGATCTCGAGGATCAGCGGCGGCGAGTATCCAGCATCGTTGGTGGCATAAAGGGTACCGTTGGGATACGTGCGCACCAACTCAAAGCACTCGCCGCAGGAGAGATAGTTATCTTGCTCTGCGCTGGTATCCAAGGATGGTATCATGGGCCAGAACTGTGTATAATAATTGCCATTTGGTGCCGCGAAGTTGCCTCTAAGGGTAAAATTGGCGGGGTCAGTGCATAGATCGGGGTACATAGTGCAGAACTGGGTACAGTCGTCGCCCAAGTCGATTCCTGAGACACTTTTAGTCGTGCACATGCCGTATAAGCCAAAACCACAGGCTCCTGCTGGGGTTTCGCCAAAATGGGTAGAACGCTATACAGTCGAAGTCAGAAGTCAAAGTCGTACTAGCACCAGAAGGAACGCGGACTGGATGGTACTTACACTGTAGTGCCAAGGCATACTGTCATTCACAGCGGTTATATCAGGGTAGATGGTCCCAGAGCCACAGTCCGCGTTATCGCATTCGAGACTGGTGTAGGGCACTTGCGTATGACTTGCTAGGGCTGTACCAGTTAGGAAGGTCGTTGAAGTGCGGTAAGGCGTCGTCCTGGTAGTCGGTGGCGTAGATGTCGTCGTCACAGGGCTGGTTCCGGTACTAGTTGGCTGTAGAAATGTCAATTTTACTGTAATAAATTAGGCCGGCCCAAGAGAGGCCATACTCACAGTGCCACTGAGACATTGAGCATAGTAGGAATCCTGTGTCTGACATGACCATCCTGTAGGACAACATGTTGCTCCTGTAAAGCCGATACCGCCACATTGTGAGCTATTCAAAAGGTAAGATTATGTCAGAGAGAAGATATCACCATAGTAACCACATCTAGGCTCCAGGAACAACGTACTAAGACGAAGCACAGGCGCTGCTTTGTTGAAGGGATGGCTGAGCAAGACAAATCAAGCCCACTACCACATAACAAAAGTCTCTCTTGAACAGCATAGTGTAGATACTGCTATAATCGTGTACTTACAAAACATACATGGGAATGGAGTAACAAAGCAATGGACAAGACTATTTCCACCGCGCAGATCTGCTCGTTTTATACCAGAATCAAACCCCGCTGGATAAATGAAATCTATATAGAACTAGGGTATATTCCTCAGAGCATTGCACGGTTTTGTTGTCATATAAATCCCCAACCCGAAGAAATGCACTACTGTCTACGCCGCGCATCCATACTACATCATTCGGCATCCGGCATTTGATCTCCATCATATCGAATCATGAGCTTATTTTTTTAGCCTTTTGCGGGGCGATATCTTAAAAAGGGCGATTATGTTCACTCAACTGTAACGGTGCATGATGCAGTCCATGCTTGTAGCGGAATATCGGGAGACTTCCTTTTATACCTTGTCCCTTCGGCCAGCAGGATCAGCGCGAGGCTGACATGTGTAAAGATTAGGCTGAAGTATAATATAATCTCCTTTAAATTAACAGAACCAATGAAGACATTTCACTGTTCCCTTTGTGGCTGATACTTGCGAACTTGTAGACGGAAATGCATGTTCCTTCGCCGCCGATTTTTGTTACCTATATTCATATAGTGGCGGTCCTGGAATCTCTTCGGATAAATGTCCTGTGAAATATCAATAACCTCAATCTTTGGGAAGAAATGGTGTCAGCTTTTGTCTACCTAGGTAAGATTCTGATTAAATATATGGTTGGTATCCTGTTTTGATGTTATTTAGACCTTTTGTAAGGATCCTTTGGTATAATTATGATAACAAGAACTGGGTCTATCTTGTTTCGGAATACTTTATCTAGTTATGATAAGAGACCTTTTGTAAGGTGTACTTAACACTCAAAGTTATTGTGGAAAAAGCACAAAGTATCTGAGAAGGGATATACGATAGTTATGAGTAAATAGAGGAGTGGTATTGCTCTTCGTAGTTGATTCTCTCTGCAGAATATAGACTTGGTGTTTTGATGATATATAGCGACTGACTATATTTGAATCCACATGTGGGAATGATGTTGGGGAGCTGGTAGATACTAGGTAAAGTTGGGGGCGTTGGAGTTGCTTGAATCTATATGGAGTGTATTATACCTATGATGGCGTCCCTTTTTCCTTTTGAAGAGAGTAGTTCCTTCAGTATGCACTCGCCCCTAGTTTCACGTACCTAGGTAACTTCCACCGCGAGAACTTCAACTACTAATGACAGTGCGATCATGTTGAGTAGACTAAATCTATTTAAACATGCATCGGGCTATCACGTCTAGGAAATGGTCCACTACTTAATGACTAACTATTTGCCCTTACTAGCCACTCAAGTCTCTCTGCAACCACAATATTTGTTTCTAGAGCCATACTTTCGCTACCATGACCGATTGAGATGGTGTAGCGGCCGTTCTCAACCACCCAGCACTCCTTGACATCATCCAAATGTCTCAGGTGTTCCCGGCTCAGTGAAAATTCGCAGGATCTTGCTTCCCCGGGCGTAAGAGAATGAAGCTTTACGAATCCTTGCAATTCTCGCACGGGTCGGAATAAAGGCCCCGGTGGTGGGGAGACACACAGCTGGACCACGGCATCCCCAGTCAAAAGACCAGAGTTCGTGACTGCTAACGTAACTCTGTTCTTGCTGTCAGGTGAAAAGTAGGGGCTATCCGCATCCAGGGCACTATAAGTGAATGTGGTGTATGAGAGACCGTAACCAAAGGGGAAAAGAGTTGGTCCTTCACGAGTCGTGTAGTGACGGTAGCCAACAAGAAGCGCCTCGTCATAACGAATAATGCCATTTTCTCCTGGAAAATTTCCGTACGACGGGTTATATTTCAACTTGATGGGAAACGAGACTGGGAGTCGGGCACTTGGATTTATTTCACCAAGCATAATATCTGCAAGAACATTGCCGAGTCCACTGCCCAAAAACCACGACTGAAGGATGGCTGATGCTTTGGAAGCCCAGGGCATTTCTACTGGGCTACCGGAAAAAATCACAAAAATTGTACGCGGATTTGCTTCAATCACAGCGGAGGCAAGAAGATTTTGCTCCTTAGGCAACCTGTTAAAAGTCACCAGTCAGTATATACTCGAGTCCCCCGGGGCCGATCACTCAGGAAATTTGAGTGCCAACTGACATCATATCTGATCTATCGAAACCCTTATCCATTCCCAGGCAAACGATGGCAATATCAGCCTCCGAAGCCACTCGCACGGCTTCTGCAATTAGTAGCTTCGAATTATTTGCCATACGTCGTGCTCCAATATGGAGAATGCTCCCACCGAGATCCCCGGGGTTTACGATCTGTGAATGAGCTGATGCATGAATACTGTGTGAATTAATATTTGTCTGAGTTTTTCTAAAAAACCCTAATTATAATAAAAATCTACTTCATAACGAATTTAGTACTGTTTTTCAACTTTCATTATAACCCGGTTTTACTATACGGCAATTTATTGAATTTATGGGGGCAAGCTGACTAAGTACAAAACAAGGTATCAAGGCACCAATCTAAACCCAATTAGGTTCTCCAGCCTGGATATCACCTTGTCTGTCGTCGATAGTTACTGATACGAAATTATGATTCCGTGTTTGTCTACAGCCCACACTAAATTGTTTCGACAAGGCCAATCTCAGGACCGGGAACCCGATAAAAAGCATCGAAGCGGCTGAAACATCGGGGCGAAGTTTTTCCGAGAAAGATCATATTGATAACCTCTCCGCTTCCAACATCTCGCCTGGCATTCGCATAATGGCGGCCGAGCCTAGGCCAAAGCCTTTTCGTGATATATTACGCGATAATAATCACTTTCTTGTCCCACCCCTTCAGTGGACATCCCGTCATCTCGATCTGGTGGGGTGTCGATTCGAAGACGTCGCAACTCTTGGCTGCACTAAGTCGACTGAAAACAGGGACGGTGGTCATAGTCAAGGACCTTCTGCAAAGCGGCCGAATGATGTGGAAGACTTAGCTATGCACCTGTCTCCTATCATCAAGCGGCAACGTCTCATCAACATTTTGGCAGGCGAGGAAGGCAGATTTGCATCTCCTAGGTAAGAACTGCAGTCTGACAGACTGCCACATTCACCTATCCATGGGTGACTGACTGACGCCCCTGAGCAGAAAAGGAGCTCCATTCTATTTTCAAGGCCGATTAGTTCACCAACCGGAATATCGCGTGTTTCATCGTCATGAAAGGTCCATCGATCACGTCCATGACAGCTCGCCTCCGGTGGTCGGTTATGTCCATTACACGGATGTCAATGGAGCTCGCGATAGACAATTCCGGCCTTGCCCTGGTCCAAAAGGATTCGTCAACTACGTCGGCTGGGAGATCTGTAAGAAGTGGGTCGCCCAGACCACTCCGAAGGAATGGACCGAAGATCCATATTTCTTGTGTCACTTGTTAGCTCTTGCACAGCTTCAAGAGCGTAAGCTCAAACCATCAGATCCAGTTGCCTACACAGTATGTTTTTGGCCTGGTAATACTTCCTAACAGTCTGTTGAGCCCTGCTGATTCGCGTCCAGTCACGTCTTCTTGTAACCAACACCTTAGATAAGGAACACATCCTTTTCTACGAGGCCCAGATCACCACTGAGCTTCTGGATGCGCTCAGGGACCCGAAGACCGCGACAACGCCTATGAAGTGGCCTGCTATTCGGCGGAAGAAAATCCCGTACAAGCCGTATGACACCTTTGCAGATCGCCTCGTCGCCGAGCTAGTGGCTCCCTGTCCCTTGTCCTCTGGCAATTCTCAGGCCTCTGTCAGTCATAACGTGAACCATGTCAGTGAACATGACCAGAAAAGACTGCACGAACAGGAAGACAGTGGATCATACAAGGTCAGACGAACTTCGAAAGGGATAGGTCTAAGAAGGCTTGGGTTTGATTCTTCCGAGCCACTGGGTAGAGCTTGACAAGCTCCTGTTCCGGTGCAGTGCATCCCAGGATCACGTCAACAGCAACGATGACTACCTCGATGGAAGCGCGTTGGACTAGAACGCACTCCTAACCGATCTCGAGTACGCTCTTGGGTTTGACTACTCTTCTGAGGGGCTTTGTTGGCGAGGTTCTCTGTTCCTGCGCATGCCTCCTTCGGAGGTACTTATTACCAAGCAGAACCTCGTCACTATCATACAAGCCCAGCAGAACCAGTCTGATTGTCGAGTAATCGAGTTTCATATCGTCCACTTGAGAGCGGCAGGTATGTCCCGGCAAGCACAGTCACAAGTCATAAAGCCAATGCTAACCTGTTCGTGCTATAGACAACAATTCGAGTCCGGACATGAGCGATGACCCGAGATCAAGCTTGCATCTTCCTCCCACTCAAAAAAGAAAAGAAAAAAAGAACCCCCAGGAATATACCCTTCTATCAACCCTCAATCAACGTCCGGCTTGCATTGACACTAAGGTCCATCTGCTAAGTCTATACGTTTCACACTGCCATAGTTACAGTCTCCTATCTATAAGTGACTGATCGGCAGGTCTGTATAGATGTAAGGATGTCACCTTAGCCCCTGTTGTGTCTGTTATTTCTTGCGCGCTCTGCTTTCGCTTTGTATCAACCAGCACGTGTTTGCGTCATGCCTGTTCTAGTGACTACAACATGGCCGGACTTTGCCCAATAGTCCGCGGCGCTCGTGGCTAGCTGCAGAGAACTGAGTATTTGATCACGATGAATACACATGGAAGCAGGTGGAACTCGGGAGCTCGTAAGTAGTCATACATTTTGACTCTTGCCTCAGGTATATTCCTGCCTTACGAAGATGGGATCGCCGCTTCATTTGCTGTCTCTCCTTCTCATGCTTCTGATTTCCGTCCTTGTGCACTGGCCAATGTGTACCTAGTTGGTCACCCGTTCTATTATCCTAGGAGATATAGGGACACATGGTTAAGTGTCTATATTTAGGGGGTAAAGTTGACATCTTAAGACTGTATATTACCAAACTGTTGGAAAATTCAGAGTATCTTAAAGATGAATAGTTGAAAGTAATGTGAGAAGCGTACATTTATTTTGTCCTGATGAAACATAAAATTATATTAAGGAGTGGTTGATGATTCCGTCCGTTTGTGTAAATGTCATTATTAACAATTTTTTAGCTCAAAATTGGCGCTTCTTTATTACAATCAAAACAAATTTAACCCCCCCAAAAACTCCTGTAGTTCATCTGCTGTCTTTTAAATCCAGATCCTCAGCCGCATATCAAGCTCAAGTGCAAATTAGGGCTTTCCTTCCTAGCATCCTCTCCAAACTCTACGCTTGCTTTGAGCTCAAAAGGGACTCAGCCTTGCCATCATCACATTCATACTCGCAGAGAACAGGTCCTTTCTCAACCATATCAGCCGGACTCGACGGCTCCGAAACCGGCCTTCCAGTATACACCATCACATCAATATCCTGCATCTCCTCATCCCGAGACGCTTCAGGACCAAGAAACAAAAATAAAAGCATATAAGCCCACCCTGCAGCTGTGAAAATAGCAATTGCACGACCATAATCATATCTCTTCGTACCATCTGCTGCCGGAGCAAGAGGATATTTCTCACCATATATTGACTCGGCAGTGGTGATAGGCGACGAAGCAAGATTACCCAGTTGATACGTAAGTCCCACCATCAACGTACGTAAAGTATATGGAGCGAGCGTGACAAGATGGATGGGAATGGGGCCCCATACACCGACCGTAGTGAAATGTTGAAAAAAGACACAAGCGCCGATTTTCATGCCTCGTGTAAGGACGTAAGCCGGAAGTATACCGGCGCCCACGATGCATGCACAAATCATAGTCAACCGACGACCTAGAAATCCGCTCACATAACCTAGTGTAATACCGCCAAAGCAAGCTCCCAAATTTCCCAAGATGGAGATTATAGCCGTGTGCTCGGCGTCCAGTTGCACCTGGTTTTTGAGAAAAGTAGGGTAGAGATCAGAAGCACCATGAACACATGCGTTAAACCCCGTCATTAGAAGGAACATGTAGAGAAGCAAAAGCCAATTCTCCTTGATAGATTTGGCGGAATCATGAATGAATGTCTTAAATTCGCTCGTCTTTTTGGCCTCCCCGGTTTCTGTATCCGCTTTCTGTCGAGTCCTAGCTTCCCGTTCGGCTTTGATCATTAGGAAATGATTTGTTTCCGGTAACCACCAGCGGAAAATGATGATGAGCAGTGGAGGCCCAGCACCAAACCAGTATAAACTCCGCCAACCATGTGTTGTCGTTGGAACAAGAGCCCGGTACATTGTTGACGCTAGTAGATTGCCCATGGCGGTTCCTCCTTCAAAGACGCCTGATAGTATACCCCTGGCATCTGCTGGAAGATCTTCAAGAGCGATTGCGGCGGAGGGACCAATCAAGCCTGTAGAAATCATGTTATTTCGTGGTTCATATTGGCCAAAAGAAATAACAAGAAGTGTTCACCTCCCATTGCGATCCCATATAAAGACCTCGCCCCAACGAATTGAGGCAAAGTATTACAGAATCCTGATACTAACTCCAATACCATAAGAAGGGCCAGATTTGCGATCATAGGCCATCTCCTCCCATACCGGTCGCAAAGAGTACCGAAAAGCAGGGCCCCGACGGGTCGCATCATTAATGTAACGGTTATAGCCTATTCGGTACCATATTCAATTTAGCCCTAGCCAAGTTATCAACATGTGCAGCAAATAGATACTAACCCATGTCACCGCCGAAGCCGGCGCATCAAACTGCTCTCCCAACTCCGTCACCGTCAATGGCACAGTTGTATAATCAAAGGCATCCCAGGAGCGTCCACACATGCCGCATAGAAACATCAGCCATTGTGCCCTGGTCACTCGTCTGAGTACTTTGATAGGACTAGTTCGTGCCGATATGTCGCTCCGGTGAGGTACAAGGGTGGTAAGTCGTGTGGAGAGATAATTGATAATTTGGCTACGAGAGTAGAGCCATGATTTTCGGTTCGTGTCTTGTTCGGAAGTGCTCATTGTGTTTGTGAATATATTGGTTAGTATTTAGATATCATGTTTAGAGATCAAAACTCAAATTGATTCAATGTAGGGCGCCAAGGACGAACTCTTATACAGAAATGGGCAACGCACAATAGGGAGAAATAGCTGGGCCACAGTCTTCAATTGAGGGTGAGTGCATTATGGCCCAAGGTCTAGTCCTTATCGCAATACTTCCCATCAAAAGTCCATTCCTTGAACCCGATGGAATGCTGCACAAGTTCACTCCATGGCACATGCTCAGTGTCTGCCGGCGCAAGCCTACACGGGTAATGGATGGGAGGATACATTGAAGTGGCACTGGATTATAGAATGAACCTTGATTCTACCGCACTCCAGGGAAGGGCATGACTGGAATGGAACTGATAGCAGCAGTTTACCTACATGAATCAGTCGGGTAGGAATGCATGAAAATAGGGAAAGGAGCATAGTATTGCTTTTCGGCCATCCTTCAGAAATAATTATGAATGTAAGAGTTGCACGTGTACAACCCAAGTTGCTTGAAAGTAAAGTTAGGGTTCGGGACGGGGAAATGGATGGTGAAAGCTACCTCAGGTAACCTTCTAACATTGGATGTGATTTCATTGGTTATTCTTATCATACGTTCTACATAATCCAGAAATTAAAAATGCAGTGTGATGGTTAATAGCTATCAGCATTCGACTGTTGGATCGTTGAATCAATTGTGCGACCCAGCATGTAGCCATGAGAAGATGTACTTCGGAGATGCTACACGAGTCATGGCAAGAAGCATAATCTAGTTGATCAAACATAAATCGGCAACTTTGAGAGTCAGTAAGCATATGTGTCTTCTCTAAAGCAAGGTTTTGGTCAGAATTAGAATCAAGGTCTGTTTGAAATCCTTGCCTCTCCCTCATCGCTGTCAGAAAGAACACAGCGGAAGGTATGATCTCTGGTCTAGACCTCATGAAGAGAAGAGAGAGTAAGCTCTGTTTTGAGTCGACCTGAAACCCAAGGGCTAAGGCTGGGTGCTTGGCCGAATCTCGACCAAAAGTCGTTCTTCTTATTGGTATGTACTGCATCAAGTTCAATCCCATGGGAAAAGAATGTTAATTCTACAAATTTAAGCAACGGTAGTGGGTCATATTTGTTGATGATCAGTTTTAACCACGTTTCTCTTGGTGATTTATGTTCTTCAGTATCAGGTAACGTGCCGAAGAATCTTATTCTTCTTGATTTAGTCCATATCCCTGGCTCGGTTCTTGAACCATAATCCCTCATAATGTCTAGCCCTCATTGAGGATTGGAATCCGGCATCATATCAATCCGGTTTACTTTTGGAGAGAAGATGAGCTTACCATACATAGACTGAAATTAGGAGGAGAGAGTCACGAGCAATCGATTCGATCTGGCTTTGTATCCGCACTCTGTAGCATTCCCCCTCGGCTTTCTTCTTTGACCACCTAGCGCTTGACCATACTACCCACTGTACCCAGTTCCCCTCGTAATATTTCTCTGTCATTTAAGCTAATCATGTCAGATTAGGTTCATACATCCGTGTAATGTCGGATCATCCTTACCGAGGGTCAATCAAACGTCGAAACGTTGAAACTAGTATGCGTAGTCAAACTCAATTTACACTGCTTTGTTGACTTCGAAATTATCCTACTGGTACTTTGAACGCGGACAAGAACAAGTGCCAAAAGATTATCGTGGCGTACGCTGCTATCAACCCCTGCATTCCACCCCCTCCTATTCCTCAAAGTGTCTTGCTTGCTCCTCCTTACTTGGTATATATATAGATAATAGACCGAGATAGCTCCGCTCATTCCAATGTATGATACCCTTTCCTCGGCCAAAGAAAGAGGAAGAATTATTTGATTTCGTCTGACAGCTTCACTGGGTAAGTGGCGACTATTGGATTTCTAGACGTTACACCATGCTGGATAAGTACGCTTACGTGCGTACTGGAATTGCTGCTTTAATACGCTTATAGGTCAGGTGGTAGATTTTCATTTTGTTATTTTTATAAGTTCTTAACTTCTTGTGCTCCTTACGATGTGCAACCTAAACTCCGATTAGAAGATACTCGGAAACCAGTCTCCATAATTAGCCCTAATTCGGGTTCCTGCGATGTCTGATCCCGAAAAGTAGACTGAATTGTTTCTGTATAGCTGGCTAGAGAACTAGTTTCGAGTTCTAGACCGTCTATTTACCATGATAATTACAATACGACCTAAGAGAGTCTCTGCTACACAGATTATCTGATGGCTAAGATTCCCTGCTCAGAGTTACGCGCCAAAAATAGAAACACCGTTGAACAATTTTTATTCTAAATCTATATTAGTGCAATCCTTTTAAACCTCTAAAAGCCAAGTATCCCTGAATATTTGACGGTTTTTCTTCATAACCTAGTCCTGCTTTGCAATGTGAAGATTTTAGACCTTCACTTTCCATTTCCAAGTATATCCCAAGCAAGTCCATCTTGTTAAGGCCAGAAGGCATGATGCCCACACCAGTAATGAGCCTGACCATATGATCATTGCTTTTGGTCCGCCTTTTTGCATCAATTCGCCGGTGATTGGGATGCTCACCAGCAGGCTGTTTTGTAAGGGGTAGTTATAATTAGTTTGAAGTTCACGAATTCGAGAGAAAAAAAACATACGGACAAGATGACTTACGCAAAACTGACCACAGAATAACACGTTCCAAACCTTAGTCCAATCTCCTTTGCATCAGAAATCTGTCGAATACAGACAGGAGAGACACTGATAAAAGAAGCTGCCGTTAATCCATACAAACAACTGAATATATAGAGAACGGGCACCGATTTCTGGAAGGGATACAGCAGAACAAAGAGCCAGATCGTGGTAAGGAAGACGGCCACAGTAAGAGTGTTAAAGCGTCCGTAACGATCAGCTATACGCCCTGCAACTAGACGACCGATAGTACCAAAGCTTTGAGGTGTGTCAGTTCATGATCTGTGAAGTAAATAGGGCTGAGATAAACAGGCTCACACGTTTAGGATGACAACCAGTATGACACTCAGATCTGTCGAAAAGCCTTGAGCTGTGATGTATGTAGGAAACATTCCGAGTAATGAGAAGTATTGTAACTCCAACGCTATGAACTGTCAGCCAGCTGCTTGTCTTTATGATGCACTAAAAAATCTGCCCGAGTGTCCCTGAAGGCGTGAGAACGAAGGAAAAGACGAAACTTACAAAAAGTACTCACGGTCATCCACGTAAATTTGAGATCTTTGAAACATCTCAAGTCGATGACCGTCTTCGATGACTTCTTTTTCGGTAATCTTGCCCGAACCATAAACGAACCGAGAAGACACAAGAAACCAACGACGAATGCAAGTACCCTCATAGTCCACTTGAAGCCAATATTGGAGAACCCTGCTCGCATCACAAAGGGGAACACAATACCGCCTAACCCACTACCAGCCAAAGCCGTCCCTATAGCCATACCAGCACGGATCTCGAACCAGTGTGGAACACAAGCCATGGCCACTGTGCTCACCAGCGCTGCGCCAATGCCACCGAGAATACCGAAGCTCAAGAGGAATTGCCAGTACTGCTTGCACTCGGCAAAAAGGAAAAGACTGAGCATGAAGATGACGGAGCCTCCGTAGACAAGCACCTTCGGACCATGCGAATCAAACAATGGGCCGATATAGACTCCTAGCAGCAGTGCAACGAAGACAAAGCTACTCGATATCCAGCCGACGTCTGTGCTGCTGTATGAGGAGAGTTGGTTGGTCTCAAGGTAGGACTGAAAGACACCGACAGAGTTCATCATGCCATAAGAAGCCATGAGCAGGAAGAACGATCCCAGTACAACGAGCCATGACCGAGTTCCGCCATCTGGGAAGCTGTCTACCACTGCTGTTTCGGATGAAACAGGTGGGTGGTCCGAAGAAAAGACTGTGTCATCATGGCTGTCCCCGCGAGGTGGTACCAGATGTTTAGTTGAAACATCTGTGGCATTTAAGATATTGCTGAAGGGCGCACAGTCCGTCAATTCCACGGACGGTGTATTGTAGCCATCCGATCTGGGCGCATTGTATAGTTTGCTGTTGTCCGAAGTGGTGTAAATGTTCGAAGATGAGCTCTCTAATTCCATTCCTCTGTTTCTGCTTTTTGGTGGGCGAATTGTCAATATCAATCAAGAAGAAACTATACAATAACCAGATATAAATTGTCTAAGATGAGGGGGCTCCATCAGACTGACTCATTCAGTCTATTCCGGCGGGGCAGATAAAAAATCCAGTCCGTTCGGCATTAGGGTTATCGCTCTAAATGACCCAATTATGACCATTTTTGACGTCGGATCTCGGTGAAGTTGACGAATCATGGCTTAACTAAGGTATAGATAGATAGTACTAAACAGCCCTAGGATAGTTGAAGCGAGACAACATGACTGAGCATCCATGATAAAGCTATTCCCGTCTCTCTGTCCTACGCCTTACACTTGATAACAGTGCGTTCTAGGCCATTTACTTGTACAGTAGAAACTGGCTATACCTAATGAACAGAAGGCCTACCAACATTTGAATCTGATATCTAAAGGCTTTGATTCATATGGGAATGGAAAGCACTCTGATATACTAACCTGTCTGATCAATAACGATTCGGACCTAGCCCCTTCATATTCATCTGAATAATTTCTAATCTGATATCAATATAATGACAAGAGGGCCTTCGGTACGTTACAGTCAGGCTCTACTGAAGTCTTATTCAAATTGGATCTCCCATACATTATTCGTGAAAACCTCCCAATCATCAGTACCGAGAATGCTATCGCGCTCGTTAGGTTGTATAGACTCATTCCTAAGAGCTTTTAACCAGTGGAGACAACATCTCCATTGAGATGTGTGTTGTGTATGCATTGTCTATGATTGAGCACTGTAAATTATATCCTGAGAACATTGAAAATGTGACCAAAGAACGATACATGTATATACTATGAGAATATGCGCAATATAAATCTACTTGAGTTGCATATCGAACAAACAGTCATCACCTCCCACTCCAGGTCGAGCCTTCCTCTACTTCAAAGCATGTCTCAAGCGAGCCGGCGACCAAACGATAAGTACCTGGCTCTAATCGCCACTTGTTAACCTCCTCGTCCCAATAACTGAGTCAATCAGAAATCAAACTTTCTGTCCAAGTCAAGAATACTGGCATTTTCCACGGTCATGAGGTGGTACAAGTCTACGTGGTGCCTCCGCCCAGCGAAAAGATCTGGCGCCCAGCGCGCGAGCTCAAAGGATACGAGAAAATATGGGTGCTACCCGGAATGTCGAAACCGTTGAGATTTCCCTTGATCAGAAGCACGCACTCGTGCTATCGATGACGAGGTCGGAATGTTCAAAGCTCGTATATGACAGTCCAAAGCCAAACTCCCATTGAGCTGTTTCTGTGACATCCGGATGTCGGTAACCAATCTAAATACCTTCGGCATACTTCAAAGTATACTCTGGGGAAATTGTGCAATGTAGAAATATGCTTTTCATCAAATTTCTTCGGCCATGTCGTCGCCAATCGGCCACTTAGGTTCGTCTTTCCAGTAAAAATATTTGTGAGCGCTTGACCACCTTCTTGGCCCGGGAAGTGTGCATTTAGAACTGCACCAATGTCGTCGATGATGGTTGAGATGTCAATTGTATTACCGCAGTTGAGCACCAGGACCGTTTTGTCGGAAACAGCGGCGACGGCTTTGATGAGTTTGATTTGCCGTTCAGGAAGGCTGATAGTGTCGAGGTCGAATCCTTCAGACTCGTACTCGTGATTACAGCCTGCAAAAATAATGCTCACGTCTGATGAAGCAGCGATTTGTACAGCTTCGGAGATGGATGTTCGATCGTTCATGTATTCCTCGTAACATAGCAAAACATCTACTTCCTCTTCACCGTGGGTCTGGCCGCTACCAGCGTGGATATCGGTATTGGCGGTTTCTTCCTCGGCGCTCTCTTCGTTGTTCTCGGTTGGGTGTCGAACGACAAGATCGGACGCCGAAGACTGTGGATCTACGGTCTGGTTAGTAACTTCGTCTGCATGGTTACTGTCGGCGGTCTTGCATACGCAGGACTCAAGGGAGTTACTGGGCCATTGGAGTCATCATGTAAGTTCCCCCCTCCTCCCTTTCACAAAACTGCCGTCTAATCATACCTTTCTACAGGAACCTCCTCATCTCCTACAGAGTCTACGCCACCGTCGGCGTCGCATGGACAATCTGCCCCGAAATCAGCTCCCACCGTCTCCGCCAATACTCTCAATCTGTCGGCTTCTTCATCGGCGCTGTGGGAGGCTGGCTCTTCTCCTTTGGGACTCCTTACATGTATAACGTTGACTCGGGGAATTTGGGAGCAAAGACGGGTTTCATCTATGCTGGGTTGACGGTTATTGTGTTTGCCATTTCTTGGTTTATTATTCCGGAAACGGCTGGATTGTCCGTTGAGGATATTGATAATGCGTATGAGAAGGGTACTTCGCCGAGGGATTTTGGGAAGCTTCGGGCTGAATGAGCCTGAGGATTCAAATCGAGTTGAGGAATGGTGATGCATGTGTCATGAGTTTTGGAAACGTATGTAGCGAAGATATAGCTTTTTAATAACATTTTTGCATATAATGCACTTCCTTGGTTCGCTATATGTAGTAGAATTTCTATCATGACTAACGAATATGCTGGAACAAATGTATACAGACATCGAAAGTGTTGATAGAATTACCCCTATAATTAGGGTTAACAACTAACAGGGTTAGGGTAGATAAGGAACGCGTCAACGCGCTAGGGCCAGTCCAGTGTGACAGGACCGCGACCCAGCCTCCTCAATATTTATTTTCTCCCCGCACAACATTCGACCCTTGATCACCACCACATCAATTGAGACAGTCGACGACAGTCGAAAGGGTTGAAAAATGCCCAAAAGATCATCCGCAGTGGTTGACCCCACTGCATCCCAACCACAGGCCAAACGAACCAAGAAAGCGACTGCAACAACAACAACCGAAGATGCGCCGCAGAACGTCGAGACGCCGTCGAAGAAACGCGGTCGACCACGAAAGGAGTCCTTAGCTGCGAATGAGATTCAAGCTTCTTCAGCAAAGTCTTCGGCAAAGAAACGAGGTCGTGCGGCCCGAGAATCAAACATTGGCGCGACTGAGCAGCCGTCTGCGTCCAAGAAGAGAGGTCGTCCTGCTGCTAAGGATGTATCGGTTGCGGCTAAGGAGAGCGCAACTAAAGAGGCGGTAGAGACTCCGTCGAAGAAACGAGGTCGTCCTGCTAAGGAACCATCATCGGTCTTAGTCAAAAAAGCCGCTAGCAAGGATGCGACACAAACTGTGGACACTCCTTTGAAGAAAAGAGGTCGCCCATCAATGGATGCGTCAATTGCGAAGAGCGCTGAGCTATCTTCTGCAAAAAAGCGAGGCCGTCCTGCAAAGGGCGCATCGGCTGGGACAGCAAGCAAAACCACTTCGCCAACCAAGAGAGGAAGACCCGCCAAAGGAACAGCTTCAGCTACGGCAACCCCGGCCAAGTCGACAAAGACCAAGGCTAAATCAACACCGACCAAGAAGACTGCTGCCCGACCTGGCAAACGAGGCCGCCCACCCAAAGCCAAGTCAGTCGTCGTCGCATCAACCGCAAAGAGCGGTACTCGCGGCGCCAAACCATCCGCTAAAAAGGCAACAACCTCGCCCAAGAAGAAAACAGAATCGTTTCCTTCCAAACTCGGCGACATTCTCGAGCTCAGCAGCCCCTACATTGAAGGGGAATGGCCCGATCTTGCGGAAGGCCTCGAGCTGGAATTTCACGCAGATCCCGAGAGCAAAGTCATCTGGGGCAGATACGATGTTGGTATCTCCGAGGGCTACCTTCGTCATGAAGGGCTAAAGCTCAAGAAGAAAATGGAATTCGATTATCGTGGAAGAGAAGCCAACACTGGCGATGGCAACCGTGGTGTTTGTGTTGTGGAATTCAAGGGGCAGAACTTTACAGCTACATTCACAAAGTTGACTGGAGGCGCTCCTGTTGAAGGAGTCATGGATACGAAGCTCAGTGGAGGTAACCACGATACTTATTGGTATTCACACGGCTGGGACGAGTATGAGAAGGATATCTGGGGAAAGTAAACTTGGGGTTTCTTATGGTTTTTGTTTTTGTATTATGTTATTACGTTTGTTAGTCTCCTGCTATATCTTTTGGGGTGAGATTTCTCAAAATGGAAGGCATGCCTGAATGACTCAGGCAGTCAGGCAACCAAGTCCTTAATTATGCCGCTAGTTACCTAGGTAGCTTTATTGAGCCATCATTTTCTTTTCTTCATCGCTTCTTGAAATGGTATCTTATCAACATTGAATTAAACCATCAACAGGACTATCACATTTCTTCAATCATTACCATAAATTCAGATTCTAGCCTGATATCTCAGAAATCACAACACTTGATCGCGTCGCATGATTACATGCGTCTGACACGCGCACCCAACATCATCAAGAATGAAGATTACAGAAATCGAAGGCGACCTCTTCGACGCCCCCGATGGCGCTGTACTAATTCGTACGGACCCCCCTCATCCTCATCCTTATGCTCAGTATACTGACATCTTACAGACGCATGCAACTGCCTCGGGTCATGGGGCGGCGGAATTGCCAAAGCCTTTCAAAACAAGGTATCCATCACCATCACCATCTACACAACTTACATTTACTAACTACGATATGTAGTACCCCGCAGCCTACAAGATCTACAACACGCACTGCCGAACCCTCCTCAAACAAAAGCGACCACATACTCTTGTGCACTCCCAAACGAAAGACTCCAAAACCGTGAATCTTCCCTTGGGCACAGCGTTGATAATTCCCCCTCAAGCTCAGGATTATTCCTCTTCTTCTTCGACGAGGGGGGAAGATAAAAAGAAACACTGGATCGTATGTCTATTCACATCTCGCGCCTACGGTCGGGCCGTAAGTAAACCAGACGTTATTCTCGAAAATTCTGTACACGCGATTCGCGATATGCGGCGACAACTCGAGGAATTATTCGAGAGTAATGAGGATGCGCAAAAATGGGATGGGAAGGTGTATTCGTGTCGATTCAATTCGGGGCTGTTTGGGGTGGAATGGAAGGCTTCGAAGGCGGTCTTGGAAGAGGAGTTGGATGGGATGGTGGGTGTTGAGGAGGTTGTTGTTGTGCGGCCTGAGGGGGAGGAGGAATGATCAACTGCAGCAGTGAGGGAGGTCACGTGGATTCTTTGTCATGTCGCTGATGTAATATTGCTAAAGTGGGATGTTAGAGAAGGTGGGGCATCCCGCGCAACAGGTACGAAAGTATCCTCGTCTTATTGATGTTCTGTTTTTCCGATTGATTTTTCCGATTGGAAGGGTGATGGTATGTAAATAAGCTCTCACTAGCTTTAGCCTGCAAATTACTCTGCCAAATATTCATTCGCTTCGCTATATGCAATCATGCCCGGCTTAGGTCTCGTGCCAGACAGGTTTACTGTGTACTCTTGTGGCGTGGGGGTTTCGTGACTAACCGGTTTGTGCTGATTTGCGGGGTTATTGGGGCACCACCACGTATACTACATAGGACATACTGACTAGATGCATGTACCATTGAGCATGTATGATGATAAGGTGTGGACTGCATATGCACGAGGGGCAGCTGGCAAGCAATTGGAATGATTTAGGCTATTAAGGACGTATTAAGGGTAGGAAATGGTGTTGTATTTGCCTTCGACAGCCTTGCGTGGGGGACGTCCACGGTTGTACTTGCTCCTCGGGCCATGTTCAACAGCTGAGTGGGAGTGGAGAATCACTTAGTGGAAGTCGCATTCCATTTTCCGTTCCTGTATATTTCTTCCTTCCTTTACTTTCTTCAGTCAACTACTTCTTCCTCTGCTTTGTTTCTTCTTTCTGCTTTGTTTCTTTCTTTTTTTAAGAATCTACACACATATATAAAACACAATGTCTCGTCCTCTCACCGGCGGCATCTACGTGCCCACAGTAGCCTTCTTCGACTCCAACGAAGAAGTCGACACAACCACCACCTCCAAACACGCCGTCAACCTCGCCAAAGCCGGTGTCTCGGGCATCGTCGTGCAAGGCAGCAACGGTGAAGCCGTGCACCTGGACCGCGCAGAACGCAAACTCATCGCCAGCGTAACCCGCGCGGCTCTCGATGCCGCTGGATTCGACAAGTTGCCCGTCATCGTCGGTACAGGCGCACAATCTACGCGAGAAACCATCCTTTTGTCCAAGGATGCCGCCGAGGCTGGCGCGGATTACGTTATTGCCCTCCCTCCTTCGTATTACAAGGGTCAGGATACATCCGCTTCGAGGCTTCAGTATTTCAAGGATGTGGCCGATGCATCTCCCATTCCGGTCTTGATCTACAATTACCCGGGTGCCGCCAACGGCGTCGATTTGAATTCTGATGAAATCATCGAACTATCGCAACACGCCAACATCGTCGGCGTAAAACTCACATGCGGAAACACCGGAAAACTCGCCCGTATCGCCGCCAACGTCAAGCCCGGCTTCTTCACCTCGGGTGGTTCATGCGATTTCACTCTGCAGACTTTGATTGCGGGTGGTCAGGGCGTTATTGCGGGCACCGCCAACGTTATCCCGCGCACCTGCGTTCAAGTATACAAGCTCTACTTGGATGGTAAAGTGGCCGAAGCACAGAAGTTGCAGGCCATTGTTGCGCGTGCTGATTGGGTGTGTATTCAGGGAGGGTTCCCGGCTGTCAAGGCTGCGTTGAAGGCGTTCTATGGATATGGAGGTGTGCCGCGACGACCGACGCCTGCTGCTGATGAGCAGGCTACCAAGGCTGGTTTTGAGGAGAGCTGGGCTGTTGAGCAGAGTCTTGCTTAGATTTGTGCATTTATGATTTTTTTTTCCCCAGCTATTTTGTGGTTACGATAGACTACCCATATAGTAATGTTCTACACTTATTCACACATTCAGACTGTAAACATACCCGACACGATCCAAACACCGCTACAGATTTTGTTTTACTTGACTTGCCACTTTCTTAGTCGGTGTTTGATCCGATCTTTTTACCCCGCGAAATAACGGCCCGCGCACCCCCACGCTAGTCCAGGCCTGAGAACTTCCTAATCGGGACATCTACCTTTGACTCTTGGCGCGTGGGATTGTCTTTCAACGTTAACCTACGTACGTATATAGTATGTATATACAGAGTGGAGGACGAGATGTAGTGCAGAGTCTCAGCTCAACAACTGCCGTCTGCAACCCCGTAACAATCAATTACTCTGTGGGGGTTATGCTACCCCAGTCAGACAACAGAACAACACACCCCGCATGAGCTCGGCCGATGCCCGTGTTTTCTTGCAGCAATTCGGGGGTCTACTACTGCCAAATCATCAATAAGCATGAACATGTCAAAGAAAGCCGACGGATAATTTCAGCTGCGTATGACGATCTGGAGCTACGTCCTTAATTGTAAATGGTCAGATGGACAGTAGAAATGTGAATTGGCTTACCTTGGTAGACTTTCCACAATCCAGACCCAAGCTTCCGTTATAAATCCACGTGTTCCCCAACTCTTTATTCATTCTGAATTATTTTTCCTACAAATCTCTCATCCTATAATTTTTTTACAGTGGTTGCAGTCACAATGGCAAAGATAAAATCAATCGAATACTTCCGCGTCAAGCCGCGCTGGCTCTTCGTCAAAATCACCGATGAAAAGGGCCGCTATGGCTGGGGTGAGGGTACACTTGAGGGCCACGACCTCGCTGTCGAAGGTGCTCTGGACGAGATGATTACGAGATTGATTGGATATGAAGCTGAGTGAGTCTCCCCCTTTCTCATCCCTTGTTTTCATTTTGACATACCGCTAATTAGATTGACAGTGATATTGAGCACATCTGGCAAACGATCTGGCGTCTGGGATTCTACCGTGGTGGTCCAGTCTTCATGTCCGCTCTGTCCGGTATTGATATTGCGCTTTGGGATTTGAAGGGACGCAATCTCGGTGTTCCGGTTTACCAGCTTCTAGGCGGGAAAGTGCGTAATAAGGTGCAGGTGTATGCTTGGATTGGTGGTGATCGGCCCGCTGATGTCGAAGTTGCTGCGTACGCTACTTTTCCTCGCCACGTATTTATACAATTGACTAATAAGATTGGCGAATAGCAAAGCACGAATCGCCCAAGGCCTAAAATGCGTCAAAATGAACGCCACCGAAGACGTAAACTGGCTCGACTCCCCCTCCGTCCTCGACAGCACCGTCGAACGCCTCAAAACCGTCAAAGCTTTAGGTCTTGACGCGGGTCTCGATTTCCACGGCCGCTTACACAAACCCATGGCCAAACAACTTGCCAAAGCCCTCGAGCCCCATCGCCCTCTTTTCATTGAAGAACCCTTGTTGTGCGAACACCCGGAAGCGATCAAGCAATTGAGCGGATTGACCACAATCCCAATCGCGTTTGGGGAGCGGTTGTATACACGGTGGGACGTGAAGCGGTTTCTGGAGGATCATTCCGTGGATATCCTACAACCGGATATTGCGCATGCAGGCGGTATCAGTGAAACGAGGCGTATCGCTTCTGTCGCCGAAGCATACGACGTCGCGATCGCGCCTCACTGTCCCTTGGGACCCATTGCGTTCGCTGCATCTATTCAAGTTGCGCTTAACACACCCAATTTCGTGATTCAGGAAATGTCGTTGGGGATGCACTACAATGTCGAGGCTGGGGATATTGATTTGAATACGTACTTGAAAGATCAGAGTGTGTTTGCGATTGAGGAAGGATATGTGAAGGCGCCTACGGGTGCGGGATTGGGTATTGAGATTGATGAGGAGTTGGTGAGGAAGATTGCGAAGGAGACGGAGCCGTGGCAGTGTAAGGAGTTTTATGGGCCGGATGGAGGGATTCGCGAGTGGTAGTTATTTACTACCTACCTAGGTACCTAGGTAGTTTACTATAATAATGAATATAGACTTGGTTACGGTTAGAAATAATCATGAATCAAAAGTACCAATTGACACCCCAATTGCCTGTAGATCCTACGTACATCACTAGTCCTGATAATCAGCCAAGTAGCTATAATAGCTCAGATACAAAAATAATTAAGGAACATATCCGGAAAGAAATGCGAGCGGCAAATGCGTATGCCGACAAACCCGTACCTAAACGTGGGGGAGCACTTTAGGTATTCATGAATCATCATCCCATCCCCACTGCGGAGAAGGACAAAAGACCGGACGACAGACAGAAAAGAAAGGAGAGGGATCCGATGGATAAAGGTTATGAATTTGATCACATGGATTTCAGTGCTGTGGGGAACTGAATAAAATAGCTTGTTGTTGTCAGATTTATCTAGTACTTCGTCTTTTTTGAACGTTGTCTACATCAATACCTAGGTACAGCAGAGAAGACAAAATGTCAATTCCATCCCTCTTCTCCCTCGAAAACCGCACCGCTCTGGTGACTGGCGGCACGCGCGGTATCGGTGCTCAGATGGCCATTGCCCTGGCCGAAGCTGGTGCCGATGTCATTCTCGTTCAGGTATTCCTCTTCCTCCTCTGTGCTCTGTATCAAAAGGAGTGGAAATATTGACAGGCTGTGAAAAGAGAGACACATCAAACCAACAAACAAAACAAAGCATCGAATCCCTAGGCCGCAAAGCATTCATCTACACAGCCGACCTGTCCTCTCGCGAAGATGTGTCTGAACTCACCAAAAGGGTTCTTGCGGATGGACACGATATTTCGATTCTGGTTACTTGTGCGGGTATTCAGAGGAGACATCCTGCCGAGAAATTTCCGGATAGTGATTGGGATGAGGTCCTACAAGTCAACCTCACAACAGTCTTTACCCTCTGCCGCGACATAGGCGCCTACATGCTCACCCGCCCTTCCTTCCCCGGTACAGAATCCTCTTCCCCCGGCGGAGGTTACAGAGGAAGCATCATCAACGTCGCCTCTTTGGTGTCCTTCCAAGGCGGCATCACGGTCCCCGCCTACGCCGCCGCAAAGGGCGGAATTGCGCAACTCACAAAAGCGCTTTCCAACGAATGGAGCAGTAAAGGTGTAAATGTGAATGCGATTGCGCCGGGGTATGTGGCTACGGATATGAATGAAGCACTTATCAACAATCCGACGAGAGCGGAGCAGATTCTCGTTAGGATTCCGGCGGGGAGATGGGGGACTCCAGAAGATTTTAAGGGGCCCACGGTGTTTTTAGCGGGGAGGGCGAGTTTGTATGTTTCGGGGGAGATATTGACTGTTGATGGGGGGTGGATGGGGCGGTAGTCTTTTACATATAGACCCGGCTAGATAGCAGTTATTGTGATCAGCCTCCCAAATTGACAGGAACCTTGAAATGAAGGACTGCAAGGACGTGAAATGTAACGACCGGTTCGAGCATGAACAGTCATAGAAGGCCATCTCCGCTCGGCTCATTGCACTAATGAGTGTCTGATTACTATGCCTTCGTTATAAACTCTTCTCCAGACTCTCTCAGGCATCCAATTGTCTGATATCCAGGGGACATGGTAGAGAATTCGTTGGCGTTCTTCCATAATAGCCCTATCATCGTGAGAAAACTTCGAGCATCGAAACGATAGTTTCGTGTGCTGGAATATTCCGCCTCATAAGAACCTATTTCATGAAGTTGAGAAGAACCCCAGTCTACCGGCGTTGCATTTCATAGGATTTCAGAGTTAATTGGAATAAGCAAAAGTTGCTCGTATCCGCAATCTATTGCCACTTTGATATGCCCATGACCGCCCTGGAATGCTCTGCTGTGAAGAGCTGAGGAGAATGAGTGAACCCCCCAAACAGTGCCGCAAAAGCTCATTCTGCTCCTGAAGATTGGAGCTATACAAATGTCCATTTTTTTCGGTGAGATTTGACACTATTCGCTTGTACATTGAAGTCAAAGTTTGTAAGGGGTTCGTTCCAGTGAATCCCGCCGGCAGTAACCAAGTCCTCATGTTGAGTCGGCACAGGTCCAGTTGCCAATCACATCAGTAGCGTCTGCTCGAAAATTTGGATGCCGCATTGTATTTCCAGAAAATTCCCCGAAATGTACCTCCATTCGAAACATACCTAGGTAGCTTTCTGAGTCTGTTGTCCCATCCGCAAAAGAGAATTGGTCATACTCTGGGTAGGAAGTCCAGATATATAGGATACTGTGTTATGACCACTCCAACACCAAAGTCACATCTGCCCAGGTACCTGAGTGGTTTTGGCAAGTCCGCTGACAAGGATATCGCTGCCAAAAACTAGCCAAAGGCCATAATAAGCATTATCAGCCTATGAATTCAGCTCACAATTTACCTCATAAACCAGGGAAGAGTGATACCATGCCATGACTATCGATATTGAGTCTTCAGTAGTAGAAGAGATTGTGTCAAATTTGGAAGGGATGGAAAACCCCATTCATGGATGTGTCGGCGGTTGCATCTATGGAGAACGAAGTTCTTTGTGACCTCAGGATGGGTGGCACTCGGCTGCTCAGCACAGGCAGCCATAGGGGGGAACTGATCAGCACAGTGTCGTGGGCGGCTCAGCGTCTGGACTCCGATTACATTAGTATGGATTTTATATCAGACTGGCTAGTTATACGCACAACCTATCAGGGGGCATAGCTTTTCGCAGGAAGAAGAGGGAAGTACCTACTATGTGCAAGGCTGAATCAAATTTGCTTATGTGATGCCACCTATCAGGGGATAATTTATAGCGCTTCCTAGCTCTTTGCTCCGACAAATAGAGTAAAGACTGGCCCTATCATACCTCGAGTCCTCGACTCTGGCCCACTATCTGGCGGGTCACGATGTGATGAGGCGCAATATCCGTGAGCTAAAAAGGGATCCCCTGTTAGCTCTTTCTTAGTTAAGATTATTGCTTGAGCCTTGTAGCCTTGGATGTACTATGTAGGCTTCACTTCTAGCTCCAACACGATGACTGTTCAATTTCTGCCGTGTATTACTTAGGTACATCCTGTGCTATTAGCTACTGATAAACTTGTAAAAATTCACAGCAAATAGCCAAGGACAGTATTAGTGGCTAGAAAGATTCAAAGATACAACAGAAACAATGCATACTGTAAACAACGAGGAACAGTCAGCCTCTCAAAGCGCTCTCAGATCGTTACACGGGCAGAGTCTGAGAGTTGAAGCAGGGGCGGACCTAGCAGTTATTGGCTTAACCCTCGTATTTTGCCTTGTTCATGCCCAAACCGTAGATTCATCAAGCTTCCACTGAGAGCTGCACACGAACTCAGCCTTTTGACTTTCAGAAAATTTAAGTTCTTATTCCATGTCAATCACTTCCTAATATTTGGGGGCGGAGTGCAGGTTTGCCTGCCTTATATAAACCGCTGTTTCTGGCATACCCTCTCCCAGACCTCGGAGCTTTCCTTGGATCAATCTTCTCTCGATTTCTCACACTACAACATCCGTGTTCAATGTTGATGAACCTATAATCCCTCTACAATGCAGCAGCAAGTCATTGCCACGGTTCCTGCCCACTCGCGAGGACTCTCCAAATGGTGGCCCATCAGCTTCCTTCTCAGTGCTATCGTCTTCTTCGCCATCGGTGGCGGTCTCATGGGCGCGTGGGCAAATAGCCCGCTGGCGTGTTACGATGACTACGACTATTGCGGTTACTATGATCTTTACAATGGCGAGTTCTGGGGCGGCATTGCCTGTTTCGCCGTCGGTGGTGCTCTCAAGATCACCTTTTGGATTCTCTTGATCGTATACTGTTCCCGGCGAAACCGCGTCAAACATCACACAGCAGCAGCAGTTGTTGAATACGTACCCCAGAATAATACCTCCTCCTTGACTCCATCGCCGCCGGGGGATGCTTTCGCTCTCCCCCAGTCGCCTAGCTCGCCCCAGCCTATGTATTCTACAATACAGAACGAGACTTCATACCCGCCAACGGACGCTGCGATCAAATTCTGCGGTGAATGTGGGAACCCTATTTCCACTCGGTTCTGTCCACATTGTGGAACGCGTGCTTGAGTGTTTTTCTTGAGGTGGCCACATGAGTTTCTGAAGGATTACGGGTAATGGCTTAATATAAGGATGGACCACTGTAGATATGATTTGATTGATTAGCCGCCATGAATAGACATCAATAATTCGTCAACCGTCCACTCTTTATCAACACCAACAGCAGCAGTAGACGTCCCAATTCTGCCAAACTTGCCCCCAAACATATTCAACAGACACCTCTCTACACCATTCCGCGCCTCTCGACTCAACGACGTCAACACTTCGGTCATGTGCAAAACATATTCTGCTCTATTCACATTCCCCAAATGATTCATAAAATGATTCAACAGAAACCCTTCCAACTGCGGTATTGATGCCATCCAAATCGACTTGTTGTCATACATTGCCTTGTCGAGAGTTTCAAGGCGGTTATATGATTTCTCGTCTACTTCAATGCCAACGGTACACATTGACAGATTAGACGGAGAAATTGCTTGAATGTTATTAGTGTCCGTGGTGGCGATCGTGTTATGATATTTCGACGAAACGCATTCCTGAATCATAACGCCAATATAGAACAAACACGCAATTCGATCATGCTCGTACACATTCGCCAAGGCATCGTCTCCGTTGCGCATACTATCCAGAAACGAGTTTCGTAATATCGTGACAGCTTCGTATATGGAGTGATAATGCCGTAACCCCACGTCTTGAAGGTTAGGTGCATTGGTCATCAGACTCCGTATGTCTTGCACAAACGAAATCAGCCACAAGGAGCGAAGCCTTGAGATTTCGGAATTATCGGAGCTGCTGCTGTGGATTCTGATGCCCGCAGTGGTGGTAGGTTCGAGGAGAGGTGTGTTTTGGCCCGAGATGCGGAGACAGCTGAATGAATCTGATATTTCGGATATGTTGTTGGAGGGATAGAACCAGGATGGTTTCGACATTAATGATATTCTACCAAATTAGCCGTCCTTCATACGACAGCCGAGAAACGGGGGGCTTACAGTTGTAGCACCAGGCCTAGTCGCCAATTTTGTTTCAGCGATGCCAATCCTCCCCGGGCTTGAATCATTCTATCAAGTCCATCGCGATGAATGCGCCAGACCGCCTCCGTTCCCCAGTATCTCTGAACACGAATAATCAGCTAAACGAATTTATACTCTTGCGATAAGAAATGGGCCCACCTCAAAAGTCAACAACCTCACAACAGCCGCAAAAGTAGCATCATCCAACGCCGTCTTCTCATCCTGCATCCAGCGATTAATCAATGATACAGCCTCGGATTTATACTTGAGGACTTCAACGGCATCCTTTTGGCCGTGAAGATAGGCCAAATGAGCCGCTGAATGCGCCATTATGCCGTAAAAGGAGGCTGCATTGGACAGGTCGAGAGGGAACCACACGTCGCGCATGGGGTTGAAGTTGAGGTTTAGTGAGGATGCGGTGTCGGTGTCGAACATCATTGCGGCGTGGGAGGTTAGCCCTGTATTCATTAATTTTTCTTCTTCTTCTTTTGGTTACGGTGGGAATGTACAGTGATGCAGTAGTTCGTGATGCCTCGTCGTCAGACTTATCGGAAATGTATCGAACGGATCCAAAGCCAGTGGCGATAGGATATGATCTATAGTCAATATAGGCGCATTTTCGGACATAAGTTCATCGTAATATCTGTTCATCAGGTCGTCTTGCCAAAAGGCATCGAGAAATTGCATATCTTGGTCGGAAAATTCAATTATTTGGTCGTAATCGTGAGGGATGCATATCGTGTTATCATAAGAATTGACGATCATATCGGACTCTCCGCTTGAGCTATTGAGATCTGTCGTCTCAATGTCCATGGACTCAACATCATTCACCGCCAAGGTCGTTACTCCATCATCCAAATCCATCGGCTCAGATTTGATAGATTCTTTGGCAACCAGAACTCTCTGTCTTTGATTCGCCCCCTTTGGCTTTTGTGTATGGAAGTCTTTCTTGGCCTTCTCTTCCTCTTCTTGGTGTTGGAGGATCTTCTGCTTCCTCTTGCGCCATGACTGCCGCATAGCATAGCTGCGCGCACGATGCGCATCTTCAAAAGTGACAAATTCAAACGTCTGTGTTGCCGGTTGTTTTGCCATGCTGGTTTGCTTCCAGTGGTTTTTAACACTCGTTGATGTAGCTATAATTTGTGGATTGAGATGTGGCTGATGTTTCCGGTCCTGTGCTCAGAAAGGACGCACTGCTGGTGTATCTTTGAGCAGTATTGACTGGACTGGAGTGTTCATACACTATGAATGCCAATTATGATATAGACTCATGTTGTATAATTGGATATATGAAGATATCGTGCTGGATTCAGTGGATTGTGGTGGTCAGATGTCAGAAGAAAAAGGCGGCGAGTCTACTCCGCTCGGCCCCACTAATCTCCGATTCCCCATACAATGCGCTGATTAGTCAATGTATACTATTCCATACTACTACGTATATTGAATAACTACAAGAGAAGGTGAAAACAGATCGATATATTATCCTCAAATGCTTGACTATCAATATCTTCATATTGTACATTAGTTATATGTAAAAATGTCCCAGATTATTCCCTCTCGCAGATTCCCAAGCAAAGACAAAACAAGCGTCTCTCCCCATATATGCTGTTACTTTTAGACAATTTACAAGGCAAAGACAGCAAGGAGAGCGGCAGCAAGACCAACAGCGCCGCCGGCCTGGTTAGCGCTGGCAGCGTTGGTGTACTTAGGGACGGTACCGCTGGAGGTCTGGCTGGTACCGGGGAGGGTGCCAGAGGAGGTGGCAGCACCAGTGGTCTTGGAGGAAGCAGAGGTCGCAACGGTGCTGGCACCGCCAGTAGAGGAGGCGGCAGAGGTGGCAGAGGCAGTGGTCGCACCACCGGTCGAGCTGGCAGAACCAGTGCTGCTAGCGGAAGCAGTGCTGCTGGAGCCGGAAGGAGGAGCAGTGGAGGTGCTGCCGGTGCCAGAGAAGGCGGAAATACCACTCTGGATGGCATCAGTAATACCAGAGGAAAGTTGGCTGGCAACGCCCGAGAGAGCGGGGGGGACCTTGTTGGAGATCAAGGTGGCGAGGCTCTGGGCAGCAGTGAGCTGGTCCTGAAGACCAGACTCGACCTTGCCACCGGCACCAGCAGCGACGAGAGCATCCTTCTTGGAGATGAGGTCGTTGATGGCGTTCTGGACATCGGAGCTGAGGCTGGTGACAGGAGCGGTGAGGGAAGCAGCATCAGTGGTGCTGAGAGTGGACTCGCCCTGGAGAGAGGAGACACCGCTGTTGGTGACGGAGATGATGTTGGAAGAGTCAGAGAGAAGACTGGAGGGGTCACCGCTGGAGTAAGCGGTGACATCGCTGTCGAACTTCTTCACGGCATCGTCAACAGCGGAGATGACGGACTCGAAGGCAGCAAGGTCACGCTGGACCTTGGAAGCCCGACGATCGACGTAGGAAGGGTTGGCAAGAGCCTGGGCAGAGAGGCCGAGGGCGATGATAGAGGTGGTGAACTTCATTTTGATTAACGAGTGTTTTAATAAAAACAGCTACTGTTGAACGAGTGTAGTCGTGAACGAGGAAAGAAAAGCAGGCGGGATAATTATTGAACTGCTGGTTGGCTTGAGTGGCTTTCAAGAGAGACACAAACAGGACAGGAATGATTCTTATATACCTGGAGAGTGCCATCGGGACGACGATCATATGCCAGCCCACCCCGTTACATTTCCCATGGTCCACCCCCGACATCACCTGCCAGCCGAGGCTTCCACGCAAATACGAGATTTGAAGGGCCTCCACTCAGTCCACTGCCATGATTAATCTCCGCCATGACCGGGGTGTGTAGTCAGGAACAAGGATCACAGAATGGACCAAGCCCGATGAAGCATTGTCTTGTCCTATAGGCTGAGGTTGGCCATGGCTGGGCTTTTGGCGCCATAGTGGGTTATTAGTTCACAATTTCGAGCCAGGATTGAGGAGCAGGTATTTGCTATTCAGTATTCTGACTCGGCCAGGGTGTGATTGCTCATGTTCGAGTATTAGAGCGAGGACTTGATTGGTTGTACATTCATTTTTAGAAGCATTTACCTTTGAAGTTGATCTTGTCCACCACCCTGTCTTACAATTTCTTTATTTTGGTCTCACCTTCAAAGCTTGTATGAACCTTACCAGAGACGACGAACATGAGTGCAACCATCACGAGCCCTTCTCAATCCGGGTCGAAAGAGGGAGAACAGATACTCCGGACAAGTACCCTCGAAGGCAAGTATATGACTGGACCAGAGAGCTGGTAGCGAAATTAGACTGAGACATTTGATCTAGATTGCCATAGCTCGGGTGGCTTCTAGCTTGTTTTCCTCGTCATTAACATCTGAACACAGGGAAATAAAAATCTGATTCATGCGGCGGCCAGCACGACAGCTATGGAACGGCCGGTCATTCGCCATACTATGTCGTAGCTGTATGTAAGCTCAGCCTGTCAGGACAGTAATAACCCGCATGAAAGAATCCTCTAGAGCCTAGAGTCTAGACAATAACAGCAACTACTAGGCCCCATTAGGGTTGTGGCCGACGCTATCCGCGGTCAGATTACCCAGGATGGGCATTGTTGCCGCTGATTCGATGGAGTACCCCAGATTTCCGTTGGTACTGAGCCAGGGCAGGGCCGGGGTAATCTAAACTTCTTAAAGTCCATCAAATCAGTTCGAGAGTCTGGAGTTACGGCGTAGTATCGGATGACCCCGGACCCATATATTATGAGCATTTTAAGTCGAGGCTAGGCCATATGTGTGTATTTTACTTTTCGCTGCTTTTCCACTAAATTCTGCTCTAAGAATTTCTCCGCATAATTCAATCTAATCTAAGATTTAGGTCCGTTGGCAATGTAAATTCTACCTAGGTACAATAACTAGATTGCGCAAGTATATAAGAGGGGAGGTAAGCAGGTGAAAAGGGGCTGGGAAAAATAAATCACGCAAGTCCAGGACTATTTTACTACAGGTTTTTTGTTTCTGCACGTGTTTTGATCGAGTATCTGGGGTAGTACGTAGTGTTGTGCTAGATTGTTCCTCGGCCATCTTCCATAGGTATCGGCCCTGCCCTAAAAACGATCTTCTCCATACCCATAAATCTCTCTATCGATCGTCGCTCTTAACACGATCAATACAGACATCGTGCGATCGAGAAAATCAAACAGAAAAACATATTTCTTTTATAAAATCTCCACAACTTGACAAAATTTCAATAGATGGCGCCTTCCGGCCAGGTCAATCCCGGAAGTAACGGTGACATTAGCTCTACATACAATACACTGGATGTGTCAGTCGTAGTGACCACTCAAACACCACAAATATATTGAGCTTAACCTTCTGAGTAGTACACGCAACCATCCGATTGGCCAATATACGTAGACTTAGTACATCGAGTACATACAAATGTGTAAGTGGCGAAAATGTACTTCCCCATCCGCTTAGCGAGAGGGAGAAAGCAACGGGAAAAGCGCTCAGGCCTAGCCCTTGGATGGACGCCTCCAAGCCCCCAAATAGACAAGTCAACCATTCATCCTGCAGAGTCCAAGACAGAGGAGGCTAAAAGTTGAAGAACCCTGGCCACGACTCGAGTCTCGAAAGAACTGGTCTGTTGTTCACGTAAGAGAAACTCGGAGAACCAGTCATTTTCTCTAGCATGTTGACTGTAAGCACTGAGCTAGGAAGTACTCGGAACTTGGCGTTGTCTCCATCCAGGCCGTTCCCCGCGATGGATTCAAGCCACTTTTCTGTGCTATTTCTTAGATGGTTTCCTGTTTGGTGATAGTCTACGCAGTGTGCCGTTGTGATTCGTGCTTTTACTGTATATGTACAGTGTAGTATGGAGGACCATACACGGTGGTTAGGCGCCCAACTGGCTGTAGAGAGAAATCGAGATAGAGAATTAGGTATACAGTGATCACGGGACTTCCTTCAAAAAACATTGCATGATCCAAGAGGTCTCTGTCTATTGTACGAGTAAGCTAGTCTCATCCTGCGTTGGTAAACTTGTTTAGATTATCATTCAACCTCGTTCCTGGCCTAGACTGCGTTAATCTATTCATGCATGCTTCCTTCCACAGCCTAGATAGATCTACCTCAAAAGGCCTAGCAAACATCAATTGATGATTCTTGGAAATGAACCTCGTACAGTAACATCACCAACATCCATGCCCAGTTCTCATTGCCTCATGATTGTTTATAGCACTGCAATCATGTGCAATGAAATTCAAAACAATCAAACATTGACCTCCCGCAAATCTCTTCCTAATATTGCTGCATCTCAAACAGCCTAGGCACAAGGCATGCTACACTGCCCCAACAAACCCAGGCCCCTACGCCAAACACCTAGTCAATCACACACGCAAAACACTGCAATATCACATGAATCTATTAATCTAATATGACTCAATGAATCTCTAATTCACCAAAATCTTGAATGCACGCCACAGGAGTCAGGGGACTGTCCAGGTTGTCGGCTCGCTTACCTATGCAAGCAGCATAAACACCAACAAACCTCCTGGGCTCAGAAACAATTCCAAATGAATCTTGTACCTGCATCTCGCCCCTTGTGGTGGACATTCACATGTTCCAACATCCCAGAAACCTAAACGTTCCAGATTCTGAACGATTTCTGAATTTGAGTTTGGAGGATGGGCTAGGCACGCCATCGCGGGCAGCCACCTACAGCTTGTTATATTAACAATTTTGTTTGGGGGACAGACATCTTACCTAGGCATGTACACACCAGAGTTTTGCGCATGTGACCGACATCTGGAGCGACGTATGATTTAGTCGGCGTTAAAGGATTGGGCTGGGGGATATTGCTGACTCGCTCGAGGATTGATCATATCAGCTTTTGCATGCTATGGACCACAGTCAGTCTTTCGGGAGAAGTTAGGGCTAGATTTCTTACTACCTACTCTCCTGAACGGAAAACAGGGAATGATTCCTTCTTTGAGTTGGAAACCCATCTTCTCTTTTCCCAATCATCTCTTCTTGATAGTACTTTTGTCATTTCATCTCATGTACCGATGACGAGCATATCGAATCCAGAAGAAAGCGACACCCCAATCGCCGGTACGAACGATCCATCGGCTCCAGTCGTCCTCCCCGAATCATTTGTCAGAATTAGAATTATCCCATCATCAGTGTCCCAAGTATACGAGTTCTACATGGGCAGCTTGTCTGAGCAGCTTTGTCTCGTTGTCTTTGGAGTATTCAGGTAAGCTTTCGCTCTTACGATCGTCGAGGTCGTTGAGCGTGAGTGTATCCTGGTTCCAAGGTTGAAGGAGTTTGGGGTACTATGCACAACCTACATCAAATGATACCTACTGGTAAGGAAAGCGAAAGGAAAGGCAATAGGAGGAGAAATCAAGTCACTATGCAGATGCAGGTATGTACTATCTATATATATATATTTTATAAGTATGTATAATGCCCATTGTATGAATCCCAATTTCTTCCCTCCTTCTCTTCGCCGTCTCCAAACCAATCCAATAGTCTTTCCGATTCGCTCTTGAAAACCATTCCGCTCATATATGCACGCGCCATACCTCAGGACAAAAAGTAACGATCCAGTCTTCTCTATCATAGGCACGAAAAAAAAAAAACAGACGAAAAGAAGAATCGAGGAAAATATGTACTTGTATTAATGCAACACCACACACCCTATTGAAAGCCCCGCGCTATGCTTGATTTGAAAAACAACGATAATGACGGATAACATGATATATGGGGGAAAGAGACATGATTAAAGACGATAATGCAGAACAAACAGGACAAGAAACGGGACTTATATCATATCGTGTACGTTGATATAAGATGCTAATGACAAGGAAAAGGAAACGATGCAGGATCATATGAACGCTTGCAAAGTCGAATGCGGGCCGGACCTCTCTGTCAAGGGCCGAATAGTATATGCAAGTCTGTGGAAGGGGGGGGCTGTCGTTGTAGATGGTGAATACGATGGTGAGTTGGTTGATGTGTTGCTTCCTCCTCTTATCGGGCATGCGAGTCATCAACCTGTGCCGGGATAAAGTTATCGTTGTCGAGGCCAACGCATGATAACCGAGCATCTGACATTAGACAAAAGATCTTAGCGGCCTCGAAATCATTGACATACGTCCCCTCAAAGAAAGGAATACGTCAAGATCACGTCTCATCCTGAGAACGATTAGCATCACTTGAGACTTTGCTCTCTACAGCCGAGACAACCTCAGCAATTGTAGGAGATCAGCGATATAGGCCTACTTCAGAAAGAGATCCAACCGCCTCTCCTCCAGCAGCACCACCACCGCCAGCGCCAGTAGCCCTATTCCCCACCACCCCCGAAAGCTTCGCCAACAACGCACCACAAACAACGCACGCCCGACGCGATGCCAAGTCTCGACGCGCCATCTCATTGAGCCAACTAGCCGCTTTTTCCAACGCTTGTCTTGAGGCCCCAGGAATCGATCCCGGGGGATGAAGCGGGAAGTCGATTAGAAGAACGGCGGTGGCTTGCACGGTATAGTGAAGCATGCACCACCAGGGAGTGGCTTGATTGAACCATGTACCATCAAACTCGGCCGGAAAGAGGTCCAACATCCGGCAGGCCGCCTGGACGCAAGAAGCGGCGATGCGAGTGTAGAAACTGTTATCTCCAGAAGACGCAGATGGCTTGTCAAAATAGTGTAGACAAGGTTTGCACGCTAAGATCGTGGCACTGTAGTAATGTAGAGCAAGACTGAGGCTATATCGATCGCGCGCCACAAGTGATCCGTCTTCTTCGACGAATCTGAATCCGACTGGTAGCTTGGAAAGCCAGGTCTCTAGCTTCGCGTTTGCGTCTGTAATGGCGGCTTCGGCATCCCGGGCTGAGTTTTGGACGATCTCGGGAGCGTAAAGAGTCTCGACGATCTCCCGCATGATGCGCGTAAGATCAACGTAGCATACAAAGTAGAGCGCCATGTTCGGTTTCAGTATATCCATCGCGTTTCGGACGGATTGCGCGTCTAGTGCTGCTGGTGTCTCACCGACAGGCCTTGTAATGACATGTGCAAGAAGACTGTTGCGGGTTTTGTGGTCTGTCATGATCCGAATCACCTCCGCATCGTTGTATTCGTGTTCTTCAAAAGGTACGGGTAATGGAGTAGTGCAAAAGTCACTGTCCAAGTTCAACGGTCGACCGGTCATATTCCCGAGAATGGTCTCGAGAGTGTAAAGAGACCACCAGACTTTATAGCGGGATTCTTTTGAGGGAAGTGTCACGTAATTGCTCTCGCTGCGTAGATTGAGGCCCATCGCAGTCGCTGATCGGATCGCAATGCCGCATATTCGCCATGCCCTAAGTCTATTAGCTATGATCGCCACGCTAGGGTGTAAGACAAACCTATTGACATGTCCCGAAGCCAACAAAAAAATTGCCAGCAACCCCTCAATTTGTACCTGCTGCAAATCCGGGTGTTCCAAAAGAGTATTCGCCTTCATGCCGAGTTTCCATGCCCGCGAAAAGTACAACAAAGTATCATCATTTGCCATCATCGAATCGGGATGAATCTGGCGATGAAAACATCGCGACGACGTAGCAAAGACCAGATTCAAAATTGCAAGCCATCTACGACCGGGCCGAACATAAGAACTCGTGTAGAAGGTATTCACCTGGCGAACAAATGTCTCCGGGACTATGATAGGAAACGTCGGATGCACGGTGGTGAAAAAATTCTGCACCAAACTGTTCGCAATCGCCTGTGGTGGTCGAGCCAGTGGTTCCGCGTCCTCGAGGATAGGGATGTCTTCGTCGTCTAAAAAGTAAGTCACCGATGCAATCGCGTTACGGTCCTGATCATCCGGTGTGCTCAAAGGATTGACATCGCTGCTCGTGGCCAGGGGGGAAGCATTGAACTCCAGATCGCGCTTGAGATGGTATAACCAGGAGGTCTCCGAGTGTTTGCCCACGAATCCGAGAGCCTTGGAACGTTCATTGCGGTTGAAGTCCTCCTCTGTGTAGTCGGCACCGCTCAGGAAGCTGGTCACAATGGGTCGGGCGGCCGAGGTTCCTGTAAAATCTGCTTCAGAAGGACCCGAGTCCGATGGGCCAGACCGAGTCACGGGTGTTGAGCTCTCCTCGATGGATCCGTCTCCCTCAAGCTTATACTACAGAAGCTACGTTAGGATGGGGCGGCAGTATAGGGGACGCGAGAGAACGGGAAAAGGTGAACTGCCAGATAAATCGTCAGAGCAAAGATAACCTACTTTAGACAAGAGGTCTTGGATGAGTTGGCTGTCTTCGGGATCAAGTTTTGATTGCAATTCACTGAAAAGTTGTTCATATTCTTGTACCTGCTTCGAGAGATCTCTGAGTTGCCTAGTAGACACGGAATATGTTAGCCACAAATAAGTTTCAAGCCATCAGTGATTTAAAATCAAAAACCGGAATGTTGGGTTAGCGACTTTGCTGTTCGTTCTCGCTTGCGATCACCATAAAGACAAGTCAGGCCAAGGTCTTGACATCGTTGACATGTCGGACGATCGCCACTACACTTGGTCTTTTGCTCTCGACAAGATTCACAGGCATGACCAACCCGTTTGTTTACATTTGACTGCTCTGATAGATTCGGAGCTCTGGGGATGGCCACTTTGGCGGCACCTCCTCCAGCTCGGCCTAAGGAGGGGTGGTGGTATTCATTAGGCGCACGGAATCGAAGGTCCCCCGCGATGCCTGCAGCAGCAGCAGGAACAGAAGAAGTAGGAGAATCTGATAACGGAGGGAAACTGGCAAGATTGCCGACGAGTTGGTTGACCGCTAGTGATGGACGACGTGGAGGACGCTGTTGCTCGTCGTCCATCTTAGACAACAACCGCTGAGCACTCCAAGGGGGGAGTATCAAAGAGTGCAAGCCTACCAGCGAGCTAAGAAAATTAAACTATTTCGCGAAGATAGAAGGAAATCGTACAAGACAAATCAGGCAAATCAGGCAAATCCATTGGGGGAAAGCCCATGTCGGCCCGAAACAGCTTAGGAGGCAACAACCTACTGTACTTTCCTTTCCCTTTCCTTTTGTCCTTTCCTTTTTTTGCCCCCGTAATTCAGTTGGATATAAGAACGCAAAACGAATATGCAGAGCAATCAGCCTACAGACTACAAGATGATTGGGCTCCGGGGAGAAAGAAACGAAAAGACGAGAATGTAAAAATGCATGAACCTCAATCCCGCCTATTTGGTAGGCTGGAAGATTGAACCGTGGACAAATCTGGCCGCGCAAAGCGGGTCTGGTCTCTTGTTAAATGGGAACCCTTCTTCAAGCCACTCAAGCCGAGCTGGAAACAATAGCCATTAGACATCCATTGGGTTGCACTGGGGATAATAACTACCGGACTCGGTTCTGTCCTGGCAGGTGTCTTTTCAAACTTCGACATCCACTTACCTACGTTACACTCTCCTGAATCTTGATGTTTCCATCTGCGCTCTTCCAGCTCTTCCCAACACCGAGTCCTTGCTCCTGTCGACTGTCGACTGTCAACACCGGTCTGCCGATGTTCTGCTCTGGCCAAAAGACGGCACTGTATCCTACGAATTGTTGTCGAGATAGCCATGGTTGAGACGGGGCCCCCCGTCCATAGCGTTCCAGCTGTTGCAGTGGCGGCTCTGGCGGTATCTCTGCGGGTCGAGTCATAGCATCCAGGACGAAGTCTTCTTCATGATTAATGACAGGGTGAGTATCTGCGGAACTGTAAACTGATTCTCCGCCAGGTCCCAATTGCCGAATGTTGGTAAACTGGAGCTGAAGCCAACGATCAAACTATTTCTAGTGACATTTTTAGATCTCCAAAATTTTCCCTCGCTAGGAAGTGCGTTCCGCCTATCAGAGTCGTTTCCTCTTCATCGGTTGCGACGACAGTCAGAAAACTCACCGCTCTGATTAATCCTCCTTCCCTCTTCGGCCGACAGGGCCAGTCTGGCGCAATTCTATACAGGAACCGTGTCTAGCCCGTCTCCCAACGCCCTGGGAAGTAGGAACGAGGGACCGTGGGTTCAGTCAGCCGAACACAGGAACCGCTTCGACGATTCGCGTGCACCTTCACTATCGCATTCCTTTAGCCGAGTCCGATACCGCGTACTGGGAGTATCTTCCGAACGACCCTTTGCTGAAGCGCGGAACACGATAACCGGTCACATCTTTGCGTCGATTGGACAATGGACACAAATTGATACCGATTGAACTCTCGTACTACCGTTGCGGAGGTCCCTTGCCTTCGAAACGGTGGACGCGCATCAGAGCAGGCGAAGCCCGATAGCGAGCTGCAGATATGTTGTGTGGCAAGGAAATCCATGTCAAGAGACATAAGTCGGGCGTTGCCCAGATAGGAAGTGTTGAGGACTTCTACAGTCACGAATGCTACATTGCTATCTGCGATGTGGTGTTGAGGTGGCGATGTCTCAAACGCATTGACATTTCCTACTACGAGGCTAGACGCATCTTTCTGCCGCTGAAAGTCTCCTTTCATGTCGACAGTGTCGACAGAGGACAGAGACGAGTTCGAAGGTGCTCTGGCCACGGGTATATATGTTGGACGCTGAGGTTGAATGATATCAGATTTTGTGAGACTGACGTTGCCTCGCCACATCACGTAGAAAGGCGGTCAGCGTGACGATCAGTCGAAATGATGTCGAAGTTGCACAGAATGTCGCTCGTTTTCCTGCACCGGATGAATCAGCTACATGTTGAACCATCTTCTTCTTGAAAGAGGACTCGACGAGGTTAGAAGAGACCTTGTCCCCCGCGGAGAAGGATTAGTGGCGATATGCGCCGGTTGTTGGGTCAGGTGGATATTTCTTGCGCTCAACGAATTTTTCACGATTGATCTGGACAGGGCCGATTTGGATCAGCTATGCAGACCATAGATCGGTGATTTGTACCTGGAGTCAGCCGGAGGGAAATTTTTTGCTGTTGATGGTCGTGGTGGTCGTGGTGGTCGCTGTAGAGAAGGAAGATCAAGAGGAGAGGTCGTCGAGGGTGGCAAAAATACGTCACGAGCGGTAGACCCCGTGATTCGCCCTTCCTCTCCGCAGCTTAAACTTACCCAACTTACCTAGGCAAGTGTCGAATGCCTCGAACGACCTGCCAACTGTCAACTGCCGACTGCTGGATCAGCCGCATGACTTTGTCCTACTACCTATGCCGGTGCATCTATGCATAGGTTCAGGCCTGTCGTAGCGAGGGAGTGTTGTGTTGAGAGGTGCGGTGTTTTACGGTAGGTATCAGGGAGTTGTTGTCCGCTAACCATTGGATGCAGCCAGACCATCAGCGAAAGCGACCGAAAGATCCTCCAATCTCTACACTAGAATCGCACGAAGCATTGTCAAAGCCAAATAATCGACAGACCTCTCGCTTGTTGTTATCGGCATGTTCGTCGCGCATCCGGGATTTGGCATTGGCGTGCAGGCTGCGATCCGTTGCTTCAAATCCCGACAGTTTGATTGGAGTTGGAGATTCTTTATTTCAACCTCGATCTCAATCATCGTTTCAGTATTATCACGATTGCGCTGACCAAAGTCCATCTTTGGGTCAGTCTATCACTCACGATTACCAGCTTTACGATTTCCTCGTCGATATAGCAAAGACCCGTCCGCAATCAGTCCTCAACGTCGTCCGAATCGCAATCGTCAATGCCGTGACATGACAGGATGGCTGGAGACGTGAGAAAGTTTGAATGATGAGGTTCCGGCGTCCGCGCCATGCTTGAGTGCAATGGACTGGATTCAACCCATTGGTGACGTTACGCTTTGCGCGATAAAGAGCGCCACGTCCTCGGATCGCAAGTGAGGTGCGAGTAGAAGATTGCTACTAACGGGACATAACAGTTGATTAATTGATTCATCCCTGCCAATTGCTCTTGTCAGGTCATCCCGGGATACTGTACATGAAGGACTATACAGAGTCTGCCTGACAGTCATCCGCTCCTGCAACAGTCATCTTCTTCATGACGATATAAACTTAAAAGTGCAGTGACCTGAATTGTCCAAAACACTGCAGCCCGACAACACTAACACATCATCTAGCATTGTAGGCAGGTCTGGCTTCCGGTTCGAGGCTCTTACAGGCTCAACATTTGACTCAACTGACGTTCCCCGTTTTCAGTGAACTTGTTAGTAGCTACAGTAGCTCGAAAATACAGACAAGAAATAACATCAATCCAATTTTCTACATAAACTAAACCCATTCTCAATAAAGCAAAAATGAAGCATTTCCCAAATATCGCAGAATCTCCAGACCGCACGTGATTGGCTCTTACCCCAACCCGCCAACCAGCCAATCCAAAATCAACCCGCTAAACCCCATCCGTAAACTGCCAGGGTTTTCCCATGCAAGCCCTAATCGCACGATCCAAAACAGTCAAACCCGCGCCAAGCCCCTTCTCTTCGTTACTCCGCTAAGCAAAAAAAGACTCCCCTTCCTCGAGCAGGTTTACTCGTCGTCGTCGTCGCCCATCCATCTTTCTCTTCAAACTTTCGAAAGAAAACTTCGAATTTCACATCATCAATCAAGATGGATTCCGCCAAGGTCCCTGTTAAACTTGTCAAGGTCACCCGCGTTTTGGGCCGAACTGGTACGTTTTGTCGACAGCGGATTGATCTGTGTGTGGGAGGAGGAAAGAGGTCGAGGGGAGAGAGAAGAAGAAGAAGAAGAAGAAATACGGAAACTGCAGAAAAAGAGACCGAAAATATTGCAAATTCGATATTATCGGAAGGGGAAATCTCTATACGGCATCTTGACATTGGACTTGGAATGAACTCGACAATGAACCGAATTGCGCACACCCGCGTTCTGGAAGGATCAATTCTGCTTCTCTCTCTCTCCCTCTTTTCTCGACTTTCTGCTCCTACGTATCAATCATGACCGCGACATCCAGAATTCCAGAGAGAATACATATACTAAATTGTTCTATTTGCAGGTTCTCGCGGTGGTGTCACCCAAGTCCGCGTCGAATTCATGGACGACCAGACCCGTTCCATCATCCGTAACGTCAAGGGACCCGGTACGTCTTTCCCCTTCGCTCTTCCAAACTTCCATACAATATGCAAAAGTTCTAATATGTTGAATACAGTCCGCGAAGACGACATCCTCTGCCTCCTCGAATCCGAGCGCGAAGCCCGCCGTCTCCGATAGACGTCTTCATCTTTCCGCTTAATCAAAAAAAAATTTCGAGAAAAAACTGGCAAAAAAAAAATTCGACGAATGGATGGATGGAGGTGTAGGAAAGAACGAGGGAAGAATTGGGCTGTGTGGATTATTATACCTTCGGCTTATCACGAACGATTTTGTGAGGGAATAACTCGACAAGACTCTTCTTTCTACCGACTTTTCTATTTTCAAAGTCTAATTCGACGATGGGAGGAGAAGATGGGAAGATCAGGTCATAGATCTTTTACCATGTTTTTTTCTTGCTACATGTCATATAAATGAAACGAGACAGACAAACTTGACGATGATAAACCGTTGATCGTTGATGGGATTGGAAAATCGGATGGAGTTTTTATTCTTTCTTTCTTTCTAATTGATCCGTCGCTACCATTCGATTCGGCGAGCTGTGTCGTAAATTTTGTGCATAGTGTTGATGCAGGCGTAGTTGTCGTTTGCTGGTATGGGTAATATTTTCTAGGTGTGGAAATGAGTGATGAGTGTTGGTCAAGCCCATCGGTCTCTCTGAAGAAATCGGTATGAAGCAAAGTAGCACAATTGAAGGTACCACTTGTGTAAGTCCAATCAGTTACAGCTACATACATATCAGTCAAACGACATACATACCCTGCCCAGGTAGGTGGTGTCTGGGGCCATCAATCAAGTCCCACACACGCCTCATCCCCATGGTACCTACGTAGGTACCTAGGTAAACAGCAATACTGACATTCAGTGTGTGTCACTCAATCATACCTAGGTACTACATATCTCTCTACAAAACCGGGGACAGTTCCAAGGTTGGCAATTCGCACTAGAGTGGAAATCATCAATACTCAACTGAACTTTGAACATAAGAAGATAAGAAGATAATCACATAACCGAATCTATTCATCCATCAACCCCAACTACCTACACATATACACATGTAACTAGCCAGCCCTGGAAGCTCTCATTATACTTATTAAGGAACGTATCTCTTCAAATGTCTCAAAAGAAAACAATCAACATCAACATACATGTAATATCAAATCAGACAGAAAATCCCGTAACGCCATTAGGTTGCCCCAGAATGCTTCAAAGCTTCAATGTTCCAATATTAGGTAAGGAGTGTGTATAAGTAATAAGTGAACCGTATACATATCCATCCATCATATCAATCATAATTCCGTCAGTGATTCTTTTTTCTTGTTTTGCTCCTCTTTTCATTTCTTAAAACATTCAAATGGTTGTATCTTTTGATTAGGGTTGGGTGGGTAGATGGTTAGAGCACCCGCCGAATAAGAGGGTTCTTCGCCTCGTTCCATTTGTGGTGGCCCCAGCTTGGAGAGCCGGTGCCAGTACCTATGGGGCCGGTTGTGGTGGTGCCTGTGCCGATGAGGGTGGTGCTTATGCTTGTTGTTGTAGTCGAGACGGGTTTGGTTGTGGTGGTGCATGTTGTGGTTAGGGTTGAGGGTGGCTGGACGCCTGTTTGTGTTCCTGTTGCTGTTCCTGTGGCAGTGCCAGTTGCAGTTCCTGTTGCTGTTGCAGTTCCAGTTGCTGTACCAGTTGCAGTGGCAGTAGTGGTGCCAGTGTGAGTCGAGGTCAGAGTAGAAGTAGACTCTGCAGGAGGAGGAGGCGGCACAACAACCGCAGTCGTCGTAGTCGTCGACTCCGGAGCACTAGGCGCAGTCACAGTGACCGTCACAGTCGCAGTCGCAGTCGTAGTCTCCGTATGAGTCGTCGTAACTGGCAAGGGGCACGCAGTCCCCGTGCCTGAGCCACCAGGAACAACAATTGGCGTCGTGGTAGTAGTAACCGGAACAACAGTAGTCCAAGTCGAAGTCCACACGGTAGTAGAAGAGGTAAGCCACGTCGAGAACACAGTCGACGACCCCCTTGTCCCGACAGAAGTTGAGCAAGGCACAAACGTGGTTTTGGTGATTGTCTCAGTCTCGGTTGCGGTGCTCCATTCGCTTACACTCGCAGTAGTAGTGGCAGTAGCAGGAGGAACGGAAGTAGTGGTGATGGTGCTGGTAGCTGGTGGTGGAGGGGGAGGAATGCCGGTGCCGGTGCCGTAGTGTCTGCGCTCAGCCCAGTAGCCTGGGAAGGCGAGAGTAGAGCCGATGAGGGCTGCGCTGACGAGGATAGACCGCATCTTTCTTTAGAGCTGGTTGCGTCGAGAATAATAAGATAGCTGTATGGGTTGGTCTTGCAAGCCTATAGCGAGTGAGGCTTTATAAGTAAGAACTATAACGAACGTATCGACAGTTTGCTGATCAGACGAAGATCAAACGAAAGAAGATCACTTGACGATCCGGCGAGAGCAGGTCTTTATATCATACTACCTTAGTACCTGGTGCTCACTAAGCGAGCACGCCAGACCAGAGCTATGCCCGATCCAAATCCGATGCTTACTTTAGGCTACTTCCATGGTAGTGGTACAGTGGGCGGTGCTTTCACAACCGCACTATTCCGTACGACCTTTGACAGACATCAAGGTTGAAGGTAACAGGCAACACCGAGACAGGTCCAAGTTCCAAGACCGGACCCAGGATCGTGGCCCATTTCGTGGGATGTGACTGGCTGTGGAGGCGAGTGGCAGGATATACGTACAAAGACATACCACGAACTTGCTTTTCTCGCGTATACCATACGGAGCATTGTGGGTAATGGTTGGTGAGGTTCTATAGATAAAGTGGCGTTGATAGAGGCTCCATCGTATGCACGCCCGGACTAGCTGCATCGCCGGGTTGGCAGTTGCCGATACTTGTTCTCCGTCATCAAACATCCTGACAATTCCATTCACAGAGCATTGAAGATTGCAGATTGTACAGTAATCTCTCGGGTGTAGCATTCAACGCTCGGGCAGTCGCACCCGTGCTCTGTGCTATGTCTGTCCCTCTCATCAATACGTAGTTATGAGAGACAAGAGAAGGTCGAGAAGAAGACGAGAGGCTAGACATGTCAACAGATGACCCTAGTCCATATCGGGTAAGGACTGTCTCAGTTGATGTTTTCTTCCAAGAACTGGCCGAGCAGGATTTATCACGAATTGCCAATTGGGAGATTGCAAAATTATTAATTGAGTCTTGGATGAATCATGACTCTGATATTTCCAGCCTCGTATTTCCTGGCAGTGTCTTGAGATGGTCAGGCTTCCGAGTGCCGACGGATGACTCTCGGGTTCCCGAGAATATACAAATCGGTCTATACTTAGCAGCAGCAATGTTTGGCTGTGCCATAGAATTACGGTCAATGTTATCAGGCATGTAACTACATTGTTGCTATGATGCCTGAGTAACATCGTTTGTATCTAGGTAGGTATGTGTACCTAGCGGCTGTCATCATGTCTCCTACTAGTTATGTACTACTAGTAAGTAATTATGTATCTAGGCGAAAATTGACAAGATCCAGAACAATGGTTACCTAGGTAGTTCACGCCACGACTCGTATATGCCCACTTGGTCCATCGCTCGACACGAGATGGTGGGTTGACTGCTGGTGGCCAGTGACTCAGTGAGGTCATCCATTCTACTGTATGGACTAAATAACCGAACTATCCAACCATTGATTTACAATATCGATATGTAGGCAAGAGCCTCTGATATTACGATTTCGTCTTGTCATACATCACGAAACTGTCTCTATGGGTAATGGGTAAATAGAATGTATACAATTGTGTGACTCGGAAAAAATAAGAGATCCAAGACATACATATGCACATGCTGCGTTGTTGGCACGTTAGCCTCAGCCCACTCAACGGCCTTATGCGCCTTGCTCCACCTCTCTACACTACACACATTTATCGTGACATGATTTACACAATTCGTCGATCAATCTTCTATCCTGTCGAAAAAAAGCAGAAACGAACACAAAAGGATTGCAACTGTCTCACTGTACGTGTACAACCAAAACAGGAAATCTCGCTTCTTCTTCTTCGCCTACCTAATAATACTCGGCTTGGCCATTCATCATTGAGTTTGTTATGATCAGTCTAGATCTAGCCAAGCACGAGCAAGCCCTAAAAAACTTGATGACTACATGTGGTTTAGTAAGTTGACACTTTGGGAAGTGAGACATTTGCGATTGTGTGTGTTGTGGAAGTGTACCCGACTACCCGCCATCTCTTTTTTTTTCTTTTCTGCTTGGAAGAAGATGAGTGGAGGGATGTTTTAGGGTTAATGGCTGGCATTATTGTAGGAATGAGAGTGGTTGGTTGGTTGTTTGGCTGCATTTTCCTTCTTGGGTAATTCGTGTTTGTGGTTAGGGCTTGCCGTTATTCTCATCCCTCGATCATCTTATCTTAACAGTTGTGAGGAGTGTTTAAGAAATAGATAAAGCCGAGTATCGCATTACTTTCCTTGATGATTGATTTGTTGCAAAATGGTCGGACATCTCATGTAGGTACCTAGGTAAAGTCTGTTGACTGACGGTTTCCTTGGTTACGTCAATAACCCTGAAATGCCTTGATTCCAAGGCCTCAGTAACGAAAGCCTAGACTATACAGACCATGGACATCTATGCTATATCCAGTAAATAGTCTTACAACGCATTCACAGAAGATTACAGTCCAGTACAGTGCAACCCAATCTTCTCCGTCAGACAGACGACTCTATGCAGCCTCAATCTCCAATATCAACCCCTCCCGAAGAGCATCCAACTCCCTCTTCCCCAGCGGATCCCTCTTCTCAAAACTATGCTCTTTCCGCTCCTTGGGTGACCACGTGGTAATATCGTATCGATCACCACCTATCATCTTCGATTTCATCTGGATAATCCACTTGTTGTATCCATGTTCCTTTCTATACTCACACAACGCCTTTGTCCACCCCCACGGATCTTTGAGCTCGCAGGACGGGAGTTTGATTCCCTCTGTGACAATGTCTTTGATAGCCTCGTCGAGTTTGGGTGGTCCCTTGAGCGGGACGTCGTATTTCTGTGCATACGCCAGGAGATATGCGTCGAATAAGTCCGGGTCGAATTTTCGGCCTGTTGGTCCATCGATCAAAACTTGTCGCCAGGCGTCGAAGTTGACGATGTAGAGGGCCATGATGAAGCCGAGGGATTTGATTTCGGGATCGGGTTTGAGTAGGCCCATGTGCTCGAGGTTTGAGATTGTCATTAGGACCATGCGTATAACAAGGCAGAATAGTGCCTGTACACGTGTAGAGTCGTCGCACCTGTTGTCTATTAGCAACTATCCTAAGTAATAAAAAGGGGCATAGGACGTACATCTGCATAGGATCGAGAGAATCACCCGCCAACATCATAGCTATAGCCTCGACAATAACCCACTGCTCCTTCCAATTCTTTTCCCTTCCAGCCTCGATCCAATCCGTCACCAGATTCTCGACTACTTCCATAACGCCGTAGGACTCAAAGTCGTTGTAAACGTACATATCGAACATATCCGGGCAACGTAACGAAAGGTGAATCCGCGCCGTGAAGTATTTGTGGTTTCCCGCTCTGCTGATTACGAATGGGTGATCGGGGTGCTCTGCAGAGGGTTTGTCGCAGATACAAGTGTCGCCGCCGTCGCATGGTTGCTGTGGTTGTTTTTTGGCATTGTCGTCGGCATCGTTCATTTCTTCATCCTCATCATCGTCTTCGTCGTCGTCGTCCTCATGGAAATTCGGCAATCGGCAAATAGTGATAAATGAATACGCGACGTCGGGATTTTTCATGTGCACTCTGTAGCGGTAATCGGCATTTCCAGACCCAGAGACTTCGGACCATCGTTTGCTCTTGGGGACGTCTGGGTCTACTCTTGCAATTAAGTTGTTGGTGGTGGTGGGAGGAGTAGCGGATGCACTTGACGCGCTCGAGGGGAGCGCGCGTTTGGGGGGCATATCCGACGGAACAGCGTATCTTTCGAAGAAAGGGTATTTATAGACGCGTTGATTTGTGTATAGATTCAGGTACTCTGCTATATAGGATCAATTGAGTGTTGTAAGAAAGTTCGAGCTGGAGGCAGTTCACCGATCTTTGGTTCCCCTGAATTGGTACGCGACTTACGGCCGACTGTAGACACTAAACCAGTTTAAACGAGTGATATACGATATGGAAAAAAGCAAAGAAAGAGAAACTAATCTTCTCGAGAGAAACGAATCTCATCATGTTGTAAAATTTATGTCTTTGAGTATGAAGCTCGATTTTTGTCTGGAGGGAAATTTCATGGTGGCTCTGGATCCATCGTCCCGACAAGAGAATATTCAATATACAGCCAACGTATCCAGGTACATCACTTGCACGATTGTGTGAGACGTTACACAATCGATATCTATAGGTATGGGATGATATCGAAATTATACTCGTCTCAATATTCTGTCTAATTCATGGATAATTTGCTAATATGAGATGCCAGGCAATGTCATACCCGATATACAGTGCAAGATTAGGGCTAAATCTACATACCGTTGGCAGAATTACCCCTGAGAATTTCAAGTCGCTACACCGTAGGCAACAGTTGCGCATATAGTAGTCATGTCGTCAGTAGAACTTGATACGAAGATACTCAATAGTATTCACTACTATAGTAGTTCGAAAAATGAAATCAGATGCAAACAAGACTAAGGTCTGTACTTTTGAAATGAACGCAGTCTCAATATTGCTCGATTAGGAAATCAAGTTCACTGACTAGTAAGCAACCCTGAGATCGCGACTGCAAACTGCGATTTTTGTCAAATTTCGAAAGTTCAGAAGCTGAGATAAACTGTGGTAGAGACCCATGGATGGAGGACGATCATCGATCCAGAGTTAGATGACTGATACTACAAACCAGCTCGAATCTCTCTCACTTACTTGCAAACTCCTCTCATTTACTTGGTTACTTGGATACCTGAATCAAAGGTGAGTTCAAACCATGTGAAGCCTCCTCACCTCATATCACTTTCTGATTCAGATCCAGGCAGCTCTCATCGGCCAGACAAACAATCAATCCAGTGCAAACGACAGCTATTGAGAGCAAACTCAATTGAGGGGACTGCCCAACAACTTTCTATTGAAGGGTTTCCATTGTCCATGTGATTGTTGCCTGGGGCGCTATTCAGGCAGACACCCACAAGTGACCGGCACTTTCCTTCCTTCCTCCTGCCTCACCTGCCATCACCCCTTTTCACCTTCACTCTCTTCTTTCTTTTATTCCTTCTGACATCTCTTGATCCTCTAAATCTCATTCATCATCTCTCTCTCTCTCAAGACCATCAAACAGTCATCGTCGACACCATGGCCCCGGGCAAACGTTCTCCAAACAAAAGCCGCCGTCAGAATCCCAGCCTGGCGAACGGCAATGGACCGACTCATCAGAGCTCGAGTCGCCCCTCCAACACTCGTGATGACAGCAATCAGCAAAAACCTCCTCCAGCCATCACTACTCAGAGGCCTCCCCAGTCAACCATCCAGGGGGCTCCTCAGTCGACTACTCAGGAGGCCCCCGCTCCGCGATTGACTGCGTTACAGATGATTCTCAACTTTACGAAAGAATGGAACCCCGACTTGCACCACAACCAACAGCCATTCACAAAGTTGCCTCGAGATTTGGCATTGTGCATCATGGATCATCTCAGAGATCCAGTCGACAAAATGTCACTGGCACTAACTACGAGGACTATGTGGGAGTGGTCACAAGGAGTACTGAAGCTGGAAGACTTCGACTTGCAGCAGGTTCTTCCCATGCGTGTCAGTGAGCGGCGTGGAACGATCAAGCCATGGCCATACTTCCGCTCGTATCGTTGGCGATTGGTTGAGAGATTGGAAAACGAGTATTGGAAGGCTTGTGCGGGTTGCTTGCGCCTTCATCCCAAAACAGAATTCTTTCCAAGCGAGTTGAAAGAACCAGCCAACCAGCGCTATTGTCGGGCACCGGGCTTGATTCAGATATGTCCTCACCTTTCGCTGACGTACAAAAAACTCGAAACTCTGCAGAAGGTGCTGGCCGAACAAGCCGAAGAAGACAAGCAACGCCGTCAGAATACCGAGTTCGACAAATACCTTCTTCATGAGTGTACTATGAGAGCAGGCGGTTCCAAATTCGTCATCGGAACACAGCCATTCATCACAGACAACAAGCAGAACCTGGTGCTTCGACAGAAGTATACCCTTCATATGCATACGGACAATGTGAAAGCAGACTTGGATCGGTTTGGAAGCCGTGGTTGGTTTCCTAATCTATGTCCTCATCGAAGCATCATCACGCACTGTTTGGACATGCTCGACGAGAAGAGTCCTTGGAACAATGACATGATCACCAAGGACGAACGTGACCACAAAGCCGATGTCAGCTGCAAATGGTGCGGCACGTTCTTTTCTGGCTTCAAACGCTATACGCACTCGTCCTCGCATAAAGTCAGGATTGATTTTGTCACGTCGAAAATCATCAACAAAGACCTTGGGTTACGAGATTGTTTGAATGGCCATGGCGTTCCAAATGAACTGCAATTCTGGATTAACAACACGCAGTTGGCGAATATCGTGAGCGTCACCGATTCTCTCCACTATGGCTGCAAATGTCGTAAAAAGTGTCGCAAGCTAGGTTATATGCCGATTTCGACCCCTTCGCCGCGTGCTTCCTTACCCGACACGACCTGGAAGGGAGACGTGCAGCCTGTCTCTGACTGGAAATGGTAGAATTTCTACCGACCTCCCGTCGTTGGCCGTTGTGTTCGTAGCACACGATTTGAATCGCCGGGGGATCCGATCTTTCTTTCTTTGGGTTTGGATTGTTCTTTCTTTTGCCACATCGAAATGCTTCTTGATACTCAAAAAAATTTTCATTCATATTTCCTTTTTGGCATGTATTTTCTTCTCGAGTTTGTTCATGTTTTCTTTTCAATACCCAGATTGCATACGGGGCCATTCCCCAGTATATTAAAAGTTTAGCATAGTACTTAATGACAATCGGATCTCCTCTATAACTTTTTTTTTCCTTTTATTAACTGCTGGCTACGTATCATACAACTTCGACCCAACAATCCCTTCAATCCTCCCCATCACCGAACCCGCCAAAACGCCCACCCCGATTATACCACCATCACTAACCTCGCGTAGCAAGATACTCTTCCCACCTTTCTGTGGCCCTCCGTGGACCAGCAATCGATCAATATGTCGTTGCAGATTCTCCTTGTAGCGTGGATAATTCTGGATCACGCCGCCGCAGTAGGCGACGACGAGTTCTTCGGGGCCGTGGTTCCATGTTCTACTATCTGATGCTTGGGTAGCATGCGCAGCATGTGAAGTGGAGGTTGTGTGGTTATCGTCAGGATCTTTTAGGTGTATTTCGCCCGTACACGCCAATAAGCCCACTGTAGCAGCAGCAATCACCGCCGCAGATCGGGACATAACCGCAAACGCGACTGTGCGCAGAATTCCGGCCTTTTCGGCGTTCCATGTCCAGCCTTTGGCTGATGAGAGGCGTTGATTCAGCTCTTTGGCGAGGGACTCATCTTCTTCGTTCTTGTCCCAGGAAACCCCCACCGAAGAAGTTCCCGCAGCAGCAGCAGCAGCAGAAGAGGAAGAAGAAGCAACATTCAACGACAGAAAATCCGTCGTCAACCCTCCACTCTCCAACAAACGCCAGGGCAACACATCCATCGGTATCTTGAGGACAGAAGTGAAATAGTCGAGCACAATTAGTCGCACCAATTCACCCATGTAGCGTCCTCCGACTATGTATTCCATGGGCTGGAAACCGGGGGGTTTGGAGGCGCGTTCGACGATTTTGTCCCATTTGGAGAGGATGTGCATGTCGTGTAGGGGTTGGCTGGAGCGGAGGAGGGTCCATTCTGTGCTTACCAGTGTCTCTGTTTCTGTCTCTTTCTCGGCAGGTGTGTTTCTGTCGTGCTGGTGTTTTGGCCCAGTGAAGTACTCCGTCTTCGACGGATGCAGATCAGACACCTTCATAGGCACAGTCGCATTACTCCCCGCTCCAACCATGAGACCCATCACAACACGGCTGTTGGTGGGCACATTATTCATCGATTTGATGCTGTACGCTAAGGATGCAAACGTCGCGACGGTATCGTTCGTCATGGCTGCTATTTTGAGTTTGGGGAGTGAGAAGTGTTTTCTTCGCTTTTTTGTGCGTTCAGTTTCTTCGTGGGAGTCTTCGTGGGAGTCTTCTTGGTGGGTGGTGCTTGAGGCTAGGAATTCGTCCCATGGATTTGCTTCCTCCTGCTCCTCTTGGTGGAAAAGCGGCGGAGATTGTGGTCGAATGTGGCATTCGTATCCATCCAAAAGTGCCTGACGAAGATTCAAGTCGGAGTTGAGCGCGAAGCCTTTGCCTGTTGGTAACAGGACAGCTTCATCCAGTGATTTTTGCCTTCATCCATTAGCCCACCAAAGTCTACTGTCATAAACAGGGGGAAAAACTCACACAATAGGAAAACAAAACGATATCCCGGCCACCAACTCTCTATCCTCCTCAACGCCATAATAATAACCCTCCCTATTAATGCCGCCGCCATTGCCATTGCCATTGCCATTGCCATTGCCATTGCCATTGCCATTGCCATTGCCGTTGGTGCTGCTCTCCCGCTCATTCCTCAAACTATCCCCCACAACCTCCGCAATACAAGCCCCAATCCATCCAAAAAATTCAACCGGATGCTCCAATTTCAACCTCTCTTCGATGGGCCACGCCTTTTCCAATGTTCGGCGGACTGTGAACCATCGTCTACTATTCCGATTACTCCCTGCCCTCGACCCTTGATCATCAATATTCAGATATTCTTGGTGGTCATCGTCACAACCCAATAACTCGATAAAACCCACATGCAGATAAAACAATCCCACATACACAGCCAAATACCGCCCTCGCTCTTTACCGGTTGGTAAATGCGTGATGGGTGTAGGGAAGAATTGCTCTGTGGAGTGTGCTGCGAGATATTTGTATGTTTTGCTGAGGTTGTAAGAAAGTTGGTAGAGGGTGCGTTCTGAGAGGGTGGTTGTGATGGGGGTTATGAAGTCTTGGATTGTTGGTGTGGGTTTGTCGGTGTTATTGTTGTTGTCGGTGGTGGTGTTGGTGTTGGGTTTGGGTTGAGGGTCTGCCATTGATAGATATGCTCTGTATGTATCCTTGTTCTGGGTAGATGTAACTTAATTTCGCAAAGATTGAGGATGGTTTCTAGATGAAGCTGTCGATCTAGAAACGCGATGGTGTTGCATTAAAAACAATGCAACATATCGCGAGATCGATGTCACGATAATCGTGAATTGTTCTTATTGGTTGACAGACGGTAATTCCCCGCGAACTAAATCTTGGATTTGCCGTACAGAGCTCTCTGATTGGTTGCAATTTTGTATTTTCTTTTTCTACATTTGACCAATCATGTTGCGCCTTTTTTGTTGTACATTGGTATTTTCAAAGAGCGATGATATCCCTACAAGGCAATTCCAATGATGAATATGTAACTGAATTAAGTATATGCCTCGTGGCACGTAATCTATAAACGTCTAAACATGTAGCTAATATACAACCAAAAAAAAAACCAGAAATATATCCCGAAAGAAACCCGCCGCCGGCTTCCATATGCAACCCTAATTACTCCTCCAATATATGCAAACCATGAACAAAATAATAGTACAAGACGTGCTATACAAACCAAAAGACAAATATACCTAGGTATAGTAAAACAGAGGGAGAAACGTTCTCATCACGGCACCCTCCCATTAATAAACCAATTCCCATTGCCCGGCGGACATACAGATGACACCTGCGATAATCGCGTTGATACGACCACGTATTCGGTGACTTTGCGGATTGAGTCTTGCAGAGGGATTGTATCTGTGACGTCGTAGGTGATTATTTCGTTGAGGGTGGTTCTGTCGATGTCGTCGGTGTCGTTGATGTGGCGAGGATAGGTGTGGAGTTGGTAGTAGTGGTTTGATGATTGGGACTGGGATTGTGATGAGGATGAGGATGAAGCGAAAGGGGGGAGGAGAGTTGGAGGTGGTAGTTGTTTTCGTTTTGAGAGTGAGCGGAGTAAGGAGAGTGGTGAGGGGAAGAGTGGTGAGTTTTGGGTGTTGTCGTGGCCGGCCACGGTGGTGTCTGTGTGTATGGGGGTGGTTGTGGATTTGATGTGATTAGTGGTGTTGTTGGTGTATGTTGTATGTAGTGAAGGCGGATTGATTTTCGTCCCACTGCTGGCGTCGTCGAGTGCTTGATGCTCGATGTCTGAATGTGTGCTGACGTCGTCTCCATTGAGCCTGTTTTCTTCGTCCCCTGTCTTGGTAACGTCTGATACTCTTTTGTCATGACGAGGAGTAGAGTAGACGTGATAACCGCAAGCGGCATTGATAGCAACTATTCCGACATGAAGCTCGATGCTATAACACGAGTCAGCAAGGTGAAAGTCATGAAAGGGTGCATTTGACTTACTTTGCGAATATGACTGCTTTAAAAGCTTGGCCTGCCGGAAACAAATGGTTAGTAATTCCTTTCTATTATAGATGGGCAGAAGTACTTACCCGCTGATTTTCGTGAGATATCATCCATCATGGAAGTCTCAACTATTGCACTGGCCGTTACCCTGGTTGACGCGTCAGTAATCTTATACTTGAGAAATTAGAAAGAAATACTTACAAGCATCCCATGCCCGCAAGAGCACACATCATGATCTTGTCTCGTACTTGCAGTTTGGACATATAGATAATACCCAATGGTATAAACGTGAATATCGCATCAAAGAGAATCGAGTACACTTGACGTTTATGAGTTAGTAAACATACACCAAAAACGGTCAAGTCTAGGGCATACCCAGCTGTAGATACAAAGAAGCCTTTCGCACTTCATCAGGCCAACAAGTACCAGCCTCAAAAATCCAATAAGCCTTCACAGGCGAGCATTCAGCAAGATACATAATAAAAGGTTCAAGGTTGGTAATAATCAGGCCAGCCATGATTATTCGCACGAACCATACCACCATCCGACGTTGGGGTTGTTTCTCTAGTCGGAGAAGAAAAAGACAACACGAACATTTCAACAGACATATCGTCGGAAACGAGAGCAAGTGCGTGATCCATTCTTCCTCCATTAACAGTTCTGCCGATGATGTTGAAAATACCGTGGACCGGAGCGATCTGGTGTAAACCTGTACACCATGGATCTGCAAGCCGGTCCGCGCAATCAATAGCGCAGTTGTGAGGAGTATTAACCAGTCGTCCCAGCTAAATGATCGTTGCGAGGCGCGAGCGAGACACCGGAGGATAGTAGATGAGATGGACGATGCTGTGAGGATCCACGTGAGAATCAATAGGACGGTAGGAATCGTATCGCTGCCGTTTATCTCATCCTGTGCTGCTGTCATTGCTTGGGGATGATTACAGTCGCATCATTGTTATCGCGCTTTTTGTCTCTTGGTGGTTTATGTTTTGGTTGTTCCTCGAATGGGTGGAATTTATTAAATGAAAGTATTAGTAGTTGGTCATAACAAATCTAAAAGAATGAATATACGTAAAGGATAATTAAAATGAAACAAATGAGTGTAGGGCTGAGAGGTGTGGAATGTTTTCGTAGATCCATGCAGGCGTGCGAACTCCATTCTACTTATACACAGACCCAAACTATAGATTTTCCATTCTACAAGTCAACAAACCCATCGAATAAACTTTGACGAATCCGCGTCCATAATGGAGTTTCCCGGTGTCAACTTCACACACTAAAGTTACACTTACTCCGAGTTGCAGGGTCTGACATGCGTCAAAACAACCCCAAAAAGTGAAAAAAGATTCTCAAAAGAGTAAACGCGGGATTGGACCAGCAGGGATTAGCTGCCTTGCACGAAATTAGGCCGGCGCCCTACCGGGATTGGAGTGATCCAATAGAGCATCGTAGGATGGAAAAGGGGCACAATGGTCCTGCCCTAAAAGTGGAGGCGTAGGAAGGCTAATTTAGCGTTCAGCTTGCCAGCTGTACTGTACTCCGTAGGACTGGGCCCGTTTAAAAGGAATGATTAATGGCGTGCGTATCGCGGGTTCCTGCGCAAGCCAGGTTCAAGTTTGAGATTCAAAAGATTTCTTTCGGATTGCTTTTTTCTTTTTTAAATTATTGATTAAATATTCGTATTTGGGCGAGACTTAAGTAAGTACTTTAGTCATCTTTGTACTATTTGAGTAATTCGGCGCAGTTACTGTACCAACAGCCCGGATACGTGTTGATGCATTCAGCAGCATCCGCCATCCGGACAGCTGGGAAACTCGCTGAAATGCAATTGGATCAGAGGAAGCAATTCATAATGCCATGCCATGCCATCTTCGGGATGTTGTACAGACTCGCCTAGGTAGGAGTGCGCGCGAAGACGATTAGTGCCATCCTTGTCAAGTTTAGCGTCTAGTAAAAGTTTTGGCTCGTTTCTTCTTTTGAAGTACTTAGAATTTTCTATTTCTGGACAACACTTAAGAAATTCCGAAATATCTCCTGTGCCATTGGATTCTTTTGCGGCGCAGACGTGATAACGATGCCTATTTGCTGACATGTGAGATTTTGAGTGATCCCCGCTGGCATTTTGTTGGAGAAATCCGTGGATGGCATGAGTCGTGCTCCCTCGAAACTCGTGTATACTTGAAATGAATTTGTTCCTTGAGTTTGCGCATCGTCAAGGTTTTTTTATATGAGAAATGAATATCTATTTGTCTCACGGTTTTCTTATGTGTCAATTTTCAAAACTCTTTCGCACTCGAGCGTTTCTCCTCTTATACATGGAACATTTGAATATATATCCATGGATCAATATAACATTGAAGCGATGAGAATGATAACTTCGGTGCCGTCAGGATGTCATGCAGTCTGTTCTTACATAGCATCAATTGATGGCACTGGGAGCAAAGTCCAAAATTACTACTCCCTAATCTCAGCTGGTTCATTAATCAATAATCATAGTTCGTCGTGGATTGCGTGCTGACCAGTGCTATCGTCAGCCCTAAATCAATCCCTTCACGGGATGCCTCGGGAACCATACCGAGGCTCGAAGGCTGAGGTGAAACATAAAGTGCTGACGAATATACGTAAATTCATTCAACTCGGTTCCTCGAGTCAGTTGTTCGTTTAGATGACCTCGTCGTTTAAAGTACGTAGAGTAGACGAGCTGAGAGGCATTTCAGCTTGTTCTCGAATAGCCGATATAGATCCGGATTTGGATTTAAATCAAACCAATAGGCTGATATTCTCCTGCTCTATATGTATTTACATGCATCGTGCAATAATCCATGCACATAATATCTATTCTATGCATGCATGTAACAGCTACGTACTTCCTGATTAGGTCGATAGTGCCACGCCCGCGTGGAAAATCAATTGTGTGAAATATGAGCTCTAGAACATCAGTAGCCAGTTAGAAGCAATACCCAAACCTGTTGCATGCTATGCAATATGTAACTAGTATGTATACCTAGGTATTCATTAGGTGCATCTTTGTTAAGGCACACCCAACCCTCAGCCGAGGTTACTTGAAGGCCACTGACAACTAGTCTTCAGTCATAGACAACCTTAGACATCAATAGCATACTAAATTAACGAACATTAAATGCGAAAACAGAGATTGACTCGACTTTTGAGGGCTTCCAAATCAACGTGACCAGCATCGTATTGCTATCACCGAAGCCGCTCCTAGTGCGATGAGCCATCGGTCAAAGCTACTACGTACTTATTCGTCGGTTTCACAGTCATCGGTCTCCTGATTGCATACTTTTACTTCCCGGAACTTGGAAGAGATTGCAACTGCGTTTGGAGATGATGTTGTTACTGTGGATGATGTGGACGATGTCAAGAACGAGACTGAGAAGAATCCTCTTGCAATTTCCGCTTGAAATAGGTCATTCCAGGTTACATGTATCGGGATGTTTCTGTCGGCTGCACGACAGGCTATTACTTAGGTGCTGTTGGGAAGAGGTGCCAACACAGTAATATGGGAAGGTACCTAGCATTATCAAGTACAAAACTCGCAAATGCGAATAACAAAGTAACTGTTGAATTGAATATGCTTCTACGCCCGTTCTCGATCTGCCTCCGCTTTCCGCAGTAATTCTTCAATTTCATCATTCTCCATCAAAGCAGCCCAAGCTGCAGGTGTATTCCCACCCGGATCTTTATAAGATGCATCAGCGCCATGTTCCAGCAAAAGTTGTACCAGATCTGCATCATTTCGCCAAGCTGCAAAATGCAGAACACCTATACCCTGGAAATTCGCTTTTGATATATCTGTCGTGGAATTATCAAAAAGAATATTGAGCATAGAAAAGTTTGAGTCCAGATTCTCATCGTCCTCGTGAATAAAATAATCACATTCAGTAAGCCAATCAATACCATATCGCTTAAAATATTCAACAATGTCGCATAACGCAATTTCTGATCCGGCACTTAGAATAAGAATCGGATCCATTCCTTTGTGATCAACATGAGAAACGTCGGCTTTTGCATAAAGCAGCAACCCCAGTATCTCCTCGTCTTGTGCGTAGATGGCTTTGAAAAGAGGTGTTCGCCCGTCGTTATCTTCAAGCTCAACATCTGCCCCGGCATCCATGAGTTGTTCAAACAAGGATGGTAATTGCTGTCGTGCTGCTAGATGTAAAGCGCTTTCTCCTTTGCCATTTTGCATATCAACATCCACACCTTCTTCGAGAAGTATCTTGACTATATTTTCATTCCCTGAAGCAACAGCTAGAAGTAAAGGAGGATCGACTTGGTCTGTGAGTGAGTCGTTGTATTCACAATTCGCGTGAATCAATTTTCTCACAATTTCAGGGTGGTTATTCTTAATGGCTATAGTCAATGCGGAGGCTCCATCACCGTCGTAGCAGTCAACCTCCGCTCCAGCCTTAAGTAGTACATCTATAACCTCAACAACTCCGTATTTCGCAGCTTGCATCAGCGGTGTCCCCAGAGAATGGTGCTCGGAGTCCACATCTGCTCCGTTTTCGATGAGCACGCTGGCGACCGCGGGATCAGTGGCATAATGCAGTAACGACCCATAGGTCTCCGAGTCATATTCGGCGTCTGCTCCGTAACTCAAGAGAGTAAGCACGGTTTCAGCAACGGTATGCTCGACCGCATGAAGGATGACTGGTATGCCCGAAGGACCTATCCAAGACACATCGGCCCCGTGCTGGACCAGTAACGCAACCACATCATCATTACCTGGCACGCTAGTAGCAGTCCAAAGAGGGGAAGTTCCTTTTGCCGGATTAACTTCGGCCCCAGCCTCGATAAAGACGCGGCAAAGCTCGTAATGTTTGTTTCGCGCAGCCAATGCGAGCGGCGTCAAAGTCCAGTGTAGAGTCTCCCATTTGTCCAGTATTTGTATGAGTTTTCGAATCTGGGGGATGTGCGTCCATCCTAGCTCAGCAATTGAATGCAAGATATTGGCCCCTTGTCCGACATTGTCGATGTGATGTCGGCGGACGGCGCCCAACGGAAAATCCTGGTCTTCGCTGAGACTTAGAATATCTTGAACGCTGAGGTAATCCAAAATTAAACCCAGCAGCTCCACAGGTAGATTGTAGAAATAGATTCGGCTAGCCATCGAAACGACATGCGTGGATCAAAGGCTTCTGATCAGTTTAAGAGCCCAACTCTTATCAAAAGAACTCCCCAAACGCGTATGTAGGAGTTCCCTTTCAAACTCAACAGCCACCCCAAGCTCTCGCTGATGGGCACCAATCAATTTCACCAATATCTCATACAGAGATTCCGCTGACTGATGAATTAGCTTGTTAGTACAGTTGAAAGGATGTTTTTAAGTTCATCTCAACGCGAAAAAGAATCCCTACATCGCTGTAAAGATTTTCCACAATCCGTGGCTAGGGTTATATAGGGTTATCTAAATCGCCCTATCTCGATCTGGCTATGCGTTAAATTCGAGATCTCAATACCTAGATATACGCATATATCAGATGATATAGCATTGTTAGGTCAAAGTAGCAGGTATCTCCTCTGTTTGATTGTAAATATCAACCATCTCACTCCAATATCAAACGACCTTATGCCGCCCCTATTTTAATATTGAGATACAGAAGCCAGAAAGAGACTTTTGAAATGTGCCTTTGCAAATTCCTTTTCCTCGACTGCTTTATGCACCTGGATCGATACGATTCTCGCTACGCTTTTACAGATGTAGCAAATCGTGGCCGTTCGACGACGGCCAAAAATGGCTTCCTCGCTCGGTCCTCTTCATCATACTAGAGTATTCTGAGTTTGCACTCTATGCTATTTCCGCCCAATCTACTCTTCATTTCGTGTCTAAAGCTTCAATTTTCCCGGCTCTGAGTTTCTTGGGTCCGTGTGAGTTGTTGGGAGAAATGGGTTAAGATGCAAACCGAAGACCCATGAGCTCTTTATATATACCTAGGTATAGTTTGATCGTGGTTTCCTCTTCTCATACATTTTGGCATTGGATTTAGGGGTAAAAAATCTTTCATGGAGATAGCGAAAACATCACTTCAAGATCAGGCAATGAAGGAAAGTTATGGTCTTTCGGATCTAACCAGAGTACTCAAGAATTCAAACTCCGATATATAGGCGCACTCCCTGGGGCAAAACTTTAATTTCATCAATGAAAGAAACGTGGTTGAGAATGAAAGAGAGAACTGCGACACAAAGCGATACAATTATGATTTTCCAGTTCATCCGCGGTGCAATATGACCAGGCTGCTTAAATCGACACTCCTTTTTGCCAAATGCCCGCGGATTATCAGCAAAGAGAACAGAACCTTCACGTTCCAATTTCCCCGGGTTGTCATGGAAGTCTGGCTCTTGCTTCCATAGTGTGTTCCGATTTGTCATATCAGTAACCTTGCGCATTGTTTGCACCGGATTGCAGAAGCCGCCTGTTGTGCAATTTTCTTCGAACAATCTTGAGTGTACTGGGCGGGCCCAAGCCATTTTGTCACTTAGCATGAAGCGTGTAGGGTATTTGTCTTTGTTGTTGCATAATTCCGCCTTGAGAGTTTCAAGCATCCGCACATTTGCCAAAAGGACGTGCTGACTCTCTGGAATGACATCCCAGGATATACAGGCCGATGGGCTCTCGTTACTGCAACCCCTGATCGGATAAGATATTTCCCTACAGAATAGAATAACGGCGTTGGATTTTTTGAAAAGCTTCCACCAAACGGGTCGTGACTTCAGAATATTTGTTGGAAGTTCTCGCTCCCAGAATTCGAATCGTTTCTGCTGCACATCGGTATAATCCCAACCTCGAAGGCCTTTCTTGAGAGAAATCTGGCCGAAACGTCGGTGCATAGCCTTCTGTGTCTTTCTCTGCTCCATAATCAGGATAAACTCTTTAACGATATCGATGTACTTCACCGCAGGCCCAGTACCGAAGGGAACCACCAGATCCTTGGCCATCTTCACGGCTTCATATGCAGCTGCCCCTCCATCAAAGGATCCTTTGGCGAGCGGGATCTTGGATGTTGCAAGTTTTGAGCCTTGTTGGAGATGAGTAGCAACCATTTGAAGGACTATACTTAATTCTGGGATGAGGAAAGCTATAGATTTCTGGTCGTCATAAAGCAATGCGGGGGATTTTGCAGAGCGCTTGATAAGGTCGTCCAATTTGAGTTCTGAACCTTTCACTTGGGCTGATTCGCCCCGGTTGAACCGCCAAGTCGTGGCGGCATTCACAATAACACGGCCCATTGCATTGATGCTTACCCCGAGGGGCCCTTCGTAATCCAGGCTGATGGCAGGACCCGTTCGGGGGACTTGGCTTGCAGCAATATCAACTCCATTAAAATCCGATGTGCCTATGATGATCTCCGAATTTCTGTTGTAGCCCAAGAAGGCACGGGATCTGCGTAGATTCGGTGCATCGAGGTTTTCCAGTCTTGGGTCCAAAGTTTTGTTGACTTTGGCAGTTTGCCCAAGTATGTTATCCACGGTATCAAAGTGCCATAGAACCGAGTCTTTGGACATGACTTCTGGAACTAGAACGTTGATTCCACTCGCAAAGACAAGTCTATCGCCAAATTGAACGGGGAACTGGACCCCTGCAAATGCAGCCATAATGTCAAAAGGTAATTCGAGTCCAACCATACCGGCAGGCCGTTCCTGACTAGGAAGATCAAACCCATAAGCTAAGATGCTTTCAGTAAACAAGGAAGTCCAACATTGGCCAAACCTGCGGCTTCTTGGTTGAGGTACTCTATCCTGACTCAAAAGACAAAGCTTGAAGCTTGTTTCTGGCCTCTGCTCGACTTCTATCCCTTGAGCTCGAAAATCGAGGTAAGAAATTGTCAATTGACCCTCCCGGTGTAGCCTGAGAGTTGCCGCTAACCAAGCAAGTTGCTCCAATGTTTTACTGATGTAGTCGACTGATCCTGAGATATGCACAATTGCGTGCTCGTTGTCATGATGCGAGACTGCAGGGAACAATTGTATTTGTGTCCGACTTTCTGATACATCCCCATTTCGAGACTTGGTTTGAACTATGTCGAAAACTGGGTGACAAAACAGATCAGTTTCTGTCAGGGTAGAAAACACCATAATCTCGTTATATCAGGATATCGCCAGGAAACTTCCAGCAGCCTGGTCATCGCCGTGAAACATGTAATGGAATGGCTTCAGTACGTACCATTATCATGAAAAGCCGCAGCTACGGAAGCTTTCACGGCGTCCAGCAACTCGTTACCCTTCCATATCGCTCTCACGTAATCTCCCAAAGGAATGGCGCATGCACGGTCTAATTCACCATTCAGCGTAAACAAGTACTCGATGTCGTGCATGTCTAGATTCTCGTACTTGACGTATTGAAGCAGTTCCCATTCTATGACACATACGACTGTCAAATTCTGTTGAGTGGTGGTTAGATGCTTGTTGAGAACATTCTTGATTAGCTGAGGAATCGGTGGGAAAAGAAGCATCTTTAGCATCGCGTACAGCTGTTCGAACACAGGCCCTCTGCAGAGAATCTGGTCAAGTTTCCCCAGATCATCCAAGGTAGCACTTTCTGGAGGCTCCTGTCCGTCTGGATCCAAGTCATCATCGAGATCCTGTGTTGGCACTTCTTCCAGGTTGGTGGTGATCTTTTCCTGCCCTGCGCGTCCTATCTTTGAAGTCTCTTGCGCTGCTGAAAATCGACTTTTGAGTATCTCCGTAAGACGTCCATCTAGACTTGGGGGCGTCTCTTCCTGAGATAAACCAAGGGACATTGCGATATGGTCTTGTCTACAAATCGTCTCAGTAATGTTTGTCGCAATGATTGCCTTGTACCGCCGGAACAGCCATTCTATCCCGTGTTCCAAAGGTGTTTGTGCTAGCTTTTTCAGGGCTTTCGACATAGTAGATAATGCTGCAACGAGGTTCCATTGCAGCATAGACGGTGTTATACGCAGAACTGCTGCAGTGCATAGTTCGCGAACGTTTTCTTCCGCTGCTAGCAGCTCCACGACCTTTGCGATGGCCGAGTCCACAACGCCAGGCTCCAAACTTCCAATCAAAGTGGAAGTCTCGCTCTCTGTATCAGCAGTTTCTGGAACCAAGTCATCGCGATGAGCCCCAATGGAGTCTAGATGCAACACTTCGGCTGCTGCTACATCATTCTTGACGTTTCCTGGTATGACAGAGAGTAATTCCTTAGCATACGCAGCTGCTGCGAGGGCTGCATATCCTTGCCATCTGGAATTTTTATGAGAATCTGCGTAATCTGCGATCCCTTTGATGACCAAACATGGAAAGTCATCCATCAATCCCGCTGCTTCCATCTCCAAGCATAAAACCCCCAATTCGCTGCTGAGTATGTCACGGGTGCGTGCATGCTTAATAATAGTATTTCCTGATGCTATTGATCCGTAATGGACCTCGGGGGTTTGATTATCGCGTGGCGGTCTGAGGATAAGATGAGTGCGATCGCAATACGAACAGTCATTTGCAGCTTCTCTCGTGTGTTCGTATAATGAGTCAAAAAGTAGATCTTGATCATGACCAGGGAAGAAGAATTTCTGGCCCATCGGGGGATCTAGCATGAGAGTTTTCGAGATATATTGTTCAAACTTTGGGGCGACTGCCATGTGATCCGCTCGAAGCCTCGTAACTGCTGCTAATAATACCGCCGGCGGCTTATTCAAGAATCCAGTACGCTCGAGACGACCATTCGAGAGTATTTTTCCAGCATCGAACTGAACAACCCCCCCTGAAGTTGAGGTGGGTGTGCTGACCACCACATCGCCTAGGCGAATGTCATGGGTTTCAGAAGGAACGCCGCTGCCAGTACCCACGAGTAGCCCGAACTTTATAGCTGGAAAAGACCAGACAAGATCCCTTACTGCCACTGCTGCAGAAATGGAGCCATAATAACCCGGCGGTAATGAAGCTATGACAATATTGTGCTGTGCAATCCGTCCCAAAGTATACGAATTGCTATCTCGTGAATCGTATCGGAGTGACATGTGTACTTCGTCCAGCATAGCTCTGGCAGCCACCAGCTCATTCACCGTGGAGCAGATCCATCCGACCAAGTAGTCTGTATGCTTTCTTTCCATATCAGCCGAGTGGTGCTCTCCTAGTTCGACGAGAGTAAAGGACGTTTGAGTGGGATGATTCGCGCGTTTGGGTGGGCTTTCTCGCAGAGTTCGAAATTGGAACACGATTCGGACAGATCTAGGAAGGAATCAAAAAGAGTCTCGCTTCTTGTCGATAACTGATGACTCAAGGAAAGAAAAAATATCTGCAGCATCCGTGAGGTGCGGCTACACCTTGGTCAGCTACGTGGCGGTTCAGCCTTGCTGGGGAAGCTGCGCTGCTGTTGTTGAAATACCAACCAGACTAAGAAAGTTTCTGTCAGCAACTGCCAATCAGACTACGTATCTCACACAAAAAGGGAACCCTGGAATAGAGAATCTTTTTTGTGATTGCTCTGTGATTGGTCTTAAATTTCTCATCATGCTACACAGTGCATGGCACAGTACGTTCCAGATGTCGTCACGAACTATTGTATCGACTCTCGATCATTATGTGCATGATACTCAACATTAATCATTTAATAGATCTTATCATTGAATGGAGCTGCGACCTAATCTTCATTGGCTGTGTCATGGAGACTTTCAAGGCTGTTTTACGTCTGGCTCGGGCAATTATCGATGGTTCCAATGTGTAAAGCCAAAAGAGATATATGCTTTACGAAGAGCCAAAATGACTCGGAACTCGGATTATGCTTAAGACAGACAGCTTTTATTGCCAGAATTCCTTCGACAAATGTTAAAGAATAACCCTAAAACGACCGGGAGAATGGGGATACTTGTACAAGCAACTATCTGTCCCCGGATTTACCCCCCTTACCAACCATGCCACCATCACCTCTTCTGACAACGATCTCTATGGATAGTCTATTAGGACGAACATACTTTCTCCGCAGGTGACAAAAAGTCTTGGTACGAGTGCGGTTCGCAGGCAGGAGACTTGCGTCAATGTGGATGGTAGACCAGTGTTAAACTGGTACATAACTTCATAGTCTGCCGTAAGCACATCGCCTTAACACTCGGTCATCGTACCAGCATGCTGGTTTTGCGCCATTTCGGCATTTTCATGCATAAAGGGACAATCCTGTCATTGGCTGTCAAGCCTACAGACATGCCCAATCATGGCTCAAAGCTTGAATTCAAAGTTATACTCTTCTAGCTGCTGCTTATAACATATATAAGAAGTTAGCTACATTAGATAATTAATATTTTATAGCCAATAGAGAGTGATTTCCTTATAAAAATATATATCAATAAAGAGACTAGTTTCCATTTTATAGTTATATTAATTTACTGTGGATATTTAGACTTAGGGCTTAGTGATACCAGTACTAACAGTACTGTACCATTACAGTACCGTATGTATCGTTCAATGGTACGTAATGTACTGGTATCTAGTGGATATATGGGGGTCAAATTTAGCGTGTTATAACCCGGGTTACAACGCTTAACTAGGCGGGTTACAGTGTGTTATATAACCCAATGCCAAGCCCCCAATACCTAAAAAATATATGGAGGTTAGTTTTAGTATATACAAATAATACAATGCCACTATAATTCTGCTAGAATTAAAGTACAAATTAAAACAAAAATTAGAGTATAGATTAGCTCTAGAGCTTATATACTAGATTATAAATTAATATATAAATTAATATATAAATTAGCTCTAGAGCTTATATATTAGATTATAAATATATATAAATTAACTCTAGTACTTATAAATTAATATATAAATTAATATATAAATTAATATATAAATTAATATATAAATTAATATATAAATTAACTCTAGAGCTTATATACTAGATTATAAATTAGTATATAAATTAGTTTTAAAGCTTATATACTAGATTATAAATTAGTATATAAATTAGTATATAAATTAATTTTAGAGCTTATATATTAGATTATAAATTAATATGTAAATTAATATATAAATTTTAGAGCTAATTTATATATTAATTTATATATTAATTTATATATTAATTTATATATTAATTTATATATTAATTTATATATTAATTTATAAGTACTAGAGTTAATTTATATATATTTATATACTTTATATTTTCACTACTTCTATGACTATTTACTATAGAAGTTATAGTGTAGTACTGTCTAGTAATCAATTCTTAGAAGAAAGTAGATATTTTTTTATAATTTGTATGGTAACTAGCCAATTATCTGAGGTCAGATATCCGGGATATCTGGGTGCGGGTTCGTAACTGTCAGAAGATTAAGCAAACGTCACAGCCAATAGATTAGACTAAGCCTCTACGGAAACTAATGCACGATGGAATAAAGGATTATCCGTAACCTTAGGGTTAGAATATTATACCGATCAGGGCATAGATATAATAGGAATATCACCAGTTAGACCAGACGATATAACAGAAAGGATACTAGACATGCCACCTAGTATAATAAAAAATATAATGATGGGATATATAAGGATGCTTATTTACTATATATTTAGTTTTCTTTATTGTCTTTAATTAATTGTGATAACTTAAGTATACATTCTTCTATTAAATAGGATATTTAGTTTGTCTTATTCTCTTAAGACTTTACACTCATATAGCCTTTCGTACATCAGAATATATTAACTTTTTCTATTAATATAACTATCCTAGTTATACTCTGACAGTAACAACCGAAGTTTCTGATAATTAAAGACTCTTATTACGAAAGAGAAGTCTTAACTTGATAATTAATATAGTATCTAACGTCTTAGGACCTTCTATTATCTCAACTAAGGGTAAAGCAATCTAACAGCAGAAGGAGCTTAACTTTATAGAATGACTTAAGATACTTAAAGGGTATATAGATTGTCTTATCAGTTATATCGAAATACTTGAAAAGCAAAATCAGGAATAAGTTAACCACATCGAACAATTTGAAGCTTAGGTAATGGGATCTAATATCAGCACTACTAATAGTAGTGAATAATTCAAAATAAAAATACCAAAACCTATGGACTTTGATAGAACTAGATCGAAGCTCAAGACATTCCTTATTAACATGAAAATGCACCTTGATGAGAGGGGAATTCGGGATAAAAAATAAAAAATTATCTTTATTATATCATGCTTCACCGGTGAAGCAGCTAAATAGATATAACTAATACTTAATAACTATTATACCATCAATGATAAAGACGATTGGGATGACTTAATAAAGATAATTTTTATGAGCTATAAGAACTTTAAAATCAAGTTAAAAGAAGCATTTAGAAGTATTAACGAAGTTAGAAATGCTAAAAGATAGCTATGTTTCTTACACTAAACTAGATTAGCTCAGCAGCTTATAATAAGATTCAGACAAATTATGGCATCATTAGATTACAATGATGATATTCTCATTGGATTATTTGAAAATATACTCAAAGAAGAAGTTCAGTTTGAATTTATCAAAATGGACCGCCCGAACAATTTTAATAAGTTTGTTGAAACAGCTGTCAAGATCGATAATAAACTATTTGAAATCAAAAGAAAGAAACAAGAATTTTAAGCTTAGAGAAAGCATGGCAGAATGCCTAGAATAAATAAAGAAAGATTGTGAGGATTGTATTAAGAATGATATAATCAAGATGATAATATTATTATGCAAATGAACGTAACCCTAACAAAGGAAGAAAAAAAAAATTTATTAAAAAAAAAGCCTGCTTCAACTGTGGAATACTAGGACATTTTGTAAATAGATGTTAAAAGCTAAAGAAAATCTAAGGAATAGCTAACTATGGGCAATAATAATAGATTGTAATAGCTATCTACGTACACACCCTAGATGAGAGCAGTATGAAAGAAGATTTTAAAATTAATAATAAGTTACTAGAAGAATATAAGAAGAAATAAATTTAATATTAGATATAGTAAAGATAGAAACTTATAAATAAAAAAATCAGAAAAGAAATATAAGACAAACTCATAAAACTATAAGAAAATAAATGAGAAGAATTATTAAAAGAACTATGAAGATAGTAAGCAGTATAAGAGAAGATCAAGATTTTAGAAAATCTAGAAGGACTTCTATGAGAATGAACAATATTAAATAAAGATGAAATATAGAAAGTGTTAAAGAAACTGAGTATTAATGTATAAGATACACATATCTAAGCATCTATAGACACGCATGAGAACGCTTATTACATGGTCCTAAGGAATGACCAGCGCTATAAGATATAAGAAAAATCATCTAAGAATAATTATCCCGGAGATTATGAACCAAACGAAGAAAAATTAAAAGATAGCAGTAAAAGCACTAATTATAAAGATTCTTTATTAATTGAGTCATTTTATACTCAATTAGCGTTGTAAGGAGGTGATAAAGAGGTAATAAGTTAGCCATCTATGTATTGAGATTAAAAAAAACCCCACTTGGACCCTTATAAAAGAATTAAGAAATAGATTAATGATTTTATAAATGAACTAAATTACACCTAGAAAAGCGACTACAGAAATAAAGCAACCCATAATAATAAAATATGTAAAGCTAACTATAGCTATAACATTATATAGGTTATCAAAGAAGAAATTAAGAAATTATAAAATTAGAAAGATAACTTATACAATTATATGCTTGTTAAAGCAATTTACTAGGAAGAATCTCAATACACTTAGAAAGAACACATAGAGATATATAAGAAATATTATGAATAGATATATCAAGAATGCCTAACATATAAACACAGCAACAAGATTCTAGTGATAATCTATAAATAGATCTTAAACTCAAATGGATATCGACTATGCAATAGATAACTAGAATATGTACTAAATTGTATCTGTATACACTATCTAAATTTAGCAGAATGCATACACAACAAGGTACATTAGATAACCTGTTTTAATAATGGATGCGAATTTCACCATTTTAGTAAAAAGATCAACTAATGATTTTTAAAAATATTAGGTATTACTCTATAATTAAAATTTATATGCCTTTAAGGAAACCTAAGATGCCAATATATATATAAAGAAAATAGACATCCAGCATATTCAAGCTTACCCTATGAAAAATACTGAGTAGTGTTCTATTAAGATCATTATGATAGACTTTTCGAAAACCATTTAGAAAAACACATTTGAGCAGTATAAAACTACATAGACTGATATTAGAAAAAATATCTAATTGCAATAACAATTAACCTAAAATATTAAACTATTATTATTTTGGCAGAAGTTAATAATAAGAAATTATAAATCTTACTGGACTCAGGAGCTACCAGCAATTATATAAGCCCTAAAGTCGCAGTAAAGTTATGAATTAAGCAGTATAAGATAACACAATAGGTTAATATTATAGGAATCAATAGAAAGCTTATAATACAAGGATATTAAATAAAAACAGAACTATTACTATTAAAATCAGGACTTTATGTTACAACTCTTTTATTCGATGTCACGACGATGACTAGATACGACGCAATACTAGGAATGCCATGGTTACAGTAACAGAATCTAGTTATTAATTAGATAACTAGAATAGTCTTGATTGATAATTAAATTCTATAAATAAAATTAGGAGAATATGAAGAACTTATAAGCTTATAGAAAGAATTAGGGAATAATCTTCTATAAGTAGGGCTGAAGACAAATGCTAGCTCAGGTAAATAAAAGATGCAGAAGATAATATAATCTATTAGAAAATAAACAAATAAAACACTGTAAGAGCAACTTATAAAAGAAATAACATAGGAGCAATCTGTGTAGCGGCCATAGATATAATTAAAACTAAAGAAAATTTATAAATAAAAACTAAAAGAGGTACTTATAAAGTTATCTAAAAAATACTATGATTTTATCGAGCTATTTGTGAAAAAGGAATACTAGTTACCAAATTATAAAAAGGAATATAAAGTAAGAATATTATTAAAATTAGAATTTATATTATCTTTAGTCAAATAACAGCATAAATCATGAGACTAGTTAGAATTGGAAAACAAGTTCGTGTTACGGGCTAGTCCCGCCTGATGCTCACTATAAGGGCATACTCGAATAGAAATCACAACATGAGGAAAGAAAGAGAAAGAGAAGTAATAGGTATCGGGGGCGTATAGGGGTTTATATGGGCAAGGGGAAGTAGAAGCTTCTAGTAGGTGTTGCCTGGCAACGGGGGTGGATCTGCCCCCTAGAGGCAGAGGTAAACGCGTAGACGTAGGCATGGAGTATAGGCGTAGGCACCGAGCCGGTGCCGGTAATGAAGCGATCAATGAGGCAATCATGAGGGCTTCGCCCGAATATGCTTCATGAGGTCAGCTCATAACATTACCCCCCTCTCTCTGTGCGCGTTCCCAAATATCGAGCGCGACGGTATCTTCCAGGTTCTGTGCCGGTTGCCAGTCTCGTTGCTCGTACCCTAACCATTTCACCAGATATTGGCGTTGCTTGCCACGTCCTCGTTTCACAGTACGCTCCCCTTCAATCCTTTCGACCACGTATTCCAATTCCCCATCGATTAGCTGGCCCGGGGGCTGATAGTCTGAAACTTCTTGTGATGGGAAAGGATTCTCAGATGCGGGCCGTAGCAGTGCCGTATGGAAAACATTGTGTATATTCCCAGGGACATCTAGCCGATAGGCATGCGTACCAATCTTTTCCAATATCGTAAATTTTGCATGTTTATAGTCCAGCTTCTTAGACGGCCGGTCCGTACGAATATTGCGTAAATCAAGCCACACCTTATCTCCTACTCGGTAGGTGTAGGCTGCGTCACGGTGCCGGTTCGCGGACTCCTCCATGCGTTGTTGTGCTGCTGCCATTTCGGTCTGTGCCAGGTCTGCTGCTTGTGCCAACTTCTCAACGATATCTTTTGCAATTTCCCGTTCCTTACGGCGTGTTGTTGGTTCGTGGGAGGCATCCCGTAGATCTATAACCTCCAAGTCATATCCGTGTGTAAGGAAGAAGGGACTCATTCCGGTGGTCGATGATATCCGGTTGTTGATTGCTATCTCAGCCATCGGGAGCAAACTGCTCCAATCGTTCTGGAAATAGTTACAGTGCTTCCGTAGATAGTCTTCAACAACGGCATTCATTCGCTCGGTCTGGCCATCGGTCTGTGGGTGCCATGCAGTCGATAGATGCCGTTCAGTCTTCGCACTCCGGCATACGTAGCTCCATATCTCGCTTACAAACTGCGTGCCTCGGTCCGAGATGATGCCTCTAGGAAATCCATGGCGAGCAACAAAGAACCGTAAGAACTCGCGCGCAACCGTTTCGGCACTGAGATCCTTCAGTGGAACTAGGATAACGCCTTTACTCAATCTATCCACTATGACCATGAGGTGGCAGTAGTCGTCACTAACTGGCAGCTTGTCGATAAAGTCGATGCTGATCTCTCGCCAAATCCTTTCCGGGACTGGAAGCGGCTTCAACAATCCCTGCCTCCGTTCTCTCCATATCGTATTCGCGCCACACTTACTACAGTTACTTGTAAACCGTCGTACGTCCTGGCTCATGTGCGGCCAAAAGAACATTCTCCCAACAATAGCACTCGTCCCATTATGACCAGGGTGTCCTGAAAGCAAAGAATCATGACAACACTGTATTATCCTCGTCCGAAGCGGCTCATAATCTGGGACCCATCGCCGGTTACGGTATAGAAGATGTCCTTGTTCGTTAACTGCGCAGTCCGCAATAGTTACTTTTAGATTCAGATCTCGTGGGAATGTCCGGAGATTGTCGACAACAGCTTGCTTAATACGGGGATAACTATCGTCTTGGGCTTCAGCTTCCATCCAGAGGTTCCGGAGTTCTTCATCGTTGTTCAATGTTGGTGAGGCGATCATTGAGGCGATCTGAATATTGCCGGGGGTGAAGGATCTTTAAGGCGATCATAAGAGGCTTGCGGTAAAAGGACTCGGTCTCGGTATGTAAGTCGGTCATCATATCTATCCTTTGGCATATCTTGCGGTCGCCGTGAGAGGGCATCAGGTCGGAAGGCCTGTGATCCGGGTCGATAAATGAGTTCAAAGTTAAACCGGGAGAGAAGAATCTGCCAACGCATCTGCCGTTCGTTCAGCCGTTGAATCTTAGTGAAATAGCGCAGGTTGTTGTGGTCTGTCACGATAGTAAAGGGGCCCCTAGCGACATAAGTTCGGCTTCCCATTGCTTCAGGCAGTCGATGATAGCAAGCAATTCTTTATCATGGATCTCGTAGTTACATTCTGCTGGGTTGAGCTTCCGGGAGTAGTAGGCGCAGGTCCGGAGCCGTCCTTCGTCGTCGTACTGGGAGAGAGTGCCTCCATTCGCATATCCTGAGGAATCGGTTTCTACAATGGTCCTTCGTTCTGGGTCAAAAGGAACAAGGGCTGGCTCGGTGATGAAGAGGTCCTTTAACTTCCGGAAGGCTTGATCTGCCGCATCATTCCACTTAAAGACCACATCCTTCCGCATGAGGTTGGTCAATGGTCGTACTACTGCAGAGTAGTCGCGGATGAACTGCCGGTAAAAGTTGGCAAAGCCTAAGAACTGTCGTACTTCTTTAGCTGTGGTCGGCGCCTGCCATTCCTGGATTGCCTTTATCTTTGCCGGGTCCATTCGTATTCCCTTGCCAGCCTCTACAATAAAGCCGAGGTATTTCGTGCTTTTCACTTCGAACTCCGACTTGTCGATGTCAATCTGCAAACCTGCTTCACGGAGCCGTTGGAGTACCGAGCGTACATGTTGGCGGTGCTCCTTCAAGGATCCATCAGTGAAAATGAGGATGTCGTCTATGTAGGCAGTCACAAAGTCGTCTAGGAAGTCTCGTAAGGTCCAGTTGATAAAACGCTGGAATGTACTCGGTGCGTTAGCCAATCCAAAGGGAGTCACTAGCCACTCGAAGAGGCCGAAACGGGTCCGGAACGCTGTCAGCCATTCATCTCCTTCTGTAATACGGATCTTATGGAAGGCTGCAGGTACGTCAAACTTCGTAAACCACTTTGCCTTAGATATTCGTTGCAAGGTCTCATGTATGAGTGGCAGAGGATATCTATCCTTCTTAGTAATGGCGTTTAGGGCTCGGTAATCAACACAGAAACGTAATCCTCCTCCTGGCTTCTTCACAAACAGCACCGGCGCTGCCGCGGGTGACTTGCTAACTCGTATGAACCCTTTAGATAGTAATTCGTGTAATGTCTTCCTCAGCACAAGGAGTTCTTCTCGGGACATGTTGTATAAAGGTCCCCAAGGTGCTTCTGGTTTGTTCCCATTCTTGTCTCGTTCAATCAGCTCGATAGCATGGTCGGCGCCAGGTCGGTGTTCCGGTAGTTTATCCGCTTCAACGGGATCAAATACGTCGGCATAATCTTGCAAATAGTCAGGTAAGGCAGTCCGGGGGTCAGTCTTCTTCTTTGGGGCGAGTGCCTTATCAATGTCTGCCATGCTAGCGGCAAAAATCTCAATCCTAGTTCTAGGTCGTTTTCTCTGTCGTCTTCTTATGGCCGCTAGGCTCGCTGCTGATATCTCGTAGGCGCCATCACGGCGGCGTTTCAAATCACTTATACTCTTGTTGTTAATCTCAATTCCATCCGGGAAGGTCAAAATCTCGTTCGCAGGGTCGAAAAGCACTCCTTCCTTTCTCATCCATTGTATTCCCAATATCAAATCATATTTCATGTTCCGTACCACATAGAAACATGCTTTCTTCGTCTTATGTCCTCCGATATCCATATTCGTTATCACAATCTCACTAGTAGTCTGTTCTTTTGTTCCATCATGTCCCCGAATAGGGACCGGGGTTATGGCGTATCGAGCAAGGCGGTGTTTCAAAGCAAAAGATTCCTTGATTACTCCGTAAGAGATACATCCGCTGTCAGCTAATGTTCTAGCATACGCGTTATTGTCGAGTAATACATCAATCTCGAAGGCTGTCGCTTCTTTCACGTTGCTTAACACCTTCCTGGCTATTTCTCGCTCCCAGCTACGACTTCCGCTGGGAGCTACTCGTTTTCCGACTCGGGCTCCTCATCAGGATGAATAGCAGGTCTCGGCTCCGGGACGGAAGGGGTTAGGGGCTCGGCGTCATTCACGGCCAGAGGGCGTCGGGAAGACTGAGGTTGGCGAGGACCAGTGCAGAACCTCGCAATGTGGCCTATCCTGCCACAACTATAACAGGTTGGGGAAGGCCGGTTCCGCCTAGTAGGAACAGGTGTTGCGGCAGTCAGGTCCATGGCGACGGGGAGTGCCGGTGCCGTCTCGGTATCAGGTTGAGGTGGTTGTCGGATCGCATCCATTATCGGACGTCTAGGGGAAATGTATGGGGGACGGTTGGCACTTCGTACTCGGAGGTTGCGGATACGGTTGTATTCGTTAAGGTCGTTGGCTACACGGTGGAGGTGTTCAACAAAGGCTTCATACTCAGTAGGGAGGACTTGTCCGATAATAGCCAGTCGCATCTCTTGGTTAATAGCACTACGGAGGCGGGCGATTCGCACCTCATCAGGCCACGTTTGGCCTCCAGCTAGGAGAAGGAGTCGTTCGAATTCACTTGCAAACTCCGGAAATGGGGTTCGGCCTTGCCGGAGCCGGTTCAGTTCCTGGTTCGACTGCTCCACTAACTGACGGTTCTCGAATTGAAGACTGAGGTGTCGATAGAACTCAGTTAACGTGGCATCGTGGACAACACGGGGGTCGGTAGCGTGAATACGCATCCAAGGAAAGACCTTCGATCTTGCATCTCCCTTGAGCCGGCTAAAAGCATACCATACTTGGGCGTAAGCGCTCCCGATTGCTGCTCCGTCAATATTGATCTTAGCTTGGAGCTCCGCAAGGAAAGGAAGGAAGAGGGATTTGTCGGTATTGTCATATTCGGCGGCGTGTCCTAGTTGGTGCCGAAGCTGTCGCATAGGAGGTGCTTCGCTTACGTCTCGGGACCGGGTCATTGGCGAAGATGGAGTATCTATCGAGTTCGCACTGGGGTTCTCCAGAGTCTGAGTCCGCTGGTTTAGGTTATTCACATTGGTCTCCATTTGAGCCATACGGTTGTTGACAGTCGTATTCATAGCTTCGATCCGAGTATTGAAGTCCGTACTCAGGGCTTCCATCCGGAGCATTAGCTGGGAAAACATTTCTTCCACGGGCAGCAATTGCTGCTCTCTCATAGCTGGGTTATTCGCGTTCATCATTATGCACACAAGAAACAGCCGTTCTAGTCGACCAATCGAAGGGTCTTTGAATGAAAAGAGATGTTGTGATTTCTAATGTTACGGGCTAGTCCCGCCTGATGCTCACTATAAGGGCATACTCGAATAGAAATCACAACATGAGGAAAGAAAGAGAAAGAGAAGTAATAGGTATCGGGGGCGTATAGGGGTTTATATGGGCAAGGGGAAGTAGAAGCTTCTAGTAGGTGTTGCCTGGCAACGGGGGTGGATCTGCCCCCTAGAGGCAGAGGTAAACGCGTAGACGTAGGCATGGAGTATAGGCGTAGGCACCGAGCCGGTGCCGGTAATGAAGCGATCAATGAGGCAATCATGAGGGCTTCGCCCGAATATGCTTCATGAGGTCAGCTCATAACAATTTTTAATATTTAATAGGGTTATTACAACCTTAAGACCGCTAAAGAAGATATTTAGAAAACAATATTTCTTATAAATATAGGATTATTTGAATGGGTAGTCACACTTATAGGATTAAAAAGATTATCTACCGAATTTACAAGATTTATGATGCATGTGCTAATCAAGTTTCTTAATAAGTTTGTTATAGTATATTTTGATAATATCATTATCTACTCTAAGAATATTAAAGAACATAATGGTCATATATAAATAGTAATAACTAAACTAATAAAAATAGGATTGATTTTTAAGATTAAAAAATATGAATTTAACACGACTATAGTTAACTATTTAAGAATAATTTACACACTAAAAGGATTAAAGATTTAATCAAAAAAAATAAACGCAATATTAAATTGGCTAACACCGACATGTGTTAAGGATGTTTAAGGATTTTTAGGAACAAGTGGATATATTAGATAATATTTTTAGAATTACTCTAAGATTGCTTAATCTATGACCAAGCTACTCAAGAAAAATTTGGAATTTAAATAGATAGAAAAAAGAGAAAAATTATTTAATAATATTAAAAAACTAATTAGGAAAGCACTGATATTTATATTATATAATCTAGATAGACAACATTTAATATAATCAGACATATCATGTTATGAGCTGACCTCATGAAGCATATTCGGGCGAAGCCCTCATGATTGCCTCATTGATCGCTTCATTACCGGCACCGGCTCGGTGCCTACGCCTATACTCCATGCCTACGTCTACGCGTTTACCTCTGCCTCTAGGGGGCAGATCCACCCCCGTTGCCAGGCAACACCTACTAGAAGCTTCTACTTCCCCTTGCCCATATAAACCCCTATACGCCCCCGATACCTATTACTTCTCTTTCTCTTTCTTTCCTCATGTTGTGATTTCTATTCGAGTATGCCCTTATAGTGAGCATCAGGCGGGACTAGCCCGTAACATTAGAAATCACAACATCTCTTTTCATTCAAAGACCCTTCGATTGGTCGACTAGAACGGCTGTTTCTTGTGTGCATAATGATGAACGCGAATAACCCAGCTATGAGAGAGCAGCAATTGCTGCCCGTGGAAGAAATGTTTTCCCAGCTAATGCTCCGGATGGAAGCCCTGAGTACGGACTTCAATACTCGGATCGAAGCTATGAATACGACTGTCAACAACCGTATGGCTCAAATGGAGACCAATGTGAATAACCTAAACCAGCGGACTCAGACTCTGGAGAACCCCAGTGCGAACTCGATAGATACTCCATCTTCGCCAATGACCCGGTCCCGAGACGTAAGCGAAGCACCTCCTATGCGACAGCTTCGGCACCAACTAGGACACGCCGCCGAATATGACAATACCGACAAATCCCTCTTCCTTCCTTTCCTTGCGGAGCTCCAAGCTAAGATCAATATTGACGGAGCAGCAATCGGGAGCGCTTACGCCCAAGTATGGTATGCTTTTAGCCGGCTCAAGGGAGATGCAAGATCGAAGGTCTTTCCTTGGATGCGTATTCACGCTACCGACCCCCGTGTTGTCCACGATGCCACGTTAACTGAGTTCTATCGACACCTCAGTCTTCAATTCGAGAACCGTCAGTTAGTGGAGCAGTCGAACCAGGAACTGAACCGGCTCCGGCAAGGCCGAACCCCATTTCCGGAGTTTGCAAGTGAATTCGAACGACTCCTTCTCCTAGCTGGAGGCCAAACGTGGCCTGATGAGGTGCGAATCGCCCGCCTCCGTAGTGCTATTAACCAAGAGATGCGACTGGCTATTATCGGACAAGTCCTCCCTACTGAGTATGAAGCCTTTGTTGAACACCTCCACCGTGTAGCCAACGACCTTAACGAATACAACCGTATCCGCAACCTCCGAGTACGAAGTGCCAACCGTCCCCCATACATTTCCCCTAGACGTCCGATAATGGATGCGATCCGACAACCACCTCAACCTGATACCGAGACGGCACCGGCACTCCCCGTCGCCATGGACCTGACTGCCGCAACACCTGTTCCTACTAGGCGGAACCGGCCTTCCCCAACCTGTTATAGTTGTGGCAGGATAGGCCACATTGCGAGGTTCTGCACTGGTCCTCGCCAACCTCAGTCTTCCCGACGCCCTCTGGCCGTGAATGACGCCGAGCCCCTAACCCCTTCCGTCCCGGAACCGAGACCTGCTATTCATCCTGATGAGGAGCCCGAGTCGGAAAACGAGTAGCTCCCAGCGGAAGTCGTAGCTGGGAGCGAGAAATAGCCAGGAAGGTGTTAAGCAACGTGAAAGAAGCGACAGCCTTCGAGATTGATGTATTACTCGACAATAACGCGTATGCTAGAACATTAGCTGACAGCGGATGTATCTCTTACGGAGTAATCAAGGAATCTTTGCTTTGAAACACCGCCTTGCTCGATACGCCATAACCCCGGTCCCTATTCGGGGATATGATGGAACAAAAGAACAGACTACTAGTGAGATTGTGATAACGAATATGGATATCGGAGGACATAAGACGAAGAAAGCATGTTTCTATGTGGTACGGAACATGAAATATGATTTGATATTGGGAATACAATGGATGAGAAAGGAAGGAGTGCTTTTCGACCCTGCGAACGAGATTTTGACCTTCCCGGATGGAATTGAGATTAACAACAAGAGTATAAGTGATTTGAAACGCCGCCGTGATGGCGCCTACGAGATATCAGCAGCGAGCCTAGCGGCCATAAGAAGACGACAGAGAAAACGACCTAGAACTAGGATTGAGATTTTTGCCGCTAGCATGGCAGACATTGATAAGGCACTCGCCCCAAAGAAGAAGACTGACCCCCGGACTGCCTTACCTGACTATTTGCAAGATTATGCCGACGTATTTGATCCCGTTGAAGCGGATAAACTACCGGAACACCGACCTGGCGCCGACCATGCTATCGAGCTGATTGAACGAGACAAGAATGGGAACAAACCAGAAGCACCTTGGGGACCTTTATACAACATGTCCCGAGAAGAACTCCTTGTGCTGAGGAAGACATTACACGAATTACTATCTAAAGGGTTCATACGAGTTAGCAAGTCACCCGCGGCAGCGCCGGTGCTGTTTGTGAAGAAGCCAGGAGGAGGATTACGTTTCTGTGTTGATTACCGAGCCCTAAACGCCATTACTAAGAAGGATAGATATCCTCTGCCACTCATACATGAGACCTTGCAACGAATATCTAAGGCAAAGTGGTTTACGAAGTTTGACGTACCTGCAGCCTTCCATAAGATCCGTATTACAGAAGGAGATGAATGGCTGACAGCGTTCCGGACCCGTTTCGGCCTCTTCGAGTGGCTAGTGACTCCCTTTGGATTGGCTAACGCACCGAGTACATTCCAGCGTTTTATCAACTGGACCTTACGAGACTTCCTAGACGACTTTGTGACTGCCTACATAGACGACATCCTCATTTTCACTGATGGATCCTTGAAGGAGCACCGCCAACATGTACGCTCGGTACTCCAACGGCTCCGTGAAGCAGGTTTGCAGATTGACATCGACAAGTCGGAGTTCGAAGTGAAAAGCACGAAATACCTCGGCTTTATTGTAGAGGCTGGCAAGGGAATACGAATGGACCCGGCAAAGATAAAGGCAATCCAGGAATGGCAGGCGCCGACCACAGCTAAAGAAGTACGACAGTTCTTAGGCTTTGCCAACTTTTACCGGCAGTTCATCCGCGACTACTCTGCAGTAGTACGACCATTGACCAACCTCATGCGGAAGGATGTGGTCTTTAAGTGGAATGATGCGGCAGATCAAGCCTTCCGGAAGTTAAAGGACCTCTTCATCACCGAGCCAGCCCTTGTTCCTTTTGACCCAGAACGAAGGACCATTGTAGAAACCGATTCCTCAGGATATGCGAATGGAGGCACTCTCTCCCAGTACGACGACGAAGGACGGCTCCGGACCTGCGCCTACTACTCCCGGAAGCTCAACCCAGCAGAATGTAACTACGAGATCCATGATAAAGAATTGCTTGCTATCATCGACTGCCTGAAGCAATGGGAAGCCGAACTTATGTCGCTAGGGGCCCCCTTTACTATCGTGACAGACCACAACAACCTGCGCTATTTCACTAAGATTCAACGGCTGAACGAACGGCAGATGCGTTGGCAGATTCTTCTCTCCCGGTTTAACTTTGAACTCATTTATCGACCCGGATCACAGGCCTTCCGACCTGATGCCCTCTCACGGCGACCGCAAGATATGCCAAAGGATAGATATGATGACCGACTTACATACCGAGACCGAGTCCTTTTACCGCAAGCCTCTTATGATCGCCTTAAAGATCCTTCACCCCCGGCAATATTCAGATCGCCTCAATGATCGCCTCACCAACATTGAACAACGATGAAGAACTCCGGAACCTCTGGATGGAAGCTGAAGCCCAAGACGATAGTTATCCCCGTATTAAGCAAGCTGTTGTCGACAATCTCCGGACATTCCCACGAGATCTGAATCTAAAAGTAACTATTGCGGACTGCGCAGTTAACGAACAAGGACATCTTCTATACCGTAACCGGCGATGGGTCCCAGATTATGAGCCGCTTCGGACGAGGATAATACAGTGTTGTCATGATTCTTTGCTTTCAGGACACCCTGGTCATAATGGGACGAGTGCTATTGTTGGGAGAATGTTCTTTTGGCCGCACATGAGCCAGGACGTACGACGGTTTACAAGTAACTGTAGTAAGTGTGGCGCGAATACGATATGGAGAGAACGGAGGCAGGGATTGTTGAAGCCGCTTCCAGTCCCGGAAAGGATTTGGCGAGAGATCAGCATCGACTTTATCGACAAGCTGCCAGTTAGTGACGACTACTGCCACCTCATGGTCATAGCGGATAGATTGAGTAAAGGCGTTATCCTAGTTCCACTGAAGGATCTCAGTGCCGAAACGGTTGCGCGCGAGTTCTTACGGTTCTTTGTTGCTCGCCATGGATTTCCTAGAGGCATCATCTCGGACCGAGGCACGCAGTTTGTAAGCGAGATATGGAGCTACGTATGCCGGAGTGCGAAGACTGAACGGCATCTATCGACTGCATGGCACCCACAGACCGATGGCCAGACCGAGCGAATGAATGCCGTTGTTGAAGACTATCTACGGAAGCACTGTAACTATTTCCAGAACGATTGGAGCAGTTTGCTCCCGATGGCTGAGATAGCAATCAACAACCGGATATCATCGACCACCGGAATGAGTCCCTTCTTCCTTACACACGGATATGACTTGGAGGTTATAGATCTACGGGATGCCTCCCACGAACCAACAACACGCCGTAAGGAACGGGAAATTGCAAAAGATATCGTTGAGAAGTTGGCACAAGCAGCAGACCTGGCACAGACCGAAATGGCAGCAGCACAACAACGCATGGAGGAGTCCGCGAACCGGCACCGTGACGCAGCCTACACCTACCGAGTAGGAGATAAGGTGTGGCTTGATTTACGCAATATTCGTACGGACCGGCCGTCTAAGAAGCTGGACTATAAACATGCAAAATTTACGATATTGGAAAAGATTGGTACGCATGCCTATCGGCTAGATGTCCCTGGGAATATACACAATGTTTTCCATACGGCACTGCTACGGCCCGCATCTGAGAATCCTTTCCCATCACAAGAAGTTTCAGACTATCAGCCCCCGGGCCAGCTAATCGATGGGGAATTGGAATACGTGGTCGAAAGGATTGAAGGGGAGCGTACTGTGAAACGAGGACGTGGCAAGCAACGCCAATATCTGGTGAAATGGTTAGGGTACGAGCAACGAGACTGGCAACCGGCACAGAACCTGGAAGATACCGTCGCGCTCGATATTTGGGAACGCGCACAGAGAGAGGGGGGGGGTAATGTTATGAGCTGACCTCATGAAGCATATTCGGGCGAAGCCCTCATGATTGCCTCATTGATCGCTTCATTACCGGCACCGGCTCGGTGCCTACGCCTATACTCCATGCCTACGTCTACGCGTTTACCTCTGCCTCTAGGGGGCAGATCCACCCCCGTTGCCAGGCAACACCTACTAGAAGCTTCTACTTCCCCTTGCCCATATAAACCCCTATACGCCCCCGATACCTATTACTTCTCTTTCTCTTTCTTTCCTCATGTTGTGATTTCTATTCGAGTATGCCCTTATAGTGAGCATCAGGCGGGACTAGCCCGTAACATATCAGGATATATATTAAGAATTATTCTTAAGCAGCTAGATAATAATGAAAAATAAAGATCTATTATCTTTTTCTTAAAAAAATTCACTACAGCAAAAAGAAACTACGATGTTTATAATAAAGAACTACTTACAATAGTTAAAGCATTTAAGTAATAAAGACACTATCTATAAGAAATTAAGAAAGAAATAATTATAAAAAATAATCACTACAATCTTAAATACTTTACGATAATAAAAGAATTAGTTAGACGACAAATATGATAGGTAGAATATCTATCGAAGTTTAAGTTTTGGATTAAACATATTAAAGGAAAAGAAAATATTATTATAGATACTCTTAATAGAAGACTAGACTATATTATAGGTCTTAAATAACTAAAAACTAACATTTTAAAGGAAGACGAAGATGGTATATAATATAATACTAAAGCAGTACTCGCAGTTGCAATCATTATTAATAAAACAGGATTCTACCAGCAAATAATACAAGTAACTGAGAGAGATTAAACACTTATAATAGTAATATTAAATAAAGAAGCAACCTTATAGAATAGATTAGTAATATAGAATAAATTAATACTTGTCTTAATATTAATAATTATAGAAATTATCAAATGACATCACGACCTATCATTACAAGAACACTAAGGAATCGATAAAACTATAGAAAAAATATAGTGATAATACTACTTTCCACAAATAAGAAAAAGAGTGCAGGAATATATTAATAAATATGATAGTTGCAGCAAAAACAAGCCAATTAACTATCAATCTTATAGAAAAATATAACTATTAGAAACACTAGACGCCTTATAAAAAAGTATTACAGTGGATTTTATATAAGGATTACTGGAATTAAAAGATCCTATTATAGGACTACAATATATAGAAGCAATTGTTATTATTAATAAACTAACAAAGTATGTTATCATACGACCAGTATCAAAAGATATAACAGCAGAATAATGTGCATTATTTATGCTATGAGAAGTATTCAGTTAGACTAGATTATTAACTAAGATCATTTCAGATTAAGACAAGCTATTTAGATCAAAATACTAATAAATAATTATAAAGATATATGAAATTAAACATAGCCTATTAACTACAAATTATTAACAGATAGATGGACTAACTAAAAAAATAATATAGTTTATTAAGTAATACCTATAACATTATTTAGATTAGAACTAAGATGATTAGATAGAATTACTACTATTAATACAATTTGTATTAAATAACGCAAAAAGCACCTTAATAGAAGAAGTATTGCACTTCGCTAATCTAGAAAGGTATTCACGAATGTCATAGACTTCTATATTAATAGATAGAAGATCTAATAAAGCAATATTACAAGTAACATATATGTAATAGATATACAATACGATATTTAAAGACATTCAATAGGCAGAATAAAAAATGAAGTGATATTACAATATGAAACGCGAGGACGCGCTAATCTTATAAAAGGAAGAGAGAGTTTACCTTCTATAACAAATACTAGATTTAAAAACTTTCAATATCAAGACAAAACGACCAAGTGATAAATTTAACACAGTTAAATATAAACTATTCAGAATTGTGAAGAAACTCAAAAACAACAATTATCAACTCTAGCTACCAGCAAGAATGCATATATATTCAATATTTTATATATCGCTATTGGAACCAATGAAAAACCTAGAAAATAGAAACGATGAAGCAGACAATGAAGAGTATAAAGTAGAAAGAATTCTAGACTGTAAGCAAGAAAATGGTTAGATCTATTACTTAATTAGATGGAAAGAATATTCACTAGAAGACAATTTATAAGAACTAGTCATGAATTTAAATTATTATAATAAGATTTAGGAATATCGAGCGATGATTGGTTTGGAAAAGAAAAAGCAGTAAGCTAGGAAAAATTATCTATAATTAGGATATTGACGTTGCTAGAATTAAATATTAATATAATCAACTTTTATTCTTTGCGTGCTATCTCTTGTTTTATCTATTCTTCTACTATCTTTCTTTTTTTTTCTTTCTCCAGTTTTTTTAGCTCTTTAATATCTTTTATATCTATTTAAAAAAATTGTTTAGCATACTTTCAAAGTAATTTTTTTTATTTTTGCAATTGAGAAAGCTTAGTTATTATCCTAGCTATTTTCTTATAAGCTTTCTCTTCATCAGTATCTAGTTAATCTTACACTGAGATTAGACACTTCTATAATACCTTAGAATTACCTATATTAGTACAATAATAGTTGCCTGTATAAATGCAATTATTGTAATAAGTTAAACCTTCAGCCTTAATACAAGCACGATCTAACTGACAACAACAATCACAGGGAATAAGAAGGATTATTTTAAATTTTTCAATTTTATTTATAAGACTGATTATTTTAGCTGCTTTATTTTATTTTGAAGATATAGTTAGCTCATTACTATAACATAAGTATTTTGAAAAGAAAAATAAATCTATGATGCAGACAGGGGATATAGACTATTTATTGCGTTACCAAGATGCTAGCCTTCAGAGGAGGGGATTATTAGAAGATTAAGTAAATATTATAGCTAATAAATTAGACTAAGCCTCTATGGAAACTAATATATAATAGAACAAAGGATTATCCGTAATCTTAGGATTAGAGTATTATACTAATTAGAGTATGGGTATAATAGAAATATTACCAATCAGACTAAACAGTATGATGGGAAAGATACTAGATATACTACCTAGTATAATAAGAAATATAATAATAGGATATATAAGAACGCTCATTTATCATGTATTTAGTTTTTTCTATTATCTTTAATTAACTATGATAACTTGAGTATACGTTCTTCTATTAAATAGGATATTTAGTTTGCCTTACTCTTCTAAGACTTTATGCTCATACAGCCTTTTGTACATCAGAATATATTAACTTCTTCCGTTAATATAACTATCCTAGTTATACTCTGACGGTAACAACCGAAGTTTCCGACAGTAACTCGGGTTGTAACTTGGCCTTTGATATCTTCTTATCCAGGTTCTTGTTATCTGACCATCGTCAACTTTATCTCAGTGCCTCAGACCCTCTGCGAGGTTTTTCGCGTCACGACGCTAAACTCATGGTCCAATCAGCGCACACAGACCCACAACTGGGATCTCATGGACCAATCATTTTCCACATCTTCTCTGTTTTTGATGAGCACACTGACGACTACAGAATCAGTGGTATAATATAATAATAATCTATAAATCTTTAAATTATATTTAATATCTACAGTTCTACTCTATAACTTAAAAAAGTAAGTATAATTTTAGTAATAATATATTTAATTATATAAAAAATAATTAATATATTTAAAAAATTTATCTAAAATATATTAACTCTATATTAAATTAATAATATAATTATATTATTATTATCTAGTATATTAATAATAATTTAAAAAGAAAAGTTTTTTTTACTAAATTAATTTTAATTTTAATTTTAATAAAGATATAATAAAATTTATAATATTTATTTTATATAATTAATATAAATAATATTAAATTTTAATATAAAATCTTTTATTTATTAAATATTTATATAAATTTTTAAATTTAAAAGATATATATTTATTTTAATTTAATAATTAAATATAAAATATTAACTTCTTATTTAATATTATTAATATAATATTAATAGATAATATCTAATAAAAAATCTAAGTCTTTACTAAGATTTAGAATATCTTGAATGATAGAATAATCTAAAATTAAATCTAGTAGCTCTATAGGTAGATTGTAGAGACATATCTGCCTAGCCATTGCGAAATGAAATTGAAGCTTTCTAGATATTTCACTGTCAGACTGCAACTCGAACTCCAGAAATTCTCAACCAAGTCCAAGGTAGGTATGTGAGAGCTCACATTCAGACCGCGTAGCCACGCTCAAACAGACCAAGCTGTCACATGCGCTGGCTTGTGATTGCCCATCATTTCCATCGGTATCTCAGATCGCAGGTGTGAGTTTAGCGACTAGGCTACGTACAGTCTCCGTCAAAAGTTTACGCCAAACGGGCCGAAATGACCCCGCACCAAAAAAATATATATAATCTTGATCCGCCTCCATGAAAAAAGAGCATTATGGGCAACGCCGGGCATCTGTGGCCTTGTCTTTCGAAGGGGCACAGACGTATGCCATGATGCTGCGGTCCTCACGAACAGGGATTTCAATGTCTCGCCCAGTCAAGTTGGGAGGAGGGTCACCGAGTGCCTCACGTGCCTTGGCCATTAGTTACACTTCGAAGTGTTGTGATGCTGACATGACTGGAAAGTGGTGGGGAGTTTTTTGCGACCTGTAAAGCCAACGTACGTTAGTTCCTGTTGTTGACTTGGCTCACGACGGTCGTCAGCTGGTCAGGTAGGGACATGCCTGCCCAAATTCGGGATCCAGCTGAGAACTCTCAAAGATTTTGGAACTATGGCCCATGGAGGCTGACGGTTGCCAGCTCGGGGCTATATCTATACTTCTTAGCAATCCACAATAGCCAGAGCTTAGTCTTCACGAAACGGTTGATTTATTGAAAAGTCTCAAAAAGCCGAGGCCCAAAGTTTGGACGTCGGCTCGCAAAGTCTGGCATTTTGCCTGTCAGGGAGGCGGTCGTGCCGGCATGCGCCGTGACCACGTTAGACGGTCAAACCGGTCAACGTGTTATGCCGTGTTTTATATGCCCCTCACATCGTTCACTGGAATTATTCGGCTAGGTATACACGGCAGGACGGTATCGCCAGTGTCTCAAGCGTCAGGTCCCAGTCCCAGTTCGCCATGGCTTCCTGCCACTTCCTTCACTAACTGCGTCGAAATACGGGGAAGCCGGGGTATCGGTCAACGTGGTTTCTAACCAATCCTTTTCCTGATTCATGTATCACAATACTTATCTGTGGCGCTCCCATCGTGGAAATATCTCTAGTAAAGGTGCTCAGGTTTCGCACTTCTGGCACCCAAGTTTATGTTTCTGTAGCATCTATCGACACTAGTTCTCAATCTGCTCTTCATGGCTCCACAGTCTGCCATTGTGCCTTCCTTGCCAATGGAACCGATAACCCATGTTAACTCCAAGACAATAATCTGTGTTTTGGTTGGTCTACCTTCTACTCTCAGCGATCGGTTTCAGACTGATCATATCTGCATCTAGGCCATCAATATCATCTACCTGGCACAGCTCAGCTCTGTCATCGGCACAGGCTTCATGGTACAGTCAATGGCTCAAGTCGTCGGTGGCACAGACAAGACTGTGTGGTACTCCTCTTGTGTCACTATTATGACAGTCGCCCTGAACCCACCCATCAGCCAAGCCGCTGACTACTGGGGCCGAAAAGCTATTCTCGTCGCGTTGTCTCTTATCGGTGCGGTTGGATCCATCATTGTTTCCCGGGCACGGAACTCTAGCACTATCATCGCCGGCTTCGCTATTCTGGGCCTCAGCTTCGGAAGCCAGTCAGTTGTTCTGACCGTTTTGTCGGAAGTTCTTCCTCGAAAATACCGGCCTATGGGTCAGGCTTCTTCCAGCGTAGCAGCCAGCCTGGGGGGAATCATTGGGTTATTAATGGGTGGAGGATTACTCCAACACGGTAACCTCAACAACTACCGTATATACTGGTATATTAAGGCTGGTCTCTACGCGATTGCGGCCCTAGGGTGTCTTATCGGCTACAACCCCCCTGTCCGAGAACTTCAAGCATCCCTCAGCACTTCTGAGAAGCTGAAGCATCTTGACTGGGTTGGCTACTTCATCTTTGCCCCAGGGCTCGCCCTATTTTCCATGGCGCTGTCTTGGTCCAAAAACCCATATGCCTGGAACAGTGCGAACATCATGAGTCCATTCATCATCAGCGTCGCCGGTATAATTATCTTCTTCATTTACGAGTGGCGCTTCAAGAAGGATGGTGTGCTTCACCATGACCTCTGGCATAATAGGAACTTTGCCGTCTCCCTGCTTGTCATCTTCATCGAAGGCCTTTCCTTCTTTGCCGTTAACTCCTACTTCGCGTATGAAGTTATGGTTCTATACGACGCGAGCATTTTCTTAGCTGGTGCAAACTTTAGTATCATGTTTATTACAGGTCTGGTTTTCTCCCCAGTGTTCGGGTTGTGGTCATCGAAGGGCAAGACAATAAGACCGCCGCTCATTGTGGGCAGTGTTTTCCTTCTCCTGTTCTTTATTCTACTAGCGACAGTCAAGATAGATACTCCCCGGTATGCCTTTTGGATATTCCCAATTCTGTCTGCCATTGCCCTCGTCTCTATTGTGCCACTCTCAATGGTCTCTGCTCAGTTAGCAACAACTCCAGAGTTGATCACCCTGTCTTCGGCATTGATGACTACCGTCAGGAGTTTGGGAGGCACCATTGGTCTAGCCATCAACAATGCCGTTCTAAACGATACCTTGGGTAAGGAACTACCTGAGAAAGTCGGTGCGGCGGCACTCTCATTGGGATTGCCCCCTTCATCTTTGCCTGAGCTGATTGGAGCTCTGGCTACGCAAAGCAAAAATGCTGTCGCTGCGGTGCCAGGAGTCACCCCTGAGATTGCTCAGGCGGCGGTGGTAGCCATGAAAGAGGCATACTTGGCCGCCTTTAAGAATGCATGGATTGTTTCAGCGGCTTTTTGTGCGATCTTAGTGATATGTGAGTATTCCAATATCCCGTGTCGAAATAGATATACTTATAAGTCACAGCATCTTGTTTTATAAAGGAACAGAGATCTGACTTTGACGCTCGTATCGACGCCCCCGTGGATACTGGATTGTATAATGTGCAAGGCCATTTTGGGTTATCGCCTGATATGGATATGTCAGTCGACAATCACGACCCCAAAGAGACGAACGTGAAGCACGAAGAAAATGTTCCAAGTCGATAGCCAAGAACCAGGTCAAAGGTGGAGTGGTGGCTGAATCCGGCGCTGTGCATACTTGAACTTAATTGTATGACTTTTGTTCAAGAGTGTTCTCTGAAAAAGAAGCTATGTTTTCTCTTTCGTTACTCTCTACGGCCGGCGACCCTAAGGAAACTGGATTCAGACCCCCAGTATAAGTTCGAAGACCACACCAAAACAGAATCTTGACTATCCACAAGCCCATTAGCACAACCACCGCTTGGTATCTGGGAATGGTCGATCGTGTGTATGTGTGGCGTGTGGCTGTCGTTTTGAAGGTAGCATGTGGCATATAAAATCAAGCCTAATAGGGTATTGGCTAACACATTTACTGTTGGTACTTACGAGAATAAGTCCATTACCGGAAAAAAAGCGATGATAAGAAAGACCAATATAGACAAAGGAGATTAGACACAAAGCTACGTATGTAGTTCAGTAACGCACCCTTCAACCCTTGTAATTGTACAAAGTTCAACTGCTGGACATCAAAAACAAATCCAGTGAGTCTAGCGAATTCCACTCATTTCGGTCACCAAAGTCTAAGATGTTGGACAATTCTCCACTAGATATACCGGCGTGCTCGGTCATAGCAGGCTCTATATGCTCTAATTCCCCCGCGATCTGCGGGAGCGGTTGTAGCCCCGGAATCGAGGCGGTTCCATCGTCCTCGTTGCCTCTATTATCCCCTCTCATTTTCTCACCGGTACTCCCCAGTATTATGCCAGACTGGCTGACATTAGAGTTATTGGAGGACCTAGGGTGGATGTGTGCAGGCAAGAATAGAGCTAAACGCTTTTCGAACGGGATTTCGGTCGAAGAATAGTCACCATGGATCAACGTTTCTCTTAGATCTATAAATTTTAGGCCTCGGTAAGAATCACTCGGCAATTAGCAAGAAGCGAATATACCTAATAAAACAGAAGCAAGCTTCCAGACTGAAGCATAGTGCAATAACACCAGATTCACCATGTCGCTACTGTTGGACGGCGTATCTAGGAACTGCCCCGTTTCCCCGGAGGGGTATGCCAGGTCGCATAGCAAGCAGCATGCAAGAAAAGGTTGGCTCAAACGGATGTACTCTGGCTGCCAATGGTAAAAGATTCGAGACAAACGTCGTGAGGGGCTCAGCATCCTGGGAGGTTGAGGTGCGAAACTGGTCCGTATAGTAGTGCGGCTACACACGATCATCAGGTGCATGCCAATCACCCAGTTGTGCTTGGCAACATTGTCCAAGGGAACAGATAGGTCGAGGCTTTCCAGGCTAAATGTCTGTGAAATGAATAGAGAGTAGCATGTGATGGCATCAATGAGCTCCTCCTTATCGCGCTTACCAGTGTGTCGACCAGCTGCGAATTCACTTGCAATGGTCATGAGAAAGCTGGCAACGAGGAACCATGCTCGCTCGCTTTGGTTCGGAGAGTCGCGTAGTATCTCCCAGACTGCAGACGGCCGTGGGTCAATAATGGGAGACTGGACGGGGTTGTCGGCGAACCAGAGCGCATCACTAACGGGCAGACGAACGGCTATCATTGAGCGGTTGATAGAGCATGGACGTCGCGATATGATGGAGGCAAACGAATCAATTTCCCAAACCATCCAAAACGCTCGTCGTTGTTCCTCTAAAAACGACCATTCTGTCGGGTCCGGGCAGTCATCTTGCTGCTCATCCATGTTACACAAGTTCAAATCGTAGGCCAGACGAACGCAGTCTCCAGCCAGTATCCAGGCACGATGAGAAGGTCCGGAAGTGTACTGGAAGACGGCAAGCAAGATACAGCCTTGGAGGTATCCAAGGCTCGGGCTCTGTTCGGACGTACGATCCATCTCGTAATACTTGTTTGCATCGTTTGCGAAACGCTGGCCCCGGTCTGGTGCTGGAATATCGTGGAAATAAAGGCTGGACGAGTATCGGGCAGCCAGGGCAAACATGCCGCAAAATAGGAGTGACTCAGTATTTGAAAAGGATGGTGGACTTCGTTTATCGAAGACGCCATTCTTCATATAGAGGTCGAAGAATCGTGGTCGGTGGAGGAGCGGAAGCCAGCCTTGGATCTCGTCAAAAAACAAGTTAACAAGCTCAGTCAGGACTTTTTCCGGAACAGTCAGCCACCACCCACAAGCCGCGTCTTCATCTCTCCATGAGTGACGGGGTGAGGTCTGAGAGATCCAATCGTCCGTGATATGATAATCCGATGCGCTCGTTGGAGTTCTTGTCGGGGATACAGCGTCGTCAGTATTGTCGTTCCTCGCCTGTTGATCTCGCTCGACTGAGGTCAATGTATGAAATCCACTGTCACTGGAATCAACAGTCGAATTGTTCACCACAGACAGCCACCACGTCCGCATGTCGACATCCCGCCCATCGCCGAGTCGTGACTCGAGCAAGTCAACGAGGCGTTCTGGCCAAGAATTAATGTTAAGGGTCCTTAAGCATGTGTCAGGGGCGCTAAGGCTTTACCAAGCTTTCGTGAATTGACTCTGGGTTTATTCTGGTGGGTTGCCGATGGCCGACGCAAGGCAGGTGTCTTTCTTTTAGTGGGAAAGGTGCAACATCCGCCAATTCTCTCGCAAAGCCCGCAAATCGGCTGTCTCATATCGCCTAATCAGATAAACTTGTTAGTACGATCAGGTATGGGTGATGGCAGTGCCCAGTTTATCGAAACTCACATTTTGTCTTCTTTCTGTAGGAAGAGAAAGAATGGATATCAGTATTGGGCAAACACGGATCAGCACGGTCAAGCCGGAACCCAAGGATGGGCAGAAAGCAATGAAAAATAGGGTGAAAAAAGGGAACATATGTGCAGTCAACATACCGTCTACATTCGAAACAGGCGCGACGGCCCTTGCATGTCTTGTGCGTCGTGGTAGGGGTTGGGTTATCTTGTGTGGGATACAGCTGTTGAGTGGAGGTCTTTTTAAGGGCGACTTCGACGCAGTCCATCAGTAAGTAGGACGAGATCAAGGTCGCAATTTGACATTAGAAAGAGGTTGGTGATGAGGCAGACGGATTCAATGTGAAGAAAGGTGTCGAGGGTGAGTGTTCAGCACTCCCCAATCCCCCACAAAGATGCCCAAGTACTGTAACCCCAAAATTCGGACCTTTTTCGCATTTGATGCGCTCATTCTGCTTGTGGTTGCGGGGAAATCCCCGGATGCATGCATGCCCGCGGGTTATTGGATGCCACAAATCCAATTTAACCCAATGGATGTCGCTGATGTGGGCACGGCAAACCACGGCATTTGTCTGTCCATATCTCGGCTAAGGTGAAGCTACAACGCACGTATCAAGTACCGGTGGCTTGGTGCTCGGCGCATGCAACAGCTATTGTGATAGTGAGGGAATGTCCTCGCCCGCCAGGCCAGCGGGTTCATTTCTCGCAGCTTGTTTGGGTAATGCTGGATGACAATTTGCTCCTTTTCAGATGCTGGACGATCTTGTGACCTCTGATGGCTGGCTTTCCGTACCGGAGGCGAATAGTGAGAAGTACCAGACACAATTACCACATGTCGGACACCGCGCTGCCGCCCCTGGTTCAACCACAAGATGCCGACGTACTCCGTGAGGAAGCCCATTTTTAAAGGTATCCACCGCTCCAGTAAACACCGCCTATATGTACTCTCGTACTCCCTGTCGTATATCAAGGATTTCACCCCTCTTTTAGATGCACACGCGAGCGACGTCATCATCAGACCAGTTTGGGCGTAACGGAAAATATGGTAGGACTTACCTTTCTGCTTCCAGGGCTTACTCTCTCTTTAAGCCATGAAGCTCATTGTCTCACGACTCCAGGATGGCCAGTTAGATCCAGTCGTCATCATCGGTGCAGGTCCTGTTGGCCTATTTACGGCACTTCTGCTTGCGCAGAAGGGCATAAAAGTAGTTGTGTATGAGACGGGACCCGGAATCAATCAATCTCCCAGAGCCGTCGCGTAAGTTTAGTGTGAGCACCTCGCCGAGGGGTCCGGCTGACCGTCTCCTCAGATATTTCCCGGCTGTCCTTGAGGAATTTTCCAAAGCGGGAATACTCGATGCTGTCATCGCCGCCGGAGAGAAGAACCAGGATGGGTGCGACTGGAGGGATAAAGACGGGAAGATCATCGCTGGAATTGATCCGCCACCAGAAGATCCTCACTACGTGGTTCTGTTGTCTCAACCAGAATTTTGTCAAGTCCTCCTCGATGCCCTCAGCAAGATTGACAATGCTGAAATCCATTTCAACCACACATTGCAGACCCTACAACAGCATGACGGATTCGTTGAATACTGCGTTGAAAACGAAGTCGGCCACTGCCAAGTGCAAGGCACATGTAAGTATCTAGTTGGAGCAGATGGTGGTCGAAGCACTGTCAGGCGCAATTTAGGCATTAAGCTTGAGGGCTACACCTGGGAATCTCTGCTCTTTGTTGCCGTTAACTTTAAGTATGGCCTGAGCGAGCTCGGCTGGAAAGCAGGTAATTTCATCGTTGACCCTGATGATTGGGGCGTCATTGTCAAGAGGGGCAAGGGCAATAGCTGGCGTATGGCTACCGGGGTTCGGCATGAGGATGCATCTGCAGCCAGGGCAAATACGCTGGATGAAGCCACAATCAACGTGGTCAAAAATCGACTGTGCCGCCTGCTGCCCGGAGATACAAGCTGCATCGAGTACGAAGCGATAGCGCCGTACGTCGTTCACCAACGTTGTGCATCTAGCTTTGTTCAGGGTAATATCTTGTTGGCTGGAGACGCTGCTCATGTGAGTTCCTTCTTTTCGTAGCAGCTACAGGTCCTTGTGGGACGTCAATTTCTTTTGTTTTTGTTGAAGCGAATTAACATTCGAACGCAGCTTAATAACCCCGTCGGTGGACTTGGACTGACTACCGGTCTCCTCGATGCTGCGCATCTTGCTGGAAGCTTACACCAAGTCCTGAACGAAGGAGCCAGTACAGACGTGCTCATATCTTATGCTGACACAAGACGACGAATTTTCTGTGAAAGCACCAATCCTATGTCGACTGCAAATCTGCTTAGACTGCAGTCCCAGAAGCCGGAAGACATTAAGACAAGAGAGGAGTTCTTTGAGAAGCTGCGCCAGGGGAGGGACCTGGCCACTATTCTACAAGCCGGTTTTCCAGACTTTGCACTCACTTCCACGTCAGATACCAAATTTGATACCTACCATGAGATAACATGGTTCATCTCAGTCAATAAGCCCGAAGGATGGGCCATGGAAAAGTTCGTACACGAGTACAAGACCGTTCATGCTGGTATGACTAGGCAAGGTAAGGAGCATGGATCCCCGCTCCGTGGATACATCCAACAGTCAAACGCCAAGCAGACAATGCGAGGTGGAGTGCGGCCGGAGTGGGACTACGTGACATGCCTCACATTTCCTAATTTGTTTCTCGTCCACGCTGGATTTCAGGATCCCGGATACCGAGCCACTGCTGGTGCGCACATTTTTTGCCGGCTCGATCAGCAGGGCTGTCTGACCAAGCGAGTGGCCAAATTTTCAAGGAGCGAAGGCAAGAAAAACGACAATGCCACCATTACTCGTGTCTTGCTGTTCCATGATCGAAATACCACGAACGACGAATACTCCCAGAAATGGCTTCGTACCCGAGCTGATGGCATGACTAGTATTGCCGACACTGACGAAAATGTCATAGAATATGTCCTTTGGCAGGACGTTACACCCAAAAATTCAGACTATTTCTTCCATGATACCCAGTTCTCCGGCGGATCATGGCACAACTACAAAGCCGTGGAGGCGTTTGACATTGTTGATGAGGCTGCTGCTGCTGCTTTCCTACATCGTCACAGGGATGGAATCACGGAGAACGATACTCGACGGATCACCGTGGTTGTTGGAGAGCGGGATGTAATAGTCGCCAGCTGAATGAGACGAGATAAATTCTAGAAAAATTGCAGGTTGATTTCAAAGTCTCAAGCTGAACGCAACTTCACCCTATAATTTATTTCACATCTCGGCATTTTAAACAGCGCAATTTGTTGATTAGTGAAATCTAAAAATCCTTGTAGAACTTGCGACCATAGCAAGTGGGTTGCATATACTGTTGGGATACCAACTAGACCAAAAAGCAGCGCGCATACTAGATGATCTAGTATGGTAAGATATAGCTAGCAACGAGGATCACATGGGATGCAGAGTGAGGGAGGGACAATGTCTCAACATATAGAATACCGGAGGAACGTATTTCGTCCCGAACCGACTCCGACCATGACAGGATGGCTCGGATGGCTTCAGTCTTAAAATGCCTTTCGGGGGTATGATACTTTTCATTTGATACAGTACAGTATCGTCCGTAAGATATCGTCCTCATCAGTGTCACTACACATATCGGTCCTATTCCGCAGCCTTGACCCATTCACTGAGCCGCTTCGGTGGGCCTGAGGGCTTCCATTTCATGTGTCAAGCCCGCAGATAGTTCCAATCATAGCTCGAAGCTTGGAGTCAAAGTCATACTCTTCCGGCTGCTGCTGAAGACTCATAGGGGGAGTTGGCAGACTTTAAATGATCAATATTTCATAGCTGATAGGAAGCGACTTCCTCGTAGGAATGTATATCAGTAGAGAGACTGGTTTCCGCCCCATGGCCATATCAATTCGCTGTGCATATTTGAACTTAGGGCTCAGTGGTACCGGTACTAGCAGTACGGTACTGGTACAGTACAGTACCGTATGTACTGTATCTTCTTATCTGACCGTCGTCAACTTAAATACCAACAGAGTTCTCCGGAAACTCTTTCACCAAAAACATCAAAACATTACCTATCTGTCCACCTCAAACTATGTCCACCACAGACGAGAATGTCACAGCAACTCCACCTCCATCGCGCCCCTACCGGTCGCACAAGTTCCCTGCTTGCGATTTCTGTCGCACACGAAAATCTCGGTGTACTCAGGAATCCTTGGACCAACCATGTGTGGAATGTGTTATGCACCGGGTAGCATGTTCAAGAATCAGTCTCAATAGCGAGGCACCAATCCCAACGACTGCAGAGAGAAGCCGGAAAAGGCGACGAGTGTCTAGTAAGACACCGGCCTCGCGTCGTCAGTCATTGTCTCCAGCGACGCCTGCTGAAGCTTCCACTGCTGGTGACCATCCTCCTCCTCCTCCTCCACCCCCCTTCACACCAAACGATGCAAGCAAAACCCAATCCACCCATATTGTCGGGCCAGCAATGGCCCGCGATGCGCAAGTCCTCGAGAGCTATATGTCTCCGGCTTACAACGCAGCGGCATCGCGTACTCGGCCAAACCCGTACAGTGTCTATTCTCATGACCCTCGCAATCCGGTAGTGTATATGAAAGTTCCTCGCCATCGCAATATAGCACCTTCCGGCAATGGTACCGCTGGCTTTAGACAGTTCGAGGCGATGGAGAAGATTATTGAGCCCTTGGGCCCAGAACTCTGTAGTGTGTATGTTGTATGTCCCTTGTCACTTAACAAAGTTTCGTTGGTTTCTGAAATCACTATCTAGGTATTTTGACAATATCCACCCGCCATTCCCAATACTTGACGAAAAAGCAATTCTTGAAGCGTATCCCCAGGAAGGCCTCCCGTATACTTTAGTATGTGAGCTCTATGCCGTGTCACTAATCCTATGGAGAACTTCCAAGGCGATATCAGCCACGGGACGTCCAACTCCAGATGTTCGGTATATGTGGAATCTGGCAGTCAGTGCAATGAATGATGATTTTGTAGCACCCGACTTGTCCACAGTATTGTCATGTATCCTCGATCTCCTTGGTCGACCAACAACCTCCATCACATACAATGCGGTCAATGTCGGTCGAGTCGTCGCCCTGGCTCAGAGTTTGGGCTTGAACCGTAATCCGTTGAACTGGGATTTAGCAGCTCGGCAGAAGAACTTACGTATTCGGACATGGTGGGGAATATTAATTCATGATCAATGGTAGGTCATGTTGTGATTTCACCCATACATATGTAGACTGTACTTTTCTCTGACCAGATGAAGGGCGAGTCTATCCCACGGGACACCGCCTCATATCCACCGTTCTCAGTGGGATGTCCCAGTGCCAGATTTAGACACGTTAGGGGTGAAACCTATCACAGATGAAGAGACAATAATCTCCGTTGTTCGAGTTCAAGGTGCCCTCTCGTTTATAGGACTCTGCCAATTAACTATGATCTTGGGAGAAATCCTGCCGTTGATCTACACACTACAACCGCAAGACCCAAGTCATGCATTAAGGGCTTTACGGCGTCACGAAACGGCACTCGATGAATGGGAAGAGAAACTATCCCCTTGGCTACGTCCTGGTAGTGCTTCCTTTGATAGAAAAGCCGCCGGCGCTCTAAACCTACAGCTATGTTACTTGGTAATAAAGATGTGTCTTTGGAGGACTGGCCTCCTAGTATGACTTTCTCTTGTTTCTATCATCTTATCTTAGCCGTATTTTGACCTGCTACAAATCTAGGAGCTTCATCGGTTGGATGCGACTGATGTCCGGGACGACAAAACGTATTATCAATCGAAGTGCCGGAAAGCAGCATGTGCTGTGATAGGGCTTGTTACAAGCCTAGAAAGAGATGAGCTCGATGCTTTCTGGCTCCCTTGTAAGTTTCTCGAGGTATGAAGCTCCAAGATCGCATCACTAAATACGTTGACTCTAGATACCACATATCACCTCAATTCAGCGACAACACTTATCCTCCGCTGTGCTCTTGAAGCAGAAAACCCGGAAACTGCACAAGAATGCGTCGCAAGCGCAAAGAGTCTTATCGATTTCCTCCGAAAGGCGAAAGACGAAACCAATTGGGATCTAGCAGACACATGTCTGAATCACTGCGAGGCCGTAGTTGAAAATCTGAGTGACAGACACAACCTAGCTACATGGAGGAAAAACCCGCCTGGAAATCAAAATTCAGGTAGAGGAGGAGGAGAATCAGGAGGCAATTTCTTCCCCACTAGCAGAAATAGTCACAATGCTCAAGGGCAGCAAACTGGGGCTACATTTTCTCATAGAAGCCATGACTCTTCGAATCTGGACCCTGGAATCGTCGGGGGAGGTCGAGATGGAATAAATCAAGGGGTTATCGATCCGATTTTCTTTCAGGAAGTTATGGCGTTTGGCTCTATTCCTGGGAGTATGGTTGATAATTCGGTATTCTCTGATATGGTACGGATGCCGTATCTGGAAGGGTACCCGTATCGCAACTTCTACTAACGAATGGCATCAACCTTATGATTCCTCTTGAAGTTTGAATAGCTGATATTGACTCCAACGGCGCCAACTAGGTACATGTAGAAAGGCGCTGGTGGGGGTGAGGAAGGAACTTTCCTTAAAACATTCCTGATATAAACAAGAACTAGATATATGTACATATATCCTATAGCAAAATACGAGAACGATAAAGCAGATAAATAAAGAAGCCAAATCCCTCCAGCTAGGGTCCTTATAGTACATACCGGAAGTGAGGGTTCTGTTCTCATGTCAGCACATCTCTCCGAACAAAAAGGGTAAGATGAAAGAGGACTAACCTCAAAATCAGTTAAATCATGCAACTCTTCTCCTCCCGAGGCTTCAATTCCTTCTACCCCAGTCACATTCGCCGCGGCCGCATCTCTCTGCTTGTTACGGTAAATGAGGAGCAACCGCAGCGAAACAGCCAAAACTGCCTGAGCAGAGGAACATGCTAAAATGACTTTGCATCCGGTTTGGTAGATGGGCGCTTCCTTGGCTAAGAATGCATGAGGTCCGATAATATTTCCAACGCAATATGCCAGGAAGACTAGGCCGACACTGGTTGTACGCTTCGTGTAGCCACCGAGATTCGTAGCAGGCATTTGTAATGCAAGTACAAGAGAGCACACATAAGAGCCTACGATGTAGTAACCAAACAAAACTCCAACCTTGTGCGTCTCATGTGACAACTTCCACATTATGCATATTCCGATTATAGTCGGAATCAAATAGGCGAACATGACGATGGTGCGGAAGTTGGGAATCCGAGACGCAAGATACGTTCCGGACAGGACCCAGAAGACCTGAAAGGCGCCGAACGGAATCCCCAGTGCAACAGTTGTGAGTGCGTCGCCTGTCAAACCCTTGATGATAAGCTTGCTGAAGCTGGCGATACCGCCGTTGATTGTCTCGTTGAGTAACATGAAGAAGAACAAAATCCAAACTTGAGGGTCAATGAACGCTTCTCGAATTTGGTACCATTTGATTCGGCGATTGATGATACCTGTTCGAGCGAGACGACCACGGCCGATGAGGAGGGCTTTCTCTTCGAGAGTGAACCGTTTGGCAGACATAATGTCGTCTGGGAGCCAGACGAACATCAAGAGACCCCATAGAAAAGTGACACCACCGAGGATCAAGTAGATGGCCCGCCAGACCGCGATGGTTTTGATTTGACCGATTCCAAGGGTGAGGAGGCCACCAACCATTGCACCAAGACCGTTGCAACTATAAAACACGCCTGCTCGAAATGGTTGTTCGGAGCGTGTGTACCACATACCGACAATCATCATAAAGCAAGGTGTGATTGGGGCCTCAAAGACACCGAGGAGAAATCGACAGATCGCCATGCCTGTGAACGAAGTGCAAGCCGCGGTGATCATGAGCATTGCACCCCAGGCCACTATATTGCCAGACACCACCTTGGCCATTTTCGTCTTTTGAGCAACGTAGCCCCATGGATACTCAGCAGCAAGGTATGCAAAGTAGAAAATACTGGCAAGCCAGCTGTATTGATTGCTTGACATGTGTGTGGAGGTGAATAGGTCAAATACCGCCGAATACGCCAATGCCGATTTATCAATATACTGGAGCGTGTAGGTGCCTGCTAGAAGAGGCATGAGGAGCAAATCAACCCTGCGCACCAAACGTTTGTTGCGGGGTTTGTCGTCCAGGAGGTCATGGAGACGGTCGTTCGTGATGCCATTTTCTCGCAGGAACACTTCGCCTTCGTCGAGGTCCGTGATGACGCCGGTCTGAAGGTCTTTTTCGGCGGTAATGGAGTCTTTCGTGGCGGAAGTGATTTTCTTTTCGATATCCATGGCTGGATCCATGTCTCCACTGTTGAATCCACTTACGCACGAATATTAAACAAAAGATCTCAGTACGAGTGCCCGGAATAATGAAGCTGGGGATGGTAGGATCCATGTTTGCACATGGGTCGTGGATTCCGGCGTTATATAGACCGAGTTCGGACTGGTGTCCGTCAATTGAACTATGATATCTCCATCTGATATTCATAATCATGAGCTTTATCTGTTTTGTCTAGCTACGGTCATTTGAGTTTGCAATGATAAGGATGCCCCGTCAATTGAGCGGGGGCATCTCCACGTCTTCCGATAAGAACAATTACAAGATGGGGACGCTGAAATCAGTAGAAAAAAATACTACCTACGTAGGGGGTTCGTGTCTCGGAAAACTTCCGAAACGTCCGTTCCAGTATCTTTGAACGAGTCCTCTGATTTGTCCGGCCACTACTTCTGAGCCCGAGATACTATTCTATCACTTTAGCAAGATTTAAACTTCCTCAGACATACGTACTTAGATCTGTCTGTGCACGATATAGGTATCTCAGCCATTGCCCAGGTGCTCAGCGCTATATTGAGCTCAAAGAGCGAGACCCCGGATATATCGAAACACCAAGAGACTATGCACATTATGAGTTCAAAGCCTGAGTCTCCTTCTGTTACCCTGCCCCAGGGGACGGTGGTGGGAATTCAATTGGACAATGCATTCCCTCAGCCTGTGAATGCCTTCTTAGGCATTCCATACGCCCTTCCTCCAGTGGGGGACTTACGTTTCCGTCTACCTGTCAAAGTCTCTAATTCGAAAAGTATTATTATTGACGCTTCAAAATATGGCCCTGCAGCTCCCGGGAAGGCGTTGCTGATGGGGGGTCCGAAAGTCGAGAAAAGTGAAGATTGTTTGACTGTCAATATCTTCCAACCTGTTGGTCACATGCATCACCATAAGAATCTGCCAGTCGCAATATACGTACATGGTGGTGCTTTCAATAGAGGGTCGGCATCGATGCACGATACTGCATCGATGCTCGCATGGTCAGAAGAACCTTTTATAGCGGTCAGTTTTGGTTATCGTCTGGGAGCTCTGGGTTTCTTGCCATCTACTTTGTCAAAAAAGGAAGGTCTTTTGAATTTGGGGTTGCACGATCAAATCTTTTTGTTTCAGTGGGTGCAGGAAAATATAGAGGCATTCGGAGGAGATCCTGGCAATATTACTCTCTTTGGGCTCTCGGCGGGAGCTCATTCGGTATGTACATTCTTTTGTTGCGTTAACAAGTCTCTGACACAGTAGGCAGATCGGCCATCACCTTCTCAACTACGACGAGCATCGCAAACCTCTATTTCACAGAGTCATCATTGAATCCGGATCACCCACCTCGCGCGCCGTTCGTCCCTACGACGCCAAAGTCCACGAGCAACAATTCCAAGATTTCCTAAAGGAGGTCCAGTGCCCGGAAAATCTGCCAGAATCCGAAATCTTCCCATTCCTACGCTCCTTACCAAGCTCAATTATAACGGATGCTCAGACAGCAGTGTTCGATAAATGGAACCCATCTCTTCGATGGGCATTTCAACCCGTGATAGACGGGGATATCATCGCTCGCAAACCCCTCGATGCTTGGAAGTCAGGGTTGTGGAACAAGGTACCCATAATGACGGGGTTTAATACTAACGAAGGAACAATGTATGTCGATAAGAGCATGTCTCGACCTGAGCAATTTCGTGGATTTTGGCATACATTACTGCCTGAGCTTTCGGCGACGGATCTGGATACTGTTGAAAGGTTATATCCAGACCCAAGCACTGATCCCAAGTCGCCATATGTGGAAACTCGGCTCGAGCATGGCCTCGGAGCCCAATACAAACGTATTGAGGCAGCATATGGGCATTACGCATATGTTGCCCCCGTGCGTCAAACGGCACATTTCGCCTCTTCTCAGGGGGTACCAGTCTATCTATACCACTGGGCCCTAGCGCGGACGGTAATCGGTCGCGCAAATCATGCAGACAATATGTACTACGAGACCTGCAGTAAGCATATTACCAGTCTGTCGGAATCACAGAAAGAGCTCTCGGGCACTCTACACGCCTATATCACTAGCTTCATTACACGGGGTGACCCGAACGCTATATCGGGTCGATATGCCCAGCGGCCAGAGTGGAAGCGTTATCTACCCGATGAGCCTGGAGTGTTGATATTCGGCCAGGGGAATGAGGAGCTCATTGGAGGGAATGTGGCACCGGCTGCAAAGTTTGAGGCTGATAGCTGGGACAGGGAGCAAACCGACTTTTGGTGGTCCAAGGTTGAGATATCGCAGCTGGCTTAATCATGCACAGCCAATATATACTATGTTCTATTTTTGTATCTAGCAACCTACCAGAATGTCTGGTCTCTGGACTTTCCTGTTCTGAGTTGTTCCACACTCTTGTAGTATCAATTGATAGTTGATCAAACGGTGAGCTGTACTTCATCAATATCATCAATATACCTATCGCTATAGGTTTGAAAACCAGTCCCAGAGCGACTAGAACAACAGCACAGGATTAAAGCAAGCTGTTCAATCTCTAAGTACCAGATATAAGTGTCCAAATGTCCCAAACGCTGGAATATTTACACCCATGCTCCCCCCACGGACTCTTCCATTTGTTCCGCTTCATATGCATAATCCAATAACTAACGTTATAACTATAACTACAAGATAACTACTCTTCTTTTTTCTTATATGCAACAATTCCCCGACGGAGTTCTACCGTGATGATTGGTACTAAGATAAGATTTCTTCCCCGCCGGAAAACATTTCAAGATTTGTCCGATACGATACCGATACGTCTCTAGTACTTACCGATACGTACGTAAATGCACTCGATGATGAAGTATACCAAACAATGGAGATTGCGTTTCTATTACTTTTTCAAAAATGTCACGATTAACAGACGGTGACTGGGTCAGACGATATAAGAGGGATTGCAGAGTACCTATAGTCCTTTCCTTTCTTTCCCTCAATTATTCCCGGCATTCCTATTCCTATTCCAAGGTATACATACCTAAGTAGGTTACTGTATTGAACAGACAATGGCTACTGTCCAACTCCCAGAGCCCTTTGCCAGCATCCCGAGAGAGTCATTCCTCTTCGGCCCTTCACCGATCCAACACCTCCCCAAAATCACAGCAGCCCTCGGCGGGAAAGTCGGCATCTACGCGAAGCGCGAAGATTGCAATTCGGGCTTGGCTTTTGGTGGTAACAAGACTCGGAAATTAGAGTATACCTACCGCCGACCCCCCGTCTTATCACAGTTTACATGGCTTACTTTGCATGTGTAGATATCTTGCCTCCGACGCAATAGCACAAGGATGCGATACCCTCGTCAGCATCGGCGGCTTCCAATCCAACCACACCCGCCAAGTCGCCGCCGTAGCCACGCAACTAAACATGAAGGTATCCCTCGTGCAGGAGAAATGGGTAAACTGGGATGACCCCATGTACGACAAGGCCGGAAACATCCAACTCTCGCGACTAATGGGCGCCGACGTCCGACTTGATCTTTCTTCGCAGTTCGGAATTGAGCATAAGGATACCCTTGCCATGCTCAAACAGGAGATTGTCGATAAGGGAGGGAAACCGTATTATATCCCCGCCGGAGCATCGGATCATCCCCTGGGCGGGTTGGGGTTTGCGCGTTGGGCGTTTGAGGTTGTGCAGCAGGAGGAGGAGATGGGTATCTTTTTCGATACGGTCATTGTCTGCGCCGTAACGGGATCAACCATGGCGGGGATGGTGGCAGGATTCAAACTCACAGAAAAGAAGAATCTTTCCAAACCCCGAAAAGTAATCGGAATCGATGCCTCTGCAACAGTGCAGCAAACCTTTGACCAAATCCTACGAATCGCAAAGGCAACTGGCGTCAAGATCGGATTGAGTGAGGACGACATCACGGAAAAGGATATCATTCTCGATGATAGATACCATGCAGGCGTTTACGGTGTTCCGGATCAGCAGACTATTGATGCTATCAGGTTTGGTGCGGAGACGGAGGCGTTTATTACTGATCCGGTTTATGAGGGGAAGAGTCTTGCGGGGATGATGGATATAGTGCGGAAGGGGGAAGTTGATGATGGTAGTAATATTTTATATGCGCATTTGGGGGGGCAGCTTGCGCTGAATGTGTATACGGGGATGTAATAGACATCTTGGAGTTCTTGGCTGTATCCTACGAACTATAGAATATCGTATTATCGTAGTTGAGAAAGATGAAATTAATTAATCCCCTTCGAAATCTATCCTTTCTAGAATGTAATCTAACAAGTTTGAACCCCCAAATATGTAACAAGAACAGAACACCAGTGAATATATTCACATGAAGCAAGACCAAAAAGAAAAGAAAAAGCGAGTTCGCAATGGTATGTTTTCGAATAAAAGGAGAAAGGTCCAAGAGAAGGATTGAGGATGTCGGTATCCAAGAAGATAGGAGAGATGAGAGATGCGAACTCCCTCTATAATAAAGAGAGGGGAAAATTGAAAATTATGAAAGGAAAAATTTAAGAAGATCCAGAAAACTTCTTGCCCTTGGGCACACGAGCCAACCAGTAAATCAAGGTCGCGCCGGCAATGTTGAAGATAATAAACACCCAAATGAGACCAAAGTTGCGCCATGCTTGCGAGAAGTATGTGTTGATGGCGGCAAGATAAGTGTCTGTGCTGGAGATGGTGCAGTATTGGCAGTTGGACGTGGCATCGGGCTCGAGGAGATAGCCACCGGTTGCGTTGATATATCCAGACATGTAGTCGAGACATGTGGAAAATCCAGGAGCAGGGTCGAAAGTGACATATTCGACAGATGAGCATTCGACAGTCGTGCCGGAAAGACCAGTCGACAACATGCCTTGTACCAGGTACGTAAGTGGCGAGACTCGGTACATGAAGATCCAGAATCCGGGCATAGCTTGAGGGGTAGCAAGAACACCACAGAAAATCAAGCAGAGCGAGAAGAGCAAGGTGACGATGTTACCAGCTGTTTCGGCTGTCTCAATACCAGCGACAATCAAATGCGCAAACGTCGAGGTCAGGAGCAAGAACACCCACACAAACAAAAACATGAGACCACCGCGCTCGGTGACACTGTCAGTGGGTTTGGCGTTGTTGTTCATTCCAATGGGGTAGTACCAACAGACAAACATCAGGACGGCCATGAGTGTGTTCCAGGGTAATTCGACGAAAATGTTGCTAATCATGAATGCTTGCCACGAGTATGTCTTTGCAGGCCGTTCTCGTACTTCGTAAAGAGCACGCTGAGTGACGAATAGGGGCATGATTTGTTGACACAAGTTACCAAAGACAGTCATCAACATAAAAACACTGTACATTTGGTTCTGGAGACCTTGAATGGTATTCTTTGCGTGGAAGAACGAGAATCCAACGTAAAGGGCACTTAGCACGGAGAGAGCCAACTTGGAATAGATGTAGATGGGTGTACGGTTGTACTGTGAGAAAACTCTCTTCATAGTTTCCCACAGCTGGACACGGAAAGGAGCAGCGTATTCACGGAAAGCACCTGGGTCGTCGGATTGAGGAGCCGGTTCCTTGAGAGATAGAGTTGCCTTCAGCTCGGCAAGGTGCTCCTTGACTTTAGTATGCTCAGGACTCTTGCGCCAAACCACGGGCCAGTCGATATCTGTATGCGAACCAGGAGCTGCACCAATAACTTCAAGCATCCATTCAGCAGGGTTCTCGCCCTGAGCCAAAGGAGTTGCACCATTTCTCTCGAAATAACTGGACAGGATCTTTGAGTTCTCGCCAATATCACCAAAGTAAATGGTCTTTCCACCCTTGGCCAAGAAAAGAAGTCGGTCAAATCGCTGAAACAACATGGCAGAGGGCTGATGGATGGTGCAGAGAATAGCTTGTCCGTGGCGTGTCAACGTGTCAATCAAATCTAGAATAGACCAAGAAGTCTGACTGTCAAGACCGGAAGTGGGCTCATCCAAGAACAAAAGTAGTTGGGGTCGTGCAGCTAGCTCAACACCAATGGTCAGTCGCTTACGTTGCTCAACGTTCAATCCCTCTCCTGGAACACCAACGACAGCATCTGCATAGGCCTCCATATCAAGAAGTTTGATCACCTCATCAACGTAGTCAAGTTTTTCCTTACGGCTGAGATGTCCGGGTTGACGTAACAAGGCACTGAATTGAAGGGCCTCACGAACCGTAGATGTGGGCAAGTGAACATCTTGCTGTTGAACATAACCGGTTTTGCGCTGAAAGGATTGATCCCTTGGTCGGCCGTCCACGAGCATTTCTCCAGTAACAACACCCATTGTGACACGAGTAGCCAAAACATCCAACAAAGTAGTTTTACCCGCACCAGATACACCCATCAATGCCGTGCATGTACCAGGCTTGACCCAGCCGTCAACGTGGTCCAGGATTTGTCTAGTTTCGCTCTTGATCTTGACCTCGTAGCACACATCTTGCCAGTGGAAAATAGCCGTTTGTCTTTGAATCTGAACTTCTGCAGGTGGAGTCGCAGTGCCAGCGTTTGCAGTTGAAGCGGCTCCAGGGGTGGCGAATCCGCTAGCCTTCTTCTCAGAGACAGCGCCAACCGAAGACTCCAAGTCGGAAGAACTTCCGGGGAAGGACAGGTTTGCTGGTTTGTGTCCACGACGGAATAGGAGAACCTCACCCTTTGATTTGACCTCGGAGATATACTCAGTAGCCAGCAAGTAGACTGCAGCGAGACCCGCCATGAAAACAAACAGAATACCCAAGTTTCTCCATTCATGGCCCTTGACATAGGCAAAGCTTTCCTCAAGGTATACCGATCCCTGGACGGTCCTGGAACCAGCGGCGGCACCTACGGTGCTACAACTTCGATATTGCATCGATACGCTGTCGTACGGGCCTCCAGAAGGAACGATAACCGAACAATCAAACTCGCGGTCGGCAAACTCATTAACCAAAAAGCTCTCAAAAGAGTAGGCAATAGGGTTGATGTAGTTCATCCAACGAGACCATCCAAGCATGTACTTGGTCGGAATAACAAAACCGGTGTAAATGACCATACCAAGAATCAAAACAGCCGCAGGCACAAGGGCTTGGGACAGAGATCGAGAGGTCGCAGCAAGAGTTCGGAAAAGCATGGACATGGTGTAGGTGGTGACGACGGAGAAAAGCCAGAAAGTCCACCAGGCTTCTGCAGTTCGGCGGAGATTGGTCATGAAGTAAAGCGGAAGGTTGAAGGTGAACGAGTTGAGAATCTTGTATGGCGAATCACAGAGCATAGATGCGATGGCCTCAGTGAATGGGTGGTAAAAGGCGTAACGGGCTTGCTTTTCGACAATAGGACGTTGGGCGTATAGTGTCAAGATTTCGAGAGCGCTAGAGAAACCACTGAGAAGGACGGCATAGAACAGCAGGGCTCCGCGTCCGTAGAAACTTGCGGTGTCCTCTCCAAGATCATAGAAGACAGACGCGACAATCAGAGCAAGGCAAAAGTTTCCGATCAAACCGCTGAGAGTCAAACTGGCATCACCCTTGAGACGCAGGAAGCCTCGCTGAGTGCAAAGGGCAATCTGGTCCCAAACGGAGATGGTGTATGGAGACATGGTGCGTTGGCGTTTTGATTGCGCGGCTCGTCGAGCATCAATAAAAGCATCACGCGATGAACCACCGATAGGGTATTGCGATTCGAACTGTTCAATCTCTCGCATGAGCTTGGCTCGTGCTTCGCTGTTTTTCCATGCGGTAACAAATTGATCAGGGGTTTCCGGAACGCGACCTTCAAATCCAGGGCGGACCCTGCGTTCTTGAGGGCTGGTAAGTGAGGTCAGGAAATCGGCAGTTGTCTGACGTTCAGGGCATTCGAATCCCATGTCGACAAAGAATTGCTTGGCCTCGGTGGCACCTCCAAAATAGATCTGTCGTCCTTCGTAAAGCACAGTCACCTTGTCGAAGCAGTCGTAGGCACTTTGCGAAGCCTGGTAAATGGCGACGCAAGCAGTTGTAGAAGCGTACTTGCTCATAAGAGCCAAGTTCTTACAAAATTCCAAAGCGTTTGCACTGTCGAGACCTCGAGTACTGTTGTCCCAGCATTGCAGCGGAGCCTGACTCAAAGTTGCTTCAGCAATACTGACACGCTTTCTCTCACCACCACTAACACCACGAACAAAGTCGTTACCAACGCGGGTGTTGATTGTGTGCGAAAGACCAAGCATTGCCATGATCACATCCCTCATATGTGTAGCGTGCTGGTCACGAGTCACTCCTTCGAAGCGGTTTCGGGGCGATCTTGCGAGAGCAGCGAATTTGAGCGTATCGCCGACGGTGAGTTGGGGGAAGTGAACGTCAGTCTCGGCGGTATAGATGGCTTCACCTTTGAAGTTGTTGTGCATTTCCTTCACGGGGACACCTAAGCCATGTTAGACGATTCGAGTTTCCATTATTCGAGTCGACGATGAAAGAAAAAACATACCTTGGTAGTTCACCACGGCGTCGTCCGACATGTTGATACCGTTCATCTCACCAGCAATGGTCTTCAACAATGTTGTACAACCACTACCGGGCCGTCCCAGCACGACCAACATTTCACCACTCTTGACTAAGCCTTCAAAGTCACGCAGAATCTCGACTTTATGCATCTTGGCACCGACAGCTCTTCGAACTAGTGTTCCAATCTCAAGCACCGAATTCAAGACATTCTTCTGGTAGTCTGTGGGGGAACCAAAACCGTGAACACTCAGGTTGCGAAACGAGATACCAGCCCGTTTCTGTGGGAAATTGACGGGATCCTGTGATCTCAACTCAAACAGCATCTTAATCCAGTCCCTCGCTCGGAAGTTGGGGCTGTGTGGGTTGAGACTTGACTCGGGGTCATCTATGACAAATGGGTTCTGCAGACCACCCTTGGCCGCGAAACGAGTAGATTGGCGTGTCAACTGTCGAGCGAGCTCGCCGACCTGGGCCTCCACGATTTCCTCGCGTTCCATCAGGGTCTCGTCAGAGCTTCTCTTTTCCAGGTCTTGTGCGGCGTCGACGGCGACATCGTTCGCTGTCAGGCCGTGTCCTTGAGTTGCATTGTTGTGACTGACGACGGCCTGCGATTGCGGGGTGTTTGGGTTGATAGCGAGCGACATTGTGTTCCTCCTCCCCGGTAACGATTGCTCGTATAGTCGATTGTCATGCAATTACCCCCTCACGGATAACTTGCTATCACCTACGGGAGGTAATAGTCTGATATTGGCAAGCAGCTATAGTAATGGCCTGCAATAGTCCAGGGTATAAAATGCAACAAGTTAAAATAGACGCGACTCGAGAGCGCCCGACTACATATTAATAGGATATACGAACATGTACGTCAAACACGGAAGGAGGGACTGGGCCTTCCGAGAGTAAGAGCCAGAGACTAAGAGTAAGTTCCCCCCAAAGAACTAGCCTGAATCATGACTTAGCCTTCTCCGTGTTTAGTTCGTAGTCAATTTGAGCAGAAAAAAAACAGGAGAAATGGATTAGACACGCGAAACAGCCAATCGGGTTCGCGGATTGTCTAACCGAGCAGAGTTTGATCTGGGCAGCTTTATCACAGCCACAACTGTCATCGACAAGCTGGTTTGTTTTTCTTGTGAGACTTGATCGGACGAAATTCGTTCGATACGAGATGGATCTGGAATTCTGTATGAGTCCATCGAGGACAGAGTGTAACGGTATATAAACGGATGTTGTTACATACCTCTAAGAGCGAGAATACGCAGTGCTAAATCGACGCTCATACCGGACCCGAGCGTATCGACCGAAGTGCTTGTACTCTTTGGGCAAGTGCACAAATGTGTAACAAATGGCTAAGCAGTATACAAATACATGAACACAGCTAACCCAAAATGAAGAAAGAATCGTTATCAGTGGCACAGTGCTGATTCGTAGGCCTCATATGTAATGAGTCAGTCAGCCCCGATACGGTTCGATACGCCCCGGATACAGACCACCCCGAGTAGCCGAAAACGTAAGTGTAAGACGATTGGTCGAGAATGTACTCGCCACGCGTAAATGTAAACATTTCGGCCAATCATGCCACATGTCTCTGTACAACACGTGGGCGTGCATAAATGCATAATTTATAAGATACTCCTTAGTATGAACTGTCTTTACTGCACACTCATGAATAATGTCTTCGATGACGAGCATATTCAACGCATGTATTAATCAACGGTTCCAGTGCGTCATATGCATACGACTACTACACACCACGGAGTACTAGTATGTAGTACTCCATCGGCGTCAATCCCCTCTGATGAACATCAAAGTTCAAACGTGAGCACTAACCGTACTAAGTCTAAAAAGATTCCATTCCGGCAAGTAGTCCGAATTATGCCCAGACTAGGAATCCTAGGCTCCCGAACAGATACTTAGGAAGTTAGGATGAATTCATTGTTCTCGTCGTATATGCATAGTAATGCTATGACCGGGGTACGGAATTTCTCGTTCAGCCGTATGTCTGATTGGCCCCTGTGTCTCTTTCAGACCCACTGGACGGTTGCCTTATGAGAGTCAATGCTCTCCTTGGCGTCCGGCATCCGGCAACTGGTCTTTCCGTGAGAATAGAGATGCCTACTAAATACGCATGCCTGCAATCTGCCTCGATGATGCACCATATGCCAGACACGTAGTCACGTACGACTACGTATCAATATGATCTGTAGATCAATGCATTTCGTCCGAGGAAATACGCCCAGTTCTTTATTCGCCGTCGTCAGTTCTGGAATTGAGCCGTACTTGAGGCATTTAATGCCATTTATCGAACTTGGCGTTCTTGGATGGTTGCCTTCAGATGATAAGGCTTTTGTTTACAGATTCCTGGGTCGACGAGCACGTCATCTACACAGGCGACTTAATGATGCCGTTAGGTGGCATTGATTCTAGAACCAGTACTAGTTAAATCGGATGTTACCATACGTACACAGTACGGAAACTGCGAATATCCTCAATGACCATGCTCGACCCTCGAGCCTTGGAAAACAGTAAGACACGATCAATTAAGGACCTTGGCAGCCGATTTTCGTAGTGGATGAAAGAAAGTGCTCGATAGAAACTATATAATAACACCTTGTCGGCTTCGAGGAAGAATAAAATTCTCAAAGTACAAATCACCAGCAAAATGCTTATCTTCATCAACACCACAGGACACAGGTGACGAATAGCTTTCATCCATGGTTTAGGTTTAGAATCCAGAACGGCGTGATTGATAATCGAATTATCTGATGGACAAAGCCAGGATGGAGACAACTCCGCGGGACTCGGCCTCGGCTTTGCGTTTTCTTCTCTCTGATTGGCAGTATCTCTTATATCCGACGATCAGATAACAAATACACGCTTTTATTGGCCCAGAACAGCCAAATCGGCCGATCTGATAACTCCGCACCGCAAAACCCCGACACCGGAAGGTCACGTGACGCGATTTCACAGTTTGAACGTCACCGATAAACTTCACTTTTCTAATCGATCGTTCGCCACAACTCTACTCCTACAACCTCTTGATTTATTTCAAACCCTTTCATCGCAAATAACATCACGATACAATATGAATCCAGTTCGAAACATTGTCCGCTCAGGACACTTGCTCTCCGCAGCACGACCGGCTTTGCGGTCGCCGGCTCTTCCAGTTTTGGCGGTTGCTGCTCGCCGAGGTTATCATGAAAAAGATATGTTCAACCTTTTCCGGGGGATGGTCGAGGAAAATGCTGACAAACTCAAACTGTTAGATCATTATACGAATCCTAGGAATGGTTAGTACGATTATTTCGATTTTTTGTTGGTTTCGCATTGTTTTCCCCGCGCCTGGCTTGGAGGTTGTGAAGGACTTTGTGTCGTCGGAGGGTGCACTGTGCCATTGCAGACCGGATCGGATATCGATTATAAATGAAGGGCGTACGATATTGTCAAATTTTGGGGACGTGAAATACGAAACGATACATGGAGTTCGTCGATGAACAGCCACATCCGCAATCGCCGCAAGTTTGTCGCAAGGGATTAGGAAGATTTCGCCATCCTTATCGATTCAATCCGCTCAATTGATCAGCCATCTGATGGGACTGCGTCAACCCTTTCAAGTTCTGGTTGTTATATGGCAATTCTCAACCCCAACACATGCGCCTGCGCGGATTACAAATCATTTCGACGATACCTACAACCAAAATTTACGACAACAAGTTTCGGGTCTAATGCGAGAATACGACGATGGCATGGTGCACTCCTCTGATAATACGATGATTGGCATATTGATACTTTCCCAGCGGGAGTCTTGCACAATTTACTGCACTCGCGCATTCATACCTTCTTTATACATGACACAAGTATTCATAGAAATATGCTAACTTGAATTTAGTGGGCTCTTTGGATCGCAAGTACGTTTTGATACGATTACTCTCTCGACATGAACATTCACCTAACCTATTACAGGTCAGCAGATGTTGGATCTGGTCTCGTCGGAGCTCCTGCAGTACGTATCCCACGTCTATACTGTTTCTCAACTTCCGCTAACGAATATTATTTAGTGCGGTGACGTCGTACGTTTCACTCCTCTACCAATCCATACCCCCCTTCTAACCTCAACAGATCCGCCTCGACATCCAAGTCGACGAAAAGACCGGCAAAATCGTCAAATCAGCCTTCAAAACATTCGGATGCGGCAGCGCAATCGCCTCAAGCTCATACCTCACCACCCTCCTAGCCGGAAAGACCTGTTCGTCCCCTTCCCCTTTCCTCCCAAACTCAAACCCAAATACTAACCTATGGTAATGAAACAGTGGAAGAAGCCGGCAAAATCCAAAACACCCAAATCGCAAACGAGCTTTGCCTCCCCCCCGTCAAACTCCACTGCTCCCTATTGGCCGAAGACGCGATCAAGGCGGCTATCAAGAATTATCAGTCCAAGCGACCTGCGGCCGCGGCCACGAATTTGGCGGATACGAGTAAGGCGTTTAAGGAGAGTGTTGCTTCTGCTTAAACGCGACAACCGTGAAGAAGATGAAGGAAATGGAGAAAGAATGAAGAAGAAAAGAATGGGAAAATAGTAATTCATATTTTATGAGGTATACCTACCTGTCTGTCATCTTATGCAACACTGCACATGTGGATGATGGCTTTGCAGTTGAGGTCAGGCAGTTCGACAAGAATGAGTTCAATAGTCTGGCCTCTGTTTCTTTTTTTTTTTTCTTGCGTGCGCGTGGGTGTCATTTTCTTGTTGACTCGCCGGAGGGAAATTGAACGATACCTCTCCCAATTATTTTTATATGTACGTATTTATGTATAAAGGAAAATCCATTGTCATTGCGCTGCAATCTCGTCTCTACCCCCTTCTCAGAAGTATTGTGTGGTAAGTTACTAGGTTAACCATTAATAAGCCCAGCCAAAGCCTCCATATACCGTCCTCCCTGCACATCACTCTCCTCCACAATCTTGTTTAGAGCATTCAACTCGGCTTCACTCAATTGTATCTCAGTGCTATTCTCTTCGACCCTCGCAACGGTCGTGCAACCCGGTATCACAACCATCCCCTCCGGTAATCCGATTTTGATCCTCTGCGCAAGAACCCATGCAATCGCCACCTGCGCTGTAGTCACACCACCTGCGCGCGACTTGGCGATTTTACGTACTTCATCGGCTATGCGCATATTCGCCTCGAACGCGCCGGGCTGGAAACGGGGTTGTTGGAGTCGAAATTCATTCTCATTCAGATCTGAGAGTTTCTTGAAGCGATCAGACAAAAACCCTGAGCCGAGCGGGGAGTAAGCGACGATAGGAACCCCAAGCTCGGCGCATGTAGACGCAATTCCATTTTCGAGGATGTCCGGCGTGAAAAGGGATATTTCGAGTTCGACGGCTGCAATGGGATGGACTGCGTGCGCCCGACGGATTGTTGCTGAGCCGGCTTCGCTGAGTCCTATGGCGCCGATTTTACCTTCCTTGACGTATTCGGCGAGGGCCTTGATGGTCTCTTCAATGGGCACTTTGGGGTCGACTCGAGCAGGCTCAAAGATGTGGATTGGTATCCGGCCCTGGAGAATGGAGAGACAATTGTCGACACTTTTGCGGACGCCCTCGGCACTATTGTCGGGACCAGTGACAAGCGAGAAGCAGCCCTTCATGCTTAGAGTGACCTTTTCGGCGTCTTCGGGGTATTTGCGAAAGTAGTACTCTAACAATTGTAAAGAGTTGGAGTTGGGGGGGCCGTAGAATTCGCCGCCGTTCCAGAAGGTGGCGCCTAATTCGAGGGCGCGTTTCATTACTTTGATGGATTCATCGAAGGAGGGGGAGTCGGCGCGAGCGGTTAGGCCTGATGGATGTTAGTTAGTTCTCATTCATTGAAGAAGGTGGTTTGTTCTTGTCTAAGACTCAGGGGATAGGATTCACGTACCCATCAGACCGAAGCCGATTCGGTTCACTTTGCGGTTGGCAATTGTGGCTGACATGATTCTTGTATAGTCCAGAGAATGATCTTCAAGATGAGAAATTCTGATTGAGGGGTTGGTTGATATCAAAGGCTGACTGCTTGATCACTGGATGATTCTGGATGAAGACATTATACCTGCAAGACACTGGAGGTTTATATACTTCTCCATGGCTCGAGACATGAACGCATTCATGTCAACTCGCCGGCCATAAGATGATGTAAGTCCGGTGATTCTCACGATATCCATCGTAAAGGGCATAAGATGATGTAAGTCCGGGTTTGTCACCCATATCCATCGTAAACCGTAAATGGTAGTAAACGGTCATCCTTATGTGAGCAGACGATTTGAGTAGAAGAAGCATCTCAAGCCGAGTATGTAGATCAGGGCTCCAATGATCAATCAGATAGCCGGATTTTCAGTAACGCGCTAGAAGTTGGTTTCCGACCTGGCCAGTCATATTTGATCATTCATCTTGAGTTTTACGGGAGCCCCATAAAAACATGGGGATTGATAGAGGATTTACTAGTTCCTATGTTTAGTATGGCCTGCAAATATCAATTTCGTAAGTGAATTCTTAGTATTCCTAATTGTGAAAGGATAATTTTATATATCTCTCTAGTAACTGGCAATATAGGCGTATAAGCTAGTAAGAGGTACACTGCTATTAAGCTCTAACTAGCCTGGGGCCTGGAGATTGGCTCTCATAGTATGTAGTGAGTGCCTTGGTACACATTTAGGTATCTACAGGTAGCATAGAGGCTGCCCTAGAGCTTACTATGTTTAGAGCTTATTCTAGGCCTGGAGTTTAAGTCTATCCTGACTACTTAGTCACGCCCCAAAGCAAGCTAATGAATAAAGTCGTTAGTAATGAGTCTCTAATACACTCATACACAGGCTCGAGGATTAGCAAGCCTAGGCATTCAACCCATAAGTCCACCTACAGGCTCTTAGATAAGCCAGAGATTAAGTAAGCTCTTAAGAGGCTTTAGCTTATATAAGAGCTTATATATACCTAGGTAGTAAGCTAATAAGTAAGGCCTAGAGCATGAGACCCGGTGGACAGTTTACATATGGGCTCATATACAGGATCACTAGGGGTTAACGTACGCTAGAGGGCTCTAGGACCCATACGTGCTAGTGAGTAAGCCCGGGAACAGGCTGCTTATTAGTATCAAGCGTAAGACTTAGTAATTGTCAAGGAAGTGAAAGGCGGAAGAAAAATTTCTTGATATATTTTTATATGAAATGGTGTAAATCGATCTGGAGCAAAGTATAGATCGGGCCGTTGACCAATCGCACAACCGAATTCCAAACAACGCTAGGAGTAGTTTCCGAACAGACCAATCAGAATACATGGGATGTCTCCACAATATAACTTTACCCCAAAATTCGCCGGATGTTTGGCCACGACGTCGTTATACTTGATTGAGCATGTGAACCATATTTCTGCTCGGGAATAAGATCGTAGCCCAAGGAGATACCATTCCAAGAGCTTAAGCCCGACAAACAACGGGACCGGCCTAAGAGGCGGCTATATACATCTCGAAACGAAGTGCTCGGTCAAGACAAGGACCAGCCTTGTCCAAGAATCCCCTTTCCCGGACAAAAGGGAGATGAACAAATAGCGGCCATTGTGGTGCCAGTGGATAGTACGGGAAACTGGACACCATGAGGTGGAACATATCTTGGCCTTGGCGTATCGGGTGACTCAAACCATGGAGTCTGAGACGTGACGTTTCGGCAGGTAAGCCAAAGCTTGCTTCTTCTTTTCCGTCCTCCAGCTCCAGAGGACTTGACTCTTCCACTTCTATAACTTTCTCTGCAATATCGGCCAGAAATTCACCCTCTAAGCCACACCACCGTAGGTTATCAACTGCCATACGCCGAAGATAGCCCACGCGGCAACGAGTAGCCACAAAGAATAGAGGAGATATTAGTTCCTCCTGCGTCACAGAAATTAGAATGGTCTGTCTGAACATGATCGAGTCAAAGACCACTTTGTCTTTGTCGAAAATAGTTTCTTGTCCCATATCTTTGGCTTGATTCATGAATGCAAGGCAGGATTGATATAGTCGGAGGATGTGACAATTGACCCGGTCATTAATGGTAATGTTTTTCGCTGAATAGGTTGACATCATGCGATTGAAAGCTTCAAGCCAGTGATGCAGCAATAAAGCCCGACGGGAAGATATACGAAATGTAGTGTGCCAGCTGGGCTGGGTATCACTCGAAGAATTTGGTTCTGTTTCCGCAGTACAAATGGCTGCGAGTCCAGCCAAATGCCGGCTAGCATCATCCATGTTTGCAAATTCAGGCAATGTCGAGTCGATGTCATCGACACTGGAAGAGGGATGAGGTTCCCAGCATAAACGTGTTCGATCCTTGCGGTAGTTTTCCACCTCCTGTTGTGTAAATCCAGATAGAGGTATGCGAGCAACCGGATTCAGAGCCCGTGCCTCCAGCACAGGTATGTGCGTTTCTAGCCGCTTATAAACCTGCAACAGCTGTACGAGAAGTGGGTTCCACCCCGATGATGCCTTGATCGAAGCCAAATTATCGCTGCGTGTTGATGGCTTTCGCGTGCGAATATGTTTCGAAATAATGTCTCTGCCAGCTACAATATGCTGGATAGCTGGGTAGCAGTTTCCTTGAAGTTCTTCAAAGAGACAAAAAATCAGACATGACAATAGCACGATATTCACATCTGGATTTGGGTTGTTGGTAAGAGAATGAAGTGCTTTGCCATAGTGGTGATAGACCATTTGCTGCTTTCGTTCCTTTAGTATGATAGTCTCGTCAGATGTAGGTGTACGAGTGCTTAGCAGGTGGCCAACAGCGAGAATAATGTGCTGAATAGTAACTTCGGCATGGCTCATTTGCAATATATAAGTATTCCACAGCCCAGTACTTGCAAAATTCGTAAGTTGGGGTACGAAAGTCACAAACTGCTGAAAAGCTCGATGGTCATCTTCTGTCTTCAGGTATCTGGTCACGGGAACAGCAAGCAACAGCCCTGAACGATGGGCTCTTGCTGGAGGTTGTGTAGGATAGCCATCGCAAACACGTCCAGTTGAGAGACATCTCTGACATTGTGGTTTCTGCTCGTCACATTTGACTTTGCGTATTCTATTGTTCATTAGCCATTGATGTGTTTTCTCCAAGGTTGTCCACCAAGTACCACTGGGATATATAACGCGCACATACTTGCAGGTAAAACACCCAAAAGCCGACTTCCGCCTCTTCTGGTGGTCCATTACCTTTACGTAGGTAGATATATATCGAGAAAGAAAGTCCCCAACGGTCTGGGATTCAGAGAAGACTACATTGAATGTGGTTGAATATCGAGAGAGGTTGAGTTCAGACGAGCGAGCAGGGAAGGTGCCCGATAAGGCCGATGCGATAAGATAAGCGATAAGCTTGCCTAAGGAAGCGTCTCAGTTTCTTCCGTCAATAAATCACCACTTTCCCTGACACTCTAAACAACATCTCTCCAAGCCCGAAGAAAAGACATCTTTTTTCAAATTCAAACATATCTTGTATTGTTTGGCGAATACCACTGATTACCACAAACTCGCCCAGCTCCCCGAACGTCCCCTGTTGACCAAAGTTTCGACGCGTCGGTTTCGCGTCTGGCACGACAACACATTGTTTCGCGAAATTATCATATTGGCATCGAACAAGACGTGAAAACGACCGAATAAGGCATTGCGAATAGACAGCAAAAATGTCGGACAATAATCAAGAAGAAACCCAAGCGCTGGAAGAGGTACATATTCCTAAAACCAAACGTTTCGTCAAAACAACATCCGGCGCAAATGTTTAGTTACATGGCTGATTACTTATTGATAGCGCTTCAAATCTGCGCTCTGGCTAGCTATTGGCAAAATTGTCGATGAAGAAACCATGCAATTAGGCGTCAATGCCACTCCCCAGTTCATCGGAGCCTTGACGGAGATGGTATGGGCACAGATTGGTTAGTCTTTCAGGCAGATATATGATTTATCACGAGGCCAGCAGCTGACAATTCTTTGGCTGAATACAGAATCAGTCAGTCAGGACTTAGAAGCGTTTGCCAAGTATACCTCCCTGCCTCCAGATCGCTCGTCGAATCTCAATATATCGGTCCGACATTACTAACAACCTTGTTACCAATCAGACACGCCGGCCGATCTACAATCAACATCAATGATGTGATGCTCCTGGCGCGACGCAACGAAGGTCTAGAATCTATTCTAAAAGCGTTTGTTGATCAGCAGAAAGAAGCGGCCCAGCAGGAATCACAAGCCGAGGACAGCGATTGAGCGACCGGGACCTGGCTTGCGTCACACAGCATTGATTAAAAGTGGAAAAATCATCACAACATAACTCATAAGCGGAGAGCTCATCGCCCCGCAGAATCTGATAGAAAGCCAGATTGGGGTCGCACTTTGCATATCGGCCTACGTAAGTATCCTGCGCATCATGATTGATCAGTCAATTGACTTATTATGGAGTATTAGATCTAGGGATGATCGTTCTCGATGATTTGATTAGAGCTCTCAACGGACTGTTTTTGTGGAGAAATGATCATGGTATGGTGATTGGCGGGGGGGATGCCGTTCGCCACGTAGCGTGAGGACATTGCGAAACCGAAAAACCGGATACAGCTCGTACTTGGGTTGATAACCATATTAACCAGTAAGGATTATCCCCTGGTCTTTTAACCTATGAACCAACAAAATCTGGATTTGAGGATGTCCGGCTTAGATATCCGCACACGAAAGGATATCTCACCCGCTTTTTGTGTCGCCACAATGTGATACCGGAGATATGATTTATAAACTTGAAGTTGCGAAAATGGACGGCTTTGAAAGGGAGACTTGGACCTATTTTTGTCTCAATAGAAGAAATTCGCAACATTTCAGACAGCAAAAATCGTTGTGGTGAATAACACTTTCCACCATGCCTCGACTTCCACGTTCCAAAAACCTGTCAACCTGGCTCAAAGAGCCCTTGGCTACAATTAAGGAAATAGAGATCCCGACATGTCGCGACGGATGGGTTACAGTAAGTTTTCATCTATCTCTTTAGTGATTCATTGCGGTGGTCTTACCAGATCTTGGTTGTCACATAGGTCATCAATTGATATATTTCTTGTGCGAAATTCAGATAAAACCGACATATTACAGTCAGTCCGGTAAAAGTTCTTATTTTTCCAGTAACGTTCAGCCGACAGAGGATGATCACCATAATTGGCAATTCTCGGACTCTTCAAAAGGAATGAGACATGTGAATTGTGAAATGTCCGGCGTTGTCCAGGAGGTTGGCATGGGTGTATCGCAGTTCGCGAAGGGACAGGGCGTCGTTTTGATGCCATTGCAATCTGAATATGAATTCCAAGAACATGGAGAACGCCAGCGTGTTATAGAAAATGGTATTACGGACTCGAAAGGTATGCCCTATCGCTCTTCCAAACCATCAGCAGACTCTAACACTACATTAACAGCTATATTCTCTGCTCCATCATCATATCTTTATCCCCTCCCAGCATCAATTTCCCTACAAAGCGCCACATATCTCGCAGCACTTGCAACAGCCTACCATGCTTTACTACGTACATCTCCATTTCGGTCTTTGGACAACGTCCTGGTCATCTCATCCAATTGTGTCTCACTCTTTCTTGTTCGACTACTCTCTCTCCAAAACGCACTACAAATCATCGTTGTTGAGCAAAATCCTATCTTGAAAAGACTCGCGATTCAATTCGGCGCTACCCATGTCCTCGACCCCGGAGATATCGACATCTCCGAATCGGTGGGCCTACTTACGGACGACATGGGTGCGGACATCGTCTTTCAAATCTCCGATCAATGCGATTACGAACCCACATCCGACATTGCCTCTAGCACTTCTATGCTGAAAAGAATCAAAGCCAGGAATGCAGCCAACTCAGCCATCTCAGCATGCCGCACCCGCGGGACAATAGTGAATATCGCGCCTCGCGAAATGTACGAAGATAGGAAAAGCAAGTTTCGGAATGAGTTGATGATGCATGAAGTTCAGTATATGGGTTCTGCGGGGTATGATTTTGCTTCGCTCAAGGCGGCTGTTGGGTTGATGGAGAGGGGTGATGTTAAGTTTGAGGGATTAAACCTGACGTGAGCCTGGTTCTTCTTTCTTCTTTGCCTTTCGTTGCATATACTCGATGTTATTGAGGCGTGTTTATGGTTGTTGTATGAGTTCATATGTGTATTTGTACACGAGGGATACCCGTTCGACGTTCTGTATAACTATTTTACGGCGTTCTAAGTGTTGGAATTAGCTGATTATCACATGTTCATTGCATTTCATATAAATCGCTTCAAACTTCTACAACAATTTCCTGCGTAGAAATTTTCCGAAGAGAATCTACCCTTCAGGTTCCGGCTTCTTCACATGAATACATACATCGTCTCTTTCCAAACTTCAAAAATCCGAGATTTTGACACGTAATCTCCAACACAAAGAGAGCAAACCATTTATTCAAGGCCCTTTTGTGGTGTCAAGCAGTCGGTACGTCTTGACTTTAGCTTGAAGCATTGGCCCCCATGTTCCATTTCTATTACTTTTCGCTCAGTGACGAGAGTCATCATCGCGTATGGTCCCAGTCAGGACACATTCTTGATTAGGTACCCCGACATGTCAATTGAAAAAGAGAATACTGTCCTAGTCTCTCAATTTGGTTAAACGTCGTTCATCAGCATATCCCTGGAGTCATCATACCAAAGGCTAGGTGTAAGACCCATCATTCATCTCTTGACCGATCACCTGGCAAATCATTGATATTATACCCAGCGATTGTCATAATGACGGCCGCAGCTGCCTTGACTGCGCCCACTATCCCTGGCCTCCACGGTCCCTTGATATTGCAAATGGGCAGATCAATCTCGAGACGAGGTTAAAGACCATCCCTGGTAAATGGGTCAAGCCTATTCCAATCGAATCTCTTGATCTCAATAATATCCACGGAGTCGTCTTCAAGTTCGCCCCAGAAAAGAATATCTTTGTTCCATACGAGTTCGCTTTGGGCCCGTCGCCTGTGTTGGCGAGCAATGTGCTCGATGACTGTGTCAAAGATATCCTTGGCTACATCACCACGAATAGCCTGGTCAATAGGATTGCGCTTGGGTTCTTGGAGCCAGTTGAAGATGGTCAGCCCATGGAACCCGGTGCTGAAGTCGAAATCGGCAAGTACGGAACTGTCGTACTGCCCAAGTCCGTGGTAAACTCCAAGGAACTTGTTGCTACTGGTTGGCCTGATATAAGCCAGCCTTTCGACCCTGATGCAGAACCCGCACCGGGTACCCATTGGGCTCCGGTGAAGGTGGGGACTAAGGAGACTCACAGGGTTTTTGTCGATCAGGTGGAGAACGAAGAAGAGTTGCTGTACGAGTTGGCTCTCCATGAAGTTGTGAAAATCTGAGATACTTCTTAGACGCTCAACTTGCAGCTCTTCTTAGGTGGGAGAGAAAGGTGCCACACCGTATCACATTCATTACACTCATTTGTGCGATCGTTGTCTATTTTTCGGCAAGGCTCCTCGCTTGCTTTTGACTTGCTCGTGGCACTATCATGATGATGGAACTCCTTGGCAGGAGATATGTTAATCAAGTTTCCTGATGTAAAGGCCCTTTCATTAAGCTAGGAGATTTCTCTAGTAGTATTGATCATAAGTTCTGGGTCTAGGGCAAGCATAACGCCTCGAGATATACAATTGCCTGGTCTTTTTCTTCGAACCCATGGGCCCGAAACAATCCAAATAGCCTTGCGACATTAATTGACCGCTGATCCTCTTCTGAAATGCTCCCAATCTCCGAGTAGAAAGTTCCCCAGAAATGCTTCCGGAGGCTGAGATGGCTCGGATGAAAGTGCCAGCTGGTCATATTTTGAACGCCGAGTAGAGTCTCAAGACCTCCGAGAGAAACACCAAATGGGGCGATTATAGCATCAGACCAATCAACGATGCCCGTAATGTGACCCGTGGTCTCGTCCACGTGGATGTTGTTTTCCAAGAGATCGTCGTGTTGGAAAGCCATGGGATAGTTGGGCCGGAAGAGGAGTGGAAGGCTTTGTCGGACCTCGAGCAACTTAGATTCCAACTGTTCTGGTAGGCCATGGGAGACTTGGTCGAGGATGTCGTAATACCTGTCAATTAAGCCAATAGGCTTCTCAACAATCGGCGTCTTGTTCCATGCCGCAGCAAAGAATCTAATGTTTTCTAGTTAGTAATAATCCGAGCAGAGTATGTGTCAACAGACCTTGCCATGTCCTCCACAGTTTGACGTAAACGCTGTTCCATCCTAATATCAAGGGAGAAAAACTGACGACGGACTCGACAAAATGCGGGACCAGGGATAAGATCCCACACGTAGACGTAGGCGTCCCCCAACATACCATAGGGCTTGCAGTTGGGGACGAAATTTCCATAAGATTGTCTTGCAAGTTTAATAAGTTCCATATCTAACTCCTTAGATCGAAATTGGACCACCTTTGGCGCTTGATGAGGATCAATTGCTACCACAGTATAGCTGGTCGCTCCCTGTACTGGTGTTGGGGTGACAGGACAACTTAGAATGTTAGCAGCAAGGCGATCGCATTCATCGCTGGTGATAAAGCCATGTCGTTTGAAAAATTGAGATACCTGAAAGGCAGATAATATATCATAACTATCCGCCTCTGCTGCATACTTGGAGATGTCCATAGAAGGAGTCGATGGTTCGGTCCTCGAATCATTGTAGGTGTCCTTTATAAAAGCTTGCATTAGACCAAGAGGTAACCCCCTAAGGCACTATATCACGTGGCAATTCCACCGCTTGCCGTCCGTGGATGTGAATGGTAAAATGATTGCCAACGAATTGAATTGTTTGGACTGTTTTTAGGTAGCATTCGAACGTTGAAGCTTTTAGGGCATGGAGCAACTTAAGGGAATCATTGGGCAACCAAACCAACTTTCAGTTACAATTGATCTTCAATAATGAGCTGGAATTGATGTCAAATTGACCATACACTCTATAATCTAATCCTTGTTCGAATGATACCTCCTATTAGTATCGGTATAGACGGCAACCTGTGCGATCCGAAAAGTCATCCGTTTCAGGGTGTGTAAGCAATTCTAGGGTCAAGTCAGGAGCTCAAATCCATGCTTGATTTTGTGATGACCACTTTTCCAACATCCTCGCTAGAATTCCCGCTTAGGGTGGGTAGTATTCAGTAAACCATGTAAGCGCCAGTGCGTAGGTACGTAAATACATGTCAGCATCAATCCATCATTCTTGAAAGAAGACAAAATTTAGTACAGCCGCCTTAGGCTGCTAGAATATCTCGAATCAGTGAGGAGCTATGTTTAGCATTCAAATTCCGAATCTGTATACGTATTTGGTGGCTGATACTTCTAACAATATAGGAAGCACCTTTTTCACCAATGGTATTCAACTTATGAGGCGAAGCTTTTTAGCCCTACGAAACTCAATTCAAGCAGCAAATCAAGCGAATCGGACATTTTGTCACGCTTGAACTTTCTATGTGTCATGCACACGTGGGCCTGTCATCTAGGAATATACGTACCAACCAGCCTTGCCCGGAGTTGTAGGGTTAGTTCGACGTTTGGACCCATTGTCACAACTCGCGGCCGTTTGTACGTACACTCAATACTACATACGACGTAAAAATCTTTGCAACACTCTTACAAATAGTCTGCAATCACAACTGTGACTTTCTATATTGTAGCATTGACTTCAAGTATATACGTAGTCATGTTGGTTTTGGGGGCGTTCTGGATCGACGTTTAGTTCTAACAAGGCCGACAGGGGAAGTTAAGCCTTGTCTAGCTGAATCAATTGAGTGTATTGTCGTTCGCGTCGTTCAAAGCCAGAGTTATGGATGTAGGCAGCCTATGGCAGCTGGTTGGCGAGAAACATGAACTGTCCGGAAATGTAACTATGTAACTATACACATGGCGTACCTAGCGTGGCTACTAGCCAGCAACTAGTAAGGAATGTGACTAAATTGGTGGTACTTGTTGGCTGACATGCCCTGAAGCGCTGATCATATTATTAGTACGTATGGGACCCGCAGGTACGCGAGCTTAAAAATGGAGTTGCTGTCACTTGCTGGATTGTAGCATAGCCCTAAGTTCAAGCTAACTCAGGGTGTTAGCCCTGACCACGCAATCCTTTAGTATGTACCAACAAGCGTTCGGGGCCTATCTCGAAATAGTCAAGTTTAACTGTCAGGGACAGTCTAGTTTTTATTCTGGACTCTTGTTATTCATGAAACGTGACAGAGCTTATGGATGTCCATTCGTTCTGGGCCGAACATTCAAATCTTATCTTTTGAGGAAATGGGAAGCTTGACCTTGAACTATAGTTACATTTACCCTAGCTGTTTAATACCTGCCTACGGCTCGGCACCTAAATCAAGAGGAACTATAACTCGATCTTTGCTTGCCATTATACTAGATTTTCGTAGCAAACCAACACGAGAAAGACGGACTAGGTAGTACCTTGGTGTCAAGTCCAACTCGTCAGCTTGTTGCAACTTTAGGAAACACCTACAGTATCCCCTTCATCAATGTTTCATGTTTACGTATGCAATGTATCAACCAATGCCATAAGGCTGCCAGACCTGGGGTGGTTTATGCTCTATTTCGGTGGCTTCAGCCTTCGCATCCCGATAATCCATATAGCTCATAAGCCACTTTACCTAAGCTCAGCCATTTCAGCCATGGGAATGGATAGCTTTACGTCAATTTAGATGATGTGATTCTATATTAGACTGCCACAGCCCATAAAGTTGCTTAGACTCTAATAGCACGGCGCCATTGCTACCTCAGTGAGTAAATAAGCATGTACCGTGAAATCCGAGGCAGGAGCTAGAAACGCCACTAACAATCAGCAGACGGTATACACTGTGAACTAGTCTGGGGGTGTAGTTGGAGAAACTAGGCTAAGGTGTGATCTAATTTCATTTCCAACACTGTAACTCCAACCCAAGATGACTCGTGATGTGATCTCAACAAGGATGGATAGAGGTTTTGACTAGACCTTCAAAATGTTGGATGTTTCCAGAGAAGAGAAAATGTATAAAGCAATGGAAAATTCCCTCCTTCAATTAGGATATTTTCTACATCATCAATTCAGTCAACTTCACATCAAGCGATTGCAACAAACTTAGGTCTGGTACCTAGACGTTCCCTTTCAAAACACACTCCTTAAAACACAGCTTCACTCCTTTTTGACATAAAAGTTCCAATTTTTTTGATACTTTATTTCCCCAAAAATCCAAAATGATTGCCAAGTCTGTTCTCGCTATTACTGCCCTTGCTGGCGCTGCTTATGCTGCCACTGGCGAAACTGTCACTGCCTCTGGCCTGGCTGTAACTACTGTGAACGATGAGGATGGTATTGGTGCCGGAACCGACTCCTACACCTTTTACCAAGGTGATGGTACTACCGCTGCTGGTTGGCCATCTATTGATGACTGGTGAGTTTGTCATTGCTGAAGAAGATATGAAGAATCAAAGCTAATATGCCATTGTATAGGGTTTCATTCAGCGAAATGTATGCCTAAATAGCCCATTGGCACATCCTAACGTTTGGTATCAGAAACCACTAACACTGCAACAGGTTCGAAGCCAACACTGCAAACATGCAGGTCGGCTGCGGCCAATGGGGCGTCGCCGATGACTCCAGCGATGAAATCGACGACATCAAGACCGCCATCGAAGCCGTCGCTGCCGAAACTTTCGTCGACCACCGCTTCATTCTAGCCGTGATTATGCAGGAATCCACCGGCTGCGTTCGCGCACCCAGCTCAATCGGTTCTGTGACCAACCCTGGTCTCATGCAAGACCACGACGGATCTTCGACTTGCAACAGTGGAGGTACCGTTCAGAACCCTTGCCCGGAGAGCGAGATTGAGGGTATGATCAGTGAAGGAAGTAAGTTCACACTCCTCCATACATATCCTTTCAATAAATGATATGGAATACTGACGACGATATTTGCATAGCTGCTGGAACAGAAACTGGAGACGGTCTCGCCAACTGCCTCAACGAGGCCAACGCCACTGGCGCCCAAGCTTTCTACCGTGCTGCTCGTATCTACAACTCCGGCTCTGTTAGTGCTTCCGGTGACCTTGGTGTCGGTGTCGGTACTCCTTGCTACGCAAGTGACATTGCCAACCGTCTCACTGGCTGGGTTTCCGCTGCCAGCAGCTGCACTCTTTAAAGGGTCAGTGACCGGTTTGACTTTACTGTATAGACTGCAGAATTCAAAGACATTGCTGGATGCGCAAGTGTCTGTCTTATTGCTCGCCTGTTTATGCTTGAGATGCGTTTAGATTTGATATCATTTTAGCAGCCTAGTTGCTGCGTTACGCTCGCTTCGATGAAGGATTTGACTGGATTTGTACTGTACATATTGTTTGTTTTCTTTCTCGGTTCGATCTTCGAATCGCATTCTATGTATATATCTTACTTTTCTTCCCTGATCTTGTTCTACGATCGGGTGGTTTTTCTTGTCGATATTCTATCATCAAACATTCGTTTCAACCACATTTCTGCTTGACAAACAATGTTTCTAGGATAGACTCGGAACAAAAGGCCAATCACGTCCACAATCCGAATGTACCTAGGTAACAATTTGAGGTAGCATTAGACCTGATAGTAAATGCATCCACGTTGGACTGGCTTCACGTGGCGTAGTTGGTCGTTTCAGGATAGCCCCAGCCCTAGCCCTACTTTCCTGCTTTCGATTCATGATCAACAAGTGCTTACATACATATTGCCCATATTGCCTGGTGTTCTGCAGGTTATCGTCTCGCTTGATAATTATTCTATTTGATTAATCTGTACATTTACGTATATTCATTGATTTGTATTATGTAGCTGAATGACGCTTATTCCTCACGCAGATATAGGGCTATACCCGGCCATGCCGATCGCAGCCGATTTTTTGGACCCCAAAGCACAAGAGAGCCAGATGTCCTCTACTCGGTCGGTGTTTGAATATTTAACCGCTTCGTACGTAGGGTCACAGTCGCTACTGATATGATGATGTCTTTCTAGGTAAAATTGAGGTTTCTGTAAATAGCGGGTGGCGTGTAGAGGAAACTTGATCATATAGGTACCATACATCAGACCGGTTGTGAGAATGCCGGCAGCTAACATAAATGCCTGGTGTACAAATACTACGTGGGCAAGAAGATATTAACGATTACTCATTCAGTTCAAGTTCTAGGTATCATTCTGTTCAGACACGTAGATGAGCGATGTGTTCAAACAAATAGCCGAATTCGGCGAGATCCATATTCCCGTTTAGGAAATCATGCAAATTTTGACTTGAACCTCGTGTCATCGATCGATGTACGTACCAGTAGATGCTTGCAGATCGAAGGAGTTTAATATAAATCTTCTTACCCCATACTCCGATCTGGGTAAGCATGCAATATACAGTACATACGTAGCTGAAGACTCTGTGAAGCTGAGATCACGCTCTTAGTCAACTACCGAGTTTTGACGACACATACGTACTGCGAAAGGATTTAAACTATCAAATTTCCTGCAGGTCAGCAGATCGCATAAACTTTTAGTAATCGATTCTCCATCTAATTTACTAGCCAAGGTGTTGATGCTACCTTAGCAAAGCCCTATTTCACTGTTTCAGCCGGGGGGCGGATCGCTAACTGGCCAATGGAGGCATGTTTTGACCCCTGATTTAATGGACGGCGACCTATAATTCAGTAGATTTCTATAAAACTACGCAAATAATGGCATTGCATGGTAGCCGCTAGCCAGAAATTATACCTAAGTACGTAGTAAGAAGCTTATCACGTAAACCCTTCTAAAATTCAAGTACCTAGCTGGAGTTCCAGCTGGGCCGAACACCACTAGAATAGTACTGGGACCATTTAGTTTTGAAACGTAAACCGGCCGCGATGCGAAAAAGGAAACTGGTCTCCAGAATCGAAAATAAAAGCTGAGTCTAATGATCTAATGTTAATTCATTTGTATTCCTATATATGTTGTAGCTGTGCCCGGGTGCTCTGGTATGTCGATCATTAGGGCTTCCGGATTCTGCAGTCTGAATTCGCTCTGCCTCGACACACTCATTGGCAGTTTCTTAACTATTTCTTGGATTCTTGGAAGAGGATCTTCGAGATATAATTTTTATATTTCTTATATATTATTTTTTGTTTAGGTGTATATACTGCTCGGAGTGAGAATGGCCAAACTTTTGGTCTCTCTACTGGCATTGCCGTTTTTGGCAAAAGCCCTTCCCGCAGACGGACTGGCGAAGCGGGCAGATCCCAGTCACAACGCTGCAACTTTCAACGTCTCACAGTTTGTTCCTAACGATTCTTACAAGCCTCAGAAGACGTGCGATTCTCTTTTCTGAATATGCATTGTTCGTTCTGCTAATGTTTGATCTAGTGGAATCCCATTCACGCTGCTAGACACATCGATCCAGCCATGGGTTAAGCTCAATCAGCCATCAAATATAGCAGCCGCTGCAGAAATTGATGCTGCGACCACTTGCACTCCTTTGACGGCAACAAACCCGTCAACATGGTGGTACGAGAGCATCACCCATAATGGATTGTCTTCTTTCATGTCCTCGGACTACAGGAGCGAGTACTCAGTTTTCCGCAATGTTGTAACCGACTTTGGCGCCGACAACACTGGTGCTACCGACGCATCTACTGCTATTCAGAACGCTATTAATGGTGCGTATCTGCCATGCCTTATTCTGTATCTTGTTTTCGCACTAACGAATCCTAGCCGGCCCTTCAAATGGTGGTCCTGCCAGAGGCTCCGGAAGCTACGGTACAACCGGTCAACCTGCCGTGGTCTACCTTCCTGCTGGAACTTACTTGCTGTCCAAGAGTATCCAGCTTCTTGTCGGCACCGTGCTTGTCGGTGATCCCATTAACCCTCCCACTCTCAAGGCTGCAGCAAGCTTCCCCAATGACCATATCGTCTATGCCAAGGACCCCAACTATGGTGGAACTATCAATTTCTACATTGGTATCAAGAACTTGATTATCGACTCAACAGCAATCGACGGCGCCACAAGCATTGCACTTCTCGACTGGACCGTTAGCCAGGCTACTCAGCTCGCCAACGTTGTTTTCAACATGCCTGACTACTCCACTGGCCATGTTGGTGTCACCTCTCAATACGACTCCAACAGTAACATCATCCTGAACGACCTGACATTCAACGGTGGTGCATACGGATTGAAACTTTCCGGCCAGCAATGGATTCTCAAAAATATCAAGACCAGCGGCACTACCACGGGTATCTCTGCCGGGGGGTTCAGCGTTGTTTGCCAGGCATGCTCCTTCCAATACGCTGCAACTGGTATTGATGCCACAGGCGTATCCGGTACGATTACCGTGATTGACTCCTCTGGATTGGATCTTGGTGTCTTCCTGAGCGGAACGAACAGCGGCGGTGCTGGCAATTCCGTGGTTCTTGAGAACGTCTCATATAGCGGAACTACCGTTCAAATGAGCGGTAGCACGGTTTTGACTGGTAGCGTTACTGATACTTGGGTTTACGGTGATTTGGTATGAATCGTCTCGCATGTTAGAAAGTATAGTTGCTGATATCATATTAGTACTCCAGCGGCAGTTCTAACGGTGGCCGCGTCACTGGTCAAACCGTGACAACTCCTCGCTCTTCATCACTCTTGTCTGGTGGCAGCTACTTCATTACAGAGAAGCCTCTGACATTCCAGGAATACTCAGTTGATCAGGTCTTGAACATCAAATCAGTTACAAACTTGCCCGTTTATGGTGATGGCGCTACCGACGACACCGCCAATATCAACTCTATCTTGTCGCAATACGCTGGATGCAAAGTTATCTATTTTCCCGCTGGAACTTACATTGTGACTGATACTATCCTCATTCCAGCCGGCTCGCGTATCTATGGTGATGCCTATGGAACAGCTATCTCGGCCATTGGCTCCAACTACTACAACCCTAATGCACCGGGCACTATGGTCAAGGTTGGAAACTCTGGTGATGTCGGTGTTGCGCAGATTGTTGATATGATCTTCACGGTTGCCGATGTTCTTCAAGGCTGTAAATTGGTAGGTCTCTCCATCTCGCGGGATTGTAGATGTTATACTGATAGTTGTATAGGTCGAAGTGAACATCGCTGGCTCCAACCCCGGCGATGTCGGTTTCTGGAACTCCCACTTCCGTATCGGCGGTGCTGCTGGCAGCAAAGTCGAAACGAATTGTGGCGGCAGCCCCGATCAGTGCAAGGCAGCCTGGGGTTTGATTCATCTTACCAGCACATCCTCCGCCTATATCGAGAATATGTGGGGATGGACTGCCGACCACGACTTGGACGGACAAAATGGCCAGACCATCTCAACCGGTCGTGGTATGCTCGTTGAAGCTACCAAGGGGACATGGCTTGTGGGCACGGCCATGGAGCACCACACATTATACCAATACAACTACAACGGTGCACAGAACGTCGTTTCCACGTTTCAGCAAAGGTATATCCTACCCCAATATCAACAAGTATTTCCATGCTAACAGCAACCTACAGTGAAACACCCTACTGGCAAGGCCCCGGCAACGACATCGCCCCCATCCCCTGGAGCGCCAACCTCATCACCTCCGACCCCATGTTCTCATCCTGCGCCTCCGGCGACAGTCTCTGCGGCATGGCCTTTTTTGAGCGCATCTCCAAATCCTCTGATTTGTTCCTATACAACGGCATGGTCTGGACATTCTTCAACAACAACGGCGGCTGCAACGGTGATTGCCAACAGAATGCGATCAACATCCTTGATTCGAGCGCGCTGTATATCTATGGGCAGCAGGTCAAGTCTGTAACGAATATTTTCTTGGAGAGTGGTGCTGCGATTGCGACGGAGAGTGCGAATGGGGGTGGTTGGGGTGGGAATGTTGCTGCTTATTTGCGTGACTCATAGGCGTGTTTCGTACGATGTTTTAGGGCATAAATAGCATATACTATGAAACTTTGCCACAACGAATGGAAGGCCACTATGTCCATTAATCCCAAGGTTTAGTCACAAGGGGTACTCCTAGTCACAAATAACTAGATGAATAGGTAATTTAGGGTAGTCATCCTTATTCATACGTTGGTATATGGCAGCAAGTTCTATATACACCCGTTCGTTATTAAAAGTAAATGTCACTGTCGCTGTCGATATCATCTATGTCTTCAAGTGCTGAGAAGTCCGAATCAACAACCCGTCCCACGAGATACAAGTCTCCCGGAATCTGAATCCCCATTTTCGGGTCAATATCAATAACCCGTTTCGTCGGAATGAGGAGATTTGTCGTCAGAAAGAAGTATAGGTTTCCCAAGTGCAAGGTAAATGTCGGGATCGCTACTGACAAGTTCCTGATCCAGTTTGGCACTGTTTTGGTTCCTCCACACATCCAGTCCCACCAGCTTTGATCGTCTGCGTCAAGATCCACGGTCCAGTCATCGACTGCAATGGGACAATCCATGTATAGTTTGTATGAGTCGACTAGGGCCCATAAACCTAGCTGTCTGTCATCGAGGTTGTGCGTTGCTGTCACGCCGCCGTTGCTTCCGTATACCATTCCGCCGTCGTTGACGTGTTCGACTGACCAGGTAAAGTGGTAGTTGAAGCTCCATTTTCCGAGACCTTGGGCTATGTGGGAAGAATTCTGCAAATATCTATCTCAGCTGTTGCTCATGTATGTTCAGGCGAGTTTGTGATCCGACAAACCTCATTCAGAGTAACTGTAAGCTCTTCTGGGGTCGCATCAATCTCAGAGACCTTATAAGTCACGTACCCATCATTGGCTTTTTCTGTGCGGTCCTCCGCATCGCGATGGACTTTCTTCTTCGTGTCGATCGAGAGTGTGATGTTCTTTATTGTATTCTCCATCCTCGCGGTGAACCCTTGCTGCCTTACCGTCGGCTCAATGACAGTCGTCCAGATGTTATCCTTGTTGAAAATTATACTTGCAGAGCTCCCAGAAGGTATCGGTGCACATTTATGCTTTTCTTTCCAAAGCTCCTCCCACTTACTAGGCAAATCCTCTTGTTCGCCGTTATTGAAGTCCCTCGTTTGGATAAACAGACTTAAAATCGAATCTCCGCCGGGAGGAACGTAGACAGCAAACCTGAAAGCCCTAGGTACGAGCGCGATGTAGTCCGGCGGAGGGTGAGCAGAGCTAAGGTGAGCGAGTTCCCAACGCACAGATCCGTACTCCGTCTTCAAGACCTCCTTGATCTTCTTTTCAACTTTAGCCTTATTATCCTCTAGAAGCGGTTCCTTGTCTTCGTCATTGTCGGTCACAGTGTTGATCGTAACCTTCGGATCAGATAGACCTAGGTTAATTACGACCCCGGCTTTCGTCCCTCCTTCATCAGAGTTTGAGAAGACGAAGGTAAAATCAGAACCTGTGTATTCCGAGCCTTCATCATCTACTGTTGCCATTTTCAGCTCCAAATCATCGAATACCAACTCATACGTATCCCCATGCCACCAGCTTTGATCCTCCCCGTAGTAAGCAGCCCAACCGCCAAGGGAGGGAATCGTAAGCTTGCACATGGGTTTCTTGTTCGTGTCGTTTGCTTTGAATGCAATTATTGGTTCCCCGAGATTGAAGACATACTCGACATTGCGGTCGTCTGCGGTATCCTTGTCCTCGACGGTGATGGTACTTATATGCTTCATGAGATACAATCCGTCCAATTGGAAAGAAGTGGACATATGTAGCGATATCTGACTTACCACGAAACTCTTGCAAGTGTATTTGGTGGATTCCTTTGCTCACCTTTTGATTCCTCTCTTGCCACCTCTCTGAACACTTTTCCGAGGAGGTAGTTGATATCTTGTTCAGTGTAACTGACGACAACATCCCACCCGAGGGTGTTTGTATGCTCATTTTGCATTTTGTCTACAGTGGATTCGCAGCTGATAGACGCCATGGTGGGTGTAGAATTATGAACTTTCTTAAGGTTTCAAGGTAGATGGATATTGGGGTGTACGCCAGAGAGACTCTTCTTTTTGATGGCTAGACCACGTATCCTAGGGCAAAGCTTTATAGGACTTGAGGCTGACAGCTCACCATTCAAGAGAGAAAGGGTAATTGCAATACGAAAGCCGTCTTTGCGTATTTGAAAACCAAGACTAGAAATTTTCATTGCTCTCTCTTGTAAAGTGAGGGGAAGCAACAATAAGGGTAGGCCTGCATTGCCTTGTCTTCCGCTTCAGGCAGCCACCTTTTGTAAGAAAATCCCTCATACTTCAATTTGGAAGATTGCCCCATGGTGTTTATACATGTTTCTGGATTGGTCGAATGTGGCATTGCTGGCTGCATAAACAGCTAAAGCTGCGATTCAGCCCACGCTTGCTACTTGAAGAGGTCGTACCCAAGGCTAATGTCCAGGGTTTCTATGGAGCCACATAAATCATCCTAGTGAGTGGATAACAGATGAGTGTCGTTTTGATTGACCTACACTTGTCCAATAATACATTCTGAACTTCTTGATGCAACTCCCAACCACTGAAACTACATGTAATAATATAGACCACTCACTTGAGACGGCCTAGCTAAGATATCCATAATTCGTACCGCAGAAATCAAAATAGGCCTTTTTCACACCGGTAAAATCCAACTTGGAGAACTCCGATCCTTCCATGCTGACCATCCAAGTCGCAAAGGGACCGGGAGCCGCATAAGACGTTGCCGTCTCATTGACATTGCATTCTCCGATATTCCCGTTATCCAGTACTGTAATGGTCCCATCTTTCTTCAGCTTGTACGAGTATTGCGAGTTGACAGGGCCATGGTCAAACCTAAAACGGGCATTATTGCGGTCTACAATCTCCGTCTCCCGGCCCAAATGGGTCATACTGAATTTGACGAGCGCCTCTTCACCCTCTTTAAGTGATGAGGCGGGTTTCACGAAGTCAAGGCCAAATCGAACACGATAGATGCGTACATTGCAGCATCTGGCGAAGTCTCCAGCATCCTTAGTCTCACGAAAGACGGTCGGGATCTTTATCTTCACCCTAGGACTGGCCGGCTTTTTAAGAGTTTGCCACTGGGAATCAGATAGATAGTATCTCTTCCCCTGGCCATTGTCGAAATTGGGCGGAAACTTGGATGGCTCTCCACCCCAGTGTTCGGTGATATCTCCAAATTTCAAGCTGATTGTTTGGCGAAGATCATTGAGTGCTGTAGATGATAGAGTTAGCGGGACATTATCGAGATCAGAGAGTCGATTAGGATCTGTCCCGCCTAGACCGTAGTTGTAGATCTCTGAATGGAGGAGCATGCGGAAGTTGAGAGACCGCACTAGGAGATCAAGCAGCTTCATCATGCGCGCCTGAGAAGCCTGGTAAACTTTGCCTACGTATGCGGTTATGGCTGCTAGATCGGGATCTTCATTGTTGACTTTGCGGGTTGCAAGGTCGCTTTGTTTATCCTTGTAGAATGTTTGGTCTTCTTTCTTCGAGCATAATTTTTTTAGTGTGACGTTGTAGCGCAAAATCTCATCATTGCGAGCCGTTACCCTCGCGATATACGTATCAAATTTAGTTTCAAGGTTTTTGCGCTTGTCAGCATCATCAACGCCTCCAAATGCCTGTTGGGAGAATCTGTCGAGCTGGTTAAGCAGCTCTTCTTTCTCCACGATGAGCCGTTGCGCAAAGGGGTCATCCAATTTGTACTCCCCGTCCAACTTCTTGTCAAGTTTTGTCTTGATATCGTCTATTCGAGCCTCGCTTTTCTGGAATGTTGAAGCCAGGTATTCCTTGTTAATTGTAGTCCCCTCGACGCTTGGTACTTCTGTGAACCCCTGGTATACCGAGTTTCCAATTTCGAGGCCTATCATTAGTGAGTGCGGAAACATACAGATCAATGTGAAGGCAGAGATACTAGAACAGAGTCAGTGTTCAAACTAGTATTTATCTGGAGTTCCAGAGTGTCAATGAGCTTACATTTGAGGGACGGTTAGCCCAAACGCTGCCTGAATCGCTGACTTCTCCGCTTCATATGCCTTGATTAATCCATCCTTTGCATCCTCCACACCAGGCTTTAACTCACTGATGCTAGTGTCCAATGATTCTAGCATTTCAGTCAAATCATTGATATCGGCTTGGAGGCTGTTCACAATCCTTGCTGTGTTCTTATAGGCCAAAGCCAAGTCATTGTTGAGGTCAGCCTGCTTGTTTAGAGCTGAGTTATATTGCGTGTATGCCTTCTCGAAAGCGACCAAAGCATCATAAGCTTCGGTGACACTTTGCTTATAATGCTCATAACTTCCTCTAGGGACCCATCGTGGGGAGTAGCCATGGTAGTTCTAGAACATCAACTCATCAGATTACCCCAGAGCTTAATACGTGAGAGAAGACCGGTCACCTACTAGATCCGATTCAACATGCAAAAGTTGCTCATTCGCGGCGGCTAGTGTTTCTTCTAGATCCGATATTTTCATTTTTGGTTCTATTGGACTCTCCTCGTATGCCCTGCGCAACGGATCGTCGGATCCCAGTGGGAGGAAGCTCAACCGGACTACCAGCCGTTGATATAGGAGACGAGCATAACTCCTTAGCATTGACGAGTTTATGTAGAAGAACAGATTGGCCCGCTGAAGGAGCATCATACACTGCTCTGGATGTACCAACGGCAATTTTGCCTGTACCAAGTCTTTTGGCGTCCATGTCTCCAGAAAAATCTGAGTGATGTTACCGGCCTTCCCCTGTTTTCCGGCTGGGACGTCTTTGTCAATGCCTCTGCCTGGGTATCCTCCCCTGACATTGTCCGAAAGGGAGGTCATTTGAAACTTCTGCTCCGAGATCAGATCTTTCAGGTTCCGTTTCACTCCATTGACTGCGCGTTTAACGTCTAGGACGGTGCGTTCGTCCTTTTTTTCTTTCTTTGGATCTCTGTTGTTCTCGTAAATCTCATCCATCTTAGCGATTTCATCTTCAAGAGGCTTGAAAAGAGTATCAATAGTTGTTGCAGATGCATTCAAGCCCTGGCTCGCTAACAGGATGCTCTTGGCCTCGCTATAAAGCGCGTCTTCCTTAACAACCTTATTTTTATACTTTGAGCTATCAGTGGGATGAAACTCCGCACGATCAAAAAAGGCCGAGACCGTATTCAGCATTCGAACGTAGGTTGGCTGAATGATCGAGAAAATTGAACCTCCGTTACCACCATCGCCAACCACATCCTTCAGCTTGGTGTTTCCCCCATTCCCACCTTGAGAACTCAGCACAATGGCCTTTGCAGAATGATCATCAAGATCTTGAGTATACAACAATAATGTTCCGCCGTTATGGCCATCGCGGCCCTTGACAGTTTTATCGTCGCTATCCTTGTGATCTTTGGCGGAAACCGCATCATCATCGCCTTTTTCTCCAGTGGTGGAAATCAATATACTATTTGCGCTACTTCCAGGAGGGCAGGTCAAACGGTAAGTGCATAGACTGAGACCGGAGGGGATCTGGATGCTCGAAGTTATGCCGATACTTTCGGCGAAGAAGTAGTATCCGTTATTGTAATTCGCGTCTTTGAGTTCTTTATCGTAGGTGGTGTGTGCTTCTCCGATTGTGAAGCCTGTTTCTGAAACTGAGAGGACAACGAAGCGGTTGTTTAGACGAGTGGTGCGGAAAGACGAATCCGGTAGGAGGGAGGATGTAGACGTCGAGGATGTCATTATGGGCGGTGCATCTGATCTCTGAATTCGCAGACACCTAGGCCTAAGCGTTGAGGAAAACTCGTTTAACAAATTTGAAAGAAGAAATTATCAAATTTGGGGAACAAGACGGTCCTTTTTTTTTGTTGAACTCCATCCCTCTATACAGAGAACTATTGCCATTCCAATAGAGTATGCGCAGTTGTCTCTCAGTTCGTTCAGATATACATCCATGGCTATTTCGGAAACATACAGAAACCGATGCATAAGGACGAGGCGACGAATTACAAATTCGTAGGCAAAATCGGCAAATGGACAATTGGACAACCCTGCTATGTTACTGCTCATCACACTTCCAAGGCTCTCTCACATCTAACCCCTGTAGGAATCAGGCAGCCAGCTGCCATGTCAATTCCAGCCTGGCTAGTCGGCCAGTTATAGTCATTGATACCGTGTTCAAATACAGTTGCAAAACTTGGATCAAAAGCGTAGTTGCAGTGTTTACGATATGCGGGGTTACAGAGAAAATCTCTCATGATTTCTAATATTGTTTGCGAACATGAAGGTGGGATCATCGCGAAAGGGTTATATAGGTATGATCTAAAAGGTCCAGTCAATTGCATATCTTTCTCATCTATATTCGAATGCAATTCTATATCTCTATATGTATTGAGGTGACGTACATAAAACCGCCTTAACCATCCACACTCCTAAAAATGGCCGAGACAAAAGCTGCCAAAATAGTTGCCTACCTCCGAGACAACGATCTCGCTTCATCATGCCTCAAAGCCGTCTTGAAAAACGACGACTCTATCATGACCGATGCCTTGGCAGCCGCAAACATCTCAACAGAAGACTTCAAGCTGACCGACGATGAGTTGAAAAACTTCGTAAACGGGGTCAAACCATCCGGTGAGCTGGACCTAGTCACTTGGGAAGGCTACTACGAAGCTACGGATTATCCTGCCTCTGTGGGAGCCAGAGCCTTTCTTATTCTAGCGGGGACTGGAAAGGTGTACTTTGGAACGCCGCAGGAGATTCAGGACAGACCTTTGCAGCATGCTGTGGATCATTCTCTTACGGGTGATGGGAAGATTGAGTTTACGCTCAGTTCGGGGGATAAAGTGAGCATTGGGTTGGCGAGGAATTGGGATGTGGAGGAGTATGTTGATAACAGTACTTTCTCGGTATGTTTGTGACTATGTTTCATATTGCTACCTACATATATTGAATGATCACTGATGCAGATTGTTACATCTTAGGGCACGATTAAAGGAGAGGCATTTTCCGGAAAACTGACCACGCCTCCATACAAGAAGAAAGCAGCAACCACTACCTCCGCAAACAGCAAAATAAGCATGGTCAATAGGAGAAAGAGTTTCATACCTATCGACGTCAACACGTTTCTCAAACCTGCCGGAGAGGAAAAAGAGTGGGATTTTTCAGCTTACAACATTGTCACGTTGTGGGTGCCTGTATTTTTCGGCTACCTCGCTGGTATTGAAATCCTTTACCGTTTCATACGCTGGCTGTTCTGTGGGAAAGAGGAGAAAGATAAAGGCAGTAAAAAAGCAAAGAAGCTTATTGACGATAATAAGCGCCTGATTGAAGAAGTTGCCGACGAGAATTGCGTCGTTGGCGACGTAGATTATACCGGTGCAGCTGAAATCGTGTCTGAGGAGACGGCAGCAAGCCTCAATGAGGATCTACGAAGTAATTCACCAGATTGGGCTACCGAAACAGTGGAGGTAATTGTAGAAGGTAGACGAGCGAAGGCTAAGGAAGCGGGTGATGCTTCAATTAGGTCGTTCGTGAGCTCCAGTATTGAGCCACTTGTGCAGGATCAAGTAAAGGGGTATCAGTTTCTCGATGATTACGACGATTTGGAAACGGGAATTCTCAGCAAAAGGGTTACTGAAAAGGCTCAGCCTAAGATTGATGCGCTGGCACCGGCTTCCGTGTATGATCCTCTTATTAAGGATGTTGTTCTTGGAAGTCGCGCAGAGTATTATGGCGATAGTTACGTGGCATTGGAGGAAGCGTCAGACGGGGCACAGGAGGCGTATGAGGCGGCTGCACAAAAGACCGCTGATATTGCTTCGGAACTCAATGATATCAATGAAAAGATCGAGGCTGAGAAGAATGACCCACAGACAAGCCAGGATAAGATTGATCAGGACGAGGAACGAAAGAGAGAGTTGCAGAAGGACTTGGACGATGCCAAAGCTGACGAAGCGGATAAGCAGGATGAGCGCGATAAGGCAAGTAAGGACAAGGAAGATGCAAAGAAGAAACAAGAGGACACTCAAAAGGAAGCTGATGATAATAAGTCTCGAGAGGAATGGGATAGGGAAGTGCGTGAGAAGTTGAAATGAGCCTAGTGGCATGTCTTCAATGATGAAGCCCTAATCTAAGCACATATCCATAGCATCTAACTAGCTAAATAATACCGTAATCTAAAGAAAAGTAGAGTTTATTAGCAGTCTTTGCAGGATTAAAAATGAATTCAAGTTCTCGTAATCCAGTCACATTGGAAAGCTCTCTTTGCTACACGTTTGCCATTTTTAATAACTAGTATGCTAATTCTGAAAAGTATTTGATTAAGAGGAGGGAGTTGTTGATCATGTTTTTGTTAACGCAAAAGTAGTAGATTTGTTTATATATGTATATAGTTCATTGTTTCGCTTCTATCAGACCACCCAAACGCCATTTACCCAACCCAGTCATCACATCATATACAAATACAAAAGTCGTGATAGTAATACATTTATGAAAGAGATAAAGAATGGCAAGTCTAGGCAGAATCATCTTCCGCATAGCTGACCTTTTTCGCGCGTCGGCTGCGACGTGCCGGTGTAGATGCCGTAGTAGATGGTGTCGGTAGGGGATCAGATGAAGGATCGGGAGACTTGCTCTGTATGCCTTCTAAATTGTCTTCACCCGAGCTGGAAGTAGACTCAATGCTGGCTTCGGATTTTCTCCGTTTTCTAGGTGTCGCTTTTTTCGTCGCTTTCTTAGCCTTTGGCGAATTTTTAGGCGTAATGTCTTTCGCCTTCGGTTTAGACGACTTCTTCGGACTGTCGGTCGCTGCCGTGGCTTCAACAGCTTCAGTCTCCTCCTCAACAGCAGTATTCTTCCGCACAATAACCCTCTTCTTCGGCCGCAACCACTCTTCATGCCCCGGCGGCCAATACACCCTCCTCTCCGGCCCTCCCATACTAACCTCCTCCAACGGGATACTCGGCGGCGGCGGCGTCAACTGCGCCAAATCAATAAAATCGCCCGATTTCTTCGTCTTTTTGGGCGGTTTCCATGGCTTATTCTCATCTTCGCGGACATGGGGTATCATTTCACCGATATTCTCGTGACCGGGTAACTTGTATTTGCGCATTAATTCAAAGACGGCTTGTTCTTTGTCCTTGGCTTCGATCATTAGATCCATTGTAGGATCGCAGGGGGGTAAAGTGTATACTCGAGGGTTATGTTTGCGTCGTTGACGGGGTGTGATTGCTGTAGGCTCTGGTTCAGAGTAGTGCATTTTCTGGGTTATGCCCTTTCGGGTCCAGGTTGCACGTATCCGGTCGTAGAGTTGCATGATATCAAGTGTCCCTTCACGCAGTTTATCCGAGTCGAAGATGATATTGTGGTGATGAAAGTCAAGGACAAGAGGGATATTCAGTTCTTCACATATAGGTAGCAAATCGTGGACAGACCAGCTGACATCGTCGTTTTCTAGGACGATGCGGTTTTTGATATCCTGAGACAGACCCTTGTAGTTCTCGCGGAATCTGTCTAGTGTCGCTGCTTTGTCCCCAAAGACACCGCCCATGTGTAGAATCATGACCGCGTCACGGTTCTGTTGTGGTGGTAGTTTAAGCAGTGATAACAGCTCGGAATGAAACTCAAGGTCTCGAATAGAGCTTTCAATGACTTCTTTCCGGGGTGACCCCAATTGAGTAAACTGTCCCGGATGCATGGTCAACCGATGGCCCAGCTCAGCAGCCACTCGTCCAGCCTCAGCCAATACCTCCGAAGCAAACGGCGCCAATTTATATCCATATATTTCATGACTTGCGAACGGGAACATTTCGCTGCTCAGTCGCAAGAATTTGATTCCATATCTATCATTCCATCGCAACATTTTCACTATATCCCGCGCATTGGCTAACCCCAGCGCCTCGACGTAGGCTTGTCCTCGCGCATGGTCCGCGGGTTGTTCGCGATCGGGTCGGTTCTTGGTCGCATGAAACGGTTGCGATGGGTCTTGTAATGGATGCCGATTTTCGAGAATCGATGCTATTCGACATGTCCGAGAACTAAAGACCGGCGGGTTCGCGTATCGCAGGTACGTGCAAAGACAGGCATACCCCAATCTTCCTTTCCAGGGCAGAGGCAGGTAGTCACTATTCACCGGAGCGGGTCGCTCCAATGCTTCCTTGACCTCTTCAACATCGGCGGGTACATCCTCATCTGACTCGGGATCTAGCGACGCTGCCTTTTTCTTGCTCGGACTCGGCACGGATTCTAGAACATTTGCGATGGCTGATAAAGAGGAACTGGTGCTGGCGGCTGTCGCGGTGGGAGAAGTAGTAGTGGTGGTGGCGCTCGAGGTATGTAGGGAGCGAGTTGCTCTGACAGCAGCCACACGCGTGGTTGACCGTGCCATGATCATTCCAACCGTTTGTCTCGGTGCGGTCAAACGGGTTGTTGCGACGACAGAGTTGAGGTGCGAGAAGGCATTTGTAGAATTTGAGAGTGAAGCTAGGGCGACGAGTCGCAGGCTTGACGTGGGGCTGGAAGAGACGAATTCCTTGGTCAGCATACTCGACGATTTTGATTTTGCCACTGTTGCCATTGCGTCGCCTTCGCCTCGCTGTGATTGATGAGAGAGCCGTCGAAGTGCCTGGCGATCATGGCACACGCATTCCGCGAATTTGTAGAAACGCAAGGCATGGTGACGATCAAAGGGTCTAGGCGGCCACCAGCGATGGAGCGGGAGAGACTTCATTCATAGATCAATTTGGATGTCATTGAGATAGATGCAATGAGTCTTGAAACGACGTCACATCTTTGTCGCGGTGCTTTTCTGAGGGGATGAGAGCATCTCGAAAGAAAGAGGGTCATTCGCGGGTAACCTGCGCGTCTTGGCTAGCGCGATTCCTTCTGTTGATCGAGGGCTTGGAGATGGGACCGTTTAGTCTGACGTTCTATATTATGACAATGATACGTTCTTTCTTATTAGGATGAATCAACATTTATCAACAATGAGTGACATTACTCTCGTGACTGGACTACCAAAAGTGACTACCTAGGTAGAGTCTTACACTCAATGGCCAACTTCAAACTACATCAGCCGCCTGAATGGAAACATCAAACGGCACTTCCAGTAAGAGATGCTAACATGTTCCATCTCGTTTCAAACCAGAATCTGACAGATCTCCTTAGGAGTCAGTTGAGATCTAACGTCTCATGATCCGAAGACCAAGTCTATCGATATGTAAAAATATCATCGCCGAGAATCCCGAAACTCGGCATGATGTTTCGAATGGCGAATAATCTCCGCCAGACCCTGGGCATCTGTGCAGGATACTACCTCGGTGGGTGCTGTTTCGATTTATATCCCTGATGAAGCATCGCCAATTCAATGATGACCTGTCGTTTTGCGCGGAGTAGAGAAGTAGTCTTAGGAAGGCGAGTATAGAACGCAGCCAGCCAATCAGTCGATTCTTGGCGGTTAGATGCTAAGCACTCCGCGTTTCAGGGTCTCTCTCACCCAGTCAATCATCGCTTGTATTCTAGCACTTTGTTTCTGTTCCTGGATCTGTAGACCCCTCATCCTTGACGATTGGCTCGGTTGATACGGCTCGCATCGGTAGTCGCATCCCTGCTGAAACGCTTGTGGATGTCGGAAACGGTGGCGGACCAACGTACAGAAATGTTGGAGGAGTTATGTCTTGGTGTGGTGTTGGATGATCTTTCCTGTTGAATCAACTTGAATGTCAGCATGAAAAAAAGAAAAAAGGCCACATTAAATCTCCTATTGGTGTTTCCACTGTTTTGGAATGTACTCGTCAAACAAGCTTCTGGCGAGGTTGGCGGGGATGCCCACTGTCATGTCCATCCATTCCAGCGAGTGGATGGATGGCTCAGGAGGGTTGTTTAGTAGAAACAAAGGCAAGAAGTAGCAGGATGGGTGTATGATCTGAAAGATAAAGTGGCTCAGTGCCCCCGAGAAGAAAGAGAAGAGAGAAGGCTCAAGAACTTCCTGAGGCACCTTCCATCGACTGCCCGCAGAATCAGGCACCGCTCCTTCCTGTTTTGGTAAGTCTTTGTTTTGCTCCTTCTGTTTTCCTTCTTCTTTCCTCCCCTCGCTCTCTCTGCTGTTGGCTTCCTTCTCTCTGCACCTCAACACAATAGCTTTGTCTAGTCATTCCTTCAAACAATCCCATTCATTCATTCTATTTATCCTTATTGTCACTCCCTACCAGTCTGACAACCAGACATCCATTCTTTTCTTCTGGTCAATTTTCAAAATAACATCTTGTCAACTGACAAATTAATCAGACCAACTCAACTTTCCTTCCTTCATTTCACAAAACACTGTCTAGCCCTGGTTGGCATTCAGTATTTACTCTCATCAGAGTCTTCAACTACTTTTTTTTAAAACTCCAAACAACAAACTACAAAATGAAGAGCACATTCGCTATCTGCGCCTTGTTGGCCGCTACGGTCTCTGCACACATGCAGATGAGCAGTCCCTACCCCATTCGAAGCCCTCTCAACCCCAACGGCGACGAAGGCAAGAAAGATTATTCCTACACCAGCCCTCTAGATCAATCTGGATCCAACTTTCCTTGCAAGGGCTACCAGAACGACGCGTTCGTGTCTGTTGCGACCTACACGCCTGGCACCGAGTACGGCATTTCGCTTTCTGGCAGTGCCACACACGGTGGTGGTTCGTGCCAAATCTCTCTGTCCTACGACACTGGCAAGACCTTCACTGTCATTCAGTCGATTGAAGGCGGCTGTCCATTGGCCGCCGGCTACAACTTTACAATTCCCTCTGACGCGCCCTCTGGACAGGCCTTACTTGCCTGGACATGGTTCAACAAGGTTGGTAACCGTGAGATGTACATGAACTGTGCACAGGTGACTATCGGAGGCTCAAGCAAGCGTTCCCACGCTCGTGACATGATGGTCTCTCGTGCCGATACCGCGTTCAGTTCTCGCCCACCTTTTTTCGTTGCCAACGTCAACGGTCCTGGTGGATGCACTACTATTGAAGGTCAGGAAGTCAGCTTCCCCGAAGCAGGCCCTGATGTTGTTGGTAGTGTCACTGGCACTGGATATACCTGCACTGGATCTGCCGATTTCCTAGGCTCTGGATCTTCAGGCAGTTCGTCCACCAGCGGATCATCTGGTTCCTCTGGCTCTGGCTCCTCTGGCTCTGGCACATCTGTCCCAGCTGCCGCAGCTACCTCAGCTACCAGCACAACAGCTCCAGCTGTCCCTACTGTCGCCGCTTCATCTGCTTCCGCCCCTGCTACCACCCTTGCAACCAGCACAAGCGCACAAGCCACCAACACAATCTTGCCAGCTTCTAGCAGCACAGCTCCCAAAGCCGTTGGTTCAGGTTCGGCCACCAGTGGACAGGCATGTTCTAGCAATGGAGCTATTGTCTGCGGCGCTGATGGTACCACCTGGTCCATGTGCAACCAGGGCGCATTGACTTACATGGGCTCTGTCGCTGCTGGAACTACCTGTTCGAATGGCTCTATTACCAAGAAATAGGCTACTCGCTGCACCTTGACAAAACTACCTTGACACAACCGTTTTGCACTTTGTTTATACGACTCTTTGGTTCTCTACTCGCTCGCTGGAGTCGTTTTCTGCTATGATGTTTAATGATTTCGACGATGGGCTGGTCCTCTCGTCTAAAAAAAGATGTTTGATTAACAACTTTGGTTTATGATTTCACGGTAGCATGATTGGTTGGCGGCTGTCTTACATTTCAGACACGTTTTGTTTAGGTAGACAAAAGAATGAAACAACATCAAACTATGAAACTCGAATAATCCTGGTTATATTATTATATCATACTCAAACATCTAATAGTAATACACGCATAACCGTCTGAAACAAAAACACCAGGCATCCGTCTCACGTAGACATTTCGTCCTCTCTTCGAGTAAGCAGGTAAACAGACTATTGCTTCCCCTCATCATCACTCCAATCCAACAATTCCAACAACTTCTCCTCATCCATCTTCTGCTGTTGTTGTTGCTGCTCCGCCTCGGTCTGTTGTCTCTGCTTCCTCTTGCGCGCATCACGACCCCATTCCAACACTCCGCTCGCCCTAATCTTCTCCGCAAAGTCTTCCTGATCGCTATTCTCGTACTCGTCGGTCTTCACTTTCGATTCCTTCTTATTCGTCTCGCTGCTAGAAGCGGCAGCCTTCTTGCCGCTGGTCTTAGCCTTCACAACATCATCCTTCTTCTTCCCCTCCTCCTCAGCCTCACTCTTCGCGCCAACCCTCAAACTATTCCCATCCTTCTTCGGCTTCTTCAATCCCTCCGCCTCCAATTGCTTATCCTCTTCTTCCTTTTTCTTCTTCTGCTCTTCCTCTTCTTTCGACGTTTTGCGCTCAAACCACCATTTGAAAAACTGCTCGATGGCTGGTCGCAGCATGATGTAGCCCGCGACAATGACGATTATGCGTAGCCAGTGGCGCACTTTGGGCTGGCCGATGTAGTCTTGGAAGTCATGGAGGGAGTCGAGGGTGTAGTCTTGGAGGGAGTTGAGGAGGTCGGTTAGGATGGCGAGGGGGTCTGTTGTTGTTGTCATTTTGGCGGTTGTATATGATATTCAAAGTTGTATAGTATTGAATAACGTAGGAGAGTAGAGAGAATGTGGTGTGGTTATATGAAGTTGAAGTTGAAGTTGAGGTTGTAGTTGTAGTAAAGGTCCCCACCTGCCAAATATTTTTTAGCCTCGTCCGAGCTTCCCGCCCGCGCTGTCGCCGGCTTGCCGACTGCCGTTCCTCTACTTCTTCTTTTGTTTTCCAGAGATATTTCCCTCAAACTTTCTGTCTAAAAGTCAAATTGGCAAGAGCGATGGCTATTTCTAGGCATCGCAGCCCGGCAATAGCCTGAAGATGCACATGAACATGGCAATCTGCAACCACGGTGTCCGTCCACCATGAAGACGAGAGAAACACCTACTCTGACAGGATGTCTGTCATTCAAGTATCAACAACATGATGGTTGATATCGTTACAGAAAGGCAGCCATTAAATTGCGATCAACCTACCAGGCAGACAGACGATCAACGGTCTGACATCATTGCCACAGTTTGCCGCGTAATCAACCTCAACAACGTTTCAGGCATCCTCAGTCACTACGACAACACAACTACTTATACAGACTCGATCGGAAGTGGGAACAACAACAACCAAAGCACTCACTTTGATCTATATTCAAAAATGGGCATCGGCCAAAAACTCCTCAAACGCCTCGGCGTAAACCCTCCTTCTTCAGATGATACAGCAACTCCACCACCACCGTCAACGCCTTCCCAACCATACCCTCCAGTCTGGTCACCAACACCAGCCCAAGACACCACACCCACCCAAACAGGCAGTTTGATAATCCACCCGGACGAACGCGACATTTCCACCGACAGGTTTAATGGCACCTACATCCGTCTCGCCCGTTTGCACAACGGCACAATCCTCGCGGGATTCACATGGCGCGAAGGCGGTCGCATGGACGCACTCCGCATCCTGAAGATATCGCGTAGTCTAGACGGCGGACAATCATTCCACGATTTCGGTGAAGTCTACCGCGGACATGGCGAGATCGATAACCTCCACATCCTCGAAATCGCGCCCGAGGGCCATGTCCTAGCGGCGTTCCGGAATCATGATTTCGGTCACAATCGTGCCGGCGATCTAGCGGGGATAACGCATTTCCGAATCACAGTCTTTGAGTCTAGAGATGGAGGGGCGACGTGGCGGTATTTATCAGATGCAGTTCAAAAATCGGACCCGCCGCTGGGGATATGGGAACCGTTTATGCGCATGGGTGCGCAGGGGGAAGTGCAGCTCATCTATTCACATGAATTCGCGCCTGATGATCAGCGCACGATGCAAGTCAGTTCGTACGATCAGGGTAAATCATGGTCCCAACCCCGCTGCATTGAAGGATACCAAGACCGGTTCCGAGACGGCATGACCGGCATCACGCAAACAATCGATACAGCAACAGGGCAAATCGCGCTGGTCATGTGTTTTGAGACTACGAGGTATGCGCCGCATTTCAACGTTGAGGCGGCCGTTTCGTACGATGATGGCGCTTCATGGCAGCATCGGCATCAGGTGTACACGCCCCGACGAAAGGGTCATAATGCCGGTGCGCCTCAGATCACTTCTTTTGGGGATGGGTCAATGGCATGTGTGTTTATGACGGATGATGATGCGCATGAAGTGAAATGGATACATAATGCGTCTGTTAAAGTATGTTTTGGCACTGCGCCGCATGCAGGAAGGATTGTGTGGAGTGAGCCGGTTGTTGTGTCGCCCGCGTCCAGTTTTTGGCCTGGTGTTATGGCGTTGGATGAGAGGACGGCGTTGGTTACGTATGAGCATGGGGGGCCGAGGGGGAGGACTGTCGTTAGGCCTTATTAACAAGCTCTCGCGGTTTTGCTTAAGGGGACAGTATTGATAGCTTCAAATTGAAAATGTTATTCGTTCCGTCCAATCCTAAGAAATACGTACAATGCTAATGCAACAAACTCCCAGACACATACGATTGAATAGCTTATTCTAGTTCTTGCCTAACCATCCCGAACACTCCCATTCCTTTCCCTAGTGAGTCAGAGGGGAAGAATCAAGGATTCTTCTGCCCATCATCAAGCGTCAATTTCTTCTCCAACTGCGTCGCTGTCTCATCTCCGGCGGCTGGAGCTGCTTCTGCGGCAGCTTTCTTAGCGGCAGCCTCCTTTGCAGCAGCCTCTTTCTTAAGTCGTTTCTTCTCCTTCTCCTTCTCCTTTGCTAGCTTTTTGGCAGCCGCCTTCTCAGCTTCAAGCGCCTTTTGGCGTTTCATTTCCTCGCCGCCAAAGGCTTCGCGCCATTCTTCGATTTTAGCTGTCGGGATCAAAGAGAACAATAACTTTGATTCACCGAGTTTATGGCCCGGTTTGAGCACATCGGGGACCCATTTCTCTGGAATACGGGCCTCGGGCTGAGCGCCGAGTTGCTCAAAGATTGATTTCGAGGTTGACGGCATAAACGGCGAAAGAAGGCTGGCTAACAGATGGATGTGGTTGAGGGCGATGTTGATGACGGCGGCGCAGCGGTCGGGTTCTTCGGTGAAGAGGCGGTTGTCAAGTTTATTGTCTTGTAAAAGCTTATTGCCAAGGGAGGAAATGTGCATGATGTCGTTGAGGGCGGCGCGCATCTTGGTGGCGTCCATGGAGGTGGTGTAGGAGGTAAGGAAGGTGTTGACTTGGTTCTCGTGTTCGGTGAGTACTGCCTTTGCTGCTTCTTCAGAATAGGCGGGGACAGTTCCGTCCATTTTGGCGATACAGAACTTCGTGACACGCGCGACGAGATTGCCCAAATTCTTCAAGAGTTCGTTGTTGTTGGTGCTGACGAATTCGTCCCATTTGAACTCGGTATCGCTGGACTCGGGACGTCTGGACAGCAAATAGAATCGCCAGATATCAGGATCAATACCAGTATCCTTAGCACTTGTACCAAACACACCAACACCCTTGGACTTGCTGAATTTACCACCTTCATAGTTGAGGTATTCGGTGGCTGAAATCTTGTGAACTTGAGTCCACTTCATGCCGGAACCAAGTTGCGAACCGGGGAAGATAATACTGTGGAAGGGCACGTTGTCCTTGCCCATGAACTGGAACAGCGAAACCTGCTCGGGATCTTTCCACCATTGCTCCCATTTCTTGCCCTCGAGATTGTCTCCGTCGGTGTAGTTGGCGGTGATGGAGACGTAACCGATACAAGCGTCAAACCAGACGTAGAAAACCTTATTCTTATAAGCCTCTTCATCCAGACCTTCAATACCCGTCGGGATCGGTACACCCCATTTGATGTCACGAGTAATAGCGCGAGGCTTCAATCCACGATCGATCCACGACTGCACAATAGAGCTAGTATTGATACTCCAATCGTTCTCCTTGCTCACTTTCTCAAACCAAGGCACGATCTTGTCTTTGAGAGCATCCAGACGCAGATAGAGATGTTTCGTCTTGCGCTTTTCTGGGGTGGCGCCATCAAGCTTGCAGCGAGGATTGATCAACCATCCCGTAGCCCTAGCTTCGACATCTTGTTCTTCCCCCTCCTCACCGCCCTCCTTCGCATCAGGCTCCAGCGGATCCAACAAATTACCGCACTTGTCGCATTGATCACCACGAGCGCCTGGATCACCACAAATACTGCACTCTCCCTCAACGAATCGATCCGCTAAGAAGGTTGCGTGGCCCTCGACAGGACAGTATGGCTGGGTAGTCTCTCGCTCTTCGATATATCCATTCTCCCACAGACCACGGAAAACATCCTGGACAATCTTCGTTTGATGCGCGGTGGGCGTACGGCCAAAGATGTCGAACTCAATGTTGAACCAATCGTAGATACCTTTGTGAATTTTATGGTATTTTGCGCAGAGCTCTTCCGGTGTTACGCCTTCTTCGAGGGCTTTGGTTTCGGTGGCAGTTCCGTATTCATCCTACCATCCTATTAGCCTCTTTCACTCAGTAGAAGATTAGTGAAATATCGAGTAAGACTTACAGAACCACAGATATACAACGTCGGAAAGCCGCGTGCCCTGTTGTAGCGAGCAAAAACATCTGCGGGGAGCACACTACCGATTATATTTCCAAGGTGGGGAACATTGTTGACATAGGGCAGGGCGCTGGTAATGAGAATATTTCGTTCGCCGGGAATTGGCAGAGTAGGCTCTTTCGTCGCCATGATGATCGATCTGTGCTGTCGTAAGAGAGAAATTGGAAAGTCGATTTCTCTCTGGGGAGTAAAAGAGGAAAGAAAGAGCACGCCGGTGACCGATGACTCAAAGATCCCGACTGAAGAAAGAGAAAGAGCCAATGCGGGGCAGAAAAATGAGCTCAGATAAGGCAATCAGCCACACCGCCTTCCATATACGGATATTAGCCCTAGCCCTAACCCTACTTCTACCTGAGATAATGCTTGAGTACTTTATATATAGGGAGAGGACTAGCCCAAGTAGGAATAAAAACAGATCATTCAAATTAGAAAAAGAAGGTGATCGAATGGTACTATTTTTAATATCAGGAACAAAGAGAGTTAGGCGCTATAAATGCAGAAATGCCTATATAGACTGTAAATTTTGGTAGAGGCGTTAAAACGTAAAGCGACCACCTTGCAGAAGATGAGCTCCGTCAACATGCTCATTCTGAAAAGTGGTTCGTTCAAATATTCATGGGCCCATCGATGAACGGTACGTACTGCCTCGGGCAGGTGATGTTGGCCGGCGGAACTACGCCTTGAAGATATGCCTGAACGTGTCCATAGTAACAGGGGGATCCTCCCTGTGCGGTCACAGGATGCTGTATTCGAGTGAAAGAGCCGAAGGGTTAGCCTGGAGCGTTTCTTGAGACATTTTGGTGAGAGTTGATTGAGGACTTACACCAACAACTTCCTGCAGGAGCACAACCGATCCTGGGAATCGGGAGGACATCTTTCGAGCACTTAAAGAGTCAGTAAATTGATGATTATTGGGTTATGGGTGATTGGGTATCATACTTTGCTGCAGGCGCGACAGGATCGAGGGTGTTACTAGTGAATAGGATCGGGAAAGACAGGGCTTTGTCCAATCCAGTAACCGGACCTGTATAATAGTCAGATTGACTGTCAAAGGAGGGCCGCTTCGTATTTGAAAATAAAATCTTATCGAAACAGAAGGAGATTCTACCTTGAATCATCAAGCTATCCGGCAGTTGTGGCCGAACCGATCTGCATAGAATTGTCCTCGCCCAAATCGGGAAAATGTCGCCAATGTACTTGCTACTGGAAACGGTGAAGTCAATGTAGTCTTTCCAGTCCTCAGTGGTGGTAAGCTTGTTGTCTCGGTACGAATCCGCGCACCGAATGATGACGCCTCCGTCTCCGTCGTTGGGGTCGAGGTACAGCTTCTCCGACATTCCCACGAGAGCAGATGCGTTACCCCTTTCCAACTGTGCAAAAACGTCGGCCATGATAGGGAAGTAAATCAGAGGCTCGTAGATCCCGTATACAATAAGCGACTTGACGTCGGAGTACGTAACCAGTCCCGGCAAAGTCTGGTTTGTGATTCCACTGACTGGAATGGGGTGGCTTATCATATTCTGGATGATGGCGTCGATCCTGGCTGTGATATTGTCTGGCGTAGGTCCCCAGAGAGAACATCGATCAGGGCCTGCGGCATGGCATAGAATCGGCAGCTGCTCAAACGCCATGTCCGAGTTGACGAAGTTGCTCCGCCAGTCATTGGCGTAGTATTGGTCTACGTCCATGACGCTCTCTAGCACCAGTCTTCCGACGCGGTCAGGAAACATGGACGCAAATGTGGTGCCAATGACGGTGCCGTAGCTTGCGCCAAAGCCCCATAATTTGGCGTCCGAAGGTGATCGGCCGACCAGCTTGGCCTCCGCCTCGACAAAGCTGAGGAGATCGCGAGCGACCGCCGGAGTGGTCACATAGTAGCCATACGGCGAGTCCGTCTTTACCACCTCGTTGCACAACTCTCCGTAGATGGCGGCTGAGTTGTATTGCTCCTCGAACGAAGTGGAGGATGTGTTGGTGGCGCCCGTGTAGTGAGCTCGATTAAACGCTGTGCGTGCTGTCGTATTTTTCCGGAAGCAGTCGAGGCTCGGGCCGCTTCTCTCGACGCCTCGGGGATCGAAGCCGACAAAGTTGTACGTGTCGCCAAACATCTGCCCGACTCTGTCTTTGTATGACAGTAGAAGGTCGATGCTAGAGCCTCCCGGGCCGCCTGGTATAAAATCAGCTTGGTTGTGAGGAGTCCAGATGGCTTTGGTGTATTACCGGGGATGAGCACGAGGCTCTGGGAATCAGAAGTGGCATTTTTCCCAGACAGTTTCATAAAAGCGATGGATGCGGCGCCAAGGCTCGGGTTCGAATAGTCGAGAGGAACTTGGAGTTTGGAGCAGGTGAAGTTGTCAAAACACGGTGCCCAAGTGAGGTTGACCGAGGGATTGATCTACACAGTTTATCAGCGAAGACATTGAGGTTCAGCAGCGACCAAGAAACTGACAGCGTCAAAATCGTAGACCATTTCCAGACACTCGGCTCTGCGTCCAAATCCTACGAGGAGGATGAGAGCAGCTGCGATTTGCTTCATTTCAGTGGGCAAACTATTCCTAAAGGGCGCTTTTGATGTCTGGTTTGGATTGTGAAGCCACTTTCCTCATTGCAGAATATCGTGGCACTACTTATAGTTCTGAGTATCCTTCGATACTTCGCTTTCTGACCAGATGACCTTCGTCATTGTGATAGTATGTGTCATCTTGTTGCTCCGCTTGTACGAACGAGCAAATGATTAAGAGCTGGATGAGTCCTAGTCCCCAAGTCTCAACACCATGCAATTTGGATCTTCTAGCACAGCCCAAACACTATGTCGTCTTATTATAGTCGGTGACCCACTGGTACGAACGAGCCAATCAGTATGCACTAGGTATTCATGGTAAGCGCTATCTTGCCAGGGGCGGAGGCTAGGTAACCAGATTCCAGTGGTTTGATGGTCATTCATCTTAGTCTCTATAGGTTCAACTTCCCGTTTTCATTCCTGCTTGCAAGTCTTGAGCAAAGACAAACTCCACTGTGTACGAACAGACGAATAGCAGATGCTAACAGGCTTTCTCTTCGACTCTTTTTTGCATGGCACTTCCGACGCACGTATCGGACGCTCTGGGGTCGTCTCCTGTTTCTCGTCCCAACAATGAACCGTATCAAAGACGACGCCAAAACCGCGAGCCAAGCCTGGAGGAAGAGGCCTCGCAGATTTGCCCCAAAGTCAAGGTCAGGTTGCAGAACATGCAAGTAAGTCTTGCCTGGCGCAACGCCATCACTCTTGTTGGACAAGTCAATCTCACTGGCAGCACTAAAGAATCCGGCGGGTCAAATGTGACGAGGCCCGACCTTCGTGCTTGAAGTGCCAGTCTACGGGACGGACTTGCGATGGCTATGATAGGGTTCCGCTCTGTGTAGAGGCTGGGGTGACGACGAGCCAATATCATCACACCGGAACCATTGCAGCAGCAAGCTGCGGCCTATTCGACTCTGGTGCCACTGTTAATGTCCAGCGAGCACCATCTCCATATTTTCAGAACCACCACGGCCTGACTTTGCGAAATCTGCGGCCATTCATGATGCTGCCAGTCATTGCTCCAACCCAGGTGGAGGCCATGTCATTCTTCGAGCTAATCTCCGTCAAGCATTTGAACGAATACTATCCGAGCGAGTCATGGCGGAAGACGCTCATGTTCTTTTCCCAAACAGTCCCATCGGTACGACACGCCGCTATTGCTCTGGCCCTGCTTCACCGGAACTACCACAACGGCTGTTTCACGCTGCCAGAACACGAACCCCTGTTGCACTACAACAAGGCCATCCAGCTTGTCCTGGCACAAAGGAGTGACGATAGCATCGAGCAAATGGCAATAACACTGTTAGTATGTTATCTGTTCACAAGCTTTGACAGTCTGGCGGGCAGTTATCTCCGGGCTTTGACGCATTTGCAAGGAGGTGTAGAGCTTTTGCGCAACATTCCCAGTGCCATCTTGAGCGAGAGCACCGCCTCCAATGTAAATTTTCGTTCAGAAAGCCGCATGCTTCTCGCGCACGTCACGAAGCAAATACGGCGTCTCGACATGCAGGCCGTTGCCTTTATGCCCCGTTGGATCCCGGCCGACATCCAAGAGACGGCAGCCTCTAGACTTTTGTCCTCGAATGGCGCTTTTCAATCGCTCAACCAAGCCGCTGATTCCCTCCAGGTGCTGATTACTCGGGCCATGAGGCTACAATGGATGGCGCAAGAAGCATCTTTTGCTGCTGGGGTGCCGACGAACGCTTCCAAACAGCTTGTCATCGGGCAGCTAGAAACGTGGTCACGTCGCTTCGAAGAGATGCTGAATTATTCCAGCCGCTATGCCACGGATACGGAGAGCTACCATCTCATATTGTTGTTGCGACTACAAAATACCATTCTGTGGATCCTCGTCCGTAGTCTCGGCTTGGGTAGGGAGATGGAGTACGACAAATTTTTGCCCGAGTTCCTGCAATGCATAGCCATGGCAGACGACGTCACGGCAGCGCATCAGCTCTATGCAGGGTCATCGAAGCCGGCATTTACACCAGAGGTAGGTATCCTCCCTGTACTCTTCATCATCGGAGCCAAATGCCGGGACCCCGCGGTTCGACGACGGGTGTTGAGAGTCCTGCGGCGGCAGCCGCTACGGGAGGCGGTTTGGGACAATGTCTTTGCTGCAAGGGCTGTTGAGCGTATAGCTGAGATTGAAGAAGGCAAAGCTGGAGGGGTTAGGGCAAGGAGCATGGACGAAATTGCAGTGTGGCAGAGGATCGAATGTGTATCTTGGGAACAGGTGGTCAGCGGCCAGTCCGTGGCGCGCATGGAGTTGGAGTATACATTTTGCAAACAAGAGGGAAGACACACCGAGTCTATCGTGATTTAACAAAACGCACTCTATTGGGAGGCTAGTCTTAGTTTTGCTTCAGTATCTTATGTCTGATATTTGGGTTTTTATCAATCTACACCCAGATGGTCTCAGAACATCGAGCATCTCGAACAGAAAGCAATCCATGATCCTTCTGTCCTTTGCCGGATCTACCTGTGACTTGGGCTTTTAGGGCTGAAAATTCCTGCTAGATTGAATCTCCAAACAAACAACTATAGACATGCCGTCTTTTGTGATGGCCAATCTCTACTATATATACAATCCTTGACCGAAACCGTATCTTATAAACTTACCGAGTTTTCCATATTCGTAGAACTAAACAATACCTAGGTATCATTCAACAATTGAAGGGCCGGACTTTATGATCAAAAGTGTTTATCACTAATTACATCAATTGATATGTAGAACATTTGAAACCTTGTAACGTCAACGGGTAGAAGGACCCGACTAAACATATAAGCGCTTTGCATGCATTCTGGGTGTGCTCTTGAGTGAATGGCAATTTTCCACTGCGTAAGAGATCTAGTTGTCGAATATAACTGCCTTTAGGCTTGTGAAATAGGTGATAGTGATATCTATGAGTATTAGATAACCAAGCTTTGTGGTAGCGCTGTAGACTTTCATGACCTTTTGTAGGAATTCCCTCTCTTTAGTTGTTAGGCGTTTGTTGCGCATGTCGCGCTCTTCATGATCTTGTATCATTTCAGCCACAGTGACTTCGGCTTGAAGCAGACGCATGGCTTTTAATTCGACAGCCAGTAGCTCATCAATCCAAGAAGTTTGAATCGACTTCATCTTGGCCGCGTTTTGGATATGGTAGGCCATCTTGGGGCAATGACGGTCGATGAAAACTTTTTCAATTTTTGAAAACATTGTTGCCGGGTTCGGGGCTGAAATGAAAGAGAAGAAATAAGAATCGTGGAAGTATGTTGAAAACTTGAATACAAGTTTGAAAAGAATAGATATCAGATGGCCCCTGAAGGATGTCACAAAAAGACAGTACCTAATCTTTGACCTTGAAACAATTAAGGAGAAAAGGAAAAGAAAGATTACTGGGGAAGAAAGTGTTGACTATATACCCTCTTTTATGTGCAGGCAACAACCATCTTCCACGACGTACTTGCCCTCATCAGGAAATGTATAATATCCATAAGTTCAGATCTATCCCAGTACTGGCTTCGGAGGTGATAGCGTTCGGCTGCCTACCTCAATTTCTGAGGCAGTAATCAAGTACGCAGCCCACCTCACCCAGGGAAAGAAAAGAAATGTTTGAGCTTGAGAAATTCTTAGAAGTACAGGCCAAAAAAAAGCATAAAAATAAAAATAAAAACTAAATACAATATTCAAAAAACTTCCTCCTACATAGCTACATTTACCGAATGATTATATATGTGCATGATTCAATGCCCTTCCAAGGTTGTCAAGACATCAATTGATAATGGACACGATGGGTCGATGAGTCGATGGATCAAATTGTTTGGTATTCCGCCGCCATGAGTCATCCAATCGCGCTCCAGGCCACATAGAATATAAAGACCTTTCTCAAACCTTTCGACCGAAGGCCGCAAAACCATCTTCAATTCCACCTCTTCAGTTCCCGGATTGAATGAATCATGAACTTCCCCTCCTGGCGCTGTCCGACTGTCTCCGGGTTGCAGAGTAACACGGCCTGTCAATGCATAATAGATACTTCACCCTTGCTGCCTGTGAACGTCTCCGAATATGATTCGTGCCAGTGAGAGGCATTGGCTCGGGGCAAGGGAGACTGTCCATTTTGTATATTGGCCGTTTGTCTCTGCGTCGTATTTGTCGACAGCAGCCCAGTCGCCGGCATCAGGAGTCCAGATTTTACATCTCTTTGGTAATTTAATTCCGGGTCGAAGTCGACTGGGGTCTCTTTGCGCAGGTCCCATAGTTGTTACATGTTTTGAAGATAAGTTCTCTTTAGGAATTTAATCTTCAAAGCAATCACGAAGAGATATTTTCAATAAAAGGAACTATTCATCTACCCACAAAATGTTCCTCAGAAAGATAGAAAGCTTCTGTTCCTAAAGCTAGCAGTAAGCTTGACTCGAACCATTTCTAAGAAGATGCTGTATCAGATGTCACTATCAATAAAATTTGAAATCAGTAACTAGTAATCATAGTTAGTGCACGACAATTTGCCCCTTCTTACTAAGAAAAAAATGCCCCATTGTATGATGCTGTTCTTCTTTTTCTGACAATAGTCTTTGGTAAAGGCAGCCTTGTAAAGTTGCTTACTACTAGAAGATAAGAAATATTCAATGATCAGAGCATGCGACTAGGCCAGGTTTGGTATTTTCGATGCGATTAAAATAGGGGTTAGCCATGAAGCATGTCACCACGTATCTACGCAGTCAATGCTTCCCCATTTAGATCCCAACCCAAGAATGCACCGAAGATCGAAATCAACAAGAATTCTCCGGAACCGTTGCAAGAAGATCAGAAAAATGTTCGGAACATGCAGAGGTCGAAATAAAGTGCCGGTGGCGCTAATATTTGACCCCTGTCTAGCGCCGGCGATTACTTTTTATGCACAGTAGGATTTGATTTTGATGAACAGGTAACTTTTCTGACTCAGAAAGAAGGTAAAAATCAAATTATTGAAGTAATTTCTGCAGGATAGATATTACTCTATCATTGGGTGAGCAATTCCGTGCGCGGACAGATTGTGTACCATAAAAGAAGGGGAGAAGAAAGATATTAGGGCTTTGGGAGTCACGTTTCCGGATCTTTTCTATAGCAAGGTGACTTCAGGGCTGACCATAACAACATTTTATGCAATGCATGCCATTATGGAGCATCGTGATTGATATTAACAGTTAATACGCTTTTGATTAATAATATTCCATTGTCTTTTTAATTAGACATTGACAGGGGGTGTTGCCGACTGCCGAATCCATTTATCTACGTAGCTCTTTTTCTTCTTATATCAACCACATTCTCAGTCTTTTCTACATGTATTCTACCTGTCAACAAAGTAGAAAAGTCACTTCTGTCATTCTACACTCAAAGGACATCTTCTGTGATCAGGATCGAGTCTCCTCGATACGACAAGAATGTCTTTAACAACTACTACCGATTCGCCAATCCGCGGAAACACTTCTGATCATGAAGGATCAACAGCTTCCGAAGAGACCAAGCTGGGAAATACTAGTACCGAAGTTGACGAGAAGGCTCAGGCAACACCAACACCTTTGAAGGTTGAAGCAATAGCACCTTCTGCTCCGTTGGCTGGCAATAACAACAACAACGACCCGAATATTGTCGATTTTGACGGCCCAGATGACCCATATCGACCTCTCAATTGGCCCATGCGAAAGAAGCTCATTACTACAGCTCTCTATAGCTTGACAACCATGGGCTCTACTTGGGCAAGCACAATGTAATGCCTTCCTCAAAATGTTTCAATATACTCCGTCCACGAGCGAATTGCTAACATGATTTGTCATCTCTAGATATAACTCCGGAACCAGGCAGATAGAAGGGCAGTTCCGTATTAGTAATGAGGTTGCATTATTGGGAATGACGTTTTACTTGCTAGGGTAAAGTTCTACGCTGTCCAGCTCCAATCACAAAGAGAAGGAAAAGAAGAAGAAGAAGCTAACGCTACTGAATTGATCTTAGAAATGCCTTCGGTCCTCTCCTCTTCGCACCTGTTTCGGAAGCATACGGCCGGAAGATCTCTGTCTTGATACCATACTTCATGTGCGCAATCTTCTCCTTCGGCACTGCAACAGCGAAGGACACGCAGACGATACTGATTACAAGATTCTTTGCTGGTATCGGTGGGTCTGCCCCTCTTTGCAATACTGGAGGTGTACTAGCAGATATATGGCCACCGCAACACCGAGGTGCCGCACTTCTCACTTATGGAATGGCAGTCGTTGCAGGTCCACTCCTTGCGCCTATTGTAGGTGGAGCTTTTGTGGTCAATCTGGAGCATGATGGATGGCGATGGGGCGAATACGTGAGAATCCCTCTCTCATTCCTTACAACAAAGAGAAAAGGAAGATGCTTATTTTGAATTCTGGTGCAGCTCACCGGTATCCTATTACTCGTTATACTAGCGGCCGATATGTTTTATATCGAAGAAAGTTACCCTCCAATCTTGCTAAGTCGAAAGGCGAACGAATTGCGCAAGTTAACTGGCAACTGGGCTCTACATTCGAAACACCAGGAAAATGACCAGAGCTTCAAATTCTGGGTGCGCACATATTTGCTCGTCCCCATGGAGATGCTCATTGATCCGATCTGTTTCTTGATCAATCTTTATGCATCATTTGTCTATGCGATTATCTACCTGTATGTTCTACACGCTGTCCTATAACATGAGTGAAGTGCTAACGGATTATAGCACGATCGCTGTCTATCCGATCGAATTTCAAAAAGTACGTCGCTATTCAAACGAGAATCGTGGACTATTAGTTCTGACGACTTTTCTAGGTACGAGGTTGGAACAGCGTCGTCGGCTCTCTCCCCTTCCTGGGCATATTGATTGGAGTATTCTTCGGAGCAATTATCTTGATGTGGAGCCAGACATTCTACGTCAAACGCCTCATCGCGAACAATAACAAGCCCGTGCCCGAAGCCCGACTCGTCTCGATGATGATTGGATCATTCTTCTTTGCTGGTGGTTTGTTTATTATCGGCTGGACGTCTGATCCATCAATTCCTTGGATAGCGTAAGGATACACCCCTTCAATTATCTACTTTTTGGACAATATTGAATATGATAAAAGCTTCTGTATCGGCGGCGCCTGTATCGGTCTTGGATTCTTCACCATTTTCCAAAGTGCGGTCAGCTATCTAGTCGACACATACCTTATGCTGGCCGCCAGTGCTCTTGCTGCAAACATGCTGATGCGAAGCGTTCTCGCTGGAGCATTTCCACTATTCGCCGATGCTAGTAAGCCTTCTTTTTCTCTATCGCTCTACATGATATATACTTTGTACTGATCGACCATAAGTGTTCACCAATCTTGGCATTGATTGGGCATGTAGTGTTCTAGGATTTATTTCGGCAGCCATGATACCAATTCCGTTCTTGTTAGTTGTCCCCTTCTTCCTTCTAGTTCATATTACTAACCGATGACATGAAATAGGTTTTATATTTTTGGCAAGAGACTGCGTGCACGGGGCAAACGTTCCGCTAAGAATCTTTGAGCAGTAATTATCGCATGGCCGATGTAGGTAGACGTTCTAGAGCGGTTGGAGAGAGGACTGGCTTCTTCAATTCTTTCATTTGGGTTGAGTGGTTCTTAAATGGAATAGACTTGCCAAGTGTTCGTTGATAGGCACTCGAGTTGAATTTGAAATTTGGTCTACTAAATATTGTGAAAATGGTCTGGCGGCCTACAAGAGAAGAAAAAAACAAAGAAGCATAGGAAATACCTAGGTATAATCACCTCGAAAAGAATTCAACAAACAAAGAGGTATCATTCTACAAATTCCAGCGCTATCAAGGATGACTCAAAGACTCTTGTATCGATTGCAAAGTGCCAGCAAGCCCCTGAAACATATGCTGGATATAAAAAGAGTCACCATGCAACTGGGAATGTGTTGTATCGCCAGCGATCGCCTCATTTGGTGGAAAGCGAGCTATCTTCTCTTCAAGTATCTTTTGTAACGAAGTCAAGATCCATATGAGCTTCCGCACCGTGTTGAGGACCAGTGTTTTGAGTAAGAGAAACCGATCTTCGCCCTGAACTTGAAAAGCGCCAATCGTCAGCAGAGCTTTGGCGGGACACTGGCTCGGGTCAACGTGACGTGGTGGTGTGCCGTGTAATTGCGCTCGGTTTCTTATCAACAGACGTTGAAAGTACCGAGTGACGGCTTGGATGCTCATGAATGCCAGAAGTATGACTTCCTGGTCATCGTTGCATCGACACAAGGTGCACATTATCGGCGTCTGCCATGCTTTCATGCCTTCCTCTACGAGGGTTAGGGCGACGTCGAGCGTGACTGTCGGTCCATCGTCATTGTTGTTGTTTGGTTGGGAGTGGCTCAATATTTTTGATTTGAACAGTAGATCGACCTGTTGCTGCATGCATGTGCACGAGTTTGTTGTACTAGCGGCTTGCTTGCTCGGTAATAATGTATCCTTTGGCGGCGCCGTTGAGGGGGCTGAGATCGGGTCTAGCATGACCTCGTTACCATTCGATAATCCGCCTTCATGCATAAAATTAATACCCGCGTCGGTCCATAGTAGGTTTGAGAAGTCGGGGTCGTTAGGATTGATGTTTAGTAAGCCATCGAACGGCGCTTGATTATCGTGTGTGTCTAGAAAATCGAGTCTTCCATTGTAGCTGTCCTCGGAACTTGACCCGTTCAAGTCATGTTCATTCATATCAGGGGTAATATTGGAAGAAAGCGTAGCAACGGTAGCTGGTAAACAGGTAGTGAGGGAATCTTTGTTGTTCGATGCTCTCCCCTTGTTTGTTTTTGCTATTCTAGCAGCAGCAGCAGCTTTGCTGGTATTAGACTGCTTCCGGACTTCTTCCGAGCTTCGATTTTTGGTCCCCTTTGGACGTCCGAGCCGGTCCGAAAGGCTGAAGAAACACAGCGTGCCAGTGTTGAGACACCCTTGACACGGTAACTGGCCCGAGCACCGCACCTTTCCCCGATGACAATTATCGCACGCCGCGCGAAGCTTGGTAACCATTCTCTGTTTTATTTCTTTCTCTCTTTGCCCTATCTTCGCTTGGAATTATCTCGTGCTCTTATCAGGTCAAATGGTGGGGGGGTTTGTGGTGAACAAGGAAAGATGCCGCGCAGCCGAGTTGGGGGCCTTAACTAGCTATCTAACTGATCTAGCTAAATGCACCATAGGTAGTTGTTACGTACGTAGTGCCGGCACGTGATGTTGGAACGAAAGAGCAAGTCACTTGAATCAAGGCATGAGGGTATGTAGAAACGTCCCCAGACCAGATGGAGGCGGATATGATACTCATCAGATGCAGATTCACATCTTGGACACCCCGACGGAGTCGAGCAAGATTCCGTTCTGGTTTGCTGGCTTGTCTTGTGTCGTCAACTAGGTTACTAGTTACCTATCTAAATAAGCATTTGCGGATATATGCATCTATGGCGTGGCTAAAAGAGTATTCCCAATGGGATGCTAGAAATCTATGAGAAATTACTAATCCTAGGGACGAAAAACCGAGACCCTTACGTTGGCCATGATTTATATTTTAGAAGATCTACGGTGCATGCCGATTGATCGCGCCGACAAACTAGTATGATCCAAGCCTTGCTACAGAACGATTTGGGGTCCTTGTACGGGCTAACGGGCTACCGGGCCCCTGGAGAGTTGTGTACACGAGGACTTGTACGAGGGGCTAGCACCCGGTACCCGGGGCCGCTGCTGGCTAGGGTTTTTAGGGTGCTGATAGACCTAAGAGACTAATTATACCTATTGCCTCGATAGGAATCGATCTTTGTATAGAGTAGTAGTTTTGATAATCCAATCTACCACCGCTCTAGATATCTGGGCCTTAGGTAGTAGTAGACATAGAGTAGAGTACTAGTGAACAATATGTACATCTTAAGGGTCATTAAAGTGGAACGAGGTAAACCATCCATCAAGGTTATGCATCTTACAATGATTCCTCTAGTACTATTTATCATAAGCATCTGCTGGGAGGATCAGTGTCCGACTATATTCGCTCCCTTTCTTTCGTCCTAAACTTCGAGACAGGGTCTAAACGCTACTTTTTACCCTTTGTCAACTGTTGATACATACACTATATGTATGGGCTAACCAGAACATAGGATACTGGTATACATTGGTCGGGAAAATGAAATCATTCGACACGTAGTGAGTCGTGACTACATGATAGACGGAGATTGCCGAGTTGTTGCCGAATATGCTTGTAGTATTCTACTCTTAATGCTCTAGTTATGCGACAACAAGTAGTAGTGTATTCTTAGGTATGGTGATAAGAATACTGTGATAAAGCCTTGAGATCAATGACCGCAGCGAGCTCGCGTTCACTGTTTCGGGGGCTGATTTATTTGCATTTGGCGCGGACCATGATTACGTTTATACTTCAGCATTAAATCATATTTCCTTTTTTGTTGTAGGTAGTCCATTCAGTATACGACCTTGAAAAAGGTAGAACGAAAACTGCTCTCTTCCATTAGGTGAAGCCACAAAACAATCCATGGATGTGACAACACGCTTGCGCCGTCTAAGCAGGGTGATATCGATCTTTCGTTGATTGCATCAGTAGCGGAGATGCAGCATATAAAGCGGTTTCCGGCTCAGGAAGTACCTATAGTTCTAGACACATATGGTGCCTAACTCTGTACGTTGTTACATACCTCTCGATCTTAGCTGCGCGTCTGTCGTCGGAGCCACTTTCACAAAATGGGAGTCTATGAAGTCTTCGGTACTAGATGTCCCTGTTAATTGAGGGGGGGCTGTGAATAAATAACTGCTATTGGAGAGAAGGAAATTCTATGCAAATAGGACAGTTTCCCTTTTTGATAGAGGTTCATGCGAGTATTCTATATGATTGGCAACTGTTGCTCATGTAACTGATTAGTCGTGTTTTCCTCTGCATGGATAAGCTCAAGTGTCCACGTATGTCTGCAGTCATCATACGACTTATCCCGGAGCATAAAAAATAACATGGTGGTAGATGTATAGCAATAATACTATAGGTCGTGTTGATCTGTTTCGATTCTAGGATAAGATGGTCAGTTTCTGCATTGAAGCGAGCGTCTCCGGAAAATCGGCAACTGCCCCCTCCTGTCTTTCTTGTCTTCTCTTTTCTTTTTCCTATTTGATTTGGCCCAGCAAGTTGGGTATATGCAGCCACCCTCGTTGTGTCAGCGTCTACATGCATACGCAGCCATCGGTATCACATTTGAGCTGCTGACGAGGCGAGGAACAGATACAAAAAAATCTTGTGAAATGTCCCGCATTATCGTTAAATACAGGGTTTGGGCTCCCCAAAAAATGAAATAACAATCCAATCGAGATGCATACTGATGTATACTGCAAAATGTATATGTTGAGTACATATATAAATTTAGTGCAAGTAATCTGTAATGAGCAGGTCGACCGCAGACTGACAGATGTAGCATTAATAGACAACATCTAGGTCATAGTTTCGGTCACTTTATGCTCATACTGATCTATATAATATGACTGGAGAATACCTAGGTAGATCTCGCTTGACAAGGTCCCGGATGTCCTCCTACCAGGCTATTCATTCAGTCGAGGGAAAGGTATTCTTGTAGACGGTCTCATATCTTGAAATAATGACTATATAAAAACATGCATGGGACACAACTATACTTTCTATACCTTACTGTCTCATCTCTTTACCGTGCCTCTTGGAATGTTCTTCATCTCCCTTATATACAATTCATTTCCGTGGCATCAAGTAGCCGAATCAAGTATGTCCCTAGGCTGTTCTGCAACCCCATGCTCTTCTAGTGACAACCTCATCCACTCGTTATTCGAAGTTTCGGGTATCTTTATATTCTCAATTCCTGGCTCTGGTAAATCTCGTCTCTTTTTCGATATTGAAAAATAGCCAGTTCTTTTGGTAAAGAAACCCAAGGATCGGATTTTGTCGAACGGTTTACGTAGAGTTCTCGGAAACTCGATCCTTCTCAACAGAGGACTGAGTACTGGCAAACAAGCGCTGATTAGCCCGAGCCCTTCTTCAACCATGCTCCAATAAAACATAGCTCTTTTGGTCTGGTTGAGATCGTAATCCGAGTCGAAACTCCCGTTGGAGACGATGAGGAAGATTATCATTCGTGCAATGGAAGCAGCGGTTGCACTTGTGAGAAATGAACAAGTTAGCAATCTTATACTCCTAGCATATTGAAATAAATATGAGAATTCGGGACAGACTTACACAAGTCCAAGCAAGAACAACAGACTAATCCTTAATTTGCGAGACCAGTGTACTCTCAGCCGCCAAATCTGATTTGCTAATATTAGAATCCTGAATCGGGTCTTTGCTTCGTCCGTGAAGATAATCCAGATTGATAGGAAGAAACAAACATACGATCGGCATCGGTAACGTTAGTATCATAACGTCTGTAACCAAGTCCGAAATCACAAGCCCTAACTCCACGGCAAAGAAGTCTCCGCACTGATCCTGGGCTTCGGCAAGAGGTCCCCATTGTAGATAGATCTTGGATCCGCAAACAAATAGGAATAAGAAAAGGGAAGTTAGAGCCCAGATGATGATTAACACAACGTATGCCAGGGAAATGATGTCAAAAGCAGACCATCTCAGGACAAGGAATAGCCGACGATAGAAAAAGATAATGCTTAGTTTGATGAAGCCGTAGGCAATAATCATCATGGTTTGGTAATAGAATTCAATCTTAGTATAAGACTATATGCACTATTCAGCTGAGAGGCTTGATAACCCGGGGATTGACTCACGTCAGTATTTTGGCTAGAAGCATTTTGCGAATCGCTTCCGTCAGGCAAAAGTGTTGGGTGATCTATTACGAGTCGCACATCAACTGTGGTTATGAATTAGAAAGGAAACCAAAAGGGAGGTTAGAAGATAGGTGAAGAATCAAAAACACAAGGGCATTGACGAACCAACCGCAAGGCAGACTCCCATGCCTAATACCAGCAACTATCGTGTATTAAAGGTTTTCGTCAACTCTTTCATATTTGTGTCAACAGCCATAACTTACCATCGCGACCAAAGACATCCAATCTTCGATTCCCACGGCTTGTTTGGATATTCGACGCGTCACAAATCGCATAATCACCAAAACCATACATACAGCCGGTAGCACTATAGCAGCGGCCATAAGCTCTCCCGGAGTTATAAAAGCGAAAGGAAGCTGACTGTGTTGTGACATCTTTGAAAGTTGATTGTATTTCTCGACATCTGCGGGAATGGAAAGAGGGAATACAAGATCATTATCTGGATAGATCGTGGTTTATCTAAACACATCGCAATATAGAACTGTGTAGGTTCTGAGAAGGCAGTAAAAGGCTTCAAACCAAGTGAGTTTAGTCCCCACCTGCGATGCATGTTTTGTAAGCCAGGCGATCCATGCTATCCTTGCCCAGTGCACTGCAGAGCCGGTGTTCGCTTGTGCGACATGATTTCGGGCTGCTGGGACTTATGCAGTGGGCACTACACCGAAGAATAAGAAATTATAATCATGGACGCCTAAAATACGGATGGAATCGCTGATTGTGTAGAATATGCAGTCATATCTCAGCTGAAGTGTTCATACTCGCTCGCGTATCGCTAATGCAGCACGACGAATTGCTTTTCTTCAGCATCTCCTCAGTAGAAAGGTTCGCATATTCCCATGTTTCTACCCAAATAATTATATCACAAAATCGAAGGTAAGGATGACCCAGACGAACACGGAGTGACAATAATTCCGAAGCTCAAAACGACCCCTTCAAAGTACGATAATCACAACGGGGTTCAAGACTTCTTACGTGTTCCAGGCTTTATTTTAATTGCGAGGTACAGTTTGCTTTTTCTGGATGGCGAACTATGCTCAGCCTTGTCACGCTCGGCTCACAATAGTTCTTCCTACGGACCGTGCTAGCTCTGTATCAACTTTAGACTATTAGACGACTTTGAATGAATTCGCCGCTTGGAATCGGCCCGGCCGAAAGTGTATCTTTGAGGGCATACTGTGTGAACTTAACTACTAAATATAGTAGCAAAGATGACAGTCTCATTGGCGACAATTCGCTGATGTGATTCCATGGAAAAATGGTTCGTACTGGCCAAGAGTGAAGTAGAGCAATTTGATCTTCAAGTGTCAATCTTTCCCCCGTGATCGGCAGAATCAAGCAATATACCTATATAGGTACGTATGCTATAAATGGTCATAAACTCGCACGGTAAGACTTTTGACAGCACAAAAGCGAGTACAGCTTTTTCTTTGATTAGCAAAAGATGTTGCCGAGTTGACCAGGCTGAGTCTGCCCGGCCACAAGGCTTGGGCTTAACATGGGGCAATGTGTCGCAGAGTCGCCTTGTTGTAGCGATGCACAGCTGTTGGGTTAGCAAACAGTGCTACCTGGGACTATAACTGGCCGTCAACTCGCTATGATTAGTAAATAAAAGATGCTAATTTAGTCGATTTAGATTCCATTGTCTCTTCTGCCACGGCTATGAGGACCGTGGTACTTCCAGCACCGGCGAGCTTGCCATACAATCTGCTGCTGCTGCCCCTCTTGCTATTCATTTTGCTGAGAATGCAGCCCAACTGAGCTTTTCAGTCACAATATATACTCATGGATCAGAAGAAGTGGCTGCTCAGCTCTCGTCCGCACCGAGTACCGGTGTTCAGAAATTTAAAGTCGACTCTCGCAAGATTGCACGCCTCAGTTTGATCGCGACTGATGAGGGCATTCCGACTGCAGTCAAGCTTGACTTTGTCGACGGCACCAGCGCCACCGAGACATTCATCGTGCACAATCCGTTTACCAAGATCCAAGGACCATTTGCCGAGCAGCTAGGTCTTGATACCACACCGGGACCCATCCCAGGAGTCGGTGGAGATATTGTAGCCAATCCACCCATGTATCAGACAAGTGTGCGGGGTGTCTTTGCAGCTAGAGATTGCATTACGCCGTACAAGGTGGTCGCTGGTGATCTCTAGTGAGTGCAATGCTGCTATGGGAGCTTCTACGCAGCTCTTAGCAGAGAAATACGGGCATCACCCAATGTTCTAGATTTAGCCTTAAATATTCCGAGACCCTTTAGGTAAATTTCTTCTCAAGAACATATATAGATGCCTGTGAACAGGGGTATTGCAGCGATTGCCCTATCTGGCAGGATCTCTTAGGGCTAAATGGTTGTTTCTGCCTTAGGCATCAACAGTCAGCTCGACCCACACAAGTTAGCGCCAGACGTCACTTCGTCAACATCAACATTCACAATAAAGTCAACCTCAATCTATCCAACATCTACTTCTATGAAATATACTGTCTCATGCGGGTGAAAGGACCAAGATATACTAGCTATAAATTGCGAAAACAAAAACCCTGGCTCACAAACCTCCATTCTTCGGCCGTTGGCGAAGAACCGCCTCCATCTTCCCACGGAGATCGCCAATTCCACGGTCAGCCTTCCCTCCGTTCTTCACCAGTCAACCTCGGTCCTGGCGCTATCATAGAGACGGCGGCCCCCTATCTCGCATCCTCCGGGCGTTATCCTTCCCTCGTACCCGTGGTCGAATACGGTCTAATCTCTGGACCTTCCGGCACGAAACACTCACGTATTTCCGTCATCGAGCGCAGGCACGTCTCTACCGGGCTATCATCAAGAGGCAGGAGAGGCTGCGACGAAGGAGAAGTCGTGTGATTGGTGGACGTCGTGTCGGTGGTGGGAATATCTGGTCGCTTTTGCGGGCACTAAATTGGAAAAGGAGAGCCGGTCTTCTTCTTCCTCCGCCAGGGCGCGGCTTGACGTCGCGCGCTGTGAGCCGGTCGCTCAAGAATGTGGATAGTAGCAGTGCTGGGAGAATAATGTCACGATTTAGTGGCTATAGGTCGGAGGGATGGGGCAGCGATGATTCGGGTCGCGAAACAGGGTCTCGGAGACAAAAGATGATGGGCTATTTGAAGGCTGCAAATGAGATTCGTCAGACATATCAGAGTCAGTTGTCTCAGAAATGGCAAGAGTATGATAGAGGTGTTGATGCTCCTGGGGCATTTCCAGATTATGACATTACCTCTTCTGGAAAGGAGGAAATGCTGCTCTTTCCCAGCTATGCGAGGAGACATGTAAAGAAGACCAAAACGAATGGAAGGCCTGCTCAATCTCAGCCATTACCCGGCACGGATGGGCAATCTAGTGCCACTGGCGATGAGGATTATTGGCGCGAAGAGTGGGATAAATATGAAGATAGCAATGCGATTGTGGATGTCGATGTACGAGGATGGATATATACCCCTCAAAATGGGCCTATGAATCGCAAGCAACGGCTTATGGTTGCGCTTGCAAGGAAATTGAGTGACTTTCCAGCACCAACAGTCCCTGTCAGTCATCCTGTACAGCGACATGCTGCAAAGCGCGAGGAAGAAGACGTCAACCGAGAGGCGCAAAACCTCATCGACAAGGGTGAACAAGATGCAGACGTGGTATGGAGGACCAACCATGCGGAGGCGGAGAGCGACTCTGATTTGCCTAAACGTGTCACTCGTTCGGGAACCAATACTTTATCATCTGATAAGAGTGATATGACGGTTTTGAACACGAATCTGATGAATCGACTGAAGCCATTCATGCACAATCCATCTGCTGACACTCCGGTGACGCTGTTCTTCTACAATGACCAGCAAAGCCAGTCGAGGACTACAATTACCAATGAATCGGGGCATTTCAACGTTCGAGCTGCTCTAGAGTTTGTGCCAACGCATGTTCGAGTACTCGCCAATGAGTCTCTGTCCGTTACAGACGAAGTCAAAATTCTCGAGCCAGCTGGTGTCAGCTTGATTAGCGACATTGACGATACGATTAAACATTCCGCTATTACGAGTGGCGCAAAAGAAGTGTTTTGGAATACTTTCATACGCGACTTCAACGATCTCACAATCCAAGGTGTGAGAGAATGGTATGGTAGGCTTTATGACATGGGGGTGGGAATACATTATGTATCCAATGCTCCGTGGCAGCTCTATCCGCAGTTGAAACTGTACTTTAAGATGGCTGGATTGCCAAATGGCTCTTTTCACTTGAAGCAGTACAGTGGAATGCTACAGGGAATTTTTGAGCCTACTGCAGAACGCAAACGGGTGTCCCTGGAGAAGATCATGGGCGACTTTCCTGAACGCAAGTTTATTCTTGTCGGTGATAGTGGCGAAGCAGATCTTGAAGTATATACAGAATTGGTTCAGCAGAACCCCGGAAGGATTCTCGGCGTCTTCATTCGCGATGTTACGACAACGGAAAAGAAGGAGTTCTTTGACCATTCATTCGCTGCTCAGAAACGGTCTGGTTATTCGACCCCTTCGTCGGAACCTGTTGAAAAAAGACCTCCGCTACCGCCGAGGAAACCATCATCTGCGCAAACCATAAACAATGGCGATTTGATGACTTTTGAGGACGAGTCTTCTGGTGACGATGTGATAGAATCACCGGATAAGCCCGCAGCAAAGGAACCTCCGGTTAAGCCTTCGAAACCGATGGGTCTACGAACGGCAGCTACAATGCCTATACAGAGTACAGAGAAACCCGCAGACGTCATACGACGCAAACCTGCTCCTCCTCTTCCTAACAAACCATTGAATCTATCGTCTACTTCAAGCGACTCGGAGAAGAAACCTCCACTGCCGCAACGCAGACCGACAAACGACACGTATACGGAGGCAGTGAAGAACATTGCAATGGATGTATATAACAATTTACCGTCTACCAAGGGTACATTAGATTCATTGAGCAATCTATCACTCAAACACGACACCTCATCTACTCAATCTGACACATCAAAACCCGCGTCAAGACGAGGCGCACCACCACCTGTCCCTCCCACACGTCGAGGCGCAGCGGCAACCAATACATCAACCTTCGACGATCGAAAAGTCACAAACAACACCCCTCCTCCCGCACCACCGCCTCGCCTCCCATCCCGCCAAAACACATTCTCAAGCATAACCAGTACATCAACCACGCGACCAACCACCGCAAACACCATAAATTCCTCGACATACTATGACTACCCCGAACCATCAGCGCTAGTCCTCAACAAGCGTGAGGAATTATGGAAACGGCGCTGGGAACGTGCGCAGCAGATTTTGTCGGATCATGGCGTTTTGCTGGGGAGTTGGAGGGTTGGGAGTGATGTGCAGGATGTTACGGTTTGGCTTGTGGAGAATGCTATGAAAAAGGCGCAGGAGAAGGATAGTGAGAAGGAGAAGAGTGGGAAGTGGTAAATGTGTTATGATCTATAATGCTTGTCTTGCTATACTTTGGGTTGGTTTTATGTACATATGTATATAAGCATATACGGCATGGTATTTGATTGCTAGCTACTAGTATTGACCCAGAATCTCGAACTTGTGTTGGCGTTTCATCTACCTGTTCCCTTCGCAATTTGAGTACAGGGCTACGAGGAGAAAGTGTGGATACTTGCTTGATTGATTCGCCTATATATGTGCATAAAGAATAGCGTCGAAAGCCAGCTTCCAATGCAAGAAGAACAAAAGGTTCAAAGGAGTGTAGAATGCATAAATAGAACCGAAACATCAAATCAAGTCACACCATCCAGGGCATCGACATTATGTACCGCCGTTCAGCGTCTATTACCTGGGTACATGTAGACCAACAGGGATCGCTAGTCAACCAATCCATCAATGGGCCGTGCAGAGAAATAGGAGGATTGATAGTCAGATCTTCATACGTGCTAGAAGTCACTTTTTGGGCGATAACAATCCATCTCCTCCATCTCATTCCACTGTTTATTACTCTGCTGCGCCTCCCCTGGCATCTCCTTCTCTTGCAACTCTGTATATTTCCGCTCTATCCACTTCAAGTCAAGCTCGGCTTCCTCCCTGGCGGCATCGGGGGTATTGTGACTCGCGTTGCAGCTACTACCCTTTTGGTTTAGGGACTGCGTGCCCAGTGATTTGGTGGATGATGATGGGGACTTGATGCTTGAAGCTCGGCCTGACATGGTTGTATTCGTGGTTCGTGATATGTTTGAAGTAAAAGATATCTTCCAGTTTCGCAGGGTTGGGTTTTCCGACGTAGCGGACAGTATGGTTCTTGAGAAAAACAAGAAGAAAGCATTATGGGTTCTCTGACCTTATTTATATTCATATCAAGTCAAAATATTGAGTCATTGTATTGAGTCACGTATATTACGTTGTCGAGGGATTCAGAGATTGAGTCAGTACACGCTCAATCCGACTCCAAGTCGTCAATAGCAAGTCTTTGTAAGGATAATTGACAGTTCGTCTTGACGATGTAGACTCAAGGAGATACAGTAGGTAGCACCTGGATATAACGAACAGAAGGCCCCCCTATCACTATATTGATTTCAGGTTACATATCGTTTATATGAATATGGAGAGTGCTCCAAATCGTTATTGAATAAACCGGTTATTATATCAGAGTGCTTTTCATTGCCATATGAATCAAAATTTCTAGATATCGGATCTGGACATTGGAGGGCCTTCTGTTCGTTATAGCCAGGTTCTACTATAGATGCCTATCACATGTCCAATCAACATATGGATCATTTTGTTCTACTATACCTTGGTATGCGATGAGTCAATACTATAAATGATTTAGCTTGTGGTATTAATTCTTGATGCTGACTTCGTCACTATTTCCTACAGTTCTACGTATAATATCATCAAAAGAAAGTGTAAATGATTGATTGATCCGCCTATCTATATATGCATGGAGAAAAGGCCTCCAATCTGAGTAACACCGGGTTCAAAGGAATGTCGAGTGCACATATAGACTTCCAAGATCAACAGCCTATTCCAGAACCTCAACAATTCACAGGCCGTACTTAGGAGGAGGAGGACTCCTTCTTCTCCTCGGGTCTTCGAACCCGCGTAGAAGGATTTTCTTCGACTGGCGGGAGGAGGTTCTTCTTATCCTTCGCATACTCCTCATCCGGCATCTTTGCCCATTGCTCTGTTCCCTCCGTGTTAAACTTATGGTGATTTACGAAGATGTCGGGAAGTATTATGTCCTTCTTGGAGGGATCAGACTCGGTATCGTTGGTGTTCTCCTCCTGGGTCGGGGACTGTGTACCCAGTGCTTTCGAGGGCGGTTTGTTGTTTGAGGTTCTGTTTGGCATGATGATATTCGTGGTTTTGTAGAATTCTTTGAGTAGTGTGGATTTTGGTTTTGATAGATAGAAAGGTTTTGATTTTCGGTGTTCTGGGTAGAGTATTGAAAACAGCGCAGTTTTAGGCTCAGAAAAACAGAGAGAATAGGGAATCTTAGAATTTCTATAAGGATATTTATATATGGCTATAGTTTAGAGTATGATTCATTTTATTGACTCATGTATAACCATGTTGACGTCGTCGAGGGAGTCAGTAATTGAGTCAATACACAATCCGATGACAGTCATCCATCTCAACCCGATGCATAACCCTAGATCGTTAATATTAATTACCATATAGACCATTCTGCTCTCCCATATGGAATGACTCAATAAGTAGACCATAAATCCGAAGCCAAGTTCATTTGTGAATAATTGACTCTTCGTCTGAACGATCTACACTCAAGAAGATACCTGTCATATGTCCATCTATGTACCCTTACCGGACATCTTCTATGGCCACATCTATGATAGTTTAGACTCTTAGTCTCACACATCTTTAGCTAAATAGTTGTGGCCGTCACTCCATACCTCAATGCAATATACTATTCAAAAATAACCACGGATCAAATCTTCACCTACACTGCCGTCAAATGAGTATATTAGTGGAAGCACAAGTCCCCTGGTCGTGGACTTCCCAAAAACCATTCCGGACATATCTATCCAGCCCAGTCATGGAATTGAGGAGGTTCGAGAAATGTATGACCAGAGATTCTGGGAGGGATGATAGTTTCGATTTTATGCGAGGATGTTTGGCCTGGCATGGTGGAAGCTGTTGACTGTTCAGGTGGTTTGGTAGTTTTTTGGTAGAGTTTAAAAAAATACATGCTCTTGATTGTAGGTTCGGGTTTTTGGAATACTTGCTAGATATTGAGAATAGTTTATTTTTGAGTGCCGGACAGATTGAAAGGGAAAGGAACTAAGTATAGTCTCTGTAAGTAATTGTATATTGAAAGTTCATCTAACTTCCGATTCTTGGGTTGAGTCATATTCGAATGTAAGCTGATGTTAGTTACCATGCCTAGTCAGGAATTCAGGGGTTGCTCAATCCGATCACCGTAAGTCACAGCCGATGTATAGAATGTACAGACCGGTGCCGCTGTTATCCCAACCTATTTCGTCGATCATCCGAATACATCAGGAATTACCTAGTATGGTGGAAATAATGACAGTTCGTCTGAAACCATGTAGTCTCTCCCTACCGAGAAAGAAAGTAGAGTATCATGTTTCTTTACGGACGGCTTCAATGTCTACGTCTACAGGAACTAACTTAACTCCCCTGGGCGGGTCTCAATGCATCATGATTCATTTCTCGTCAGTAGTCAAAAGTAAAGCTATCCATAAAGCTATGCAAACTTGCATCACCAAAAAATCCCCCTATGCAAGCATCAAACCAAGCAACCAACCCACCAAATCCCAATATCAGCCGCTCACCCGGCCTTCCATCCCCAATCTCAAACTCCAACCTGCACGGCGGACTCAGTATCCTCTCTCCCTTGCCCTTTCTATCCCCATCGGCGCCATCATAATATCAATCCCTCCCCTGACGCCGTTCCCGTCTCAAACTCCTCGCAGGTTTGAGTCCCATTCCCCGTTCGTACACTCCATGATCCGCATCATCATCATCCTGCTCCTGTGCACGCGAGAGATCATCAATCATAGCATCAAGAACCTCCTGCTCCGACTTTGCAGGTTTGATGGTTGCCATCGACGAAACAGATTCATTCCTCCCATGACCATGACCTTGACGACGACGCCAACGGTTCTCTCCCGGGGGTGAATAGGCACGTGCCGGAAGAAGTGTTGGCGACATACTGTACCCACCTTGCTCTTCAGTCTGACGAGAAGCTCTAGGAGTTGAGGGGCGCTCATTAGTGGTAGTGACATATGCCGGCGGTGGACTCGTCAGACCGAATGATTGACGAGAGGCCTTGGGGGTCGAGGATCCTGAATCTGAGACCTCACCTTCATCCTCCTCTTCATCATTCTCCGACTTATCGTCATCAGCATCGTTCTCGTCCTCGTAGTGCTCGTGATGCTCGTAGGAGGGTGTTTCGTCATCGAGCTCGTAGACCACCAGAGCTGGTATGGGCGTTAGCATGGCCGAAGACGACTCGTTTGAGCGGACGGGGGATCGAAGTTTTTTGGCGCGTGTGAGGGTGTGGCCTCTGAATGTTTCGGTAGGAGGGACTCTGGATCTGGGGTGTTCGTCGTCGGGGGGGTTGTCCATTTTGATTCGATGGATGGATGATGTTGGTGGTTAGGATGTCTGCTCTAACACTGTAGGATTAGTGTCAGTTGCTCGAGTCAGAGACAGAGAAAGACTGCTTGTCTGCAGGTATGCAAGATCTGAAATGGATAAAAAGCAGTCGAATTTATACTCACAGCTTCAACTCAGAATCCTCCGGAAAGGTAGATAGAATGAATGAAGGGCCTGAATGACCATTCAACCAGCACAATAACCTGACTGAATAGACTAGGATCAATAAGAAGAGAAGAACAATAATATCCCAAGTCCAGCGTGAGAAAATATTTTCTGTGAAATGCCGGAATCTTCTTTGCAGCTAATCTTTTGGTTGTGGTCGTCAAGGGGATTCACATGGTGGCCTGAGGCAGCTTTTCTTTTTTCTATGTATTTGTGCATGAATTTCACCATCATTTAGCTTACTAGAGGTCATGGTATGACTATTCACACAGTACAATTCACAGGAAAGTAAAAGGGGGTTATAGGAGCTCTGTATATGCTGTTTTGCTCAGCCATAATTAGGGCTTGAATGATCCCGTGGTCACATACCGTATACGCTGTTTTAAAATCTGGCAGTATACAGCCAAAACCTTACTTACATCTCCCAAATGATTAAGTTTACTAAGGAGAGAAATATACAGGTAAAGTCAAGCAAGATAAATTATTAAATATTAAGTAGTATATATGTAGAGAATGTAACAGCAAATCTTTCGACTCGGCTCATCAAGCTCGAGGTGATATCTCATCAGATCAAATCGTCAAATTAGTTCATTCATTCATCACCCACAATCCAACTCGTCCAGCGCAGCACATAGCATTACACCTCTTCCCGATAGGCAATCTAGTAGCGAGCATTGTAGCCCGCAGTCTCAGGCTTGTAGCCATTCTCAACTTCACCCGGAGTAGGATGACCGGGAAGAGTGTCGCCGGCAGCAGTGTCAGGGTTTGTAGTCTTGTTGCGACGCCAGAAACCGCGACGACGGGTTGAGCCAGAGGTGTATCCGTTGGCTGGAGAAGGACCGAAGCGCTTCTCGCGTTGGCGGCTGCGGACCATGGGGATGGCCAGGAAGAAGGAGATGATGAAGAGGAAGCTTTATACGTTAGTATCGTAGACAATTCAAAGGGCGGGGGTAAAGGACTTACATAGAAATGATCGAAACAGCAAAAACAGTCTTCTCCAACCGACACGCCAATCCCAAATTCGGCAGATAGGTAACTGTCTTCCCACTCCCGAATCCAAACCCATTACTTCCATAACCCGACGCATTTGAGTCCGAGGGCCCATTCCCCAACGGCGTGGTAACATCGCCCGAACAAGTCTGGGTGCCATCCCTCGTCATAACGGCAATCGCGATCGAGGCACCCACAAAGCAAACATCAAGCACCATGCCCACTAGGCCGAAAAACATAATCCCGCCGAGACAGATGGTGAAGATTGATCCGAGCAGAGCATACAGAGTGGCGGCGCCGGCGAGACCCTCGACGGCGCGGATCCATTGGGCGATGGGGAGGTGGTGGTTGCTCAGCACGGCGAGGAAGTAGGAGAATATGCCGAGCATGACGGCGCCGGCCAGGAATTGGAGGACGCGGATGCCATTGGCGAGGATGCGGAGGACGACGCTGCCGAGGCCCATTTTGAAGTATGTGATGCTGAGCTGGTGAAATGAATAGTTCCAAAATTGTGTTGTATATAGAAGATGTGGTGTTAGTCAAAGGAAGACTGTTATAAGTTGAGGTGACAAACAGCAGGCAACACAATAACCATATATATGTGGCCACCACTGCACAGATCATCGTACTCACATCATGTCTGGTTGACTCTCAGTGGCTGATCCCTGATCTACACTGCCTCTCTGCTTCTCACTGGCCGAGGGTGCAGTCAAAGCAGTCATTTTGTGGCTCAACCACCCCACTAGTGATGTCACGGACACTTTTTCCCTTTTTTTTTTGCACTTTGTCAAGTGTCTTGACGTTTTTCAGTGTTCTCGAGTTTCCCTTTCGGGTGCCGAGGCTGGGAATTAGGTTTTGGTGCTGGCACTATTGATCGGGGGCTTTTGTTTGGTGAGAGTACTCCTTAGAATGGGCGATGTTATGATGTAGGTGTAAAAGTGCACCGCCACAACTACGCTTGAGGCAATTGTGGCTAGCCGTACCTCGGCACAAAGATGTTCTTTCTAGACACATGAAGAACCTAGACCGCCAGGTGCTCACGTCTGTCCGATCGAGAAACTCTGCAGCAGTTTCATGGTGGTCAAGATCGATGTGTTGAACTGTCATCTGCGACTGAGGAATACTGCCTCGAGAAGAACGACTTAGGTGGAATATTGTTGCCTGAACCATCCATGCTGACAACAAGTTTATTCCTGAAAACTTAGCTACAAACCATGGGACATATCCGGAAGACCCAATCTCGTGCTTCGTTGAAGTCAATAATGCTACGAAGAGAGATTTATAGCGTTCTTCTGCGGAGGCCGTCACTATCATGCATAATAATGACATCTCGATGTCCATTTTGAGATTCGGTAAGCGCCTTTGCGGGCTCGTGTCAAAACTATCTCATTGTATCATCGCAGAAGTCGATGGCACTGGTGCCGTGAAGACGTGGACACGCAACTATGCAGTGGTAGAGATTGGTTAACTCCGGGCATAAGCATCGAACTTTGTAATCCCGTTGACCACGTACCTAGGTATTCAGATAATCCAGCCCAAAAACTCCATATCGGAGAAAAGAAAAATCGTTGCATACTCAATCTCCAAAAATTTTACTGAATAACCACCACCAGACTCACCACCAACCTTAATCAAGAACTCGAGACAATCATACCCCACCAACAAGCTCCTAGCCCTATAAAATGTTCCTGATATAGGCTCAAACTCCACTGAAAATCTCCCCTCGTAACCCTAAACGTTGGATCTACGGACACACTTTCCTCAATATGGGTATAGCTTCATGTATTAATTTCCGTCTAATTGCTTGAGCGTGCCTGGGCAAATGGGCTTGTGCGCCGACGATAGGTAAAACGTTGCACATGTCCGCGCGAGGGTATTTTCACCTCGTAAGACAATCCTTTTGATCGATTTGAAGTTCAAGTCGAGAGTCGATTGTGAGATCGCAATGGCTACCGAAGAGCTGGATCTAGTCATTGTCGGTGGTGGTAAGCATAATCCGCTCACCCATACCTAGGTACCTATGATTCCGTCACTCACAAGATTTATAGGAATATCCGGCCTCTGCGCCCTCCGCACAATCCTCACCCTCAAAAAACGCACCACCCTCTCAATCGCCCTGCTCGAAAACCAGCCTTCCGTCGGCGGCGTATGGGCCCAAGAACGCCTCTACACAGGCCTTAAGACAAACCATGTCTTGGGAAGCTACGAATTCAGCGATTTCCCTATGCGCGACCACATTAGTCCCGATGTAAAGCCCAAGGAGCATATACCGGGAAAGGATGTGCATGATTATCTAGAGGCTTATGTGGATGAGTTTGGTCTGCGGGAGTATATCAGGTTAGGGCATAAGGTGGAGAGTGTGGTTGAGCGGAGGACAGACGATAAGTCTTCGTGGATGCTGGACGTTGAGGATCTCGCCACCTCGCAAAAGTCGACGATTCACGCCAAAAAATTGATTGTTGCGACTGGACAGACGTCGCAGCCATACTTCCCGGAACGGTTGTTCGCGGGCCAGGAGACATTCCAAAGGCCGATGTTTCATTGCGTAGATCTACACAAATACGAATCTGAACTATTCGACCTAACCCAAGAGTCCAGGGATGATGGAGCGGAGAAGAAGAAGAGGATAACAGTCTTCGGCAGCGCAAAATCCGCGTTTGATGCCGCCTACACAATCGCCGAAACGTACAATACGCCCGTCGACATGATCATTCGCGCTTCGGGGCATGGACCTATATGGATGTGTCCTGCGCCGGTGACGCCACTGAAAAAGTTTCTCGAGAAGCTCATGACTGTTCGATTACTTACCTGGTTCAGTCCCTGTATTTGGGGGAATGCGGATGGATACGTCGGTATTCGATCGTTCTTACACTCTACATGGCTAGGGAGGAAGATTGTGGATGCATTTTGGGCTGTGATTGGGAATGATGTGAAGACGCTCAATAAGTATGATTCGCATCCGGAGACGGCGAAACTGAAACCCTGGGTTGAGGCGTTGTGGGTTGCGTCGGGGTTGAGTATACTGAATTATGAGCGGGATTTCTTTGAGTTGGTGAGGGAGGGGAAGGTGAGGGTACATATTGCAGACGTAAAAGAGTTGTCTGAGGGTAAAGTGCATCTATCGACAGGCGATGTACTGGATTCAGATGGAATTGTGTGCTGCACAGGATGGAGGACGACGCCGAGCATAAACTTCTCTCCCGAGACTCAAAAAGAACTCGGATTTCCGACGGCAGAAGACCCCTTACCACCATCCCTAATCCAAAAAGCAGACGAGCACATCTTACGGCAACTGCCGCGCCTCAAGAACCAGCCCGTCTTCAACTCTGAGTACCGGCCCATGATCCAAGAAACGCCCAACCCTTCTTCGCCTTCAACGACAGAAGCAGAAGCAGAAGCGGAACATCCCACAAGGCTCTACCGCTTCCTAATCCCCTGTACTTCACCCCTCTCCTCCTCGCACTCAATCGCATTCCTAGGAATGGCCACAACAGCCTCTACAATACTCATAACCCAAGCCCAAGCCTTGTGGATAGCAGCCTACTTCTACCACCCCGACGCAATCTCTCTACCATCAGAAACAACAGAAGAAAAAATCAAATGGTCCACTGCCTTACATACGCAATACTGTAAATGGCGTTATGGTGTTGGGGGCCACGGGAATCGGAGACCCGATTTTGTGTTTGATGCTATGCCGTATATTGATTTGTTGCTAAAAGATTTGGGGATGAGAGGCCAAAGAAAGGAGACGAGGCTGAAGGAGTGGGTGGAGGCGTATGGGGTGGAGGATTATTGGGGGTTGGTGGAGGAGTTTGGGGAGATGTTGGAGGGGAAGAAAGATCTCTAATCGAGAGTTTTGTAGATAGAAAAGTGACGAGGATAGTTGTTTATAGCGTCAACGGTCTAGGGTCTAAAAACTTTTAGATATGGGTTGTGAGGCAAAATAAATTATCACCCTTCAAGAGTATACCATGCAAATAATCTATAAGCCACATGTCCATATTAAAAGCTCTAACGAATACGATCTAATCTGGCCCTGTTCATGGCAATCTGATCGTCCACGTAGTCGCTCTATATCCACGTTAGTATTGCAAATATTGATATAAAAAGAGGCAAAGTGACACACCTTTCCCATAATCCTGTCCAAATGACGATTCTGCTCCTCCAACTCCTTACCCGTCGCTCTCGCCAAGCCATTCAATCGCGCCGCCGCACCGGACAACAAGTTCAAGTTATTGTCAATCTCATCCTCCATCGCCTCATCTTCACTGTCGGCCTCGAATTGATATTTAGCCCGCTCAGCCATATCCTTCTTTTGCCCGGGATACGCCTTGTTGGCGTCTCGCTCGATCTCTCTGAATGTGCGCTCCATGCGCTGGTTGGATTGAAATGCTTCTTGGCGTGTGCCCTCGCGAGTGTTGCGTTCTGCGCGGTGGGTTTCGAGGATTTTTTCGTCGCGGTCGCGGCGGCGGGCGTTGCTGGTGAATGGGTTGGAGACGTGGACTGCGAACATACTCTTGTTAAGGGTCTTAAGTTCTCGGGCTTTTTCTTCGGCGAGACGGCCTTGACTGGCGGCGACGTCGAGACTCTTCTCGGTGTCGAGGATACGTTCGGACTGAGCTCCGAGTCGGGCGAGGGTGTTGCGACCGGTTTCTTCGGCCTGAGCGGCGACACGAAGAGCGTTTCGAGTGGATGAGACATCACCCTGCTTGATGAAACGGATTTCTTGCTTGACGGCGTTGACTTCCTCCTCCTCCTCTTCCTCAGCGGTCAATTGGCGCTCTTGATAAACTGCCGACGAGCCAGGTGCATTCTCTTCTCCATAGCCGCCGTAACCACCACTTCCAGCCGGACCGCCTGAACTATATGGTGGTGGAGGTCCACCTGCACCTGGACCATTTTGCTGAACCCGGTCACGAGCACCTCCAAACAGCGCATCTCTATCTGCATCATTAGGATCTGTGCTGCCTAAACCACCATAGCCACCAGGGCCATATCGCGATCCGCCACCAGGTCTGTTGTTATCCTGAGCAGTACCGTATCGATCGGCGCCATAACCACCTTGATTCCCGTATCGATTCGGTGCGTATCCTCCCTGCTGATTACCCACTGGACCTGTCGCTCCAGGACCGTCGGGGTGCTTCACATCGCCGTAACCACCAGGACCGCCAGGACCGCCGGCGGCAGGACCAGGAGCAACGCCCGCGTTGATCTTGGCTCTGGTGTATGGGTCGATTGGGATCTGTTGTGCGTATGGATTGTTTCCTTGAGCTTGTGGGTTGGGGCTCCTATCGCGAGAACGAGATCCGAAGAGGGCTCGGCGGTTGGAGTCGTCGTCGCCGTCGTCTTTGTTCTTTTTCAAAAATTTCTTCATGCTGGCTGTAGAAGGTAAGAAGGAAAACGAGAATGGTATATAGTGTAATGCAATTCGAGAGCAGATTGAAAAGAGAAAGGGGTATCTTGTGAGTAAGTGAAGTGAGTTGTAAAGAGGGGGACTGTCACTGATGAGACACTGGTGGCTGTGTCAATGCCCGAGCTGATGCTTAAGGGGTCTGTATTACCATTACAGAAGCTCTAAAAATATATGCTCAACCGTGTATTTCTCTGTGTATTATTCGTAAATGTAATACGTCGAATACAAAGTGGCGGGTGCGGGTCTCTGCGAACGATCATTTAGACTAGACTACTTCCGGACTAGCGTGTTGCTGCTTTCCCACGTTGCGCGCTCTTCGAAGCTTCAACTCTTCCTTCTCCAATCCCTGCCCTGAGCAAAGGGAGCCATGTGCAAGCAATACATCCCTCCATAGAAGTCATGGCTCCCCTTCCGGGGAACGAAGCTGATCATTTACGTGAAAAAGCGCGCAGAGACTTGTTGAATCTTCTCGAGAGCGTAAGCTTTTTCGCCTATTGTTTTTCGACGCCTACTGACCCAGCTAGGTCCGCGGAAAGAAGAACTTGGTCATTAGCAAAGACCTGGCTGGTCCGGTCGGACTATTTGTCAAGTTCTCTGTTCTCCAAGACTATGGAGTCGATCGCGTGTTCTTGCTAGAGAATGGCAATCTCGACAGTTCGCAGCGCAATGTTGTGTTTTTGGTCCATGCCGAAAAGGTAAACCAGGTTGCTCAAGTTGCTGGTACGTTTCCCCTTTTTAATCAGTTAATTCTTGATATGGGACTTCAGTAGATTTCGCGGACTTCACCAACTCCTCGTTATCAGTCTTGTTCCCTAGATTAAAATACTTTGCCATTATTATTCATCCGAATAATACTAGCTCAGTCTATTGGCTTTCTTTCGAAGTGCGCCACGTTGGAAGGTCATCAGAATGTGCTGACATATCGCAGAACAAATCAAGAAACTACGGCAAAGTAGCAGTGTTGAACATGATATATCGATATTTTGGGTCCCTCGGCGGACTCTTGTGAGCGATTCGATACTAGAAGAAGCGGGTGTCACCGGAGATGTGAATATCGCCGATTTGCCTGTTTACTTTCTGCCATTAGAGCAGGATGTTTTCTCCCTCGAGCTTGACACTTCTTTTGGTGATTTGTATTTGGTATGCTCATTCTTACCTGAAATATTGCACCGATCTAACAGCACCAGCACAAAAACCCAGGCAGTATATATCTCTCGGCCAAAGGGTTGATGAACATTCAGCGACGCCATGGATATTTCCCTCGCATCACCGGCAAAGGAGACAATGCTCGCAAACTAGCCGACCTGCTTATACGCATGAGAAAAGAGGTCGAAGCAGAGCAGTCATCGAGTGCCGGCCCTGACTATGGCAACAAACTGCCTAGTTCGTCTATCGAGCAGCTGATCATCATTGACCGGGAGGTTGACTTTGGCACGCCTCTCCTGACGCAGCTTACCTACGAGGGATTGATTGATGAGTTTGTCGGCATACAGAATAATCAAGCGGATGTAGATACCAGTATTGTCGGTCCCGCTACTCAACCTCCACAGCGATCATCAACACCTGCGCCAGCCTCAAAGCCGGGATTGAAGCGAAAGATTCAGCTCGACTCTTCCGACCAGCTGTTCGGTCAACTGCGAGATACCAACTTTGCCATAGTCGGCGACATTCTAAACAAAGTCGCACGCAGACTTGAATCTGATTATGAAACGCGACACTCGGCGCAAACCACTGCTGAGTTACGTGAATTCGTGAACCGTCTGCCAGCGTATCAGCAAGAGCATCAAAGCTTGAAGATTCATACCAACTTGGCCGAAGATATCATGCGCCAAACTCGGTCAGACATCTTTCGCAAAGTCCTTGAAGTTCAGCAAAGCAATGCCGCTGGTACGGATCCAAGCTATCAACACAGCAATATTAGCGAACTGATTGCTCGCGACGTGCCATTAAAGACGATTCTCCGGCTGCTGTGTCTTGAATCATGCATGTCTGGTGGACTGCGTGCTAAAGATTTGGACTTTTTTAAACGAGAAATTTTACAAGCATATGGCTATCAGCATCTTCTCACCTTCCGCGCCCTCGAAAAGATGGAGCTTCTGCAACCCAGAGGATCGGCTACTGCAATGCTGCTGCCAGGCGCGGTTGGTGGTGCAGTCGCCGGCACAAAGACAAACTACAATTATCTCCGCAAGAATCTTCGACTTGTCGTTGAAGAAGTCAGCGAAAAGGATCCTAATGACATTTCTTATGTCTACAGCGGTTTTGCGCCTTTGTCTGTCCGACTTGTGCAGTGTATCTTGCAAAAGTCCCACATGATGTCTCTCATCAGGGGTGGCTTGGCCGCTCCAGCCGTGCCGATTAATATATCTAGCACATCTTCTCCAGGATGGATCGGATTTGAGGATATAGTCAAGTCCGCACGTGGATCGACGTTTAGCATCGTACAGAAAGGCGACGAGAAAGCTGTCCGTGCTAGACAGTCATTGACATCTTCCGGTGGTGGTCTAGGCCACCAAAAGACAGTTTATATCATGTTCCTTGGTGGTATTACCTTCACCGAAATTGCAGCATTGAGATATGTCGCGGCGCAAGAAGCGGCAACCCGGAAGATTGTCATTTGTACGACGAGCATTCTCAGCGGTGATAGGATGATGGATGCTGCAATCGAGGGGGGGACCTTTGGCGTAAAGGACTCGCAGCAGGTTGCTGCTATTTGATTGCTACTCTGTACATCCATAATAATCTATAATTTTGTGCAGTGAACGTCGACCCCTGTTCCTATAATAGTCTTTTCTAACCATATCAAGTAAACCTAACCAGCCACACTCAATAGTCTCTCAGTCACACGGTGAAACCCTGGTCCATCACAAGTGTATACGTCTCAGACTCGTATCCTTTACAGAAAAGTCCAATCAGAAGCGCAGAGCTCAGCTGCCCCGCTGGCTCAGCCACAGGTCCAGAGTTACTTTACCGTCTGGGCCATCTCAGCCTCGCGATAGCTCGGGCTGAAACTGTTTCGTTGAGACCACAACTTGAATTCTTTCTTTTTTCTCTTGCTTTGATATAAATCACTCTCAAGGGACGATTTACGTACATACTTCTTTACTGTCGTTGGTGTTTGAGATTCTCCCGTTGCAACCTTATCGCCTGAGGCCTCGTTCAGGCTGCCACAGTCACTTACCCCGCGGGACAATTTATCGTTGACAACACACTTTCTTTGAGAAAGTAACATTTGAACGAGCTGTTACAATGAGTTGTAAGTCTGAAACTCTTCAATCATGACATTATTCCTCTTCTTCTACTATATATATGACATTCCATGTTGTCAACACTTCCAATTGAACTATACCACGCGATCGCTCTTCCTTACAGTCAGAATGTCAATCAATCCCACCTCCAGCGTCGCATCTCGTTTCTCTAGTCTGTCCATATTTGACTGCGTCGTCGTCGTGTTTGTTGTTTGCATCAGTTTGTGGGGGACTTGGAAGCATGGTCTGAATTATATAACATGGAGCCAGAGCTCATCGTGAGAGTTGGAAGGAAATAAGACAGCATGCAAAAACAACAGAAGGCTGACCATTGATTTCTTGGTGTATAGTCTCCGGTATGCTCAATAAGCTGCAGGGCCAGCCGGAAAGTTATGAGAAGAAGTGCATATCTCCCCCACCAATCGAAATGGTTGCATGCTGACGGTGAAAGTGTAGGTCGTTATACCGATTTGGTCGAACCCTCGGCGCAGGTACCTACGGCATCGTCCGCGAAGCCGACTCTCCGCAAGGCAAAGTCGCCGTCAAAATCATCCTAAAGAAGAGCGTGCGCGGAAACGAGCAGATGGTCTACGATGAGTTGGAGCTTTTGCAGAGATTGAATCATCCTCATATCGTGCATTTTCGTGATTGGTTTGAGTCGAGGGTATGCCTACCTCTTATCTCCTGGCATTTTCTTGGGGTGGAGGCTGATGTTGCTGATTGATAGGATAAATATTATATTGTGACGGAACTCGCGACCGGAGGAGAATTGTTTGATCGCATTTGCGAGTATGGAAAGTTTACGGAAAAGGATGCCTCGCAGACGATCAATCAGGTCTTGGATGCGGTTCGGTATCTGCATGAGCGGAATATTGTCCATCGGGGTACGTTCTCTCACAACTCAGGGATGATTGCAGACAGACTAACAAGGTAGACCTCAAACCCGAGAACCTACTTTATGCCACTGCCGCCGTCGACTCGCCCCTCGTCCTTGCAGACTTCGGTATCGCCAAAATGCTGGAAAGCCCCTCTGACGTGCTCACATCCATGGCCGGCTCATTCGGCTACGCCGCACCAGAAGTCATGCTCAAAGAAGGCCACGGAAAACCAGCCGACATGTGGTCCCTCGGCGTCATTACATACACACTACTATGCGGCTACTCACCCTTCCGGTCCGAAAACCTGTCCGATCTAATCGAAGAATGCCGTCACGGCAAAATCCAATTCCACGAACGCTACTGGCGCGATGTCTCCGCGGACGCAAAGGATTTTATCAATTCGCTCTTGACATTAGACCAAAACAAGCGTGCTACGGCGGAAGAAGCGCTAACCCATCGCTGGCTCAAGGGTGATACTGCCTCGGATCACAACTTGTTGCCCGAAATCAAGGCGTACATGGCTCGCGCAAAGCTTCGTCGCGGTATTGAGATTATCAAATTGGCGAATCGTATTGAGGCGCTCAAGATGCAGGAAGATGATGAAGAATTCAACGGTGCGGATGTTCCCAGCAACGTGGGAGAAGCCGCAAGACAAGCAGTCGAGAGTCGCGATACATCAGATATTGTATCTGCGTTCCCGGCATTGTCCGTCACAAACCCATCCGGCGACGTCAAGGATGCCGAAACCTCATCCTCGCAACAACCACAGGAAGGAGCCACCACAAAGAAGCGAAGCCTCAGCCGCGTTGCGCGAGGCGATATTTTCAGAGAAATCGTTCTCGCAAAAGTGCGTGACGCGAAGCAGGAACAGGAAGCAAAAACAGTCGAAGCGGAGGCTCTTGCTCGTGCGGAAGCCAACCGATAAATCTGTCAAATTCAATTCACAATGCTTTTTGTAATTGCTTGATTATACCATTTGTATGTAATGCTTTGAATTGTTTGTTGTATGTATCTTGATGATATCCCTGTTTCGTGGTTGGGGCAGCTGAGCTGAATATTTCGTTGGTTATTCATCTTTTGAAACATCTCTGTTGAAGCTCTTGAAACTCTTAGGCTCTTCTGTTATGTCGTAGAGCTGAATGGAAATGTAAACCATGAATACTGATTGGCCAATATTGGGCTATATTCTATACGAGTATATGAAATACAAGCACTCCGATTGGCTGCACAGGGACAGGGATCAGAGAAGGGCGTGACTACACGCCGAGCTCCAGCTTTAATCAAACGAGTAAATAATATCAATCAAGAGTTCTTCGTCTTTCTTGATTGTACTTATTTTTTAAGAAACCGAAAATCTGTATCTTGGAGGTCAACATAAAAGAGTCCATCATTGAGCTCTCGACAATACACAAACATTGGACAACCTCAGCTTGTTAGTCAGCTGTCTCAACACCACTCACCCAACAATCACCCAACCCAAAAACAAATAAACAAAAAGAAGTATAATAAACCAAAATGTCGGAATTCCCCTGGCCCCATCCAACCCACGCCGAAGACCAACCCTACGCCAAATCCATCTTATACATCCACGTCTTCCACCGCGGCTTCGAAGCCGGCGGACTCATCGGCTCTCTATGGGGAGGCTACAAACTCTACAACTACCGGCAAACTATCAAACGAATCTCCCCCGAAGGCCGTGAAACTTTAGGAATTGCCGGCAAAAACAATGCCGGAATGAGAACAATCTTCTATCCAACTATGGCTAGGTCATCGCTCATCAGCGCCGGAGTCACGATGTTATTGCTTACGGGCAGGATGTGGAGTGCTGAGGAGGTGGAGTGGCAGGATCGGAGTTGGAGGTTGTTGGAGAATGAGGGCCAGGTTAGGCATGATTTGTATGCGGATGTTGGTGCGGGTGTGGGTGCTGTGTCTGGTGTTGTGGGTGTTGTTGGGAGTAAATTGTCGGTGTCGAGGATGGTGAGGGAGGTGGTGGGGAGAGCTGGTCTGGGGGCGGTGGTTGGGTTTGTGGGTTGTGAGGTTGTGAGGGGGTATAGAAGTTTTACTTCGAAGGAAGGGGAGAGGGTGTAGGTTGTATCCATGGATGTTTATGAGTGGATGGTGGTGTACATATATACAGTTTTTGTTTCTATTTCACATTTGGCAGAGGATTAATGATCTACGTGTATCCTCACGCCCAGCATGCCGTAACTAGTCGCAATCCCATCTGTCCACGCGGTATTAGGGCCCTGACGAACGCGCGGATCCATTAGACTCTCGATTCTGATGGGAAACGGCCGTTTGGATGTATCCATCATGAACAATGGCGATGGCCTGGCCTCACAACCTGCAAAACTATGGTTTGTGAGACCATCATCCCGCGACAACGTCTGAATCTCTTCATGCAGCACCTGTCTCACATCCATTTCCGGCGTAAGCAGCAACAAAAGATGATCCACAAGGACAATCCCAGACCTTATCCCGCGAATCGCCAATGCCGAGAAACCATCGAAGAATTTATACGATACGGGGCCAACAAACATCTCCTTTTTATCTCCCTGATGAGATATACTAGCAGCAGGATTATCCGGCCCGCCATGCGTAGCAACCGTTATCCCCAACTCGGCATGTAACCCCCTGAGCGCCGCCCTGACCTTCGCCAATTCCTGCTTTAATTGCGGCCGGACCAGGAACTGATTTACAGGCGGCATTTCCCACAACTCTTTAACCCTCTTCAACATCCCCGGAAGTTTGACCATCTCCCTAAACGCGCGTTCCGCAATCTCAGTAAACACCGACGAATCCGGCCTTCTCGCATTCTCTGCCTCTATGTGTTCACTCATAGCCTGCCACTCGCGCTGTTCCAATAGACACGTCTCCCCTTTAAGCAGCGAAGCGGTAATAAAAAACCCACGATAAGCGATATATATCGCTCCTCCAAAGCCCGTCATGGTATGGGACTCGGCGCCACGAAGACGCATCATCTCAATGATACCCGTGTGATGGTGCAGCCATGCCTCCGCCGAAGCACCGTGATGCATTTCATAAACACTTAGTAACACCGCACCCGCCAGGACGGCTTCATCTACATAACCCCCTCCTCCCCCTCCGCATTTCTTTCCACTCTTCGTCGGCGCATGCTGCAGTCTCGACAGATTAGACGCCAAACACCGTAATGATTTCCCATACAACTGTCTCCCCGCGTTGATGAGCGTCTGGTCCTGGCCCGCGGCGCCCATGAAGGAGCATGTTATTGACCTTAGTCCCAGATCAAAGGCATTACCGTCCTCGCCTGCGCCGCGGGAAACGGCGTAGGCGACCCAGCTGATTTGAGTTGATTTTTCGGTGCATTTGAACAAACATGGCCAGGCAACCATTATGTAGTCTATGAAGATTTGGATGTGTTGCGTTGAGATGCTGCGGGTCGCGAGGGATTCGTCTATGACTGGGTTGTGATGTTGCGCAGCATTGCAAGTGCCATGTTGTTGTTTTTGTTTTTGTTTTTGACGTGGTGGTTTGCGATTTCTTTTTACGTGGTTTTTGCGCTTTTCATTCTCATTTCCATTTCCATTTTCTTCTCTGTCCGCTGTAGTTGTCGCATTCGCTGAAATGATTGACTCATCCGGTGGTATTTCGCGAAGCAGCGCCATCACATTTGATCGGCTGAGCTCAAAGGCGCTCATCTACGGAGACTTGTCTCCAAGTCTAATTGCAGGCGACATAGGGCTTATGCTGCGAGTTGTTGATTGACTTGTTCCAAGGTTAATTAATGAACTCCAGAAGAGGAACTTAACATTAAGGGAGGGCACAGATATGGTGAGTGCTAAACCTAATCAGGATGGCGCTAGCTTAGTAAAAAATATTACGTAGTATTAACTGGTAGGTAGCTGTAGGTTATAGTGAATGTGTGTTATGGATTATTTGCTGCAATTAGCAGTATAGATGACCTATGATATGGTCGGTGACAGAAGCCAGGAGGCGCCGTGCTAATGATGTGAACTGCAAAGACGACGATGGAAACCTCCTTCACACAGAATCCCACAACAACTTTCAGTACCTAGAAGTCGCCCATATCCTGCCTCACTCATTGACAAAATTTTCTGCTGGAGATGCAGAACTGGTAAGGAATATAAAGTTCATGTTTAAAACACTCTACTCACAAGCCTCTAGACTGATTCGAAGAAGAATGTTTTGCGAATCCTGGACATGTTTGACCCTGGCATTACCCACCTCATTGATGGCCCAAAGATAGACAGCCCCTTGAACGCTCTTACACTGACCCTTGAAATCCATCGGCTGTTTGGTGAATTTCAGATATATCTTAAGCCTACGGGTCGGCCGTACGAATACAAGATTGACTCTGTTGAGAGCGATTTCTTGCGCAATCCGTTCTTCCCTGTTACTCGCACATTGATGCTAAGTCCAAACCATACGATTGACCTGCCATCGTCACGGCTTCTCGGCGTTCATCGTGCCATAGCGCAGATTCTAAAACTGTGTGGTGCTGGCGAATACATAGACCAAATCTTACGGGACATGGAACAAGTGACAGTGAAAGCAGATGGGTCGACCAATCTGGGCGATATGATGAAGTTACGGCTTGATGGATGGGTGCAGTAATTGGTTGTATTTTAGTCAGAGACAGCCAAATATTCGACCAAAGATCCGCAATGGCACAGCCCGGTGTGAATACCACCATTGATGCACCGCTCGGTCATATTCCGGTCCAGAGTATCCTAACGTGGTTGCAAACGCTCTCCGCATCACAAACGCCTCGTAGGACAGGTGACCATAGGGGCAATCACAATGAGTTTTCACTTTCCTCTGTTTTCCAGTAAACCGCTGTCCTCCCATGGCTCGTCTCCAGCTGCGAATGAATGATAAAAACTGGGCATGAGAGACGATCGTCAAATTCCCATAGCTCTGGCGCAGCATTAACATCTATTCTCCGTGCATGCAAGTGGCCTCCCCCGAACATTCGGTTGGTAGAACATTCGACTCGGAATAAATTGAAGGTTTCTCACCGCGTCGTAACGGCCGAATGATCATTCTATTCTATAAATTGGGAATTTATATGATCATTCTTATTTCGCCTTACCTAGGTATCTGTAAGGCTGTAGCCTGAAGCCAGTTTTAATATAATTAGTCTTATTATATAATTTACTACATACAATTTATGAGCACCAGTTGACTCAGAAGAAAGAAAATGAGGGTATCCAGGTATTCATTGATTTATCTATAGTATATGCATATGCATTCTCCAGCCAACACTAACCAATTCTCAACAAAGTGTTTTGTTTTACCGAGTCAGTCGGGAGAAAGATATATCAAATTTCGAAGGGAATAGAATGCATGCAATCAATCAGTCAATCAAACCGCCAAAACAACACCGAAATAACAAAAAAAAGGACAAAGTATGCAAGTACAGAGCAAAATATGGACACGAAATCAATCATAAACATTGACATCAAAGCGAATTAAATTCATAAGGGAAATGCGTGGGGTAGCGTGATGCGTTACATGGAACAGAAGAAAGCGAGAAATTCGAAGGAAGAAGGGCTATACCAATCCATCGTACAACGACAAAGCGCTGACAATGGTTTCGTCCCGCTTACTGCCCTCCTTGAATTCTTCCATATCCAGACTTCCATTCTCGTCCTTATCCATCATGCCGAAGATTTTCTTGACTCGTTTTTCGGGCGTGTCTTCGTCTTCGGGGAGTTTGACCATTGAGCCGACCTACCAGTAAACAGTCAGCAACCATTCATTAATCTCTCGGGTCCCGGGGGAGTGAATGGTACCATTTTATATATAGCCTCCACAATAGCCAACATCTCATCATAACTTATCTTCCCATCACCATCAATATCGTACAACTGAAACGCCCAATCCAATTTATCCTCCATCTTGCCGCGCGACGTCACGGATAATGCGCATATAAATTCTTTAAAGTCGATGGTGCCGCTGTTATCGGAGTCGAAGACGCGAAAGACATAGTTTGCGAAGGGGGATGGGTCGCCAAAGGGGAAGAATTGGCGGTAGATTTTTTGGAATTCTTCTTTGTTGAGGTGGCCGGAGGGGCAGTCTTTAAGGAAGCCTACACCACTCAAATTATTAGCATATATTTATAACTGTTAGGAGGTGGTATTGGGGATATACCCTTATACCATTGTTGCAGCTCCTTCTTATCGAAATGGGTGGCCTTGACCAGCTCGTCCAGCTGCTGTGGGGAAAGCTTTGATTGTCTGCGCGGTGTCGGTGTCAGCAACGTATACACTTACACGTAACCCCAATCCATTGGACTTGATTGACATCGCGACTGCAGTCTAAATCGCTGAATGGCGACAATCAAGACACGTGCTGAGTAATAAGTGCATACCGGCTGCCCCGGCTCAGTCGCATGTGGAGTCCTTCAGGGACGGAGGGAGAGAATGTCTTACTTTTGACCCATGACGCTGACTTGCTTTTTCTGTTGGTTTGCAGAAACAATTTATAGAAGAGAACAAGCACAGACTGCAGACGTCGATCTGCTTCTGTGGATTGTCGTGTCGAGAGTCGATAGCCTTGGGGGAGGCGGACTTGGCTGGTGTCGGAGGAGCGTGGGGTAGTAAGCAGTAGTAGTAGTAGCCTTGCAGGCAGTAGTGAGACAGGCAGGCTGAGCAGGAGTAAGCTAGTGTGTCAAGAGAAAGTAAGTCTTAGCAAAGTCTTGTCTAGAAAAATTGAAGATTGTTGAATAAGTGATCAAGTGAGAGATTGAGAATAAAGTGCATGACGTTGTGAAGTCAATAAGCGCGGGGACCTTCTAGATTTGCTGCGCCACGCTTGGCGGCTATACATTCTTCCTTTGCTCGCCTTCTCTTCAATCTTTCTAGATATCTCTCTCAATTACATTCACTACAAAGCTATGAGCTTGCCACCTTCCGCCCAATTCGCACCAAATCCTCATTCAACAGCGTCTCCTTCTCGATGCCACTAACCGCCTGATCCAGCAGCGTCGCCGCAATCTCATCGAGCTCCACGCGTGGCAACCCGATCAAACTGCGCATAATCGTCGATGCGACCACCGTCAAAGTACTCATATGACCAGGCGCGTAGATGAGGCCTGGTCGCGTAATACATATTTGCACATCTTTATTATCGGACTGTTTCGCGAAGTCGACGACATGATTCTCAACCCGGCTCTATGCGTATGCAATCAATAACCGCTACTTATACATATGTCGCAACGATGAGAAACGGAACAGACTCACCCGTAACACTCCATAATCACCCATAATCCAAGGCCTTACGGTCTGATCTCTGTTCACGTTGGCGCCGCTCGTATAGATGAAGCGAAACGGTTTGTTGCCTATCGCTGCCATGGTCTTTAATCCATTGGCAGTGTAATCGAGACAAATCTTTTCGACTTGCTCAAATGGCATTGCCCTTGATTTAGATGGCGTTATAGCTATGAGCCTGCTCAAAAAAGTTAGCATATATCTAGTTATGCGGACTTGGTGGATTGTAGGTACCATATACAAGCATCAGCACCGGCAAGATCGGCCTTTACGCTCTCTGAATAATTGTCAAAGTCATCGCATATTGTCGACTTGAGTTTTGATACATTCGCATCGGGACTGATGTTTGCAGGGACTGGGGTTGCGCGTCGTGCGAGCGCGATGACAGATGTCACTGCTGGATGCGACAAAGCTTGACGGACGACTTCCGTGCCGACGAAACCTGTTGCGCCTGCGACGATGAGTTTCATTTTCTTCTTATTCCTGGCTGTTCCTGATGATATCACTGGAAAAACTTATAGATCTCTCTTAGGGATAGGGGACTGGATAAATAGCTTCAGCTCAAAAAAAGAAAGACGATCATCTATACCGCATTAGGTACGGAGATCGCAGCACTACTATACCATACCAACTAAAATCTGACTCAGCCTCACGTTAATTCGCCTTTTGATGTCCCTAGATAGAGGGCTGCCATTGCTGATGGATGACTTATTTGTTGGCAGTAGAATGGCCAGTTTTAAAACCCAAAGAACCTGCTGCTCTAACATATCGCTCATACACCAGAATGACATCTGGAACATCAACAACTAGCGAGGAATGTATAACATCGAACATGAACCAGACGGCCTTGGGAACAAAGAAGTATCGAAGTCACCTACATATGTATGTTGCTCAGCTGCTGCTGCTGCTGCATCAATCATTCATTTTTGCGCCATCTATAAGCTGAACTATTTACACGCCTGTCCCACGAAACCCATCAATCACAAACAAGTCAAACATAACAGAACAAAAAAAGACGCAGCATGTAGAGTAATAATATATAAAAAGGAAGAAAAAGGTAACACGTAAACAAGGCTGGTATGAAAAGTAGAATAATACAAAGCTGCCATCGTTTCCCTATGCTTCGAACTGAACTGGGCATGCCGCTGATGCGAATGTCTACTTAAGATAATCATACAAAAAGACATTGCATATATTATGATTTTGTTCGAGTCCCCGGAGCTTTTCCTCCTACTTCTTGCGGGGAGATTAATCCACCTTGATGGATGAGTATATCTTGCGGACAAACACCCAACTTGCAAAGAAGCCGATTGTGCCTATATATCTGGTCAGTAAGAAAGTCATAACCCGAAGGAAAGATTGGACTCACCAGTAAGAATAAAGACCAAGAATCCAATCAAGGCCGAATATCCAACATACAACACAGCTCCAGTCAATCCTCCAAAGCTGACTCGGGTAGCCCAGAAAATAAGCGCGTTCACAAACACGTAAAATCCAGTCATACCGGCGCCGCCAAAGGCTCGCCATGGCCAGCGATAGTCTTCAGCACAGAGCATAAAGTATACGAGCAAGATGGTGGTGGCGGCAGTCGTGATTACCATCAGGCCGTAGCAAAGAAACAAGAATCCGAACATGTAGTAGATCTTGCTTGTCCAGAGAGAGTTCATGATAAAGTAAAGTTCGACAAAGATAGCCCCAAATGGTAGAATACCAGTGAGAAGGAGTGAGGGGATTGGACGAAGAGTTCCAACTGCTGGTGGGATTTGTCGGGGAATCTGGTTTGTTTTGGTGGGAGCCTCGAAAGCCTATCATTCCATGTAAGCAATTGATACAGAGCTCCAAGTTTCGGAAAGTACTTACTTGAGACTTGAAACCAATCCAACTACCCACAAAGCTCAGCGGAAGACTGATCACAAACCAAATAGCAACCACAGCAATCATGGTAGTAAAAGGCACAGCGCCGCTCGAGCCCTTGGCCCAAACGAACAGATTCAGTAAGAAGAACCAGGAAAAGACAATGCCTGGAATCAAAAGAGGAGTCATGACAATATTGCGCTTCCAGGCTTCACCGCCAAACGACTTGTACGCGCGCGACGAAACGTAACCTCCAATGAAGCCGAACAATGTGTACAGAATGACGACTGTAGTGCCAAGGAAACCTCGGTTGGATGGAGAAAGCAGGCCAAAGAGCGCAAAGGCAACAGTCACACCGGTCATGACAAACAACTGAGCTCCATTTCCAAGTAGCACACTAAGAAGCAACGGACTCTTCGGGCAGCGAAAGACGTCTCCGTGAACAAGTTTCCAGCCCGAATCTTCCTGAATTCCATCCTCCACGACAGAGGTACCGTTCAAATCATCGAGGTTGATTTGGTCAAGTCGGTTGTATCGAGCGATATCCTTTCTCAATGCGCGGATGAGAATCATGCTGACCATACCGACTAGGAAAACCACGAAGACAGACGAGTTGATGAGAGAGAACCAGTGAATCTTAGGGTCGAAGACATGGAGGTACTTATCCCATCGAGTTGCCCATGCAGTGTCTGATTCTCTCCAGTAAACACTATATGTCCAGACAACCTTAGTCGGGTTCTCCTCACTCAGAATCATCGGGCTACCTGACTCGCCGCAGTCAACTTGGTTATTGCCGTCAATGAAAGAGTCGCCGCGAGTGTCCGGCTGAACTAGCACGCCAACTACCCTGTACTTGTCTTGCGTCGCGAGGCCGACTTTGTGATAGTCAATGATAATATCGAAATGGTTGTTGAGAAAAGACTGTCCATCTTCGTCAACATAGCCCATAAGAAAGCCCGGATTGTAAAACTCTGCGCCGGTGATCGGATCGAGATTCAACATGGCAGCCGGTAACCCGTCCACCAACCAGTTGATGTTATACCCCTGAGCAATGCGATTGTTCGTAAACCGCGCGTCCCGCGGTCCAAACTCCACCTCACCACAGACAGCCTTGCAAGTTTCATTTTTTGCCATGTGCAGCTCAAACGGCGATGTGCGAATTCGATCTCCAAATATGATGCTGCCTAACGACTCGCGGACATCTACCGGTCCATCCTTGGGCTGGCAGAAATGGAATATGGGATTGTAGTAATCGTACGACAGCACGGCGTGTAATTGATCATCTTGCCTGGCGATTCCGGGTGTGAGATGGTTCACATATAGCGGTACTGATTGGCCCTCGTCGTAAGAAGTCGGCGCGACACCGGGCAGGTAGAATGCCGATGTGCTGGATGATAATAGGAGTAATGAGGACAGAAGCAATGTCCGCCTCGACGACGGCATCTTGTTATGTGGTTACTGAAATTTGATAAGAAATTAGTCAAATGAGGCCAGGAATTCGAGCTTGCCAATTCAGGCTCGTTCGTTTTGTTTCCGGAAGACTGGATCGATGCAACGACTCACCGAGCTAGCCCAGTACCTTGCGAGGTCAGTACCAAAGTAAGGGGATTTTCATGCAAGATGGAAAGTTGATGAAGAAATTACGTATCTATTTGGCGCTCGTCACAGGAAGAGAATTGATTGTTGAAGGAAAATGTCTCAGCGGCCGAAGCTGAGCTGCGGCGCAGTTCCATTTGCAGCGTGTCCACTGTCAAGTGTCAACAGCTGCCTGCACGTGATTCAACATCCACTAGTCCAGATACAGACTAGCGCCATCCACTCTATTTCTACTTCTCTCGTCTCTCTCGTCTCTCCTCTCGACAGTCATCGTTATTGTATTTGGTGGCAACAAGCATGTTGAGTATATCGCGATTATTAAACGAATCTGCGACTAGCCTCGAAATAATCTCAAGAAATGCTCTCAGTCGCCAGTTGCAACAGCCGGAAACATACAGTTAAATCTTCATATCGAAGTTATAAGCTTTTCATAATCAGAGCCCAATACCAAGTGGATATCATAGAAGCCATGGCTTCAAGATCTGGGTCTGCCATTCACGTGTGGGGTACTTGAGTGTGATATCAGAATCTAGAACAGATGCGCTAGACTCGTCGTAACCAATACGGAGATCAAGCTGATTGGCACAGCATAGGAAAATTATGGGAAAGACAAAGGCCGAGCACAAAGGGGATAATTGTAGGTAGAATACTTATGTAATATCTCTTCGGCAATTATAAAACACCAACTGAGAGACCGAACAGGAAATACCTTATCCTGCACCGTGCGATTTGTGTTCAATCGTGCTCATTTCGCGGACCACTGGGTGATATCCCGCGAAGGTCATGTCCCAGTTTCAATTTTGTTTAGAAAGGAAATACTGACTAAGAACAATGGACTTGACAGGACCTAGCGACTCAGTTATTTGGTGTAAAGTCCCGCTATACTGTATTCGGCATCGCTGAAAGAAAGAAAACAAAGGATAACAAAACAAAGAAAGAACCAATAAACAGAAGGTAAGGAGAGATCAAGATATGAATCGATCATCAAGTAACAATAGTCTTGTTTTGATCTGATCTTTCTGGGTGGTCTGAGTTGCGATCTGCGTAATATAGAAGACAGCTTCCCCAGGAAAGATGAGTGTTACATACTCTGGGTTCTGTCTCCCGGCTCAAGATGCCAACTACAGTTCTGTAATATACGTAATGTTCCAAAAGATAAGTGTTAACCGAGTCTACTGAGGTAATTCTTTGTTCCGATTAGTTTGTAGTCCATGCTACAGTGGCGTTGCACTAGAGATTAATTCATGGCATTCTATATCACCGGGGAAGAATGCCTTGATATTCATATAATCGTAACCTGGTGTATATGTATATGTGAAGCGGCTCCCTCTTCAAAATGACCGTTTGATCTCTCTATAACCGAACGTCATCAGCTTCAATCCTAACTTGTATATATTTACGTCAAAATGGGTTCGGCTGAGGAAATTCTCCAAAGTCCAGCGGCTCAACCCCCTCCAGGGGTAACGGCGGATTTTGACAACCCACCAAATCATAGAACGGAGTCCATTGCTATTCTAACCGCCTGCAATGTTGTATGTACTGTTCTATTTTTTATACGCATTTACACGAGGTTTTACCTTGTGCGTCGTTTTACACTAGAGGACGGTATGCGCTTTACCTCACCTGACTGATATGTCGTCTACTAACAGTCTTCATTCAGTCTTTATTATTCTCGGATGGGTAAGAACATACCTATATGGATTTTATAATCTCAAAATCTCATCAGCGGTCCCAGGGAATGTTCATCGGATATACTGTCTCCCTGAGCCTATACGTAGAGATATCTCCAGGCCTCGACCAGTGGAATATGCGAGTCGATAAACTCTTCAGAGTGCTATATGTGAGTACCTTCCATCCATATCTTGACATATGGGCAAGTTCGCGCATAGACAAAAATTAACAATCAACTTAGTACACATACATCACCTCGATCCTGAATAGATTCCTCATGTTCTTCATCAAATTCGCAATTATCCTACAGTATATCGAACTATTTGCCCCCGCAAGAGTTAATCGAAAGATGTACTGGGCTTTTCATGGTCTACTCTGGACGAACATCCTATTTTATGTCACCGAAGTCTTTGTGGAAATTTTTAGATGTCACCCTATCCCGAAAGGGTGGAACTTGTTAATTACCGAGGGTGCTTGTCCAGTCGATTTCATTAAACTCACTGTCGTGGCAGCTTGCATCAACTTGGCATCCGACATCGTCATTTTGATACTACCACAAATCTGCATATGGAAACTTCAAATGGGGTCAAAGCAAAAGGCATTTATATCGATATTGTTCTTCATTGCGATCTTGTGAGTCAACTCGCTTTTTTGTGTGGTGAGTCTGTTCTGATTATAACTTCAGTGCTTGCATATCCTCGGCTCTACGCCTCCAGTCCTCGATTCGCGTCCTTCGGGATTCCAACAACTACACATACCATGGATTTCTAACGGGTATCTGGACCCTACCAGAGGCAACTTCGGCGTTTGCGGTTGCCTGCTTTCCCATACTTCCCAAATTCTTCCGGCATCTTAGAGACAAGCTGAGACGAAATAACACTACCACGGGCCGGACATCTACGCTCTCGAGCATCGTTAACATGAAGTTTGGCCGTGTACGAGACAGACGTTTGGATGGAAATGTGCATGTGTCCACTCCAGACTCTGCAAAAAGCATATATTCGCAGGGCTGGCACGAGTTGGAAGATAATAGATCGATGACGAAACATCCGCATTCCGTTGAGCAGGTGCAGGATTTACATAGGCCGTCAGGGGAGGACATTTCGGTCGATGGAGCGGTAGTATAAAGTCATCTCCAGAGATGCAACGTCTGTATATATTTGGTAGAAACTTTGTTTTTGGCTGGACTGACTTCATTGCATTAGCGAAAGATACTCAAAATTAGTTTCATTATTTGAGCGTGATGTTTCTACAAAGTGGTATAGGTTTATGCGAGATCCATGTGTAGGAATTTTAAGTAGTCAAACACCATTGATGCACATGACAAGTATCGTAGTTCTCTGCCAAATGGCTATGACCATACAGTACCCAAATTATGAATAATATGAGTATCAACCAAACGAAAAGCTTCACTTAACTTAGGGCTAATTTGATACTTTGTATGTACTGAGCCAATCAGCGCCTGCCATTACATAAAGGCTTTCATTGGTCGAAATTCAGAAGAGCCCCACAGCGACCGACAGCACGTGATGATAAGCACGATAAGCGGTGTCTCCACCGAGGACCAAAATTTGTTTCGACAAAAAATGCGACAACTTCACCTCGAAAAACAGCTACTTTTCACAATTCGTCGCAACGATGGTCGCAATTACCTCGACGGCGCCAGTTGTTGGCGAAAACGATCAGAATGCTTCTTCAGTAGACAATTTATCATCGATCCTTGACACCTTAACAGCATGCTTGAACAGCGCTTCGACTTCGTTACCTTCATCGACCGAATCCGAAGACAAAACGACCAGTCCTACAATTCTACCTCCCTCGGACGGCATCTCGCTGCTAGATACAAAAGCCGAATTACTTCTTTCATACTTGCAGAATCTCGTTTTTTTGGTTCTTTTTCAGCTTCGAGGACGCGGAAAGAGTGACAGCCAGGGCGATGTCTCACTGGAGGATATTACAAGGAAATTGACGGAATTGAGGGTGTATCTCGAAAGAGGTGTCAAGCCTCTTGAGGGCAGATTGAAATACCAGATTGACAAGGTTGTCAAAGCAGCGGAGGATGCAGAGCGGGCGAACAAGAACCCAGCCAAAGCAGGGAAGAAAATAAAAAACAAGGATGGAGATGACAGTGATAATTCTGAAGACGTCTCCGACGACGAAGATGAAGAAGAAGAAGATAGCGAGGACGAGGAGATTGACGAAATGGCCTACCGACCGAACGTAACCGCGTTTTCGAAGGACGTACCGAAAGCTGATAAAGACGCCAAGACTACAAAATCGAGAGATACGAAAGAACAACCATCAGATGGAATCTATCGACCACCCAGGATCAAGCCAACCGCCCTACCGACGACCGAGAGCCGTGACCGTGACCGTGATCGCCGACCTAAGAAGTCGAGCGTCATTGACGAATTCGTTTCCGCAGAGATGTCAGCGGCACCAATGGCCGAACCCAGTATTGGAAGCACAATTCAGCGTGGCGGACGACAAGTCATGTCGCAACAAGACCGTGCTCGTGAAGCTGAGCGTCGCACATACGAAGAAACCAACTTTGTGCGCCTGCCCAAGGAGAGCAAAAAGGAACGCGCAAAGAGGAAAGCTGCCGAAGGTCCTCGTGCAGGTGGATTCGGAGGCGAAGATTTCCGTTCATTGGGCGAAGGTGCGGATAGAATTGCTAGACTCACCAAGAGATCCGCGGGTAGCTCAAGGGCTGGAGCGTTGGAGAAGAGTCGGAAGCGAGCATTTACAGAGGATGGGCCGAGAGGTGATGGTGTTGCCGCCGTTGGTCAAAACTTTGAAAAGAGAAGGAAGAAGGTGGAAGGGTGGAAAAAGTGATTTGATGAATGCATGTGTCATACCAGGCGTAGCAATCTTTAGGCGTTTACTTCGGTTTCATTTCGAGCAAGACTAAATAAACTTGCATATTTCCTAGGCTTTTTATGGGGTTCCATCAATTTTTGAGAGTTTTTAAGCTTTTAATGTCATATACGTATAAAGCTGAAAGACAAGACATTGAATCCAAAACAATCATAAGAAGTTATTCCATGCTCTTCCTCCATTTTTATTCTTAAAATCCACACTTCGACCCATCAACCTCCTCGTAATCAACTGTCACACTCCCAAACTCCTGCGCATGCCCATGTGTCAACTTATCCAAAACCTTCTGCGCAACATTAAACTCTCCAATCGCAGCATCAATAGCCACAACATAGACAGTCTCATTCTTGTACGATAACGAGTAGCAAGCACCACAGTGCACATCATTCCAGCCCTTGACGGTCAAAGAACCTCCAACATCTTGAGTGGGCAGGTCGCCAATGGTGTTGTAGCCTTTTGTGACGAGGCCGTTTTCGCCGTTGGAGCAGGTTACTGTTGATAGGGAGAGGTTTGCGTCGTCGTAGGCTGTGTCGAAGGTGGCTGTGGCTGTTTCCGTGGTGTTTGCGGCGATGGCGAGGGATGCAGAGAGTGTGAATAAAGTAGCGTGGAGGGTGGTGAACTTCATTTTGGAAGTTATAAATTATGTATCTAGCCTTAGTTATTGGCAGAGAGAATTTGATGTAGGCGTTTTGCGTAATAGCACTTCACTCGGCCAAGGATTGATCGTCAAGGTCTGATGGACTTCTCAATTATGTTATTGATAAGATAACAACAAATTCGAGGCAGGTATCATGTATGGCTCAGGAACGGCCTTATATACAGTACATATACGCTGTGCAGTCCATTGATTCACCTATACTTCGTCGGCGGAGTCTCAAGCGTACATTCTCTAATTCTACGTGTAGGAGCGCGTGACAATTTCGTGATATTGGTTGAAGAACCACGGTAAATGACGTCTGGTCGGCAAGTCTTTTGCCGATCAATGTACTTATTTCTTGCTGAACGGTCCGGATATTAGTGTAATTGAGAAAATTCAAGGAATATCATGGCTCATATCGATTCCATGTGGCTGGGAAGTGAACTGGCAGCAGTTCAGCCTTCGAGGAGCCTGGCCAGGCCAGCCCGCTGTAGGAATGTATAGTCCTGTTCGCTACACTCCTATTCTTTTTTACAGATTGTAATTACATGACTGATTGATTTAGGTATTTTGTAGAATGACCTACTACTTCTGGTTGTTGACAATAGAAGAGCCTCACTGGCAATGATTGGATTTCCCTACATTGCCACTTTACGTGCTACCGTTACAGTATGCATGACTCAGTGAAAGTTATTTAAGTTGAATAGAGACTTGGATTATGTAGGACTATCCTTTAGGTCATAGGCCTTACGGAGAAAGGCCAGTCTCCGAGGAATGCCAATGCATTCCTGTGGCTGAACTAAGGCATACTCTCCAATGTCTGGATCATGTACCTAGTATGTTCAAGTATTTGCCACACTTTGAAATTCCTCAGACCTAAACCTCAGTCCCCTGAGCTCTAGATTTCCGCCGGGGCAGATCTTCATCAGTACTGCGATGTGTTGTCGTGAAATTAGGTTTCGATTAGGGCTAACCGTTCTTTCCAAATTTGGAAATATTTCGGACACAGCCAAAAGCCCTAAGTGAGAAGTCTGAATTGCAATAACGCTCGTACTCGCATCTGAGGATTTTTTTCCCCCGATATTTAAACGCAAACAAGAGGATTACTATTGGTGAAGTTTTCGGTAATAGGGATTTGTAACACTAAGACACGACACACCTGACATGATGGTTGGTATGTGAATAGTTAGGCTTCAATGAAGAATGAAGGATATTAGGTACTAGTCGAGGACTCATTCTGGGCTGAATTGTACCTGGGGGAAATGGTACCTCCTAAGGGGCTTAGAAATGGCATCAGAAGAAGGAGAAGAAGATATATAAAAAAAATGTAACCTTGTGACTTCTGAATACAGTACTTCCAGATGATCAGATAATTTCTGAAGAATGAAGTTTAGGCTTCGGTTTGGCATTCTTCTAGATGAAATAAAGTCACTTGATGAAAAAAGAGCCCGACTTTTGCAGCTTGTAAAATGTTACAAAAGCTAAAGTGCATTCTTTGCTACATTGATTCTGATTTGTTCATTCGACAAGGTTCGATTGAATGGCGAACAGCCGATTTTATTTATTTTTATTCTTTGGTTTTACCAGTGCTTCCTTTCCTTGCAGCGTCGAAAATATGACTAAGTACTTCATTGCGCATTATTTGATTAGATGACGTTTTCTGTACAGTTCAGGAATCCATTATTTCAGAGATGATGAAAAACGTTCCTATGTACATGTAATCGTTGAAATCTCTCAAAAGAGACATATATCCAATTCAATAAAATATGAATAGTGTATAAATGTATAGAAGATAAACGAAAATATAGGACGACTCTATCTATGGGGAAAGGCCCATTTCCAGAACAAGCTGAGCGAACACGCCACCGAGGACAGGTCGGTTGATGAAGTAAATACCGGGATAGTCACCGGTTACGGTGTCGTAGAGATCGGTGAGAGCACGGTTGGTAGGGGTGACATTGATCCAGTTTGCGAGGTCGGAGTAAAACATGTCGCGGGTCGACTCGCTTGCAATTGACGCTGCCCATGCTTCCCAGTCACCTATTCATGAAATTAGTAATTCACCTTGTAGAATGCCGAGTAAAGGAGAACGAGGCCAAATGCGCACCTTTAGTGTAAGTGTGACGAGTATCAAGCGGCACTCCATACGCGCCATTCACAGTCGGGTAGAAGTTGCTCTGCATCTCATAAACAGATTCAGGGACAAGATTCAATCCAAGCTCCTTGTCACCAAACAAGTTGTACAAAAGACCCCAAGAATCGTTGGAGCCGTATGATAGAGTGCTATGGGGTGGATTTGCAGCGCTGTTGATTCCTAGAGTTTGCCATTGGGTAATGTAGTCGCTGGCGATGGAGCTGTAGTTTGATGCACTGGCAAGGTTGCCAGTAGCATTAGCAATGACGGACATAGCCTTGATACCGATCATTCCCTTGAGAGCCAAGTTCGTTTGGTTCCTATTGCAAGTAAAATATGGTTAGCTGATAGTTCTTATCCACCACCGTTTTCCGATGAGAGATTACTCACGCAAGTGAACCAGCAAAGTCATCGGTGGAAATCTGGTTGGCCGGATAAAGAGCTTCATCAACTAAGAACTGAGTCCATTGATCGAGCAGCTTGTAGTTTGTGTTTAGGAAATCCAGGTCATCAGAAGCCAGGTAATAAGCAAGTGACATAATCAGCATGTTACCGCACTCCTCAAGAGGCATCTGCTCATCATTGCCATCGGTGTGGCCGGTAGCGTTTGGATAATGACTTCCAATATCGTGCATCGACCACCGGTTGGGATATTGTCCAGCTTCTTGATTCTCAAATAGCGGAGCCATGACAAGTTTCAACAAGGTCGGGTTGGTATAGAGGTAGGCAGGATGGGCTGGGAAGACCACGTCGACAGTGTTAACGTTGCCGTCAGAAGATATTTCTTTGAGGAAAAGGTATTGTGTTTCATTGGTGCCGACGAGCTGGGTGGCACCAAAGGACTGCCGGAGACCCAAAATTGCAAGAATAGCATAATCATCACTAATCGCCGATGCATCCGACTGCACCTTGTCGTCTAAGTCAGCCGATAGTGAGCTGGCAAATTCGTAATCATGATGAAAGAAAGATAAGGCGGAGACTTCGTCGGAGAAGTACTGGAGCCATAATGAAGGCAAGGGAACAACGCCATCTGCACCATCAAATTGAATAGCTTCTTCTTGGGTGAGACCAATAGTGAATAAACGGCTGACTGATCTGGTTCCCACGCGTCCCAAGTCAAATGTATGCGCAAAAACAGGCCAATTTTCTTGGATAGCACGGTAGTTGGTGTCCACAGTATTGGTCAAAGTGCCATTGTTAATGAACTGGCCTCGAACATCAACGTCAATGCCGGCTTCGTAGGTATAGCCCTTATCCGAGGTGGTGGCGTACCACCAGTTTCCGTACTCAGTCTGATCGCTGACTTCTGAGAATGCTAGTTGCGTCTGACGGTAGACTTTGTGATATGACAAGTCTCCACTGGTGCCATAGTCCCATTGCGCAACAGTGCTACGGTCACCGGAAACCCATTCTATGTGACGATCATTTTAGCGCTGGATATCTTCAAAATGAAAAAGAAAAAAAAAAGCTCGAAGGATTTGACTTACCAGCAGAAATATCCGTGTACAATTGAACATCATGCTTGCGGCCATCCAAAGACACAACCTCAACATTGACATATGAAAAGATGAGTGACTGCCGTAGGAAATCATCGGGGGTTATAGGAGACAGGAAAGTAACTGTTATCTGCACTTTATCCTCCACAGTTTGCACATAGACGCTAGAAGTACTTGTATAAGTGTAAGAGGTCTGGTTCACAAAAGAGACATCGGCCGGGTCTCCCATCCAACTGTAGGCGGTGCCATCAACTCTGATCAGGCCAGTCCAGCCCAGAGTCTGTCCACTAAATAGCAAAGCAAGTTAGTCAAAGAAGAAGAATTCGAAATTTTCTTAACTTTTTTTCAAGAGTGACTCACGGCCAAAATGACGGCCATTGACCGGCAAGGTAACCACCATTACCGCCATCGCTTCCAGCAGTCTGCCATGCACTCAAGTATGGAGACTTGACAGCGAGCGGTTGAGCTGGTGGACGAGCTGGAGAGAAAGTTGATTCGGCCCTAATAGATGGCAATGCCGCCAGTAGTAACGACACCAGGAAAAGCGGTGTCATTTTGTTTGTACTGGGTACAAAATGTACCTTGTCAATTCCGACAACGACCGTCAAAGAGACCTAGCGTTAAACTTCCTCTCTGGTCTAATTATGCAGCTAGTTATAGGGCCTATATAAGATTATATGTTAGATAAACATAGGCAAATGATCCATATAAGGTAAGTGCAGAATGCCTGTATTCGGAAGTAGAACTTTCTTTCGGTTCCGGGGAACGAGAATTTTGATCAAAAAAGTTTAGCCTGAATGGCGAATAAAAACATTCTTAAGCAGATTAGGTAGTGGCCAGATCTTTCTGGCCAGTGCCTAGCCAGGGTGAAGGGGAGGGATGTGAGTAGGGAATGGTGGGTGCCATCGGGTGGAGCAAGATGGACAGGTACGGTACCTGGTGATGATACTAGATAGAAGAAAGATAAACAGTTCCCCGGGTGTACACAACTCTGAGCAGTGGACAATCGGCCAGATCGCCTTGCTCTTGGCATCAGGATATGGAATGTGACTCGCCACGTTGTTGATGAACAGCTTGTGTAACCAGGGAGCAACAAATGAAACGAAAATCAGGAGCTGCTTGAAGGTAAATATAAAAGAATACGTACCTCGATATCGAAAACTGGCAAAAGCTCAGAGTACAAGCAAGAACGCTTGAAAAAGAAAACCGAGATAAAGGCCAGCGTGACAGATGGGGATGTTGATCAGCTTTATACTCCGCAACATCGAGGTATCACTGGTGCAAGAGGGGTGATCATCCTATGCATTAACCGAGCACAAGCACAAGCACAAGAATCTGAGTTTCTATAAACCGGCAAATAGTCGGGAAATGAACAATACTACTACGTAGTAGGGACCGGTCTTCTAATAACCAGAAATGAAATCTGTGGAGAGGGATTTTGTACCAGCGGTCAGGCCGGACAACCGGCGTATGTATGGACCACCGGTTAGTCACGATTCGGAGGGGAATGAATCACATACACCTCAGTACTAAGTGCGAAAATTACACTACGAGTTAGTATGAGGTATGTCAGCATCTCTACGTGGTCTGCATTTCGACTCCCTGTATGCGGGGAAGCAAGGGGTGGATCTAGGTATCGACATAGTTACCCTAATAGTGCTCTCAGTTACGTGTAGGATTGTAGGCTTTGTAGCACATATTTTTACAACTAGTACGTACTTGCGGGTCGGGTCATAAATCAAGTTCGGACCGGCCATGTTAGCAAGGATCTGCGTATTTTAATCTATATCCATGCGTACTTAATCTTCGATAAATGTGCTACCCCGCAAGGCCTTGCAGTAGACATGAGAGAGTAAGCCTGTAGATCCGTCGAAAAACTGTTGGCGGAGAACAAAACTTTTAGACGATCCTACGCTGAAGGTTTTCTTGACTATATCTACGAATCAGGTTCTGGAATAACGAAAGAATATAGAGCGCTAGTATATTGGTTGATGAAGATCACTCTCCCAAATTCAACGAGTGAAAAACGTGTGTCCATGTCGTGAATGTTGGCTAAGGTTGGCTAATGTTGGCTCGGAGAATAATCCTGGGAATTATACTTACACTCATAGTCTGAAGTGCGTAAGCACTGGTCCTCAGAAGGCTAGATCAAGCCTCAAATTTTGACTATTGAAATCGCTAAATGCTTAGGAATCTAATACCACATGTATTTCGGCAGAGAGAAAGAGCAAGTTCAACCTGCAAGGGTACAGTAATGGGGTTACCAACCAAAAAATACCTAGGTATACATGTCAACTGGTATACCCATACTATTGACGCGCTCAGATGCGTCAAAATTTTAGACCACGCAAACCCTCGATGGTTAATTAGACCTCTAGCGTGGCATGTGCACATGTGGTATGGTAGCAAAAGTACATCAATAATATCATTCAGAGTACTCGGGTAGTAGAAACAAGGTTACTTTGGGCTGTTTCAACGGAGCAACGCCATGAACGCCACCGGGGTAAATCGATGAAGGCGAAAGTATATCGTAAGTTACATAGATGCATTGTACAGTCAATTCGCTCGAAATTAACTAGGTAGGCTTCTTGTTAGCTATACCGCAGATCACTCCTATACTCAAAGGGCCAAACATCGTTTCATCCTCCGAAAACCTAGCGTAACATTGGTATTTCTTCCGATTCGAAAGATATCCATAAATCATGATTCATGAATTAAATTATTAATGAACAGTCAGCCGACTCCGGAGTCAGAGGTACCATCGCGTGATGACTCAGATCAGCTGACATGGCGAATATTTTTCGATCACCCGATTTGGTGCTTTGTACATCAAATAATGCATATATCCGCATGCTCACATTGAGTCGAGGCCAGACCGGAACCTGCATAGAGAGCGAAGGCTTTCACATGAATAGACCACTTCATATCCGGGAAGTTTTACCAGTCACTTCTAGTTGTTTTGAGTTGTAGCTACTTATAAGTAAATATGGACTGAATTCTAGGATATTCGGTGTACTGTCCTTCCAAGGTTGTCTTATCACACTGAATGGCTTTTTGTCCACGCTATTGCTAACCGGCCATCCATGGATGTCTGCAGCTGGACACAAGAAGTGAAAACAAATTAATAGCAGCAGGAACTCTGGCCAAAGTGTCGTATGGTCTGAACAATAATAATAATTATGATTACATATGCGTGTGCGTGGATGTGGGCATATAAAGTAAACAAGCAACTATGTGCCACCGTTGGTCCGACTGGTTACTTCTAGGATATAACTATCAACGAAACGCATCCATGATATCAAAATAATACCCGCCTAGCAGCATTAATCCCACTGAGGTCCCAAGTTTGTGGTGCTGTCCGATCCATCCACATTGTCCAATCTCCCTGAAAAGCAGGCCGCATAATCTGCGCATACTCCCAGTAATCCGGGTACCAACCGGCATACTCCCAATCTAAAATCCCCGTGATTTTATTTTGCTCATCAACCATAATATTGCGAGGCGCTATATCGGCGTGCGTGAACACAGAAGAGTCGGACCGCGGCAGCATATCAGGTAATTGAGACTCGAATCGACGACCCCCAAAGTGGAGATAGCGCTCGTATATACGATCTCGCAATTCCGAGTCAGTCGTCAGGGGTCGGGCAGGTTCTTGTAAATCCTCGAGCAATGGGTCTCTCGTCGGAGAGCCATCAGCGGCACATTGAAAAAGACCCTTCAGCTCCACGGGCGGTTGGATTGTCCGTATCTCAAGAATTAAGTCCCATATTTGACGACAGATAGATCTTTTAGTTTCCTCATCCAGCTTGTCCCACTTCTTTTCCAAAGGCATTCCCGGAATGAGTGTCATATTGATATTTCCATAATCGGGGCCGAAACTTTTGAATAGTACCTCAGGCACGGGAACAGAGGTGTGTTGAGAGACGAGCCTCATTGCTTCAGCCTCAACCGGTCGTACTCCATGCCCAGACTTGGTCACATAAGAGAAATCATGCTCAAGAACAAGTCTACCCATCTGTTTACTCAGAACGGTGATCACTTCTTGACTGGGGGATAGGCTTAATATGTCGACAGGCGATGGACATGCATATAAGAATTGGTCCTTTTTTATGTAGCGGCTTCCTTCTTGATAATTTTGTATTGAGATAGGAACGGCGGTCGCTGTTGTGGTCATTTTCATATAATGAATTGCATCAAAATTTAAGAAGATACCTTCTCGATAGATTGAATTGTGGGTTGCTGGGTGTTTCAAGGAAGAGGTGGAGGTGGAGGTGGAGGCGGTTGTTGTTGTTGTTTCAAATCGTCCAATTTCAGCATCACCGCCCACCAATCACTTGCAGCTTTTCTTGCTTTTAGATACAAAATTTCCTAATTGCCCCATCATTTGGGTCTTTAGTCAAATTTATACCAGTAACTTGTTTACTACGGGAGCATGCGGTTTCTCTTGGTAAAATCAGCGCCAAATGCGTGAATCGAAGCTCTAGTCTAGACCGTTGGAAGAATTATTTTGCTCTGGATATCCCATCAATGACGTGTTTGGGAGTTTCAGTCATATCTTCGTTATATTTAGCCATCACCAACTATGTAGCCTCGCAACCGACAGCGGTGACATATATTGAGCGGTTTACAGAACAAATTACGGATTAAACTACGTTACTAGTTTGTTAGCTATCAAACTAGTGCTAGAATGTTCCAAAGTTATACGTCGGACGAGGTTTATGCAGATCAAAATCGCTTAAGAAACTTGACTTCAAGCCCACAGCCAAATTGGGTTGGAACCGTGCAGTCACGTCTAGCAACGCTCACAGAAGATAAAATGTTGTTGGGGGGTTTCAATTTGAGGCTATTGAGGTATTATTTGATCAGGATTTTCGCTAATAGCTCCGGATTTATGTTAATACATGGACTTACATAGGGCGCACCTCCGAGACCTATTCTTACATGGACTAGAGTATCGTCGTAGGGGGAACAATGATACATGTAACAACCACTGGTAGCGTCTAAGCTTAGATGGAGCCCCTTTTCCAAAACTAAGGCATCAACTAGATAGATAGATACATAGAGATTCAATAACATCAGTCAGAACAGAAAAGATAGTCATGCCCCTGAGAGGGCGAACCTTGGAACTGTTTAACTATGATTTTGTGGAAAAAATTTGCATTTGTCCACATATGCCCCTCTAAGCAGCTGTAAGAGCAATTATTGAAGTATTTCTATTAGGCGGATCGTATCTATAGTAAAGGCATGACTCTTGGAAAGCTTGATTCGAATAGGCATAATACAAGTGACTTTAAATCTTGGAATTTAAAGCTACAGTCGCATTGAAAAATGCTTCACCCTTGGACTTCTGCACGGGCTGCTGGAATTGTTTCGTAAGACTAGCTGCTAACGATCAACGCGTCCTAGGTAGTAGTAGTGCTCTATTGCCTAAAACAGTCTCTACGGTCACGTGAATTACCATACCCTAACAACACCAAGATTGGTACAAAAACAGACCCAGGGATTGACATGGTAGAGGAGGAGAATCTCTACTAATGCTATATCTAGCTGCATGCTTGTTTAAAATTCTATACGCTTACTTTACAAGTCGTAGTGTGATTTCAAAATCTAGTCAAATTATCTTCGACATATTGAATATGAATATCTTAAGTAGCTTATGCGCTGGGGTAGATGTAAGCACTGCTAGCAATCGCCTTGACAACTTGAGGCGATGGAACCGTATATTCACGAAGATCCTTACCCAGGGATGTCGTTGTAAGTAACAGCCAGCTGACCATATCCCCAAATACTATACTTCCAGTGGGGTTCAAATGCGTATAGTCAGTTGAGATACGGTTGTATGTAGCAGAGTCGTTTTGTCCTATCGCGTCAAGATATTTAGTGCTGGCCTCGTTCAAGTCGATGTAGTCGACTCTAAGTGATTCGGCAACTTCGATAGTAATATTTCGCTGTTCTGCAAGGTCCTCGATTACTAGTCTAGAAGAGTTGAAGTTGCGGCGGGATAACGGAGTCACTAGGATCTGTCCTGATATTAGCGTACGTCCATAAAAGTTTTAACCTTTAACTTTCTGGTTATGCTTACCGGAATTCCTCCAGCCGACTTTACTTCAGTGGCAAAAGTAGCTAGATTGGTGGTGTAGTTAGCAATTGTGACACCAGATGTATTTTTCTGATCATTGTGACCAAACTACTTCTATGTTAGCCAACATAATGTTAAACTGATGGTCATTCAGTTGGGTAATGCGTACCTGAATTGTCACATATGGCTGATATCTCTCCTTGTTCCTAGTGACAGCATCGATCACATTTGCCCAGGCTCCACCAGCCACAAACGAGGCAGTTGTCGCTCCATTATAGCCAAGGTCCGTCCCAATCGCGCCACCAGTGAGAGTTTTCAGAAACCCAACACCCCAGCCCCCACCTCCTGAAGATTGAGCGGCGGTCGTAGAATCCCCCGCAAGGAAGAATGCGGCAGGTTTATTTGCCATTGCCAATGGCAGGGCTGCAATGAGCAAAAGACTTTGCGGGGCGTCTGGTCTCATTGTTTCGGGTTAATTCGTGCGCGTCATAAAGATTTGGCAAGTACAGCGCATTCAGACGAGACTGGCTCTTGGGCTTGGCTTACAGGCAATTTATATTAGCTGATCGAAAGAACGGTCATGAGAGCACGCGGTAGGAACCTTGCAGGTGAGGTGATGATGATCGTCGGACAATTCAATTTGCACCAATTGCAGAATGGCCCTTTAAGAAATTCTCCTTGAAGTTCGGCTGGTAAACACCGAATATGTTAGACAAGACAGTAAGCGGTAGTGTCTAGAGTGCAGCGTGTTTGTTGACGGTTATTGGTTCTTACAGTAGTACATGGATTTCTATTGTCAGCGATATTTGACATTACAAGAGCAATCTTCTCGCACACTCGTATGTTATCCCCTAGGTTGTTCGAATTACCATAATATTGAAAATTCAGAATTCCTAAAGTCACTACCTTGAGTGACAATGAAACTTCGATTTCAAGCAAGAATGTCCACAGACATGTTGGTGAGATGGGTTGGTGAGGCGTGTGAGGTGAAATGGTCTAGTCCAATCATAACCAATTGATTGGTAGGTGAATGTTGGCTTGGCGGAAAGCATAAAAGGTCCACAATGTCTTCTATCTTAAGTCAGACGGGGACCTAGGATGTTACATGGCAAACTGTTTTCTGTGAGAACATCTTGCTCGCTGGACTAGCATCTTTATAATTCATATCTTCACCCTAACTATACTCAAATCTTCTACAACCTGCGCATATCATGGCTACCATCCCGGCGTCATATGTCCCACCTCCCACATTCACACCACGCTCTGTCGAACATTACCCACCGAAAGAGGTTACTCCTCTCGCGAAAGCTTCTGCCGCTGGAGATTTTGATACCATAAAAAGGATCCTCGGATCTTATCTCGCGGGTCGATCTCCTGAGAACTATGCGCTACAAGAGTTTTGGCCAGTCCTCCTGACAGCATTGGCGTATGATCGCCCAGAGATTGTCTCATATTTATTGGATGTGGGAATACCGTTGGCGTTGGTGCATGTTCAACAAGCAATCGAAACGAAGTCAGCCGCAATCTTCGACGTATTCCTTCGGCATGGATGGAATATTAACGAGCCACTCAGCGAAACACAACCTCCAGCACTTGCGTATGTCCCTTTAGAAACAGTAAGGTGATACAAGGCTAACTGCTGACAGGTTTGTCGTTGAAGATTGGGATACCACTAATTGGTTCCTCGACCACGGTGCCAATCCGAACGCGGCTTGTCGCTTGGACCTCACTCCAATGTCCTTTGCCGTTCAAAGAGCTCCGCTTCAAACAATCCGCCTCTTATTTGATCGAGGAGGTGATATTGAAAGAGGACAGTTGGTCCATCATGCCATTGAACGGGATAATAATGTTATTGGGGTCCTGCAGCTCCTTCTTCAGAAGGGTGTTTCATTGAATGCAAGGATGTATGAGAACCACCCGCCCTCATGGAACTTACAGTGTTTTAAGGGCCTCGGCACTGTTCTTCATAGAGCCGCAGAGTTGGGCAAGGTAGATATAGTGTGCTACCTCATTCAGGAAGGTGCAGATCCCTCCATCCAAGACTCCAAGGGACGGACAGCAGTTGATTGCGCAAGGCGATACAATCATTCTAAACTTATAAAGATACTCCAATCTTCGTAATATTGAATTACTTTTGAAGGTGTAAAAATATCGATTTTTAAACTAGATTCCTAGCTCAGTATAATTTAAGATACACAAATATATTGGTCTAGCTGCGGAACTTCTTTTTAGTAACTTTACTTGGATAGTGCTAATATCGTGAGTATCTGCTGGCCTACGGCTCTGCCATGAGGGACGTGTTGTATGTATGAGGCTAACTTATTGACATGCCATGAAAACCTATATAATATCAATGAGAAATGATCAGGCTGCCCTTCTTGTAGGCCAGTCCCTCGTTCAAGTAGAACACAGCACACCCTAAGGTTATAGTCTGAAATAATTAACATAAAATGTGTGGCCGTGACCGGTTCATGCACAGGCTCAGCTCAATAGCCGCCACCAAGTAGTAGGGATGCGGATTTTGTTGGCTGCTATATTCTTAATTAGCAGATGATGACTATATAATCCATGGTAGTAGTGTAAATACCTGACAGCACTCTGATGTTAACTAGGTTGCGAGAATTCTAGCTAGGGACCAAAGAATGCTCATTGAATATAAGCGGTCGACCAAACGGATCGCTAAAGTCATACTCTGGTTGTGGTTTCGGCTTTCTGATGCCCACATCATATGTATAATCGTTTTTGCCCTGCTATATGTTACGGGGCGAGAAAGGGCGCTATGAAACACTTAGTTAATAACTAACTAAGATAACAGCTAATAACTAAGGCTAATGTTGCAAGCTATATGAATGACAACTACTGTATTGAAAAGTAAGCGCATCTTTTTAGTACAGTGGGATTGCAACAGGTTGCACCAAGAGGCTAAGAGATAGAATCTCGAAAGAGCAGCCAAGATCTCAACCCAACCAACGGGCCACCCATGCTATCACGAAAATGGATATTACCTTCCACATTCTCAATGGCTTGACTTTAAAGGCTTTGTTGCGCAGAGCTAAAAAAGCCGGCGTCCTTTCGGCGTCAAATTTCGGTGCCCACACGACTCCACCTCGTGCTTACAATTTTCAAGCTTGTTTTCTGGCGCACGTTCAGCTTGATCTTCGGGGTTTATGAACCGATCGCAATTTCATTTCTCGGGCACGATGGTCATAATCTGAGCATTGACAATCACATTTAAATATCAACCTCGGCAAAACAACTACTCTATTCAAATGGCACCTCCCGAGTATGTTTCCAACGTTAAGTGATAAGCCAAGCACAAAGGAAAAGGATGAAGTAACGTGGTCATCCTTCTACCCAATCACGATAAGAACGTAGTTAAGGAGTATGCACTTCGTACTACGTAGCTGTGCTGCAGCTGCAGCTGCTGCTACATGGCTATCACTGGATCAGGAAATAGAAGAGCGAATGAGGGGCTTAGCAGCTTTAGCACTACTCCGTATAGTAAAGATAGTATGGCGGTACCTACTCAGTCTGACCAACTAGAGAACAATCAGCCCAGGAACCCAAAATATAGCTTCATTCATATTTCTTAGCAAGTGGACCTAAAACCAATCAATACACCAACCCAACATCTGAATGTGAAGATGCTAATAGAAATTAAGTCTAGCTAAGAATGAGCCGACTCATGATCGACTCGCAAAAGGTGCGATTGGTGATGGATCTGGCTAAAGCAGCTCCCAGAGCTTACAAAATGTCTTTCACAAATTCAAGGTTCTGACTCCCCAAATCAGTGGAGTTTTTGCTCAGGATAGGTTTAGTTTGATTGCTGGTCATTTGGTCACACATGATAAACATGCAGGAAACCGATGCTCTAAAAGGAGGGGGGGTTGCTCCCTCGTGAGATTATCTTTTCAGTTCATCAAAACATTCAATTGATTCGATACGAGTTGTGGTGACATCCTCCAAATGAAGTCCTATATGTTTTTGTTGTCATTAGCGGCAACAACGACTTTGGCTGCTCCGGCCCCAAGCAGAAGTTACGTTGTTCATGAACGGCGAAGTGTGTTGCCCGCATCTTGGGTAGAACCTCGCCGTGTCGATGGTCAAGCGAAGCTGCCTGTGAGAATTGGATTGACTCAATCCAACTCCGATGTAGGTCATGATCTTCTCATGGACGTGTAAGTTACAGTTCTAAACTCCATTTTGTTTTCTTACGGTACTGACATGTATTAAGCTCGAACCCTAACTCGCCCAACTATCGCAAATATTTGACCGTCCACGAAGTCAATGATCTCTTTGCTCCTTCAGAGGGAGCCGTCTCGGCCGTTCGATCCTGGCTAGAGGGTGCCGGGATCATCGCCGAACGTGTTAGTCTATCCGCCAACAAGCAGTGGCTTCAATTCGACGGAAATGCCGAAGAGGTCGAACGTCTGCTAGGAACCGAATACTACATCTATACCCACGAGGACAGCGGTAGAACGCATTTAGGGTGTGAAGAGTAAGTCTCACCAGAGGTAGTCATCAACCCATGCATGTATCTGACCGTGCTGTATAGATATCACGTCCCCAAACACCTTAGTGAGCACATTGACTACATTACTCCTGGTGTCAAAACAATGGAAGTTCGCGAAGCCCGTCCAGCTGGACTCGAGAAGCGCACATTTGGACTCAAAAACCCGCAACCACCTCTGCTGAAGGACATCCCAGAAACGATTGAGCGTATTCTCGAAAGTCTTCTGACTAGCACCATTTGTGACATTGTCGTCACCCCAGACTGCATTAGGAGTAAGTTGACACAATTCAGAGCGATTTGGGGCATTTTGAGAGGGCTATACAAGCTAACTTCATGAAGCCATGTATAACATCACCGAGGGTACAACAGCCACCAAAGGTAATGAACTGGGAATCTTCGAAGATCTCAGTGACTACTATTCTCAGGAGGACTTGGACCTCTTCTTTGCCACAGTTTACCCGTATGTAACATAAATAATGACCTTGAGATGTCTACAGTGCTAACACTTTATCACAGTAAAATTCCCGTTGGAACTTCCCCAACCCTCAAAGGAGTCGACGGCGCCTCAGCTCCTGCTCCTGTTCAAAGCGCTGGTCCAGAATCTGACCTTGACTTCCAAATTGCGTACCCTATCATCTGGCCGCAGAACACCATTCTCTTCCAAACCGACGACGCCAACTATGAATCCAACTACACCTATGAGGGCTTTTTGAACAACTTCCTCGACGCAATTGATGGCTCTTACTGCACTTTCTCCGACTATGGCATCACTGGAAACACCGTTGACGACCCACCATACCCTGATCCAGCAGCGAATGGATACAAAGGTAGTCTACAGTGTGGTGTCTACGAACCCACGAACGTGATTTCCATTTCCTATGGTGGCGACGAGATCAGTCTCTCAGTCAACTACCAGAAACGCCAATGCGACGAGTTCAAGAAGCTCGGATTACAGGGTGTCTCCGTGGTTGTTGCCTCCGGTGACTCTGGTGTCGCAGGTTCCGATGGATGTCTAGGTAATGACGGATCTGTCTTCAACCCTGACTTCCCTGCTGGATGCCCCTACATCACAACTGTCGGCGCCACATACCTTCCAACAGGCGCAAATGCCAATGGAGACGAAGAAGTGGCCGTTTCTCGATTCGCATCTGGTGGTGGATTCAGTAACATCTACCCTCAGCCATCCTACCAAGCTGATGCAGTCAGCACATACCTCACGCAGCACACTCCTTCATACAAGTCCTACAACACCACCGACAACGCTGACATCGGCGCCAATGGGGGTGTCTACAACGCCGCTGGACGAGGCTACCCCGACGTGGCCGCAATTGGCGACAATGTCCTTATCTACAACGCCGGAAAACCAACTTTGATCGGAGGAACTTCAGCGGCAGCACCAGTGTTCGCAGCTATTCTGACACGTATCAATGAGGAATTGCTGGCTAAGAAGGGTACCACCGTTGGCTTCGTGAACCCTACGCTCTATGCTCACCCGGAAGTTTTCCATGATATCACCAGCGGCAGTAATCCGGGTTGTGGTACAGATGGATTTGAGACGGCATCTGGCTGGGACCCTGTCACCGGATTGGGGACTCCAGACTACCCTGCTTTGTTGGCTCTTTTCTTGGGCGAGTAGTTTGACTTTTGTATCTTGTTCCTTTGTGAAGCAGTAAAGGGTTGAGTTACTTTCTATTGTTTATTTATGCATCTACTGTTGAATCTTATTTCTGCTCTAAATCACCATTCCGTTTTAACTATAACGAACAATCTTCTGAAAGCTAGTGTACAGACACCAAGCCAAATGCCGTCTATAGACTTTGTCAAGGATCTGGTTTACTGTATCAGTTAATATAATTACATAGTGGCAGGCAACTGAATCGAGCAACATTAAACTAAACATAATATGAGAAATATAAACCTACCTAGGTAGACATATATAAAATAAAGATTCAATTTTGGTCTATAAGCATAAGTCATAACAAAAAACAGAAGAAATAATCACAATAACTCTATCAAAGACAAAATTTGAACATGGAAAGCTCGCTTAAGACTAGCTGACTGAGCATATACATTGAGAGTCAAATCTAGAATTATGCATCGCTGATCAGGAGAGATTTTAAAGCTTGTCAAAAACTTCCACAACAGCCTCAGCAGTCGACTTTGCACTTGCAGGGTTCTGTCCGGTAACGAGGCGACCGTCGACAATATGGAAGTCATCCCAAATACCAGCGGAGCGTTCATCTGGAATCTTTATTAGCATGAAACAAGACAGTCAAATTGGAAGCAAACTTACATTTAGCACCGAGGCGCGTAGCAACCTCCTCTACCATTTCAGATTTCCAGCTTTTAAGGTCATCCATGATGTTCATGGTATATTCCGCCTCAGTAGTAAAGCCGGTAATTCTCTTTCCCTTAATCAAAGGTTCACCGGTCGATCGATCAATAATATTAGCGAAGATGGCAGGTCCATGACAGACAGAGCTGACAACACCACCATTCGCCCAAACCTCTTCGGCAATCTTCTGCAAGTTCTTTGCCTTTGGGTAATCAATCAAAGCGGCATGTCCGGCAGAGGCGAAGAAGACTCCGTATTGAGAGGCATCCACATCAGCGGCTTTTGGCATGTTGTCGAGCTTCTTGCGGAACGCGCTGGTCTGGTCATTCCATGTTTTGAGATCGTCGCCATTGAGAAAGTCGGGCTGCTGGGAGAGCCAGTCGGCGATGTAGGTTCCGGTCTCAGAGACAAGGTCGACTTCGAAGCCGGCTGCGGTAAAGACATTGAAGGGATGGAGAGCTTCGCCGATGAAAAGACCGGTTGTTTCCTTGCCGTTGAAGAGAGTGGCCTGGGCCGAGGTGATGCTGATGATAGCCTTGCGAGGGAGAACCATTTTGATTGTATTATTGGTGGATTTGTGAAGGATGATATTTTTGATGAGTGAATCGTGATTTTGAAATCTTGAAGTTCTAGATTTGCGTTGATAGTTCGCTGGAGAGGCGCTTGGCTTTTCTTGCTATTGCTATTGTTATTTCTGTTGCTGTTGCTGTTGCTGAGTGTGAATTGATGGTGAACAAACCCCTTAGAGAAGAAGTTGAACTTGACTTTATATAACTATTCGCATCGACGGACTTTTCGACGAATATTGAGCGAATTATCGTCCATTTCTCTAACATCACAACGGCAAAGCCTCTTTTAGGGCTGCGTTGTATGTACAGACTCCGCAACTCCGTAACTCCGGCCTATCTCGTATCTATCCTTAGGGTTGTGTCGTTCCGCAACTCCTCAAGCTCCGCAACTCCGTAAACCCTAACAAATCCTCGCAAAATACTCTTCTTCTCGTCGCCATCCAATAGGAACGTTCCGAAGTTCTGGGGCTTGCTAAATCAAGGGGAAACACATCATTAACAAGTCTTGACTTGTGTAGTGGGCTATCTGTACTGGACTATAGTAGGAATTTCCGTGACCCTTTGATGCGTAACCAAGAATTCGCTTGTGAAAGGATTTATTTTTTGAACCGAAATCATACTATAAGCCTGCTAATGCTGACATTACCTTTCAACGGGTAACGGGTCTTCTCATTCTAACCTCTAGAGATCCTCTAAGAGGATGGTCGATCGGGTCGTCTCCCCCGGTCATCATCCCCCAAAACAATTTTATCCTGCTGAAATGGCCATTAAATTTGGACAGGTATCTGGTCTTGAAATAGAGCGCCAGCTTCCGGCCAAAGTGTGTCAAGATCATTCCAGAAATCAATATCAACGGCCATATCGAAGAAGTTAAAATCGGATGGGTGAATCTGCTCATGTGGATATATGTTCTCAAACATTGGGTTGGAAACAAAGGGCTGATCGACCAAGATATCTTGTGGTAGATCACTAGTAGCTTCCATCAAGTCTGTTGTAAAGTCGTTCGTTGATGCATGCTGATGATTTGGTTTTGCCAGAGCGTCGATCTTCTCGCATAAATCTCGCACTATCTTAGCCGCGTTTCGTGCAATAGCAAATTTCGCGCCGAAGTTATCAAACACAGAAAGGGCTAGATCGATCGCGGCCCTGGCTTCGATGGCCAGAGAAGTATGCGGATAAACCATCGCAAACCCGATCAGTGTCATGGTCGAATTCCACTGGCAGTAATACGCCTCGTGCCACCCGTCGAGAATAGTTGTCTCCGCAAGTACTTGTTGCGTAATCTTCGATAACATAATGGCGTGATTAGCACATCGCAGAGCCATCTCGTCTACCAAACCTCCTGGCGGCAATCGTGAGGTGAAGGATATAATAGGTCGATAAAGGTTAACGCTCAAGTGATGGTACGTGAGTTCAAGGAGCAGGCGCTGTCGCTGCAACCACACGGGAGCAAACTGCTCGATTGATGGACATGTACCGTCCGTGGAGAAAGGCGTGCCATTGTTGCGTCGTTTCGACTTTAGGGGCTCCGGCACACTGTCAACCCATTGCTGGAGGCGTTGCGTGTGCCGTGCCAAAGCCTCTGCACCGGCCTGTAAAATGCTTGGGTCATCCCAGATAGACTGGTCGTGCTGCAAGTGGAGGATCCTATCGTAGAATGATGTATAGGCCGCTCGCACCGCCATGTATAATGTGGTCTGGTAGAGGTTAAAGCTCAGCCAAGTGGCATTGCCGCCTATAGGAGCGAATGTGGATCCTGAAATGGCTGCGGCCTCTAGGCTATCGTTGGGTAGGCATGGCATGACATAAGAGTCATGCAGCATGAAGGGACGACCAAGTTTCATTCCTGCCTTACTATCCATGAGATAAACTGCCCACCACAAACGCCTGCGCATCTCACGGTCCCGCTCGGGCATGTTCGATGGAGGATCCAGGTGTAGACCGAGAGCATAAGCGGTGCGTACAGATAAGCTCACAGAATTTTCCATCCTATTATGGAAAGACCCACCACACAGGTATATGGCGCAGAGTAAGTGACACTGCAGTGTCGAAATAGAAGGGCTTTCAAGTTCGTGTGTAAGTAACGTTTGACCCCGCCAGTAATGCCATCGTCCGGCAACCATTGCATCCTTGCCTTCAACAAGAATCCCTTGTGACTCTGAGGGCAAAGTTGAAAGGTAGTACTGCATGCACATGGCAATGACAAGATCGACAAGCGCCGATGCCCTCCTTTCCGACCCGCCAGTCACCCACAATGACTGATAGTGCTTCTTGAAGTGGGCCTCGTCTATTATCGGAAAGAGCGAGGTGTGGTGCGTTTGCCAAAAGAAATTGATAAAGTACTCTTCCTGTATCAGGCTCAGATAGACACTAGGCGTAGCAGTTTCCTTGGTTAAGGACAGAGGATGGTGTAAAAGATCTTCCATTCCTTCATCACCTCCATTCACCGGTCGGTCAAGTAGTTTATTTTCTTTGGCCGAAAGAGGAAGTAGTTGATGTGCTGGCAATGATTGTGAGAGCTTCAAGTTCAAAAATGCACTAAGACGTTGCACAAAAAAATAAGATGACGATGGCCCAAACCATGCATCGTTCGGCGAGCGCGCCGCGCGAAATTGTATGCCCCCAGGGAATCTTTTGAAATCTGCGTGGTTTCTATCAATTACTGCAGAGCGCGGGTCTTGGGATCCCGATGACGACGAATTTGTCGGCGTAGCCAGGTTGTCGCTCTCGTCGCGCTGTTGGTCGATTTGCGCTTCGAGTTGCTGGACTCTTTGTTTCAGTCGTGCAATCTCATCACGGGCTTCGGAAAGAGTCGACGCCTTCGGAATGCCGCTATTACTACAGTCTAATCCTTTGATAGAACATTTTGAACATGGAACTTTATTATCGCATTTGGTGCGACGCATTCGGCACTCATCACACGCTCTGGCTACCTGAGCCCGCTTCCGAGGACGTTGCGGTGCTTTTTGACGCTCTGACAGGCTCGGGTCGATGGAAGATGAATGGGTCTCCATTGAGTGCCTATTGCTTCAAGACTGGTCCGAGCGAAAGGAGCGGGAAGACGTTGAAGTACGGTAAATCTCTTAGGTTCAAGATTCGGCGGGGAAGTTTCAATCTCAAACAAAAGGGTGAACTACCTAGGTAGAGGAAAGTGGCATGCTCCCTCGGTCACTCCAACATCATTCCGCATCAACACTCTTAATAATAACGTCCGTTGTGACTCGCCGTCCCACCTCCCTTTCAATAAGGTAAGACTAGTACTGAAGAGGCACTAGTATCCAACTGGCCAATTATTTCAGATTATCAGAGCTAGCACAAAAATGCCGACTCATGCATTTTTGTATCTACGTAGTCTCGTTAATGCGCCATTGAATGGACCATGTAGGCTTGTACGCTAAAAAATTGACATTTCTCTGTGCTTATTATGCCACTTATCTCTCCATTACAATGAGCACTCAATTTCGAGTAAATTGTTGTAGATTTCTAATGGCTGTTGATCCGAATCATACACGTAAAGTGCCTCTAAAAAAATCCCCTTTGCTCGCTCACAAACTTCAAAAAATTCCTGCTCAATGAATATATGCTTAATTCCTATATAAATTGGCTAGACTTCTCTTCTCAATTAGGCCTATTTCCAATTTCTCAGTGTACTGGATATTACAATTGTGAGCAATAAAATTTACAGGGGAACTGATTTCGTGGGCTTATTTCGGGAGTAGCTCCGGGGCTTTGTACGGTCACGGGCTTGTAAGCTGGTCTTTGGGGTGGCTCCCGTGCCTGCTAGCCTTGGGGCTATGCTTGCCAACCATCAGACTAGATCTAGGGGGCAGCTCCGGGGCTAGTTCTAGGACCTGTACGGGAGCTTGTACATGTACATCTAGGTTAAACACTTCTTTTTGTCTCATTTCGGTACGATAATAATGGAAATGAAAACGACACAATTTGTAACTAGGTAGGCCATAGCGGAGCAATATATCTTAAAACACACTGTAATATACATGTACACCATGCGCTAAGATAGGCGAAGCTACTGTATTAAGTCTAACGCCCTGTACGGTCTGAAAAACTGAGATAGCCGGCAATTGTTGATACACAACGAAGCGGTATTTTATGCACGCTATCAAGTTGTACATGTATGTCTTGTGGATCCACGAAAGGATTATGATTTACGTACAACACCTTTTTCCTCGAGTCTAGAACTTGATACGATCTATCGATGTAGAGGCAACTAGTATGTCAAGTTGTCGTCTCTATAAAATGAGGTTTTAAGTGCATTTCGAGAGGAGTTACAACAATTCAAAGTAGGGCTAGGGTTGATCTCCACAATCGGGAAGTTTGGATAAAAGGAAAGAATGCGATTGACTACTAATTAAGCTATAACTATAGCTCCCTAACTCGAGAAAGATCGTCTCTTCGGATCATGGAAGACTCGCAAGGTTCAGGAACAGTACTGAGTCCCCGAAACAGGATTGACATAACCAAGGCTAATGAAGTTTTCGTGGCTCCAATAGTCTGCTTGAGTACCTTGTCCAACGACGGTTCCGGAGAATTTGGCAGTCCAGTAAGCCGAACCATAAGTATACTTTGCAAATGCATAAAGCCCTGTGTTCAAGTTCTCCACGCGAGTCGAAAACAAGTTGTCGAAAGTGTCTGGATTGCCCACTCGCCGACAAAGACGGGGAATTTACCGTCGCCGGCAGAGGATTTTGCGTCCAACATTTGAAGCATATCACGGAAAATATATTGACAGAGTCGATAGCTCGGCCGGCAAAATAGTAGTTGTGTACATCAGAGACAATATTTGTGCCAGCGGGAAAGTTCGAGGACCAGTATTCTTCTCCCTTGAAGCTGCCTTGAAACATTACAAGAATCTTGGAATTGTCGGCTTGGACTTTGGGGATGACGCCCTGGATGTACTTCAATACCCAGGCAGCGCCGCTATCAGAGAGCGCTACGGACGTTCCGAATGTCGAAAAATTAGCATTATCAACGGGTTCATTGATAGGCTCGATGATATATGACTGAGGGTGACCAGAAGACTGAATATAGCTGATAACAGCGTCAATGGCTTGATATGAGTAGTCCAACGCAGTTGCATTGTTGAACCACCCGAAATGTCCAGATGCTTCACCAAAAGGCATACCATTCACACACCATTCACACCCCCAGGAAGGCTGTGTACGTCGATGATGATGTGCATATTGTACTTTGTAATGGCATAGGTTGCAAAATTTTTAAGAAAGAGACTTGATCACCATGGTACAACTGGGATCAGGGAACTTTGATCCATGCAGCATACGTTGTTGGGATACGAATAATAGTAACACCAGTTGCTGCAAGGGCGTCGATGTCAGAGGTCATGATGAAGGTTGCATAACGTTGAGTGAGGACGGGGGCACATTAAGTCCCCAATTGTGCACATAAAGTCCATTCATCGGTTGCATTGCCGCTGTACTTTGCCCAGAATGCCGAGTCAATGGTGCTTTCTTGTTCTAACCATCCACCAAGATTGACACCTGTGGCGGAAAGGTGGTCCAATTCACATAGCTTGCTGTTGCTGCTGGAACAGCAAGTACTGCCGGCAACATGGCAGAAAATGCCATGTATAGCGTGGCAACAGAAACCTTCTTGAAGCTTCTCATGTTGATTGATAGATAGTAAACGATGCGCAACAGTGAGTAAGGACTTTTGAGCAGTGGTCCAGGCTGATAGGCAACTGTGTACTCAGACTTTGCAGACACAGAACACAGAAAGAAGACTTTTATAGCCAAATTGACCATCCCGGTGGGTGAAATCTTCATGGGTCTAGCATGACGATATCCAGACCTTCAATGAAGCTCTAAGGCCTGAAGAAAATTCACACAGTGTAATCGGTTGTCCAAATACCCCTTAACCTAATGTAACCTTTTTTTTTCGTAGAACAAGGCAGTATGTTATTGAATTGCTTGTATCAGTATATACTACACCGATAACCACGAGAATTTTAAAAATCAAGTGCCGTGTTTTATATTCCAAGGTTATCTCGGCATATATTTGCAGTCATAAATACATGTATCCACCTACATGATCTTGTCAGCCAGAAGACGTACCCCCGGATCCCCAGAATCTCGAATCATATGCCGGCATTTCATTGTCTCCCCGCAGCGAGAAACATATAATATACGTAATATACTAATATCACATAAATCAGCGTATCCCAATTATTCATGCCAGACTTAATTTTGTCGTCTAGTGGATCAAGCACCGGATTGTGGGGGTTTAAGACACTTTGCAATTTCCTGACCCGAAGGTGGAGGACAGCTATACCAATAATATGTCGTTATAGAGGTAACTTAATTAAAGATCATCAATTTGCACATACGAAGGCCACAAAAATATTGGGAAAGCCTCTCCACAGCCAGGTGCTCATTGGTAGTCTATGCAAGAACTCGAATCGGTAGGTATAGTGCGATGGAGACCAAAGCTCTTGTTGTTAACTGATATAAAGATTTCCATCTATTTAAGCTATGAGCATCTTCCATGACTGACGAATAGTCTACAATATATTCAACTGTCATTGATTCAAGATGAAATGCAGTTAATTTAAGCTTTTTCCAGATCGGGAAAGCTCCTTCCAAATTAAGTAATTTTCAGGTATGGGAGATCGCGGAGTTAGATGCTCAGATTCCTCGGAAACAAATGTAACAAGAACAAAGGACTCGTATTGGAAGAACACATGGCCTTGGTATCTTTTGACAGTACCTCATGGACGGTCAAATATCATTTTCAAAAGACATTGTAACCGGAGCACGCAGTAACCTTTGTTTATTTCCCCTCTATTCTCGATTATGAATCATATACAATAGTGCTAGCGGCAAGCTACGTTCACATGGAAATTCAGAGGCTTCACAAACCATCGACTTTTAGTGTCCCAATCCTCATGCCGTAGCTCTTCACCAAGAACAAAATCAAATGTTCTCAGCAACTGTGGTATCAGCTTACTCATCTCGAGCATACTCAGATTTTTGCCGAGACAAGTCCTACTTCCCAAGCCAAACGCTAGAAAGTATCGATCCATTTCAGCAACAGCAGCATCATCTTCGTCAAGCCATCGCTCTGGCCGCCAAGTATCGGCGTCTTCTCCAAAGACGCTTGTATTTCTGTGTGCGACCCATGAATTAATACCCACGGTAGCACCTGCTGGAAAGTGTTTCCCTGCAAGCATAGCACCTCCTTCTGGTACGACTCGAGCCAGGGGTAGTCCTGTCGCAGAGTGCAGCCGTAGTGCTTCCTTAATAACAGCTTGGAGAAAAGGTAACTCTTGGGCCTCCTTGAACGAGATGGGATCTGATAACTTTCCCTGGGCGGCAGCCTCGTCAATCTCTTCTTTGAGGCGTCTGTATGTTTCAGGATGTTTCAAGAGGTTGTACACAATTGCCGAGAGGGAAATGGCAGTTGTATCGCTACCAGCTCCAATGTTACTTTGACACATGGTGAAAATGTCCATCTTGGTCATCTTGCTCGGGTCCTCTTGCCGTATCTGAAAGAATCTAGACACAAAATCGGGTTTCCCATCACGTTCTTTAACATCCGGGCTTTTCAGCAGACTTTCTCGAGACGCAATTTCATCCATGGTATACTTGCCCACATATCCATGACCTCCAGTTGTGGGTAGTAAAGGGAACAGCATCCGGTGCAGCCAAGGGGGAAATAATCCGACAAACGTGCTATAATGGTTGCGTGTATCAATGGCATCAAATACGTCAGTCCTTGTACTATCATCCAGGAATCCAAAACGATGACCGAATGTGATCTCTCCAATGACATCAAAAGCATAGCATTGAAACCAATGAGCTAGATCTATCTTTTCGTGTCGTTTCGCAATCTCAGAAAGTCTGTCTGCGAATAGCTTTGTGCAGTTGTTGACGAATGGCTCGTATCCAACGAGACTGGTCATCGAATATGATGAAGCAAATTTGCGTCTTTGTAGTGCGTGATGGTGTGGATCAGTATCTCCAAAGAGGGAAGCTTTATTGAGGTCTGGTGGCATCCATGCTGAGTACCAAGAAGCCTAGGATGATCTTTTCTTAGCTTATAGAACTAGTTGATGTCTCATAGATTATTTACCAACCTTGACAAACTTACTTCCATGCCCATACAAGACCTTTGCACAGTCCGCGTCATCAATGGAGTAGACATTGGGCGCTATTCGAACTACCGGGCCGTACTTTCTATGAAGCGCAATGTTGACTAACTCGAATTTCCCATCGAATATCTTCTTCAGATACCAAAGGCCGGTAAATCTTGCGATAAATGGCCCGTCAACGTCACGTAGAGGATCAAGGTATGTTTTTCTAGCGGTGTAGAGAGCCCAAAAGATTACTCCGAACAGAACCGCCCAGAAGCCAGGCGTCAGTATGCTATCAATGACCATTGTGACAGTTCGCAATTTTATTCAAGTAATTAGTACATGAATGAAGCACGTTGAAACCTGCTAGCAGCTGGTTTTGAAGTAGGATTGTCGGTTGCTTGAAATATCCGAGTAAATAAATCATGGATGCTAACCCCCACCGGAACCCCTCGCGCGCTCTTAGCGCATCATGCCCTGTCTTCTCTCTGTCTGATCAATTTGTGATTACAGTAGTTCCTATCTGGGAATAGTAAAGACAGATGTGTTAATCGATGCCGGAAGCTTCGGTTCTTGATGATTCCGTAGATTGTTAGGGCTAATTGCATGAATCATTTTCCATTAGGCAGTTAACGCTAGGGTTTACGAATTGTTTTAGAATTCCACATAGGCTGGCTATACAGCAGACCTTATAACGAATAGAAGGCCTTCCAACATCTAAATATCTAAATCGGACATCTAGTGATATCGATTCATATGGGAATACAGAGCACTCTAGTATAATAATCTGTCTGATTAATAACTACTCGGAGCACTCTTCATATTCATATGAACAATTTCTAACCTAATATTAATACAATGACGGGGATCTTTTCGTCATAGCCAGGTTCTACTATATATAATCGATTGTGATTTCTGCAAACAGGGGTCGTGTGTTCAACACATCCCCAAATGCCTATAAACTTTCTTAGATACTATAAATATTTGCCTAGATTCACTCTCCAGCTGTCCTACCTCGACCTGTCGGACTCACACATCTCGAAAACCGCTTCTCCGACATTTCAGCAAGATCGCTCATTAACTTCCCCAAATTATTAACTAGTGGTGGTAATATCTTGCTTTCAACGGGGAAGTTGCTTTGATACAAATCTCGAGCCATCTTGAGAATCGCATTCGGATCTTCTAGTTGAATGAATTTCATAGCACTAACCCCGGTATTGTCGAACACGCTTGCCGGTTTCCAGACGTGCGTTAGGATTGGGGTTGTAGGTCGACCAGCAATATATGCTTTTGTGGCATCAGTCTCCTCGCCGTTGATGGCAAATGTGGTCATGCTCTCGGTGAGAGTATCGAGCCGTAGGCGAATGTTTCGCTACCTTATTTGACGTGGTATTGTGGGATATTGATAAATGCCCATAGACCCAGAGCAAAATACCAGCATAATACACAGCGACAGCGTAGAAGTCACGGAGGTCACTGGAACTTAGATGCGTAGCCCAGCGAAACACTTGCCCAGCGTGCCAAACTGCTCTTCTGGATTGCTCGGTGCCAAACCAACGCTCTAGGCTAGTAATAGCTTGAGATGCTGCCTCTTCACCATGTTTTCCAGTTAAAGCGGGTACAGATCTATTCGTGGCGGCCTCAGACATGGTCTTTACAGGCGACAAGACACTATGGATTACATTTGCAAAGAGCGTTGTCGAGGGGGTGGCTGAACATAGATAACGGATGAGGTGGCTGTCATGACGCTGCGCGAGGAAAGAGAGCGCTTGTTGCTTTTGGTTTTATATGAACTAATTGATGGATGTTGTTCCCCACCGGGTGATGCTCCAGATTTTCCCTCCACCCCGGGGCCCCGGATGTGGAGGACGTCCAGGGTAATACTCTTCGCACAGTTTGATTCTGTAAAACCCTGAAGCTGTATTTATGGAGGTAAACCCTCTCCGTGCTGCATTTAGTATATTTCGAAATTTCTGCTCTTACCTCACCAACTCCTAATCCATCAACGCCTCTGCCCGGAGTTGAGAGGGACGAGTACCCGGCACCGCAACAGTTCCATTCATTCTCCTATTCGATTAGGAAGATAGAATATCAAAATCATGAGTTCCTTCTCAACATGCACGTATGGCGACCCAAAGGTATAATCACCAAACTCCAATTCCAGTAATCTAGAGCTAACACTACCTTGTCCATCACTTTAGTTCTGGCCAGCCTACATCCGGCACATGGCCCTCGCCAATGTCTGCGTTATGGTCTTTATCGCGAACATGTACACCGCTAGTATTGCCACAGGGTTTAGCGAACTAGCCATCGAGTTCAGGGCCAGTAATGCTCAATTAACAAGCACAATCTCATATCCGGTTCTGGCTCTGGGTGTTGGAAACCTGTTCTGGACGCCTACATCGATATGTTTCGGAAAGCGACCGACAATCATTGCTGCTGTTGTTGTGTTTCTTGCTGGTAATATTTGGAGTATTAAGGCTACTAGTCTTAATAGTTTGATTGCTTCTCGAGTGGTGGCTGCGTTTGCGGGTGGTAGTATTGATTCCCTAGGGCCCGCGATTGTTGCTGGTATTTGTCCCTATTGTAATGCGGTATGCATGAGCTAATGCCTTTAATTCATACCAGATCTTTACATGGAACGCTACTTTGCCACAGCCATGGCCGTTTTCTCCTTCTCCCTATCCGGAGGCTCCCAGGTCGGACCCATGATAGCCGGATTCCTCATCAATGCCAAAGGATGGAGATGGTTCTTCATCTTGTGTGCCATTCTAGTGGGTGTCAACTTCGTTTCGATCCTGCTCTTCTTTCCCGAGACCAACTACCGTCGCGTTCTCTACGACGATGCAACCGCCGAAGAAGCCGATAAGCAAGCCGTTCAATTGCTCGAGTACAAGCACACTGGCAAAAATAGCAACGATGTTCAGGCCACATCGGCTGTTGATCTAAATCCTGAGTATGCAGGGTCATACTGGAAGGACCTAGTCAGTTTCAAGGATAGGGGCATCGAAACCAGGGGGATTTTGGGATGGCCGAGGCAGTTCTCGCTACCATTTCGATTTATTTTGGTCCCCCATGTCCTTTTCGCGACGATCTCATATGGTGTTTTTCTCGCTGGGTAAGTACTTACGTCCCGTTACTCTCACGCAGTCAATGCGCAAGATCTGACAATTATACCAGGTGTGTCATGGTATCTACAATTGCGCCCCAAATTCTCTCACCACCTCCATACCTCCTCCAACCCTCGGGCATCGGTCTCTTCTCCCTGGCATCTTTCGTCGGCATTATAGTCGCCTACCCAGTCGCCGGACCCCTGACAGACTCCCTTTCTCGTGCATTGCGCCGACGATACCATTCCGAAACTCATAATCCCGAGGACCGACTACCAGCCCTCATCGTCCCATTCATCGTCGCTCCCCCGGGTCTTTTGCTCCTAGGTTACATCTTCCACGAACAAAGGAGTGTCTACATCGCTGCCGTCGGGTTCGCAATGCAAGTCTCTGGCCTGGTTCTGGTGCCCTCTTCCGTCTTGTCAGTTGTGGTCGATGGCTGGCCTGCAAGTGGTTCCGAGGCTTTAGTCTTGATCAATGCTGGCAAGAACGCAATTGCGTTTGGCCTTACGCTAAGTACGACCGATTGGTTGGCTAGTGAAGGGTTGCTCAAGATGTGTTGGGAGATGACTGCTATTCAGTGGGCTGTTTTGGCACTAGGAAGTATACTGTATTTCTGGGGACCTTGGTTGAGGAAGAAAACGCAGTGGTTGCTTTGAGTGATAATCAACTGGTGTCGATGATTGTAGATAGTTATCAACCTTCGGACAGTAGCTTTTAACGTGTGAATGCTATAACTCTTCTTCGTGCTATACGTCATGTATTCTCTAATTTAATGTATGTAGGGTTTCTATCCACGATCTACTTATGGAAATGATATGGGACGATGAGTTGTTGTCGTCTAATCAGGATACCCGAAATGGGAAACTCGGGTTTTGCCGTGCGAGCCCTACATCAAGAGACCTACTTTGACTCAACACGTTGATTATATCTGAGATACCAAGAACTCCATACTTGTAGGGTTCCCTACATTTTAAAGACTGCGTAAGCAGATTTTTGATGTGGGACCAAGCAATACAGAATGGCCAATTTTGTCACGCCATTTCCTACATATGATAAGCGCCTAATACGACTCACATTCTTGAGATTTCACGCCTTGTAACTAGTGTCTATTAACCAGTCACACATAAGTCATAATTGCCAATAAATTATCCAAATTATGACCATTATGCTCATGCCAGAATAGCCGATGCGCCCAAATGACTGGCACATATTTTATCTCTGTCGGGGACCGGGAAATGGGAAATCATGCGTCTGATTATGCTACCTCTACATAATTGACGCGAAACTAAGCATACCCACTCATCTAATAGGCTTGATATAAGTTATTCATGACTGTTTCTGTATCTTTCGTCAATAATCATGGATGTACTATCATACTAGAAGAGATGATGTACCCAGATGACGAGCACGTATTCGGAGATAGGGGGTAAGGGGAATGATATGAATGATTACGCTGCCATTTTATGGCATATCTGACTATACTTATTGCTACTTGACTGGCTACTGCCCGATGACTTCAGGTATGCTGCCATGGTTTTTTTGTTTTCTTGGCTGATGTCCGGTGTTTTATTGATTGGAAAGATGGGATGGTTTCAATATGTGTCAATTCATCGCTACTTTGATTACTACCACTCGAATATTATAGGTAATGACATTATCATTCTTTGTTTCCTGACTGGGATTCAGTTGTTTATCTGACTAATAACATGAGATACTTTCAATATGACTCGATTCATGGCCAGTTTTTAGTCATTTCTTCACCATGACTTCAGATATATCCTTGACTCTATGTCCCTATGACTGATATTCAGTGATTCATTCGAGTAGAAGATGTGTCAACAAGGGACCTGTATCGGATATAAAAGTGTGAACATTTCCTTCGTAGATTCTCTTTTTTGAAATCATCAAATCCAACAATCACTTTCCTCAATCTATTCTCTCAACAAGCTCTACCTTACTCTCAAGATGTCATACAACCATGCCGAAAACATGGCGATAGCCCAGACAACGACCCAGCTTCGCTGGAAGGTGGTCAACCTGAACAACGTCTGGGACCTAGAGAATAACGACACCTACTACATTTACAAAGGAAAGGCGTTCTTTGTCCTGGGCCTCTTCGATCAAAATAATAAAGGCATCGAGGGACACGGTGTCAGTCCATTGGATGTCAAAATGAATCCTAGCTTAAAAGAAGTTGAATGCACGATCCAACGGACCAACAGCAAAGTTGAGACCGGTCCCGTGAAGCTTAAAGTGGGTTTCGGCCAAGAGAGTGGTTCCGTGGAATTCGAATTTACCGAATTTGGGGAATATAAGATAAACATGCTTGGCCTTTCTTTCATGGTGGATGTGGTAGATACACACACAATGCTCAGCGGTGCTTTGACCACGGATAAGAAGGGCAGTATAACTCAACGGTTTCAATTGCGGGACTGAGGATGGACACCCTTCTTCGAGGCTCCCATTCGTTGACCATGTCCTCTTCAACTCTCTTCTTCTCTCTTTTCTTTCTTTCTGTGTCATGTTTTCCTACTTGACAATGCCTAATCTCGGATGAGAAAGTGTATAAAGGAGTGTATTGGGAGTATCTATCAAGAGCAGTAACTATCTATCATCGATGAGCCAGCTAATCAGTACATGATAGATCCGGAAGCTGTTGGATAGATCTCTAACTGGGCGTCTTACAATCTTACTATTAAACAAAATAATGCATAGAATGGCGGGCATCACCACCTCAGACACCCGTCGCAATCACGATGCGAGTAGTATGTCTGCCCTTACGAAGAAGCTTGTAGTCAATATCACTACTTACCACTCTTTTGATAGATAATGTACGTAAATCCCTATCCCACAGACTCACAGAGGGTACTTAGGGCTAGCCTCCACATCCCCGGACTTCCCCCACAAACCCACAACAAACCCTAACCCGGATCCATTTATCCGTCCTTTCATCCGAAGTAATTTTTCAAATGCGAAAATACACCAAAATACACCGCACAGAACAACAATACATTAGACAGAAACAGCCATGTCATATCATAAACTTTCTATGAAATCAGACGTCTATATACATGTTCAGGCACATTCACCTGCAATATCAAAAGAGACGAGTCTGCGCAAACTTCAACATTTGTAAAATGGAATGGGTATATACATTGTATATGGGCTTTTGTCGGATGTACTGCATGGAATGGTATATTTCTAGGAAATGCATCAATCGCTCGATCCATCAAACATCTTGTTCATAGCTTTGTGCGCCAATTCAACACCGAGGCTGTACACACCAATTAGTCAAATTTCCAACCAATTCGTATAAAAAGGACAGAGGGAACTCACAAAGTAGCAGCATTAGCAGGCACAGCTCTCGCCAACGCCGGCCCAAAGCCTGGGAAGAAAGCCTTAAACCCACCACTAGCATGAATAGCCTTAATCGTGCCTCCAATCGTCACTTTACCGGAAGCAGACTGCATCCTCGACTTGATCGTATCAACCGGGAAGACGGGAATCCACATAGCAATACCAGCCGCACCACCAGCCGTCACGACCGCGGTCAGGGACAAATCGCCTGTGACGTTGCCATCTGCATCCTTGGGTGTGAGGGAGCGCTTGATATATTCATACGCAGCGAAATAGGCCGCTGAACCGGGCGCGTCACGAGCCAGAGTCATTGCGGAGCCGCGGAACACGCTGCGCAGACCACCTTCCTTGTACAATTGACGCACGACATCGACACCACCGGAGTATTTCGGTTTTTGGCCGGCGGGGGGAGGGTTCTGACCCTGGATCTGCAAAAGGACTTTGACGCGCTCAAAGGGGGCGGTGATGAGTGTCATGGGAAGTGCGGAGAAGGCGCCTGCGGCGGAGATTTGGGCTATGCTGTATTGAGGGGTGTTGTTGTGTACGGGGACGGTGGAGAGGGATGAAACGAGCGTTTTGCCTAGATCGTAGCCCCAGAAACTCACGGCGACTTCTCTCGTCAGTATATTCACGACAATGATCTTAAGGTAAGAGGAGGGAACTCACACATAGGCGTAACACCAACCAACGGCGCCGAAACACCGGCATACAACCCCCTCACCAACCCTTCCCTCGCAATCGTCTTCTTCACCACATCTATCGCACCAGTATAAACACCCTTTTCGGCTGTTTGCATGCGCACCTTGACGAGATCGAAGGGGTGTCCAACGACCACGGCGCAGATACCGCCTACACCGCCAGCGACAAAGGATCGGATTTGTGCGAGACCCTGGGAGGAGGCGGGTTTTTTGGCGGGGGCGAGGACTTCCTCGTTGTTTTGTGTTGTGGAGGTTGACATTTTGTGTATTGTGTTTTGTGTGAAGGGTTGGAGGCGTATGCTGTTATTGTTGCGGGGACCGAGAGGTTGTCAGTGAACGAACGGTGAGGGCGATCCCTCTCGACAGTCGTATAATCCGGTCAAATTGCAGTGCTGTATCAATTCGTCTCTTTATTCAAATATCCTCATATGAACAACAAATATCGTGTAGATCAAAAACGTGACGTTGTCGCAGTAGGAAGTTAATTAGTTTGCGAAGATAGTTAAGTAGTTAGTAGTTAGCGGGAAACACCCGTTCTTCGGAGGTAGACCTCGGGAACCTCGGCTCATTCTGGCTTCCCGCCGAGCCTAACAGAGTCACAGACAACCTCCAATCAATTCCATGTTTCGGCATAACGGAGCCATTTTGCTTTTATGTGAACGTTATTTTTCCATGGGTCTATTTATATGGAATGTTGTCCCCTTAATTCCAAAGTTTCTTTATTGCGACTCGTATAGCAGTCCGGAGACATGGAAGACCCCGCGTTCTGCCCAGCTTGCTAGGGTAGCACATGTCAAAAAGTCTGAATAAGACATGGATCAGCGAATTATACAAGGGAAATTGTGGTCAATTCTTATAATTAATTTCTCGGAATTCGGAGAAATAGACAGCACTGAATAAGTTGTTATATTATCGTACAAGAATCAAAAATAGACTGTACACACAAGAGAAGAAATTCCATATACCTTTCCCTCTTTTTTTAGCCTCCAAATATAAGAAAAGAAAATGAACGCTTCACAAGAAAGGAAATAACGCGTAAACATCTGCATATGCTGGTCAGATTTGTTAGACGCCGAATATCGAGAACCAATAATTATAATATAAATCAAGATATTATAGAGAAGTCCAGAAAAGAAAGGAAATTCGTGACATGATCCGTATCATATAATTCCGACTTTTTTGTTTTGTTCCTAAGTAACAGTTCGGTGCGAATGGCTCGACTCAGTATCGGTGCTTTGCTCGACCAATTCTGCAGTGCTGCCAGTCACAGAATGTTCGGTGTCCAGCTGATGGATGCTAGCACCTGCTCGATGATGTGCTACATAGCCCATACCGGATGGTCGTCCCGGTTCAGCACTTGCTACACGTTGGATAGTAGACGAAGATGATGCTGTTGACCCATGGCGTTCTTGGCTGGTTTTGCTGCCCGCTTCGCTGGGTGCAAATGGTAACCGTGCTTCAGATTCGCCTGCTGGGTGAAGTAGATCGGAGCTGGGTATTCTGCGAGATGGGTGTGCTGCGCTATCAGGTGAACCTGGGATAGGTAATAACGCGGGCGTTTCATCTAGTGAGTCTTGGTGTCCATGTCTTCTCGAACTTTTTCGTGGCACAGGGGGACGATTTGAGACCGTGCTACTCCGCGAGCCAATTCGACTAGGAAGCTCAATCGAACCGCCAGCGTCGATCTGTGGCAGCTTGAAAGTCTCCGTCTGTTGTTCGCCCTTCTCTTCCTCTGCGCCATCCGAATCGTGATAGGATGTTGTGGTAACTCCAGACACATTACGAGTGTGGCCCACCTCTCCAGCTTCATCAGGGGATTGTGAATCGGGGTCATCTCGGTATGGTTCGTCGTATTCCGGGTCTTCAGCAGGTGGGAACATCCCCGCAGGAGGTGCTCGAGCACTTCGAATCACTTCAAATCCTTTACCCTGCTCTTTAGTCTTTCCACCTAACAACCGACGGAACCAACCCGATGCCGATGAGACGGGCCCTGTTGGGTCTGCCGGTCCCGTTTTCAACTTGCGAGTGCCGGTATGAGACAATGCAGGACCACGAACTCGATAGTAGAAGTCGACTTCGCGGACCGCATAGTCCTTGCGATTCGGTCGACCATCATCCAGATCAGCATCGTCTCGAGTACTGCCGAGATGTGCAGGGAGGGGTTGACCTGCACTTTCGAGAGCGATATCCTCGGTATCACTACCAGATGTAGCTTGCGCTCGGCCCTCACCGCCAGATTGCTGAGTATCTATGGTCTGTGTTCGAGGACGAGGTGGTCGATAGTAAGGGTCCATCGCCTCGGGCTTGAAACCGATGACGGAACCACTCTTTGGTGTGCCCATAGGTAGATAACCGGCTGGGTGAGAGAATGCACTACTGGCGCCAGGAGTGGTCGGAGTGTACATTCCGCTGTTTGTTCGACTATGCGGACCGCCGTGTGCACTGCCTGCATCATAGGCAATACTTACACGACCGTCGCTAATGGCCTGGCGATTTAGAAGCATTGCAGAACTTCCAGAAATACTTCTCGCCCGAGAACCACCAAACTGTGCTGATGACCGTTCGTCCATATTAGCAAGCATTGCTGCGTCTGATGCCATACTTTGACGTGTGCTGCTTCGGACATTGCGTCGAGAGAGCTGTCTTGCGCCGAAGACCTACGAACAAGTTAGTAAACCACCCTTTGCATACAGACAGCACTAGAAGAAAGACATACCTTTGTGAGGCCACCTCGAGTCGCGCCTCCTTCTGCGCCTCCGGCTCCGGCAAGTCGAGCAATCACTTCTATCAGGGTCTGCAGAGCATTCAAAAAGAACCCAAATGCCAACATTCCTCCGTGAAGAACCAAGATGGCATATCCAATCCACCCCTTGGTCTGTTCCGAAATGCCCAAAGACGGCACAAAGGCAACGCACAGAAGTACCACTAAAAAGCGCACAAGAGAGAAGACAAGCTGGTAAAGATTCATAGATGTCGGTGAAGCATACGGTCGAAATGCAACAAGAAGCAAAATCATGGCCACTTCACAGATTGCAAGTAAAACAACCTGTGCAACGCCTGAAGGTTGAAGAGCGCCAATTGCGATGGCGCGGAGAACGGTAATGAAAATAGGTACTAAAGCGAATGAGGCAACATCGTCACGATATGTGTTGTAAAGAGGTCCGTACAGTAGAACAGTCGGGAGATCGTCAAATAAATATGCCCGAGGTCGTGCAGTGACAATAAGGCGAATAATCCAGAGGGCGAAGAGGAGAATAGCTAAGATTAATATGACTGCCAATGCAACCGCGTACGCAGTGGAACTTCCGGCGATAACAAGTTGGAATAGCGCAAGCGATAATGTTGGTAATAGGAAGAAGTTGAATGTAATGCGGATGATGTTGCCAATCGTGAATGGAATGTTCTTTGAGCGTAGATCCTCCTCGGTAACGCGAGCCATCCGATGATAAATCCATTGAGCGCCGAACGCAATTTGGGTCAATACGGTTACTGCAAACAAAATTACCAGCAGCCAAATAATTGATCCCGGCCAGACGTCCCGGATGCTTTCCAAGCCGATATATTGTCGAAAGAGGTCCAAGCCATAAGTTCCGTTCACAACATACACACCATCGACAACCGGGTCAATGCCCCCTCCGTGACTTGCGAAACTCTGGTTGAACATGAGGATCGACCAGGCTCCTGAGGATACGACAGGCTGGTAGTAACCGGGGTAACTTAGTGATAAAGCTCCCGTCAGTACGATGAACTGAATATATTGTAGGCAGTCCGAAAATCCTGGAGTAACCAATCGCAAAAGATCTTCATCTCGGCCATGGTTGCTCGTCCACCGGAAAATGTCGGTCGATCCCCAGGGACTATAAGTCGATGCGAGTATATTTGCAAGAGTAAGGAACACCAGCACTAAAAGGGGCAAAAATGCAAATACCCCCTTGAGCGTTCCCCCTAGGCTGGGAGTGATAATTCCAGATATGCAGCCCAGATCCGTACCTGCTGCGTCCCCGGACTTGATGCGCAGGGTGGCAGCCAAACTGGCTAGCTGGTATGATGTGCCAAGGTCATGTTGGACTGCAAATGCTCGAAGTTGACTTGGGTCGCTCCTAAATATCGAAAATAGGTTAGCCATATCACAGAAACTTGGTGGGAAAGGTATATCCAAAGTCATACCCGTTGACGTTGAAAACGGGCCCGAGGGGACAACTGCCTTGGGTGACGTTCCGGCAGAACTCGGTCGGATGGTCATATGGCGTAAAGGTGAGCACGTCGAGTGTTGTGAAAAGGGTGGTGTATGTCTCGTTTCCATTATTGTTGATTATATTGACAATCTCGCCGTCTCCAGTGACATTTCCGTAAATGACGATATCTAGTGGATTTGGGCCGGGTGAAGGATCGTAGACGACAGAGAAGAACTTAGGGACGAATTGCAGTTGATTCGGATCATTCAAGAGGGTGGCCTCTAAGCAATTGTCGAAATTGATGAATGCGGCAGTGGTCGAGCTTGTAAGAAATACGATCATGCAAAGTACTATCATAAGCCAAGAACCGCTTCTATCTTGAATTGCAAGCCTCCGCCGTTGTGGTCTGTCCATTATCTCGCCATTTCCTTCGACCCTGTGAAGCAGCTCTGGCGACCGGGAATTCCATCGGTGATGTCGCCTATTCCCATCGACATCCATTGCGACCTCAAGGGGCTGATTGAGGAGACCTCCAAGAGGTCTGCCCCTTCCCTACACCGGGGCCGTCAACCTATGCGATTCCAAGCAATGGCCGGGACGGTTTGTTTCTGATAGCAATCGTTGTGGGGGTTGAAGCACCCGAGTCGACGAGAATCGAGAGTTCGATCGATAGAATACCAAATATCAACGTTCACCTCTATGGTGTTCGAGTCTTTTGTTGGAAAATATTCGGGGGTTCACCAGCCCAAGGCAACCAACTGTGGCTATGAAGCTTGCAACATGACGGGACGAAGAGAACGAGCGACGAGAGGCTGTGGAAAGTGTGTTGGAAGAGAGTGGGACGATTAGCGGTCGGTCGAGTAGTCGAAAGGAGGTAAACCGGGCTTAGCGAAAGGCGTATGTCTGGAGACTCGACGAAAAACAAAACAATTGACTGAGGATGTAAACTTTTGTCGGAGAAACAGCAGAGACAAGAGGATCGCAGCCTGAGGATTCAGGTTGTAATCTTTTCCTGTTTTGGCCTAGCGCGGCTGGCTGAGCCAACAGCCACATTTTCCTCTTCTCCTTCTCCTTCTTCCTCGCTCATTTAGACCTCCAGTTAGGCCTACCACAAACAGAACAGCACAGCACAGCCCTGCCAGTGTCCACATTTCCTAATTCGAAGCTTCAGAGTGAAACAGTGTTTGCCGATTAGCCTCGATTAGCCTCTGTCGACTCCGATTCTCGTTCTTCTTGATCCTGTGTGGCTGGGGTGTTTTCAGCCTCCGTTTACAGTTACTTTAACTCACTTAGCCAGAAAGTCCACCTCCTGTGTACGACAGAAAGTACTTCTGACTGCCAATGCCAGTACGGCATAGTACGGCATGCTCGTGCTACGAGTTACAAGCCACTACATAGTATGATTGCACTACGCTTACTGCATAAGAGTACTTGCGTTAGTCGATGATAGCAAACTTGGCAGTCGGCCTGGTTTTCTACGGCCTAATAACCTAATGATGACTGTGGGCTTTGATCCCGCATGTCTCACATACGAACTCATCGTGCACGTTTCATTGGCCGAGTGCCGGCCCAGAACGCAAGTTTGGTGTCAGACAGCCTTAGTTGCTTGAATTATGAGCCAAACTATTAGCCTACTATCTTTCGCTCAATGTCTCATACAGTAATGGCATTATGGCACTTATCAAGGTTGGAGGACTAGTGGTTTATCCTTGTCTCACCTTTGGCCAGCTACAACATGATGAACCCATGGCCTTACTTTCGACATAGCGAGTTCAACACAGTCCTAAGCGGTCTCTGCGTGGTGCCATCACAGACAGGCATGCGGAATAATGTCGGTTATTGACAGTTCAGTCTGGAATACATCGGCCGCCTGCATAGGTATGTAACTGACTTGACATCCGCCATTGGTCTATCTGAATCGGATCGATGGTGCATGATGCCGTACAACTGTCGCTACTCAATTCGTCCTGACTGGTGGCACCAATAAAGTGTACCTGTGCACAGCTGGTACTTATCCAGCGAAGGTTCTCTCCTTGCTCATTTCGACTGTATCACATTAGAGACCCAAATCTTGGACATTCGAACTTGTCACCATTGTCTCGACGGGTAGCGAAGAACATGATTTCATCATACTACATACCTCGACAGCTTCTGGAGATCTCATTGGCCATGCTGGTCGCCAGTTGCCAGATTCGCGCAAGGTGAAACCAGGCCTCAAGTCATACCAAACAATGGAATTCACAATTCATTGTTAAGGAACGCAACCACGAAAGGTCACTTAATAAAGAGTTGGTAAGTGATATCATCAACGGCCTCGTAGACGTAGAGTGACGGATTTCATTCTATCGTTTACGCATAACAATGCAAATTTACACCAAAGACATTTATTCGAGCTTGCCAGGGCGACAGGAATCTTGAATAGGGATGATGTTCTACAAGCGCTTATTTATTGTCATGATCAGACCAGACCAATCAAACAGCCCCAGACTGAGGCTTGATCATTGAAAAGTGGCTTGAAACCAGCTCTATAGCTACGAGACTTTGAAACAGACCACGTAAGAACTGACTTGTATGTATAGCAACACCGAGCAATATTGTATCACTCCCACAATCAAGCCACAACACCGTTGGCCACGAATCGCCCAAAGACGCACGCACTAAGTGACGCAGGGCGCTTCCGGGGAACGGATGATGACTCCGTCCAGCCTAAAACCAGCTGTCCATGCCCTAAACAGGTCATAGCTTTAGCGGTCATAAGCTAGTCTTATAATTGAACAATCTGACTGGTTGGTGATGTTCCATTTTCTATTTTGGCGATTTCATAGTTCCGGCGCTCTGATTGGCCGGGTCGGCGCTTACTCTAACATCGGTCCATAACCCTAAATCCTCAAGAGGTTTGATGATATTCGATACACAGCAATATGATGGTCTGGCCCTTTTGTTTGCATGATGAATAGCTTTGCTTCAGAGATGGATCGACATCTGTGGGCGTTACTAAAATTAAGATCTGGACTGTTCTAGGCTCTTGTTGCTTTCTGACTCTGTTGAGTACATATACCCTCAGTCATACTCATCTCGTCTCTTCTTTTTTTCATTTCAGATAAATCAGTCATCAATCATTCATATAAAGAGTCAGTCATTTCACAGTTTACTCATTCCTTTCACTCATAGATTTGGTCTTTTTTTCATTCTTTTCTGCCTGCATTCTACTTTTGTTCTCTCTTTGCATCAACAATCTTTCTTCTTTTCTCTGAGAGAACAAGAGCTACTGTCATTTCTTCAGGACTATATCTTCTTGAATTTCTACCTTCTACACTCATTTCAAACATCATTCTAGCAACCACTTCAAATCGATCAGAACAAAATGGATGAGAAAAAAGGCATCTTCAAATTCATCCGAGTGAGCCGCCACGGCATCACAGGCGTTACCTACCATGTCTTTCGCGTCGCCGAATTCATCACCTTGATCGCCATCATCGGTCTTACATCTTCCTTCGTTGCGGACATGGTCAATGCCAATGTCTCCCCTCCATCTCTCCTAGTCGCTATCCTATCTCTCGTACGTCCCCCCTTTTCCTTCAGTCAATCTAACAACCCTAAACTAACAGACAGAGCAAAGGTCGTCCTCACAGAAGTATACATAATAATAACCTCCATCCTCTTCTATGACCACAAAATGGCCTTCAAATGGGCCCTCTGCCTGGACTGCATCGTCCTAGCCGGTTTGATTGTCATTGCCGTCGAAGCCGGAAAGCCACTCTCATACCTCCGCTGCTCTGACATCGGCAGTTCGGATGATGCGTCAACTTTTGAGTCTATGCTATCCAGTCTGGCGGATGCGCTCAGTTCCGTGACGGGGTCGAAGGCGTTCTCGAATTTTATTGCGTCGGCGAGACATGTTTGCGTTGAGATGAAGGCTATTTGGGGGTTGATTATTGCTAATTGGTAAGCCCCCTACCAATTATGTCTTTTCTTCTCATTCGTTGTTGTTGAGGCTAATTTGGTGTAGTATCTTCTTCGCCTTCACCGTCATTACAGGTGCGCTTCTTTCGTGGATGGATAGACGGTCTCACCAGAAGAAGGAAACCGATGTCTAGAATGTGGACATATCCACATTTTCATGATCAGTTCTTCGGCTGAGCTTATTGATCTCTTTTACCTTATGTCTGTACGACTGTACGATTGTGTCTGTTCTATCTCTTTGGAGGCCATGTTGGTGCTGCAGATCAACAAAAATTGGGATATAAAATTCGAAAACTGGTGGCGTTGAGGCATTATGACGGCTGTGGCATTCTCTCCTTGTATTTTCTTTCTTTTCTTCATTCTCTTTGATTTCTGGCTGCTCTCTTGGTGTTGCTCAATTGAGCTCTAATATTTCCGGTCTTTGCATAGTGTACTGTACAAGCTCTTTGTGGAAGCATAATGATGAGATACTTGCTAAAACCATTGATATCTTCGTAAAGGGCAACGGTAACATGTAATTAGAGACTATAAATCAATCTACCAAGTCGGCCGTCATTCATATTTTGTGTTAGGCATCATGACTCAACAAAAGCTACCTCTCACCGTCCAGCAGCGGTCTTTGTCCATATACCACCACCCTACAATCATCAAGATCAGACAAATCCAGTTTTAGAATAAGGAGGTCAACTCACAACTCATAGTAAACCCTACTATTCTGTTCCACAAGCACTTCCTTCGTCTTCGCCACAAATTCTTTCGCCTCATCCGCCGTCCACTGTAGCTTTCTCAGCAATTCATCTCATTTTTGATCTTCAACGATAGGACAGACAAACCCCCATATACCTCGTAGCAACAGCCAAAACCCACCCCTCCATCCCCGTCTCCCAAAACTGTCGAAACCACCGCGCAATCTCCGCAAGGCGCGTAACTGGATAATCCGAGTATCCTCCACATATACTAGTAGTAGTAGCTGTTGAAGCTATTTCGTTGGAGCAGTCGAAAAGGGGTAACATATACCACGTCTGGCACACATTCTCAAAACCCGCTTCATAGATCAAACTAGCCATTTGATCCGCGACAAACCATGTTTTACCTGTTCGCTGGCTGCATTCTTGCCAGAATTTGTACCATGTCACAAAAATCGAATTTGATGAATCCCCTTTACTCAAATCAGCAGCCGAGTCCCAATCAGAGCCCAAATTTTCCAATGGACAGAAATCATCTCCGACTCCTTCTTCAATACCTCTGGTAGTATACCAAAACCTCGGCACAAACGAAACCTCAACCTGCTCAATCCACCCCCTTCCCGGCTCCAAATGCTCAAAAGCCTGCTGATACAATTTCCGCCAATCCTTGACGCTACCATACAAACAACGAATATGGACAAGATCAAACAGTTCGCGCCCTTCGTCGAGATACGTCCAGTTTGAGCAGCAGTCGTCGACTTCGAAGGTTAGGTTGGGTCGGATGGTAAAGTCGGAGTTCCAGAGGGGGGAGAGATCTGTGCCGAGGATTTGGGCTTTGGGGTGGGCGTCGGAGATGTTACTTTTATGTATTAGCCTGTTTCATGTTGAAGGGAGCGGCGTGCTGGTAGATATACCTAGCCCATAGTCCTATCCCAGTGCCGATGTCGAGGACATGACGGGGTTGGGCTATCGGGGCGAGATAGAGCCTGTCTTGTAGCACCAGAGTGAAGAGATGGTGTCTGGCAATGTTAGCACCATGTATACCAGTTATCAAGGGAACAGATTACATACGCAACTTTCTGATGATATGCATCTTGCTCATCGTTTGGACCCCAATATGAGCCTTCACCTGTATGCTTGTATCAGCTGTCCGGCTCTGGTGTCTATTTCTGGGAATATAAAGTCAGATAGACGTACGATATGCATGATATCTCCGATTATTCTCATATTTGTACGCCTGTAATGGCGACGCGAGTACATTGGTCCTGACATTGACAAATAAGCCAAACTTGCCCGAGGATCAAAAGATTCGCTAGCAATAGGATTGAACCCACGATAGATTATCGTTGAAACTTTCTTTGGATGTTGAACCGTCGTTTCTCTGGTGTCATCAAACCACGATATCAGTCTCGATTGCTATCACGGCGCTAATTTAAAGATTCAACTCACCAAAAACGAGCTCTGTCTCCTCGGCGTCAGAAACCCCGACGCCATAATCCCACAAAAGATCAAAACAGTGTAGTATTTCGTCGTCCGAGTAGTATATCACGTATAAACGAAAGCCTTCTCTTATTGTTCGCCTTTTGATATCGGAAGACTTCTACCTCTTCAATATCCGTTTCAGCACAACAACAATCCAAATAAACTGAATTAAGTCTTTCAATGCAGGGTAATCGGAGGATGCCTTCCGATGAAGCCCCAGACGAAGGAGGACGATGATTATCGAACAGAGGGATATGGAATATCGACGTGAAGAACGACATTATACCCATCCGCCTTTTCCTTTCATCCTCGTCCGGGGGATGAGACATATATATTTCTACTTTTAAACGTGTTTCTGTCAAATACCTGTCATACCTGTCAGCACATCTATTCCAGCCTCCCGACCTACCCAAACAACCTCCAACTCGATGCATAACTATGTAGTCAAATTCAAAAACCGACGAGATCGACCCCGACATCGTTTCGCAAACATTTGAGGGTACATACATACCTGTGTCAAAATCCATCGAGTATTGGAGTCGAGCATTCGCTTAAGCTTCGAGAATGATTGAGTGGTATGCACATAACCAATTCAAGTATACGACAGCATATGTGTCGTGAACGATGAAACAACGTGAATAATGCTTATCTCTTTTGCGTCTATACATTCAACGTCGCTTAACCATCCAGCAAGAAGATCTACATATCAAACCCGCTTCACCTCCACCGTGGCCAGGTCTAGATCACGGCCTATGAAGTGTTAAAGTACGGCTGCTGTGCAATGCATATCATTCCAATCCTGTCGCGTGTCTCAGTCCATTCATCATTCGGCTCTCCCACTATCTTTTGCATGAGGTCATTCATTCAATTTTCCACGGCGAGGACGAATGGTATGCGTCATTTCTTCCCTTACAAGGTAGGTAGTCAGCGTCGTTCCTGGATGTCGTCCTGTCGCGTGCTAAGCAGAATGTTGATTTCCGCACGCGGCTCCCAGCTGTCGGGTTGAGTTGGGCAGGTGAAACATTCCAACGACCTCTCAACTCGTTGGGAAGAAGAATTATCGGGTGATGTCGGATTGGATTAGAATAGTTCTATTGCGTATCAGCAAATGTGATGTGTATAGGTATTTCATCTCATGTTTCGAACTGCAGATGAAGAAGAGAACGGGATGGATGGGATGGGTTTGTGTCACTTGACGGGATTCCGAGATACATTCCGGACGGAATGTGTAACCAGGCACGTGGTACAGAAGCTGTCAGATCACGTTGAAGTATACCTAATGCTCGTGTCATATTCTGATATCTATTGTTCAATGTTGGGACTTGAATAAAATGAGAAGATTGAAGTTGATACCCGTGACTATATACAAACCCGTCATATATCATGAATCCAACAAATCCATTCCATCAAACCCAACAACATCACCAACCCGACCATATCAAATCAAAAAATCATCCCGAACTAACAGGCGGAATAATAGCAACCTCCTCCCCTTCCCCAATCACCCTCTCCATCCCCCCCTCCCCTCTCTCTACCTCTTTCCCCGCTGCTCCATCAGGAATATCAACATACTCCAACCCAACACTAACACTACAACTACTCAACACCTTCTCCGTAATCCCCGGATACCGTTCTTCAAGTAACGGAAACAATCCGGAAAGTGGTAATGGTGCTGGAAGGGATTCGCTGGATTTGCCGGTGTAGCTGGATGCGGATGCGAAGTAGAGGATTTGGAAGGTTGGCATTTTTGGCTTCTTTTTTTTTCCTTTCCTTTCCACGTTTGTTTGTCTTCTATAGATTGATGCAAGGTTGTTGAGTTTGGTTTTTGTTGTTTTGATGAGGATTTCTTTGGTGTGAGAGAAGGGTTGATGCGCAAGGGTGGATGTGGTTGAGGTTGTTTAGTTCGTGGGGTATGAAATCTTGAAAATTGGTGGTGTTCGTCGGGTACAAGGCCGAGTGTTGGACGCAGTTGTCATTTAATATCATCCAGTAAAACCGGTCGCTATCTCGATATTAGATTTATAGTTGAGATGATTAAAAGGAATGAAGTTTAAAGATTCGAAATCAAGTGGATATCATGTGACGGCCGTGCCGGTGAACGTAACAATAAAAACTAACTTCCTTCACAAAATGAAGTTATAATAATTGTACAACTAAGCTATCAAAGCTCTAAAAGCTGATACAAAATCATCCCGTAAATCCTCCCAATGCTCAATACCAACACTGACTCTCAACAATCGTCGATCAACCCGTGTATCCGACATGGCCCGCCACTCAATCAGACTTTCGACACCTCCGAGACTGGTAGCATGATGGAAATATTGCAGTTTGCTTGGTAGTCTTCTGGCCAAATTTTCATCTTTCATGATAATCGAAAACACCGGACCGAAGCCATTGGGCATCTGTTTCTTGACCCAGGGCTCGGTTTGAAGACTAGCGTGTCTGATCTCGGCGAGTGCTTTGGAGATAGCTTCGGCGTCGCTTCCTGCAGGTGCATTTGACTGAGTCAGGGCAGAATGAAGGAACGAGACAAGGCTTGTCGCATTCTGGCTTGCACGTTGAACTCTCAATTCAAGAGTACGCAGACTGCGCACTCCGAGCCAGCTTTCCAAGTTGCCCATGTTATTTCCCAGATGAAGACGCTGAGCAAATAATTGATCAAACCAATCCTTGCGCTTTGTGGCCAGCACTCCGCAGAGGAGATCGCTGTGTCCTCCAAAATATTTCGATCCCGAATGCATGATAATGTCGGCACCAAACTCAAACGGGTCCTGCAGACCAGGCGGACCAAATGTACTATCTACAATGAGAAATGCGCCGCGGGAGTGTGCCTTTTGCGCATAGTGTTCAATATTGAATGCTGTTCCGTCAGGGTTGAGAGGTGTCTCGAGCAGGATAACGTCTCCGGCCTGCAATTCCTCCGCAGGGCAGTCCAGACCCAATTTCCTTAATCCAGTGAGTCGATTGAAGATCTCAATGACACCATGGCAGCCATGGTAGTTGTCACCAATGGAAATGTTTTTGGGGTTAAGCAGTACCAATGCTCCATTCAAAGCTGCCAGTCCAGAACCATATGCAAGTGCGCGGCCTTTGAGTAGAGACGAAAGGATTGCTTCGAAACGTGCAGAGTTCGGCGCCGCAAGACGAGAGTAGATCGGTTCGATGGTAGAAGGGTCCTCTTCTTCGAACTATGACAGTTAGAAAAGAACTTGTGAGTTATATTTAACAACGTACATTGCGTTCTGCAGCCGGAGTCAATTCGTCTGGATTTTTATGGTATCGGAATGTCGTGGATAGGTGAATTGGAGGAGCAACGTCTGTAACATTGTTGACAACATCGTCCGCATGGACTGCGAGTGTAGCTGGCCTAGCTGTTGGATGAGACATGATAGTCAACAAGGTCGGTCTGATTCAATTGAGTGTACTGTTCAACAGGCGAAATATGTTCTTGTAAGAGACGATTCTGTAAAAATAATTGCGTCGTCGTAATCGTAAGAGTCATCGGGTGGGAGGTAAATGATGTGAGGGGATGGTGGGTCCCGATGTCGCCTTATCAAATTAATTTCTGAGCTGAGTGTCAAAGGGCGTCTATCCTATCCGGCAGTTACCCGGTCACATGACTCGTCGGGGTGTGTGTTGTTTGATCGCTAATCGTCCAACTTCTTGCTGATTCAAGGCTTTATCTGCGCATGGATGCCATTCGCGCAGGCTCTTTGGCGGAGCCTGGCAGACATTCCAGGAATTTGCTGCGATCTGCATAATATTAGCGGGAGTAGTCAAGGAATCCATAGATAGTCATACCTTGCTCGGATTCAAACCCAATGGTGATATCGTCATGCTCACTTGCATACTCGAGCATATCCAAGCAGACAAATCCGGATGCCTCTTCTTCATCTCTCTTGGGAAGGGCGAATTTGGCATCAACAATTCGGACGGTAAACTTTCCAGACCGGCTGGAGGTTTCGTAGTTATCGGTTCCCCTTAACAAGAAATTCATACACTTGCCATGGCTGAAGTCGCTGCCAAAGAAAGCCAATAGTTGGATGGTTTTGTTCTGCACCACCAGTTGCAGTCGCACTCCGCTCGCTTCCCATTTCTTGTGGATTGGGACGACCATACGACGACGAGCAATGGCAAAGCTTGTTGCAACGCTATCAAAAACGACGCGGAATCCGGTCATCATCTCCTGGAATTTGTGTAGGTCTTATCGGCATTAGCAACGTCCAAACCCCTGGTATCTGAAGAAGAAGAAAAAAAACTCACTCTCGACCGAGCTAAACTCGAAACGCCGAATTGTAGGCTTAGTCTTCGAAGACTCTAAAAATTGCGTCAAGCGGTCGGGTAGTTCCTTTTCCACGAGGTTCTCTGCAATAGCCACAGTCATGTCCTCCTGGCGTGCGCGGTACATGGTGAATGTAGTGTTCGAATTGGGATCCAGCCCAATCTTCATTTCTCCAGGGCCTGCATTCTGTCAGTATGACGCTAGGAAAGAGGGGTGGAAATCGCCTACCCAGATTGATACGATCCGTAACTGTCCCCCAGTCGGTACTGATTAGCGCACGAAGACTCTCGGAAAGAACCTGTTGGCCATAACTGCGATCAAGATACGGATAAGATGAATCCAAGTCGATGACAGATACAGATCCCGCGTTGAACTTGAGATGGGACATTCCCGGCCCTCCCGTCACAGGATCACGGGCCTCTTCTATCGAGAATGAACGAGTCGGGAGATTAGGAGAGGTGGTTTCATTCTCATTGGCAAGCATGCCTAGCAAAAGGGAGTGCATCAGAGTTCGCTGCTCGATTCGATCAAAAGTCAAAACCATCGAGCGCGGCCGTGAATCTTCCTTCAACTTAAGCAACAAGGCGGGTGATCCATTTTCACCGCGGAGATAACCGAACACGATAGGTGCTCCATAGCCCAATGTATGTTGTACGCTGCTCAGGGTTTTAGTCTGAGGATTCGTCACCACAGAGAGACGGAAACCCCGGTGAGCTTTACGCTTCCCTGTGCCTTCAGTCCACGTAACAGTCTTCTCAAATAATGCCATTCGACAGAGCGGCGAGGGTTCAGAGGGAAAAGCTTTTGGCGTGCCCGAGTCCATGTACTGAAACATTTTGAGAGTATCATGAAAGATTCTCCTTTCACCAGCCTCGGGGCTAAGAGTCTTTTCCGTCTTGAGCGTATACTGGACAATGTTCCAGAGCATCTTGAAATCCTTTTCTTGAAATGCCACGTTCAATTCAAATCCACGCCGGAGTTTGACTGTCATCGTCCGTGCTTTCACCTGCCATTGGACATCATCCCATGTTGGTCCGTTTTTCCGGTCGCTTTGAATCAAGATGTTGACAAGTTCGCTTTGACTGGAGATCGCCGCAAGTACGTACCAATCAGATTTGTCTCGTCTGATAGACAAAACGCACTGGATTGAATATTGTGAAGTATCATCTTCGTCGTCACTAGTGAGAGAGACTTCCACAAACATAGTCCCGTAGCTGAAATATCGGCTAGTATCTCCCACTAACATCATCTCAGGGGTATTGGCCAACTGAGAGGATGAGTCAATCAACATAGAGCGTCTGTTTGACCCTGAAACCGCTGCCGCAACATCGGGCGCAAAGAAAGGATACCTCACCCAGATGTTCGTATCTATCGGATGGTCGCCGACCTGAGAAGTTCCAATAGCGGTTAAGATCTGGTTCCGTTTCATAGATACGGTCAATGCACGTAGATGATTCATGATTTTTTGATGTAGATTGACTAAACCCGCCATTCTATGATCCCCTGTTGTATTGACCACTGCGACCAATGCATCAATGCTCATTCTACCGTAACGGGTCAACTCAGGGTGCTTGGGCACGATCTGAGTCGAAATCCACCATGCCTTGCCAAGGTCAACAACCGCCTGCATAGCTTCAGTTGGGTCCGGGCTCCGCCCCGAACGTACAGCAGATTCCAGTCCAGATCGACCGCGGAGAAACCACCACGTGGAAGCTCTTACCCATTCAGCGAATGATGTCTCCATTAACGGTTTCACGGTCTCGGCAGCCAAACCGTAAAGACTATTGAATCTCTCGACGTAAGCCGTGAATTCCTGGTACGCAGTGTCTCCCATAGCATTAGCCACCGACCGAAGAGTCATCTTTGCTGAACGAGGTGCCGGAGCAGCGCCGGAAGGCTTAGGCGATTCTGCTGTCACCCTGGTAGGTGGAGCTGCCTGATACTGTGGAGGAGGACCGGTTGGTTGAGGCCGAGACGCTTCAGGAGGTGGAAACGTAGGTTTGGGCTCATCTGTGGTTGGTGACAAACTGCTGGCGGAACTTCCTCCAGGGGACAGAATCTCAGGGATATCATCGCGGCGAAGCGCTTTGACCTGATCATGAACAGCCGGGACTGGACTGGTCCGAAGTGACAAAGTCGGCGTCGGGACATCAACGTTCAGCGACTGCTGGGAAAGCTGGGATCGCTGCGATGCGAATGATGGACGAGTGGGTAGTGATTCCTGTTGTCGGTGATGGACTTCATCATTTGCTTCAGTCGGCGAGGTGGGATCTTCTTGTTGTAAACGGTGCTGTAACGCAAGTCCTTCTTCTTCCTGCATTCTGGCATGAATCCTGCGTGCAAATGATTTCGAATCGGGAGATGCTCGGAAAGATAGTCTTGACCCTGGTTCGCCCGAATTCAATGCCATGAGAAAATCTTGATCCTGCGGACTTAGCAACAAGGGCTTCCAGGTTGGAGGATTTTCAGGTTGTGTTGTTGGGCCAGCACTGGTGGAAAAGGACGTATCCAAGTGTAGCTCAGGTAGTGTCGGCCGGCGATCCTGGAGGTCTTCATATCCATCGTCAATATGCGCTTTCGGATCCTCTTTTGTAGAACGTCCCTTCTTGCGAGATATTTCCACTGTGGGTTCCTCAGATTCGTCACCACCTTCTCCCATGACCTCTGGTGGTAGATCCGTGAATTTCACTCGTAGCCCTTTGCGTCGTCGTGGTTTCGGTTTCGGCGGGCTAGCCTGGGTGCTAGATTGCGGGGAAAGCGAGACATATTGTTTGGGAGGGGATGGGGGCGTAGACAAATCTCGTCGTTGCGGTGAACTCGATTCAAAGGTAGAATTGGCAACAGGAGGGACGACGACGGGTGATTCAGATATCGGCTTAGGGCGATTGTGTCCCAGAAAGTCGTCCAGCTGGCGTTCAGTAGCCTCTGCTTGTTTCGAATCTCGATCCTTGGAAAACAGCTTCTCACGCCATTTGGACTTTTGATCACCGCCTGTCTTCTCTATTTTCTCTGTCTTCTCTGCCTTCTCTGCCTTCTCTGCCTTATCTCGTCCACCCCAATTCAATCGCCTAACAGATTTGGATGACTGGAGCGGTTTAGGGGGTTCCTGGGTTGCTAGGAAGGCGAACGGGTCGTCTCCCGCCATGGCGTCTGATAAGCCCGTGGTTAGCTCCCTATAATCAAGTCAATCCACTTCGAGCTCTCTCTGGACCATGACACGGTAAGTCCAAAGCAAGTGGTTCTTTTACTTGTCCCAAATTGCACCTCAAAATTGGACAAGAGTCGGGACTAATTTTGTGCACGACGTATTTGTAACAGTAGGTTATGGCGCAGACTGACAAGAGTCAAAGGTTTCCTTGTCGCAAGCGGGGTCTCAGACACACGGGCCGACGTAGGTAGTTCAGGCACGAAATACACGATCGACAACAACGAATCCGGTCGAGAGATCCGAGTCGTTCAAAGAATTGAATAACGGTAAATTCGACAATTGGTGATCGCAGAAAGGACAGAGTATGAGGAGTGAAAAGGGAGCCGAGCCAGTCGTTCACTCAATCGTCAAGGGATGTTGTAAGGACGGAGGTATGTTGGTGAGGAAGGAAGGTTTGGGGGAAAGAGCGGTCCTTCCCACGGCAAGAATAGTCCAGCTCCTGCCTTTTGGCTGAATTTGTCGTCAAGAAATAACACAAAGATTAAAAAGAAGAGAGAAAAGAGAAACAGAACACACTATCGTTGTTTAGTGTACTGGGATGTTGTTGTCAGCAGATAAGAAACGTAGACTAACAGTTACTACGTTTATTTAGTTTGACCGCCTTCTATTCGTAGCTGCTGTTCCCCTTCTTTGGTTTTTCCTTTTCTCTCATACAGTGTCAAGGTTGAAGGTTCAAACAATTCATTTTATTCGATTGGAGCATTTCAACGCAACGGCGAATCAGACACAGCGTGGGCGTGGTTCTTGACAATCAGGAGTCGTTATCGTGGAGCTAATTAGCTGTCCCTGAGCAGGTGTCCCTAATATCTGATGCTCACGGGCCAATCAAACCGAGTGTTTCACTACGGATACAGCGTATGGAGACCGTATTGCTTGGTACGTACGTTACCACGTATGGACACTGGAGTATGGACTATGGAGTATGCGGAGACGTTGTACTCTAGAGAAGCCTGATTGGGTAAAAGTCATAGATATGTTAAATTGCTATTGCGTAGGGGAACTACTCGTAGTGAGACCTTTCTCTCGATACTGAATGCCGGGCTACATTACGAGTGTAGATGCTACTACACTGATCATAAGAGAGCCATGTTGATCAACAATTAACTTGCAATTGAGTCTCTCGCAGATATGTGTGTACAGCGACTGAGAGTCGAACATGTGTGTGTCTCTTGCGTTCGCGTGTGTGATCTGAGAGGAATGGCTTGCAACACGCCCCACAAGCCGAGATTAAGCTCGTTTGTCGACTGGTCGCTTAGTCCCTCACTGTGGGCCGGCTCATATCTGAGACAACCAATCATAAATACCCCTCCCACCTGACGCTGATCTGAAACCACGCTAGCCCCTTCCTGGCCATCCCGCGGCAATGCTTCATTGCTTCTTCCCCACTGTCACAGGCTTGTTCCAGTTCCTCCTCTCGAGTACGTATGAGTGTACGACTTCCATACGTACGCCGTACACGTCAAGCTCAGGGGTATCGCATCTGATATTCGCACGCACTGAGCGACATCGGTTGAAAGAAAACGATCAACCTCCGATCGACTCCAGCCACGGCGCATAAACATCGTCATCACTGTCATCATCGTGCGTCTTTCCTTGAAATTCATTCCAGGGATTCCACGTTCAGCCACAGCCCCTTCATTGGCGATTGCCTGTTCGAGTATCCATCTCGCCGATTAGGCATGTTGTCACGATGGGCTTCATTCCTCCATATTTGTCGTATGTAAGCATGTAAGAGTGTAACCTCCTTTCATGAATCAATGACTCAGATCTCGTTCTATCTCATAAAGTAAAACATGTACTTCGTATTTCTGTCTGAGTCAAGCTGTGACCGTGGTTCGTCTGAGGAACCAACAATGATTGAATCATCTGTTTAGCCTCAGCTGCGCCACGGCATCGTTTGAGTTTGGGTTCGGCAAATTTCCGCGCTTCAGAGATATTTACTTGGAGCCTGAGGCCAACATCAACACGGCCTCCCAATTGATCGAGTCATGTGACTTTCCGGGAGACGCTCACCGCCATGAAAGCTAGTAGGCGGTCACGACCGTTCTGCCGGCAGTACGCCGGAAATTTTGTGTTGCCAATAATCCAGACACACGCCTTCCTGCACTGTCAACCACCTCCATCAAAGGCTGACAGCTCCTGGGTTCCATGAACGAGGATGGCATATTCTGTCCGATGGGGACGAGCCAACGGCACACTTCCGGTGCCGAGCCATAACTTTACTGCAATGCGACGATATATTTGCACCAAGTGCGCGCGTACTCAACGCCGTACTTTATTGACGGCCTCAAATCCTGCTCATCGACGGAATCCAATCGCACGGCAGACTGGCGCCAGCATCTTCTCCAAGCGCTTCGCATCATCTGTAGAAGATGTGAGCTATCCCTGCATTTTATATGCTTAATTAATGAGCTAATCACATGTGGTCGCGCAGTCAGAAACCCCTGATGAATTAAGAACAAAGATCGATAATATTCTTTTAAAGACGGAATTCGAGACACAAAACAACATTAGAGAATACCTGCGCAAATGGCAAGAACAAAACGTCAATCATCTAGACCCCATTCAGGGTCCGGATACCTCGAACGCGGATTCGCCTCCGTTATTGAAATGGACTGGAAACATGCTCAACGATGGCCAAGCCGTCTACGATGATGCCGTTGAACGATCCTACACTAGCTTGGAACAAACCTCAGATTACAAGATTGATATGGACGAGAATTATGAAACTGGTGATATTCTGGAACCGGGTGACCTGGTCGGATTTTTCTCGTAAGATGCCTTCCCAAAGCTGTCGCATCACCTTTGCCCAAATCCTCTAACAATCTCTCCAGTGGGACGAATATGGCAACACCTGCAGTATACATACGATCCGTGGAAAGGCAAAAGCAGTTCTATACACTCAGAGGGAAATGGCGAGTTACATCGGATAGAGATATTGACATCGTTATCAAAGGCTTTGCGCCTCAAGAATTGACTGATGCTTTGATCCCATATCTCCCTGATACAGCAGTCTCGCCGAATATCACTATGCAAGAAATCGCCGAAGGAGGAGTTCCTCGCTCCGCAGCTGCACCGCTCATGGCCATGCTTCAACAATTCTCCGAGAAAGAGACACGGCTCTATAGAGAAAATGCACAACGAATGGACAACCTATATTCGGTAATCGCATCCCCGAATAAACGTTCCATAATGACTCTGCCTGAAATAGCGGCCAAGGCTCTTCAAATCAGCGTAGACGACGTGACGCCAGAAGCTCTTTTCATGACACAAAAGGCTCTTCAACGCAGCCCGTTCCTCATTTTGGCTGATCGCTCGTCTGTGTTTTCCAATCGATACTTAGTACGGCCGAAGACCTTCGCACATCGTTTCAACACTGTGATTGAATGGGTTCGTGAACACCAAGTCCATCTAAGTCGGCTTGCCTTACAGAAACGTTCTGATCTGAGTGATCATCCGCTCCAAAATTTTCTTCAGAAGGCTCAGAGGATAATCCTCCAGAATCGAAACATCAGGTCGCCAACAACCATGTCGAACGTTGGTCCTTCCGCCCAACAATTTTCGATGGAGGATGTGCCCGAAGGACGGGTGTATCAGAAGGTAGTCACAGAGCAGTTTGATGATTCTGACAAAATGATTCTGGAGTACCTTGTGCATTTTTCAATTCCGCCGCAAAGGCTCAATGTGAGCTCTGCGAGATACGCTGCTATTCACATAATGAGAGCAACGGGGTTGTATACAGCTATAGAGCTGCAACGCGGGGCAATTCCACTCTTTCTACAGGAGCTAGGTATTTTCTCTGCCTGGGAAAACATTTATGCTTTGGATCAATTCCTAGCTCTCCCAGGTCATCACATTGATTTACTGTCTGAACGTACGGAGGAGTATGCACGAATCGCTGCTGCCAAACCTCAAAGGTATACACACGATAGAATGGCAAAAATGCGAAGGGACTGGGGAGACCTACCAATTTATTGTATCGACGATCCAGGTGCAAAGGAAATTGACGACGGTATCTCTATAGAGCCTCATGCCGGAACCGAAGACACGTTTTGGCTTCGTGTGCACATCGCAAACCCCACTGCTTTTATGCCACACGATGATATCATATCTAAAAATGCCGCTGAGCGCCTAACGACCGTCTATCTGCCTGAAAGGCACTATCCCATGCTACCAACATCTTTTACGAGTCGGTCCTTCAGTCTGGCTGCCAACAGCCCTACTCTCACCATCTCTGCCAAAGTTAATCTGAAAGGCGACATTTTGGACACGAGCATCACCAATGGAATAGCACGAAACGTTGTCTACTTGACCCATGCCGGTCTTCGAAACGCTCTTAATGGTCATACGAAAGGTTCGCAAACATACACGGTTGGGAGAAAGCCGCCGTTACATTACCTCAAACAACTCTCTTCCGAGTCGCCTACGTTCACCCAAGAGCAATCAGATACTTTCAATCTCATCAGAAAGATCATGACTCAGATTAATAACAAATGGAGAGAAAATGGCGGGCTGACTTGGCCTGACAGCTTTAATCAACAAAATCCGTCCATCTACACTGGAAACCCCATTTCCCCATTCTCGGTGCATCCTGACAAGCTCGACTGGGAAGGCGGTTATTACGAGGGCGACCCAACCATTCTACTCCCGACTAGCGACGTCGATCCCTATGATGTCCCAGATCTGAGCAAGAGGAACCTTGTGGCGCTAGTCATGAGATTTGCCTGCCACGTTGCAGGACGATGGAGTGCAGACCGAAACATCCCTTTGGTATATGACGGCACTTACTTTCACCCAGAGTACCCGCCGTTGACGCCACAGAAACTGAAAAAGTTCACTGTAGACGACTGGCTTCGTTTCGCACCTCCGAAGGGGTATAGTGCTTCCAGCGTTCTACCGCACGCCGGTCTGGGTGTTGACGCATATACCAAAGCAACCAGTCCCCTACGACGATACAGCGACCTAGTAGCCCACTACCAGATCGAAGCAGCTCTTCGCTACGAGTGGGAGCATGGCAAGAAATTCAACGGCGCAGAACGTGAAGCCGCTTACTCCCTACCATTCTCCACCAAACAAATCGACTCCCTTCTCGAGGACATGAAAGCCAAATACCCGCTCATAAACTCCGTGCAGAATCAATCTCGAACATTCTGGGTCTGCCAATTCCTTTTCCGCGCTTTCTATTTTGGCGAATGTGACAACTTCCCGGATACTTTCGCCTGTATGGTGCGGCAACCGGTCCAGGGTGTATCAACCACTGAAGCAAACTATGTGGGCGCTTATGCGGCAGATAACCTGCCCTTGGGTATTAGGGTACAGCTCTTTGTGACCGAGGAGTTCCGTGATTTGGATACGCTCAGTACGGTGGAAGCTAAGATTGTGGCTGTTAATATGGCGAAACATATTGTTGAGATGGAGGTTGTGAGGAAAGTGAAGGGTTGGGAGAGGACTGGTGAGTGGGCTTAGGACTCTCTTTAGAATGGTTGATATTTGTGTATGATAGATATGTATATTATTGTAAAAATATTCTCCTTCATTCTCAACTAGCTAGGTATACACGTCAACGTACATCGTGTATAGAGTCTTGAGGATATTAAGGACCTTCCAAGGTTACAATGCTTGCTTGCTTAATAGAAGGTAACTTTGGGTCCATTTTCTGCGTGGCTGTATAGGTATCCCGAAGGTCCTTCTCCCAATACATGCAAGCCTGACAAATAACGTGATACAAGGTTCTTACAACATATATTGATACCGGGGTTAGAACGCCTTGAGATTTAATACCTACCTAGGTAGGTATGCGGAAATGTTGGGCTGTTACTCGTATGTAGTTTCTATCTCACCAGTATCTACTTATCTAGATATTTGACCAGCTGGCCTATTGAATAAAGACCTGGGTATCTGCAGGTGACATAAGTATGCCCGCAACCTGCTCGGCTTGGAAGGAGCTGGAAAGGTGTTTGTGACCTTTGTGGTTAGACGGACTGTCGAGATCCTTTAGGGCTTCTCCTACCAATATTGCCCTAGGCAAGGAATCTTTTGTCTGGGACTACGCCGACCTGAATGGAGGAAAAGTTACGGACTTACCTCCATATTAGGTGCGCTATATCTCACCATTGGTTGTAAACATTAGTTTCCTCGAGTGAGGGATGGGAATCCGATTGATATGGCATTAAAAAAAGTCAATTTGATTAGTCTAGTAGATATATATGGAAAAACCATGCCGCATAACTCCGTCAACGCCTTGAAGGAGATTGTGTAGGAAATATGAGCCCTGTGTCTTCCGCTTCTTTGATTCAGTGCAGTCGTCCGATGCTAGTCTGTTGGCTAGGGAAGAAATCTGCATAGACACTGGGCAAGGGAATCATTCTACACAGTCGGATCATCAGCGTAAGATTCAACCCACGAGACAAGAGTGCGGGAAATATATTGGTCCCAAAATACTTCAAACCGAAAATGCGAAAACTCCTTTAAGTTGTAGATGACTATATTTGAATTCGCCTTAATTGCTTTGCCAAATAAACTCCACTGTTTGGAATATTCGCGTGTACCGAAGCTTGAGTCGAAGTTATGCCAAATATTGAAATCATCTCTTGTGTATTTTGGATCCGGAAAGCCCCTGAAATTGAGCACGCCATAAGCTAAATAGCATTTTCGCTTTTCCAACAGCTCTGTACCGATGTTTCCAATTTGCTGGATTTCGGCTGAGTCAAAACTTCGTAGAGCGCAAGGATACCAAATTTCAATAATTGCGTCAAGTGAAGATTCCTCTGTCGTATCCGGTGGATGCAACACCGATCCATGCTGAGCGAGCCACTGGCCTTCAGGGGTGTCTGAACCGAGGCGCGGTACAGCGTAATGTGCAAGTTTTGAATCTGAACACCATTGCGCAAGTAGTTCAGCTTGAAAGTGGTGCGTGTGTATGAGAAGCATGTAGATCTTCCAAAGAATAAGTAAGTTTTCTTCTCCTTGTATTTGGCAAAATCCCCACCATTTGAGGGCTTCTAGTTGAGGGGGAGGTATCCCAAGCTCAGCAGCCTCTTCCATCATGAGAATACTGCTTGATCTCCAAGTGAGAGGTTCCTCTTGGTTGACTGTGGCCATCTTTTAGTAGTGGGAATAGAAAATGTAGAGATTTGATGTTAATCATATCCAGGTCAGTGTAGAAAGCCGGCCTGCTTATAAGCTTGCTCTGGACTGATGAATCACGATGGCTTGACTCAAGTATGATTCCACCAGAGTCACAACATTCAGTGGTTGATTCATGCATAGGACTGTTGCTCAGAATCTATACCATTCACAGCAACCTCGGACGGGCATCCATTTATTGACATGTTTTCAAGTTGGAAGATTGTTTTAAGCTTGCCTCTATCTACTTATTTATTTAGTTTAATAAGACCAATCAATGAGACCGGCTGCATGCTATATTATATAGATAAGCCTGTGTTAGCTACCTACATTCTGGCTTTGAGTCTACCTAAGTACCTAGGTAGAAGTTTGATATTGCATAACATAATTCGATTTGATAAGCTACCTATACCTAGGTAGGATAAAGGGGTCAACTCCGTCAACGCTTTGAATGAAATTTGTTGAGTGGATTTGGGTCCAGCATGTCATAGATATTTGATATTCGTTTTTCGCTTCGTGGGTTATCTAGTTCAGCGATCGACAACATTCGTTTTGCGCTTCCTGGGTTCGGTGCGTTTGAAGATTGTATGGGTGGATTCGGGTTCATTAGGTCATGGACTGGCACTGCAAGTCTTCCACTTCCTGGACTCGGCGCTGGTTTTGCACGGTTGCTATCTATAGCTCTAAAGATGGACTCGGTGAATACGGTGATTCGAAAAAGCCTATCTTTCCTCGATTTTGCTGCAATGTTCGACGTCTCCTTTGCATGCTCCAACAGCCGCCCTTCCTTTTGAGCCAAGTGCAACTCTTCGTGACCACCGTAGGTCCATAGCTTTTCGTATACATAAAGTACTTGCTCTCGATCATACTTGTTGTCAGGGAGTTTGTAGTCATTTATCGCGGCGTTGAATTCCTCGGGGACATCCATTTGATCTTTCAGCGCTTTCAAATGGCACAGTCGCCAAACGCTCCAACCAGCAACACTCTCTGTATTTGGTTTCGCTGCTTCAGAGAGAAATCCCTTGAGTAAAGGAAATTTGCTTTCAAAGCCTAACTTTGATTCAGGATCCAACCATGAAATCAAATTGCCCGAGAGATAGTTCTTGAAAAACTGGTCAAACAGAACAGACATATCCGGAGGCTTTGAGCCATTTCGCGCAATTCGACTCGAGTTTTCACGGATTGCCTTAGAGTAGGCTTTTGATAAAGCTTTATGATGTAAAGCTTTGTAATGAGGGTGTTTTTGTGTTGTTGTATCACAGGTGACGAAGCCTAAGATATACCAGATGTCGATACCATCCCTCACCCATTCTGGGTCTATTGAGCCCTGTCGCAGGAAAATGCCAAAGGCTATATAACATGTTTGTTTTAGACGCATCCATTCAAAATTGGGCCCCACAGTTTGAATATAGGACGAGTTGAAACATCCTTGGGCGCACTGGTACCAGGTTTGGCTCAAATCCTCCCATTCGCCATTCAGTAGGCCTTTCAATTTATCGCGGCGTTGCAGAAGCCACGTACCCCTCTGTAGTGCTTTGGCCGATTTGTAGGCTAGTTTGAAGGGCAAATTCTTCATCCTCACACCATCTTAAGGCGTCCTCAGCCGAGACGCCGTGTTTATGAAACAACAGCATAAAAATCTTCCAAAGATGGACTGTCTCCTGAGCAGTAGCAAGGCCGAAAAAACAATAGTTCTTAAGGGTATTGTTTTCAAAATGCAGAAGTTTAAGCTGAGTGGCTTGCTCCATTATGCGGATAATAGCATTGCGAGCGTCGTCGTCTTCCCCTGTATCCGCCATCTTGTAACGACAGATGCCGAGGATATGCGATCGAAGATAGTCGAAAAAGTAATCTTGAGATTGGTTTGTTATACATACAGTATACAGGCCAACATGGTGAGCGATTGAGCTGCTTATAAGCTTGCGTTCAGCTGATGAATCATAGTGTCTTGACTCAAAAGTATGATTCCCCCTGAGTCATGATACTAGTTAATGTTCGCGCTGAAGAATATCTACTTATTCAATTTACTAATCTGGAATTCTTACTGAGATCAGCTGCTTACTGATCTACGTAGAGAGCAAGTTTCTGCTATGCATATTATATACTAGGGTTGAGCCTAGAAATTTGAACCAATATAATTCAATCTAATGAGCTACCTAGAATAAGATATAGAAAGAAAGGAAAGATGCCAAACAACTCTATCAACGCCTTGAATGGAACTGAGCAGGTGACATTAGGTACCAGGTACCTAGGTAGGTATGTATGCATAAGATGCAACCCATGAATAAATAGTGCCGGCACGATATTGTTCCCAAAATATTCTGAACTGAGGGGACGAACGCTCTCTGGTACTCACGAGAAGGGGAACCGAATTTGCTGTAATTGCTTTAAAGTAAGCATTGTACAAATAGCCCATCCCTTGCTCGTTCAGACCGAAGCCGAAGACGTGCCAACTTGGGATCTCTGGTTTCATGAAATCCGGAAGCCGGCGGCCCCCGAGACTGAAGATACCAAAGACTGAATAGCACTCTTGCATTTCTCGCAGTATCGGAACGACCCGTAGAAGCCGCATGATATCGGGCGAGTCAAGACATTGCCTGGCAGCGTGGCGATACCAAATGTTAGCTGCTTCACTTGGAGGCCAGTCATCCAGATCATGAGCTGGTTTCACATGCGACCCATGCGCTGTAAGCCACACGCCTTCAGGGGTATTTGGTCCAAGAATAACTTTGGCATTATCTTCAAATTCTAAGTTTGAACACCATTCCGCCAATGTTGTAACGTTATAGCCGTGCTGGTGTATGAGAAGCATGTAGATCTTCCAAAGAACGAACAAGTCTTTGTCTCCGTTCTTGTATATTCCATGAAACCCCCAGAATTTAAGAGCTGTTTGGTCAGGGGGAAGTATCCCAAGCTGAACAGCCTCGACCATTAAGCCAATACTATTCTTTTTCCAACTTCTCATAGTGACTGTGGCCATTTTGTACTAAGTGGAATTGAAGGTGCTGAGAGGAATTGAAGATGTAGGATTTTGATAATATTGATATCCAGGCCAATGTAGGAAGTTATGGCCTGCTTATAAGCTTGAGCCCAGCTAATGAATCATAGGGCCTTGACTCAAAATATGATTCCCCCTGAGTCACCATATCGATGTTCGCGGTCTCAAATATCTACTTAATAATTGACTAGTTTGTAAATATTAGTGAGATAGCTGTATACTGATCTACGTAGAAGAACATATTTCTGCTATACATCTTATATACGAGGGTTGAGCCTAGAAATCTGAACCAATATAATTCAATCTAATAAGGTACCTAGAATAAGATATAGAAGGACAGGAAAAATGCCAAACAACTCCATCAACGCCTTAGGATAAGGATGTATATGAGGATTTTAGTTCAAGATGTCGTTTATTGACTGTCTCCGCCCAGGTGTTTTCCCGGTAGCTGGGTTCGCTTCAGGGTTCGCCTTGCGTTTTTGTTCATCATCCAGATTGTTGAAGATGGCCGTCATCCAAGGTTGAACGTAAATTTTTGCTTTCCGTGATATCTCGGATACATAACTTGCCAATCGCCCTTCCTCTCGAGCTTTGTGCAAACTATAAGGACCGTCTTGCATGATTTCGACATATACATCAAGCAGCTCTCTTACTGAATCGATGTAAGGTTCAGGTATTGCATTTTTTTTTGTCAGTCCATATTCTTTCGCAGCAGCTTCAATCACCTCAATCTCAGGTATTCGCATTTTTGTTTTTAGTATTTCCTGGAGTTGACGCAATCGCCAAACGCTCCAGTTCTTAGCATCTGTCGGGTCTAAATTGTCTGACTCTGGAAAGAAGAATCTGAGCCAGGGAAACTTCTGTTGGATACCGTTTTCTAGCCAGGGACAATCCTGCTTGTCATCCTCTTTGATAGCCTGAACCAACCATGGAATAAGAGTGCCGTCACGATATTGACGCCAAAAGGCCTCGAATGCAGTGAATTCTCCGTCTTTTTCGGTAGAACGGATGAGTAATGCTAGAGTGTAAAAACTCTTTAGCATTTGCCTTTCTTGCGATGGGCATGTGTTGAAACCAAATTCGTGCCAAATATCGACACCCAAGTATACCCCTTTGGGGTCTAAAGGTGCATTCTCAAGCAACAAGAGAGCATAAACTATGTATGCTCTTTGTCCCTCATTTAGCGATTTGTCAGAGTCGTTGAAAATATAGCCTCGCTCAATACACTGTTTGACGCAATCGCACCATGGTGGACCAGGCACAGTCCATATCCTTCCATCCCCAGGATTCCATGAAGGTATGTTCTTCTGAAGCCATTTGGCATCATCGGAGTTTGGGCCTAGTATCAGTTGAGCCTGTTGTGGGAAGACTTTGTCCTCACTCCATCGCAAGAGATCCTCAACTTTACAGTCATGATTGTGTATCAACCGAACATATATCTTCCAGAGACGAGGTAACGAGTCTCGATTCACACCGAAAAAACCCATGCTGTTGAGGGTTCCCATGCTGACAGGGGGGAGACGAAGCTGAGAAGATTCTTCCAATAAGCAAGCATCTTGTTCGGGCCCAGTGCTCGTGGGCTTCGCGGCGATCGCGGCGATCGCGGCGGCCCATGCGTCTTCAGCCATGATAACACCACAGAAGTGTCGAGGGGAGAAAGGAATGATAATGATATGCTCTTGTCGCGAGGAATGAGCAAATCTAGGTGATCGGGATCCCTGAAGCTGACTGTTTGATGTGCAGATCGAGAGCGATACAGGAGGCCATTGAGCTGCTTATAAGCTTCACTCGGCTGATGAATCATGATGTTTGACTCAAGTATGACTCCTCCTGAATCATGATATAGAACCATTCTTGATGAATTGCAGATACATGGGATGACAATGGAAAGATAAGTTGTTTTCCATTGTATAACTGATGACTCCGTACCATGCTAAGGGCAGCATTCTCACGGCGAGTTGTTCAAAGTGACTCGTACAATGCCCTCATTTTGATCTCTTCTACCTGTTATAAGTTATTAGTTATAACGATTTAACTGATGCAGTTCAGATTGTAAATAGGCTGTCATGATGCTTGTGTAGCAAGCTTGAGTCATATCTTGACGTTTTGTTTTCCTTTTCCTGGTTCCTGTGGTTCTGATGCGTTTTGAAAATCGTTAAATACCCAAGTACAATGGAATTGTGTTCCGATCCAGATGTCAAGTATGTAGGAAGAGACCCGAATGACTAACCGCCGAATCTTCGGACGAGATGTATGGAAGGTATAATATTGATTTAACCGTGATTATCAAAACAGACTATAATACAAGGCTCGCCCCATTATTGGTGAAGTGAGCAGTTTATTCATGATATTCGCAGCAAGACTCTTGAGCGGATTTTTTGTATGTCAAAAAGCCAGCCGTATAGACTTTGTCGTTATGCGATGGGAGAGGAAGAGAAGAGGTTCGGGTCGGAGTGAAGCATTTATAGACTATATTGTCAAAATCATTGTCAGTCAATTGATCACAAAAGCCTGGTTTCTCGCTCGAGAACGTCCTCGGGCCATCGATAGAGCATTGTTGATGTTGCTGTCTGGAACTTACGGAGGAATGAGGAACTCGCTCAAGCTGCTGTGGAAGAAGGCAACCGCGGCCTGTCGGTATATGTCAGCTAACTGGTAAGACCGATACGGATGCATCTCGGATTTAACATACACTGAAGATAACAATGCTCCTCACAATGGTAGCGTTCTCTGGGTTGGTGATCTCCTTATATGCGGCGCCGAAAAGACCGGCTTGTTCTTGGTCGCGACGACCGGACTGGACAACGACACGCTTGGGAGGCATTTTCACAATATGTATATATTCCGGTAGATCAAAGTAGGAGGCAAGAAGTTCAGTAAATCGAATTGCTCGATGGTGGTATGTTTTGTCGAGTGGTTGATGGATGGAGGTCTGTTGGAAGAATTCTTTTGCGGAAATAAATTAACTTGGCGTCATTGGATAAGATTCTGCGCTCGGAGCTTTCCTGGACAGCCGTAGTTTATCATTAAGAGCTCTCACATGTCACACTTCAAAAGCTTTCGTATGCCAATTTTATCATAGCTGTCAATGGACTGAGCTTTATACTATCCATATCAAAGGCACCTTCATTACTGTTCGACGTCTGTCTGGTCACGTCCCGGAGACGCGCTTGCGAGGTTGGTCGAGGTCAGTTTTACCTCCGAGTCAACAATACCAACTACGAATCACGGAGGGGCAGAATGGCGAGCATTGATGATATTTTCAAGGTGTGTTTGAAGAATTTGGCACCTGGTCTGGAGATATCGCGTGCTAATACACTTACAGAAACCCGTAGTCGTTCAAGGGAGCGCCAAGCGCAAACTCGAACAGCCGATCCATGACCCCAGTACGTGGACAAATTCCCAACATCGACTGCCTTCGCGCAAATTGCTAACTCTGGCCGGATAGACGCATTCTACAAAGCGGCGAAACTAGACGCGAATGGCGATGTCAAGGGCAAAGGAAAAGCAGCCGCTGTCGACGACGAGCCGGAAGACGAGAGCGACTTTGCGGGACCCGAACTTCCACCCGATTTCGAGGAAGATGTGCCCGATGACGACGAGGGACGATTTTTTGGTGGAGGTATGGCGAAGGAGACGGCTCAGGCTATGGATTACTTGGATCGACAGGATCAGGATGGAGATACAGCTGTGAGTGGTTTCAAAAGAGACACGGGTGATATGCGACTAATATCGTCGGGCACAGGTGGAAAAAATTGATATTGCATGGGTAAGGCGTTTGGCCTTGAACTTCGAAAAGCGCATATCGAAGAACGCAGAGTTACGAGCGAAGTTTGAGAATGACCCGCAAAAGTGTGTACCGAACGTCTGCACGCGATGCCTGCGATTGCTAACGTGTGCCAGGTTTATGGGCTCTGAAGCCGATCTCGACGCCGATATCAAATCGCTATCTGTATTATCAGAGCACCCCGAATTATACGAAGAGTTTGCGAAATTAGGATGCGTTGCATCCCTGGTTTCTCTCCTTGCACATGAAAATACAGATATTGCGATTGACGCAATTCAGACACTGTCAGAACTGACGGACGAGGACGTGCAAGCTGAACAGGAGCAGTGGGACAGCCTAGTTAATGCAATGGTATGATTGATTCTCCACAGTATCGAGGTCGAAGACTAACTTCACAAGCTCGATGCCGATGTTATTGAGCTGCTAGCTCAAAATCTTTCACGTTTAGACGAGTCACAGGATGCGGACCGAAGTGGAGTTTATTACGTTCTAAGTGAGTTCGAATCTGTATGCGCGTGAAATCCCTATACTCACGATCAATAGACGTACTCGAGAATCTAGCTTCACAATCCTCAGTGGCCGAGAAAATCGGGCAGGACGCCAACACATTACCCTGGCTGTTATCGCGCATTCAGCAAAAGGAAACACCAGTGGGACAGAACAAACAGTACTCGGCGGAAATCCTCGCCATCCTCCTACAGTCATCTTCCAAGAACCGAAACAAATTTGCCTCGCTCAATGGCGTGGACGTTCTACTGCAACTATTGAGCTCATATCGCAAACGGGACCCGGAAAAAGACTCTGACGAAGAAGAATATGTAGAAAATCTCTTTGATTGTCTGACATGCGTGGTAGATGAGGAGGATGGCAAAGCAAAGTTTTTAGAGGCCGAAGGTGTTGAGCTTGCACAAATCATGCTTCGAGAAGGCAAGCTTAGCAAACAACGAGCATTGCGGACATTAGATCACGCTCTGTCAGGACAGACAGGGGCAGCTGCATGTGATCGTTTGGTCGAGGTCGCTGGACTCAGGACAGTATTTGGCATGTTTATGAAGAAGGTACTTTTGACAAGTCACTGGTTGTTGAGCTTTGCTAATTCTTTACAGCAAGAAAGTGAAGCTATCGAGCACTTGCTGGGTATATTTGCGTCCCTTCTCCGGCATTTACCCGGTGGATCAGCTCCCCGTATACGAACATTGGCCAAATTTATGGAGAAAGACTACGAGAAGATTGAAAAATTGATCAAGTTGAGGAGAGAATATGCTGCCCGTTTGAGACCTATTGAAGCGGGCATCGAGCAGGAGCGTCAAGGATTGGATGAATCTGATCAGGAGATCATGGCAGGAGAGTGGCTTTCTCGCCGGCTTGATGCTGGTCTGTTTGCACTTCAGGTATGATTTCAATCTCTAGTCGACATACTTCCGAAGCTAACAATGATTTCTAGACTATCGATGTCATTCTCGCATGGCTCATTGCAGAAGATGACGGGGCAAAGACTAAGATATCGGCATTGCTGGGTGACCGAGATGAAGACATCTCAATAATCAAGAAGACACTTCAAGGTAATGATTTTCAACCACTCTCAATAGTTCTGATTGAAAGGCTAACATGAGAAACTGTAGATCAAGTGAAGGATCTAGGGGACGAGGATGAGGGCGAGAAAGACTTGAAGGACATGTTAAGCACATTACTGCAATTTGTACAATAATCTTACCAGCAGACAAAATGTACAACAGCCCTTTGAACCCAGCATGACCTGTAAATACTAAATAATCTTATTATCGCAAGTTGTAGTTGAAATTAGGGTAACTTAATGAGGGTTAATTGAAGAAAATGCACGTGACTCGACATATACGCTAACCCTAATAAGACTAGCGCGTAGAGCTGCAGTGGCGGCGAGCCGCGCCAAGACAAAAGAGCCAGCCAGAAAGTCCAGTCGGAGATAGAACGCAGCGATCGATCACTCACTTTCATCTCTGAAACTCACTCTCTTTCACCACTCATCAACCCTGACCGTCGAGAACTCGAAGCTTTTGAGCGCTTTCACGCGCTTCAAGTGAAAAGTTCTACCCCTTGCCCTTTTCTCTCGAGTTTTCATCCACGGGGAGAGCTGTTGATTCCGCGCGCATCTCAATCATGGCGGACTACGAGGAGGTGTACGAGGATGAATACTACGAGGATGAGGAGGAAGGCATCACTTCCGAGGACTGTTGGACCGTCATTTCATCGTACTTTGATACGAAAGGTCTAGTGTCCCAGCAGTTGGACTCTTTCGATGAATTCATCTCGTCGACAATGCAGGAGTTGGTGGAGGAGCAGGGACAAGTTACCATCGATCAGACCATCACGCCGAACGAAGACGAAATCGATCCGGTCGTTATCCGCCGATATGAAATCAAATATGGCACGATTATGCTTGCACGACCGTCGTTTTCCGAAATTAACGGAGCTGCGACCCTCCTTCTGCCTATGGAAGCGCGTCATCGAAATCTTACCTATGCCTCCCCTCTCTATCTCAACGTTCAGCGACGGTTGACGGAAGGTCGCGAGCGCAAGGTTGCCGACCGCGAAGGCGAAGGCGATGAAAACGAGGAACAGAAACCCGGCGGAACATACCTAGACTGGGAGGAGAAGCCGTTGGTCATTTCAGAGGAAGAGGCGAAGGGTTGTTATATTGGCAGAATTCCTATTATGTTGAAGTCGAAATATTGTCTGCTGAGAGATCTCAGCGAGCAAAGTCTTTACAACTGGAATGAATGTCCGTACGACTCTGGCGGTTATTTCATCATCAACGGAAGTGAAAAGGTTTTGATCGCCCAAGAGCGAAGCGCTGGAAATATTGTTCAGGTTTTCAAAAAGGCACCTCCCAGTCCCACACCTTACGTCGCAGAAATTCGAAGTGCCGTCGAAAAGGGTTCTCGCATTCTATCCCAACTTTCACTCAAACTTTTCGCTAAAGGCGACAGCAGCAAGGGTGGTTTTGGTCCGACCATCAGATCTTCTCTGCCATACATCAAGACCGACATTCCCATCGTCATTGTGTTCCGAGCTCTTGGTGTTGTTTCTGACGAAGATATTCTCAATCACATTTGCTACGATCGTAACGATACACCTATGTTGGAGATGCTGAAGCCTTGTATTGAAGAAGGCTTCGTTATTCAAGATCGTGAGGTCGCTCTCGACTTTATCAGCAAGCGTGGTTCATCCCAAACGAGTATGAGCCATGACAGACGTGTGCGATACGCAAGAGAAATTATGCAGAAAGAGTTCCTTCCTCACATTTCTCAGAGTGAAGGAAGTGAAACTAGGAAGGCTTTCTTTTTGGGTTACATGGTTCATAAACTGCTGCAATGTGCTCTTGGTCGTCGAGATGTCGATGATCGTGACCACTTCGGTAAAAAGCGACTTGATCTGGCTGGTCCACTGCTTGCTACGCTTTTCCGAACTCTTTTCACCCGTGTTACAAGAGATCTCACCCGTTACGTCCAGAGATGCGTTGAAACAAACCGTGAAGTGGTTCTCAACGTGGGTCTCAAGCCAGCCACTCTTACAGGCGGTTTGAAATATGCTCTCGCCACCGGAAACTGGGGTGAGCAGAAGAAGGCAATGAGCTCGAAAGCAGGTGTTTCTCAGGTGCTCAGTCGATACACCTTTGCCTCTACTTTGTCTCATTTAAGACGTACCAATACGCCTATTGGCCGTGATGGGAAAATCGCCAAGCCTCGTCAGCTACATAACACTCACTGGGGTCTGGTTTGTCCTGCCGAGACTCCTGAAGGTCAAGCTTGTGGTTTGGTCAAAAACTTGGCTTTGATGTGTTCTATCACTGTGGGTTCTCCTAGCGAGCCTATTGTTGATTTCATGATTCAACGAAACATGGAAGTGCTTGAAGAATTCGAACCGCTAGTTACACCTCATGCCACTAAGGTCTTTGTCAATGGTGTTTGGGTTGGTGTGCATCGTGACCCGGCTCATTTGGTCAGCACTGTCCAGTCACTACGCCGACGGAATATGATTTCCCACGAAGTCAGCTTAGTTCGTGATATTCGTGACCGAGAGTTCAAGATCTTCACAGATGCTGGTCGTGTTTGTCGACCACTTTTCGTCATTGACAACGATCCACGAAGTGAAAACTGCGGATCTTTGGTGCTCAACAAAGACCATATTCGCAGACTTGAAGCAGACCGCGAGCTTCCACCAGACCTCGACCCCGAAGAACGAAGGGAACAGTACTATGGCTGGGAGGGTCTTGTTAAATCGGGAGTCATTGAGTATGTTGACGCTGAAGAAGAGGAAACCATTATGATTGCCATGTCTCCGGAAGATCTCGAAATTTCAAAACAACTACAAGCCGGCTATGCTCTGCCCGAAGACAACAGTGATCCGAACAAGCGTGTGCGCTCAGTGTTGAGTCAGCGGGCGCATATCTGGACTCACTGCGAGATTCACCCAAGTATGATTCTTGGTATCTGCGCCAGTATCATTCCTTTCCCCGATCACAATCAATCTCCTCGTAACACTTACCAATCTGCTATGGGTAAACAAGCTATGGGTGTCTTCTTGACCAACTTCGACCAGCGCATGGAAACCATGGCCAACATTCTCTACTATCCTCAGAAGCCTTTGGCCACTACGCGGTCTATGGAGTTCCTCAAATTCCGAGAACTGCCTGCTGGCCAAAACGCCATTGTTGCCATTGCTTGTTACTCTGGATACAATCAGGAAGATTCGGTCATTATGAACCAAAGCAGTATTGACCGTGGTCTCTTCCGTAGTTTGTTCTACCGCACATACACCGAAGCTGAAAGAAAACTTGGTCTTCAGACGATTGAGAAGTTTGAGAAACCGATGCGCTCCGATACGCTTGGTATGAGGAAAGGTACATACGACAAGATCGAGGATGATGGTCTCGTGGCGCCAGGTGTCCGTGTCACCGGTGAAGACATTATCATCGGTAAAACCGCTCCTTTGGCACCAGAGTCTGAGGAACTGGGTCAACGTACCAAGGCGCATACAAAGGTGGACGTTTCTACGCCGCTACGAGCTACCGAGTCTGGTATTGTCGATCAAGTGTTGTTGACTACTGGCAACGACCCTGATCTCAGATTGGTCAAGGTTCGTATGCGAACAACTAAGATTCCTCAAATTGGTGACAAGTTTGCGTCGCGTCACGGTCAGAAGGGTACCATTGGTATCACGTATCGTCATGAAGATATGCCTTTCACTCGCGAGGGTGTTGTTCCGGATTTGATCATCAACCCTCACGCCATTCCTTCTCGTATGACCATTGCTCACTTGATTGAGTGTCAATTGAGTAAAGTTTCTTCGCTTCGTGGTTTCGAAGGTGACGCCACTCCTTTCACAGATGTCACTGTCGACTCTGTGTCTCGATTGCTTCGCGAGCATGGCTACCAGTCACGTGGTTTCGAAGTGATGTACAACGGTCATACCGGTAAGAAGCTCAAGGCTCAGGTGTTTTTGGGCCCCACATACTACCAGCGACTCCGACACATGGTCGACGATAAGATTCACGCTCGTGCACGTGGTCCTACCCAGATCTTGACCAGACAGCCTGTAGAAGGTCGTGCCCGTGATGGTGGTCTACGTTTCGGAGAGATGGAGCGCGATTGTATGATTGCGCACGGTGCTAGTGCATTCTTGAAGGAGCGTCTTTTTGATGTGTCGGATCCATTCCGTGTTCATATTTGCGATGACTGTGGTTTGATGACTCCAATTGCGTAAGTTTATCTAGCCCCGCATACATACTCTTATACTAATATTCGTGCAGAAAACTCAAGAAAGGACTTTTCGAATGCCGACTCTGCAACAACAAGCACCGCATTTCTCAAGTCCACATCCCATATGCAGCCAAGTTACTGTTCCAGGAACTTGCCGCAATGAACATTGCGGCGCGCATGTTCACCGACCGCTCTGGCGTATCTATTCGATAGATGCAATCCAAAAGACGGACCCCGGCTAGCGCAAGCTGCGGTTGCATCCAGAAAACTTTCTTCAAGACTTCCCAACCTTTGATGACATATTTGGCATTCTCAAGGCGTACAGCGTTTAATCACCTTTTTTTCCACACACATCTTTCTTATCATTTTTAACCTGTTTATGCGGAAGGAGCCCGATTCGAGCTTCCGGTTTCTAAAGGTTGCCATCTGTTAATAATATTGAAAATATGCCATGGAGATAACCAAGACAAAAAAAAATTCTCCGGCTAAAAGAACAAAATTATATCCCACCTGGTTTTTTTGTTGGCCTTTTTCACTTTTTTTGGGGAGAATATGCGGGCAATATTGGTCGAACCCTGATTTGTATTTTTACTCTTTTTTGCTCTAGAAGAATGCCATTTTCCGTATACCTAGGTCTTTGCTTCTGTCTTCGTGGTGTCTTACGTTAGTAGCAACAGTACCCTACAGTAGTAGAAAGCCATCAGAGTGCTACGCAGCTCTAATGACGAATGATGATACCTTTCCTGTTTATCGGAGAATCTTGCATATTTACAATCCAGCTGACAGGCAATTCTTCAGGGATGATGCATGGATGTTGGTCCACCAGCCGCGTCTGACGATTCTTCAGAAGAATTCTGAGAAGATAGATAGGTACGGAGTACGTAAACTTAATGTATAGCAAAGGATAATAAGACTTCACGCTCGTATAGCACCTCCAATAGACAGAGGGCAGGACGGCATACTTCTACTTATTAGTACGTACAATAGAGGAGTGAAGACAGGCAAGTAGAATGGTGTACATCGTAGTCTGCATCTCTCTCGAGCAATGCGATGCTGTGAGTGGTGAGCTGCAATAGCCCTAATTCATCCTAATCCGGCCGGGCGTCAATTGTCGCACTCCGGTTGGCCAGAAGCATGGGCATCTCATTCTCGATAAACACATCGAACAACCAATGTGATGTCTCGTTCTATTCTTAGACTGTCCCTCTCATCGATTCGATTCGATCCGAGCCGCACGGGCTTACCATGGTAAATAGTGTAAGCTTAAGCTCTGTTAGTTGAGGTCATATGTGATTCCTCCCGAACGCATCTCCAATCATTCTTCTTGTTTATGCGCCCATCACGTCCTTTGCAGCATTCTGTCTGCTTATTGGCAGAATCGTCCACATCAACCCTATTCGGGACATCACTGATCACCGGCTTTCAGTCTTGTTTATCTGCAGACCGACGCTGGGCTGATCCCCACTCTCGAACAGCTCAGTCAACCAGCGACCGACTTTTCGCGCGGATGTCCTGCAAGAGCTGTCCGTGTGCTCTAGTTGGTGCTTTCACTAGGAAATTGAGGGTCAAATCTAGAAGCCATGTGAACTTTCGTACTTCGTAGTCTACACCGGCCCATTCCATGACCCGTACCATCCTTGTTGACAACTTGACAGGTGTGGTTGGTCCCCCGCAGCCCTCACCTCGACATAAAAATGGCTGCTGTGCCGCCGTCAACTTTTGAAACTTCTTTTTCTTCTTCTTTTCTTTCTTCAGCAAGCTTTTTTCTTGTTTGAGCTGCCCTTAGTTTTATCAAAGTTTACCAAGTTGCACTGGCTGCACTTGTTTCGTTGTGTTTCTTGCCTTCAATTATTATTCCCCTTTTTCAATCACTTACAATTGCATCGAGCTGTGCTTGATCAATCTAATTATTTGAATTATTTCGCGACTTGGTCAACTTTGATAAACTAGACAATTTTTATACCCAACGAAGCTTCATTTGTCGCCGGTCGACAAATTTCCGTTGTGCAGCTCAATACTTGCTCGAAATTCGATTATATCATTCTACAACTAATTTAATATTTTATTGTTCGATTTCTTCAATCACTTGCATATCCAAAATGGCCGCTGTTCAACTCAACTTCTCCATCCGCACTTCCCGAAGCGTCAAATCAGTGCACCTCGTCGGATCCTGGGACAACTACTCTCGCGAACTCCCCTTGTCCAAGGATACCACCAAGTCAGGAGCATGGACCGGCAAATTCCGCTTCCAGACCTCGGTCTTGCAACTCGGCGGTCGTTACTGGTACTACTACATCATGGACGGATACCACGTCTCCCACGACCCTGCCGTCGAGTACACCACTGAGCCCACCACCGGCCGCAAATTGAACATCCTCGATGTTCCCGGTGGTAACGGCGGTAGCAAGTCCAGCTCCGGTCGCTCCAGCCATGCTCGCCGCGAGTCCGTCGATATCCCCAAGGGACGTGCTCTGTCTCCTTCCAAGATTCAGCACCCCAAGCCTTCCAAGCCCTACGCTTCCCGCGGCATTCGTGAAGGTGACTATTTCCCCACCGTCGATGAATTGACAGATCGCTTCTCGCACTCGCGTCTGTCGGACGACTACGACTCGTACTCCAGCAGCCCACCAAGCTCAGTCGGATCTTCCCTGTCTTCTCGCACGGACAGCACCTCGCCATCTTCGCTGTCCTCGCTCAGTGATCCCGCTTCCGTGTGCCGCTGTGAACGCTACGGAATCACTCGCAAGGGTGATCGCGTCAAGCTCGACTGTGGCGGTAGCCGATGCGGTTACTCCGACTCTTCGGATGGTAGTGACTGCTCCGAGTCGGAGTCTGACTCGGAGTACCAAGCTGCTCGCCGTGGTGCCCGTCGTCAAGGCATTGTTGTTCGCCGATGAAGATGAAAAGATTCTTTCCGAATCCCTCAATCTTTTCTCTCTGGTCTTCATGGCAACATCTTGCATTTGCATTAGCCCGTTGAGAATACTCGTTATTCTCATGTCACTCCTTTATCCATGCAAAATCGTTTCGCATTTCCAGGAGAAGACGCTTTTATGCTCAAACATGAACCCAATACGCGCAATCATTATGCAGTCAACGATTTTTCTCTCGAATTCTCGAACATATTTTTACGATAATAATTGATATGAAAGAAAAAAGGGAAAAAAGAAACAAAAAAATGGGAAAACGAACAAAAAATCATTCAACATATATATACTTATTAATTAATATCAACGACAATACACCATGAACCAGCTGTGTCGACAGGATCCTACGACGAACAATACTCAGGACTATTCATCTAGTCAAACCACCCCAATGACCCAGCGTCCACGATTTGAGCTGGTCTCGCTTCGTGTTTAATGATGGGTCATTCGGAATGATTGACTAGCACACAGCTCGGCCACGCATGGAATTTGGTCTCTTTTCTCTAGGAAAGATGATCAAATGGAAATATCTGCCTATGTTTTCTTATATAGCTTTGCTGATCGATATGATCGGATCAGGGTTATATGTGGAAGCATCCTAGCGGATGTAGGATGGTGGTTGGTTTTTGGATTCTCTCTATATGTATTTTAGGTAGCTTGAATCAATGATCGACCACTTGACTTGAATTCTTGGATTACGAGCGTCACCGTAAACGTAAAGGGCTGTTAGAATCCTCTGGGTTATCATTATAAACCTGCCACCCCTCAGACACAAACCCCTGAATCGCATCAATCTCTTTCCTAGGGGTGATAAATTGAATTGAGGTGGTTATCATCAGGAAATAATGGCTCCATCCGAGGTTTATGCGTTGTTAATATACTGTTAATAGGTATCAGAAAAGCCCTAAGTCATCCGATGTAGTTCATATCTCATTTTAAAGACCGCCATCATCTCGTTCGAACCAAATCATCTCTTTAATAGCAGGCTCCAGATCCAGTCCCATCTTTACAACTTTGCCATCTTCAAACACAAATCTTGCATCAACAGGCTCGTCTTCAAGCTCAATGACGTCCCTTGTATGCGCACTGTACTCGGTTTGATCCGTGACGTGCTCGAATGTCATAGTGAAACCATTCGAGCGATCCGTAGCATCAATAAAAAGCTGGTTGTCTTTGGTTGTGACTATCATGGCACGATAACCTGCGTTCCAGAATCTGCCTACATAAGCCTCTAGAGGCGTCTCCTGAGGAGGTGGAGGGGGCTGTTCATGACTTCTTGGCTTCTTTCCCTGCTTCCTTTGTCCCTGCGGTTGCTGTGCTTTCTTATTGACTATTCTTGCCTTATTCCCATACTGGTCTCCTTGTAAAGTTTGAACTTGTGGCTCATTCAATCTAGCTTGAGATTCTTTCCTGTCATCATGGTGCGGTTTCGAGTGAAATGCAAGATCTTTCTTCTGGCCATTCTTCCCCGTTTTCTGTCTCATGGTCCGCGATGGACGATGTTCGATAGGTATTCCCAGAATCTCATCCATCAGCGCCCTAATAATCGTCGTAGCCGCACCACCAGCTCCAGCCGAATTACCCAAAACGACAACACCAAACTTCATATCAGGCATAAACATGAACCGACTCCGAAAACCTGGGATAATTCCATCATGACCAATAACCATGTTCCCTCGGTAGTAATACATCTCCATACCAGCAGTATAAATGGCTGGTGTAGTGTGTGCCTTGAGTCTTCTTGCATTCGGGTTGACAATAGAGCGTAACTTAGTGAGACCTTGGTAGACTCTGTCATTAATTGGGCCTTCGCGGTACAACAATGCTTTGATCCATTTGATGAAATCATTTGCACTGGAAATAACGGAGCCGGCACCCTGTCCTTCAGGACAGTCCGAGGGATCAAACCCGCGCCATGCATCGTTTTGCCAAATGTAGCCTTTTGCCATTCGATCTCCCCATCCCTTGGCGAGAGCACTTGCCGGCTGTAAAGCTGTTGAATTCATGTTGAGTGGTGCGAAAATGCGCTCATCCAAAAACTCGGAAAAGCTTTTCTTTGATTTCACCTCAACGAGATGTGTGGCCACGGTGTACATCTGATTACAGTATAGATATCGTGAGCGTAGGGGTGCAGCAGGTTTGAGGTTTCGCAAATTCCTTGTGACAGACTTTGCATTATCCGGATCAGCCGCGTTAGGCCCCATGAAGGCATCGTTATGGCTGTTTGTCATTAGACCATAATCGAACATGTTGTATAGAGCGAGACTCACCTGGCCATCCCTGTCCTGTGACTAAGAACATCTTCGACGGTTATACCATCAGTATAACTCTTTTCCGACATAACAAAGTCCTCCGGCAGAAGATCAGACATGAGCGCATCGTATTGTACTTCGGGGTAGTTCTTGTCATCTACCAGTAAGGCGACCGAGGCAGCAGTAAGAGATTTCGCACTTGAGGCGATATCAAAAAGTGTATCTCCGGTGCAAGGTATGTTGGTTTCATAGTTGGCTATTCCGTAGCCTTTTGAGGCAATCTCACCGTTGTAAATGACAGCAATTGACAGACCAGGGATTTTGTTTTGTCTCATCAAATCGGTCACAAGGGATGTGAAGGTGGAAGACTCGAGCAGATCCATTTTGGAGGTTGATACAGTGAGTTTGATGATATGCTATGATGATGGCTCAGTCATGCACAGAAATTTCCAGTCAGAATTATTGTACGTTTAAGCGAATCCAACAGCCCACAGCACCGCCTAGGTACCAGCCGAATGTCTCAGTCAATACACGAATTGACTTTACATGAACAGGACATATAATATTGAGGCTTTATAACAATTTTGGTAAATTATGAATGACATAAAACTTCATACGCTTGAAACAGATTGGTTTATGAAACAAGAAAAGAACGCTCAAGGGATCTACATGGGGGGGGGGCCAATCTCTACTATTGGCAGACTTAGGGTTATGCCTCTACACGTTCCTGCTCCATAAATGTTGTAGCTTGTGACATCTCCTCTTCGGTTGGCATATTGACGATAAGAAGATACAGAACATGCTATGAATCTTAGCAATGTACTGGGGATCGAAGGAGGGCTTACATGACGAATAATACGCTCCACACCGCTGGCTATCAGATTGGCTCTCCCAAATCCAACCTGTGCGCCCCCCAAATTTGGGAGATACGAGCAGATGGGCGCATCTTTTCCAGCCTTGCATGTTCTTCATCACTTGAACAGTAATATAAAGCGCCACGGTGGCAGCCTGCCCAATCCAGGAGCGAGATGTAAAGGCAATAAACCGAGACCGGCTAGCCATATTAATAGCATTGGAAGCCTCAAGTGCTCAGTTGCGATGTTAGACGTTTCTAGAAAATCGAGGAACGTGGCTTGATCAAGTGCAAGGATCTATCCAAGACAAACAGACAGCAAATAGTCCCACCTCCATGGCCTTGGGTCCGTACCTATGCATCCCCTGCGCACATTGTATATTGATGTATCGTTTTGCCGCTTGACAGCTGATGTTTCACTTTTATATCTGGATGAAACATACATATGTACTTGTTCGGATTAGCAAGTTGCAGCCTCAACTTGTAGATATCGAGCTCATGTTGCACCACATACAAGTTTACACGGGCTACACACATCTCGAGGAAGACCGTCATTATCATTCGAGACATACATATGTATAGACATCTCCATGCAAGTAAGACACATACCGATTCGTACCTAAGCATGTACATAGTGGAGCGACACTATACCTACAGCAGGCCTTAAAGGAGTCAATCGAACATACCAGCTGAGACTCATTTCTGTGGATATACCTACGTACGTGTATGTAGCTAAGTAGCTATGTAGCTATGAGCGTGTAGACCTTCCGTTACCATTGAAACTCCGAGATGAAGAGACAGCCGTCAGGTCATACTGAAGGTATCCAGATGCATGTGTGAATGTTTCAGCCTTACATGTATGTAAAATCTTAGTATGCCTAGGTACCTGTGAGTCATGATGTGTGCCTAGTCAAGGGCTAGGTACTCCATGTCCAGCACCAGGTTGACGCATGTGATCCTCGATCCTATCTCACAAGCCAAGACAAGGAAAGAATTGCAGTCCATTTCTATTGATAGACAACCTTCCAACTCCGGTATGATACCTAGAACGTTTGACTTCGGACTTGCCGATGAACAACCGCACAGAACACGAGACGCAGTTGTAAACTGTGCAGTGTGTATGACTCATTAGCCCTAAATATCGTTGTTGAAATTACTCATAATTACTCTGTACCCCCGTATCTAGGTATAATGGTAAGATCCACAGCCACGAGGGAGGCTTGTACTTACTACTCTCGAGTCGAGAGTCTCGACCAGGTTTTTCATTATCACATGTGATCCTCTATAATAGTCCAGGAATAGGCTACAATGTGGCTGAACCAGACATTAACATTCAGTATAGTCTACGTATCTACTAAGTATAGTGCTTATTTTCTTTTTCGTCGAGGCTGAGGAGGGTCCATGGATAAGGGCAGGGCATGGATCATACCACAATCCAACATTTACAAAAATACCAAACGCCAGTGCTCAATAGTGGCGAGTTAGCTATAGCTGCCTCGGTATTTTGATGGAAAGTAGTGAAGCTGAAGGGTTAATCTAGACTGCGTCCGGGTATGGCTTCGTTCGTGTGGCTTCGATGAACGGCATCAGCATCAGCCTCATGAGTCAATTAGTCTATGTGATACAATACCATACATACAGACATTAAGAATGTGGCTAGAGATACCGTGTATTCTCTAGAGTAGAGAATAGAGTCTAAGAATAGTAATTACCTCATTTTCCCAAGGTTGGTTCAAGGTTGTGAGCGTGTAAAGGAGGGATGATCTCGGCGATGTCCGCCGAAATACACAATCCCAGTATGAAATGAATGAAAGACGGTGAGTCGAGATGTATGTACAACACTTTCTACAATGTATTCCCTTTGATTCTACACACACAGTAATCTAAGTACATACACAGATGAAGCAATATAAACACTCACCGCAAGGTCAAGCTCCAACAACTCTGATTGGCCAAACAATTAAATTAGGGTATGCCGGACTGTGGCTGAGACGAGTAGACTAAACTGGATTAGGCAAAGTTGATGGGTCAGCACGCATGTTTAGCGTTGGTCGTAGGGCTGACTGGGTCCTTTGGGTTTGCTCACCGTCTCGACTCTGTGTCTACTACAGTACGGAATACGTCTAGAATGATGAGAGTATGATTTACGCTGGTCGCTGTGGTGCGAATATTCGGATTGTGTATTCCGTAACATATACAGAATAGTGCGTGATGCGGTTATTCGGGTACGTACGTACTACGTACTATGTCAGGCTCTGTTAGTATGTCTTTGGTTGGAATGAGCATTGTATGCGTGATTGCTATTTTGGATATAACGTAGTATGTATACTATCCTGTCCGTCAAGTTGAATCCCTTACTAATCCAAAATAAATTCAATGTACGGAGTATAGACTTGTAGAAGTGATAATTCAAGATATGACGTAATACCATCACCGGTTTGACAAATTGACAAGCACCTCAAATAAATAAACTACATTTACGTGCTGACTCAACTGACGTTACAGGCGTGCGATCAACCGATTCAATACAGAGTACGAGGCTAATTAGCTCCGTATTCAGTGCCTCGAAATCAAGGCATCGACCAAAGCCGAACACTGAAAAGAAAGCAACCAAAATTCCACCTTCCAACAACGTGTGCTCCACAATGTAAACGACTAATTGTATTGATTGATACGTACGTAATTGCCGTTAATTATAGTTAACCCCTAAGACCTTGATGGTTAGTCGCTTCTTATAACAGTGTTCAATATCAGCTGACTTGGAGCCCTAAGTGGGGATGCTAATTTACTTAGTTACTAATTAGTGTTTGATCATGACTTAAGGCTTCCCCGACGGGACTGCTTTACTTGTCATGCCGTTAGGGTCTAATAATGGAGGCTCTTCAAGTCTCGTTCACGTGAAATTGTACTTGGATGGGCGTAGTGCTTGGGGGTACGTAATCGTCTGAACTTAGCAGAAAGGTGCGGATCCGCAGAGAGTCCGATCTTGCGTCCGCGTCCGATGTTTTAGGCCTGTAGCGTACATTAATTCGTTTCGTGTCTGTTGAATTTGATAAGGCGTACGGAGTATTGTATCAAGTCTATATCTGAAATAAAGTGTAGTTACAACAATACCTCTTCGTGACTCGGCACGTGTCTGTATGCATCCCGTCAGGTCAATTACCGACAATTCACCAGCCACTGTCCTCAAGCCCTGATTCCCACGCACGGAACACTCGGAGATCATTAAACCTCATAAACACTTAAAATGTGCTATTAATACAATATTCTACCTCAATTAGTACTAAACCAGGAATACTAACGCGGTTAAGGAATCCGTTAGCCGGTATTTACCAGACCTGCTCAGCCACACTCCGTGGCTGCTCAAGTTCCTCGGTTCATCCTTTGACGGTACCTTTTTTAGATCAAAATGTCCGATAATTTGTCTTCTTATGGAGTCAAACTTGATTACTACATTTACGTACGTAGGAAGTCTCCATTGAGTGCTACGTACTTTTTATAGCAACTTAGGCTAGTCGGCATATGGATCTCGTCGTACAGAGTAATCGTTGCGACAATGATCTGCCAGTAGTACGTATGCCAATACAGTTTCATATTGCTTTTGGCAATGTTGATGACACTATCAAAAATACAGACTCCGTGTAATCCACAAAGCACAAATCAGAACGGGATCGCTTGAGAGCGACTATCGTGAGTCGTCTAATGCAGGTGGATGTGGCTAGTGAAGCCTGCAGCAATAATCAATTCCCAGTTTTCGGGATCCACGGCGTGACTCATCAAGATGTACGTACAATGACAATCACGAGTCTTCAATACGTATGAACATGTGGATGAAATAATAATTCCTATCGAGCAAATGACGATACTCGAAATATCCTATTTTTGCATTTTTGTTAATCTTGATTGCTCCGATTTTGGCCCCTGCAGCACAACGGTGTGTAATGTTTTGTAAGATCTAGGTATCGGATCCATTTGACGTTGACACAGACAGAATAGTTAGTTATTATTATGGTGATGTTATGATACTTCTCACCTGATTCCAGCGCGGTGGATGCGTCTGAGAGCGACTAAAGGTACCAATCCAGCTGAAAATGACCCCTGCCGTAAGCCTTCTGGGTCCAGCCCGCGAACCTGTTGTCTTGGCTGTGGAGTATGTATCGTGGTACATACTACATACTGTTGCCAGCATAATTTCCATAGAATAGTAAAAATTACCGACCTACGTAGTGTACGTGAAAGAAAGAAAGTGAGAACTGGCAGAAGGCCGACTCAGACTCAGCCTCGGGGCCAGGCGCCAAGGCAGCAACCCGGGCAAGCCTCAGGAAGCTGCGGCTAAGCCTAGCGCCTGCCCGCTAGCCGCCTGTGGCCTAGCCTCTTTCCTGCGACTTTCCAACTCGGCTACTTTCTCTCACCTTTTCGTTATTCATTCATATCGAAAAAGAAACATCAGAACATCAGACAACAGACAACAGTCTGGCCATTCTCAGCTACCGTTGTGCTCAAGTCAATGCAGGTGGCCCGAACGATGGGGCTCAGTACGCTTTACTTTTGTACCACGAGTACCGGCACACGGAGACAACGGTCTGACTTCACGCTACGAACCACGCTACTTCATACTAACCTAGACTCGACTAACCTCGAATGACATCGTGGAGTGGGGGATGCGTTGCTTGCATTAGCACTTGACCATGCTTCCTTAGTTGCAAGCCAAGTTCTTTGACCTTACTAACTACGTACGTAGTAACAATCTGCTGCGGTCATCACCATCGTCCTCCGTTTCCGTCTGTCAAGTTTCAACCCTACGGAACATTACCTGACCAGACGAGCTTGTCTAGTCTGCTCCATAGGTACATGCTGGTACATGCTGCTGGCTCCGCTTTTCTTTTCTTACGCTCGTTTCTATTTTCTTCACGTCTGAGATGGGTCCTGACCGTTTCGTTCTCGGCTGGTCCCGTGTGTATGGAACCTCGTGGCTGATGGTATACCTTCCCTCGCTCTCACTTAGTATATAAACTTCCGAATGTGCCCGCCTCTCTGCTGGGAATCATCAGACACACAAACTCAATTATATAAACATCCCCCATCCCCGTCCACCCATCTCTCCTTCTTCCCCAGCAAGCCACGACATTCTTTCGTTGATCTTTTTGATTTGTTGCTTCTGCTTCGTCGTCTTGCTCCTTCATTTATAGCGATAGCGATCGAATCGTTTTCTTTGTTTGCATCAACAGCGTTATTGTCGGAACATATTGCTGAAACTTCCGCGTGATACGAGATACATTGCTGCCTTGGTCTAAGATTCTAAGACTTTCGTGGCTGCCGTCAAAACTTCCCATCAACTCACAACACAACGATCTTTCAAAGAACATAACAGCTACCATCACAATGTGTTATCAAGTCGTTGAGCGCTACTCTGTGTGCCGCTGCCTTTACTACAAGCATTCCGTCGACCCATGCACTGCCTACGGACAGAGAAATCATTCTGTTCAGGAAAAGACTGTCCTCGTAGGCTATGCCTGCCCTTCACATACGTCTCGACGCAGCGGTAGCTCAAACAACAACCCCAAGGGCTACCGGTAAATGTGGAATGCAAACTCGACAGCGTCACAGCTGCTGAGAGTGATGAAACGAAATTACGCAGAAGGGAGTAAGAGACGCATTACGAGGCATGAGCACAGGAAACTTTCATTCTTTTTACGAGGTGCTGGACGCTTCAACTTTTTCATATGATTCCGATTCTCAGCATTCATAGCCAGCGTTTCGATTTACGAACTTAGATGCTACCGACATGACGAATACAGACACGAATCACGAACTCAGGGTTGCATTCCACCTCACCAGCGCTGGATTCCCAGGCGGACCAGCGCGTGGGGAGGATTAGGGGAAGGCGGCTTTCATTGTTCGACAAAGATTGCACCTACGATACTTACGGAGTCATGCGTTCTGAATCACGAGACGAGCTATGCATGAATGAATGATTGGCGACGATTGTACAACTCGAAATTCCGCTCATTTGGAATCTGCTTTATTTGCGCTTTTTTGCATAAAAGGGGTTCTCGGATTGACTTTCTTTAGACGGCTTGCTGCATTTTGAGGCGTTATCTGATTTTTTCGTCCTTTTTTTTTCGTTTTTATCTTTTCGGTCTGTTTGTTTCAGCGAGATACATTGTACTGATTTATGATTTGTTATGTGTTATGTTTTATGCTTGCACAATTCAGAACTGGATTCTGGATCTAATAGGGAGGTATTTCTGCCGGATCAGAACTACCTCCTTTGGGATTATTTGGAAGAGATCATAGTGATATCTGTTGACCTGCCTGCATGAAAATACCTGGAGTATTTGATCTCTCGCTTATTCGACGGTTGCGTCGGTTTCGGACAGTTTGTCAAACGAGCTAGCCTCTTTACAACAACGGAGGAAATACGATTCAAACGTTGACCAAAGCGAACAAAGATCAACTTGCAAACACGACAGAGAAACGGGATATCACTTGACTCACTCTGACTCATTCCGTTAATGACAGATGGAGCACACGACACGGACGACATCGAAATCGGAGGCAACGAAATGGACATGGATCTGGCGATAGAAGCCTAATTATCGATCTCAACCCTGGAGGCTGATGTTCGACATGCATCTATCACCATGACTCACGCCCTTTCTTTCTCTCTGACAACGATGGACAGGCTATGTACGATCTCCCATTTGTTTCACAAGGCATATTGCTGCGCAAATGTCTTATGATGTACTACACTAACTACTCTAGTATATACTATATATATATATATATATATATATTATATGTATTTTTACGAACAAAAAAAATAAAGAAAATACTTCTATTATTAAATTCGGTCCGATTTCTTTGTATGCAAAATACCGATGATGTCATTGCAGTATACCTAGTAGGTATGTTTATTCTCCGATCACATCAGTCAGCAGGATTATGTACCTAGTTGGCTGGCTCTTTCGCTCGGGTCGTATTTGCAGGTCTTGTGACCGTGAGGATATGCGGCTTGCATTGCCTAGTCTAGTCTCTTAGGTTCTGGAATTTAATAGTAACGTTACTATGTATAGTTAATAATCCTGGGAGTTAGTATGTAGGCATCCATGCTACCTATATCACGAGTCACGAGTTGACATCAGTGAGCCGGAAATACCTAGGTACCTAGGTAGTGTTGAATTATTTCCTGTTTTGGTAATATCTCTGAAGAAGAGGGAGTTAGGGCTTTGGTTGTGTAGTGGGTGGCGAATTGCGTCGTCTATCTATCTGGCAAGGCATGATTTTTAGATAGAAATGTGATTTGTGCTGGAATTGAATTCTTCCGAACTGAAAGTGTGTATTGGAATTTGATATAAGAAAATATGGGGATATTATAAGCCGGGAGAAGATAGATGGTTCGAAGCCTGGGTCTGGGTATATGATGGTGAATGCCAACCATGACCCCAGAAGACCACCGAGACAAAACAAGCGAGGAATCCAGACCACGCGGCCCTGAGATGTCGGCACTGGCTGATGTCGCCGTTGTCAAAGGCAAAGGCAAAATCTCCGTAGGCGCATAAACCGACGATGGCGTCCGACCCTCGATCATCCCATTCCAACAATACTGCTCAAAACACCGACTACAAGGCTTCCGGCACAGCGGCGCTACGTAGTTCCCTCAAACGAGCGACTCAACATCACGCAGATTGGCTTCGGAGGACTTGGTTTCTTCGTCAAAATCGCCGCAGCAGGCATTGGCATCGCATCTAAAAGCATTCGCGAGCATAAATAGAAGAAGAATGCAAAGAATATGGCTGCAGTAGAGAAAGCACATCAAGCGCAATTTAATAGCCAACAAGAAGAGCCTTACGCTCCTTCAATGTATACTCCATTTCAGCATATAGCAACCACAAAGAACAGCACCTGGGAGCCGAGGAGAAGAGATCTATTTCTACTCCGGAAGAGGAGGTCGATACGGAACTATGAGCACTAAACGACACACAAGATGAGCTTCTTAAACGCCAACCAGTCAATCTCACAAAAGGACCATTTGCCCGTAATCCCAAGCAAATAGCACAACTCTTCATCAACGATTATCCAGTCCCTCCGGGTTTACAGCCTCGGGGTAGATTGAATCTCCCCGTTGTCCTACCTCAACGCAGACCGAAAGGCCGATCTCACGGGTTTATCAGAGCTTATGCGCTGGAATTGAAAAACGCTGGAGTCATTAAGTTAGCGGTCTGTAGATTTGGGCGCCCTGGTCTAGTCACAGTGCTGTTCATCTGCGGCTCAACTGGTTGTTCATCTTGAGTACCTACATAGTCTTTCCGTTCATTAGCAGCGACTCGAGGAAGCCTTACCGTGACAAACAGGGGCCCCCTCTCTGTGCAGTCATTATGTCTACTCGACTATCGTACTCATGGTAAAGTCAGAGAAAAAAGTTCTATTATCCCATAGAAATATACTCATACAATCAATCATTATCCCCCCTAACGTTTTCTGCAAACTTAAACCCCCTATGAAAAGTCCTGTACACCGCAATGCAATACACATTTGACAAACATGAACCCAAAAAACTGCCTTGACGAAGAAACAAAAGGGGGGAGAGATCACTGCCACGTCATCCCCTGCGCCAACCGCAACCTCAAAACTCTTAGCAACTTCTCATCCGGCCTGATATCATCATATCCATCCTCGCTTTCCGCCGTGCCTCCCCCATTTGTCACGGCTGACGACTCTGCAAGACCACTTCTCCAATCCCACCCCCTCTCAATCGGGTTCGCGTATTCATATGCTGTATCCGGTTTGGGTACTAGGACACCGGACGATGACAGTGTATTGTTGGTGGCATGCGTAATCGATGAATCGGCCATGTGGCTATCGATCATTGAGAAGCTGCTGGAGGCTGTGAGACCGGATGCGGATTTTTTGAGGCCGGTTGTTGATCGGGGCGAGGGGGATGATTTGCGGGGCTCGCCGGTTGTTTCGTAGATGTATTCGTTCAAACATTCGTAGAAGAATTCTTGGGCTGCTGCGAAGACGCGTGGGGTCACGGTTTCGAGGTCCTCGATTGCGGCGAGGATGTTTGATTGTTGTTCGATGGTGAGTGAAGACGGCGTTTCTATCAATATTAGCATTGTCTCACGTATAGAAGGTAAAAAAAACTCACCAGTGACGAACAAGATGGCTTCGCCTAGAAGAGCCATCAAGTTATCAACGAGCACAGCAGAGTCTCTTTCCGGATCGTAAAGACCGCCATAGATGCTGTCAGCAGAGCTTCGGATCACCGCAACCAGTGCTTCGGCTGCAGCTCGTTTCCTCGCTAACGGTCTGAGATGCGGTTTTCTCCCTTTAGACAACACCGGTTCGTCGCGAAGGTCATAAAACCGGCGCAATGTTGCATAACCACTAGCATAAAATTGTAAAATTTGCGCTGCCTCGCTGTCGACTGCCGCAATAGAAGATAGAGACGCTTTAGGATTCTGGACCAAAGTTCGCAATTGACCTCCGAGATTCTCATCTGGTGGCCAAGCCCGAGATTGCTGCAAGGAATACGCAATAAGACTGTTGGCAATCTCCTTGACCTTGCGAACAGATCGCGCACGAGAAAAACAGATCATCGCAAGTCCATAGTCGCAATCTGCACGTTGTTGTCCATCGGCTATTACTTTTTCACCAAAGTTCTAAATATGTCAGTCTACGTTCACTCAATCTGATGCAGGATACTCACTGCCGCAAGCTTTCGACCTTCATCTTCGAATCCTAGGTCGATGCACAAGGTAATCACTCGATCTACCTTCTGCACCGTGTCGACAGGAATCTTATTCAACAACTCAGCAACTTTTACCCTGGTCGTCTTGTTATCCTCCATTCTGCTGAAAACCTCCAGAGCTAGTTCCCAGCCTTTGCGAGAGTTGCCATTGTATTCGAATTGCTCTCGATCGCCCAATTTAGTTGCATACGCCTCCAACACTTCATCTTTGCTGATTTGGTCCAAGGCAGCATTGTCGTTTTGTCCATAAGACAGCACCATCAAGTCGTCCTGATTGAGAAAGCCCGGTATATTAGCAGTAGGCGTCTCTAGCCACCCGCCTTCATGCGCTATTTCAGCAACAGCTGCCGCAATACACAACGACCATGTTTGAAGTAACTTGATCGCCCCGACCACATTCCCTTCGAACAAGCAGGCCACTGCCACGTCTAGTTTTACAATAGGATTAGGCCGGGACTTCATCTCTCCACCATCGATAACTTCTCCAAAGCAATCATTCAATCGCCGTAGGTATGCATCCTGTCGGCCTGCATCAGTGGCCAGCTCTCTACTGCCAAAGACGCCCATGTTGCCAATCGTTTCCCCGTCCCACCATGCCGTCAGCCCAACGGTTGCTTCAATCCAGTCTTGAGCAACCGACATGATGACCGACGACTTGCCAAGAATCACCCCGTAAATGTTACTGATACCTTGATAGATGGACCAAGGTATGCGACTCTCTGCCATGCGCGACGTTTGAGTGAATGAGAACCCTGACTGGTATGGAGCAAAACTCTGAGTGGAAACTCCAAACTGCGAAGCTTCAAATCTGGGACCACCTGCTTGCTGCGGTGCCTTGTCGCCCTCGGCAATTTCCTGTAGCTCGATTTGCGCAGACTGTATGCGTTTTCTATAGGCTGCCCAGTCTGAGCCAATAACATCCCAATCGTTGTCTTGATTGATCGGCGACGCCTCCAGCATTTGTATAGCCTTATTGACTGTTTTCTGGACAGCCTGCAACTGCATACCACGATATCCAGGCTGGGAGAAGCCATCTTCTAGTGCTGAACGAGCGTAGTTGAAGTCGGCGGAACGAAGAATGGCTGCTATTTCACTGAATCGTCCACGCAGAACTCCGGCTTGAATAATGCCCCAAAAATGTGGAGAAGCGGTTGGATTAGGGCTGGTCTGCTGTAAAGATTCCATTTCATGCAAAGAGCCGAGATGGTTGGCGTTGAGCCAGTCGACGAGAATCTTGGGAATAGGAGTGTATGTTTTGGGTGTTGATACAACAAGAGCCAGGTTTTGACTGTTAGCTGCATTGCGGTCGCGCCTGTCAGAGCCTTTGACCCGAGGATGGTGAAGCTGCAGTAGAAGTGAGGCAGCAACTGTAGCTTTTTCGAGACCACTGGCCTTTTCGCCGGGTCCGAAATCGTCGTGGGGTCGATACTGGCCGCTCTGCTCTCTCTTCTTCTCAGAAGCAGCGCTCCAGAAATCAGTCAAAGCTGCTGCCGCTTCGGAAAGCAAAGCTAGGGCTTCAGCATCGTCGGGTTCGTTTTCCTGGAGTTTGTCCAACAGTGCACCAATGTAGATGTCCGTCTGAAGTACCACCTCGCCAGGTTCTGTGACAGCAGAAGCTGTAGTCGAGGCTAGGTTGCGAGCTATGGCAGGGAACTCAGATGGAGTTTTACGTGGGCCGATTGTATTCTTTGCAGCTGGAGGTGACGATGTGGCCCATTTTTCGTCTAGTTTTGCGCGCTTCGCATTGTTGGGGTTGGAATATATTCTCTTCTGTGCTGGTGCGGGGTTTTGACCAAAGCTTTTGAAAATCGAGTTCGAAAATCCGGTTTGCATAGCGGCGAAACCACTCGTGGCATCCATTCCCATGTCTCCCTCGCTGTTTTCGTCTTCATTTTCGTCATCTTCATATTCTTCTTCATCTTGTTCGTCATCCTCTCCTTCCTCGTCTTCGTAGTCCTCTTCTCCCTCATCAGAATATTCATTCTCATCTTCTCCCTCTGCGTCCTCTTCTTCCTCCTCCTCGTCAACGTCTTCTTCGTCCTCCCAGTCTTCGCTCGCTGTGGTCATCTGACTCAAGCCATGAGGCTTTCGATTGCGCACCTTTAAATTATTGCCGCCATTCACCGCACTAAAACCACCTGCCTTGTTACCGAAACCGCCAAAGCCTGAGAACACCGTGCTTTTCGCATTTGAAAGTAACGGAACGTCTGACGACGAGATGGAGGAGAAAAGACTGTCATTTCCGCCAAAGTTCACGGACTGGCTTAATGTAGATGTAGACTCGTTAAAGTTCATGTTTGACCTCGTACCCATTCGCGAGTTTCCACGAGTTGATGACGGTGGTGCCCCTGCAGGCGTTGTGGAAAGGTGGCTGAAAGGACTCTGGGATTTGTCTGGAGTCGAAGGAGGACTCGATTCGGGGAATTTAAACGACATGTTGTGTGGTGCTTGGTTTCAGAAGGTCGAATAATGAACGTCGGTGGATATTTATCGCACCAAAACAAGTCGCGCGCGCAAGCAGCAAGCGTTGTTGTCGACAGCTCAAACAACAAATTCTCCGTGTTAATAGCACATGCGAGGTTGTTTGAGGAGAACGAACGTGTGGATGGGAGAGGCCTCGAGCTCACTTCGATAGTTAGAAATCAGTTGTTGGTTAATTGAGGTGAAAGTAAGCGCGGACTGAATGTTTTGTCACTTTAATGAGTTATTCTTTGGAGCTGCGGAGGATAGCTTGCACCCCGTCTTGGCATCACGTGAACAGACACGACGAAGATATGTAGATGGCTTCCGACAGAGCAGAAAAGATGAAGCAGTATATATGTCCATTATATCCATGGGGATGTGTGTTGTGCATATACATATAGGGAAGTATCTAAATGAGATAGAAAAAAGAACACAGCAAAAAAACGCGGGGAATGGAGGGAATCGAACCCTCAACCACTCGCATTCTCTTTGTATAAGAGGGGATAGCCTCCCGAAGCAAGTATCATACCTATTTTAATTAGCAACAGCTGGGATGGCAGCTTCAGATGGAGCGTACCACTAGACCACATTCCCGACATCTCAGTTGCCACCGAGCAAGTTTCACCTGATATACGCATTCCCATATTTGCAAGATCATGCAACTGTATGTTTTTGCAAGCACTTATACATGAGAAAAGAGAAAAGTAATAACAAATTGCAATCCGGTCTAACATTAGGAGACATACTACAGTCTCAGTTAGAAGGATAATTGTTCAACCGAGGCCGTGTAAGTCAGTGGTAGACAGTCACCCTCCTATTTGCGAATAGTTAAGAGTTAAGGTGGAAGTCCAGGGTTCAAGCCCCTGCTCGGTCGCGTAATTTTTATGCTACCCTCCTACACACATTCTGACCGCGATTTCTATACAGCCAGCATCCATCCGAAGTTCCTCGACATCTTCTGGCGAACTCGGAATGACCCAGACACAAAGGAGATCTCACAATCGAGAATGAATCGGATATGCTCCCGTTGATCTTGTGTGAGTGGATAATGATGGCGGTCATGATTTCCATTCTGGGTATTCTACGAGTTATGTGCGAGGTCAGGACGATGCATGGAAAATGATGATGAGGCGGATAGAATCATTCGACCTACTCTAGCTATGGGAACTCTAGGGACCTCTTGCCTTCCCCGAAAAAAAAAAAAAAAAGCTTCGTCCGCGAGCCACAACGGGAGACAGAAGACAACCTGGAGACTAACTAAGTGCCCGAAGGCGACAGATACTCACCCTGAGGTATAGAAAATGCATACACGAAGACATAAGGACTGGGCGTTGTCACTCAAAATTGAACCCGCATAATCGTCCTCATCGATGTCATCTAGGCCCATTCTTCTTCGACAGGAGAAACCGGAGGCGTCAAATACACGATTAAAAATTATACATGACATCCTGACAGCTAACGTCAATATAAGCACTCAAATGACTAACATATAGAAATTGACAATGTCATGCGTCCAGCACCATAATACAAAAACTCAAAAGCATCAAACATATACCCAACTTCAAATCCATCAATATCACTTAATACTCCAACTCGTTTCTTGCGCCTAGCCTTGCTCTTCGGCTGTGCCTTGCCAGTCTGCGCAAAGGCTTTAGCTGTTTTGGCTTTTTTCGATGCTGGTTTTAGCCGTTACAGTCTGCTCATTTTGGTTTTTATCAACATCTGGAATCTGATCATTTTTCCCCTTTTTGCGAGAGCAGCAGCTCTGGCTCTTGTCATCCCCCGTGAAGTCAGGTAAAGATAGAAGCTTTTCTCCTTCAATGGCGAAATATCCGTGTGGTTTGGTATCAGGAATAGGAATGTAGCCTGGTTCCATTGATCCATTCTCGGTCCGGTAGAAGACCAAAAATCCTCGATCGTCGTGTCTCATATACTAGGTATATGGGGCGTTTTCCGTTTCCCGAATGGTATTCAGGAATTCCTTCTGTCCAGGTTCCTTACTTTATATTACGAGGATAGAATGTCTTGTCTATCTTCGTATACGGGCCGGGTGTTGCGGTTTTCAGAACATGAAGCCTTCACTCGATCTTTTCCCCCATGATAGATCACCATCCCCTGTTTTGCGATAGAGAATGGCTGTGCCTTGTTTGAAAAAGTCTGCTGCATACACTCTATGACCAGATGCCTGTTTCGCAAAGATCCACTTAAGGGAGCTGGGCTGGAGCTGCGAAGAAGCCCTCTTCTGGTCCTTCGTCCAGCATTGTTGATACTGTCTGTACCGGTTTTGGATCAGGATTGTTTGACGGCCAGTCCAGAGGGTTTCCTTCGTCCTTCTTCAAGTCCCTTCCTTTCAACCTCGTTTCACTTATGGCAGGGATTTGTAGACTTATATCGCCCACTTAGAGTACCATTCATCCCATTTTCAAACCAAGTATTGCCGAAGATAACATCCTGAGGAGTACGACAGAGTGACATCTTCAATCTCCTGGCCCCAGTGACAACATGCCCTCAAACTTAATGTCTCCCTCGATTGATCCTTCTGCGAGGCGGAGGAACAGATTTTCGAATTGAATTGTCATAGGTAGTTCATTATTACCGTCCGATAGGTAACTCGCGGAAGCGTGGAACCGGCAGGGCCCAGAACCAGATTCCAATTTTCAAATGTGATCTCCTTACTGGCGTTACGGCGGTAGCTGACAGCGCAGAGATTAGGAATCCCAACTTAGATTCGAGAAGAGGCGTAGAATTTCTGTCCAAACAGGGGACAGAAGCAGATTTCTACTCAGCATCACAAGGTTTCGAACTCAATCTTCCATATCGTGTCCCCTCGCCTGAACCATTTGCCTGGTCACGAGGTCAAATTGTATAGTCTTGACATGCGAAGCATACTCGCTGGTCGATAATTCTTTGAATCTCGACAGTCGAGAAAAAACAGTAGTTCATAGTCTATCGGTAGGATGACATATTGGAATAAAACTCGTGGCTGCGCTACGGCGAAATGCTTGATTGACAAGATGGAGCTTCCTCAAAACCTTCCGATCTTCATCCGTCTGAATTCGTTGTTGCCACATGTGGATAGCGCCACGAACTGTGGCCATGGTAGCTGTGTCCGTTGAGATGAATCTTGTCTGCGGATTGAACGTACGAAACGATCTACAAAAAAAATTAATCATCCGTAACATGAGACTAAACAGTTGCGGGTAGTATACTTACCATGTCCACGATTTCCATAGGTAATCGATCCAATTTTGGGTAGTCGAGAAAGCGGGAGGCCATTTCTTCATATTGCACTGGGTTCCAGCCTATGTCTCCATGCTTTTGCAAGTAGACTACTACCATCTCGCCGAAGGAAAAGTCCACCGCATATGGGGGGTGTATCCCTTTGGAGAGAGGTCAAAAATACACGTGGGTACCATCAATCCACAGATTGCAGATTCATTCCTTCTCGCGGGCGCCTGAAGCAAGCCTAGTTGTATTTTTCCGATGCTGGATTTCGCCAAGTGTATGATAGATGAGTTGTCGGTCCCTGCTGCTGCTGCTGTTTCGGTCCTTGAGACCCTATTATATGTCGATGGTATGGGCGGTGGTTGGTTTTGTGATTCAACCGGGTATCCGCCTGGCTGTCGACGTCGCTGTCTGTTCCTGTTCGCGTTCTTGGTCCCGTCGATCAAGCTGGGACCTTTCAAAATTTCCGTGGTATACCCATTCGTCGTATGATAGCTGTTCCATACTGCATGTCACACTCTTCCCCCATAAGATAGAAGAAGAATAACTTCAGATTCTTGCTGATCTGGGACAAGACATGAAACCATGACGCAGAAGTCAGCACAATACAATCAAGTTGAATAATTTTGATAGACTCTTCGTATTGTTCCACCATAGCCAACATATCTCGTGACGATATTGCTACCGACAGCAAGGTCAAGGACTTGAGTTGGCCCTGACTAATGCTGATCTGAGAAACATATTCACAGGCAGATAATGCCTCAAAGTTCGAGATGAATGAGTGCTCATGATCTATCCGTACCACCACGTGTCGGTATAGTATTCGGAGACGCTATAGTAAGTATTCTACAGAAGAGAATAGATTCAGGCCCTCGATGTCACCTGTAGGCAAGAGATTAGTGCTAGAATAAACATTGATTAGTACGTACGTACACTTACATAATCGTAGATTTCTGTTGAGAATCGCCCTATGTTCGGAAAGAGTGCAATGTTGTTATTCGAGGTTCAGGTTTGAGTTTTATTGTGTTGTAGGTGTCGTATATATCATTGCATATATGACAAAATCGATTCTCCTTTGTTCAGTCCATCCTCGTAGCTTCCTTGTCAATTGCCTCATGGAACAACCAGTACTCTTTGGTAGGACTTTCATTGATATTGATAGTCTCAGGTAATTGCCTGCGTACCCTGAAGTGTCTTATGCGCGGATGAAATTGTCGAATCTATCATGGAAAACTTGTGTTGTTTTCCATTCCGGGTTTGAGACAATTGTAGCATGCTTTTCGAGTATAGAAATTGTTGGTCTGTAGTCTATAGTCAGATTAGACAAATTCTGGACGATGCAGGATAGACGGTAGAGCTAGGAACTTACTGATAGTAGCAGCTATTACTGGCAGAACACCGTATAATTTGCGGAAAACCAACGGATCCTGGCGCGCCTTATTGCCGGTATAAAGTTCGGCATCGCGTTTGATATTGCCACTATGGATATGGTGTCCGGATAGTGACAAAGTCCTCGGCATGCCCAGCACATGTCGTCCGCATACTGTTTGACCATATTTTTTTGTATGGACCGAAAAATCTCCACGTCTGTGGACGCGGCGGCGACTGTGCTGGCTGTGCTTGCTGTGCAGCAGCACTCTTCTCGAATCGTACCGCTTTGGGGCTGGGAGATGGCTGTTCAGATGTCATTTTGTCAGGTATCGATGATAAGAATTATTAGAAGATTTCTCAAGATCCTCGGGGTACTGAGACGGTGAACTTCTTTTCGCGTCGCCGAGACCCTGATATCTGTCATGTAATTGCTAAAGAGGATACGCAGGTATGCAGCCAGTGCATGCGTTTTCTAGTGTTGTGGTGCCTCGGGTTCGTCCCATACAAATTCGGTGAAGAGAAGCGGATACCTATATATCTACTTGTTCTCCTTTGCATAAGAAACCACTGTTCTGACGTGCTTTGCTTGACGTGGTATGGAGAGGACCCAGCAAATTTCTTGACGATAAAATTGATTCTGCAAATCGATTCGAGACGCTTGGCTGGCGTAGATCTCGCAAGCGATATTTTGCCTGTGAACGGTCGTTGTCGTTCTGGGATGAGAAAACGGGATCTCCATAAGAAATCCAAAGACAATCGTCTCGGAATAGTGTTTTCATTATCAGTTCAAGTCTAGACCCAATGCAACTTGAACCTAGGATTTCCTTCAGTGTGAACTGGTGACGAAAAAATAACCCCAAATCCATTCTCGACTCGACCTTCTCGTCCATTTAGGCGATCTCCGGGATCTTCTTTGGTGGCTGGATGTCATCCTCGTCCACCCACCAGTTGAGACTATAGAAGTCCCGCCAGTCGATGGGCTCTGCAAACCCGTTTGTAACTCGATAGAAACCACGGATTGTTCCATCGTCCTCGTACATCTCAATTGTTGGGTCCGCACGTATGCCGTAAACAACCATAACTCCTGACTGTGCAGCTCGTATGAAGCATTTCGCTGGTAGGGCATTTATAAAGGAGTTTTCCTTTCGTGGTATTGCCCGCGTTATCGTCCTGTCGCGTAACCCCATCGTCTACTTCCATTTCTGTCTCGGTTTCGTGTGGAGCTGATGGCGAGGGTCCCGCTCGGAAGCGTTCAAGGAATCTCTGGAAACTGTTGATGTTGTTTCCCGCGTGAGTGCCGTCCGCAATCACGTCCGCCGTTTTTTGAGCGAATTCATCTCTCTTCTTTTTGTCCATACACGTGACCAACGCTGCTGCCGTCGTGTAGTCCGTTTCTTTCAGGAACGGTGTCAGCTGTGGGTATTGTCCGTCGGAGATGAGACGTATCATGGTGACGATGTAGACTCTTGTACTGGGCCTTGGAATAAAGGTTCGCTGGTGGTGTGTTGTTGGTGAAGATGGAAGGTATCCATCCTGGTACGGAATTTGATTGAGAATTTCAATCACAGCTTTGTTGGCACTGCATCCTAGTAATCGAGCCCAGGCCTTCTTCTTTCATATATATAGCCCGATATGACTGCTGGGCCGAAGGTGTTCAAGAGTGCGATTTCTCAGTGAGTCAGGGGGCGATCGAACTCCATGGTCAAGTCCTGCATGAATGCCATGGCTAAGTAGTTTATGACTGTATGAAGCTCACGTTAGTAAGGAGTCCACAAAAACAAACTATCCATTTCTGAGGGGAAGCACGTACCAGTATATATTGTATATACCATCTAATTTTGTTTGCTTGTTATTGGTGCTGCATCGAGCATCTAGTATGCTCGCAGCTTTTCGGTCTTGCAAATCCCAGCTGAGGTCGGCGATATAAAGTCTTCATGGACACCCGTGATTGCTTTTCTGTTTCTGGAGCCCATCAAGAATGCTGTAGTTCGTGTGGTGCCTTCGATCCTTGACCAGCTTTTGTGGGTGCGATGAAACTTGACTGGCGAGGAAATATTTGATATAAGAAGAAGAAAATTGATGGAGGATGAGCAAGGAGAGTTGGAGAGAGAAGTGGAAGTTGAAGAGGAGGAAGGTGGGAGGTGGTCATGGTTTATGTATTTGGCACAGGGGGACGCCCCGGGCGTACAGGCGCAGAGGCCGGAGGTGTAGAAAATGAAACGAAAGAGCAGACGAACAGAACAAAGAAAAACAAAGGCCTGTATTGATTGAGTATTGATGTATTGATTTATTCTACAGCTATGTACAACCTTGATGAATCCTGTGTGTTTGCCTCCTAAAACGAGCACCGCCATTTGAACAGACACAATGATCAGGAGGTCCTCGTATCTATACAGTTGCCTTCTAACATCATGTCAATTGAGTAATCAAGAATATTTCAAGTCATAGGCACTCAAATAAATTAGTATATCGGAGGGTTCCCCAGTGTTACATCAAATCAAATCTCTAGACAAAGATCTAGGGATGGGGAGGCCTTCTGTTCGTTACACCATAATAAGACAGGGTTACTGGATCCATCTATACAATGGCGTAGTCGCCTCGGATTTCTTTCAAGGCCATCGGGCCAGCTTCAAGGAACTCGGCTATGTTAGTCGATGCTGTATATCGGCAAATAACGAACAGGGCATCGATTGGCGTCGAATTTTCATGGAGTCAATCCCGAGGCGCAACGCGATCCCAAGAAGTGCACACTACGTATATCTATCTCCATTCAATTCGAATTACTGAGCAGCAAAATTCACAGCAATAATTACTGACTAATTTCTACGTTGGAAGATAGACGCGTGTCGGACATCTGAAGTCCTTGGGCTGGTTTGCAAACTAGTTAGCAAGTTTAGGAGAGCAAGCCCTAATTGAAAAGCCCTACTAACTAACTAATATCAATTACGGAGAAGTTGACCAGATATGTTGTGGGGCTTGCTGTAGATTAGTTTCTTCATTTCAAATTATAGCTTCTTTCTTTATTCTATTTGTTTGCTCTTTCATATTTATCAGGTTTGATTTCCTTTTTTGTCTTGCCTTTCTTCCCCTCTGACGCCTTGTGCCCGGCCTGCTTGATTCAATCCCATGATCTCCTCCATATATAAACATGGCGACGCCCCAGATAGGCACCGTGACGGCCATTCCAACCGCATCTCAGGATAGGGCGCAAAGCCCTAGGCGGTGCTGATTCTGGGTAGTCTCAAGCGGTGCCTAAATGGGAAAGGGACTCCCCACAGAGGCGTATAAATATCCCATCTCTTGCTTTTCTCTCCTTCTATCTTCCACTTCTCTCAGTTTTCCTAACTCCTCCATTTATTGATGTTTTGATGCCTCTGGGTACCTATCCGACCGTGTCGTTCTCTATTGAAGTTAGTGAATAAGAACGGTTCACTACGAAGAGCCCAGGAGAAGACTTCATCACTAGTAGCAATACCAGCAACGAAGACGAAGATAGCTGCAGCGGGGATCATGAAGACCATATCTCACATTACTAGGATAGATATTGCTCAATCACAGGTACTTGCCTCCTTCAAATTAGACTTTTATGATTAGAATATCTAGCTGACCTGGAAACAGAAGATCACCCAAATGAGTGCTGTCGCCGCCAAAACTATATCTGAGTTAATTCGATTTGATCACTATGATGGCCCGGCTTTTTGAAAACTGATGATGGTGCGTCGGTCGTCGCCTATTTTACGTTCCCGACGTGATTTCATAGACGACAAGACCCTCTTCACTCGGACTCGGTTTCCTTTAGTGATGTCCTATGCAATCACCGTTCACAAGTCCCAAGGGACTTCAGAGAAGGCGGTTCTGAATATCTGTGAGAAAGATTTTTCGCGAGGTCTCGCGTATATAGCCATCTCTAGTGTCAGTCGTTAGAGAGCATCTTATTCATGCCTTCGCACTTCTGTCCGTTCGCTTAGGATTAGATGTGAATCTAGCCAACCCAAAAGTCCTACCGCTATCTCAATCGGCGGTTCATCTGCACATGCGAATGGTAGATTGGATATATCTGCAGCCGGGGTCCTGATGGCATCTATATCTAGTGAACCAGTACTCTCCCTTGCCGCTACAGAATACCCCCTTGAAGATGAGAGTGTGTGGTACAGAACGATTGGCGTATTCCGCACAGAAATCTTCAACAAGATGTTACCTTGCCATAGACAAGGGCTTCGTGGGTGAGCTATACGCTCAGCTGGTTCTAAAACTTGCGAGTGATGTATTGCACTCCAGATCAAACCTCAAATTCACAGTGAAAGGATTCCTCGAGGAATTTTATAACGAAAATACCACTCTGCATTTGCAAAAATTGATTCAGAAATTCTTGGAGTTTGATGAATTTCTTATCTTTCTCCTCAACTGAAGAGTTACTACCGTCTCGCAATTGTTGCAGCCTTTATTATATCTACTATTTTGCCGTGCCTCCGCCTTACAATTGGCACCTTTACAAGGCCACTAGGACCAAATTGTGCCTTTCTATATGGGAACAGCAGACGAACCCTTTGACCGCGAAAAGACCGATGTGAACGTCATCCAGGCGAAAAACCGCAAGCGGCCAGTTCGAGTCAGCAATCTCCTCATCTGTATGTCGCAAAAAAAAAAAAAACGCCTTGGGATTCGTCGAACTTGTCCACAAAGATCAAGACGAATCTAGAACAAGTCATCGCAGATCTAAAGGATCGTGGTCTAGAATACGAGGATCTCAAAACTATCGTCGAAAACGACTCATTCGAAGCAGATCAATTTGCATGACGAGATATGGGACAAGAGAGAATTGTATCGGTACTGCCGAGAGCTAGAGGAAGCCAAAGGGTCGCTGAAGATGATGCGAGTGGAACATGCAACAGACGTCGTCGTCGTCGTCGTCTAGAGGAGGAAGACAAGGCAGATCAAAGCAACAACGAGGAAGAGGGGGAAGATGAAGAACCCGAACAAAAGAACAGTAGAACCTGGCTATAACGAACAGAAGGGCCCCCTATTACTAGATTGATATCAGGTTAGGTATTCATTATATATTGGGATACCAACTAGACCAAAAAGCAGCGCGCATACTAGATGATCTAGTATGGTAAGATATAGCTAGCAACGAGGATCACATGGAATGCAGAGTGAGGGAGTGGGACGTTGTCCCAACATTATATGCAAACGGAGAGTGCTCCGAATTGTTATTGATCAGACCGTTTATTGTATCACAGTTCTCTCCAGTCCCATATGAATCAAAATATTTAGATATCAGGTTCAGATGTTGGAAGGCCTTCCGTTCGTCATAGCCAGGTTCTACTGTATAGGTATGCCTACCTGTGTATCTTCCTTGTCAACAATGCGAACGTATACAGCAATTACAGCCATTGGGACCAAAGCACGCACAAGTCCTAGGGCTAGCAAGCCCTAGTCGCCGAGCCCTAAACCGGACTTGCTCGGTGGAATAGTTAGTTGCCGGCTTGCCCTTCAATCATGAACGAATTCAACGTGAACGTGCGAGTAACGTGAACGAAATCGGCTATCTATAACTTCATCATAACTAAGAAATTCGAGGTGTGCGGTCTCTTCATTTGCCGGCATGATTCCGGCGCACTGACTGGGAAGAAACAGGCTCGATTGGACGGAAAATTAGTCGTGGCCAGATGGAATAGAATTAACCCGACCACAGCGAAACCCTCCACGTTCTCCCCATCTCCCGCCTCCACAGAGTCCACACTCTCCAGACTTTCCCCAATACAGTCTATTATAATGATTCTTATTGATGCTCCAGCACATCATTGGACGCGTCCCCGCCCTCCCTTGTATGCCAAGTACAAGCCAGCCATGGATCAGACGCTGCTTCAGGATGGCTTGAACTCTGGCCAAAGCTGAGCTGTTGACTAGCAGCTTGCTCGTGAAAAAAGTACTTATAGCAGAGATGCTCGCCCAGGGAGATGTTTCTTGAATTCTCTCCTGTGCAGGTCTGTACCCATAGAGTTTACACAAGCAGCCATGGCGTTCAAGAACTACCGTGTCTATATCCTCACCGCGGTGGCCTATCTGGGCTCCTTGCTCTTTGGTGAGTCAGCCCTAACAACCCTAGCCCCAGCCCTAATCGATAATGCAAGCCCTAACTGACAACGTCCAGGCTATGATACCGGTGTCATGGGTAGTGTCCTCGCCCTCAAGAGCTTCAAACATGACTTTGGTCTCCCCACCGACTCCAGCGGTTTCTCCTCCAGCAGAAACGCTCAAGTCTCTTCCAACGTCGTCTCTCTGTTGACGGCCGGCTGCTTCTTCGGCTCTATCTTTGCTGCTTTCCTCAACGAGCGTATCGGCCGTCGGTACGCACTGATGGTGTTTTCTGTTATCTTCCTGGTTGGTGCTGCTGTTCAAGTCGGTGCCCATCATGCCATTGGTCAGATTTATGGTGGTCGTGTCATCGCTGGTTTCGGTGTCGGCGGTATGTCTGCCATCACGCCCGTGTTCGTCAGCGAGAATTGTCCTCCACGCATTCGAGGCAGAGTAGCTGGTCTCTTCCAGGAATTTCTGGTTATTGGCAGGTGAGTGTCAATCAACAGCGTAATGCATAGCCCTTGGCTTAGATATCACTTGGAAGGGCCCCCCTCCCTCTTATGCTTCACCCCTACTAATTTAATTCTGATTTCACCCACGTACTAACATTAATTTTATTTCAGCACCACCGCTTACTGGATCAATTATGGCGTGGCCTTGCATATCCCGCAAGGCACGAAACAGTGGCGTGTTCCTGTGGCCATTCAACTCATCCCCGGTGGCCTGATGCTCATCGGACTTTTCTTCCTCAAGGAGTCCCCCCGTTGGTTAATGAGACAAGGCCGCTATGAAGAAGCTCATGCATCACTGGCCTACATTCGCAACGAGCCTCAGGACAGCGAGGAGGTCCTGAAAGAATTCTCCGAGATCCGCGCCTCGCTCGAAGAAGAATTGGCTGCCACCGAGGGCGTGACATGGAAAGAAGCCATTAGCAAGAGCAACCGATACCGCTTCTTCCTCGCTTTCTGCCTCATGTTCTGGCAGCAATTCTCCGGTACCAATAGTATCGGATACTACGCTCCTCAAATCTTTCAGACTGTCGGTGTCAGTTCGACCAACACGTCGTTGTTCGCTACCGGGGTTTATGGTTCCGTCAAGGTCGTCATGACTTTGATTTTCTTGTTAGTTGGTATTGATTTTATCGGACGAAAGAAGGCTCTGATTGGTGGTGGTATCTGGATGTCTACTATGATGATTATCATTGGTGCCGTGCTGGCTACTCATCCGCCAAACACCAAGTCGGATGTGGTCTCGCCCGCATCGATTGCCATGATTGTATTGATTTATCTTTATGTTATTGGATACTCTGCCTCTTGGGGTCCTACTCCATGGGTCTATGTCAGCGAGGTATGCCTTTTTCCCCCTTTCCACGCATTCCCATACCTTCTATGTCTGGAGAAAGTTGACTAACAGAGAAAAACAGATCTTCCCAACCCGTCTCCGCGCATACGGCGTTGGCCTTGCCGCTGCAACCCAGTGGCTCTTCAACTTCGTCATCACGGAAATCACCCCAAATGCCGTCAACCACATCGGCTGGCGCACATTCCTAATGTTCGGCATCTTCTGTCTCGCCATGAGCATATTTGTAACTTTCTTCGTCAAGGAGACCAAGGGCCGAAGTTTGGAGGATATGGATATCTTGTTTGGAAGTGTGGATGAGGCGCAGAGAGCGGCGGATGTGGAGCAGGTTCTTAACAAGGCGCATATTGCGCAGGCGGAGCATAGTGAGCATTTGGAGATGACGAGGAGGGACCAGGAGGAGGGTGAGAATAAGGAGGTTGCTCATTAGCCCTTCTCTTTTGAAAGGTAGTGGGTGCGTGTGATAGTGTTCGATATCTTGACCGGATGTGACTTAATGATCTGCATAGTGGTGACTACTTAGTTATGATTTACTTGACTGTTTAGATGGGACGATTGGAAATATTAATGACAGTTAATTATCAACTCTGACGCCTGACCCCAGGCGCCTGCTTGCTCCCCTACGACCTTGCCTATCCAGAGGACCCCCTAAGGGTATTTGCCCACTTAGGCTGCTCACCCACTTACTCACTCAGAGTCGTCAACCGGTTAGGGCTCGTCCGTTACCTAGGGCTTGTCAATTAGGGCAGGCTCCACCGAGCTTACTGGCTTACAAATTAGCCCTAGGACTCGTACGTGCTTCTAGCTTCCAATGTGGAAAGGAACCAGTACTACTGTGAATGTTAGTACTCGATACTTAGATAAATTGGAACCAATTTAGTATGAGAAGGAGCCCTGACACGTAGAAGGCAATACATGCCATCGTTTCGTGCCTGTAGATGGCATTCGTATCAATTCGGGGAGGCCTTCTGGTCGTTATGACTGTTCGAATGGGGATGCTTCAAAGCCTCTGCGTCCGCTGCAAGCCATGAGTCAATTAGGTGCGTTTACGGAACAAATAGAAATAGTAATGACCTTTATTAAATCTGACGCCTGACATGATAATGCTTTTGGTCTCCCAATAAAACGAACAAACAAGATAGCCAACCCGGGTATCAACCAAGTACTCATTCAAATGCAATAGACGAAACCAAACAATATGTACTCGTACATTTCTTCTAGAAAATCGAAACATTGATATCAATTTATTTGGACACACCAAGTAATTGATCCAATTCATCGTTCGTAAGCGTGCTCCGGCGACGACTTTTGGTCTTTTTAGGAACAGGCTCGCGTTTGTTTCGACTTCTCTTCTTGGAGTCTCGCACGGAGGCATCCTCCGCCGCTTCCTTTGCTTCGGCTTCGACGGCAGCTAGTTTCTCTTGAATGGACAGTTTCGATTTGTGGTTTGTCTAGTTCGTGTCGTTAGTGCGTGTATATTAAGAAAGTATGAGAAGTGGTTACTTACTTGTGGGATTTGAGAAGATTGTCTTCGCGACGAACGTTGAGTGACTGCCTCGGACGTGTGTGCCTTGACCTGAAGGGTTTCGTCTTTGTCGCTTGGCTGATCCGGCTCTGCATCCATTGCTCCCTCGTAAAATGACACTTTGCGGTTTGATGCCCTCGACTTTACGTTTTTGTTCCGCTCACCCAGTGCTCGAATAGGAGGTTTAGCTAGCGTGGGCTTCAGAATCTTCGCTTGAGGCTCATCAATCTCTTCCTGCTCTTCAGCTCCCTGGTCGCCCTGTTCCTCATCTTCCGATACATCGTCTCCGTTGTAAAGTGGCGATGGATCATCCGCTATCGATCGGCCCAGCCCCGAGTCCAGACTCATACCCTTTCGAATTTCGTCAAGATCTATCGAGTGACCTCCGTCTAATATGCGTTTGTGCCAACCGTCCATCATCGAAACTGCTTGTCTCCAACGCACTTCCATTTTCTCCCAGCCTTCACGAAGTCGCAGGATTTCTTCGTCACGGAGCTCGACTTCCTCGAGCGGCACGAAAGACGGGTTCGTCAATAAAGTTCGCAAGTGGTCGAGTACAGTATCCATTTCGGCAGACAAGTCCATGACATTCGTAGGAATGGTGCTAACTGCGCCTCCTTGACCGAACGACTGCGATCCATCCCCGTCCGCGTCTGAGAGCCCTTGTAGTTCTCTGAGCGTCTGTATGGTCGTTCGCGATAAGTTAATCAAGGTATCGTTTTCGTCACTCAAATTCTGGCAAAGCTGAGTCAAAAACTCCGTCGTCTCTTGTTTCAGACTGTAACCTGGGTTGTTGACATCCGGTTCGGGTTTGTGCATGTTGTCCGCGGTGCGGTTGATATTGATCGTAGTTACTCCTAATCCTTCCCGTTTTCCACGCTGTCGCTCACTGAGATGTGTCTTTAATTTCTGTAATTCCATATCTCGCTTTCGAACATCGTTTGCGCATTGCGCTCGGACTTGTTGAACTGTTGTTTTGAGTTTTTGCACTTGCTCTTTGAGTTGTCGCACCGTCGTCTCTGCGCTCGATAAATTCTGCTTCATGACTCGCTGCTGTCCTTCGGCGAGGGCGACCGATCGCTTCAATTCGGCATTTTTGGTTTTTAGTTTCTCCTAAGAAAATATCAGCTCACTGAAAACAGGCACTCATAGAGTTTCGTACAATATCGTCCATTTGCTGCGATTCTGCAGCCCGCAAATTCCTGATGGTGCTGGCCAGGTTTTCGCGATGTTCGGCCTCGCGCTATATTCTGTCAACATATTTTCGTACCGATTCGCTATCAAACTCACGTCTCTTCGCACGACAAGGTCATTGATCAGGTTGATAATCTGTGCCATAGTCGCATCGGATCCCTCGCCGTTGTCAGGTTGCGCAAAATCGATTGGTTTGCCATTTTTCAACAGTCCGCGGGCCAGCAACAAATTATTGATGTAATTCGAAGCTGCCTCTAGATTTTGAGTCTCCATGTTGGAGGGAGATGATCGGAATGTGTGCTTTTTTTGTTGCTGTCCTCCTTTGTTGAACAGTTTTCATCTCCAGACAGACTGAATAATTGTGAATGATCGCATCCCAAAACAGTGAAAAGTAAACAATTGGACGGCAACTAGCAGAATGATCAGTTTGGTGGTTAATTGTTCTCACCGCCCACGTGATTACGTGATGCTTTTAGCGCGTTCATACGCGGTCCACAAGCTTAATCTAGTATCAACTCCATCTCACCCCATCAGGAAATGGAGCATCCTGAGAACCTCAGTACAACAATTTCAACCACTTTTTCATCAATTTGACCATGTAGCTTGGCAATGGCAGCCAAGAGAAAAGCGACCTTGGATGTCTTCCCTGGTCAGGATGTCGTCAGCACCAATAGCAGTATCAAAAGGCTCAGCCTTGGATGGGGAGCTTGGGAGAAATACCATCAACATGGCCAGGATTTGGCCCGAAAAGGCAAATATGAAGAAGCCATTCAGGTCTTGAGTGAGGTGGGTTTTATCAACCTGATGATGAAAGGAATCATTGTCCTTGATAAGAGTGAAGAAAAGAATATATCACTAACAGATGATAGGCCCTCCTACAAAAGAATGCAGATACAGTGAAGATCATGGACAGCAGGTCTGCTGTCTACTGCAAAATGGGCCTGTATGAGAAAGCCCTTAGTGATGCAAAGCACATGATCAGAGCTGCTGCTAAGGATGAGCGGGTCAGTCTTTTCCCTCTAGTGTGAACGACGAGCATGTCTGCCTCTTTTGCTTTTACCCCTCCAGAGGCAACTCTCAACTTTTATGCTCACTCTTTCTTCTTCTTTTGCAGGGCTACCTCCGTGCTGGAAAGGCCCTTCTTTTGGCTGAGAAACCAGAGAAAGCCCTTGATGTGTATGCGTATGGTTTGAAGACTCTTAGAGAACAACATCCGCAAAAGGAGGTGAGAACTGTCCCTTTGTCTTGTCTTGTCTTGTCTTGTCTTGTCTCTGCTTTGCTCCTGCTGCTGTTATCTCAAAAGAGTCCTTGGAGGCCTTCATCTCGCAGTCGAGCGCTTCCACCTCGAATCCATCTAATTATTGCCGTCTGAAATATCTGCTGACTCGATTATAGGCAGTAGCGAAGGTGCACGCCAAACTCGCAGCCAAAATGTCATCACAATACCGAGATCCCATTTTTTCTCTCAACAGTGACTGCTTGTTGCAGATATTCCAGTATTTACCATTTCGACAGATAGTGTAAGTTGCATGCTTGCATCGAATCAGACAGCACTAATATTTGATTTCAGCTCCCTGACACGCGTCTCCAAGGCCTGGCGCGTCTATATCAAAGACCAACCAATTCTGTGGAGCGACATCTCCCTCCAAGGCCCCAAAGCAGTTCCTGATGTCATACGAGCCTGCATTCGCAACTCCAGGAATCGAGTCAAAAGATTACAGCTACATAATGTGAGAGATCCTCTGAATGCCGCGCAGCAGGCTTCACGATGCCCACGGCTTGAACACATTGACATCGACGGAAACTTGGCTGAGCATCACATCTACAATCTCTTCCACATGAAACAGACTTTGAAGACATTGATCCTGTCGGAAAAGATACCCCTCTGTCGCCATATGCTCTGGACCATGCTTGAACTGCCGAACCTCGAGCGCGTAGAGGTTCGTCGACTCGAAATCGAACTAACCAGTCCGAAATCAGAGGTGGCGATCCTCCCCAACCTCAAAATTTTGTCATTGGGTCCGAAGCGCAAGGTAGTTGGTCATCATCCTACTTATTTCAAACCTTTCTGGGTTCCGAGAGATGCAACAGATGTAGCCCGCAATGTCGATTCCGAAAGGCAAAGCGGATATTTTGACCGGGTCCCAAATCTGCGAGAGTTCAGTCTGGGTTCAAGGAATGAAAACCAAGCTTTAACACGCCTATGGGTTTGCCTTCCGGATATTCTCCACCCTAATTTACGACTCCTTGCCCTTACAAACCTTGTGTTGCTCGGCACGTTGAACCTTCCAGAGACCTTGGAGCATTTACATCTTACTGATTGCAGTATAATCTGCCCAAACGAGATGCCAGCTGCGCCCCCCATGCTCCCCCATCTCAAATCCCTTATTCTGCGAAATATTGGCGGCCTTCTATTTCCCATTTCGGAAATCCTCCAGAACACCGCCGGGTCTTTGGAGATTCTCGAAATCATAGAATGCACCAACACCACGCCGATGGATATCCTGGCAAATAACAAGGACGGATTCAAGAACTTGAAAAAGCTGCATCTCTTTGGAGTGGATTTTTATAGCCTTGAAACGCTGACGGTGGTCACTATGCTTGAGATGATGCCTCGGCTGAAAGAGCTCCATATTCCGCATACGAGAGTTACGGGAACATTGATCAGGAAGATTTTGGAGGGTGTGGGGGTCCCCCGTGTTGAATTTCTCAATCTCATAGGCTGTTTGGATGTCTCGGCTGAAGCAGTTGAGTACGGGCGTGCAAATGGGCTCAAGATTATGAGATGCTGAGGCGGGCCTCCATATCTGAATGTGCGAAACGGGTTCACGAACATTTGATACTGAGGCACGACACACGCCTAGATGGTTATTGGGCAGTCCTCTATCATGAGCTTTGGGAGGCCGACGCAGGGGTATATGTACGAGAAGTTCATCATGTCCATCAGCTTTGGGAGGCCGACACAGGGGTATATGTACGAGAAGTTCACCATGTCCATCAGCTTTTGGAGGGCACCTGAACACTGAATAGTCTGTACGTCTTGATTGTTGAAGTCTTGGTATGAATGAAAAATGTCTTGAATTAATTCCAATGTTTTGTGTAAAAAATAATTAAACACCCCGTTCCTTGCACCACCTCTCCACCTCCCGCGCCAACTTCTCCCTCTGCTCATGCACCTGCTCCATCATGGGGACAACCTGCTTCTTATACAGCGCAATCAAATCCGGCTCCGAGTCGTTACGCGCAGGGCCATCGATGGTCGTGGCAGTCGCTTTGTCCTTGATGTATGTATCGTAAATCTCGATCATGAGATCCATTACTGCTGAGAGTTGGTTGGGTAGCCACTGCCACATCCGTTAGATATCACCTTCATTCAGACCAAATTGATATGTAGAAAGGGGATGATGGATACGTACAGTAACAATCGGACTCCCCCCCGTGGCCGTCGGATGCGCCGTCCGCTTAATAATATACTCCCTCGCAAACAGCCAATGTCTCCAGCGGAAACTGCGTACATGGTCCAGCGTCTTCAGGTACAGGATGGCAGTCTCATCGTCCTGAACAGCGAAATCGCGAATGTTGAGTTTCTCGGCTGTGCTGGCGACATAAGACAAAAATTCGCGGTGGGGTCGGGGGCGATAGGCGCGGAATTCGTGCAGGATTTTGGTTAGGGGTGTGTCCGGCATGGGGATTTGGAGGAGGTGGTCTAGGAGGGGGATCTAGAAGGAACGATCAGCTTGGTGGGTTGGGACTTTGAAGGGAGGGAGGGGGCTTACGATGGCGTCGTTGGCACCGCTTTCGCCGCGAAAGTACATGGGGTGATTGTCGTTTATGCCTTCGTAGATGACTCCGTTGGGGAACATGGACTGAGACGTGATGCCAAAAATAAAGACGCGGAAGCTTATATAGTCTGCTGGTTTTGAGTTTTTCCACATATCTATCATTCCCAGTAAGTATCTACTCAGTGTAGGTGTAAGGGGGAACATACCCTCCATGGAAGCTTCAATAACCTCCATAGCCTTGAGGATCTCTCTAAACCCTTCATTGACAACCGCACGCCGACTATCATGCTCAACGCCATCGAGGATCTGAACTGCTCCATGGATCAGGGGAGCTGTCTCTTTGACCATGTCGACATGCGTGAGAATGAAGCCTGCTTCTGAACTCTTTGGATCGAGGCCATTCTCAAAGCCGCGGATGAGACGCAGATTGTCATACTCGTATCCCCTTGAAGGATTCTCAAGGGTGTAGTTGAATAGAGCATAAGAGGCGGCATAGGATAGGAAAGGGGGGAGGTCCAATCTATGTCACAGTCAGTAACAATGAATGCTACCCGAGCAAAAGGGGGGCATACATCTCAGCGCAACGCCACATAGGCCCAGCAATAGAATGAGGAAGAACCTCCCTACCCAGTCCATACCCACTCTCAGGATCCTTGCACCAATTCTCCCAGCACGGCTCAAGGATATACGCCGACGCAACGTAGGAGTAATCACGGAAGATGGCAGTGAGCATGAACAGATCTCTCTTTCCATCCTTGGTAAGGACATTTTCAATCTCGTTAGTGAGATCGGGGAAGTCCTCGACGGCTTTGCCGAGTTGATAAGTGGCTAGGAGACCTGGTTTGCCGTTGAGGGTGAGGACAGGCATGCGTTCAAGAAGGTCGGTCAAAGGTTTGAAGATGGGAGGGAGTTGGGTGGGTGCAATCTGGTAGGGCATGAAGCCTGAGGCGGTGGTGATGGTGAAGGGGTCTATGGAGTGTGGGAGGGTAGAGGGGTCATGGTTGATGTATGGGAAGACTGCCTCGGTGGAGGAGGGGACGGGCTTGGTGACGGTCATGTTGATATGAGATGGGGTGTTGTCTAATAGATACTTGTGTGAAGACAAGGTCGACACTTATGACGGATGATAGAGAAGAAGTCTAAGGTAACCCTAGTACCGGAAAGACTAAAGTACGTATAGGCAGACACTACCTACCAAGGCAACAAAGCACTTGGAAAAGTCCGGGAAAAAAAGTGAAAAAAATGTTCAGCCAAAGTGAGGCACACTTGTCAGTGATAAACAACAAACCAGAAACTCGATTTTCAGGCGGGAGATTAGCGATCCTTATATATTCAACGAGGCCGGTTCTAATTCCGGCCTCATATAGTACTATTACGAAACTGGAGATAAGACTGGTGGGACCGGGCGTAGCTTTGTTCCACGAGGTATGACGAGTGATTATAGGGTGATATGGCATTGGGAAGGGTGTTTTAGGGCTTTTCATGTGTTGAAATGATAAATAGGAGGTCTATATAGAAGTTGATGCTCGACCAGATCTATACAGAATGGATCGGCGCTAGTCCGTTTATGGGGGTTTGGTAGATCACCACTGGTAGAGCGCTTGCCCTTAGGAAAATGGGGGTTTTAGTCAATCATCCGGCAGATAATACATATATACACATAGTATACCCTTCAGATCGCCTTATTGACCGATTTTATATCCTCTTCCAAGGAGTAGTAGCTGATATTTGCCGTCATATAGTTCCTTACATCGAATAAGCAAGATCAAAAAGCAACGTGATTGGCTCAGCCAGCAAACCTTATGTGTTTTTAGCGTCCCCAGAATGCCAAGAGGCCGGAATACATCCGGCCTCCGATATAGGCTGCCGATAACTACACCGCCGATGTTGCATTTGATCATCTTGATGTTCACCTGCCTGTCTAGTAAGGCGAGATAGGGCAGAGGGTTAGGGCTTCGAGGTCACGCTTTTTTACTCGTTGCTCATCGTTGAGAGGACTGATAATATACAATTTGCTTCAATAGAGCAGGATATTATCGCGCTCTTATGTTCACACGAGGCATAGAGAACGCCTGAATAAAGTCAATGTCTATGCGTTAGACGGTACCTAGGTTTGAAAGGTCCAGATTCCAGATTTTAACAGTGCTTCCCCCAGCGTCTGATATGCGATATGTTGATAGCCTCAGCTTCTATGTCTTGAGATCCATGAGCTACGAAGATTGTGCGTACAAGGTAGTCAATCGTATGGAGAAGATCATCCATCCTTTATTGTTGAACTCAATGTTGCTCATTATGCTGCAAATTCTTGGGTATACCTATCTCGTTTCCGGGGAAGAGCTTCAAAAGTAGTCTGCCATAAGGATGATCTTTTTCGCTAGAACCTCAATTCGACTTTTCGATCGACCGTATTTGTCCATTCATAATCGAACCAAATGGCGGACAGATCCCCAGTATTGACCAAATAGATAAGGGCGGTTTCATAGCACTGCATTGATGCTAAGGTGCTCGTAAAGAAGGTAAAAAGCAACCGCAATCGCCGTATGATATAATAGTACAGAGAGTGTCCAGTATAATGTACATGATGTATAGTCAAACCCTGCTTATAGTATTAGCAAACAGCATCCCAAATCCAACAAGCATTCCATACCTTGAATGCATCCGATAAATGCCCGCTCATATGAAAAAGTATAATACAATGCTTTCATCAACAGCATATATGGATCGTCGCATCTTATCAACTCTTATGCCCCAACCCCGGCCCACTGCCTGTATCATTCTGCCCCTCAGGCACATTCTGAATCTTGCGATACTCCTCCTCAAGTCGTCGCTGCATCTCAAAATCGGCTTGTCGTTCGCGTTTGATGCGTTGTCGTTCTTCGTCTCGTTCGACGCCGGCGTGCATTGCCTATACAACCCAAGACATTATTAGTTTTTTGGGAATAGTTGTAAGGGAATAGAGGGGAAAGGCGAACCGCTCTGTCTGCTTCTTGTGACCAGTGAACAAAGTAGATCATGCCAGCTGTTGCGAGCGATGTCGCTGCTAGCGTTACTTTGGAGGCGCGCGACATTCTGATTGACTTTTTGTACCAGATCGCTTCTATTATCTCAGTAACCGCAGTGAAACTGAGCAATTGGCCGATAAACTCAAACACACCATGTGATGAAATCAATCTTATCAAAGGCGCAAATATGTAATCCAGGCGGTCAAACACGGCAGAATACCTAAGGCATGGACCCACTTGATAGGTAGCTGCGGATCACGAGCCGCCGCTGCTTGGAGCTTGAGACGTCGTCACTCCATTACCCCTCAATATTGAACTGTCACAAAAGGTTCAAACGAGTTATATCAACATGGTAGGTCTTATGAGCTTGCCATGAACTATTTAGTGTGTGGTATGGAGTGCAGAAGCTAATCGCATGGTGTATACAGTCAGCCCAAAACTCCGCGGGAATCCAGACCCTTCTGGATGTAAGTTGACAACTCGGCTGGGAAGCAATATCTTCTTCGTACAGGTACAGATTTGCTGATGTGGGTAACAGGCTGAGCGCGAAGCTCAAAAGATCGTTCAACAAGGTGCGACCCATTATACGAACTTGTTTGAGAGCATGTATACTGACTGAATGGGTTATAGCTAGAGAATGTACGTCCCCCTCATCATCGACAACACGAGACCATCCACACCCTGTCCAAGGCCAGAGGCTGATGAATACAGACCGCACAAAACGCGTAAAAGAAGCCCGAATAGAAGCCCAGCGCGAAATCGACGAATACAGGAAACAAAAGGAGGAAGAATTCAAGAAATTTGAAGCCGAGGTAGCCCTGTCCCTGTTTCTCATATACCAGCCTGATGTCATATGCTAACCCGGTGGGAAATGGGGGGGTATAGCATTCAAGCGGCAACAAAAAAGCCGAAGAAGAAGCCAACAAAGAAGCCGAATCGCAACTCGAGGAAATCAAGATCGCGGGTAAAAAGTCCGGGGATAAGGTTATTAAGGATTTGATTCATGCTGTTGTTGATGTGAAGCCTGAGGTGCCGGAGCAGATTGCTGCTTGATTTTCGCTTTACTGCGTGTTTGTACGGGGTGTACATATTTATTGTTTCGGGTTTTGTGTTGCGTTAGATATGCCTCCTATGTTATAAGGAACAGGTGGAGTTTTTCTGTTTCTATCATTGTCTATTCGATGGAGGTGAGGTAGTAAGGTTCGTCTTAAGTATTGAGTAAATGTTGTACGAGTTCGTATGTATTAAGAAGCATATATACAGAGGCAACATGAGTAACATGCCATGAGTATGTACAAGCCATGCACATAACGCTTGCTTCGAAACAAGAATAAACAAACATATATCCATCCGCAATCAACAATAAAACACAAAATCAACTGGTATCAAATCACGAAAAACAAACATCAAAATGGACTTCATATGTATCAGTATTGAGACTGCGTCAGTCTCCCACCTCTCCTCCGTATCGGCTGCGGACTCAAACTCGAACTCAAAACAATCCCTCCACCGGTCGACGATCTCGTCTGCCTTCTAGTACCAGGCACATTCTTCTTCACCCACCCCGGCCCTCTAGGCAAACCCTGCGATTTCGCGAAATCTTCATCCTCGCTGTCGTCTGGTGAGACCAAAGGGCTGGAGACGGTCAAATCGACCATAGGGATGGAGTGGTCTTGGGATTCTTCTTGTTGGTCTTGCGGCTGAAAGTCCGGGTGGCTGCTGTTGTCGGCGGAGTGTTGGTATTGGTCGTCGTCGTCAAGGTCGATGTCTGCATTGTCGTTTGTATCTTGTTGGGAGCCGCCGAAGTCGATGTCTGGAAGAAATGGGGAGGGTGATTGTGTTTCGTTATTGGCGTCATTATTGTCGTTGACAGGCTCTTGAGTTTCTCTCCTTGAAGTCGACTCACCGACAGCCTGCTGTTGGCTTGGTTCCGGCTGCTCCTGTTGTGAAACGACAGGAGTATCCTTCGCAGCAGGAGCCGGCTCATTACTAGCTGAATTATTAACGCTCGACTGACGAACCGACGGCAAAGACGCCTCTCGTTCACCCGTCGACTTGGGCATCTGACTCGCTGCCTCTATCTTAATCGGCGGAAACTCTTTTTGAGTCGGCGCGGTAGAAGCCCACAACACCTCAATATCAGGGAAGTCAACATCCGAGTCCTCGCTTTCTTCTCTGTTATCGTCAAGAAAACCCAGATCAAAGTCAATTTTGTTGCTGGTAGTCTTCTTTTCGGCTGACTCTGGGGTATAGTCGGCCACGTTGTTGGCTTCTTGGTTGCTCTTTGGCATGTTGGAGGATGGTGTCTCGGCAGGATGGTCTTGCTGAGAAGACGCTGGCCCTTTATTAGTGGCTTTGGCTTTCTCCTTTTTTATGGCTGCTGCATCCCGCTCATAGAATGGATTGGGGACAGTGGAATATGCATCCGAATATTCAGAAGGCGCATCGTCGTCATCGTCATCATAGGCCCCGTTGTCAAGGACAGCTGGTTCGGTGAATGAGCGAGTGTTGGCGCTGATTGTAGTGCTCACAAATGATTTGTCTGCTTCTGCTGCGCTTGGTTGGGTTTGTTGACCTGGTTCCTGTTTCACTATTTGTGACGGCATTCGTTGCGAGGGTTGTGAATCGGGCTTTTCACCGGCCTTCGAACTAGCTGTCTCGTTTACAGGCAACTCCTTGTCATGCCTCTTCGCAGCATCATTCCGCGGCAGCGGTACACCATCATCCGAGTCATCACCAGCCTGACTATTCTGATCATTCATCACAAAATCATCATCAGCATCCATCTGAAATCCAACATCATCCATATCCATCGCCATATTGTCCCCGTCGTCCACCATCTGGCTCTCTTCAGCCACATCATGCTGATCACCAACATCAGGCGGACTCGACGCAAACTCCTCACTATTCGAGCCCGAGCCTTTGCCATCGGTACTTGCAGCCTTGCTCTGCATCTCAATCGCAGAGTCTTCCCTCATCTTATCGCCAAATGTTTCGAGCAAGACCGGCTCTTTGCCGAGTTCCGAGTCGATTGTGGATCGGAAACCGGTGTCGTGGATCATGTGTGAGATTTCGAGGCGTGTTTGCGATGAAGGTGCTGCGGGGTGAGGTGGTAGTTCGTCGTCTTCTTTCTCTCCGTCTTTGTCGTCGGCTTCGTCTACGGATGCTGCATTGCTACCAGCGGATATGACAGGAACGGATGGAGGAGGATGATTTAATCTATTAGAACAATAATCGTATTGTGAGCCTAGGTTATGCAATTACATGATGGATGGACGGATGGGATCTGTCATGTTAGGCAATAAAAAGCCTTCTCAAGAATATGGTAGCAGGAGAAAAGAAATCAATCAACTGACAAGCTTGTTTCGTCATTGCCATCGCCATTCGCCAACGTATCCCCATTCTGGCTCTGTTGACTCTGATCGGATTCCTTGACATTGACCTTGATCATCTTCGCTTCTAATAAATCAGAAAACGTGACACTTCGGACTCCGTCATCTTCGACTTCGTATTCATCGTCCGGCATCTCGAAGCCGGAGTATTTCCGTGTGCCGTCTTCGTCCACCTCCGTTTGCTCAGAAATGTCTCGATCACGCTTTGCGAGGATCATGTCGAGGGTCCCATTCTCATGGATTCTGTCCACTCTGGCAACCTTGTAATCGGAGATTTGAGGCTGCCAATTAGTCGCCTTCGACATGAGTAAATGTTTGAAGGCAATGATGGAACCGACTGTAACTTCCTTTTCAGTCACAACAGGCAACGTAGCGATATCACTTGGCAGCTTAGGTAAGTCGTCCGCATCGTCAATCACCTGATCCTCCTTTTGAGTAGTTGTCTCCTTTTGAGTGGCCGCCTCTTCCTGACCTGATACAGGCTCGTCGTAGTTCAACGCGATATCTCCTTCTGCGTCGTTGTCGATCAATGTAGTATCTTGATAACTCTCGTACGCTTCCTCTTCCTGCCATTCACGTTGTTTGCGTTTCTTATTCTTCTTGTTGTTATTGTTCTTGCGCTGACGAATAGCGTAGTTTGCATCAGAGTCCCATCTTTGTTGGAAAGGGAACGGAGGGGCTGTAAGCTCAATGTCATCGTAGAAACACTCCGTTGCACTGAGGACGATCTTGTCTTGCCAGTTCTCGTCAATATCTTTCTCCTTTTCGACCTCAACAGTTTCTTCTACAGCTTTCTCAGGGGCAACGGGCTTAGTGCGGGTAGCATCCAGCTTAGTTCGTAGCGCCTCTTCATCCTCTTTGGTTTTAGGAGTCCTAACACCCAAGGATCCAAAGAGCAGGCGTTTGGTACTCGAAAGATCAAGCTTCCGTCTCTTGACTTCAGTCGGACTCGTTTTGGCCACCTCATCAGCCGGGGTCTCAGCCACTGCCTCCAATGTGACAGTAGTAGCCGGGCTATCCCTGGCCTTTTCTGGCGACTCCTGAACATCCCTCTGCTTTCCGTTCCTGTATCGTGGCGGAATGTTCTCTTTCTCGGAATGGCCATCAACGTCAACTCCACCTGACGCTAGATCTCGCAGCAACTGCTGTCTTTTGATTTCGATTTCCGACTGCTCTTTCGATCTAGCCTCACGCTTTCCTCCAAGATCCGTGACTTCCGTGAGCGGGGCCTTGCCATTCTTGGCCTGCCATCTTTTCAGATCATCGAAATTGGCTTCTGCGGGGAGCTCGCCTAGACTTTTTAATTTCGCTAGACGAGCTCGAAGCTTCTTGCGACGGTTGCTGTTCCTCGTTTTTCTGTTGCCTTCGCCTGGAGGAGTAAACACATCAATAGCTTTGGACGTTTTCTTTCGTGGGAGATCTTCATCTTCTGACTCGGAGTCAGATTCAGACTCGAGTTCAGATTCCTCGGACACGGACGACTCGTCGCTGTCGGAATCAGATTCTTCGGAGAAGTCCTCGTCGCTTGACTCTAGACTGCTGTCATCGGTATCACTAGAGGCTGCCGAGCTTGCTACGGACACCACATCTTCGTCTGATTCAGAGTCGCTTTCCGACAACTGGCTCTCAAAATTCGAAATATCGGCCTCGAAATGAACGCTCTTGGTTGATTTAATCGAAGCTTCGCCATCGACACCTTTAGTAAGAGTCGTACGTGGTGTCGATACAACCGACGGACGAGCCGGGCTGCTGGACGGTAGAGGATCTCGATGCGCCATTCGCGACATGCGACCTGCACGGAAACGTTTGAAGTCGGGAGTTTCAAAGAATGGGACGTCGGCTTGTGCTTCGTCTCTTAAAGACTTGAGCTCCTCCGCAAGTTCCTCGGTGTCTTCCTCATAATCCATGTCATCTTCATCGTCGTCCCCTTCATCAAAAAGTGTTCGCGGGTGTCTAATCACCGTCCCATGCTCAGAGTCCATTACAGATGCATCGTCATACAACGCCAGCCGGGTATCCGTCTGCTCATCCTCAAGGTTGCCAGTCCAGCTTGATAGTGTAGTACGGCGCCTCTTTCTTGGTGGAATTCGAATCGGAGGTCTGGAAGAGTACGACCGCTGAAGATACGGTCGCCCAAACGGGACGCCATCGATCAATCGTCGTCCATCGGTCGAAACCTGTAACCGACCCGCGAGTCGTCTGGCGCGAATATCACCAACACCTAATGCGCGAATCCTATAAATCAACAAGTCAGTAAAACGCCCCTAAACGGTAGAAAATATGTAAAAAGTGGAGAGACGTACACAACCTCATCCCCCTCCCTCAACAATCCATCCACAGACATAAAATGCAAACACTCAAATCCATTAACCTCAACAACATAATCCTCCAATCCCCACTGACCACCAGTATCTTCATTTTCGCCGACTGCTTCAACGGCTGTTTCAAGTGGTACGACCTCGTTGATATCTTCTAACAACTGTGCGACGGTGCAGCCTTCATTTCCGTATGCCGCGTTGGGGAGGTGAGTTGAAGCGACCGCAGATGTGGAAATAGCGTGCGAGGTTTGCGAGCGTACGGTCCACAGGATTCGGGTCGCTGGAAGACCGTGCCGGAGGATAGTGAGTTGTAGACGCATTTTGTCGGTTGTCTGGTTGTGTCGAGAGATTTCGAGTTATTCAATCACCGCCCCCTACTCAACGCGCGACAGTGCCTGACAAGACAGTCTCGTCGCTTGCTAATTTTCTCTTTCTCACATGCGCAAGTTCCCTAACCGACAGAACCACATAGACAGACAGGTTAATCGAATAATGGACGAGTATCACGACATATTCTCACTGTCGACGTCGAAGTGAGAGCAAATTGAATTGGTGGTCAGTGGTCAGTCGTGTCTCGCGTTGGCGCTTGCTCTCGCGGAAGGAAAGTGGGTTTTTTCTGCGGAGTTTTGGGCGCCAGCTCAGAGCTTGGTGATTGGTTGGCCTGAGGCACGCGAAGTGGGGGAAGGTGATGCTTGCTCAATTGGGAAATTCTTGTATGCTTTTTGGTTTCAAGGTGATGAATGATAATTGTTAGATATAATTTATTTGTAATGATAAGGTATAATTATATTATTCCATGAATCCCAAAGTAATAAAGAACTCCAATAAATGCATTGTGTTCAAAAACACTCTGTAGTCCAAAAACGAGAGAGAAGGGTATAATCAAAGCGGAGTCATTTTTATAGAAGGAAAGCAGGCATCAAATTATGAAGCGTTCCCTTGTTGTTGGCTCGAGTTCGGCACCGGTCGTCGATTTGGTACGCCCGTACTTATCGCACGACGGGGCTGGGGTGTTTGTGAAGGCGTGAATGCTGGCGGGGGTTGCTGTGTTTCATTCGCTGAAGTGTCATTGCTCGTATGCCCCTGTGTTTGACCAGACTTTCTATCTTCAAAGACGCTATCTGCGTATGATATAGGCCGTAATCGTGGTGACTGAGGGAGCATGTCAACTGATTCGGAAGAATCACGAGAAAACGAGCGTGTAAATTCGTCTCCGTCTTCGTCGCCTTCATGATGATAATGGTGGTCATCTTCATTATGACTGGTTTGCGAGTCAGGGAACGGCTGTTTTGTATCACCAACTGGCCCCGAGAAGTTGCGGCTTTGAAAAGCCGGTGCGGGTGTTTGATGGTATTCTCCGCGCGGCCCGTCTATAGGACTAATCATATCGGCCATTGCGTCCTCGTAGCTCGGCGGTGCATCATCACCATCAAGGTTGTGAGAGGCTAATTCGGCAGGTTGATTAACTGGTCGCGGTGGTTGTGGTGGAGGGTTATTGTCGTCGTATATAGATGGTTTTCGCCCTGGTTGAGCATCTTGTAATTTCCTGTTGGCGGTCATGGCTTCTATGAGGGCGGGAGGAGGACGAATGCCGGAATATACTCTTACGCCCAGCCGAAGAGGTACAACAATGACTTGAGGCTATATTTTTGTCAGCTCAATCGTTCGCAAAGAGATAGGGGATTGCCTACCATCGATCGTCCTGCAGGCCCATGCGACAAACCAACTCGCACTTCAAGCTCATAATACCGCGAAATATTGCACGTCTCAAATGACGGCGCAACATTCGGCGGCAGCGGGAGTCTATTCCATAGACTCGCATCAATCTTCCATTCTTGCCCCATTGGATCCGATGCTTGACCAATAAGGACATTCATGTTACTGCGACTCAGTATCAAAGTACTAAGCGGCTCCGTGCGCACAAGTTCATGTGCTCTGATATTGGTATAACTAATCAATTCAATCTGAAGAAGCTGTAGAAACATCGGCTCGGGAGTGTGGGATTTCTTCGTGACGATGATGCGTAGGGGTATAGGTTCGTTGCAGGTCAGGATCGGAGGGTTTGGTAAGCGTGCATCGACCGATACTCGTACCGGATCTGCGGTCGAAAGGGGAATGAGAGGCGTAGATGACTGTTTGCGAAAGAGACCACCCTTTTTCACGGCTGCTTGGGGTTGTTGTCTCATAAACTCGTGCTGACGTCTGGCGTAGGTTTCTTCATTAGGATTACCATTTCGCGGAGGTTCGATGGGGAGGAAGTTGAATCCTGCAATCTGTTATACTCAGCAGCTGAATTCCGAACTCTTGGGCAAAGTGACTCACCGATCGTATATTCTCTTTATAAAACTGAGGCCGAACGACCGTCGTCTTGACGTAGTACTTAATCTCCGCCTCGCCCGGAAACGTATTCAATGAAGGTGGTAGCGTCTTTTTGACATGCGCATATGTATCTCGTGCCACTTCGACTCGCAGACCGACCATGCTGAGGTTGGTCATCATTGAGTTTTGGTTGCTGCAGGAATTATTGAACGGGAACTGCATGCTCGTCAGCCAACCTCCTTGGAGTAATTTTTTGTAGCTCGCACCTTGAACTCGAACGGATATTCATATACGCCAGCAGCCAACGTAAAAGCCGCATTGGGAGAGCTATGTTGCACGATATCCGGGCTCGGAAAGACGACTTGAACCCTATACAATATCTGCACGCACACCATCAGTACCAAAACTCATCTGACCTCTCCTAGGTAACCTACTTTGTGCACTTCTATCTCCGCCTTCTTCTTCTCCCGGTCATTGCGCGGCGTCGACAGCCGCGTCCGACTCTCTCCTTCAAGCTTGACATGAATCGCACTAATAGCGGTGTCGGAATGTAGCTGTAGTACCACTCGTCCGGTGATATGGTCCAAGTTTGTGAAATGGCTATGCGGTTTGTCGAGTTTGATAGTTGCTGCCATATTCAATCAACAGTAGGGATGGTATGATGGACGGCAAACGGCGGGGGAGTGGAACGAGGGATAAAAGAATGTTTGATCACATCTGATAACGACTGAAGAAAATAGAGTATATATATGCAATTGTAAAAGTGTTGCAGCCTAGTTGTCAGTCCAGCGTTCCATCAGCTCTGGAATCTAGCTGATCGTGAATTGGCATCGAACTTAGAACTGACAACGGTAGGTTGGAGGAATGACGTTTGTTTTTTTTTTCTGGGTGGATTCGCCGCGGGGCCATCCGGAGGGCTTGCCGACACCCCCTAAGAAATATTGGACGACAGTCACCACCGCAAGATACATACTCGCAGCTTTCTCCTTATTGTCTGGTTACAGTCGGTATGTGGCTTAGCAGATGCGAGGTAGCGAAGCGAGTACGAGCGGTTCGTCTAGTCAAGGTATTGGATGATGGTTATGTTGTTGCCTTGATGCCTGCAATCTAAGCCACTTTGTGAGATACCCCTGAATTTGGAGGCTGTACTGATGAAGCTGAGTGTTATGCAAGTTTTATATTCTTGTTCGCAGACCCATCAATTGGGTAGCATGCATTATATACAGATTCTGGGTATGTGGTAATATACATGTTGTACAGATTATAGACCCTCCTTTGCCAGCATATCTATCCGAGTTAGCATATCCACCGCAAAGAAGAAGCCCACTTACCTGCAATATCCAAATAGAACGCAATAGCATTAAACCTACTACTGTTAGAGCGGTTCTCTGCATGGAGGAGATGATACTCACTTCCTCTTATTCCCCGTTAACTCACCCACCATCCACTGAATGCGATTGGACCAATTGATCAAATCCAGATGGCTCACACCCACGAGTGTACCTTTATAACCTGCATCACCGCCCCATTTGCTGCTGGCAACACTGACGAGACCGTCATTGGGGCCTTCGACTTCTTCCAGGACTCGATGGAATGGACGGAAGATGTTGAAGGGACCGGGTTGAAACATTGCGCCGTAGGAGAAGTACCTACAGGATTAGCCCAGTTTTATACTCGTGACATAAGCTGAACGTACCGGACATCCTCAACGTCCGGCACGTTAGGGTTAAATTCGTCCTCGAGATATTTCCGGGTCAGTTGGCTGAATGCCTGTGCTTCGGAGGTGATTTTATCAATTGATTTGGACAGTTTGCGCAGTCGAGCCACTTGGACGTCAAGTGTTAGCCAGAAATGAAGGATTCCCAAAATCGAAGGTACATACCATGTATGTCAACCCGCTGCATGAAATAGTCGGCAATCACGGAGCCTAATTTGTGAGTACAACTGAGCATAGAAAGATAGGCAGAATCTCACCTCGATGAGGAGTTGCAACTGTTGTCAACGACCGGACCTTAAAGTCTGTCGGCCTCAATTTGCTAATCATGTACCGGGAGTCGAGTCCTCTAATTGATCAGCATTTGACGATCCGTCTGTCAGAGATGACTCACCCCTACACACAGTTAACAAATGCTGGCATCAAGAGACGAAGCAAACTCACCATGCTATGCCTACACCAAACCAAACTTAGGAAAATTCACCATCATCATCATCATCATCATCGACACTTACGCAATGATATTAACCTCACACCCCTTTGCCTCAGCCGCAATATCCTCCACCAAAACCCTTGCCCGATTCTCAATCGACGCATAAGGCGGCACCGTGGTCGTAATCACCTTGATCCCTTTCATGGTCAAGGCATTCTTGATACCGTGCCAATACTCAATGGGCGGCAGGAAGGAGCCCGCCAGTTTGAGTTCGGCGAACCCTAGCAAACCATGGGCTAGGACGATGGCATTTTTGGGGCGTTCTACTAAGAATTAGTTTGGGTTGAGTAACGGAAGATTGGAGGGATTACGGTAGTCTTCTTGGATATGGGCGTATTTGTCCTCGATTAATTGTCCCAGGCTGGAGAAGCGCGGGTCGGTCTTGTCACCGCGGACGTGTAGGGGACATGATGTAGAGAGGGTGCGAATGTGCCGTGTAGACGTTATCAATCTGGCTGGGTTAGAATAGGTTGCTAGCCTCATAGCAACCACGGTACGAAGTCAGATATTCGATGTTGTCTAGATGGAAGTGTTCTGGAAGGAGCGTTTCCGTGGATGTCACTCCTTCTGCCTGAAATATCAGGCGTCTATGCCAAAAGTCGGATTAATAAACGGCGGGCTCCGATTGGCTGGATCGATAAGCTCTCATTGCGACGTCATAGCATTCTTCTTCTGCTTCATTCTTAGAGCTGTACGAGTCATTATTCTCTAGGAAAACAAGGCAGGAAGGATTAGTATAATCAATTGCTTGTTCTGACGGGGCATTACTTCATTCATTCATTGCAGTTGACTTGGCTATTTTGTTATCGTAAAGACTTTCTACAGATACATCATCAATCATACCTACCTAGGTATACATACTTTCTAGATCAAGCATCAAGCCTCAAGCCATCCATCGGTTCACTATCTCAACACAGATTCAGCCGATCATAAGTTGTTCAGCTAAATCGGCCACCGGACCCCGAGCAGGAGAGATTGGTCATGATTCGAGTACCCCTCTCTGTGCTGGCTTATACATCTCGACCAAATCCCTCGTTGTCCAATCGCTGTGCTCGATATCGTCATCATCCCGCTTTCTCTCCTTCCACCACCATCTCCTCCCCCTTCGTTTCATCTGCACCATCCTATTCAACGCTTACGTCTACTTCTCCTTCCTGCTGCAAGTGTAGACCACGCTGCTGCCTGTCAGGACAAGGGACTTGTCGCTGTTGTCGTTCATCACAGAAACTACCCCGCAACAATACCCCTACCCATCTACCCTACAAACAATTCTCAACATCATCCATAATGGCCACAGAATACAAGCTCAAGGACATTTCGTCCCTTCAGGACATTCCAAACTATGAGAAAGTCGAATCAGAAGTTGAAGGCGTCCCAGATGGAAAAGTGTTGGTTGTCAGATTAGAAGACGATAAGTTTCATGCTATTAGTCCGCGATGCACTCATTACGGAGCGCCGTTGAAGTTGGGTGTTGTTGCGCCGGATGGGCGTATTACTTGTCCATGGCATGGAGGTACTTCCCCCATTCAAATTCCGAATTGAACGAGAATACTAATGGTTGTAGCCTGCTTCACCGTCGCCACGGGCGAAATTGAAGATGCCCCTGCCCCAAACCGCCTGAACACATTCGAAGTCTACGAAAAGGAAGGCGCAGTCTACATCAAAGGCGAAGAAGGTGCCATCAAAGCCGGCCAACGAGACCCGAACCTCAAATGCTCGGCCTCAACTGACGAGAAGGTCGTCGTTATCGGAGGGTAATCCTCCCCTTTCTTCTCTTATCATCTGATCAAATACTGACAACAAACAGAGGAAGCGGTTCCCTCGGCACAGTCCAGACCCTGCGCGAACTCAACTTCAAAGGCAGCATCACCCTACTCACCAAAGAGCCTAATCTACCTCTCGACCGCACAAAACTCTCCAAAGCTTTGATCGCAGATGCATCCAAGATTGAGATTCGACCTGCAGAATGGTACTCCAACGCCGGGATCGATATAGTCCACGACGAAGTCACCGCCGTCGATTTCCAGGGGAAATCCGTTTCCACAAAATCCGGAAAATCGTATCCCTACACAAAACTTGTCCTAGCTACAGGCGGCGTTCCTCGCGACTTACCGCTCGAGGGATTCAAGGATTTGGGAAATATCTTCAAACTCCGCTTCGTCACAGACGTGCAAAACATCCTCGGCGCACTAGGCGAAGAGAAGAAGAAAGTCGTGATTATCGGCAGTTCCTTCATTGGCATGGAAATCGGTAACGCGCTCTCCAAAAACCACGACGTGAGTATCGTGGGTATGGAGAAGGCTCCTCTCGAGCGAGTCATGGGCGAAAAAGTCGGCAAGATATTCCAGGGATTGCTCGAAAAATCCGGCGTCAAGTTCTACTTGAACGCCGGTGTTGACAAGGCCACCCCTTCATCCTCAAATGCCGATAAAGTAGGCGCCGTCCACCTCAAAGACGGCACAACCCTGCCCGCAGACGTCGTCATTTTAGGTATCGGCGTCAAACCCGCCACGGACTTTTTAGCAAACAACGCTGCCATTTCTCTGCTGCAAGACGGCTCAATCCGCACAGACGAGACATTCGCCATCCCCACGCTGAACGGCGATGTATACGCAATCGGCGATATAGCGACATACACCTACCACGGACCCGGCGCTGCGCCTGAGACCGGCTCCCCTGTAAGAATTGAGCATTGGAACGTCGCCCAAAACTCCGGACGGGCCGTGGCACGCTCCATCGTCAACAAACCCTCTTCCCCTCGCAAACAACACAAAGCATTCATCCCTATATTCTGGTCCGCACTAGGCCAACAACTCCGCTACTGCGGAAATACAATGGCCTCCAACGGCTTCGACGATTTGATTATTAAAGGTGAACCTGAAAACGCGAAGTTTGCCGCTTATTATGCCAAGGGAGACACGATCGTGGCCGTTGCGACGATGGGGATGGATCCGATTATGGTGAAAGCGGCGGAGTTGATGAGGAGGGGGAATATGCCGCCGAAGCAGGAGATTGAGGCTGGTGTGGATTTGTTGAAGGTTGATGTTCCGGGGAGAGTTGTAATCTAATTTACTTGGGTAGTTTCTGGATAGGATAATGGGTTGGTTAAGTGGGATTAGATTGAGTAAATTATATACATTCCACTTCATATCATATAAACACGTCAAAGAAAGGCTAAAGAACGATAGGGGTATCATAAAAACCATAAAATATGCACATAAAGAAATTAAAAGACCGTATATATCATCCCTCATCCATGGGGAAGGAAAAGGGGCTACTCTTTCAAACTCTCATCCAACAACTCCCTATCCAAAACATGCGCATGAACAGCAACCTGTTTCGCCGGCAGAGGCGTCGAGGACACAAACCCCGGTATTGGGCCTTTTTGATTAATCCCAAAGCCACGGATAATCGGTTTCGGTGTGGTCGTTGTCGTAGGACGAGTTTTGGTTGGATTTGTTGTTGTAGAGGTAGATGTGGTGGTGGTGGTGTCGGATGAAATACTCGCAGCGTCAGATTGTTGCGCTCGAGTGAGATTGTGGTGCTGATTATGCCGAAGAATGTCGGCTGTCAATGTTGAAAATGAGGAAGAAGGTGTACCTGATGTCGTGGAACTTGGCGCAATGCCCCATTTGCCCATAACCCATCCGCCGACTTTGCGGGTTATTGTTGCTGGTTTTTTACCTTCGGAATGGTAGGTCGGGACTGGGTCTGTTGTAGGTGTATTCGAGCCTGTGCTGGCGGTATCTGAGTTTGGGGCTAGAATACTAGACTTTGCGGCTACGCTGGCAAGTAAGGAATGCGATGATCTAGGTAGACTTCCCGTGGTAACGATACTTGCTTTATCGGCCGTGATATTCGTCGTCGATATCACAGGCGGAGTAGACGAAGTCTCCGTCGCGACGGTCACGACGCGCTGCGGTGGGCGCCGAGGAAGGAAATACCTCGATTCGAATCCCCCGAGTAACTGTGACGGTCGTTCGCGAAGGGTATGAATATCCATTCCTGAAACAGAAAGAAGACTTTCGTACGATGCTGATTTTCGTAGTGTAGGGACATGTTGCATTGGATCAAATGGGGTTTCGAATATATTATCAATAATAGATGGACCGGGTGCGTCTGTCTGTTCTGCAGGTTGGACATCATGTTTATCAACTGTATCCTCCTGCTCTTCGGGTATAGCAGGAGGAAGCCACATCTCATCGCCGTTTTTCGTTGGTTGCTGCTCAAAAACATCGTCACCGGTATCAACATCACTATCCAGATCTGAAAATGACATCCCTGGCATAGAAAACGACCGATTTGAAGTATCCGACAAACGATGACCCTTCCACATCGGTCGTTTCGGCGACGTCAGTATAGAAGTGCTTTCTGGACTTGAAGGCCGGGACAACTCGCTCTGATCGACGACATCGAATATAGATGAAGGCTGATATGCCGAAATTGGAGAACTGGCCAGTGACGATATTCCAGATGGATGAACGGAATAGCGTTGCGAAGAAGACGACGGAGGAATCGAGACGGACGTTTGTGACATAATAGTTGATACGGAAGATGACGAGGGATGGGCGTGGTGGTACGACGACCTAGGACTATGCATCCCCGATGCCATAAGTGTAGGTCGTCGTTTCTTCTGTCGACGTATAGGCTGTTTCTCTTTCTTGGAACTAACCGACGACGAAGGCGAATGATAATGATGATGCACATGAAACTCTTGCGACACCGGACGCGGCTCCTTCGCATTGAGTTCCTGATCTAGTCGTGACCCTTGCGGTCGTGGCGGCTGGTCGGTGTCTGCATCAACCGGCTGATGATGCATGATCTGCTCTCGCAGATTCTCAACTTCCTGATTCGAACTCTCCAGCAACTCCCTTAACTCGACAATACCCATTTGCAAGTTCGCATTGTCTTGCAAAATATCGCGCACAAACTTCGACACAACTGGCGTCGTCGCATTGCGGTTCCGATCCATAACCGCCGACGCAGCAGCAGCACCCTTAAGACGACCAGCGGCACCATCTAACTCCCTCTCCACAGCCCTTCTTCGTTCCATGCGCTCAATAATCTGTGCATGCTCCTCCCTCTCCATCCTCGCCTCATACTCCAACCGATCCAACTGATCCTGTAGGTCACGCAACGTCGTCTCCGCCTTTTTCCACCTCTGCACCGCCGATTTTTCGTCCTCCTGCGTGAGAATCAACTGCTGCTGCAACTCCATCTGCTCCGCCTCCATCTCATTCAACTGAATCTCCAAATCTGCCGCCCGCGCCGCCGAAGCCGCCAACGCCCTCATCTCCAGCTGCGTCTGCTGCAACCTCTCCGCCAACGCTTTGATTTCGTTGTCTGACGTCGCGACGGCATTGTTGAGACCTTCCAATTGCTCGAGCAGATGACGATTCTCTTCGACTATGCGCGCATTCGCGGACTGGATTTCTCGTTTGTCGCGTTCCAGGCGCTCCATTTCGAGGAGTAGGTGGTTTCGATCGGCCTCGGCGTCGGAGACGTAGGTCTCGTGCCGTTGGAGGAGGGCCTGGAGGGAGAAGGTTAGCGACATTTCGCCTAATTCATCTGCGATACGACAGAAGCGAACAACAAAGTGTCACGAAGCGAACAACAGAGTCAAAAGTCTATAAGGATAGAGGATACATACCTGTCCCAATCTCGCCGCAGTCTCTAAATCCTTCTCCAAATCGCCCAAAGCCACATTGTTATGCCTGAGGTATGCACAATCCCGTCTTCCACAGCAGCACTGCAGCGTACCTTCTTCACCAGAATCGCCACAAGAATAATTCCTAGCAGCAGATGAAAAAGGAATAATCACATTCTCGGATCCAAGTCTGGCGGAGGTGGGAGGAATGTGCGTGGATGTAATAAAATTCGCGGTCGGACTAGTGCTGCTGGTAGTGGCATATCGGTCATGCATATCTCGGTTTCCCCCTCTTTCGTCGTTGGCGTTGGCATTCTTGGTGTCGTGGTGGTGCTGCAGGTCCATATTGGGCTGATGTGTCTGTCGTTTTGCCCACTCCCCGTACCTACCGTCTATCCCCTCGAGATGGACTGCGAGGGGATTCTTTCCTCTCTTTCTTTCCTCTTTCTGCGTTCTTCCAGGTTCGTGCGAATAGCGATAGCGTACTAGGTGTAATCCCAGAATCGGAAATTAAAGATCCAAGAACGAGTTAGCACAATCGGGGAATGGGGGGGACTGAGCAGGAATGTAACGCCTTTTTTACTCCGTACATACCGTCGGATAACGAAATCAGATGCAAAAGCACGGGGCTGGGAGGTAATATTACCGTATTGATGTGTATTAAGTGTACGTATTGGGATATGACGCCATAGGATTCAGGCACCGCTGCCAGTTGGCTGGGCTAGCCTGGTTGGGACTAGCGTGTAGATACAGCGTCTTGTGACTCCAGGGTAGAGTAGTAGAGTAGTAATAGAGTGAATTGAATAAGTATAATAAATATTAAAACAACCTAATCGATCAGCGTCTTAGATCATGCCATTCCCAAACACCTTGCGTTCCGGCCTGCTCCTTAACACAAAAAACTAGGGCATAAAGTCACTTCGGATGTTGATGAATGCCCCCGTACCACCATCCTCACTCAGTTCGTTGACTAAAACCTCGGTTTGCGAGTAGAGCGTTTCTAGAGCAGCGGTTGATGATTTCCCAAGGGAAACTGTTCACGTTAGTACTATGTAAGATGAATCTCTGGATAAAAGGGCATACCTAATATAGCGGCATTCAAATCATCAGCCACTGCAACCCGTCCCGAAGCATCCAAATGATGTCCATGAACCGAAGACCGAGGATCAGGATACGCCACCAGCGAGAAAATATCCTCGAGGTACTGTTTGTCGCCTCCATATTCATCCGATGGATAATCCATGCGTAGTTGTTGTCCATATTGCACGGCCTCGGTAAGCAGTTCGTGAAACTTGGCGGTGTCGTCTACTGTAGTCCTTGGTGGCTCTTCAGTGTCCATTCCTTCGCCATCCGAGTAGCCATCGTCAACTTCCATCTCTTCTTCTCCTCTTTTTGCTTCTGTTGTTGCAGCGCTCGAGGAGTCGCTGCATTTGCACATCATTTCGAGGAATTTTCGACATCGAAGTTTGAACAAAATATGAGGGTTGTCTTGAAGGACTTTGGGAAAGTACGCGTTTGTATACTTTAATGCCTTGTCCATGTCGCCTTCAAGAATAGCGGCGCGGATTTCTATCTTCGTTAGTATTACTCAATACAGCTCTTGAATAGAATGACTTACTCTGTCGATTCGCTGTATCGATATCCTCTCCTGGTTCATGTTGATACAGTGACCGCGACTGCCCATTCTCCAGAGTAACAGACTCTTCGCGCACTTCTTCCGCAAACGTTCGAGCAGTCTCGTAATATCCTTCTTGAGCAAGAAACTGAGCCACTAGTTCCTGCAAAAGAGTGGCTTCATCCAAGGGAGGTTGGAGATTGGCGGTACTCGTTTCACTGATTTCGTTGAGAAGGGTGTGTTTTTCTTTCTACAAACTGTTAGTCGGACATTCAGACGTACTTCAGAAAAACGCACCTTGACCATCCCGTCAATGTCGAACATGAACGGCTGTTGACCAAAATTGACCCTCACATGCATGCCATTGTGCCTCTTCATGCCAATAGACGGGTAAAAAGCTATACTCCTTGATGTCGGAAGATCCTTGAACGCGGTGCCTACAATTGTCAGCTTAATCCTAGACTATCAAGGGAATAAGGGTGGCATACCAACTAATATTCCATTCTTCGTAAAAAACCCACTCCGTGTCGTAAAATTGACTCCGCAACCGATGGTATCGTTAACACCATATATAGGACCAAACGGTCGACCTTGGCCTTGATTCTCGCCGACAAAAGCCTTGCCGTCGTCTCCGTGGTACGCCCACGACTCGTTATCCCAGCCGGGTAACCTTTCCAACGATGCTCTAGACGATGAGAAACCGATAGCGATTACTCTACATATCAAATTAGTTTAATTCCACAACCAGGAGGGAGATACATACGCATCCTTCGGTTTGACCAGTATGGTAGCTTCATAATAGTATATCCCAGATTCACGCGGCATCGGAAAATCCGCCCGTACAGACGCCGCCTCATGATCCGGTTTGTGCACATGGCCCATATACCGCACCTCCAAGCCATCATTCGTCAAATCGAGCCCGTCATGTCTATCACTCTCGTTCCAGCGAGATGGTAACGGTTGCGGCTTATCTTCTAGAGCGGCGGCGGCGGCAGTGGTGATGGTTGGCTCCTTCTCGACTATATCGTACGTCATCCCCCGATGCGACGGCGCCATACGGTGGAGGTTGACATGACTACTCGACGCGGAGAGTGATGGCTGTTGTTGCTGCTGTTGTTGGAGAGGTTCGCGTTGAGTAGCTGCTAGCTTTGAGCGTCGGGCAGCTTCTAGTCGAGCGACGTATCGGGAGTTTCGGAGGTATGACGGGATGAAAAAGGAAGGATCATAAAATGGGGACGATGGTGAGGCTGTAGAAGAAGACGCCATCAATAAAGCTGGCGATGATGTGGTTGCTGCTGGTAGACCTGTCGGAGCAGGACTTGTTGCTGCACCGGCGTATTCGGGGATGTTGGCGAACTGCCGGGAATAAGGAGGAATGCCGCTGGACCTCCTCCATCCGGCGCTCGTAGCGCCGTAGTTCATCTGCATGTCTGCATCCGTGGCAGTGACTGAAGTTGGATTGCGGGCGGAGTTGGTCGTTGGAGGTGATGTATGCGGGGAGGTAGTCGTTGATGCGAGAGACGTAGTGGCGGCGGCGGTCGTAAAAGTGGTATCAATGGTAGCGGCGAAGTTTTCCGTATAAAGAGGAATATGAAAATTCAAATGACGGGAGAAAACAGCAGCAGAAGATGGATCGGGATGGTCGTTGGCAGCACCAGAGACGACTGAAGCATAAGAGAAGCGACGAGGAGCGGACGGCATGCTGGGCAGGAGCTCCACTGCGGATCACTGGACTCTAGACTACGTACACTCTACTTAACCTGTTAACCACGACACTGAATCATACCCACCTTGGTTAATACGACAAGGATGCAGTCAAGTATTCCCTCGTCCGGATAACAGGATCCGTTCGTCCTCGTTTCCAACCAGGTATCTATTTGTCCGCCTATGTCGGCTTAGCAAGGACACTCGCGTGATCAAGCGTAATCAAGCAGTCTCGTTTATCTTGACGAATAGATTGTTTCTAGATTCGAATATATATCTGACAGAAAACAGAGGACAAATACTCAACAATACAGACAAATCACATGCGGCAACAACCAACAGCAAAAGAATGCTGGTGCAGTGTCTGAGTGTAGGTATCAGTGCATATCAGATGCGGGGAAGTCTCCCAGTACAACATTTGTATGACCTGACCTGACGACCAGGCCAACAACTATTCCGGATCAGCAACGTGGATAATAGCCTTGCCAAAATTCTTTCCTTCCAACATATTCACAAACGCTGTTCCGGCCGAGTCAATTCCTTCATCGATATTCTCCTTGGTCTTGATACTGCCTTCAACGAGCCACTACAACACGACTGTCAGCTTAATCACCCGGAAATTCACCCGGAACTACGGAGTAGGGCATGGAACTAACCTGCGGAACACGCTCGTTCCTCTCCTTGATATATTTAGGACCAAAGTCCGGATCAGTAACCAAAAACCCCTGGAATCGGATGCGCTTAGGGACGATCTGTGTCAGATTCTTGATGGGGTATCGGTCGTCTATACCTCAGGTCAGTCTTATCCTCCAAACCGAAAGAAAAAGACTTACCAATTGGTAAATTATATTGCGACACCATGCCAGACGCAACTACACAATCAGCATCTTTCCAAGGTTCTTCAACCGGGACACCAAGGGAGAGAGAAACATACCAATCCGCCCAAAAACATTCATACACTCAATCGCAGCCGCCAACTGCTCCCCTCCCACATTCTCATAATAAATATCCACTCCATCCGGCGCAAGTCTCCGCAACGCCTCCAGCACCGAAGCCTCCTTCTTATAATTAAACCCACCATCAAACCCCAACTCATTCACAATAAACTCCAACTTGGCATCATCGCCCACACTCCCAATAACCCTAAGCCCTTCCCTTTTTGCGATTTGGCCAACAATCTGTCCCACCGCGCCCGCAGCGGAGGATATAAAAATCGTCTCGCCCTTTTTGGGGCGTCCAATCTCATACAAACTCGAATAAGCCGTTAGACCCGTCATTCCCATGACACTCAGGAAATTTGATAAGGGAAGATTGAGCGGGTTGTCAATTTTGTTGATGTATGGATGCTGAGCCCATTCTTTGCTTAGGAGGCTGTACTCTGCGATATTGAAGATGCCGAATAGGATATCACCGGCGCCGTACGTTACGCCCTTGGATGTGGTGATACTCTCCTCCTGCCCGTCGTCGTCGGAGAGACGCAGGACTTGCACCAAAGCATAAGCGGCGATGGGTTTGCCGATTTCGAAGGGTGGTGAGTAACTGGTTTGCGTGGCAGGGCGCATTCGGCCTCTCATATAAGGGTCGCAGCTGAAGTAGAGGCCCTTAACGATTGCTGATCCGGCAGGGATGTGTTGATTCAAGTCAAACTCTGGGAGGGATTCGACTTGGATGTGTTCGCCCACCACAGGGTTGTGGGTGGGCAGTTTTTTGTAGATGAGGGCTTTGTTGGAGACCATTTTGCTGTGGATTCTTCAAGTATGTATAAAGTGTGGTAGATGTACCTAGGTATATACGTAGTTACAAGGAGGTATAGAGACGAGGCAATCTATATATACCCTTCAAATAAACAAAGGAACTCCGTCGTAGTTTACTAATCCAGCAAACTCTGTTCTGTAAAGAGTCTAAAGACATAGATTGAACACCCCACTACCATCATCTGTGTTACGGTCAGAGATTCTGGGATGCCTTCCCGATCCGTCCATATGGCCGAGTAACCATTCGAACCCACGGCGGATGTGTTACTTTAACGAGATACGTCCGTCTGTTACGAGAACTTAGTTACGACATACTGGTTCTGTCTAGTTCCGGCTGAGCAATGAACACTGAACAGTAGATTCAAGATTGACGGATTTGTTGCGATTACGTATGCGGCATATTCTTGATGTGATGCCATGTGGCGGATAGGGTTATTTTATACAACGGACTACGTAGTTAGGTCAAGTATATTTTTTCTTGATTATTATATTATACAGTTCATCAACCTAGAAGAGCCAACAGACAGATTGAAAACCGCGCCATAGTAAAACACAAACAGCAAAGCAAAAGGCTGATCAATGCAAACATAAACCGTATTCCGTACACCACCATATAAAATCCGATAACAAGTAAGGTAGTGCTGTAGAAGAGAAAAAAGTAATGTACAAGAAGAAAAATAGCGTGATAGGAGAATCATCTGCGGAAGCCAGCGCGGGGATGATCAGTATCGTGGCATGCCCAATGCTAGTGGAACGCTAAGCAGTCATCGCAATAGCAGGCGCCGGAGATTGTGCCGTACTAGGAGGCAGCGACGAGACATCGCCCGCATTACTCTTCTCGCTCGGCACAGCACTACTCATGAGGTTGGCTTTGCTGACGCTATCGCTGTCTCCATTGACAGCAGCAACAGCTGCAGGCGTAACGCCATTCGCTTCTTCGACACCGCTCGAATCGCCTGGTGTTTGCTGTTGAGGAAGTGGCTTGGGTGTGTGCCAGCTCGACAATCCCCAGACGACGCCGGTGAAGCTCTTGAGTTGGAATGGCTTGCGTTCCCATTTGCGACATGGTGCGCCGGTGCGATCGAGGGCGCGGAGACCGGCGTTGATGGCGCCTTGGTTGGCTTTGGGACCGAGTTTGTGGCCTGAAGGCATGAGTTTGGTGCTGTCGGCAGTTTTATCATCCCTATTAACGATTGTCAGCAAGTATGCACAAATAAAATAGCAATAAAGAGAGGCGTACAATTTCAACTTCTTTCTGGCAGCACTAGGCCTGCTTCGAGGTGCCTTGGGAGCATCGCCAGTCTTGTCAAGAGCTCTCTTCGTGCCCCTCGCGCTACCAGCACCATTGCCCTTCTTCGCTTTCCCGCCTTCTGTGGCTGCAGGAGCAGGCGTCGAAGCTGCGTCGGAAGCATTGTCGAAAGAGGAAGCTTGAACTGCTTCTCCGCTGGTGGAAGATGGTGGTGACGAGGCGTCTTTGATTTTGACGTCTTTCTCGTCGACGGCTGGGCTCTCGTGAGGGAAGCGGCGGAGGACGGTTGACGAGAGCTTGAGGACGACTGTCCGACTGGGTGGTGTGGTGTTTTTGGGTTGTGTAGGCATGATGACTCCTAGTCTGTTCGTCGGTTGGTTGATTACTCGAAGTGATAGTCGTAGTCGTAGTCGATAGTCGAATTTCAGTAACGTGTTTATGGTTTTCTCCAAATATTCGAGGAGTAGTCGACACAAATAATGTGCGAATTAATAAGGTGTTGGTTGAAAATCCAACTGATGTCGAGCGGTGAGGCAGCAACAAGCAAAGGTCAAGGGGCTGACTGGTCGATCTGTCACGACGAGGCAAAGTGGTCGGAGGCAAAGGCGCGGCGGCGGTGGAGAGAATGTGGCATAGTCCGCAGATGGAAATTTGGTGGTGATGATTTTGGCAGTGAGGGTGGTGATGGGGATGGCGAAGAGAAAGAGGAAGAGGGAGGATGGGAAAGAGATGGAGAGGGACGGAAGGGCAGGGACGGATAGCGTGTTGTCGGTTTCATTGTGGTTTGGATTTTTTCCTTTTTATTTTTTTCGGTCTCTTTGGGTTGGGATCGTTTAGATTAGCAAAGAAGGCACACGAGAGTTGCGCAGATTTCTGTCAGGAGACGCTCCGTATGGTAATGTTCCGTCACGGGCACGTATCGATCGCCGGACACAATAGGAGTTGGTCTGTGTAACGCGTAACCGGGTGTATGGTAATATACGTCCCAGCCACTCCCTTGTTTCTCCTCTTGCCTCTCTTTCTCTTTCCATCTTCATACGGAGTACAGCATACTCATTACTGATTTCTATTAACAATTCCCATTAATATATTTTGTTCTATTCAAAGCATATTCAATATTCAAACAATGAACGCACTAGTCATGCCATCCATTTCTGATTCGACTGATTCGACTGATTTGGCCCGATCCACAGCCACTCACCCTTGCGAATCTTGTCGTCGAACGAGAAAGCAGAAGCGATTGACCGTGCGAACCAAGAAACTTCCATGTCCATCCACTACATCCGTACGTATCTAGGGAGTATGATCCATCCATTGCCGGCGCCGCTCACCTCGGATGTCTCGGTGTCATCATTTTGCCAACAATGCCGTGTCAGTGTAGCATACGGCTGAAATATATTCAGCTGCGAATTTCAAGGTGTAATTTTACTAATCGATGTAGTATACTCCGGCACGTACCACGTAGAAGTTATATGCGTCGTGATAATATTGCCTCTTTGGGAGGAACTCGACTTATCGACAACGTACTGTACGGGGTTTGTGATGTGTAGGCTAATTACGAGATATCACTCGGTTCCATCACATGGTATCAGATCATGTATATCATGTATAAACTCTAATAGCGCGCCTAGCAAACACCGTACAAATAAAGAGTATTCTATCGTACTACAAATCTACATGACCAGCCCTCCGTCGCTGCACCTGAGCCACCGCTTCTTGAACCTCAGGCGCATTCCGCACACTCCCCACAACCAGTCCCTCCTTCATCCCTCGCCGCAGCACCGACACACTCTCCTGATCGCCCCGGAACGGACTCAACGACAAATCCAAAAGCCGTGAAGCCTCAGTATCCGTCATCCGCGACAACTGCGCTACTTGGCCTAGTTGCTGAAGTGTTTCCGGCTTTAATGCACCTGCGCCGGCGCCTTTCGCCGACGACGCTGATCTAGGAACGTACAAAGGCGTAATTTGCGAAATGAAAATGTGCACTGTGACCGATACTCGGCGCGCAAGTGAAATGATTTGAAACGGTAAGAGATATAACACCGGCGCAGTTTTGGTTTTGGCGAGTCCAATATATGGTCGGATCAGTGCAGGTATGTAGTCTGCAGATAAAACCAGCGAGAATGGCTGAGTCACTAGGACAAGTTCAAGAGCGACCATAGCAGCAAATGTATAGAACCGCCACTGCCGTGAAAATTAGCAACAATTTTCAGCACCAAGATTCGGAAGTGACTCACATAACGTCCCCATGACGACCAATAAACCCAATTAACCACCAATATAGCCCCCAAACCACCAATATACTGAGTCAACGCTTTTTTCAGACCAGCATATAGATAATCATGCGCCGTCTTGATATTCCTCCACTCATTAACCTGCGGCCCAAACCGGTCATACGCAAACCGCACCGACGGATCCAGCAACGTATCTTGCGCCTGCTTCAAATACATAAAAAAGCCGTCTGACAGTGTCGTCTGCTGCTGATTCAGCTTATCAGGATGATGTTGAGCGGCCAGCCGCCGAAATCGAGATTTGATAGTTCGCTCATCAGCTAACGGCGACACCCCCAAAACGCTATAAAAGTCCCCTTCGGCTCGGACTTGGTAGAAGCTTTCGTAGATTGTGTAGAAGAGGTAGAGGGTCACGACGAAGATGAAGATCCGGCGACGGTGTTTGTCGAAGCGCGGTGTGCCGGGTTGGGGTCGTGGACCGCCGGCGCGGATGGTGAGGCCGTAGTAGACGCTTTGGAGGATTGAGGTCACGTACTAGTTGTTGTTAATATTCATTCATTAGTTCTAGCACTGGGGATAGAGGACGTACACCTGGTAGAACGGCCCAGCCGATATAAGATAACACGCTTGACATGATGTCAGGTAATCCAAAGTACGATATCAAAATCGAGAGTAGTCGCCAAAAATCAACATGTCTAGAGCACAAATATTATAGACAGATAACTCCAAGAATTGTGTTTCAAGTGTCATTGTTCATGTTTACAACAGATATAGCTGGCACTTCGGACTATAATGACTGTATCTCCGCCGCGACTCACCGCCTTGTACCCAGCTTTCTTTCTCAATCGGTCATTTTTTCTGCCGCTTTTTTTTTCTTCCTCGAACGAATCTGAATCAATCTCCAAACAAAAAGATCTAACAACTCGACAAATCGTCGAGCAATTCAACATGTCCACCGAAACAGTCCTCCCCGAGAGGAAACGCAAACACAAAAACAAAGAACATGAACCCTCCAAAAAGCGCAAAAATGCCGCCACTACAACAACAGCCTCGGACGACATCGTCGACATACCTTCCACACCCAAGCAGAACATAGTAAAAGATCGTCAACAAGTCGTCTCAATTACCGACGCCGCAAAGCAAGATGCAAGCTCGCCATTCCGTCTTATCAATGCGACCATGTACGTACCGCTTTCGCCTATATCGATTTCTTCAACGCATGCCTCCGCTTCACTTATTGCGGAACACTTGGCGCCGTTACTCTTGACGTACTACCCCCCCTTTCAGGGCATTGTGTTGGCATACTCCAATGGCTCAATTTCTGAAAGTCCGCCTGTGCCCGGTCAAGTCCATCATAGCTCCTCCTCATCGCAACCTGATTTCGATAATCCGAAGCCATTGACTCTTGCGCTTACCGCTAATGAGTATGGAGTTCTCTACTTATATCTCACGGCCACATTTCTGGTTTTCAGTCCGCAAAAGGGGCATGTTTTGGAGGGATGGGTCAATGTTCAATCTGAGGGGTTTGTGGGTGCTATTGCTCATAATTTGTTCTCTGTGGGGATTGAGAGGAAGCGAGTGCCTAAGAGCTGGAAATGGATTCCGCCCGGTGCGGATGATGAGGAGGGCGATGCGGCTGGTGATAAGAAGAAGGGATATGTTTCTGCTACTTCTGGTGACGAGGATGGTGCCGCTGGTAGCAATAAATTGTCCTTTGACGCTGAAAAGGAGCATTTTACCCCGCTGCCTAAGAAAGTTAGTCGTCAACCTATTAACCTGCTCGACTCGGATACGAATATGCTCGGAGAAGAGTTTGGCGAATATGATGATGAGGAGGACGATGAATCGTCGAATGCGACGGGTTATTTCCAGAGTGTCTCTGGATATCGTGTTCGTGGAACGATTCGTTTCCGTGTTCGAGATGTTGATGTTATTCCTGGCGCGGATCCGGATCGTGGGTTTTTGAGTATAGAGGGTACAATGCTTTCGCCGGAGGAAGAGGCAAAACTGGAGGAAGAAGAGCGCAATGGACCACTGCCAGCTTCTCGGCAACGTGATCCTTATGCTATGACCGGTGCAGCAAGTTCGCAATCAGTTCCACAGAGTCAGACTTCGCAAGTCGAAGTTGCAGAGGTTCGATTGCTAGAGACAACAACAACGCCAGCAACAGCAACAAAGGCAAAGTCGGGGTCCAAAGATGAGAAGAAAAAAGAAAAGAAAAAGAGCAAGGATAAATCAAAGTCCAAGACGAAGGAAGTTATAGAGTTATAGTTTTATGAAGTTTGGAAGAACGGTGTTAGGGGTCATTTTTGTCTTGTCGTGTTTGTGTTATTGGCCTATGAAAATAATGTACATATTTCTCTATACAAAGTTCATGAAACAAAAAGCTGGAATGGTATTATCTACACAAATCCATTGCATACATGGGTCGAGTTCATGGCTACGAGATGGCGTCAATCATTATGCTTTTTTATGGAGCGTCACTCTCTGATATGGCGACTGCGCCAACGCCCTCAGCTGGCACTGGATAGCCACAGACTATATCGCTTGCAAGGTTGAATTTTTGGCTTGAAGTCAATACGTCCGTCCTGCGAAAGTCAAGGGAATGCTCAGGCAATATATTCCGCAGATTGTGTGGACGAAATGACACCCGTTTTTTTTTTTTTCAAACGGTAACATGGGCATCCCGCGCGGTCTCTTGGAGCTCGATACTCGTGATTTTCGTCGAGCTGGATCAAAGATAGAGAGAGTCCCTCTGCTTAAAGCAGATCGAGTGGATTCAATAGGTAATCAACCCTTCCACTCATCCAAGACCTGAACAAGCCTTTCCAACTCTCTCTGCACAGCCACCGTATCACCCACATATCCCTGCTGATTATAGAAAGGATGACTCTCTTTCCTGCCAATGGCCATCAAGAGATTGAGTACACGCAGCACATTCGTCATATCTTCATGATTGAGTGTCTCCGTCAATAGTTCAATTGCTTTGGCCTGCACGGCGAAATCACGTTGTTGCGCTAGTTCGAGGTAGAGTGGTGGTGTGGCGGAGGGTTTGCAGATTATTTTTTCGAGTTCTTCTTCTGTTGCTTGAGGGGTAGGGAATACAAAATTACTCCTGAGCAATGCCAGGACTCGTCCAGCATGCGCATTGAGTCTAGGTGACGACGGTTTCTGACCATTCAGTAATTGCATACTACTCCTGACCAGAGCAGAAAGTGTCCAATGTTGCGCAAATAGTAGTGCAGTATGATATCTCACCAGCCCTTTCGCGCCGTTAGGCTGATTGTATGAAGACGTATCCAGAATCTCTTGGAAGGATGATCGCCAAAATGCAACTTGTTTTGCTAACAATGTGATCTCTGTGTGGACGAAAGTTGGGAAATGATGATTCTGGTCGGTGGTGGTAATCGACACAGAAGGAGGAGGAGCGTGACAATCAGGCTTCCTATTCACAACTATAAATCGAAAGAACCGCGACTGAATCGTCTCGAGGGCGTGCTGGGCTTCGATAGCATTTTGAAACTGAATCGTTATCATGGGGCCATATGTCATTGTCGTCATATCTTCAGGTTCGCTATCATTCAGATATGCGGAAGGCAGTCTGTCATCAAACAGCGTAGCTTGAAGGCTGATTTTTGAAAATACTTCTAGCAAAGAGGCGAAGTCACCCGACGATTGTGATTGTGACGTCTTCTGTTTTGATTTCATCCATGAGTTCAAGATTTCCGACGCCGCTCTGAGATGGGTCTTTGCATCCTCGAGTTTGCCGATTGCTCGAGCGGCACCGTACAATATCGCAATGCAGATCAAGATGACTTCTCGCGAGAGTGTAGGCGCCGGCGCAGTGACAATGTATTGCCTCAGAAGACGTAGCGCATTGTTGTAATCTATTAACGGCATCATCTGAAGTGAATATTCATCGTTGATACTACCTTCCCCCGTAGTATCACTGTTGCATTCCCGCGATGGATTATAATAGCGAGTAATGCAACTATATGCTATCATACACTGGCGTATCACAGGCTCGTGGGCACTCCATTGTAACACAGTGCTGGTCCAGAACCCGGTTTTGGGGTATTGCGATAACACTTGGCTTGTCGTCGCGCAGTAGTAGTGAAGCAGTTGCTGGTCGCGACGAGATCCTGGGACCCGGAAGGGAACATACTCTGTTAGACTCGAATGGCATTCGTCCAGCGGAATCGTATGAAGATCATATTCTTTCCGTTCGGGGCTATCACCATCCCCCGTCGAAGATGAATCGCCTGTGGAGGATGACGGCGAGGAAGAAACATCATTATTCTTGCTGAGACTACCCTTTTTTGAGCGGCGCTCGCGGTCTTTGCCTTTGTTGGTTCGATACGATGATTGATACGCCGAAAATGTGTTCGTACGGAATCGGAGGTCTACTTCGTCGCGGTAGCCGGGACATGATCTTCCTTTTCGGAGACAAGGCGTGCAGTGAGGGCGGAGGAGGTCGCACTGTGGGTTATCAATAGAGATGCGTTAGTTGCTTTATTTAGACAGAGGATGGATATTGAAAGACTTGGATTACCTTTGTCCGTCGTTCGCGACAGGCATGACAATCGCGGCTTGGCCGGCCGACATTTGGCATGATGGATATCGTCGATTGGGCTTATTTTTCTGAGAGCGAAGATAATCGCGGAGAGCCAAACATCAAGGTCGTGAACATCATCGACCAAGTAGTAGAAAAGCGCAAGACTGTCGCGATGGAGTCCCCGCAGAGATCAAATGGCTACATTCATGCAGGTGACTACCAATTATATAGTTCACATGCCATTAGTTATGCCCCATCCTTACCTACATAGGTAGTAACCTAGGCCTGGTAGACAAAGACATCGGCTGCATCGGCATGAATATGATTGATGCATCAAATGGACCCCAGGAATCCAGGATGTACTAGCTTGACTAAGAATGAAGAGGATTAGCCTGGAGCTACAAACTTGAGGGCCACTAAACCGTTTTCGTGTTAGGGTTGTATGTCCCCAGATGGCAGAAAGGCTCTTCGGTCTGGAATAGTGAGGGCTAATGGACGAGACATGTCATTCCTCACCAGCCTCTTCTTTTGTATCATCAGGTGGACTTTTTCTTACATGACTCCACCAGAATTGACACTGCTCTGTTGGTCCTTCATTGCACACCATTTCCGTCGTCACACCCGCACAGCCTCCAACCAATTCTTCATCACCTCTGCCACATCCTCAAGCGAGAAATGAGGAAAGAGGCATCGGAAGAAATCGACGAATTGGTCTGCCGTTGATATTTGTCGATTAACGTGCAAAGATCCTTCATTGGTGGTATGCCCGGCCATGATGGGGATATGGTAGTACTTATTTGACAGCCAAGTCTCGATGGGACGTCGGGCAATCAGCTCCTCATCAACCACAGGCTGGAATGCCCACCTTAAAGAGCTCCTGTACCTTTCGAAAACAACACTCCGCGCTTCAACGATCTTCTCGATGGGCGTGCAGCGCAGAAATGGAAATATCGAAGCTTCAGGTATATCTTTAGGACAGCCAACATGCTGTAAAAATTCCCGAGACTGATCTGCATCAAATCGCAGCACTCCACGAGATGTAGGTGACCCGGATTCGAGAATAGCACGATTGAAAGGTCCTGGTTCCGTGTCACTATGTCGTCAAATGTGGTACCCAATTTGAAGAACTATTGTGTGAGCTCAGGCTAAAAGAAACGAAGCTCGGAGATTTCAGCATACAGAGTGCGCTCCAGCAGTCCCACCAAAGTCACGTTCTCCCTGTTCTCTCCAAAAGCGGCGATGTTCTCTTGAACCCACTCGAACAGCATTATTTGGCCCCATAGTCCAAGGTTCAGCGCCCAATCCCCCGTCATTCAATGCACGATATCCATATAAGATAAGTAATCCGTATAACATTCCATGTGCTACGAATTCGCTAGTTATAGCCAACGACATGGGCGAAATCCGAAATCCGACTCAAAGAAACCGCCAAAGAACCTCGGAGCTACAATAGGCCCAACACCATGCTCAGTGCTTATGACTTGTGACTTGTGTCGATTGGTTCGATATTGGATTTATTCGCTTTGAAGAAGATTTAGGAGTATCAAGAGTATCTTTTTGGGAAGCTGTAAGTCAGCAAGTTAAAGTCCGTTTCTTGTCTGACATGACACTGCAATACGCTGATTAGGGCTATTTTGTTTAAAAGTATGGGTAATGGAGACTCGAACGTAGATACAACAGCTAACATGCACCGAAGACGTATCCTTTATTGCGGAGATCTGTAGCAATACGTAGTCCCTATGGTTGCGCCATACTAGAGATATGGCGTGTGCTTCCCCTTCTTTATACATGCATGATAGCGGAAAGATTTCTTTTCCTTATCCGTAAGACCTTCCAACCCATGTTCCACACCAGGCTCGCCATACTTCTGATCTCGTCTGCTATTTTGCCTCCGCATGGCAAACCGGAAGACTTGTGCAAGAACAGCGCAGATGCTGAAGGAGATCACCAAAGTTTCAAAACCGGCGTTGTAACGAGGAGCATCATTTCTGCGAAAGATATTAGTCCAGGAAACGGAGTTTAATATATGCCATAAAAATCATCGACTTACGCGCTGAACGTCAGGGGTCCAATGATATTGCCTAGAGCAAACCCTACAAAAGTGCCAGCAGCCATAGTAGCTTTCTTGGTGTGCCCGGCAACATTTGAGGTACCCATCGCGATACACTGGATCCAGGCAAAGGAAAAGAAGTTAATCAAGTAGTAGCCGACGATTCGCGCTGCTCTTTATGAAGCCGGTAATTTCCAACTGCGAAAATGTGAGTCTAGTGGAGGGCAATAATAAAAGACAAAAACAACTCACATCATGCAAGATCCCATGATGACTACAAGGGATCCTGCAGTGACAAGGTGCAGGCGGGCATTATGCAATCTTCGACCAAGGTAACCAGAGCTTAGAATACACATAATTGTAAGTCGGACATTACAAAAGGGCAAGATTAGCTCTCGTCGGGTATGACTGCTTTGGGACTGGACCAAGTGTTCACGATTTGTGGAGTATTCGTGCACTGCTCTCGGTGATTATGCTACTACCATATATTCTGGGGTGTCTGCCCGTAAGGTGCATGTCTCCCATGTGATACTTACCCCTGATGACGATTCACTCGGCAGATATGGTCATTTGTTGTCGTTGAAATTACCGGCGACAGTTCAAAAGGTCGATACAGCCTTATGCAAAAAGCTGGGAGGAATCTTGTTTGAGAGATTCATCAATCCGACATTGACGCCCAGTAATCAAGAAGAAGGTGATATGGTATATACCCAAATGGGCACCTGTGTCGAGTGGAAGAATCCTGTCTGTTTTTCGAAGGCTGGAGATTCGAAGCTAGATTTCTCCATGACAAAGTGACGATCTTCTGTATACAGTTTAGTCGAGGTTTATCAGGAAGTAGATGGAAGAAAGTCAACATACGGCAAGCGTCAAGAAAAGCTCCGAAAGTATCTTCATTCCGAATAGTTGCCGCTATCACGAATTGGTTCACACCATGTGATGAGAAAAGACGAGATATTGCGTCAACGAGGAGAGGTATGATGGCTTTGTCGTAGGTCTAGGTAGAGTTTAGTCAAAGACACTTCATGTTCGTAGAAACATGGACCTACCAAATCAGCACCGAATGCAATATCAAATTTCTCCCCTGTGCCATCAGCAGATAGCGGCTCGCCCCATAACCACTGCCTCCCTTGAATGGCGTCCCTGCCTCTGATGAAACCATTCTGTTCTAGACAAGGCCCATTAAAGACATCAACCAGTTTCGCATTTCCGTCCGTCATAAGTACTCTCTCGGCACCCAAGAATTTTTGACACAGCAGCGAAAGGAAGCCAGTCCCAGCGCCGAGTTCCACAACCCTCTTGCCTCGAACTGATACTGGTGATGATCCATCAAAGGAAACCGAAGAGAGATATGTGCCAAGATGTAGGGCAGCTTCCCAAGTACGGAACCCGGTTGAACCAGATCCGTAGATCAAGCCTCTTGATTCGTATGTCGTTATTTGCTTTCTTTCTTGAGATCCATCTTGGGGAACGGTATAAGAGACGAAGGAAAGTTGTGGTTCCTCTGTATCTAGTGATGATATGGAGGTGTCCTCTTGCATCGGTTGGGACATGAGATCAGTCATGGCCGCCATCAAAGGCTCAATGATTTCCTACAGACAGTTCGAATCAGCTCTGTCTAGTTACATAGTTTCGCGGGTTTACGATACTGGGAGGGCTACATACATCCTCCTCAGGATCCCATTGATCGTCATTTCCGATCACGGCAATGAGCTTTTTCAAAAGTCTTAGTCGATATGCAGTTGGCGGTATGACGGGAGTCAGATGGTCTTCATTGAACATCTCATTGTAGATGCGGTTCTGCGTAACGGGGTTCTTGAGGACGCTGGATGATGGTATGGTCAGGTTTCTTAGCTCCACCAACTCAAAGTATTGCGCGACGAGACGCGAGACATCTTCTGTCCCTGCAATAGACGCCATCTGAGATTAAAACCATCATGAAGTGCAAGATATAGAAAGTTGAAGTTGGGAAGGAACATCGAAAGCCTGAAAAGGAAACATCTGATTATGTAATGCGCTCATAGACTGCTATTGGCTCGTCAGCCAAAACCACCGCCCTAAACTACTTCCAGCACTAGCGCGGCTAGCCGAGCGCCAGCCCACATGACTTTTCAACCACCGCACGAAAATTGATTTGTGTGCGTTGAAGCGATTAGACAGCGAACCCGCCAACATCCACCCTCCGCCAACTTTTTTCTGTGTTGTCGTCGAAAGCACTGAATCTGTTCTTTTTCGACAAGGACTTTTCGACAATCAGAAAAAATCACCTTCATCATGGCCGACGCTCCTATCACCTTGCGGACGCGCAAGTTCATCCGCAACCCTCTTTTGGCCCGCAAGCAGATGGTCGTGTAAGCTTTACCTTGTCCTTGTGATGCTGAAACAGTCTCTGTGTGTTCTTTCCGGATCTCTTGATATGCTTGGACGATTTTTGCGATGGATGTCGCGACAGAAATTCGGTGATCGATACAGACAGACTCGACAGACGATGACAATTTCAAGATACGGCTGGAAGACCAAGGCACGAGATGCGATCGGATTGAATGAAGGGAAGAAAGATGGAAGCTTTTGATGTGGAAACGACAACAGTGGCTTGGTATATATTGCTGGGTGATATATTCAGAATTGAGGGAATGGTATCGGTTTCGGTCTCGCTGCCCGCATCAACTACCGTCTCGAAACCGCCGCAATCATCGCCAGCATATCAAGAAGGATTGAAGGAACAATAGAGACTGTTCCTTGCATCGACTTTGTGGAAAATTGAGTCTAACATATTTTCAGGGACGTCCTCCACCCCAACCGCGCCAACGTCAAGAAGGATGAGCTCCGTGAGAAGTTGGCCGACCTCTACAAGGCCAACAAGGACCAGGTCTCCGTCTTCGGTTTCCGCACACAGTTCGGTGGTGGCAAGTCCACTGGTTTCGCTCTTGTCTACGACTCCCACGAGGCTTTGAAGAAATTCGAGCCTCACTACCGTCTCGTCCGTATCGGTGCTGCTGCCAAGATCGAGAAGGCCAGCCGACAGCAACGTACGTTTTCCCTCTGCAGGCCCGACAACAGGATACTGACGCATCACAGGCAAACAACGCAAGAACCGTTCCAAGAAGTTCCGCGGTACCGCCAAGACCAAGGGTCCCAAGAAGAGCAAGGACTAAATCATTCCTTCGCCGGGGTGATGATGGTGATACAAAAAAGGGCGTTGATAATTGCATTGAATTTACGAAATCTGGGAATAAATTACTATTCTTTTTATTGACTCCAACAACAAACATTACATTTTTTATCCGAGTTTCAGATCTGTTCTTGTTATATTTTGGGGCAAGTTCAAGGCAAACAATGCATCGTTCCCTTTTTCTGTAAAGTCTGTTGTGTATGCACTGTGCAGTCTACGAGAAAAAGAAAAGAGCAAAAAGAATACAAAACCAGAATACCCTTCACTTCATCCACCTTTCTCTTTATACATGGATCATTGAACCCCGGTCTCGTCTTCTATCGTCTTGTACGGAGTATGCTACCATTGGATTCGGATAGTGTAGAAAGACATGATTCGATCTATTGAAGTCTATCTCTACAAATTAAGAATCTAGATTACTAGACGACTGCTAATCATGTGACCTGGTGCCTCACAATCAGTCGAAGGCCCGCTAACTACTGGCCGATTGGCGGTATCCACCCCATTTAAACTTGCTTGCAATGAATAAGGTCGATATCTGACCCTCCCTTTTGATTGAGATACACAGCTCCTAATAGTATAATATATACGTATCGCATTGAAAATCTAGTTATTCGACATCGGATAATAGATAATAGTGCGATTAGTCGTACTACGTAAGTTACAGTAGTAGGATATTTACACAGTTTTGATTACACTTTACCTAATACAGTAAGGTACAATGCTTACTAACCATCTTAGCTTAGGCATTGGACATCGTGATTGGCCAACCCCTCAAACTTTGTTAGCCCTAAGGGACAACCAAGCCTAATCGGGCATGTGGTGGTATTGGCCCGAAATCCCTCCGTCATCATCCATCAGGCACAGACGATCATAATGTTTATTTTTTCTTTCTTCACGTAAATTTTCTTCATCGCTCAATTCGACTTTTCCCTCTCTTGGTGAGAATCTGTATGAGAGCAATGGCACCATTGAACTGAATCAATCGCTTGTACGAGTCTTCAAGAATGGGAATCTAAGCTACTACCTCGGCCTATCGACATCAGAATCCAAGTTTGAATTGTTGCGTTAACACCGTTTGAGCCGACTGGTTGTGAGCTTCAGCAGAGGCCTGATTCAAAATGCCTTCCTGGCCGAAGATCAACCCGAGGGTTGTCAAAACCCTCATTCGGTGTTGGGTTCCAGCATGGATAGGCGTGGTGTTGATGTTGATCCATCCGTCATTGCAAAGAATTGGTCAAGCATCGTTTTTTATGGCGTAAGTCTAGAAGCACTTCGGAATACTGTTTTAAATTATTAGGTTACTGATAGCATATAGAATGGTTCAGATGATGTGCCCTCCGGCCGGCATAGAAACAATCTTTATCTTCACGGTATTCTCTCTCTGGCTCGGTATGTTGCTTGCCTGGGGCTGGGGCTCTATCGTCATGAAAGCAGCCTACGCAGCGCGACCAACTGCAGAATACCAAGCTCAACTGCAACATATGCAACAGATCGCGTCGCAACGCGCAAATCAATCCGGTCTGCCTGTTGCTACAGAGGCACAAGCTCTAGTATATGAAGGGTATATGCTGGATGCTCGTGTCTCTGCAGTCTTTTTGGTTCTCGGTATATTTTTCATCTACTGCGTCTCGCTTTTGCGCATGAAGAATCCCAAGTTCATCTTCACTCAGATTTTCGGAATGATCATCACCGATATCTATATCACAATCGGTCCACTATTGCCGTCATTCAATGGTACTCTACCGACTTTGATCATTGAACCTGCCTCGATAGGTCTTGGTCTTGCTTTTGTCTCCTCACTTTTACTATTTCCCCAGTCTACGTCTCACGTCACCTTGGACGCAATGGAGAAAATTATAGATACGCTCAAGACCCCCCTGAATACAACTCTGGAGGGACCGGTGGAGGAAAAGAAAGAAGCCCAGGTCCTCGCCGATTTAAACGCCACGAAACAAGGTCTTCTTGGTCAATGGAACGAATTGCAGCCAATGGTTGGATTTCTAAAACTTGATCTTAGTATCGGCCGTTGGAACGACAAGGATATCACAAGCGTGGTGCAAGATTTGCGAAAGGCTTTTATCGGTACTACAAATCTTGTGAACTTTCAAATATCTCGACTTGGTGGTACCCTCCAGTCCCAAAAAGCTCTGGCGCTAGAACCAGCCACTACTGATTCCTCGGAGGACAACGGTGAAGAGGCCGAATCTGCAGTGCCATCGTTAAGAGAAAAAGTCAAAGATCACAAGGATATCGGATTTCATCAATTGAGCGAGTTCTCTGTATTTCTCAAAGCCATCAACGACTCGGATGGTGCTGAAATACGGAACGAGACTCTGACTATGCTGCATGAAAATAGCACAGAGGTCATTGAAGCTTCTATTGAAGCGTTGGATTCGGTCAAGGAATGTTTCCATACTGTAAACACTGCAAGAATGTTCAGTCGGCCATCCCAGGAGACTCAAGAGCAACATGTTAAACGAAGCGAGACTGCTTTGAGCAATTTACGGGCTGCACGAGCTACGTTTGTCGAAAAGACTACCGATCAGCTACTAGAGGCCAACGCCGAGTTATTTGATGACAATGGTAAGGTCAAAGCTATGAACACTCACCTGCGTCACCGTTTCCGTGCCGTAATGTTCGGGATGATTTACGAAGAACATATCCTCGGCGTCGTTGATGGCATCCTCCCCCTACTCGAAAACACCGCTACACACTACAAGGACAAGACTCGCGCCCGGATTTGGTTCCCCGCTAGAATCCGATTCATCGCAAAATGGATATTCAGACGATCTGAAAAGGCGCCCGTTACAGCCGAGACTCCATTTGGGGATCCAGACGAGATTGTCGATCAGTCTGAAGTACTTCAAGACAAACTGGGAATTGCCAGGGGTATCAAGAAAAGACCAGGCTCGAAACTGGGGAGAGCCATTGGTAGTTTCTACCGGTTTCTTGTTTCCCCGGATTCACTCTACGCAATTCGCATGGTGGTGGTATCGATTGCTCTTGTTATCCCTGCCGTTATCCCCCATACATCTGGATTCTTCTACAGAGAGAGAGGTCTTTGGGCTCTGATTATGGCTCAAACGACAATGCTTGCCTACATGGCTGACTTCACTTATTCAGTGATAGCAAGGGCTATTGGTACCGTTGTTGGTGGAGTACTGGGTCTTGTAGCTTGGTATATCGGATCTGGTAATGGCGGTGGAAACGCGTTTGGTTTGGCCGCTAGCATTGGAGTGATGCTCGTTCCGATCATATATGCACGCGTGTTCTTGCCTCGTCAGTTCATGATGCCGGTCATAATGGGTGCTGCGACGTTTATGTTGGTGGTCGGATACGGCTATGATTATGAGTGAGTCCCCAATTCCGTTCATTTCTGGGAGGACTCCGATACTAACAATACTGTATAGACATGTCGTGTCATATGGCTTACCCGGTTATGGATACACGATCTTCTGGCGGCGATTACTCCTTGTCCTCATCGGTCTTGCAGCCTCGATCATCGTCCAGATTCTCCCACGTCCAGTCTCGGCTACTCGACATGTCAGCCGCGCACTCTCAAACTCCATCCGAACACTATGCGACCACTACGCTCTCCTTCTCTCCTCACTAGGCGAAACTCACAACCCCGGCCTCCAAGACGTCGTGGGACAACTTTCCATTCAACTATCCGCATCCCTAGGCGCACAGGACATGTTAATCGCACTAATCAAATTCGAAATCTCAACCACAAACTTCGACAGCGCCGCCCTCCGCAAAATCAAAACTCTCTGTCTAGAACTCAACTACTCCCTCGGCCGTCTACTATACATCACCTCCTCCCTCTCCATCGAATACCAAGAACTCCTATCCCGCGAAGTCGGTCTTCGCAGCCACCACGCCATCGGCGACGTAATGGCCGTGTTAGGCGTAATCGAGCAATCCCTCAAGACCGGCGATGCGCTTCCAGAAGTGCTTCCCACACCTTTAGTAAAGAGATGTTTTGATCATTGGGTCAAAGCTGATATTGATTTGATTATGAGTACGACGAAAGCGAAAGAGGAGGAGTATCGCAAGTTTTGTACGGCGTTGAGTTCGTATTTGAGGTTTTTGGGGGCGGTGGATGATTTGGTGCTGGTTATGAAGGAGACGTTGGGAGAGGCGCATGTTGTGTCGAGGGAGTTGTTGCATCAGATTTGATTTGCCTTGTTGGCCTTTGTATATACTTGACTATAGTCTTTTGGGGTAGAAGATGAAGGAGTATTTAGTGAAAGTGACTCGCCAACTGCTCTGGAGATAGAAGAGGACATATCCATGGATGTAATTCCTACAGATTCCTGAAGTCCCGTTTAGAAGACAACATACCACATAAACTACGCATTACGGACATTGAAACATGTAAGAATATTACGTATATGTCAGAGGGCGTTGAATGCTTTGTTTCCAGGATTGTCAGGGCACTCGTATCCTACATGGCAGATTGACGGAAACGCCCGTCTATTTGCCTTAGGGCTAAACATCTTTCAACCACGCTTCAAACCCTCTCAGCAACCCCAACATATTGAGAACCCACAGAAATTTCCCTAAATCAACTTCAGGCTCAACATGTTGGCTTACCCTGTGTGTATCAGACTACATGAGAACACCATGATGGACGAGACGTCCATAACGAGCAAAGACAGGGGACTTACCCCAAAATCCAGGTCTGAAGAAGACAACGATGTCAACATCGACAACAAAGATGTGCATGGCACAGATCAAAACTCAGCCAAAGACCCCAATCAGATCATCATCGAGTACTTACTGGCTCGAGTACCCGTATTTCGAGATCTGGTTGAAGTGCGAGATCGAGTAAGTCGCCTCTGCCCCTTCCAATTGAAAAGAAAAAAAAATGCAGCGAATACCAAGCGTTACTGAATCTTATATCTGCAAATTCCAGGGATCCAAAAGCCACGAAGCAGATTCATTCTTCGCAGCGCAAGACAGCCGACAAACCAACACACAATTCAACACAGTATTTCTTCAAGATGATGCATTGGATAGCCACGGAGATACATAACTATACCGGGGCATTGAAGATCGCAACTGACGACGGTAGTCAAGAGTCTGGTAGAATACTAGACTTGTGTATGGCTCCAGGTGGATTCCTCAATACAGCGATGAAACTGAATCCAGGCTCTGAGGCGGTGGCGTTCAGTTTACCTCCCTCAAAGGGTGGACACGATATTCTCATTGAGTCTGTGGAGGGATTCGACGTCAAAGAAACGAGATTTCTGGATATCACTATGCTCGTTGCTGATATCATGGGAGTGTCGAGAGTGTCGACGACAACCATCCCAGCATCACACCCGGATGCCGAGAACTTCGTCACGGAGAGACAGCTTGACCAGAATGAAACTTTCGATCTGGTCCTCTGCGACGGCCAGGTCCTCCGCAACCATGGAAGAGCGTCATATCGTGAGGGGAGACGCGAACCTATCAGATTGCTAACGTCCCAACTCATCCTCGGTCTTCAGCATTTGCGACCCGGCGGAACCATGATTGTCCTATTACACAAACTTGAGGCTTGGGATACAGTGCAAGTTCTGTACGAATTCAACAAATTCTCGGACGTGCGCCTCTTCAAGTCTAAAAAGTCACATGCGATTCGATCTTCGTTCTATATGATAGCGAGCAATGTTCAGAGTCGATCTGACGACGCTCTGAAGGTAATTGCGAAGTCGCAGAATGTTTGGACACTGGCAACGTTTGTGCTTGACGAAGATTCGCTGCGCAGTGTGTTCGATTTTCAGGGTCATCTTGATGTTGAACGAGTTTTGCAGGAATTCAGTGAGGATCTCATTAGGCTAGGGAATGGGGTATGGAGTATTCAAGCCGCGTCATTGAGAAATGCACCTTTCATGAAGGAAGCTAAATCAAGATATCAACGGGGTGGTACTTCAAATTTCATGTCTAAATAGTGGCGAGTCGTTACTACTACTATACAATCAGGGCTCTACATATCATTCTCCCTTCCCAATTTAGACAGGCAGCCAATTCAAACCTTCACTTTCAACAACTCCTGCGCATTCTTATACAAAAACTTCTCCCACTCCTCCCCCTCCTTAATCAACCCACTCTTCTTAACCTCTTCCAGGAAAGCGAACCCCTTCTCATTCGCCGAAAACGGGTAATCAACACTATACAACACCCTTTCAATCGGCATGGTCTGCAACAAACACGCCAACGGCGCCAGGGCAAACATTCCACTCGTCGTCACCCATATGTTTTGCGTCCATACGTCTCGAAGCCCCCGTTGTCTGCCAAACCTCGACGCAATCACAATCACGCGCTCCAGTTGAAAGGGAAGCATTTCACCCATATGGCCGATAATGATTTTGATGTTGGGATATGTATCAAACAGACCAGCAGCATACAGCCTCAGAATTGATAGCGCGGTATCAGAATGCCAGCCCCAACCATACGCGCCCAGAGCATCGGCAATACGGTCATCGTAATTCCCCCTATAATGAGCCGCAGCCCCAGTTTCCTCATCGGGGTACGAAGGATGAATATAAATCGGCACATCCAATTCCTGCGCCTTCTCAAAGACCGGCCAAAATTCCCGATCATCATAAAACCGTCCATTCGTATGATTATCAATCAACGCACCCACAAACCCTTGACTCTGGGTAATGCAACGTTCCAGCTCCTCCGCTGCTAGGGCTGGTTCAGCCATAGGCAAGAGCGCAAACCCAGCGAAACGGGTTGGATTCGCGGAAATGGCGGAGGCGAGTTCGTCGTTTGCGGCTTTACATAGATCTGGTGGTTGAGTGCCGGGGCCGTGGGAGATTACCTGCAAGGAGACATGGCCGTTGTCGAGGTCTTGGAGACGCTCAGTTGCTAAAGTGTTGAGTTTGGAGACGATTTGGGAGGGGAAGTGGGCGTAGTGGTCTGTCTTGGAGGCGGTGCGGACGGCGGAGGAGACGTAGTGCTCTTCGAGGGTTATGATGGGTGTCATTTTGTTGTAGTATCTCTTGTTGGAGGTGGATGTTGGATAGTTTGGAATAGTCCTCTTTGATCTGGATATATTTCTCAAGCTTGGCTTTGGAATTGATTTAGAAAACATCATAGACAATATACGTACGATCTGCTAGGGTGCTTGACGTCTATTTATATTGATCCCCCCTCATCAAATATGCAGCAGCCTGGAGCTACAAACTTCTTAACTCCAAAATCCGAGAGATATGTAACCATTCTAGAAATGATGGTAGCTGTATCTAAACTCCGAGCATATACATTATCCAATAAACTGAAACAATTGACGAATACGGATTTGCTATACGAGAGCTCGGAGATGATTTTAGTTAGGGTTTGTTGGAGGCTCGGAGATATTTTTAGGGTTATGGGGCTCGGATTTAGATTTAGTCTGTTGGTCGTCATAGCTCGGAGATGCCCTCGGACATAAATTAGGATTCATCTGCGACCAAGCAATGGGTTGTAGATCATGTAAAACGAAGTAAGTAAATTTTTGGATACTGTATATACAGAACTATCCATGTTTCGCCATTGACGAAGACGGCGAATAATGAGCTATCGTCAACCTCGGCTGCGCCTCAACAACGTACTCGACTCCATCATCAGAGGCATAACTCGGCGGACGAGGCTGATTTGACGTCGCTGTTGTGAACGTCGCTGCCGTTGATGCAGCTGGAGATGTTGACGACGACGATGATTGAGATGGGGGGTCGCTGGTAGAGGTGGATGTTTCGTTGTGGGTTGGGAGAGGAGTGGTTTCTGGTTTTGGTGCGTTGTCGACTCGTTGCCAGTAGAGGAGGTTTGGGTTTATGCGCTATTCCAGTTGATTAGTATAGTGAAATCAAGTGGAAGGGAGAGTGGACATACCACACTACTACGCCAAAGACCATATGCCGGCGGCGGCGCAGTGAGTTTCGTCGCTGCCGCCGTCGCAGCAGCAGAAGCATTATTACTGCCATCCGCTGCTGCGCCCTCGATAACAATCTCCTCATCCCGCGCAAGCACGACATGAATCGGATGCGCTGGTTGCGCATACCCTAAGGGGCCGACGACACTGGGCACACGATGCAGACCCGTAGAGCCATACCTCGCAATCTTGGTAGCGAGTAGACACGTCCGGGCGAAAGAATGGCAAAACACCATGGCGAAAATCATGATGAGTAGGATGAAGAATATGTGGTACGTTTGTCCTTCGAGGGTTGTGAAGTTTATGGCGTAGACGAGGTCTGCGGCTGTTAGTCTTGACCATAGGAACGGAAGGGGGAAACGTACAAAGAGAAATTAGCATGAGTAGCAACAGTCCAGATACAGCGCAAATAACGAGATGTTTGCGGACAAGTCTGTCCTTGAGCGCGATTCGATACGCATCCTTGATCTTGCCGGGAGGCGCTATTGTCGATGTGGATGTTGATGCAGGATTGGAGGCTGAAGACGAGTTCTTCGGATACCGGACCCAACCATCTATATACCTCCTGCGTCGTGGTGGCCGTGACGAACTCGCCGAAGCGGATGGAGCAGTCTCATTATCGTTGTGGTTGTTATGAACAGCATCTGGTGCTGTTACTCCTGAGGGTCCGGCGCCGGCCGTATCCATATTTATATTCACGGTAGTATCCGTGTTTGTAACCCGTTTTGTCCTTTTCCAAGGCTTCACAAATCGGCCCGCTTTCTCCTTCCATGTCTTTGTCTCGTCGTGCTCGAAGAATGAGGATGTATCTGAGGGACGGGCAGTATCGTCGGCAACGGAACGGGGTTGTGCCGCTGTTTGAGAGCGAGGGGGCTCCATCAGATTCTGGAGATTGCGCTGATAGTGGTGAAAAGTAAATGCGACGGGGGACGAGCAGTGTATCAATGATTGAGGAGCGGAAGCTTGCAATGAATGTTGAGTCGAATCTTTGAAAGTAAACGAAAGTAAAACCGTATCGCCGAAAAGTGTGGTATCAAGTATCGTAGATCAGATAAAGCAGACAAATAGACAGACAGAAACACAATATTAGTAGTCAATAATCAGCAGAAACTGTCCAGCAGTTCTTTCCAGAAATCAAAACAGATCAGTATGAGCGAGCGAGTGGTATCATATAGAGCAATAGGCCAGGACGCAACTCAGCACAATCCCATTGTGCCGCAGAGAGTGCGTAGATTAATATTAGAGAGATAGCCTCAAGAAGCGGAAAAGAGAAAAAAGAAAGAAAATATGAACGATCGAGAGCCAAACGATTGGAAATTAATATATGAATCCCTAGTGACCCTCCCCAGGTCCATAGGCAAGCAAGTGGTTCGCGAAGGGGAGTTTGAGAATCAGGAATCAGGAATAAATCAAGCAGCTAAACCGGAGCTAAGAGATATCAGGGGTCCTTTGGTCCCGGGATTGGTGCCGATGGGAGAGAGCTTGGTGGGAGATAAAGCTTTGCACTAGTCTAGGGAGGGTTAAGGGGCGCGGGCTAGGGCTTAGGGGATGATTGATAAGTTGATAGCCTCGCATGAACTGAGGAGGTCTTGGTTTGAGGCTATCCTTGTATGCACCCCTGTGATTTGACAGGAGTAATTCATTGATCGACTGTGAATGAATATTGATTAATCAAGGATTCATCGAGTCATTAATTATCAGTATTATGTCTACGTAAATCGGAATACGTATGGTGCCAACACCGTAATACGGAGTGCGTCTACGTGTATCAGCACAACCCACGCGTTTCAGATTTGGCTATGCGCATAGTGCTTGATACGTAGTCATACAAAATTCAAACCCGAATATTGTGGCACGAGTGTCTCACTTACAGACTTGCTACTTCTGTGCAAGACATTTGGCTACTTTTGCCGATCCACTGAATTAGAAATACATTCGATGCTTAGTTCAAGTAGGTATCATCAACACGAGGGGTCGTCAAATGTAATGAATCATAAGTAGTCAACGGACATGTTGCTTATATGCATTTTAGGTCTGCAGGTGGTGCCAAAAAAGCTTGAACTTGAACGAGACCGGCGTGAAATAAGATGCTTTTGGTCGCATGTCCCAGAATTCTGAAGCAGTCGTGACGAATCTTAGTCTTCAGTATTTAAAGATGATCAGTCTCGGATATGCCGTGCTGTGACCAATGCACGGCATGTGGATGAACATCAATCGATATTCGAGACCGATAACCCGCTAGCTCCAGTATGTATTGAGCAATCAGATCTCAATATCCAAACTATTTACCGAGTTCTCCAAGCATGATATTCCGGTCAGACGACCCAGACACAACTAAAAGACATTAGCAACAGTCTTAAATCGACTTGATAAAGCGGTAAACTTACTGATAGGCTCATCATTTGGCGAAAATCTCACGTCGTTCACGGTTCCCTTGTGACCTGGCAGCTTGTACAGAAGCTTGCCCGACTTCGCATCCCATACTACTACACTGCGATCTCCGCTGCCGGCAGCGATTTTCTCTCCTTTAGGGTCCCAGCTGGCACGAATAAGATTCTTCTCAAGACCAACTGGCGCACCGTCAAAAGTCCGTACTGAGCGATCTGCGGGGGCAAAAGGTCGAATATCCCATGTGCGCACTGTAGAGTCATGAGAGTTTGATAACAGGGATTGGGAGTCTGGCGAAATCTGGAGAGATGTTATAGTATCGTTGTGTCCGATCAATGAGTATACGACCGCCTTCTTTCGAATATCCCAGACTTTGATATCATTGTCAATACCACCTGTGAAAATCTCGTTTCCGGCCTCTGATAACGCGACAGCCGTAATCGGAAAATCCGTCTCGATAAAATCTAGCGCCGCTTTTTGTCGTGGATCCCATATTCCGATATAGCCATCATCACTGCCGCTAACAAGCAACTCCTGGCCCCGTTTGCTAATATCCAAGCAATTGATCACCTCCTCGTGTCCCACGTGTCTTCTGATTCGTTGGCCAGTCTCTATATCCCAGCTGGCTATGGTCATGTCTGCGGAAGCGGAAAAGATGAATCGGGAGTCGCGAGACCATTGTAGATCCAGCACTGCTCCTTTGTGCCCGGTGAGAACGCCGTAGTTTTCGCATTGTTCGTATGTACGCCATAGCACTGAAGAGGCGGATCAGTTAGTAAATTATACAAGATGAGAATATAGGAGACTTACTGATGCTACGATCCATAGAGCCGGAAGCGATGCTTTGCGCTGTAGGGTCGAATCGAGTCGCAAACACTTCTCCAGAGTGGCCTTTGTATCGAGATTAATGTCTGCGCGAGCAAGGTTTGAGAAAGGGCGAAGACTAACCTGTTAATTCCATGATTGGAGCTGCGAGCCCACTGGTTCTGGGAATCTGCAATCGATTATTAGCAATAAGTTGATGTAAAATAGCTCTTGTGCATACAGCTTGTACGAGTGTGCCATTTTGACCAGATCGCAACGTAACAGCATTGGATTTCAGGTCGCTGTTCGATTTTTGTCTTTTCACAACAAGCTGGGTTGTAGGGTTGAAAGATTCTGAAGCCGGCCTTTTTTCGCCCGACATGGTGGTAGATGTGTATGTAGAATTGCGCAATCAGATCTTGAGTAAAGGAGATATGAGGTGTGTAGTTGTTGGTCTGAACAGCGCGATCAAATATTTCTGAAGCTGCGGCGGAAGGTGGTTTGCTTAAGCGCGGAAGGTTGGACATGCAGGTGCATAGACGCGCTAAACGCTTTCTGGCGGCGGGTCATTCATATCTCTGTCGCCGGCCAACACCAACATTCAACAACACTCAAGCGAACGATATCAATCTGCATTACGATTCAATTTGATTTCGATTATTCACAAAACCAGTCATTATACTAGTACTCAAACTGCGATCATCCTGAAATAGCAAAGAGAGACGACAATGTCTTCGACCACAAAAGCCGCCAGAATAGGGGAAGAGTAAGTGCGACCATGAGCATTGACTTAGCTATGAGCGAGCTCCGTACTAACCTTTGTTTTTTATCTATAGAATTTGGAAGTCAGTATCCCGTCTATACCCAGGTAGTGTTGCGATACGAAGGTGTCATACTAAAAGCGACCTACAGGACAAAGATCGATAAAGTCAACGCCGAGTTAGTCACGCTTACATACGGAACGATAGTCGCACAACTCTGTCAAGACTACGATGGAGACTACCTTGAAGTCAATAAGCAACTGGATAAGATGGGCTATAACATCGGCATGCGTTTGATTGAAGACTTTCTTGCCAAATCGAACACTGGACGATGCGCCAACTTTAAAGAGACGGCCGATATAATCTCGAAAGTAAGAACTATTCATTTTCGAATTCTTGGAACATGCTCAACCATGCGCGTATGGAACGGGAAAGGTTGACTTGGTTTGTACAGGTCGGATTCAAGATCTTTCTGAATATAACGCCCACCGTCACGAATTGGACCAGCGACAATAAACAATTTTCCTTGGTTTTGGACGAGAATCCGCTGGCGGATTTTGTGGAATTACCAGATGATGATCGGGCGCAAGATCAATTGTGGTTTTCGAATATTCTATGCGGTGTGTTGCGAGGGGCATTGGAGATGGTGAGATTCCTTCTTGGCCGTTAATGCTCGATGTGACCGGCATACTAATACGATGCAGGTCCAAATGCAAGTAGAAGCCCATTTCGTCAGCGACGTCCTTCGAGGCAGTGATACGACCGAGATCCGAGTGACGTTGGTTCGATATATCGAAGATGAGATGCCGCCGGACGATGAATAAGCGAACGGCAGGGACAATGAATGGAATACTGCACGGTCTGGGGTTACAGAAGCTCAATCTGAGGCCATACGAGAAAGGCGTTTAGGTTAAAGTGGTCTTGTCGCATAAGAATAATATTATACGTAGTATTGAATCTGATGATATCGATCTAGATTAAGTGACACCGCCTTCCTCTTCGGGCATAGTCCGGGACGTGGCATGATCTTCCGGGGAACTTTGGGCTGACCGGCGGGAGCTAAAGTCTATAGTCTAATCCTCAACAGCTTGACCTCACTGCACATGTTGCGCGGTAACGTTAGCTACGATGGCGATTCACCTTGACGACATGATGTTTCAGCAGCATCACCGCCTCTGAGTCACACAATAGATCCATTGAAGTCACTCATTGCTCTGCTGTCCCTGGAGTTGTACAGACAAAATGCGCTGCCAGGCCACACGAGGGGCTCCACGTGACACGCTAGTCCCCAATACGGCAAGTTTGCCCCCACCGCCGAGCCCGTTTTGTGCTGAGAAATGCGCAGAGATCGGGGCATCTCAATAATCGCCGTTAGTGCATCTCAAGGTACGTCGCACGTACTATGTAGATACTTGATATTCGCTGATGCTACTATCGTGTAAGAAGTTTTTTAGATTCATATAGATATGTAATGCAATGGCTATTCTCCCACTATTGTCCCGTACACAACTCAGCTATAACAGAACTCAGATGCTCAGTCAATGTCCTGATAGAAATTGATAGACAGCTTCAGCGGCAGCGGGCGTACCGCGGTACCGGGAGACAGCGTGCTGACGACTACGCGCAGTTTCAGCATCCCAGCCTCCATGAGTGGTCGCCGGGCATGTTTTTCCGCTCCGGGCATGACGGCTGATGGGCCAATGGCAGCGCCAGGCAGGCCCTCTCTCGCCCTCTCGCCCTCTCGCGCGCTCGCCAGACCACCAGCACTTCCCTCCCTCTCTGACTCTCTCTCTCTCTCTTTTCTGCTTTTCTGCTTTTCTCACTTTGCTGGCTCCTCCCAAGCGCAAAAGAGGGTTTTCCACCATTTCCTTCCTTTTCTCTTTTCCCTTCTCGCTTTCCCCGTTCCTCTTGCCCCCTCCCATCCAAATAGAGCGCCTGTGTCTGTCACGTCAGTTTCGTGTCCGAGGTAGTGATTGATTGCCTTTCGCGCGGCTGATCCACCAAAGCAGAAACCGCCTTCCCTTAATTCATTTGCGCCCAAACCCATCCCCCATCCGGGCCCTTATCACACACCCTTTTCCCCTTCGACCGCTGGACCTGCTGCGTCCTGCACATCATCCATCTATCAAGCATTCTTTGGGACGCCTTCTGCTCTTGACGCTTGGTTACTACTTGGCTCTTACATTTTCTTTCTTTGCCTCTTGTATTCCCCTGTGCCATCTTACTTTTACTTTTTCCTCTTACCCACCACCCCTTTTACATGGGTTTTTTGCCCGTTCTTGCTTGGCTCAAATCTTAACCTTTTACCAACTGGGCCTCGTTGCTGCATTTTTCGATACCCTGTTGCGCCCATCTGTTCTTTGTCGCAATTCTCTCTGATATCCTCTTATTCAAGAGTCTTGCTGGGGGACACTGCAGTGGGAAAATATTTTCCTGTGCAACATATCAGGCATTAACTCCTTATCTCGTCTCTCAACCGCGCAACACCAGCCACTCCCCGACCCGTCGGTTTCCCGTATTTCGGTCCGGCTTCTAAACTCGTCGCACGCCTCTATCCTCGTATCAATTCTCGATACTAATTCCTCTCCATCAATATTACGATTTATTGCATATTGAGAGAAATTGGTGATACCGTCGCTGTCGACACCTCGCTCACCGTTTGCCACATCGACCGCCCGGGCACTCTTTTTTCCCGCCCGTCTATTCGCCCCGTGTGGTTTAATCCTGCTTTCGGTCGCGATACTACCTGACACAATCCACATCTACATTAGAAAGTTAGCTGTTGATTGTTCATTATCAATTTTTGGATAGTGGCTTATTTGTGTCTTGTTGATATTTCCAATAAGCCGTCTGTCACAGAACGTATCGGTGTTTGCCACTACCTTTGTGCGCCTTTCTCTCACCCACACCCAACACTTGCACACCCTGGCGACGTTACGCCTTGTGCGCTATTCCTCTTACTGAACAGACTGGATCTCATACCCTAAATTTGGGCGGTGGAAGTGGCCCAGTGGGCTCTCTCAGCCATGAATCCAATGAATATAGCTGGGATGGCTGGGATGAATGCGATGCCAGGTGGTCCTGTTGGTGGTGTTCCCATGATGACCACCCAATCTGTTTCGCGAGAACCAAATATGACTCAGGAGAGCGTTTATATGCAGCTTAACACATGCATCTACGACTACTTTCTCAAGCGCGGCCAGTTCGACGTGGCGCGAATGCTCCTCAATGACGAAAACATCAAGCTAGATACCGACGATGTCAAATCTAGTCCAAACCACATGAACGGTGTCGATGGCGATACCTCTATGGGCGACACCAAAGATGAAAAAATCAGAATACCCGATGATTTCCCCCGACCTCGTGTTCCGATGGATTCTGGAAACTCATTCCTGTACGAATGGTTCAGCCTCTTTTGGGACATTTTCGCCGCACAACGCAAAAGACCTCCTATGAACCAAATGACCCAGGCTTATGTCAATAGCTCACAAGTTCGTTTTCTCTCGCAATATTCTTGCGATTTCATTATGCTGACTATATTCCTTCTCCGCGATTGCAGGGTTTAATGCGCATGCGAGAACAAGCCAATCAAAACTTTCTGCGTCAACCTCAGATGATTATGCAGAATGGGATGGCTAATTTGCGTCGCAATGGAGTGCCGAATATGAACAATATGAACCTGCAAAAGACGGCTCTGCAGAACAATGCATCTGGAATCAATGCCTCCGGAATGTACGTTTGTCCTATAGTCTGCGGGGTGTTCAAGCTTGGCCCGTCGTGAGTAGAATTTGTTAACTGTGTCTTTTAGGAATCCCCAACAAATAGCCCAATTACAGCAGACCAAACAGATACAGATGCAACGCGAACACTCGGATATGGACATGAATGGTCATCGCCCGCAGTCGCCCTCGTCGGCCGATAACGCCCCGTCGCCGTCGAAACGACCACGATTAGAAGTCCAGCAAGGGCAGCCAATGCCTCCCAACGGTCGTGTACCGGGTCAAATGCCCGCCCAGATGACTCCACAGCAGGCGATGATGATGCAGAATGGGATGAATGGTCGAGGAATGAATCCAGCGCAATTTCAAGCGTTCCAGCAGCAGCAGGCTGGCCAGGCTGCGGCGCAGCAAAAATCCATGCAGGTATATGCTCAGAACTTGCTCCTTCATCACTCGCGCTCAGCAATGAATAACCAGGGCATGCCAAACGGATTAATGAACAACGGACTTATGCCGAACCAAAATGACCTCATGTCTCAAATGCCCGACGGACAAGGCGGTATGCAGATGGTGAACGGACAGTTTTACAACGGCGACATGGCGGGAATGGGTCGAGGAATGCCACAGGTGCCGAACGGGAATGGGAACCATGCACTCCAAGATTATCAGATGCAATTGATGCTGCTCGAACAGCAGAACAAGCGCCGTTTGATGATGGCTCGTCAAGAGCAGGATAGCATTACCACCCGTCCCGACGGTCAACCTATGCCTCCTGGTCAACCCGGCCTACCTCCAGGTACATCACCACAAGGCAGTAGAACCGGAGCGTCACCGAACCCGAGCGAACAGATGAAACGAGGAACGCCGAAGATTTCGCAGACTGGACTTCCGGGCTCGCCAAGTGCCGGTGATCTACAGGGACGTGGATCTCCTGCGTCCATGAACTTCAATCCTGGTCAGATGGGAGCAGATATGAATAACGCATTTTTTAACAACATGCGACCTCCAACTTCGAACCAAGGAGGATTCAACCCACAAATGAACCAGGCGATGCAGCAACCTAATGGGCGGATGCCAAATGCCAATTGGCAGAATCCTGGAGGACCGCAAGGTCAACCCATGGTTGCCCAGCAGTCACCGGCCACACAGGCAGCACCCACTCCACAAGAACGAAACACCATGCCGCCTCCATCTGCGCCGCCTCAAGGAACCAAACCGCCCTCGCCTCAGCAAGGAGCAGCGCCGCCGACACCCCAGCAAGCCAACAAGCCGGCACCTAAGAAGAAGGATACCGGGAAAGAGCGCAAGGTACGTTTGAACATAGTTGTTCAATGTGATTTTGATGAGGGTTGTACTGACTTGCCAACTTGTAGCGCATCACAAAGAAAGGAGCTGCTGCTGCCAATGCCAATACTGCAGCGACACCGTCGTCTGAGGCTGAACCTCCACCAACGCCTACCCCATCCACTCCCATCACGCCTCAGCATCCAAACTCTTTCACCAAGAACGGAGTCAATGCAACGACGGCGACACAGCAACAGCCTACTTCGGCGCCTGCTCCACCTATTGTACAGCAACCTGATCCTAATGTTACAAACTTTAATGACCTTGGCATGCCAGACGTATGTTTACCTTATCCACTTATAAGACTTTTTGCTAATTTGGTCTACAGACAACAAACTTCAGTCTCGACTTCAGCACTCTGGAGAACCCCGAGGTCTTGGAGAACTTTGACTTTGACTCATTCCTCAACACCGACGCTGATGCGACGGGTTTTGGATTTGATCCAAGTAGTATTACATACCCTACAGATGGAGTCGAAACAGGCACGGACGGTTTGTAAATGTGAACAAAAATCCAAGCATATCTGTCTGTCTTGTTTTCCCCCAAACTTCATTATCTGTTTTTTTGACGGAGTCCACGGCGAGATTTTAATAAGGAAGGAAATGATACAAATGTCTCTTATTTTGTCTTTTTGTCTTTCTTTTTTGTTCCCTTGATTTGATTTGATGAATCAATCTTTATCAGGGGAATGATCTGGGGGTTTGTGTTTATTACTACTTACAGTTGGTTTTTTTTTTATCCAAGTCCCATTATTTTATCCCCCCCCTGTGTTTATGTGCGCTTTATTCGTTATGAATTGTTTGATTAACTTTTTCCATCATCTACTCCATACCATTGCTGGTTTCTCTCCGTCCTCGGACAAAATCATCATCATCATACCTCTTCCTCCTCCATAGGAACCCGATTTATACCCACACCTTTTCTTTTCTTTTTTTCTCATTTCATATTCCCTTCTCCTTTTCTTTCTTTCTCGTTTTCTCTTTCTTGTGCTCATTATCATCATCGATTATGTACATCCTCTCTTCTCTCGAACGTTTTTCTTCTTTTCATTTTCATTACATTTTCTTTTCTTTTTTTTTTTCCTGGTTCGTTGTTCAGATATCAGATTCAGATTCAGATATCGGTTTTGATGAAGTCTAGCAATTGATCATCTTCAGGATGCTTTTATTTCTCTTCGGGTTTTTCGTAGGAGGGAGTAGAGTAGAAATGGTATAGATAGTGTAGGTATCGCGAAGGGTCAGGGGTTGATGATGGATAAATGGACGAGATAGATTGTGATTCTACTTGTTGCTAGACTTGTTTTCGTCTACGTAGTTGTTCATTGGAAATAAGGAGCTCTTAAGAAACAGATGAGCGCATCGATACATTCACTAAAAATCGGCTCAATACTCAATACAAACATTCACCCGTTTTCGAATCAATACGATATCAAGTCAAACGTGACTCCCACAATACGTCAATATACCTCGGTGATCCATTGATCACGGTTGTTCACACCATCATCAGATTGAGTCAATGTCCATACCCATCGCCTTCATTCGCAACTCCTTCTTTCGCAACTCCTCAAAGTTATCAATACTCCATCGCTGCTCCATTTCCTCATCCTCAAGCTCGTAATCTTCTTGGACCATATTCAACAGGTAATCGACCACTTTCTGGCAGCATCGTTCTTCCGCAACTGACCTGGTGCCGGGGTACTTAGTGATCAAGCCGACTGGGCCGGCTCGAGTGAGAAATGGCTCGTTTTGGAAGGTCGCCCATACCGTAAAGGTAGATGGTGCGGGTGGCTTTTTGGCATTCTCGTGGAACTCGATTTTGGAAGTCAATCCAAGCATGCTGCATACTCCTAGACCATACATCGCGTACGTTAGTCTCGATCTATCCTCATTTTCAATCACTGTAGAGTCCTCACTTTCGTATTTTTGACGACTGGTTTGCAACTTTGCAATGGCCTTCTTCAACTCATCCGGCGACGCTTTCCACTTCCTATCTGGTTGAGGCTCGTCACGCGGCTTCTCCGTGCTAATGCGTGGGTTCGTGACTGGAACCAAATTGGACAATGTGGAAATGGATGGCTCACTTGGGTTGCTGCGTTTGGATTGTTGATGAGCAGCTTTGGTGACTCTGTGAGGTGCATTCGCTGAGTGTATCGGCTTCAGGACCCTGTCATTGACTGGCTTGGAGAAGTCCCTGCCAGAACCGGCATTGTTGGAGATAGAAGGATGTTCAACCTTTGCTGGAAGTAGGCTGTCAGTAGTCGGTGTGGGTAGCTGAAAAGACAAGGTCGACATGATTTCATGATCGGGCCTTGACGTTGCAATAGTTGCCTCTTGAAGCTCCTGAAGCTCCTGAATGAGTAGCAGATACAAAACTTCATGACATGCTGCTTCTATGGCCTGATCTTCGGTTTCGTAAAACTTGCGATGACCCAGGCTCGTCACAATCCCTGTATCGACCTTGCCTACATCGACTTGATAACGAAATCCGTTCTTGTGGACGTATTTCGTAAGCTCTGGGGAAGGGTGCTTCATATCTTCTGTGTAGGCTTTTTCATGACGTGAGATAATGTCCGATATATAGAATAGAATTGAAGCTCACCTTGAAGCAGCTGTGCCCAGCGCCAACTGAATGGCGTCAACTTCTCACTCGGCTCGTCAGGAACTTTCCAGTTCGCATAACGGACTTTCAGAATCGACAAAGCCACTCGACAAATTTCCACCTTCGCGTCTGTCATCGACTCTTGCGCTGGGATTTTGAGGGAATCGCGGTACATCGTGAGTTTTGCATAGAACCGCCCATCAACTGCATCCTTAGTAAACTCCACAACCGGATCAAGTTGTGGATCCTGTAACCTCAGCACGCCAAAGTAGAAAAGCACCAGCTTAGGAGATAGACTGCGGAGGTCTATCTCACTTAGCTGAGGACTCTTGTTGACAGCAACCTCATTGAAGTCGACAGGCGATAGTCTCCCTTCACGGTCTGTGACATGGCTAGCACTAGTATCATCACGAGATCTAATCTCACCCTCTTCAGGAGGAGAAGCATAATCAGCATCATCATATCCACGAAACTGACGAGCTGGGTTCCTCTCGACCTTCCTCTCGACTGTCTTTTCGACTGACATGGACGCTGCCAGCCGAGCACACTGTCCTTGGAGGTCCTGTCCTGAAGACACCGCGGACTTCACAGTACAACCCTGAGACTCCTTCTCATCGGCTTCCTTTGGAGTCCATGGACTCTTCTGGTTGCTTTGCTGAGACATCCATGGAGATGGACCAGTTGAGAAACTGCTAAACCCAGCTCCTTGAGTCAGCATCAGTCTCGGTGCAGTAGGCGGTGACACACCAAACCCAGTCAACGATGGACCAGGAAAGGTAGGACCTGCTTTGATGAGCTGATTAGAGGTGGGTTGTGGATTTGTCTCAGGCTTCGCTGGCAAAGAGTTTGCTCGTGTCTCCTGAGCAGACATTTCGCCTTGCTTGTTTGTTTCCGTCATGCTTGGGAAGAACCAAGCAGAACTGACAAGGCCTGAACACGAGCAGAGAAGTAAGGGAAAGGAGTGATCTCTGCGATGAATTGATTGTAGAGTGAGAAAGAGAGACTGAGACAAGGATGAGGGGAGAAAAGGTGGAGATGAGAAGGAGAAGAGGAGAGATGGAAGATGTACAGAGATCAGGTGAGATGAAGGAGAGGGGTAGGGAGAGGAAGATGAGAAGGAGGATGGGTGGGAAGGCACACGCTTGAGGGGGTGAGAGAGAGAGACAAACGAACGAAAAAGGAAGGTGCCCGAGAAGGGCAGTCGCGTTACGCCCCGTGGACGTGACATCCTACCTAGGCAGAAAAGGAAATGGCAGATAGGTAAAGAGCCTGGATTATAAGGCATACATAAGGCATGCCTTGCTACTGACTAACTTACATAAAAGAACGCGTTCTTGTAGAGGTAAAGTCTATATATACTCGCATGTAACGATAACACTCCCCCCTGCTCGAAGTAATGCTCGAGCGCTCATTTAAGCTACTCAAATCTCCTCATCGTCGGCGGTAGAACTCTCCTTTTCAAGGCAAAGTTCTCTCTCGATGCGTGGGTCTCTTTCGTTTCGACGTTCCTTCTCAACACGAGTTATTTTCTTAGATGGAGAGTCACTTGTCTGAGACGCCTCATCTGGAGCTTTCGACTGTCTCTTGCGTTTCGTCTCACTAGACACATGTACAACACTCTCGGTTGTACGTACCGTGATATGGGGCTGAGGAGCAACCGGCTCGCTAACAGGCTCAGAATCGATGTGACCGTTCTTTCTAGCCTTGCTCTCTTTTTTGCCTTTGACTTGGGCTTTGGGACTAACGACGACCTTTCGAGTGATAGTCTCATACATATTATCTGTCTGACCGGATCTCGCACTGGAGCCTGATATTTGTCTGAAGTCCTTCGGATCGGCCTGGGAGACGGCCCTAGACGCATTCTTTGAGTATGATTCAGACCGGGCTTGTGCGGCAGCTGATGGCCGGGAAACGGGTGGCATTGACGGAACGGCAGTATGTTGAGTTGACGACGCGGTGGTATGTATCTTTGAAGGGATCCTCGAATCGCAATAGCCCATGGAGAACGAATCATCATCCCGAGAGGCAATGCTTGGCTGATGACTATGCTCAAAGCTCATGCCGGCAATACTAGACATGGCTCGACTGCTCACAGAAATGGGACCAGCATCGGGCATCGAGATATCGTCTATACTGCGTTGAGACTGTCGCAAATGATGAGCTAAGCCTGGTTCGATAAACGGGTCGGGTAGACCACCGAAGTTTGTAGGGTTTAGATTGAATCTGGGATCCATTGCAAAGTTTGGCCAATTCACCATTGGAGGAGGAGGTGCTTGTATCGTTGCTGGATTAATCGGTTTGTGCGCCCATTGGGGTACGTTTGAGAACGTGTTCTGGTAGCTCGCCTCAAATCCTGTCATTCGATTAGGCTCGTAACGTGTATCGTGGCGCGTCGGTGAGTGTGTGTGAAGGTCTCCCGTATCTTTTGGCCCGTCGTAATCAATGTATCCACCCAAATTTGTGAAACCTCCCTGTCCGCCGTGATTCATTTGAAGTCTGAAAAGGTTGGTGGGGAGCTGATTCCACATGTTAGGGTTGGGCCACGCTATGCCGCAGTTTTCCAAGACATCTAGTGTTTGTTAGCTATGACTAGCGAAAGGACTTGAAGACACGTACTGAGAGGAGCATGTTGAAACGAGAATACAACGACATCTTTGACTCGCTCGAAAGGTGGCGAACGATTAGGACGCGAGAGCCCTTCCGATATGACAACGCGTATACGACCATGAGTTTCGGCTGCGTCCCAGACGTAGGCATCAATGACCTCGGGGTGGAACTGAGGGAAGCGAAGTACTTCATGATTTCCGTTCTTGTCGACGACTGCACATGTGAGATATTGAAAACAAACACGGAAAGAAGTCTAGTACGACTCACGAGAACCGAATTCTAGAAAGAGAACGCGTGGTTAGTTATACTCCAAAGTGTGCAATTGGTGATCAAGATCACAGACCTATGATATGTGGCCATGAAGTTCGAGGACCAAACAGAGTGCCCCTGTAACTTACGATCAGAAACTGGAGTCCGTCTGACGAGCATAAAGAGATAGATATAAACTTACGCCACACAAACATTGTCCGTATAAATCCGAGCCTCATACAAAACACAATCTTCGGGATGCATCAAACTCTCCAGGATGCGTGACGGCTGCGGCTTTTCCCAGCTATGGATTGATATCCGGAAGGGGCTTCCGTACTGCATGCTCGGAACGAAACAGGTAAGAACTGGCAACTGGCCTAGGGACCTCTGCGAGTACACGAGTTGGGAATTGAAATAGGGAGCGTTGAGATACGGCGAGTCTACCATCAACTTAGCTTAGCTGATGTAGTACGGGGGAGCCACAGCGAATCATACCTTTGTTCGTTAGCAGATGTCAGGTCAGATACGGGGGAGCGACAGAAAGTCATGAATCATGTCAGGTCAGGCATGGGGGAGCGACAGGGAATCAAACAACCATACCTTTGTCACTAACAACGCAGCACTGGGTCCGAAACTCTTGTATGGGCACTTTGGATCGCTCTGGGAACAGAAGCACGTCCCAACTGGTATATCTCATGGTGTAAATAGTCCGACAGTAATAGGTACGACGGTGGAAAGGAAAAGTAATCAGTCAAGACGGTGAGTGATGCGAGGGCAAAAGGAGAGTCGAAGAGATGAAGGATCGAAGTGAGGATGGATGAGGAGAAAGCCTCGACGACGGAAGTTGGGCGTTCTTCCGCCATAACGATGTGTGTCCCTGTTAGGCAAGTGACATGGGTGGAAGGAAGGTGCTCACCTCCTCATCGTGCCGAGAAGGGAAGGAACGAGGCAGCGATAGATTAGATAAGCGCTTGGATTTGGCTATCTACGCAGAGATAGACTTAGATGGCGACCGTAGAATCAAGGAATAGAGATTTCTGAGATTAATCTTCTCATCTAGAGAGAGTATCGTAACGAAGAAAGAGATATCCGCCTGCGCTGTCAGAAAAAGAACCACTGGCAAAGACAAACAAACCAGACAGTGATTTTTGGAAATGCTTTGGCGAATGACATGCTTATACAAGCTTTAGAGGAAGCTAGGGTGGTATTTCAACAGCCCGAGGGAGAAACGATGGTAAGTAAAATTTCGCACAAGCAGCTTGACGTTTCACGTCAACGGTCTAGAGACAATAGGCTACATGTAAGAGAAAGAAGAGCTGAAAAAAGAGGATAAGAATAAACTTGATAGAAACTTGAGACATAAGAGAATTGGTCCTAAAACCTAGAGAACGTATTCGGGAACAAGCATCGAAAATGGATACAAAGTGAAGGATGGGTGGGAGCTTCGGGGACGATAAAAAGAGAGAAAATGATCACAAGCAGCTTAGCATGTTGTACAGTCGTCAGTCTACAAAAAGCATAATGAAACAAACCTCAAAAGCACGTTCGACAAGACCGGTTCGTAAGAACAGAGGCTTCATAAAAAAACTTTTTGCAGCACGCCGACCCAACGAGGCAAGGAGCACACAAATGGAATCGAAAGAATAAGAAAAAACAGGAACAATCTTGAAATTGGAGGGCATGAGAGTTCGTGCATCATTAGACGCAAGAAAGGAGAAAAAAACAATTCAATAGGCAAGCCACCCGAAACAACACAGCTGGGATGAAATCGCTCACGTGAACGCGGAATCGTTCCATAAATTGAAGTAAAAGAACCCGCTCAGACGAAAACAAGTGCTTAAAACAGTATGCCCATCAAGAGCAATAGAGAAGCCTTAACCGAAGAGGAAGAGCAAGCCGATAGTGAGACCAGACATGTTGTCGGAAGATGATGCTAGAACTCTCTAAAATCGCCGAGATTTTGTTCATTCCTTACTAGCGAATTCAAGTTAGTCGATATCGGATCCATCTAGTCTTGAGAAGCTGGAGAACCAACCTTCATGGGAGCGAAGCCACCGCCGTACTGGTGAGCGGGGGGCATTCCCATGTTAGGGTAGATAGGAGGGGGAGGAGCTGGGCGGTAGGGTGTTCCAGCGGGGCCAGAGTTGTTCTGAGAGCGACCCCAGCTAAGGCGGACACGAGAGTTGCCGATAGGGTAGCCCTGCATCTGGTTGATAGCCATCTCAGCAGCGTGGCGCTGGACAAACTGGACGAAACCGCAGCCCTTTCCAGGAGGAATCTTGACGTAGGTGATTTCGCCGAATCCTTGGAAGAATGAACGAAGCTCGTCCTCGGTAACGTAGCCAGAAAGACCTCCAACGAAGACGGTGGTGTTGTTGGGGTCAGTGAACTGGTTCATTGGCTGAGGAGCACCGTAAAAGCCCATAGGAGGACCACCCATGGCAGCAGGAGGGTAGATGCCAGCGGGGCCAGGCATGCCCATACCACCAGGACCGACACCGGGACCCTTGTTCTTGGGGGTGGCAGTAGAGATGCGCATTGGGCGGTTACCGCAGTAGACACCCTGCATCTCACTCAAAGCGCGTTGCTGGTCGTTCTCATCGGAGAAACGAACGAAACCGTATCCACGAGACATGCCACTGATGGGGTCAGTCATGATCTTGGCGGACTTGCATGATGGGAAACGGCTCTGGAAGAGAGAGACGAGGACGTATTCGTTGACTTCAGGGCCGAGATCACCGACGAAGATCGAGTACTCAGGTCCGCGCTCGTCACGGCCGCGGTCGGCGAGTCCACCACCGGTAGCCCAGTTGAGCTTGAAAGCGCGGGTCGTGTTGGGCATGGGGGTACCGTTAAGGCTAAGAGCCTTGCCAGCTGCAGCAGCGGAAGCGAAATCGACAAAGCAGTAACCGGCATTGCTTCTACAGTCAATATTAATCTTATGTGAAGAAGGCGGTTTGTGGAGGCTATCTTACCCGGAGAACTTGTCGCGAATCATCTTAACATTAACCTGTTCACCCATCTGGAACCAGAGGTTGCGAATGAAGTTTTCGTCGATCCATGGCTCGAGCTCGCCCATCCTGTATTCAACCGCCTCATGTTAACAATCGATTTTTGGAAATTGTAGGCTTGCGAAGGTATCAAAACATACCAGAGAGTGGTCTTGCCGTCACCGCCCTGCTGAGGGGCAGCAGCAGAGGGCTCACCGGGGGTGCCAGCGAAAGGAGCGGGAGAAGGATCAGCTTGGCCAGTCATATTGGTGTCGGCAGTGGCAGGAGCACCGGCAGATGCAGCGCCGTCTTGCTGGTTTTGGTATTCGTAGTTCTGGAAAGACATGTTGATAACAGTTGAACGAAGAGCGCACAGTAAAAGAACTGGTGATCAAATAAACGCTTTTAAGATTCGTAAATGGCTGTCGCGACTTTCGAGAACTGGCACGAGAATCGAGGACAAAGATTGTAGAAGTCGTAAAAGCTTTCGCGAGGGCAAGAAGGTATCTTATTCCTATGTGTGTCGATAATGATTAGTCAGGGACACCAGTAGGTTGGTTGAAATAACGGTCAAAGAAAAAGATGATAAGCGAAAGCCAGAAATAGTACAAGATGGAATAACCGCACAAGAGCGGGGAAAGACTGATAGATGTCAAACTGGGGGAAAAGCGCGAAGCGACGACAATAGGAGGACAATGTTGTGAACGAGCTTGCGACAACCACCACTGCAACGCTCAATTAGCGCAGTCGCACAGGCTCGATGTTTTGCGATCTGACTAATGTGTCGAGTAAAACACGTGCGAACTTCGAGTTGAAGCATTTCGATGCTTTGTGGTCAATGTCGCTTCCGTTTTCGGCGAATGGCTCACGAACGGCGCGGAGCAAAGCGCGGCCAAGCATCGGGTGGGTGGCTTCCCGGTCAGCTCCGTAGTCATCATCACTCAGTTGTTCGGCATATTGTCGCAATCACATCGTAGGATCTTTGTCAAAGATCAACAGCTGGATACGTCGCCAATTTTCCCAATAGCCGACACCACTGACTGATTGGCTGAATAGTCGCGAGACGTTCAGATTTGTGACAAGGGTTGTTGAGCCGTGGCAGTCGCCGATAATAGTGTGCGACAATTGATGGCGACTGTGATTGTCCAGTATTGAGTCATTGTCGCATTGGCGTCCAGCCAAGTTGGTATTTTGAATATTGCGTTGAGTCGCGGAGTCGCGCAAAAGGGAAGACCAAAAAGATGGAGAGGGGCCAGTAATGCGAAAAAGAAAAGAAAAGAACACGCATGTAGCAATACACAGAGCAAGAAAAAAGATGATTGATGATACAGATGCGAAAAGGAAATAGACTTACCAGAATGAGATCGAGAAATCGATGGTCGATAGGGAAGACTAACTGATCTTTATCGATACCAAAAAATGACCGAGGGGCGTGATGAGGGGAGCGACCGCAAGTCGATAAGAAGACGAAGAAGCAGATAATTACGTAGGGACACGTAAAAAGAAGCTAGGATAGCAGAAAGATGATGGTGTTGACGATGATGATGATGATAAAATGGACTCCCGCGACACAAAGGAACACGAAGATGGATACAACAGGATCAAAAATTTCTGCAGGGTAAATTGAAGAAATCAATCAAAGAAGAAGAATGAGAATAGAGAGGAAAAAGAAAAACCCCGTCCGTATTCCGCGAAAGAACAACTAAGGGGGAGGGAGAGGTAGAGAGAGAGTGAGTAAGAGAGAGAGAGAGAGAGAAAGAGAGAAAACAAAGCAACCAACAAGGAAATTTTTTTCCCTTGGGAAATGAATCAGTCGAATTGGTGGATGGATGGAGGGGAAAGAAAGGGAAGGAGGGAACCTGGACGGGAACTGGGAAGGAAAGAGCAGCGAGGAAGGCACGCCTGTAGGTGCTGCTCCCGAGTGTAAGGAAGGAACAACCGGCTGGCGGGAATGGAGACTTTGGGCTGACTTTTTGCCTGCATTGTATGGTTGGACATGCTGATTGGTTGCTGGCGGCTGGTACGCTAGTAGTCTTTGAGACTAGTGCGTATGGTGGGGCTCTTTATATAATCGTGGATGCATTAATTGCCGGTCTAACTAGTTCTAGACTAGTGCGAGTCGGTAAATAATTAGTAATTACACTATTACATCTGAGTTCGTATCTTTCATTGAGACTTGCTTTGTTCAGATGACTCGAAGGTGTATACTAATGGTAGATTTCGAGCGTTTGGACACAAGTAAATGTCTTTGGCCATACAATTGACAAGCTGTCGTGATCGCTGCCTACCCGGAACGTCCGTGTCTTAGGTGAAGCTGAAGCTGTGGGGTCAATCCGCACCATCTGAAGAACTGCTCTATTTATATCTGGCCAGTCCTACGAAGAACATCTATGACATTGAGGCGAGTTTCATCTATTTTACTTTGACTATGCTAAGAGTACGTACATACTTAACTAGCAGTATATCTGAAAGTTGAAGATACGCGACAAAGATCAATAGCACATAGCCAGTCAAATCCCGCCTAATAGTCTTGTGTAAGTCTACCTGCTAGGCCCGAGGCTGTAACAGCCACCACATATTAACCATCTTAACCATCTATAAGACGAAACCCTGATCATAAAACGGATCAATCAACTTTATGGAGTTTTCATTGTTTCAATCTTGCAAGTTAAATGGATAGTAGAATAATTGCTCTCATAGCGTCTGATACTATGACCTTCCAAAGACTAAAAAGTCAGTTAGTGTTCACGCCTTACTGCTATCGGTGGTGTGTGGCAGGTATTGCGAATACGTACGGGGTAATCAATAATTAGAGATCCGACAGACTGGTACCGATCTGATTCAATGCAAACAATGATCAATTCTGCGTTTGACAGAAAAAGAAAAGAACAATGATAAGACGTCTTGTTTTATATCTAAACCTAAATTTATAGCAAGGTATAATGCTCGAGTAGTTATCATAATGTAGCACATTTTCAGCATGTTTACGACGTCTGATTTTGCTGCCTTGCTGCCTGGGAACAACCGTAACGGCGTATTTCCAATACGTATTGTAAGTAAATTATTGGCCCATCCATGATGTAAGAATCTGCAAGGATTAACCGATGTACATCTCTGGATCGTATGCCTTCCTCCAGACTCGAGTGCATACAATGCAAGGAACATGCAGTCTTCAGAATTGTATTCAAGCTGACTTGTTGGTGGACGATCGAGATAGATTAATTAAGCTCGGACAGCACCGCCTTGTGATGAATCATATCCCAGCTGAAGAAAAAGCCTTGACCACATGATGCGAATCGACGAACGGTACACACGGAAGAAACAGAGAAAAAAAAATCTTGTTGATTGTTCTCGAATACGTACGAGGAGACGCTAAGCAGACGTTATCCATGGAAAGGATACATGACCCCGCTCAACAATCCATGATTTCATTGCTGTACGATACCGTATGAAACGGCCACACACTGAAATGTATTCAAAACGACCAAGTCAGATTGTACGAGAATAACCGCTTGCCCTTCTAAAGCCTTACTTAGGGCTTCGCTCTATATACACAAGATATGGCTCCGTTCAGGCTCCTTGCTAGGCGCTCAGGCCCCTGGACTGGTGAGCGCCAAGCTGGTGAGTTTGACAACACCAAAGAATCCGCCGCGGACCTTTGTTGTATGAGTCACACCGCGTGGGAATAGCTTCACATTACGCTTTGTTCATTGTTTTATGATTTGTATTGCTGTTTAGATTATTGTTTCTCTTGTATGGCCTGCTCCGTCAGAGCCAGGCCTGGGAGCAAGCCCTCGCAAGCATAAATATGGGCTTGCTCCCTTGTAGTTTAGTTTTGCTCTTCAGCTCACGTCTTGTTAGTTTCCTATGACATACGTTTTACCTGACTCCGCTACGCTCCGTTACATCTAGGATGTATGTATGGATGTGTGTGGGAGAAGGATATCCTCGCTAGCAAGCGAGGTTCTATCCTACTCCCCAAACGCGCTAACTACATACGGACGGCGGTGCTGGAGGAAAGGAAGAGTAATCCCTTCAACATTCATTGTGTTGTTTTGAAGTTGCCTGCTCCGTCAGAATCAGTCCTGAGAGCAAGTCCTACGCTCTCCTCATACTCAATATTTTCAGCTGTCCAGGCGCACAATCTTCTTCAAATTTTCTCCGTTGCTATCCATGGATCAAAATCCTCCCCAACAGACCGATCCCACCACCAACATTGAAAATGAGCTCTATCGACGGCAAACCAATGACCGAGAGTGAGGTCCTTCGCACAATCGATGTTTTATATACTCATCTTTCCATCGACATACTCGCCATGCAACCAAAGGAGACCTTGGTTTCATTCCTCTTAGTAGGAGATGAAAAGAGTCACCGTGCAGATATCTTACAAACCACAACGAATGACATTTTAACTATCTTACACAAGATGGCGGAGTTAGATGTCAAGGCGCTCGATTTGACCTGGTTCAAAAAGGAAGAGCAATCTACCCTACGAGAAGCCTTTCGAATGGGCTTGATTAAGGAAGAGAAAATTTATAATCATATCAATTATATCTGGAATGAGCTGAAGGATGCGCTAGAGGAAGGCCTGCTTTATCCGAGTTGGTACCAGCCACCAGCACTGAGGATTCCTTCGAGATGACACCAGAGCAAAATGCTGCCAGACAACGAGCGGCTAAAGGCCTTGGTGAACACAATCTGGGTAATATCTACCCTTTTGACGATTCTTTCAAACAATGGAAACTTGAAGCGACGCAGGAGGAACGAGACGAGCTCTTTCAGGCAGATATGGCATATCGAGGAGAGGCGGCGTATCGTACTCGAAATCACCTAGATCCTACAAAAGAATCAACTCAGCCAGATCCTTCAAAAGAGCCGGAGATCCCAGCGAAGATACAAAAAACGACGCATTCAGTCCATTCTCTCTATCGGTCATTGTATCCCCAACCACTCTCAACCGGAAACACTGATGTGAGTACTTTTTCAAAACCAATAAATCTTCTCAGAAACTAATTATATCTTCTAGGAACCATGCAAGGTTTTCGCAACGATTAGATTCCCACACCTTAAAGAAGTCATAGGACAGCTTCTCGATCGATTGTGCGACACTGAAAATCCCTGCTCAGATCTCATCCATATACCTTACAGACGGATCCTGATGAGCAAAGAACACCAAGATATGATAGACTATGTTGGTATACCAACCAGACCAGAAAGCAGCGCGCATACTAGATGATCTAGTATGGTAAGATATAGCTAGCAACGAGGACCACGTGGAATGCAGAGTGAGGGAGGGGACGATGTCCCAACAGACTATCTATATTCATTTATAGACTACGACATTACATCATTAGAGGGTGTAGATATCACAGTCAAGGAGTGAGTCACCTTCTGTCCATGCCAAGAATTGATGTGTGTTTTACGACTAACTTAACTCCTCACAAAAGGCTGCAAAGAGTCCTCGATAACCGAGTCCATAACGATTGGCTTCCTAACAGCGGCTATGCTGATATTGTACTGGATGATCGAGTAGAAGAGTATTGGCGAGCTTACATTGGACAAGCCTGCAAGCCGTTACTGCGCTTCAAGGATCATATCAAAGGTGCCATGAGGCTTATCCCGCAGACACTACATTACTTTACGCTCTGGAAAGGAAATGGATACCGATCTATGAACTTTCTACGACTGTGGACTTTACCCGATCCTAATTCAGAACTCTATGATGAAGAGCAAACGCAAATATTTGCAAATATCCTTGAAATGGTCTTTGCTCGATCATTTCAATCACTGCCTTTGCAATCTCTGAAGGAACTTTTTCCCCGACCTTACGGAACCTTATGCAGGACTGGGCCTAAATGTCCTCAGTCCTCTTTATCAGGGGTTTACCGCCAATCAATCAGTACGGTATACATTCACTCTCCGTATTGGGCTTTCTCATGACTCTGAAATCCGGGACTGGCCACAGTTCAGAACAGAAACAAAAGCCCCTAAGCATCCTGTGCGGTCATTCAAATGGGAAGATTTTGCAAAGAACCAAGTGGATTACCTACAGATCTTCATGGATAAATTCTATGAACAAGTTGGTGGTGCTGTGCGAATGCAAGTACCTCTCTCTGCCCCTGATACAAAAGCAAGCAATACCTTTGACGTAAAGGAGTGGTGTGAGGGGTTTACTCGGAATTTCGGGAATGATGTCGTCGAGCCAATTGGCAGTGTTGATGCCCGAATGGGTATAATACTTAATCAACCTCTTTTGGCGGTAGAGGATGCTGGGGATGTGCTTCCCTTCGGGTTCAACGAGACCAATTCACTAATAGGTCTTATGATCCCACTCACTCTGCAATCCACGTGATCCTCGTTGCTAGCTATATATTCCCATAGGTACTAGATCATCTAGTATGCGCGCTGCTTTTTGGTCTAGTTGGTATCCCAACATAGGTTAAAATCCCAGCAATCTATTCCGACATTAACTATAACTACGACTCCAAGTAGAAGTTGGACGCTGTATTTTGGCGATTGATCGATCCCCTTTACGGAATTTCGACCAATGAGAACTTAACCATGGCTATATCAAGTACCAGCGGATCCGTAGTTGGTGCTTTTATCCGTGTTCCTGGATTGCACATGTAATAACTTTTGGCCAGATGATTCTCGATATTTGGCGTATGAGGCTATCGCGCAGAAACTTCGCATTGTCAAGAATTATCCAACATCATCGGCTTAGCACGTGATCGCAAATCCGGCTCTACCATATATCTCTCAACATACAAACTTCTAAACAGCACACGCCATGCTCCGTTCGACCTGGAAATTGGTTTACATATATATATGAGAAAGGAAGGACTTACATTAGTTAGTAAAAAAACATAACATGATATGAATGGACGTAAAGAGGGTCGAACTCTTGACATCCATGGTATAATATAGAACACAGTTCAGATCTGAAAAGCTATCCTATAAGCATGGCGCTCTAACCAACTGAGCTATACGTCCTCACTTATGATAGTGTTAGGGACCTTGATGTGCGGACTGCACCGAGATCAGATGATTTTAAATCTCCCAAACCAATCATCTGAACTCGAAAATACAGAAAAACTGGGTTTTAATGAATTTGTATAACGAAGGCGCTAACTCCACTTTTATTGGCCAATAGATAGATCTTAAATTAACAAATTGTGAAGATATATCTAATTCGCATTCGCAACGAATTCTTGACCTAGAGTGTAGCCATACAAATTTCGCTCTAACCAGCTGACCAATGAGAGCGCTCTATTACAGCTTTCTATGCGAATTAAATGGCTGCAATCTTTGTTTCGTTATAACCCGGTTTTATGTACTTGTAATGTCCTATGTCTTTTAAATAAATTACGTCTACAAAGAATTTATTGGAATTCTTTCAACGTTTATCTGCATTAAGTTATTACTAGTAGTTGTATTGACTACGCGTGCCTGAATAGATTCTTCTATTCAGTGTAAAGCAAGGCAGCAGCTTCATGTGCTATAGACTAGGCCTCAATTTGCTCTAGGGATAGTAGGCCAAAAGCTGAAGTGTCCTCTCATACACCCTCGCAGCCTCCATTTCCCACAGCCCCGTATGATTACTCTCGAACTCACTTTCATCTATATCCATTCCATCTTCCCACTCGTTTTCGCTATCATCGCCATCATCTTGATACTCAACATCCTTCTCCCTCATCTCCACAACTGCAATCCGACTTGCCTCCGCAATGCTTTTTATTCTCACTTTTTCAGTCGTATTAACAATATTCTTTGTATACTCGAACCCACTGAGGGGTACACCAGACTCGACGTCTTCGCCGAGCAAAAGACTGGCGAATATTATGTCCAGCTTTTTGAGAAGCCGGAATGTCGGCTTTGGTTGGAAATGAGGGTATTCGGGGAGATAGGTGTTTATCAATCCTGCTAGGGAGATGAGGTAGGGTATTTGTATGGATGCTACATCACATTAGCTTTTATCAAATCTCGATAGGGAGATTGTAGAAAGACTCACGCGTCCCACTAACCCAAACAACATCAATAACCTCCTCGATATCCTTGACAACCTCTTTAAAACTCTCATATCCTTTAGCCTGGTCTTCATCCTTATCCTTATCCCCGCCATCGGCATCATTCTGATCATCAATCACGCTGCTAAATTTCTTCGCATGTCGACGATTAATCCGCAATATCTTGCCATCCACATAATTGATTAAAGACGACTCTTTCGCTCCACCGGGTTTGAGTGGATGCATCCGTTGACGTGGGAGATGCGATGGTGTTGTAGTACTATTACTGGTGGCGGTGGCATTTGTGGCTGTAGAAGGAGCTGGAGATGGCAGGGTGGGATTGAGGAAGCCTCCTCCTCCTTCTCCTGGATGAAAAGAGTTGCTCATGACTATTGATTATTTGATAGTCGAGGATATCCGGTCTCTGACCAGACAGTTGGTGTCGGTTGCGTGGTCGGACTTAAAGACACTATCAGATATGTCAATAATATGCATGGCTAGTCAATTTGATCGAATCATCTGATATATAAAGGGCCTACCTGTATTTTTGTAAATACGCCCCGATATTTATTGAGGTTGAAGATGACTGCTGAATGTGTAAGATGCAGTTTGGATGACATCAAAGAAAGATGCTCTAACTATCTCCGGTTGTATGACCGACGTGATTGGCCGACGATATTGTCGGGTAAAGTTGCCGTTGTGGCAGCATACATCAACACCACTTCAACAACATCAGATTTATCCAGTTTTATGTTTCCAACAAGGACTAACTTGGGCACGATGAGCCATGTGACCAAATCTCAAGAGGGATGCTATACCATGCATAGAATTGAGGAGGAGGGAAATCTTCATCTCCTCATACAACCGACCAGCGCCGATTCTAATGATCGTCTTTTCTCGTCCTAGAACGACTCCTCTAGCAGGTAATAGCCATGGGCTAAACAAAGAGCTTTGCGACTATTTTCCGCATTTATCTGACCAAGTCAGAGATATCAACATGCATCTGATTCTTGACTAGTGACTCATCCTCCTGTGGGAAACGGTTGTTGATGTGTCGAACTCGCGATGGCTCATATCCGCATGGTCCAGATTGAGGCGACATACGTTGGTTGGTACACCATACTCATACCTCCTAGATGAACTTGATGTATGAGGAACGTCCTTAATAGGTATATTCACTTGCCCACCATGAGCGAAATATCATTCGAAGGTGAGCTTGATATCCTATCTGGGAGTCCACCACGCGATCTGACTGACTTCTATTAGATCTACACGAAACAATGGAGGAACCCTCTATTCCGAAGGTGGAGCTAGTAGATCCTACAACTTTAGCCTTCAAAACTTGAGGAGCCCAACACCTACCATGCTACCTTCTTGATACGCATTCAGTGAATGATGATTTCCGTGGCCGCGAAGATATCTTGAAGCTTCTTGCAGACGAGCTCTTGCCTCCCAAGAACGGGGTGGCAGCATCGAACCCCCCGCTTCGACAGTTTGTGCTTTGAGGAATTGGGGGCATTGGAAAGACAGAAGTAGCCCGCGAGTTTGTGCGACGTCATTTAACTCACTTTGATGCTGTGTTTTGGGTGAAGGCGGATGAGGTTGCGAATCTTGACCTTGGTTACAAGCGAATTTCGTTGGCCCTCAGACTCGAAGAGGAGTATCAGTGGAAAAGTCAGGTTGTCAGCAATGAGATTGTTAAACGATGGCTCGCCAGTCCTCATGATGATTCATGGATATTGAAGAATCTTGACCCGTTTGTTCCAGCTCAACAAGCGACCTGGCTGCTTGTATTCGACAACGCAAATGACCCAACGATTCTAGCGAACTACTGGCCCCAAGGCAGCGGATCGATCCTCATCACTAGCCGCGATCCTTTGGCTAAGAGTATGTTCACGAATAGAACTTCCGGCTTGGATCTTGGTCCACTTTCTCAGCAAGACAGCTTATCTCTTATCAACCATCTCACTGGCATGGCTAACGAACTAGAAGATGATACAGCCCGACAAGTATTCGATGCCCTCGGAGGCATTCCTTTAGCTATTTCTCAGATGGCAGGTATTATCCGTCGACAGGACCTCAGCTTCGCAGAATTCCTCGAGCTGTATAACGATCATGAGGAACGTGCTAAGCTCTATGAGACCAAATTCGATGCCTATCTGGTCCCATATCGCCATTCTCTCTCCACTGTTTGGGCCTTTGAAAAGCTGGCGCATGATGCTCGACTACTTTTAGAGCTGATTTCATTTTTCGATTCGAATGTCAATGAAGAGGACTTGTTGATTGAAGCATCAGCAATAGTGCTTCCCGAAGACTCGCGGTTCAAGAAAGGGCACTACATTGAGGCTCGAACAGACCTCTTGAAGTCATCACTTGTTCACAGAGATAAGCAAAAACAGTGTATATCGATCCATCGCATCGTACAAGATGTAATCTTTGCAAGAATAAGGGCTCCGAAGAAACGGTTCATGTTTGACCAGGTCGTACGGATCCTTTGGGCGAATTGGCCATCGGACTCACCCCAACCATCAAAGAAACCAGACCTACCCCAGTCCAGATTAAATGGTGGTAGATTAGATGTCGAAATCCGGCCTATTTGTGCAGCAATGTACCCACACGTTCTAAGGATACATCAGCTTTGGTCAACTATTCCAGATCTCTCCGAGACTGCCGCGCTGCTTTTTGCAAACCTACTACTCGGAGCTGCATGGTGTGTGTACAACATTCATGTGTCTTGCTTTGCTACGGAGTCTAATGGAAAATCCTAGGTATCAAAACGAGCGTGGGCGCACAAAGGAATCTAATGAGTTGTTCAAAACTGCTCGCCGTATCTTCGAGTTCTCGACCGATCCAAACCGGATTTCAACGCTTGCAAACATTTATTTCTGCCTGGGAGGTATTGCCATGGACACCAACGATTTTGACAAAAGCCGCGATTACAAGGAACGGGCTTTTGATCTTGTGTCTAAGATCTGCAAAGAGTCACGAGCTGCTGACGAGAGGTTATATCTCGCCTACGCAGAGCGAGCCATCTCACGCATTCAGGACAAGCGGTACGAAGAAGGCGAAGCCGATCTCAAGAAGGCACTACGGATGCGTAAAAAGCTTGGTAACTGCGATCCCCGTTCAGATGAAGTCAATTTGGGCTGGGCGCTTCTTGCGCAGGGCAAGCTTGAAGAGTGCAACACGCTTCTTCTGGACAGTTTGGGTAGAGAAAGGGCATTGGACAAGGATGATAGGCAATCTGTCAGAACTGGATTGATTCTTTCTGGACTTGGCAATCTTCGTGCCATGCAAGGGCAAAGGGATGAGAGCTTCGATTACCACCGGAAAGCATGCAGTCACATGCAGGAGACGGTGGGCGATGAAGACCCAAGCACTGCAAATGCCGCCTATAAGGTTGCCGAGCACCTGATCAACTTAGGTCAGAACGAAGATGCAATGTAAACACTTCTTTCTTATTATACCTTGATAAAAACATTCCTCTGACTTGTCTTTTTAACAGTACCTTCATTAACATAGCGCTGAATTTCTGGTCCCTCGATCCGAAGGCGCACAAGAACGAGATTGCTCGCACTACTTTTCTCAAGGGGAAAATGTTCGAGGCGATGGGCAGGGTGCAGGAAGCTTTCATTGCTTTTGAGCATACCTGTTCCTTGAGAAAGGAGATTACCAGAGAGGATAGAAGCGTGGAGAGCTTGACGACGGAACACTTTGATGATATTGTCGCCTTTTGGGCTCGATGAATCCCTTATCTTCCTTTCTCTCTCTCTTTCCCTCTCTCTTTCTTTCCCATTTTCTTCCTTGGGATGCTAAGGTGTTCTAGTCATAGGAGCGTTCTCTTATCGAAACTGCCGCTAACACTATGATTAAACAATTCAAATTATCGTAAAGAACTACATCTGGACAAATCAAATACCATCGCCTTTGGATAGGGGCTGCATTGTGTTAGAATCGATACAGTTACCTAGGTAGTAGCCAGGATCAACTGCATTTGATTTGTCTCCCTCAAGTTTGGTATAACGAATACTTATTTTAGATCCTCACTTCGATTCTATAATCTGATCAGCCCCCTCCCTCTTTGCCCCCGCTATGGGCCGCGCGGGAGACTGACAGCTGTTCATGTTACTGGAGCTGTCAGGTTTTCGTGTTGGCGGACTTCACAATTCGGAATAGACTGTTTTTACGGCAGTATCATGATGGATGGGATCTGCCAGCACATCCTCCGAAGTATTAGTCCAAACCTAATGGGGCTCTGGATGCGTCCGCACCAGCGGGACAGAGACAGGGATAAACACCATCCATATAGCAAGCCTTGTATATAGTAGTGCTAGTACGTGTAACCCACCTCAGCCTGGCTCAGCTCTACCATGCTCCCAAAGGAGTTACATATATTCAGGAAACTATGTAGGCTTGCAATAAGTCTACAAATGGAGGAGGGGATGGGCTGGCCCGCTGCTTTGGCGCTGCATGAGGCTATCAACCTACTGGTCAGGCTGGTGTTTGCTCGAAGCCTCACGGCTCAAGGTCAGCCAGCCACCTTCAACACCTACTAATCTATCTCGGAAAGAATAAGCGACAATTGATAGCGGCATGTTCACTCTTGCTGCAGTCTTTTGCAGGAAACACAAGTGACTTGAACTTTTCAAAGTTCCATTCCCAAGCAAGTGCTGACTGCCAGAAATATGTTCCCTCGATGTAGCAAGTATCGGGAACTTCAACGTTGATTTCATTGAAGGATTCCAAGGTTATGGTGGTTTTTTGGGCTTCTAACACTGATATATTAACCTTCAAAGCCATCGCCCGTGACGAAGCACGAAGCACTTCCAGTCAAGAATGACTCTCCGAATCCGGCGCGACCAAAAAAATTGCTTCAAACCACTCCTCTCCTCCTCATGCACACGGCTGGGAGCATCACCTTGGCGTTAGTGCTCGTTTATGCGGTGGATGGGTACAACGCTGGTGATGATTCCACCCCGCATTATGTTGATGGAAAGCTTCTTCTTCGATCGTCAGATGTCACAACGTTGATTTCGGCCGCATTGGTTTTCATCAAGTTCTTCACCACGTCCTGGGCAGCTATTGCGACCTGGAGAGGTGCGTGGGAACTAACCCACTCGAACACAGGGCTCACCTCGAAGCAGGTGTCGTTCATGACGAGATATAAGCTGCTTCCTTGGATGAGATCTCCCTTTGGGCTACCAAGCGGTCGTCGCAATTGGGCAGTGGCCGTTTTCCTTCTCTGTTCCTTCCCCCAGCCATTTACAGCTCCTCTTCTTTCCGGTGCCGTAAACTGGAATCCATCTTTCGTCGCCGGTCCGCAAACATCGGCTGTATCTGTGAACTCAACAAACCCAACTGCAAGTGATTATTACTGGTCTCAATACACGGATTTCGGTTACGCCTTTAAGAGGACTGATATTATTCGACAGGCTCTAGGGCTTGCTAATATAGCTTGGTCAGACAGCACAACCGTCTCTGCCAATGGAACTTCTCTAAGAGGAAATGGGTGCCGTCACGTTATGAATTCTGATGGTCTTCCAGCGAATTCAACACTGGCAGATATTGTTGTACCTTGCATTAAAATTCAGAGTATAAATTGGGCAATGGCAGCAGCGGAGGCCCCAGATGCGGTTTTTTCTCAAGCCACTACGAACGCCTGGCAAACGAGTGTCGTGAATGACACGCTTTACCGCTACACGAATCCAGGGCATGCCATCTTATTTGATGTCAATAATTTGTGGTACAATAAGGATTATGAGACAAGCTCGTTTCCGCCGGCAAGTAAAGTCTCAGGGCCCAACTCTCTAGCCCTTATCATCGCCAACCAGTACTCAGATTGTCAGAATCTCACACCAAACCAGTTTGGCGATGTGAATAGCTATCCGCAGTTCAAAACTTCTTGGGCACTTGGTAGTTGCTTTCTGTTTGCCAATGTGACCATAGAGGCGGGCGTAACAACTAGCCAGCTCAGCAAATATATTTCGCCGCGAGTTATTGAAGACCAAACTCCCCTTGAGGACGCCACTATAGACCCCAACACATGGGCACAAGAGGCTGTCTGGCTTCTTCCAGATATGATGACTTCGCTTTCTCAGATGAACTCTACTCTGCTCTCGACCTGGAACAACCTAGACCTATATGTCGAGAGTCTTATCCGCCAAAGTTATTTGGCCGCGTGGGACAGCTTCCATAATAATTGGGATACAGGCGGCACAATATCTCTTGCGACCCCGCAGCAAGCGAGAGTCCAAGCAAAGGTTTCTCATGCACGCGTCTATTCATGGCTGGCGATATCTCTATTGGAGACTGTTGGTGGAATCTCCTTAATCTACCTGCTCCTGAATCCAGGCTTGCTGCAAGAGCCGGATCTACCTGGAAAAATAATGTCCGAGCAAGTCAAAGAGGCCAGGGCTGCTGGGAAAAGGATCATGGACAGTCTGTTTGATTTGAGCTTTTTTTGAGCTTTGGAAGATTTTGAAATGTGGTGTTAGGCGGCGCGGGACTGGATGCCCTCATCCTGTTATGTATTACCCATATTATTTATTTAATCTTTAGGAATCTAACTTTAACTACGTATAAATATATTAGGATAAGATATATTTAGGTCAGTATATGATCTCTGTTCTAGCGACATTTCTAGGTGCTTTCTCACATAGCCGAACGTATTTCCGAAGGGTTACGAGGGTATGGTGCACGGATGGTTGCATGATACTAAGCTACCATGTATTATTTATTTTACTCTCAGGGCATCTGTCATCCTGTCATACACCAATTTAATTAAATTGTCCAATGGGCTCCGTTTCTTCCTCTTTGTTGGTTGACGCCTGCCGGAAGTGGCGGGCACGCTAAGAATTGGTGCCTACGGTACTACTTAACCAACATTGAGGTCAACATTTGAAACTCTTTCCCTGGACAACAACATCAATCTTGATCATCACCATCAGTAGCCACGATGTTCGCCCTCGTCGTCAGCCTCGTGCTGATGTTGCTGTCAACAGTACTAGGGTATCGCAATGGACTGTTTGACCAGTCACCCATTCTACCCACAACAGACTCCATCTCACGACAACAAAAGGCCCAGCTCCATGAAGTCGCAGATCTCATGTTGGACATTTACCAAACTCTCGTCGACATGCGATACCTTGACCCCGTCGGTGTTATACAGGGGCCACACAACATGACAGATCTGGAACCTCAATTCGAGGAACTGGGCATCGACCCTTCCATCCGGTATCTTTACAGTATCCTGCCTTATGTCGACACCGATGCTGCAGGCAACTCCGACTTCTTACTTCGAGGCGAATTCACGGATTTCAGAGACCCTGATCAGGTTGACCAGGCTCGTGACCCCTTCTATGCGTCTCCGTCAAGTTCAAACTTTGATGACGAGGATGGACCTAATATGCGCCCGTGGTACACGCCTCTTTCACAGCTGGGAAATCATGGAAGCGTGATCGTCTACGATGCTCGTCGACATCTCATTTGGATTATTGACCAGGAGAGCTGGTCAACGACCGACTTGGCCTTGCAAGATGTCGAACCTAAGGAGGTTAAGACCGCAAATCAGAACAGCTTCGAACACATTCCGTCTCGACCAGCAGGAGATGTTTTAAAAGATATTGTTCAGTGGTATCGCAACCTTGATATACTTCCAGGAGGAGGCGATAATTCATGGCAGGAGTGGGACCACAATGAGACGCCATTGCGCGAACTGTATACTGCGAACGGTTGGCCAGACCGCTTCGACGCAGATGCTTTCGAAATCAGCCAAGCAAGAGCCTTCAGCCGATATCTAGCTCAGGACTTTGCCGACAGACCGATCAAAGAGGTGGTGCGGTTGAACGAGGTGATCGAGCGCTACAAGGAATGGATTGAATCACAAGCTGAGATTTTAGGTTGGACTACTACAAAGGAGAGCGAGTGGACTATTCGCTCGCGGATTTGGCGCATGGAACTCGACCTCACAAATTTTGCGGAGGATCTTATAGTAGCTGAACAGAAGGTCAAGCAGTCATGTCCGGAAAATGTTTGCCTACCTCCACAAGAGTGGCCGCTGTGGGAGCTGCAGGCTGTGACTGAAAGAATCGAGTCGTTGAAAGCCGAAGTTACCACCGCAGAATCACATTTCGAGATCGGCCCTTATGAAGGACAAGAGCTTGGCGAGTGGATGGAGGATGTTCTATTCTGGCAGAAGCTACATCACCTGGCGAAACGCAAGATCGCTGTTTATCAAAAGGCGTACGAGGCGGCCCGGGAAGATGCAGAGCGGCTATGTCCCGGCCAGACTTTCGAATCCGTCACTGGGCTGGGGGAAATGGCTTGGTTTGTAAGAACGAAAGAAGAGTCACGCCTTATTCTTGTCCGTGCCCGAAGAGAACTTGAACTTACCAGAGAGTGGTTGGCCCAGCTCCCGGATGATGTTCCTGGGGCTCGAGGTGAAGTTGAGAGGTCAATTGAACGTCTGGAGACGGAGGTGCGGTATTTAGAAGAGACTCTCCGCGAATAAACAGCTTGTGCTGGCTCAAAGTGTACTATTAGGCAACTCGTATTGACTAGGGATGTGGAAGGAATAAACAGGAATTGACCTCGTCATTGCTTCATAAAATTGTTCATGGCTATCTACCCTGCTCTGAGACTTAAAACAACCGATTCGTTATGTGAGTATCCTAGGTAGAATTGATGAGACACTCAAAAGAAGAACGACTCCAAACTCCCTGTGTCATAGGACCATAAAAATCGTCAGCATGAATCATACCAAAATATCCATCAATCGAAACGTTTAATATGTATATCAGAAAGGCGAGAAGATTATTGGTAAGCTGGTTTTTGCAGGCACGGCGCAGACACAAACCCTACTATCCTCTATAAGATAAAAAGATAAAAGGATGAGGTTACGCTACTCTGGCCCCAGCGGACTCATCATGAAATAAGAAGAGAAAAAATATGGTTTGAAATATACTTACCATTCTTGCGTCTGAGTATATACATGACAAGAAATGAAATAACGCCGGTATCAATGCATGGGTTTGTCAAAATAGAACATCATATTCGTAAATATCACATTCCCTCGGGCTAAATATCCGTCAGTATATGTTTATATATGCTTAAGAGGGGAATGAGAAAAAGTAGGAAAAAGAAAAACATACCATAATCCTGCCCCGACTCATCTTCAACTTCTCAATCTTCCTCTTATCCTCATCAAACCTCCTCAACAACTCATTCTGCCTTTCTTTCCTCTTCTCTCGCGTCTGGAACCTATAAAAGTCGCCCAGCCCTTCTTCCCTCTTGCGCTGCTTCTCGACTAGTTCTCGCACTTCTTCCTCGCGCGCGACGTCCGTGAATCGTGGTCCCCTCGTCACAGTAATGAAACCATCCTCATCAGGCTCTGCAGCGCGACGAGACGCTTCTGCGGCACGGGTTTCTTCCCATTGTGTGTATAGAGACATGTAATTATTCACAATACTCAACAACTCATCTGCAGGCGGATAGCGTAATTTAGCGACATGTTTTCGGTACCGTGTCGTTCCCAGCGCAGCAAGTCTATCCTCAATCCCTTCACCCCAAATGATCGGACTCTTCTTCTCTTTCGATGCATATTTCCGTACAGCTTTGAGACTAGCTTCCATAGCCGGCCTATCGACAAAAGTGACAATCGCATGCGATCCACTGGAATGTAATTCCCGATCCCACGTCGACGGTAACCCCGCAGCTCGCAATTGTGTTTCTAACTCTGCGGATGTTATGACGTCTTGTCGTTTGCGTTTTTTGCCTTGTTGGGCGTCTGAAGTATCTGCTACGGTCGTGGCGGTTGTCGCGGCGGTAGTGGTAGTACTTGATCGGAATACGCTCTCGAATCGGACCCTTTCAACCCGGCCCGCGGATAATTGACTGGAGAATAAATGTCGGAGGTGTAACTCTGTTGTATCTATCGGAACATTCACGAGAAATAATGATCGCGCTGCGTCCGGGTCGGGGATACGAGGTTCATGTGGTCGAAGGTAGACATAATGCGTGACCGGTTCGGGGAATGACGGTAATACCGCGGGTAATTTCAACGGAAGAACCGAGTATCCTGATATCTCTGTAACTGCTGTCGATGATTTTTTCGGCATGATGGCGACAAGGTAGCTCGAGAAGCTGTTGTTATATTGTTGTTGACTGTGATGCGGTGAAAGAAGCATTTGAAAATAAATTTATCTGGAGCGGAATTTCTGCCGCGGCGGTGGGTACCGCTTTAGAATGGCAGGTTTACGCGGATATATCAACCCTAACCCTACAACCCTAATTTCTAAACTATCAACGACTGATATCGGGAAAATTCTCAAATAATTGTCCAATAAGACCAAGAATCTCTTGAAGAATACCTCGCTTCCAAGCCTAATAATTTGCTATCTAGTAGATATACCTAAAGTTCGGATTCTCCCTATCCGTCAAATCCATAAACGCCGTCAACGAGACATCCTCCTGCCCTCCTTCAACGGACTCAACACCCTGAAGTCGATCTCTTCTTGTTATCCCTTCTCAGCATCTCCCCCGACAATACCACAATAACTAACTCAATCAACTGCGCGACAATGATACTCCAAATACCCAGCGTGTACACAGGTGACTGAGCCGTTTTATAGAAAAACGGACCTGCGATGTTCCCTGTTGAATAGCCCAGAAACAAGAACGCGCTGGTGATAATCTTCTTTGTGTGGCCTGCCACGTTGGCGGTTTGTAGGTATAGCAAGAGGACGAAGGAGACGTTGATGGGTACTGTGAGATAGTAGCAGATCAATCGGGCTGGTCGGTTAGTTTGGGCCACGAAACGCAGATCAAATGCGCCTGCGACGTTGGGGAGAAGAAAGGCAAAGAGGGGGAGACATCGGTTATTGAGTGGAAGCTTTGAGTTGAGGTAGACGCATAGACCGATTGAGATGGCGATCAGGGCGCCGTAGGGGACTTGCATGAGTGTCGTTCCTACTATATCAGTCGAAATCAGTCAGCAACCCGGACCAGATACTGTATAAAAGAATGGAGGGAGGGCATACAAGTCGAAAAACCAAACCCCTTGATAATCACCGTCCCAAAATTCGACACCCCTCCATTGACAATACTCTGCATCAACGCAATCCCAAAATGGAAATAAAGCTTATAATCCGTCAACGCCTCGAGGACTTGATACCATTTAAAATGCCTATTCTCCATGCCCGTCTGATCAGCTCCCACCCGACGCACAACAGCCCTCTTCTGCACATCCGAAAACCCGCGTGCGGTCAGGGGCGAATCAGGGATACACAAAAACATAACAATACCCCAAACACAACACAAAGCGCCAATGATCAAAAACTCATATTTCCAACTTGGTAGTGAGCCTCAAGTATGGCCGATTGCGTAGCCCAACAGGCCGCCGAGAGCGACTCCGACGCCGTTGGCGACGTACCATATTCCGATTTTGAGGGGTTGATCTTTGCGTTTATACCACATGCTTGTGATGATTGGAAATGCTGGATCGGCGCATGCCTCTACTGCACCGTTGAGTGCACGCAGGACAGCGAGTTCGGTGAAATTCCGAGCGGCTGCTTGTGCCATTAGGAGTACGCCCCAGAGGAAAATGTTTATACCCAGATATTTGGCAACGGGGAACCGCTGCAGGGCCAGATTCGTGGGTATTGCCCAGACCAAATATCCGAAATAGAAGATTGAGGACAACCAATTATACTGTGTACCATGTAGACCCAGATCTTGCTGAATACCGAATATAGCGGCATACGAAAGAGTGGGTTTGTCAATGTAGAAGAATGCATAGGCGACGCCGATGAAGGGCAGGATTGTCCAGTCGATTTTGCGGTTGAGGGATGCGGTTTCTTGGTCTGTTAGGGGTTCGTGGTGGGGTTGGTTGTATTGGGAGAGAAAGTTTAGGGCTGCAGTCGCCTTTGGAGGTATCCGTTGGGATGGGTTTTGTGATGCTTTCGAAGTGCGAGACTTCGCCTTCTGCTTTGGTGTTTATTTCGGACCTGGTGGGTTGCCTCAGAGACTGGTTGAAAGAAAAATGTGATTTTCGATCTGAGGATGAAAAGTTATCTCTGGTTATAAGATCCGGCGTGAGTTATAAGATGGGTATGCATCCCAGTAAGGGAGGGAACTTCGTATACTCATCTTCGGATAAGTTGGAGGGTAAACAGTTCAAGATCATCATGTATCCGAACGACCTACCTGTATCTGGATAATCTATTGAGCATTTAATCAGTAGTAAAAGCTTAGATATGCAGATGCCACGAATCAAATGCTTTCTCCATACGAAGAGTTGGCGAGTCAATTGGTTGTGTGCATTGGATAAGCATCCCTTATGCAGGCTCATGAGACTTTTCCGGCCCTAAATACCCATTCTACCCCGGATTCCCCGCATGGAGGAAAGTCATGGTGGAGATCGTATCATTGCTGAAAATAGGTAAACTTGCATTCATTTCGGATACTTGGATAGCATGTCTAACACATAGCGACTAATTGTAAGTGCCAGATCATTGCACGAGATACACAAGCCATGATTAGAAATCAAATAATCGAGATCGATCGAGGTAGATAGCATTCCATTCCTTCCCCAGTTTCATGGATAAACAAGGTGTAGTCATGTCATCAGACCTTATCCGGATCATTGATACCGCCATTGGTAATGACATACGTCGCCTCGCGTTCGGGACAATCTAAGACAGCATAAGTCATGTATCAAGCAACAAGTCATTCCGAAGAAGGAACCCACCTGGCGAATCCTGAATCTTGGCCACCCGCTCATCACCACGGCCTTTGCGAAGCAGGACTCGTGTTGTCGAGGCATGAGCAAGGACATGTCCACCCACAGGCTTGCGACCATCAGCGCCTGCAAAGAGAGCACTGGCTCCGGGATCACTTTGAACTTGGTTGGTCTATATATGTAAGTATATTCTGACATGAAGACGGCATCGGAACTGTATGAGACTTACCATCAAGACGCAAACATTGAACTCTAAACAATTCAGTCAGCTTTTGATTGTTGGAAAGAGGTTGCAAGAAACATACCCTCAGCCAAATGAGACAGCCTAATAAGAAACTGATTCAACTTCTGCTGCCGTTCAGCAAGCTCCCCACGACCCGAAAAATCAACACGAAAGCAGTTCATAATACTGTCAATGACAAGAAGCCTATATTGACCTCCCGCAAACTCCTTCGAAAGCGTATTCAGTAACTCCAGCTGATGCTCACTGTTCAAGGCTCGAGCATAAGAGATATTTTCTTGCGTAGACTCGGCATCGAGACCATAGCGTTCAGCAATCTGCGCTATACGCTCAGGTCTGAAGGTTCCCTCGGTGTCGATGTAGGCGACTTTTCCTTCTCCGCCGCCCATTTCTTTGGGTAGTTGAGCGATGACGGACATTGTGTGGGAGAGCTGGGTTTTGCCGCAACGGAATTCGCCGTAGACTTCGCTGATGCTTGAGCTTTGGAAGCCACTGTGTCACAAATCAGATATCATTGCATTTGGGTCTTGCTGTAGACTGACTTACCCTCCAAGGATACTATCGAACTGCTTACTGCCAGTCGAAATCTTGAAAACCTTCTTTCGTTGATGACAAAGTTCCATGGCAGTGATGAAACCATTCGCAGTAGGCTAAGACATATGTCAATGATATTTCTCGACTTTTCACACAGCAGAATGAAACCCTACCAAACATTTCTGAATAGCCTCCTTGATCTTCTCAACCTTAATCTCACTGAACCCTTTGATCTTCAGCAAAGTCCTACGAGTCGCACCATGCACAGACTGCGAAAAGGAACAAAATCAGTATGAAATCTAGATGGCGAAAAGAAGGGAGACTTACAGCGACAGTGAAATAACCGTGGGCTTTCAACTTGGTGACATCAGCTGCTCCAATGCCTATATTCAGTCAGTTAATGTGAGCCCAATGAGAGAGATGTGTCGATGTGTACCATGAGCTTCGATGTTGTCAATGTCAATGATGAAGTCCTGCGAGACGGTTAGAAATATATCGATTTTGAACGGAAGGCATCGATTCGTACATCGAGATCGGAGTCGTCGCTGACTTCAGAGGCAGGCATGATGATGGTTGTCTTCTATTGATGTGATGGAATGAAACGGTAAATATTTTCTCTGCTCGACTTGAGAACGAATGGGAGAGGTGAAAGAAGAAAGAGTGGAAAATGGAAGAGGAAGGAAGAATAAGAGGTTCAGGTGGCAGGTACAGGTCGCTCCTTCCTCTTTTGTCGTTTGCCAGTGAGTGCAGTCACATGAATTTCCTTTTTGGGACACCCCAAAGGGCGTCCTCCAAAACTGAAAATCAAAGACTTGGGAAGGTCGAGAAGCTTGTAAGAATATTCCATGTCATTTCATATTATTGGGAGACTTGATAAAAGATACTTGAATAGATAGTTCAACTTTCCAACCAACATCAATCGCATCATCCACTCCATCCAACATACTCCAGTCGCCCTAGTCAATCAGTCCACACGCACATACAGCCCAATCACTCAAACTCGAACTCTTGACAGTTCACCACAATCCAACAGAAGAGAAATCAATGTAACGTCCCCTCATTTTCTTGCAGTCTTATTCTCCTCTTTTCTTTTATCTTTTTCCGTGTCTCCCTTCCAATGCTGACTTGCTCGTTTTTGTCGTAAAAAAGGAAAAACACCGTTGATTATCCAATAGACGCCAAATCATCAGAGGAAAGCTCCGATCCGGTCCGAACCCAAATGCAATAAGATCCTAGTTTCATGCAGGATCTTGTAAAAGGCCGTAGACGTGACAAGGGGATATCGATTATCCGGGAGTACTCCAATCAGAGAAAAGTGGTGGTAGGTGTGTTGAAAGAAACGGAATCGTAAAGGTCCATAAGACAATAAGAAAATAATGATATAAGTTTGAAAAGATATTAGATATGGAAAAGAAATAAAAAGGCCATGCCGGTAAACCTAATACAAAGGGAAGAATGGAGAGAAGTTGGATTTCGAATGGGAGGTCGAATGATCGGTTCTAAGCAGCGGCGGCAGTTGTAGGAGCAGCTGCAGGAGCAGTAGCAACAACGTCCGCAGAGCCTTCGATGGCCGTGGAGGAAGCAGCTGGGGCTGCGGCCGGAGAAGTAGCGGCGGCAGTAGTGGATGTTGCGGCAGGGGTTGTGGTGGTGGCCGCAGCGGCGGAGGTCTTATCGGCAGAGGTTTGGGGTTTGTTCTCGTTGGTAGGGCAATCGCGAGAGATATGTCCGGCCTGAGAGCACTTGTAGCACACCTTTCCAGCAGAGCTCAAAGGACCTCCGTTGGGTGCAGTGCAGTCGCGAGAAATGTGGCCCTGGGAAAGTCAGAATGCGGCTCTATGCCAAGTCGAATGATGATTAAAACTTACCAACTTGCCGCAGGCATAGCACTTCATGGCCTGAGCCTGGCAATCACGGGCAAAGTGGTTGGGACCTCCGCACTTGTAGCAGGTAGCAGCTCTGGGGTATCCTCCAAATCCACCGCGGAATGATCCACCGAAGTTTCCACGAGGGGCACCGCTACCGCGACCAGCTCCAGGCTGGGCGTTGGGAGTGGGGCAGTTGCGCTATACGAATGCATTAGTGAATCGCTGTATCTCGAGTTAAGAGGATGCTGCTTACAGCCAAGTGACCGGTTTGACCGCAGCTGTAGCAGCGGCCGCCGTTGGCACCGCCATTCAAGCGAAGAGTAGGGCAGTCAGCCTGGACATGGCCCAATCCTTGGCAGTGGTAGCATTGCTTGGCTGGTAATTGTCAGAATATGTCGATTGGTCACGCCGGATAAGCAGTCTACTCACTCTCAGTAGTACGAGGTCGTGGGCAGGCATTGGACTCGTGGCCTGTGGAAAGCATAGCGTTAGTCCCGATGCGATGATGTAGTCAATTGAGAAAGGATCGGTTCATGCGCGCATACCGGGTTGCTTGCCTAAATAGATTCAGAAGATCAGCCGAGTCCTGGAATAGAACATAAATCCTCGCATGGGATACTCACAGTTATAGCAGAGACGTTCGGCGGATGAGCACACCTCTGTTCCAGTTAGTCCCAATGCTTCCATTGAACGCTCAGATAACGAGAAGCAGTATACAATTGAGATAACCGCGAGGGATTACGAACCAGCGTAATGGCCGATGTTGCCACACTTGTAACAGGCACGACGAGACAACAACATCTTGACTTCTGACAAAACTCCTATCCGGGTAAATCAGCTCTGCTCTTCGCCGTGTCTGTATATATAGATGATAAAGAAAAGTAGATGGTAGGGATGAAGAGGTTCCGGAGGAATTGAGAGATATCGAAACGACAATCGGCGAGACTGGCGATGCGAGACAGGAGAACAGCGGTGGTGAGAAGGAGAACCCGGTATAGATTTGTTTCCGGCTGGCTATATGCTGACATCTTGACGTTGACCCTCCAGACCGTACTCGTGAGGCAGTTGACATTGAGGGAAGGTGCAATCCTAGGGAACCACGTGATTTCTTCTTCGGAACCTCCAAGGGAAATGCTAATGTTGTTGATAGATCTGCGGATGGGCGAATTGACGAATCGCAAAGCTCGAATCGTATAGGTATGGCGGGGTCGAAGGTGTATATGTCATGTATATTTTTCTCCTCCTTCGCTTGTTTTTTCTTCACGCATCTTCCTCTCTTCCCAAATTCCTTTCCGAGTACAAGGGAACTGCAGATATGCGTGCGGTGAAAGACTGTCAAACAAATAAAAGTCGAACTCACCTAGCTTACTCTAACAGATCTGTTTGACCAAGTTAGTTATGTAACCAATAAGATTGAAAATATTATTGTATAGAAAGGCCACAGCCAATAGACATACATATATCTGACTAGACAGATATGTATGTATGGCCATTGGCGACACAAAGCCAAGAAGCAGCAAGGAAAATGAGGGAGCTCACACAATAGTCAAATTGTTAACTACCCCAACACACAAGCAACTCACAACAACCTTAAGACAAATTCGAGTCCCACCCAAAAAGGATACTGTTTTGGTGTATGATATTTCTCTTCCAAGTAGCTAGAAGAAAGCTCATGTAAACAGAATAAAAAGTATCAAAGAAACAATATCACAAACAGACAAAAATATCACAAGCTCGCGAAGAAACGAAGAAAATAAAAAATTTAGTTTTCCGCGCCTTTCCGTATTGCGTAAAGTGCAAGAAAATCCCCGGAATTAGAGTGGCATGACGCTTGGACTGTTTAGTTCTTGGCCAGAATTATGGAATTATGGGGCTCAACCCTTAGCTCGACCATTTTTTACTACGTACGGATGGAATCTGGATAGGATGTCTCGCTTTTGTTCTCTCTATTTCTCGAGAATCAAACAATAAAATAGGATTAACAATAAAAAACACCGTTGCCCGTCAAGAAGTTGTATCCTCCCAGACCATGTATGTAGTACAATTCACTTTTTGAAGCTTACACGCTTATGCATCGCCCTCCTTTTCGATCACTGCCGGTGCTCGGATCTCTTTCGATTTCACGAATCCTAATCCTTCCCCGCTCTGGAAACGTCATATGTTAGTCTAGGTACAGGCACAAAATAGATCATGGACACTTACGTAGCTGATAAGAGGAGACACCTCGACGCCGGCATTGTCGTTTTCAGTGACAACAACAGCTCCGGCCTGTTCGACCCATCGCTTACCTTGCAGCATGATATCCTGCTTGCTGGTATCCGGGTCGTCTTGTCCCGTGCCTCGGGCATTCTTAAGCGGAGAGAATTCGTCCTCACGGCGGACTTCAATGCAGGCAAACTTCTCAAGTGGAGTCAAGGGGAACACGTCGAAGACAAATTGTTCCAATTTGATGCCGTTGGGTTTCTCGGGCTTCACAGAGTCTCCACTCTCCAGGTCGACGCAAGGAATCTTCTTGCGTGCAACGTGGTGAGGAAGCTTGTGTGCCCAAGATTCAATAGCTTCCAAAAATCGGAAGGAGTAGTAGTGGTTGACGATGTTGGCGGCACGGAACTTGAGGATCTCGGGGTGTAGTGGATCCTTGGCTTCGGCAGTCTCCTTGTCGATCTCGGAGTATTCCACCACATCAGGCTTGCCATTCTTCTGGAGGATCAGGCCCACAGACTCGGTAGCATCACGTTTTCGGACCACCTTAGTAGCGATATCGACATCCTTGGTGGCTGCAAAGCCAATGAACACGGGATCGGCAACCTTGGCGAGACAGTTGTCGACACAGTATGTATGAACGTGCTCAACGCCCCTCTTTCGCATATCCTCTCGCACGCCAGATGTAATAAGTGCTTGGTAGATACCACCGTTACCGTCCGGTGCCACAGCGACCTGTGCGTATAGTCAGTAACTGGAGCAGTGGACTAGAAAATGGCTGCAAGATATACCTTGGCTTTGCTCTCTAACAGAATCTTTCCTTCATTTGAGATACAGGGCAAGACACCCTGCTGGAAGAATTTGACATTGGCCTTGTCCAGGCCAAAGTAGTTGTGTTGTTGGAAGAATTCCTCAGTAGGCTTATTTGTCGGACCACTGGTCATGACATACCACGGCACAACAGCCTTCTTATTATGTGTCTTCTCAGCCAAACTCTGAATCTTTGCAATACGCTCTGCTTGAAGCTGGAACAAAGACTTGTGGCTTGGAAGACCGATATCAAAGCACCCCTTGGGAGCAGAGCTACCGAGACGGGTACCCTGTCCACCAGCCATGAGCACCACAGCAACCTTGTTCTCTGAGACCAATCTCAAACCCTCATTATAATATTTCTCGAGATCCTTCTGATCTGAGTCTAGCATCGAAGCTGTGGCGGATGTGGGCAGGGGTTCGAGTTTGGCAGGTCCGTCGGAGGACGTCTGGGGAGGATGGAGAGCGATTTCGGCGAGCTCATTGATGTGATTGGGATTGAAAGTGGAGAGTTGTTGGAAGAGTTGAGCCTTTTCAGCTGATTTGAGTTCATCGTAGAATTTGAAAACATGTCCTTGGTTGGCAGTTTCGTACTTTTCTCGAAGCTGTTGGAGCTCTTCGGCGGAGGGTTCGCGGGAGGATTCCTCGCCCTTGCCCTGAATCTTGTCAATGATATTTTGAACGACGGAAGCCATTGTGTGTTTGTTCAATTGCAGAATGACAGTAGGTAGTTTAATTGGAGGAAAAGAAGGTCGAAATGCAATGCAATTTTGTTTGTAATGTAGAAAGACAAAGAAGAACGAAAAGGAGGAATGGGGGTGTGTTTTAAGAAGGAAGGCAGGTACGTAAATACGTAACAGAGGAAGCTACGAAGGAGGGTCCTGGCGCTGTTTGTACCAGTACGCAACAGGTAATATACATTGTATCGAATGTTTCAGATCAACACAGCCCGTACACCGCCTGGAAGCTTGGCCAGCTCTCCGTATTTCTGTATTTACGGAGTATTCCGGGCATTTGTTACGTGTGTTGTTGATCCTGTACTCGTATTTACCAACAATAATTCATGTCATCATCATCGCTGTCGCTTGAAGATTCGGTGACCTGTGACGCTGTACTGTACATCCAAAATACGGAGTACAAAAAACAATACGCACCTCACCAATTGCATCATAACATACCATAGACTCAACTTATCTCTCTTTTCCCCTTCCAAAGCTGTCACTCCCTCAGACTCTCCCTCCTTGGAGAGGGGCAAAAAGAATCAAGACAAAGCTAACGCCATTCGGTCGTTAGTGCCTATAATTAGTATGCACTAGCGATCTAGCCTGGTCACTAGTCTCGAAACAAGACCTTGCACAGCCATTATTCGCTGCCACAGCTGGATGTGGATCGTTCTTTCTTGTACGGTTCTACATACCTCGTGTGGGCAATGGGCTGAGATATTGGCAGCATTCTGAGAATCAGCTTAGGGTCATGGCCACTAAGTTTAATACAAAAATAGGGGCTTACATTCTTCTAACTTCAAAGGGCTGGAGGTATCGAAGCCCTGGGCTTGCTCCTTATGTCCCAATTAAGTCATGTCAAGCGAAAGAGCGCTGGTAACCTGTAGCTACTTACTCATGGGAGCTTTGGGGGTAGTCGTGCATGCATTATCGATTAAATTATATACATATTTCTCACTTTTGGATCATTCAAACATTAAGGACGTCCGGCTTGTCATCGTCGTCTATCGTAGTCTCTTCTGTCGGAGGAATATTTGTCTCGACCACGACCACGATTACGATCTCGATCTCGATCTCGGTCACGACTCCGGTTCCCATCTTTGAACCGGTCATCACGCCGCTGGTCATCATAACGTCTTGGAGGACCTCTCCGGTCAGGGCTGCGACTGCGGCTGTGTGACCGCGGCCGCGACGGCTTTTGACCTCGATCTGGCGGTGGGCGGCGCATCTCGTCTTTATCAAAAACCATGCCGTACCGGTCAGTCCGGCCACGATCTTCAGCTGTGCGGTATTGGCGTTTTCGTTCGAGACTCGATATGCCACCGAATCCTCCTCCTTGCCGCTTCTGGACTGTAGCTTGCCGCCAAGTATCTGAGAGCTTGGATACCTATGTTCGCCATGATTATCAGTAAATGTTTCTCAAACGGCTAAATGACAGCACATACACTTTGAGAGAAATCCACATGTATGCGGTGATCGTCAATTAAGACGCCTTCCATTTTGAAGTAGGCCTGCTCGCAGTCTTTTTGGTTTTCAAACTCAATAAAGGCATACTGCAAGCTATCTCCAGTTTTTTTGTCACGAATCACCTCACAAGAAAGTATGGGACCGAATCGGCTAAATATAAGGTTGAGATCCTCATCTATCCGCGATGGTTAGCTGCAGTAACAACGTGGTTTTTTCTCTCTCACGAGTGATAAATACCTTGTGTAACGGGGTTAAGCTTGCAGACGAAAAGCACATTTTCTGGCGGCTTGACGTCGGCAAATGGTAGATCGCCTACCATCTCCAAAGTTAAAGCTTGGGCTCGAGCTTCACGCTCCCGACGGAGCTGTTCCATAGCTTCTTCGTCCATATTCTCATCCAATTCTTCATCATCAGCGATTCTCACTGTAGCCAATTGAGCCTTTGAGGGAAGAGGACTTTCGGGAGGGACTTCCAAGCCAGGCGGATCATCGTAAGGGTCATCTAAAATGACCGTATGTCGGATACGAATATCCTTCAATGGTCGCCCATTATCGTCGATAAAAGCTTCATTGATCTTTTCCAAGACATCGAATCCTTCAACCACCTTGCCAAATATTGCTGCTTTGCCATCTAGGTAATCCAAGTTGTCACCTAACGTGATGATGAACTGGCTTCCTGCCAGTCGCTCGTCGGGATCTTTTGGCGACGGCACAGTTGCCATGCTCACGGTGCCTCGTTTTGTATGTTTCAATTTGGTCGGCATATCGACGACGAATGTTTTGTGCGTAGGTCCCTTCAGCAACCCCCATATTGAAGATCCGCCATCGCTATCGGCCGAGCCGGGTCCTATTGGGTCACCGGTTTGGAAGGTGAAATTCTTTTGCACGCTGTGCACCGGGGAAAAGTTGTAGTACTTGACTTTGCATAGCTTCAGGAAGCTAACAGGTAGATGGAAGATCTTAGTTCATGTTCAGCCACTCGACTTGAATTTTTTTTCCCCTGTGTCGGACAAGTAGAACAAACGCTAACTGAGGAAGCGCGGCAAGCGATTGAAAAACGGAACGACACAAGGTTGTTTATGGGGGGGTCATCAAGAACTCACTTCTCACAGGCTTTCGGAGCGACATCGACTAGCAGGTCAATGACCAAGTCGCCAAGAGACGTCTCAAGTAACACACTCATAATGTGGCATGCTCCAGAGCGTGGCGCAACGTTGGGGGACGAGCAGTAGCAGAAATGAGGAAGGATGAACGAGGCGGTCAATGGCTGATAGGAGTTTGTCCTGTTCTTTATTTCGGGGTTTCTTTCGCGCTTATTCTGTCGTGCTGTTTGAGACAGATATTTTTAGGTCTGGGGTGTGTCGTTGGGAGCACAGAGAAGATGAATTGAAGGAGGTTGCTGGTCGATCCATGCAGGAGCTTTAGTTCCGCGCGCAGCTTCCGGGCCTTGGCAGCCTGATTTCACAGGCGCCTACTGGCCGAGTTCCTTCCACTTTAACCGCATTGGAGAACTCCCCCATTGCTTGCACCACCCTTCCAATGATTATTTGAAATTTGACACGCAGCCCAACGTCTCACCAAACTGGGCTGCTGCTCCTTCTCTGCATCTTTAATGCCCTTAAAGTGTACTTGCCGTGTTAGCAATGTCTTCTCGTTACACAGATCAGCAAGAGCACTGCCCTCCTACGGCGGCTTTTCCTTCCAACCAAGTGAACCACTCAGTCGCGGATGGGAGACCCTTGTCCAATCCCAACGATGCTTGTCATGTTTTGGCCAAATTTTGGAGAAGCGATCAATTCTGATTGGAAGCTAGGACCCGGCCGAAAGTTGAGCATTTGTAATTCGTAAGGCTACCCCATATTATTTGATTAGTTTGGGGTTGATGTTGACCACGCTACAGATGATTTCGGCCGTATGTGCCATTTCCAGAACAAACCATGACTACTCAGCGTGAAATTCAGCACGAACAACTCAAATATCGACTTTATTCTGAGCGTGATCTGGCCTGCGCCGCAAATTCGTGTTGCACACCGGTGGACTCGGCGAGGAACACAACCAAAGAGAGGCCAGAACAGCATCACACAATTACGGCGCGCTTGATATCCTAACGTTGCGAATAGAGCTTGACCATGAATCATGCTCGATTATGAACCAAGATATTCACTATTTACTCAATCCCCGGTGGGTGTTACTCGTTGTGGTTTCTCTCGCATATCGACTTGATAGCAAGGGCCAGATTCGGCATAGCGTCGTCTCTAGGGGAGTGCTCCAGTCACGTTTCCAATGAGACTTGGAGGAGCCTTCAGCAGCAACTCTTTCTAGCAGTGCCTCCAAACATACAGTCAATTCTCATGCCTCACAATAAGGTCTCTCGTCGGATGCAAGGACAGCAACCGGAGACCCTAATGAGAACTCCCAAATATAGAAAGTTCCAGAAATCGCCAAACAACGATCACTTCCCGTCCGGATGCTGGCCGTTAGATCTATGTAACCGGAATTCGGCCCATTTAAGAAGATTTTCCTTGATTGGACGGATATTATATTTGCTACCATCAAATCATTTGATTTGTTTGGCTCCAAGGGATCGGTCTGCGCAACAGGATGGAGTTTATATCTCCGGTTGGAGATTAGCACTCGTGGATGATGGACGTGGAGGGATCTCAATCCCAAAACCACAAGTCCGACGATTCCAAATTAAAGTGAGATTCCAAATGATGGTTCCTTGCATGGATATCCCCACACAAATGCCCTACAGAAGAATATGCCGGCGGGCCATTTTACGATGCCTGATTGGGGATACATAGTCGCAAAGAAACGTCCGTTTACCAGATAAGGATACAATTTCGTCTGCAGCCCACTTCTTGGCGCTCTTGCTTTTTTTGCGAAGTGGATTGCGTTTCCTCCAAGCTCTACACGAGTCTACAGACATGAGAAATGAGATCCAGCACAGGTGACTGCGGCCATGGCGCCTATCATTGAACTGGCGAGCCTTGTGGAATGGTATCCAAAACATACAGATCATGCTGGTCCCTGACTTCCAATCATCTTTCTTTCCGCCCTCCGACTTGTTTGATCGACTTGCAGCCTCGTACAGACTGTATACCTTCGTACATTGTGATTAGGGAGAACCATATCACTGATTCGCCGCTTTTCAAATGTCCGTTGTTTTTGCCGCCCATGTCTCAACGCTTAAAGACCCACTTGAACAATAAAAATTCATGTCATCGCGGCATGATTGTCTGTCTAAGGCTCATGGTGATCGTCTGACACGGCATGGTGGGCCGTTCTGGAAGCTACTCATTCTACCTTTGGCTCCGCCATGCTTTACCCATATGTGCATGCTATTGCGCGCTGATATAGTCCCAAGAAGCTTTCTTTGTGAGGACAAGAAAAAGAAACATTTCAAAACCAACTTATCCTTCAGAGTAGTGCGACCTTAGTCTGTGACACGAGCGTCATCCTGTGGTCGTAAGCTGATACTTTAAGCTTGGGCCAAATGGTTTGGCTGCCTAGGTAGTCGACAAATCTTGCAATCACGCTTACTCCAGAGATGGCCATGCTTCAAACAGAGGCATGCCAGTCCCACTTCAGTATGACAAGCCACACCTTCTTCAACACTCAAAAAAGGATTTTCCAACTTTCAAAAAAGAAACGCCCTAGCACCGAAATGAAGGGGGGTTCTTGTTGTTGTGCACCGGTGTTGATACCTCGGACGTACAATCGAGTGAGCAAGCCGCCCTTGGAACATATCAAAGACCTTTCTAGGCATCAGTCTGATTACCGGGGTCAATGCAGATCATGGGGGTGTTTTACTATCTAAATATATACTGTCTGCATTTATAAATTCTACTACGGAATCATATCCCTTGAGCAATACTGTGCTATCCCTTTTATGATATACTCATATATCCGCTGCATCAACCATACTCCAAGCTAGCCAACTGGAGAAGAGCCTTCAACATGCACCACGGCTCTACCTCCGTGAAAAGTCAAGATCACTGTGCCATGCCGCAGATGTCCGGCTCATCATTCACGGGGAAACAGCGCGGCATGAAGCGAGACACTACACGGACAAGCCCTGCTAGGCATTCAGCTTCTACCTCTGATCCGGAGAGCAAGAACCGAACTCATGCCCGGCGTCGAATACAATTAGCGGTATGATTTCCCACTCAATATTGATCCCATTATACAAGACAGCAGTCTGATCGATGCAGTGCGTCCGTTGTCGAAGGAGAAAAATCAGGTGTAGTGGCGAGACCCCTGATGGTGCGGCATGCACCAACTGCAAAGCCGCCAATATTCTTGATTGTCAGTTCTTAAGGGTACGTAATTCTTCTCCAAGATTCCTTCGCCTCATCTCACAGACAAGTGCTTATTCCCTGTTTAGCCGGATACAACTCAACTGCTCCCAACACCAGGGAGTGCTCTAGCAGTCCATTATCAAGCAATGGGTTCACTAGTAACTTCAGCTAGTGTAGACGCAATCGGTGGGAGATTTCACCCATACAGTGGTCCTTCAAGTTTGTCGCATTCCACGTACGACATGTCATATCCTAAATCGCCTTCCTTGTCAAATTTGGGCAACTACGGCCGAGTCGAATCAATCCAGAGAGACTCAGTATACGGAAATGGATTCCTCGACGAGTACAGTATGCCGTATAACATGCATTCGACCGCCCCTAGCACCATGGCTGAGTACTACGGTTCTTTGGGTGGCAGGGCATGGAACTCTGTGCCAGCAGCGGCAATGGCTGACATGGATCGATCACCAAATACAATATTATATAGTAAGACTGCCGACCCTTTTTATGTGCTAGAGCACTTGTGAAGAACGCCGATTGACCTTGTCATAGCTACTGACGTCCCGTCTTTTTTCCCAACCGGAAATATGCTATCTTCTGAAGATTTCTCTACAAATCGCCTCTTACCGGTTCCAACAACTACCGCTCCGTCATCGACTAATGGTAGCAATACAATATCATATCTCAAAGATATTGATGTGACAGCTAACGGACTCCCTTACATGACGGAAGAAGAGACTACGAATATGTATTCCTATGGGTCACGAGGTTCAGACTCCACCAGAAACAGACCCATCTCTACAACAATGTCATTTTCAAGCACTTATGGCACAAGCGGCTTGATCGCTCACGATCCCAAATCCGAACTTCTCAATCCCAACCAGAACTCGATGACGAAATATACGGCAGTCACCGATAGTCCTTTCGATACGCTTCCAATTGCATCCTCGACCTTCACTCGATCTGGTACTGCAGACTCAAGTGATCTTGAGGAGCCGCTAATGATGCCCATGAACGGAGCCAAAAATGTCCAGGGTGATAGTCATGCTAAAAATGACAAATCGTCCGCTTATGGGTACAAGCTGCGATCACCTCTGGAGGAATACATGACACGGCCGGATTCGGGATTGTATACCCATGCTGGCAGCTTCTTGCAGTCCTCGTCTAATACTCGTGGATTGGCTTTGAGTCATCAGAATTATTAACTACGAGTCTTCTGGCCTGCATGCGTGGTTAAATCCCTGTGGGTGGATTCGTCTACTATCGAAACATTATATACTTCTCTCGATCTCCCTGTCTTGTTTATTTTCTTTTCTCTTTGTATTTCTATTTCATTGGTGTGGTTTGTCGTTTGCTTTTTAGGAGTGGTCTAAGACTTTATTTTGATTTGTACTTAGGTACCTACAATCAAAGGTTTTGTCACAGTTATATACATGGATCCGTACCATCTAATTGTTGATTCAAGGGGCCTCCAAAAATGAATCTATTGCATCTGACTAGACCGACACATTCTTCCAGTCACTAACACTGCTCAAAGAAAAGGACGAAGATTGATTTAGGGGGTACAAGGGCGATGTAAGCGTGGGATGAATGTGTAACATTTCGATGCAGCACCCAACAAAGTTTAGGAATGATCATCACAAAAATGTCCGCAATACTCTTATCTATGTCTGGAGCAAATATCAAGCACTAGAATGTTTCATGGCTTGATTAATCCTCAATCGAACGTCTACCTAGGTATGTGTTGGTCTTAGGGTTAAGCCACACGTGATGCCTCGTGCACAAGCTTATCTTATCAGCGCGCCAAGACGCATTAATTTGGCCGAAATCGTACTTACTTAGTGCTACAACTAAGAGACCACGAAAGCAACTACGCTGCGTAGTCTGCATTCAGCATTTCAACCCTGCGTATGCGGTTCGATTGACTTCTCATCAATTTATATATCTCCTCTTTATATTCGATGGCGAACCGCGTATCAGATTTCCCCGAGTTTAGCCAATGATTCACATATCTTGTCGCTGGCGATGCGCACGCGATGCCAGTGCCCGAATATACCGGGTCTGTCTTCCTCATGCCTGAGATGGAGTTTAGTGCTGCTGGCACTCTGGCTGGTCCAGGTGCAGGCGATGAAAGATTATGAGATTCGCGATTTGAGGTATGTCGATTCCAACATCGCAAGTCAAGAGAGATGGAAAACATCGCTAACGCCTTCCGTTCAATGGGATAGATTACAAACCGAACAGATGTTTTATCATGGCTACGATAATTATATCAAATACGCATTCCCTGAAGACGAATTGCGTCCTCTTACGTGCGGCCCGCTTACGCGCGATCGCGATCATCCCGAGAGAATTGAACTCAATGATGTCCTCGGTAATTACTCGTTGACGCTGATTGATAGTCTGTCGACTCTTGGTATATTGGCATCGAGCAATGATACGGGGTCGCGCGCGTGGTCACATTTTGAGAATGGGGTCCAAGAGATTGTGCGATTGTATGGTGATGGTAGTCAGGGTCCCGAGGGTCAGGGAGAAAGAGCGCGAGGATTTGATTTGGATAGTAAAGTGCAGGTTTTTGAGACGGTTATACGAGGGTTGGGTACGTTGAAGTAGCGTTCTCCATCATTGCGTCTCGTCGTTAATATAATTGATGTATAGGCGGCCTGCTCAGCGCGCATCTCTTTGCAGTTGGCGATTTACCGATCCGAGGTTACAACCCGTCCGCGGAAGCTACTGATTATGCAAAAGCTTGGGACAAGAGCATCTTCTCATCATCGGAACATTCAAAAGGGATCGTTTGGTCAAATGGATTTATCTATAACGGACAATTGCTTCGTCTTGCGCGCGACCTGGCGGACCGTCTGCTCCCAGCTTTTTATACCCCGACAGGGCTTCCATATCCTCGAGTAAACCTTCGTTATGGTGTTAATTTCTATGAAAATTCGCCCTTGAGCAAGGATAATCCTGATCAGAAGACTGATGACCGAAAGAAATATACGACAAGATTCCAATCGAAACCAGAGGTCACTGAGACATGCAGCGCGGGCGCGGGAAGTCTTGTCTTGGAATTTACGACCTTGAGTCGTTTGACAGGTGATGGTCGCTATGAAGATTTGGCTAAACGGGCATTCTGGGCTGTATGGCTAAGACGAAGCGAGATTGACTTGATTGGTGCTGGTATTGATGCAGAGACTGGCAACTGGGTGGCACCATTCACAGGCGTACGTTGTTCTTCTCGGTTGTGCAAAAGCTTGTGACTGACATATTATAGATTGGAGCTGGAATTGACAGCTTCTTTGAATATGCTTTCAAAGCATACGTTCTTTTGTCAAACGGAGAACCACCCGAATTCGACACCAGCAGTCCTTGGAGTATCATGGACAATTATTTCATACCGCTGGAAGAAGCACATCACTCTCCTGAATTTTATTTTCAGGTTTGGCAAGATGCCCAAGATGCCATCAAGCATCATTTATATCGCGGACATGGCTATCAGCATCCACATTACGTGCAAGCAGATCTGCAAACAGGTGCGACGAGGGCGTTCTGGATAGACAGCTTGAGTGCTTTCTATCCTGGTGTTCTTACCTTGGCAGGAAAAATCGAGGAAGCAACCGAGATACATTTGCTGGCCACCGCATTATGGACACGATTTTCTGCCCTCCCGGAGCGATGGAATGTTGCCACTGGAGAGATCGATAATGGTCTGGGATGGTGGGGAGGCCGTCCTGAATTCATCGAATCTACGTACTATTTGTATCGAGCAACCAAGGATCCATGGTATCTCCATGTCGGTGAAATGGTCTTACGCGATATCAAACGTCGCTGCTGGACAAGATGTGGCTGGGCAGGACTCCAAGATGTGCGCACGGGCGAGTTACAAGATCGCATGGAAAGCTTTTTCCTTGGAGAAACAGCAAAGTATATGTTTCTACTTTTCGATCCGGATCACCCATTGAACAACATAGATGCACCCTTTGTGTTCACAACGGAAGGCCATCCACTGATAATTCCAAAGAACGGACCGGCAACTTCGCGGTCATCGCACAAACCCAATTTGGAAGAAGCGATGACCGAAGTGTGCGAGATTGCACCTGTATCTCCTCCATTCAGCTTCTCATCCACTGCAGCGCGGCCGGACATTTTTCACGCGGCGAGTCTGGCACGTTTGCATCTCATGCCTGGTCGAAACGAAGTAGGCGGTGCTCTGTTTGACTTTGCACATGACCATCCAAGCGTGACTATTTCTGATCTGTTTTCACCGTCCAATTATACCTTTTACCCCTGGACGCTGCCTTCTGAGCTTGTACCTTACAATGCAATGAGCTCTCCAATGTCGATTCGACCCACGCTAGACATTTCTTTTCCGAAATTGCCGGGCATGATCATTGGCTCAGGGTCCATGGAAAGAGTACGGGACGGTGTTCTCCTCAAGTCAATTGGAGGTTTGCGGCTTGGAATGGTCCAGGATATGCCATTGGGTATCGATGATGGCTCGCCAGGATTTTACACGGACTTGTTCCGAATTCAGGTCATCAACAATGTACCACTTGGTAGAGATGAAAAGGTATATTTGTCGCGTGAGATCGTGTTTGATGTACTGAGTCCGAACGATCCGCACTTCTCCCGTGTGCGCGATTCAATTATGCTGGACGTCGTCATTGATGTTGAGCCTGAATCAACAAGGGCAAAGAACAAGAATCATACAAAATCATCTCGCCATCAAAGCCACAAACAGGAAGCAGCGATTATTCAGCAGGAGTCACCCACACTTTCTGACGATGGAACGGTCCTGAAGGGACGAATTTCTCCAGCTTTGAGCGTCCGAACGGCATTATCCGCCTTGATGGATCATATCTCTACTATGCTGAGCGATGAAAGCAGTAACGACCTAGACGATGACAACGAGAACGGATACTATGGGAGCGTGCAGAGCTCTTTGTTCAAGAAGAAGACATCTAGTAGTGCACCTACTACTCGACTTGTGATTCCAGCTATCAATTCCATTGGAGCAGGATCAGCTCCTCTACCTGACGTTGCAGATGCCACTGTATTTTCGCACACCGGTAAACCATCGACAACACGCTTGACGTGGTCAAAGATATACTTGACCGATGAGCTCTGCGACCATCGTTTACCGGTAAATGTGCCCCGCGAATACCAAGTGCTGGTAGTTAAGCGCGGAGGGTGTTCATTCACCGAGAAACTGAAGAATATCCCAGGCTATCCCAACTCGGGAAGTAACAACAATAACCGTCTCCAACTCGTCATTGTCGTATCATATCCAGAACATGACGCAGACTCAATATTTTCTCTCTTTCAGGATGGTGATGGCTTCCGAGCCAGCGACGAACAGAACTTTTACGAAGAACGATATTATCAGCGACCGTTCACATCTACGAATCCGAGCCAAATGCAGGCCAAAGCAGCATTAGCCTCTGAAAGTATGCTTGTCAGGCCGCATTTGGAAGAAATACAAATGACTTCAAGCGGGTTGCCGCGACGAGAGCCTATCAGTATGATTATGGTTGGTGGTGGTGAGGAGACGTATGAGTTTTTGAAAAACTCTACCGGGTTGGGGATTAGGAGGAGATATGTTGTGAAAAGCCAGGATGTCCCGATTGGGAATTTGTATATAATATAAGAGTTGTTGGAGGGGATCATCGTGTTTTTCAATGTACATACTTGAGTATACCATTATTATACAACTTGTTCAATAGTATACCCGCCCAGACCTATCAATTGATGCTATGATCTATAAATTCGCCGCTGCAACAAGCTCATCTATAATCCCATCAATCCCATCAAAGAGCGAAATATGCCCATGCCCCTCAAGAAGATGAGCCTTGACTTTATCCTGCGGCAAATGCTCCGACAGCCATTTCCCATGCGCAAAGGGAACCATTTTATCCTCCGTGCCCTGCAACAGCAAAACAGGCACACGAACTTCACTCAACTCAAATCCCCAAGGCTTGATTAATTCCAAGTCATCGTCAATCCAGCCGTCTGCGCTGAGTCTGAGACCTTCGCGGAATGTATCGACTATATTTTGGCCAATTGTGTCTCTGTTTTGAAGCAAAGTGGCATTGTCCGGTGGCGGGAGGAGGGTGGACATTGCTTCCATGACTCCGTCTAAGTCGGAGACGAGATATTCCTTGCGATGACCTTCGCAGAATTCGCGGAGTTGGGATTCCCCTTCGAGTGCTTTGTTGAATTCATCGATGTCTGTGTCGTTGTTAGAGAATCGTACCTAGGTAGTCTGTTTAAGTATGGGAAGGAAACTACTTACTGTCCTCGCCTTGTCCGGCGAGAAAATCCAGTCCTTCGACGCCATAGGGACCTACGCCGGCGAAGGATACAGCAGCCAAACATTCAGATAATCGAGCTGCACAAGCAAGCGTGGAGGGACCTTGAAGGATCAGCATCTTTTTCACTCAGCCCGCGGGATGGATACGTAACATACCACCACCACTCCATCCAGCGACAAGACACTTCTTGACTCCCAAATGATCAAGAAGGGACTTGATATCACCTACACTGTCCACGACTTGTCGACCTTTATTCCTCGTCGAGCCTCCATAACCGGCTCTCGAGAACGTGATGACCTTGATTCCTTTCTTTGCGCAGGCAGTGACGAGATTTGGAACCGGTATACCTGAACCGGGCGTACCGTGAATGAATACCAGTGGAAATCCATCTTGGGGACCATTCACGCAATAATCTAAATTGCGTCCATCCGGAAGTTGGAGTTGTTGGAATTGCTGCGGCATGATGGACTTGACGAGCTGAAAATGTATCTGATATTGCAAAACTTGTTCAAAAGCAATACCTCTTGGCGGAACTATGAAGGGATGACTGGGCTATATATAGGCAACTACGTATCTCGTTAATTAATTAATAATAGATCGAGTTATTTGATTTAATTATTAGCAATCCATCACCCCGCTTTAGGGCTTATGGGGCCAATTCAACCACTCATACTGCGTTATAACCGTTGAAGATCCAACGGGTGCTTGATTTGATTGTGGATAATTATGCTGTTTTAACCACCTGCCTATATAGGTAAGTGCGCTGTTCGTTTTATCCGATGTCGTTGAGGACGATATAAGGAAATATTTTACTTTATACTAATATCGTGATAAATGGTTGTTCGTTATAGCCATGTTCTACTGTGTGGGAAATGGGTCATTTGTTTTGAACTGACTGGAATAGTTTCTAATTTCCAAAACGACATGAACAACTATTTTTCTGGGCTTGAAATTCAAACGTCGGATCGCTCGAGGAGATTGTTGAATGGAACCTGTAACACGCAGATGAAGCGTTGCCTTTAGGTAAAGTATACATTGCAAGGCTGAGGCCATTAAAGTGAAAGCATGCTAATTATTCCGTAGAATATCCCTGTCAATCAATACTCGAGAGAGCTGTAACAGAGAAATTCTCAGCTGAAAGGATCCAAAAACTAGTCAAATACATACAAATCGTCGGCCCTAGTTTTGAGGACACAGATAAACAGTTACTCATAGCGTCAGCAATTCTGCTCTGAGAGTGTTTTCTGCAGCCTCCCGTCTACAGTCAGAATTTAACGTACTGTATATCAGTTACCCTGTCATCTAAGAAGAATCTAGATTGCGACTCTACCTCGCTTATCTCCATTACAATGGCCGGCCAATATCACTCCAAGTTGTAGCTTTTCGCCATCAAGAAGCACAATTGATCAAGCTAATGAGTGCTTTCGAGGCTACTCTTCCTCCTCGGAAACCGCCTACTGAGTTCTTGCATCACCGAGCTCCCTTGGAGGATTTGACTTGATTTAACTGATAGAAGGTCGCGCGTACATCTAGAATCGAAAATCATTAAATGATACTTCTAGCTACAGCGAGTCGAAACGTGTCTATAAACATGGACCTTCCTCGAATCCTCGAGTCTTAGATTAGGGCTCGAATCACCACGTGACATTTAGCATTTTTTATAGCTACAGCGTTGTAATTCATAGCAAGTTGAAGCTATAAATAGATAAACGAACATTGTTGTTAACCTGGTAACAGTATTTGTATGTCAGCGAAATAGGATTTGATGAAATCATATACACATCTCGAGAGCCCATCATGTGTGGAGTATAGTGTCCCAGGAATCTGCACTGAAATAAATAAACTTCACCACTAGGTAGATCAACTATAAATTCTTACATAACATTGAAACTCTCTGTCAATCTGACCTACCGCCGTCTTTTCAAGGTCAAGATGCTTGATTCGTTCCTGGTCAGGTACCGCCCTCAACCTACGTCATGTCACAAAGCATTGCCTGCGACGATTCCGGATAGACACAAAACACAGTCTATATTATACATATTACGATGAAAGGAATAAAGCGGGCACTTGCATTGAGTGTAACATAGTTCAATCATTTGCAGCTTTCTGTAGCACGCAATTCAGATGGTGGGGTAGGTTTATGTCGCTCTGAGTCATGAGCCATTGATCGAAACATGCTGACCAGTATCCAGAGATTCATCACTGTAATTTGAAAGCTGGAAAACTCAAGAATCAACTTAAAAAGATATATTAGACATCATGCCCTCCCCGACACCACACCACAAACCCATCGTCGCCCAAGACGCCATAGCCGAAGACTCAACCACCAACCGCCTAATCGACCACAACGAAGCCATCCTCCAACAACAAGCCAGCGACAAATCAAACCTCATCACCACAAACCCGCACAGCTCATCCCCATCCTTCAAAGCAAGGATATTCTATTTCGCATATGGCTCAAATCTTTCCCCCACGCAAATGCGTCTGAGATGTGAACATGACCCCGCGACGTCGGGTCGACCGTTAGCCATTGCGCGGATTGATCGCTGGCGATGGCTGATTTGTGAGAGGGGGTATGCGAACGTCGTTCCTCCGAGGGAGTGGAGGGTTGGTAGGCAGGTTAGTCATGGGGAGATGGTCTCTGTATCTTCTGCCGAAACACAACAAGAAGGAGAACAAGAAGAAGAGAACGATGTCATTTTTGGGGTCTTGTATGAAATGACGCCTGAAGATGAATACCTCCTCGACGGCTACGAGGGCGTCGACCATTCAGCGCCTGCATCGCAATACGGTGATAGAATCCCCATTGCTATTAGGCCCCGAGAGCAAGAACATGGCGCCTATAATAAGTGGTATGTCCCCGCGAAAGTCACAAAGTGGCTTGTTACAGAAGAGACGGCGAATGAAGAGTATGATATTACGGCGTTGGTTTATGTAGATGAGAAGAGAGTTACAGTTGGGGCGCCGAAGTTTGAGTATGTGGGGAGAATGAATAGGGCGATTAGGGAGTCGTTGGAGTTGGGGATGCCGGAGAGGTGGGTGAAGAGTGTTGTGAGGAGGCATATTCCTGAATCTTAGATCTACTGCGTCAAGGAATAGCGAGAGGCTTGTGTTGCTACTCAAAGATATTATTGACATGATATACGATGTATGAATTCTACAAAATGACATTCCTCCCATAAAAGAGAGAAATCTAACGTGCACGAATACGTACTGACTATCTATACACTTCCAAACCGATACTGAGCCCAACTCAGACTCCTCTCTGGGAGAGTCCAAATTCGTTCGCCAACATCTTCTCCAGCCGCACCAGCAGCAACATGCAGAGGCAGGATATGCTCAAAAGTGGGATGAGCCTCTCGAGCAGCTGGCTGTTTCATCAATGCTGCCATTTTCGCTCGACGTTCCTCTGGAGGGGCGGTGGTGACTTCCTTGAGGGCTTCGTCGAACGTGTAGGCGTACCTAAAGAAAGTCAATATTTAGAAGTGTTTGTTTACGATGCCTAAAAGGTGCTTACGGCATAGTCTTGCCCGATGCCAATGTAGCCCGGTAATCGCGAAGATTGTGAACAGCCATGCCCGCACCGACGATCAAGATGCCTTCATCTCGAAGACTTTGAAGTGCCTCTCCCGCACGATAGTGTTGATCTGAATCCTCGCTGCCGAATATCGAGACTTCTACAATCGGCACATTTAATGGATTCTTTTTCGGATCGAAGGCTTGCCCAGAAGTCAGTATGCGCAAAAACGTCTTTGAGACGAATGAATATAACATACCAGCCAAAAATCCAACCCATACTCCATGGTCAAGACCCCTCTTTACCGGCTCGACCTCGATACCCTTCGCGGAAAGCTTCTCCATAACTTTAATCGCAACTTCTCTGCTTCCCCTATTCGGGTAGTCATACTCATAGTAATGCGGCGGAAATCCGTAAAAATCATAGATCAAGTCGGTCTTTTCGGCAGCATTGATCTGGATTGTGTTGGGACCACCCTGCCAGTGAGCCGAGAATACGACTACAGCTTTCGGCTGGACTTTTTGTGTGATTTCAAGACCGGTTTCCGCTAGTTTGTGGTAGGCCGGGTGTTGTTTGTCTTCCATAAAATTCGGTCCGCCGATACCGAGAAAGTAGACTGGCATGCGTTTGGAACCGGTGTCATTGGATGCCATGGTCTCTATAGGGCGTTTTTGCTGTGAATTGTTGAGGATGTCAATCGCAGGTTCTGGTGCGTATGACTGGGCGATGCGGTAGAGAAATGGAATAGATAGGCTCACAAGGAGAACAGAAAAGTACTTTGACCGGATTAGTGAGAGAACCGAGGGCATCGCGCGCTATATCTGGACTTTTTGACAAGTCTGGGATAAAAGAGGGGAAAGCTTGCATTAAAACAACGTCCTGGATGATTAGCTGCATGCATTCAAACTGAGCTGACAAATCCAGCACCGAGGTGACCGATGCCCCTCACAATTCTTTATTCAGATCATGAAATCACTCATTGTAGCCATCGCTTTCATTGATCCAGATGCATCTAAATTGAACCGCGCGCGATGAAGCATAAGGTGGCGGGGTCCGCCAATCAGAGAGCTTCTTCTAGTTAAAAAGGACCCACCCGCGCGGCTTGTGGGTCCATAATGGATATAGCCCTAATATCTTCATGGATGGTCGTGCACTTCGAACCCATGAATGTACAGAGTAAAAATATAGGTTCGTGATTACCAATCCTCGGACGCACGTCTAGAGTAACCCGAGATGTTGTGGCCAGCATGTAGATTTTGGGGTATAAATAGAGCATCATTCCACTCCAGATCAAACTTCAAGATGGCTCCTTCCATCATCACCAAATCCAAAAACAAGATCAAATCCATATTTTCTCAATCAAAAACCACAATGACAACTCCCGTCGTTCTTATTCTCGGAGCTGGTCCCCGAATTGGTGCCTCCGTCGCCGAAAACTTTGCCAGTCAAGGCTACAAGGTGGCTGTTGCATCCCGAAAGGGCGAGGGCAAGATCAACGAGAAAGGATACCTTTCTATCAAAGCAGATTTCGCCGACCCCCAGTCCATTGCACCTGTGTTTGAGGCCGTCAAGGCTGAGTTCGGTACCGCTCCCAGCGTTGTCATCTACAACGCCGCTACCCTCACTCCTCCCCCCGTTCAGGACGCTGCTCTCTCGATTCCTTCCGAGCGGGTTGCTGGCGACTTGGTCGTCAACACTGTTAGTCCCTATGTTGCAGCACAGCAGGCTCTTGCTGCTTGGGAGACTCTGCCCAAGGAGACCAAGAAGACCTTCATCTACACCGGCAACGCCATGGGCACCACCGTCATCCCTGTCCCATTGATGTTGAACTTGGGTATTGGAAAGTCTGCTTCTTTGTTCTGGGTTGGTGTCGCTGATTTGACCTACTCTGCCCGCGGAGTCCGGTAAGTTTTGATCCTTGACGATGGTTCAGTTGAGCTTGTTGCTAACACGTATCGATAGATTCTTCTACGCCGATGAGCGCCACGAAGACGGCAAGTTCAAGGGCATGGCTGTCGATGGTCCTGCGCACGGAGAGTTCTACCCCCAGTTGGCCAAGCAAGAAACAAAGATTCCATGGCACGCCACATTCGTCAAGGGCAAGGGTTATGTTGAGTTCAAGTAGTGGCCAGGTTGAAGTCACCTAGATATTAATGTCAGGCTAGAAGCTGTACTACAATGAATGAAGTACCTGAACTTTGAAGATTGCGATATTATTCTAGTGATCGTGTAAGAGAGGCTGGTCGTACAAACGCCTTGTCTTACGTGAGCAGACCGAAAGAGGAAGGTGCGGATACTTCTGCCTCAGGCCATCAGGCAACCATCGAATCTATTGGGCATAATTATTCGTCTGCATCTCACAACAAAGAGAAACTTGCTAATCGAGTGCATATATGATATGCCTGCTGCATACAGGTAACCGGGTACTCACGGACGACAGTGGACACTGGACACAGACCGTATGATTGATCCCAGGCCACCAGCGTCCTGAGCATCCTGAATCTGTGACACCATACCTAACCCCTGCTCAATGTGTCTCACAGATCCCCTTCAGGGCCCTACGTTGAGCAATTAATCCATGGATGTCTATAAGAGCAGCGCCAACCGCGACAAAACCTAAAATCTAGAATTTCCGCTTTAGGTTGATGACTCACAGGCAGTAGTACGTAGTTAGGTACCTAGGTGAGCAGTTTTTCATGGAACAAGGCTAAGGTAGATAGGTAGTATCAATCTAACAGACTTCAGCAAATGATAGAGTCGGGTGTGTCCATTCGCCCTTTTGCCCAATGTCCACTTGCCTTAGACCTTCACATGCCGACCCGGACAACGGTCCGGCCGATGTGGGAACAGTAGGTATAAAGATGAAGCTATAAAGAAGTCCTGTCCAATGATCGGCAATATCAAGGTCTGTGTCAAAGATACTGGCTGCGTCTGCGATACCTGATTCGAATGCGCAAACCCGGCTTTGTTGTTTTCTTTTTCGTGTCAGAGAGTCTCTATCAGCTATCATAGAGGGGCAACATACATCGTGGCTGATTTTAGGGCGGGGCTCTCTGGTGGATAGTGTCAATGGTGGCCGACGGGCTGATGGCTTCCTGATGGACTGATCGATTTGACTAATGGACAGACTAACAGTTGGTCTAGTCCTGTCTCCTGGTCGATAACGAGGAACACTTCTTCTGGTTCAACCTTGATATTTTCACTTTTCAGCTGGACAATGTCGAGTCAGAGACAGACGCGCAATGGGACGTGTAAGAGAATAGTCGAGACTGTTTGATGAACCGGCCTGGAACTGTCGGTGGATGCGTACTTTACTATGTCGCATTGTCCGTATTGTGAGTATTAGAGTTGTAACAGCCAATCTGTTCCAGCTAAATGGCGTGCTTCATGTTGATGCGGTGTGTATGATCCATTCTGTACTTTTGACTGGGTGTACAGGTACCTTTGGAACAGTACCGGATACTCGTTCTTACACTCATCTAGAACAAACATAATACAGCAACCTGGCTCATAAGAAATGTAGGCAGACAATTATATTGTCATTTTCATGACATACCGATTAAAGATTTTTCAATCTATGTGAGTATGTTGTTAAAGTGGCAAGAATATTACTGTATTGCAGTATACAACGTTTCAAGTACTGATACTAAAATTAATTACATACATACATACATCGGATCAGATCACCGACTAAGACGCGGTAAAAAAATTTAGAACACCTTTTATTTTTTTTCTGTAGATTCTTCCCCTCCTCTCCTATCGCCTCTCACTATCTCTCCTGCCACACTAGTCCCGCCTCTTATATTTTTCCTTCCCATTCTCTATCCCTTCAAATACTCTCCCTTCCCCCCCTTTCTTCTCTCCGTCGTGCTTCCGCTTCCTCTCAGCATGTCCCAGCAGAACACTGCTCAGGATGCCTCCACCACCGCCAAAGAGTCCGGACACGCCACCACCCATCCCCCCCGCACCACCGAACTCGCCAGTCTTAAGATAAGACTTCGCGCTGCTCTTCGTCAATTCCCCGATTTCCCTGAACCAGGCATTCTCTTCGAAGATATCCTACCCCTCTTCGCCGACCCAACCCTCCACGAAGCCCTTATCCGATCCCTTGAGCTGCACATCCTCGAGACATACCATGAGAAGCCAGATGTCATTGTCGGCCTGGATGCCCGCGGGTTCTTGTTTGGACCTAGTCTTGCGTTGAGACTGGGCGCTGGCTTCGTTCCAGTGCGCAAGCGAGGCAAGTTGCCTGGTCCTTGTGAGACCGAGTCGTTCCAGAAGGAGTACGGCGAGGACTTTTTCCAGATGCAGGCAGATGCGGTGAAGAAGGGCCAGAAAGTTTTGGTTGTCGATGATATTATTGCAACGGGTATGTATCTGCCCCTCCTTATGCACTCTCCCGTCGGAGATTTTATTCGTGTCTAACTAGTCCAATCGCTAACGGAGTTTCAATCAATAGGAGGCTCTGCTGCTGCAGCCGGCAATCTCGTCACCAAGCTTGGAGGCACCCTTCTCGGATTCGTCTTCATTCTCGAACTCGACTTCCTCAAGGGAAGAGACAAACTCCCTGCTCCCGTGTTCACTCTGCTCCACGGACAGGAAGGAAAGGTCTAAACTCCGATTCTGAAAAGAATAACGTTCTTCCCAAATGCGAAAGACATCATGATGCCTTCCGCAAGCTGATTTCGGCATAAAAATTTGTTTTATTTTCACCTTGCTTTCTTGGTGCATCCATGTCATGGAGATTCAGACGAATATCGGCGGATTTCGAGTTACATATTAAAAAAATTCAACAATAATGTCGGCCGGTGGGTATGTTTACACAGTCTTGGTTGTTAGACTACGATATTCAACAATATTCGATACCCCTCAAATCATACCACCGCCAAACAATACCATCTTTCGACGTGATCTTTATCAACACTACGATGATCATTCAATGGACTATCCACGACGAACCGGAGACTACAAAGACGGATCCCACCGCGAACAAAAGATAACGAAAGTCTGCATTCCATTCAAAATGTTATAAGCGCAGCGCATCATCCATCGCCTCTTAATAATACTACCATCACCACCGCTTTTTGATTTTACCTCGTCTGAACCTTTTGGACTGTCCTATCTGTTGGGTCGCTGTCAACTGCTGCTCACTTAACGAGGTCGCTGTGTCGTCTTTGCAAACTAGATAGTTATCGTACTTTTTGATGAGCATACTTTATTTCTGTACATAGATTGCCGAACAATGAAGATTCGAAAAGCAGTCAGCTTTTATAGAAAGCCTCGAATAAAGAGCAAAGAGTCGAGACGATTAATCAGCCAATATAAACAAGGCCCCACGTGACCGACCCACCCGCAAGTATTTCTTCGGACTTTCCAAGGCCGCTTCCGCCTTTCTTTTCTTTCCTCTCCCCAACACACAACACGAGACTGCCATCTCTCGCGTGAAAATGCCTTCTCCTAACCTTACGGTCTAATCTCTGTTAATTACTAATTCTTCTCTACTACATAATGTCTCCTGCTCGCGTCGTCGAAGCTACCCAAAAAGAGAATGACTTTCAGACAGTAACCTCCGCACTGGATGCGTTGTTGGTGACTGTCCACCAGCTGAGCTTGAGAGAGCAAGAGCTCCAACGCAGAGTCAAGCTTGCTCACGACGAGGTTAGTTTTAGCTGTTTTTCTTCTTTCGTGTCGTTTCGCACAACCCATTCTTGTGATGAGAAAATTTTCAAATCTATTAGCTCTAGATCGTGAGCCGCATGTCGGCCGTGACATTTTTGCATGTATTACCTGACAAGATCCTTTTATGTTCTCTGCTTTACATTTTCTGTTTAAGATGAAGAAAGTCGCTAACTCATCAAAGTATAAAAAACTAGCCGACCGAGTGGAAGGAGGACTCACCAATGTAGAACACAGTGTATTGGAACAGATTCGTCCGGACGACTCTCAACCTCTACCGAAACTAGACCCATCGCTAAAACCCTTAGACGTCGTTGATAACCTCCGAGAACACGGACATATCCAGCGTCAGTTACTTGATGTCGTAGTAGCCGGTATCATTTCCTCGCGGTCGTTTGAAGGCGATGTTCGTACCGATGACAATGCGAGTTTCGAGGTCCCGTCGAATAATCCCTGTGTAGTGGCCGCCAAGGCGCGACGACCTTCCCTGTATGAACGCGATTTTACAACCTCTAATGGCGTAAAGGGGAATCTTCGCTGTCCGTATGCAAAGCCTACACATGCAACTGCGAACGGGCATGTGAATGGCATGGCCTCGATGACCATCAACAACCTAGACGGACAGAGCAGTACTACTAAATGCGCTTTTGATCCCATCAAAGCGGACCAGGCTGCGCCGCAAGACCGTGTCTCCAGCGCAGGCGCCTCTGTGAGATCGTCGGCAGCTCGTTGTCCGATTCGTTATATGGATGACCATTCACCTGAAGAACTGGCCAAGTACTTTGAAGCACACAAACATGAGATTCCTAGAAGTCATGCAATCTGTGTCAGTCGTTTTCAGAGGAGTTCAGCAACTATGCGCCAGATTGATGCCAAATACGGCAGTCTTGTGAATATGATACAAGGCCTTAGCGCGAGACATAAACCACTTTTGCCCGAGTCGGGGGAGAATGGCACGTCTGCCGAACGCGTCGAGAAATGGGCAGAAGACGTCAGTTCCAAATCACCACATCCGGCAACATTGAGCACAGTGGAAGAGGACGAGGTGCCTGAAGCTGCAGTGGGGGATGAGGAGGATAGAATGGGCCATTTTGAGCGTCCTCTGCGGGAGGTCCGGGTTGGCGAGTCACCGAGTCGCCCATGGGGCATTCCGGTTCCGATTCTGAATCATAATCAGCCTATATTAGGTAGTGCCATCAACAGTCCTGCTGCACCTATCCATGCTCCAGAATTAAAGACGCCGAAGCACATGATGGACAACGATTTACCCTCTCCTGCAGTGCATCGTCAGGAAGCTCCTTCACCTACACCAGTCCGGCCAAAGGGCAAATGTCCCTTTGATCATACCGCTTTTATGAAGAAGCCCGAAGCTGCTGCAGATGTTGATGCTACGTTGGCCAAGGAGACGGGATCTCCTGCGTATCCACATGTGAATGGCAACGCTCATCATGCAGCAGTCCAAGAGGACAAGGTCGAAAACGACTACGCAGAGCCAAAGGTTCAAGCCGCACCAACACCTGCTCCTGCACCAGCATCAAACAACCCACCACAAATGATTTTTAATGGCCCTGTCTTTTTCGGTTTCTCAGCAGAAGAAACAGCGGCATTTATGCAACAATTCAGTTTACCGGGAGGAAAGTGATATTATCCTTCTTCCCCTGGGAGTATAAATACCTACAGGCATAATTTGTACATACGTTTATGAGCCATGACTTTGAGCGTTCATTGTTTCAAGCGATTGAGCATTATTATTACTTCTCCAGTCTGAATATCCAACCATTTCTATGTCATCTAATTTCTGCCATGACTCGTAGTTTAGCCGATACCGGAAGAGGGGAGAACAGCTTCAAGATTAATCGAGGTCGACCATATCAATATTCTCCAAATTGACACGTATTGAGTTGATCTATAGATCTCATAGATTGTGTTCAAAAGTATTGTAGAATATCCAAATAGCCAGGGAGGGATCCCAAAGGCAGATTGTACGCATCACCGACACCGGTGAGGGGCAGCCTGCCTGTGCGGAGACAGTCATTCCCACGGGAAACTTCATCTTTCTACACTCCGTCTCCCCTCTCCGTCTCTTTTCCCTCTTGATAATTCGTCTCTAGCTATCCACGTACGTCCCTACTTAATGCAATCCATATCCTACCTCTCTCGACGAACTCTGTCTCAATTGATGTCGTCTAGTATTCGCCCCGCCACGACCGTCGCATCTTCACGACTGGCTTTACACAGCTCTCATCTTTCGTCGTCAAACAATCGCAATTATACACAAAGTTCCGCAATGGCTGCTGAAATGACTCCTGTTTTTGCCAAGGATGCTGCTCCTCGTATGTTTATTCAATTGTTCGTTTAATTTCAATGTTAGAGACATAGACTGACTGTTGATATATAGCTGCTGGTCCTTACGTACGTCCTTCCCACTCTCCCTGACTCATCCCACAAATAGCTAACATTGAGACAAAAGTCCCACGCCATCAAAGCCCAAGGCCTAATCTTCGCCTCCGGCTGCATCCCCTGCGACGCCGAAGGCAAAATCCTCGAAACCGGCACCCTCCAGGAAAAGACCGCACTCTGCATCCAGAACGTACGCGCAGTCCTCGCCGCCGCGGGATCCGAAATCACAAAAGTCGTCAAGGTTACCGTGTTTTTGACTGATATGGCTGATTTCGCGGATATGAATGAGGAGTACTCCAAGCATTTTAGTCATAAGCCTGCTAGGAGTTGTGTGGCTGTTAAGCAGTTGCCCAAGGGTGTGCCGGTTGAGATTGAGGTTGTTGCTTTGCAGTAATCTTTCAAGAATGAAATACAAAATTTTTAAAATTTTCAATTCTGTTTAGATACGTGAGATATGTGCTCAGTTCCTGAGTATGAATGCATAACATCATGAGGCAATCATTTCTGTTTAGCCTTCTCAGCAGCTCCCTCAGCTTCCTTGATATGCTGGTCAAGATTAATATCGTAAATCCAATCCCACTGATGCGTCATTCTCTCCTTTATCTTCGCAACATCATTACCCGCATCAGCCTGCAAAAAAGAAGAAAACCTAGCAGCTTCCGGCGCCGTTTCAATCTGACGCATATTCCAGGGATGACGGACAGCATTAAACCCTACGAATGCAGCGCGAACATCGTTCTGAGTCTGGACTTTGAGTAATAGTTGTGACATGATAACAACGTCTTCCATGGCCATGACGGCGCCGGATTTCTGACTTAGTGGTGCGTGTGCGGCGTCACCGATTATGCAGACGCGGTTTTGTAGAAGATTTTTCTGAAAGGGAAGTCGAATAGGGCGCAGAGGTTGCCTGATTTCATGTACTTTGTAACAGTCAACAGATTTCCTCCAAGACAAAGGCAAAGGGGGAACTTACAGGATAGAAAGACTGCACTGTCTTCCCCAATGCTGCGGCCAATAACCACAGGCATAGTCCAGTGATCCAAAGTCCACAGTCTATCAGATCACTTCGCGGCCCCAAAAGAGATACTCTTCCCATCATCAATGGGGTATGCCAGAATCCACGATGAAGAACCACAAAACATGTTACTTGCGTGCGCAACTTCGGGACCATCCCATCGCTCAAAGTCTTCCATGAGGATCAGTTTGCGATATACGTATATACTGCTGTATGTGCATCAGCCATGATAGGAGAACCACATCCAGAACAGAATATTCGATGAACAGGTTTGCCCAATGTTCCTTTTCCAGTCCAGCTCTCTGTTGGTCCGGTGAGAGTTACTTTGTCTTTGGGGACAGCCACTGCTAGTACTATTTATGCAGACATGGATCAAATGTCAAGATATGGTTAGGTATGAGAGGTAAAGTTCGTAAACGTACAGTATTCCGAGTCAGTAGCGCGTTGACAGTCATCGCAATGGTCGAATCCTACCATTAAGGGTTTTTCGATGTCGATGGAATAGGTTGTGGCATTGAACAGACAGTGACCGGTAAGAACCATTTTGAGAAGGACTCGGTGTTGTCGTAAGTCACTTTTTAACGAATAATTAAAAGCCACTTAGTTTCAATGCTTGCATGAAAAGGAATGAATTGTTCTCAATAGAAAATTTGAACCGATTCCTAAGCTAATGTATGAGTATGACTCTCACTAAGCTTGACCCGAGTATCCGCAATGCCTCGAGTTCGGTCTGCGGTGGCCCGAATGATACTAGTTGACCAGTTGACCTTGCTCAAAGTCATTCTTATCCCTACTTCATTCCAAGGTTATTGTGTCCTAGGGGGTATCTTCCTGACGAAATCGACCTACGTACATCAGTTGATATCTACGTCCCTGGCTCTCTCCTCTCTGTCACCCTTTCTTCCGAACTTGATGAATAGTGATAATGGATTGGTATTATTGGGAAATTATTATATGGCCTTGTTAGAGAATATAATGAATTTATCCCATAGCCTATGCAAAAGTTCATGGATTCCAAGTGAGGCTCGTACCAGGGTATGCAGCTCAGGGCTAGGGCTAGGGCCAACCAGTCTGGGGTAGGAGATTTCCCCGCGTTTTACAAGCCGAATGCTTTTCCGTTCTTGCAGCTGATAGCTGCATACTTGCCATTAAACCCCCTGCTTACGAGGCACATTATGTCCAATTGTCTGGTCTTCTGCTCCATTAAGTCATGATGAATAGCGGCCCTTCGTCAAAACGCCGAAATCGCAGGGAGCGAGTGCGAGTAACGCGTGCGTGCGATCTCTGTAAAAAGTAGGTCATCGTTGCTTTTCCGAAGAGGCAAATGCCGCCATTCCGTGTGGCATCCTAGGAGCAAAGCTAATTGAATCATCGATAATAACAGAAAGAAGCTGCGCTGTTCAGGCACATTACCTTGCATACTGTGTCAACGCTCCAATTCTACGTGTGAATATACTGCTGGCTACACCAGGGGACGGCCGCCGGTCCCTGTTCCGGCCAGCCAGCAATTCGTAAACAACGACAATGTGATGGGACAGCAGGCAACTCCAGCAGCAGAGGGAGACGGACTAACCTCACCAGTTGGGCCACCAATAACAAACACCGAAGAAGGCAGTCATTTGATGGCACAACATGCCAACAATAGAATTGTCGGTCCATCATCGCGCAACTCGCCGGAGCCTCATCAGACCGATTCCGAAGGTCACTACGTGGGTTCATCTTCTGGCGTCTCATTTCTAATTCGAGCGCAGAGAAGACTGCATCAGCAGCACATGTCGTTTCCACCAAATACGTCCATCTTCAGTTTTGGCGATGCGCCTCTGCCAAAGTACGACCCCTTGTGCTTGATAGTGCCGTCTAAATCTCAGGCCGAAGCGTTGCTGAATAGATATTTTGCATTTGCTTTTCCTACGCACCGGTTCTTGCACCAAAAGCAAGCAGAGTCCTGGTTGGAGCAGTTCTATAGCAACCTCAATCAGCCGCAGTCAAATAACCATGGAGTGAAAGATATCAAGGCCTTGATACTTATGATATTTGCGCAAGCGAAGCAGTCTCTGCCAGAGTCTGATCCTTGTGGTAAAAATTCTGCTGATAGGTAAATTACTATATTCTGACATATTAGATATTTGGCTGACCATTAATAGTGCGGTTTTCTTTGCTGCTGCTGAATACCATCTAGCTGCAGAGACAGGGCCTGCTCGCCTGACGAGCGTGCAAGCACGTCTAGCTCAGTGTTTTTATCTCTTGTCCGAGTCTCGAATCAACCACTGTTGGAGCCTTTTCGGAATCACAGCTCGACTTGCTATTGCCATTGGTCTGCATCGAGCACGTCGTCGAGAATTCGGTGGTGGTATAGATTTGATTGAGCAGGAGTGTCGAAAACGAGTGTTTTGGAGCGCATACAGCTTGGACAGCTATCTAAGTGCAGCTCTGGGTCGGCCACGAATTTTTCACGACGACGAGTTCGATCAAGAGCTCCCCCTGATAGTCAACGACAGTCAGATAACTGCTCATGAAATTCTCCCGGCCTTGACAAACGCACAGAGTATTATGCTGGCTCCTGTTTACCATGCCAAGCTATCCACAATCATCAGCAGCATTCTACGAGATTTATACGGAATTCAACGAGCTAGTCGGGAAAAAGAGGTGTCGGCCGCTGCTCACCGTGAAGCTGAGTTGAGAGAATGGCGGCATGAATTATCTGGTTTCCTCGATTCACCTAATGTCGACTTATTGATGCTTACCTATCAGCGTCAATACACGGTATTGAATCTAGCTTTTTACCATGCTCAAATCTTGTTGTATCGACCATTCGTTCTCAAGAATTTATCAATGCCAGCAGAAAATATGGCCAACAGGGAAGATGATCAATTATATGGCACAATTGATCGATATATTCGGCAGTGTTTAGAGGCTGCGACTGAGGTCGCTTCGATTGTTCGTAATTTGTGCGAGCAGGGTGGACTGTACCACAATTTCTGGGTAAGATCTCTTGATCTCATTTTGTTCATATCGCATAATAGCTCTTGATTTCGGATAACTAACTTCAAGCAGTTTACTCATTACTACGCCTTCTCCGCTATTGCAGTGTTATATGTGCATTTTATTCATATGTGTTCACAAGCGGTCAACATTGAGCAGTATCTTTATTACTTTCAAATCGGCGAACAAGCGCAGAACGACCTGGCCACTTGCAGCGCGGAATCCCCTTCTGTTCGGCGATACCTCGTCGTTCTCGAAGAACTCCGAGAAGAGGCAAAGAAAGCTACGAAGAGATGTCAGCAAGCGCTTGGAATTACTTTTCCTATATCGGAACCACAACATGTCACCTTTGCTGACAATGTGCTAAGAGATGACCAAAGAATGGAGGACAACAGGCAGCTCAATATTCCAGATGTAATCGCTAATCAGGATGCGGCGCAGTTGATGGCATTGTCTCAGGTTCAACCGGAGCAGTCTGGTTTCACAGGTTCGAAAGACGAAGCCTATGTTGACTCTGATATTCCTAATCTAGCTGCTTGGGGCGATCTTGACTCGTTGGCCTTTACTGGACTTGGGGAGTTGGACTTTACCTTTCCCTCAGAGCTTCTGCCGCCGGCCTAAGGAAGGAAAGCGTTAAAGAATGTCGATTTAGCACGTTTACGAAGTGGGAGTATTTTCTTTTGGGATATTTATGGACCGCTGCACTAATCTAATTCATATCTTGCCTGCGATTTTGATTGGATGACATATATACTTCTTACATCAAAAAGTATATTGACACCGTTTAGGTGTTTACTGGTTAGAGAAAAGGCCCTCGAGAAGATACACTAATCCGGTAGCACAGGGATCCGGAACTTCACTCCAGCTCTGTTCAGGAACATAGACTGCTCGCCCAAACGCGGCTGGCATACCCTTGGTCTTGTCCTTGCCCTCTTGATCCGCAGCCAATGCTGTGGAAACTGTTCTGGTGGCTTTCAAGGTGGTAATGAACGGCTCCAGAGCATCCATCAAGGTCCTATCACCGGCACGCGCTGGTGTTGCTCTTTGCAAGGCTTCGGGAGCTTCCTCTGAGGCTTGCACTCATTGTGATTGCTCAACGATGCTTTCTTTGTTAGATGCAAGGCCAATGGTTCGAAGGGAAGCGGCCAATGCGTTTAGGAAGATATCATATAAAGCCCCCGATGTGCCGTCCATGTTGTCTTCTACGATCTGTGCAATAGTGTCGATGAACCGAACAGCATCAGTGTTCTTGGTGAAGGATTCATCGCCTTCTATGCTTTTGATGACAGCTCGAGCGGTTCGTCCAAGTGTTGAACCACAGTCTCCATCACCTACGACCGCATCATAACGATCGATTTCTTCTTCGACATCAACTATTTTATGACAAGTGTCGAGGAGAACGGCCGAAAGTGCGGTAATATCGACTAAAATTGTATCGCAATCTATTAGCGTTTCTCTTTCATGATGTCTGAATGTCAAATGAACATGAATTCTCACCTTGCAATGGAGAGGTTGAAGCGTATTCTACATGTTCTTGATTAGACAACTCGACCTCCTGAGCGGCTTGCACTTTTGTGCGACCGGCCTGAGATCCAGTGGTAGTCCAACCAGGCGTGTAAGCAGGGATATTTAGATACTGAATGACCTCATCATTCGCATTCAACAAAGTGATGCTGAACCCCTTGTTGTCCAGACTTGTCATAAAAGCCCCAGCATATGTTCTCACTGGAACGATGTTTCTTGTTCCTGTTCCAAATGGCAGTCAATAAGTTGAATGAACATTGCAATTGACGAACTTACCAAGACTGTCTATGACTGTTTTTGTGATTGCGGAGAACTCCAGATTCGATACACCTCCAAGATTGTTGACTAAGAGAACAGTGTTCTTCAAGTCGAAGTCAACATAGTGACGGGTTGACATCAAGAAGTTGATCTAACATTTGGTCGACCGGATCCGCAACTGGAGGTTGAGGCTTAAGAATCCGACAACCCGTCTCATTGTGAATACCCATTCCGAGCTCAACCTGGTCCTCGCTCTCAACAAAATCTGCCTTTGGCTTTCCTGGGAGATGAACGTGTCCTAGGGCAGCACCGACTGTTGCGAGCCGACTGACAATACCTTCCCCCAGCTTTTGCAGCTCGGGAAGCGTGACATTGCCCTTTTGCACTCTTGCAGCACACCTTCCCAACAAGGATTGTGCCTGCAAGACCTCTTCTGCCTACTCTACCGCTTCGCTTGCGGCCAACAGAGACATCATTGCCGACTACAAGTACAGCAGTATCATAGCCTGCAACTCGCGCTTTCTCAGCAGCGAGATGGAAGTGGAGTACATCTCCCGTATAGTCCATAATTACCAAGAGGGTGCCTGCCGATCCCCCAACTCTGGTTACGGTGTTGACGGTCTACTACACACTGGGTAATGAAAACACATTGCCGGAAACTGCCGCGCTGAGGAGGCCATTACCGACAAGTGCTGCGAAGGAGGGTTCGTGGCCGGCACCGCCGCCGGAGATTATTGTAACTTGTTTGTTGCCGTCGTGCTCAGAGTTGATGATTGCTATTATTGAAGTCTTAGTCGAGGTCCAATCTCGAAGATGCATTGCATCTCATGTTCACTTACCTTTTATTCGCTCGGTCATAGATCAGGTTAGGGTTGGTCAACGCCAAATCTTCAAGAGCGTCCTGAACGAGCGTTTCTCCATCGTTGATGAAATGTCGAGTCGCCATTTCCTAGGAAAAGCGATGTAGAATACTTTTAGAGTAGGTCGATACAATCAAAATTCTTACAATGACTGACAACGCTTGAGACATCTACTACTACTTTACTTTTTATGACTAAACCTCGCACTGGTGATCGATAATCCGTCGGAGTAGATTGTTAGTCTCACAATTCCATTTCAAACTTCTTCTAGTTCATGGCAATAGAGCCCCGGAAAAGGTCTTGATTTATCCGCAATGAGAACATCAAGCTTAGGGTTCCGGGTCCCTCTTTATAGCCGGCTACTTATCCGATGAGGGAGAAGCCTTTCCGACCTCCACATTCAGTTGGGGCAACTCTTCAATGTGAGAAGATCATGTGAGTCGAAATGTTAGTTTGGGGGGGGGGGAATGGAATCATACATAAGATATATTCCAAAGTCAAGTTCATACAACACATTGTGAATTGTTAGACTTGTCCATTTCGTTATCATAAACCATGCTTGTTGAATCTCCTACGGACGTCTTCGCGAGCGATGGCCCCCATCATCTGCCTCCAACCCCTTCAAACGAAAAAAAGATTCCGACATTATACACCATAAACGACGTTCTGCTCAATTTGGTGCGTCAATCGCCAGAGGAGCCTCTTGTTGGCTACCCGAAAAGCTCTCATGGAGTGAACGACTATGTCTATTATTCGGCCACGGACATTGACCGATTCACCAACGGTGCGGTCAGTGCTTTGAATGGAGCAGGACTTGCAGCAGTAAGTAAAATTTACATATATTTATGTGTGATTAGCTACTAACTGTATTAGTGTACTGAATCTGCCGAGACTCAAGTGGTGGCTATTCTCGGTCTATCCAACCTGGATTATGTCGTTTCCTTATTCACACTGTCGCGGATGGGCTACGCTGTTCTACTGCTGTCGTCACGCCTCAGCATCGAGGCTTATACTAGTCTTTTGGAAAAGACAAATTGCACGAACATTCTCTACTCTCCAACTTTAGAGAAGACCGTTCAAAAGATACAACAAGAGGTCAAAGCCCTCAACAAATTTACTATCCCACAGCAATCGGTATATGCACAATGTACGAAATTATCAGATCTTCATTGCAGTGATACGCCACCAGAGAAAGCTCAGAAATGGGCATTCATTATCCATTCATCGGGATCCACGGGTCTTCCGAAACCCATATTTCAGACTCACAGGGCTTGCATATCGAACTACGTTGGTAGTAAAGCATATCGAGCTTTACTCACACTTCCTCTCTTCCATAACCATGGTCTTTCTACTATGTTCCGATCATTATTTAACACCAAGCCCATCTCGATCTATAATGCGAATCTTCCTCTTACCGGCAAGAATGTGCTGGAGACCATGAAAGTGACACAGCCGGAATGTTTCCATGGTGTGCCATATGTATTGAAGCTGCTGAGTGAAGTGGAGGGTGGTGTGGAAGAATTGGCAAAATGTCAACAAGTCCTTTATGGTGGAGGCAGTTGTCCGGATGATCTGGGTGATTTGCTTGTGAGTCGTGGAGTGTGGCTTGTCAGTCACTCGGAGCGTACGTTTTCCCTATTCTCTGAAGTTATGATATCCAAGCAACTGATGTTTCCTTCTAGGACCGAACTCGGTCAGCTGATGACATCGGAGCGACCTCGTGGTGACATGGCTTGGAATTACGTCCGGCCATTGAAAAGTGTTCAGCCTTATATCAAAATGCTTCCCCTAGAAGACGGCTCCTACGAATGTGTCGCTCTGCACGGTTTACCTGCCAAAGTGACATCCAACTCGGATGATCCACCCAACTCCTTCCATACACGAGATACATCCATGGATTCCTCAAACATCCCACACTCCCAAATGCATGGAAGTACCTGGGCCGCATTGATGATCGAGTGACTCTAGTTAATGGAGAAAAGGTGCTGCCAATCCCAATTGAGCATCGCATTCGCCAAAGCATATACGTAAAGGACAATCTTGTCTTTGGCGTCGGCAGGGCCATTCCTGGATTGATTATTGTTCCAAGCGAGGAATGCCAAGGCATAGACAAGAAAGACATTTTGGACCTGATTTGGCCAGATATTGCAGCAGCGAACGAGAATGCAGAGGCTTTCAGTCAAATCTCGCGTGATATGGTGGTGATTCTTGATATTGATACTCAATATCCAGCAACGGATAAAGGTACAATGATCCGCAATCGCTGTTACCAAGAGTTCAAGGACTTGATAGAGGAGCCATATCAACGATTAGAGGAAGGCGATTCAGAATCAGTGGAGAAGAAAGCTCTTGGTCTTGCTGACCTTGGGTCTTTTCTTCTTCAGATCTTCAAGAATGATCTCGGCATGCCACTTGACGAAACCACTGACTTTTTTGATGCTGGCATCGACAGTCTACAAGCCATTAAATCACGTGCAATCATCAAGAAGTCTTTGGACTTAGGATCTGCCGAGTTGAGTCATAACGTGGTCTTCGATTGTGGTAATATTACAAAGCTCACTGCTCACCTGCATTACTTGCGTACCGGGGAGGTCCACGAAGAAGAAACCGAGATTGAGGCTATGGCTTCACTGATCGAGAAGTACTCGACTTTTACCACTCGGCCAGCTCAGAAAGAAACTATTGTAAGTCACGCCAACTTTTGAAGCGTATTCGTTTTGCTAACACCACTTTCCAACAGCTTTTGACAGGCAGCACTGGCTCGCTAGGAGTGTACATTCTCTCTCGTTTGATGCAACGAGAAAGTGTCCAGACAATCTATTGTCTTGTGCGTGCCTCTAGTGCCAGCGCAGCATTAGACCGCGTTCTTTCGAGCTTAGCCGAGAGATCTTTGCCCTTGCGAAACGTATCAAAAATCGTTGCTCTCCCCTCTCAAATTGGGTCTAAGGACTTAGGGCTAGCTTCAAACATCATTGACGACCTGAAAGAAAACCTCACTAAAGTCATCACGTTGCATGGACCGTGAACTTTACCATCGGTGTCCGAATCTTTGAACAACAGCACATCAAAGGAGTCCAGAACCTCATCAATCTCTGCCTCTCAAGCCGTCGGATCACACCGGCCGAATTCTACTTTTGTTCCTCTATTTCCGCAGCAGCCGGAACTCCACTGCCCGCAAAAATTGCTGAAGCTCCTATTCCCCAACTGGGACATGCCCAGAATATGGGCTATGCACGCTCCAAGCTCGTCGCCGAAAGAAAAATTCAGGCTGCCGCAGAAAAGACATGAATGGTAGCCAAGGTCCTGCGAGTAGGACAGATTGTGGGTGACACGGTTACTGGAAAATGGAATCCTACCGAAGCAATCCCCTTAATGCTACAAACTGCCGTCACTATGAAAGCCCTTCCAGCTCTCGATGAGAGTCCATCCTGGCTTCCCGTCGACGTCGTAGCAGATGCAATCCTAGAATTGACCAAGATCAAGCCAGACGCAAACGGCAAAGCCGAGTTATTCTCCCACGACTCGCAAGTCGTATACCACGTCCAAAACGCAAAAGCCTTCCGCTGGACTGAAGATCTTCTCCCCGCCCTGCGTGACGCTGGTCTAGACTTCGAAGTTGTGAATAAACGCGAATGGGTGCGGCGCTTACGAAGTGATGAGCAAGATCCGCAAAAGAATCCCGCGGTGAAATTGATCGATTTCTTTACTGACAAGTATGATAATGATAACATGGGCCGTTCTGGGTTGAGCTTTGAGATGGAAAAGTCGGAGGAGGCTAGTGCTTCGTTGAGAGGAGGTGTGGACCTGATCAAAGACGGTCTTATTAAGAAATTTGTTAACTCCTGGCGCAACAATGACTGGTGATTGTGCTTAGTTTATTCTATGACTATTCCAAGGTTGTATGCATGTATTCCAAGGTTGTTAGGTTTATTACTTGATCGTGTATACCCGTATGCGAGTTAGATACCTAGATATATCTACAGGTGCATCCATTTCGATCTATATCAGTGTGATTATAATAGCTAGCATCAAACGATTCCAACCAACATATATCACGGACACATCGTCTCCGTTTCAATGTTGGGTGTTCTCAGACTCTCCATGCTGACTAGCCTTTTTGCTTGCTTTCTGGCAGTTTGCTTTATAAGATAGTGTACTATCCTTCTCTTTTCCTCCTTGTCTTGAAACCAAATAGGATCTTTTCGATCTGTGAAAGGCAAGCCAAGGTTCCTTGCCAAAGACAAAGTAGTAACTTTTGAATCGCGTTTCAAGTTCGGATCGGCGCCATTTTCCAAAAGGAGTTTGATAATATCGAATCGCCCCGAGTGTGCTGCGAACATCATGGGTGTTCGGTTATACTCGTCTATGAAGTTCAAGTTCGCACCCATTTCAATGAGAGTACTGAGTAAGGGTTTATTGCAAAGAAATGCTGCAAAGGATACAGCATGTGGATCAACCCAATCTTTGTGTTTGTGTTTTCGTCCTGTTAAGCTCTTCTCCTTCTCCCAAAACAGCTTGAGCGTCACGTCGCAGCATCGATGCTGATCATACCGTGAATATAGATATCGACGCTCCTTCTTGTCTGCGATTCCTGCTACCTTGTCCAAGATCAACCTGATGATTGCGACTCTAGCTTCACATGATCGTACAGCTTCGACTAGCGAAGGCCAGATAGAGCTGAAAAGGCTTGGTGCATCCTTCTGATCGGTTTGGGAGACAAAGCCAACTAGCTCGTCATGCCCCATTTTTATTGCTGCCCTGAAAGCTTTTGATTTAGGTGCATCTGGACCCAGACCTGGAGGGCAGGACCAGTAGTCCCCATCTCGAGGTGCAGCCTCCCAGATGCATGTTTTGCAACTTCTATAACTTGCCGTACTGATATCTGTGTTATGGAGTTCGGCGCCACTCTCGATCAAAAGTCTAGTCATTGCGACATCTCCTTTGGATATTGCTATAGTTAAAAGCCTTGAACCACGATACTCATCGTAAACATATGGAGCGTTTTTCTTGGGCTCGTATCTGACTTCAAGGTCGCAATTTTGCTGTACTGCGTACTGTGCTGTTGTGATCACCCCATGTCGAACGGCCCAGGCCAATGCTGACCCCCCATGATACTTTTTATTGTGATAGTAGAGGCAGTGAGTCAAGACAAGATAGAGATGTCGATCAGTCCTGGTAAAAGCGCTGAGATCGCTCTGCGAGAGTTCTGATGCAATGGTTTCCAATATCTCAAGCGGGAGGCTGATGACAGCTGCCATTTTTGACTGCTGCGGATTGTCTGTTGTGAGAATAAATTTCAAAGATGACTAGAATGTTAGTGGTATTGCAAATATGTATGAATTTATAGGGGTGGAAGGGGTGTAGGTGCCTACGAGCGGCAGGCAGCAGGGAGCAGGCAACATATGAAGTCGTATGCGGTACAAGTTAATATCAATTTGAAGGAAATGGATAGAATTTCTTTCGGTCTTCAGGCCAATGCAGTAGGCAGTAGGCAGTAGGCAACACATGACAATATGAGCCTACACGTACTTAAGGTGATATAGGGATATTAGGAATTTCTCCAGATCTCGTTGCCTAGTTATATCATACTATAGTCGTGCAGCTTATTAGTCTAATTGAATTCACCAGAAGTCAATTATCTTTCCTAAGCAGGAGGTGCCATTTCACGTTTGGGCCATTTTAAACCATAATTTGACGCTACCGAGCAGCTTCCTATTCAAGTTCCATCCGCTTTCATTAAAAACATCTTCAGGGATTATTACATTAAGCCAGTTGCTTCAATGACGTTCTACCGAATGAAATGGAAACTGCTCTCTAAATAAGGGCAGCAGGCGGAAAATCTAACTTGAGATGTTCTATGGAGATTCTATTTCTAATATTCATCTACCGGTCGTTGACCAACACATAACGATACCGTGCCTTTCCAGCAGTCATGTCCTGAATGACCTGATTTGCATCTTTCATTGGTCGTTCTTCGACCCAGGGCTTCAACTGCTTGTCGGCAGCCAACTGCAACATTTCTCGAAGATCGCTTGGGGAACCGATCAGAGAGCCCCCCAACTTCGCACCTCTCATAATCAGGACACCGGCCGGGATAGCCAAAGAGCCATCTTCGGGGTTGCCTAATTGGACGAATGTGCCGCCAACCTTCAAGAGGGAGACGTATTGTGATAGAGGCATCTAAAGGGCAATTAGTCTTCAGCCACAAAGAGAACTATCTTGAGGGGTGCGAAACGAACCTTTGATGACGAGACAGTAGAGACAATGAGGTCTAGAGAGCGGCCGTGTTCCTGAGCCCAGTTCTCATCATCATCCGTTGCAACATAGACATCGGCACCAAGCTTGAGAGCATCGTCCCTCTTATCCGCTTTACGAGAAACGGCAACAACCTTATCAGCGCCCAAAGCCTTTGCAAACAGAATAGCAAAATGACCCAAGCCGCCGACACCAATAACACCAACAGATTTGCCCGGACCACAGCCATACTCTTTTAGCGGAGTATACGTCGTAGCACCACCACAAAGCATAGGAGCCGCATCCGCAGACGAGACACCGTCAGGAATCTTAACAACGAAATGCGCAGGGCTGCGATTGTACAGCGCATAACCACCATACGACTTGCCGCCATTCATAAAAGTACCGTTATAAGTACCAGTCCAGTGTTTGCCGCAATATCTCTCGTTTCCGGAGGCGCATTCCTCGCAGTGTCCCTTGCGGCCTAGACATGACTCTGCTTGAGCACCGACACCGACGCGATCACCGACTTTGATGCCGCCTTCTGCTTTTGAACCGACTCGCACGGCGATACCGACGATTTCGTGGCCGACGCAGCATGGGTAATCGGTAGGTCCCTATAATCAATCAGTTAGAAAAGGGGTGGAGGCTGATGAGACGGGGGGGTTCACATACCCATCCACTGCGCAGAGTGTGCAAATCGGAACCGCAGATACCGCAGTGAGTGACTTTGATATCGACATCGGTCTCTTCCCATTCCTTGGGCTCAAATTCCTTCCATTTCATGTTGCCATTGGCAGCGGAGGCATCTTCGGCAAGCCAGCCCTCGAACTTGTAGTCTTGTGAAGTCATGGTGACGAAGATTGTAAAATGGTACGATGAAAAGCAGTCGAATCGTTATTAATTTTGAATAATTGAAAGACCAGTACAAAGGCCTCCTGATGCTATTTTATATCCATCGTTGGTCGAGGTTTTGCACCCATCGCATCCCGTCGCCACTCACATCACAATTTTTTCTCTCTATCCACTTTCCATGTTCCATCATCATTTCAATATTCGTCCGAATCAAGTCTGATCTCTGGGTCTTTGCACGGACATGGCTTCTTTTTTCATCCTTTGCTTTCGGCATTTTGAATCGGGGACCCGCTATCGCTTCAAAAAGACTAAAAGCTGACATGCGAATCGAGGGGCTCATTACATTGGTCAGTCGATGCAAGAGTCAGCTTTTAGCTTGCGGTAACTAAACTCTATCTTGACATGCGTCTCCACTGTTTCTTTTCTTTTCTTTTTTTTTTGCCAGGCTTGGTGAGAGATTTGATATCATCCCCCACCACTATCCATGGATAAGCCTTTAACATGTGTTTTACATGGGTTTAATGGCGTCAAAGCCCGCTGCATATGTCGAAGGTGCTAGATATTTGAAGATTTTGATTAGAAAGCAGGTTATATTTCTACGGAGATATCGGGAGCCACGGAACAGGTTGCGACAAAAGACACCAAGGAACACTGATATTAGACCGAGGTTCCGATTTCATCTCCAAATACTCGGTTATCGCTCGAACTCACTATTGAATACCTAGGCACTGTACGAATCTCGAAGCATTTTGCGGGCTAGTTCATTTGCCAATTCGTACGCAATGTCATCCGTCCGGAGCCGGCTTGTGGGTGAGTCCCTAAGAGTGCGCGGACCAACTGATAAGTAGATAGATAACCCTAAGTAGGGTTTCGCGGGCCAGTTGGTGACTTGATATATGTACAACACAAGAAGCTAGAAGAATTGACTCTGAATGTAAATTTCATACGCCCTTAAATGGACCCCTCATATGTATAGCGCCATAAAGCTAATATGAATGCAACCGGCTTACTAATCCGTGCATGAGACTAGAGGGCTGGTCATGTATAAGTATGTAAACTCGACCGATCCCGCTCATTTTGATGTTATTTTGTGTTTTGCTGCCTCTCTTCATACTAGAACCCCTTATTGTAAGCCCAGTCTCTTCCACACACTGTGTGCAAAACTGAGGTCTCACTTATCATAATAGGACATCTACAACCTCAATTCTGTGTCCATATACATCGTCATCATGCCTGAAGCAGTCATCATCCGCGGTTCCACCGTCACCAACCAGACCATCGCAAAACCCACAGCCACCTTCACGGGCGAGGTATACGTGGATCCAATCAACCGCGATACATCTGTGGTAATGGCAAACGTCACATTCACCCCCTGTGCTCGTACACACTGGCACACCCATGAAGGGGGGCAAGTCATCCGTGTCCTTTCAGGGTCAGGCTGGATTTGCGACAAGGGCAAAGAGGCTCGCAGAATTAAAGCTGGGGATACCGTTTGGGCGCCGGCGGGAACGACGCATTGGCATGGTGCGGATGATGGTTCGTTGATGACGCATTTTGTTGTTGGTCTGGGAGAGACGGTGTGGCATGAGGCTGTGAGTGAGGAGGAGTATAAGAAGAGGAGTGATGCGTGATGTTGCATGTGATACATATTGGCTTTGAATTTACTTCTGATAAGGATATATACAACTGACTGAAATGACTTTTTTGGAGTTGTAGGAGGTGCAGACCCTGAAATCATATTCGGAAGATTAGAAAACCAGGAACTATCCCGGTCCGCATCCATCTTTCCTAGATTCTGCGTCCTCGTATTGCTGTGCATTTTCAAAGCTCCTGCTGCCCAACATGAATTTCTCGAAAACCACCCTGCCGATCCAAATATTCAAGTATACTCGAACACTGGATTTCCTCAGGACTGCCAGTAATACCGTGAATATCTTTCCCTGATGCTGCAATCCAGGATTCGTGGTTCGATCCAGTTTTCATCTGATACAATCCATCTCGACGATTCTCGACACCGCATACCAGGACAGTATCGGTGAAGAGGTAGCAGTGCTGACCATTGGGTCGATGGCCTTTGGAAGTATATTCGTCACATAGCGAGCGAGCGGTCTGATAATCAAAATTGTCAACAACTGCAAGGGTAATAGATAGCGGATGGAAGTCTCACATCGGTCTTTGCAAGAGCCGGCCTGCCATAGGCAAGCATAAAGAGGGCCATAAAGAGCAATATCGCTGCGTGGAACATTGGGAATTCGTGATATTCTGAAGAAGGCGAAATGACTTTAATGTTAAGAAACAGCCCACGAGAATGAAAGATTCATCGCTACCTAGGTAGTAAAAAGCAACGAAAAACCTGATTATATGCCTTTTCTGATCTCACGATAGTCAAGGGCATCAAAATTTGAAAATATGATTGCCTAAATTCCTGCGGATGTCAGCCATATGCATTAGTGCTGAGTCTGACCAAGGCCACGGAAAATCAGCGGCCTTAGGTCTATATCCGTGATTATCAAATTAGTTTCATTGCCAAGTCAACTATATCAGTATTTCGATCGGATATATTATCAAATTACGGAGTAGTCTCATTGCCAAGTCAACTCTATCAGTAGTTATTTCGCTCGAATCCGACGGATTCATCGATCCGAAGCCCTACTCCGAAGCCCTACCTAGTGCCAACAGTACCAAGTGAACCCGCACTAAATATTACTAAATATAGTAATGGTTGACAAATTTAAGTGTGGTTCAGCGCAGATCAGCCAAATCTAAACGACGTTTAGTAAAAGTGTTGGAAGTCTTGGCCCAACACGAACCACTCAATGCAGTTTGGTCTACCTCACCCCATACTCGGAATGACAAAAGTCCCAGATCCCACCAATCCCACAGGTCAAAATCAACAATCGAGTGTTGGATTTATGAGCATTCAAGTGGAGTAGGCTCTAGGCATCTAAATTCTGGGTACAGGACTGTTTTTGTGACTAAATATTGACGGAGTTATTTCAAATCATCCAACAATTCTGCATACATTATTACGACTGCTTGAAGGAATGCAGAGTCTGAGGAGCCAATTGAGCTCAGTCTACGCTTAAAGTAGACTGATTGCACCCTTGGACACTGTCAAGCTTCAAATATTGAAAAACATCGAGTGCTATATACAATGAGAAGTAAGCTTGTCCGACAGACAGTACACACATGTGAATCAAACGAGAGAAAAGAGAAGACAAAAAAGGATGAGACCCGAGATGTCTCTCCAAGGCCGTATCTAAATATCTAGATATCAATTTGACGCAAAACAATCATCAGAGAAACCCAAATCATCACAAGACAAATTGCACGGATAGTTAGCAGGCGCAGCGACATCATTAAGTTGCCATTGAACCGCCACCTGATTCGTATATGCAACACTATAGTTACATATGGGCACTTGGAAGACACCAGGAGTCTCCACTCCTGCCGTCCAAGGCACAGTGTCTTTGGTGCCAGAGCCGTCAGTATAGTATGCCCCGTCAGAGGAATCCTGAAAGCTGTAACCATTGGCATTGCCATTCAAGACATAGCCGTTATACGAGCTCACAATGAGCTCGCCAAAAGTGAGATTCCCCCACTCGTACGTTCCATTCAAGGCTGTAAGTCCAGGAAGAGCCCTAAACATCGTGCTTGACTCTGAACACCCATAGCCGATATCCTGGTTATCGACGTGAGCTGTGCATGCATTTGCTCCCACAAGCCAAAAAGTCTTGCCTCGCCCGGAAATGCTGTATCGAGAAGCCTCCGCGTCGTCATCAGATAGCCGGGGGCTCTCAGTTAGGTCGCTTGAAAATGGGTTCCTTGTGCCAAACTACCAAGTCGAACCAACCATGCATAATCAACAAAGGCGTTGGGAATCGACACAGTCTACGACGAAAACGAAAGATTTGGCAGCGACATCGGACTCCTGATGCCTCTAAGAGATATGCCTCTTTTGTGCGAACGCGGGCAACGTAACCGAAAAATCTGTGGGTGGAAGCTTCTCGGGAGGCTTGAGAGAAAGTTTGCAAATTTTATACGCACTATGCACAGTACTTATCCCTCTATTATAGGGTATAATCCGTTATATCCGTCGGCTATACTATGGTTAAAATTCCTAAGATCTTCAAAATCTGTTATAGAGCAAATTCTTGTTAGCATCTGTTATATCCAGATGTCGAGGTCCGTTATATGTTTAAAGGGGTATGTTGTATTTCAATTCAAGTCTTCAAATGTGTTTCCATTGGCTAGACGTGGAGGAGTGAAAAGGCATGCACTCTGTTTCATGAGCTCTTAGCTGAAATATTTCTACCACTCTCTCCACTCTCCGCCAGGCCCTTGGAAACTCGGACTGCGCCATGCCTGCGCATTTACTGACGCTGCTCGAACCTTTTCTTCATCAATCTCAATACCAAGGCCAGGGCCTTCCATCAGATTGATCAATCCATCAGCAACCTTCCAGACCTCCGGATTCTTGATATATGTCTCAATATCCGCGGACCCGGCATTATAGTGAATTCCCAAACTCATCTCTTGAATAGCAAAGTTCGAAGTCACGGCATCGACTTGTAGATTAGCAGCCAGAGCAATGGGGCCCAATGGACAGTGAGGAGCTATAGCAACATCATATGCCTCAGCCATAGTAGCGATTCTGCGCAGCTCCGATATGCCGCCGACGTGGCATATATCTGGCTGCAAGATACTGACAGAAGCATTTTCAAGGAATGGTTTGATATCCCAGCGACTATAAAGTCTCTCCCCAAGAGCGATGGGGATGGCGACTTGTTTAGAAAGTAGGGCGATTCCCTCAGGGTGCTCAGAGAGCAAAGGCTCTTCGATAAACAATGGTTCATGCGGAAGTAACTTTTGAGCTAGTTGGAGTGCCATGGCCTTGTGCACTCTGCCGTGGAAATCGATTCCGGCATCGATGCCTAGAGCTTTGACTGTTTTGAGTCGCTCAACGGTGCTATTTAGCACGGACGGAGAGTCGAGCCAGCCTAGGTCCTCGGTGGCATTCATCTTGATGGCTCTGAATCCTTGGTCGATTCTTGCTTGTCTATAAACTGTTAGTTGAAGATATTCGAATGAGGAAAATGGTGACTCTTACGCTTGTACAGCTACATCATTGGGCCGATCGCCTCCAACCCAAGCATAAACACGTAGCTTATCTCGGACTTTTCCTCCTAAAAGCTCGTATATGGGGAGTCCCAATTTTCTGGCTGTTCAAAAAAATCTCTCAATATGCGAGTGACCAAATTAAGCACTTAGTAAGTGCGTACCTTTCAAGTCACAAAGAGCAATGTCAATTCCAGACAACGCACTCATCAAAACCGGCCCACCCCGGTAGAAGCCCATCCTATATCCATTCTGCCAAATATGTTCAATGTCGCTAAAATGGGTCAATATCACATGTCTTCTAGACTATCATTTAGTCAGATACACTTACTTGGCATCCATTCCACCGAATCGAGCTGCAAAGGCCTCCAAACAACCCTCAACTGCTTCAGTGTGGCCTTCCAGTGATGCCTCCCCCCAGCCATAGTTCCCATTGGCATCTGTGATTTTCACGAAGAGCCATCTTGGAGGTACCCGAAAGTATTCAATTTTTGTTATAGGCGCCATAGTGACGAGTCTGGGCTTTATCAAAAGTTGCCGGATATAGGCAAGCAAATAAGAAACTAGACTGTAGGCGCTTAGTTCAAGAACTAGAAGATAAGCGGGCAAAGAATCGAGCCAGGATTGTATCGAAGCAAGTTGAGCAACGTTGACTCTCAGTCACGCTGCTAAGCTCTCAAATCGACTTCAAGCTGTCTTTTTCCAGCAAGAACAACAGAGAACGCTTTGGTCTATTCATAGTGCAGCCTTGGAAACCGGAAAACAAGGTTCCTGATCTTGATATCCGGCAGGTCGGATAAAGTTGCGCGTTCGGAAAAGTGGTGCAGCCCATGTACTTTTCCGGGTATATTGTATATGTCGTCTCGGAAAAACACATGGAATTTCATATGACTTTTGTTGCGCGATGTGTTGCCGGTCACTTGCGATAAAGCTTTGATTATTCGAAAAACATCAATCTCAACTGCATTTGGTGCAAATCACTCTCTTCTCGACACATTCACGACTTACCCAGGAACGCATATAATCGACTACAATGGCTTCAGGACGTACTCTTAAGCTCAACTCGGGCTATACCATGCCTGTAGTTGGTCTGGGCACCTGGGTATGTTGAAAGTCTGGAAGCAATTACTTTGAAACAGAATGAGGGGTTAACTTTTCACAGCAATCCAAGAAAAACGAAGTTCAACACGCTGTCACTGCGGCTTTGCAGTGCGGGTATCGTCATATCGATGCTGCTGCCGTGTACGGCAATGAAGCTGAGGTTGGAGAGGGAATTAAGGCATCTGGAGTTCCTCGTGAAGAGATATTTGTAAGTGAAGCCGGTCTCAACTACAAGCGAATGAAAGAGTGGCTTTAAGGATAACTAACACTGTAACATCGTAGCTCACAAGCAAATTATGGAACACACATCATGAACCCGAACACGTCGAGGAAGCCGTTGACCAATCTCTTCGTGACCTGCAAACTGATTACCTTGATCTCTACCTGGTGCGTATACTTCACCCAAGCTCAAATTGTTTTGTCTGTTATTCTGACGCAAGCTGCAAATTATTAGATCCATTGGCCTGTCGCATTTCGTCACTCCACCACCACAATTCAGCCAGTCGATGAGAAAACCGGCCTTATCGATGTGATTGACGTCCCAGCTAGCGAGACTTGGAAAGCTATGGAGGCACTTGTCGCCAAAGGAAAAATTCGCTCCATTGGTGTTAGCAATTTTACCAGGGAAAGAATTGAAGATTTGCTTAAGACGTGAGACTGCCTGCTATTTTGGACTCTTTAATTAATTCAGCTAATATAATACACAGTGCGAAGATTTCTCCTGCTGTAAACCAGATCGAGGCCCATCCTTATCTTCAGCAAAGAGATTTGTTAAAATGGAGTCAAGAAAATGTACGCTATTTCATGATCCTCTAAGGCCAGTGACTTGATGGCAAGACTTACAGTCTCGATAGGGCATTGTTGTTACCGGATATTCGCCACTCGGAAACAATATCTACAATATTCCTCGGTGTGTATACCTCTTATAAAGAAGGATGTTCCTCTACAGGATGGCTAACTGAGAACAGCGCCGTCGACGATGCTCTGGTTATCGAGACTGCGAAGAAATTGAACAAAACCCCAGCTCAGGTCTTGATCAGCTGGGCTATCCAGAGAGGAACCGTTGTACTTCCAAAGTCGGTTACTCCGGAGCGTATTGAAAGCAACTTCCAAGGTGGGCCCTCCTCAGATCAGTTTGTTAAATTCGCAAAGCTTACTAACGCTTGTCTATCAGATTTCGTCCTCCCGGATGATGCATTCGAGGCTATCCAGTCTTTGGAAAAGCATCAACGCATGAACTTCCCCGCACGACTGGGTGTTGATATCTTTGGAGAAGTTGGAGAAGAGAGTGCAAAGAAGAGTGCATTGGAGTGGGCAGAACAGCAAAAGAAGCTTAAGCAGGGTGCTTGATATTGGAAAATACATAGTTTGCGTGGTAAATATGTATTTCTAGATTAGAGTATAAAGCTTGGGAAATATAATAGAATAACCCCCAAATGCTGCACATGTGGCATTTTAAGAAAGAAGACTGAACTATTTTGTGAACTCAAACAGCTATCTTCATAGTCCTAATCAACATCTAGATTATGATGACGATTTCTCCACACACACTTTTCCTAATTAACATGCTGGTATATTGTACTCCGCCATTTCAATATCCCGGCACCGAGGAGCTAGGACGGCGCCAAGTAAGCCAATACAAAGCCCAAACCAACTGACCGAAAAGGAGACAGCGCTAGACGAGTACGATATTTTTAACCATTCTTCTTTCTTTTTCCAGTACTAACGATCAACAGACTCCGCGTCTCCACGATACCTAGTCGCCTTCGTAGTCAACATCGGCATGCTATCAATAACAATTTTCTTCGCAACCATAATGCGCATGCTTCTCGCTCGGTTGAATAAGAATTTGGATGATGAAGAAGGTACGAATCTGGGCCGGGATGCACATCAGCGAGAGGAACATGGTCTGCCGGGTCAGGTCGCTGCTCAAGGGTTCCGGTTCTTGCTATAAGTCAACCGTACAAAGGCTTCATATTTTCTGTATCATTTTTGAGAAATATGAATGCTAAACTAGATTCATCAAGGAATAATTAGTGCTGGAAATTTTCAGGGTTATTGTTAGAGACAATAAATACACTCCTTCATGTCCAGTTTTCGTGTATCTCCAGTATCAGCTTCCTTATTCAATTGATATCGGTCATAGCTATTACACTTTCTTTCAGAAATCGAGTGCTTTCTGCTTAAAACTAAAAAGTGTTATATACCAACTTAGGGTTTCTAGATCCAGTGACACCACGTGATCAAGGTCACGTGGCGCCTCCGTTTATTTTCCCGTGTTCATCCAATTTTTCTTCCAATGTTTAATTCACACTTGGATTTAGTTACAAGACTCGCCATGTACACCATGTACACCTTTACTCGATATTCTTTGGGCGGTTATGACTACATACTCTCCGATTCGTTGCTACTGCTACTCCATGATGTTGGAATTAGCTAGTATGCAGTGAATCAGAATACAATCGATGGTTTCAACGTCTCGCTGAACCTATTGTTAATACGAAGGGAAATATTGACCACTCCAATCAAGTCGGAAAAGTACATTCGCTCTTTTATGATACAGACGAGAACGAACGACGCAATCCTCCCCCATCCAGCTGTTCCACTTGACGCCGATCCGATCCGATTACTTTGTTCTTGGTTCTGATACCGGTCAAACATACTACTACGTATATACCCATGGAACTCTTTCGAGAACAGTCAATACACCTCGCGCGTTTTGTGCATGTATAGTACTGGAGCTGGTATTGGAGGAAGAAAGAATTTCCTCGGACTTCGGTCTGTGGAGTTTTTCTTTTCGTGTGAAGGGATTGCGAGAATAATATATTAGGGCCTTCATAGTTCATGTTTTATGTCTCGCTTTTTCACTCGCTTTACGTTTCGTGGAGCGAGGGGATGGTCACTACGAGAGCATGACTCCTTGCGCACTACATTATGTTGTTGATATCAGTCGATAGTTAGCTATGTACCTATATACAGACTTATAATTTTCCCTTGTCATCCACAATCTTGACAACAACCTTGCCCCAGGTCCCCCTACTGCCCAACGCCTTCAGCGCCCTCGGCACACTTTCCAGCCCGACGAAATTCTCGTCCGTAAACGCCGTACTCTTAAACTTGCCCTGATCAATCATATCAAAAATCCCCTTCCAAACCACAGGCACAGTCTCACGCTCAAAGTTCACGTATTGACCCCAATGAATCCCGACAATACTGACGTTCTTCAACAGAACACGATTGAGAGCAACCTTCTCAATCGTCCCCGCCGCAAACCCAATAACCAACAACCTCGCATTCCACGCGACACACTTCAAACTCTGATCAATCATTCCCACCGGATCATAAACAACGTCAACACCCGCTTTCCCATTCCCCTTTCGATTCTCCTTACAAAGCTTCTTAACCTGCTCCGGCCAATTCTTATCGGCACGATAATTAACCACATAATCCGCCCCAAACCGTCTCGCAACTTGACCTTTCTCTTCCGACCCCGTAGCCGCAATGACCGTTGCACCTAGCGCTTTCGCGATTTGGACAGCAGCTAACCCGACACCGCCCGCAGCAGCATGAACAAGCACCCATTCACCAGCCTGCACGTTTGCGCGCGTCACAAGACCACCGTATGAAGTCGGCGCCGTGACAAACAGACCCGCTGCGTCCGCAAAACTCCATCCTCTCGGCACGGGGAAGAGGGATGGTTCAGGCGCAAGGACGTGAGTCGCATAAGCGCCTTGGGAAGCACCAAAGACTCTATCCCCGACTTTAAATTTGTGGTTTGCGCCGGAAGTAGGAGTGGCGAGAATAGTGCCGGCGAATTCCATGCCGGAGATCCATGGGAAGGGCGGTTGGTGTTGGTATTTGCCCTGGATTTGTAGGATGTCGAAGAAGTTTGTGCCTGCGGAGTGGATTTCGATGAGGTATTTGTCTGCTGTTGGGGAGGGGGTGGGCAGGTCGGTTATTTTGAGGTCGAGGGGGCCCTATACTTAGCTATTAGTGAATGTACTGGGGATAGCTGTGATAGGATGAGGGTGTACCTTGACATATTCGCTGAGTTGGATGGCGCGCATTGTGTATTTCCCCTGGCAGGTAATAATAATATTGTTGTGAATCAATTCGTAGAATCTTTACTTGAGGTAGTTGTTGATAAAGAAGTTGACAGCGGAGATAGCTTTGATAGAAGTTGGGGTTGTGGGGAAGCATGCTCAAAGTAACCTTGTCTGATGTGCCTCGGCCCATTCGGTTACTCCAACTGAAACACCATCTACTTAGTGAACTCGTCAATATATGCACAGTCTAGTTCTATCAAAGTGATGCTACATAGTTGTACGATAAGAATAATGTAGCTCGATGCATACTTCAGACATCTCGTTCACATCACAAGATAAATACAAGTATCAACTCAATCATCAACGCCATTGATCCTTTTCCTTTTCTCGACTCCTCCCAATTTTCTCAAATCAGTGCACGAGTGAAGAATGAACAAGACGAGTAAGACGTATACCACTCCAAGGACGCCAGAAGTAGAGAAAGAAAATAGACAAAAACTCCTGGTGACCGCCCAGCTTGAAACAAATAGACAGGGTATATACATATAGATATATTCATATATAACACAATATGTGAATTGATATTGATGAATCAATTGACAATTGACACACCAACAACCAAGAACAACCACCGACGCCAACAATGCATTAATGACAGACTCCAAACACTATGCTACACAAGGACGGGCACGTTCAATGACCCAGAGGCCGCTGTAATAATTGCTCATGGCCAGCATAAGCGTATATATCGTGAGGAATCAATGGATGCGGATGGCCTGCTGCAATATATTGAGGGTGCTGCGGCTGGTGCTGCGGCTGTGCAGGCTGGTAAGCAGGATGCATGGACTGCTGCATCGATTGCAAATGTTCCTGTTCTTGACGATGCTGCTGCTGAGCCATCAGATCCATCGCTTCCACAGATTCCTTGCGTTTTCGATCCGGCACAGGCTTGCGTTGACGGCCCTGTCGATCAACCCGAACGACGCCCGGTGCATACTCGGGTGTATAATGCGATGTTGTAGCCCGTCGCCAAGGTCGCACAGATACGCCCTCGTCATAGCCATGGTAACCCGGGGCTGGTGTCATGGGTTGTGCTTGCGTCTGTGCATGCGCATGTGCTTGAACTTGGTACGACGCACCACCCATTTCCTGAGGAGAAGGCATATGTTGCATAACCGGGTTGTTGTATCCGGCAACGGGATTTACGGCTCGTCCATGGTAGTAAGCCGCGTTTGCGCCGGCGGCATCGTACAAACCTGTATACCAGCTGGTTGGCTGCATGGTCAACGCTGCGGCCGGGTTGGTATCTGGTTCGATAAAGTCGTTTCCTGTGGGCCAATGTGTTGTTGTCGGTGGTGCGGGTTGTGGGTACGAGATGGGGGCCATGGCATAAGTCGGAGAAACGTAGGTTGGCGACAGGACGTGGGTTGTTTGCGGTGGAGGAATGCTGTTTATTGGCGATGATTGCTGTAGTTGTTGCGGAGGGAGATCGTAGGCAGGAAGACCATGCGTAGCAAATTGCGTGACTACGGGGGTATTGATCTGGCTGACCGATCCATGAGACGGATGCTGTTCTGGCGTCGTCGTCGTAATAGGACTGGGTGCAGAAATGGATGCGGTCCAAGCCTGTGTAGCAATAACTTCCGGCGTGACTATCACAGCCTGTTGTGGGGAGATCTGTTGTTGTTCCTGTTGCGACTGAACCCATACGTCTGTCGGGTACCATTCGCGAGTGATTGCGAGATTCTCACTTTGAGAGTGCTGCGATTGCGGTGGTGTAGGAATCGCCATAGCTGCAGACGTATTTGGGGTAGTATTTTTCATATCATTTTTGTTCCTCGTCTCCACGGGCGACATTTCTTCAGATGCATCCTCTTCGTCCTCTTCATCATTATTATCTCCCTGCTCGCCGGCGGGTTTCTTTCGGATCTGGCGGGACGGCTTGGTAACTCTCCATTTCTTCAGACGACTTCGTAGCTGTGTTTCACTATCGGCCGATTAGCATGGACGAACCAGTTCAGCCGTAGACACATACCTAGGATTGAAGTCCTCCGTGCGAATCTGCTTAATAACTTGCTTCAACGGCCATTCCTCATCTTTATACAAACGGGCGATCAGCGCCTTCTTCTTCTCCCAGACATCCGACGGTATCGATGTTTTCATTGTATCTTCTGATCTCTGTAGCCGGTTGACGCTACCCTAGGACTTTGTCGGGTCGGAATCACAACAGTCGGCCGTTAAACGTCGAGTCAGTCGAGGCGAGTCAATGGCGGGTGATTATATATCGAGAGAAAGGTGTATATGGTGTGATGGTGGGAACTTGGAAGTAAAGAGGAAAGGATTTCTGGGTAAGATCGACAGGCAGGCGGGTGTGTATATAGGCAGTTAATTAAGTACGTACGTATGGGGACGGGGAACTGGTCAGATAGTCGTATCTACAGTATCAATCAGTAAGTGCAGGAACGGAGCCCGTATTATTTGTACTCGATTGCGTTAGAGTTGACTCCTAAGCGGAAATACTCAACCTCGTGGTGGTATGGCGTGCGTATTACTATTGAAAGTAAACTAGGTATCGAGAGGAAGCTCGCGGACCAAGAGGAAGAGGAACCAGGGGACTCAGCCGGAGCCCTAACCGTGGTTGCGTGTATGAATATTACGGGACGACGTGATTACAGCCATGGACAGTGCTAGATAGTGCAATACTCAATGTAATGTAACGTAATTACGGATTCTAATCCAGGCCGGCAAATCTTGAACGTCTTAGTGCCGTCGTTAGTGTCACTGGGAGGGTCTGCTGAGTGAGTGACTGACTATCCCCCTTTGAGCCTCTGTCTGGCCCACATTGACTGTTCTAATTGGTGGGCATCCTTGACCGTGTCCCCTCCATTGGCCTCCAAGGGTTCATCGGGTACATCTGGCCCCACCCCTGCCGCGCTCTTCTGCGCTTCATATGCATCATCCTCATTTAGTCTCTACTATCGCCACGTCCCACGCACTATTGGGCACATGCTGCTCCTCCCGGCTTCTCTTCTCCCATTCCGACGGGGAGATAGCCCGCGCTAGTCCCGAAGTAGAACGAACGTACACAAAATCTCCTGATTGGTCGTTAGTCTGTTTTCTTCAGGGTTTAGTGCCATTGCTTAATCCTCCTCTAGACCCTCTAGTCTGTTTACTACACTGGCTAGTCTGAGTTAGTCGGCTGTACATAGTAGTGCTAATTGCTACTTCCTGATGGAGTAAGGCGGTATGGTCGGGTATGTCCTTTGCATGCATAAATCGCTGGACAGTATTCACAGTAATCGCGCTTCTGAGCATAACGCTGTATATGGGGCCAAATCGATACCTTTTGCGAAATAGTTTCGCTCTCAGACTTTTGACTACGTGCAAATAGGGCCATACACAAATAATAGAATGACCCGTCAGACTGGCTCAGATCCGCTAAATCATCTAGCGATAAACACCAAAATGATAAAATACAGTACATCATTGGATACTCCGTATTGATGAATTAACCTTCGGCATGTTAAACCTTCTTTTCCTTCAACCTTACCCGAAAAGGACCGTACTCGACTCGACACTAAACGCCAGGCGGGATCTAGTTCTGCTCCGACCTCAGGCTTTTAGCTTTATGATCTGATCTGAGTTCAGACTCTACTCTCCCACTCACTGGGGCTTTCAGTGCCATTCACTGACCTCGATGAAAACTGTGTAAAAGTGTATTGCGAGATTTGCGACAGTTGTCAGTCCATAGACTCGTCGTCGTAGGGTCCAGTCTCCGCGCCTATACTTTCTACTACAAGTTAGTAGTTTAGCAGACTACGAACCTCGGCATCATCTGATCAACTTCTCCTCTTTACTCTTTACTATAGTAGAAAAGCAATCTCGATTGGATGCATTACAATGACGATCCTCCATGCACCACGCTTGCGAGGCTGTCGTAATGATAGTAACACCATTCAGCAATTCTTCACGGCCAAGCCGAGAATACATAGACTGCTACGTAGCTTAGCAGCTAAGCATATGTAGCGTTCCGACTCTCACAATTGTATCGGACTACGGATGGGGACTCCATGAGGTTAACCATATTGTCGGGCTCTGCTAGCCCGTTAGCCGTCATCGGTGCCACGGTGTTATGATTTGCGAGTTATAATATGCATGTTCACAATTCATTACGTTCAAACAGAGCAACTATAATTGATGATACTAATAGAGACGCTTGTTTACTCACATCATCAGAGAGATATGATTCGAAGATTCTGGCCGGTAACGCGCCGTCCACGAATGAGTGTGTACGGAGACGGAGCACTCAGTAATCCGTTCACATATTAATCTAGAGTACAAACCTCAAGTACATACGTAACTAGATCATCGTAAATCTCGCATCCAACAAGGTCCTCTCTACCATCCAACACACACAGCTCTAACTTCTCAAAGTTCACTAGTCACCAACGTGGTTTCCGAGATAAGGACATACACACAGACATGTCAAAGTGCGACGCCATGACAAATAACTCTATTGATATCAAAGTTACCCATCAATGATGGTAGTGATCAAGTTTTCCTTATCCTAGCCTACATGTCAACATGAATCATTTCACAGGTTAGTTTTTTGCTAACAGAGTCAGTAGGTGAGAAGGATCTTCGAAAGGTACATGCAATCATTCGGACATTCCATCGGCTATAAAGAGACGAAACAGAAATAAACATGGTACACTGCCGTAACGAGTAAGTTACTGCTTCCGTATGATAGTTACGTAGTACGTATTAACGTACGCGGTAAGATACCGAACGTACTAGACTCTTAGAGTGCAGGTTGAGTATGTCGAGTCATGTGAGATGCATGGCAAAGCTAATCGGCTTATCGGGCCAATTGCCGCGCACTTTGCAGGTAGGACAGTGCTAGCTGTTTTGGGTTAGGTTGGTGATCTTGCCTTGCGTCGAGCCAATCGAGGGATGTGCGTGGCAGTTGGCTGTGGAGATATCGTTAGTACGTACTTACTGTAAACGTATGTATGTATATATGTATCGAGACGAGGTAGTTACCAATTGCGTTACCGACAGATTGGATTTGAGTGTTGGTTTATTAAAGTGCATGTTGGATTAATTGAAGATTGTATTCGATAGTCGAGAACTGCTATCAGCCTCACTTGCTTACTTAGTCGACCCAACACGAATACACCACTTCCCAAACAGTCTAGCAGAAGGAAGCGATCAACGACTCGTATCATCCGTACGAGTATGTATCGTAACTTTAACGAATCGGAGGAAATCCGTCATTGCTTTTTCTCTCAGTAAATATCTCGACGAATGAAGACGAGAGAGGGTTTCTGGTCTCACAATACGTGTGTAACACAGCACTACGTACACACAACAAACGGACTCTTTTGTCCTGCTGCAGGATGGTCTGAGCATCGCATGTCGAGTGATCAGTCGTTGCATCGTGAGACGATAAATAAACGTGCTCGTTTTGTGTGACTTGTACTATGCACTTGGTCCAAAGAGTGTGTATGATGTACTATGTATGCTGTAAAACGGCGTTGCCGGCGTCTAGACCTCTGTGTACTTATGTATGTATCTTCTAAACTCCGTGCGGAGTTTAATGTTTGGTTTCCGGTGTTTACGTACGCAGATAGAAGAATAGAAGAGTTTAATGTCTGAATAGAGTCAGTACATCGACATGTTGGTGTTGGTAAACTTTAAACAAGACTAAGGGCCACGAGTCTTAGCGAATTCTGCCCGCAAACTTACACGGACAAGAGGAACAAAGGGTAAACTCAAGTTAGTTTGCTGTCAATCGATTGATAAAGGGATGAGGCGAGTGGGGTAATCGACTCAATGATACGCATAAACCGAAATCAATAGAGTAATACTTAGTGAAGTCGTGACGACAATTACAGAATCTAGATCTGATAGATGTCAGACAAAAGTTGGTCTGCCAACTATATTGAGTCCTTATTCTTCACGGAATGTCAAATGATGCAGGCAGGACTGGTTCATGCAGTGAGAAGCCTCTGACGTAGGGATGGGTAGAATGCAACTAAGCAGTTCGCATGTTCCGTAAGAGTCATGAGCCCTAAAGTAGTTAGTAAGAGCTTTAGTAATTACACTTTGATTTAAATAAAAGAGTTATGCTTGATAATCTTGATAATAATACATGTTCTATGCCCTGTGTTGCCCTAACATCCGACTGGCCTGACAGGCTACCTACATAACAAAATTTCCCTCTCGAGAACTCTGCATGGCCAATCCATCGTCCAGCGCAGATTCTCAGGCATCAGCTGGCATATTCCCCTGACATCTTGCTCCACAACTTCATACTCGCCCCTCCCATTCGCCCACCAAGCATAATCTATCTCATTAAGCATAACCAGCATTCTCGCCATCAGTGCCATTGCGAGCGGATCATGCGATTGCAGCATATCTCGATAACCCGCTTGACATCGTACAGCCATATATGCTATAAATCGTTGGAGAGTGGTAGCGTCCACGCCAGAGTAGAACGCTCGATAGTGGTACAGTACGTAATCTCTCGCTTCTAGGTAGATGTACCTCTCAGCGTCAGGCATAGCCGAGACATTGAATTCTCGAAACAAACACTCCAGATCCTCCTCTAACTCAAATAATTGCAACCTGGAGGTTATCGGAAGCTGCTCATCTGGCACTACCTGCGGGAGACCTTCGTCACCTTGCCAGCCGTAACCCTGCACATTTTTCTGTGCAAACAGAATGCCGACCCCTTCTAGCAGCCTGAAAGCCTGAACAGGAAGCTCATATGCCGCGTTATGTCGCGGCTTCTGGTGTTCAAGTAACCAACACATATGACAAAGCACCACGGCCGAAAGCCAGAGCTGTTCCACCGACGAACCCTGGGTGGTATCAGACAGCGCATGGCGGTGATGAGCGAGCGCACGCCCAAAATACCGTTGCATCGCAACACCAACCATAACATCATCCGGTGAATGAGCATGCAGATGAAGCGCCGAAAGCGCCAGCATGGGATTCAGTATAATCTCAGATGAGAATCCTAACTGCGGTATAGTGTGCTGCCACGCCTCTGCAGGAGCACCGTTGCAACTCGGCATTGTTGAGCTTACGACTGCCGTGTAATGGTGCATCAAGCGCAGTTCCAGGCTGCGCCATTTTGTGTTGTTTGTCACTGAGCTTGGTTGCAGTTTAAGTGAGGTTGGGTGAGCATGTACTTCTGCTTCCGGCTGTGGCCGGCGAGCGTCGCGAGATACATGAGAGCCCCAGTCACAGCGCTGGATATTTGTATATCGCCGGCGACAATTCGAACAGACAGGCTTCGTTTCGTCGCACTGTGGGGTCAGCAGGGATATTTATGTTCAAAGCCATAGACCACTAACTTTGACCTTCCTACGTCGACAGTCGCGACATCCCGACCGTGACTTTTTCAACATAGGTCCCTGTTTATTCACGGAGGTGGACATATTGATGATGCGAATTCATTGGCTTGTTTACAAGAGTAAGAAAAATGCGAAGAAGCAAACTTCCGAGGATGCGAGAAATCTAGATTGGTAAGCTCAATCTCGTGCAACCGTCCAATCACGTCTCGATCCGAACTTGCGAGGGTTGGGAATAACCCTAAGTATATTTCTAGAAATTGAAGCATGATGCGAATTTTGGTAGGTATAAAGAGGTTGCAATCTTCCATCAAATCTATCATGTCAACAGCAACAAGAAATAGCCTTTCATTCAATCAACATGACTGATATTCTCGCCGTCTTTGGCGCAACAGGCGTCCAGGGTGGTTCCGTTATTGACTACGTGCTCAACGACCCTGAATTGATCAAGAAATATCAAATTCGTGCCATTACCCGCGATGTGAGCTCTGACAAGGCTGTACAGCTCAAGAACAAGGTCGAAGTGGTCCAAGCCGACGTATCCGACCCTGTCTCAATCGAGACAGCCCTGACAGGAGTCCACACCGTCTTCGCCATGACAGTACCCTCCTTCACCCCCGACGGTCTAGAGGTCGAATTCAATCATGGCAAGACAATCGCCGACGCCGCAGTCCGACAAGGCGTCAAATACCTCATCTTCAGCACCCTGCCGGCTGTCAACGAAATATCCGGCGGCAAGTACCACCATGTCATCCCCTTTGACGCCAAAGCAAAGATCGAACAGTACATACGTGGTCTCCCTATCAAGAGCGCTTTTGTGTCTTTTGGATTTTTTATGCAGAATCTACATACTCAGCCATTCCTGGGTCCGGTGCCAGGACCCGATGGGACTTGGGTTCTTGCCCGTCCTGCTCCTCCTACAAGTCGAATTCCTTACATCGATGCAGCTGCAAATGTCGGGAATGTAGTCGGCTCTATTCTCGCTGAGCCTGAGAAGTATGAAGGGAAGACTTTCTGTGCTGCTGAAAGATTTTACAGCTTAGGAGAGATTGCGGCTCTTCTTTCGCGGTCCAGCGGCAAGACTGTTGTCTATAAACAGGTTACGCTCGAGGAGTTCAAGAACAGCATCCCGTTTGCGCCTGATCTTTTCGCCGACGGGTTCGGCTTCTCGGAAGAGTTTGGAGGATACTGGGGACCTGATTCGGAGAAAGCGGTTGCTTGGGCTATTGAGAATACGCGAGGGAAACTACGCACGCTCGAGGAGTACTTGGAGGCAAACCCTATTCAGCTGTCATAAAAGGGATCATAGCTACGATCGTTTTATCAGGGGTTGAATTTGACAATCATGTAATTATTCAAGAAGTAGATTACATACTTACAATCTCGGAATATCCGATACTGAGCAATACATTGTCAGTCATACATCGCTTAATTAACCTACACAAAGATTCCTATGATAGGGTTCAATAAAGAAACCTTAAATAGATTTGAAGAGATCCGAGATCTGAAGACCCAATTGCCACGAGATTCAAAACTTTCAGGGAACTGTATCGCGTACTCAGGATCAGACCTCTTCGTTGACTTTGTTGGTTAATCTATCAAAATTGTCGAGACATGAGTGTATACCCAAACCGTTTCATGCCTGACAATCTCCTTTTACGAAGTACAGTTTTCCGAAGTCAACGTACCGTAGCTGATGTTTGAACTATCGATTCTATAGAACCAACAAAGAAGCCCAACATCGCATCCTTTCAGCCTTCCAGGTTGTATATCTGTCCATTCATAGTCGACCAACTGAACTCTCTTCATATAGCGTCTCTAATTCGACAACTCCAAGCCCCGGAAAGCACGGAATATTGAATCCAGAAACATAGTCCCCGTTTTCAGCCTCGTGGTCAAAAACGAGGCTATGCACGTAAGTCATCAATGCCTTTTTTTTTGAAAGTTACATGGCTATGAAGATCCCTTAACCCGGCAGTTTGGGCATAAAGATACGTACGTACTCCGTAGTAAGGCACCGTGGTATAAACTCGTGGCATTTTACCTTCAATAGTGTGGATGATCACCAACACCCGCAGTACATTCGACATATGTACGTACATACGTACGTAGTGAGGCTGATACCCTTTTGAGATTAATTTGCAATACATACATGATGTCAGATGATCAGCAGTAATTAATATCCCGTAAAGTAAAATCTAAGAAAACGTGATATGGAATGATTTTCCGGGGAGACGGGAAAATTGCCAAGTTCGATAGTCCATGTTGGGACAACGTCCCACTCCCTCACTCTGCATTCCATGTGATCCTCGTTGCTAGCTATATATTTATTATATTACCATACTAGATGTCTAGTATGCGCGCTGCTTTTTGGTCTAGTTGGTATCCCAACAGTCCATATTCATTCTTGATTCTCATTCGGTCCCTATTCCCCTCATCACCAGAATCAGAGATGCAAGGGATGGATATGGCGTCGTGAGGGGGTTCTTACCGGATATACGGAGTTCCTAGTTAAAAAGAATGGTTCGTATTTTACGTTGTTTCCATGGGATGGATCGTCGCTTGAGGTAAATCTGCCGTGCCGAACCAGACCTGAGATAAGCATAAGCTTTGCCATAACCATGTCCATACATAGCCATGCCATAATGCCAGGATAGGAAGTAAGGTATGATCGCCGTCGGCAGTTGAGCTGCATCACCTCATCCGAGCTAACTACTTGCATGAATGCATGCAAATACGTGATGTTCTTGGATCTAGATATCTCCGTGTTTCCAGACTAGATGTACATTCACGTTTCCCATCATACTGATATACGTGAGGTTCAAGCAATCAGATCTCATTCCATGCTCCCAGCTTCATCCATATCCTCGGGAACATACTCCATTGGGCAATTCACCTTAACCACTGTACAGAATTCATATACACACGCGCGTGCGCGAGATACATCATTTAAATCACGACATATTTCCCCTCACAGATGAGCGGAGACTAGTCCCTTCGCACCAGTAGATCATCAAATAGCTCATCCGGACTGCCGGAATACCGAATATACACAGAACGAACGCCGAGTTGTGTCCGTTGTAATCTACGAAGCATACATGGCCAATGATACCCGTATCCGTTCGGAGCTCGATGTCGAGGGGAGCATAGGAGGAGAGGGGTTGAGGGATTTGTTTCATCTCGGGGTTGAGTGTGTATTGATGGAACGCTGTTCGTGTTTCAAGATTATACGAACTTTGAACTCGGGTTAATGGATACAATTTGATTGACGGAATCAATGTCTCATAATTGACTGTACCTAGGTAGGTCCATTTGTAGATTCGAGGAGGGTAGATGCATATCGAAATCATGGTAGATGGGGCTTCCTCAAGTGTTGGAGACCTGGTATGAGTTATCAAATTATCCAGTACACTGGCGCAAAGTGCTTATCTGACTACTAGCTACTTCAAGTTCCATCTTGACATAACGAAATGTATTCTAACACAATAGAGAAGAGTATCATATATAAATTAAGACACCATAGAAAAGTAAAAAGGTACCAGAACAAGAATAGAAAACAAAAGTACACCATCCATGCAGCAACACTAACAGAATCCAAAATGAATATGAATAATAAAACAGAAAAAAGTCTACCGACGCCGTACTCGGTGCTCCTTTCCCCGTTTAGACTTCTTTTTAGCCTTATCAGGCGGAAGAACGAGTGGTTCATCGCGGACATTCCACTCCATGAATCGCACGAGATAATCATCAATGTGATTCGGTTCGGGCTGTCCTTCTCCCTCTGCCGCGCCTTCGGTTTCACCGGTTTTCTCGCCGTCAACAACGCCGGCTGTCCCTGCGCCTGACAGGATTTGAGCTGTTGTGCCAGCCTCCTCGAAATCTCCGTCATCGGCATGTTCCATCTCCTTTTGAGCGTTCTTCGCGGCGTCGATGTCTTCTTTATCTTCGACTTGTTCAAAGACTCGAGTATGAGTAGCGGCCAGACCGCCTCCGCCGCGGTTGTCGAGGACGCGGTCCATGGCTTTACTGGCTTCATCCTGTTGGTCGTCAGGTGCAGACTCGTCAATTGCTTTGCGCACATCATTGACTCGGGTGAAGTAATCGGTCGTAAATCCACCTTCTTGAATCACCACGTCGTCCAACATACGTTTCTGGTTTGCCTTGCGTAGAATGTTTGATTCAATGGTGAACTCGGACACAAACCGGTAAATGTGCACATCGCGCGTCTGTCCGATACGATGACAACGATCCTGACATTGCTTGTCCATAGCCGGATTCCAGTCAAGGTCGTAGAAGATAACGCAGTCGGCGCCTGTAAGATTGATACCTAGACCTCCGGAACGAGTAGACAGGATAAATGCGAGGATACGATTGTCGTTATTGAACCGATCTGTAAGCATCTGACGTTGCTCAACTTTTGTCGTACCGTCGAGACGAAGATAGCGATGTCCATGGATGTTCAAGAATTGTTCGAGAATATCCAGCATCTTTGTCATCTGCGTGAAGATCAAGGCTCGATGACCACCTGCTTGCAGTTCACGAAGCAGTTTATCCAATTGCTGGAGCTTTCCACAGTCGTATTGTAGCAATCGTTTATCCGGGAATGCAATCGACAAACGCATCTGTGCTTCGTGGAAGGGATCATAGTTTTCATACCGCATCTTTGGATCAAAATAGCGCGACTCTACAGGTGTAATAGCTGCTTCTGTAGTTCCAGCCGCCAGAGCAGCAGGAGTTACACATCCAAATCTTTGAATGTAGCCTTCCATAGCTTGAGACCTGTCTTGAATCGAATTGATCATAGAAGCCAGGACCGACGACTGATTCGCTAGCTGATCGAGTTTGGATATCCGGCGAGAATCGCGTGTTGAGACCCCGTTATAGTGGCTTTCAATTGTGAGAAATTGGATCAAGCTCTTTCCCCAAACCGGGCGTCGACCATGTCGGTTGCTTTCAAAGTAAAGCGCACTCTCTAGTTCATTCATTCGCTTCTTCCTTGCAGCGTTATCCATCGAATCCAATATAGATCGCACCGACGATCCGTCGAAGCCCATCTGCCAATTCGTCCGCTTGTACTGGCGTTCCCGTAACGTCTTCAACGGCCCAAAAGCCATTATGCGGCTGCTATCCTGGACCAGTCTCGTGGAAAGATCCTCCCGCGACACAGGTGCTAGATTAAGAAAATCCAAATCAAGTTTGTCAAAAGGATGCTGGTACAAAAGACGCCGTCGGATAAGCTTGTTTTTGACCTCGTAGTCAACTGACACCGAAGTAGGCATTGCAAAAGACGTAGATATCTGACGTGTTTCGAACAGATCCGGGTGATTGCAGACTTTTCGTAGTTGCATAAGACAGTTGATGATAGAAAGATAATTGCCAGAGGCGAGCGTTTCCTTGGTTTGAGCTCTAGACATGAACCCATCGTAGAGGTATCGCTGCCGCTTGGACAAACGACAAGTGACGACATGTTCGTACTTGGCTGGCATTTGCTTCTCGACATCCGCTTTCAATCGTCGAAGAAGATATGGTCGGAGAACAGTATGCAATTTGTGAACAATCTGCTTGGCCTCGTCGTCCATCGTTTCCCTGCCATGCTCTAGAATCTGTTCCACCGGCCGGCGAAACCATTCCGAAAAGTTTCGTAGGTCTGCAAATCCATCCACTCCAGCCCCGTCTTCATCCGATGGCATTAAGAAAAAGAGAAGAGACCATAGCTCAGTCAGGTTGTTCTGAAGTGGTGTACCTGTAAGTAAAAGACGAGCACGTGTCCTAAAGGTGAGTAACGCCTGCCATCTTTGAGATCGGAAGTTCTTGATGTTATGGGCCTCATCGAGAACCATATAATGCCAAGCCCTTCTTTTCAAAACCTGTTGATCCTGCAACACCAGCTGGTAAGACGTAATCAGAACATCCCAGCTGCTGTCGTCTGTCCAACCGCGACGCTTTGCTTTTCGCTCTTCTTGGTTGCCGTAGTAGGTCATGATCTTGAAACCGGGACACCACTTTTTGAATTCCATTTCCCAGTTGAGAATGACACTGGTAGGAACAACGACTAGATGCGGACCCCAAACCTCATGTTCAACAGCCAAATGTGCAAGCAGGGCAATTGTCTGAATGGTTTTTCCGAGACCCATCTCATCTGCCAATATACCATTGATGTGATTGTTATAGAGACCAGCTAGCCAGTCTAATCCATAGTGCTGATATTCACGTAGTGTTCCCCTAAGCAAATGTGGAATGGGTGTCTTGAGTCCAGCAGGAGTAGTCGATTCTGCCACAGACTGTTTGTCAGCTTGTCCTTCGTATGATGACATAGACTCGGGTTCTGAAGGCTTGGTTGCAACGGTTCCAGGGGAAGCCTGGCTGGAGGCATCACCGCTCTGATGCAATTCATGAGAAATTTCCTCGACTTGCGCTGGAGATTCTGGATCAATATCCATCTGCTCTGCAGCACTGGCTTCATCTTTTGATAACTCAGCCTTACTACCTTCATTTTCTTCAGTAATGTCCACTTGAGCTTTGTCGACTTGTTCAACCGGGCCTGTAGGTATAAGAGAGACCTCATCTGGATCTTCCATCTCAGTATTTTCATGCTCTTTTCCGTCGTCTGCGTCCTGTTCATCATGGTCTTCGGCTTCCGGACTCTTCGTGCTGGCAGCTCTCAATTGGTCTTTTGAGGAAAAGAAGCCTAGCAGTCCCGGACCATCATCGCTGGCATCGCTTCCTTCATCTTCACTGTCTTCGTCGCTCATATCGGAGTCTCCCATGTCGTCATCCATATCGGTAGACGCATCGCTGTCGTCAAGTAGAAGAGGGTCAACATCATCAAGATCAGGCTGGACTATCGATGGAGGGACGGACGTGTTCAGTGAAGTGGCATCGCCTTCCGTACGCCCATCATCAACCGAAGTACCACGAATCGAAGAACCGAATTCGGAGTCGGGATTCGCGAAACTAGTATCGGGAATATTGGCATACTTTAGTCGCAACTCCTCCGCGGTCAGTCCTTCATCATCATCAACGATATTTTCGCTTTCATCATCACTTTCACTCGAAGACATGTTACTTTCGTCTGCGTCGGAGATTGAAGAATCTTCTTCGTCATCTTCCTCCGAATCCTGATCGTCATCATCAACATCTTCGCTAAAAGTGTCCATATCGCTTCCAACACCAAGAATTTCCTGTCTTCGTTTCTCAAAAAGCATGGTTGACTGCTTGATGGCCTGATTCAGCGCCTGTTGGTTTTCTGCTTTTCTTTCCTCTTCCCATCGTGCTAAACGAACCCTGTCCACTTCAGCGCGAACAAGATCGAATTGCTTCTGGAGATCTCTAACGACTTGTCGGCGTTTTGCTTTGGTCTCCTCCACTTGTTCCCGCAGTATATCCTCTGGTCGCTTATTTTTCTTCCTCCAAGCTTCGGCGCACCAATGCGCAATTTGACGAGCTGTGTTACGATGCCGTCGATGTTCCTGGTCGAGAAGTTTGCGGAAGAATAGAGCGTGTGCGACGAGATGATCCTGGTGCGAATACTGTATGGGAGGTTCCTCCTGAGGTTCCGGCAAACAAGCAGAGCAGACTTGCGGGCTCAACAGGCCACCAGGCTCCCCAGCCTCAAGAACGCGCAACCGCTTGACCGCTTCTTCTTGAGCCTCTTCACTCGTTGCGATAACATTTTCGCCAGCAAGGGTATCGGTGGCGTACACCCAATCTCGAAATGAGGGATAGTTCTTCGGACGAACGAGGTGCTGCGGTTGTTGAACGCTGACCGACCCCTTTTTCAATTTGAGCCGTAGTCGAGGAACTTTGAGATCTCCGCCGTAGTAATGCGCGTCATCTTTGACAGGGGTATCGAGGTCTCGAGAGGCAGACGGCGATTCGGCGTTCGAAATGGAGGCATTGCGACGGGTGTGTCTTGAGCTGGTGCCGTTCACAACTGTTTTCGCAGCGCTTTGTGTCCTTGTTCGCGACTTGGCCGAGCTCGTAGCAGGTGTTGTCTCAAAATTCGCGGTGGTGCTTAGAGAAAGCCTTGAACTGGATTTCCTCCTTGTCTCCTTCTTTTCACTATTGCTCACCGTCCCATTTTCTCCTACCTTTGCTCCAAGCGATCTTCTACCACTAGTAGACGTGCGAACCGGTGTTGAGGATAACGGCGACGATACGGCGGGCGTTGTTTGAGCACCCCGGGTCTGTCTCTTTGCGGAAGGGGGCTGAAGCTCTAAAGGGATGGCATTTGTTCGCGACGATTTTCTCCTACCACCTTCCATAAACGACGTCGGCCCATCGACACCTGCTTTCTTCCATGGTGGCGAGATCGGTCGCGGTGTCGAGCGTTTGCCCTCGGCAAGCTTCCGTTTCTTTGACGGAGGTTCCTCGTTGTTTGTATCGACGATTCCATCAAGTTTTTGTTCACCTGGCGTTTGCATAAACGCGACAACGGTCTCCACTTGTTCTGGTTTAGGCGAAACGCGAAAAGTCTCGCTGGGATCTGGTGTCACGCGTTCATCGTGTTGTGAGGTCCCGTTTGGTGTGCCGTTTTGCATATCTTGTCACCGAGCGCGAAAGGGGCCCTTTCCACGACAGACCCCAACTTTCCCAGCACAGACGAGGGCAAAATTCGAAAATCGGGCATCAAAATGTAGATAATTAAGCGTAGAATATCCTGTATGAGTTTGGCATAACTATCAATGCTGGTGCGAGGGTGACGATAAAAAGAAGTGGCGGATGGGGTGTTTTGGAGGACAGTTTGATTTTCGCTTTTTGTCGACGCAGTTTCTCCCGTGACGGAGGGCCCTTAAAGCGGCAGTCCTAAGTTCCTAACAGAATAAAGTCTTGGCGGCAGAACGGCGGCAATGTGGATGCCTGAGGCTGCCAGGCTGGCACAGCTAGCACTAACCAACCTGGGACGACCTTCCGACCTCCATCTCAATCTCTCTCAGCACTCCTTCTACCTCGTGTCTTCCAACCTGTCCGCTCGTTCTACCAATTGACCTTGGCGGAACGGTCAGTACTATTCTCTGGTCATTCTTCTATCTTCCGAGTACTAATTCTTCAAATTTAGATGCTTTCTCGACGCCTCGTGACCGGGCGGTTGGCCAAAACCGCCTCCAGCTATGCCCATCCCCGCGCTGCCTTTTCTCAATTCCGAGCCCTTCGAGCTCAGGCCGAAGATGATGACCCTCATCTTGTTCGTTTCCCACGCTGGAAGAATGTCTCGCTCAATGCTGATTGTTGTGGTTGCAGAACGGAAACTACCCCAACCCTCCGGCCGTGAAACGCCAATTCCGCGACCCCAACGCCGACTGGTGGGATAAGCAAGAAAGACGTAACTTCGGCGAGCCAATCCACGAGGATAACGATATTCTTGGTGTTTTCAGCCCCGAGCAGTACACTCACGTCACATCCAACAAGGCTCTCTTGTCAATCGGAACCTTCGTTGTTGGCTTCCTCGGTCTCTGCGGGTTAGTCAGCTTGTACTATCCTGACAAGCCATCCAGTCCACGGACATTCCCCAATAATGGACTCGAGAAAGAACTCGGTGGTCCAGGAGCTATTCGCGTAAGTTCACTCCTAGTTATAGTACCCTTGGTAATGCTTCTAACTAACTCTCGATATAGGCTCGCAAGTCAGGAGAGGAGACGTGGTGATTTTTCGGTGTTGTTTGAATGTACATAAAATGGGTCCTAGATCAATCGCAATTGAGTTCCTTCTGATTTTCACTATCTGCCGGAAACGTCTCACGGGATGCCTCGTCAAGACTGCATGACATACCATCTCCAACTTGCATTGGCTTCTGTGTCTTCACGACAGCGACAATACTTGATACGGCTGGATTTGCAGGTTATCGAATGATATATGTCTGCACGAAGGACAGAATGGTCGGTCCATTGCGCACTTTCGAAAATCTACCGCTTTGACCGAATACCACTCAGAGGGATTCTGTTGGCCATCCGCATTTCTATTTATCGGATACTATCAGTTTATATTTATAGAGCTAGTCAATCCATCGTATCTATTCCTGGTACATCTTTGTACGTACACAGAATGGCGAGCTTCATTATTTGATCCAATTGACTGCTCTTTGACCCGCCGGAACGATGCCACTATGAATGAAGCATAAGACACTGTATCTACATGACTCGACTGTAAGTACTGTCTAGTTTAAGCACCGTTTTAGGGTAGAGAGTTCATGCGTTGATATAAATAAGTCGAGTGGTTCTCTTGGCGCGCAAGCCTCAGCCTCTCTTAGCTCTAACTTAACCAAGTGTAACACTACTTAGCCGCCGCCTGCCTACGTCAGTCTGTTGTTTCAGATTCACCCCTCACTCCAAACATACAACAATTCTGAAATAACAACCAGGACCTCCTGCGCCGATACCCTTGCAAAAGAATATTCTTCAATTCGATTTTTAGAGGATACTACTGGGATCTTTAAATACCATCGCCGCGCCAGACTCTCCCCATACCGCAGGTGTTGTCAGGCGTTGTGTACCTGATGGTCTCCCAATCCCCTGTACAATAGCTGCCCACCCGACGTCAAGGACTACATCACCAACCCATTGGATCACATGTCGACAGCTTCTAACCGGGCAAGCGGTATCAACCGCAAATTGACCGATCTCCAGAATGAGGCCAGACACTCACACTCTCGCAGTCTGTCGAACACTCGTCGGAGACTGCTAAGCTCAGCAGATGCCTATTCATATGCACTCCGAGTCGCCTTTCTATCTCACTTGCTTCAACCTCGAGCACGACGCACCCAAACCGTAACGCAAGCATCGACCCATACTCGCCGTTCATCGTCTTCGTTTCAAGATCTGCTAGGGGACTTCGTTCGTTTGAGAGATACCAAGAGTACGAGGTTTCCACATGGCTTTATCACAGAGCTAGAAAAGAGGCTTACGGGCATACTGATGGGCAAGGAGAGAAGGAAAGAATATCAGGACCACGTGGTTATACGTTCCTTTGCGGTCTTTCTCAATGCCTTGAAGGATCCCTCGTTTAAGCGGCGAATGGAGGCAGACCGCCGTGTTGAAGATCTCGTCCTTATCTTCTTTTCAAATGCCACAAAGGAGCTAGGAAAAGGTAAAGATCACTCGGATGACAGCTGGAGCCTTATGGTGGACAGACATGTTGCGCTTTTCGTCCGTCTCATCACACTTATTCTCAAGGAACACGACTGGGCCAAGGACAGACCAGAACTTACCAGCAGGCTGGCGGTATTAGAGTCGAAACTCCTATCTCACGATCAAGATCTTACCGAAACGAACGGATCATCCAAAACAATCGAGACGCTTGCACCCATTAGCTATGATGTTAAAGATATGCCGTTGGTACAATTGGTGGCGAGGATATTCGGGATCAGTACTTTCCAAGCCCAGGACGACATCAACCGGAACAAGAATGAATGGACTGGGAAGGCTGCTCTTCAGGACCTGAAAAACTATCAAGCACATTTGACCCTAAAGACGGGGAAAACATTGTCCAGAGACGACTTCCCTGATGACGAGTCTTATGAGATTTGGAAACGGGGTGAAGGTCCGGATCTGTCGCAGATGATGCTGGCGATTGTACAGTCGAATCCTGAACTTGCGAAAAGTAGTACAAACGGTGCTTCTCTGCCACAGTTCATATCACAGGACTCGGTAAACTCTACTTTTTCTGAATTGTCATCTCCAGTTTCTAATAGGTCGAATCGCATTTCGTATGTCATTGATCAACCGATTGACTTGAGCTCTTTGTCGCTAGTCGATGGCGCAGAACCCGATCATGTCTATACTTTCATTCCCTCTGATCCAAGGTCTCTCTATCGCGCAATTTTATCACGCGCTTTGATGTATGACCTTCAGGATCAGAAACTAGAAGCTACAGAAGCTACTTCTGATGTTCCATCCTTAAAGCTACTATCAAAGCAGTCGACGGAACTACTCAACGAGATATGCTTGCGCTGGCGCATTCCGGCTTCGTCTCGGGTTGTTCTGTTTCTAGACGTGATTCGCGAGAAGTTTGTGGACCAGCAGATCGACATCAAGACAGTTGATGCTGCTTTTACTTTTATCAAGCAGGTGCCAGCTCAGGAAGGGAAGAAGAGAAACAGTCTATTAGCTTCCGTTGTCTTTGAGAGGAACCGTTGGATTCTGCCTGATATCTCGTTGATGCGTGATCTCTTATCCGCGTTACAAGAAGCTCTGTTGCGGGAGCTATACGACGTGATGATGCATTGCTACGATGCAAAGCCTCACCCAATCGGTCCAGTCATGTATATTCTGGACAACCATGTCCGACTTGACCCGCAATTTGAAGACACGCCCGATAAACTGGAAGGATTTTCCAAGTACGTCGAAGAGGGTCTCACCGAGAAGGCCAAAGAATGCTACCAGAGACTCCTTGATGAAGCTATTCCGGCCGATCATATGCAATGGGAGGCTTATAATGTCGCCCAGCTGGGAGAGTCTATCATGCAGCTAGCAAAGAAGATCAAAAAGCGCTACAAGAATAATCCTGTGATCATGGGGTAAGTTTCCACGGTATTGTGCTAGGCTATCAAAGCAGACATCGCTGACTCAACTCGAAGGGTGAATCCGCTGAGTATTCTGCTCACCTGTATACTTCCCATGTACGCAAACGATGCTCATGAGATTGTTCTTCGGCTTCTGGAGCGAGAAAAGGAGCAAGGCTCAGAGATTCCTGTGCAGGATGGCTTTGATCTTTACAAAGGGTTGTCCGACGTCAGACGTCTCCACATGGAATCACTTCCAGGGTATGCTAACATCACTTTTTTCCCCTCGAGTAAACATCGTTCATCATCTTAATTGACGTTAATAGTGTCCCGTTTTCTGTTCCTGTGGAAAAGCTACTTTCCAACTTCGTATGGCGCTGGATCCAGGGTACAGATGCGAAATTCATGGAGTGGGTTGAACAGGCTGCCAAACAAGATACTTTCAATGTCCGGAGCGATGATCCAAATGATCTTCCACCCGATGACAAGCGGCACAGTGTCTCTGCAATTGATATATTCCGTTCATTCAATCAGGTTGTTGACGACATGAAGAACCTGCAGTGGGAGGATGAGGTGCAGTATGCTAAATTCATGACAGCTCTATCCAAATCTATCGGAAGAGCTGTAGCTCGATACTGCGAGTTACTCGAACAAGGCTTTACCAGAGAGATGGATCGATTGTCACCGGATCAGGAAGCTTCTCTGGTTCAATCAAGGCAAGAAAAATTCATGCAAATGGCGAAGGATGCTTGGGCCAACAAGGAAAAGATCGAGCCGTTCCAGTTTCTTCCGGAGGTAAGTGCTCGAATTGATGGTTTATTCTGAATCTCGGAGCTAATTTTCCCCTTCAGTCACTCGTCAAGTTGAACAACATTGAATATGCTGTCGCCCAGCTCGATAAACTGGAAAAGGAGATCGACGTGGATGGATGTGCAGATATCATTGCCAGAAATACCCCACCCATCACACAGCAAAAGATACGCAAAGCGACCACTTATGTTTTCACCGTGAAGATCGTCGAAGGAGAAGATTTGAAGGCTTGTGATATCAACGGCTGGAGCGACCCGTATGTCGTTTTGACGGACGAGTACCAAAAACGCATAGCCAAGACTCACATCGTTTACCGCAATCTGAACCCTCGATGGGATGATTCTGTTGACATCACTACCAAGGGTCCGCTGAACATCATTGCCACTGTCTGGGATTGGGATGCAGTTGGGGATCATGACTATGTTGGACGAACATCGCTCAAATTGGATCCAGCTCATTTCAGTGATTTTCTGCCTCGAGAATTTTGGCTTGATCTAGATACTCAAGGACGAGTTCTGATACGAGTGAGTATGGAAGGTGAACGAGATGATATTCAGTTCTATTTTGGCAAATGTTTCCGGACGTTGAAACGAACTGAAAAGGAGATGACTCGAAAGATTACGGAAAAGGTCGGTTCATTCCATTCAGCGCTCAAAGGTTCCAGTACTGACAAGTCAAAAGCTTTCTGCCTATATCAGTCACAGCCTGTCACGCAGAGCTCTCAAAGCGATGCTTAATCGTGGACTTACCATTTCCAGCTTTCTTAGCCGAAATCGTGCCGGAAATACCTCGACAATGCCAACGCAAGATGAGATAGAAGCAGCCCTAGATCCTCTCTTCACCTATTTCAATGACAACTTTGAAATCATGAACAAGACCCTGACTTCCGAGGCCATGAAAATGGTCATGGCTCGACTGTGGAAGGAAGTCTTGGTAACCATTGAGGGCTTACTCGTCCCTCCCCTTTCGGACAAACCATCGCATCAGAGACCTCTTACACAGCAAGAAGTCGATATTGTTTCCAAGTGGCTAGGCTTACTTCTAACCTTCTTCCAAGTCCCCGACGAAGTTACAGGTGAAGCCAACGGAGTCTCATTGGATATTCTGAAATCACCCAAATACCACGAAATCCAGTCTATGATCTTCTTCTACTTTGAGTCCACCGATACCCTAATCCGAACATCGGAACGAATGGCCTCAGCAAACGCTGCACGGCAGCAAAATAACAAGAACAAAATGCTAACGCCCGGTGGACACGGCAGCATCGGCGGACCAGGAGGTATGCTCGGCGTCCCCGTCCGACGCGCAAAGAGTGTCATGTTTGTCCGCAACATGGGCACAATGCGCAAAGCCAAGGCCGAGAAATGGCGAGAAGCACAGGCTGATCCCAACGACGACATGATCTTGAGAATCCTGCGCATGAGACCCGAAGCAGCCGGTTATCTGCGTGACCGCAGCCGACAAAAGGAGCGCTTAGCGGCCGCCGCGGCTGCAGATGCGATTGTCAAACAGAGTCTTGTGGCTAGTAGTGGAGGGCGAATGGCGGGGACATTGGGGGGAGGGCGATGGTAAATAATGTCATAGTTCTTTTTCTTCCATTTGAGCTTTCTTTTAATTTCTGGTTTTGCATTGACTTTTTCGTTTTCTGTTTCTTTCTTATGATGTTGAGCAAGCAAGCAAGCAAGTTACTGGCCTTATACCCATTCCCATAGCAGATGTCAACTAGCACAATATATGATGTTTACTTAATTACCTACGATGATATATGATTGAAACATTTCCAGTTTGTAGCTATTTAGGCAGGACATTCCTAAGTATCTACCGGACAATATCAGGGTACGTCTTAAGAATAAAAGACCCTGTGACTCTACAACTACTTTTATTTACATCATACACGAGCAACGCCAAAAAGACGAGAAGAGAGAAAAACCCGAGATTATTATTATGATTATTCATAGCACAAAAACAACCTGTACAAAAAAAAAAGAGTCATGGCCACCCTGCAAGAAAAGGCTTGCCGATGAGCCCAGAACTTTTTAAATTCAATTCGCAAGAGACGACTCTCAGATTAAGTAGGACGAAGCTCAGAAAGCAAGCAGGCAAGCAAGCAAGCAAGAAGCGAATTTTTGCAATGTTGAGACAAAATTGAATTGGTAGATGATTCCAGTCAGAAAGACGAAAACAAGTATATAGCAAAATATACAGAAAACACCCGCTTTGGCAGAGGTATAAGAAACTGCCAATGAAGAACAGGTTCAGAACAAGACAGCAGCAGCAGCAGCAGCAGCAGAAAATTTAACAAGAACATAGAATTGACAGATAGCCTCCCAATAGTTAACTTCTTGTCTAGCAAAAGCGGGAGAAAATGAAGAGTAAAAAAAAAAAAAGTGTCACATAAAGATCATTTGATGATGGGAGGTTCAATACATGTAAGAAAGAGATGCTTTTTTGCCCTGATACTATTACATGCCAGTACGGAATTTTTCTTTCTTTTTTGGTCACTCTCTTCTGTCTCACTGTTTTGAGGACGAAGCGGAGATGATATGGAGTCAAGAGATGTATGTATAAGCTGTTCTGTTTGTTTCCAGCTGAGATCCGACGAGAATATATGTCGGTCAATGGTATGGATATAACGCAGTCGTGATGATCAATAGGGGCGAGCCAACCCTGTCAAATGGTGTATGTATAGTCACAAGAGGAATCTCGCCAAAGGATCCCTCATCAGCTCGCTTTCGGTTCAATGTTCGGGGGAGGTGTGTAAATGGTATGTAAACAAGATATGATTTGATCGTAGCATCGTTAAATGAGTATTTATGTACCAAACGAGTTCAGCGAAATCGCGAATGACTCGTATATAGAGGAGGCTGTTGTTCTCCTTCCAACCATTCATATACAGATGAAATGGCATAGCAGGATCGGGTCCTGCAGTCGAATGTGCCTGTAAAACGCCTAGGCAATAGGAGCATATCCAGAAGAAGGCCATACCACTTTGTTAAGAGGATATATCGAGGCTAATCTTCGGGCATGTTTCTCGCGTTCGATATCGGAACGTTTTCTCATACGTTCGGCATCGTTGGCATCGGCGCCCTCTCGGCTTCCCCACGCAGTCTGTATTAAAATATTGTGTTAGCTCATCTTCTTCGATCTCTCCCCCTCGATAAACGAGATGGTGGCTTGGAATCGATGTGTTCGAGAACTCAATGAAACAAGGTATGAGCAGCCACCAGCGTAGGCGATGATACACACAAGACATGAAAACAAGATATGTGTGCATGACAAGGGGCTTGGGGCATTTAATAAATATGGAACTTGAGCGATATAACATGGGGTTTCGATGTCCAGGATTGGCAGGTGTGAGAAGGAGAGAGTCTCGGCCGGTCTCAGCCCAAACTAGTAATAAAGCCCTAAAGCCACTCTTGCAGCTTGCAGTCTTACTTCGCTTCTCCCCCTCATTGATCTTTGAAGTTTGAACTCCGGTAAAATAACTGGGGAATAGAATTGAAGAAAAAGATAGTAAAGCAAAATTTCTGTAACCTACCACGTTCAGTGTGACCGCCGCGTAAATCTTGATGGCGCCGTGGAAATAACCAAAGAGGATCGAAACAGGCAACAGGAGGAAGTCGGCGGGATATCGTCTATAATGACCCAACAATTTGATGAATTTGCTGATGAACATCCAGATTCCCAATGCGCGCATTGCCCACCAGTGTACATCGCCATCGAGGGTCTCGGTTGCTTTGTGACACAGATAGATGAGAAGGCAGTCGCCGAGGAGGGCTGGGGGTGAGAGGGTGGTAAGATGGACGGCGTATGTACTCCATGGTTGACGACTGTGACAAGTTAGCTTGACTGTCGTCGTTGCTTTAGCTCACGTCTCAAGTACGACAGGAAAGGAAATGATGAGAAACTTGATTCTCTTCCCTGAGACAAGTTATGTATCTGTCCGAAACAGGATAGACAAAAACAATGAATCGTACTTGATCTCATCTTTTTTTCTTTTCTTTTTTTCTTCTTCATCTTTTCTTTTTTCCTCTCCACACCCTCAACTTGTTGTTACATGCATCTGGCCCCGGCTGGTTTTGTCAAAGCCCTGCCGATGTATGCAAGCCAGTTCGTGCGCTGCATCTAGAGCTAGAGCTAGGCGCATGCAAGAAGCAGTGCTAATGCAAGACACGACCGGTTTGGCACGGACATGTGATGATGATGATGCATGAGGGGTGAAAAGAAAAAATAGAAAAAAAAAATCCGTATGATGCAAAAAGGAGTGTGGAAATAGGAATACTCACTACCAGATATGGCGCTCGGCAAACATGCTGGTCAAATTGCTTCGCCAATTGCTTCGCGACCATCGAGCGCACTGCTTTAGGAATTTAGGGTTGTTCTCAAGAGTGGTCTTGACTTCAACTTCTGGATGATACTGAATATAAGTCTCCCAGCCGTGCGAGACCATCCAACGGGTGATAAAGTTGTCATCATCCGCATTGAGTTGGTATTTGCCAAACCACCACTCCTCGTTAGTGAAATCGTTGGTGAAAACTTCGTCCTGTAGAATTTTGGTTCGATAGGCTACTGTTCGTCCGGAGAGGCATGGCACACCGCCATCGATATGGGTTGTGGCAGCACAGTCAAAGTTTCGACGTTCTAAATAAAGAGCACCCAGGAAATTCCAGATCTTCTCGGAAAACGTCGCATTGACAGCCCTGCGCAGTCTTTGGCATGTAACAACTCCACCGTAGCGTTCGTCAGTGTCAAACGGAGCCAAAATCCAGGGCAATGCGGTAGTCGGCCAGCTCACATCGTCGTCGGCGAATATAGTGATAGAAGTGCGTACCTCGGGGATAGCCCGAGTCATTTGACGTCTTTTATTAGGATGGGTGATTGTGAAGAGACGAATGCGGTCGTGGAGGTATGCCGGCATCGCTTTCAACATCTTCTCGGCATCCTTGCGATTGGCTTCGATCGTGACGAGTAACAACTCATGAGGTTTGGTGTCCAGAATCGTGCGGATCGTCTCGACCAATTCATCGCCACATCCTTCCAGGGAGGGCACAATAACCGTCACGTCTTCTGCGGTCAATTTGGGGTTCTCTGGAATGGGGATTGGTTTGAAGGTGTAAAACGACCATAGATTGACTACCAAGCGTACGTAACGGTATAAACTAGAGGATTGAAAGTAGAATGTTAGTTATGCTTTCCTTGCCTTCTTTTTTGTGTCTGGGCTGAAAATCTATTACTGACAAGAGCAGAATGAAACTCCTCATGAAAGGAAAAGCCATGATGACTGTAGATGCGTATCCTTGTCCCTCAGAACTTGAAGAAGCAGCCAAAAGATTATATAATGCAGCTGGATTTCCTGTCCCTTCACGTAGCCAAGGCTATTGGTTTTGAGGAGAAGGCAAGTGAATGATGCAGAATCAATGATATGGTCATTCCCACCCACTGCTGCATGAACAAGCTTCGGAATAGTTAGATTAATGTGTATTTCCGATTTCCAGTTTCTCTTGACACCGGATTTGGTATTCAAATCTGTATTGGGGAAATCAGCTTGTGTTATTCAGCGGGTGGCGTATAGGTTCGTACCGGATCAATCAATTTCGACACAAAACGATTGTAAGTCAATCAATATCAATGCTGCTGTAGCGAGAGACGGAAAAGAGGATCAACAGGACTTTTTCACAACAACAATGTCCATGGTTCTCAAAATTCCCAAATCAACAATTTCAGTGAATGCTAGAAACCCCAACTCAGTCAATTCCTTCTCAATTGAGATAAGGGCTGAAATGAGATGAAGAGCAGAGGAATGCGAAAATGGACAAACAGAAGGAAACGAGAAAACAGAGAACATATGTCTTTTACTTTAATAAAAGAGAGGAAGGCCGAGCATGAAATAATAAAAAAACAATTCGACCTTCTTGTTCAGAACTGCGTCAGGCTTGCCGGGATAAATTTACAAAAAGAGAGTCGTGCAGATTCGCGCGTCATGGGTGCTGGATCTAGATGGGAAAATGGACAGAGTGGGTTCAAGATAAATTCATACTAAGATATTAAAAACCATAGTTAACCTAGCCAGGTCTATAGGAGCACAGTAATATATCACGGAGCATGTAAAAAGACTGGGGGTCTTCCTTTGCCGCCGCTGATGGAGTCATGGAGACCGAAAACGACCAGGCTGAGAAGTGACATGCGACCAGGGGCCAGGGCCCATTCTTAGTTTTTGACTCTATACTCAGTGTTGACTAGCTCGGATGTACAAGAGGATTTCTGACTGGCTGCGAGGCGTCGTTCATTACTGAAGCTCCATCTTTTCATGTACGTGATGATACTACTGTATTTACTACGTACGCATTGAACATTCCGCCCACAATTTTCAAAAGCCAATCTGTTGATTAAGTCCGTATGGAGTTAGATTCGGTTGCTAATTAGCTGAATTGAGAGAGAAGGTAAAGACAGAAAGAGTCTGGGCAAATTCAGGTTTAGGGCGGCACAGTCAATGCGCAAGCTGATACTTAGTTTGGTTGTCACTTGTCAGTATGCTACTATTAATTTCTAAGCGTCTAACGGACCTATTCTTTCTGCAGGGTAATCAGTTATTTGAAGATATTTATTTGTTCGGGTTCCCGGTGTGTGTAGGTCAGATTAGTCTCATTTCTATACTATCCCTAGGTATCCTGTCAACAGGTCAGGCCAGGACACTCGAGTCAAAACTGCACAGATCGTGGCATGATCATCCAGATTCAATAGTGGCACTGGCATAAAACTTTAGAGGCCGGAGACGAACTGGGGCAAAGCGGACAAAAAGACCAAAAAGGTTGAATTTTTTCCGCAGTCATACGGGATCCATTTTGATCATTGTCAAATGACAGTGGGCAGTGGCACTCTTGTCTCCATTTTGTTCTCCATATAGCTATGCTCCTCCGTACGGCGCTTCACGGAGCTCGGCCAGTGGCTCAGTTTAGCCCTTAATGCTAGCGAGTAGCCCACTGTGGGGGGGCACGGTCTGTTCTGCTCGTTAGTTGTTCAAGGGTACGAGATTAGTTACTGTATTCAATACGGCTTCCGAGTACACATTGATTGAGGGCATAATTGGAGTCACCGGAGAGCACTCCGAGGCAAATTGACTCTATATGTAGCATTATGTAGCATTTGTGGCCACGGGACGAGAACAAATCAAAAACACAAGACCGGATATACCCACGAACACAGTCCAAGTTAAGTTTAACAGTGAATCAGCACAAAAGTATCTTTCTTAGACTTTCTAGGCAGAGAAGAGCAGCGACTGGCCGACGAGAAGCGCTTCGGCTCGTGCGTCGTCCTTGACTTTCTCCACCCCCTCAGCAACCGACTCCAAGAACAGCCTTCTCTCGCTCCGATTGCTTGTCTACCTACGATTTGCACCATTTACCCGTAGAGTAAGTGATAAGCGATCCTTAAACGAGCTGTATGTGCTCTGTGCTATGTAGCATGAGGCAAAACTTGGCAGCTGGCACATGGAACACTCAGCCGATGAATGATTGAATCGCTTGAGTCGATGCAAATCTCATGTCTAGTTCGGAAATCGGCCAATGAGTGTCTATAGTATAACGACTAATTAACAACAAAAGTAGAAGGCAATGTTGACAGTACTGAAACTAAGTCCGTAAGACGTACATCAGATCTGCCTCTGGCGTCTGTTTTTGCCCCCCTCTCTGTATCCCCACCAAGCAAAGAGGATAACATGATGGTAATTTGTACGTAGGCTAATGTTTGACTTTTGGTCTCTTCTAAGTTCTTACCCTTCTGCTCTTTGATGCTTGTGTCTCATCCTTGTGACGATCCGAGTTCTTTTCATACAACGGAATCCCTGCAACGACAAAACAGACAGATGTGTGGAGAAAGTGAAAGAGAGTAAACGACTAAACCGTACGACAGACAGAGTCGACTAAGGTGACTTGAGTTTAGTCTGATGGAGATAAAGGAGTGCAGGGGCCATTGTCGCAATGCGGAGCTGGTCAAGCCATCCTGCACACTAAATAGGCATTAGGGTGTCCACTCAGCAGTGTGTGTGCTCCGAAGTGAGTAAGGGCGTATTGATTTGTATGGTATGCTAGTCGAGGTCATAAGCCCGTCAAATTTGAACCGTTTATTATACAATCGTTGGTTTGAATGGTGACTTAACTCGTTCGCAACCACTAAGTAGCTCTCGCGAAATTGGCTATTTTAGGGCTTGGGCCATATTAAGTATGTCCCATTGGTGTGCGTTCATCTGTAGTATTTGTACAAGCGCTACGAAGGAACCGCATAGGTTCTCTTTAAGTAAATGTTACTAAACTTACTACTACGCTATGTAGTAGTACATACGGCTTGCTTTATTCGTCTATGCAAACAGAAGCTCGTAGTCTTTTCGCCTTCCACTTCGGCGCCTCCGGAAGATGATGCCGCTCCCCATACAATTCTCATCCTTCGACCAGTTCTATTCTTCATAGCTCCTCGTCATAAACGTCAAGTCTGCAGTGAGCACGTACGATCGTACGGCGACTATGGATTGAAACTAAATTCGATCCATAATATCATAGGCCTAATCAAGCTAACTTGCGAAGGCTAAGACTCTAAAGAGTAGTAAGCCCACGAACTAAATGACTTAGTCACAACAAACTAGCAGATAATAGTAATTAGGTTTGACTCGATTATTACATGCATGTGAACTTGAGGTTGTATGGACTAAGCTAGTGTAAGGTGACAGACTGATCAGCGATCATGGTCGATAGGCCGACAGACTATGGGATGACTCGTGTAGGCAATTAATACTGACTTTGCGAACAGTACGTACGTGCTTGGAAGTATTGATGGTGAGTCGTTTTCTCAAAACATCATGCTTGTATGATAAATATGCAGAGAGCCAAAGGAAATGAAGATCATCCTATCTATCTCGCAACTTGGCCGGACCGGGATTACAATACATACATACTCTTATGCTATTCCTTGAATTAAAAGTTTCGCAACGACCTTCTCTCCAGCCTCTTTCAGCCGATTCCTTGAATTGATAACGCGACTCTTATTGGCGTACCAAACTTTGTCCCGGTCACAATAGCTACCGATTATTAAAAGAGGCTGAAGAGGTATAGGCTGAGACTTACTGAAATGGACTAGAAGAGAAGATCACATCACGTCTGAGCAAGATAATCCGATATGACGAAAGTCACGAAACTGCGACAAGGTCCATGCGTTCGTTATCCTTGGAGAAGGCGTGTGTGGCTGGTCAACTCTTGTCGAACGGACCCTGATCGCCTGGACACTGCAATCTATTTCCCTGCCTAGCTAGGTAGGTACAGACTTGATGGCCGATGCAAGCAATGCATCAATAAGCAGAAGGTTTATAATCTGAAACCCACCGAATGTCTGTTCTAGACATGAATCGAACAATGGATAAATGCATCGCAAACAAAAGATCTCGGACACACACCCCTCACTAACAGTAACTATTTTTAATAATATGACTGTCTAGTCTCGGGCCATGGCTTACAGGTTCTCCACGCCGTCGTCTATGTGTAATGTGTCAAGTGCAGAAGCGTCTTGGTTAGTTAACTAGTGCAAAGTCTATAGCAGCTAACATGCACACAATTCTAAGGACAGATCTATCTACTGTAGTAGAATTACGGAGTACGTACTCTAGGCATTTCACCGGTTGAACCTTCTTTCGCTTCTTTGCTTGCACTATTTACGTAGTACACATTGCGTATCGCCTTACAAGCCTGCAAGAGATAGTTCGGAAGGTCGCGGAGTCTCGACTCAGTTTCCAACGGCTGGCCTTTCTCTTAGTATATCTGCTGAATCAGAGCTGATGAACCAACCGAACTCGGAGAGATTATCTATCAATGCACTAAATAATATACGTAGATCAGGCCGAGACTCCCAAACCGAAATCTATCTCCTCGGTAGACCTACATGATTGAAGGGGTACATCGGCAAAATCTACTACTATTCTGTACATGTTGTTGGTTTCGATAGTGAGTTCTTAGTCTCACATAATATCGAGTAGCCTTATAGACCTAATTCAGCCTATGCGATGCATTTGATACGGGGGAATAGTTCCAACTCCAATAGCCACGTTCATTCAATCTATTTCGAAGAGTCCGTGCGAGGAAGAAAGAGGGAAAGTAAACGGCCGGGGCCTCGGCGGCGAAAGTGCACGAGGCGAGGGTTTGCTTCTTTGCTATTCGTTTTGTTTCTTTTTCTTGAATGGGCTAATTTACCTCTATTATTCTGAAACAGCCGCTGGAGTTATCGTGATGCCGTATATTGTTGGTGGATATTCGTGATAGCAAAATGCGATCGCATAACCCTAACCCGTATACATAGCCCTAAACCCTAATTCGGATTCAACCTACTCCGTACTCCAACCATACCAGCTACCCTACCAGTTAGAATCTTCCAGTCAGGGCGCCGTCGTCTAAGCAGAAAATTGCTCTAAGACTGAAAGACAAGTACATCAAGCAAGTCGGAGCGAATCGGAAGCCAGAGAACTTCTAGACTCGGTAAGAAAATAGTTCTCGACAAACGTATCCGAACTTCTGCCGAGCCGATACGCCTCTAGACAATGTGGAAGCTCACGATCTTCGATCTAAGTTAGTTGACTGTCTGACAGTTGCATCTCATTGAAAGGAACATCGGTGGCTTGTCATGCTCGTTTCTTTTTTTGATTGCAATCTCCTTCTCCGTCCCCTGCACGTAAAGAAAGAAAAAGCAAAGAGAAGTTGGAGAAGGCCAGACCCATCGACACTAAGCCTATGGAGAACTCCATTCTAGAAGGATTCGACCAATCGAAAGGATTCACGTCGCGGACGTGCACATTTCCTGAAGGATATTATGATCCACGTTAGAAAAAGAAAAGACAATAGAAAAAACGGCGGGGCTTGAACGGGAGATGATCATGGATCAGCGAGCATCAGTGACATCTCCAGATTTTCTTTTTACGTATCTCACCGACGAATGAACACTTGTCTTCTTTTCGAGACTCGGAAAAAATGAGCTTAGAAGAGTCATTCGTGGAAGGTGTCAATTGTGGAGGAGAAAAATAGAAAAAGCAAGCGGAATGTTACACTGCTAATTGCTAGCGATTAACTACTCCATACTAACGTGGCTAACTACGAATTGACTAACTAATCCTACGGTCTAAATTGCAATAATTTGATTAAATATGGTGAACTTCATTACTCTTTCTAGAAATTCGAGTAGCATCCAAAAAATGACTTCCTAGTGCGGTGGTCAAGAAAGAAAAATCTCACAAGACGTTCTGCCCGAATCTGGTAGTAAGTCCTGTATGCATTGAAGATCATTTCTAAACTAAATGTACTGTGTAGTGTGTATCATACAGCATACATTAAACAGATCCACCATTCTTTCCACGTAGGAAGAAGCTTTTCAGTGTCGAAGGATGAAGCTGCCTACCTAATTAGGCAGGTAGCATCACCCTAACCTCTTCGGACTTTCTTAGAGACTGACTCATGTCAGACTGCTTGAAGGTCTCTAGGATTATAAACCACGTTAAATGAACCTGGAACATGACAGAAGAATCTTGGAATAGGGCTACACACGAGAAATTCTCCGCGACATGGGCAGTATCACATGTACTTCGCAGACCAGGGTCGTTCACTCAGGGGTAGAATCATAGGACTCGGCATTCCTGATGCTATCGAAACGATTTGAACTTCCATTATAATTCGTTATGATATAGAGTATAGTATCCACTCATGTAGGGATCTAGGAGCTCAGCCACGTTCTTTTTCTTTGTTTGAAATGTACTAACAGTCACCCGTCAGACAGACTAATCCGGAGTTCTTGCTAAGTAGGGTACCTACTACTTCAGTACCTAGGTACCTAGGTAGGGCGTTCAGTAGTACATCGGTAAGTAGTAATTACTCTATGAATCTGGTTTCAGTGCATGAACCGGATACCTAGTGATGATAGATGAGTCTAGACAAGCCATGTGTTGAAATAATCCGGATATCGAATGGACTGTACTGTGTACCGTCAATATTCGACATGTATAACTATAGAATGACACCATAAAGACAGGATTGTTCTCCAAATGTGCTTTAAAACGTCATTTAGCTGTAAATAGCCAGATCATCTCTTCGTTTCATGTTCGAAGTATTCGTACGAGGTGGTCCCTGTAAGCAGCGCCGTTGTCGACGACTCAACCAACAGTGTACGTGGTTAGGTATAGTCAGGGTCTACTTAAAGGCCGATCATTTATATTAGGATGTAGACTGTGCGTAGTATGTACGGAGTACTCCGTACTATTTTGTATTTATGTACATGTTGTACTAATTAATTGTCGTATGTAGTATGTACTAATTTGCAAATTATAGTTTCACTCATTATATTAGCGACCTTTTTACTTTTCCTTCCTATTTTTTTTTTCTTTTCTTTTTCATGCATGCAAGCCATGCATGCATGTCAGGATGTCAGACTGCCAACGCTTTCATCTCCATAGTCCATCCGGAAATGCAAGTCGACTTCCCCCCGAGAGACTAATGCTTGACCGGCAGGAGAGTTTAGCCCCAGTCTCATGCAGTCTGAATATCAATGATGTATGCACTCTCTCCCTACTATTTAAAAAAATTTTGGGTCTGTATATACTCCGGTGTGGAGTATAGGGAATACTCCCCGGAGAAAGGTCAGAGAAAATATGGAAAGAGTCAGACCGAAAATCCTGGAGAACACCCTGGCAATCCTTTTTAGGAACACCGTGCGTCTGTAACAAGGCTGTTATGCTAGAAGTGATTATTTGATTTGTAGATTATTTACCTGAGTCAAGGGTCATCGCCGATTACTTGGCGATGAGTCAAGAGCACTTGTGCTACTTGGTATTCGTGATAGAACTATGTACGTGTATGTACATACCTGCCAGCTCAAGGAAGTAATGAGATCGGGGCTCTCCATACCTAATCGTCTCGATTGCTCGAGGATGTAGTGGTTGACCTGGTCTAGATGTTAAGATCCATGTCAACATATTTCCTAATTAGGTAATATTTCGTTCGACCACGACGTAGTTTGTTCCAAACCATACGAAGCGCTTTTAGTAGAACTTTTGATTTTTTTTTTTTTCTTATTTACTTGGGAATAGACACAATACAGTGAATAAATTGAGCACCCTCCTCATCCACAAAGTGGTGCCCTGTCGTGGAATATCGCTAGTGAATTGGACCTCATGTACATCTGCCGCCGTTATACCCCCACACTTTTACCTGCCGAGCTAAACGCCAGATGTCAGACTATATGATTCCTAACTTGGGCAAGTACATATTTGACGCATTTGCTCATGCACATGTACATCTACTTAGATCTAAGTGCATGGTGGGTAATGCGACTAGGTACATATCTAGTAGGTAGTACATCTAGCATCAACTACGTATGTGGTACATGCTCCGGCAAAAGACCTATGAACACGTGTGTATTGGCATACCTGACACATATCTGACGCATATGACGATATGTATATAGATTCTGTCAGGCCTCAAAAAAAGCAAAATCAGAGTATGTGAGTTGGGTGTTGGGCACCGTGGTTTGTGTAGAATGACTCACAACATCTTGGACCCTATTCCAAGGTTTGATCTCGTAGATACTCATCAAAGCACGAGTTGCCCTAAAAGGAAATATATCGAAGATCTTGATGCACTTTCTTTTGGTCTGCGAGTGAGTCACGTTTCTATTCTTGCCAGATCTGCTGATCTTTGATCGATCTACGGGTGTCCCTGCATACCTAGATTTGGTAAGCGACATTCTAGATTAGCTTGGTGTTATCTTTCCTGCTATCTCAGCTGCGATCTACTCTAGTCGGATATAGGCATCGGTTGGCGGGTTAACTGAATGACTTCAAACTTACGTTTTTGTCCGTTCAACTATTCCAGGATTAGATATACATTCTGGCCAGAGACAGACAGGCCTTGATTACTTGATTAAAAGTAATTTGCAAGAAGAAAACTTGTCACTTTTTAGATTTTAGGGGTTAATAACTTCACGAGGCTTGTAATTATATGTGCACATAAAGGCCAGTAGGCGCTGACTATCTAAAAAGTCACCTCTCACAGTGTAGTCATCTCATACCGCATATTAAGATACCGAGCAACTACTCGTAGAATATTTACCTTTGGCTTGCCCTCTGGTTTGACCTCATACATCCCGATATAACCTTCCTGGTAGCTTTGATGCGTGTAGGTAACCATCGCTTCAAGGCTCTTCAATCTAAGACACTTTGTTAGATCTATCTGCATAGGTAGAATATGTTTGCTCATTTCTGTCAATATAAGCGTCGGAATGCTCTGGGCCAGACATTGGTCTGTACATATGTAGAAACAGAGAATAGCTAGGTATGCGGTCGATACATGACTACTCAAGGATATATATACCTTGAGGCGAAATCTGTAGGTAGTGATGTTTGCATGACTTCTCCAGATGTCGGCTTCCGACTTTCCACACAGTATGAGCTATACGTTTTTTTATTATGTTAACCAAGGTACGTCGGATAAACAGTTATTCAAAACTGAATTATGTAACTTGATATTAAAAATACATAGGGGTCTTAGGGCTTTAGCCTTTAGGGTTGCCTAGGGTTATATATAAAGGCGGCAGTGGGTGGCAAAACTTTTCCTTATCGCCACCAGCGAAAGAGCTTCAAGAACACCGCGTCAATCTACCTCATCAAATTACTCCCTAGCTCGCATATTCATCGCCAAAGCTGAAAAAATGCGACCCGAACTCCGTCGAGCCGCGACAATCCTGTCTTCATCCCAGCGATTGTCTACATCCGCCGTGATATCATCATCATCCGTCCGGTGTTTCTCCTGCGCCACACGAACATGGGCAATTGCTCATCCCATTACGGCTCATGGGCCACCTCCGAAAGCTCCTACGCCTGCTGCAGAGTTCAAAAATGATCCGCGACGAGCGGGTTTGAGTCAACAGAAAGCTCCGCAACAACAGCAAGAAAGCCAGACGCCCTCTGATTCCGCCGCACGTGTGTCGCAAGCCAAAACTACTCCTTTGAAGAAGCGGTTTTGGAAGGATGTTGATGTCAAAGAGTCACCGGGTATGATGAAGCAAAATCTTCTTGGAAGCTGTTTGTTCAAATCGTATACTAATTGGATGGATGACTCTAGATGGATATCAGATACTCCTCGACACCCGACCCGTCCGCAGTCCTACAAAAGCCATCCTCACAGTCCCCAACACCAAAAGACATCTAGCCGAAGCCATCGCGCTAGAATGGGATCTCCTCACATCCGCGCAGCAAGCGCTCAAACAATATCTTATACCGCTAACCTCCCTTACGACCCGCGCGACCGATATCGTACGAGAAGATGAATTGGGTCAACAAAGAATCCGACAAGAAATCGCACGAACAGCCATGCGCTATCTCGAAACAGATACCCTCCTGTGCTGGGTTCCAGAGAAGGAGATTCATAACCCTTTATCGAAAGCATCACTAGCACCAGAAGAAGAAACACTACGGGATAAGCAAGCTCGGGTTGCTAGAGAGATTATCAATTTTTTGACCAGAACAGTCTGGCCCGATGTCGAAATCAAACCCGTCTTGGACGAGAATAGTATTCTGCCCACGCCACAGGATGAGAATACCTTGGAGACAATCCGAAGCTGGATTTCGGCTCTCCCACCTTATGAATTGGCGGGACTTGAAAGGGGAATACTTGCTAGTAAGAGCTTACTAGTTGCTGTCAGGTTGGTGGTCGAATGGAGCGAACACTTCTCCGGTCTGCAAGAGACTATTCAGCAGGGAAAGGATGTGTCGCGATTTGGCGTCGAAGAAGCTGCCCACGCTTCGAGTCTGGAGGTGACTCATCAGACTGAACAGTGGGGTGAGGTCGAGGATACTCATGATGTTGATCGAGAAGATTTGAGGAGACAGCTTGGAAGTGTCATTCTCTTGGTTAGTGGAGATCGAAGGTGATTGACCTAGGTCATTCTATTCCTGATCGGATAGAATCATGTACATCTAATTTGCATATAGAATCAAATGTAATAACATTCAATGGAGTATGATCTGATGACCAATATGGCTTGAAAGGTGATGTAGAGGAAGAGGATTTCTGGAGTAGATCGTGGACTTATACAAGTCACTCATTGGTTCATGGCTCGCTATATCTCAAACGACTGAGTTTTGACTGTACAGTTAGCCAGACGAAAAGGGGTAGAATACTCAACGTTCAGCAGTTTGTCCACTTGTTAGTCAATGTTTGAGTCACAGAGCTTTGGAGGGTTGTTGAAGAGGAGATGAATGTTGGGTGATGTGGTGTAGTTAAGGAGGCGGTGACTAAGTAAGTCAAGGCCTCCGTGGTCTAAGGAGTCCAAGGCCGCCGCAATAATAAACAATCCAACCTACCTTCCCCCCGCCACTACTATTCTCTCCTCATTCTTCGTTCTGTACCTACCCAACTGTATCTTTACTTGAACATAGGGCTTATACTTCTTGACTTGATTTCGCTTACCTGTCCTGCTTTCTTGTCCGACCACCGAGTAACGCTGAGCTGCGGTGCTATGCAGCTACTGGGATAATGACCGAACCAGGAGTTGGGTAAGTAAATCGCCCAGAAAGCCACATTTTACACAGCATCAAGCTCGCAAATCATATCACATTGCCACAGTCAGGACCGGAGTATATGAAACTTGGTTACTTTACTGATCTTGGGTTCTCCGTGTACTTTGACCATTAACTTTACTGAAATCCGGTCCATTTCGTCATTGCGATTTACCCCCCTTTGACTACGAACCTCGATCGAATCTGAGCGATTTGCCAATATCATCGAATCATAAACTAATTTCTTCTTCTACAGTCACAAGCGATCCAAGAGTGGCTTGGCGCGCACTCTTCTTCTTCGCGACAAATCGAAGAGCGACAACCGAGACGAGAGTAACAACGGCAGCATCTCGCCCACGTCAGTCGGATCGTCCCCCTTCTCCGAATCGCAACACAACCGGCAGTCATCATTATCCTTGACCAAAACCCGAAGCAATAGAAGAGTCGGACCCGAAATCACAATGGAATCGCCATCCGTGTCTGGAGGTGATGTTTCTTCTCATGCGGGGGGGATCGACAGCCCCGAGAAACCAGCCTCCATCAAGAACACCCCCGATACCAGCGCCGCATCAATTGAACAATCAGTGAAGACATTCCGTCTGTTTGAGATTCTGCGCAGTGGCGATACGACTGCCATTTCCAAGGCGCTGAGAGAAGCCAAGGAGCAAAATATCTCCGGTGGACCAGCGACGGGCACTACCATACTTCATTTGGCTATACAATGTGCGGATTTGCAAGTGGTGGAATATGTTGTGGCAAGCGGAGCAGATATCGATGTCAACGCTCGGGATCGTGAAGGAAATACACCGTTACATCTTGCGGCCCAACTTGGACGGGACTCGGTAGTCCAATCATTGTTGGATCTTCCTCAAATCGACGACTCCATTGCAAACTACAGGGGCCAGACGGCCCTCGACCTCGCGCGTACCCCCGAGATCTTCGAAAAGCTGCAGCTTTCCCGTTCGCTCTTCATTGATACAAAGACAAAGCAGATTCAGGATATGGTTGTTCGGGCAGACTATGAAGGCTTAGAGAAGCTACTTGAAGAACCACGTGTACAAGGCAGCCTTGACGTGAACGCGCTGGAACTTGTAACGGATACCGTCACGGCACAATCAGGAGGAACTTTGCTTCATGAAGGCGCCAGGAAGAAGGACACAAAACTGTTACAAATACTGCTCCTACACGGCGCCGATCCATTCAGACGTGACAAGAAGGGCAAATTGCCCCAAGATGTGACAAAGGACGACAAGACTCGAGCCATCGTCAAGAAATCGCCTGCTGCAATCATCGCTCAACGCGGTATCCAAGAAAGAGCTATCCTAGGCAATGCTCCCTCTCAAGCTGCTAGTTCTAGCAGAGCTGTGAGCGCAGAAGTTACTCTTGCTGGGAAGGATGCCAGAGAAATGAAGGGTTACCTGAAGAAATGGACAAACTACACATCCGGTTTCAAGTTGCGTTGGTTTGTCCTTGAGGACGGAGTGTTGAGTTACTACAAACACCAAGGTTAGTGCTGCGGTTATGCCTTACATAAGGCGGGCATTTTGAACTAATATAAACTTGTCTAGACGATGCCGGCTCCGCTTGTCGAGGTGCTATTAGCATGCGCATTGCAAAACTGCACATGGATGCGCAGGACAAAACCCGTTTCGAGATCCTCGGAAAGTCGTCCGTGAAATACCATCTGAAAGCGAACCATGTGGTGGAAGCTAAAAGATGGTTCTGGGCTTTGAACAATGCCATTCAATGGGCCAAAGATGAAGCCAAGGAAGAAGAAAAGCGACGAACCAGAGACGCGGAGTTCTTGCAGGCAAAAATAAATAATGTGGAAAGCCGCGTGTCCGAGGGACCAGCCTCTGAGCTTGCCTCGGTCAGCTCCAAGCTCAACGTCAGAGGAGGTTCCGTGGTGACCGATCCCAAATCCAGCTTCACGCGCGTCAACACCCATACATCGCGCACCACTGCCGATCCGCTTGGTGATGATGATGCCTCAGGTTATGGCTCTTACACCCAAAGTGTTGCTCAAACTGACGTAAACCGTGCCGCCGGACCACCTGGTGGACTCGATGGAGAGGCTGACTACGAGGACTATCACGATTACGCCTCAAGCCATGACGCTCAACCATCCAACAAGGATGCTTTTTACATTACGGCTCAGTCCGCGAAACTACAACTAGACCTGCTGTCTAATGTGTCCGCTTCCCTTTTGGCTGAGAAGACCAAAAACCCTGAACTTACTGTGTCCGATCCAGTGATTGATCAAGCCTTGTCGACTTACGAGTCAGCCGTGGGCAGTCTCAACGATCTTCTTGCAAACCTGATGAAGATTTCGCGAGACAGAGATGCTTACTGGCAATATCGTCTCGACAAAGAGTCCGATACGCGCAAAATGTGGGAAGAGAGCATGGCCCGAATTGTGCAGGAACATGAAGAGCTTCAACTCAAAGTCGGCGAGTCGGAAGAAAAGCGCAGAAGGACGAAGAAGGCGCTTAAGGAGGTTCTCGAAAATACCGCTGGAGCTGACGCGGGACGTGTGCCGTTTGGTAACCACATTGACCACAATGACCATACAGAGGAAATTGAGACATTCGAGGAAGCAGAAGCAGAAGTTTTGGATAATAGCACACGACAAACCTCCGCCAGCGAGATCAAGCAAGTCAGAATTGATGAGACCTTGACGAAGTGTCAGCCTATATCGGAATATGCAGACCTTGCCGAGTCAGATTCTGATGATGACGCGGAATTCTTTGATGCCATCGACAATGAAGACGTTGAAGTCGGTGCAGTGCTTTCTAGAGAGAAATTGGTTGAATCAGAAATGTGTGATAAGGAAGCTGCTGATTTGCGGTCTGCCAAGCTTGCTGCTATAGAACCAGCATACAAGGGATACGAAGACCCGGTGCGGACGAGATTGAAGATGGACAAGGATGACAGGCCGAAAATCTCTCTTTGGGTGAGTCAAGCAATACAATAAGAAACGGACCACATGTTGACGTGTTGCCTTATAGGGCATTCTTAAATCTATGATCGGTAAAGACATGACAAAGATGACTCTTCCGGTATCTTTCAACGAGCCTACCTCGCTCCTTCAGCGAGTAGCCGAAGATATGGAATACACTGATCTTCTGGATATTGCTGCTGATCGTACCGATTCACTGGAACGTTTACTTTATGTCGCTGCCTATGCTATTAGCGAGTATGCATCTACGATTGGACGAGTTGCTAAACCTTTCAACCCTTTATTAGGTGAGACGTTTGAGTATACTCGACCAGATAAACAGTATCGATTCTATGTTGAGCAAGTCAGCCATCATCCACCTATTGGTGCTGCTTGGGCCGAATCACCTCGATGGGACTATTATGTAGGTCTCCTTGGTACTATTTTTTAGCTAAAGGTGCTGACGAAGAATAGGGTGAATCGGCTTTGAAATCCAAGTTTTATGGAAAGTCGTTCGATATCAATTTGTTGGGAACATGGTTCTGCAAGCTGCGTCCTATCACAGGTGACGAGGAGATGTATACTTGGAAGAAGGTGACTTCTTCGGTCATTGGTATCATCACCGGTAACCCTACCGTCGATAACTACGGACCGATGGAGGTCAAGAATTGGAAGACCGGAGAAACGTGCTATCTAGACTTCAAAGCCCGCGGTTGGAAAGCATCTTCTGCGTACCAAGTCACTGGAAAAGTGGTTGATGCTTCCGGAGTTACAAGATGGCACATTGGTGGACGATGGAATGACAAGGTCTTTGCACGCCCAGTAACGGGGCAGGAAGACGCCGTTGCCGAACACGACGAATCCTCCAAGGCCATCCTGCTCTGGCAAGCCAACGTTCGACCCAGCGGTATCCCATTCAACCTAACACCATTCGTGTTAACCCTGAACGCGATCCCAGACCGTCTTCGGCCATTCCTACCACCAACTGATACCCGACTCCGTCCCGACCAGCGGGCCATGGAAGACGGAGAATATGACTTTGCAGCGTCGGAGAAACATCGTGTCGAAGAGAAACAGCGAGCAAAACGAAGAGAACGAGAAAAGAATGGCGAGGAGTTCGTTCCTCAGTGGTTCCAAAAGGCCAAGTGTCCGATCACTGGCGAGGAATATTGGCAGTCCACCGGTGAGTATTGGAAGTGCAGAGAGGTTAGCGACTGGTCCAAATCGGAGGATATCTTCTAGTGGTATTCTTTCTGTGGTTTCTGGCAGTTTGTTGTTCTCTTTCTGTGGTCTGTACAGTGTACAGTATACGTGAGCGGTTGTTGCCAGCCTATGTCCATTCGTACGACGACTATATATTATTAGTATACATTATGCATCAATTATAATACCATTTATGAGCAAGTGACAAATATGTAATCTATCCAGATTATATCTTGGTTGGTGTTTTGACAGTTTTGTAGCATTCATATCACGTGATTTCATATCAAATAATCATCCGCATCTCGAGCAACAGCTAACCAGCTACATCCGTCAGCGTCCAAACCAATTGACCTCGAAATGGTGAGCGAATACACTTGCAGTCGCTGTATGCAGGTTCTCAAGCCTCACCTTCACCATCGAATGACTTTCTCTACTTTCAGACGCCTCCCTTCGCAGGCCAGCCGAAGATGTAATTTTTCCACGACGACGGGACCGCGAAGTTCGCCGGTACGAATCGCAAATGGCGGCAACAGCAGCCAGTTCAAGGCTTTGAACAGGACTTCTTCGGTGGCAGTGAATGCTGAACGGAGTTCGTTGATATTACCAAGCAAGCAAGTTACTCGTAATGTTCAATCGGCCGCTGCAGTTGCTCCTCCTCCCACGGCGTCACGAGAAACAGCAGCACTACGACGACCAGATAATCTATTCCATCATTACTCCTCTTCGCCTTCATCAATTATACGGAAACGAGCTGCGTTCATCAAGCAGAATGCGTTCTGCCCGCATCCAAGTCATCAGCAGACTCGCGCACCGACAGGCACCGCCAAAGATGAAAAGGTAGCTACCGGAACTCTTCCACCAGCCCATTCCCACTTCGAATGTCCCGACTGCGGTGTCCCCTTGTACTGCTCGGAGGAGCACTGGATGGACGACTTTGAAGCGCATCTCGAAGTTTGCGAGACAATCCGACAAATCAACGAAGACGATCACGATTTAGTCTCTGGCCGCTTCTTCCCGGAATTCGCGTACCCGGGACCACAGGATGATAACTTCGTGGTGAACATGACGAATTGGGATACATTCCTGTATACGCGGGAATTCGAGGCTATTGATAATGAGAGGAGTATGAGGCAGGTGACGCGGATGTTGACGTATCCGACTACTATTGCCAGTGTTATACATGAATTGAGTCCGTATACTGTGCACAAGGGGGGGAGATTGACGGCCGAGGGATTGAAGAGTTTCAGTGGTGAGTTCGTTCCTCCTTTCTACATTGACAGGTGCTAATTGAAAAGCCCTCCGATACACCCTCCACCCACCCAAACAAGGAGAAGGCAAAGACATCCGCGGCCTCCGACTCAAAGCACCACCAGTCCGCATCTTCATTCTGGGAGCCCGCGCTGAATCCTCTCTACCCCGCGAAGTCTGGCTTCAACTCACACACGTGTTCCCCAACGCGCTAATCAATCTCATCTTCATCGGACCCGAGAGCATGGCCAACCGCGACGACGAGTTCCCTCTCCCGGAACGCACAGCCTCCAACCCCTTTGGCGCCATCGTCGAAGATCGCCTAGGTCCTCAAATGAAAATCACAACCTATGTCGACTACTTCCACACCATGCACGACGCGCAATACTTCTACCCTTACGACCCTTATTTCGACTGCTTCATGCTCTTCCACCCTGGCCTAGGCCACCCAGCAAGCTCCCACGAATGGGCGGAAACACTACCCAAACTCCTCGAGACCAAAGTGCCCATCATCTGCACTGGTTACACCCAGGGCGATCTGGAGCGGGACATCAACTGGGTTCGCGACAAGTGTGCGGGTGAGTTTGATGTGCTGCTCGAACCGGGCGAGAATCGATTCAGGAGTTTGAGGTGGGATTTGAATGATATGGATCCGAGTGACGTCTCGGCTGGGAATTGGGGGATTTGGGCTTTTAGGGGGAAGAGGTACGTCTTTCTCTCTCTTTTCCACTTCAGAAAAACGGGTCGGTTATAAACAGATGCTAATATTGGAACAGGTACGAGGCGACGCATAAGAATGGTACGATTGCCGTTTGATCTGTAAGTATAGTAAGTCATACATAGTCTATAACTACGAGACTATTTGTTCTTAGAAAAGTACATACCCAACTCCGTCCTAGATTTGCTCGTTTGCTTTCTGTATGTATTATATGAATCACCCATTTGAATCAAGTTGATTGAACTCTATAAGAAAAGTAGGTACGATGTAGAAGTAAAGAATCAATGGTCAATCTCTACCGATTGACTGACGTGTCTAGCACATTAGAAGAAGTAATAAACAAAACAGTCGACTGAGTCAGTCCGACTTGCGTCAGAAAAGAAGGGTATAAAAAGGTCCAAAACGAAGGGACAAGTCTTGCAATACATGCAAACGAGTCAAAACGGTATATACATTTGGCGAATGATGTATGTATATCCTCGAAAGAAATAAATTGCTCAACGGCTGAAATCCAAAAGCGCAAAGAATGAATCAAAGTCTATAGTTGCTGTCTGTCTTGGTCGTCGTTCATGATGCCCGAAAAAAACGATTTACATCATCACCAAACCCGCAACAGCGACCACGCCGGCCATCACAGCGCCCGCCGCGACTTGTTTGTGTGCTGCCACGGCGCCCGAAGAAGTTGTTGATTTAGCTGCTGGAGCAGTCGAGGAGGTCGATGAAGCTGCTTGTCCGGTGCCAGAAGCGGTTGCGACCACGACGGAGGTTATGGGTGCGACGCTTGAGGCGGGTGCGGAGGAGGATGGTTTGACGATGATTGAGGAGCTGGATTGTTTGATGGGGGCGCTGGAGGAGGAGGGCGTGTAGATGACTACCACTGACGAAGAAGATGATGGAGTGGTAGAGGTTGAAGTTGATGTTGACGAGGGTGTAGGTGTCGGCGTGGGAGTTGGGGTTGGGGTTGGTGTTGGTGTTGTTGATGTATGTGCGTTGACGATGGTGATGGTCGTAGTTGATGCAGCGACTGCAGAGGAGGCAGCTGCCGTGAGCAGAACGAGGAGCTTAGCGAAATGCATGTTGTTTGTTTGTTTTGAACGTCTTGAATATTTCGATAGATCTTGATATAAGTAGATGATCGAGATATCAAATCTTGCAAGAAAGAGCGATCGACTAGCGAATGCAAAGAACGGACGACAGAAGAGTTCTTAACGAATGTTGACTCTCCTGGCAGTAACTGAATGAAAGCGAAAACAGTTGAAGAAAGAAGAATAGCTATCAAAGCTGTGAGACAAGACGAGAGAGATATAAAAAGGAAGGAATGCAAATCAACACGGGAGAGAAATTAATTACTGACGTACGAAGAAACGGGCCAGGACCGCGCTAACGAGGCTTAATTTGCTTAGATTACGCGGTTGGTATTGGTATTACCGCCCATAGCACTATTTACATACATTCCTGTTGGGATTCTGTTGTTGCGAGGGAACGATAGGTATGTCACTGTCAATAAGGATGTGTTTAATACTGTTTATTGCTTATAGAGGCTTGAGAACACAGATCGACAGATTATCACTGCCTCAGCCATACAAAATACCCATACAAACCCAGCACATGGTGGAGATGAAGCTCAATTTGTTGAAATACTCCGTACATAACGTTACTATGTACGTAGAACTGTAATATAGACAGGCCCACTTGGTTTGTGCTTAGGACGGTGGCTTTGCGAGAACAGTTTCAGATTGGGCTGATCCCGGTCAGTTGGAGATTCATATCGATGTCTTCAGTTCTGATAAATGGACAAAGTATTCAGCTGCTACGAAGTACTATCATGCAGTATGTTTGCTGTAGTTGTAGTTGTATGTAGTAGAACTATAGTTCATGCTGTGTAATCTCTTAGTAGGCTTCGTGGCACGTACGTACTTGATTCTTCAGGCTTTCCTGTTCCATTTTAGTGCTTTTACTTACTGAGTAGAACTGAACACGATCAGATCCGTGAGCCTTACATAGCCTCATCACCAGTATGCTCAGTACCTCCGATCCGGAAGATGCTCTCGTGAAGTGGAACATGTCATTGACTAGCTGTGGGAGCACCAAACCAAGAAGCCAATGTACAATTTGATCAATGCTTATTCTGTCACATTCTAGTAGTAGTATCCGGGGCGGGCTTCTGATGTTTTCCCTAGGTATCGTTGTACTATGTAGCATACACTACGGGCGCCCTCTGTAAATGACAATAAGAAATCTTCTGTCCGAGATTAGCCTCAGATATTAATTTTCAAACATCATATCTAGTAATATATGCCCGCAACGATGAACCGGTAGTAAGTGTCACTATGAACAAATCTCACCCTGGAATTCCACAAAATACTCAAACCTCTTTGTGAAAATATCACAGCTTACTCCAGATGTCGGCTTGTTGGACAAAATGTCTTTTGAATCACTTCCGATCGAGTTATTCTGGCTCATAGCCAATCATTTAGAGCTGCCATATCTCAAAGAGATGGCTAGCACATGCACCTTCATGTTCAACTTACTAGACCCTTACCTATATCGGAAAGCTTTCGAAAGTGACGAATATAAATCCCGATTCTTATATGCGGTCGTTTATGGCCAGACGAATGCTGTTTCCAAATTTTTGCAAACAGGGGTCTTAATGAGTGAATTTAAAGATTATACTGGCTACTGCCCTCAATACGATCGACCTTCTTCCGTCAGTGTCGAAAAGAGAGAAGCCTTGAAGAAGAAATTCCATCCCCTCCTGGCCGCTGCTTTCTTCGGCTACGTTGATGTGACAAAGATGCTGCTTTCTGAAGGCAAGGCCAATATTCATTTCCAGGATGATTTTGAAAAAACTGCACTACATTGGGCTGTAGAGGCCGATCATCCTGATATAATTAAAGTACTCTTGGAACAAGGAGCAGGAATAAAAGATGCCCGGGGCAAAAACAAGATTACAAAGTCACCCTTGGTCTACGCAGCTGAACTTGGCAATAAATATGCTGTTGAATTGATGGTCAACGAACTTCGCAATCGAGGCAGCCAATTTGACCTACGAGTACTCAAAAATCAGTGTGGAAAAGCGTGTTATGAAGCATGCAGAAATGGCTATAGTGACATTGTCGATTTTTGCCTCCGCCAAGGGGTTGATGTCAATCTCTCTATCGAGCAACGACCGTTGCTTTATTGGGCAACAATTCAAGGCAATCTTTCAACAGTCAAAGTACTCGTGAAATATGGAGCTAGAATGGAGCATGAGAGAGACTGCGGAGTTGTGACTGCGCTGGTTTCCAGTGGTCGCTCGTGTATAGATGATGTACGGATTGGCGTTAGCACAGAAAAGGCTCTCCATCTGCTGAGATCCGGTTGTTGCAACGTTGCAAATGGTGACATGCTTGCTTGCGCTCTGTGGTGCATAGCGAAATGCAGCGGAACAACAGGGCACCGGTGGTATGCAACATCTGACCAAAGAGAGGAAATGATGAGGCTCATGCGCAAAAATGGCTTTGACGAGAAAAATTGTCGACACAACTGTTTCAAGAGAAGATCCGATTCATTGAAAGATAAACTGGATCGAGGTGAGTTGATCCGATATGTAACGAACCAGGGGCTCCGAAATGGAATTGTTATTGATTATGCTTGAAATGTCATATGAGAACCAATCATGCTTAGAGCGCCCTCATAAAGGCGGCGGTAGCTGTAAAAGGAAGGAAAATATGGTTCGTATAGTTACTAGGTACGATCAAATAAGCAATCAGACATTATCAGCTATAGCGAGTGGGTATATCCTATGTACAAGTACTAAGCCACAGCCAGGTCAAAGCGAATGACCATATCGCAAAGGTCTAACAAGCAAACACGCAGAAAGAACGCTGCAGCAAACCGCAAACCGCAATATCATTACAAAGCATACATCATACCAGTCACAAGCACAACAACAGGCCATGTGCCCTTCCACGGCAGAGCCGTAATCGATGCGCCGGAAATCGAAGGGTCCGCCGATGTGGTGCCGTTCTCAAGAGTACCATTGACATACGCCGTCTCATGCGTTCCATTCTGGAGGATGGTCACAGCGCTGGAGTTTTTGGGAGGGTCTCCAATGAGCTCGTTGATAAAGGTCGAGTTGTTGTTGTCGTCGCATCCACACTCGCTATATTGCTCGCAATAGCAAATCACGTTCATGGTATAATTGGCCGTGTTGTTCTGGGCGTCGTGGTTGACCGGGGTGTGATAGTAGTACGGCGCAGCGTAAGGATAGCCATAATAGCCATATGGATAATTAAATGCAGCCCCTGCCGCGATGCCGAGAGCAGCTCCCGCGAAGAGGTACGGGGTGATGCCGGACGAGGATCGACTGCCTGCAGTGTAGGGAGTTGTCGCGCCACCAGCGTAGTAGTTTCCACCTCCATAGGATCTGGACGTTCCCGATCCTGCCTTCGTTGCGCCTCCGGAGTTACTATTTCGGTCAGCATGTCGTCAAACAACTATATGTGAATGGATGTGTTACCTCGATGACGAGGTACTGCCCGACGAGGAGCCTGCACCAAATTTTTTGTTAGAACTTGAACTTGAACTTGAACTGCCACTGCCTTTTGAGCCATTTGAACCCGAGCCTGAACTCGTTCCAGAACCTCCTGAGGAGCCTCCTGAGGAACCAGTCGATCCAGATGAACCAGTCGACCCGGAGGAACCAGAACTAGGTCCAGAAGAGCCTCCCCTGGAGTTTCCTGAGGAACCAGTCGACCCGGAGGAACCAGAACTGGAGCTTCCACCTTTTGAACCGCTCGAACTTGAGCCACTAGAACTTGAACTCCCACCTTTTGAGCCACTGGAGCCGGAACCACTAGATCCGGAGCTGCCAGACGAGCTGCCAGAGCTGCCAGAACTAGAGCCGCCCGAACTTCCACCTGAACTACCACCTGAACTACCGCCACCTGAGCTACCACCACCACCTTTACCACCCCCTCCACCGCGTCGCTTCTCTAGATCGACGGCATCGGGGATGACTGCCGCCACGAGCGCCTCTCGCTCTTCGAGAGATATCAGATCCGTTCGCGGGAGTGCGAGCGATGATGCGATAGGCGAGAGAAGAAGGAGGACACTCGTCACTAACGATGCCTTCATGTTGATATGATACCTAGGTATGAAACACACAAGATACTCGCGATCAAGCGATGTCTCTGAAGGATTAATTGATTATGGTGATGCGGATGCGGATGAGTCAGAGGATATGAAGGAAGGTTGGGTTATGGTTATATGTATACTCAAAGAAAGAAAAGGGAAGAGGCAAAAAAGATGAAGCACGCTGAAAGAGAGTTTACATCATTGAAGCTAGGCAGGGGAGACTGGCTCCAATGGGGGAAAGCGCGGGCCGCGGAGTTTAGCTTTAGGCGTGACGGTGGCCTGAGGCTGAGCGGAGTCTGCCTGAAACTCTTGGCGCTGATTGGCCCTGACTGAGCACTGCCTCTTTGAGTCTTTGATAACCTCACTCGGTGCGTATTCATTGACTACGTAGTCATATGTTATGTACTACTATACGCACAAAGAAAAGACAGATGACAGCCATCCAGACTAAGTCGACCGACCCTTCACCAATGGCCGGTACACAGGATCCCACATCTGCTCGCGAATCCATTGCTCCAAGTCCTGGTCATCCTCTGGGATACCTTTTTCCTGCGCCAATCCCTCCTCTACAGCAGCTTGAATAACTGCTTTGGCGATGTAAACGCTGATTTCGCGCACATCTTCAACATCCGGTAAAAGAGGCTTGTTGGGGTCCTGAAGAGCAGGCGATTGGGCTGCTAGTGCCTTGACCGCTGCCACCAGCATTTTGTCCGATAACAGACGGCTTTGACTCAGCACCGCACCTAGGCCAATACCAGGGAAGCAGGTGGAATTATTGCATTCCGCTTACCCGACTATTAGTTTTGAGTCTATAGTTGATTTGGAAAGAACAGACGCACCGATTTCTTTCTTTACTCCATTGTGCTCAACAGGCGGGAACGGGCTGCCAGTCGCTATCAACGCCTTTCCATCCGTCCATTCATTGATATCCTGAGGCTGCGCTTCGTGTAAGCGTGTTGGATTACTCAATGGAAATACGATAGGCCGATCAACATGTTTGGCCATTTCTCTGATAACATCTTCGGAGAAGGCTTTCGGTTTTGTTGATGTCCCGATCAAGACGTGTGGTTGGACCTTTTTGACTACATTGTACAGATCGGTTTGGTTGTGGTTTTCCCATTCAGAGTCCTCGCGCGCGTAGGGGATTTGTGCGGGCGTCAGCTTGTCCTCATGTGATTTGAAAAGGAGACCTGGTTTGTCGATGCACCTGTACAACATCAGATAAGTCTTGAAGAGTGGACGAAATGAGGGGGTTACCATATATGCTTAGCAGCCTCTTCCTTTGACTTGTCGCTCTCAGTGGCAATGGCATCTCTAATCTGATCAGCTATACCAGTACCTGCAGTACCAGACCCAAATATAACGATTCGCACATCGCCAAGACTGACTTTGCTGACATGCAAGCCAGCCATAAGAGCCGCAAGTGTAACACAGCCTGTGCCCTGGACATCGTCATTGAAACAGGCAATTTGCGGGCGGTACTTTTCTAGGAGTCGTCTGGCGTTCTTCAGGCCAAAATCTTCACTATTGAGAATTAGTCTAGGCGGTGATTCGTAGATTGGAAGTACTTACAAATGGATATATGCATTAGGGAAAATCTTTCTTGCACTTGTGACGAAGCGGTCAACAAATTGGTCATATTCCTCGCCCCTGACTCTGTTATGTCGGAGGCCGAGATATAGCTCGTCTTTGAGGAGGTTTTCATTCTGCTTCAATTAGCTAGGTCAATACATAAAAGGGGTACATACATCCGTCCCACAATCAAGGACCACCGGGAGTTGCCTCGCAGGATGAATACCCGCACACAGAGTCGTCAAGACAAGTTTCGCGACCGATATCAAGACTGATCCTACACCTTGGTCGCCAATGCCTAGAATCTTTAAATTGTCAGTTTGTCCTCCTTGTTCTTTGAAGGGGGACTAACCTCCTCTCCGTCCGTCACAACAATATAATCCACGTCTTCATTCGTCCCATTGTCCGTAAACTGTTTCAAATCATGCTCAATCCGGTCAACGTCATGGATATTCAAAAAACAACCCTCTGGTTTGCGAAAGATACGCGAATAATTCTGAATTGCGTCGCCTTCAGTCGGTGTATAAATCACACTGAACATTTCTTTGAGATGATCTTGAATGAGCTTTAATCATATCAGCAACGCTCTATAATATATAGATTACTAGCGAAGGCAGTACCCGATAATACAAAACCTCATTCTGCGCCTTCATACTCGCCATAAAGGTATTCTTGGCTAAGTCATCGGGTCGACTAGAATACTGCTCATAGGCCCGTTCCACCTGTTCATCCAGGGTCTGGATGTTGGGTGGTAACAGACCATGAAGACCAAAGTCATGGCGCTCTTGCGAGGGGAAGGCTGATCCTTTGTTGAAATAGGAATCGTGGAGGAGGGCGTGGCCCTGTAAAATTGTTAGACATCTATCATCGAGCGGTTCTGAGGTGATTGAGTACTCACTTCGAGCCCGCATTCCAAGGGCTTCGAGGCTGAGCGGGGTAGGTGTGCGTACTTGGAGGTCATGTTGGCAATGAACTACCAGAGTTGGTCTTGCAATTGAGTATATCGAGTAGAAACTCTATAGAGCTAGAATACAGAGCCAAGAGATGCTAGGAGAATTCTTCGAGGAAATCAACTACAAAGTAAACAATTCTCTTGTCAGGTGCTGACAGAAAAGTAGCCAATTGGCCAATGACGTAGGGAGGCGTCACATGTTTATCTCTCTCTGTGTCTTCTCTTGCGATACACCACACCATATGCATAGAATCATAATACACCACAAATATTATTAAATGCATTGATGGCATGATGGCACGGGGACAATAAAAAAAGTCAAGTATCGCAGAGTAACGTGGAAAGTTACACGACAGAGTAGGATTCTTAGTCAGCGTTATGAGTCATCATCCGTAATTTGTCATCAACTTAGTCAGTTCCTGCCGCTTTAAGAGCCGACTCGCGAACGCCAAAAGTAACGTAAGCCAGGGGATGTACAGCCAATAGAAGACCATTCAGCCAGCCGAGGATATCGCTGCTTTACTCTCGCTAATTTGTCAACCTATAAGTAATAAGGACCGGTGGATCCCCAGCTGAATCATTATTCTCTCCTAAACATTCCCTCCATTGCAATCCACAGTCCTCGGCATCATGTCCCTCTCTCCAATTGACTTGATATCTTCCTCCTCCTATCCTATTCCAGCACAACTAGACCGAGGGCAGAGAGCTGCTGCTAACTCGAATGTTCTCTACGGCGGTCTGTCGTTGCTGCCTTATGATGGTACTACTCCGGCAATGACCCCGACAGATGATAAACCCAAAACAAAAAGGAGCACAAATAAAAAGAATTCCCACAAGTCCGAAGATGACAATAAGGTATCCAAAAGGAAACGAGGCCGGCCTCGAGTGTTGGATAAAGATGAGAGTGCCGCCGAGGTTTGTCTCCTAAAGCCTCTCGTGAAATAAATATTGATTGTTGTACGTAGAGACGAAGAACACAAATCCGACTTGCTCAACGAGCATACCGCTCCCGCAAAGAAGCCACCATTTCATCACTCAGCAAAAGACTTTCCGAACTTGACGCCGCTATCCGAGACATGAATACATCCGTAGGAAATTTTCGCGACGAATTGATGGGTTCGGGATTGTTGCTGCAACATTCCCCTTTGACGTATGGACTGCAAAGACTGGTGCAGAAATCGGATGCACTTGTGAAGCTTTCTGCGGGAAATGAGGAATACGAGTCTGCTAATACGTCGCCCATGGATGAGACTGCGAGTAACAATTCTTCTTCGATAGAGGTCGGTGATGCATCGTTCGTCGATCAGTCGCCGGAGATCACTGAGAATCTGGACGAGTTTAATTTTCCTCTATACACCTCCACCGACAATACATCGTCTATCAACTTCGACTCTCTCTTCCAGGGTTATGACTTGGACAGTGTCCAGCAGCCTCAACAACACACTGCACTGACAGAAAACCCTGGTATGCAGGTCATACCATCTTCCTCCTTCGGTCAAGACCTTGTCAACACAGACACAAACTCCACCTCGTGGCTCCAACACAACAACATCAGCCCACCATCAACATACAGCTTCCACGAATCCACATTCGCGCGCCGTCTACGCAGACAATGCGCCGAGTACGGCTACCGAATACTCACAGACCCCAACAGCGATCCAAAAGATATAATTCGTATCTACCGGTTCTCATTATGCTTCAAGAACAAAGACGCACTAATAGACCGTTTCTGGAGAGCAATAACCTCTTCCTCCTCCTCCTCCTCCACCACCACCACCAGCGCGACTCCAGCAGCATACACCCTCGGAAACGCAGGCATCCACTACCCGCGCCCGCAACAACCCATCCCAGAAACGACCCTCTCCTCACCGACAGAGTTATACCCCATAACAAAATTCATCGGTCCCTGGGCCTTCCATCAAGCCGAAGCGCCGCACGAGTTTACTTCAATCGACGAAATCGTCTCCGCGCGCGGGATGGCGGGCGACTGGTTCGATAGTAACGATGTCGAGGGCTATCTGCGCGAAAAGGGGATACAGGTTGATACGCAGGCTAGTTTTGTCACGTTGCCGGATGATGTTCCTTCTTCTTCTTCATCATCTTCAACTCAGCAATTAGAGTATTTCGAGGAAGGGAAAGAGAGTCCGACGACGGCGGGGGATGAGTTGATGATTGATCCATCTCTGGAAGCTATGACTGCGCCGACGACCACCACGACTGAGACGCAGGATTCGTCAAAGGTAGTCGATACAGAAATCAACACAAACACAAAACAGCAATCAACGCGAATATTTGATGTGGACATGTTCCTCACTCGTAAGTCCCCTCCCATCCCGGAGATGCTGGGTTACTAACGATGTGTAAACAGAACTTATATACAAAGCAGTCTGTCTCGGCGAAAAGGCGGGATACCGTAAACAGGATGTTGAGGATTGTTTGCGGGTTGCTTGTTATGCCGTTGCTTGATCTCATACTATTTCCAGAAGGATAATTATAATTGTGTATTATTCAGGTCATGAGTTATTTTCCATTATGATAAACTAGGTAGCTAATGAACATCTCCTGAGAGTAAGGCTCTTCGTTTTTGATTAATACGTAGTCGTCATTGTCCATCTATCATTTCCATATCGTGATTCGTTAGTCGTTGCTGTTTGTCATAACATGGTCGTAAGTCGAAGAAATAAGAGTCAAAAGTACAGTAACTTGAGAGTGTGCAAAAAGTCAAATGCAAGGCAAAGTGTAATATTAATGATGCTTCTCGATCAAATGAACCATTGTAGTCCAACTAGCACAGCATGATTTGGCCATCTCATGCTTACACCATGAACACTTGACAGTGGCCTTGGGCGAAGATGATGGTCCTGATGAAGACGACGTCTCGGAGAATATAGACCGTGGCTTTGATCCCGACGACTTTGCTGAACGGGCCTGGCTAGATGATCTGGAGGATCGTGAACTCGATGGCTCTGGCAGTCCTGAGAACAATAGACATTCTGGAATCACCATCTGTGCGTACATCCCAGACGGTACATCATGCCAGTAGTTGCAGTGACAACAGACGACAAAGATCTTGGCGAGATATTTGTCATGTTTTGGGGACATGGTGTTTCGTGGGATTTCTTTTTTGCTGGTATTGCTTTTAGTGCTGATGGATGTTGTTTCGAAATTGGTGGTGGAAGCATTCGAGCTGACTGGGGTCGCTGGTTCGCCTAGTGCTGAAAATGTGGACGACCCATACGATGAAGACGATGATGACGATGGTGTTTTGGCATGGTGTGGACGAGGAGACATTGTCTTCAATGGACGTAGATTCTTGATTCGTTCTTCACGCTTGTTAACCGACTCGACTGCATCGGCAGAAGTTTGCTCAGGCGCATTTGATGTCTCTGGAAACGTGACTGCCTCCATAAAAGACGTGATGCTGTCGTAATTCGCCTGTTGTGCGGGAACATCTGAAGGACTGTACCTGGGCAAGTTATGATAGGACGGGTCCTCCGGCATTGGCGATGATGCCCTGTCTCGTGTCCGACCCTCCTCCATCTTTGATCGGCCAACGCGTAAAGAAGCAGGAATCATGGAATCATCGCGAGTGGTGTCCAGACTGCCTTTTCTCTGCTCTACGCCTGTGGTAGGAGGGGGGTTGAAAGACATGGCGGATTTATCAGCAGCTGTATGATAGAAGGGACTGCCAACTCTTCGAAGTGTAGGAGTCGCCGGCGCTGGGGGAAGGTCTTTCATAACGGCATGATCTTTCTTTGGTTGTTCTCTCTGTGCATTCGCTGTTGTGTTACTCCTGATTCTATCGTAGCCATATTGCTGGGGCGCAGTCTGTTGATTCGTATATGGCACCACGTCCTCGTCTCTAGCGTTATTCGACACACTACCACGCCGACTGTGAATGCGCGTGGAGATATTCGATAGTAGAGGCACATTTGGCAATGTCGGAGTCTGTGACGATACGCTCGTATCTCTGCGTCCATTGCCTGGCTGCTTCTTGACTAGACGGCGCGAGCTTCGACGATCTGAAGAAGGTGCTCTACTGTTGGTTCGATCAACCGACTGAGACCGTCTAAAGGCGTTTCTCCATGATGACGTAGGACGCTCTTGCTGCGCTTCTGGGTAAAGTGGGAGAGCATCAATTGGGAAGCCAATGGTGGTTACTGGTGGCTGCGATTTGATCTCTTCTGTGACGACTGCACTCTGAGGCCGTCGTGAGGTGAAGGAGAACCTTCTTGAGCGTCTGGGCTGGGAGACTTCAGCCATTGTGAGTGTTGTTGAGCTTACAAATTGAGTGAGGGTGAGAGGTAGGAGATGGAAAGAATTCTTGGATTGAAGAAAGATAAATACAGCAGGAGCCCGCCCACTCTCTGTCAATGGGGCAACCGCCGGGCAACCACGGCTTTAAGTCAACGGGCAATCCTGTCTATGATCATATGGATTTCTCAATTAGCTCTCAATTTACAGATTTTTTTCTTCTTACTCTATGCGCATGTCTCAGGTCATGCTGGCCAGTCGATCCCATCGCGATGCCAGCTAGGCTGCTTCGAGTATAATTTGCCCCTCCGACACGATCTGTTGGGTCTAGACAGACAGATGCTCGGGCAGATCAAGCGAGAAGGTCGACAATACGAGTCGAATTGAACGATGATATCAGAGAGAGTGGGATGAGCTGTCTCAGTCGTGATGCAAGCCTCGAAACCTGGCCAATCGATGCGTCTCGGGGACAGAGCATTGCGATTGGCTGATGGCCGGCTTACATAAACACAGAACAATCTTGGCGGGCCTGGAAGCCTTCCTGATAAGGCCGTCGGTGGCTGGCCAATGAGAGCCCTTGAATTCATGTGCTTGTCTGTGATTGGCCCACCAGAGCTCGCGTTATGCAATTGTGCATCCTGGGGCCTTGGCTCGTCTTGGCGCAGTCTGGAGCGGAAACGTGACGCCGATGATGCCGCGTATTCGACTACTCGTTGCAAGAATGTGCACAAATGGCGAGTCAGGTAAGCTGGAGGACACATGACCACTTGCTTCAAGCAGTATAACGCAAACACCAATACAGAGTACGTATCAACATACCGCATACCGCATACCGACATGTCCAACACAAACAAACACTCAACATAGAATTATCCAACAAGGGGATTGTCAGCATCATAGATTCATTACGCATGTATTAGCTGTCATTGTCATCGCATGCGTTTTTGCTTTAATCCAAGAAACAAACACTGCCCAGACCCACTAACAGCTTCGTCGGGGCGGCCCCAAACTCTTTGTAGCTCTAGCGGGGCTCATCCGACCAATCACGCTGCTGGGACGGATCAGATTCGATTAGTTGATGCCCTGATCCGGACTAGCGCACACAGTGGTTACCGTAAATTACCAAATAGTAAATACGTGACACGAATCCCTATCCTATCGCATCGCCACTGACGCTGTGTACCGATACGATACGGTTCAAACGTACCTGCCTACAAAAGGATCCCTCCAAAGACGGTCGGTCTATCTCTCCTTCCTTTCTTGTTCAACCCTCGTGGGCTTGTTTTCTTTTTCCCATCTGTCTTTTGACTTCTACCAAGCCTCTTTTCTTTTTCCCATCGCGTATTCACCCTGGATTCCAACACCTCCCCGGCTACTGGTGTCGCTACTGCATCGACATCGATGAACGAAACTGACGAACCACCTATAGACCGTCTCGGTATAAGGGATCGAATACACTCTTATGTCGCCAACATACTCCCTCATGGCACCAACTCGCGTCGTGATAATTTTATTCTGCCTATAACCAACCAACAACCCAAGAATCAAGATGGCCTACACCCGTCTACTGGTCCAATCGGACCTGGACCAGCTCAGCAACAACACTCCCAGCATGTCACCTACGATACTTCCACGACTAGAGCGATTTCCGTGGATACCCACCATGGAGAGAAGACATCCGCCCTAGATTCTGATGAGCCCAAGCCTGGTTTCTTTATCAAGGCTTGGACCTCCGTCAAGCTCATTATACTATCAAGCTGGGTCAACTGGTTTCTCCTCTTTGTGCCTGTGGGTATCGCCCTGGGCGCAGTGCAACGCGCGACAGGAGACGACGGTCCTATTTCACCCACTGTGGTGTTCTCCATCAACGCCGTTGCCATTATCCCCTTGGCATGGATGCTCGGATACGCGACAGAATGTGTCGCTGCGGACATGGGCGACACCATTGGTGCTCTTTTGAATGTCACCTTTGGAAACGCCGTAGAACTTATCATCTTTATTATTGCCCTAGTGGCAGACGAAATCGCCATTGTGCAGGCTTCTCTGCTTGGCTCGATTCTGGCTAATTTGCTGCTCATTCTCGGCATGTGTTTTCTTTTCGGAGGTCTTCGCTTCCGTGAACAGTTGTACAATTCTGCTGTTACGCAGATGAGTGCATGTCTGTTGAGTTTGAGTGTGATTAGTCTACTTTTACCTGTAAGTCATTCTCGTATATCGAAAAGTCTGTTGTCTGACAGTTTAGACTGCTTTTCATGCATCTTTCAGCACCATTGCCAACGCAGATGCAGCCGTCCTCAAGGTTAGCCGAGGTACCAGTGTGGTAAGTTATCTGATCCTAGTACTATCGTTACAAGTACTGATCATAGCAGGTCCTTCTTTTGGTCTACATCTTGTACCTCCTCTTTCAACTGAAATCTCACTCGTACATCTACGAAAGTACACCTCAGCACGTCATTGACGAAGAGTCGCATCCTGGTGTGCTTGCAGACATTCTAAACTCGTCTTCAAGCTCCGAGTCATCCAGTGATGATGACAGTGATGCCAGCTCGGGATCTCACACGACTGTCAAGAGGATTAGACGTGCTCTGCGCAAGAAGCGCAGACGCAAGTCTAGCTCTGCCTCTAAGGACACTACCTCGGTCCCATCTTTACCTTCATTCATACGCACTACATCCTCTAGTTCACAAGTGATCGACGACACCTCAACACACTCTCCCAATGCCAAACGCAGTAATCAGGAGGCTGTCACTCCAGAGCAAGAACGTCCTCAGTTGAGCACGGAATCTTCCAGCGAGGTGACAACCCGCGACTTTACCGTCGACAAAGAAAGTCCTACAACAGGAGAGAAAAAACGAAAGAGTTCGCGATACACCCGTTCCAAGGACCAGAAGCGCCGAAGTTCTGAAGAAGATATCATTGAAGAGGGCGTACCTTTTCCTCCTCTGGGAGGCGAAGCAGAGGGTGCTGTTTCGAAACGGCCATTCAATATACGCAATATCGCATACAAGCAGGCTCTGCCACGTGTGCTGACACCAAATATGTTCAGCTTATCACAAGCACAGCCCGGTCCTTCGGCTGCACCAGCGCCCGGAGTTGGTGGTAGCAACCGCCTCCGTCGTACCAGTTCCTTGCCAGATCGTCTGAACAAGACTGTACCTGGTCCAGCAGCAGTAGCAGTGGCTACAGCTATACCTTCTGCCCAGCCTTTGCCACATCTCGTTTCGAAGAAGAGGGTGGTTGAGGTCAAGGACGATCCCGAAGAGAAGCCAAAGTTAGACCGTATTACGGCTATTGTTCTATTGCTTGTCACCACTGCTCTTGTAGCGGTGTGTGCTGAATTCCTGGTGGATTCTATTGACTATCTGGTCAGCACTACTGGAGTCAGCGAGGCATTTATTGGATTGATTATTCTTCCGATTGTCGGTAACGCTGCCGAGCACGTTACTGCGGTTACAGTCGCCAGCAAGAACAAGATGGATCTTGCTATTGGTGTTGCTCTAGGTAGTAGCATTCAAATTGCGCTGTTTGTCACGCCGGTCATTGTCCTTCTCGGCTGGATCTTGAATACCGAGATGTCACTTTACTTTAGTTTGTTTGAGACCGTTTCTCTGTTTGCATCTGCTTTCATCGTCAACTATCTCATGCTGGACGGTCGCAGTAACTACCTCGAGGGTGCATTGCTTATTGCGGCGTATGTTATTATCGCTGTATCGGCATACTTTTATCCTCCATGCGAGAGTACCAGCACTCTGAACGGTGGAACGATGACTGGTCAGTGTTAATTTACACGCGGGACTTGAGCCTCAGACTTGCGGTGAGACTGGTCTGGTTTTGCCAAGTTCATTTTTAGGTCAATCAAGTTGATGGATTTCCGGGGTTGCAATCAGAATGGTGCGCAGTTGTTTTTCGGCTTAGTGAATCAGTAGTATGTTGTTTCGGTAGTTGCATGTTTCGGCTATCAAATTGAAGTCAGTAAGCCTTATTCTATTGAATTATTCTTTCAGACGTAGTCCATAATATCTCGTAAAGATGTATGAGCGTATCTGGGCACAACTCTTGCACAGCCACAACAGGAACCTTCGTCTGAATACCTCTCTATATCTAGGCTGCGCAACAAAGAATATCTGCCTGTCAACACGTCATTCATTGCCTACCGCTTTATAAACCCTTCCCCTACCTAACTTCTCTACAACGACACCCTTCTCTCTCAAAAACCAAAAGAATATCAAAATGTACAGACCCCCTCCCGGCCCACCACCAGGCTGGACTGCCCAGCAGCAAGATGGAATATACAGACCACCTCCAGGCCCACCACCAGGCTGGACGCCTCAACAGCAAGATGAGGCCTATGATAACCCTCCTCCGTATCACAATTGGCAGGAACAAGTGCCTGATACATCGATGTTACCGCCTCCGCCGGCCATGTCGAGATTTGAGTCTGAGACGGGGAATGCCTCGGGTGACGATGCTGGTTGTTCCCCTCTCCTCTGTGTAGATGAATGATATACTGATGTGATATAGATCGCGCAAAGGAGTTTTGTAATGAGAGGCCATTATGGAGGCCTGTTAGGGTATGTTTTGCGTCTACATGTCTACAAAATTTAGACTACGTGTGCTCACATATGGAAAGCCCTCTGAACCAATCTACACAAGCACTCAATCCGGCGACATTCGTCCCGGCCAACCCATCGAATACCGGGGTAAACTCGACACCCCCGGTCACGGTCTGTGGCGCATCAACAGCGACAAAAACTGTCGCGATTGCAGCATCATCTCCCTCTTACCATTATACTACGCCACGCGCGACTCGCCCATGATCACCGAGCGCACAAAGACAATCTACTTCGAGGTTACGATCAAAAAATTCCATCGCCGACCCTTCGGTGATGATGATAGTGGGTTTTCGCTGGGTTTTGTGGCTCAGCCGTACCCATCATGGCGCTCGCCGGGCTGGGATCGAGCGAGTGTGGGAGTCTTTTCGGATGATGGATGTAGATTCGTGAATGACAATCTCGGCGGGAAGGCATTTACGTCTGCGTTTCGTACGGGGGAGACTGTTGGGATTGGTATGAGGTTTAGTCTACCTGCTACTTCTGCTACTGCTACTGGTGCGCAGCAGCAGAAACCAGATGTAAGGGTCTTCTTCACGAGGAATGGTGCTGAAATCGGGGCGTGGGATTTGCATGAGGAGTTGGATTCGGAGGCGGAGGGTGTGTATGGCCTGGAAGGCGATTTTGATCTTTATGCTGCTGTGGGCATTTTTGGGGGTGTGGAGGTTGATGTTAAGTTTGATCGGGCGAGTTGGTTGTTTAGACAACAGTGAAGCTGTAGAGTCATGAAGTACGCAGTTGCTTGGAAGTAAAGGGTGTCATGCCCCACCCTTAGCTAACGAGATAAACCACCTCGGCGCAACGGACTATCCTCTTTATTTACTAGACCAACTCTTTATCAATCCTCTTGCAGAATACTACTGTGAAATCACACTCCTTTTTATACAGAATAATATTTATATATCGCCTGGCTCGTACAGAAATGACTCGCAATGCCTCGTCACAGGAAACATTCCAACGCTTCCTCGACGTCCTCCCTGCCGGACCGGAATCAGGTCAGTATTGCATGTGCTTCGGATTAATGTTCCACGAACTGATTTCTGGGCTAGGAGCTTGAGAGTATGTACGACTATTTGGCGAAAGTGATTCTGATCGGACCTAGTGGGACTGGCAAGTACGTTACTCGTTACTACAAGTCACGTACTAAACGTGCATACTGACGATAACAGGTCATGTCTACTCCATCGCTTCGTCAAGGATGAATGTACGTCCCCTTCGATTCGCAGATCATACGATCAGTCATACTAACGATAGATAAACAGGGCGCGTCCTATCCTCGCAAACAATCGGCGTCGAATTCTCCTCCAAAATCGTCAAAATCGGCACCGGCTCGCGGCGCAAACGCATCAAACTCCAACTCTGGGACACTGCGGGCACAGAACGGTTTCGCTCGGTGTCGCGATCTTATTATCGGGGAGCTGCGGGGGCGGTGTTGGTGTATGATATTTCATCTTATGCTTCGTTTGCGGCGCTGCCGACCTTTTTGATGGATGCAAGGGCGTTGGCGTCGCCGAATCTTACGACTATATTGGCTGGGAATAAGGCGGATTTATTGGCGGATGATGATCAGACTGAGATTCTGGACACGGAGGACGAGGATGTGCCGTCGTCTACGTCCATGGCGAATAGTGTCTCGAGTAGCAAGAACTCGTCATCGTACATGTTTGACGGCGTTGGCGGAAAAGGAGGAGCAGGCTCCTTACGCTCCGTGACAAGCACAAACTTCGCAGCCGGTACAAGACTGACGGCAACAACGAACTCGCACGGTCGACAGGTCAGCGAACTCGAAGCTATCGAATGGGCGACTCGGTCCAACATCCCCGTCGCCGTTGAAGTGTCTGCATTCTCGGGCCAGAATGTCGATGAGCTGTTTACCCGTCTGGCGAGGATTATACTTACCAAAATCGAGCTCGGTGAGATCGATCCGGATGATCCGCAGAGTGGGATTCAGTATGGCGATTCGGGGGCGTGGGGGATGACGATGAGTGATGCGGCGAGTGTGAGGAGTGGGTTGACTGTTGACGATAGCAGTAGTCAACTTCACGGTAGGAGGAAGAGGGGCGGGAAACGAAATAATAATGGTTCATGGGGGGAATGGGGAGACGTTTTCCGAATACAGGGTTCTCCTCGAGGGGGGTGTTGTTGATTAGTCCTTGACTGCTGGTTGTTGGCTGTCTGTTTTTCAGCGTTTACATTCGTTCATTTCATTTTGTCATATACCCCTTCACAGTTGGTTTACTTTGTCGTCTATTACTATTCTACCGCTAATCAACACCTTGATCAAATATATACGTATTATATGGTAGGCTCAGTCAAGTCCTGCAATAATAGTCTTAATACCCTTGCCGGCCTTGACATCAACATACGCCTGCTCAGCATCCTCAAACTTGAACTCTCCCGTAATCAACTCCTTGACACTGATCTTGCCCGTAGCCACCAGCTCAACAGCAAGCTTGTAGTCTCCACTTCCGTATCGGAAACTACCCTTGAAATTCAACTCCTTGCCACAGACCGCCATGATGGGGAAATTCATTTCTGATTTACCCATACCAGCCTGCACGAATGTGCCGCCGGTCCTGAGGACGTGGACACCAGTGTGAATAGCGGGCTCAGCGCCGGATGCTTCCAGTACAACATCAGCGCCGGCGAGAATGTCGTGCTCTTCCTTGAGGCGGTTTGCATTCTCCTCTGCGGATACTCTGGCCGGTTGAAACGTGCCGTCCGCAATGTACTTCTTTGCGAAATCCAATCTGGTCTGTTGGATATCGCTAACGATAACCTTGCTTGCGCCGAACGCCTTTGCGACTGCACAGCACAACAGACCAACAGGACCAGCACCAAAGACAACCACCGAGTTTCCCGGCGCAATATTCCCTTGCTTCGCAACATGCACCGCAACACCCAATGGCTCAATCAACGCACCTTCCTTGAGCGGAATCGACTCAGGCAACTTGTAACAAAAATCCTCCGGCAATCTATAGTATCTCGCCAAGGTCCCATCGTAAGGCGGCGTAGCAGCGAAAGCCATGTTGATACACAAATGATATTTACCGGATTTGCAAGGTTCGCATCGTCGACAGGGGATACCGGGTTCCATGGCAACCCGGTCGCCGACTTTGAGAGTAGTCACTTTGTGGCCGATTTTGCTGACGATGCCGGATGATTCGTGGCCGAGGACCATGGGTTCGCGCACGACGAAGGAGCCGATTGCGCCGTGTTCCCAGTAGTGCACCTTCGTTAGTTAGTTGCGTTCATTGCTTTATAGAGAGGTTGATATAGGCTTACGTCACTGCCACAGATTCCGGTGTATTTGACGTTGATGAGGACATCGTAGGGGTCAATGATTTCGGGGATTGGGCGTTCCTCGAATTTGACCTTTTTGATGCCTTCGAGGACGAAGGAGAGGTTCTGTATTGTTCAAGTGTTGTTAGTATATACCTAGCCAGTTGACTAGAGAAGGGACCTGCCTTGGTATCCGTGAAAGACATTGTGGTGTTTGTTCTTACAGAGAAAATGGATAGAGAGTATGGAAAAGAACAGAGAAGACTAAATAAAAATAAATCAATTGATGTAGCAAATTTTCAGGTCATGTGTATGCTCCATGAGTTGTCTCGCCAATTATCCCCTCATAGGCTATGCGGGGAAGGCGAACAGCTCAACTTTTGCTCTCAACCACCTGGCACAGCACTAAGTGGATAACTCTTCAAGCATCTAGACGTCCATTAGTTGTTCCAGTTCCACAGAGTGACAAAGATACAACTCAGTGAACTCACCCGAACGTTCTATTTAACCGGGCCTGCTGAGTTGGGCATATTATCCGCCGCGTTACGCAGAAATTACGATTTAGCCGGTGCTCCTCGGCTGACCTTCCTTTTCTTCTTAGTATCTGGCATCGTGAAAGTTAATTCTGATATCGTGTCAATCGATTACATACACATCACATGAGACAGCAGACATCCATTTATAGGACTGACAGTCTGACACAAAGCTAAGAGGAAGGAGGCTGTGGGAATGAATCCAAAACCTTCTCCGGCCCATTGATCGTGAATTCTGCAGTTGGATAGTGCTGGCCCACATCTACTTCCAGAGTGTACGACCCAGGATAAAGGACCAAGTCCCCATTGGTAGCAGTTCGTGCAATGGAACCAAGAGTGACATCAATACTCACCGTGCGAGTCTCTCCAGGCTTGATAGAGGATGCTCGCGCATAACCGACCAATGTCTTGATAGGATATGGCTTAGGGCCTGCGTTATCCGTGGAGGCAAAGACTAATGTGACGAACTCCGAGGTGACTTTGCCGGTATTCTTGACGTTGACATGAAAGCTGTCAAAGGGAGCAGTGTCCTGGTACTTTGATTTCGAAGCCTTTGCGACGAGAGATGCCGTGTTATAAGGGCCGAGCTTCTTGTCGGCCCAGGAGACGTCAAAGGTTGTATAGTGCAAACCGAAGCCGAATGGGATTACGGCGTTGTCGTACCAACGGTATGTACGTCCAGGGGTACTTCCATTTGAACGCAACGACATGTCCGTCATTGGAATTGCATCAGTGTAGTTTGCCGGATATTGTGTCACGGGGAGTCTTCCAGCAGGAGCAGATTTCCCCGTGAGAATGTCGAACACGGCCTGACCTCCGGCCTGGCTTGGGTAGCCACACCACAAAAGAGCATTCACATTATCGTTTTGGAGCAATGCAGAGTCGTCTAGCTGTCCGCCACCAAATTGTAAGACAACAAGCGGTTTCCCGACTTGGGAGAGCTGATCAATCAGTTGGAGCTGATTACCAGTCCAGGCAATGGTATCCCTATCCATTGCTTCCGCCTCGATTAAGTTGTCGATACCTCCCGCATAGATGACTACGTCTGCTGTCTTCGCGGCGGCTACCGCAGCAGCGAATCCAGACGTATCGGTGGAATTAATGCCGGTGCCATTCTCATATTGAACGGTATATCCCATCTGCTCAGCACCCCATACCAATGTTCGGATATATTCCGGAGTGCCGTAGTAATTCCCCTGAAGCTGGGTAGTAGCATTGGCATAAGGACCGATCAATGCAATTGTCTTCACATGCTGGGACAAGGGCAGGACCTTTTTATGGTCATTTTTCAAGAGCACGATGCCCTCGACAGCAGCACGGTTGGCCAGCTGCTGTGATGCAGTAGTACCCACATCTGACCATCCGAGGGAACTATATTGCGAATCCTCCGAGTCAATCCACCCAAGCCGGACTAGAGAAGCATATAGCTGAATCAAAGCCGAGTCTAAAGTGGCGTTTTGGAAAAGATCCTGTGCTGCGGCAGCGGCAAGATTGTCTGACATTGTGGTGCCACAATCCAGATTTGTACCGGCATTGAGAGAGTCAGCAGCAGCGGCGGCGAGGGAACCTGTGTAGTGGTGGTCAGAGTAGATGTTGTCGATCGCATCGCAATCTGAAGTCACCCAGTGTCCTGTCTGGTTCCAGTTCCAATGATCACGAAGGATGGTATCTAACAGGTAGCTATCGGCGCAAGTTGGGATTCCGTTGACAGCATTATAGCTACACATGATAGCATCCACTTGAGCGTCGCGTGCACAACTTTTGAAGGGAGGTAGATAGTATTCGGATAGATCTTGCGTGGAAATAATGGCATTGAAGCCGTATCGTGCATTTCCCTCCCAGTCCTCGATATCGTACCCTGCGAAATGCTTGCAGGTTGCCACAACTCTGGGATTGGCAGGTCCAATTCCATTTTGGAGGCCATCGACCAGGTTGTACACATAGCGAGCAATATGGTATGGGTCTTCACCGGGAGTCTCCTGGCCTCTACCCCAGCGTGGATCTCTGAAGGGATTGATATTTGGTGTCCAGAAGTCCAGACCGGCCTCCCCGTAGTTATTGAAGGCGCGACCCTCAATACTTACGACAGTACCAACTTGTTTTATGAGAGCATCATCAAAAGCAGCTGACATGAGAATAGGCTGTGGAAAGGAGGTGGCGTAACTGAAGTTTCCAGAAGGTTGAAAATTGACGCCAGGAGAACCAGCAACACCGTGTAATGCTTCACTCCACCATTGATATGCTGGCAATCCAAGACGGGCAGCCCCCGGTGACCCGTTTTGAGTGTTTTGAACCTTCTCTTCAAAGGTCATGGCATCTACAAGACCCTTTGCACGGGCGACAGGGTCAAGGGACGTATCGCAGATTGGATTACTGCACAAGGGGTCCAAGGTGCAATTGGGCTTTACAGCACCGGAAAGAGGAACTGGATCTGAACTAGGGTTGGAAATCTGGTAGATATCAACCCTGCATATTCATACATATATGATTAGCCAATGTCAAGCACGGGGAATATTTTACGATTTCACGTACAGCCAGGTCCCTCCACAGATTTCGGAAGAGTTTCCAGAGCATGCCATAGTGCACGCACTATCGTCTTGTTTCTGTGCATCACTTCGAATGCTATTACCGCAGTAGCATTGACTAATTCCAGATTAGCTACTTCATCGATAGTGATGGTAGGAATCCACTCACCTCCCGTATTCTACTCCAGCATATGTAAACCCAGACAAGCCACAAGTATCAGCACATGTCTGAGGGGCAGTACCACCAAATGGAGTGGCTGAGCCTCCTTGTAGAATGCGCGAACTATCATCCGTGTAGCAACCTGTAAAAGAGATACTGGCCGAATAATTCTGGTTGACGGCAGGGAGACATGTTTTCTGTCGGGGCTTGATTGACGGGATTGCGGTAGCTCCCAAAAGGAGTACGCTCCATGCTAGAAAGGCAGGTCTAAGAAGCATGACTTTTGAAATATCCTTATATGACTCAACTCTCAAGGTCCTTCTCACATGTGCAGACAGAGGAGTTAGCGGAAACCTACCTAGGTACATGTATCCTGGTTGACCTGCGAGGTACGGGATGGAACCGGTTTATATACCTACGTATAGTTACATCTATCTAATAGTACCTGATTAAGATTGGTGGAAGTATGACATATTGGCTCATCACGCATCCTGCAGCCTGCACATAATGTCCCCAAGCCCGGAGAATTTAATGTACGTAAAAACGCAGGCAGGTCTTCCATTACTAGTCTTCCCCGCAAATCGGTTGCGTATGGTTACATATGTATGGATAAATGTTGATTGTCTCCCCGCATTCTACTTAGCCGTATAGAAGCAGAGGGTGGAATCTAGTGCTTCGATTCTTTTTAGCGAGCGCCCCCTTTCTAATAGATCGACATCTAGGTCGTGTGAATTTAGCCAAAAGTCAATAGCCCAAAGCTTGTCTCAACACCTGCCTCTTGTAGTTAAAAGGTGAGAGGACTGCGTCAACTGGTCCAACAGCATCATATATTACCTAGGTAACATGAGTAATCGTGGTGAGTGACATGCCGCGGTTCAATCGATAGTATAAGCACGGCTAATTGCAAATAGCACCTGGGCAACCGTGGGATTCTTCATATTTGCCGAACAGTCTACGTACCTCTAATTATAGTCAAGAAAGTGACATTTCCAAGGGGAAATATATTCGATGGATTTTTAGGACTCCAAACTATACATCATGGATATAACTCCATTACACAGAGAAATGGCAAGCTCCTATCCGATCAATGCCCATGGGAGTTCTTGCAACTAGAAATAGTGTCTTTCGAAGATGGGGGTCCCGGGACCAGCCACTCTCCAGCAGTGACTGTAGCAGCTGGCAATCCGTAATATCCTCCATTCATGAAAAGAATGACGCTCTCATTGGGCATCACTCTCAGGCCCCTTGTATAAGAGACACCAAGCCCGGTCTCCACTTCATCCCATGAATCCGGGTCGCCATTATTCGTGTTGATGAACACCTGTGCATAAGTGGAATCACTGACTACAATAGTGCCATCGGGGCCGCCGGCAGGAGTCCAAACTGTATATGGACCCGCAGAGGAGATGGTACCTGTATTGCGAGCTTGCAGTAAATGAGAAGGGGCACTGCCGAATTCCAATGGACTGTCGGCAATTGAGTAATGTACCGCATACGGGGCGAGATCTCCCTGGGGAGCAAGACCGACTTCGTGGGAGATCATCCATTTCCCATTTCCGATTTGCGCTACTGTAGCCATTCCAGGTCTCTGGGTGTAGTTGGCGAATGCCACGGCGTTAATGACTCCGCCCCATTGGAGAAGGTTGTGGCTTGTCTGTAACGAGAGTTTCTGTCCGTGAAGAGGGTCACGCTGGTCTGAATAGTAAACCAGTACTTGGTTATCGTAGATGCCAATGAACGGTTCCCAGACAGGGGTTGCTCCATTATCAGTGTTTGGTGCTCCACCTGTTGCTACAACGGACACGAACTCCCAAGTCAATCTATTTAAAGCTGTCAATCTTCAAAGAGCTAAGGTTCGAAGGCTAAGAACATACCCTTTATCCTGGCTAGCGTAAAGCTCGATATTCGTAGATGCAAAGTTTGCCGGAATAGCATTTCCCGTTGCAAGGATAGTGCCTGCAGGATATTTCCCAACTTGTTGAGGAAGCTCAAACAGAAAAGGTTGTAGGATAATCCCACCCGTGTAATTTCCATGTGTGAAATATACACGAGAGATCTCGGTCCAAGAGTAGCCGTCGTCAGTTGACTTTGCAATAGGAAGATAAGGTCCGTCTGGAGGACTGAACGTCCAGGAAGCTAGCAAGACATTGTCTTTCTCGCAGTTCTGGTCTAGAAGGACACTGCGAGCGTAAGAAGTACTGTGGGATGCCCATGATTCTGGAGGAGCGAATACAGTGACATTGTTGAAGAATCGAGGTGTAGATGGCGGTGACGGAGCACCATGCACACAAGCAGTTATTAACGAAGCTATGAGTAATTCCCGAAACATTTTGGATAAAAATTTGTTGCCTCACTCTGAAAGAAGGTTTTCTCGCCCATTTTGTTGTTAATTGCAGCATCAATTGTTATTCTTTATAGCTTCTCTCCGGGTAATCTGTGGGTAAATCGGTGCTTAGTTTAGGACAACATAGTCCATGAGTAATCCAAGATCTTGAAGCAGTCAAACATATATACTCTAGTTTGACCAGAAGAGGAAAAGTACCGTGTTCATCTCCCGGATCCAGTCTCACCTTCCAGCAAGGTCTTGCTTTAACCCATAATTTCCAATTGGTCATGCCAGTTCAGAAAGAAGGAAAAGATAGCCTAAGTTCTTTCCTGCACAGCCAAGTATGTCCATTGTACATGCTACACGAGAAAATACGGCTGTAGAAACAGGAAGCCTTGACTGTCCAAGGCCTACCAAACAAAGACTCATATTGGGGAAGAGCGGAGGCTCCAATATAGCCGGAATTGGCCTGAACAGGCGGGCTGAGGGCTCGCCTAAGACATACAGTAGCGATCTGCAACAGTCAAAAGGAAGCATTGCTCGGTTAACCAAAATACCATGAAGTTAATAACCATGTTGCATTGGATGGTAGTGATAGTATGATTCAGAGTAAGAGAGGAACGCGGACGAGTGTGTCTGTATCTGGGAGCCAAAGCCGATTAAGACCTGGTCCCTAGACTTTTTTACACCTTTCAGCTCTTTATTAAAGCAACCGCCGTAAACCGCAAGTCAGACATATCAATGGCACCAGAGGCTCGGATTAAGTAGCCGAAGTTGTATAGCCATGGGAGGAATAATAGAAAAGAAAAGGCGGAGAACAGAATGCGGGGATGGATACCTCAGTCCGGCGGGGAGTAATGGGTCATGGCTAATTGATCAGAAATTTGTAATACAAAGTACACTACCCCTATTGATGGGTGATGGCTTGGTTTGTATTATGGATAATTCCTAGAGAACTATAGAACTGTATGGTGTCTCTCTCATAGTCGACCAACTAGGGCTAGATTTAGGGCTGGATTTAGGGTTAGGGTTATTATACTAATAGATGCTTAGAATGACGCACTCGGCTAAGCCTAATGCGGCCGCCAAGCCGATCACGAATTATTTACTCGCCCGAGAAGTCCGCTCTTATCCTCGACAAAAAGAACTACAACAGATCATTGTTAATTGATCTCATCAATCATTCACCATGAGGCGAGCTGTCCTTCGAGCCAACCCGGCCGCACGATGCCTCCGCCAGCCGCCGCTACTGGCTGAGCATGCATCATCAGCATCACCCTTTCTCCGCCGTCAACTATCATCCACGCGACAACTCCGAGAAGAGCCCAGGCCGTCGTTCAAGGGCCAATTGTACGAGAGCACACAGCAACGTTTGAAGAGAGAGCGGGCGGAACAAGAGCGGTTCTCGCAGTACCAGACTCAGAGTCCGGGCTCCAGATATGCGGCGTTGATGTTTGGTGTGTATGCCTTCATCCATTGAAGCTTACTATACTGACTTTACAACAACAGTACTCGTATTCTTCACAACCGGCGGCTACTACCTCGGATCACTCAAACCATCTACCCCCCCAACATCCTCGACAATCCCCCTCTCCGAAACGCAGCCCGTCAAACACAACACCACCCCCGCAAACCTACAAGCTGCCTGGGCCGACTTTGTCAATATAGTCGGCAAGGAAAATGTATCCACAGACGACTTTGACCTAGAGTCTCACTCGGGCTCCGAGTATTCTACTTATTCACAAAAGGCCAGCGAGAAACCGTTCATTGTCGTCTATCCTGCTACGACGGAGGAAGTGTCAAGAATTATGAAAGTATGTCATGAGCGAGTGATTCCCGTGACACCGTATTCAGGTGGCACAAGTCTGGAAGGACACTATGCGCCTACAAGAGGCGGCGTATGTGTTGATTTCCGACGCATGAACCAAATCCTATCTTTCCACAAGGAAGATCTCGATGTCGTGGTACAACCGGCCGTGGGCTGGGAAGAATTGAACGAGGAGATCGCCAAGGAAGGACTCTTCTTCCCTCCCGACCCCGGTCCAGGTGCCATGATTGGAGGTATGGTTGGAACAGGCTGTTCGGGCACAAACGCATACCGCTACGGAACCATGCGGGAATGGGTGGTATCTCTCACGGTGGTCCTTGCAGATGGAACAGTGATCAAGACTAGACAACGACCCAAGAAATCCAGTGCCGGATACGATCTGACAAAACTCTTTATCGGAAGTGAAGGTACCCTCGGTCTCGTGACAGAGGCAACGTTGAAATTGACCGTGAAGCCTAAAAGTGAAAGTGTCGCTGTGGCCAGTTTTCCATCTGTTCAACACGCTGCCGATTGTGCGCGAAGGGTTGTCGAGGAAGGTATCCAGGTTGCCGGTCTCGAGATCTTGGATGACGTGCAGATGCAATGCATCAATGCCAGCAAGTCGACCAGACGCGAATGGACCGAGGCGCCAACTTTATTCTTCAAGTTCTCCGGTACTCCGTCCGGGGTGAAGGAGCAGATTAGTATAGTCCAAAAGCTTTCCAAAGCTACTGGTGGCAAGACATTCGAATTCGCCCGTGACGATGCAGAGATGAAAGAACTCTGGAGTGCGCGCAAATATGCTCTTTGGAGTGTCATAGCCATGAAGAAGGATCCAAGTGATCATGTCTGGACCACGGATGTCGCGGTCCCAATTAGCAGGCTACCAGATATTGTAGAAAAGACGAAAAAGGACTTGACGCAGAGTGGTTTACTGGCTGGTATTTGTGGTCATGTGGGTGATGGTAACTTTCATGGTAATTCCTTTCTCCAAATTTGAACGTATTGCGCCCGAATGCTAACTGTCAAAGCAATCATCCTCTTCAACGACAAACAGAAAGCCCTCGCGGAAGAAGTCGTGCATCGCATGGTTGTAAATGCAGTAGAAATGGAAGGCACCGTCACAGGCGAACACGGCGTCGGACTAATTAAGAGGGACTATCTGCCACATGAGCTTGGCGAGACGACAGTGGACGTTATGCGCAAGGTCAGTTACTCCCTTCCCCTCTATCTATGTACACTACTGACGTGTTTCAAGTTGAAATTCGCGCTGGATCCTTTATGCCTACTCAATTGTGATAAGACGGTTAGAGTTGAACCACCAGCTGCAGGAGAGATTAAGCCGTGGTAGTTCGTTGCACATAGTTAGCTAGAAGATAATATACATTGATATCTCACAATTTTACTACAGCTTAATGATATGTCTGTACGAGAGCAAGTTTACAATAAGCTTAAGCGTATAATTGAAACGACTGAGAAATGCAATTGCTCGACTCGCGGGACTATGTACATCAAATCCCCAGAATGCATGCTAAAACGCTATCATCGCTTATATACAAACAATTCTTCTTCCCATGTAGTTACGTGCTGTTTCACCGTCCAGCGTGTATCGTGTCTGTACTCCAGGTACGTAGGCAAATTCACCTAAAAGTCGATACAGGCACGGATACCTTTCTCTTTGCTTTATAGTAGCGAGTTTTCCCCCACGTAAGGAATTTGTTCCAGTTGTGTTTTGTTGCTGCGGGGAGTTTTGGTGGGCCCAGGGCAGATGACGGTGTGGTTGTTGGTCTGCCTTGGAGGGATGGAATGGAAGTAACTCGGTCCGGGGCCATGTCTTCCTCTAGGTCTATGTAGGACTCTCGTGGGTGTTGGTGTCCATTGCGATTGGAATGAACGTATGCCTCGCTGATTGTGCGCCGGTGTCGTTCTTCTTCGCCGGCGGTATTAATTGGTCTTGATTTCACCATGTGACTGACCGATCGTTGGTGTCGACGCTCATCACGGACCTGCGTCTTCTTCTTCTGCTGTTCCTCGAGTTTCCGAGCCTTGGAAGCTTCTTTCTCTGCAAAGGCGATCCGGGCAGCTCGCACTGCGGCTGCATGAGATGTCAACTCAGTTGACGATAGAAATTCGGATTCCTTCCATGAGGAAGCTCTGCTAAGCGCTGTGTCGGTTTGCGCTCGTTGAAGTATTATTGGTGTAGAACGTCTTAGTTCTAGTGATGTTGTGGTTGGTGTGTCTGCTTCGTCGAAAGAATTGCTGTCATTGTCTTCGTGCTCGTCGTCCGGGATGGAAAGCGTTGGACTTGTGATTCCCGTCAGACTCCGGTTCACGGTCGAAAAGTACCCTCCATCCACAGAGTGACGTTGAGGCATACCGAGCGGACTGCTTGGTGTGGGTAATTGGCGTCGCGGATGCACATAAGCTTGGCCAAGTCTGCTTATACTTGGCGAAGGTGAGATTTCACTGATCGATCGGTGAAGGTTCGACACACTGTGCCGATTCTGTTGAAACCTCATATCTCGCTCTAAATTTGTGTAAATTCCCAGCCCCTCGAGCTCAATCGACGATCGCGACAGATCGATGGACGTCGAGGATCGTTCATCACGGGACGCCTTTCGTATATGCGCCGATTTGGCGCTGGTCTTTGCCGCATGCTGATGACCCCGGCGTTTCGGCAGGACAAGGAGAGGGACATCTGCCGGCGTCGCGGGCTCTGTACTCGGCGTGTCGAGCGCAACTTGGGAACTCAGACTGGACGAATACCTGTAGGAGTCAGGAGACGACTTTCCAGAATGGTGATCCCGCCATGACTTGTGAGCTGTGTTTGCGAACATTACAAGCAGTGATTAACCCGTGGCAGTAGCAGTAGTAGTAGCAGTAGTAGTAATAGTAGCGATAAATTTCCTTTCTCATATATCAATACTGATGTCGCCGCTTCCCAGAACCATGCATCATCACTGGGTTGCAGTGTGCATGCCTGATCTGTTGTCTCTAGAGCGTCGAGATGACCATCGTATGTTGGTAGAAACTGGTGGGAGAACAGGGAAGGGATAGCCGTCGCACTCCGTTCCCTCCTATCGATAGGCCCGGCCGAAGCGCGCAACCAACGCCACTAGTCGCGAAGGGGCAATCAGCGAATTCGCGCTACTATTTGGTCATCCTACTGTACTGGCTGTGTTTGCACTTACAGTTGAGATAATCCTCTTGCTCGCGTACTAGAAATAAGACGTGTTGAATGCTTGTAATAGCAGAAATCGGTGTACGTGGTACGGTGCGTATGGAGTCCGTACTGAGGGACGACGGGCGAGTAAATAAACGACCGGTCTGGGCAGGACGGGGCACGTGACGCGTCCCCTGGCAACTGAGGAAAGTGCATCTTTGGTCGCTGTCCCTCGTTCCTTCCTTCTCCGCAAACACTACGGAGCGCCATTACTTGCTGCTCGAGCTACATTCACCTGCCTCTATTTATTGTCAAGCTATTATCATACTTCAGTTCTTCGTGACGAGGTAGTGCCTGAGATATGTGATACGGTGGCACTTCACTGACGCTGTCTCGAATTTTCTTTTTCCAATCTCTTTTCTTGCAGCGAATTGGCTGCCATATGAGCCAAGATGGTGTACGAATGGGAAGGAAAGCGAGAGCTATGCTACCAAATGTACATTGTCGACAAGAAGGGCCTGGACGAGATTATGGAGTACATGAAGAATACGTATCAATTCGCGCCGAGGTGAGAACAAGCCGAAATCGTTAAATTGTATCTCATTTTTTAAATATCCAGGCTAACCCATACTTCTAAACAGTAAACGCGCCTTCCAAACACAATTCAAACGATGGGGCTTTCCCTCGAAACAAAACCCCGCTCACAAAAACACGCAACTCGTCGCTCGGGTCAAGGAACTATGGGAACGGAACGTTTGCCAACGGGATATGTTGAAGATCTTGAACGATGAGGGTTACGACATCAAAGAAAGAGAGCTCATGCGTGTTCGGGCCAAAAATCGATGGCTTCTCCGAGTTCCTAATGGTATGAAATCGCAGACAACAATACAGTCGCCAATTGAGACGTCCGTGGAGGAAGGTGTGCTCTCATTACAGCATGAAATGTACAACGGTCATGACGATTTTCCTGGCGACGATAATCAAACGTTAACTGAGCAACCATCCGTGTTATCATCCTTCTCACCAAGCTTGTCACCAGAAGTACTAGCTAAGAGAAAGGAACGTCTCGAGCGATTACAAGCAGAGAGCGCCGAACGCTGGGCAACGAAAAAGCGACGTCGTCGAACTCGCGGCTGGGCGGGCCTGCCAGCTGATCCGCCAGGACCACCGCGCTTTCCCTCAGAAACCACTCTTGATGAGAGCAAACAGTACCTCAGCCTGGACGCTGCAATGTACCGTCAAATCCGCGACGAGTTTCAGAGAATATGTCAGGAGGCTGGTTTCCTGAAAAAAACGATTGCCGGCCCTGAACGATGGCAGGAAGCCAAGAATAGGTTGATACGCGAATCGCCGCACTTGAGAAGTGTGTTTTATGTAGATCCAAGCATGCCGGACGATACTCAGCTAGAGGCAAAGAATCTTGCGTTAGACGTCGTTTGCACCGATGTCACTAAACGCATGAGGACTTTGGAAAGTCGAATGACTATTGCAGAGGCCAAAAACGCACTGGGAATAAACCCGGAAGAGAGTCGGCAGATTCGACATGCTTTTTATAGTACTCTGAAAGCCGACCATTTTACTAGCAAGTTGGAAGCAGGAGATGAACATTGGAATGAACTCAAGCAGCAATGGATTCAAGGGTCGGAACTATTGCAACGAATCTTAGCACCAGGTCTCTCTGATCCTAACCACACTACCAAGGTCAAGGCCATTGAAGTGCTATGCCGCGATGTCATGAAACGCCTTCGAGATGATCAAGCCAAACGAGATCCATTAAAGAAACGAACTTCTAGCTCCAAGCAACCCAAAGCACGAAATCACAACAATACAGAAAACGCTACCTCCAATGCATATACCCATGGAATCAGCAATCTGGCCTCCGAAGCGCTTGCGAGTGCATCCATGGCCTCAAACGATCTTGGTGAAATGCAAATAGACCCATCCTTACTCCAAGCGGCGAACGACACATCACTTGCTCGAGCACTCCAACAAAACAGCGATCCAGCCTTCAACTATGTTGACACCTTACTCCAAAACCCATCGATACCCGTTTATTTCCGAATCAGTCCGCAAAGCCAAAATCACACCGCATCTAGGACGTGGATCGGCAAAATAAGTTCGACGTCTCTTGTCGAGCTGCAGAATCTAGTCCAAGCCAAGTATCCCGATTCGATTGTAACGAGGGTCGAAGGTGTGGAAAAGGATGAAAGAGGCGGCGAAGTGTTGCTTTTGATCGAAGAGGATGACGAGTTGGATGCATATTTGAGCCACATGCATGGCAAAAAAGCATCTTTCTTGATTTGTTTGAGTCCAAAAGTATGATGAAAATATAGTAGACCAAACGATCAATCCATTCTAAAGAACCATTGCATATTATTACATTCGAGTTCGTTAATTCGTAACAGCGCGCGCCTCTTAGGCCTGGGTCTTGGCTTTCTCTCGTTCCGATGAGTTGTATCTGTTGATCCAAATTAGCGCATGGTTCTTGCTTTGTGGTTATGAACTGTACATACCGCAGAAGTTTCTCAATCAAATCAACGTGTGTCATAACCATTCTTCGGCAGCAGTAACGTTTGCAGCCAAGTTGATCCATAGCATCACTATAAGCAGTCAGCAAACAGAGCCGACAAGCGCATATTTCGAGCGCATCAATCTTACCCATCAGGAACACCGTCGTCGAGGAGCTGCAAGTAGCGCTCCCAGAGGTCACCGACAACCTAGAACTTGTCAGATTTTCACTAGCTCTGAGACGGAGTAAGAGAGTCGTACCTTGCCGCAAGAAAAACAACGGACGGGAATAATCATTTTGGTATCGAGTTTCGTCTAGACAGGCGACAACTATGGTATGTGAGAGTATGACTGGTCTTCAAGCGTGCAAAGAGGAAGAAAATGAAGCAGGCGGTATCTTTGGCTTTGGGTTGATAGAATTTCGACGACGCTAAAAGTAGCTGGGCGGCATTTTCATTGGTTTATTTCCCCGCCAAGCCGCTAGTCCAGGACTGCTTGAGATCCCCACTTTTATTTTTTATCGAAAAAAGATTCAAAGATCAGACAGACTCACTCTATTGAATACTAGCTGTCTGCTCGTTGACAGTTCTTTGCACTCAGTCAATTACCGCAAAGATGTCCCCAACTGAAAAAGCAGTCAAGCGACAACGGCCTGCTGATGCCGGTCCAGATGCAAAGGCTGGTCGAAGCAAACGTCTCAAGACCGATGTAGTCTTGCACAAAGGCGATGCTGTTGTCGCTTTGTCGGAAAAGAAGAAGAATAAGAAACATACAGAATGGTCTCTTGATTTGATGTTCAGAGGAAACATTTTCAATATCGATCCGGTTTTTTCGGTAGATGAGAAGTATGTCTCGTCTTGAATTCTTGCGGTGAATTATTAGTAGCTAATCATATCGCTGTCTAGATATCTCTTCTTGAGTCGCGGAGATGCCGTTCAGGTATACTCGATGGCGACGCAGCGACCCGTCAAGACTCTCATGATGAAAGACTCGTCCCACGTCACAGGACTTCAGCTCGTTCCCTCGGACCCTCAGCACCTATACATTTCGACCCTTTCCGGCAAACTCATACAGTGGGATTGGGATGCAGGTCGAGAAATTACCACCCGGGGAAATTTTGTTAAAGTATCGCTTTTCGAGATTGTCCCGCTCGAAGTTCAAGAGGAGGAAAAACAGCGCATGGCATATTTCGCGGTCAAGTCGAAGGGCGCTCGTTACCACATTGCTGTGAATACGGAGTGGGCGCAACGCAAAGATTCCGGCGAGACTGTGGTGTTTGACACTGCGAATGCTATTACTCATTTCAAGGTTGTTCAGGGTGGTCAGTTTATCGTTGCTTGTGCTCGCCAGCAACTCATGATTGGAACATTGAGCCCGAAGTCGAAGGAAAAGGGTGTATATGACGAATATGAATGGAGAGAGTACAGGCTTCCCGTTAAGCAGATTACTTGCTTGGATGTTCGAGAATCGCAGATTGCTGTTCTCGGGGAGCATACGACTACGTCGATTGACATAGCCGTTGGCGATGCGTCTGGTGTCATTCTAGTATACAATGATGTTTTGAGTTCTATTGGTCGCGAGGGTACATCTGGTCTGCCTCTCCTTCAACGGTTGCATTGGCACCGTGAAGCTGTCGCTTCTCTTCGGTGGTCACGAGATGGTATGTACTCGCCTTCCTTCATTTGATTCAAATTATAGTTAAAGACGACTAACATAAAGCAGGAAATTACATCATTTCAGGAGGAAAAGAGTCTGTTCTAGTCTTTTGGCAACTTGATTCCGGACGTCGGAATTTTTTGCCTCATCTGCCTTCGCCAATTCGCAGTATCACGCTCTCCTCGGTTGGAGCTCTATATGCAGTTCAACTAGCAGACAGGTCTATCACAGTGATTTCTGCAACTGAGTTGAATTCTGTGGCTACCATAGACGGGCTACAGCTTCCACCATCACTTGAGGCACTTGCCGATACCGACGACAGAATCGTTGAGCGCAATCTTGGTGCAGGGTTGCCTGCTATACTCCATCCTCTTGAACCCGAGCAACTACTTTTGGCAAGCCCTAGCGGTGACTCTTCAAGTCTTACGTTCCTCCAAACTTTCAATGTTCAAACCGGATTACAGATTTCCCGACAAGCTCTTACAAGAACGAATATAACTATCTTGAACAAAGGACCTGAAGGAACACCAATTCTGCCGCCCAATGTGGAATTCATGGAACTCAGTGGAAACGGTCAGTGGCTTGCTACTATAGATTCTTGGAGTCCGCCCAAGCAAGATGTCGAGGCATCTTTAGGTCCTCTGCTCGACGACGCGCAGTTGCAGAAGCGTAGGGAGGTGTTCTTGAAGTTCTGGCATTGGAGTGAAGCGCAAGGAATCTGGGAACTCACAACACGTGTCGAGACTCCTCATTTGGCAGCATCCGGAGAAGCAGTCCAGATTCTCTCCCTCAAAGCTCGATCGGATCGATCTGAGTTTGTGACCCTTGGCTCGGACCTTACCATCAAGGTTTGGCAGCCCACTGCTCGTTACACTACTTCTGCCAAGTCGCAGCCTCGTTCGAATACAATGGAGCATACATGGAAGCACCTCACCTCGGTAGATCTGTCATATGCCGGTCATGATGCTACCACCGGCACGATGACTTTTTCCGAAGATGGGTCTGTCCTTGCCGTGGGATTGAAGAATGCAGTACACCTCATTGACACTCGACAATGGTCCGTGTATTCCAGCCGTCAGGTTTTCTCCGTTGATAGCATTCGAAGCGTCGAGTTCCAGGGCCGGTATTTGGTCATTCTGTCTGAACAGTCTCTTGCCGTCTGGAACGTGGTCGATGATGTGATACAGACACCTACAGAGTCAGCCTCGTCAAGCTCGGCCTCATCCAAGAATATCGCATTGGCTGTCGATTCGTCTACGGACACGTTCGCCGTTGTAACCAAGACCTTGGAAGCAAATCTGCCTGGCCAAGCCAGCCGCGGAACAACTCACAGCATAGCCGTTTACAGCACCTCGACCATGACTCTGTTATCCGAATCTGGACTGGAGAAGGCCCCAATTAAGTTTCTTGCCGATCCGAACAATGGAGGCTATATTGCCATTGATGTCGCGGCAAACCTCTGGCGATTCAGCCATCCCAAACAAAATATCCAAGCGCTGGCTGTGTCGACAGAGGGATCGGAACAGCAATCCTCAGCCGCGGGCGCTGGCCTTGATAATATCTTTGGTCGTGCTGGTCAGAAAACCTTGGAGCAGACACGTAGCAGTCAACAACCAACAACGTCAACACTCAAACTGGAAAATCTTGGGGGCATATTCGACCGTGCACCGCCTTTTGCATTGCCGCCTGCAACGGCGCTATTTAAGGATGTTATTAATGCTCTCGTATCCAGTTCTTGAAGAGTCTCGAGTCATGAAGAAAAGTTTGTTGTTGATTTGACGCATTAGCATGAAGCAGGCGTTGGTCTGGTCCGTTCTTTCTTTGTCAGGTCTGCAAGATTAGTTACTAGTACTTACTACGTACATAGAATATCCAGATTTCAAAGACAACCATTTACAGTTTATTGGGTTCGATGGTACCAGACTATTGGGACGGGAATGATCTCTATTTCGCTCTATTAGTCCCTTAATAGCGTGTTTCTCGCGAGACTTCATACGTAGTAAGTACTAAGTCAAGTAGGTGTGTCGCCAATAGGAAAAGGCGCGAGTTTAGTGGCGCTTAAGGTGCAGGAGCGTTGCAGCGATGCCAATCAGCGCAGAGAGTTAGCCACCAGCTCACTCTAGGAGCAGTCTAGCAGCAGTCTAGTGACTCTGCTAAAGACGGGCTAACCAGCGCCTTGGGAACGCGCAGCCAATGTGCGAGTGCGCTGCTGCAATAGTGGTGAGCCGTCACGCAGCAGGCGCTTTCCTCTTCCTTAGTCTTGATTGACTCTTACCCCGACCCGTCCTGCCTTGTCCCTCTCCTTCCTAAGTTCTTACTGACTTGTACTAACTACCGAATCTACACCTTCTACTCTCCTTCAACTGTCTGAGTGTCAGTGTCTGTTTATGCAGTCAGCTTCAGCTCGTCCAGAAGGATTGGTCCAGAATGTCTGTTTCTGTCTAACACACCTCGAGTGCTGCTCGTGATCTTCGGAGTCCAGCCAGATAAGGCAGACAGCTCTTCCCCACTCGTCTATACCTTCGTTTCCTGCCTTTCATCCATACTTTTTATTCTATTTTATCATCCTATATCATGCGCATATTCGGACAATGCTATATACGCCTCGAGCAAGCTTGATATCACAAAAAGCCATGAGCTAGCTGGCTGTTGATTGAGATATATATATCGTGATCCCATTCAGCGACTGGTGTTGCGCACCACGCTCACCTCACCAAAAGCAACTTTGTGCAACCATTGACCAATTGTTTCGATTCTGCGTAACGAAACATTTTCGATTATCTTACGTCGCAGCTTATTTCCGGTTATACTCTTATTATTTAATCGCAGTGTGAAGGTGTTATGGTAAGTGACAACGATCCTATTGAGATAAATCTCTAAAGATTGATGGTTCGTTCCGCTAGCCATCACTCGTGCAATGATTTCTCTGAAGTCCCCATTGATCCCTGTGTCGTTGAGTAAGCTGGGGCCCTCGCGGACGAATCGCCGAAACTCCAGTCAATCAGCCTCCACGGTATCGGAACGGTCAATGTAAAGTCGCTGACAAGAAGATTATATATATGGCTGTCCGCTAACTATTACGACTAGGTTTAGCGTTGCGTCCGGTAACCAAGCGCCATCCTCGATCATTACAATGGAACAAAATAATTCAGTCGATAATGGAGTCCCGTCCGACGACGATCACGGATCCAACATTATAGATGTGGAGGAGCCTACAGCGGAAGAACCAAAACCAACAACACCTCCAAGTATTACGCATGGGAAGCGAATATTGACCTCCATGCAACCCGAACTTTCGGTATGCGACAGCTATACTCCGGTCGATTTACCTGCAAATATAAATGTACTGATATACTTCTGTGCAGATAAAAACCCCAAATGCCCAATTCTTTGGCTCGATGCCCCGATCCGATGAAGATGCTCCTCAATCTGTTATTCATGCTCCGCCAGGGTTTGGCGAGTTTATTGGGGTGAGTAATGAGTACCCGATGCATGGCGTATAGAAAGGCCTAACATTCGCTACAGAAAACCGCCCCAACCCAAATCCATCGCCAGAATGACGGACAATCCACCTCGGTCACCAGCGATGCGAACATAAAAGAGACGATAGTCAGCAATGATAGAGTAGTGGGCAAGGTCAGCAATTCTATGTCCGTATGGTATATAACCGTGACTTATACGCATGTTCTACTTAGAAGTCCGCCAGTAGCCCTGCATCCCCACCTCCACTTACTACAACCATCCCTCCAGCAAAAGACTGGTCAGATAGAGCAACGCCGCGCGCGCAGACACGGCAGGAAATCGAAGACCTCGATCGGCGCCATTCTACCAGTCTTGAGGGTGAGTTTGATCATGTCAACACTTGAAGATGACTAGGCTGACTTGATAGATATACCTGAGGGCAATGATGCCGATCCATCAGTAACATCAGCGACATCCAACTCGCCAATAGCAATGATAACGGTTAATGCTGACCCAACACCTCGAAAGAGGTTCTCATTTCCAAATCCAGGCATTCAGACTCGGAGAGACGAGACCGCCGCTTTGTGGACAGCGCTTGATGAGTGCTGGACTTTTTGTAACACTTTAGCTAACTTGAGCTCTAACCATCGCGAACGCCTGTTCAATTCGACGAGCAAAGGTGATATGCAAGAATTAGCATGGAAATCATGCTGGAAACTATGTCGAAAATTATACGAAGGTCGAGAGGATGACTATGCGTCGCAAGTCGACCCTACATTGGACTTGTGCCGGGACTTTTGTCAGGCGCTGTTTGAAGTCCGCGCCAGAGAGAACGAGGACGCAGACTCCGTATTGCGAGTCAGCTTCGAACTCAACAATCACCTTTATAATGCCAGCGATCACAATTTACCGCCAGTGTTCCGGGAGCGCACCCTTGACTTCTATATAACGTTGTGCCATCGGCTCATGAAACAGCGGATGCATCTAGAGGAAGAGACAGATTCGCTACTGCATGCTTGTTGGTCATTGGCTGAGATGCTCTTTAGTATCCGGCAAAGCAAGCGGGAGGACAAGAGCCCTGACGAGGAACTTCTGGGGTCGGCCATTCAAGCTTGCTGGGAGCTCTGCGATCTCTTCCGTGAAGGATGGACGCAGATTCGGCCAGATCGAGGGACCCCCCGACCCAGTCAGATTAGTTTTTCCGAGGCTATGCAAAAGGCCAGAGAAACGCCGGTGATGATGGTGGATGAGGACTCGGCCTCTCAATTAAACCCCGAGACACCGACTACGATCTTTGAGGACACTGCAACAATCTCACCAGACGATGCACCAATACCTAATATTCTCGTTCTTGGACATGCGCAAGCTGTTCAAGCCAGTCAAAACAAATGGTCGTCCAGCTCATCGACGTTGTCGGGCCGATCACGTACATCAGAGCATACTTCATCAACCAACACAGTAGTAACGTCGGCCGAAGATCCGAATATCATCCGGCTGAAGCTTCTCATTACCAAAGCAGCCATGGACACGGGATACCAACGAGGCAGCAATCAGACTCTGTCTTCATTCAGCAAATCCCTCTCGTCAGATTCCTTCGGTACGCTCCCATGGCAAGTGTCACTGCTCGAACAATATAAAAAGTTAGTCACCACCGACCCTGCTTTTAAGGTGATTGGAGCACCAGGCCTTGCGGGAGCCGTGGACGTCGCACGAGCGGTGCAATCGATGGTGCAAAATGGGCAATATACATGGTTACGAGATTTGTACAGGCTTGTATTTGGATTCCACGTTGAGGAAGCTGTTGGACGACGAAATGTGACTATACAGACATGATGATACGTGTCGATGTTTCCTTGTTTAGATTTGTGGTGAGGACAAGATTTCTTGTTCCTTTTTTCCTTCTTGTTACGATACCTTTCCTTGTATATAGGTGTGATATGAATTTATCCGATTATTCTTGAACGGAAAATCACTGAGACGTTTGAAATCTGAATTAACTTTATCTATTACTACTCTTGATGGAATATGGAATTTCTCCAACTTCCGTGAATTCTCTCAGTCAACAGATTCTGAGACTGGCAGAAAGACGACCCGGGGCTATCCTTACTATAGTTTCTAAGCTTATAGAGCCTGCTCACTAGCCAATATATATATGCATCTTATATATTTTGATCATCAATTAGCTTATTTAACTTATTTACTACTATATATAGGGACATACATACATACAGTGGGATGAAATGTGTTGGCAGCTGTATCCGAAACGTCTCGGGCTCTGGTGTACCTGTTGCTTAATTGATGGCATGTTGAGTAAGGTCAAGCAATTCAGGCAGGATGCACTTCGCGTTCCTGAGAGTTATCTTGGCTTTCTGTCAGAAATTACCAAATGTCCATGCCCATCATCTTTGGATTATTTTTCATTCAATACACATGGATGGATTCCATAGTTAAGCCTGCCTGGCATGTATTAATTCTTGGCTGTCAAAAGCTAATGATTAGCGCAGCAGTACCGTAGTTCACAGTCTTTATTACCGCTTTTTTAGACCTGGGATACCGAAAAAAACCACTTGCACGGTAATGTCGTCTCGTACACGGCGGGCAAACGGCGAGCTAAAGGCAAGTCGACCTGCTATCAACTCATGATGGTTGCCACCGAGAGCATTACGCACCAGATGCACAGCAACGTTGTCGTCTTGGATCGTTGTTCTCTTCTCCACGAATCTCCAATGCACTCCTTTCCAAAAGTGACCAAAGTCAAACGAGTCATATGCCGGCTTTGATTCGTTATTAGTTCTCTCGGCTGCTTGAGATTCTAACCATTTCCCCACCAAGTCGACCCCTTGTTGACTAGAGAGCGTATTCCACAAGCCGTCCGTCGCCACGATCAAGAATGAAGGTTTCGTAGGATCAATCTTGGTGCTTGTCACGACTGGTTCTGCAGTCAGATATGGGGGTGTTCGCACGTCGTACTTTGGTGTCAAGGGAGCTGGACCAAAGAATCTGCGCTGAACATCCTGCTGGAAGTCCAAAGGCCACTTCCATTGACCATCGCCAAAGGCTCTTGAAACCTCTATCCCTAGCACACGCCCGTTTTTTATTATGTCTTCCTCGCCGGGATGCTCCTTGCAGATTCTAGCAATCTCCTCATTGTTGCGACCAGTCTGGTCTACTGATAGCGGGGTCGCTTCCCATTTACCGTCAGGCCCTTTTTGGCCCAAGACTGCCCTTGAATCGCCAGTGCACGCGACGTGCAAGGTACTTGTAACAGGATCGTACAACGACAGTAAAGCACACGAGCCAGACCAAGCAGGAGCAAGTTTCTTCACTTTATCCTTTAGTGATTCTTCGCTTTGAGCGACTCGCGAGGCTGACTTGATGATGGAATCATCGAGATTCACAAACCCATCGCTGATGGCGCGCTGAATGAACTCCTCGGTTACAGAGTCTGTATTCGAGAGTGACTTGAGTTTGCTCAAGTCGTGCCGCACAAAAGACAAGAGCTGGTTCTTGAGCAACTCTGCTGTTTGCGAGCCTGCATGGCCATCAAAAACAGCCCAAGCCATCCACTGTTTAGCATCATCCCACGGAGAATCAAATTTGCCATGGACCAAACGGTCCTCACATGGGTTATTAGAAGCTAATTGAGCACAATCGTATCTGGTGATGCCGGCAACGTCTCTGACCAGGAAGGATTGTGAGTCCTGGGAAAGAATACGTGTTACTTGTTCTTCATCAGGACCTGGCTCAATGAGCAAATTCTCGGTTGACACGTTCTCAAGATATGGTACATCATCGCGGGTAGTATTCAACCACCAGAGGGCTGCTGGTATGCCGGCTCCACTGGCGGCTATTGCAACGTAAAGCTTTGAATTAGAAGTCGGCTTGCTTGTAGAAAAAGATCTCTTTGTCTGTGTTCGTAGAATTGATGCTGGGACACGACCTAAACGCGTTCGAAGTCGAGCTGCATAGATGGGAAGCATCATCAAGAGATGTAATTGAGATGATGACGGGTAAACATTAGGTAAACAAAACATGGAAAGCGGAAGCCGTATAAGCTAAGGGGCTCCACTACGGCGGACTAGGTATCCTTATGTTAACTAGCCAAAACCCCCAAGCTTTCAAATACATATTACATTCTCCTAGATATCACCCCTATATAAATCCGCTCATCTATGTGCCAGTTTACAAGTACAGAATCAAGCTTATATATACGCGTTAGCATATATGCTAACGTATTTCACGGGTAAGCGGGTCGCACGGGTAAGTGGGCCAGCAAAACCCGCCTATTTCCAGTAACCATACAAATTATATGTAAAAAGCGAAAAAATTTATTTTTTGACTATATAGCTGGATTCTGATATTAATTACGCTTATGCCCTAATTACCAGCAATTACTGCACCTTAAGAAGGTGCGCTAAAGTCGCTGCAAAGGCGCATTCTTATTAGCTAAAGGAGAGAGGTTAATAGCTTTATAAGGTATATTAGTAAGCTCTCTGCCTTTAGCAACTATTAAAATACTATTATCTAGAAGTGTTTGAGGGCAGTGAGTTTTACACTTTTATAAAAGATTAACAGTCTTATATAGTTAATTATTTTTTCTAGCTAAAATAGCAGTATTATATATTATTCTAAGAGACTCTTTAACTAACTACTTAAAAGCACAACTTAAAGCTAATTTTTAGGTTAAATTATCTTAATTAGTGAGGTTTTTAACTAATTTAGCCTGCTATTGCAGCTAGTATATATTATAAGGTATTTTTAAGCTCTAATTAGTGCTGCTTAACATTATAGGGTGACTCTAAGCTAGAGTAGGCTTATTAATAATAATTTATAATTAGGATAATACTTTTTTAGGATTATATAGCATAATCCTAGCGTACAAAAAGCCACTTATAATATTTTATATGGTATAAGTTTGCAACTATACTTTATAAAGCATTTTTAAAAAATCTATCTTATTAATATAGTGAATTCTAGTCTGTATTTAGATCTTAATAGTAGCCCTATATAAGTGTTTTAATATTAAAAAAACACCTATATCTAGGGGCTAAAGAATATAAGATAAGTGTAGAAGCATGTAATATGTAATTATATTACTTTATTCGCATGCTTAATTAAATCTAGATATTAAATAGTTGCTATGGCTATTAAGGATTAAAAGCTACTTAGTACTAACTATACTAGGCCTTATATTTAGCTTAAAAATTCTTTTTAACTACTATAAGCTTAATTTATCTAATATCCATCTATTTAGTAAGTGCATAATTAACTAATTAAGTAGTAGGATAAAGCTTTTATACTAGTCTATCTAGTTACTATTAGATTTAAATATAATTAACAAAAGCACTTTATTATTAATCAAGCTTAAAGTCTATATGCAACATAACAGGTTATGATAGACTTAGGTGTAGCTATAGCTAGGCCCCTAGGGCCTCTAAGGGCCTTAAGGGCCTAGCCTTTAACAGTCTTAAATATAATATGATTTTTAGCTCTTATCTTACCCCTATCTAATATACTTACTAGAGGCCTTTAAGCCTACTTATAAGCTACTATATCTATAAAAATCCTTTATAGTTTTAAATATTAGAGCATCCTCTATAGCTTCTAGTTATATATATTAAATATTACTATATAAATATTTATCTCTCTATTTATTTTTTAATATTTCTTAATCTTTTAAGACTTTCTATCCTTAATAATCTTCTAACTTAGTCTCTTTAATAGTTTATTTCTTATCCTTAAATAGATTTATATTATCTATAAATTAGAGTAGTACTTTAGTAGCTTTAGACTTATTAAAAAAATATATTTTTAAGCTATTCTTAGTTATTATAAATAGAAGAATCTCTACTTCTTATAAACTCTTATATAACTTCTTCTAGGCTTTATAATAACTCTAATACTTAAAAAGAATATAAAAAACTATTTTTTATAATTTTCTATAGGCTTTATACTCTAGAGAGTTCTAGGTTTTAATTTAATAAAGATAGGTATTTATTAGTATATATCTAGTTTTTAACTAATAATATTAGCTTATTAGATGCTTTAGTATTTTTATAGCTATTCTATTTAATTCCTAACTTTTAAATATTTTATAGACTTTTTCTTACTAATAGGCTCTTTATATAATATTTTTATAAGTTTAATCTTTTATTGCTTTTCTTCTTGCCTCTATATAAGTATATCTAATATATACTAATAATAGACTTTTAAAGCTAGATGTCAGAGGATTAGAAACGTCACAGCCAATAGATTGGGCTAATCCCTACGGAAGCTAATACAAGATGGAATAAAAGATTATCCACAATCTAAGGGTTAGAGTAACAGAGCAAACAGAGCTTGGCTTTATTTAAATAATAAGCTAAATAGAATAAGGCTCTAATAGCTCTATTAACAATAGAATATATAAAGATGCTTATTTATTATATAATTAATTTTATTCTATTATGTTTGATTAACTATAATAACTTAAGTATACATTCTTTTATTAAATAAGATATTTAGTTTACTTACCTTTTTAAGACTTTATACTTATATAGTCTTTTATATATTAGAATATATTAACTTTTTCTATTAATATAACTATCCTAGTTATACTCTAATAGTATTAATTAAAATTTCTAATAATTAAAGACCTTTATTATAAAAAAAAATCTTAATTAGCAATTATTATAGCTAGTTAATAACAATTAACTTTTTTATAAGTATAGATTTATTTAGCTATCCTAACTCTATCAACTTCTAATAGAGGAATAATAATAATAAGTAATAATAATTCTAGATTAATTTAAATATAGATAATAAAGGCTATTAATACTCTAGAATAATATATTATTAAATTAAAAATATAGCATGCTAACTATTTAATTATTAAAATAAAAAAGATTAAATTATTCTTAAAAAAATAAAAAATCTTTAAAATATTTTTAGCTTAACTATATATCTACTTTAGCAATAATACTAACTAAATTATATCTAAGTAAAATAAAGTTCTTATAATATTTAGCTTTCTTACTAAAGAAGTAATAAGATAGTTTATATCTTATATTATTAATTAAATTAAGATTATTAATAATAATTAACTTAAACCTAAAATTACTTTTATATTTAATAGCTTTATATATTTTAAAAAAAAACTTTATCAGTTATTTAGAACTATTAATAAAAAATTTAATATAACCCACTAGATTAAGAATATTAAATAATATAGATCTATAGAAGACTATATTTCAAGATTTTTTTAGATATTAGAATATCTCAAATAGAATAATTAAAAATTATAAGATTAATTCTATAATAATTTAAAAGATAATATAAAAAATTATATTTTATAAATTATATTATAACCTGATATATTTAAAAAAAATAATAGAAGTAATATTATAGATTAATATAATATTATATATATAATATATAGAATAAAGAAATTACTAGTATTAATTAAAATAGTAAGCTAATACATTCTAAAAAAGAATTAAAGACTAAGATAATAATATTATTATATAAATAAATATTATACTAATTAAAAAAAAAAAAAATTAATTAAAAAAAAAGCCTACTTTAATTATAAAATACTAAAACATTTTATAAATAAATATTATAAGCTAAAGAAAAACTCTAGATTAATTAATTAAAGATTATAATAATAAATTATAATAGCTATTTATATATATATTCTAGAAGAAAGCAGTACTAATAAATACTTAGAAATTAATAAAAAATTATTAGAATAATATAAATAAGAAATATAATAGCAAGCTAAAAAATAAAAAGAATTATAGAAATAGATATAGCAAGTATTAAATATATCTATAAATTAAAAAACACCAAAAAGATAACAAATAAAAAAAATTAATATAAATTAAAAAAAAAATCATAATAATAATATAATAAAGAATAATAATAAAGATAAAAAATGCTATAAGAAATATTAATAATATAAAAATCTAAATATCTATAGCTATATATAAAAATACTTATTATATATTTTTAAAGAATAAGTAGAGCTATAAAATATAGAATTAATTATTTAAAAATAATTATCCTAGAGGTTACAAACTAAATAAAAAAAATTAAAAAATAGTAATAAAAGTATTAATTATAAAGATTTCTTATTAATTAAGTTATTTTATACTCAATTAATGTTATAAGATAATAATAAAAAAGTAATAAATTAACTAGCTAAGTATTAAGATTAAAAAAAACCCTATTTAGACTTTTATAAAAAGATTAAAAAATAATTTATAAAAATAAAATAAGAATAAACTTAATAAAAATATATTAATAAATATAATTATATTTAAGATAAGATATATAATAAAAAGACTTATAAAAATAATTATAGTTATAATATTATATAAATTACTAAAAAAGAAATTAAAAAATTATAAAGTCAGAAAGATGATCTATATAATTATATATCTATTAAAATAATTTACTAGAAAAAATCTCAATATATTTAGAAGAAATATATAAAGATATATAAAAAATATTATAAATAGATATATTAAGAATATCTAATATATAGACACAGCAATAAGATTCTAATAATAATCTATAAATAAATCTTAAACTTAAATAAATATTAATTATGTAATAGACAACTAGAATATATATTAAACTATATTTATATATACTATCTAAATTTAGTAGAATATATACACAATAAGGTATATTAGACAATCTATTTTAATAATAAATATAAATTCTACCACTTTAGTAAAAAGATTAATTAATAATTTCTAAAAATACTAGATATTACCTTATAATTAAAACTTATATATCCTTAAAGAAACCTAGAATATTAATACATATATAAAAAAAATAGATATCTAGCATACTTAAGCTTACCTTATAAAAAATATTAAATAATATTCTATTAAGATTACTATAATAAACTCTTTAAAAACTATCTAGAAGAATATATCTAAATAATATAAAATTATATAAACTGACATTAAAAAAAATATCTAATTATAATAATAATTAATTTAAGATATTGAATAATTATTATACTTATAGAAGTTAATAATATCAAATTATAAATTCTACTTGATTTAGAAGCTATTAAAAATTATATCAGTCTTAAGATCACAGATAAGCTACAACTCAAATAATATAAAATAATATAATAGATTAGTATTGTGGAAATAGATAAAAAAACTATAATATAAGAATATTAAAAAAAATAAAATTAATACTATTAAAATCAGAACTTTATGCTACAATAATTTCATTCAATATCACAATAATAATTAGATATAATATAATATTAAGAATATCATAGTTACAAAAGTAAAATCTAGTTATTAATTAAATAACTAAAATAGTTTTAATTGACAACAGGATTCTATAAATCAAATTAGAAAAATATAAAAAATTTATAAATTTATAAGAAAGATTAAGAAATAATCTTCTATAAATAGAGTTAAAGATAAATATTAATTTAAATAAATAAGAGATATAAAAAATAATATAATCTATTAAAAAATAAATAAATAAAATACCACAAAAACAATCTATAAAAAGAGAAAAAATAATATAAAAATAATCTATATTATAGCTATAAATATAATTAAAATTAAAAAAAATTTATAAATAAGAATTAAAAAAGATATTTGTAAAGCTATTTAAGAAATATTATAATTTTATTAAACTATTTATAAAAAAAGAATATTAATTACTAAATTATAAAAAAGAATATAAAATATAAATATTATTAAAATTAAGATTTATACCACTTTTAATTAAGCAATAGCATAGATTATAAAATTAGCTAAAATTAAAAAATAAATTTATTAAAAAATTCCTAACTATAAAATATATATATAAAAAATAAAGATCAGTTTTAAACAGATTAATATTTATATTAAAAAAAGATAAAATTAAATAAATAATTATTAATTACTAAGCACTAAATAACAGAACAATTAATAATATAAATAAAATATCATATTAGAAATAGAAAAGAGATTTATTATAAAAAATAAAAATTATAATAATCTTTAATATCTAATAGAGTTATTATAATCTTAAAACTACTAAAGAAAATATCTAAAAAATAATATTCTTTATAAATATAGAATTATTTAAATAGATAATTATATTAATAGGTTTAAAAAGATTGTCTATAAAATTTATAAGATTTATAATGCATATATTAATTAAATTTCTTAATAAGTTTATTATAGTATACTTTAATAATATTATTATTTATTCTAAAAATATTAAAGAATATAATAATTATATACAAATAATAATAACTAAATTAATAAAAATAGAATTAATCTTTAAAATTAAAAAATATAAATTTAATATAATTATAATTAATTATTTAGAAATGATCTATATATTAAAAAAATTAAAAATTTAACTAGAAAAAATAGATATAATATTAAATTAATTAATATTAATATATATTAAAAATATTTAAAGATTTTTAAGAGTAAGTAAATATATTAAATAATATTTTTAAAATTATTTTAAAATTATCTAATCTATAATTAAACTACTTAAAAAAGGCCTTAAATTTAAATAAATAAAAAAAAAAATTATTTAATAATATTAAAAAACTAGTTAAGAAAATATTAATATTTATATTATATAATCTAAATAGACAAAATTTAATACAATTAAATATATTAAAATATATATTAAAAATTATTCTTAAATAATTAAATAATAAAAGAAAATAAAGACTTATTATTTTTTTTTAAAAAAATTTACTATAATAAAAAGAAACTATAATATTTATAATAAAAAACTACTTATAATAGTTAAAGTATTTAAATAATAAAAATATTATTTATAAAAAATTAAAAAAGAAATAATTATAAAAAATAATTATTATAATTTTAAATACTTTATAATAATAAAAAAATTAGTTAAATAATAAATATAATAAATTAAATACTTATTAAAGTTTAAGTTTTAGATTAAATATATTAAAAGAAAAAAAATATTATTATAAATACTTTTAATAAAAGATTAGATTATATTATAAATCTTAAATAGCTAAAGACTAATATTTTAAAAAAAGAATAAAAATAATATATAATATAATATTAAAATAATATTTATTATTATAATTATTATTATTAACTTAAAATTTTATTAGTAAATGATAGATGTTATTAATAAGAATAAAATACTTATAATAATATTAAAAAATAAAAAAATAATACTATAAAGAGAATTAATTATATAAAATAGATTTATACTTATTCTAAAAATAATAATTATAAAGATTATTAGAATATATTATAATCCACTACTATAAAAATACTAAGGAATCAATAAAATTATAAAAAAAATATAATAATAATATTATTTCTTAAATATAAAAAGATAAATTATAGAATATATTAGCTAATATAATAATTATAATAAAAATAAGCTAATTAATTATTAATTTATAAAAAGATACAATTACTAAAAATATCAAATAAGCTATAGAAATATATTATAATTAACTTTATATAAGGATTATTAGAATTAAAAGATTTAATTATTAGAATTTAATATACTAATATAATTATTATTATTAATAGATTAATAAAATATATTATTATATAATCAATGCTAAAGGATTTAGTAGTAGAATAATATATAATACTTATACTATAAGAGATATTTAATTAAACTAGATTACTAATCAAAATCATTTTAGATTGAGATAAGCTATTTAGATTAAAATACTAGTAGACAATTACTAAAGTATATAAAATTAAACACAAGCTATTAACCGCAAATTACTAACAAATAGATAAACTAACTAAAAAAATAATATAGTTTATTAAATAGCATCTATAATACTATTGTCGGAAACTTCAGTCGAGCACCGTCAGAGTATAACTAGGATAGTTATATTAACAGAAAAAGTTAATATATTCTGATATACGAAAGGCTGTATGAGCGTAAAGTCTTAAAAAAGTAAAGTAAACTAAATATCCTATTTAATAGAAAAACATATACTTAAGTTATTATAGTTAATCAAAAATAATAGAATAAAACTAATTATATGGTAAATAAATATCCTTATATATTCTATTATTGTTATAGCTATTATAGAATATTTTATTATTCTCTAATATATTTATTAAAGCTATTATAGAATATCTTTAATTTCTTTAATATTCTAATCTTAAGGTTATAGATAATCTTTATTTCTTTATATATTAGCTTTTATAGGGATTAGCCTAATCTATTAACTATAATATTTTTAATCTTTTAATAATTTTTTCTCTAAAGACTAATATTTTAATAGTATAATAAATAGTCTATATCTTTTATTTATAATATAAGTAATTTCTATTTCTTAAAATATTTATATTGTGATAATAAGCTAACTATATTATCAAAGAAAATAATTCTAAAAAATATATTTTTATTATAAATTAAATAATTTAATATCACCTATATCTTTTCTTATAAGTGTTATAGTGAACTAGGAAAGATATATATTTATATTAAGTTCTTAAAATGTTATAATAAGTGTATTTGTGTAATAAACTATTATTATATTAAAATATTTATTTTTAAGTTGGCGTAGAAGCGTCTTATTAAAGTATAAAAATATCTTTAAGAAGAAAAGAAATAAGTTTTAGCTAAAATCTTTTAATTTTGGAAATAGTAAAAATTATTAAAAAAATAAGCTAGCAAATTCCTTTAAAAAGATATAAAAGATGTTAAAGAATTAGAAAGATTAGAAGAAAAAAAAAAAGAAAAAATAGTAAATAAATAGATAAAATAAGAGATAGTATATAAAGAATAAAAATTAATTATATTAATATTTAATTCTAGCAATTCTAATAGTTTAATTTTAAATAATTTTTTTTAATTTATTTCTTTTTCTATTCTAAACTAATTATTATTTAGTATTTCTAAATCTTATTATAGTAATTTAAATTTATAATAGATTCTTATAAATTATTTTTTAATAAGTATCTTTTTTATTTAATTAAGTAATAGATCTAATCATTTTCTTATTTATAGTCTAGAATCTTTTTTATTTTATATTCTTTGTTATCTACTTTGTTATTTTTATTTTTTAGATTTTTTGTAAGTTCTAATAGTAATATATAAAATATTAGATATATATGTATTCTTATTAGTAGCTAGAGTTAATAATTATTATTTTTAAATTTTTTTATAATTCTAAATAGTCTGTATTTAATTGTATTAAATTTATTATTTAGTTGTTTTATTTTTATATTAAAATTTTTTAATCTTAATATTTATTATAAAAGGTAAACTTTTTTTTTTTTTATAAGATTAATATATTTTTATATTTTATATTATAATATCACTTTATTCTCTATTCTACTTATTAAATATCTTTAGATATTTTTATATATATCTATTATATATATACTGCTTATAATATTATTTTATTAAAGCTTCTATCTATTAATATAGAAGTCTATAATATTTATAAATATCTTTTTAGATTAGTAAAGTATAATATTTCTTCTATTAAAATACTTCTTATATTATTTAATATAAATTATATTAATAATAATATTTCTATCTAATTATCTTAATTCTAATTTAAATAATATTATAGATGTTATTTAATAAATTATATTATTTTTTTAATTAGTCTATTTATCTATTAATAATTTATAGTTAATAGCTTATACTTAATTTTATATATTTTAATAATTATTTATTAATATTTTAATCTGAATAGCTTATTTTAATTTAAAATAATCTTAGTTAGTAATCTAGTCCAACTAAATACTTTTTATAATATAAATATTATATATTATTCTATTATTAAGTCCTTTAGCATTAGTTATATAATAATATATTTTATTAATCTATTAACAATAATAATTATATTAATATATTAAATTTTAGTAATTAAATCTTTTAATTTTAATAATTCTTATATAAAGTTAACTATAATATATTTCTATAATTTATTTAGTATTTCTAGTAGTTATATTTTTTTATAAGATTAATAGTTAATTAGTTTATTTTTATTATAATTATTATATTAATTAATATATTCTATAACTTATCTTCTTATATTTAGGAAATAATATTATTATTATATTTTTTTTATAGTTTTATTAATTCCTTGGTATTCTTATAGTGATAGATTATAATATATTTTAATAATTTTTATAATTATTATTCTTAGAATAAGTATAGATTTATTTTATATAATTAATTCTCTTTATAGTATTGCTTTCTTATTCTTTAATATTATTATAAGCATTTTATTTTTACTAATAATATTTATTATTTATTAGTAAAATTCTAAGTTAATAATAATAATTATAGTAATAAATATTATTTTAATATTATATTATATATTATTTTTATCTTTTTTTAAAATATTAATTTTTAGCTATTTAAGATCTATAGTATAATTTAATCTTTTATTAAAAATATTTATAATAATATTTTTTTTTCCTTTAATATATTTAATCTAAAACTTAAACTTTAATAAATATTTAGCTTATTATATTTATTATTTAATTAATTTCTTTATTATTATAAAGTATTTAAAATTATAATAATTATTTTTTATAATTATTTTTTTCTTAACTTTTTATAGATAATATTTTTATTACTTAAATATTTTAACTATTATAAGTAATTTTTTATTATAAATATTATAGTTTTTTTCTATTATAGTAAATTTTCTTAAAAAAAAATAATAAATTTTTATTTTTTTTTATTATCTAATTATTTAAAAATAATTTCTAATATATATTCTAATATATTTAATTATATTAAATTTTATCTATTTAGATTATATAATATAAATATTAATACTTTTTTAATTAGTTTTTTAATATTATTAAATAACTTTTCTCTTTCTTCTATTTATTTAAATTTAAGATCTTTTTTAAGTAGTTTAATCATAGATTAAGCAATTTTAAAATAATTTTAAAAATATTATTTAATATATTTACTTACTTTTAAAAATCTTTAAATATTTTTAATATATATTAGTATTAGCTAATTTAATATTATATTTATTTTTTTTAATTAAATTTTTAATTTTTTTAATATATAAATTATTCTTAAATAGTTAATTATAATTATATTAAATTTATATTTTTTAATTTTAAGAGTTAATTCTATTTTTATTAATTTAGTTATTATTACTTATATATAGCTATTATATTCTTTAATATTTTTAGAATAGATAATAATATTATTAAAATATATTATAATAAATTTATTAAAAAACTTAATTAATATATATATTATAAATCTTGTAAATTCTATAAAAAGTTATTTTAAATCTATTAATATAATTACTTATTTAAATAATTCTATATTTATAAGAAATATTATTTTCTAAATATTTTTTTTAATAATTTTAAGATTGTAATATCTCTATTAAATATTAAAAATTATTATAATTTTTACTTCTTATAATAAATCTCTTTTCTATTTTTAATATAATGTTTTATTTATATTATTAATTATTCTATTATTTAATGCTCTATAATTAATAATTATTTATTTTATTTTATCCTTTTTTAATATAAATATTAATTTATTTAAGGCTAGTTTTTTGTCAGAAGATTAGAAACGTCACAGCCAATAGATTGGGCTAATCCCCACGGAAGCTAATGCACAAGGGAACAAAGATTATCCATAACCTTAGGGTTAGGGTATCAGAGAAATCAGAGACATTCTATGATGGCTCTGACGGATGCATCAGAGAATAGCGAGGTATTCTATGATGGCTCTGATGACGATGGAATATATAAAGACGCTCATTTACCATGTAATTAGTTTTATTCTATTGTCTTTAATTAACTGTGATAACTTGAGTATACGTTCTTCTATCGAACAGGATATTCAGTTTGCCCTACTTCCTTAAGACTTTACGCTCATACAGCCTTTCGTACATCAGAATATATTAACTTCTTCCGTTAATATAACTATCCTAGTTATACTCCGACGGTATCGACCGAAGTTTCCGACAGTTTTTATCTTTTATATATATATCTTATAACTAGGAATTTTCTAATAAACTTATTTTTTAATTCTAATTAATTTTATAATTTATACTATTACTTAATTAAAAATAATATAAATTCTAATTTTAATAATATTTATGCTTTATATTCTTTTTTATAATTTAATAATTAATATTCTTTTTTTATAAATAATTTAATAAAGTTATAATATTTCTTAGATAACTTTATAAGTATCTCTTTTAATTCTTATTTATAGATTTTTTTAATTTTAATTATATTTATAATTATAATATAGATCACTTCTGTATTACTTTTTTTTTTTATAGATTATTTTTATAATATTTTATTTATTTATTTTTTAGTAAGCTATATCATCTTTTATATCTCTTATTTATTTAAACTAATATTTCTCTTTAGCTCTATTTATAAAAAATTATTCTCTAATCTTTTTTATAAGTTTATAAATTCTTCATATTCTTCTAACTTAATTTATAAGATTATATTGTTAATAGAAACTGTTCTAGTTATCTAATTAATAACTAGATTTTACTTTTATAACTATAATATTCCTAGTACTATATCATATCTAGTTATTATTATAATGTTAAATAAGATTATTATAATATATAGTTCTAATAATATAAAAATTAGTTCTATTTTTTTTTTATATTCTTCTATAATTAGTTCTCTATTAATATTAATAATTTTAGTCTATTAATTTATCTTATAGTATTAGAGTTATAGTTTATCTACTATATTAAAGCTTATATAATTCTTAGTAGCTTCTAAATCTAAAAATATTTATAGCTTTATTTTCTTAATTTCTATTAAGATAATAATTATTTAATATTTTAGATTAATTATTACTATAATTAGATACTTTATCTAATATTAATTTATATAGCTTTATACTACTTGAATATATTCTTTTAAAGGGTTCATAAAAAGTCTATTATAATAAAATTAATAGAATATTATATGGTATTCTTATTTAGGTAAATCTAAATATACTAGATATCTATTTTTCTTATATATATACTAGCATTCTAGGTTTTCTTAAGAGTATATAAGTTTTATATATAAAGTAATATTTAATATTTTTAAAAACTACTAATTAATTTTCTTGCTAAGGTGATAGAATTTATATTTATTATTATAATATGTTATTTAATATATTTTATTATATATACATCCTCCTAAATTAGGATAGTGTATATAAATATAATTTAATATATATCCTAATTATTTATTATATAATTAATATCCACTTGATTTAGATATTTTCTCATAAATAGTTGCTAGGATTTTGTTATTTTATCTATATATTAGATAGTTTTAATATATTTATTTATAATATTTCTTATATCCTTTTATATACTCTTTTTAAGTATATTGAGATTCTTCCTAGTAGATTGTTTTTATAGACATATAATTATATAGATTATCTCTCTAGTTCTATAATTTTTTTATTTCTTTTTTAATAATTTATATAGTTCTGTAATTACAGTTATTTTTATAAATTTTTTTATTATGCATCCTATTCTAAGTATAATTGTATTTATTAGTATATTTTTATTAGATTTATTCTTATTTTATCTTTATAAGTTGTTTCTTAATCTTTTTATAAGGGTTTAGATAAAGTTTTTTTTAATCTTAATATTTAACTAGCTAATTTATTACTTTTTTATTATTATCTTGCAACGCTAATTAAATATAAAATAACTTAATTAATAAGAAATCTTTATAATTAATATTTTTATTATTATCTTTTAATTTTTTTTTATCTAATTTGCAATCTTTAAAATAATTATTTTTAAATAATTAATTTTATACTTTATAGCTCTACTTATTCCTTAAAAATATATAATAAATGTCCTTATATATAGCTATAAATATTTAGATTTTTATATTATTAATATTTTTTATAATATTTTTTATTCTTATTATTATTCTTTATTATATTATTATTATAATTTTTTCTTTTTAATCTATACTAATCCTTTTTATTTATTATTTTTTTAGTATTTCTTAGTCTATAGATATATTTAATATTTATTATATCTATTTTTATAATTTTTTTTATTTTTTAGTTTATTACTATATTTCTTACTTATATTATTCTAGTAATTCTTTATTAGTTTTTAAATATTTATTAGTACTGCTCTTTTCTAAGATATATATATAAATAGCTATTATAATTTATTATTATAATTTTTAATTAGCTAATTTAGAGTTCTTCTTTAGCTTATAATATTTATTTATAAAATATCTTAGTATTCTATAGTTAAAGTAGACTTTCTTTTTAATTAGCTTTTTCTTTTTTTCTTAATTAGTATAGTATTTATTTATATAATAATATTATTATCTTAGTTTTTAGTTCTTTTTTAGGATATATTAGCTTATTATTTTAGTTAATATTAGTAGTTTTTTCATTTTATATATTATATATATAGTATTATATTAATTTATAATACTGCTTCTATTATTTTCTTAAATATATCAGATTATAGTATAATTTATAAAATATAATTCTTTATATTATCTTTTAAATTATTATAGAACTGATCTTGTAGTTCTTAATTATTTTATTTAAAATATCCTAATATTTAAAAAAATTTTAAAATATAGTCTTCTACAGATTTATATTATTTAATATTCTTAATCTAGTGGATTATATTAAGTTTTTTATTAATAGTTCTAAATAGCTAATAAAATTTTTCTTTAAAATATGTGAAGCTGCTAAATATTAGAGCAGTTTTAAATTTAAGTTAATTATTATTAATAGCTTTAATTTAGTTAATAATATAAAATATAAACTATCTTATTATTTTTTTAGTAAGAAAGCTAGATGCTATAAAAATTTTATTTTATTTAGATATAATTTAGTTAGCATTGTTGCTAAAGTAGATATATAGCTAAGTTAAGAATATTTTAAAGATTTCTTATTCTTTTAAAAATAATTTAATCTTTTTTATTTTAATAATTAAATAATTAACATGTTATGCTTCTAATTTAATAATATATTATTTTAGAGTGTTAATAATCTCTATTATTTATATTTAGATTGATCTAGAATTATTACTACTTATTATTGTTATTCCTTTATTAGAAGTTAATAAAATTAAGATAGCTAAATAAATCTATATTTTTAAAGGGGCTAGTTATTATTAACTAATTATAATAATTATTAATTAAAATTTCTTTTTTATAATAAGGGTCTTTAATTATTAGAAATTTTAGTTAAGCACTATTAGAGTATAATTAGGATAATTATATTAATAGAAAAAGTTAATATATTTTGATATATAAAAGGCTGTATAAGTGTAAAGTTTTAAGAAAGTAAGATAAACTAAATATTCTATTTAATAGAAAAATGTATACTTAAGTTATCATAGTTAATCAAAGATAATAAAATAAAATTAATTATATAGTAAATAAGCGTTTTTATATATTCTATTGTTGTTATAGCTATTATAGAATATCTTACTATTCTCTGATGTATCTGTTAGAGCTATTATAGAATGTCTCTAATTTCTCTAATACCCTAACCCTAAGATTATGGATAATTTTTGTTCCTTTGTGCATTAGCTTCCGTAGGGATTAGCCCAATCTATTGGCTGTGATGTTTCTAATCTTCTGACAACTATTTAGATTAGAACTAAGATAATTAGATAGAGATATTATTATTAACATAATTTATATTAAATAACACAAAAAGTATTTTAATAAAAGAAGTACTGCACTTCACTAATCTAAAAAGATATCTATGAATATTATAGATTTTTATATTAATAGATAAAAGCTTTAACAAAGCAATATTATAGGCAGTATATATATAATAGATATATATAATAATATCTAAAGATATTTAATGAGTAGAATAAAGAATAAAGTAATATTATAATATAAAATATAAGAACATGTTAATCTTATAAAAAAAAAAGAGAATTTATCTTCTATAATAAATATTAGAATTAAAAAATTTTAATATTAAAATAAAATAATCAAATAATAAATTTAATGCAGTCAAATATAAACTATTTAGAATTATAAAAAAATTTAAAAATAATAATTATTAACTCCAGCTACTAATAAGAATGTATATATATCTAATATTTTATATATTACTATTAAAACTAATAAAAAACCCAGAAAATGGAAACAATAAAGTAGATAATAAAGAATATAAAATAGAAAAGATTTTAGATTATAAATAAGAAAATAGTTAGATCTATTATTTAATTAAATAGAAAAAATACTTATTAAAAAATAATTTATAAAAATCTATTATAAATTTAAATTATTATAACAAGATTTAAAAGTATTAAATAATAATTAGTTTAGAGCAGAAAAAGAAACAAGCTAAAAAAAATTATTTAAAATTAAACTATTAGAATTACTAGAATTAAATATTAATATAATTAACTTTTATTTTTTATGTGTTATTTTTTATTTTATCTATTTATTTATTATCTTTTGCTCTTCTTCTTCTTTTAATCTTTTCAATTTTTTAATATTTTTTATATTTATTTAAATAAATTAACTAGCATACTTTTAAAGAAGCTTTTATTATTTTTTAAGATAAAGAAGCTTAGCTAGTATTATTTTATAATCCTTATTTAATTTTTATTATACTATAAGTAACTTCTTCCATATAAGATTGGATAAAGCTATTTTAATATATTTACACTAACTATCATGAATGCACTCGCTATAATGCTTTAAAATTTCAGATTTTATACACTTTTTGTTTTGTTAAGAGTAACGCAGACAAGAAATTACAAGAATAACTCCAAACTGCTCAACCTGTTCGCGAAGATTATGTTTATTAATATTTTACTTTAACAATATAGTCAGCTCATTACCATAACATAAGTATTTTGAGAAAATAAAAATACCTACACCACAGATAGAAGATATTGACTATTTATTAAGCTATTAAGACACTAGCTTTTAGAGAAAAAGATTATCAGAGAATTAGAAATATTATAGCTAATAGATTAAGCTAATCTCTATGGAAGCTAATATAAGATGGAATAAAAAATTATCTGTAATCTAAAGATTAGAGTAATAGAGCGAATAAAGCTTAGCTTTATTTAAATAATAAACTAAATAGAGTAAGGCTCTAATAACTCTATTAATAATAAAATATATAAGGATACTTATTTATTATATAATTAGTTTTATTCTATTATTTTTGATTAACTATAATAACTTAAGTATATATTCTTCTATTAAATAGGATATTTAATTTGTCTATTTTCTTAAGATTTTATGCTCATATAGTCTTTCGTACATCAGAATATATTAACTTCTTCCGTTAATATAACTATCCTAGTTATACTCCGACGGTATCGACCGAAGTTTCCAACACTAGACTTAATAGGCCTATTAGCTATTTATTTTATAGCTTAATTAGTTTATTTATTCTTTTCTATATTATTATACTCTAGCATCTATTATATTATTATTAGATATTTATTAAGAGTAAATCTAGAAGCTATTCTATATATTTTAAATATTAGGAATTATCTAGTATCTAAAGCTATTAATTTAAAATAGTTAATAGTATTTTAAGTATTTAAAAAGATAAAAATTAATTCTTTTAAATCTCTTTTTAATACTTACTCTAATATTAAAACTACTCTTATAAGCTTAGTATTAAAAATCTTATATTTTATATCTATAGATATTTTTAGATATTCTTATAGTGCCTTTAATATTATTTATAGTATTACTCTAGCTTTAATATATTTATTCTTCTATCTAGAGTTATCTAATTAAAGTATAATTCTTAGATATTATTTTATTATTTCTTCTAATATCTTCTTACTATTTAATATCTAAATAGTCTTTAAAAAGGACTTTAATACTCTCTATAATATTCTTTTAATCTTTTCTAATAGATCCTTAATTAAATATTAAGCTAGATATCTAGTTAGTCTTTAATTTATTTTTTTAAAAGGTCTATTTATTAATTTAGCCTACTTTTAGTTATTTAGGAGCTGCTTTTTAAGCTAGATATAGATATTTTTATATTTTAAAGTTACTAAAAGTAGCTATACTATAGAATAGTTATTTAATAATATTAATAGTTTTACTATATATTTAATCTTTCTAATATAAAGACGGCCGGAACACGAGTTTCAGCACTTTTTGAAAAACAGAGATTTTTACACGTTTTAGAGGGCCTTATAGGCTTCTCAGCACTAAAAAACCCCTATAGAGATGTCTTAAAGACCCCTAGAGGGCCCTAGAGTCCCTAAATTAATAAGAGCTAGAATAGAAGTCGTTAGTAGCTATCTATCCTAAATATAGAGTAATTAAGCCTTAAGAATGCTACTATAGTTTTTAAAGCTAAGTAATAACTAGGGTTAATTAATAGAATTAGATTAATAGATAAAAAAGAGTCTTTAAGATGTATTATAAGCCTAGATAAGCTCTATTAATACTAAAGTAAAGCTTAAAGAAAGCTTAATCTTAGAGTTTATTAAAATTATATAAAGATTAAAGAATAGTCTTAATAGAATTATTAATCTTAATTTTATAGGGAGTAACTATTAAAAATATATATAATAAGACTTTAAAGAGGTAAATGCCTTTATAATAATCCTAAACTTTATTTAAAATTATATTATAGGGGCTATTACCCTTATTAAAGCTTAATTAATAAAAAATAAGAAGATACTTAAGATCTATATAAGCTTAGTATAAGATTATATTATAAAAATTAACTACTTAAAGAAGACTATAAGAGTGTTATAATCTATTAAAAATTCTACACTTAATACTTTGCTAATATATAATATTAAAGTAAGTAACTTAATACTAAGATCTATTTTTAAAAATAAACTAATACCTACTTAAAGAAAGTAAGCTCTTATTATTAAAGTCTTAGTACTTAGCTTAATTAAATATTAAAACCTACTCTAATATTAGATTATAAAAAATTAATAAAATTAAGTTTTACTAGTATTAAAGGTCATTTATAGAGTAGTTTTAATTAAAAAATACTTATAAGTAGTACTAACTGCTAACCTTATAATAATAACTCTAACTATTAAACTCTTAGAAGATTCTATAACTTTTAAATCCTTATCTCTACTCTAAATATATGCTTTTAAAAATTAGATATTAACTATTACTAAAAGCTCCTAAACTAATATTAAAAAATAAAGAATAATAGTATATAAAAAGTAAAAAATAATGCTTATAATATTTAGTAAGCTTATATAGACATTAATAAGGCCTATAAATACTTAGAATAAAAAAAAAATAATACTTAATCTTTAAGTACTAAAAGCTAGCTATAATATAAAGATATAATACTTAAAAGATCTAGCTAGCACTTAACTAAGCCCTAGTAAATATAAGAATACTAAATTTTATATAAATAATTAATATAAAATATATAACTTTAGAGTATTTTATAATATTTTTTAAAAAAGAGGCTTCTAATAGCTTAATAATATTAGCTTATAATAATATATTTATTATTATTATATAAAAAATAGATATAGTAGTTATCTTAATAAAAATTAATAAGTAATAGTAGTATATTAAAATCTATAAAATTTTTATAAAATATTATATAAATAGTAACTAAGACTTAAAGTTAACTTAAAAAAGATTAAAATAAAAATATTTTTTAAATTTAAATAAAATCTTACCTAGTTTAAAAGCCTTAGAAGTATAAGAGTTAAAGAATATTTATTTACTACTATAGTAGTAATAATAAGCTCTAAAAATAAAATCTAAAAAATATTTAAAAAATAGATATATTTTAGAGGCTATTTCTATATTATAAAGATCTATTAAGATACTAATTCTAATAGCATTTATATATACTATTATAAAATAGAGTATTCTAGCTATCTAAAATATAAGAATTAATCTTTTAAATATTCTATTTATACTAGGGATTATAAGACTCTAAGCTATTATTATAATATTATAAACTATAATACTAGGCTAGATAAGCCTTATTAATATAATTAAATTAAATATACTAACTATAATAGCCTTTATAAAGTTATATCTACTAGATATTCTAAAATTAAATAGGCAAGAAAATATATTATCTAATAAATAAGAAATTAAACCCTATAGTATTATTTACTAATATTTTAGTGTCGTAAACCGGTACTTGGCAAGTATCCAGAAAGAGTAAAGCTCTTTACTGAACGTCGATTCAGTGGTATTCTGTTATCAAAAGGGCAGGATGCCTAAGAATTATATAAGCTTTATCATAATAGCTTAACTAGTCTGTGAGTAATGGTATACTTAAGGTTAAATAATTAATTTAAGATAATAGAATAAAACTAAATATAAGTAAATGAGCATTCTTATATATTCTATCATTATTATAGCTATTATAGAATGTTTTATTATTCTCTAATATATCTATTAGAGCTATTATAGAATATCTCTAATTTCTCTAATACTCTAACCCTAAGATTATAAATAATCTTTTATTCCTTTATATATTAGTTTCTATAGAGATTAATCTAATCTATTAGCTATAATATTTTTAATCTTCTAATAATTCTTTCTTCTAAAGGCTAGTGTCTTAATAGTATAATAAATAATCTATATCTTCTATCTGTATATAGGTGATTTCTATTTCTTAAAATGCTTATGTTATAGTAATAAGCTAATTATATTATTAAAGAAAATAATCCTAAAAAATATACTTTTATTATAGATTAAATAATTTAGTGTCATCTGTGTTCTTCCTTACAAATGTTATAGTGAATTAGGAAAGATATGCATTTATACTAAGTTTTTAAAATATTATAATAAGTATATTTATATAATAAATTATTATTATATTAAAATGCTTATTTCTAAATTAGCATAGAAGTATTTTACTAAAATGTAAAAGTATTTTTAAAAAAAAGAGAAATAGGTCTTAGCTAAAATTTTTTAACTTTAAAAATAGTAAAAGTTATTAAAGAAATAAACTAGAGAATTTTTTTAAAAAGATATAAAAGATGTTAAAGAGTTAGAAAGATTAAAAAAAAAAAGAAAAATAAAAGTTAACTAAGAAGTATATAAAATAAGAGATAATATATAAAAAATAAAAATTAATTATATTAATATTTAATTTTAATAATATTAATAATCTAATTATAAATAATTCTTTCTAGTTTACTATTTTTTCTTTTTTAAATTAATTATTACTTAATATTTCTAAATCTTATTATAGTAATTCAAATTTATAATAGATTTCTATAAATTATTTTCTAATAAGTATTCTTTTTATCTAATTAAGTAGTAGATCTAATTATTTTTTTATTTTTAATCTAAAATCTTTTTTATTTTATATTTTTTATTATTAGCTTTATTATTTCTATTTTCTGAGTTCTTCGTGGGTTTTAATAATAAAATATAAAATATTAAATGTATATATATTTTTACTAATAACTAAAGTTAATAATTATTATTTTTAAATTTTTTTATAATTCTAAATAGTCTATATTTAACTATATTAAATTTATTACTTAATTATTTACTTTTGATATTAAAAGTTTTTAAACTTAATATTTATTATAAAAAATAAACTTTTTTTTTTTTTAAGGCTAGTGCGTTCTCGCGTTTTATATTATAATATTATTTTATTTTTTGCTCTATTTATTATATATCTTTAAATATTATATTATATATCTATTATATATATGTTGCCTATAGAATTGCTTTATTAAATTTTCTATCTAATAATATAGTTATTTATATTATTTATAGGTATTTTTCTAGATTAATAAAATGTAGTACTTCTCTAGTTAAGATATTTTTTATATTATTTAATATAAATTATATTAATAGTAGTATTTTTACTTAATTATCTTAGTTCTAATCTAAATAATATTATAAATACTATTTAATTATTTATATTATTCTTTTAGTTAGTCTATTTATTTATTAATAATTTATAATTAATAAGCTATATTCAATTTTATATATCTTTATAATTATTTACTAATATTTAGATCTAAATAACTTATCTTAATTTAAAATAATCTTAATTAGTAATCTAATCTAATTAAATACTTCTTATATTATAAATATTATATATTGTTCTACTATTAAATCCTTTAGTATTAGTTATATAATGATATATTTTATTAATCTATTAATAATAATAATTATATTAGTGTATTAAATTCTAGTAATTAGATTTTTTAATTCTAGTAATTCTTATATAAAGTCTATTATAATATTTTATTATAAAAGTTCTAGTATTTCTAGTAGCTATATTTTTTTATAAAATTAATAGTTGATAAGCTTATTCCTATTATAACTATTATATTAATTAATATATTCTATAATCTATCTCCTTATATTTAGAAAATAGTATTATTATTATATTTTTTTTATAGTTTTATTAATTCTTTAGTATTCTTGTAGTAGTGGATTATAATATATCTTAATAATTTCTATAATTATTATTTTTAGGATAAATATAGATCTATTCTATATAGCTAATTTATCTTGCTAAATTATTTTTTAATTTTATATTATAGTTATTAATATCTTATCTTTTTATATTATCTATATTATTTGCTAATAAAACCTTATTTTATTAATAGTGATTACAGCGGTGAGTATTATTTTAATATTATATTATATTCTATCTTTATCTTCTTTTAGAATATTGATTTTTAGCTGTTTAAGATTAATTATATAATCTAGATATTAATTTAATATATTTATAATTATATTTTCTTTTTCTTTGATGTGTTTAATCTAAAAATTAAATTTTAATAAATATTTAGCTTATTATATCTATCTTTTAACTAATTCTTTTATTATTATAAAGTATTTAAGGTTATAATAATTACTTTTTATAATTATTTTTTTTTTAATTTTTTATAGATAGTATCTTTATTGCTTAAATATTTTAACTATTATAAGTAATTTTTTATTATAAATATTATAATTTCTTTTTGCTATAGTGAATTTTTTTAAAAAAAAGATAATTAATCTCTATTTTCTATTATTATCTAGTTATTTAAGAATAATTTTTAATATATATTCTAATATATCTAGTTATATAAGATATAGTTTATTTAGATTATATAGTATAAATATTAGTGCTTTTCTAATTAATTTTTTAATATTATTAAATAATTTTTTTTTTCTTTTATTTATTTAAATTTAAGATCTCTTTTTAAGAGTTTAGTCATAGATTATGCGATATTAAAGTAATTCTAAAAATAGTATTAAATATATCTACTAGCTTTTAAAAATCTTTATACTTTTTTAATATTAGTTAATGTTGATTAATTTAAAATTATATTTATTTTTTTAATTAAATTTTTAATTTTTTTAGTATATAAACTATTTCTAAATAATTGATTATGATAATGTTGAATTTATATTTTTTAATTTTAAAGATTAATTCTACTTTTATAAGTTCTATTATAATAATTTATATATAGCTGTTATACTCTTTAATATTTTTTAAGTAGATAATAATATTATTAAAATATATTATAATAAATTTATTAAGAAACTTAATTAAAATATATATTATAAATCTTATAAATTCTATAGGAAGTTATTTTAAATCTATAAATATAACTATTTATTTAAATAATTCTATATTTATTAGGAAAGTTATTTTTTAAATATCTTTTTTAATTATTTTAAGATTATAATAACTTTATTAAATATTAAAGATTATTATAATCTTTACTCTTTATAAGAGATCTTTTTTTTATTCTTAATATAATGCTTTATTTATATTATTAATTATTTTATTATTTAATGTTCTATAATTAATAATTATTTATTCAGTTCTATCTTTTTTAGTATAAATATTAATTTATTTAATGCTAGTCCTTGTTCTTTATATATATATTTTATAACTAGGAATTCTTTGATAAATTTATTTTCTAATTCTAGCTAGTCTTATGATTTATACTATTATTTAACTAAAAATAGTATAAATTTTAATTTTAATAGTATTTATACTTTATATTTTTTCTTATAATTTAGTAATTAATATTCCCTTTTTATAAATAGCTTAATAAAATTATAATATTTTTTAAGTAACTTTGTAAGTATCTTTTTTAATTCTTATTTATAAATTTTTTTTAACTTTAGTTATATTATTGGTTTAGATCACTTTTAAATTATTTTATTAAATTATATTTACTTTATTTCTATAAGTTATTCTTACTATATTTTATTTATTTATTTTTTAATAGATTATATTATTTTTTATATCTTTTATTTATCTAAGCTAGCATTTCTTTTTAGTTTTATTTATAAAAGATTATTTTCTAATTCTTTTTATAAGCTTATAAGTCTTTTATATTCTCCTAATTTAGTCTATAAAATTCTATTATTAATAAAAATTATTCTAGTTGTTTAATTAATAACTAGATTTTACTTTTATAACTATAATATTTCTAGTACTATATTATATCTAGTTATTACTATAATATTGAATAAAATTATTATAATATATAGTTCTAATAATATAAGAATTAATTCTATTTTCTTTTTATATTCTTCTATAATTAGTTCTTTATTAATTCTAATAATTTTAGTCTATTAGTTGGTTTTATAATATTAAAGTTATAACTTATTTATTATTTTAAAGCTTATATAATTTCTAGTAGTTCCTAAATTTAAAAGTATTTATAATTTTATTTCTTTAATTTCTATTAAGATAATAATTATTTAGTATTTTAGATTAATTATTACTATAATTAAATGCTTTTTTTAATATTAATCTATGTAGTTTTATACTACTTGAATATATTCTTTTAAAGAGTTTATAAAAAGTTTATTATAATAATATTAATAGAATATTATATAGTATTCTTGTTTAAATAAGTCTAAATATACTAGATGTTTATTTTTTTATATATATACTAGTATTCTATATTCTTTTATAAGCATATAAACTTTAAGTATAATATAATATTTAGTGTTTTTAGATATTATTAATTAATTCTCTTACTAAGATAATAGAATTTATATTTATTATTATAGCATATTATTTAATATACTTTATTATATATATATCCTTCTAAATTGGGATAGTATATATAAATATAATTTAATATATATCCTAATTATCCACTATATAATTAATATTTATTTAATTTAGATATTCTCTTGTAAATAGTTGCTAGGATTTTATTATTATATCTATATATTAAGTAGTTTTAATATATCTATTTATAATATTTTTTATATTTTTATATATTCTTTTTAAGTATATTAAGATTTTTCCTAGTAAATTATTTTTGTAGATATATAATTGTATAGATTATCTTTCTAATTCTATAATTTCTTTATTTCTTTTTTAGTAATCTATATGATTTTATAACTATAGTTACTCTTATAAGTTTTTTTATTATATATTTTATTCTAAGCATAATTATATTTATTAGTATATTCTTATTAAGTTTATTCTTATCTTATCTCTATAAGTTACTTTTTAATTTTTTTATAAAAGTCTAGATGGGGTTTTTTTAGTTTTAATACTTAGCTAGCTAACTTATTATTTTTTTATTATTTTCTTACAATGCTAATTAAGTATAAAATGATTTAATTAATAAAAAATCTTTATAGTTAATATTTTTACTACTATCTTCTAATTCTTTTTTATCTGGTTTGTAATCTCTAGGATAATTATTCTTAAATAATTAGTTCTATATCTTATAGCTTTGCTTATTTTTTAAAAGTATATAGTAAGCGTTCTCATATGTGGCTATAGATACTTAAATTTCTATATTATTAATATTTCTTATAATACTTTTCATCTTTATTATTATTCTTTATTATATTGTTATTATAACTTCTTTTTTTTAATCTATGCTGATTGTTTTTCTTTGTTATATTTTTAATGTTTTTTAATTTATAGGTATACTCAACGCTTATTAGATTTCTTTTTATAGCTTTCTCTATTTTTTAGCTTGCTGTTGTATTTCTTGCTTATATTATTCTAGTAATTCTTTATTAGTTTTTAAGTATTTATTAGTATTGCTCTCTTCTAGGATATATATATGGATAGCTATGTAATTTATTATTATAATCTTTAATTAGCTATTCTAGAGTTCTTTTTTAGTTTATAATATTTATTTATAAAATGTCTTAATATTTTATAGTTAAAATAGGCTTTTTTTTTAATTAATTTATCTTTTTCTTTTTTTATAAAGATTATATTTATCTATATAATAATATTGCTATCTTAGTTATATTATTTTTATTATAATTCTCTTAGTTTTCTTTTATTTATTCTAAGTATTCTACTATATTTTTTTCATATTTAGAATTCTTATTTCTTTTGTTTAATTTTAAATAGTTTATTATTAATCTTAATTATAGTTTTAATAAATTTATTAAATTTATTTAGTTAATCTATTTTAATAAGTTTAAACTAAACTTCTTCTTTAAATATATTCTTGAATAGTTTAATGAGAATATTATTGTTATAAGTTAATGATATTATAATCTATTTAAATCTTATTATAAATTGCTAAGTTGATCTAGTCTAGTATAAGAAATATAGTTATCTTTTAGCATTTCTAATCTTATTAATATTTCTAAATACTTTAATTAACTTAATCTTAAAGTTCTTATAACTTATAAAAATTATTTTAGTTAGGTTATTCTAATTATTTTTATTATTAGTAGTATAGTAATTATTAAGTATTGATTATATCTATTTAGCTACTTCTCTAGTAAGATATAATATAATAAAGATGATTTTATATTTCTTATCTTAGATTTTATTTTTATTAATATATATTTTTATATTGATAAGAAATATCTTAAGCTTTAATTAAATTTTATTAAAAATTATAGACTTTAGTATTTTTATCTTAAACTATTTACTAGTATTAATAATACTAACTAGGATTCTTATTATCTAAGCTTTAAGCTATTTAATATAATTAACTTGATTCTTATTTAACTTTTTAAGTATCTAAATATAGTTACTAAGTTAGTTAATATAATCTTTTAATTACTTAAGCTATTTTATTAGATTATATTTTTTTTTTTTTTATATTAAGGTTGCTTTGCCTTAGCAAGAATTAAAAAAGATCTAGGTATATTAAGTACTATAACTTAATTATTCTTATATAAGACTTCTTTTTTAATATAAAAGTTTTAAATTATTATAAACTAGTACTTGATAAGTATCTAAAAAGAGTAAAGCTCTTTATTAAATATCAGTTTAGTAGTATTCTATTATTAAAAGGGTAGAATACCTAAGAATTATATAAGCTTTATTATAATAGCTTAATTAGTCTATAAATAATGATATACTTAAGGTTAAATAGTTAATTTAAAATAATAGAATAAAATTAAATATAGATAAATGAGTGTCTTTATATATTCTATTATTATTATAGCTATTATAGAATGTCTTATTATTCTTTAATATATCTGTCAGAGCTATTATAAAATGTCTCTAATTTCTCTGATACCCTAATCCTAAGGTTACAGATAATCTTTTGTTCCTTTGTGCATTAGTTTCTGTAGGGATTAGCCCAATCTATTGGCTGTGACGTTTCTAATCTTCTGACATTTAGCTTTTTAAAGTAGTCTCTTTAAACTTCTTATAATATTTAAAATCTCTAGAGTCTCTAAGTACAAAGATATCTAATATAAAGAGAATAAATAATATTAATATATATATAGACTAAAAATTATATTAATATTATAATATAACTATATATATATTAGTATTATTATATATATAGTACTAAAAGCAGCTCTAGAAGTAGAAATTAAAATAATATACTTTTAAAAGCCTTTAAATAGTAAAAATAAGATTAATTATTTAAATTTTATATTTTATTAGTTAAAAAGCCTCTAAGAGTATACCTATATAATAATAATAGTAAAGAAGAATATAATAAATAAAATAGTTATTAAAATCTAAATAGACCTTTCAAACTACTTTTATTTTATAATAGTAAATATAGTAAAGCATAATAAGTGCACTAGAATAGTAAATTATTATAATAATATATTAGAGGCCTTTTATATATATATAAAAATAATCTAGTACAATTAGAGAGCTCTTACTAATATTAATTAAGACTCTATTTTTAGAAAATAATACTTAATTCTTAGAGATTTTAATACTTATAGCTCTAAATAGAATAGCTTAAATAAAAAGAAAGAGAATACTAAGCTTTTAAAAAAATTTATTAATAAATATAATTTATTTATTAATAATAATCTAAATATACTTATAAAGCCCTAAAAAATAAATAGTTTTAAGAATAATATTAAAAAGAAAAAGATGCCTAATATATTAATTATTAACTTTATAATTAGTAATTAAGTACTAGGCCTCTTAGAGAGCTAAAAGACTAAAAAAAAAAGATTTTATAATATTAGATTATATTATAATATAAGCCTTATAGAATCCCCTACTTAAGAAAAGTACTCTAAAGGAAGTAGTAATTATAAGATAGTAAATAAACTCTTTATTAAAAGATAAGAAGACTTTAAATATAATAAAGTATATCTAGAAAAGACTTAGTAACACCTAATTATATCTAATAAATAATTATACTTTAAGAAATATTAAAAAAGAGATAGAATAACTAAAGAAGACTTTTAAAAATATATTTAATAAATATACTAAGCTAATTAAGCTTTATATATACTTTAAATACTAATAAAGCCTTCTAATAATAAAAGCTTAAAAGATTTATTTTAAGACTTATAAAACTTACTAAGTAGAAGAGATTAATAATAATAATTACTAAAAAATTTAAAAAGCTTATTATACTATTATAAAAAAAGTTAAAAGAGAATATTAAGAGATTTTTTTATAAAAAATAAATAAAAACTTACTATTTAAATAAAAGAAGTATTAAGTAGCTTTATATTATATTAAATTAATCTTTAGTAGTACTATACTAGCTTTAATTAATCTAAAATTTAAAGAGATAATAATAATTATATTTAAAAAGAAAAAAATAGTTTTTAAAGCTTAAATCTTTCTTTAAGTATTAGAGTAAGGCTTTAAAAAGAATCTTTAAAAGCTAAATATTTAACTAGATATAGCTTATATACTTATTATAAAAAAAATAATAGATAAAGCCTTACTTAATTAAAGAATAAAAAAAATATTAAAAATTAATAAACTTAATTTTAAAATTATCTAGCTTCTTTAGCATTTAGATTAAATCTATATTATAGCTTTAATAAGATAATACTTTAAGCTAAAAATATACCTTATAGTATAAAAAAATGCTAAAAGAATTCTTTTTTAAAAGCTTAAAAAAAGCTTCTATATAATAGCTAAAGCTTATAAAATTATTAGCTTATTAAAATGCCTAGGCAAGATAGTAGAAAAGCTTATAATAGATTTAATTATAAATTTTATAAAGACTTAGAGACTATTCTATAAAAACTAATTTAAAAGATATTAATAATGTAGTATAATAAATATAATAATATATCTTATAAAAAAGATTAAATAAGTTTAAGATAAAAATAAGCTTAAAGAATATTTATTTATAGACATTAAAAAGGCATTTAATTATATTATTAAATATAAGCTTATAAAAAGCTTCTAGAATATAGAAATAAATAGAAATTTAATATATTAAATTATTTTCTTTCTATCTAATAAGTATGCCTTATTAGTTATTAATAATTATATAAATAATAAAGTCTTTATAAGTTTAAATTTATTTTAGAGCTTATTAGTATTACTAATTTTTTTTATATTATATATTTAACTACTAGCAGCTGCTATTAAAGCTATTATTTTAAATATATAAAAGCTATTCTTTATAAATAACTAAGAGCTTATTATAAAGACTAGTTTAATAGCTAAAACTTATAAAATTTTATAATATATTATTATAGTAATAATTAAGTAAAGATAGAAAATAGTATTTAATTTAACTTAAATAAGATAGAAGCAGCTTTCTTTATAAAATAATAATAGAAGTGCTATAAACGTGAGATTAAAGAAATAAAGATTATAGTAAAGGATATAAATACTATAATTAAGTCTAAAGTAGTATACTAGTTAGATATAGTTCTAGATAAATAGTTATTATTATAAAACTACTATACTATATGTCTTTAAAAGGCTTAGAATACTAAGATAAAGCTTTATATACTTAATAGAACTAACAGCCTAGCTCTAAAACTAGTATAAAGACTAGAAAAAGCTATAGTATAAATATAAGCTTTATAAAGCTTAGAATTATAATAGTAAGATTAAAAAATATAGGCTTAGGACTTATAATACTTAATTAATAGCTAGATAAAGGCTATTATAAATATACTCCTAAAAACCTTAATAAGCGCCTTAATTTATAAAATAGCCTTAAAGCCAGCTAGCATCCTATTAGATATTAGAAAGGCTAAGTATATAGTAAGACTACTAGTATTACTAAATAATTATCCTATAATACAGCTACTCCTAGTAACTCTAAGATATAAAAATATTTATATCTAACCTAAAAAGTAGCCTCTAGATAATTAAAAATAGACTAAAATAGTAAATAGACCCTCTAAAAGGATAAGCTAAAAGCTAACTAAATATCTAGCTTAATACCTAACTAAAGATCTATTAGAAAAGATTAAAAGGATATTATAAGAGACACTAAAGTCCTTTCTAGAGACTATTTAAATATTAAATAATAAGAAGATATTGAAAAAAGTAATAAAATAATATCTAAAGACTATACTTTAATTAGATAACTTTAAATAAGAGAATAGATATACTAAAACTAGAGTAATACTATAAATAATACTAAAGATACTATAGAAATGCCTAAAAATACTTATAAGTATAAAATATAAGATTTTTAATATTAAGCTTATAAGAGTAGCTTTAGCGCTAAAGTAAATACTAAAGAAAAATCTAAAAAAATTAATTTTTATTCTTTTAAATATCTAAAATACTATTAGCTACTTTAAATTAATAACTCTAGATACTAAGCAGTCTTTAATACTTAGAGTATATAAAATAACTTCTAAACTTACTCTTAATAGATATTTAGTAATAATATAATAGATACTAGAATATAATAGTATAAAAAAAAATAAGCAAGCTAACTAAGCTATAAAATAAATAATTAATAGACCTACTAGGCTTAACTTTAAGGGCCGATTATTAATATATATTAGACATGCTTGCATAAAGGCAAGAAAAAAAATAGTAAAAAATTAGATCTATAAAAATATTATATAAAAAGCTTATTAGCAAGAAAGAACCTATAAAATACTTAAAAATTAAAAACTAGATAAAATAACTATAAAAGTACTAAAACACCTAATAAGCTAATATTACTAATTAAAAACTAGATATATATTAATAGATATCTACCTCTATTAGATCAAAGCTTAAGACTCCCTAAAGTATAAAGCCTATAAAAAACTATAAAAAATAATTTCTTATATTCTTTTTAAATACTAGAGCCATTATAAAGCCTAGAAAAAGCTATATAAAGATTTATAAGAAATAAGAGTCTCTTTATCTATAATAGTAAAAAATAGCCTAGAAGCATATCTTTTTAATGAGCCTAGGGCTACTAAGATATTACTTTAATTTATAAGTAGTACAAACTTATTTAAAAATAAAAAATAAACCACTAGAAAGACTAAGCTAGAAGACTATTAAGAATAGAAAACCCTAAGAGATTAAAAAATATTAAGAAATAAATAGAGAGATAAACACTTATATAATAACACTTAATATATATAATTAGAAGCTATAGAGAGTGCTCTAATATTTAAAACTATAAAAGATTCTTATAAGTATAGTAGCTTATAAGTAGGCTTAAAAGCTTTTAATAAGTGCGTTAGATAGAGACAAGATAAGAGCTAAAAATCATATTATACCTAAGACTATTAGGGGCTAAGCCCCTAGAGTCCTTAGGGGCCCCAGGGGCCTAGCTATAGCTACATCTAAGTCCATCATAACCTATTATGTTGCATATGGACTTTAAACTTGATTAATAATAATAATAATCTTTCTAATATTTAATAGAATACTAGCTAGCTCTAAAGTTATTTTATAAATTAAAATATCTATTAAAGTCTTTAGAAGTATACTTATAATAGCTTTTATCTAGTTATTAATTAAATATTATAAATCCTAAGTCTATATTTTTTAGTTTTATTATTATAATTCTAAGCCCTATAGAGCTTATATTTATATTATAACTTTTTCTAGCTTCTATATTAGCTTTAAAACTAGATTATTAATTCTATTAAGTATATAGAATCTTATTTTAGTGCCTTAAGCCTTTTAAAAATATATAGTATAATAGCTTTATAGTAATAGTTATCTATCTAGAACTATATCTAATTAGTATATTATTTTAGATTTAATTATAGTATTTATATTTTTTATTATAATTTTTATTTTTTTAATCTTATATCTATAGTGTTTTTATTATTATTTTATAAAAAAGATTATCTTTATTTTATTTAAATTAAATTAAATACTATTCTCTATTCTCTACTTAATTATTATTATAATAGTATATTATAAGGTCTTATAAGCTTTAATTATTAAATTAACCTTTATAATAAGCTTTTAGTTATTTATAAAGAATAGTTTTTATATATTTAGAATAATAATCTTAATAATAATTATTAATAGTTAAATATATAATATAAAAAGAACTAGTAATACTAGTAAGTCTTAAAGTAAGTTTAAGCTTATAAAAATTTTATTATTTATATAGCTATTAATAACTAATAAAGTATATTTATTAAATAAAAAGAAAATAATTTAATATATTAGATCTTTATTTATTTTTATATTTTAGAGATTTTTTATAAGCTTATATCTAATAATATAATTAAATATCTTTTTAATATCTATAAATAAATATATTTTAAGTTTATCTTTATTCTAAGCTTATTTAATCTTTTTTATAAAATATACTACTATATTTATTATACTATATTATTAATACTCTTTAAATTAGTTTTTATAGAATAGCTTTTAAGCTTCTATAAAATTTATAATTAGATCTATTATAAATTTTTTTATTATTTTATCTAGATACTTTAATAGATTAATAATCCTATAGATTTTAATTATTATATAAAGACTCTTCTCTAGCTTTTAAAAAAAAATTTTTAATATTTTTTTATATTATAAGATATATTTCTAGTCTAAAGCACTATCTTATTAAAGCTATAATATAGATCTAATCTAGATATTAAAAAAATTAAATAATCTTAAAATTAAGTTTATTAATTTTTAATATTTTTTTATTTTTTAATTAAGTAGAGCTTTATCTATTATTTTTTTTATAATAAATATATAAACTATATCTAGCTAAATATTTAATCTTTAAAGATTCTTTTTAAAGTTTTACTTTAATATTTAAAGGAAAATTTAAGTTTTAAAAATTATTTTTTTTTTAAATATAGCTACTATTATCTTCTTAAATTTTAAATTAATTAGAGCTAGTATAGTACTATTAAAAATTAATTTAATATAATATAAAATTATTTAATATTTTTTTTATTTAGATAATAAGTTTTTATTTATTTCTTATAAGAAGATTTTTTAATATTTTCTTTTAACTTTTTTTATAGTAGTATAGTAAGCTTTTTAAACTTTTTAATAATTATTATTATTAATCTCTCCTATCTAGTGAGCTTTATAAATTTTAAAATAAATCTTTTAAATTTTTATTATTAAAGAGCTTTATTAGTATTTAAAATATATATAAAATTTAATTAGCTTAGTATATTTATTAAGTATATTTATAAAAGTTCTTTTTAGCTATTTTATCTTTCTTTTAATATTTTCTAGAGTATAGTTATTTATTAAATATAATTAAGTATTACTAAGCTTTTTTTTAAATATATTTTACTATATTTAAAGCCTTTTTATTTTTTAATAAAAGATTTATTTATTATTTTATAATTATTATTTCTTTTAAGGTATTTTCCTTAAATAGAAGGTCTTATAAGATTTATATTATAATATAATCTAATATTATAAAATTTTTTTCTTAGTTTTCTAGCTCTTTAGAAGGCCTAGTACTTAATTATTAATTATAAAGTTAATAATTAATATACTAAATACTTTCTTCCTCTTAATATTATCTCTAAAACTATTTATTTTTTAAAGCTTTATAAATATATCTAGATTATTATTAATAAATAGATTATATTTATTAATAAGCTTTTTAAGAATTTAATATTTTCTCTTTTCTTATTTAAGTTATTCTATTTAGAGCTATAGGTATTAAAATCTCTAAGAATTAAGTATTATTCTTTAAAAATAAAATTCTAATTAATATTAATAAAGGCTTTTTAATTATGTTAGATTATTTTTATATATATATAAAAGACTTCTAGTATATTATTATAATAATTTACTATTTTAGTATATTTATTATACTTTATTATATCTACTATTATAAAATAAGAATAGTTTAGAAGATCTATTTAGACTTTAATAACTATTTTATTTATTATATTCTTTTTTATTATTATTATTATATAAATATATTCTTAGAAGCTCTCTAGCTAATAAAATATAAAATTTAAATAGCTAATTTTATCTTTATTATTTAAAAATTTCTAAAGATATATTATCTTAATTCTTATTTTTAAAACTATTTTTAGCACTATATATATAATAGTATTAGTATATATATAGTTATATTATAATACTAATATAACTTTTAATCTATATATATATTAATATTATTTACTTTCTCTATACTAGGCGTCTTTATATTTAAAGACTCTAAAGACTCTAAATATTATAAAAAATCTAAAAAGACTACTTTAAAGAGTTAGAATATTAATAAATAATACTATAGAGTTTAGTTTTTTATCTATTAGATAGTGTATTTCTTTATTTACTTAATTTTAAAGTATTTAATAGATATAACTTTATAGAAGTTATTATAATTAATATATCTAATCTAATTATATTAGTAAGATTTATCTAGCTTAATATTATAGTCTATAATATTATAATAATAGCTTAAAGCTTTATAATCTTTAGTATAAATAAAGCATCTAAAGAGTTAATTCTTATATTTTAAATAGCTAGAGTGCTTTATTCTATAATAATATATATAAATACTATTAAGATTAGTATTCTAATAAATCTTTATAGTATAAAAATAGCTATTAAAATATATCTACTTTTTAAATATTTTTTAGACCTTATCTTTAGAGTTTATTATTATTATTATAATAATAAATAAATATTTTCTAATTTTTATACTTCTAAGACTCTTAAGCTAAATAGAATTTTATTTAAATTTAAAAAATGTTTTTATTTTAATCTTTTTTTAGATTAGCTTTAGGTTCTAGTTATTATTTATATAATATCTTATAAAAACTCTATAGACTTTAATATATTACTATTATTTATTAATTTTTATTAAAATAACTATTATATCTATCTTCTATATAATAATAATAAATATATTATTATAAATTAGTATTATTAAGCTACTAAAAGTTTCTTTTTTAAAAGTATTATAAGATATTTTAAGGCTATATATTTTATATTAATTATTTATATAAAATCTAGTATTCTTATATTTATTAGGGCTTAGTTAAGTACTAGCTAGATTTTTTAGATATTATACTTTTATATTATAGCTAGCTTTTAATATTTAAAGATTAAATATTATTTTTCTTTACTCTAAGTATTTATAGACTTTATTAATACCTATATAAGTTTATTAAATATTATAAATATTATCTTTTATTTTCTATATACTATTATTCTGTCAGAGAATCCGAGAATCTATAGCCAATGAATCAAGAGCCCATGCACGGAAACTAATGCAAGATGGAACAAAAGATTATCTATAACCTAAGGATTAGGGTAACAGAGCAAATAGAGCTTGGCTCTATTTAAGTAATAAGCTAAATAGAGCAAGGCTCTAATGGCTATATTAATAATAGAATATATAAAGATACTTATTTACTATATATCTAGCTTATTTTATTATCTTTAATTAACTATAATAACTTAAGTATATGTTCTTCTATTAAATAGGATATTTAGTTTATCTTATTTTCTTAAGACTTTATACTCATATAGCTTTTTATATATTAGAATATATTAACTTCTTTTATTAATATAACTATCTTAGTTATACTCTAATAATATTTGATTAAAGTTTTTAATAATTAAAGACTCTTATTATAAAAGAGAAGTTTTAATTAACAATTATTATAGCTAGTTAGTAGTAACTAGCCCTCCTATAAGTATAGACTTGTCTAGCTACTCTAACTTTATTAATCTTAAGTAGAGAGATAATAATAATAAATAATAATAATTCTAGATTAATCTTAGTCTAGATGGTAGAGGCTATTATAATATTAAGATAATATATTATTAAGTTAGAGGCCTAATAAGCTAACTACTCAATTATTAAGATTAGCAAGGTTAAACTATTCTTAAAAAAATAAGAAACCCTTAAAGTATTCTTAATCTAGTTATAGATCTATTTTAATAATAATATTAATAAGATTATATTTAAGTAAGATAAGGTTCTTATAGCATTAAGTTTCCTTATTAGAGAAGCAATAAGATAGTTTATATCTTATATTACTAACTATATTAAAGCCTCTAATGATAATTAGCTTAAATTTAAAATTATTTTTATATTTAGTAGCTTTATCTATTTTAAAAAGAAACTTTACTAGTTATTTAAAATTATTAATAAAGAACTTAATATAATTTACTAGATTAAGAATATCAAGTAATATAGATCTATAGAAGACTATATCTTAAGATTTCTTTAAGTATTAGAATATCTTAAATAGAATAATTAAGGACTATAAGATTAGTTCTATAATAACTTAAAAGATAATATAAAAGATTGCATTTTATAAATTATACTATAATCTAATATGTTTAAAAAAATGATGAAAGTAGTATTATAGATTGATATAGTATTATATATATAATATATAGAATAAAAAAATTATCAGTATTAATTAAGATAACAAGCTAATATATCTTAAAAGAGGACTAAAAACCAAGACAGTAATATTATTATATAAATAAATGCTATGCTAACAAAAGAAGAAAAGAAAAAACTAATTAAAAAGAAAGCTTATTTTAATTATAGAATACTAGGATATTTTGTAAATAAATACTGAAAGCTAAAGAAAGTCTAAGAAATGACTAACTATAGATAATAATAATAGATTGCAATAGCTATCTATGTATATACCCTAGATAAAAGCAATACTAAAGAAGATTTGAAAATTAATAGTGAACTACTAGAAGAATATAAAAAAGAATAAATCCAGCACTAGATATAATAAAAATAGAAACTTATAAATAAGAAAATTAGGAAGAATATATAAGAAACGCTTACAACATCTATTAATCTATAAGAAAACGAATAAAGAAAGCTAGTACGAGAATTATAAAGATAGCAAGCAATATAAAAAGAAATTAATATTCTAGAGAACCTAGAAAGACTTTTAAAAGAATAGATAATATTAAGCGAAGAAGAAATTAAAAAAGTGCTAAAGAAGAGTATTAATATACAAGATATATATACCTAAATACCTATAAACATACATAAGGATGCTCACCATATAGTTCTAAAGAATAATTAAAGCTATGAAGAACAAGAAAAATCACTTAAAAATAATTATCCTAAAGATTATAAACTAGATAAAGAAGGACTAGAAGATAGTAGTAAAAATATTAATTATAAGGATTTTTTACTAATTAAATTATTTTATATTTAATTAGTATTATAAAGAAGTAATAAAAAGGCAATAAGTTAACTATCTATATATTAAGACTAATAAAAACCTTATCTAGACCTCTATAAAAGTATTAAGAAGTAGCTAATAGAATTAAAAAAAATATAATAAGCTAGAACTAAACTATATCTAGAAAAGTAATTATATATATAAAAATACATATAATAAGGAAATATATAAAAGCAATTATAGCTATAATAATATATAGCTTACTAAAGAAGAGACTAAAAAGTTATAGAACTAGAAAGATAATCTATATAATTATATATTTATAAGAGTAATTTACTAGGAAGAATCTTAATATACTTAGAAAGAATATATAGATATATGTAAAAAATATTATAAATAGATATATTAAAATTATTTAATATATAAATATATTAATAAGATTCTAGTAATAATTTATAAATAAATCTTAAATTCAAATAGATATTAACTATATAATAGATAATTAAGATATATATTAAATTATATTATATGTATTACTCTAATTTAGGAGGATATATATATAATAAAGTATATTAGATAATCTATTATAATAATAAATATAAATTCTATTATCTTAGCAAAAAAATTAACTAGTAGTTTTTAAAAATACTAGATATTATAGTATATATAAAGTATATATGCCTCTAGGAAAATCTAAAATACTAATATATATATAAAGAAAGTAGACATCTAATATATTTAGATTTATTTAAAAAAAATGCTAAGTAGTATTCTATTAATATTACTATAATAAATTCTTTAAAAACTATTTAAAAGAATATATTTAAATAGTATAGAGCTATATAAATTAATATTAGAAAAAATATCTAATTGTAATAATAATTAATCTAAAATACTAAATAATTATTATATTTATAAAAGTTAATAATATTAAGTTATAAATCCTACTTGACTTAGAAGTAATAAGTAATTATATAAATCTTAAAATTGTAGATAAGCTATGAATTAAATAATATAAAATAATATAATAAATTAATATTATAAGAATATATAGAAAATCTATAATATAAGAATACTAAATGAAGATAGAGCTAATACTATTAAAATCAAGATTATATATTATAATAATTTTATTTAATATTATAGAAATAACTGGATATGATATAGTACTAGGAATGTTATAATTTTAAAAGTAAAATCTAGTTATTAATTAGATAACTAGAATAGTTTTAATTAATAATAGAATTCTATAAACTAAGTTAGGAGGATATAAAGAAATTATAAGCTTATAAGAAGGATTAGAGAGTAATTTTTTATAAGTAGAGCTAAAGATAAATGCTAGCTTAAATAAATAAGAGATATAGAAGATAATATAGCCTACTAGAAAATAGATAAATAAAATATTATAAGAGTAACTTATAAAAGGAGAAAGAATAATATAGAAATAATCTATATAGATATAACTAAAATTAAAGAAGATTTATAAATAAGAATTAAAAGAAGTACTTATAAAGTTATCTAAGAAGTATTATAATTTTATTAAACTATTTATAAAAAAAGAATACTAGTTATTAAATTATAAAAAAGAATATAAAGCAAGAATATTATTAAAACTAAGATTTATATTATTTTTAATTAAGTAATAATACAAATCATAAGACTAGCTAGAATTAGAAAATAAGTTTATTTAAAAATTTTTAGTAGCAAAATATATATAAGAAGGATAAGAACTAGTTTTAAGTAGATTAATATTTATATTAAAAAAAAATAGAACTAAATAAATAGTTATTAATTACTAAGTATTAAATAATAGAATAGTTAATAATATAAATAAAATATTATATTAAGAATAGAAAAGAGATCTATTATAAAAAATAAAGATTATAATAATCTTTAATATTTAATAGGGTTATTATAATCTTAGAACTACTAAAAAAGATATTTAGAAAATAGTATTTCTTATAAATATAGAATTATTTAAATAGATAATTATATTAATAGATTTAAAAAGATTATCTATTAAATTTATAAGATTTATAATATATATATTAATTAAGTTTCTTAATAAGTTTATTATAGTATACTTTAATAATATTATTATTTATTCTAAAAACATTAAAAAATATAATGACTATATATAAGTAGTAATAATTAAGCTAATAAAAATAGGATTAATCTTTAAAATTAAGAAATATAAATTTAATATAATTATAGTTAACTATTTAGAAATAATTTATATATTAGAAGAATTAAAAATTTAATTAAAAAAGATAAATACTATTTTAAATTAACTAATATTAATATATATTAAAAATATTTAAAGATTTTTAAAAATAAGTAAATATATTAGATAATATCTTTAAAATTATTTTAAGATTGTCTAACCTATAATTAAATTACTTAAAAAAAATCTTAAATTTAAATAAATAAAAGAAAGAGAGAAATTATTTAATAATATTAAAAAATTAATTAAAAAAGTATTAATATTTATACTATATAATCTAGATAGATAGAATTTAATATAATTAAATATATTAAAATATATATTAAGAATTATTCTTAAGTAATTAGATAATAAAGAAAAATAAAAATCTATTATTTTTTTTTTAAGAAAATTCACTATAGTAGAAAAAAATTATAATATTTATAATAAGAAACTATTTATAATAGTTAAAATATTTAAGTAATAGAGACATTATCTATAAAAAGTTAAGAAAAAAATAATTATAAAAAGTAATTATTATAATCTTAAATACTTTATAATAATAAAAGAATTAGTTAAATAATAAATATAATAAATTAAATATTTATTAAAATTCAAGTTTCAAATTAAACACATTAAAGAAAAAGAAAATATTATTATAAATACTCTTAATAGAAGACTAGACTATATTATAAATCTTAAATAGCTAAAAATCAATATTTTAAAAGAAAATAAAAATAATATATAATATAATACCAAGGCAGTACTCACCACTATAATTATTATTAATAAAATAGGATTATATTAGTAAATGATATAAGCAATATAATAAAATAAAAATATTATAACTGTATTATAGAATAAAGAAATAATATTATAGAATAATTTAGTGTTATAAAATAGATTAATATTAGTATTACTAGTAATAATTATAGAAATTATTAGAATATATTATGACTTACTATTATAAGGATACTAAGAAATTAACTAAACTATAGAAAAGATATAATAAACTTATTATTTCCTAAGAATAAAATAGCTTATAATAGAATATATTAGAAAATATAATAGTTATAATAGAAATAAGCTAATTAATTATTAATCTTATAGAAAGATATAACTACTAGAAATATTAAATAAACTATAGAAAACTATTATAATTAATTTTATATAAGAATTACTAGAATTAGAGGATCTTATTATAGGAATATAATATACTAATATAATTATTATTATTAATAAATTAATAAGATATATTATTATATAATTAATACCAAAAAATTTGACTATAGAATAATATATAATACTTATATTATAAGAAATATTTAGTTAGACTAGATTACTAACTAAAATAATTTTAGATTAAAATAAGCTATTTAAATTAAAATACTAGCAAATAATTATTAAAGTATATAAAATTAAATATAAGCTATTAATTATAAATTATTAATAGATAGATGGACTAACTAAAAAAATAATATAGATTATTAAATAGTATTTATAATATTATTTAGATTAGAACTAAGACAATTAAATAGAAATATTATTATTAATATAATTTACACTAAATAACATAAAAAGTATTTTAATAGAAGAAATATTATACTTTATTAATTTAAAAAGATATCTATAAATATTATAGATTTTTATATTATTAGATAGAAGTTCTAATAAAGTAATACTATAAATAGTATATATATAATAAATATATATTATAATATCTAAAGACATTCAATAGGCAGAATAAAAAATAAAGTAATATTATAATATAAAATATAAGAATATATTAATTTTATAAAAGAAAGAGAGAGTTTATTTTTTATAATAAATATTAAAATTAAAAAATTTTAATATTAAAATAAAATAACTAAGTGACAAATTTAATTCAGTTAAATATAAATTATTTAGAATTATAAAGAAATTTAAAAATAATAATTATTAACTCTAGTTACTAATAAGAATATATATATATCTAGTATTTTATATATTACTATTAAAACTAATAAAAAACCTAAAAAATAGAAACAATAAAGTAGATAATAAAGAATATAAAATAGAAAGGATTCTAAATTATAAATAAGAAAATAGTTAGATCTATTATTTAATTAAATAGAAAAGATACTTATTAAAAAATAATTTATAAGAATCTATTATAAATTTAAATTACTATAACAAAATTTAGAAGTATTAAGTAATAATTAATTTAGAAAAAAAAATAATAAATTAAAAAGAATTATTTAAAACTAGACTATTAGAATTATTAAAATTAAATATTAATATAATTAACTTTTATTTTTTATATATTATTTTTTATTTTATTTATTTATTTATTATCTTTTATTTTTTCTTTTTTTCTAATTTTTCTAACTTCTTAATATCCTTTATATCTATTTAAATAAATTAATTAGTATACTTTTAAAGAAGTTTTTATTATTTTTTAAAATAAAGAAGCTTAGCTAATATTATCTTATAATTTTTATCTAATTTCAATTGCACTATAAGCAATTTCTTTTATATAAAATTAGATAAAGCTATCTTAATATATTTATATTAATTATTATAAATATATTTACTATAATACTTTAAGATTTTAGATTTTATACATTTTTTATCTTATTAAGAGTAATAAAGGCAGAGAATTATAAAAATAATTTTAGATTGCTTAATCTATTTATAAAAATTATATTTATTAATATTTTATTTTGATAATATAGTTAGCTTATCACTATAAATATAAATATTTTAAGAAAAATAGAAATATTTATACTATAGATAGAAGATATAGATTATTTATTAAACTATTAAAATACTAGTCTTTAAAAGAAGGAATTATTAGAGAATCTAAGAATTTATAGCTAATAAATTAAGAGCTTATATATAGAAATTAATATAAGATAGAATAAAAGATTATTTATAATTTAAGGGTTAAAGTAATAGAGTAAATAAAGCTTAGCTTTATTTAAGTAATAAGCTAAATAGAGTGAGGCTCTAATAATTATATTAATAATAGAATATATAAAGATACTTATTTACTATATATCTAGCTTATTCTATTATCTTTAATTAACTATAATAACTTAAGTATACATTCTTCTATTAAATAGGATATTTAATTTACCTTACTTTTTTAAGACTTTACACTCATATAGCTTTTTATATATTAGAATATATTAACTTCTTCCATTAATATAACTATCCTAGTTATACTCTGACGGTATTTGACCGAAGTTTCCGACATATTCTTTATTTTTTTAATATTAGTTTAGGAGCCTTTAGTAATAGCTAATATCTAATTTTTAAAAATATATATTTAAGATAGAAATAAAGATTTAAAAGTTATAAAGCTCTTTAAAGATTTAGTAGTTAAAACTATTATTATAGATTTAATAGTTAGTACTATCTATAAATATTCTCTAGTTAGAGCTGCTCTATAAATAGCTTTTAATATTAGTAAGATCTAATTTTATTAATTTTTTATAATCTAATATTAGAATAGACTTTAATATTTAATTAAATTAGATATTAAAGCTTTAATAATAAGAGCTTATCTTTTTTAGATAGATACTAATCTATTCTTAAGAATAAATCTTAATATTAAATTACTTACTTTAATATTATATATTAGTAAAGTATTAAATATAGAATTTTTAATAAATTATAATACTTTTATAATCTTCTCTAGATAGTTAATTCTTATAATATAGTTTTATATTAAGCTTATATAGACTTTAAATATCTTTTTATTTTTTACTAGTTAGGCTTTAATAGGGGTAATAATCTTTATAATATAGTCCTAAATAAAGTCTAGAATTATTATAAAAGTATCTACTCTTTTAGAATCTTATTATATATATTTCTAATAGTTACCTTCTATAAAGTTAGAGTTAGTAATTCTATTAAAATTATTCTCTAATTTTTATATAGCCTTAACAAGCTTTAAGATTAAGCTTTCTTTAGGTTTTATTTTAGTATTAATAGAGTCTATCTAGATCTATAGTATATTTTAAAAGCTTTTTTCTATTTATTAGTCTAATTCTACTAATTAACCTTAGCTATTACTTAGCTCTAAGAACTATAATAATATTCCTAGAGCTTAATTATCCTATATTTAGGATAGATAGCTATTAATAATCTCTATTCTAGTCCTTATTAACTTAGGGATTTTAGGGCCCTCTAGGGGTTCCTAAGACATCTCTATAGGGGTTTTTTGGTGCTAAGAAGCCTATAAGGCCCTCTAAAACGTGTAAAAATCTCTGTTTTTCAAAAAGTGCCGAAACTCGTGTTCCGGCCGGTCTCATTAAATATTAACAAAAGCACTACTTTGCTTGTGTTTTCTACACATTTAATAACTATCACCTATTTATAATTTTCTAGTTAAATAAGGTTTAGTTTTCCTATATAATTAGTGCTATATATAACTTTTACTATAGTAGCTATCCCTATAAAAAATCTAATTTTATTAAAGTTGTAGATATTTTTATTAATAATTCTATACTCTTGCTTTAGCACTAATAACTACTTAAAAAAGCCTTTAATAATAACTAGGTCCTTATAAAGTGCTTAAGAATAGGTTAACTGGCATATAAATTTAACCTTTAAATCTAGTTATTACTTAAGAAATAAGCTAACCTAGTTAATACTAACTTTCTAAAGAGTTTTAGTTAGGTCTCTTTTAGCTAGCAAAATATTTATAATTTCTTTAAGTATAGCAAGCTTTATAAGCACACTACAGTATTTTAGGGATAAGGCTTATTTCTAGAGTGCTTCCTCTTCTATAAGGGTTATTTTATAGTATAAAATACTTATCTTACTAGCAGGGACCGCGCCCTTAAGGCGTCTTAATAAAGTTGTTTTAGGAACGTCATATAAGCGCGTAGTAAAGCGTACTTTTTTAATTTTTTTAGTTTTTAATGTGTTAATAGCAAGAGCAACCCTTCCTTCATAATTTGGGTTGTTTTTTGTACGCGATTTCTCTATTTTTTGATGTTGGGGGGTTGTTGGAAAGGTGGTTGTAAGAAATATCAATAAAATTTTGAGGTGGTGGACCACTTACCCGTGCGACCCGCTTACCCGTGTAATACGTTAATCTATGCCGAGCTCTTGTACATGCATATGTGCTAGTTGGAGGGTGGAATTTGTGAAATGCTCAGGCCAATAGGTATGGCGTATCGGGTAGCGGTCAGCGAGAAAAGAAGGGAAAATAGAGACTAGGAGCAAGCTAGGCGCTGGAGCCAATATATAAAGATTCGAGCACAAGTGAGCTTGTACGACCATGCTCCAGATATCCCCTTCCCGAGTTAATAGCTAGATGCAAAGATTCCTCAGGCATGACTCACAAACAAAGCATGTTGACAGGAGTTTCCAGGACAAAGCCCTAAGGCGTCGTATGGCTGTCACAGAATTACTTTGTAAGCTCACGAATGAGCGCTAGTGTATTTTGTATGTGCCATATAAATCTGTGCTGGACCAAGCTAATTGATAGACCTACAGTACCACAAAATATGTGTTGGCATCCAACAGTTCCTGAAAGCTCACTGCCCCCCCTGCTATAGTAACAAACTAGACAACGAAAACCTCATAAACCCCCTAATACTTCGTATATTTTATAAATATTTATATGCGACGCGATATTTACGCATTCCTGTCAGCGGAATGATGGTGGAATGGGTCGCTGTCAAGCTGGTTATCGAAATCTGCCTTGCAGGGCCTGGCTGATGCGGCTCATTTAGTATTATTCGATGTATTGTTTCATCCGAAGTCAGTCTGCCATGACTCATTCAAGCAACAGTCAGCGGCTATGATTCATTACCCTAGGTATCATTGGTTCTTGATCACGATGAGTCGATGATAGTGCGGCGTAGTAGATTTAGATAGGATCCAGCAACCCAATCAAAGCGAGTAGTGGGCTACCAGGCTGAAATCTGGCGGCAATTTTCTATTTCATATATTGTGACTCGTGAGAGCCTTGCATATACTGGAAGTAAGATCTCAAGCATAAATACCTAGGTAATCCCCAGAAGTTGCTTCTTGATCAAGCAAGCAAGCACGCATCCCTTCTATCGTCAATCAAGTGTCTTCTGTACACTTGTAGAGAAAAGATATCCACTCAGAAAAGGTAGTCCAAATACGCAAAAAGCCGTAGGTTCTCCTCTCTCTTACTCATAAGTAACTTTCATGACTGACAAGTGAAAAGAACATGAGTACACCACCTTATGGGCCCACTACCCCCCCACCACCTTTGCCCGGTACACCACCGATGCCACCGACTCCTGACTCCTGACTCCTGACATGAAGGGTTAATGGTGCCTGAAGGACGCTATACCGACTGGCGCGGATCGGTTATACGTAGCACGGAAGCACTTGTATTTTGGGATTTCCCGGCGGGCTGCGTGAAGAATGAGCAAGGACAGAGGTTTCAGCGAGCCGGCCTCAGAAAGTCTCAATGTACTCAATAATAACTCTATCTTCAGTTCAATGTTATTTCCCGCACTCGATTGTGTAGGGACATGACTTCCTCATTTACCAGTCCCACCGATAATCTATCGTCCTGGATGTAGCTGGTTCAGTCGACTATCACGAATACATAGTAAATCTACTCCGTACCTAGGTAGATACTTGCTTGATAGTCGCCCGGCTCTACTATTAGAAACCGAATAACGAATCTGACTTTTTTTTCCCTAAAGCGTCCCACTGTAGATGTACATACGTACACAGCGTTTAGTAAGAATAGACCCACCGCGACCAACCAACACGAGGATTTGATTATAAGGATAGTGTTGATTTTTATTGGTTGAATGCAGTCAGACTGGGATTGGATTTTCGTTATCAAATTAAAATGAGTAGCCAAGAGTACATCCTCTCGAAAAAGATGACTGGGGTTCGACGTCTGACTAACGTGTATCTTAGATTTCTTGCCATGAGGGGTTAGGCATGGGCGTTCAAATGTTATATGCCATAGTGATATGACTATCACTACGTATCTGGCACAGTTTATACTCCGTAGAGTAAGAAACGGTAATGACGCAATGTGCCGGGGTGAGCCCTAACCCTACCAATACTGCATGAAGATGCACTATCCGAGTCAGAACACGGCCTAAGGAAGATATTATCGAATATCATGCGCTGGCGAGAGCTTCCGACGGATTGATCGTCAATTCGCCAATGTTCATGACACCGCACAGACAATGAAAGCTGAACTTCTTGACACGATCTAACAGACTAGCAGCCTTAGGCTGACAAGCATGCGAAGTGAGTGGCAGACCCGCCTTCAACGGTTCTGTGACTGGCTGTGATACTCTCCGTGGTCACTGGTCACTGGTCAGTGTTGAGGTGGATTTGATGTGGACCGTGGATGGATACTGCTAACAGGTACTAAGTCAGACTAACGCTCAATCTTGCAGACAGCTGCATGTGAGATGCTCGTAAAGTAGACCGGGAAGAGGAAATAGAAAGAAATTTGACGATCTCGTCTCGGTCACGTTATCGGAAGGTTTGACGAGTGGTTTTGGTTGATACGGATCTATGAGACTCGTCTTCAGGTGAGAGCGCATGGGAAAGATTTGGTAGTTAACCGGGGGTAGGAATTGGGGAGCGGGGAAGAGGAGCTCACTCAGATGTTGATGGAGTTAAGCGTGCACTGCGTAGCTTGTAGCCTCATGGAGTCAGCGAGATAAAGCGGAATATTTATCATTAATTTACCACGTCTTGTCCAGTGAGAATCAAGCAATCGGACCAACCCGACAATGTCCGAGTAAGTGGTTAACCGAGTGATTACCGATGTTTCGGCAGGGTACTTGTTCGGAGTACGAGAGTACATCTAGTCATGTACTTCAAAAGTACTTCGATGTAAGACTAAGAGGAGAGATGAGATGTTCCCCACATTTCATTTCCTAGCATAACTTCCCGCCCAATCACATCCACCGGAATCACTCGGCGGATCAAGAATCAAGCATGACGTACTCTTTGCACTTCGAGCAAAGTTAAATACGCTGTCAGTTTAGCATTTTTTGACTTTTTGTTGCTTTGGTTGCTTTCTGTGTCCGGCAAGCCGAGCGACGTTGATGCCGGCGTATGTATGTAGTGTCGGGTACCTGTCCGTACCTGATATTCGCATGTGGACTTCACATGTCTAGTTTTCACGTGATGTGGGGTTTCTTACAGATTACAAACATACTACATCGTAGTATGTATATGTAGAGACTCGAGTATTCTCACAGAGCTGCTCCGTTTGTCCAGAGACTCGACGATGAATCCGGTAAGTGAGCCCGGAGAGAAGCCTTGGTCAGGCCCCACTTGTGGGACAAGCTGCATGACTCTCAGCCAATAGGAAATAATAACAATACCGGCTTACCCTAAAGCAGAAACCCTCCCCACTGTTTTCCCCACTCAAACAAGGTTAGGGCGTGTTCATCCGAAGATCAGTAGGCGCCTATTGGCTGCGGGCTGGCTCCTCCGTCATGCATCTCTCCAATCAGCGGCCTCGGTTTGCCAGGTGAACCAGGGTCTGCCCACAGGCACATGTTACATTCAAAGATCAACTCGAGGAAAGCGCGATTTTCCGTGTGTCTCTTGGCGTGCCTGAACCTGTGGATTCTTGTTCCGGAGAGGGAAAGAGCTGGGGATGCCGATGGGAATGGGGGGAAGGTGCAGAGGGACATGCGTGCCTACTTAAAGATCGTCTCCTCCTCCGCATTTCTGCTTCGTCCCCTTGCATCTCGTCGCATTGTTTGTCTCCTCGGTTTTCTCTTTCGTCCTTTCTTCCCAGGGCTGGTTCTCGGAGGACTCAAAAAAGTATACTTGAACAAGTTTATATACAGCAACAGTATATACTCAATACGAGACAAGCTGGCGCTTCCCTCCTCGTAATGGCCGTTCCTCAGTTCGCCGGCATGTCCGGCAAGAAGTTGTCATGGTCCATCTCGACCATTGCAACTTTGGGCTTTCTTCTCTTCGGTTATGACCGTAAGTTGCCTGCCTTGCATGTTGACATGTGAAGACTATATCATCAACTAACTTCTTTCTGCAGAGGGTGTCATGAGCGGTATCATCAGCGCAAAGCCTTTCAACACCGTCTTCACTGCGACAGATGGCAACTCTACCATGCAAGGTACCGTGACTGCCTTGTATGAAATTGGTATGTTACTTCTCCTTATCCCGTCTTAGAAAAACACACTGACGTCAACGAAGGCTGCCTCTTCGGTGCCATGTTCATCCTCTGGTTTGGCGATTGGCTGGGCCGTCGCAAATCCGTCATGTTGGGCGCAGCCATCATGATTCTCGGTGTCGTTATCCAGGTCACCTCATACCCCGGCCATGTTCCCCTTGCTCAGTTCATCGTCGGACGTATCGTCACTGGTGTCGGTAATGGAATCAACACCTCGACCATCCCCACGTACCAGGCTGAGTGCTCCCGCACCACCAACCGTGGTCTTTTGATCTGTATCGAGGGTGGTGTGATCGCCTTCGGTACTCTAATCGCTTACTGGATTGATTTCGGTGCCTCTTACGGTCCGGATGACTTGACATGGCGTTTCCCCATTGCCTTCCAGATCGTATTCGGTCTTGGAATTATTGCTGGGATGGCCTTCCTCCCCGAATCTCCTCGTTGGCTCTTCATGCGAGAGCGCTATCAAGAGGGAGAGGCGGTTATTGCAGCTTTGATGAACGAAGAGACCAACTCTCACGGTGTGCAGTTGCAAAAGACCTTGGTCTTGGACTCTATTCGCGCATCTGGGCAAATGGGCAAATCGACTCCCCTGTCTGCTGTCTTTACTGGAGGCAAGACCCAGCACTTCCGCCGTATGTTGCTTGGTGCCTCCTCACAGCTCATGCAGCAGATTGGTGGTTGCAATGCTGTCATCTACTACTTCCCTATTCTCTTCGAGAAATCCATCGGTCAAACACATACCCTTTCTTTGCTCTTGGGTGGTGTGAACATGATTGTTTATTCCATCTTTGCCACCGCGTCCTGGTTCCTGATTGAGCGTGTTGGACGACGTAAGCTTTTCCTCTACGGAACTGTTGGTCAGTGTTTGTCTATGGTCCTCACTTTTGCTTGCTTGATCCCTGGTACTCCCAGCGCTGCCAAGGGTGCTGCCGTCGGTCTGTTCACGTACATTGCCAGCTTTGGTGCTACATGGCTCCCCTTGCCCTGGTTGTACCCAGCTGAGATCTCACCTATCAAGACCCGTGCCAAGGCCAACGCACTCTCAACTTGCACCAACTGGTTGTTCAACTTTTTGATTGTCATGATTACCCCTATCATGATCTCAAACATTGGCTGGGGCACTTACCTCTTCTTCGCTGTCGTCAATGCCTGCTTCTTGCCAATTATTTACTTGTGGTACCCTGAAACCGCACGACGATCTCTTGAAGAGATTGATCTTATCTTTGCCAAGGGTTACACTGAGAAGATCAGTTATGTCCGCGCCGCTCGCGAACTACCATACCTTACTGACGAGGAGATTGAGCGTATGGCTATCCAGTACGGCTTCGGTCCCGCTGAAATCACGGACTCTCAGGAGAAGGCTTCGGCGCACAGCGATGAGTTTGTTGTGACTGGTACCCCGCTAGCAGGTGAAGAGCATGTTCCGAAGATTGCTTAAAAGTGATATTATGTCATGTGTGCCGTGAGATGACTCCTTATATATCATCATTCATGAGTACATATGCATGTGAAATGATTGATTTGTTTGGATAGATGCACATAAGGATAGATAGGCTTTTTTCTCCTTTTCTTTCTAAAGCTTGCAATCAAGCTCGGTTTGGTCGAACCTTCTTGGGTTTGCCCTTTTGGTTTTGGCTTTGTTTACGGATATTGGAGGACGACCACACTGTTGCCTCCATTATGTCTTGAATGATTTTCCTTAGATACCACTAGAAGATGTTGGAATTCATCTTATGATCTGTTTGCAAGCATTTCCAAGTAATTACTTAGTAGACTCTCAAGCAGCCGAGTGTATGCGTGCACACTCGCTATACTACTAGGAGCCATGAACCAGGCAGGCTGATAACATGTTAGCAGCACTTGAGATAGGTATACAACAGAGTGTTCATGTCCCTATGTTCAGCAGGGACCACTTGGGCTTCATCCGAGCTAGGTAAAACAGTTGATAGAGCAAACCCCTGGTATATGTCCGTTAACCAAAAAACATAGCAATACCAACAGTTAGGATGGTCCGATTCTGATGCTAATCATCATAGGCACAGTATGTCGGTCAATAACTGCAACTCGAAATGCAACGTTTCCTCCCCTCCCTATCAAAAGAGCTCATGCACAACACCATAAGGGTGCTGATGCAGAATATCAACATATCAACGCTCTTTTCTTGCCCAAGACAATACCTCCCCGTAACACAGCGCGACTGTATGCGGCAAAGCCAGCTTTTGCAACGCATCTGAGACGATCAAGTCTAACTTTTCAACTGTCTGATCGAAAAGTCTTCGACCTTGATTCTCTTCATCTATCTTTTCAGGATTCAAGCCAGTACTCTGTTCGGAAACGATAAACAAAGACTCGGAAGCCATGATATTGTCTATCAAGTCCAACTCGTCGGAGAAATCAGAGGCGTAGAACCCCGGACCTATTGTTTTCAACCTCATCTCTTTTAGGAGATGTCTGACAGCTAGTTGAAGGAGATACCAGTCGTTGAAGAGGTAGCAGACCTCTAAGGAATTGGTTTGTGAATGATGACCGGACACACCAAGAAACCATTCGCTCGGAAGAGTGTGTTGCCAACGTCTCAGACGTTCGAGAAGCGATGACAGGTCTGTTTGCAGTTCTGCATACGTACTGAAATCCTCGCACATCATCTTATCCTTCAAAGATAGCATCAAAAGACAACACGCATCAATCTCAGTGGCAAAAGTATAAGAGTCGCACAATTGACGGGTCTTGTCATCACCGTCGACAGTCCACATCGCCCAATTTCCACCTACCGGTCTAATCCCAGCAAATGCCATGCCAACAGCGTTGTGGCGAACGGCATCAAAAAGTGCAATGGACGTACTATCACGAAAGTTCAATGTTTCTCTCTTTTTAATCAAAGCCTCCGCACCGTCTTGGTGGACTAGTAGCCTCGTTTTCCGGTCACTCTGTCTTATTGATAGCGACTTCTTCTTGTACTGTAGATGTTCTCCATGTGCAAGAATGATAACGGCAGTCAATGTTTCATTTGTAATGCTGTCCCTTGGATCGTGAAGTGCATCTGAAATGCTTCGGATTGCACGACTCATCAACCGATCCATTTCTCTGTGGTAAGGGCATCCGCTCTTGTCGCATAAGCCTAGAATCAAGACAGCAAACCATGTCGTTGCGAGTGCCAGGGCTGAATCTAATGTAACTCTGTTATAGAGGGCTTGCAGAAAGTCAAGGTGTCCATGACTTGATCTTCTATCTTTGTTAGACACGACAGTACTTGACGTAAATAAAAAGGTTAATGCACGAATTTCCACACTTTGTGAGAGACCCGTGAGTACAACAGCACTGCGTATTTGCTGATCAGACGATGACTGAGACCGGAGCCTTTGTCCATTGCGAGATACAACGGATGCCGTCTGGTTCCTGATAATCACATCGAGCTCATGGCCATAGCCGGGACAGCTGAATTTCAGTTTTGTGCATTGTCTGCATACGGGACGCTTAAGGTCGCACTGCTATATTAATTAATTTGAGAACATTGATTGATGGTTTGCATGGTATCTCTTGCCTTGACATGCCGGTCTTTGCACCTTTGACAGCCCCTCGCAGGGCCGCGGTAAACCATTGATGGGCCGTGGTTATCTCTTCGCCTCTTTTCCACTCAATTATGTGCCCCAATGAAAAGTTTTCTGCTGAAACCAATATCAACGAAGTGATGTGTAAGAAGGAAGGAATGATATCAATTAAACCGGATTATTAATGCCGAATCAAACTCTGTCGCAAGAATTACCGTTTATGGTTTAGTATCATTGCATCAAATCAACCCTATGAGGGAAGGAATTCAAGGAGTACCTGATTCAGTGGTGTGCAGTGTATGTATCTATTCGATCGATTGATATCTAGCTTTGAGCTTATATGAATGGCCTCGCTCGTTATCGAGGATTACAAATCGCAAATTGCGTCACTCGTGCTCGTCTCAAGAATTACTGGAAGAGGAAATAAGTCCTACATGTCTAAACTAGTCGTAATCGTAGGAGCGTGGTCACTGTTAACACCGAAATAGTGTTCTATAAGAGTGTCCTTCGATTCCCTCTGTTCTTGTTCTTCGTTTCAATTGTCACAACGAGTCGAACAGCAATATGCAAGGCCTCAAGTATCTCAACAAATTGCAAGACAAGCGCGTCCTCGTCTTCGGAGGAACCTCTGGGATGGGCTACGCTGTCACCGAAGCATTAATAGAACATGGAGCACAAGTGACCATATCCGGATCAAAGCCTGAAAGGCTGGACAATACCGTCAAGCGTCTCCATTCATCTTATCCAGACTTGAAGGAGGGCCAAATCAACACCTGGACATGTGACTTGACAGGATTTGACGGCTTAGAAGCCAGAATCCGAGAGACTCTCCATGCTGCTTCAGAAGCCGGAAAGCAAAAGATTGATCACATTGTCTTCACCGCTGGGGACGGAATTGACGTTGCCGGTGGAATCACAGGCACTGATATCCACGTCATCAACTCTTTGATGGGCGTACGAGTCTTTGCACCAGCCTTGATAGCCAAGGTCATCGCCACGAGTGACTACGTGAACAAATCAGCAACGACTTCATTCACTTTCACCTCGGGAACTGCGCATATTCGTCCTCGTCCTACTTGGCCAATGGTTGCCATGCTTTCCGGTGCACTGCAGGGTCTCGCTAGTGGACTAGCCGTTGAACTCGCCCCTATCCGCGTGAACGTGGTGAATCCCGGATTTGTTGAGACGGAACTTGCAAATGGCCGGCCAGCTGAGTTTCTGCAGAAGGTCAAGGAATCAACTTTGACGAAGAAGATAGGGAAACCGGAAGATATTGCGGAGGCTTATTTGTACTTCATGAAGGATACCTCCGCCGATGGCACTGCGATTATTTCTGATGGTGGTAAGACTCTGTCGAGTTGATATTGTTGTAATGAGTCTATTGTTTGAGGTTCCTGTCTTCTGTAATTACGCGATTTATCTTATGAACAGATAGATACCTAATAGTCACAATGTTGACCCCATTTGATCTTCTGCAACGGGGGTCTCCTTGAGTCTTGCATGAACGGATAAGCATAATTTCATGAGGAGGCAGCTTGACCTAGTATATAGATGGCACCACCGTAGAAACGTCGAACTAGTACTACCAAAGCAACCGACTAGGATGTTATGAGCTGATCTTGAGGTGACTCCCTGGTTCTACGTCTAACGTATACATAGGACTCGCAGCACTTACATGGCCAAATTAGAGCATATATGTGAGTCCTTCAGATACATTACCGGTATCTGGCTGTGTGTTTACTGACTCACAATAGGGCTTCCCAAGTCAAAGGTTTTCATAAGCCATCTGTCCAACAGTCCATTGGTTTAGAGAATTGGAGTCCATCCTCGGCCCTATTATATGTATCGGTAGATGATATATGAAACCTGATTACGGGTAAGGTTTATAAGAACTAGAGAAGTATATGTAGGACTTGGATCGCCCTGTAAACGACAAGCTATCTACCCACTGGCACCACTTCCCATTAGGGCAAGATAGTTTGTAGACTTATAGGTTGATAAAATCGGACGAATCACAACGCGGGCTTGTGGTTTAGTGGTATAATACTCCCTTAGCATGGGAGTGGTCCGGGGTTCGATTCCCCGCGAGTCCACTTTTTTGCTGATTTCCGTCACGATCTAAGCAGTGTATATATTTTTTTTTTGCTGAGTGTGGTGTATGTAGAGAGACGCTACGTAGTTGCTAACCTGACCAACACATTGAAATTTACGTCTAGTGCATTCCGTGGCTGCATAATCAACGTAATGTGACTGGTTGCTGGTAGCCAAGAAGTTGAGGAGATGATAATCGATGAGGCTCAACTTTATCGACCATGATTACTCCGAGAAGCTTCCCTGTATGGCGTAACATAATTATATTGGTCCATACATACTATTATTTTCTCGTTTGACACGGCTTCGATATGACACACCCCTGGCCTCCTTAGAACGCCACGCTCACCTTCATAATACTAGCCTGGTTTCGTAACAAGAATTTAACCGCGGAGGAACTGCGTCAAAATAAAATCGTAGCATCTAGCTCGTGAAATTCTGCGCCGACACAGAGTATAGTACGGCCAATAAACAGTATGTCAAGAACGAACGAGTCGCTGGTATGTAAACGTAGAGATTTCCAAAGCAAAATCTTCATCCATGGTGTTAAGAGAGTTGATTCCGTATTCGGTGTGGACAGAAAAGGACCACTTAGTCCAGTTCCCCAGCAGCTCTTGCACATGTCTCCGTGAAACCATTAGTGATTGAGATTATTGCCACTTTCTGATTTTCTTACCACTCCGTTTTCTATGGCAGAAAACTAAACTACCGGTATATACGGAGTATTATACCAAAAATGGACTCATGAGAAGAACTAACCAGTTTCATAACCCCATATCACGAACTATAGTGTTAGAACTCAGTCTTCCAGGTCAGATGGTGGCTGGTTATTGGGACATGAATGGAAACGCAAGTCAAGCTTTTTTAGAGTCTCGGCTTGGTCGCAATATCTGAACAGCCCCATGGTTCACTAGCTCCTCAAATGCGCATATATATATATGTATCTAGCCTGGACACCTACATTTCCTTCGATTGTATCTTCTTTAAACACAACCTTGGCTGGGCCAATTCCTTTCTACATTCCCTCCTTACATTGTACTAATTGCCTGTTGGCTTTGTCTCTCGTTTTTATGAAATCTGTCTCCACTATATCTCCATTCGTTATGGCTGCGGCTCGTTTTCCTAATATCAAGGCCTTCTGCGCTCTTGCGGTGACATATTTCACTTTGTCTGCGCTGGCGCAGAATTGTGTTCTGACAGTCCCGCCGAATCCTCTGACAGCGAAAGGCCTTGCAACTCCATACACAGTCACTGGCTGCAACCAGCTGGACTTCGCAAACCAAGGCTCGTTTATTGAGGCTGCTATTTACGACCCAGCCACAAGTCAGATTACCGTCTACCATCCACTCGTTGTTAACCACGGTGCCGTGGAAGGTGCTGATTTCATAAAACCCATCTCAGCTACTGTACCCGCGGGTGCCACTGTGGGCATCTGGTTTGGAACCAACGCACTCAGTGTAAAGTTGGCTGGAGCCACCACTGGGTGTATTGATGGTCTTGGGAACTCGCTTTTTGGCCAGGTAGGTCATTGTGATTATTCAATATTGAAAATGCGTCCCTAGCTGACAAAGTCGCCCCGAAGTTTGCTCATTGCAATGGTGATGTCTTTATGCAGGTGAGTTCTGTCCTCCGGGATGTAATCTGCCCACGCTAACGACCCATAACAGACTGTAATTAGCGCTGCTTCTTCTAGGAAGCTTCAAGTTCCAGCACCTGGCCAAGCAGTTGACGGTAGCCAGTGCCCAACAACTCGAGATTTCCGTGTTGTTGACCAGGACCAGTCGGACAATGTGGATACTACATATCTGTTAATCAACAACAAAAAGCTTGCGCAAAATACTGCGGCCAATAAACAAGCTAACCCTAATGCGGAGGAACTTACGAATGGATCTGACAATGCTCTCATCAACTCCTTTATTGCACCTGCCATAGGCTGCACACCATTCATGGTAGCCTCGACCACTACGCCAACAGGGAAGACTGCGTCGATGGCGACAAACGAGCTCCAAGCACAGTTATTCCCACCAGCAGGAGGACCAGCTCTGGTTCCAGTGACGGATGATTTTGCTTTTATCAATAATAATGGTCAGATCTCAACTTCATTGGCAAAGACGAACCTATACCGTGCTGGCGTTGGCCAACCTCAAGCACAAACTATTGCAAATGCTTCCGGAACTCCCTACTGTAAGAGCTTCGCACAATCAGGAGTCTTTATACAGAGCAATATGGGCCATTTCACCAACCAACCCAGTCCTGCACCCGCAGTTGCTAACAATCTCTTTACATTCCTGGCGCAGCGTTTTTCTACCGCATTTGGTCCAGCTCCTTCCCTCGGCTGTACGACGATCTTTGGCATCAACAACCCCGTGACTCTTACAATGGATGGAAATGGAGTCGTGACGCAAGCTACCATAAACACTGGCGCGTGCACCGCCATCTTGAATGGGGTGATTCAACCCGTGGCCAATCGCGGAACGCAACAAACAGGAGGAGGCACAGGAAAGACGGGAAATACAGGGAATGCCAAATTTGGAGTGGTGTCGACAACCTTGGCCACAATGGCGAGAACTGCTACAGCTACTTCTGTTGCCCAACATTTACAGTAGTGCGGTGAACAGAATTTCAATGGTCCCACCACCTGCGTCAGCCCATTTACGTGCAAAGTGATGAATCCATTCTATTTGCAGTGTATGTAAGGAGCGTGCCATATCCTGTCTAGCTATGCCATGGTCTAGTTTTTGTCTGGGGAGTGGGTAGAAGTCTGAGTCAATTCAAATTGTTCTACTTTTGATATTATTCTTAAAGAAATCCTTTATAAAACGCCACCTATGAGGGTAGCTAGTAGTAGTAGTAGTAGTAGTAGTAGTAGTAGTAGTAGTAGTAGTAG